>CM059583.1:201985000-204747500 GCA_030407085.1 Trichopria drosophilae
ATGAAGCATATTTCATAAATGTTACTAAATATTAAGAATTTGTTATGAAATTTAAGTTTGTCCCTTAAAACATTTTCTTGAACTTAAAACTGAATATGGAAGTTGCACCTCATTGGTCATAATTTCATATAGCATTGTACGATGAAGATGGGACAACAGCCAATCGCGTTTCTGTGCAAGTTTGGTCACGTATCCTTTACGCAACTGTTCGTTCATTGGTTGATCGACCGTTCTTTCATTAAAGTCCGAATTTTACTTTCTGCCAATTTAAGTTTGATAAAACGTTCGATCAACCAATCACTGAACACTCGAGTGCCTAGCTCTGTGTACATTAAATCTTTAATATTTGAGTATATTCATTTACAATTAAGAGACCAGATATTGCAATTAATTTACTTGTGCATATTAAAAATGTATTAATTTTAAGAACATTTTTAACATCGCATGGAATAGTTACTCACGACTGTTAGGTGAAACCCGTCACTGCCTCTTTTTACTCACCTGCAAAAAAAGAAAATTATGTTAATATGGATTGTGATATAGTTAAGTTACATATCTTATACTATGTAAATCTTATCATGTTATTTCATTCTATTTTGCAGGAAATTCAAAATCCTTTTTTGTTTGTCGATGTAAACGTCCGATAACTATTAAGACGACTGTATTTATGTCAAAAAAGGTCTTTCAATACTCCGGGTGTAGAACACGATTTTGCGTCCTGCAGCGTCGGGCGCGAATTATCGAGCCCTATGCCCTTCGCATGATAAAATATCGTATACGCGGGCGAAATATCGATCTCCGACGAGTGTGATTATATTGATCTCATTGCACTCGTGCTACAAACTTCGTACTCTTCGGAGACCCTTATTTACGCCCTTATTACATAATATACTACGAAATAGTTATTGATTAATATAAAAGTTGTATAAAATTGAAGTCTCATTTCTTCATTGTGTAGGTCAGATTAAATAGCAAAATATTTTAATTTTATGTTTCTTTCCTTTCCTTCCAACCATCTTCAAGAGTATCTGCAATATTTTCATAACATCTGCATATATAAATATGCTATGAAAGAAAAGCGCTTTCTTATGATTCTTAGATAATCTTGCCGGTATATTACCCACTCGGTCCCTCGCTTTTCCCTCCCGACTTGTTATATTTACTAAAAGGAGGGGATCGTCGCTTCTCCCACTCCCATCAGTCGCGTCATGTTCGTTACGTCACAGCAGGCCCTTCCTGAGGCCCCAACTCGCAAGGTGGGGGCAAAAGAGAGCGACATTAGGTAAAATATAACGAGATGGACCCAGGAAAATATGCTGGGAGGTAAATGTAGAGAGATGCTTTTATACCGGGACTCTACTATAAATTTCTAAAATGGTTAGGTAAAAGTTTTCACCTTTTCTAAAATTACAGAAAAGAAAAGTAAGAAATGAAGAAAAGAACAGAAGGAAAACTTGGAAAATGTTTTCCTAACGTGTGTACGGACAAATATAGGGAGATGGCACCACTAGTTGAGCAGTTACAGAGTGCAATTTATTTTAATAAAAATTAATTTTCTTTTTATCCAGTCTACATTTGCTGTTACTACTTAAATCAAGGGAGAATGTAAATGTGTGTCTACTTCTAATGTCCGTTCAGCATACTTAAGTAGTTAGAGAATTTTTTCTGTTTGTTTCTTGTAATTGTATAATCGTAAAGTAAAAGTAGTTGTGATAAATGGTGTAAGAAGTCTTAACACGTTTTATCACTAGACAAAATGTCACAAAATGGAAATTTTGATTAACCCTTTTCTTCCCAAGCGACCAACAATTTTACTTAATTTTGAAATATATGATTTTTATGGTAAAAGATCAAATCTTTTATCATCGACGGGTATTCTTTAATCTTTTCAAAGCTAGTCACTGTTTTTGTTTTCAAAGAATGTATCTGTTAAAAACTGAAAAATACAGACGAAATTTTTTGTTTACAAATCTTTTTCTCCCTTCCGATAATATAACCCAAGCTTCCCTTTGAAACTGATGGACCTATTGGATGTATATACGAGTGAAATTTTTACATTGGCGAAATCCAATAATACGGACGCATAACAGCGAAAAGTTTCCTTTTTTTAAATGCATTCAAAATTATTGGTGATAGTTTGTGTGAAAAATGTAATTCAGTGGCATCAACAATAATGAAAAAACCGACAAATAAAAAAGCCGACAGGTCAAAAAATCGACAGTCATAAAGCCGACCGTTAAAAAACTGACAGTCGAAAAGCCGATACAAAAAAAATAGACACATCATCAGGAGAAAAGTCATTTTATAACTGTCGGTTTTTCATCCTGTCGGCTTTTTGATTTGTCGGTTTTTCGACCCGCACCCGGATTTAAGAATTTTTTTTGGGTGCGGGTCGAAAAACAGATAAATCAAAAAGCTGACAAGTCAAGAAACCGAAAGTCAGAAAACCAATACTTCAAAAAATGACTGTCCGCTTCTCGATGTGCCTAATTTTTATATGTCGGCTTTTCGATTGTCGGTTTTTGGACTGTTGGTTTTTCGTCTTGCCGGCGTTTTGATTTGTCGGTTTTTCGACCCACACCCATTTTTTTTCTCAGAAATATCTAACAGAACCTAAAAACATAACAACCGAGAGTGCAAATTATTTTCCCACGCAAGTATATTACCAGCATATAATATGCAGCTAAGTACGTGAGAATCTATTCGTTATTTTATAATCATCTCACAAAATGAATTTCGAGCAATTGCATCACTAGGTTAATCAAACCTGAAATTCGTGTAAATTCGCCGTTTCCTTAAGAGACTTCAGGTGTTTTAAAAGCAATGGTTTATTAAGTTGGAATTGTTTCCCATGACATTAAAATTTGGGCTAGTGGGCAATAACGTTGCGCAGTTATGCAGAATCTTACGTAACTGTACGTCTGCATCGGTCTGTGAAGGTACTCAAGAGGGAGATATATATATATATATGTGCCACCATGCGTGGTCCGATGTGTATCTGTAGCAGTGACAGCTGTTGTATACAAGTGCATACAGGACGACGTGTACGGGCGAGCGCTCGCGTATATGCACAAGTGGGAAATCTGGTGCGCGAAACCGCTACGGGCACCTGGAGCGATCTAGGAGTCTAGGTGCCGTTGTCGCTAAGGCATGCCGGAGGAAGAGCACCAATGACGTCATCGTCGTCTCCGTCATCCGCACGCAGTCTCCATATATCGCAACGGCACCGGGTATATGCACCCGGTCGGAAGGTGCGTGGGTCCAACCCGGAGGATTGCAAGGCCGAAACGCGGCGTCCGGCACTGATTATGCACCGGGCGTGCATAACGGCGCGACGCCGTTGCAGGAACGGGACACGCTCGTGTGGTAGCACTTTTTTTTTCGAATTCCCGGGAATTGCGCGAATTTACGTGGCCGTGCAACCAGTGCAGCTGCGCTTAAGCGAGATACGTCGGTGCCGCGCCGTTTTCTCCCGGCGAAATGATTTTTCGAGGAGGACATCCTTACGGTTTTCACCGCGCGAAACGTGGGAGAGAGATTAACAATCGGATTCCTGCGGGGTCTATCGATTTCATTGTATGTCGTTGCGGGCGTGTAGTGTCGATATGCGCCGAGGGTTTAACACCTTGGCGAAACGTAACGGGCCGCTAATGGCATTCTAAATATTTCAGGGCGCAAAATGAGCCTCAACGACCATCCGAGTGAATACTTAATTCAGCGAGTCACCGATTTCCCGGTCGCTAGCATGTAAAGTAAGTTCCGTATGCTTGGGTCGACGATATGGTAGTGCCAATGCCGTTTTCGACCACTGTACAATGAGCACGTTACAAGTACTTGGTGGTTTACGTGATAATGCGCTCGGTCGTTATGTTTCCCATCGTCATTTGGTTCAATAAAGATGTTAGGAAACACTTTGCCTATTGATAGTATAGAATTCTTCTGTAGGACGATAACAGAAAATTACCAGGGTTCTATGAACTATACGGGAAAAAATTAATTCGATAAAAATTCTGGAGAATTTCTCGGATATTGAGGATTCGAGAAAAATTCATCTAAAATCTTAGGAGTTACAATAAGTTTTTAATTTATCATGACCATTGTTGTACTTGGTGTGAGTTTCTGGAGCTCCTACATTTCATACACAAATGTGAAGTATGGCGCCATCTTTGAAGACGATCTGCAGTTCTCGCAAATTTAAGGAATAAACATTCATGTGTAAAATTCTGTAATAAGGGCGATATCGCCCGTTGATAAGTTATTTAAAAAAAAAAAATTAAAAAAATTATAACTTCCGAACCTATTATACAAGTTTTTTATAACCAGTATAAGCCGAATCCATTTTAAAACATTTAAATTCATAATAAAATATATGATTTTATTTAAAAAATAAAGACACGTGTTTTTTTTTAAATTTTTTACACATTTTTTTATTTTTTCAAAAATTTGATACACTTACTTTCAAAGAGCGACCACAAAAATAGTTCGATGTGGATGCCTCCCTTGATTTTAAATTTGTATTTTGTGAATGAGACGCTGTTGAATAATTTATTATCCTTTTAAAAATACGTAAAAAACAAAATAGAAAGGAATATTTTTAATATTAAGTAGTAGGACCTCGCACGGCTGCGTTTTTTAGTTGTTTTTACTAGTGAAATACCCAATTTGTCGACGTGACTATTAGGTAAAATTAATTAAACAGGCTATGTTTTACTATTCTACCATCTACAAAATTCTTTCAACTGTTTTATTGTTTTGGTGCATATTTCAATTGCTTAAGAGAAATGAGAAATATCACTTCGATACATGTTATAAGTAATTAATTAAAATTTGAACTATCTTACTAATTGAACGTAGATAATAACTTTATCACTATAGATTATTTTATTTAAACGATATGTTTATATTTAAACAGAATTATATAATTTAACAAATTCAAAGTTACTAAATCGCGTAGAGTAGATAATTGTTTCATTAGGATATTTTTACGAATTTTTGGTAATACAATTGAGTATTAGTAATACAATGGTAATATAAAGAACTTCTTCAATATTCTTACTTAAATTTATATGTAATGTATGTAAAGTAATGCACTTATTTCAATTTTTTAATTAATTTGGTTGATTTAAACAGATTTTGTTAGAAAAAAACTAGCTTAGATACATCTTTCTCCCCCTCTCTCCCTTATCTTTTCCTCTCTCCCTTCTCTCCCCCCCCCCAAAAAAAACATTTTTTTTCACATTAGTTTAGATCAATCTCTCTCTCCCTCTCTCCCCGTCTCTCCCTTCTGTCTCCCTTTCTCTCGATCCGTAGGCACAAACCCATATCGACACATACAAACTATAGAATCCACACGTCTTTAGCATAAATAAAATATATAAAAATAATTAGATTAATAATACTTAATTTGGTGGATATATTGGTAAATTAAAGGTTTAACTTGAAAAAAGATATTATTTTTGAAAAAGGCTGTTAAAATTCTCTCTCTCTCTCTTTCTCACTTTCACCTCCTTCTCACTCTCACCCTCTTTCTCAGTCTCTTTCTCTTTCTCATGCTCTCCCTCTTTCTTTCCCTCTCTTTTCTTTTTTTCATTCTCTCTGTTTCCCTTTTCTCTCTTCCTACCCCCTTCTTTCTCTGTTTCTCTCTTTAGCACACTTTTTCAATATCAATGGAACTCTTAAAATAATTAGAAATACTTAATTTGGTCGATATATAGATAAATTAAAATTTTTAACTTGAAAAAAGATTTTATTTTCGAAAAGGCTGTTAAAATACTCTCTCTCTCTCTCTCTCTTTCTTTCCCTTCCTTTTCTCTCTCTTTCTCCCCTCCCCCTCTCTCTAACACATTTTTTAATATAAATGAAATACCAAAAGTAATTAAACATACTCAGTTTGGTCGATATATGTATAGATAAATTAGAAATTTTAACGTGAAAAAAGATTTTCTTTTCGTAAAGGCTGTTACATCTCGATCTCTCTCTCCCTTCCTGTTCCCTCTCTCACTTTTTCAACCTCTCTTTTTCTCTGTCTGTCTCTCTATCAGACTTTTCTGATTTAATTAAAATACCAAAGGTAATCGGAAATACTTAATTCGGTCAATATATAGGTACATTAAACATTTTAACTTAAAAATAAAATTTTCTTTTCGAAAAAATGTGTTAATTCACTAAATTAAAACAACAAATATTATTAAAAAAATGTAGCTGTTCGCAATTAAACACACGTCTAAATAGTTACGGATGTATTTTTAAAAATTCCTTTTTGTTGTTTACATAAAATTTTACAATATTTATTACATTTTCTTAGAATTTCTCATAAAAATTTACTAAATAAATCACATTTTGGTATTTTACGAACAAATTTTTTATTATACAGACTGAATGCCAAGATCCAACGCCTTAAATACGATCTTGACTTTAAACAATTAAAGTCAATAATAATGGTTTCAAATTAATTTGAAATATTATAATTATAAACGTCTCCTTTCCCTTTGCATTTAACCAATGAACACTCATTCACTCGATTATTTGCTTCAAATTACACAGTAGAGGGTATATTTAGTATATAAAAGATTGCTCTCAGCTCATTAAATTCTGTTAATTCGTTGAGACACGACACACGCAAGCTTTCGCACGTGCATTCGAGGTCATTCCGGTCTTGAAGATATAACACCAAAGAGAAAATTGAATGACACGAAAAAAAAACATCGTTTATTAATTGGTTACATTCACGATTCTTAACTATGCAGGAGGAAATAAGTGTCACCTCATTGAAATATCAAAAACAAAACGCGTTACAAGTCGATGGGTTTAGTTGGACGTCGTAAATTAAATATCGTCCAGTTGGCACGGTAGTTAGTAAGCATGCAAATTATTTCCAGCTGTCTCACGGTAATGAAGTTATCGACGTGCCGCAAATGGGAAAAGTGGCGTGTCGACACCTCGATGACGGAATGTTTACAGTACGCGGCGAGTTACATGGAAAGAGACAGACTTTTTATCGTCGCTATCTCCTATAACATGAATTTTCCATTTTTGCATATGGCTACACGTCAATGTAATCCGGCTCCGTTCGTTCTCGTTTCCGGTTGTACGTAGATCCATCTAACTCGTGCATCGACGTGCTCCCGACCCATCTCGGAATCATCCTCCAGGCGATATCCATTGCCATAGATCAATGAGAAATGCTCGCAGCATATTCGCGCCACTGTGCACGATTGTTGCACGCCGCGGATAAAAGAGGGGTGCAAGAGGATTTATAAAGAGTCGAGATAAAAGGCCAAGTGAGAAAGGCGGAAAACATTTATGAAAATAGATCGATCGCGAGGGTACCCACAGACAATGGGGAGACCGCGAAAGAAGATAACTTCGGCGTTTACGTTCGTTTGCGTCGATGTGTCTATCGGCTAATAAACGACGGTTGCAATATCAGTTAATAGGAATTCAATGAAATCGAGCAAAACGATCGTTCACCACTATTTTATTACTTATCTAAACTGACAAAAAGAAAAACCGATTCAGAGTTTGCGGATATTTAAAAAAAAAAAAAGATTTTTATACGATCGGAAGAAAATGCATCACTGAAGATAATAAACAGTTTATTTCTCTGCATTGAATTATTGTCTAATTTTGGATTTTTATCCCTCAAAAGCTATCAACTTTTCGACAAAAATTGTAGACAACGAAATTTTAAAATACTTAAAATAAAAAATATTTTAACATATCGACAGGAAAATTTCTTAACAACATTCTTAACAATTTTTTGAAAAAGTTAATAGTTTTTTAGTTAGAGCGTCCTACAATATTTAAAAATTTTTCATTTTGGGCGCCAGTTTCAGGATCGCCATGTTCTTTTCCAGACCTCATGTCTCAAAATTTAGAACTGGAAAACACCTTTCTAAGAGGAAAAGTATAATAACTAATCTACAATAAATTTTGTACAACTTTTTAAGTCATAAATGACTACAATGAACATAATCAGAACCTTCGATCAGCATCCATCGCGTTAAGGGAAGTTTAAAGTAGAACAGTTACCTAACCTCGGAAGTACAAACGTGCAAAAGATTGAAACCATCAAGCTCATTCTCGTCACTTTCTAATTATGCAAGGGAGGTTCTTAATGTTCTTAAAATTAAACTTGATTTTTACCACTGAAGGCATTCTCTGAAATTGACTGTGATTAATGACCGATGCACCTCTAAGGTCCCAATTTTTTTCCGTAGCACACTCCGGCTTGTTGTGCCTAATTGCATTTTCTCATTGCACACTTGAAATATCTACTGAAAAACAACAGTTTAACGAACATGTTCTCATTATTAAACAGTTATTTCGCAGCGACGAGTCCGCTACGAAAATCAAGTACCAGTCTCGGAGTATTGCTATAAATCACAGTCAATTAGTAAACAACGGTTACATCAAGACATCACCTTGAGGGCCGTCTTTAATTAAAAGTAATCAGTATCTGTTTATAAAATGAAATATGATACCGGGTTCATAGCTGAGAGAAAACTAATTATTATTCCGTAGCTGCGTCAGGCTCTCACATTACCGACAATTACTCGATCTTTGAAACTGTACGTACAATAGGCGATATGTCCTTGTGAAAACAAAGCGAGATTGCGATGTCAATAAGGAAGGGCAAGAAGCGAGTGGACGCTGAATGCTAGCTGGGGAGATAAAACGCTTTTTATTGATTTTTCTTCTTGTTGAGAAAGTGGAATCTTGTTCTGAAAAATATAATCGTGAAGAGATTTATCAATATTTACGAATTCTCAGTTTATTTTAAAACGTTACTATTGGGTGTCATACGCTATAAAAAATGTTTACAAAAATTACTTACATTTCAGTTACGTAATTATCGCAATTTTCCAAATTGACCAGTATTGAATTGGCGATTACGCTTATTTTATACGATATTAAAGAAATCATATTTAAAATTTCCCAAAAATAAATCTTGATAATAAATTGATATTACTTAAAAATTGTACTACGAAATTCTAACTTAAATTTCAGTTATCGAGATACAGATATCTGCTAACCAGCCGTAAGGCTGACAAAGTCACATATATATTTTTCCTGAATGTTAAACAGAAGAAGAACGAAATCAATGTAATGTTTGTGAATTATTCAGGAAAAATCGTATTTTTCTAGAATTTTATTTTAGAAAGAGTTGACGCATCAGGGCCGAAAACAAAATTTGTGTACTATCTTTTTTCACTTTTGTTGAAACTTTAGAAAGGATTGTCATCCATTATCGACTGAAAAGTCGTTAAAATAAAATGTTTTCGATTTTTGGGTACTTTTCCAAATTCCATTCACCATATTGCTTTCCGATTACATGAACTTGTAATTTTTACCTCCGGAATTAAAAGAGTAAGTTCAATAATTTAATTTGTTTTGGATCTTTAGTGATTCTCGATTTGAATCTAAGGTTCGACTGCGATTTAATAATTCCAGATTAATGAGCGTACATGGGCAATTACTTTGGTTTTGGAAATTGCACATAATTAAAATCGTCAGTTTATATCCCTTCTTAATAAAAATATCAAAAAATCAGAGTTTTCAATGTTTTCATGCACAATCTGAGCTGTCAGGATGTAAGAAGATCAGAAAATGTCTAATGTGTAACATTTTCAAGTTGGCTTGGAGTAAAATTTACACCTATTTATTGAAAAAATTACTGTTTTTATTTATAAAGTACTAAAAATTTACAATATTTATTTTAAAACACCACACAGTGTCTAACACGTCTTAAAGCCTTACGAAAGTTACAGTACTTTATCGGCTATTAACTTCCATAGCGTATATAATTCAACATAACATTATAAGTCAGAGTTATTGGGGTGTGGATCGAAAAACCGACAAATAAAAAAGCCGATAAATCAAAACAACGACAGGCGTAAAACCCACAGTCGAGAAGCCGACATTAAAAAGGCCGACACATAAAAATTAGGCATATCGACAAGCGGACAGTCATTTTTTTAAGTTTTGGTTTTATGACTATCGGCTTCTCAATTGTCCGTTTTTGGACTGTTGGTTTTTTTATCTGTCGGCTTTTTGATTTGTGGGTTTTTCGACCTCCACCCATTTATTACCAAATTTAGCTAATCAAATGTCTTTGTTATTAAGAAGTGTTTATTTTTTACCCCGTTTGTAATATTTAACAAATGTGGTTTTATTTCGGTTTATTTGCACTTGACTGGAACGTATGTATTCGAAACAAAAATTGACGGGAGTAGTAATTTATAATAACAGCATCTATTATTTTTCGACCATCATTGCGGATAAACATAAGCATCTAAATTTCGACTGACATTCAATATCCAAAATATCCCGAATTGACTAGCACGTTTGATTTATGACAAGGGATTATATCTTTAAATCGATCAAAGCAGATTGATGATTCATTCTAAAACACCTACGATTTTTCGCAGAACGAATTTACACGATTCCATTTCAATCGAAAGTTTCGTTGATAAATAAATGCAAAACTTTTAACGACATAGAACGTTAGAAAACTGTGTAAAAAGGGCAATTCTGCTCGTTGAATAATAAAATAATTTAAAAACAAAAAAATTAACAGCGTAACTTGGTATGAAATATTTCTAAATGGTTTTTTTAATCACAATGATAGTTACTTTTTCATTTCCTGAGTTTTAAATAATACAAACTTACTTTCAGATCGAAGTTTTCTGACACGAAGCTAATACATAAGTTTAAAATTGGTACTTTTAAACAGTAATTGTCTACCTTACATTGTAGAGGTTGTATTTCAAGTCAAAATGTCAAAAATTTTCCGAAAAATATGTCAGTTTCGAACAAAACATATCATATGAAAGACAAAAGACTAAATAATATTTTCATTCACTGGAATGAAATCCAGAACAAGGACACATCGTTTGCTCTACTTCCATCTAAGGATTTGACACATCTTATTCCGGAGTGTACATCATCCGAATTCTGGCAAGATTACGACGGTAAAAAATTGCATGAAATTCGACAATATCGCGGTAAAAAAATGAGAAGAGAGGGAGAGATAAATAAATTGAGAAAGAGGGAGAGATTAACAGTAACGGCTTGGCAATAGCCGTGTCGCCAGCGAAGATAAAGGAGTCGTGAAACGCGGGAAGTAAGAAACACGCGGAAACGGGTGACAGTTCGTGTTGCAGCTATAACAGCGATACTATTTTGCCATCGTGTTTTTTCACAGGCTCTCCCCCTCCCTTTTGTAAGCCAGCAACACCAAGAGAGGGAGAGAGAGATGCCAGCGTGCCACATCGTCACTGATCATGGACCAAGATACGCCACGGGTCTCACCGCGCCATCGGCGCATAAAGACGGGACGAGGTACACCGGGTGGTGAAAAAGTTAGGAAGCATCGCGACGTGATGTATTGGATATCTGGCGGAGGGAGTACCAGGTACCTGTCGCGAGGACATTCAGGAAGAACCGGCCGGTTTCCGGACGGCCTAGGGCCTACAACAATCCGTTCTGTTATGCCGCTACGGCGTGTATCGCGTGGCGAAGATGAACTCGAGATACGTCTCGAGCCGGCACATGAATAGCGGATAGCTTTTCAGGGGCTTTCCGCGCGTTAAAAAGCACGATCGAGTGTCCCCTCGATGTGCCGGCCTGGCTAAGACGGTACCTGCCTCCGCCGGGTACCGCTCGTATCTCATCTTCATGTCCCGGTACTTATCTGATGCTCTCCGAGATTACTTAAGGAGAATGTACAGCTTTCCCGGCGCTTCATAATCGAATAAGAAAGTAAGATGTACTCCACGAATTTCTCGTGCGACCGAGAAAAGCCAGTTAGCACAGTTCGCCATTAATCATCCATAAACGACGCTAAGAATACGAAGAACTGTAATTTGATGTTAAGGGTTAACCTTAAGACGTTAACCATTATATTTTATCGACATTGGCTACTAATAAAAGCGAGAGGACATTTCAGGGAAACCAAAACGTCAAGAAATTGCATAAGAAGAAGTGTTTAGAGGCTGAATTCCGTTAGGAAGTTTTTTACGTTTGACAGTGAAAGTTTATTCTGCCGTTATAGGATTGCAAATGTATACGATTCAAGGGTTTTAACTGAATTGCACCCGACCGATATTAAGGCGTGTCCGTAGTTTATATGCAGAGACCATTGCGGCTGAGGTCGCGCAATAGAAGATTTGATGTTCGTATGATCATAGTCGAGGCACACGGATATGTTCTTCATGTCTTCCTTACTGCCCCAAAAAGCTCTCACTCGAACAAACAATATTACTGTATATCGGTTATCACTTACGAGAACTCTCATGTTCTAGAGCTTCTAGTCGCAATAGCCGAAAATTTTTACTGGAAAATAGGAAACGCCCGATGATACCTTTTAACATTTATAGATAAGGTCAATTGTAGCTGGCAAGGAGCCTGTTGGGTCATGCATTGCTTTTCTGATACTCGTGTAACTGTACACAACTTTTTAATTTTTCTTTAAAATATTATAAATAAACGAGAACAGTTGTTTGTGTTTTTCCCCCTCTTTTTTATTAAAGGGCTTTCTAAATATGAAATAATATCATTTTGGGTCAATTTTTATTATTTGAAAAAAGGAAGAGCAATCTACTAACATTTAACGCAAAATTACTAACTAATTAAATACAATCATATTTAAAAAATGACAGTTATAATTTTATTATTAATAACTATATTTAATATCGTAGAATTTTCAAAAAACGGATTTTATAATGACGAAAATTTGATGGTTAATTTTTTTTCCCTAATAATATCGGCTATGATTTTAGATTAGCAGAGAGCCAAATCAAAATATTTTAATTTTTTCATTTTGATTTTAGAATTAAAATTTACAATAAGCATTCTCACAAATCGTTCAGATTATAGATTCTGCAAATAAAGTGAAATTCTTACATTTTGCTCATCATATTCATGGAAAACTTAAAATATTTGATTTATAATTAGCGACCTCAAATACCACGAAGTAAAAATTTCGAAGTTAACAAAAAATTAATTTCGAAATAACTCATCCGCCATTTTGAATGTTTGAAAAAGGATTTCGCAATCATAATTAACAACCCCAACAATCGCCGAGCGACATAATTCAAGCAAAAATAAGCAATTTTTTTAATGCTCGTCAGCGATATTGAATTCGTTTTGCATTTTTAAAATTTAACTTCAGATTCATAATCAACAACCCAAACAGCACAATCCGTCCCGGGATGTCCTGGGGAGCTCCTGAAGACGTTCTGGAACGGTCTTGTGCTGTTTGGGAACCACAAAAATAGCTGTAAGGTTAATTCTCTAATGATAATAACATCACAGTCATTAAAACAAAGTGGAATCGTCCTTTAGTTAAGATTGGCTGTTAATTCGTCTGAGAAAAATCTTAGTTTTTCTACTGAGACTTTAGTACATTACAAGGCAAATTTAGAACACCCTTAGTAATAAAGCTGCTTTGTACCAAATGCAATGAACAACCCTTTATTCTGAGATCTAAAAAGACTTTAAATATCCTAGTTAACCCTTTTCATGCCAAACGGCCATAATTTTGTCTTGATTTTCAAGTGAATATTTATCCATGTAATGACAAGCATTTTTGTCCGTACTTTTCAAATCTGCTACGTTTGATTTTCTCAAAATGGCGGCTAATTTACAAAGAACGTGATTTCAAAAATTTTATTATTTATTTAACGTACTGGCTAATAATGTTTCCGTTGTCGAATCGGCAGAAGTGTCTGAATCCTGTGGAATAATCACCGTAACTAAAATTTAAACGACGCAGAATGTGAAAATTCAAAATGACCGATCCAATATGACGATTTTTAAACCCATTTTTAATGTTTTTTCATTTTTTTTTATGTTTTTAGTCCCTGACGTTTACTTTTTTAATAGTTTTGTTATATTTATCTATAAGTTGATGTGGAATTAAAAATGGCTGAAAATATTATATTTTTATTATAATATAGATTTATTGTGTATACCTCAGTTTGTTATCAATGATGCAATAAAATAACAATACACAATGATATGGAATTAAAAAAAAGTGGAAAATATGCTATTTTCTTTCATAATTTATATCAAACTGAGATAAATATAATAAATCTATTGAAAAAGTAAATGTCATGGTCTAAAAACATAAAAAAACGTAAAAAATGCGTGTAGAAGCCGCCATATTGGATCGGCCATTTTGAATTTTGACATCCTGCGTCGCTTAAATTTTAGTTGTGGGTACTATTCCACAGGATCCAGACGCTTGTACTGATCCGACAACGGGAACATTATTAGCCAGTTAAACAAATACATAAATTTTAAAAACCAATTTTTTTTTTGTAAATTAGCTGCCATTTTAACAAAATCAAACGTCATAGAATAAAACTAATAGCAAATTTGAAACGTACGGACAGAAGTGCGTCAGAAAATGTGGTTTTGAAATTCTGTTGCTTATCAATACACAGATAAATATTCACTTGAAAATCACAAAATAATTGTGGTTTTTTGGAATGAAAAGGGTTAATTAAATACCATAATTCAATTAAAAACTTTTCAATCTCTTTTATGAAATTGTTTTCTTTATAGATGGATATGAAAACTCTAATTTGAAGGAATCATAACAAAACTAAATGATCCAGGTTTGTTAATAACTGCAAAATTTTAATGTATAAAATGCAAAAAAAATGTTTTTAATGGTTTTCATGAAAATTATTATGTAGAATTTAATTAAAAATTAATTTTTAGTTGAGGATAACCATTTAAGGCCATTGACAAGTTTCCATCTGATTTGTTTACTAAAATTATTTTCAATAACTTATTTACACTTGTAAAGTTGACCTTAATACCTCATTTATAAATATAAACTATTTTAATATATCTTACTACGAAATCTCTAATTAGTTCTTTTTTAATTCTATAAACAAGCTCTGCCAACAAAATCATGTACAGAAAAGAACCATTAAATTGCTGGTCTACGTGTAAAAATGTAAAGATGTAAATTTTAATTGACAGATATTATATAAAAAATAGAAAATATTATCGCGGCGAACATGAGTTCTACATCTGGATTTATAACGTCCAAGACCGATTATGAGAACTCCTGAATATTAATAAAACGACTTGATTACGAGTTTACAGGAATTAGACCGCTTTACAAGCGAATTATCGGCTCGGACCTTATCGATGACAGTTTCAATTTTACGCGCAGAAAAACCAATCGATACAAGCGGTCATTTTCAAGAGTAGCGAATTTCAGGTTCAAACATATACATATATATTATTAAACTCGTTAATAGACCAACAAATAGAGACCGATCGCACTGATCATCCATCACTCGCGATATCGTAAGCGTTATCTGGATAAGCATAATCGCGATCATTAATCACATACAATTTAATCGAAAACTTAACCGTTAAAGGAATGCGACGTGCATAATACCAGTTTTATCTCGTGTTGACTTTGTTTTCACACAGATTTGTAACGTAGATATTAATAAGGTTTTGAAAGATTTATCGTAATACTTAATTAATGTGCATATTGTACAGGATTTATTAGGTTTTGGCTGCATGGTATGCGGCGCACATTTTTCGCGAATTATCCGGGACTCCTGAAAATAGTCTTTAACGGCGTAAATGCTAATGTACAGCCTCGATATAATGACAAATAAATTACGTACTTTACGTGTAAATTCACGGTGATACGTTAGTTGATGGAAACGAGTGCCGTTGTCATCGCGCTTCAGAAGTGAAGATATACGCTAAAGCCGATTACGGACCCATGAAGTATGCAGTAAACCGCGCGTGTATACCTCGGAAAACTCGGACGCGTTGGATCTATAAAGTGACCTACAACTAAACGACGATGAAGATTGTTTCGTTTCAATTGATCTTTTTCTACTCTTCTTAAGCAATTTTTCATGAGATAAGTTTTTTAGGCTTTTCGATAGTCTATCAGATTCATAACCTGATTATAATTAAAAATACAATTTAGTTACTTTTTTATTTGGATGAAATTTTTTCATACATAAATTCCAAGGTTCTGCAGACATTCTCAATTGGACCTATACGGTATACAGTCCCAGTTCCTCGTCTTCCCCTCCCATCTCGTTATATTTACCAAACGAAGGGGGGCGTCGCTTCTCCCACTCCTCTCAGTCGTTTTATATTCCTGACGTCATAACAGGCCCTTCATGAGGCCCCAGCTCACAAGTTGAGGGAAAGAGAGAGCGGCGACAGGTAAATATAACGAGTCGGAAACGGGCCAATATGCTGAGACGCAAGTATAGCGAGACGCAATTGTATCGGGACTCTACTGTTGGTACTTTTATCACACATTTACGAACTTTTACTATTTATTTTATATGGAAAAATAAACAACTAGTTCCAATTTTTGTTGTGGGGATGTAGTCTTTTGAAAATTTTGCAGATATATATTTGGCTAAATGTCCTGTCATATTAATTCATATATATCCGAATATCATTTTTGAAAAAGCCAACGAGAGCTGGGCCAGACTAATTTGCAAAAATCAAACACATTCGCAGAACACCTTTGTGAGGTATTTAAACCAATAGACCGGGAGATCTCTGAGCAAGAAGAAAGAGAACTACTTACTCCTGAAGACAACCTCACTCAAGACAATCCTCCAAAATAAAAGGTAAAATTTAACGAAGTACAACAATTACTCAAAACTCTCAGGAACAGAAAATCTCCAGGATATGATAAAATAAATGGCAAATTACTAAAAAAGATATCTCACTATCTTAATGAATGCAGTTTTTCGCATATGCCACTTTTCTAAACAGTGGAAAGTCGCGCAAATTATACTCATAGCTGCGACAGGGAAAACGCCTAACCTAGTTACTTCTTACCGACCAATAAGTCTACTACCACTAACGGTAAAGATTTGCGAAAGACTACTTCTACATAGAATTAATCCGATAATTGATTCTAAGAAGATAATTCCAGATCATCAATTCGGTTTCTGTAACCAGCATATTACAATTGAACAAGTAAATAGACTAACCATAAAAATAAAAAAAGTTTTCGAAAACAAACAATACAGTGCTGGAGTTTTTGTAGATGTGGCTCAAGCTTTTGATAAAGTCTGGCACATGGACCTCCTATTTAAACTTAAAAAAATACTCCCTAAAAATATATATAAAATTCTTGAATCATATCTAACAGATAGAACCTTCCAAGTCAAAATTAATGAGACAATTACAAACCGGCATACTATATTCGATGGAGTACCTCAAGTCAGTGTACTGGGGACAATAATTTTTATTCTGTACACTTCAGATTTACCCACAGCTAAAGGCATCACCTCGGCTACATATGCAGATGATACGGAGATTTTTTTAAGCCATAGCAGCCCTCAAATGGTTATACCGAAAAACTTCAACAATACCTGAACATCGTAAACAATTGGTTCAAACAATGAAGAATAAAAATCAACGAAAACAAATCCACACATGTGACGTTTATGCGTCGGAAAGAAACATGCCCACTTGTGTTCTTTAATGATAAAAACATACCTCAATGCAACGAAGTTAAATATCTTGAAATACGACTTGATCGTCGACTGACATGGAGGCTTGATATTTGGTCAAAAAGGAAATAATTAGACCTAAACTTAAGAAAAATGTATTGAATACTAGGATATAAATCGAAGATACTTCTAGAAAACAAATTTCTAATGTATAAAACCATACTCAAGCTGGTGTGGACCAACGGCATTCAACTCTGGGGATCTGCATCAGTTTCTAACATTGAAATACTGGAAAGTTTCCAAACGAAAACACTACTGAAAATTGTTAATGCTCTATGGTTTGTTCCAAACGAACTAATCCGAAACGACCTAAAAATTCCAACGGTAAAGGCAGAAATCAAAATTCACTTTAGAATATATAAAGACATACTTAAAGGACACCCTAATAACTTGCATCAAAGTTATATGTTGAGACACGAACCACTTCTAGACTACACAAATACAAAGACATTGTCATCTAACAACTCCCCTACTCAGTTCGTCCTCTAAAGAGCATCGAACACATAGGGGAAGTAGAGGCAAAGTGGGATGGATTTAGAAAAACTTGTATACAAAAAATATGGGGCATAAGAATGGTGTAGTTTAGAAACCCTTATTTAGGTCCTGAACTAACTTATTATGAAACACATTTTTTAAAAATTATGTGTTTAATGTTCCAAATTTCAATTTTACGAAAAAACTTTTTTTTGAGAAATCTGAAAATCCAGAGGCAAATTGGGACGGTTGTTAAAATTACTTCTGGAAAGGTTTGACAGAGGGAGAGAAAGATAGAGAGAGAAAGAGAGGGGGAGGGAGAGAGAGGGAGAGAGAGAAAGAGAGAGAGAGAGATTGATTAAAAATTTATTTATTAGTGTCCTGGCCACTACGAGCCATGGACACAAGTCAAGAGAGAGGGAGAGGGAGAAAGAGAAAGAGAGAGAGAGGGAAAGAGAGTTCTTACTTATCTTTGTGAAACTAAATCAAAACGGAATACATCCCACTTTGCCCCAAAATAGAATTTTTTTAAACACGTCGTAAAAAAATCATCCTCAACCTCAAATGAAACAACCGAAAAACGAAAATTGAGTGTAAGAGAAGACTATTAAGTCATCCAATTCAGATTTCAATTACGCTTAGTTTATTGATACTTACTAATCGATTGAAAATATGTATGAATTTACAAATTGACTTCGATTTCCTAGAACATGTTCGAACGGATGGTAAATACTGAATTGAAACTGAAATTTGTTTCAAAATTTGTATTACGATAACTCTTTTCTAAATAAACAATGCAAACAAATACATAGGAAATGTTCTAATACAGCGAAACGCCAGAATCCCACTTTGCCCCGTATCCCACTTTGCCCTTACTTCCCCTACATAAATGCACTTCAGCTAATCATGTAGTGTATTGTTAACCATCGGTTCTTATACTATCAAGCTAATGTAATCAATATCAAATTTACTTATTGTCAATGACAGATTGTAAATAACCTTGAAGATAATAAAAAAAATTTTTCGAAATTCCGACTTTCAAAATATAGTCCAATGCAGAAGGTTATATCACTTTTACGAATAGTAAAACCATCAGTACTAATTTAGCTGGAAACATAGGACCGCATTAAAGATGTAGCAGCTAGCGTGAGAACCACCGAATAAAAAGGAACGGGGAAGGTAGTTCATTACCGTAGAGTAAACGGCCATTCAGGTCGAATCCGCATACATCCCTCGGAAGAATGCGGACAACGTAGGTAGAATAGAACATACGCAATATCGGGAAAAATTCGTACGGAAGGGAAGAAGCACACGAGCGAGGATAAACCGGAAGAGGTAACGGCTCACGTGACTGGTAGTCGACCTTAAGCATTATTCCTATCCTGTTTGCGGTGGAGGGCCGGGATAGATTCGCAGATCAGGGCAGTTACGGGAGCCGTAACGGGCGGCGAGAATGCCCGTCGAGAACGTACCACGAGCCTATTTGGAGGGCAAAATTGCTCAGATTAGGGAACGTTCGTTCTGAATTTCCATTAACTGTAACAGGAAATGGAGAGTCGGCGGTGTCCTAATGCCGATCCTATCTCAGAGCCACCGTCGCGACTGACTACCGCTCTGAAACTGCGGCGAGCAAACTATAATATCTTGTCCGGGGCGCAAAACCGGAATGCACCTGGGGATTATAACTTGTATTAATTACGGCGACATTGGGGCTCGCGGTAGATTAGAAATCAAAGCGGTGGGGGATCTAAGGCGGGGAATTTGCTCATTCGGAAGGAGGGAAACGATGGGAACTTGATCCGGAATGAAACGACGTGTAGAAACGCAAAAAAAAAGTGAGCAAAAAAAGTGGCGAGGTCTCTCTGCGATGCACTGCAGAGAAAGAAAGGTACAAATCTAGTGCAGAGACTGAAAAAGCGGCCCCCTACTCAAAGACGAGCATAATAATTAACTTAACAGCGGATTAATTAGGAGATCGGTATCAACGCGGAGGTTGACCCCGATGTAGCCGTTCGTGCACAATTTATTGCTGGACCGCCGGTCGATACTCTCGGGATATTCGATTAAGTTCATATTATCGAATTATCGAATAGGAGAGAAGGCGGCGAGGTGCCCGATAGTTTTATCGCATACCGGACTACATTGCAATCTTCTGCTGGTTGCACAGTCTAAGAAATTAATTCTCTATTCGTTCTTGTAACTTTACATCGTTAACCCGCGCTAAGGTCCCCATGTATTGCATAATGTTCATTTGCACTTTCAATCTTATCCGGTTAACAAGTTACCGAGCTATTTTTTGCTTGTCTACGAGATCTTTCGATAAACGGAAAATGAAAGTTTTCCGTAATTTTAATGGACTCTTGCAAAGACCACCCGTTTTAATGGAGATCTGGGAGTATCCGACTCATTACTCCTCGTGCGATTTGACTGGAGGGGCGACGTCTCGACGGGTTCAGTGGTTCTTAATTGACTGTGTTCAACAAGAGGGTTCACTCCAACCTTTCGGAAATGGGCTCTAGATGACGTAGCAGAGTTTTTCCTCTTTCGACTCTAAATCAATAATTCCTTTTAAAGTGGAATATCTGATCCTTTAAATGAATTCCCTCCATATCAGGGGATGATAGATGCACGTAGCAAGTTCATGGACATCGATAGTCCAATTAGGATTTGATTTCAGGCTCTGATCTGGTCATCCTACCCAGCGCCCGAAATAAGGCAAAGCTTGGACCGATAAAGATATATAGGAATACACAGGAGGATGTGGCATTCCGCAATAGTTAACGTTGTTACAAAGATTATTTCGTGTACTCGTTTTGCATCGACCTGGCTATCTAGGTTCAGTGGTTAATGTGCCGAGACGGTCGATGATATAATCAATGTTCTTCCGTAATCTTCTTAGCTGCTGCAGGCGGTAATTAATAGTAAGAAATACTCGATTCATCCCACTTATACTAGTCCATCCTTAATTAGCGGAGCTCCAGGCGAGTAGAAACGTAAATCCTTATTACTGTAATCCAACATCTGTAATATATACAAGCAATCATTTCAGGTGATATTAATGATTATATTCCCCTTCGGTAAGCCAAAAGTTAGGACTGTGATGTTTGTCTGTCAGTATCGTGTTCTAGATCTAGTTACAGTATTATGATCTCGTTTCAATAGGAAATTTTCTATTAATTCGAGTTTTGTTTTTTAATTCCCTAAATAATCTCTTGTACTTCCCACTTTGAGGAGTAACATTTAAAAAGAAAATATAGGAATGGTAACATTCGTAAGAATCAGGCCATGGTTGCTCGATACAAATTGTGCCTTCACGAGGTTAAATTCAATTTCGGAAATTATCCACAGAAGCAGAAGAAAGCGAACGATGCTCCACTCCGCTTCGACAGTCAACACCGGTGGCGCCCCTGTCGTGCAGGCACGGTGATTTCAATTTGTGTTGATTTGACATCGGCAAACACCTAGATTTTGCACCTTTGCAACGTCGCTCCTGTCTTTATTTGTCTTTCTTTTGCGCCCCCGTAAGTCGGTTCATTTAAGTCAGCCAGTTATTTGCAGTGTTACTTGCAAAGTGTTTCGTTTACGTTTCCCTTGCGTGTTCTCTTTCCCCTTGGTCCTTTTTGGTCTTTTCTCTTTGTTTTTCAGTTCGTTCAGTGCACGAGTGCACCGCGCGAGTAGTGCTGCCGGGCTGAGAAAATACGAGCTCGACGGCCTGACCATATATAATTTTAAGAAGGTCAGAGGGCGCTAAGCGGCGTTTCTGGTCTCTCAGCTGCGACGACGCCTTTCGAAGCGGTATAATTTTTCCTGGCCTCGGTCCAGCAGCAATAGCAACATAGCACTACTTTCTGAACGAAACCCTGTTATTAAATACTGCAGCTACTACGATGACTCCCATGCCAACAGTCAAAATGGAGTCTCGATAGATAACAAATCATTGTCAACAAATGTCTACCATTTATTTTACCTCATCTTAGGTTCTGAAGGTATTGGTAAGAGAAAAGCTTGTGCGTTTGAAAAACAAGGAGTGTTTACTTTGCCGCATTGGAGACGTAGGCAGTTCACTATTGAAATCGCCTTTAAACGAACAAGCGATTGCTGGATCGAGACGTTGCCGCGTGTCGTATATTGCAATATACGGTGGTGCACATGGGTACCCACGTTTGTATATGCATCACCAAACGTCTCCGAGGGAAAAGGAAAGAATCTTTTTTGATTTCGTGCCACTGGCAGAAGTCTTGTTTATTGTCGAGAAGTACGCGATGTTTTCGTAGGAGAACGTACAAAGGAAAAGTCATCAGTTTTTAATTTACTTCGGCTGTTTTCAGTAAGACGAAATGTGCGGGCGCGCGATGAGAAATATGCTTTCTGACGTGTGAAATATCGACCGCGGTCTTTGGTGCATTTCAAACGAAAGGTTCCCGTCTTTTACCCAGTAAGAACGTCAAAAAGGAGCTATTTACTTTCCTTTATCTTGGAGATTTCTCGCTGAAACTTTTTTCTTTGCGGCTATTTTATATATCGCCACGAAGGAAATTACAATCGTAAAATATTTTATAAAAGTGTGCAGTTGTTTGAAGCAATTCCTTTCTGAAACGCGAGCAAAATAAGAAACTATTTGCTGTTCAGAACTACTTAGAGTTATAAAAGAACTTGACTTTATAAAATATATTGTTAATTTTAAAGGTTTTCAAAATATTCAACTAAACTAAACATCAGTATTTTAAAATGAACCAGATAGTCCGATTTTAGACTTTTCAACTTTAAAAAGGAATTACTCAATTGGCGAAAAAGGCGATACTGGTAAAAGAAGAGTCGAGATACGTAGGAAGTCGGTGGCTCTCCACTGTTGGGCTATGCGATTCTAGAGTACACCACAAGTGAAGGCCCTCATGACGTAAAGTTAGGTGAAACTTCCTAATGAATGTGGGAGAGTCGGTCGTTCGGTGGCTTGCTTCCCCGCTATGACCGAGTGGTATGGGTCGTGACCCTTTCCGAGGAAAAGATCTTCGTTGCTCAACGTCCGGCTAACCTCGTACCTCCCCTTTTACGATCGTACATCCGATCCGCAGACATCTGGTCGATCACCGGTGATTCCACTCAGACGTACAACTGCGTGCCCGAGGATGATATTCGAGCATGCGAGATTGAATTCCAATTTATACTTTCGCTCTTGGGTTGAAAACGAACGGGCGTAATCGATAGAGAATATTACAGATCGTAGGCACGATCTGATTATCGATTGGCTAAAAAACGTGCGAAATAGGCAAAAAAGGTACAGCATGAATGTTAGTAAACGATAGGGGGATGGGTAAAGTAGAAGAAGTACTTATTAGGAGTAAAAGATCGAGCGGTCAAGACAAAGGTCCGACTGAGACTTTGCAGAAACAAAATAAGAAGATAGAAGGAAGCTGTGGAATGGGTAAATTGAAAGGGGATGAAGCGACGTGTTAGTTTCTGGCTGTACTATTCTTTCGACTTTTCGACAAAGTCGAGGTCGCAACGAGCCTTCGTATGAACGAGAGTCAACGACGAGCGGCTGGTGGGCCGATTATCTGCACCAGGAAATCCGGATCGTTCGAAGGCTAAGTTCGAAACTTTATCTCGGCCCTCCACCCTTTCCAACGAACACGGAGCTTTCTCTCTTCCTCATTGTATCTCTCCCTTTATCTTTCTTTCCAAGTTCCTTCGGTCACATTTTGCCTCTCGTCTGCGGACGAGAAGTACACTCAGTGCTCTTCCTTAAGTTTCGAAAGGTATCGGCTAGCGGCAAAGTTGTCGACAACCTCACCCACCGAGTGGTTACGAGTGGAAAGGATTTTCTGACCGATGTAAATATGATAAATTAACTGACCTTTACAAATATGTCAGAGATCGTTGTAAAACGAAAAATGTTTACTCGAGGGTTTTGTTTTTAGGAGGATGACATTTTTTGGTGACAGCGGTGACAGAAGCCATTCCTGCTTTTCGTTTGGAACAGAGAAGCTTTCAAACGTAAAAACATAATACCTCCTGGTGAAAAGGGAACGGAAAATGTGATTACCAAGTGGAACAAAGACATCGGTAGAATTCTATTTCTCCATAGAAGAAATGCACTCTAAAAAATTTAGAGCCCTGCCTAGTTTTCCGCGAAAGTCTGTCCGCGATGGAAGAGAGCAGTAACTGGTGAATGTGCATTGAAGCTGAGTCCGGCGGCGCTTACACCACTCGGAGTCGGTGAAACCGCGAGCAGTTGAAAGGGAAAGCTCGCGCGGACCAACGGAAGGAGCTTAGAGAAAGAGAAAAGAAAGTCCGACAAAGAAGGCGTCGGAAAAGAAGGGGGACGAGAAGGAACCGAGGAAGATGTGGGATGCTGAGCGGAGGAGAGAACGGTAATCTCTCGGGTATTACCGTGGCAGACCTGGGGAAGAGGAGTCGAGAGTCAAGGACCTCTGGAGGAGCGTGTGCCCGCGGCCGTTGCCACAATATTTTGCTCGATTACCATCGCAATAGGAAAAGCCGCTTCTGCTCACCCCCGCGCTCTCACCTCCATCCCTGTCTTTCTCGCGATCTCTGGCCAATTCTCTCGTTATGTATGCCTCAAACTGGGAATGGGAGTGAGTGAAAGAACTGCCTAGAGAAAGACAGATGGGAATAGATGGATAGATAGATAAATAGATACAGAGGGAGAGAAAGAGAGCGAGATAAATCGAGGCAGAAGTGGCGCGCGTAAGTGGGAAAGAGGGGAATACACGCGGGAATCGCTCGAATGTCGCGCATTGCTATCCTCGTTAACATGCTAATTTATCGTAGCGTTAAATTTCGAGTCCGGCGTACCCCTTCTGTTGTGGGTAGGAATTTATGTTCTGTATTTCAGTCTCAAATTGGATTACTGCGCGGCCTTCCGATTCCCCTTGTCCCCGGTATTGTAGAATTTACATTCTCCGAAAATGTTATTATTGTTACTAATGTGAAATATTATCCGGCGTTCTCACTGTATTCAATTGTTCCCCACGAAATGCAACAGTGATTCGAAATTGGTCCATAATGAAAGTTTGTTTTGATCCTCAAGTCAATAAAACTTTTTTTGAAACTTAGTCTTTAGAGGCATTGTTGAAATATTGAAGTCGGTCGAACGAAAGAAGAATATGATGGTAATGTTGGCACGCGTTTAAGTTTTGATAAGTAGGTCATATTAAAGTTAATAACACTGGATAAATTTCTACATGTTGTCAGACAAAAAATTAATAATTAATAATTATAGAGCCATGTACGTGTTACAGTCCAAGAGAGGAATAAAAAATTGACAAAAAGGAAGTAGGGGCAAAGTGGGATTTTGGCGTTTCGCTGTATTAGAACATTTCCAATATGTTTGTTTGCATTGTTAATTTTCAATCGATTAGTAAGTATCAATAAATTAAGCGTAATTAAAATCTGAATTGGATGACTTAATAGTCTTCTCTTACACTCTATTTTCGTTTTTTATTTGTTTCATTTGGGGTTGAGGATGATTTTTTACGACGTGTTTAAAAAATTCTATTTTGGGGCAAAGCGGGTGATTCAAAGTGGGATGTATTCCGTTTTGATTTAGGTTCACAGAGATAAGTAAGAACTCTCCTTTCCTTTCCCTCTCTCTCTTTTTCTCCCTCTCCATCTCTCTCTCTTGAGTTGTGTCCACGGCTCGCAGTGGCCAGAACACTAATAAATAAATTTTTAATCAATCTCTCTCTCTCCCTCTCTCTCTCCCATGTCACTTCTTCAAAATTCCAAATGGAGGGTCTAATAGAGCAGACAAATTTTTATATTATTGTTTTTTTTTAAACTTCTTACTCGGAGGTTTTTGGTTGGATTATTATGAATCCTATGAAAATTTTTCAAATATCAAAATGGCGAATCCAATATGGGAAGAATGAATAGGACTAATTTCTGATATAATAAGCTTCTCCCGTCAAGCAAAATCTTATTACAATTGCGGTATTTTGTAACGGATGAATTGAAAAGTTACACCATTACAATACGTAGAATTGCCAACGATAAATATTCATCAATCCCGATATAAACATCTACCTCATTCAAATTTACTGTTATCGACCAATCAATTATGTCGCTAGGTGATTATTAACTATGGATTGTCCGAATGGTCGTTTTGTGTTCCTCTGATCGGACGCTTAACCTCGCGTAGTCATCGATGCAATTTTAAAACGTAAATTGGCATGCGATCCCGTAAAACGCACGTCTGTGCCGCAATCAGCGTTAAATCGCGGACCTTATATCAAGTAGCGAAACTAGAGCTGCTACTAGAGTGCCCAAAGGCACAGTCGACAGATACTTACGTCTGAATACGCATTGCGGCAATTCGAACGACGCCACTGTTTCTGTTTAGAGCGGGTATAAGTTACTCCAATGTAAATACTGTAATATATAATATTCCAATGATAACCGCGCGGGAATGTACGGCGCAGAATGCCGAGCGATAAATTTTGTCGTTTCCATTAAATGCGCCTTACAGGCGCGATATTTATTGCAAACGTCAATTGTGCCCGAGCGGCAGCTGAGAATAAACTAGCACTCCCCCTAACGGATTAGCAGACTTTTGGCGGTACGTAACGTTACCGTGTATAAGAGACCCGATAACGAGCTCTAGAGGAAATCAGATCCGCGACGTCGTCGTCGTCGTCCCCGTCGTTGTCGTCGCTGTCGCCTCCGCCCGGGCGATAATAATTTAATAAGGATAATCTTGCTGAAAGTTATAGTGCACGGAGATCTCGCGATAGAGCTGCCACGTTGAATAAAGCTAGAGAAAATCCACATTGAACCTAAACGTACGTAAAGGATTCATCGTCTTACCCTAAGAATTCCCCAAATATATGATTCATCAGGCGCTAGGTGTCCCTCATTCCCATACTCTCCAAAATCTTGGATGGAGCTTTATTCAAGATAGTTTTTACTATTTTTACATTCAAAAAATTAAAAATTAAAAGTGTAGTAGTATTAGCTGCAGGGATAAATGCTTAAACCAAAATGTATTGGACAGATATCTGAATTACCAAGAAATGTAAATGTTTAAAGTATTAATCCGCGCAAGTTAATACAGAAAATTGGTTTCGAGAACGATAGTATATTATGTCATATTTACGTAGTAATCTGATATAACGGCTTAATTACTATTAACTGTTAAATTGCACGAAATCAAGCTCGGATGGTGTAAAACGTCGATCGCAATTAGCAGCCTTAATTTACGAAACTAGTTCGCGGGCTTGCGTTAATGCAGAGAAGCCGAAGACGAATACGATATTCACAGTTGGCCATAGTTTTGATGACGTGGATGGCTGAAATTTGAATTTCAAACTTTGGAACTTCATGTTCATATTCAACGTTTCACAATTAGCAAACAATGGCTCATTTCACCATCGAAATACTCACGTGAAATTCGTTGACCAGTAATATCAAACACTACCAAATATTACTAAACTGACATTCATTATTTCCATCCATATCTTATTCGGTATTTTTATTAGGGCCGCTTAGCGAAGGGTTATCGCGTAAGGACAAAAAAAGGGCGTCGCTTTACAAAACGCGAATATCGTTGAAATATCGCTACATCCATATCTACCCTTTGTTCGGGTTTGGTATTCGACTTGGCCGTTAGGGGGTTTAATGTCGTCGCTTCTTTTACGCCCGCGCAGTTTCGCAGACGAGATTACGCGACGAATCAGAAATGCCCGGGGTATACTGAAATTTATGCCCGAGTTCCAGTGGGATAAAGGAGACGTGCTTTAACCGTCGACAACCTGCAGGAGCCGCGGACCCGTTACCCGGATATCCGAAAGCGTCGTAATGAGCAATAAAAACGTCGCTGCGTGCATAACGAGCTTACGCGCATACAGGTGCGCCTCCGTAAGCCTGGACCCACGGCCCTCCCCCCCAGATGCACCCGTGAGAGTGCACACAAGCCGAGGGTATTGCGACATTAAAGTCCTGCCGAGGTTATTAGTGCCTTTATAATCCCGTATTCGAAACTGCCGGCACGAGTCATGGACCGAAGGATCGGCTTAATAGAAAGGAATTGGGAGACCCTGGAATTACTCGAAATGTTGGATAGTTACGCCTTGACAATAATGCGGGACATGGGAATAGTTTATGGTGGACGGACGTTATTGTGTTGTAAATTTCTGACGTTGGAACGACTATATTAATCATAATATCATTGTATCCATTTCCGCTGCAGCAACGTGAATTTCCTCCTTGGGTCTTTCAGGAATGGTTTTTACTCCATAACACCGTCCCTATTCCAGATTATGACAATATTACTTAAGTAGGGTTGCCCATACAGCTCATAGCTCTTAAAGAGGCCGCCCAGAGCTCCAAAAATACCTCCTGTAGTCATCATCATGAAAATCTTTAAAACCACTTTTTAATGAAGCTCAAAATAGTACTCCGAAGAGGTCTTATGTTGGAGGTTTTACATTTCGTTTTGGACCATCTCTCTTTTGGAAAATTCTCAAAGAGTTTAGATCTGTGTTTCTTTAAGGGCCACTAGGTAGCAATTGAATCCAAAAATGAAATCGCCCGATATTCACTTCATGTGCTGACTGAAATAAGAACTCTTTTCTGGGACCTCATATTTTAGAAGCCTTATACAGCTCTTAAAATAGATGAATGTGTCTTCTTAGGGATCACATTAAGAGCTCTATCTGATACATTTTTAAGATGTCTTAAAGAGCCCTTAACCCCTTCACTGGGAGGCATTTTCAAATAAAAAGTGTCAAAACTGGTACGAGCCAATTTTCGTCCAATTTCGATGACAATGTTAATCAAGGGGTTTTGAGAGTCGGTGATTACGAATCTGATGTCAGAATTTCAAAAGTCAAAATGGCGGATCCAAGATCGCGGACCAAAATGCAAAAAGTTACTTGATGAAACAGAAATTTGTTACTTGGGAGTTTTTGGGGTCTAAATAGTCTCCGTCCTCTTCTTTTCGTTGAGCAGAAGACAGAGAGAAAATACTATTAGTGCGCACAAATGATCAGCACTATAAGTGTTCGCTAATATTAATTTCATGCACTATTAGATCACTAGTGCAATTCTGCAGTCTCGCAAAATTATGACAAAAGTATTTTATGGAATACATGAAATTGAGGTCGCTAATATAAGGTCAAAATTCATTTTCCACATTCGGTCTGCCATCTTGGCTCTACCATAGTGAATTTAGCAAATTTGTCGTCGGATTGGGCAATTTACAGTACTTTAAATTACTTAAATTTTGTCACACTAATTAGGTCAGCCATTTTAAATGTTGAGTAACCGATGACAGATTCGTAATCAGCGACCTCAAAAATCCCTTAGTAACAAATTTTAGCAGAATCAAGTAACATTTTGCATTTCGGTTCGCCATATTGGATGAGCCATTTTGGTTTTTGAAATTTTGACCTCAAATTTGAATTCAACGACCGCAAAAACCGATGAGTATTAAACATTGCGGAAAATTAAAAACTTTTATGCTTTTTTGATCGCCATATTGGATCGGTCATCACCAGTTATGTCACGATTTATTTTGACGTCATAAATCGACTCATAGCTCTTAAAGAGGTCACCCAGAGCTCCTTTTTAGAATATCTCCAAAAAGACCTCCTTTTGTCGTCATCATGAAAATCTTACAAACGAGCTTTTAATGAAGCACAAAATAGTACTCTGGAAGAGGTCTTATGTTGGAAGTTTTACATCTTGTTTTGGACCATTTCTCTTTTGGAAAATTCCTAAAGAGGTTAAATCCGTCTTTTTTTCCAGAGCCACTAGGTGGCAATTGAATCCAAAAATGAAATCGCCCGATATTCACTTCATATGCTGATGACATAGACCTCTTTCTGACACCTCATATTTCAGAGGTCCTATTAAGCTTTTAAAGTAGATGAATATGTCTTCTTAAAGATCACTTTAAGAGCTCTATCTGATAAATTTGTAAGACATCTTAATGAGCTCTTAAAGATGTCTTTTGGGACATTTAGATGGTGATGTCTCATGAAAAACAATAGAATTATCCTCATCACAAAAAGCATATAGTTAATTATTCTTTGTTATTCTATATTATGACTGGAAAAGATAAATTGAAAACTAGACTGCAAATGGAAAAACATCTGTAAAGGCACTTCAGATTGAATAAAAATATTAAAAAATGTAGAGATTCTAACTGGATAGAAATGATTAAATGTATATCAGCAAATTACAAAATTAAGGAGTCATTCAAAGCAAATAATGAACGCCACGAGGCATTTATTGCATTAAATTAGTATTCAGTAATTACCTCATAAAATTTTTTATCTGCTCGATTACAGTTCTTCAACGCATCCGAAGGAGGATGTGAAAAAGCGCTCCTGAATATGCATCAAGAACGAACACAATTATTTTTCTTTTCATTTTTGAGCGCGTTGATCCAATAAAGACCTCGGGGCAACGTAATATCCCTCTACCTTTGCCTCTAGTTGAATTTAAAAGAAGAAGTGTTGTAAACAAATCTTATGTTATTAAACAGGTATAATATTTTCTTTCAACCGTTAATTTTGTAAATTTGTTTACATAAGTGTTAATTTTGTTTGCGTTTGTTTTTCCAATACTTGGACTTGTATTAAGCAAGGAGTAATTTAGTGTAATGTGCGATATTAAACTTTAATGTCATGCATATTATAGTATAGAATTTTAGTAATTGCATGTGTACTATTCCGTCGTTACATTAGTGGTTATTCATAAAGCCAATTAAATGGAATAATTACAATCTGACATTTTGAACAAAGTTTCGAAAGTTGTATACATTCTCGAGAAACTAGAACAGTTAATTAAACTTGTATTTTTATTTCCTGAATGTATTGTTTATATTACGAGTTAATCAGTTTGATGTACTAATTTAATCTAATATTAATATTTTATAAAGTTATTCTTTGAGAATTGGTAACTTGTATTATACGTGTAATTTTGTTAAACCGAATGCTTAAAAAGTCTGCGTTGAAAATCTTTTATAAATACAATTGAGTGTTATAAAAAATTACGAAATTTTTCTTGAAAATTATTTAAATAGTAATTAATGTATTTTTCGTTATTTTTAGAATATTAGAGTAAAGTAACTTTGTGACACACTGTTAAGAAGTCTGAAAATCTTTTTTGTCCTCGACTTTAAAGAACTTTTTTAAAAATAATTGTTAAATTTATCAATTTACAAGATGATAAGACTCTTCATTAAGTATTTTATATCTTCCAGTGTACAGTAAATATAGTTACAAGAAAAAGTAATACATTAAAATCGAAACCGAAATTTATAAACCCTGGCCATTATAAATACTCGTTTGATTCCTTTTTACTTTTTTTCGCTAATTTAACTTTATACCAAAATTCCATACAATGTCACGAAGTTTGAGATTCGGAATATGTTAATAATGAGATTTTAAAATATTTATCTTATAGTATTATTCTTGTAATTTATTATATAGTTTCATCATTATAATTCACTATCTGCGTTTTATTATTGGAGATTATAAATCGGTAAAAGATATGTAATTATTGTTATTTTCATCTCTCATTTTTTCAAAAATGAAAAGAAAATTATCTATTAAAAAAAAAATAACACTGACCGACAAAATTATAATTTTTGTCTGCCTTTGTCAAGCGAAGTATCATTCCCGATGTTTTTTTTCGTGCTGAAAACGATGGCGATATCAGAATTTTGTTATCACGTCATACTTTGGAGAAAAATAAGGTTAAATGTGGTTAAAAAATGAAGTTAAATTTAACCACGTTTTTCTCCAAAATGTAACGTCATAGCAAAATTCTGCTATCGTCAACGTTTTCAGCACGATAACATACTTCAGAAATGATACTTCGCTTGTCAAAGGCAAAATCAGTATCGCGTAAGAGTACAGAATGTAGCATAGAAATGTCAATCTTATTCTTTGTTTTATGAGATCATTTTCGATCGGTATGTGAATTGTATCTGACGCGAGTCAAATGTTTTTTAACACCATCTACTATCTCACTCTATACCAAAAAACGATGATTGGGAATGAAAATATTTCTTCAGTTATAATTTCAGGCAAAAACAAAAATTGTTTAAACTTTTTTGCATGTAAAAAAACACGTACCTATTTGCCTTCATAACTTAAGGTTTTACATGTATCCATTTTTTATTCTGAGGGGGGAGGAAGGGAGGAAGTCCATAGAATTTCGAGAACCCTTTAAAATGCAAAGTAAAAACAATAAAAATTGTTTTTAACGACGTAATCGTCAAAACAAGTTTTTTCAGACAAAGTTTTTTCGACACGTTAAAAAACGTCGGACCTTTTTTAAATTAACAACTTACTTTAATTTAATGATCCTAATACCCAGTTTGGCCGATACACTAAGACAAAAAATACATTATAAATTTTTAATGGTCTAGTATGTATTATAAACTTGATTCCAATTTAGAAAATTGATCACATATTGGACAATAGAACAATTATTGTACTCGTGCAAATACATTTATTTAAAAATGCAGTTGAGTTATACTCCTTACACTTGTGCGCAAATCACCTACTTCGCGCACTTGTATCGTAATATACTATTTTAACGCTTTATTTCCGAGGTCAGAAACTCGTCTGCAGGATTTTGGAACAAATTTAAATTATCGCCGTGGCAAATAATAATTTTGTTAATTATTCTTTGATATTTAACGTAAGGGGAAATAAGTTCGATCCTAATTTTTTTAAAATACCGAAAAATAATCAAGATCCACCATCCTCATTCGATAAACAATCATATTCGGAAATTGTTCAATATTATTCGAGTTTTGCCACTATTTCCCTACTAATCCTGGTGCCGTTCCGCATTGCATAAAAAGAAACTCGAATTGAATTGTATTTTATGAGCATGCGTCGCGTAGAGTATTCATCTCGTTCGCGTGAAATGGTCAAAGGAATCGTATTATCAATTGTTCATATCTCTGCAGTAATATCGAAATTGAAATATTTGTCGAACGAACGTAGGGCAAAGCAAGTGCTCCGAAATTCAATAACCGATTGTATATGCTAACTGTCGGACGAAAATTCGAACGGCAAGCTACTGGAGATTCTGGCCAGGACGAAACTGGGTAGTGTGGGAGAACTCGCAAAACACTCGATTAAACGATTCGTTACTCTGGGCAAAGTGTTGGGGGTTATACGTGTGGCCCAATACAAGCAACCCGGTACATCTATCTTCCAACAACTATAAAACGAGACTCGGGAACTCGGGAGAATTCGCGATTAGCGAATACGGCGCGTCCGCGCTAGCGTTCTCCGCCGTGGAAGTTACGTCATATGTTTCCGGATGAAGGGGGCGCTGCCGGGGACCAAGGGGGAGGGGCGTAAGCCAGAAGCGACTACTGCAGCTATTTCGGAACGGCAAATTATTTTGCCCGACGTTCGAGAACTTTTGACAGGCCACTAGCGGCTGATCTGAATACCGAGTGCATATTTTAGCATGCGCGACGTGCTCGGACCCGGATCCTCTCTAAGTCTCTCTTAGCTCATCTAGGCGCATCGCACATTCGCCAGTACTAAGTAGTCGGTGCTAGTAGGGACGCGAATATGCGCGCGCCCACATTATATGCAACGAAAGGGAATACCCAAGAGCACGGTAAATGAGGAAGAGCGGGAAACCGCGGAACCGCTGCGCGAAACGTTGCGGATGAAAGATTTACTACGTGGTATTCGCCAGCGAAATCAATGGCTGCAGCCGGCCAATGGAGAAATAGATTTTTTACAATTAAGAGCGTGACCGTACCGTTCTGCATTACCGACATTCCGACGGAAGCGGCTGCTTCTCCCTTGCCCGATTTGCTTTTCGCCTCACATTCCTCCTACGGCCATTTCCTTTTCGAACTCGTAAAATTTGCCTTAATCGTGAAAAATCATCTGGAATATTGAAAACCGTACAAACGACCATATGCATTTCACTGGGTTCGAAATATAAATGCAAAAATTACACAGGACCACAAAAAAAAATTGTTGGGAGATTTCTTTAATCAGAGGTAGTGGATCTTATAGATTTTGGGTCGCTGAAAACGAATCCGTTGCCTGATTTGGCCCATCACGTAAGGTTTTCGAAATATCGTATCCGGAAATTGAAATTAGACGTTCTGGCTAAGAAAAATATTAACATTTCAAGCAAAAATAGTGACAGTGCGGTAACTAACCTGCAATAGTAATGTCAACCAAACAATGTAGCTGGCGCAATACTCACTACATTTTTCAGTTAGCGTGACCACTTTTCTTGTTGTCCTTACAAACTGTTTTTTTTCCGTGTGGCGGAATTTGTTAAATTGAATTCTAAACAGCGAAATTACTTACCGCATCCTACAAAACGCTTGTAAGAACCTACGTAACTAACTGTCATTTGCAATCAATTTCATAGAATTCTTGAAGGAGTACCAGGAACACATTAAATTCTTGACGATTATTGAACTGTGCATTTTCCGTATAGACATAAAATCAGATCGTCATTTATAATTTCCGTATCAGCCTCACGCATTCCTCAGTAACGCATGCTAGCCTCCTTCGCATCCGACATGCTCATTCATGCTCGAATCGAATTGAAAAAAAGTCTCAATTTCTTCCCGGCAATCTGGAAATGCAGATCGATCCGCATTACTAGCAACTTAATCACATAAATTTTCCGCATTTATTGACATTGTAATACGCGCGTGCCGATCAAGATATTCGTCCAATGCCGTTCGGGTAAAAAAATTTCTCGCGCATTGCGCAACATTTAATTATCTCGTCGGCGTGGCAGGCATACGAGATAAGTCGCTATTAATGAATGCGAAATTGATACGGGCATTACAAATGAAAAAGCGCAACCGCAGAAACCGTAGATCTATGCACGGAAGATTAATCGGGATTGATGATCATCCTCCCCGCGGGATGTTTTCTTAATGCGATAACTTCCGGAATACGCGCTAGCGATAAGAAGTGGGAATGGGGAGTTTCGCGCGAAATCATCACCGACGGGTACAAATCTCACATCCGGCCCGGTACAATGTCGAAAGGATAAGTCGTATACGAAATCACCGCACGATCGAATCGATTCTTTTTCATCGAAGATTGCGCGTACGGAAGCTCCTGGGTAATAATGACTTTGTCCCAGGAAGATTTTCATCGAATGTGATATTGGTACGGGGGGGAAGAGGGTGTGCCATCAGGCGCAAATTCACTTCCTGGCCGCCTTATCGCCGTCCGTCGTTTGTCGTTGTCGAATGCAGTAATCTGCGGCGCTATGGGATATTCCATGGAGAATATCACCGTTCGGTCGTTTCGTAATCCTTCACGCGGCCGTTCGCCTCATTGGATTACTAGTTGCGAGTATTCCAACAAGGAATAACCGATGACCGCTCGTTTGTCTTTCCCCTCCTAGGAATATCTTGGCCTGCGTGTGCGCGGCACTTGCAAATATTAGATTGAAAGCAGATAAATGCAGGCGCGTTCCATTGGCGGCCTAACAAATTACCGCCGGTAGTGGGCGTATCGCATATGCCTAAGGCGGGAATTTGCGATATCAGGTAGGAAAAGAATCGGCGGCCTAGAAAGAGAGGATGTGCAACAATGATAGGGTTGGAGTGAGACAGAAAGTCGGATCAAAGTTTCTGGAAGTAAAGCTCGCTACTGCACTTGCGAGCCCGGCATTCCTGATACCGGTATGCTTTACGACAGACTCGATATTCCCCTATCTCTTCCTAGATTATATACTTTGTTCATCCGAGACGAACACAAGTAAATTACTTTTGCATGCGGTTCCACAAGAAAGTATTTCAAGAATTTTATTTTCGTATGCCGAGTACGTGTAACGGGGGCCAACGATAAGAGTTCGTATGGGGAATTCAAAACGCTTTTTAATATGCTGCACTAAACATTTTTGTAATCTACTTCTAATCGGTTGCCACGAATATGGCAGTACCGATGATGAAATAGGTTGTTTTACTTAAAACATTAAGAGATACGTGTTTTTTTAAATTTTTGTTAACAAATTTTAGGGAGGAATTTCCTCAATTATCAGTCACGTATGGGCATATTTTATTGCATTTTTCATACTTTTCAATAATATGGCACGAAAAATTAAAAATGTCGATAAATCATAACAATAATTAAATGTGTTTAAAAAACGACATTTTTTCTCAAAATTATCATTAGGATTTATAATCATTTCTGCAACTCACTCTTAATATTTGGGAGCACCTCAAAAACCCGAATTGAAAAAATCCAAAACATTGATGAATCGACATTTAACAAGCTGACATTGTTGTTTTCATGAATATTACAGCTTTATGACTCATTTGCTTTTTCACAGTCATCGTTTTTTGAGATTTTTAAATGTCGATTTATCAATGTTTCGGATTTTTTAAATTCGGGTTTTTGAGGTGTTCCCTTCATTTGGTGCTTTTTTGTTTGTGAGGACAACAACCTATTTTCAATTTGTTTGTTAAATCAACTAAAATCAGCAGCTTTTTTGATTTTTAGTTGTTCATTACGTGTTTTTTTACAATTTCTCATACTATTTCTTGGATATATCATAAATAATATAGAATATTATTAAGTGTGAATAGTAACTAACGTTTTGAAAGAAAAAACAAAAATTAATAGCCACAATTGTTGTTTATTTTCATACAGTAGAGTCCCGGTATATTTGCTGGTTCCTTCTTGTTATATTTATCTGTCACCACTTTCTTTTTCCCCCACCTTGCGGGCTGGGGCCTCAGGAGTCAAGAAGGGAACGCTGTGACGTCACGAACATAACGTGACTGAGGAGAGTGGGAGATAGGAACAAGATGGGAGTAGGTAAATATACCGGGATTCTTGTATATCAACTATTCTATTTAAGCAGAAAATTATGTAATATTCGAATTTATTATGCAACGAAATGACTTTTAATAATATACTAGTAACTACGTTGTAAATTCCGACATTACTATTGAAAGTGACTAGTAATGTAGTTCTGACAAGTATCTTCTCCTAAGAGATGTACCCTTAAATTTCCATATTCAACATTTTTTACATAAATTCTATAGACGCATTTTTATTTTATCAATTTAACGTTCTTAATGCGATCTGAAAGAAGAATGCCCAGGGCAGATAAAAAGTATTTGAAGATATAACTTTTATAACCCGAATGAAATGAAAGATCGGAGGATATTAGTACCTAACAAAAAATGTAATGTCTCCTGAACAAGAAACTCGATATTCATATGAACGTGGCCTTCTTAACATGTAGGATGATATCGAAATGGAAGAAAATAAGTTTATATGATAAATTAATTTATTCCACGAGATTTAAAAAATGCATTCGTTTAATGTTTAATTTCTTATCAATTTTTTCTTTAAGCACATTATATTTATTAATTTTTTACTATAGGAAGAGTTTCAAACCTTCCATTTGTTTATTTAAAATTTAATTATATGTTGAAATGCCTATTGAGAATATTATATAATCGATTGTGTAAATGTAAATAGATGTTTTTTACCACTTTTCTCATTCTATACATTGTATAAAATTGTCGTTCTTTAAGAAGAAACGTCGAATTTTTTATGATGCATTGATATCATTTGATGTAGGGGAACATCTTTAATTTCATGAGCATATTTAGTTTCTTTACACAAAAAGAAGTTGTGTTGAAAAAATGATTAACCCATTAACGTCCAACACGACGAAATTTTTAGCGCATTTTCAAAGCTTTTTTAGCAAATCGAGAAATAAAATGTAATGAAACCAACTTACTTAACTAATTGTGGATATGCTCAGTTGATTTATGGAGTCAAATTACTAACATCGTCAAATATATGAATGCAGTGACCATGAATATTCAATAAATCGAAATTTTTCGTTGTATGACAAACGTTTAGATTGATAAGGATTTATTTCAGACATATTTAGAAGAAACACGCATTTTTAGACGTTTTCATACTTTTCCTTCCGCCATTTTTAATAGAATAAACTGAATGGAGTTGAATAAAAAATGTTTTCCATAAACTAAAGCTTATTTTTCCACATTTGTCTATAGTTTGGAATGAATCGCCATCCATTATCCATTTGTAAAAAAATTATCGAAAAAAAAATTTCGGTACCTTTTCAGATAAAATCTGCCATATTGTTTTTCTGCGGCAAGGAATCGCAATTTTGACCCCATAAATTGATAGAGCATACCCAAAATTAGTAAAATAATTTGATTTCATTATGTTATTTTCATTTTTCGATTTACTAGAGAGCTTTGAAAATGAGTTAAAAATCTCGTCATCTTGGACGTTAATGGGTTAACTTTGAATCGTTGATGTAATTTCTATATATAACAATTCTTCTAGAGATCACCAACTTTCAGTAAGTGTAAAAGAGATATTGATGTTTTGGACGGGGTAGAATTCCCGAATATAAAACATTCATAATGTAACACTCCAAAAGGAACAGTTTCCGAAATTAAATGTTTTGAATTCCGAAAATTCAGAATGTAAAACATCCCAAGATAAAATTACCCCATAACATTTTTTTGAATTTTGAAAATATAGCATTCCATGCTTACACTGAGAGTCACTTTATGGAAAAAAATTCCTACAAAAATTAGGACTTTACGGATATTTCTTCTCTTCTGCGAAATTGTTATAAAAATTAGCAACATGTTATATCCTGATATGATTTATTAAAACAGTACCTTGAATATCCCTAAAGTTTTATTCCTTATTGCATTTTTCGATACAAAAAGTCTCTGAGCATATTTTCCATTGGAACAATTTACTTCGAACGGTAATTTAACACTACGTCTTTGTTATATAAATATTATGTTTTACTAGATCAATCATATATTGCCATTTTGTATCTGCCATTGTAAATTTTGCAATTTTTACATGAGACTCGTAATCGGCGACCCCGAAAACGTATAGATACCGATTTTTGTAAAAATGCCATTAGCACAATATACGTTAGCTCATATTTGGCCGCCATTTTGGGGCCAACATTTTGAATGTTGAAATTCTGACATGGGACTCGTAATCAGCGACCCCAAAAACACAACACGCATTGCAATTAGAATTAAACAATTGGAAGATTGATTTTTCCAAGTGGATCATTCAAAACGCTGATTTCAAAATTCCACCCGCCATATTTTATCTAGGGATTTCAAATTAGAAATTTTGACTTCAAATTCGTAAAACCATAGAGTACTCAGTTCCACAAAGAAATATTGATTTTTGTTGATTTAAAAGGTATGTGTCCAAAATTGATCCTTGAGCCCTTTATGCGCTAATGGGTTGATCAGGAGCGTTAGGTTAGATTAGGTTTTGTCAGATCGGGTTAGGTCATGGATTATTTTGGGTCATAATCAATTTATTAGTGATTTTTGGTGATTATTTATTGGGGGACGTTTTTATAGGATCTTTTAACGCGGAGTATATAGAATTCTAATCAATATTTAGGTATGATTACTTTTGTCGTCGAATGGCCAAATCGATTTAAGGAAATACTTAGAAATAAAAATTAACTGGAGTCAACTACTAGTATTCGAATTTCTTGAATTTATTTTTCATGTAATATCTTTTTATGAAAAGTATTCATTAACCTATGGTTGATCATAATTTTATTCAGATGCCATTCTTTGGTGAACAGAGTGCAGTATAACGGTACGGTAAGTTCCTCAAACGAAAAATGTCGAATGCCAAAAGCGATTATGTACACCTAAAGCGCACTCTTTGCGGGTCTTACGTAAGATCCGAAAGTCGCCGCGTCGGGTTACATCCTTATTATTATAATTGCCCGCGGAAAGTGACTCTGTTAGTTATTCCCGCAAACCCTTCAATTACGCCCGGAATCGGATGTAAGTACATAAACACATAATTACCTTCTTATCAGGCTCGGGTGTACATGCGGCAGGCTTTATTTACGAACAACCAATTTCCTGGAGTGGGTTTCGTACATTTTGCAGAATTCCATCTTATGCGCTCACTCGGAAGAGAGCTTATACGCCAGCTGGAGGAGAGATTATCCGTCGTCTATAAGAAAATCTAAAGCGACCAAGTCGTTCCGTTCGTTACCTTCATTGACGTTTTTTCGTTATTACCCGGTGATAAATCTCTCCTCTTCGAGTGGTCTAGGCTGCTGACTTGGAGCGACACTGACTTTTCTCATTTATCTGTCTTCTAATCGTTGACGATTTCTTACTTACACGCACCGAGCGTAACTGACACAAGAATGTTGCCAGGGAAAAGCAAGGATTTAAACATATTGAATTCAATCAATCATTACTCGACGGTAACTTAAGATGCAGCCGGAAATTATAAGGCACTGCTCATCTTGCACACTTTGTTAATATCTGGTTTAAGTCTACTTAGACAAACAAATGGACTATTGACGACGTTCAATGTTATTTAATTAAAAAGGAACAAGCAGACGTTGACATGATACAAGCTGTGCTTACTTATTTTGATTGTACTTTTAATTTCTTGCTTGGTCACAAAATTTGTTACAATCTGCTAACGAAATAAGACAACGGGGTGATCAACTTTGATCAAATTATTAACTATTTTTCGTTTATTATATTATTCTTTGGTCTATTTTGGGTTTTGTTTTGGTGTCTGTAAAGACTTCAGAAAAGAAATAAACTCTGCTCCGAAATTGTTTAGATAATTCCACCTCTAGTATTCAAACTAATTACCATTAATAGTGTACAATACAAAAGTTTGATTAAATTTTTGAATATCAATTTTGGGTAGTGGGTGAGAGTATATGCATCATTCGTGTTCATGATGGCTGAGAGAGGCGAAGTGGTAAAAGAAGAAATGATTGAAAGGGTGACGGGCAGATTCCCTGGAGTGGTAGTCCGTTTGGTGAGCTTTCGCAGATCGTAGAAAAATGAGCCAGGGGATGAAAACTAAATAAGAAGTCGAGTAAAATGTGGATGCTCACTGCATCAAAGGAGGCCTTTTCCGGCTGCTGCGCGACTTTTGTATTCTCTACTTTCGATTCTCCTCTTTTATTTTCAGACAATTCTTCTCTGTCATGGACTTGCTCGATGATAATTTTTTACTCGGTTACTTTTCTTAGTACCATGACCTTCATGTAACATTTTGTTTTGTATGAAGCGTGTCTCACCTAACTGCAAGCTTAACAAATTTTATGATTTCAATAAATTAGATTTATTAAAAAAAGGTCAGACGCGGGATTGAACCCCGATGACACTTGTCAAAAGAACTATGACTTTGATATCCAGTTTTGTTTACAGCATTTTTGTTTCCGTCAGTTTTGGTCCCATTTTGGACAAATCTTAACGATCCGAGTTCTTTGAATTATTGTTTTCTTCTTTTTTGATCCCACGCCGAGGATGGTATGACAACAGTGATCTATAATACAGAAGTTTATTAATTTTCCGCTATTCGAGTCATGTGCCTCAAATTTCTTCATTTCTAGGTTTGCGATCGGTATCTTGACCGCCCCCAATCTTTCACTGCCTTTCTCACACTCTCTCCATGTACCCGCGGCACAAAATTATATCGCACACGCCCTGAGAATTCTTAGGATGGAGAACACTGAGGAGGTATCATCTAAGGAAGAGAGCATGAAGTTTCGAACGTAACGTATTTCACTTTCTTCCCGAAGGGGCACCGTTCGATTGATGATGTATGCAGAACGACGGTACTCTCCGACGGGTACAGTTCGTTACATCAATATCAAAGTGTTGCAGCTATAAACTACTTCCCGCCTGCAATGCCAATCGCCGGTATGGTAATTTCAAGCAATACGATTATTCGTAGAACCCGACGACGTTCACGTGTGAATCTGTCGTATTCATTTAACGTATTTTGACTTGATTTACAAGCGCTTATAGTCGAACAAGTAATTGGGCACTTACAGCCAGAAGGAAACTAGCGATTATTTCTCGCGAGTTGGCAGCGTTGAGTAATTTAATACGAGCGTTCAGTGAAACAAGCAAGTCTGACTAAACATGCGCACTAAATTAATTATTTAAAATAATTATCTTCATATGTCACAGGTGAGTCTGTTCACCTTAGAACATTACATTTGTGTTAGGAGAGAATTGTAAGAGCAAAAAGGTTATTGCTTTCTAGAACGTGTCTATTCATCTTTATGAGTTATTGGCTAAGAGTTTTCATATTTTAAATTTGCTTTTCTTTTAAGCTCATTGTATAGTTGTGTTTTAAATAAAATTAATTTTAAAACATATATATCGATTAATACCTGCCTGTCGAAATTTTTTTTTAAATTTGCAAAAGATAATTTTTTTTCCATATTATTAGTTTCTAATCATACATATGGGGCATTTCAACGCAAAAAGAGCTACTTTAAAGGACAAAGTCTGCAATTTTTATAATCCCTCTTTCTTGTTATTGGAAATGTAAGTGTTGAATTTTATCCCTAATAAAAAATTGTTATTCCTTCAAATTTTTAGAGAACATTTTCATTTACATGAATTTTAGTATTCCTTTATTCGTTATTTTCCCATTAAGACAGGTAAGTGCATATTTTTTTGTTTAAACATAGATTTTATAGATTTTTTCACCAACTTTCTCGTAAAAATAGTTACTTATTATTGTACGTTGCCTGTCTTCGTAAAAATTTGTTTTTAATGATTCAATTTTTATTTTAAAACATTGGGCCAACCAATAAGAAGTTCAAAACATCCGAAAAAATTATCGTAATTTATGGAGAAATTGATGACATTAAAAAAAATAAGAGAAGAAAAGGTTTAAAGTTGTAAAACTTGATTTAAAGTATGCTACCGAATATGGAGGCCCCTGAACAGTACATACATGTATACGCGACAGGGGACTACGACTAGCAATGTTCAATAGTCCATAACTTCGTCTATGTTTGTCTTACAAAAACAATTTTTTTTAATTTAAAGGGAATTTATTCCTCTTTTACACGAAATTATAGATATAGCATCAGGTAGATTATTTATTTAAGAAAAAATTGACAAATACGTCGCGAGTAAATTTCCTCCCGTTTTGGACGTTATATTAGCGATTAACCCTTTGAACTACAAATTTTTCTGTTTTCATTAAGGTTGGTGTACAGGGATTTCCGAAATCGATGATTGCAAATGGGTTATCCGTTTGTGAACAATGTAAATTCAATATTCCGAGAAAAAATGTGAATAATAATTTAGAAAATCCAGTACTTAAGGCTTTTCAAGGTCACTTAAATACAAATTAAAAAAATATTTTTTTAATACAAAAGCTTTTTAAGTATTGGATAAAGAAAATTACTACAAAAAAAACGATACTTTTTTTTTTATTTTTTTATTTTTGAAATCATTAATGATTTTTACGCTTGTAATTTGACGTAATTATTTGTCAGATTTATAATAATTTTAATAAATTTTACGTTGAAAATATATTTCATATTGAATAAATAATTAAATTTGGTATCGGCAGTGATTATGACTGTCACTATTACTAAATATATTATTTGTTACTGGCAGTAATCTCATTAAAGTTAATTCCAATAATTCAATTATTTTAGTCCAAATTTGATTTACAATGACCCCATGATCTACATTATGAATATATTTTTCTGTTTATATAGACCAAATCTGTATTAAATGAATATTTCCGTTTAATACTCATTGTATTACTAAAAGGGATAAATATGCTATACGTTATGAATTTGAATATGCTAGGGAGTTTATTTTACGGATTAACAATCTATCCAAACAATATACACTATTATTACATTCAGAATATTTGTGATCGTATACATAGGCAAATAATAATTCCTTTGATTAATTCATAAGTCATTGCGATTGAAAAAATATAAAATATAGGTTATCGAGAAATTGCACGCGTTTACACTTATATTTATCGATTCATTTTCAGATATAATTTTGGTCTAGTAGGGTAACTGTGAGTAGTACTGCGATCCTACTAACCTAATATAGAGTCCCGGTATAATTGAGTCTCTCTATATTTACTTCCCAGCAAATTTGTCCGGTTCCGTCCCTTTATATTTACCTGCCGTCGCTCCCTTTCTCCCACCTTGCGGGTTTGGGCCTCAGGAAGGGCATACTGTGATGTCACGAACATGATCCGGTGGAGTGGGAGTGTCAGTACAAAACTGATGCGAATTGTTTTGGTAGAATTGTGTTTTAATTTGTATTCGTCCCTTTTATTCGAAGAGAAATTAAATCGAGTACAATACTGATATGTAAGTTAACCCATTAACCCTTTAAGGACAGGAGAGACACATTTTGAATACAATTTTCAACGCAGTATTTCTTCAGCATTAAGTAAGCCAAACAATTTGAATGGACAATTTGTCACTACAATGTTCAACGGTTGTATTTTGTGTAAAAAAAGGTTCTAAAAAATTTGGTATAAGGCATATCTGACGTTAAATTAACTGAAATTTCAGAATCTGTTATTACATTTTTCAAAAAAAGAAACGGTGAAAAACTATATGCTATTTTTTCAAAAAAAAAACATGCATTGTGAACTTTTTTTTATTTTTCGTCTTTTCAGATTGAAATCGTTTTGAAATTCCTGTAGAGGGTAAAGAAATCATGGCCTCGAGCCTTAAACTTTAAAATGTGCCTATGCCCAATGAATGAGTACAAAAAAACTTATTTGAAAAAAGTTGTTTAATATAAATTAGTCAATTTTTTACCAAAAAAAAAACAAATAGTATCAAATTACTAATATAGCAGCGAAATTATACTAATCGAGAAGTTAATTCTAAATCTAGTAATAAACAATAATATTTAACTGAGAAAAGAGTAGACTTCGACTTTTTATTAGTAAAATGTATTACTAACCCTGCAAACAAAAAAATAACAGATATGTAACAACTATGTAACATTTATGTAACAATGTAACCATTACGTAAATATTACATAACTGTTGTTTTCCGTGTTTTCAGGGAAGTGAACGAGTAACTCAATTTTTTTTTACAAATTCAGAGGTTTTTGGGGTTTCTGTAGCTGAATTGGAGCACAGATACAAAAAATTCAAAATGTCGGATCCAATATGGTGGACGAACGTCCGCAAAATTGCTGTAATTGCTTTTTGGTCGGCCATTTTGGATCCGTCATTTGGATCCGTCAATTGTCCTAAAATAGGACAGTTCCGTTACTAGCAACCCAGAATAATAAAATTCTACGTAAAGAAAAATACATGCCTGAAAGGGTTAACCTCATTTTTCTCAGAAATGACGTAATACGAAAATACTGACAGCGTCATTATTTCGGATAAACAAAAATACTTTGGATTTGCTACTTAACTTCGTCAGAGGCAAAATCATTGTCGAATGCCGTTAAACTACGAAATTCTCGATTGAAACTTTCATCTCTGTTTTGGAAATAATTCCTTTCATCCCGCTTCGCACCAATACCCGACTACTCCAAGATGAAAAACGGGGAAAAGCCCACTTGTCACCCTGGCGGAAAATACGTACGAAGTAGGTAGTACTTTAAGCGTGTAATTGAATAAGACGATATTGGAGAACGGCGCTAAAAGAGGAACGGAATCGCGTTTCGATGTAACGGAAGGGGGAATGTGCCACTTTGCATCATGGGCCGAGTTTCGCGAAAATATCGACGGTACGGTCGTTAATCAGGCAAAATTTTCCGTGGTCGGTCGTTGGCAGCACCGGAAGGCAGGAGAAAAGGGTTAGGGGATGGGTAAAAAAGCACCGTAGTTGGACGATTGCCAGTCTTTCGTGACGCGAGCGCCTCTTGGACCAAATCTGGATCCATTCGATGGAGCGGCCAGTCCGAGTCTCTGTGCACCATTTTTATTTATTCTTCCCGCAACGCGTTCGTTCGACAGAAAAATCCTTTGGGCGCTCGTGCATCTCGCTCGTCCTCGTCGGCACTCTCTGAATGCCGAAATCTACTGCGGTATACCTGGATTTTGGGTATATTTAGGTGTTGTATATCACTGGTGAAAAAACAACAGAGATATAGAGAGACCCAAAGATGGCCAGGAGAAAGGGACGGAAGAGGAACACAGGTGGGTAACGCGATCACGATTTTCCGCGTTCGATTAGCGAATACCTTTTGATCCCTCTGTAGCTTCATCTTCCTCTTCGTTATCTCGGGTTCTCTCACTCTTGGGTTCGTCGTGCTCGGATACGGTTACCGGTAGGGGTCGCGACATTCACTGTGCGCATCCTGACAGTTCCAGAGTTAATTGCCCAATGAGTCACGAACCAATCATTTTTAAGGCTCGTTACCGTTGCAAGATTGTTTTAAGAGCGGATCGATCGGTCAATAAAATGAGACTCGATTGAATCGATCTTCGCATTAGGTTTTAACGTCGAAACTTCAGCTTACTGGCCGGTAAATGCAGACAGGCTAATTTCACATTTTACTTTCTCAAGCCCGGATCGGATCTATAAGCTCTTTAATACAGTTATCAAAGTATGGACGAACTTTCGCTTAGATTCATGATCCAGTTATTCTCGAAAACTTCTCAGACGAGAATCAGCATCGTCTTCTTTGTACCTGGAAAAGCGGCTCATTAGGATGTTTTTTTAAACTTTCGTATTGTGCGAAGTTATGGAACGATGCTGAGAATATCGTCGTCAATTACTCACTGCTTCACCAGTGTATCTTATTTCAGATAAACATATTTCGAGTCTTTTCTTTTTGTAGCGTTAGCAATCAGATTAACGCTGGACGGAAGTTCGACCAACTCAATGTTGACGATATGGGTACTCGGATTATTGGAAATATATAGGGTGAATATTACAATGATTAGACTACTACCAATGAATAGACGATTAACACATGGTTTCCATTTCATCAGGAACCCTGTCGGAATGTATTATTACTGTAAGAGTTCGTTTTCACTCTATACAGAGAGAGTTTTCAATTTTTGTTTTCTCTGGAATGGATGCGTTTTTATTCAACAATGAATGAATTCTCAGTCTAGAATTGTTTTTGACAATTCCACCATCATTCCCAGTGTTTTTTTTATACATAAAACTATGGCACATATAGAATTTTCGAATCACGTCCTATTTCTAAGAATAATATACCTAAACTTTTTCACATTTCTATTTTTTTCAATATTTTTTTTTTTTAATTGTAAATGATAATTTCCTTTTGATAATCGAATTTTCATTTTTGAAGTATTCATCCATGCTAAAAATGATATGTATGTTTGTTATAGGAGTTTGTGAGATGAAGATTCTTTTTTGTTCAACAAAAAAAAATACAAATTTCGAAATTGGGCAAAAACATCAATTTTAACACTCTCACTTTAGTTTTCTCGAAAATGTGACGTGATAATAAATTTTAAAGGTGTCATTGACTTTTAAAACTAAATGGAAATAATACTGAAAGAATTCTCCTTTGCTCTGGAAACACTCATAATATATCCTAAAACGTAAATATCTACAATTCTAACCTCACTTTTCTCGAAAATGCAACATGACACGACAATATTATAGCAGCGATATTATTTTTAGTATTCCAATTTTGAAAATAGTAATTAGTGATTTAAAGTCAAAGAAAAAGAACAATTTTGTTGCACAGCGTAATTTATTAACGTATAACTAAAGGACAAATTAAGCGATTATGTTCTGATTAACGGAAATGACTCGAAGCAGATTGAAATTACGCAACATTTTCAAACGTTTTCCCATTAACTATACGACTACTCTAGAAAATGTTGTTACCCTGTAAAACTTACTTTTAAACAGTTTTTGATTGTTTGAACTGGAATCCTGTTCTGAAACTAATGCGTAGCTTAGTGACTCAATAAAACTAATCGATTATATTTTTTAAACGAGTGTATTTATAAATGATCGGTTGTTGTTATGCGATCAATTCGGTTTACGAAACCGATCTAAATTAAAATACGAAGAATTCCTACAATAAGGTAAAATTTCTTAGCGATATACTTATTACAACCATTCGGTTGTTGTAACAAAATTTATTCTTTCCATTTTCAAATTACACACTGATTTAATGTCTGTAACCAAACTGGATTTGTTGTTTTAAGCCAAACTGGATACTTGCGGTTGTCGTACTCGAGCATAGATTTTAATTTCCAAACTAGTTTAGTACATACAAACAAATTGGTTTCGTTGACAAAACAAAACTAGATCTATATGGTTATCATAACCAAACATATTTGTGGTGATTTTTAAATTAATTTAATACCTATAACCAAACTAGTTTCCTTATCGGAATTAAATTAGAACCTTGCAGTTGTTGTAACCGTACGGATTTCACTAATTACTATTCTGGCTTAATAACTATTAGTTCACTAGTTTCATTATCAAAACCAAACTAGTTTCATACTCTTTTCAAATGAACATATAAGTTTTCATCACTAAACTGGTTTAATACCTGTAACCAAATTGGTTTCATTAACATAACCACACTAGGTCTATAGAGTTATCATGACCAAACATAATTGTGTTTATTTTTAAATTAATTTAATACCTATAAGCTAACTAGTTTTATTATCAGAATTAAATTCAAACCTTACGATTGTTGTAACCGTATGGATTCCTATAATTACTAATCTGGCTTAATAACTATAAGTTCACTAGTTTCGTTATCAAAGCCAAACTAGTTTCATACTCTTTTCAAACGAACATATAAGTTCTCATTACTAAACTGCTTTAATACTTGTAACCAAATTAGTTTCGGCGGCATAACCAAACTAGATATATATGGTTATCATAACAAAACATATTTATACTGATTTCTAACTTAATTTCATACCTAGAACCAAACTATTTTCGTTATCAGAACCAAATTAGATTCTTACGGTTATTGTAACCGTACAGATTCCTGCAATTACTACGGACAAACGATTAACCAACTTGTTCCATACTGTTTTCAAACGAATATATTGGTGTCAATTGTCAAACTGGTTTAATACATGCAACCAAATTAATTTCTTTATTAGAATGAGATCCAACGAAATGTGTTTGAACCACATATGACAATTTCTTTGTTTCAGTTATATTTAAACCGGTTTTGTGTTCATTTACGGCCAAACAATATAAGTTGTTTTAAGGTTTCCTTATCTATTTTAGCTTGCTCAACAAAATTATTGCTCATAATTCCTCTTTGACTTGGTAGATAACCGTGTAAGAAAACTAACAATGTTTTACCCGTTTTAAGTAAAAACTGAGCAGATCCAAACGTGACTAGATTAGAGACTAAATTAAGACCATAATTCAGTTGTTTACAGAAAATATAAATCGTTAGATTTAATAAGGATTCTAATTTTTTAATCTAAACAAATATTAACAATAAATAAACACAAAACTAGATTGGATTTATATACTTTTTCGTTTACTTTCCACAATGCCAACAATTCGTTCGTATTTCTTGCCGTTAAATGTGATATAAATAATGAATTATTATGAATAAATAAAAACGTATATTCATAAATACGTCAGGTAAACTAAAGAAGAAATAGAAGGAATTTATTAATTTTACAGCCCTTCGAACGGACAAATCCGTAGAAAAGCAAGTAAATGAAGATCATTTTAATGTCCGAAGTACCGAAGTACTCTAATGGTTACTAAGAATAAAACAAGAAGAAACGAGTTCAAATCACGCTAAGTACATTTTTTTTAAATATTTAGTCCCATTTATAGGTATGACGATCCTCAAAAAAAAATTTTAAATTAACCTTTTTTCGGGCTGTAAAAACTTAGGCTTTGAACTAACATAGTCACAAAGCTGTGATTTAATTTCTCAACTATCAATATCGCAACCCCATGTTTTCGAAATAAAATTGTGATTAGTAATATACCATTGTACTACACTGGTAGAATAATATAGTTGTGAGGGTCTTAATTATCGTAAATTTTTGTCACAACCCTGCAAAGTATAACTTCAGTTACGTCTGCGTTATTAATTGTAATATTAACCATAAAAACGCTATTTTTTCTACCATTTTTTACCATTAAATCCTTAAAGTGAAATCCCCGAGTATTCACTGTCTAATAAATGTCTGACAGTACCGATTTTACCACTTTAACTAGCAGTAGTACAATTGGCACTTTTATATAGTGAGATTTCACATTTTTCACTTCATAAATTTTAGTATAAGTTTAATCAATCACTATTACCCAAATTTAAATCAATCATATAAAAAATTATTTTCGTCCAACTAAAATAAACATTTTTTCAAAATAATCACCACATCCTACAGATTGATAAATGATTGTATACATAACGAAGCATCATTACAGTAATCAAGTAATTAAATGTTGCGAGTGCATGTCACGAATTTCAGTGCATTTTTATCTCCTGGTATTTATGCGTTTCCGTAATAATAACTTTGATCTTTAATTAAGCCGTTATAATAGTCAAGACTTTACGAATGTGCCATGCATCAATGATTTTTCCTGTACGCCGCTGTCACACGCCGTTGAGTTTTTACCGCGGCGGGCGGTGGTGTTGCCGGGGGAAACTTGGCCATGTCGGAACATCATTGGCAGAGGCTCCGAGTCGTTGCATATTTTATGCAAAGGAGCCGTTGGCATAACCGTTAATTGAGCTGCAACGAGGAAAAATCTCGAACCCAAATCACGTGCCACTTCCCCCGTTTCTCTGCGGCGGAATCGGCCTGACCGACAATAAGTCAGATCCACCTCCACGATGAGAGCGCTGATTTTCATATTCAAAATTGAAATTCCATGCTCTCTTCGTAATCAATTAAAACATTTAAACTCGATCGTTCACCTGAAATTACAAGTCGAGCGTGTTACTGCGACGATTAACTTTACAAGTTATGTGCTGTTTCAAAGAAGACTTTCTTAAGTGGTTGAAGAGTTATTTACACCAAAAGATCCGTGACTGTCGTGACATCTTACTTAGCTGTGACTGGAACCAATATTTGCGTGTCGATGATAGAAATAATCGGTTTTAAGACTCCTAATTAGTGTTACTAGTCACCGATCCCGAGTAGAAATTGCAACCGAGCTTTGACTGGAATCAATTCGGGTTACCCTGGTTGTATCCAGGATCGGGCTGGGCTTGTCACGCTTACCCGACATCAGCCCGGCCAGATTTGAGATACTGACCGGGCTATGATCGGATCCCTACCAGGTTGCCCTCGTTGTATTCAGAATTCGTTTAATTAGGTTAACCAAGCTATATCCCGGCTCGGGCCTTGTTTCTATTGGGGTCAAATCGGGATATTTCCACTGAAATTTTTCTCCATGCTGATGGAATTCGAGACCAGTAATGAACTCCTCCAAATTATTTTTGCATTGTTGAAATCCAAAAAAGGCTTTTGTTTATCCATACTCATTCATTGACTCCAAAGTTTCTCTACCCATTCAGGGATCACGAAGAATACTGAGGAGCGCAATCGGTAGAAATCGTTGGTTGTAACTAGCGGCTACTTGTTAGCGGAATTGCCTCTGGAGTACATCTCTATAGCGGCGTCGCGACCTCCGGAAGACAATGCCACGACGTAACCAGTTGTCTATCGAGCTCCCCCTGGTCTTCCGTGGCAATATGTGCAATCGCGGTACCGTGGTGGGCACTGGGGTCAGCACGGTGAATAGGGCCGCCTGTAAACACGCTACTGCTCTATCCCCCATGCACGTGGACGTCCGCACACTGACCTAACTGGCGTCTATACGTGTGAGTTCACCAAAGTGCAGACATTGTTAGGGAACTCGACGTCGAAGACTGTCGTCGCGACGTCGAGTCCTTCCGCACTCGACACTCCGAATGTTCCAATTCCCATGACGGCCTTGTCCTTTCGCCACCAAGACGACGTCTCTGTGTTACCTGTAGCTGAAGCCACCTATGACAGAAGACGTTGTCGTCTTCCTAGGACTATGCAACTTTGATGAGATGGGACTGCGGCATTCAAGTTCGCCCATTATTCGACAAATGCAATCGAGAATCTCGAAAGCACACAATGATGATGAACTCGAAGTCTTCAAGTATTAGGATCAACGGATAGTTTGTATCCTGCAACCATTTTCGAGAACGCGTTTAACTATTAAGGAGATCTTGTACTATCGACGGACGGAGTTGGCGATTGCTTATTTGAACATTACATATTGATAACTGTAAGTACAAATTCAGGTATTTTTAAATTATAAATAATGAAAAAATATGAAAATCAACAAAGAAATTGAGAATAATAATAATATCAATATTAACAGAAAATACATGATACCTATCATATATGGGCAAATCCACAGAACTTTTGACTTTCATGTTATTTTAAGATTCGCGTAAATAAGCTGTACAGAAATATTTATAAAACATTACTATTTACTAAAAAGGATATGCTTTTTAAGGTACAGTTATTTATTTTGCATGATAGTTGATTAAAAAACCAAAGGAAACACGAAAGCTCATAAAATTTGAATAAACTGCTGCGTGCAAATCGTATTTTTTTAAATATTTTGTTCTGTAACTTTTGGAACCAAGATTCTTTTCATTTGAAAATCATGTCGTTGATTAATAGCACTTTATTAAAGCCAAAGATACTTGAAAAATAAGTGTGCCTATCGCTTAATAAGAATGACATGCGTCCAAAGTCGCGTGCAGAAGATTTATGGAAAATGGAATTTTCGTTAATTTCTAACAATAAGTTTTGGAACAAACAATATTATGGCTCCATACTTTGGGAATTTTTAATTGATGATATAATAAGTGACGTATTCCAAGGAATAAGGTGTGCCTTGTCTCATCTCAATTCTGTGCCTATTACAACCTATAGCCTTCGTGCGTAACTTTTGTTGAAAAATGACACTTTTGTCAGGCACACAAACTGTACACAATTAAATGCCTCGATTATTGGCGTAATTTATTGTTTTAGGTGTCATAATAATACTCTGACCTTGTTCCAGAAATTCAATACGATGTTCAGGGATAAAACAAGACATGAAATTATCTCTTTGACACAAACTCCTTTCTTTACACGGAAAAATGCTGAAATTTGTTACGCGCGGGTTTTATTAGTAACTGATCATAAATACGTTGACAAATATTAAAAATTGAAGATGGTAGATACAATATGGCGGACCAAATTCCTAAAAAGTTGCTTGAACCAGCTGAAACTGTGTATTCAGGGTCGCTCATCGGTCGAGATTCGCTGTAGCTTTGCTACAGAAATAATGAAAATGTAACTTTGGGTAACTTTGTTTTTCATCTCCCTTGCTTCATATTTTCTAGTTAAAGATGAATAAATATGGTACTAATAACAACTTACGTTATACCTATTTAAAATTTTTTTTTCAGGATTGCCGGGATTGTAATGCCTTAAATCGACTTAAATAATGTTTGCTGCTAAAATTTGTATATTATGCACCTAAAGGCAAAAAGAAAGAAAACCCCCGAATACCCAATTTGAGCTTGAGCGAGTAACTTCTTACAAATTCGGTCTTCCATATTGAATTCGCCATCTTGAATTCTAAATATCTGTTGACGGATTCGTGACCAGTAACTTAAAAAACCCCGAGTAACAAATTTCATCTGTTTTCCGCGTACAGAAATATGTTTGGTTCGAAGATATAATTTTAGGTCTCGTTTTACCTGACTGCGCTGGAACAATCCTTTAAAAGTCGTAACGTGTCGTTTTTTGTTTACATTTTATATGTTTAGGAGTGGCCTCAGGTTGATTTTAAATGTGTGCCACCGAAAAAAAAATGTTTTTCTTAAAGCATAAAGTTAAAAGTTCTGTGGATTTACCCATATATCAGAGGTTGGTTTGAGTCTTTGGCGAAGGTTCTAAAGAAGTATTATGATTACGGCAATATGTATGAGTTGCAATTCGTAAACACCGTTGTTTCTACGCTACAAAGTGTTTATTATGTGACAGTGATCAACGTCCGCTTATACTGACATGTACACGGTTTATCAACGGTAAATTTGTAAAAATAGAGTTTATACTATTATAATTGTGAATATTTATAGGTGTGTTGTAATTTTTGTTGTAGTGTAATAAAAAAAAATAAAAATTCCTGATGAGTACAACATAGTTGTCGAAACGTAGTAGAAAATTAAACTTACAGCTGTTTAATTTACTCCATCTCTACGCGACTTGGTTAGATCGATAATACCTTACACAATATTCATTAAATTTTACGAGTGATAACTTCATCTAACATATTGTAAATAGTTACGTCCTGAAACGAACCGTAAAAAATTGTACATAAATGATTTATAATGAAAGCAGAGGAACTCCGCACACTGTTGCCGGAGGTCCAAATTCCGAATGAAAAAAGATTTGTAAAGGTTCAATCTTCTTAAAGTTAAATTTCCAATCGAAAATAATGTGAAACGAAAAATTAAAAAATTAAAAATGTACGATTTAAAATTAACCCATGCACATTTTATATCAGAGATGCCTATCCCTTGAGTTTGGACCCTGTTTTTTATTCTGAAGTAAAACATAAATTTCACTTTGAATGAAACAAAAAATGGCTGTTTTAATGGCAAAAAAGTTTCATTTTAAAGTACTGTTTTTGTAAATTGTCCAATTATCATCGGAATCGTTGGCATCTTATTATTCAAAAAAACCCATTCAGATAAATTTAGTAAATTTTCATATCTCACGTTCGCCATATTGGACATGTTACAAAATACTTCAATAATTTGCGATGGATTTAAAATGCCATATTGGATTCGCCATCTTGAAATTTTAAAACGCTATGTTTCTTTCAAAACTATACAAAAAAATTCTTAAAAATGTCTATTGTTACCAGCATCATAATTGAAAATTTCCAACAAATGCAAATTATTCTGAATTTTGGAATTTTTTATTTAATATATCTTATTACTGATATGTAGAGACACACGAACACGAAAAACTATTTATTAAGATTATAAATATAACTTATTTTTAAGATAAAATATTTCATTGAAAAGAGTTACTCGGACTAAGGAAGTATTCGAACAATAATTACCTTCAAACTGCTGACAATTACATTGCGCTAGTTAATCGTTACGAACCCGAGTTCTTTTTATTGCATGTCTAATTTCCCTGCTCACTCAACCTTTCTTTCAGTGAATCCATTATTCACCAATTGTCACTTTAATCAATCAATTTGTCTCATTGAACGTCAGTTATTCAAGTACAAATTTGTTTATTAAATTAGTGATTAAATTTAAATTTTATTCTTTCGATTCTTTAGAAAATTAAATATTTTTATGGTTTATACTTGACATTCTGATTCAAACGCATACATCTCTAATACAATGATATTAAAAAATATTTTGTATTTTACAATTGATTTTCTGTCTTAAATTAATAGTACTAAAATTTGGTGTTATTACTGGTCTTAAATTTAATGTTCGGTCATTTCTCTTAGTTATTTTATTCTTGACATTTAAAAGTGAATATTTTGAATGTTACAATGAAAATAAGACACTGAATGACGTCAGTTTTGGCGCTCAAGTAGCTGAAATTCACTATACTGTGTGAAGTTATTTATTTATTATTATAATTATCATTATTATCATTCAACGGACGTAGTAGCCCGTTTTACATATTTAATTAGCAAATTTATGTTAATCGCGAAAGCCTCTAGTGTTAGAAAATCGATGTCACATTTATTAATAATATGTTTGCTTCTTATATAAATTAAATGTAGTACAAGAGCTCTTGGCTATCGTAATTTTTATACTACAAAATGAATGTTTAAATTGTTTGTACATGTAAAAAATGTACAAATATTATAAACTATTAAAAAAGTATGCGTCAGGGACTAAATACATACAAAAAATGAAAAAACATTAAAAATGCGTATAAAAGCCGCCGTATTGGATCGGCTATTTAGAATTTTGGCATTCTGCGTCGCTTAAATTTTAGTTATGGTAATTATTGCACAGAATGTAGACACTTGTGCCGATCCGACAACGGGAACATTATTAGTCAGTACCCAAGCAGAAATTTGTTCAGGCCCTGATCAGAGTGTAACGTTTTTGGTCAGGCCCTGATCAGGGCCCTAATAAATTTCTACTCGGGTACGTAAAACAAATAAAAATTTAAAAAATCAGTTTTTATCGTAAATTTTAGCCGCCATTTTAAAAAAATCAAACGTTTTATAACAAAAGTAATTGCAGATTTGAAAAGTATGGATAAAACTACGTCAGAAAATATGGTTTTGACATTTTTTTGCTTATCATTACACAGATAAATATTCACTTGAAAAACATGACAAAATTATGACCTTTTGGCATGAAAAGGGTTAAATACTAACATCAGATTTGCAATTTGGGATCACAAATTTTTTTAAAAATCCGACCAATTTTGGAAAATTTTTCAGCCATATTGGATTCTACATTTTCATGAAATGGAATCAGATTGGAAAAGCTGATGCCAGATTCGCAATAAGCAATAAGAGTAACCATGAGGTCTATTTAAGGAAATTATTTTGATCTAATGAAGACACAATTTTCGAAAAATTTCAATAATATCAGATTCGTACTCAATACTCTTTACCACATTTTGGCAGCTATTATCGTCATCTACATTCAAGGGGTTAATAATATTAAGGCGTTTCTATTTCTCTTAACTATTAATTTCAATTGATATTGATCAATTGCAATGCTAACACAAATAAGATGGACCTCCCTCAGATTCTAATTATCTACACATTGTTCTCGAGTCATAACAATGGTGGCTTCATACGTCGCAAACGAGGATTATGCAGAGAACAACTCGCTACCTCGTTACGAAACTCGAATCGTCTTTGAATGACCCGTTCAAGGTTAGTTGGTTGCAATTACTATCGTCCTGGAGTACGGTGGATGCCCATATGCCAATCGCCGTTCTGATGTCATGTTGGTGGCGACGTTGGTCGCACCAATGTTGGCGCGCAAACTCAGTCCACTGCGGCTTCAGAGTGTTTAGTAATATTCCAGCAGCTGACCGCGGATACGATAGACACTTTACTCCACCCACAACGGCCACACGAACGGTAATCAATACTGCCGGAGAATGTCTCCAGTCTGCATCCGACTTCGCATTTATGTATTCCGTACGATGTGCATATGTGCTTGCATGTGCAAGGGCCACGTACGTAGGTGCCTGATGCCGGTAAATCTATGTCACAAGCATGTGCTTAGGTTCCTGTGCAAATGAGAATAGATGAACTGCAGGGCATGCGATTGTTGCTACACGTGTAGCAGCAAATTTTTATTTTTACCGTGTATCACTGCTTTAACATCCTCAGTAAACTACTGATGCATCTTGCTCAAATGTATCTTCATCGTCTTATTTCAATAGTCCTGCAACATGTAAACATCCAAGACGTGACAATATAACAGGTCAATGCATTTTTTACAGACGAATCACAAAAGACGGTACAAATCGTAGTGGAAGAATGCGCAAGAAGCAATTGGACTTGATAGAGCGCCATATTTCTTGGTGTGTTGAGGAGTTTGATATGAAGATGTAATTCCCATATTGCATTTGGAGAAGGCACAAAAGACAATGATGTATTTTGATAAAGGTAGTAGTACTATTTGTTGGGTGTTTCTGGAGCCTTCGTGTTGCGGGTGGTAGAGAACATGCCGCGCCAGCGCATGGACACCTGATAGAAGCATGGCAATCTGATGAAACCAATAGCGAGGAGCAGGAATGTGCAGGGTTGTCTATTCCACTTTCATCATCTCGTACTCCACGTTTACAACCTCCCCGCTGAATCCATGCCAGTTTCTCCTTCCATCCTACTATTGAGACTTTTCGCGATACCATTCGTTGCCTCCTCTCAGTTGCTGTGAACAATGACTTGATCCAATTTTGAGTAATGACAATGGTCGAATCTCATTTCGTTCGGTTTTTCCAAATACGTAAAGAGCCTTAAGGTGATTTTAATCTTGACTGTCCCGAGCAGGACAAAACGAATGATACGAGATGAAAAGGAAGCGAAAGGAGCTAATAAGCAGCGCGTCTCACGAGATCCAGTCGAGAGTGTCACCTAACGTCATGAAAGTGGGACGGTACCGAAGACCCCGGGGTGGAGGAGAACGAGACGCGTTCATTTTGCGCTACGAGGACGTGATACGAACCGAATTATGCTGGAACGCTGCACCACCGGCAGCTTTAGCCGTATCTGAGACGTTGGCATTGCCTACAACTCTGGTACTCGCGGCACTCGATTAGCAAGGGATCCGTATTTCTTACCTCTCGACTTCTGGATTAATCTCAGATCCCTTTGTGAAGGGAGCTGTTAGCGCATTGGAGTAATACGCGCGTGAAAGCCTCGGTGAACGTGGAATTTCCGCGCTGGAGGGTCTCGAACCGCGGAGGGTAAGTACCTGAGACTACTGACCCGTCTACGTATTCTTAGAATTTCTTTTATTTTCCCCGGAATAATGCTACTTCTTCACTCTGACATTTAATGACTTACTACGTTTCGAACCAAGTTACTTCCATCTGCGTTCCTGGATGAGTTAGAGTCCGTCGAAGGATATTGATGTAATTTTTTACTCAGCTTTCGTACCATTTTCAAACTACCATCGTTTTTTCTGATTGGGGATGATTAACCAATTTAGGAACATCTTGTTTACGAAATGCAATTTAGACCACGTAACAAAATTGTCGTAATATTTCTTATAATACTTGAGTTACGACCCAACGTTAGTACTTGCATACCAAGGTGCTGATACTGGCTAATTTTTTGTGTAACCTAATTGATGCCAAAGTACCCCATGTATTATTTGCCCCTCTTACTCTCGCTTTCTCTCATCAAAAGTAAATAGTGAAGGGACCTAAATTCCAAACATTAGAAGGGGAGAGGGATGTAAGCAAATACAACCAACTTGTAGAAATGACAACTATCTCTCTTTTGCCTGTTCATACAGACTAGAAAATAATAAATAATTTTTGACGAGCTAATCACTCGCAGAAACCAAGTAACAAGAACATTTCGAATTAGTTCCGTCGGGCGTTGCCTCTTTCCCCTTCTTCAACTTAGTCTCTCGTTCACTGTCCGCTACCTCTTCCTGGCTCGTCTTTCATTTTTTATTCTCCCTCGATCCATCTCCTACCTTGATAAGCCTTACTAATTGGCTGGTTTGCGACCGATCGCAGATTATTTTCATCTGGTTCAAGCGTGGCGCGCGATGCCATTCCACGCCCGACGACTCATCTTAGGCGTTGGAGCCAGATGGATCGATCGTTGTCTGGGGGGAAAACATTGTTGCAGCATTAGCTCGTTTAGAAGTTTGGCTTGTTTGGAAATTCCTGCGCGTGCAATCGCGCAGATCATCCGCTCCTGCGCATGCTTCAATCTGCTCTTTCGATACGCCGCGGTTTTCGCAGAAGTAAGCAAGAAAGGAACGAGCCGTCCATCTTTTATCCTTCGTCTCGTCGAATTCTCTTTGTTCTTCCGAGTGCTTCTTCACCTCGCATTTATACACCTTTTTTTCGCCCCGTTAGTCGGAATGCCAGAGAGAAAGCAATGGAGGAAGAAAACGAGTGTATGGAAGGGGTGTACCGTTAGGGAAGAAGATAGGAACACGAAACGACAGGGAGGGACAGAAATGCGCAACACGGCGAAAGGGCTCTTGCTGTGCATATTTATTGCCAGAGCTACCGTATTTTGGTTGTCGCGTTGGTGAATCGTCATCCGAGAAAATGAATAATCGACCGAACTCACGACACAATTTCTCCCCTACGCGAGGAAGGAAGGTCTTAACAGATAATGGCAACGAATGCACGGACAAAAAAACAGGCCTGCTTCCGCCGGATATGCGCTTCGCTTGATGAAAGACTCAGGTCTCGTCTTTTGCTGACCGCGCGTATTGCGGCTTTGGTACGAAGGACTGAATCGTTGAAAATGTAAGTCGGGTGATAAGAATCCAGCAGTTTAAAAAAAGGCTAATAAAAATTGCTGTACGCCAAGTATCGAGATTTCTAAAATCGTCAAAGAATGATTTTGTCGTTGAAACTACAGAGGATTTTACATTGGAAGAAAAAACATTAAAGGCAAAGAAAGAAAGCGTTTAACACCCTTTTTCGTCTGGATACAAATTTTCTTCCAAGCGAATCTTATATCTCTTCCCGACATTTTTCCCAGCCGGCATCATAGTCGCCAGATATTATCATTATTAAGGGGTGGACTAAACTCTTTGCAGCTAAATTAATAGCGTCGGGCACGTCCGACGGGACTGGGGACAATGCCTGGTCCCGGGGTAGTAAGAGAAAATGGACCGCCGAGGTTGGGGTGAATGCAGGGTTGAAAGCCATTGTGCGAATCTCCGCCGCTGTTTGTCGCGGCTTCTTTCTTTTAAAAATGTCGAGGAATAGAAAGGAATAGGTCCGAAGGACGCTGACATCCATGGGACGTCATCGTACACTGTCCCGGAAATCGTGTCAAAGACGTTTTTCTCGCGGATATCAGGATCCTCTGCTCGACACGCGAGCATCGTCTTTTTTTTGTCATTTTTGATCATATCTTCCAAAAAACTCTTTCAGTAGTACACTGGTCCGGAAGAAGCACATCTTCGATTCCTCGTCGGACTTGCGTGCCAAGGAGCACGTCACCTTTTACTCGAAAATCGTATGACGTCTATGATATCGCCCAAAAATCTAACGGATGCCCTCGTTTTTCGCCTGACCACATTCGGGTTGCCAGCATTCTCGACGTTGGCTTCGGCATGAAACGTCGCCATGATCAAAGACCGGACGATAATTGCTTTTTTTCACCAAATCCGATCGACCCTTTACCTATATGGATGTTTCGTTATGGCAGCGCTATTTCACGATTCAATGTTTTCATATCGTTTTTATTTGCGAAAGCAGAGTTTACGTTGATCCCTATGTGTCATTGGGTACCAGTGAGCGCTTATCGCCCTCGTGATTGCACGTAACATGCAAATAACATTTTTCGCTGTTATTCAACGTGAAATGTATTGGAAATAGACAGTTTAAAAATGACTATTAAATGAAAATTGTGTTTACCTTTCAAAATTTAATAGATGCCGAAATCGGATTCGGAAATTATGTTAAAAAATATTTATATGCTGTTTTATAATCGAAAATTCTGATGGAATTTTTACAATAATCATTTGTGAATTGCATATTTTATTTACTAAAATTATTGCAATGCAATTTAACCGAATTTGACTGAATAATTAGTTCAAACAATTTTTTAGTCTATGTATCTAATATTAATGAAATGAAATCGAAAATAACAAAATATTTATAGAATTAGTGAGTTTTGATATAAAAGGAAATAGTAGAATCGATTTTTTCTACAATCTTTTCAAAACTGTATCTAAGTTTATAAAAAGTCATCAACGGTTTATTTTCTACGAGTAATTAATATGAATAAAAAAATCGGATTTTTATTTCAAGTGATTTTTGTATCATTGTTTTCGTTATGAACTGAAGCTCATAGTATGATTTGTATGTATTTATTTAATATTTCACACATAAGATTACATGATCATTTGAACATCATATAAAAATTGTTATAAGATGTTTTAAGTAGATATTTATGAATGGTGCAAACACAATAATTTAGGAATACCACTTTACTTCGTTTTTTGTCTAAACTTTAAATTGTCAAATTAAACAATCCATTACATCCTTAAATTCGTTGAATATGATACTTATGAAAATGACGATATTTTTCATGTAAAATGACATTCTCTAAAATTTTGAGGTCATATTAATTAGTATTGTAGTCATTGTCAATGTAGAAGATTGAAAATAACATTTTTCCTATTTTCTGTTCGTTTAGTGATAAAATAAGGATAACATTGAAATTAAGACCTAATTATTGATTGTTTGGGACGTACAAACAAACAAACGATTCTGTTTCTCGGAAAAATTCAGTATTGCTGCTGTTTTTAATAATAATTATTCATTTTTTTGTGAGAATTAAGGCTTTTAAGGTCGATGATTACGAATCCGCAGTCAGATTTACAAAATTAAAAATGGCAGTTTGAATATGGACGTCATTAAGGTATGAAAAAGTAACAATGTAGATGAAATTGCATATCCGATGGGTTTTCGAATTTTTTTAAGTATTGTCGTCCGCCATTTTTCTTTTGCGATTTTGAATTTGGTGGAATTTGTATTGATATTCAGTGACCCTTTTAGAAGGCCGATTTTAAATAGAATTATATAAAAAAAAATATGCATCATACAAAAGGTTAAGACGTACTTCATGTACAATTATAATTAACAAAAGCGAATACTTACAGTTTTAACAACAAAATCTTAATTAAAAAAATGAATGATAACAAATAAATAAAGTTACTACACTGATTGACAAAATTTGCATTTTGGTTGCCTTCGACAATTATAATACCATTTCCCAACGAATATCTTGTACTGAAGGCGATGGCGCTAGAAGAATTTTCGTAGCAACACACATTTTTCGAAAAAAGTGAGCTTAAATGTGTAAAAATGTGTTTTTTTTTGCCATATTTCGATTACTTTGTAAATTAATATTTAACAATCACAGTAACAATCACCCAAAAAAAAATTATTAAAATTTATATGTGTGGCGTAAAACAATAAGTTGTTGTAAACACCTAATAATGGTTATAAAAATCGACAATTTGTAATTGTAGTTCAGTTCTAAAAAGTGCATATTATAAATTTTAATAATGTTCATTAACTTAAAAAAAACGTATTATTCTCGAAACATCAATAAATTACACGTTTACGCATTTTGGCAATGTTTCAAAGAATTTTAACTTAATGAATGAAATTTAAAATTTCCAAAATATAGCGAGCTATTCAAGTACGAACTCGTCCACGTTTTTAACGCAAAATGGACACGTCCACTTTGCATCAGCTTTTCACTTGTTAATCGCGGTAGTATCGTTCATATTAAACTTACGATCAAGTAAATCCGGTGTATTAATAACAGAGCGTACGAGGATAATAAGTCCAGTGGAATATTTTCGTTCTTTACTTGAAAATTCATCAGAGACTACGGGGGATCGTGAAATTTTAATCCCTCGACAGCTACTTGGTTCGTTTCACTATGGGCGTATTAAGTGACCTATTCGTATTTAACAATAAAGGTCTGCCTTATTAATTCTGAAAAAACAGGTGGCATAGAAGTAGGTGCAATCCATTCATACGCACAGAAAAAAATAAGTCTTAAAATCGTTATATCTTAAATTCATCATCAGATGAGGCTTAAATTAAGCCAAAAATTGCGATAATTTTCTTAAATTCAATCAGTGTTTTGGCTTAGAGTCTTACTTTCAGTGAGCAAAACTTACTTTTAGACGATATTTTGGCTTAAAATAAGATTTATCGAGCTTATAGCATCTAAGTTAGACGAATCTTATTTCAAACCATAAAAATCTGCTTAAAGTCAGGTTTGTTGTTTGAAAGTAAGACTTAAGCCTAAATATTGACTGAATTTAAGAAAATTAACATAATTTTGGACTAAAATTAAGCCTCACTTAATGATGAATTTAAGATGTAACAATTTTAAGACTTTTTCTATGCATGTACAGTAGAGTCTCGGTATAATTGCATCTCGTTAAATTTACCTGTTGCCGCTCTCTTTTTCCCCCTCCTGGGCTGGGGCCTCAGGAAGGGGCTGTTGTGACTTCACGATAATAGCGTGACTGAGAGGAGTGGGAGAAGTGACGCTCCCCTTCTTTTGGTAAATGTAACGAAACGGTAAGGGAAAGCGAAGAGTGGGTAAATATACCGGGACTATATGTAGGAATGGGACCAGTCGAGCAATCTGGGAATTACTCTTGTGGCTTTCGATGGTTTCTCTTTCTTTGCCTCTCTGTCTCCCTGGGAGGATGTTGTTTCTCAGGTTGCATTGTCCTAACCGAGCATTGCGGGTGCACGGCGACAGAGATACCTTCGACCGCCACCACTAATTCAACCCCAACAAGTTGATGCTGACCGATAATAATATTCCATTACTGCAGCAAGGCCGTACATCACTGGTCGTCACGCGGACTCCCTCCGCGAACTCTACATGTAGATAGCATCTACATGAGGCGTTAATTACGTACGGTTCTACCGCGTTACACTGCCACTCGAGATATATCGCCGCCTGGAGGCACTCCTCACTCGGCAAATATAAGATCAAATTCTCGACTCGGCGAAGCCAGCAAATCTCGGCATAAGAGCAGCCAATCGTCCCGATCCACCCAATCCGAGTCTTATATCTCCTTCATTCATCCTCCCGTTTATTTTCTCTCTCTCTCTCCTCGCCTCCCATGCTTAGTTTTCAGCTCGATAAATAATGAGGAGGTCAGTATCACTTTCTTACGATTCACCCGTTTATAAATATTGTTAAGTGCTTTCCGCGTAATCTCTAGCAGCTTAACGACGCTGTCAATTAAAAAACCTGTTTATCTATTTTCCGCGCGAGAGTTGGTACTCCAAAGAATTTTAGATTTTCATTTTTAGTTAGTCGTCTGCGGTTTCGCGTTACTTGTGCTTCATCATTTTTTATTTTGAATATTACTTAGTGAGTCAATATTGCCTAGTACTCATTCTACTTGTGATCTGGTCTTTTTTTACTAGAAATGACATCTAGTGTCTCCTGATTTAATGAAATAAACAGTCGATTTTTAATTAATCTTTGACTTATGTCAAACCTTCTGTGAATGGTACCATTCACAGAAGTTTATCAATCCAATTTTAGGTCGTCACTAGTGACATCAAAAAATGACATATTAGTTTATGAGGGACATATATTTTATGAGAGAATACAGTACTAAAGTAGGATCTCATTAAATTATGGATTATTATTTATAATAATCCATAAAAAAAGCAATGGTCCCGAACAGGAATCGAACTTAAAGTTCCCACTACTAACTCATTCACTTAACAACTTAACTATAATAACTCATAGTGATACGAGGCCCGATATATTTACCCACTTGATTCCTCTCGTCTCGTTATATTTACTATAAGAAGGGGAGCGCCGCTACTCCCACTCCACTAAGTCGCGTTGTGTTCGTGACGTCACAGCAGGCCCTTCCTGAAGGCCCTACCCGAAAGATGGGGGGAATAAGAGAGCGATGAAAGGTAACTATAACGAGACGGCACCGAGAAAATATGCTAGGACGCAAATATAGCGAGACGCAATTACACCGGGACTCTACTGAATGTGGAGAGTACCAATTTTTTATATTATTTACAAAGAAAGTTTCCTTACTTATTTACCAACCAAGATTTTAAAATGTTCACTGTTAACACGGTAGTATTTCTATATATTGACATGTACTTTTTCTGCAATGTTAAAAATTCTGTAAAAGTTTAGTATTTTTCAGTAACAAAAAGTTCCAAGACACAAAAAATTTGTTTCGGTTTGTTAATATTAATATTAATCCCTTTGGTTTTCGTTTAGTTTGATATATTCCATATCAATATTTATATATCGATATCTTAAAAATTACTTTGTAAGATGTCATTAACTAAACACCATAATCGCATCTAGCGACAAAAATACTACGTACATCAGAGAGCAATCAATACAACCCCTCCTCAATTTCCTCAATTTCAATTTACCTTACATTTTAGAAATATTATCCACTGTTACGTAATTTCGTTTTCTTTAATGCCATTTTGTAAAATTCTACAATCGTAACATAATAGTGTTTATGGAACATGTTTGGTATTTTTTAAAAATTTAATTTTTTAAATGTGACAACCTCTAGTAAGCCATTTAATTATACTAAAAAAAGTTTTTGGTCACTAAAATATACAAATTTTGGATGATGGAAGTAAACAACTTCGTAAACAGAAGTTTTTAGGTTTCATAAACTTTGGCTAAAAGCTACAATTGAATCAGTTGTGATGCCATAACCAACTAATTCGTTGATTAAAACAAAATATATTCAACCCCAACTGTTTGGTTAAGTCGTATGAGTATAAGTATAAATTATAAATTTAAAATCTTATAATGAGTAAATCGTGTTGAAAATATACAATATACATTATTTATCTTCTAATTTCTGTGTCATTCTCTTGAAGTGAAACATTATGAGAAATTTTTACAGTATATTTACTTAAATACAGGACGATAATGTCCTGAATTACATTTCTTTCAATACGATGAAGATGTGATCATCAAGGAATTTTATTTTTCGTTTTTTGTAGAATTTAAGGATCAGATAGTACATAAATTTTGCTTGTTTACATTCATTACAACTATTAATTTTTTTGTTTGGGTAGCTTTTAACTGTTTCAGACAATTTAACCCTTAAATTTGTGGAATGGTTTGTTTAAAAACAAATATTAATTTGTTTCCAATACGTAGATTGGCAGAGAATTGCCTAGTAACTACTGGGCGGTTTTTGGCGCCGCCGATTAAAAATATGACAGATTTACAAAATTGTAATTGCCGGAGCAATATAAGTGGTCGTTTTTAAAAAGTGATACTCTGGCTCGCTGATTCAGCTACATAATCAGCTACTTATAAAAATAACAAGTAACGTTGAGTCTGATTATACTTCAAAAATCCAAAGAAGCATGATTTGGACATCCGCGACCTTAGTAACATTAATATTAATCTTTTAATAATCTCTGAATTATGTAGTCGCCCCTATAATTACATTAAAGAAGTTTTTCGTAGTTAATTCTTTCTAAATCTGAATTAGTTAAAAACTACCGATAAGAAAATGATAAGTGAGTCATCAAATGAATTAGTAATCATTTTTTCTAATAAAAAGTTAAAACCTACTAATTTATTATTAATTCTACAAAGTACAAAACTAAAATATGCAATCTACTTGTAGATTAGTAGAATTTTACTAATGAATTAGTATGTTTGTACCATTTGTCAGTAAAAAACTTGCTAATTGATGATAACCCACTATTCGCTGTAGATAAGTCGTATTTGATTAATTGAAGTTTAGAGAGTAAGCGGCTTTAGACCATTTAATAAGGGGGCTGAAAATAGACATTTGGGGCCCTCTCCATTTATAAAAAATGTTAAACCATGTGATATTTTGTTAGCATTTACTGTTCTAATATCTTTAGTTTAATATTTACACCACGACAATGCCTTTTTAAGCCTTTTTAGCCGACAAAATTGAAGTGAGGATGAAGACATTTGGAAACCTCTTAATTGTGTTTTCATTACATTATCAGGAGTCAATAACATAACCTGTATGTAAATCTAAGATTAGATGTAATTAATGAATTTTTTTATTTTACACTGCAGTTAATAAATAAATACTGAAAAGAATCATGTTTTTTTTACAAAAAATTCGTTTGCGTTGAAAATCTTAGATTGGTACTAAAAATCCCTGGCTAATCTAGTGGTTTATTGCAGCTACATTCCAAAATTTCTGGTCCAAAATAGTAAACATTCTTTTATTACTTCATCGAGTACGTTTCATATAACGAATGTAACTTTTTATTTTTCGTTCTATCATATAGAATTTTCAAAATGTAAGTTCACATTTATAATTGATAACCCCGAAAAAAATGTTTACTAATTTACTAATTACGTTTTTCTTAAATTTCTTTAATAGAAATTATTATAAAAGGCGAAACTGAACATAGAGATGATTGATAAATTATTTAATTCACTCTAAGCCATTACACTATTTGTATTTGCGAATAAATTGAATTCGATAACTTTAGTAATGTAATTTATACGATTTAAATACAATTTTAATGAAACGAGCTATAAATAATATTTCGTTTCATAAAATAATTTGTAATACTTTCTAGTCATAAATAAAAAAAAATAAACTTCAACATCGGATTACGACTTTAAAATTAACAGAAGTGATCATATTGTGGCCTGAGTCTCCACAATATCAATTGAAATTGCAAGTAGTAAGCCCTAAGGTATCATTTTACCGAGTGCAATCATTCGTGTTAGGGAAAAACAAATATTTAAATATACTCGTCCGCTCTAAAAATAGAAATGCAGGGAAAAATTATTAAAGTGGATGCGCATTGCACTGGACTGTCATTATCCGGATTGTGACCTTCAAAAAAACGAAAGACTGGATGGTAAAGAAAAATCGGATATCGTTTCGAGGATTTCATGTTAAATATTAAGCGGCACTATATACGGCTCGTCAGTCCCAACCACATGCCGAGTTCTGTCCCATGAGAGGAGATCTGAGCGCGCATCATCCCGCCAGCATCAGAAGTATAGTAACGAATCGTCTTGTAAGCGTCTTGGGAAGACACCGACAAACTGGTATCAATTCTACCGACCACCTCTCGTGTCCGTGGAACATCGACTCATCGACTTTCGAGTTTCGATAAATAACAAGGACAGCACCGACATCTATGCTCGTATGAGTGTGTTACACGCAAACTACTTGTCGCGCCGCGGCCCTCCTCTTATTTTACTCTTCCCAACGATGGAGATCACGGTAAATTATTATACGTCGGATGCATTTCTATTTTGCATGGGACGCCAATTAAACGGCAGTGCGCGCATGCAAAGGATGCCGTGGAAAATGTCACTTACCGATTACTGCGGCTCCGGTATAGCGGCTTCGTGGTATCGCTCTGAAACGTACAAAAAATCATGGTTAGTTACTAGATGACGAACGTGGTCAAGGTCAACTTATTATATATACATGAAAGTATTTTTAGTTGCATCATTCGAAAAGTTGCATCGATGCACTTTGAAAAATGCTACTCCATTTGATTCCTACATAAACCCTATAAAAAATGGCCTGGACTACTGACAAGGGTATGTAGTCAACTGCCCCAGCGGATCTTGCTGGAACTGAAATATGTTTTTCTATATCAAAATCCATTAGACACGTATTTCTTTTTTTTTTCTAATTGGCATTTGTTTATGAGTTATTAGGAATAAACAAATTATTTTAACAATTACACAAGTCGCAGTGAAAATTCGTCAAATTAAGTTGAAAGTTGTTACTCGGAGATTTTGGGGTTGCTGATTACGAACCTACGATCAACAGAACAAAATTCAAAATGGCGGAAACAAAATGTCGGACAAAAGTTTTGAAAAATTATTTAATTCGATTGAAATTTGTGACTCGTGGATTTTTGAGGTCTCTGATTACGAATGTATGATCAAAGAAGCAAAATTCAAAATGGCGTATCCAAAATGGCATGCAAAAAGTTTTGAAAAGTTATTAAATTCGATTAAAATTTGTGACTCGTGGATTTTTCAGGTCTTCGATTACGAATGTATGATCAAAACAGGAAAATTCAAAATGACGGATCCAAAATGTCGGACAAAAATGTTGAAAAATTATTCAATTCGATTGAAATTTGTGACTCGTGGATTTTTCTGGTCTCTAATTACGAATGTATGATCAAAAAAGCAAAATTCAAAATGGCGGATCCAAAATGACATGCCAAAAGTTTTGAAAAGTTATTAAATTCGATTGAAATTTGTGGATTTTACAAGTCTCTGATTACGAATATATGATCAAAAAAGCAAAATTCAAAATGGCGGATCCAAAATGGCTGCCAACAGTTTTGAAAAGTGGTATTATTCGATTGAAATTTGTCTCATGGATTTTTGAGGTCTCTGATTACGAATCCAAGGTCAGAAAAGCAAAATTCAATATGACGGATTCAAAATGGGTGCCAAAAGTTTTGAAAAGTTATTTCATTCGATTGAAACGTGTTACTTGAAAGTTTGTGCGGGCGGTAAATGTATGCATATTAAAAAAATACAACATACAAATAAACATTAAGGAAGGTAAAACTTAAACTTTAATTGTTTTGCTTTTATTAATAACCTAAAATGCAGACTTGAAAAATCCGACTGATTTGACGAATTTTCACTGTGACTTGTGAAATTGGTAAAATAATTTGTTTATTACTAATAACTCGTAAACAAATGCCCATTAGAACAAAAAAAAATACGCGTCTAATGGATTTTGATATCGAAAAACATATTTCAGTCCCAGCAATATCCTCGGGGGGGCAGTTGATAATATCTCTTTGTAAGTGTAAATTTTGGTTTTAGGAGCCGCCATCTTTGCTTCCACTGCGTAGTGCAAAAAAATAGTTAGTGGCAAACTTTCTTACAATTAAATTATTTACAACTATCGTATAAAACTTTTTTTCTTTTACGAATACAGTAGAGTCCCGGTATAATGGCGTCTTCCTATATTACACATCAGCATACTGGCCCGGTCCCATCCCATTATATTTACCTCACGCCGCTCCCTTTTTCTCCCGCCTTGCGGGTTAGGACATCAGGAAGGGCCTGCTCTGACGTCACGAACATAACGCGACTGAGAAGAGTGGGAGAAGCGGCGCTCCCCCTTTTTTGGTAAACATAATGAGATGGCAAAGGCGAGGAACCGAGTGGAAATATACCGGGACTCTACTGCTCTCTAAATCTTAATTAGTTAATAACTAGCAGTAAGAACATCAAAAGTGAGTCACGAAATGAATTAGTAATCATTTTTTCTTTAATAAATTATTAAAAAGTTAAAACGTACTAATTTATTACTAATTCTACAAACTACAAAACTAAAAAAGTCAATATTTACTTGTACATAAGTAGAATTCTACTAATAAATTAGTATTTTCACACTATTTGTCAGTAAATAACTTAGTTAATTTTAGTTAATTTTACTATCTACATAGTGACTTCGACAAATTAAGTAGCCAAGCCTTCTATTTAAACAGTAAAACCAAATATTTATTTTTGATTCCTGTATAACTTTTACTTGAAAATTAAATAAAAACTGTTTAAAACACAATTTCCGTTACAAGTTATCAATTCAAATTCATTTAAAACCATACTTATTCAGTTGTGATTTGAATCAAATTTAAATTGAGATTAAAATTATTTCTGATATAAACACAGAAAACGAATTATAAAAATCTTTTTATAATTTTTTTTTATGTTATTAAAAATAATATTTTTTTTTGTTAATATATTAATAGAACAGCATTATTTACACATTATAATTGCATAAGCAATTTTGTTGTTTGTAAACATATACTTTGCACCATAAACTTTTGGTCCTGAAAATTAGCATACCAAGAGTCAGATAGACAGAGAAAGAGAGGCGTTGCAGATAAAGGACAACTCGAACTCCGTGATAACTCGATTGCACTCTAATTCAAATCTCCATGAAGTTTTCGCTCTATTCCCAAGAATAATATGGAATGCATTAATTCTCCTCATCTCCACATCGATCACTCTTCTCTTTCCGTTATCGTTGTGCGTTTTACATACGCACATTCACGTACGCCTGCATTTTTCATATCTGCGAAATGTAGAAACACGGAAATAGGCGCGCCTACGTACATGGAACACAAATTGTTCTTAATATACGTAACGAATGGGTAAAACTCGTTGGATTTTCAGAGCCGACAAATTACAAATTTATATCGCCGCAAATGAGCTAGCGTACATCAACAAATTATCCATGATTTGTGTACAATTTCATATCATATAACGGAAAAAGGCAGACAGAGAGAAAGAGAGAGAGAGAGAGAGAGAGAATGTGTACGATTATGATTATTGCTATGAAGGCTGCAAGCAGAATATGTAATTGTCAAGTTTTGAAACCTGCATTTATCCATTCTATTTTTGACATTAATTAAAAATAATATACATGAAAAGATAATTAAAACATGGATTCTACTTTACGTTTAGGCTTACAAAAAAAAAACTCATTGTAAACTGTAAATTTGTTAAAGTGAATTTTGAGGCTTCAAGTTTGATGAATCCGCCATTTTCACTCGGTAGTGAAATATTACTTTTTAACAGAGAAACAAAACTGACAACTTAAGAAAACTATGATTCCTAACGTACACAAAAAAAGAATAGTTGGTCCTACTAACTAAACACAGTACAGTCTCGGTATATTTACCTACTAGGCTCCACGCCTTTCCCTCCCGTCTCATTATATTTACGAAAAGAAGGAGAGCCTTGCCCACTCCCCTCAGTCGCGTTATGTTCGTGGCGTCACAGTAGGCCCGTTCTGAGGCCCCAGCCCGCAAGGAGGGGGAAAAGAGACCGGCAACAGTCAAATATAACGATACGGATCTGGGTAAATATGCTGGGACGTAAATATATTGAGACGCAATTATACCGGGACTCTACAGCACACAGCGTAGTACTTAACCTTAAATATAACGCAATTATACAATTAAACTCCCCTTAAGAGTGCTGAGTGGTAAGATAAACTTAATAAAATTGACTACACGAAATCTCTTGTCGCAGTAAAAATTAAATATTACACAATTTCTAGATCTCGTCCATGGATCTCCGAATCCTTCTCCATGCATTTATAAAATATTTAATCATAATATTTAAATACAATACTGAAATTGATAAATATGCGGGGACGTAAATATAGCGAGACACAATTATACTGGGAATCTACTGTAGTAAACTATGGCACAACTACATTTTCTGGTTGGTGTTACTTACAACTATATTTTGTCGAGTGTCATTATTTAGATATTAAACGTACCTAAAAATTGCTATCTTACTATTTACTAAATAAAAACTATTACTTTTTTCGTGTACTAACGCAGGTCCGATTTCGCATAAGTTTTTTAAATGGTGACTCAATTGTCACTAGTTTCACGTCACATTTACTAGAATGAGGACATTTTCATCTTAAAAAAATGTAGAATTAAGATACAAATGACAAAACACTAATTAGAAGTGTTTTTTAATCATGAAAATTAATAAACTACATTTATTCATTAATAAAATTCGAGTTTCTTTGATAAACTGCTTAAAAGTTTTTTTTTACATCAGTAGAAATTTGTCAATGAATTAGTTGTTTCTCTGTCCCTACTAGTTCACAATTTTTTTTATCAATTAGTAATTTTTGTATAACTTACATTTATCGACGGGGATTTATACACTCAAAAAAATATTCTGGTTACATACCAGAAATCTAGGTAGTTTAATTAGAAACATAATTGTTTTAACTCTAGTTAAACCAACAATATTTCTAGTTAAACCAGCCAGAATTCTGGATATTTTATTTTTTTTTCTTCTAAGTGTACCAGAGACACTTTTACTTTAAACGAAAAATTGTATGATATTTTACGAAGATCTTAAAAACTAAAAAATAAGGATCTTTATAATTTATTAATTAGCTAATGTATTTTTGCGATACCGATCAAGTAACTTACTTGCCAAACCCATTTTTTAAGTTGGCCTACTTATGCATATCTTTTTGATTATTAACATTTTAAAATACTTAATAAGGTACTAAAAGAGAAAAAATATAGTTAATGGAACCATTTTACTGTAGTAAAATACAGTATTATAAAAAATAGTTCTTCGGTAGTAAATAGGACCATGACGTTGTTTCGTTTATTTCCAAATCGTTAAATATGCAGTAGAGTACATAATACATGTGCAACAAAATTGATTAAACTGAAATATCCCTTAATGAAAGTTGTCTTAGAAAAAAATATAATATATGTTGTAATATTCGGAATTGTTCGCGTTGTTAATTAGTTAATTCAGCTGTTTACAAGCATACATTTAGTCAATATCAACTTTAGTTCAGTATCTCCAGTAAAAACGATTTTTTGCCATTTTCTACTATTTTCAAGTATGGTATATTAATTTCCGTCGTAAAAATTGCAGAAAACAATTATTTACAGACAAATTTGCAAGGTAAATTAAAAATACCATAATTTTTACTTCCTTGACGATTTTCTCCACTAAAAGGGTTTAAAATCAATGAAATGCATACATAGAAAGTGAGACCCATGGTTGAATCTAAATAATCTTCTAAAAGGATATTTTTTAGAACTAATGGTCAACTCAAAATGACCTCATAACAAAATACACTTATGAAAAGTTATAAAAAAACGGTCATTGCTTCTAAAAAATATTCGACTAGCACATTATTAATCTTCAACAATCGGGACCACTTTTTACCTGTGTATTAGTTTTAACTCGTTTCAGCAGGGAGAATCGTACAAAAGTGGCATCTTTATGTTAATTTGCACATTTTTTTTATGTAAATAATCGTGTTTTTGCAATTTTTTGGCATAAATAGACAGAGAACGCTTGAAAATAGTAGGAAAGTTATATTTCAAAAATTAAAAAACATTCTTTATATTGAAGAAACTGAACTAAATTTGACGTATCTGATTTTCTCCTTTCGGGATGAAATAGTCAGTTTTTGTCTAGTGTAATTTAAAAATTACCACATATTTTGACCGGGATTTTGATTCTTATAAGACTTAGATTAGCGATAGCAATAAAAATTATCTCTTTATTTAGTCGTAGGGTGAGGAAACGATTACGGTTTGAAAGCCCATCTGCACGGTAAATGAAAGATCATCTTAACTAAAAAGACCATTAAACATCGATTAGCTATTTTACCCGAAATGATCCGAACGAAGCATTTTCACATCGTAAAGCGGCCATTTAATGGGACATAGCAAAGAGAATAAATTTTCGTCTCAGCTTTACCAGCTAATGGATAGTAAAACAGACCCGCCACCACACGGCCGACAGACACATACATGCGGTTAGATTGTAAAGTGTCGAGTCTCGAAGGTGTCGTGGAGCCAATCGACTCGACACCGACATGTGTATATATATATATATATATATGTACGCAAAGCGAAAAGTTTTCACATGGGACGACCGGCGAAAGAACCGAGCCGGCGATTGGTCTCTGGGCCACGTTTTCTCGATCGATAAAAGCTCGAAGCTTCCGATCCTGCGGTAATAACAGTAATAATCGTATCATTAATAATTAGTCGCGGCACTAGTAGCGCTATCGCGGAGCAGCGATTTAAGTCCGGGGAGACTCGCAAAGGGAAAAGCAATCCAGGATGGGCATCCCGGGGGGCGAATAGCCGCCATTTTTCGTCGATCGTGCGGAAATCGTTCTGTCGACGGAGCAGTAGTTGGACACGATTACCGGATGCGACGTGTGGACACGCCAAAACATGGAAGCTTGTCGTTAATGCGGCTTTCTAGGGTCGTTACTGGCTTCGTCGATTTAATGTTTGTCAAACCCCAAGTCTATTGATTTCTAATAATTTACCTTATTTAGAAGTAACCTTGTTTTCGATTTTAATTTCAGGTATATGTCAGTCACATGAGATACAGTCTTAACTGATTAATATTGTCCATTACATTTTTAATTATATTATATTACTCTATCGACCAAAAATTCAGTTTACCTAACCTTACGATGCTACGCTCTTCAAAGTGTTGTCACATGTTTTGATACTTCGTATAATGTCGCTCCGGGTACCTTGTGCGCCCCCACTCCCGGCTAATCTATTTCCCTCACTCCCTCTCATTCGTCCTATCGCAAATCGTTCCTATTGCGTGGATTAAGAGAAAGGGGGAATCGGTACTGTGGTGGGAGGCACAAGATGCTCGACGCGCCGCCATGCGGATTAGTTTGTCGGCTTCAAAATAGGGACCGCAGTAAAGTGACGGCGTTAACTAATTATTCTAGCACTGAAATTAATCACTACCGTCTACAGAAATATATTCTTGCAAAACTGGGAATGGTCTCAAGTCTACTAATTTTGTCATTTTGCATCAATACAAAGTAAGATTCAGCCTATCGTCTATCACACAGTTTGAACACAATTTGAATAGGATTTGAAGTGAAGCGATATGGAGAATCAATCTTGCAAAGCCACTCGGCACGTTGGGATTGGTTGAAAAAATACGTTTTAAAGCAGAAAAGCGCGTGGTACATCAAGTTTCGCCAATCCTCGGATCGATTTCGGTCCCTTATCCCATATTCCTCGGCAATAGACGTGACCCTAAGTCATATCTGTGTTATCGGACGAACCTCCGACTGTCGGATTCCTATTCGTCGTGAAATATCCCCGGGGACTTTCAGCGAGACTCGACGGGCCGGAAAACGAGTTCCACTCCCCGTCCTCCTGACAATTCTTGACTCTTATTCGATTCCTCCACCGACGAAGCGAATAGAAAAGAGCCGGGTCGGACGAGACATGAAAGAGAGGTCCAGAGTGTGCTGCTGCACTCGAATGTGCATCGAGGACGGGCGCGGCGCGATGCGGTCATCCCTGCAGTTTCGCCAATCGCTGACCGCGGTCCATTTTGCGGACAAAGCATTCCGCGAACCGCAGCCTGAATCCAGTTTTCTCGTCTGGGGGATTCGAGTTCCTCTATGCATTTCAGTGGTGCGGATCGTCGTTCCACGCGCGTAACTACGTCCAATTGCTACTTCTCTCGTACCTTCTCGGAAATCCGCTGAACATTTACACCGAGAGATGGACGATAAAAGCCCTAGGCCGAGCGTGGTTTATCGCGAATGCTGCGAACGGTGACACATGCCGAAGGGGAGTGCACCACCACCGTCGTGGCATCGCCACCGGCCCATTACCGCCGGCGCAGAAATAAAAGTAAGCGGGAGGTCATTTCTTCCGTCGTCACACCCAGCGATTACCCGGGTATGAAACCCGACCAAATAAGAGGGGTTTCCGAGCACTTATTCTGAATTAACACCGCGAGATGCGTACGAGAGGTGCTTGCATAAAGCGATTCGTTGCTCGCACGGTTATAAAGCCTTGATTGTAATGATTGCTTTCCATGACTGCACCGGTGGCAATAACGGCAGTGTTCTTTGGAAAACATATAATGTGGAACTTATGCTGCCCTTTTTTAACTTGAAACCGATCCGGCAAATTGTTGGCAGGCAAGATCGTAAAGCATCCTTCATGGTCCACGAAACAGTATGCGCAAATATTTCGTTTTGCTGGAAATAAAGAAGTCATTTAGCCAAGAAGGATAGGCTGCTGTAAAAAACTCCTCGAAGGTTCATCTTTTGAAATGCTGACAGTTTTGAAAATATGTGTACTGAAAAGACCAGTCAAAATTCATGGTACATTCTTTGATCTGAAGTATCGAGATAAATATCGGCACGTAGCTTAGGCGGTAGCGTACTGGACTACGAAGTCGTGAGTTCGATCCCCGACTGGGCAATTTTTCGAAATTGTTTTCAGGCAGCAATTTGCTATGTGTAAGATGAACCACGCTGTCTGTTTGACATTTTCGAGGTATTGTCTTCAGGACATGGTTGATCCTGAGCAGAAATTTATTCCGGCCCTGATCAGGTCCGTAATAAATTTCTACTCGGGATGCTGTACTTAATGTAGGTTTCTAAAGTTTCCTACATTCTCTACAAATGTGAGTATGGCGTCATCGAAGACGACTGCAGCTCTCGCATCTGTACTCACCTCTACCCGGACAAGATCCTTGAGTGAGAGCTTTTGGGACACCTCGATCAAGGTGGAAGGTAGAGGGTACAAAAAAAATTGGACCACTGGTTTGAATGTACTGGAGGAGGAATGCATCTAGAAGAGATTGCTTTATAAGTATTAAACATGTGCTATGAAGTTCATAAAGTAAGCCTTTAACACCCGTAAAATGAGTAATAAAGTACAGCTACTTTAATTTGAAATGACGTGCATAAGTAAATTGCTCCATTTGTGTTATTCTCGTAAGATATACGTATTAACTAGATTTAAACGAACACATTTCTATGTCGCGTGCATTTTCTCATGGGGCAAGAACGAACCGCCGAGATGTTTCTTGTTTCGGTATGACGATGCTCGTAGCCGGTTTGTCATTAACAATTTTACCGTTCCAGCATTTAAATGCATTCACGTGACTGCACCAGATGGATTTCTGCAGTATCGTGGCTGGTTATTAAACAATTGGAGACGTTATTTCTCGGGGATGGAAAGTCGCGGGAGGAACTTGGCGGGGTTCGAGGTTGCATGGCGTGCCACGGTCTCACCGCGATGTGACATGGGGACTTTCCTCGTCGACCAGGGAGAACCGAGCAATATAACGTCGTGTGACTTTGTTGTGTGCAAAGTTCACGAAGCTCTGCTCCTGTTCCCGGTGGTGTTCCCGCTGTTCCGGTGTCTCGTGGTCTGGCAAGTACGCGTAGTTTGTCGTGCTGCAAAGTCAATGTGTGTTGGCACGGCATGGCGTGCAACTCCACGGACACCAGTAGCACCAACAGCATCAGCCTCATATACAGAAGCGGTTATTATGAATTCTCTAGGAGCACTCGCGGAGTCGTTACCTATGTTACTTGGATAATAGTCTGAAACAAGTAACCCACGAAAAGGGCGAGGTCACCTTGTGTGCAGCATATTAAGAGCGCAGCACGCGGGATCCGCGCTTTCGCATGCAAAGACACATTATCCCGTTTGCCGATTTGTTTTCATTGCGGTGCGCAGCTTTTATGGATTTTCTTTCGGAGCGTGAGCGATTTTAAGGAAACGCCATATTCAAATGTTTTTTTTTGCTCGAGGTTTCGTTTCAATGTCGTCGAACCGGAAATGCACTGCAATTATGGAGATTGTTCTTATGTGATGTTCATATTAACGTCTGCGCTGTCTTGCGTACGAATTTTAATGACTATGCTGAAATGACAACGGATTGATGTGCTGTGATGCACTGCTACTTTTATTATATCCATTACTTATATCATTACACTGGCTAACAAAATTTATACCCAGAGACCGAATATATTCGTCCGAAAGTTTTTTCCTGGTCGCAGGATTGTTTTATTACCTGAAGATTTCGAGATAACCTAAAACTACAAAATGCTATATACACAAAATGCTTTTCTAGTCATTCCGATACGATTTTTTTTCATCGAGTTATCAAACTTTTGGTCGAATTATGATTTTCATAAATTTAGTACATATGTTAATGTATGAAATACCTAACAAATTTAGACAGACCTTCTCAACCACAAACTTCAGTACACTTTTCGAAAGGTTTTCGCTGTACTGAATCCAAAACTGGTCGCAAAATTACTATGCCCTGTCAACATTTTGAGATATCCTAACTTTAAAGTGTAAAAAACCAAAATCATAACTGTGCCTTGACAAAAATTTCGATAAATTCAAAAAAAAAGAATCGTATCGGAATGTCTAAAAAAACATTTTCAAGATGATGAACAGCATTTTATTCTGTTTTTTTTCACTTTTAGGTTATGATAAATCAACATGTTGTCGGAAACAAAAAAGCTAAAATGGAGAATTCATTTCGCAGCATTGCAAAGTCACATATCTGTAGGTTATTTCCTTCGGAACGAAAGTCAAATTTCAGTACTCGATTTTTCATTGCTTAAATGATTGTTACTTTGTTTCAAATGTTAAAAATGCATTATACAGAGCTGTTACATATGTAAAAGATTCACTACTATAATTCATATTTTACTCAGTAATCTTCAAAATTGCTTGCTTCCCGTAGTTTTTTTTATACATATTTGGCAGAGTAAAGCTAAGTATCTCTTTTGCAGACGTAGATTTTTTCAAGTGAAATTTTAGGTTAAAGTGTTACTTTTATTTGAATTTTATTTTTGATCATTACATCTTTTTGTAGAATGATTTTAAGTGCTAAATGTATGGCGTTTGTGGGCAATTATAAGTTATGAGCTGTTGAATCTTGAACATTTGCAGATCATTGGGAATTAACTTTTATGTCATATTACATCAAAATATAGGATTTTTAAAATCACAGGTAACGGTTAAATAGCCATTACAACTAAATCACTCCAAGCTATAGTGTCTTCTACAGCTGCATTCATTTTTAATAAGTAGCACAATAAATTTATTAACTATTAAAAAATATTGATTTGTTACCGATTGTTTAACTACAATGCAAATGGCATCCTAATCTACACTGAAAAAAAAATTCGTAAGTTCAAGTAAATATTTACTTGAAAGTAGGAAATTTGTTTTCATTGTACTACAATTTTTCAGTACTTTAAAACATTGAAATTGGATCTGATTTTTACTTTTTGCGCTATTAAAAGAAACTTTGAAAATGTTTCACTGTTTCCTGAATGATTTTATTATGTTAATTTAAAACAAGCATTCTTATGACTAACTACCAACCTTTTTTTGTTTTAGGTAAGTTTCTACTTGACAATGATAGTCTGATGGCAACTAATGGCATGGATAGTATATTAGTGATGTTAAATGAGGTATGTATATAATTCATAAAAGGATTATCAGTATCATAATACATAATAGTAGATTATGTAACTAGGGCGCAATTACTGATCTTCGACGAGTGAGAGGTTTTTCGCACGAGCGAAGTGAGGGTGACTATCACGCTTACAATATGTTTTAAATGATGGGCGTGGGGTCGTTAATTTGCGCCCGATGATTTCGCAGCAGGGCGCAAAATTAAGTTCTACTCCCGGAGTGTTAAAAAAAATACTTCACCACTTCAAATACTGGACCCAGTAGAGCATTTCAATTTTTCAAAATCCCAACATTTCTTACACGGAAAAAAAAAAGTCGGCTGACCCAAGAAGCAGCTAGATTTGCGAACTGGTTTGTAAGTAGTTATTAATAAGTTTGTAACCCTAAACAGTTATTTGTTGTAACAGTCAACTTCTTTTCCATACCCTTTTCAGGGCTAAAATTAATTAATAATATCCAATTTTATTTTGCTGATACTGAAAAATCAACTATGACAATTTCGTCAGTTATTTACAAAACCTTAAATAAGCTTTTTGGTTGTTTGAATAGTATAATATCAGTAATAATAGCCTCTTTAGAGTTTAAGTGTACAGTATATTCGTAAGTAATCACATTCGATATAAAGTCCAGTCCAACAGTTTTAAATCGCTATATCTTTAATGACGTTAATCCATTAATTCTTAGATATGCAGATTTTGTGGTTGATTTTGGAACTCAGTTCTCATTACAAAAACTTGATTACTATTGACTTAAAGGTGACCTAGTCTACTATTTTCCAGTATGATCTTTCGATTGGATCTAAATAATGGTGGTTAACGTTCATTGTATTTTAGGTAATACCAATTAATATTCAAGCCTTTTCTAAACAAAGTTTAAATATCAATTTTTTAATTTTTTTGTCAATAAATTATCCAATAAAACAATCTTTCGGTAGGCATAGTCAAAAGTGCATTCAAATGTTTCCCAACATCAAAATGGCAACTGTCAATTTAAAAAACACCGAAGACTTGAAATTTATATTATATAAATATTTTTCATTTTCATAATGTACTGCTAATAATCCCGGATTACAACCAATCGTTCATAAAATAGTCCGCGATTATAAGAAGATTATTTTTCCGTGTAAAGCCACCCTAACCTCTAAAAAAGTCAAATCTTGACCTCATGTAACATATATTTACTTATAAATACGAGGAAAAAAACAATTGTTCATAGAAAAATACGCCTGTTGTTATTCGTTATTAAGATATTGGATTTATAAAATTCAAAATGGTGGAAACAATATGTCTGATAAAAATAATAAAGTTTCACCTGTTGGTCATTAGTTTAAAACGTTTCTTTAGTAAAACCAATTCTATAATAGTAAACCTTTCAAAATATAGCTGTTTCATTTCTTAGAAAAATTCATAGACAAATTTGTGCTGCCATATGTATATATATATTGTACGTAACCATATTGAAAATTTGGAAGTCATAGTGATTTTAGAGAAAAAACAACGATCTTTCTAATCATGGACCATTTTATGTGCTTTTTTTAAAATCTAAAATAATTTCTATTACATTTTTAATATGCCCAACATTCATAAATAAGGAAAAGTCATGTTTTTCTATTTAAACGCAGCCATTTTAGTTTACAAAAATAATTTTAAGCAATTTTGACTACACTAACGAAAGAGTACGCGAAAATGTTATACTATATTCCAGTCAATATTAATCCATTTTACTTTTTAAAGTGAACCCCCAAAGTAAACAAACAAAAAACGTGCATCTGGGACTTAATAGATGGTTAATAATTAACTTACAAAACTTTTAAGAAAAACAAAATTTTAATGATTTTAACAAAATATTATTAAATTAAATACCGTGCTTTTATAAATACTGAGTTTTTTATTTGTTATTCGCTTTGTAAAGTACAATGTATTTTGAATTTTGTACTTCACTTATAATGGAATAGAAATTGAAGGATTGTTGACAGAAATGCTTTCTTTTATATATCTAAAACGTGAAGTAATGATAAAACATGTTGCGTAATTTTTAAAGCACATTATGATTGCACTTTGATGAAAAAATGATATTATGAATACTTTTGCACCCATATATAAATTTTGATTTGTTATGTCACTGATTTACAAATAATTAGTCACAATTACGAAGGATAAATATCGAATTACTTTCTTTGATTACAGTTTATAGTAAAATTATCAAATATATAAATTGAAAGTGAAGAATTTAAAACATTTATCATTGTAAGCAAAAGTAGACAAATTATCTACATAGGGTAAAAATTACAATTGCATTTATCGCTTCGTACTGAATGAGTCATATCCATAATAAATCATGCTCAGTTCTAATTTATCGCTTTACACCTCCTCGAAGGAATGGCTTATATACGACATGGCGTAAAATAAATTTTCACGCACGACCTTCGAAGGTTAAATTGATTTTACTACTTAGATGCCGCTTATGCAGAATGCAACGTGCAATTACGGCGACTGCACGGGGAGATTTTAATAGTACAGGTTACTAGATGCGCCTCATCGGAGAAGTATCGAACACATTGTGTAACCTCTCCTTTATGGATAAAGTTGCCAAGCGTATACTTTGCATTCCTACTAATACACAGGTTAACGAACGAGGGATATTAAACAACATATTTCCTCGTATTATTTAAAAGATACAAGAAAAACATTGAATTATTGCTCATTTGGGAATCGATCTATATTTCGATGTTCTCATCTTTTTTCGGTTTCATAATTTATGGATCATTTATAAAACACTTTCCAGCACCGCAATTACATTTATGTCTTGCAATATCAGCGTAAATAGAATTTAATTTCTTTTTCAAGGAACCTAATTCCATTCGTGACATGTTTCATTATATATTGTTTTTTTTCCTTTTATGGTTTTTATACATCGACGATAAATTAATATGACAGCTCTATTTTACTTGAGATTCGCTTAAATTCGCATGCGAATGTTAGTCAGAAGATTGAGATAGTTAAACTCATTTAAAAGATGAAGACAACATTCATTCCACGAAACATATGTATATTTAAACGAAATCAATCACTACGAAATAACATAATTACACTTTGGAAATTTTGATAATAAATTTCCCTATTTGTAATCAATAGTTAGTATAAACGCTTGGTTTAAAAACAGTTCCTGCAATCAATTAAGATGCCACTATTTGAATTTTCAGTAGGCATTTAAACATAATTTATAAAATTTTTAGGCTTTGTCTGACACTTTTTTTGGTTGAAAAATGTCAAGAAGAATTAAATGTTAATTGTGTTAACGTTTTTGGATAAACTTCTGAAAATGCGCCCCCCCCCCCCCGATTTTTATGTAGATTGATATACTTACCTATTTTGGGGTGTTGATTACGAAAATGATAATGAAAATTGGAAAATGTTATTATCACGGTAAAACCATAAAAACCCACCATACTTTATGGTTTTTTGCAAGTATCTCGTAAAATACTCAAAATTTCGATAAATGATCAAAATACACATTTTATGTTGTATGTATTTTCCCATCAAAATCGACAGTTTTTGAAAAAAATCATTTTCGTAATCAGCACCCCAAAATACGTAAGTACAGTAGAGTCCCGATATATTTGCCTCCTCGGTTCCTCGCCTTCCCCTCCCGTCGCATTATATTTATCAAAAGAAGGGGAGACTCACTTCTCCCTCTCCCCTCAGTCGCGTTAAGGTCGTGATGTCATAACAGGCCCTTCCTGAGGCTGCAGACCGCAAGGTGGGGGGAAAAGAGAGCGGTGACAGATAAATATAATGGGACGGAACCAGACAAATATGCTGGGACGTAAATATAGTGAGATGCAATAATACCGGGACACTACTGTATACCAATCTACATGAAAATTGGAGGTCGTTTTCGGAAGTACACCCATGTTTTTTTCTGCATTTTTGAAATTGTAATTTTTGACAAAATCTCTTATTTCTTGCTGAGGATTTGAGAAATAAAATAAAGAAAGAACCGAGGAAATATATTGAAATTTGTGTAATAAGCATTTTTTATACTTTGGATAATATTTTTGAAAGTACCAATTATGGATTTTAATAGCTGATGATTCGATGACCCGACATTTTATATTTTTGTGGTTAATTCCACTCAGTTTCTAGACTAAAATAGTTATTAGAAATGTGCTTTATCTTATAAAATTGTGTTTTCTTGCACAAAATTCCCGGCAACTTTGTTGAAAGTAAAAGCAAAGAAATTTATTTAAAAATGAGAGCTTATGACCTACAAAGATGTTAACTTCTCTCTCAATACGAGAAAAATTCTCAATAAGAGAGAATAAAGAAAAAACCGTATTTCTCAATAAGAGAGTAAAAAAAGGAAAAGGGGGCGGAGTTGACGTCAGCGTTTCGGATTCTATTGTTTTTTCTTTAGGAAGCTGATCATTAAATTTGATTATTTCTTATTGAAATAAAATTTAACATCTTTGTAGATCATAAACACTCCTTTTCAATTCTTATTCGACAACAGTAATGAAACCTACGTAAACTTTTTTTTTCATCTAATACGACAGCTATAATATTGTGACGCATTTTGCATCCTCCAGGTCTTTAACCCATTAACGTCAAGACACTTTTTTCACTTAAATTTCAATCAAAAATTTCATATGAAAATCCAATTTCAAATAAATTGAAAGGTACATGTCTTACTATTTTCGATGTCGCTCTTTTTAGTGCTGTTGTCAAAATTGAGCTATCTTAATTAGAAAATTAAATATGGCGATTTAAATGTCCAAATAACGCGAAAAATCGAGTGTTCTTTTTTATAATACATTTTTTTCTCATCGAAAGAATATTTGTCGTAAAAAAATTTCTTCATTAAACGTGGACACAATAGTTATAGTATTAAGATAAATTTTTTAAACATTTAAAAACTAACATGGTGATCACAAAATGGCAGGCTCCAATCACAAATTTCTAATTAAAACTTAACAATTGATTTTCTTGAAAAGTATAGACTTCAGAAAAAAATTTCTAAGAATAAATACGTTTTAGAATGAGTCAATAAATCCTCTCAAATTTATTCAGAATGTATTGTTACAATTTTTTATTTTTCGAATATTCGAAAAATCGAAATTTTTAAAAAAGTCTTCCAAAAAATCTTAAAAAATTTGAGAGTATTCTTTCACCAATTCGAAGATATTTTTGTTCTAAGAAAATTTTGTCTAAAGTCTACAGTTTTCAAGAAAAAAAATTACTAGTCTTGGAATCCAGCGAAAAAAGTGTCCTACTTGACGTTAATGGGTTAAGAGGTTAATGGGCTTCTAAGACCAAAGTTTCTTCACAATCATTAAATTTCGAGATGAAATTTCCAGCAATGTACCTTTCATGATTTTGAATATTTTTGTACCCGACTTTAGCTACTGTTGTAACATTAGTCTTGTGAATATTTCACATGTTACACTTTCTCGATAGAATAATAAATATTGTTGGGATTCAAAGGAAGTTTCGCCCTTTTTCCCCGGACTTGAATCCATAAATTGAATGTATCGGGTCGAAGCGACAAGAAGTTCTACATGTACACTAGACAAGCGTAAAAAGATGGCCGTGTATCATTGGGTCTATTATTATAGATGGGAATTCATAGAACGGATTATTTGACAGGGCATTCAGGACTCTGCTGTTAAAACACGACGGTTTTCTCGGCGGCCTGCCGCCGCATCCTGGCCGACCCGGCGGCGGGTAGGGTAATTTGCACATAAAGCATTCCGCGGAGTATTCTTAACGCTCCCAGCAGCCGATTTGATTATAACCATTCATTATCGCGGCATTACGGTAAGCGCGCGTACACACGTAACACGGCGCTGAAATAATAAATGTCCGTTGTCTCCTGCGAAGCGCTTTAGCCTCGTTATCCGGGACAAAGCACCTGAGGAAGTGCCGAGCACTTGCCGGCAGCGTAAATGGACCATAATGACGACACCCGCAGAAGCGCCGTAGTTGTAGGTGACCGTGAAATTAGTATCGTGATATTGTCGTCCGAACTTCGTCCAAGAAGGGTCCAGGCGACACCTGAAGCTGCCTTGAAAAAATCACCGCTGTTCTTGCGGTTGCTCAGCTCAAGTTTCCTTGAATGGACGAAGGATAAGTAGCTCCTGTCATTTCGTCCAATGAATCGTCAAAAAACTAAAATGTTTTTTAAAATTTTAAAAATTTAATTTCTCAAGGATTTAATTTGTTGTAGTGATCCATCGGAAGTACTTAAAAATATTGCATCCTACGCATACTTTTGCCACGGCGCACAGAATCAATTCCATTAAGTTAGATTAAGGTTCGAATTTTTGTATAAAAGTATCGGGATAATTAAAAAACGTTCGCAGCATCCCACAATAATTAATTAGCGCCGCCACCGACAGGGGCTGATCGTAGAATATTCTCAGCACTTAGTTTCGAGTATTTAGAGCTCAGGGGCCCTATATTTACATAATACCCATTGTCCGACGTAACGGCCCGATTCATAAATTATTCTAAATTCTGAATTGGAAAAAGTGCAGTTAAGCCCTTCACACGTACGTAACGATAATAATATCGCGGGACAGTTTCCTTCCTACGTCGCCGGTGAAAATTCAACGCGTAGGATTTCATAAGTCTCGAGATATTACCATAAAACGTACCGGAGTCCCCGAAGTATTCGTACAAAAGACTGCTTTATGAATTTGCGTGAGATCCATCCGTCCGCGTTCTGAATAATATGCACCTGCCGCACGACTCGTTGGAGAAAACCTGTGGATATTTCTCTTTTCGACCCCTCGAAACCCTAACCAACCATTTCCTTATCTTTCTTGTTCATTCGAGGTCTTTCTTGGTTTTGTCTTTGTCTTTCGTGTTAACCTTTTCGTCAGACAAGCCCGGCTTTTTCTCTCCCTCCGAGCGTAAAGTTATCACTCAAGAGAGGGAGCCGCTCCGAATCGTAATTTAACATCATAAATGGTGTTTCTTTCTCTCGAAAAGTTTCCTCGCGCTCCGCGTTTTTATTAATTTAACTTTCGCGGAGCGCTGCTTCTTTCATGAAAATCATATTTATACTAATGTATTCCCCCTGTAAATAGAGTTCAAACGTCATTAAGTAGCGCAACCTCGTTTTTTGATAATGTCGCAGACCTTTGTCTGATAATTATATTACATTTATATACCACTCAATGGAATATGATACAATCAAGAAAGTGTTATTGAGAATGATCCAATCACATTAAATATAAAAATTTATATAAATTTGTAAATTGCTCGTTCGTTTTAATTCATTGCTTTATAAATAAATGTATATTTCTTGGTATTCTGGTCCTCTTAACCCTTTGTAGCACGGTGTCCTTTCTGTCGGACACCTTTTTGTAATTCATTTTTTTTATTTTTCTTTTGTACTTCGATGACGTGTTTTTAAATGTAAAAAACGAATTTTTTTGAAAAAAATTAAATTGTAAAGTTCCTAATTGTCCGTCTGTATTTGAAATAGGTGTGTTAAAAAAAACTTCTTGGTGTAGCGGACAGGTGGATAAAAATACGAATTTGAGTTTACGTTTCGGTCAAGAGTTTATGACCCTCTTCAGAAAAATTATAATTCTGTAATTCAATATACAATTTTGAGTAAGTAGTGAATGTTTACATTTTCATTTTATCGATTATATGGATTACATCGAGATTTTTGTTTGATTTCATTCAATTTTTTAAAAATAATAACTTGTACCGGTCATCCCATTCGGGAGTGCTTTTTTAGTTCACATCAAGGACTTACAGGTAAGATTACAAATTTACATTTTTCCAAACCTTCCAATACTTACCAGTGCTCAGTCAATACATTCAAAAAAACTTACCAGTGCTCAATTCACACACATCAAACAAAAATCTCGATGTAATCCATATAATCGATAAAATGAAAATGTAAACATTCACTGCTTACTCAAAATTGTATATTGAATTACAGAATTATAATTTTTCTGAAGAGGGTCATAAACTCTTGACCGAAACGTAAACTCAAATTCGTATTTTTATCCACCTGTCCGCTACACTAAAAAACGAATATTTATTATGAATTATTGTGTTAAATGGTTTATAATGACGAACAATGTATAAAAGTTACGTGTTTTTTTTTTACAAAGAATGTATGCTGAAATGAAACCGTCGTTGAAATAAGATGAACCGGGTACTCGGGGTTTTTCGAGGTCGCTGATTACGAATCTGGCATCAGATTTTCAAAATTAAAAATGACGGATCAAAGATGGCCGACGGAAATGTAAAATGTACTGAGGGGTTTTCGAGCGAATTTAAAATGACGGTCCGAAATGTAAAAAGGTATTTGACTGATATCAAACTGAATACAGTAGTCCTTCCCTTATTCTAATTTGTCCAGTCAGGAAAGATGGCGGCCTTCTTCCCTTATTCTAATTTTCCCCTCTCCCCCACTACTTAGATTTGTAGTCTCACTTTTGTCTCTTTTTCTTTTGTTGCGCATGCGCCGTTATTTGTATTTAGAAAATCCGCACGTCAACACACGTCAGTGGGGAGAACGCGTGAGGGGAAATATTAGAATAGGAAAAGAGAAAAAATGAGAATAAGGGAAATTAGAATAAGGGAAGGAGTACTGTACTGAATAATGTTACATTTTCAAGATAAAATTAAGCAGATTCAACAAGCTATGACGAATGCTGACATTTCATAGTTCGTCTTTTACGACCTCGAAAAATGTTTACATTTTTGGCTGTCATATGGAATTCGTCATTTTGAATTAGGAAATCTAAGATTAGATTCGTAATCTACGATCCCGAAAACTCTCGAGTACCCAGTTTCGTCACGATGAAATAAAATTTTACATTCCGGTCGGCCATCTTGGATCCGCCATCTTGAATTTTGAAAATCAGAGACCAGATTCGTAATCAGCGACCTTGAAAATCCTCGAGTACTAATGTTCACCTCGATCAAATAAATTTTTAAATCTTTGTCGGCCATCTTGGATCTGCCATTTTTAATTTTGAAAATCTGAGGCCATATTCGTGATTAGTATTTTCCGTGCAAAAAATGTATGTATAAAAATATTATTTACTTTGTTTTTTCGTATCAAATAAAGAATACATACTTTTATGAATAATAATAACGATGAATATTTACAGAAAAATACTGTCATAATTAATGAAATTATTAGCAATTTGTCTGTAACTATTGCATATTATTTAATGACAATTTAAAAAATAAATCGAAATAATTACTTTACCATTTATTTCTATTGCCTTAGTTTTTCCATTTGCTATGCAGAATAAAAGTATACAGTTATTATTTATATTTATAATTATTAATGATTTCAATTCAAAATTTTATGTCTGTCTACTTTTCTGTTTGTATTGCATGAGAAACCTATTTTAATGATAACGAACATAAACCGTTAATGTTGTGTTTGATTAATCAATTGAATGTCATATTAAAAAAACATTTATTTTTAATGTAACTCAATAATTAATTCACTTGTATTTGATTTACTTTACATACACATAGACTATATGTAATAAGAAAATGGAAAAATATACATTTTGTACTTAATCTGGGAATTCGCAGAATTATCATTAAAAATATTACAGTTTCTTGAAAATAGACCATGTAAAATCGGTGTTATATACTGCGTTAGAGTTATATAGTCGTTTATTTATTTATTTACCTTTCACTTTGTATAAAAAAAATAAGCGTTTGTTTACGAAATATTTTAAAGATTTTTTTATATAGGATTGTTTTTTGAAAAATCGCCGTATTAAGAGTATATTGCGCGACTAGGGAGCAAAATAGCTGTTTGCGAAACGAACACCTATTCTCCATTGTCGCACACACTATTTTCGCAGAGGAATGCGTGCTATTTTATTACTGGACATTTATTTTGCTCCCTAGGGCGAGAAAACGCTATTTCGTTGCTGCTATGTACGGAATAAACTAGCGGTTTATGCTCCTTATGTGAGAAAAACAAGTACAGTACTCCTTCCCTTATTCAAATTTCCCTTATTCTAATTTTTTCTCTTCTCCTATTCTAATATTTCCCCTCACGCGTTCTCCCCACTGACAACGGTGAGACTACAAATCTAAGTAGTGGGGAAGAGGGGAAAATTAGATTAAGGGAAGGAGTACTGTATATGGAAAATGTCTCGTATTACATAGAAAATTGTGTATGTAACGAAGCATGGGTTAATTAGTTTCAATAAAAGTGTAGTTGGTCAGTACATTTTATTGTCGTATATACTTGCTGAACGATCCAAAACTTATTAAAAAATCTTATTGTATCAGATGCTCGAATCCATGGGGATTTATCCACGGCGAATATACACGATAAAAACAATAAATTCGATAGCATCCCTTTTACCAAGTTACAAAGGTAATCTTATATTTCAATAAAAACAATGCCAGAAGATTTTCGACATCGATAGTGACAACCATTACACCTTTCCATTTATGGATTTTTTGTATAATAACGACGCATTATATAAATAAATGTAATAAATCGATGAAAATAAATGCTTTTCCAGAAACGTGGGCCGGATTGTTTTTGTTTCTTGGCGCCGTAAATGCAGCCACTCCCTCTGGAACAACGTAGAACGCACGCCCACCTCCGTTCGTCCGCGTAAATAAATTACTGCTATATCTCCCAATTAAGAAGACGTTTAAAGTCCTCTCTTACCAGGCCGGGCTTAGTTTAAAGAATCGTCGGTATCTCGTCGCGCGCCAAGCAGCAGCTACCGGAACGGACCGACAACAGGAACTCGTCCCTGTATCAGAAGGGGACGTCCTAGATGTATATAAGGTCTGGTGCAAAAAAGGAGCTAACCTAAAAGAGCTAGAAAAAAGTCGGTAGAAAAAAAAAACGTGGCGAAGGTCAAGGTAGATACGTGGCAGCGGGACCAGCCGCTAGGCGCGGTAAAAATATTAATTAACCACAGAGCGTGGCCGGGTATATAGGTTGCGGTCAGGCTCGGGTATGCGATTGCCATGTGTGTGTGTGTATATATATATATATATATGTGCGACGGGTATATCCCTGTTGACCTACCCACCCGGTCGAGTCGAGAATCGAGAGTCTAGACTCGCTGCATAAGTAGCCTACATAAATCTCCCTGTGTGATCCCGCATTAAACTTACCGACTCGGAGGTGTAGGAAAATATTCCCCGCAAAATCGCACTTACTCCCGTGACTTAACCGGTTCATTCTTTCCTACCGATTTTTCGCATGAGAAATAATAATTAAGGTCGCATTCGAAGAACGGATTAAAAACACCACTTACGCTAAATTAAACCGCAGATTTGCTCGCGCCACTTTGCGATACTTCATATTTCATGCAAATGTGCATTTGAGCCGAAACTGGATTAATATAATTAAAGTCTGTAAAAATGAATTCGAAATGGATGTCTCGTTCTCGGAATTATGTTTCTATATGGTTACAAATAGTCATCTGTATTTAATATATAAATATAATAGCAGAGGAGAGTTGTAATTAACTAACATTAACAAATAACACAGGACCACAAAAAAATTGTTTCCAGATCACTTGAATCAGAAATAGTGGATCTTGTAGATATTTGGCCGCTGAAAACGAATCCTTTATACGATTTGGCCTATCACGACAGGATTTTAAGATATCTGATCAGAAAAATATTCAAAAATATACTTTTTGACAATTTAAGGTTATGATATGTGAAAAATCTGAAACGATAAGTTAACATGGACAAAGAATTCGTTTTCAACGACCATAAATCTGTAAGATCCTCCACTTGTGATTCAAGTTGTGTTAAAAAAAAATAATTTTTGCGGTCTTTTGTTAATTTTTTTTTCTAGAAGTACCTTCAGTGATTAATTACACAGATCCACTATTTCTGATTTAACGAAACAAATTTTTTTGTTGGTCCTGTGTAATTTAAAAAATTTCAAAACTAAATTTTTTGACATATTGTTGTCCGTACTTTCGGTATCAAAAGTCGGCTAATTTACAAAAAAACGTGATTTTTGGCGCATTTATTTTATGTTTTGAGTCCATTGCGTTCACTTTTTGAATAGATTTATCATATTTATCTCAGTTTGACATTGATTAGGTAAGAAAATAATATTACAAGTAGGTATGGAATTCAAAACGGCGAAATGCATAATATTATCTCCCTTGGAAATAACTAAAAAAATCCAAAGCTCAGGTGGTTCGGATTCCACCTTCATAAACTGTAGGTCCCGTCACGATTTAGTCCCATATGGATCCAGAAAAGTCGACGTAAAATCATATTAAAAAAAAACTAAAAAAATTGGAAACTTCAAAATAAAATAAAATTAATTAAATGTTCACGAATGCCTCTACATTGAAACGGCCATTTTGAATCGGGACTTTGGATACACTTTCCATTTTATATATAAATTAGGGTAATTTAAATGAGGAAAGTACAAAATAACAATTACATAAACGTCAAAAACTTTAAGAGTAGCCGAATTTTTCAGAAAAAAGATACCATCACGAAAAATACAATATTGTCCGCCATTTTGTATTCCATGCCACCTTGTACAGCTATTTTCTTCAATAGTCGGTTTCAAATTTAAATAAATATAATAAATCCTTAAAAAAAAGTAAACGTAACGACTGAAAACATAAAATAAATGGAAAAACGTAAAAAATGCGTTTAAAAGCTGCCATATTAAGCTACCATTTTGAATTTTGAGTTAAGGTAATTCCACAGGATCTGGACGTGCGTTTTTAAGTGTGAGCTTTTTAAATGAATATTCTCTGTGTATTGAGTGTCCAAAAAGTAGCGAAATATGTGTCCCAGCTTTTATGTAAAATATTGTTAACCTTAAAAATAGGTGAAGGTGATTTCTATGGCAATGTTTCCGTATTAAGGTGTTGACCTTGTCGGGAATCTTCAAAGTCATTTTAAGGTCACCATCGTTTTTTTTAAACGGAAAAAACCTTTTTGACTTGGGATATCGAAAGAGTGGACAAGTTTACATCAAAATTTTTTTCCAAAAAGACGTAACCTTTGAAAGGTCAAAAATGAAGGTCAAAGGCCTGAAAGAAAGTTCCAGGAATAAAAATTATATAATATAAAATAATAATAAAAATAATTTTTTTTTGAGGGTAGGCTGATTTTAGTCGGATAACAAAAATGCGACCTTCAATAATATGATGCGTTTTTGTCTGAATGAGAGAGTAGATATTTCTTATTATTCATAACATTTTTTTTATGCTTTTTTTTCAATTTAAAGGACATCATTTTAGTTTCAGAAGATATTGAAATGCAACTTTGACTACTCGAATCGAAAGAACATCCTTGAAAATGCTACACAACTTTATTTTCATCTCAATAGTAATCCTTTTTCTGGTTCAGAATGAAACTCGACAATCTACAAATGAATTTGTTGACTTGTTAGCACTTAATGGGTTATTAGGAAGAATAATATCTATTAAAATATGAGGTTAAGTACTAGGACAATATTTACAACATTTAAGCATATTTTTATGTTTACTTGTAAATTTAGGGTGCACCTCAAAAACCCGACAAATCACAATACAGACTGTTCAAAAACCCGACATTAACAAACCAGACATTTAAAAATACAGACATACAAAAACCACACTACAAAGAAAAAATGATCTGGGGTCGACGCCCTTAAGGTCTTACTGGAAAGACATTTAAAAATGTTTGACCAAGGGATTAACTTTTTAGGTCACTTGAAGGTCAAATTAGTTTGACCTCTGTATTATTTATTAAACACACTTAGAATTCAATCTTTAATAATTGTTTGTATTTTGAAATGTCTGGTTTTTGAATGTCGGGTTTTTTAAGTGTCTGTTTTGTGATTTATCGGGTTTTTGAGGTGCACCCTAAATTTATAATAATATAGAATCATAATTTCAGAATAAATTAAGGAATTACTGATTCGATTGAGATATACAATACATGAGTTTGGTCTACCTTGCCCAAGTAGAGTCAAATGCATAATCTTCAAAAATTGATGTCTGCAATTTGTTAAACTCATTTCAAGGTCGTTAATAAGAATTCTAATAATTTTTTAGGGACGTTGAATCCCGTAAAGCCGCTTTGAATCTCACGGATGAATTCGCTTCGGCAATTATACCGGCGACTTGTTTGACGAGGTAATATTACATCAGGTTATTACCTAAACGGTAATTACCTGCGAACGTAGTTTATTTACTTTCATTTCCACCATTACGTCCGACCGTAATTCCATACTTATTTAGCCGCTAGACTAAAAATAGACTGCAACCGCGGTGACTGGGACAAAACTCAATTCTTACAGTCATTTACCTTCGAAGCACAGACTCCCATTCACATTTGACCTGTAGTTTATGAATGAAAGAAGTCGTTTTTTAAACGGTGTTCGAAATATCTTATTAAAATTGATCTTTTTTAGAATTGCTGTATTTTAAAGTCGGTTGATGAATCTAGGAATCTTGTATTGACGAAAATTAGTATATTTAACTACTTTGCAGTACATTATGTTGCACAATGAATCCTGAATTGTATTTAATTAATTCTAGTCATTATCAAAAAGTAGTTTAACTAAGTTTGAACTAAAATTAAACTAAATTAGATTAAAAATTAAATTAATTGTCAAAATTAGTTATTGGACTAATGTTAGTAAAAAGATCCTGATCCAGCTACAAATCTTAGTAAATTTCAGTTCTAATCATTAACTTAGTAAAATACAACAACAAAAATTATCTTAACAATTATTTATTATTAATATTTTAAGGTTGACTACTCAATAATAGCTGAATTTTGGTCAATACAGCTGAATTCAACTTTAAATTTTGTTTTCTTGACATTTCTTGTCACTTAGTATGAAAACAGTTCCAATTCCTAACACATTTAAAAATTTACAACACTTTGGTTCCTGTAAATAATGAAATAGAGTTAAGGACCACTTGAACCATGTAGATTATAAATTATGTCAATTTACCAGGAATTTTTTTTATTGAACTGATATACCGAACTTGAGTTTTCAAAGCTTGAAACTTGCATGTCAATAAGCAATCGTCAACTTCTAACTGAATAGCTTGACATGGCTAAAAACGTTCCTTTATCATCCTCATTAATCTCCTTCTTACGTTCAGAAATGTAGGTTTTGTAAATATCGATAAAATGCCGAATGCACCGGAAGTAATTACAACCGGAACAAAACCTCAAACTTCAAGGGACACAAACGCAATCAACCGCGATTCGAACGAGGGACGTAAACAGGTACCCTGCATACTTGCATATATTCATTGTTGAAAATAGAAGCAAAGAAGCCCCGACGCGCGAGAGTGAATCTGAAAGCACCGAAATAACGAGAGTTTCCTCGCACTTGCAATTTTGTTATATGCCTACTCGTGTGCTGCACTTTCGGTACTGCGACGATGGTTTCCATTTTGCGTTATGCTCGTGTGTGCGTGATTTCAACGATGCACTCTGAAAACTACTCTGACTTCTTCACTTTTCTCCTTGTTTTTTTTTCAACGTGGTACCATACGCTTGTATTCGCACAAAGTATACGATTGTCAGAAATTCACGTTGGTAACGAATAATGTACATCACAGTAATTGTTGCACACGTTTCAGCTGAATGAAACGAAGCCGAATGTTCCACCTTCATTTTAGCTGCGATTAAATGTCGACATGGAAATTCGTTGAAAGAATTTTGCGATTAATTCATGGCAGAATTTAAGAGCATTCTTAGCCCTTTATTTTTCCAGATTCCTGTGAATGCCACGAAACAATGTGACTTTAACAGGTTAGTTTTTGCTAGTCGAACGATTTAGTGCGATCAAGAATGATTTCTTCCAACCGTATGTTTACGGGGCTAAAAAAAAAGTTGAACGCGTCAAACGATCGATTTTCCGCAGCATTGTTGAAACAAGCGGAGATTTTACATAGGGAATTTGACGTAAAAAATTGAGGGCCTCGGTAGTTCTTCGACATACCGCGATGTAGTTTCCGGCATCCAGGCATTCAACGTTGTAACTTCTTGTTATCTGCTACGAGGCATTCAGTATCCTTATGCTCTGTAGTTTTTCGTCGACTACTAGTGCAAGTTACCTGAAAAAATGAAGAATTCGTGACTGGAATACATCGGCGCAGTGTTCTGCCGAGTAATACATCTCGATAACAAGTAGTACTTGGCGAAATCCGCAGATGCTTCGAATTGTCGTGCGCTGCACTTTGACCTCGTAAACTGTACCCCGATACACGCTGCAAAAAAAAAAAGTACGACACAAAACGCTTAACCGCCTCCACGGTAGGAAAACAGCTTGTTTAGCGTTAAGCCCTTCTTAACGAGATGTTAAATTCGAATTAAGAACGTATATTTTCTAACGAGTGGTTGGATATCTGTCGGAAAAAGTTGTCGCAAGTACTTAATTGGATATAATCGTAATTTTCGTTAAAATTGAAAATAATATTGAATATTTAAATCTCATAAATGATATGTAGTGTTTATTATACTTTTAGGGTTTAGTCAGTTGCACTTTCACTTGGAAAGTAAATGTTTATCGATGAAACTCTTCAGGGGGACTTCAGAGGCCCAAAAAAGTTTTCTACAAATATTTTAGCTATGTATTTTTGAGCATCATTAAAAACGTAAACATCTTGATTTTTGTAATTACTAGCTTCTATTAAGGTATATTCTCTGTTTGGAAGCAAAAAAAAAACGAATTTTTTAATTTGTTGTATTTCAGAGATTGTATAAGGTATCGAGTTAGAAATTTTTTATATGAAAGTAGACTTTGCTTAAGTTTTTGAATCCTAGTTTATGTTGATATGTATATTTTACTGCCTCTTCCATTACAAATAGCTCTACAAAAATGAGAAAGAAAATGCTACTACACTGAGAAAAGTGTTTTTTACACAGTATTAGAATTCTTATGCCCCGTAAAAGATAGTATTTTACGCATAGCGATTGGAATCTTTCTATTGCCTGTTAAAAGACGAAGATTTTAGATTATTCTAACAAACATGTCAGTTTATTTTAGCCTTTTCTCTTTAACTAAAAGCAATTTTGTTTATGGAAATTTATCTAGCAAATTAAAATATTAAAAATGCCTTCTTTTAGTCATAATAAAACATTCTTTTAAAATAGGAGAGTTTAATACAGTTTCGCATAACCTGTCAAAAACAAATGCTGAAAGACGGAGGATTTTACTATTTATAATATTTCTTTTAAGGGATATAATACACTTTTTAAAAGCCAAGGGATAGTAACTGATAAAATACACTTTTCTCAGTGTACTTTTCTCGTGACTGCTTGGTAGAACAAAACAAAAACCACCCAAAAAAGTGTTTTTTTTTTAACTTGTTATCTTGAGTTTGTCATTGTAAATTTGGGCACATGTCGAAAATCCGACACATTGAAAAATCGACATTTAAAAAGCCGTCACTGAAAAAACGACGACTGTCAAAAAGCAAATTAGTGATATAGCTGTAATATTCATGAAAACAACAATATCAGCTTTTTAAATGTCTATTTTTGAATGTTTCGGATTTTTTAAATTCGGTTTTTGACATGTACCCGTAAATTTTGATCATTTGATACTAGATTTGCATGCAGCGATTGAAAATTTGTAATCTCTCGTCTTGAAGCAATAAATTTCAAGTATTATTAATATCGGTTTATTAGCAAATAAATCCGGTAATGAATGCAATTCCCAAAAATATGATTTTTTTTATTATCATTATTTATAATAACTATAAACAATCGTAGATACTAATAATATCATTATGATTACAATGTTTAAGCATCATTTTAATGAAAAATGGGAAAAATCAGAATTTTAAATCAAATTTAAAAGAAATGAAAAAAATAGAACAAGTAAAAGGGTGCCACTGTAGTGACTTTCGAATAAGAAAGTTTGTATTTCAATAAATTTTCATCTAAAATAAAGTGCTCCGTTAGTGCTTTTCAATCTAAATTTTCGAACAAGAGAATTTATTTCTAATCAATCTGAGTAAAAAATGATATCGCCTAAAAAGAGCCTTCTTAACCACTTCAATGGTAATGGATCATATATGTACAAAAAAAATTATTGACAAACGTGGTAATGAATCATATGTGTACATTTTGCAATAATTTTTACAATTCTTAATGAATTCGCATGGAACTTCGTATACCAAGATATTTTGGGTCGCTGAATCCGAATCTGTCGTCAAAATGGGAAAATTCAAAATGGCGGATCTAATATGGTGGCTGTAAATTTGCTAAATTTATTAAAATGTGCGGCGCACATTTTTCTTTATACGGAAAACAGCTGAAAATTGTTACTCGGGGGTCGTTTCGGGGTCGCTGATTACGAATCTGAAGTTAGATTTTGAAAATTCAAAATGGCGGATCCAAGATGGCCGACCGAAATGCGAAAAATTACCCAAACTTTATGAAACCGGGTTCTCGGGGGTTTTCGGGCCCGCTGATTATAAATCTGAAATTAGATTTTGAAAATTCAAAATGTCGGTTCCAAGATGGCCGACATAAATGTAAAAAATTTACTTGATTTTGATGAAAGATGGTACTCGGGAATTTTTTGGATCGCTCATTACGAATTTGAAGTCAGATTTTGTAAATTCAAAATGGTGGATCCAAGATGGCCGACATAAATGTGAAATATTACTTGATTTTTTAAATGATTAATTAAATGTAAAATGATATATTTTAGGAAAAAATGGAACACGTGTTTCACCGTTTTTCGATATCTTAAGTACAGGGCTGTACCACTTCTGGCACTTTTTTTTTTAAACAGCTATCACTGAAGTGGTTAATGCATTTCAATTTCAATTTCTGAATAACAAATTTTACATTTCTCTCAATTTGCATAAAAATGTAATATTCTGAATAAACAACCCGATTAATTTTTTTTTTTAGAATTGAAATTGGTCAAACATATAATTTTTATTTATATAAATCTAAGAAAATTTCATTTTGAAATATAAAAATGGAAATGTCTTGTTAAATTTGTGTGCGGGGCGAAAAACCGATAAATCAAACAGCCAGAGGTAAAAAAAACAACAATCCAAGAACTGACAATCCAAAAGCCGACAGGAAAAAAAACCGACACTTCAAAAAAAATGATTAGTTGTCGATGTGTCTATTTTTAAATTTGTCGGCTTAATGACTTTCGGTTTTTTGACATGTCGGCTTTTTGATTTGTCGGGTTTTCGACCTGGTCTTATATTCAATACAAAGACACAATAAAATATTTGTATATAGGATTCAATTAATACATAATGAAAATAGTCGACCGTTCGAAATGTAATAACAATTAGTTTTGGTGGGTCTCGGTCTAAATAAAAGTATATTTTGAAAATAAAATTATAAAAGATAATAATATTCAATTATGCTTTTGCACTCTATTCCCAAAAATGTATTTTTCTAAGGCTGTTATATATGTACATACTCACACACTCTTCAAAACACACTTTTACTTAACGCTATTTACTTAGCGATTTTAGTGTACACCAATATCCACCTTCGACATTTTAGATAAAATAAAAAGTTAATACAGTAGAGTCCCGCATTAGTGGCGTCCCGTTTTAGTGGCGTCCCGCCTTAGTGGCGCGACGAAGTCCCGCGTTAGTGGCGCTTCTCAGAATCTCTTCATCCCCACTATATCGCCGGCCGTTTCAGGGGCGTGGCTAATAAGCGACGGAACAGGGAGTTTGGGCGTGTCTGTCGTCACGAACGTCACGTGATGGCAGCCTGATGGGGGAAGCGATGTTTCCCCTATTTGCGCCACTAATGCGGGACTTGAGGGGAGTGCTCGGAATGGACCGCGCCACTAAAGCGGGACTCTACTGTATATAAATAACACAGGACCACAAAAAATGTTTTGTTTTCTGTGCTGGACTCTAGATCACACTAATCCGACGTATTTCGAGCTTCTAAATACAATTTCAGAATAAAAATAGAGGTTGCTGAGCAAATTTTAGACATAGCCTGAAAAACCATAGAAAATTAAACTCTATGGAAAAAGGCCCTGCATCATTTTGCATGGATTTTAGTGTACAATACATATAACATCATGATTTTTTCCAAATCACCGCCATAATTAACAAAGAAATTACTTCAGTATAATTATTGTTCTAAACTGTTCATTTTCAATCCATTTCAATTCAATTCCGGTAACTTGGAGTAATTTTTTAATATAAATTTGTTCGATAATTTGAATTACTTAAGTTATGTTTCACGGGCGAACAGGATTGTCGCCATCTAATATAATTTCAAATTGTTTTTATAAATTCTTGCTTTCGGCGCTACAAAATAAACAGCGACCTCGCGATGAAGACGGTTTTCCACCAGATATTGTGTAACTTGCGCTGCGACATCTTCAGCAAATAAACATATTTTTTGAAAATTACATTGCTGGTTATTTAATTTACCAAAATTCAATTGTTTGCCGTACATCGAGTAAAATATACTCTTCAAGATGATCAAGACATTTTTAAAGATCAGTTCAAAATTTACTTACAAATGGTATCGAGAATTTCATCTTTACTAGACAAACCTCTTACTAAGACAGAAAACTCGAAAATTTTCGACTTGAAACTTTAAACTGGACATTACGCCCCTGGCAAAACGAGTCTGGTTCTTTTCCTCAGCAACTAAAAATTCGAAAAGTACTTTTCCGAGTCCCAACATGGCCTTCCGCCATGCATTTGCATACATTTCGAGGGCGCCAAGCATTTCCTTCGTATCTGCACATTCGCACACGTGTATACTCTTCATTCCTTCGAAATTCATGTACAGGTACATTCGTCCCTTGTCACGCGTGCGCGTGAACACGTTCGCCCCAGCATAATTGCCAGGCTGGGCTCACGTCCGTGTGTATTTCAGTACGTGCGCGTAAATTTAAGCTCGTGGGTTCTCCGTTATGTGCATGTGCAGGTGCATTTACATGCGCGCACCCACATCGGACGAAATCTCGGTCCGACTTTCCTACCTGTAAGTCCTGGAGCCCTTTTACGTTCAGCCGAGTAATTGAAAGCAGGGTCGCCATGGCACGACGACGCGTTTCGCCACTATATACACCCCTTCCGTTTTCTCATCCTCGCCATTTAACGGTATGTAAGCGACGGATTGAAAATAACTTTATGGCAGTCGCCAGAAAGACGACATTACTTTGAACGTTGCCGTGAGAACGTGAGGCGATTGAGAGTGGCGCGATTAACGGCTGTGTTGGGCTACGGACTTTTTTTTTTGGCCGTTGTTTAATGCTCCGGTATTTTTCGATGGAAACTCTCCTTTAAGCGGAACACCCGGGGTTAATGCCGCAGGACCCGCCAGATAACGCGTGTCCAAGAGGACGCGGCATGTTTATGAAATTAATAGACGCGTATCGACGCGAGATCTTTCCCGGTGCACTTTCATTAGTATATACTTTCGTCGGTTAACCGCAGAGCATGATGAGCCATCCATTTTTTTGCTTATTTTGCCTTATTTTCCCTCACACTTAGGTATTTTAATGAGAGCCACTGGTCGGATTACGACACGGCCACCCAGCTACATTTTTCCATCGACTGGGATCCCGATATTTATTCAGGATCAGTGTTAATCGTTCGTAACACACAAGTCCAGAATTTTTCACCATCTTGATTAATCGATGTCTTCGTAATGGAGGTGTATGAACTCTTCCTTGAATGAAAAGGTTAGCCTCCAATGATATTCTTCGTTTTGGTTAGAGAAGGAGGAAAGTTTTATTTGTTTTCAACATTCGTCTAGAGTTTTACGGCTCTTTTAATGATTTTTTATATGTTTGAGTATCTTTTTATGATGTAAAAACCAGTCTTAGGGAAGATTGATGCAAACGCCGTACGAATCATCTTCATTTGCATCCCACCCATGTTGCTGCCTGTTTCTTATGTAATATGCTCCATTTTATCACGTTTATAAGACAAGTCTTCTTTTACATACTGGAAATATCACTTTATCACGATTAAAATAATTGTTAAAAAAATTGTCACCAGTTTTCAGTCGATTCTCACCAGTAAACGATTGCTTGCATTGAATTAAAACTCGGCAATTGTACAGGTCTTCCGCAACAACCATTTTTACCTCAATTTTCCCGTTCCGTGCATCCAAGTTTACAAATGCTGTATTTTAATGAGTCGCTCGAAATGAGAGCGTTTAAACGAGGTACAAAGTTCGATTCGCGTCACGCATTTTTCGATTTGTTCAGTTGACACGAAAATTGGCGTCCAGTCCTGTTTGGGACGTTAATTGCGGGTGCGAAGTGAGAATCGAAAAACGCCGAAGCCAATATCGCGGCCGTCAGTTTTCAAAAGTGATTACGTAAACGCCGTACGAGCAATGTGTGTTATTTTTTAATGAGTTTATTTAAATGCGATTTCGAAAACATCCTAACGGGACCCAAGGTACGAGAAATTCCCGTCGACGTCTTTTGAATCAAGTGGAAACTTTTGACAATTCGCTAAAAGAACGAAACACGGGGTAATTTATTAAGTACTTTATGCATTCGGAAGTTTTCCCGAGTTTGCGCCCTTCATAATGGAAAATGCCTGAATATTCTTCGGGTAATGCGAAAATACGCGAGATGATGGGGTAGTTTAAATCAGAAATCGATGATTCAATTTGCGGCCGATGGGAATTGACAAGGAATGAGGTTAGCTTCACTCATCCTGAGCTATTTTCAAATTATGCCTCAATATTAACCGAAAATTTAGGGGTTTTTAATATACACCAGCCTGATTTGCACATTTGATGGTTTGTTGATGTTTAATGTAAAGAATAAAGGATAAACATTTCTTTCGAATTAACCCAATTTATTGACTTAAAATGTATCATAAACTTTCACATTATGTGTCTTCCAAATAAATCTCCCAAACTGTATTTTTTATAGCATTATCGTATTAACCTTCACTGGTCACTGGGGGTCCAGCAGACCCCACGATGAATTTAGAAATATTGGAACACCTATCGGTAATTTAAAGTACTACCAATAAATTTCTGGCAATGCCGTTGTCTGACAAACGTCAGTATACTCATGGTACGTAACAAATGATTTCGTGGCGGGGTCCAGCGGACCCCAGTGTGACTACGGTGTATACTTTGAAGAGAATAAAAAAGCGTTTATTTCATGATTCATGTGGTATAAATAGTCGAAATAACAAGGTAAATAATGCGTATTATATATCTATTACTGACTGTCAATAATATTATGAGACATATTATTTCTAGTTTTAGAGATGGCTTACAATTTAAGAGTTCGTAATATTCGCAAGCAATTAGAAAAGACTGAGGAAGATGAAAGTATTGGCAGAGATGCTTCAGAAATTTTCGATTATCAGGATGTAAATTACTTTATTTTTTCAGTTATATATCTTATATTCAAAAATTATGTACAAATTAACGAAGTATGTAAGTAAAAATTATGTATTTTATTTTTTAAAGATTATGCAGATCATTCATCTAAATTGATACCTTTTTAAATTGTACATCAATAGACTATTTTTTTTCTACAAGACCGCAATCTGCAAAGTACGTCCCGAAAATTTCATTAAAAAATATTGAAAATATTATAAATTATAATTTTTTAAGTGAATAAAGTCATTTTCTGCACTTTTTTTTACTTTTAATTTTCTTGACTATGCTAGATGTAAACGTATGCAAATTGAACAATGGGGTCAATATTTGGGATAATTGAATAATGTCTCAGAATTTTTGTAATTTGCTACGGCTTACTCTTCTAATACAGGAACGATTCTAAGCATTGGGGTCCGGTAGACCCCTTGTGTCGTTCTTAGCATTTGTAGGAGGCAAAGGTTAAAAATGGACGTCAGTACGACAAAATATTTGTGTATTTTTTTAAATTTGACTAAATCTTCACCAAGAAGGTTCTATTTTACCAAAACTCATTCTCAGAAGGTTTCGGTTCGCTGATTCCGAAATTATGATCAGATTTTCGAAATTCAAAATAGTGGCCCATAACGGTGGTAGAAAAAAGTACTGATTAAAACTTATCGAATATAAATTTTTATATTAGTTTATGACTTGTTTCGTATTTGTTACAAGAAATAAACTCTAAAGCCAAAATCAAAATTCACATGGAATCAAGTTTTCCAGTATAAATCATATTAAATGACGTTAGTTATTTTATTTGATAAAAACGACAAAAATAAAGAATGCTATAATTACTTACGGCCAACATATCAACATTTATTGAACTCGTTCGTAACTGAATAAGATAAAGAAGTAAGATGAAAAAATTTAAGGCAGTTTTGCCTAACAGGTCGAGTTCCCTTGGGGAAAAAAGGATTATTGCATCGTCGATCCATTTTCCAACCGGATCATATATCGACCCCTCGATCTTTCCGTGTCAGAAGTGGACGAGAAAAATAAGGAAACTATCCCACGACGTCCGACCGCGGGGTACGGAAACCAGAACAACTGGCCTCACCGGACAAACAGGCCATACCCGGTCGCAATTTTGCACGTGGGCTATTGCCGATTTTAATTTCCTTAATACGTCACCCACAAGCCAATTAGAGACGATATCGTGCAGCTTTGTCGCCAAACAGCCCACAAGATTGACCCAACGCGACCGGTCCAGTTTCCAATTTCCTCCCGTTATGTACCCTCGTCTATGTCTCCTTTCGTCATGGACAACTCCCAGCATGACGATCCAACCTTCTATTTATCTAGGCCTCGCTCTTTTATAGATCTACCGTTAGAGGCGGCATTAATGATCTATCGATCTACGGGAGCGAGGGAGTAACCGAAGGTGGACTTTGTGTATCGGTTCATTAGCGCGCCCTGCGACGTCGCGTTTCGTGCCCAGATAAAATCATCTAATGAAAATTCTACCATTGATTCTCAGTGATACCATGTATCGCGACTAACTATATGACGATCTCTTTAAATGATCCGAGCATAGATCCGATCGATATCGCCTAACCAGCACGCCACTCGGTTACTGATGCTGACGGAAGTGTCGCTCCGAATATGTTTCATCTCTCATTTTCATTTGTTTATTTTTATTTTTTGAACTTTAACCTTTTAAGTATAAAATGGACATTTTGCACTAAAGTTTTCAATGGAATATTTAAAAATTTAAAAAGCAAACATTTATGACGTACAATTATCTAATAAATACGAAATTTTACAATTTCTATAAAAAGAGTCCAGTAATAAATGCAAATTTACAAAATTGTCGATATCGTAGTTACAACATAGGAGATAGTAAGTCAACGAAACAAAAAATTTCCAAATTTTGAAAAATTATAAAAGAATTCAAAACAAAATGTAAAAATAACAAAATTTAAAAAATAAGGCTAGGAAATTTATTAATTTTCTCAAGTTTTTCGTGTTGAATATAATTTGAAAAAATTAAATGCTTTTTATATCGACTAAAATATATCAGCAAGTGATCGTACTGAAGAAAAACATAATAAAATTATATATTTCAAATCGATACAATAAGTATTAAAAAATGTCAATATAAAAAATATTAATAAAGCATTCAAATGATTTCCTAGATACTAGTCAAAATTTAACCATTGTTAATACAATATCTAATTAAAAATTATCAAGATTACCAACAAAATTAATAATGAAGTGTTGAAACGTTGATAAATTAGCTGCACATCCATAAATTATAGAGTTAAGAAGCCCAGACTTATTATAAGAATTCATTAAATTGAATAAAACAGAAACTTAAGAAATTTCTTTTTGTCGAAAAATTTTACAATTTAAAATTCTACATATTACATTAATGGTATTCGTAATTATATTCAAGCATTCGCGAGTTGGCAAAAATGTTTACGTGTAAAGTGTGTACACTATTAATCACGATTTTAGTATGTTATATTCATTGCTTAATATGAAATTGAAGGTATTACCGTAATCACATTAAATAAATTAATTTACGTTATTAGAAAATTTCTCTGTAACGAATTTGAAACATTGTCGCGTTTAACACAAAATTTAATATTACCGAACTGTGAGCATGATGATTACGTGATTAGTTTAATGCGTGGAATTTGCGTACATGATGGATTTAATTCGATACAGTTTAATGCAGTAGAGGATTATGCACTTTTCGAAATGAAATACTGTTTCAAATTCCAATGTAATAGAATATCTTCGGTCCATGGCAAATTTGTCGACTGATTTGTTTTTTGTCGGTGTATACTACAAACTTTTCATTTGGCATGAATAGGTAATTATTTTGGAATTGTAAATATGATTATAGTTAATTTAAATGATTTTCAGGTTCAATTATTTCAACCTTGATAACAATCACCAGTTTAATAAGAGAATATCAGAGCTTTTATAAATTTCAATGGTAATAGATTCCATTTATTAGTATCTATTGCCACTACACAGTCATTCCTTTCATAATATCTATTTAGTTAATCATTTATGGTATGAAGAAATTATGTTTTAGTGCTTTGGTTTTGAAACTTTATTACTGCAAATATATGCACATCGCAGGTGGAATTAGAAACTGAAGTGATTTTTTTTCATCGTCATGTTTTTTTAAATAGAAAATTATTGTTTACGGTGTATTCTCTTCACAAAGTTTGTGCTATACTAAGAAACTTTTTATACTAAAAAGTGGAGTAAAGTATGTATAATTATATATTCCTTGGCTTAGCCCATATGATATAGCGGTAAAAATTAAGGATTTTATTTTATTGTTAGAGCCAAAGTACATGGAAAATATAAGTAGTTAGGGTAACTACTGTTAACAGATGAACCTTGGTACAACAAACTTTTGTCGTTGCCGTTACTACTTATTGAACTTACTATCTAGTACTTACGATGTCGCCGATTTTTTAAATTGTATTTATTACTGTACTCCTTTTTATATAAAATTTCTAATTTGTTGAGAGCGTTTTAATTTTGAAATAATTTCCGAAACAGTAATTGTCCTCCTGTGATTAATTATATTTGTTTTAATTCTTGCGGTTTTCATTACTTATAGAGTGATTTTAAATCGAATGATAGGGACAGCAGAGAAACTTCAGTTTACTTGATAAATAATATTCACATTATTACTTTCAGTAAGTTAAGTCCCAGATCAAAATTATAAAAATCGGATTGTTGATTTTTCTCGTGTGTTTAAGTTTCTTTAAAAATGTGCCTTAATGATTTTATCGTTTGTTTTAATTTTTACATAATAAAAACCCTGAGGGGAATTTTGAAGAACTGGAGATTCAGTTTTTTTAGAATCATTACGTTTTTTTTATATTTTTGTTTACTATTACTGATATATGCTGAAATAAACAAAAAGAACCATTTTTTACCATGTTTATTATTATTGTACCTTTTTACTATAAAGAAAAAAGTGCATTCAACGTAGCAAGATAATAGGTCATTTAATGCACTTTATTATATTCAATATGTTACACTGGTAGAATTAACATTTTTTAAATCTGATAACACGAAAAATCAACGTTTATGAAACCTTTTTTGTGTCAATTTTATATTTAATAAGTTATTTAAATACCTTTCTTGAAAGACTATTATAAATAAACCACTGAATAAATGGGATCTATTTAAAAAAATTGTTTATTATTAAATTTTTCTTATAACTTATACTTATTGAGGGTAAGATATTATGAATTCATAGTGCAATTTTCAAAATTCTGCATAATTTTTTGAGTACAGTGGTTATAGTTGAGTTTTTGTTGGATCACTGCACACCCATTTTAAATCAATTTTAGAAAGTCTTATATTGAAGGTTGTATTCGTAATCCAAATCGAATTTAGATTCCATAATATTTGCTAAATTTTGTTTATGATTATCAATAAGTCATTTTGAATTTTCAAAATTTGATGTTTGATTCAGAAGACAAAAATCCTCCTTTGATACATTTTGCCCAATTAAAGGCAAATTTATGCTCCAAAATGTATTTGAAGAGAATTTGCAGTTTCTTAATGAATAAAATGTATTTTACGTATATCGTACTTGCATCGAGTTAAAAGTATATTAATAATAATAACAATAAATTCGCTTAATTCAACCGTTGACCAGTAGGAACAAAATAAAATGTCTATAATAGTTTTTGCAATTACATTGACTGTAAATGACTATCTTTAAACTAAATTAATTAAATTTCCAATAAGTTAAATATGTTTCTGTTTAAATTAACATAAATTTATTCAACAAATATATTATTCTTATTTTTTATTGCAGATTTTAGTTTAATAGTGCAATTACCGTTAAGAACAGTTATAATTTTTGAGTTTCATACATTATTTTTAATTTTCCTTATTTATTTATATTTTTATATATTTTAATCCTTCAAACACTCTCTACTTTTCAGTTAATCTTAACATTTTCGACCTGCATTTACCCTTTTTTTTATTGTGGCCAATTATGTGTGTAGCTTTTATTAATTTTTAGATAACTTTCAAATATTAAATTTTGTTCAATATTTCAGAAAAATTCTAAGGTTTTCAAAAACAGGATTACAAATTTTTCAAATACGTGACCATTATTACATATATCAGGTTTCCCACATTATCTGCATATTTTGTTTACTTTTTAATCTTTAATGCAGTGCTTATATTTTGATAGAAGGTGAGATAGTTGATAATATTTATAATTTAACAAAGACAAATACTCTATGATTCGTAATATACTATGCATGACAACCATTGTACAATCCCACATCCTATAAACTAAGACTACTTAAAAAAGATAATATAACAATTCTTTTGCATATTCATCATTAATTTCGTGAAATTGTAACTTTAGTACACCGACACAAAATCTTTAGTAATATTGGGTGCACGACAAAAACCAGACAAATCGCAAAACATACGCTTAAAAAATCCGACTATCAAAAACCAGACATTTAAAAAAGCAGACACTCAAAATCCAGACACTTCAAAAATAGACATTAAAAACCAGACATTTCAAAATGCAAACACATTTTGCTAGTCAGTTTTTTTAAATGTCCAATTTATGAATCTCTGTTCTTGGAAATGTCTGGTTTTTGAAGTGTCTGTTTTTGGGATTTGTCTGGTTTCTGAGGTGCACCCGTAATATTGACTATAACTGGTTGCTGGGTGGAAGCCAAATATTTAGTCAAGTCAACTTCTACTTCTTCCAAATGAATCAAGATACTGATTCTGAAAGTGTAGTAGAAAGTTCTTAATATTTTTTGCTAGAAATCAGCGAAATATTTAGGAAATATTACACCACAACATCTTCAAACGTTATCATTTATTTTAATTGTTCCTATCTATCCTGACACTACAATGGAAAATAATTATTCTATCGCCATTTTATTTAATCGTTTCACTTTCGATCATTGATGATATTTTGTTTCCCACAATTTTTTCTCAATGATCCAAAGAGAATCTTATACTGGAAATTCGCGAGCGATCAGCATTATAAATAATCGGGGCGACGAGCTCGGCAATAACCCTAAACGCTACATTTTCTCACAATAGAGGTAATCGGTTGAGCATCATTTTTCGCGGCCCTAAAAATCCAGGAGAGCCCTTCGGCTTTTCACGATCCTTCAGTTTTTAGATTAAAGGGGAATTCCACGATAAATAGCTTAATAAAATAGTGGTCGCTTGATTGTCCCTATCGTATCGATCGACATGCGATCTTTCTAATAAATCTAAGCCCGTCTCACGACGTCATTGTCTTGGAATCGAGACGACCCTTCCGGAACAATCGCGGCAATTATGCTCATACGCGCTCTCTCTCTCTCTCTTGGTCCATGGTGTCCTTTCTTTCTCCTTTCTCTTTCTCCCCCACCTTGGAAAATGATCTTGCGGGATTTATTGTCCCATGGCAGAGCTATATAAGACCAACGAGGGACACAGCGATCCCGGCGCCACGGCAACAACGGTGAAACTGGCGGGGAAAGAAAATTGAATTAAAATCACTTAAGTGTTTACCCACGTTCTCAATTATACACGATGAACCTTGGCATCGAAATAATTATGTTTTCAGCCCGTTACATGCTGCGCGTACGCTCCAACATCGGCACCGTACCGTATCGTGTACGATGATACCGGCAATGCACGAGTCTCTTTTACCTATCGTCGCCGTCCTATCGCATCTTAGGACTTTTTTGTCCGGATCTACATGCGCGCCGCATATCTCCATGCGAAATTCGCCACTTCTCTTTTAGTCTCCGTACTGCGTTTCTTCTTTCATGTGCCTCCTTTTCGATTCCCTTTCATGATATGAAAATATCGAAATTCGGATTTTTTACAAATTTTGTAGGAGGTATTTTCATCCGGGTCCAAGTCTTTATTTCAAATGACAATTCATCGCACGACAAAATATCACATGGACAAATAACCATAAACAAAAATATCACTGAGGTAAAAAACTAGCCCAGAAAAATTGAACACTACACACGGAAATTCACGTCACTCTTTTCCCGTTACCATTTTGGCGTTAGAACATTTTGGATCCGCCGTTTTGACATTAGACTATTTGACCCTGGTTATTGTGGCGAGAATTATTTTTCTTTCTTATTTTGTATTTTGAAAAATATAAGAGTAATTTTATAAGAATCGACGATTAATAATAAAATTCAAATGAATAACGCCACAAAATTAAAATTCGACATTTTTAGTTTAACGTTCCGAAAGGCTATCAAAAGCTATTTTGGGGATGACGATCCTAACCTAAAAACCTGATGATCATATACGTTCACTATTGCATACTATAATATTTCATTAATTGACTTAAGTTTCATGATCAAGTACATGAGTAGTTTTGTCACATTTAATAAAAATGAAAATATATTCATAAACCTTTATTAAAACTGTGAATATGATTTGGTATTGAAGGTAAATGATACTTAAGATGGTTTTTAGCAGTGTTCTACGTGGGAATATAGTGCAGCAAACCTTTAATAGAATGAGAATTCAGCCACCTTCTTAAAGTCAAATTTAACTATCAAAGTGAAAATCCATTTTAGTCAAAGCATTATTAGCATTTTTAAGTATTTGAGATACAGTACACATGCATAATTATGTGATCCGATGATAATCCAAATTTGTAAATAAAATCAGTACATACCGAACTACGGATGGTACTTAATGTATAGTAATTACTTATGGCGGATAGCGAATACTAGCTTGAATTTCACATTACAAATATAAATGACTAATTAATACTGTTGTTTTATATTACAAAAATTGAAAATGCATACATCGTTGTATGAAAATTAAACATAAATTCAAATAACGAAACAGGCTGTTAAAATGTAGTTACAAACAGTATTCTTTCATTTTATCATTTTTCTAAAACTATTCTGTTCATGATATAAAGTTAAATAAGTAAAAAAAATCAAATCAATTCGACGAGAAATGAAACTTATAGTAACTGTTATGAAAAATAAATGCAGTAACTCTTGAAAATGAATACGAGTTTGTTCGAAACGTCGAGGGAAAACTTCAATAAATAAAATTGTAGAACAAAGCCAACCTATTTATTTATTTTTCGTTACATATACTCCTACACAACAACACCGTTTATTTATAGTAAATGTATAATTATATATAATCCTTTTCTGTTTTTTAAAGTGAAACCTCCGTTTAAAAGTTGAATTTTACTGAATCCAAGTGGATATGATGAATTCACTCATTAGAGTGTAATTTTGAATATTTTTATATTAATTTTGAAAATGGTCTCTGAATTTCATTTCTTTCACAAACTTTAGGAGTGAACAAACTTTGAACTTTAGGTTTTGAATCTGAATTAAGAAAAATTTTATGATACCGAGATGTAAGTAATGATACTTATTAGGACCGCATTAACAACCAATTTTAATTCTTAAAACCGAAATGATTTAAATTTCTTACATTTCTCAAAAAAGTTAACAAACTTTACAAACAAAACCTTTATATCTTTTTTTTAATAAAACTTGATAAATTAATATTTAATTATATGTACATACATATCAATTGATGATAAATCTTTTCCAACGAGATAAACTTAATTAGATTAATATTTGAGATTTATCGTATTTTATGCTCCTTTTTAATACACTTATGTCATTTTGGTTCAAAATATAATACGTAGAGGTAGTGTTTGTTTATCATGTAACCAGATATTTTCCGATCATCTAGACAAATGTATTTTAGAAGAAAGTTAGTTTTATCGAAAACATTTTCAATTGGAAGGTATGATGGTTCTTAAATTATAAGCTTGTTTAGAGAAAAATGTCCAAATTAATATATAATTAAAAGAAAAGTCTTGAGAAATTGTTTCATAATGCCATTTGTTATGTAGTTCTACCAAAACATTAATATAGTTATGTTAACTATGTGGTTGGTCTAACTATATATGTTGTTAATGAGTTCAAGTGTCCTAGAATAATATATCAACATTTTTGTATGTTCAATTGAAATAGTAATGAACAATGGCTAACAGATTTGGTGAACGATTTTTTCAAATTTATAAAGTGAATGTTAAATATTATTTACCACTATATCAAGTTAACAGATTTTTCATTAAACAATTACATCACTCCTAAATTTGATGCAACTTTAAAATCCGTGTAACAAATTGGAAAAAATTATGTTTGTTTAGATACATTGGGATTGTGAACTTTTTTAACTCCAACTGCGATAATAGAGGAGTAGAATTTGCATCATGAATCGATGAAATGCAACATATGTAACTAAAAAGAAAATTTTAAAATTCTAGCAAATATTTATTTGAATAGTCTAAAAAAAAATCTGACTCTTACTTATAATGTATACAGCACGTGTATTTTTATTACGTTTTCAGTATTTATTTCGTCATTAAGAAAGTATTTTTCATAAATGTCGGTAGACAATCTTCTTGTAATTATTTTTAATAATCTCAGATTATCTAAAAAAATAAGTAATATTAAACATAAAAACATACCAATTCAATTAAAGTATTTATATGTAATAACTATTGTAATAAATATTTTCATAAATCCAGAACGTTTTATCAGTATAAATTAATAAATTAAGTAACTTTCTTAAATGTTCAATGGTAGTTTTGCATCATGTATTGTAGTTTTCACTCGAGCTTTTATTTCCTTAAGTAATCCCTCTCTGTCTCACGACGAATGGAAGCCTGTGATCATTACAGTGACCATGAGGGGTCAATGTCGATCGTCTGCAGGTGAAACCGATCATTTCCCTTGATGGTGAGGCAGTTATCTGTTAAGTGTAAGAATTACACGATTTTTAGCGAAGCGAATTTTGCAGCTGCAGGGGACAATCTCTGGTGAGAAAAAACTTGGCGTGGAAATTAGGATAACAGTAAATCATAGCATGTCAATTTCATTTTATTTATCAATAGCATTAAAAAAGTCACCTTACTTTGAAGTATTTGGGAACGTTCAGAATTTGAACCACAACAATTGTACCGACATAATTTTAAATAAACATCATCCCAATACAAGAAATATTAAAACGTTACAAATTAACATTTATTTGTTCTTAAAAAGAACGCTCTAAACATAAAACGGATAAACAGAAATATTTCGTTAAATTTCAAAAAGCCATAAATCTAATTTTTGAAATGTTTTCATAAAAAGCATGAAAAATGTTACACGAATGTAGCATCAAACGTTTTCAACGACATCATAAACTGTGGTTAAAATAGCAATTACAGCAATTGAAAAACATTCGAAAATATAATACACCTTTTCTGCAAAAAGTGTAGGCATCGTGCCGTACCTTTCAGTAACGTTGAAAAATGCAGAAATCCGTTTTATTTCTCCGTTAACGCGCGACGCGTGTTATCCGATGTATATTACGTGACGTACACTTTAATGACCGGAATTTAGCTTTCAGTGTTGATGATAAAAAAAAATCAACGCTCACACGTCAGTAATCATTTACGTTACTTACGTCCCATAGTTCGTGCAAATGTTTGCCATGTAATTTCAATATTCCTTCGGCCGATCTATCGTAGCGAACACCTCGGATGGCATTTTTGTCTTACACATAATATGCGACGCCAATTAAAGAGGTCGTCAACGGCATCGCGCTAAATTCATATAATAACCATGCAAATTTTCCCTGGCATCTGCCAACAGGTCACATTCCTGGAATATTCCAGGTTGATCAAAATCCTCAATTGGTCAATTACGCTGTAAATCGTTAAACACCTATCAGGAATTGTCTGTAAAAATGGTTTCAAGGATAAGTCCTGCGTGCATATAAACAGTCAATATTGCACCGATTACTTAACGATTTCAGAGGAGGTTTCGAACTAATCGTTTAACTTTCTTTGCGTGACTCTTCACCAATTTCAATTTTAATGACGTTAGTTAAGGCGATGCAGATCGTGGGCTTATCAATCCATTTTCCCTGTCGACTTAGCGGGATGATCACGTGGACGGGTATGTGGGTAAATGTTAGCTCGCAATCTGCGAATCGACTGCTAGTGAATGAAGAGAGATGAGCAAAGAAGGATCGGTATAGAGAGCGAAAGGTAGAGATAAAGTCAGATGATCGAGAGAGAGTTAGTTGAGGGCGTGCACGAGAGCAGCCATGCATCGCAAACGTGGGAAACGCATGGAAGAGAGATTTTCCAGCGAAATCTCCCAAACGTAGTCCGCTTAGTCGTTTACCTTCCTTGGTACCCAACGATTTGAAATACGCCAGGTCAACGGGAAATTCTGTTTTATTTTCCATACTTTTTTAGGATGGATTTGCTTATATAATATTTTACTTCTGTTTATTTTTCAAAAATGTTTCCCAGCTCCATTGACTGTTCCATGGTACCATTGGTTTTGGAGTCCTAAATGTCGTCAGCTTTACCGATTTTACCAGGTGTAAATCACACGGAAAGGAAGAACCACGACAGAGTCCTGTCTACGCAGCACTGGTTACTGCGTGGCCGGTTCGCAAATACTTTTTATTTCAACTAGCTATAACTCAGTCAATTTTGAAAATTTTAAAACGAATAAAAAATGAAATTGTTCATTACAGTTTCCCAGATCTAGTGCAGAAAGAAAAAATGATATATCTTAATAAATAAAAAAGTTATTAATTTTTTAATGTAGAATTGCGAAATTTGTGTTTTTATACATTCAAGCGCTTCGTTTATCGAGCGAATATCAGGCATCCGAAAACTTTCAGCGAGAAATTTGCTCATTAAGGTATGAACAAATTTTCTGTAAAGTTTCATCTCCATTGCATTAATAGTTTTAAAATTAATGAATGTTTAAAATAGGTGGCGGCCGTCGGCCAGCGCGTCATGTGTGCCACGGCGATGCGCGCAAGGCCACAACCAACTTTAAACATTCATTACTTTTAAACTATTAATGCAATGGAGATGGAACTTTCCAGAAAATTTGTTCATACCTTAATGAACAACTTTCTCGCTAAAAGTTTTTGGATGCTTGAAATTCTCTCGATGAACAAAGCGCCTGAATGTATAAAAACGCAAATTTCGCAGTTCTGTATTAAAAAACTAATAACTTTTTTATTTATTAAGATATATCATTTTTTCTTTCTGCACTAGATATGGGAAACTGTAATGAACAATTTCATTTTTTATTCGTTTCAAAATTCTCAAAATTGACTGTGTTATAGCGAGTTGAAATAGAAAGTATTTGCGAACCGGCCACGCAATAACCAGTGCTGCGTAGACGTTTCTTCCTTTCCGTGCATGTCTTCGTGTAATAAATTTTCAATTTGACAAACGTCATACAGACACCTCAAAGGAGACCAGGGGACTTTTGCGATCCAGTGCATTGAGTCGGTTAAAAGCGTTATTTATGGGTACTTTCAGCCAGGGAATTTTCTCGCCTCTGACTATGTTAAATTTCGTTTGACGCGTCAGTGGCGCCGCAGATTTCATCGACGGGCACGTATACAAAGCGCGCTCGTTAAGTTCATCTTATTTACGCATCGTAACGCTTAAAGTCCCCACCGATGGAAATGCATTTATCGGACGCGTTTCATCGCAGTGGATCACTATTAATTTTATCCATTATTGAAATCGCTGTCATCCATTTCGTCGACGTGCAATAGCGTTTCGGAAATTGGAGCATCGATCTTTTCGGTGTTCTCTTTACTGCGGTTGAATTAAACTTCGACACGATGCACGAGTATTAAAAAAAACTTGCAAAAATGGCGTAAAATAAAATGAGGAATCGTGAAAGCGGAATGAAAAAGAGCAGTGGCGAGATTTCAAGATTCTCTTAACGAGTGCGTAATGGGACGATAAAGAGTGAAATGTTCATTTTAATTACGCGAAAGTGACGCAATCCATTTACGGCTTGGTACTGGCGCGTCTTACTGTTTTGCGGAAGGGCCGTATGCTAATTAATGAAAACGCGTGGCCAAACTCGCATTCTTTCCTCGTAGCACGCGTGATAGCAGGTGAAAACGGCTAATTTGCCGTGATACACGGCGGTGCATTAAAATGCAATAACAACCGAGAAAGATGTACACCACTCTTAAGGGGGGCTACCGACGACTTATTTTTCAGTCGGCATTTTTATTACGGCATTGCGACGCTAATTTAATGAAGAGGCCACAAAGCGCGAAACGCGAAAGGCAAAAGGAACCTCCAAGACTGAAAGCTGGAGCGTTCCCGGGAAAAACAGCAGATCTGATTCTTGCCGTATATAGCCGCAGAGTCTGTGGCTCGGCAAGAGAGGATGATTACCGCGATGCTGTTACCTCGTAAGAAAATGAAATAAAAATAGAATGGAAACTCCCTCTTGCGAGATTTTAATTTTACTCCGCACCGCGCGCTGCATTACATTTGATTAGAGCACGGGCGCTACCAAAGCAGCTCGGTCGGAAACCCGACGACGACGACGTCGTCTGGGCTCTTTTCTTTCCTCGTCACCAACGTCGTCAACGTCGACGCGGCATTACGAAGGATCAAAGAATGCCCGGGTTTCGTCTCGACGGCAAATGTGAGATAAAACGAGCGTTAAAGCGCGTTAACGCATTAAGCGAGGTGTCGCACGAATTCCAAATTGACAGGTGTTGGCACAGTCCTGATTCCAGCGATTCTTTCAGACTCCAGAGAAACTACTGCAAGTTTAACGCGATAACCCATGTAAATGATGTGAAATTTGCTGGGGACTTTAAACGAACGCCGCTTTTCGAAACGACGCACGTTCCAAGATTCTCGATGAGAACATTTTGCAAAATACTGGAAGATCTCGTTGAAACCTGATCGAAGAACGTCATTTTGTGGATATTTTTAGGTTATAGGAAATAAGTTCAATTTCCTCCATTTCCAAAATGTGTTAATATTATCGTTTACTCCCGATTTCGGATGACAATATGCGGCACCGTTTTAACCCTTTTTTTCTCGAAAGCTTGTAATTTGGACACAATTTTCAATGCTGTATCTTTTGTTCCAAACGGCATTATAATAAATTGAAATTAGTCAAAATCGATATGGACCGCCTCTTTCAAATTTCGTAGTCAGAATCAGCCTGCGACATCAAAGAAAAATGTTGTGATCATTTTGTTGAAAAAGACTTATTTTTTCGATGTTTCTTCGCAAGAATCGCTTTTTTTTGCGTTGAAAAGGACAATGCTGCACAGCCCTTTCTTCTGCCGTAGAATTTTTTCAAAAAACAAAATGGTGGCTTTAATATGGCGTCTGCAAATTGTCATTTTGCATTTTGTGACACAAATAATCGAGTATTTGACCTGGTAACGGTTGAAATCACGGAGAAATGGGATGAAAAAATAATTGTTATCATTTGTCATCATGATTTATTCATAACCTCAAATTAGTTGCATACAATGGGTTTTTATCGATTTTTTGTTTGATTTTCACTAAATTTTTTACTTTCCCGTATCATTACGTACGTGTGAAATTAAAATTACTATATACGATTGTGACCTATCAGTGATTAGTTTATAACCTAAAAATGGAGTGCACCACACCTTATGCGAATTGCTACCTGGTACTATGACGTTTGTAGATTTAATAAACGTGAATACCACTAATTCATAATTTGCCGTTGTCCGACTCATACCACGGGAAGTAAACGTTATTCGTAGAGTCACTTTTTTTTAATATTTTTTAGTACTTTTTAAATTTTGTTTGTATTTTTTTTATTTTTTAACAATTTTTTTAATTCTTTCTTTTATTACATTCTGAACAATAAGATGTTCGTCTTTCATACTTGTCACCAGAACAATATCGTTTACTCTTCATTTTTGATAATGTGGGTATCTAAAGGTGTTTTAGACTTTCTTTGTATATATCTATGGTATCACAAGGATGTTTACTGTGATATTCGCTTTTATTAAGCCTACAAACATCATAGTATCATGCTGGAATGCGCACATAATTGTCGTCCTGTACTCAATTCTTAGGTTATAAACCGATTATTGAGAAGTCATAATCGTATCTGGTCATTTTCAATTTCACATCTAAGTAATATGGAAACGACGAAAAATGAGTGAAAATTAGAAAATAAAAGGTAAAAGTCTATTGTATATAATTAATTTGAGGTTATAAATGAATAATAAAGAGATCAGGTATTCCCAAATAATAATAATTACTTTTTCATCCTAATTCTCCGTGATTTCAACCGTTACAAGATCAAATAATCGATAATTGTGCGAGAAAATGCAATATTATAACTTCAGACGCCATCTTGCAGTCGCCATTTTGTTTTTTCAAAAAAAAAACACGGGAGATAAAAGGACCGAAAAAAAGACGCGATTAGTATGGTTTGAAATGGTCAGCATTGCCCTTTTCAATGTCAAAAAACGCGATTCCTGCGAAGAAACGTCAACAAAAAACAGGATTTTTTCAAAGAAATGCTCGTAACTTTTTCTTTGACATTGCCGACTGATTCTGACCACGGCATTTATTGAAAGAGGAGGTCTAAATCTATCAATATCGACTTATTTCAATGTTTTTTAACGACGTATAGAACAAAAATTACAGCGTTGAAAACTTTGTCCAAATTCCGGACTTTTGGGAAATGGGTTAAAACGTATCCATCCAAAATGAACCGAAAATAGTCAAAGTTCAGTAGAGTCCCGGTATATTTGCGTCTCGCTATATATAGGTCCCAGCATATTTTCCCGGTTCCGTCTAGTTACCTTTCGACGGTCTCTTTTTCTGCCTTTCGGGCTGTGGCCGCAGGAAGGGCCTGCTGTGACGTCAAACATAACGCGAGGGACGGACTGGGGGAAGCGGCCCTTTCTGTTGGTAAATATAACGACTCTACTATAGTTGACATTCTACTAACACTAACAGATGTTTTTACAAGGTTTGTTTGCCTATATAAAAGATACTCTTAACTATTGGTTTCGAGTGTGATGGTTTTATTTTTATTGATCAGCTTGTTGATAACTCCGTATACTTCCTCTAAATATTGTTTCTTGAATTTCTTGTAGGTCTAACTTCTCACTGCAAGTTTCTGCCATTCGAGTCGACAGTTAGCACGTGTTCGGTAGTACACCCTCACACGTGCAGAACTTCCTTTTGTCGGAATTGTGCCAATTTGGCTTTGAAATTTCTATGTCCGGTTAGTGTTCATCACAGACACATACACAATTTATAATCCTGTTTTATGACGGGATGTACCTAGAAACCCCGTTTTTTCCAACGCACTTAAAATGCACCATTCCGTGCCACTACAATAGTAGGGCTATAAAGTGCGATTACGATAAGAAGAGTGTTGGAGAAGGAAAGGAACTTATATTAGTAGGTTCCCGATGAATTTCGTCGGTGCTGAAAGCCCGCACACGTACCGGCATTATTGCGTCGTATCCTGTTCCGCCATAAAAAATACAGTTCCAAATCTGGCATGCTTAATTGAAATTCAAAAGAACTGGAAATCGTAAAAATGTCCCCCAGGTCTTCTCTTCGTGCTCACGCTAGCCGTCCTCGTCGGTGCAACGAACGAGGCCCTAATAGAGGCAAGAGGGGAATCTTCTTCTTATTTTCACATCCCTCGGAGACGATATACATCGTCACCGATCCCCGAGTTCGCGGAACGACTAAGTGACGCTGAATTATCCATCGTGTACACCGTAGATGGACACGGGTGTTAACCTCCACTCTTGAGGAGAAATGACTTCTGGACCGCATCAGTGCGCGTTAATGCTCGCCAACCAAAGAGCAGGACAGTTACCGACAAGAGATGGAGTCGGAGCTACGTCAGAGGGGATGCTGCAAATGTCTCCCTTGCCGTTCCTACCTCGTTTCGCGTTATCTCCAAGACTCCGCATACATTTGCTCCTTGAAGGAACAGTTCCGTTTTCTATACTTATTTCTATCTCTATCTCCAGTCTTTGTCTTTTGTGCCAGGGCAACCTTCTTATGTTTAGACACCAACAAATTTTCTGATCATATCTTTTGGACCTAGTGTTAGGCCCTGAGCAGGTCACGTGAACATACGTTAGGGTCAAACTCTTTGCACAATGACGTCATCATTGATGTCAACATGAATTATGAATTCCAATTGATCAGGAAAACTGACAACGAATTCACAGGACCTTTCTGAATTGTTTCGTCATATGCCCTTTATTATTTAGCTCCCGTCATGATTGTTTGTTGATTCAACGCCGCAGTAGATTTATTCCCAAAGAGTTTGTGGAAAATCTTCCTCTTCGTGTTCTTTTAATCTTTTCACGTCGCCTCCTTTTATATTTTTACGACTCGCTCGTTGTTTCCTCTTGTACGAACGGATACGTGCGGAAGAGCTGATGATGCCATCCTTCGGAATTATTCTCGAGTAGGCGAGTTCGAGATTTCTGCCTTTAAGAAAGGCAGGAATGCAAGGCGGGAGAAGAAATTTCCGTAAATTGTTCTCCGTTATATTTTCTGCGAGCGTGTCGCAATTTTTTGTTTCGAGATTCAGTGGAGTGCTCTGCTTATGCCCAATGAACATGATGTTCCACTAATAACGTCAGTTATTGCGTCGACGTTCTAGCACAATCGCTGCTTTTACAATCGGTTTTTGTTAATTGGTAAATGTTCAATTCAGTATCGAAGAGGGAACTTCAAGCTACTAAATAAGAAAAAAGAAAATGGAGATTTCCTTTTGAGATCTGGAAAAAGTGATGTTAATATTAAATGTTTTTGTCGTACACGAATCATAACATCACTGCATAACATGAGTATTTATGCAGCAGTTTTCTTTTAGCATTGGAAATTGAAAATGGCGTTTTTAGTATTTTCCAACAAAAATAACTTAATAAGTTAAGATATTTTTTCAAAGTGTATTGAAAGTAAGAAGTTTTTAATGGCGGTGGTTCAATATTAACGTAAGCTATTAAATTTCTTATGCTCAGAACTCTGAATATCGACTTAAAACCCATCTGTCATAAATGTCATAAATGAGCATAGAAATTTATAGCCGCTCAAAATTGTTTATCGGTAAATATGACAACGTTTTTACTACGTTATAATTAGAAACTTTTTCAGAGCAAAGCACAACAGCGATAAATTATAGAATAATTTTCGAAAGTTCCATTCAAAGTCGGCGTATACTTTATAGCTATCGATAATGGAGTAAATTAACTGTAAACTTTGGACAAGCAGCCTTTATGCGACCAACAAAGTTTCGAGTGGTCAACTTGCGCGTAGCCGCAACTTTTTAAATACTGTTAAACCCGAAAATTGATCGGTTCTAATCAATACGGCGAAAGTTTCGCTACGGAATATTTCGAGCAAACTATACAGAGTGAAGTTATCGCCGGAACTGTTAACGTACGCGAAGGCTATGGTGAAACAATATTTGGGAACTCTGAACAATCGCTAATTATGTCCAAGTATCATTCGAGAACTTTGCGTTTAATTTTTATGCTCATTCTTATTTACATAAAGGAGGATCTTTCTTTTAGTAATTTAAGTTATGTTCAAATGAAACAAAAATAGACAAACTAATTATTACTTTTATCGTACGGGTTTTATTACTTAAGTTATTGATAATTGTGATATTCAAATAACGTCCATTATGAATACATTTACCAAAATAATACAGGTATTTTAAGTTTTATTTGAAATGTAATTTGAATAATTAAATAAAATTAATAATTCGTACAATTTCGATGTAATTCCATATCCTAATCTTCTCGAATTGGTCTTCAACATTGAGAGGTCAAAATTTTAATTCTTCTAACAGGAATTCCAAACTGACGCCAAATTTTTAAAAAATGCCAACAACTTAGGAAATTTTAGTTTTTGTTAAGTTTATCAAATATTAATGTATTGCAATGTTATTAAAAATATCCGCAATAATATAGAGAATACTTGATTTTTAAGTCGATCGATTGTAACAACCTCAAAATGACGTACTCGATGGAAATTTATTTAAAAACTTTCGAACGTTGTAACTCCAAAACTATGGGCTCTTTCTGAAGTATATTAAGAAATCAATGACTTATATCCTGGATATCTTTCATTTGAGACATTCTTTATCAACACTTTTTTACAATTGACCTTAATGATTTCATTTTTTTTCTTCGAAATTTTGTTCAAAAGTTCATACATTTCTAGTAAAGAAATCTCAAATGTTCAAATAACATTTTAAAATTAGTTATTCGAGTAATCTAAAATAATCTAAATAAAATATTAACTCCCAGAGATACCATTTTTTGTCCATAACTCATTCTTAACAGGAAAATGGATTAATATTGGTTTTAATATGGCCTGGTATAAAATTTTTGAGTACGCTCTTTCTATTAGTGAAGTTAAAATCGTGTTTAAATATTTTTTTAAATCAAAATGGTGGATTTTATATAGAAACACATTTGAATTTTCTTTTTTTTATGAATGTTTTCATATAAAAAATGTAATGTAAATTATTCCAGGTTTCAGCTAACAGTACATAAAATTTCTTAAGATTTTTGGTTTTATCTAAAGTCAACCTAACCTTAAAAATGGAAGATCCCATGGTAGCACGAACGTTTTAATGAAGCAAATTTAAAAAAATCGTGCATATATATTTTGCAAATAATATTTTGTTATTGCGACATTCGTTTTGCTAAACAAACGTTTCAAAATACTGACCAACAGATAAAAACCCTGATGAATAGACTGGTGTAAATTGGTGTTTTTTGTCATTTTTATCGGCTGTGTTTCATCCGTCATTTTTAATTTTACAAATCGAATGTAGTAATAGCAAATAAAGACTTTTAACAATGCGTAATTTCTTTATGCAGTTCGTGTTATATGTTATACGAAACCATAATTTGACTTCTTTTGAAGGGTTAGAGTGATTTTAGATGGAAATCTTGGAATTTAATAAATTTCAACAAAACTGACTTTCAGCCGATATATTGGTTTGAGATAAGATTCGTCTAACTTAGATGCCATACGCTCGATAAATCTTATTTTAAGCCAAAATATCGTCTAAAAGTCAGTTTTGCTCACTGAAAATAAGACATTGAGCCAATACACTGACGGAATTTAAGAAAATTAATGCAATTTCGGGCTTAAATTAAGCCTCACTTGATTATGAATTTAAGATGTAAAAATTTTAAAACTTATTTTTTTCTGTGATAATTCATTTTATTTTGCTGATTCTTGTAGGCAAATTCGAAATCTTTAAAAATTCGTTAGAAATTTTTAAAAATGTCCAAAATACAAAATAGCGGCCGATTTTCTAAAAATAAAGAAACCCAATATTCTCAAAAACATCAACTTTTTTGCCACAAATTGTTATCAATATACGCAGTAAAAACAGGGCTTAAAATCGTTGCATCTCAAATTAAGCACCGTAAAAGGCTTAATTTCAGTCTAAAATTGAGCTAATTGTCTTAAATTAAGTCAATATTTGCGCTTAAAGTCTTACTTTCAGACAGCAAAGTTTAATTTTGATCGACACCTGAGAGAATCCTAAGTTAGAGAATTCTTATTTCAAACCTGAATATTGACTAAAAGTAAGTTTCCAAAATTAAAAGCAAGGTTTTGAGCGCAAATATTGACTTAATTTAAAAAATTAACACAATTTCAGTTGAATTGAATATGTAACAATTTTAAGACTTTTTTTTACTGTGTAAAACAGAATTACAGTAAGTTTCATGTAGGCTAAATCAAATTTGTACTTATAGGAGAATCGTTTTCAAATTTAAAAAAAAGGAATTTTGCTATTTTCCTTGAAGAATAATATATTCAATTGATAATGACATCCAAAAAATTATACCTAATACACCTGCCTGATATGAAATGATCTTCATATAATCTTCGACAATTTATGCACTTTTGTTTTAAACCCGGAATTATATCCATTACATTTTTATTATGAAAAGTACTGACAGAAAAATGTCAAATCTTGAGTGTTTTTTACTTATTTTCCATTTTTATTTTAGAAGACATATAAATGCAAATTTGATTACATCAATCAAAAACATACAAGATAATTATCACTCTTGGGCAATATTTATCCGGTTTCTTGTTGAGAACGAAGCTCGGATACCAAAAACAGTGTTGCTCTATGGGACTAAATAATGATTAATCATTAATTTTCCGTTGTGGATTCAATTTTTAGGTTATAAACATATTAATGATAATAATAATTTGAGGTTAGGAATGAACCATCATAAGATTAGATATTCATAAATAATAAACGTTACTTTTAGCGAAAAAAAATCCTAAATTATAATATTTGAAATTCTTTTCCTCGAAAACTACCAACTTTTGGACAAATTTGCAAACAACAAAAAACTCTTAGAATTCATCACACTACATTTTTTCATAATTTTACGTACGTAAATTAAAATTTTGAAAAAAAATTCTAAAAATATCATTAAAAAATTCTGTAAAAAATCGACTATATTTCTCTATGAATTCGAAGAACTTTTCATTCTTAGCATTTTACAAAAAAGTTTGTAGTTTATGAGTAAGGGCTTCCCGAAATTTTTCAAACAAATTTTCGTTATTGACGCCATTTTGAGGTCGTCAGAATGATATGCGGTATAAAAGTAATATTTTTCCTTTAAATTCCAATATTTTATGCACCTCTATGCATAGTTGCAATAGAATTGCGGTATTCTATTAATAATAGTATAAATATTTCCTAATTTTTTCGAATTCTTTTTAAAATTCGGCGCGATATTGAACTTTCTGATACCTGAAACTCAATTTTGACCTCGGAATCTTGAAGAGAGACCTCGGAAATAGTAGCACATGTACCTTTCAATTATTTCGAACTTCTATTTTGATACGAAATACTCGATTGAAATTGAACCAAAAAAAGAAGCAGAAATTTAAGACCGTATTCTGAAGTAATGTCTAATTTTAAACCAATTTTTGAAACAAGTCGGCCCTGGTTATAAGACTTATATTTTTGTGTGCAGTCGATGTCGATAATATTTCAAAATAGACACGAATGTACTTTCAAAAATGATCTAGGAGAGAAAAAGTAGGTTTGAGTAACCTCAAGGCAGACTGGTGAAAATCGTTTTCATTTTCCAATATCGCGAAGCTGCGGGATATTTTTGACTACTGCTCTCGGCATGAATTTTCTTGAAATTTTCGCTAGAACGAGAATAAAATTTGATTTTAATATGCATTCTCGTGAATCATTCTGTGATTTGAAGCGAAAGTAACGAGAATACTTTTCTATGAGGTGGCGGTGGCGGCAAAAGACAGAAAAAGGAGATAACGAGAGAAAGAGAGGGCGGGAGGAACGAATGTCTCTAGTATTATTCATTATTCGTTTAATAACGAAGCCACCGCGTCTGAGTCGCTGGAGGTGCTGCGCCTCACACATATAGAGCTGGATCTGAGGATCTAGCAGTCCTGTAAGAGCAATGGGGTTTCGACTGGAGAAGACTTGAGAAACGGGGTCGGCGAACGACGTCGTCAGAGATAGGATGAGCATGCACACACTTCGACGCCTCTCGTCTTCTCTCTTCGTTGTCTTTCCATCCCGTATTCATCCCCCTGCACTCTTCCCTCTCCCTTGCGGCCGCTTTTCTTACAATCCTCTCTCCGAACGAACCATAAATATAAATCTCACGGACGGGAGTAAAAGATTGAGGTCTTCGGGCTTGCGTTCACCTACTCCTCCCAGTAAGGCTAGCCTTTGCCGCATTACCGACTCTAGAGAGAGAGAAGATGGATCCCAGTCTGACGCTTTATTTGTGCTCCTGTGGAGGAAGAGAGGGATTAGATTACAGAGGGAAAGAAAGAGACGAGAGGCGCATCTTCGATTCAATACGCACTTCGGATATGGACGTGTCGGGACGATATGTCGTCCCTACTATATCTTTATGTATACTCTGAGAACAACCTACCTAAGGATTTTACGGCGAGAAAAATGGCTCGTTACTCGCAACACCGCGGAACATGTCTATTTGTTATCAACTTTTTCCTAGCCTCCGACGGTAAATACTCGCGGATCGCATAAATCTGTATAATTGAACTTTATCTTATACTCGAGTGAATTCTTCGCCTGTCGTTGCGTGAATAATTCAAACCCGTTCGATCCCTCAAGCCTTTATTTATTACCAGTTTACAATTTTACTTGCTTGGTTCCCTCAGTGACGAATGACCCCTGGACTGAGTAAATTTCAACTCGTGATGATGACGACGCGCGTTACGTCCCATTGCCGGCTTTATTGTGCGTGATGCAATCGTTATGCGACCTTGGATAATTTGTAGTCTCAGTAATTAATTGTGGGTTAAACTAGACGGCAAATGTCTAGTTAGCATCGACTGGGCATAATGTGAAATGTCTAAAAATTTAATATTAACAATTTCAGATATGTTAACCAATGATACTTTTCAATCCAACATGGGTACCGGTCGAAAAACCGACCAATTAAAAAACAGGTCAAGAATCCGGGTGCGGGTCGAAAAACCGACAAATAAAAAAGGCGACAAGTCGGAAAACCGATAAATCAAAAAGCCGACAGGTCGAAAACCCGAGAATCAAAAAACCAATAGTTCAAAAAATGATTCTTCTCCTGACGATGTGTCTATTTTTTTATGTGTCGGCTTTTTGACTCTCGGTTTTTTGACTGTCGGCTTTATGAGACTGTCGACAGACCAAAAACCTACACGTCTAAAAGAAAACCGACATTCAAAAAGCTGATAGTGAAAAAACCAACACAATCAGGAAACAGATATTCAAAAAACCGACAGGCAAAAAACCGACAGTAGAAAAACTGAATTGTTATTATACCGACAAACACATTACCAAAACAGACTCATAAAAAAATAGTCACATCGTCAAGCGGATCGTCAATTGTTGAAGTGTCAGTTTTTTTACTGTAGGCTTTTCGATTGTCGGTTTTTTAATGCTAGCTTTTTTATTTGTCGGGTTTTCGACCCGCACCATTTTGTAAAAATCAATCATATTTATTACCCATAAGTTTTCTTACTACGATGATTCGAATCGCTAAAAACGAATTTCATAAAAAAAATTGGCGCATTTACATTTAGATGGTGAAAAATTGTGAAAACCCCATATACTAAGTATCCGTAGTTTTATTTTGTTATATCATCAACCGAAACTGAAATTCATGTTTGCAGTAATACTAAAAAATAAAATCATTTTCTAAACTTAACAAACACGAGTTTATCTTAACAAACTTAACAACCTCGATTTTTAATCGAAAGATATTAATCATTAACATGTACTTCGAAAATTCTCCCATATTTTACATTCAACTGTTTGAATTGATTATTTTGTAGTAAATTGTACAAGCAAAAAGATTTTTACATCGTTTGAAGTACTTTCGTGAATCAATATTAGTAAAATAAATTTTAAATTCCTTCACCCTCTAAAACCGTAATTCTGCAGTTCATTGACTTCATCGTGGAATAATATTTGTCATTTCGTCAGATTCTCAATGATATTACTAAGTGTGAAATGACGTCAACCAGGACGTTGGGTTAATGTGAAACGTAAAAGATCCTCTTAAATTTGGGATGCTGAATAAACGTTTAACTTGCTAATTATTCCGCCTAACATGAATCATATTCAAAGGAACCATTTTCCGTTAAGATTCTGTGTCAACCTTTATTCAGTAATGTAAATAGAAAAATAAAATTCTGAAATTAACAGGTAAAAACCCCATAAAAAAAGTATAATATTAAATAAGGCTATCTTCTTTCAGGGTATATATGTCTATTTCTTTTTATATACTGAAACAAATTTTTAATAAAATTCACTACTTTTTAACTATTATGACTGAAATGAATTTCATTAGTTGTGATAACTATCGTTATATAGTAAATAAAGTTAAACAACTAAAAAAGTAGTTAGATGAATGAAATTGAGAAGTTAATTCAACTAATTCTTCCAAAAATGCCTTAAAAAATCTTATTACACTTAATGACTAATTATTAACTTAACAAAGATAGTAAAATCAACAATATCTATAATATTTATCTAGCTAAAATAGTAGTTCCTTCTACTACTTTCTCCTGAACTTTGCAAGGCTGATTCAATTTATCAAATAGATTTTTTTAGACTATAGTGTATATTAAAAAATGGAATATGTAATGTTTTTGTAATATATGTACGGCTCCTAATTATCATCTTAAATACACAAATGATGAAATGCAAACTAAATTATGTATGATAATAAAAGTTAAATTACTTTCTTTATTTAACGAAGCATATTCCCAATCTAAATTAGTCAGAAACAAATGATGCAAAAATAAATCCCGATCACTTTTCGTTATAGCAACAATTTTTAATACTGTACTAAATTACAAAAAGTAAACACTACCCGATTTTATGTACAAATCAGAATAATAATTACGTGTATTATTTAAGGAATGCATAAAAAGGCAATGTTAAGTACTTTGTATAGTAGAAATTTTAGCATTACATTTAGGGCTCTCCAAAAAAACTGGATACATCAAAAATATCCAAGATAAACCTTGAGTTTTCGTATTCTTGGTTATTCAAGTCTCTAGAACTGTAATGGAATCGCCAAATTGACACAGATTTAAGGTGTCGATGCTCGTTTACATAAGTATACACATCGTCAACGTCTTGTAAGCTATACATCTGTCAATATCGAAGTAAACAATATGTGTTACTAGGGTCAACGTTTACATTACTGGGTATCGGTTGACAAAGATACGGTGCTTTCCCATATCATATTCGTGCCTGAAATTCGTAACTGTTCGCACTTTGACATATATACCCAGAAACGCCCAGAAGGGTACGCGAGACCTCTGTAATCCTGAGATAAACAGTACATTGTCGTAGAATGCCGAGACACAGAACTGGGAAACAGTGCTTACTTCTTTCGCATAACATTGACGGCTTGGTATGTTGGTATCTCATGAACCCGCAGGTCCTTCCTACGAGGCTGTAAGAGGATTGCGGAATCAAATGTTGACATAGTTCTTCTTGCCTCCGATAACCATATGGAAATACGTTGTACATACTCATACTTGAGAAATAGGAATGTGTGTGGGTGTGTATGAGAGATATCACACTCCAGAATTATGGTTTTGGTCTGTTTGCTTATTTGATATGCTTTTCTAATTGGAAACGAAACTTTTATTCTTATTTACTTAATCCTTTTCAAATATTTAAATGGACCATGGTGGTCCTAAAGCGAAATAAAGTTTGACTACGGTTTGTCTAATAACTGAAAAAAGCGTTGATAGTAGTTGTTTGCATGGTTGTATAGCATGTGTGTTTAGGTCAAATTGAAGAAACAAAAGACAAAATGTATCAAATCCTCATCAAGGGGCTGGCAGAGGACAATTTTTCATGTAACCTTATTCAGACCAAAAAATAAATCCTGTTTCACGTGCGACTAGTAAAGGACGATAAGTTGCGAACGTTGTGGGGGGTAAACAATAGATACTAGCGCAGCCATGCGGAGTAGTTCATCCCCACTTTTTGCGGTCTCGAGAAGGTTACGCAAATCCTCATTGCAATACGTAAGTAGTGCAGAAATACGTCAGTACATTTTATGAATGTTACAGAAAGTAGTTCATCGATGTTAATTTATACTTGAAAATGACTACATATGTTGTATAAATGGATTCATTTTATACAAGATTACAAGAGAATTGTTACATTAACGTAACATGGAGATAGATATGACTCGCACCCATTATCAGATCGTTTTCTGGATTCGAGGTGAATGTCGGAACGTGTAACTGAAATGTTCACATGATCCACATTTCACCGAGCGTCGGGTTAATCTAATCAAAACACGTTTTGTAGATCTTAAGTAAGCCTGTCTATGCCTATCTCTACCTATCTCGAAACTATTTTCCGCGTCTGATCCTCCACGGGAAAAGAGAGGACTACACGGACTCTGGAGAAGAATTAATCACTCGATCCTGGAAAATACAGTAACCCAATGACGCGCCACCAGAGGGGTTATCCCGTAGAGTGCGACGATTACCGTCTTCGGGCATCGATGCACATGTGCACTATTGCACATGCACGGGATTCTCCGTTCTCTTTCTCACCAAGTCTCGTTCCCCTTTCGCTACTGCATTTTACCCGTTCCCGCAGGAATGCAGTCTCTTTCTCCATCTCGCCCTCCTCTTTCCTGATTGTTTTTCGTAACTGCGGTTAAAAGTGCATGCGGTGCCTCTAAACTGGACTTCCTTCTTTGTTTCCTCTTTGAGCGTGCGGCTTTTTCCATCTCTTTCCCTACAACATCCACGGGATTAAGTCGTTTTCGCGAAGATCTCACCGACGCGCTGCTCACGCAACGTTTCTCACGATCTTGGATTTTACGAGTCCCAACTAATTATAAATACCCATGAAAAGTTTGACAATCGGGTACGGGGTCGACGTGCTTAATTTAAGTATGCGCGTTTACGACAGGGTAATGTGAACGTTGCACTTTGAAGTAATTCAGGGGCTTCCCGTTTGAGACATTACGGAATGCAGTTCGCGTGGCCCATAAAGCTTTTTAGAATGTAAGTGCAAGAGGAGAGTTTAATAGTACCGGCTACTCGACTCGTTCGGCTAGCTACCGGTGCAACGCATCCGCCAAGACAATGCACATTGAATAGAACAATAAGTATTCCATAAAACTCGACTTAACTGCGCCGATATTTGCGTACTAATAGTTGGCATTGTTCCGCATCGAAATCGAAAATTATAATGAGTCCGCGGGGATTTGCACATTGTGCATGTATTGCTTTCGCATTATTTTTTAATGATTGTGGTAACAAATAAATTTTCGGTTTGGTCTTGCATGTTTTCCTGCATACTCGAGGAAGTTATTAGCTTGCTAGTTTCTATTGTCGGTTAGGTACTAGGAAAATAATAAATCAAATTCTTCAGCATTATACGTTAGCGCGATGAGGGTTGAGGTTATATTAATATTATCTAACTACGTAAAAAAGATAAAGGGTTTTAATTCGACCGTGCTTTATCTAATTATTAAAAGTAAACAAATTGCGTTATGTCGTCAATGGATTAGATTTCAAATCAGGGGTTAAATAAAAAGAATGATATTAAGAATTATTTTTAATAAAATCTTGACAAATAAACTACTTAATGCCAATGTCTCTAAGAATAATAAGAAGCAATATTAAAGTGGGAATTAAAGTTAATAGCGTGACAACTATTTTTAAATTTATGAGTTAGTAATAGTAACTTAATCAATGTGTTGTCAATTTCAGGTAATTTTGGTACTTCGAAATCGAATGTTAACTGTGTTTTCGGTAAATTTAAAAAATAATTTGCAATTTCTATTCTTTTGTTCTGTTTTTTTTTCTATTGTTAATAAGTTAGTATTATCAAAGTTAAAGATGCGGCCAGTGTTTTACTTATGTAAAGTTAAGCCTGTATAAGGTTCCTCTTTTCCTTCAATATTTCTTTTATGCACTTTAAGTCTTGTTTCTAAACGTCGGCTTATTTCACCAATGTATACTTTACTAGAATGAAACAGGAATTAGGTTGACTATGTCATATGTCTTTAATATAGGTAACGTATCTTTATAAGGTTTAATTCTACCAATTTTTATTAATAGGATGTGAAACCAACCACACGTTTTCTTTTCTAGTAATAGTAGATGGGCTAAGACGGTTCTGCCTTCTTTTCTGCTCGACAGTAGCGCCTCGGCCGCCTAGCGCTCGCGCCGGGAACTGATTCAGAACCGCCTTAGCCCCGCTACTCGTAATTGATTTTATTTTGTTAATAAAAAGTAACATGGATACTCCGTGTTCAAGCAATTGAAGAAAGTCATTTGGGTTACACTTTTTATTTATTTAAAGAATTATATAATTCGTATACTTTTTTAAGTATATATTTTTCAAATATTTGAGTTTGGTTATTATTCTCTCGTAATGTATTTCATACTAAATTAAGATTTTTTTCTAAAACGTACCTTTGATAATTTAATGGCTCTATCTATTAAACCATATGCAATACTAATTTTATAAGATAAGGGCGGGTAGAATAAAAATTAATATCTCCATTTCCTTTATTTATTAGTTTTAGATCTAAACAATTAATTGTATTATTCTCTATAGTTCTTTTGTGAAAATAAAATGACTTAAAAATCCATTAACTTTATGAAGGCTGTTAAAAATTGAAAATATAATGTCTTATTTGCTACTAGCTTAAGATACTACTATGTCATCAACATATCATAAATACACGGGAAGGCGGACATTTAGTTTGTGTAATAAAATGTAATAAATTCCATCGTTAAATTTGCTGCTACAAGTGATAATGGAGAACCCATAGTAAATTTTATCGTGGAAAGTGAACAGAGTACTTTAAACAACTAAATTAAGGCCTTAAGTTATTCTTATAGATTATTGTTATTACTGATAGATAAACATCAATACTAAAAAAAAAGATACATTAAGTTAAGAGAGTCCTTAAAATGTATATTTTTGTAGTTTTGGCTTTTTTGAAGATAAAAAGTATTATGCAAAAGTAACATTATTATTTTTAGCAACTTGTGTTAAGATAGTTAGACCCTGGGATGTAATTAAATTAACTTTTGGACAAATATTTAATAACACTTCCAAGCATTTAATTGTCACTAATAATGATATTGTTGAAGGGAGAAAATGTTATTGTTATTGTTCTTAATAAGACGTGCAAACATAATTTGTTAATAACTCAAACTTTTTCTTGTTGCCAGTTAAATTTGTTGTTTAAATTAATGGATATTAATGAATAACGCCTTATTTTTTTTAAAACAAGATTCTCTACAACTTAATCGAACGAATTGTTTACCTGTTTTACATATTATTACTAAAATTATTCAAGAAATGTGAAAAATTCCTTTTTTAAATTAAAAGATGTGTTGGAGATCGTAAGGTAAAGATGACGAGAATCAGTTTCTCGAAAAAATAAGCAGTCACTCGTTATTTTCGATTCATTCAATTTTTGAAAAAATTTTTAATTGTCGCAAAAAAATCATTAATAAAAATGGAAAACGGTATTAAATATATTTCCAAAAGTTACTATATTTTAGGGTCTAACTACCTTAATTACTTAATGTCTTAGTGCCTTTAAAAAAATGTTTGTAAATCAATAAATGTGACTGCACGAAGGCTTATTCTTTCGTCAAAAAGATTAATTATAACTTTTCCGAATGATTTTTTCGAATTTCTATTGCTCACGTGGAATAACCGTGTTTACGGACACCAAACTTATTTTTCTACATTTTGTTGTAAAGAATCTTTTTCTGTAAAAAATCCATTTTTATTTTTAAACACCCCTTCTATTTAAAGTCTAAACAAAAATATTATATTCACAAAAGCATTTTCTGAAACGTAGAATATTATATATTTTGCAGAGTTAATCCAATATATTTTTAACATAGGAAACCGTTATTAATTTTAAATATTCTGCAACACTCTAAATTTCTTAAAATCAAAATTATTGAATGTCACTTTATTTGACAGTGATGAAATGGTACTTTTATACTTCGAAAATTCAGAGCATTTTTCAAATTTTAATTTAATTCATTAATTCTATTTAGTATTGTCATCGTCAGAATCCGTACTGAAATTATAATGAATATTAAAGAAATCATATATTAAATAACAACAAACCGTTATTACTATCTGGAGAAAGTAAATACTGTAAAATTTATTAGTTTTTAAAATGGAGAAACGAAATTAGATATTCTTAACATTCGATCATTACTCCAAATAATTTCAATAAAATTCTTCCAACAGTGAAATGGAACACATCATAAGTCTACTAATTTAGTAATCATTTTAATTATTTACAATAACCTACTTCACATATTCTTGTAATTCCCGTATTATCCTTCAGTACACTTCAATGTACTTTATCAAATAATTGATGTAACAAACTTCTCCAACAGTAGTTAGAGATGCCTATAAGTTCAATATTTTAAGCTCCAAAAGCCCACGTAATACCGTTCAAGTCGATTACAAATTCATATTTCACCTTACGGATAAAACTGTAAACTCGAGCAATAAATTGATGTAAACATTTTTCCAACGTTCTTTTATGCAAATGGATCATTTTTTAATTTGATTAAATCTGTAATTATGAAAAAATGCATTTCCATACATTGTTCGCCATTTTGAGCGTAAGAATAGCAATATACTACGTTCTGGAGACCACCAATTAAGAGAATAAAGGAAACAACCAGGTGTTCTGTGGCTTTACTTATCGGCGATGTGGCTATTTCCTATCGTAGGTTTCTTGTCGTGTTAGGTATTCCGCATCGTGGTTTCTTTTCGGTCTGGAACACGGCTGATTAGCTTGAGATTCTCAGATGGCCTCCATCGTACTTTCCGATGTTTAGATATTTTACAAATTAATTTTTTTTATTTCTCTCTTTTTAAAAAGCAACCAAAGGCAAATTACTAACAAGAGCATTTCGTGCTCTCGTTTTCAGATATCAGTAAAATTTTGTTAGTTTCATTTGCTAATAGTATACGTACACTAAAAGGTGAATTTGTATAAATGTTGTTTTAAGATATTTCCACTTAGCTGGTACGTAGTTGAATTAACTTTTGATGACCTTTCTTTATAATTGAAAGAAAAAAATTTAGTTGACCATAAGAGGAGTAATTATAAAACGTTCAAACGGAAAAATATTTTTCATCAAATTTGAGGCACTTGAATGAAATGTACAAATATTTATTGAAGTTCAATAAATATTACAGAACTGTTGCGATAAGACTACGTTCTTTTTAAGTATTTTATCCCGCCGAAGACGAATCAATAACAAAAAATTCGGATTGTCCTTCTCGTTTCATAGCAAATTCCTAAAAACCGTTAAAAAAGACATTTTAGAGGGAAAGGCATACAGAAAAAGAATATGATGAACACGAATCAACAATAAAAAATAGCGGCTGCCTAGTGAATGTCAGACGTAACCTCAAAAATCCTCTAAAACACACATTTTTATGACGATAATTATAGACAACAAAAACATATTCAGAATGGCGGAAATGAAATGTCCTTTGTCGTATAGTATTTATTTGCTTATCCTTATTTGCCAATTCGGAAAAAAAAAGTAGTGGTTAACTAAGGGTAACATAACGAATGTCTAGAATTGCACATTTTGTAGCTAAATACACTATGAAACGTACGAAATTCTGAAATTTCCCGACAAATATATTTCAGCTCAAGAAGCGCTAAAATATTTTAAAAACACGTTTTTGAGATATTTTTGTTCGGTATTTTGGAATAACAAAGATGGAAATTGACATCATAGATGGTTTTAACCAAATTGCGTTGAAAAAACATCAATTTTTTGGGATATCAAGGTGACCCAATTACCCTGGAATAGGAACATGTTAAAAATAATTTAGTTTATAGAAATAAATGTAAAAAAGCTGGAATTTTATTTTCGTGAAAAGCAAAAGTATTTAATACGGTTGATCAAAAATTGTTTCAGTTTTGAGAAACAATAGATGTTACATGAAAGGATAGTGTTGGCGCCCAATCATAGATTACAAAAAGGAGAACAATTTAGTGATGCATTTGAATGGATTTTTGTGTTTTTACGAAATATTATATTTTTGTATAAAATTCTAGAATTAAACTGAAACACGAATTCCAAAGAATAATGAAATTTGACAGCTTTGTTTAAATTTTACTTGTTTAACAATTTGCTCATTCAGGCTAATAACATAATTAATAACTGTAAAAACCGTAAAAAAATACATTTTTTAGAGAGAAAGGCGTACAGAAAAAGAATATGATGCACACGAATCAACAAATGGCAGTCATAACCCCAAAATTCCTCTAAAAATAAAAATTTGTATGGCGATAATGGTTGAAAAAAGGTAGAATGTAATTTCTCTCACGTTAAAATCAAACAGAATTTTTTTTATACAATGCACACAAAATTTACCTTAGTCTGTCCTCAGGTTTAGTCTCAGAAAATGAATAACAAACTAGTGTTGACGTGGTGCCTCGCTCGCTTCGCTCGCTCAGAAACTTCGACCCAGTGGAGAGTCGGCTATTCCTTAAGACTCGTTTGTTTACTAACAGCTTTCAATTATATTATAAAATTATATTGATATTTGGGGGTCCAATCATATTTAGGTCCAAGTGGCTTCGATAGATATGTTACAACAATATAGTGTTTCTTATATGTATGAAAATTGAAAATGAGCATTTTCAAAACTTCGACCCCGACAACAGGCCAGCCGAAGTATTAATAAATAAAAGTTGCAAAGCACTTACTTCATGCACTTGTATTCTAATAGACTATTCGATGAATATTACATGTTTACTGTGTTTTACTAATTACTGTCCGTATTATTATGATATTATATATACAATATATATACATATAATTCGTCAAAGATATCTTGAAAGTGTCGAAAAGATCTCTGACGGATATCTTATAGATATCTATAAGACATCTTTTAGATATATCGAAATAGTTATTTTCGTATCAAAGGCGTAAAAGAACTTATGAGCCCCTAGGTGATCACCGCGCCCGAGGGGCTGGCAAAGACTACCCCTGGGGCGTAGGAGGTCGAAACGTCGAAATTTGATGAAAAACAATAGGGTAATTTTTTTGCCGCGATGACCAAATTCAATACTTTTTCAGACAATAGTCATAATCATTTTAAACCAGTTTTTATGGCATTATCGTTGACTTTAGGAAGAAAATGCATAAAACCTTTTTTGTAGAGAATTTCATGCTCTATCTTTTTTGTTTGAAACATTTTTTAATAAAATTTGTATTTTTCAAAATAAATGCAAAAAACTACAAAGAAACTTAATTGAGGCTAATTTTTTTTAGTAATGGACGGGTGGATCTGCCCCAAAATCTAATCAGATCTAAGTTATGCCAAGACGCGTATTTTAAAAAAAAAATTTATGTCAATACGCTTATCCGTTTGCGAGTTATCGCGAGACAAAAAAACGGGACGTACGGACGGTCTGAAACGTCGACATTTGATGAAAAACTATATGGTAATTTTTTTGCCCGAAGTGACCAAATTCAATACTTCGTCCAGACTTAGCCTGGGTCGAAGTAAAATGGAAAGACGGATACATCCAGTTTTTTAGCAGTCAAAAATGTACAATATGATTATGATACTGCACATCGTCATTTTTCGCTAAAAGGAAAATATTAGAGTTGACATTATATACTTTTCACGACTGTAAATCCAATTTCAGTATTTTTGTTTGTCGTCGTTCGAATGATTAACAGAAAGTTTACTATTATTTTAATATTCTATTAGTTTATTACTATTTTTATTCTCGAAAAATAGTTTACAGCATTCTTTAGCCAAAACTTGTTATCCAATTTTGTCTAAATTAATTAAAGTTCATTAGAAAATTTATAAGAATGTTGTTAACATGCAATTTAATTTTTAATGATTTCGATTATTTAAAAATAGATTTGCCGGCTAACTAAGAAAAAAAGTCTCTACCAAGGTAAATGTGAGAGTATAGTTTATTGACACTTCTACAGTTAATTAATAATTAATAAGTAATTATTACACCTTAACGTTTTAAAAGTGAAATTAAATGCAGTAAGATATGTTTATTTACTACAAGAAATGAAAGATAAGTGTTGTAAAATTACAACCAAATATTGCGAACTGATAACAAAGTATTATAAAATTATAACAACATTTGTTATTTTGCAGTCATTTTGCAATCACACAATATTTCGATAATTTTACGCTATTTGTCGAAAGTTTAAAAATTTGTTTGTCATATATGACTATGAAAATGAAATTATAGACATTTTTTAAATTTTTGTTTATTCGAGAGATTTGAAGATATGAAGTTTCAAACGCTTGGTGGCGCACATGTATCGCGATTCATCACGTGACATTATTGTCGCAAGTGGTAAAACACGAATAATTTCGTCTGGAAAACAAGACTTAATTCAACGGCTTTTGTTGCTTGCGATGATAATAGATCCTTATAATTCTTGGCAGTATTCGAGAATTTGTTAAATTACGTGTGTTTAAGCATGCGGTTGCCTAGTGATAATATTGTTTACATATGTACTGTACATATGCAAGTTAAATTTTAAATATCATGCATTCAACGTCGTGTATCAGCGTATCTTCAACATCATTTTTTTATGAAATTTCAACAGTCATTTTTGAAATTTTAACTGTCACCCTGAATTTTTTCAAAATTATGTTTTCTTTATTTTAAAATGGTGGACCAAGATATAAAAAAAAATATTGATATTTCATTTCTATCAATAATCATTCAAGAAAATGAAAGGTATTCAAAATGGCGGAAATCATTTGTGGTTTACGAAACAATTAAGTCAGTTTTCTTCTAGTAGTTGCATGTTTTTTCTTTTTTCCAATTCAGTACTAAAAATTAGTTGATAAGAAAGAATTACATAACAAATGTGGCCTACGATTGGAATATTTTCGTAGTTAAACACTCCATAAATATAAATAATGCATGTGACGTACAAAATATTGAAATTTCCCGACAAATAAATGATTGCATATTCTTGTAGAATATTTGTACAGTAAATACAACAGTAAAAATATTACAAACACGTTTTTTTGCTATATTCGTCCGCTATTTTCAAATAAAAAAGTGTAACTCTGAAAACATTCAGAGTAAAAATTCACATCAAAGATGAGCACTACCAAATTTTGTTGCAAAAACGTTAATTTTTGTATATATCAAGGTGCTTGACATGGAATGAAAACATTTTAACAACAGTTTAAATCATGGACATAAATGTAAAAGAGATGGAATTTTATTTTTTTTAAGTATTGTTTTGGTTTTAAGTAACAGTAGATGTTAAATAAAATGATAGTATCTACGTATCACAAATTATCCCCAAGCGAGAAGAATTTAAGAACGCTTTGGAATTATTGATTATATCTGGGAGTCGAACAAAAATATAATCTGAGATTAACACAAAGAATGACGATTATCTATACAAAAAGAATAGACCTAATATTGTTATAGTATAATTAAAAAAAATTTATCGCAGGGTTATAAAATATCGAATTAATCTGAAACATGAATTCCAAAGAATTACATTAGACAGTTTTGTATAAAGTTTGTTTAACAATTTGTTTATTCAAGTTAATAAAATAATTGGAGACTATTAAAACTTTGATGTCATTCTGTCGACCGCGACAGAACATATTTTAGCTTGACACGATGCAACTCATAACCAATTAAATATGCAAAAAAGAATAAAAGAAGGAGCACATAAATTACTTCTTTATCATTTTGTTATTATTGTAATAACCAAGCATCTTTTTAATTGGCTTAATTATAATTTTTCCGCATACCGAAAAAGAGTTAAATCGTTGCAGCATTAATATGATGAAATATCGTCAACGTGAAATGTTCATCAGAGTGACGTTTACATCCATTATACGGGTTCTAATTACTCAATCATTTAGCATCTACTCTCTAATTTTCTCGAAGAAACGCCCCACTCGAACGTTCTCGACAGGCTGAATTATCGTTCTCCACTCGGGGAGTGTCACTCTAAAAAATTTCAAGAACGTTAACTTCAGCAAGGCGCTGGATGACAAAAAGCAGAAAAATTTCGAAGATTCACAATTCGGGGAAGATGAAATTAATCTCTTCGAGACCCTATCATGGTAAGTAATTTCATATTTAAAAACGCTATTAAATTCGATCATCCCGCGCAAAATATGCCTCTCTCATAAGTATATTCATAACTGGTACTTCATTACGATGAGAGGGTGCTTCCATGATGAGGTGGAGTGATGAGGGGGGCCAAGGAAAAAGCGCTAAGCATGTCGGTCGAGTCATGTCACATCATCGGGGTAGATGATATGCGGACAAGGATGAATATTCTTACGGGCAATTTACTTAATAAATGATCCCATTACATGGCTCCGTAGCGCGCGATAAAAACAGCCAGTTAAAATATCTTATATATCATTCTAACGTGAAATTGGATATTTATTGGTGACAGATGGGACGTGCCAGTTCCGCGGATCGTGCTTGGCAATCAATCATAGTACCCGCGCGCGTCCAACACTAAACTTCCACCTATATATATATATGTATATATAGGTAGCAATACATAGGGGGCCTGGGTTCGGTCTCTCCTCTTCGGTTCGCGTAATGAATTGCATCTACTGTAATAGCAGGTCAGCAGCGGCGACTGCGGCTCCGGTGGTTTGCTTGAAAAATATCCGTAATTCTATTGTTCCTGCCCGAGCCGCCCCTAAGGGGATTGTTCGCGTCGCCAAATCCAGCCTGGGTATTCCGGTATGGACTCGATCTCTGCCTATTAAGTGCACCGAGGTACACCATATCCGCTTGTTGTTGTTTTTTTCTCAAATTTCTCCAATCCAAGTATAACAAGTCCGATTCGACCTGAAAATCTGAGCGCGATCTCTTTCGGTACGCTAGGTATATCGTGTGTGGTTAAAAAGCTTTGAACCGGCTGGTACCGTATTGAATTTTCTGCGTCAGAAAACGAATTAAAAGTCGGATTTCCTATATCCTTTTAGAAACACGAGAAAAACCGAAAATCCTAGAGAGTTTTCGAGAAACATTCATGAGGTAAATGTTTAAAATCGAATTTATCATTCATTTTTCAACGTTGACTAGATCGCGAATTAATCATATTCGAAAAAAATTGGAATTTAATCGCCGGTGTTCAGGACCGGTTTCATCTCTGATGATTAAAACATTAATTCTGAACTCTGTATAATTATCCGGGAGTCTTTTGTTCCAGGCTGCTTTGAATATTCATTAACTCGGTATTTATGTCGATTTAAAGGGTGATTAATGTGCCTGAATTAAAATTCTAAATGTGTAGCAAATCATAATCGTAGGTACTTTTTTAACCGGTAATTAGCGTATCGATCACAGGTTGGGAAATTATCTTAAAATGTTATCTAAGATTGATCTCACATTCCTCGTTACCACTTTCATCAATTCATTCATATTTTTCAGAATTTAATTCATTCGAAATTGTTGCAATTTTTCTGTGCAACGTATCGGCATATCTCTGGAACTTTTGAATTTTAACTTGTTCGCTGTTATGATAACTTTAACCCTTTAACGCCCAGCGGTTTCGATTGAAACCACTTTTGACTTAACACCTTCATAACTTTTACAAAAATTGGAATATTTTCGGTTTCCAAATACCCAACACCTACAAATTTATCCTACTTTGTGCAAAAAATTTATATTGCAATAAAAAATTAACATTTTTTTAATTATTACACTAATAAAAAAAAAATGTTGTGGCAAGATTTACAAAAAAAAACAAAAATCAAAAATTGAATAAAGTTAAGCTAATGAAAATGACTACTCGGGGGTTTTTGGGGTCGCTGATTACGAATCTGCATTTACTTTTTCAAAATTCAAAATGGCAGATCCAATATGGTGGACAAATTTTTAAAACTTGTTGGATTTTTATAAAAATATGTTTCTGGGGGTCCGTAATTAGCCTACTTATTTGTAGCTACCGAGATCAACCACGAGGAGGTTACAGAACTTTGATCTCATTTTTTTTTGTATTTTTTGTATTTTTGTTTTTTTTTCCTGAGTTTTGTTTTGTTTTTTTTTGGGTTTTTAAATTTTTTTTGTTTCTTTGGGTTTTAAAATTTTTTTTTGTTTACTTACTTTTGTTTATTATTCTGAATGAAACGTGGAAAAGCAAGGATTAAGGGAAACTTTTGTTTACTATTTGGAATGAAATAAGGCAATTTTGAATTTTGAAAAACTGATTTCAGATTCGGAATCAGCGATCCCAAAAACTCCCGGTAACATGTTTCAAACGAATCCGACTGTTCTAAAAAAGTCGTGCGTTAAAGGATTAAAATCATAAAAACAACTTTTTGAATGGGTAGTTTATCAAATTAAATGCACCGTAAAAAAATAATTTCTAATTTCAAGTAAATATTTACTTGAATAATAGACGCAACAAAATATTTACTTACAATAGAAAAATAGTTTGTTAATCCAACTAAATATTGATTTGATTTTATCCAGCAAGTAAATATTTATTTAAATTAAGAAAATATTTCCTTATTTTAAGTAAATATTTACTTGAATAATAGTCGCAACAAAATATTTAGTTATAATAGAAAAATAGTTTGTTAATTCAACTAAATATTGATTTGATTTTATGCAGCAAGCAAATATTTATTTAAATTAAGAAAATATTTCCTTATTTTAAGTAAATATTTTGTTGCGACTATTCCAGTAAATATTTACTTGAAATTAGGAATTTTTTTTCCGTGTGGAGTTTTAAATGGATCATTTTTTTTTTGTTAATCGCTATAATTATATGTTTAAGTCCGCGCGAGCTTTTAAATAGCTTGGTCATTTCTGGTACTTGACTCTTCATGTTTTTTTCAGTTTATCCACTACGGATAAGGGAAAACAGTGAAAGTGACATTGAAAATTTTTGTTGAAATTGAGGGATGTTCGCTAACCGGGAAAAACTCTTTTACATAAAAATGGTTCTTCCAAACTCACACTCATAATTATCATTTTTGAAACGGAATGTCCAAAGTTTATTGCAAAAAAGCGAACTGTCAAAAACTTTTAACTCGAAATTAATTAGAATAAACTGAAGAAGGCACACAACTGCAGCCGAAACGTATTTAACTTAACTACTTCGTTTTTATTATTTTATGGACCGTCACGCCGAGATGTTTCCTAAATTCTTTCAAGAATTTATATTTTATTCCTTAAGCGGTCAATAAAAACTGCAATATGGTTTCGACACCAACTCTTACTTCTTTTAAAACGTTAGATATTAATGACCATTATCAATATTTAGTATTTTTCACGCTAAATATACAAGAAATATTTTACAAATACATTTATATCTTTACAAAATTAAAAATAGTTTTTTTTTCCTAGAAACAAAAAATTATTAGTATACAAAAAATGGTGATATTTATTAAAATCTTTATGTTATTTAGTTCGTTTCAACACTAGAATGAACATTGAATTTAATATTTCATATTTTTCTATTGACCGACCCGTCAAAATTTGTATACGATATATCCCTTTTATGTTATTGTTTTTGAGATGTCCAATAAAATCACGCTGAGCATTTACCTACAAGAACAATCGGAATTGTTTGATTTTATCTCATACTACTTGCAGTTTTCATGCCATTAAATTATCGGCAGATTAATAATGTGTCATGCTGATCATGCAAATAACCTAGCATGAATGAGCATGCTTGGCTATCACGATCGAACTTATTCAATTAAAAGTAACTCATCGAGCACTCACGGGTCGGCAGTACTTTAGACAGTTTGCTTTTATGAGAGTGAAAACAGTGCAAAAGCAAAATTGGTAAAATGGGTATTACAGAAAGCTGTCTGCAGCATAATGCTCGAAACAAAGAATATTTGTTTTATAATAAAAAGTCAATAGCAATAAAACACGCATACTGTTCAGAAGTTCTAAGAATTGTCGGTCTGCTTGTGAAGAAAATCCTCAGCCCCACATCACTTACCTACAACAAAGGAAAGATGGCATGTAATTACACATGTCAAGAAAATTAAGTTATATTTCTGCAAAATTGTACAGTAGATAAATAATGACAAATACTTAAGGTTATTATTTATAATTAGAAATTCGTTTGTAATAGTATATTGCGATGTTGTTCATTATAATATATACTTTTTAATGAATGTAGATTGAATTCCTTCGTAAAAGTAGTGCTTAACTATAGTTAAGTATATATATAGTTATATAAGTTAATATATATATAGTTAATATATATTAATTTTCGTTATAAACTAAGATCCAAATGTATAAATTCATATGTATTTGTTTTTGTTTAATTAAATCGGGTTTTTATTTTCCTAATTAAGATATCTTGAATAGAAATAAATAATCCGACATTCGTAAAATTAATGTACTGATCTAAATATTTTTAATATCTTTTAACACTCATCGGTAAAGACCTATTTTGCTCCCTAGTTGCACAATGTTCTATTTTTTGTGAAAATCTCAAGGAAAATTACAAATCAACAATGACAGTAATTGCTAAATACTGAATTTTCAGCAATTCATATTTTCGATAGTAAAATGTCATATCCTGAAGGTATTTTTTTGTAAAGGTATTCATTGTAATCGAAAAATAATTATTTTAACAGACTTTACTATTATAAATTAATATTTGTTTGAAGTAAAGACATGTATTAAAAATACAACAATACAATAGTATCGCGAAAGGATCGTAGGAGTATTGCAGATATAAAATTAAAATAAAAAATGAAATCAATTAAAAAACTCAATTTGAATTTCAAATAATTCTTTTTATTTATAAATTGAATATAATGGCAAATAGATTAAAAAAAAAAACTTAGTAATTTCCTCCGTTGGGATACGAACTTCGATCTTTATATTGTCAGTCGTGCATATGATCACTGGGTCACGTTAAATATTGAATGTTCTATAAAAAATGGCAATCTATACCGAATTTCTGTTGTGTTTAACATTTTTTACGGTAGGCAACATTAAGTGGCAGAGTGGACAGGTGCTCGTTTGACAAGATACGATCCGGGTTCAAATCACGGCGGGGACAACTTTTTTTTAAATTTATTCGGGATTACATGGGATTTATAAATATATATAATTATTTAAAATTGAAATTACTCATATTTATAATATTTGCAATACTTTTTCCGTGCAATTATACCCACAAAACGTGATGGGATTTTATTATTCGAGGTACTACCAATCCCATCTAGTCTTCACAAAATACTAATGCCACATTACGTAAATATTATCTATGTAATTCGACTAAAAGTTTTCGAAATCCAAATAAACTCTAATAAATGAGAGTATTTCAAACGTCAAACTGTATTTATTCATTCTTATTGCCAGGTAAGGTTTTCAGATATTTATTTTACCGAGCGCGATATTACTCTAGTAAATCTGATCGCAGGAGTCTGGTCATACCCAGTGGTACTTAATATGTATGCATATAGTGTGCATGCGAATGCAGATGTTCGCTCGTAGTCGCGACGTTATGAGCAAGAGTTGACGTCTCTCTATGCTCGAAGCGACAGGCCAGTACCTTCGGGAACGAATAGACATACGTACGAGAATCTCCCGATTTAATATGTTAGCAGATACACGAAAGCTCGCAATTACCCAATCTCCAAGGTACACCGATTTATATAATAAGTATCTGGTGCATCCTGTTCTATGGCTTTTCGTCTAGAATTACAGAAACGACTACCAAAATTAAATTCTTTTTGGTCCCCTCAAAAATACCTGCGATACTTCTACGAGGCTAGTAGTAAATTTGTCATTGTCAATGGAGGTAATATTCTAATGGTTTAACATAACGAAGTAACAAAAATTTAGTTGCTAGTTAATTATATATATTAGGTTCTATAATTTTCTTAACCCTTAACTGCATGGTATCGATCCAGATCGAGATATTTTTATAATGTACTTTTTACATATTTCAGGTATTTATTAATTACAATTTTTTACATCATAACTTCAAGAATGTGTTAGGAAATATAAATAAATCAATATTTATCATGAATTATTACATTATATTGCGTAAAGTAGTAAACAAATTCTAAATATGAAGAATTTTTTCACAAAAAATTTGTGCTGAGACAAAGACGTAACTCAAACATGAAGAAACTGGGTCCTTTGAGGGTTTTCGAGGTCGCTGATTACGAATCTCATCTCATAGTTTCATATTCAAAATGGAAGATTGAACATGGCGAACCTGAATGTTTAATGTCACAGTTCGATATTGTAAAACTCTTGTATTCATCGTTTTGTTCCAAATAATTCACCGAAAATAAATAAAATTGTTACAAGTTCGCCATCATAGACCAAACATATTACGTTTTGAAAATCTGAGTTCAGATTCGTAATCAGCGGCCACGAAAACCCCCGAGTACCCAATTCCGTCGCGATCAAATAACTTTTCTGCATTTCCGTTCGCCATTTTCGATCCGCCATTTTGTATTTTGAAAAAAGTTCAGATTCGTTATCATCGACCCCAAAAAACTCCAGTACCAAAATTTAAAATCAATCCAGTAAATTTTTCACATTACGTTCCACCATTTTGGATCCGCCATATTGAATTTTGAAAATCTGAATCCAGATTCGTAATCAGAGAGCCCGAAAACCTCCGAATAATGCTTCAAAGGGTTAAGTGTTCTGTGATTGCAACTGCGAAACTGCTTCCAGAAGCAATATTTTTGTACTATCGATTTGCATCACAAATTTCAAGAAAATATTTCTGAACATGAATTTTTCAAAGAAATGAGAAAATAAATACAAATTTTTCTAAATTTTTCGACCGCAAAACATTTTTCTTGAATAGAAAAAAAATGTTCTAATCGGTTGCTTCAAAATGGCTCCTAATGTAATCATTTCGCTTTATGAATATCTTTATTTACAATCCTTTTTCCATTTTTTATATATATTATTTATTTGAAATGTATTGGCTCTTTGCCATTCTTCTTTAATCGTTGTCCCTTAACTGGTCACTTATTCTGTTCTTAGGAAGAAGGATAAATAATCGTAAGTAAATAAAAATTTATAAATCTATAACAAGTGATTGCGTAAGAGGACATTTTGAAAACGTCGATTGTGAAAAATACTTTTAATCAGATATTAGGAATACAATTTTACAGATTTTCTAACGTTAGAACAATTTTTTCAAAGTACAAAAAATAAGTATTTTTTTCTTAATTTTTCGAAAAATAGAGATTAGTTAACATTTTCTTGAATTTTTTTAAACTGTCATCGATAGAGTGAGCTCGAAACTATGAGAAAGTGAAATAATATGTGAATTTTCAGCCATGTAACGTAATGATTACAGACATCTAAAATATTTTTTTCTGACAGAGGGTAAGAAGTGACCCAAAAAAGAAAAAAAAAAAGTTTAAATGTTTTTTTTTCACTTTGTTTGAAAGTAAAAAAATATTTTATAAAGTACAACGAACGTTTCTTCTTCTACAAATTTCAATATTTTTTTATAATTGTTTTTTGTTTATTTCTCAGATACTCTTCAGAAATAAGGGTATGGATTTTGCGATACTTTAACTTTGAGAAAAATTGGAGTCAAGTAGAAACAAGTACAAAAAATCCTTCCACAAATTTCAAGATTAATTATTTATTTATTTATTTATTTATTTATTATAATGTATTATATTTTTCGTAATGCTTTTTTTGTTTTGTTTCTGATAGTCTTTCTAAGAAATTTTTAAGAAATATTCTATGTAACATAGTAAACATATAAACGTAGCACGTAAACGTAGTTTGTCTGCACTGTTTTCGTCTGAATTTTTGTAAAACTAAAAGTTTTTGAATGATTCATTAGTGTTTTAAAATTTCTCTTTCATCACTCATTTTCTTAAATTTATTTTCACGTACGAAACCTAATTACAGGTTTATTAAGCTTAAATCATGATACATATTTTGTAACATATAATAACTTTATGCAAAAACATTATGACTAACTAAACATTTATTAATACAATAATAAAAAATGCTTACTTTTGTTTTTATGTTTTTAAAATTGTCATATATGAAGAGTATTTTAGGTCTTACTAATCCATTTATTAAATAAAGTAAACAACAAATAATTTGCGTGGAACAAAGACTAACTTTCTTTAGTATTATTTTTACTATGACTGAAAGGCAAAGTTTTCGCTTTTTTCGAGGCTTGCAATAGAACGTGATGATCATCTCTTATAAGAATTCAAGATTATTTTATGTTAAAAGGTTCGTTAAACGAATTTTTAGGTTACGTAATTGATTATAAAAATTGTTATAACGAAGAAGATCGTAAGATGAAATACGATGGCAAATCATAACGGAAACTTTTTATCGACGTAATATCCTTCTACTTTTCGGTTCGTAAAAAATCTTTTATATTTTGAATAAAATTGTTTATACCGCAAGTTTTGACATTTCTTGGACTTTTAAGTATTTCTGAATGTTTCCCTCTAACGAGTCTCTACGTGGAGTTTATGGTATTTGAACATTATTTCGTCTCTCGTATATACTCACTATACTTTTACTTACAATTTTTATGTCCGAAATATTTTTTATTATCGATTCTTAAAAATTATAATTTTCACTGTTTTTCTTTTGAATTTAATTTAAAAATTAATTTGTTATTTTTTATCATGGTTTCTTTACCTGCATTCAAGAACGACAATCAAATTTACCATTCATGGCAATTTATTTGATGCATTTCTCGCTTTAAAATTGATTTTTTATGAAAATCCTTTTCTCGATTTCCCAAAATATTTAGAAAAGAGTTTTAATATTTTGATAACGCGTTCAAGTATGATTTCTATCGAAAACTATTTTTATTGTTTCATGACATTTTTGGCAACCGTCAAATCAATTACAGAAAACATTTGGCGTATTATCAAAAGTAACTAGATTCTGATTTGTTACAGACTATTTCTTACAACCTCGCACTTGTTCATAATTCATTGACTTTTCAGCAGTTGCATATATCTCGTCCGTGTCGCAATTAACTGGTAATGTTTCCTCAAAATGCCGAAAGCGGTGTATTGATGTATGTAATCGCAAGGCTCATTTCGCCAGCGGAAATCATTTTGCCCGCCTCTATTCCATTCATTACAAATTATAGCAATGAAATTACTACAAGAAGAGAGATAATGCAGCAGCCATTCTCCATAAAGCACAATAATCGTATCGCTGCCGTTCAATTTTATCATTTTTCATGCGCGTGATGCGCACGTACGCATCCAAATTAACTTTTTGTAACTTACATGCTTGTAATAAAGTCCATTAATGGCTGCAGAGCAGTAGCTGCTTTAGTAGCCGAAATTTTCAAGAATTTTTCCAGGGTTTTCAAGACACGTTTCTTTCTTTCGAGGCTGACTTGACAAATGACTTTCGTTATCTCCGACGTCTTCAGACACCGAAGCACCTCGAGTTTATTACACGCCGCCGAAGCTATATTTCTATGATAAATTTTGCCAGCCAGCGCGTTACAATTACTGTCAATTATTCATTTTGATGATACGTTTTTCTCAGGACTTGATTTACTATTATGATTTATTTTTAGCCACGAATTACTCGCGAATTTGACAGCGGGAGGGAATCCTGGGAAAGTGGCCAGGTTAACGACTCTTATATCTGAAATTTCAATATGATATGATCTAGAGGCCGCGTAATAAGGTTGTCGGCGTGCGATCCGATCCCGTGCGATGCACCGTATGTCACGACTTGCTTGAAGAATGCGGGACAGATAATTTAATAGCGTCGCTGTGAGAACGTCATTACCACGGTTGTAATTTATTAAGGCGCAGCAGCCTGTCTTGAGCCGTCTTATGTTCGTGGTGTAAAACATGTAGCGCTTACTGCATCTCGCAATGATCAGCTGTCGTGTGCTCGTGTTTACATATCAACATTTGTTTACTTCAAACCACATACTCCATGCGCAATCATGCTTCTAATATAGATCGTCATTTGCTGTAAGTTCTCCAGGAATGTGTAACAACAATTCTGGAACAATCGCCCATCATTTTTAACTGCCAACCATTTTGATAGTCTAGTAACGATTGTAATCTATTTAGGGTTGGTGGGTTTGGGACTGAAGAATAATGGTCTCTATTTCAGAAACTATTTAGATTTTACTGTAACGATTAAAAAAATGTTGGATTTTTGTGCTGCACTGGCGCAGTAATTTTATATAAAGATCCGCAGTAGCGGGTGGTCTTTGCAATCAATCTAAGTTTAAAAGACTAAATTGGGTTATAATAACTAACCTTGTAGTACTTATTATTTCTACTAAACACACGGAATCAAAGAGAACAGTAAACCAATATTTTAAATCCAACACCCTATTAAACGGTGACAAATAAAAAATAAATGCATCAAACTAAGACGATCAATCATTTTGATTCTAAATCGTGGAACTCTATGTGGTCCGTTTGTCGGCCATTTTTATTTTTTCAACCAAAATGTATCAGGTACTATAGTTAGTCTTTTGAAGTGTAGTTTATAGCTATGAACGGTTCGTTTCCAGCACCCAGTATGATAATTGTGTCAGTTACCCACCGCTGTCACCAAAATATGATAATCATTGACACGTTATCGTACTTTGTTCTATTTATAGAAGAATTAGGTTTGGCCGGTTTAGGTTCTCCAACCTAATTGGATGAGGCAACATAGCCAGAGATTTAAGATGTGGTTTTATAGTAATCAACGGGTTGTTTCCAGTAACTATAATTGGAGTTCTAACAATATCATCCATCTCTTAAAATATGCCAGGTGTAAAATATGCCAACATCTACCGCTGTTATTACCAAACAATGAAGATCATTCCCAACGGGACGGAAGTACCCAAATGTTGCTAAAACGTTTTTAGAATGTTCCAAAAACGTTCCTAAAACGTTAAATGTCTGCAACGAGGATGAAACGTTTATAAAACGTTTTAGAAACATTCGGGACTTTCGTGCCTGTTGGGTTAGTACTTTATCGCACTTCGTTATATTTCTTAAATAAATAGATTCGACCAGTATGGTTTTTCCAATCATATTGGATCGAGCATTATAGCAAAACTTTTAAGGTATAGTTTGTAACAATGAATGGTTTGTTTCCAGTAAGTACAGTTGGAGTTATAACAATAACACCCTTTTTTTAAATTATGCCGGGTCCCTACCGCTATCACCAAAAAAAGAAGATTATTGGTACTTTATCGTACTTCGTTCTGTTTGTGGAAGAAATACATTCGGACAACCAATGTTTGATTTTTGCAATCAAATTCGATCAGGTATCATAGCCAGGCTTTTAAAGTATAGTTTATAACAATTAACTGCTTGTTTCCAGCAACTACAATGGGAGTTACACCAATATTACCGATTTTTAAATTATGCCAGATCTCCAACGCTGTCATCAAAATACAATCATCATTGCTACATTATCGTACTTCTTACTATTTTTGGAAGAAATAGATTCCTTTAAAACTTAACTAGCGTACACACATGAAATTTATTGTCATATTTAGTAGAAGAAATCATGTTTCCAAATATGAAGATGAGGAATTTGTGCTAACTAAAAAGACCAACCCAGGCCAAATATGCATCACCACAATGACTTCTCCTCAAAACATATCGATTAAACATATTACAAAAAGAGATTCCAAAAAAGAAAATGATTCAATTTTCATCCCATAAACTGTAATGTTACAGAAAAATACGACGTGTGCCGAAAGAAGGCAAGTCCGATCTAGTTTATCGCCACCACATATTTCCCCCACGTATTATACCTCCAACAATGTGGTTCGCACGCGTGCGCATAATGTGAATATATGGCCAGGGTGCGGGGTTTGGCAGCCTTCGTTTTAGGATGAAACAACCTAGGGTGGTAACCAAAAACGGATGACGAAGCCGCGGGCACGATCACACTGAGATCCGGAGGAAATTAACGACCTTCGTGGACGTATCCGTCCAGAGTGTTCCGAAAACCCTTTAACCTCGTATCCTCGCAAAGGCTCTTGGTTCCGCTACCGGAATCCTCCCCAGGATTATGTCGTTCGCTTAACAGGACGTAAATGCAAAAGAGCAAAATCGTTTCTTATCAGACTAACCCTAGATGCATGTTTTCCGAATTAAGCGACTTTCTCATAGATTTTACCGGCAGATTCCCTACATGGAATCGAGATTCAATTAAGGATGTGTTTTTAAAGTAGAACTTTTTGTAAACTCGCGCTAAAGAGTTCAGTGCATTTATAGTGTTAATCTATTGCTTTATATAATCAGTCTCTAAAAAGGAAATTTCATTAGCATCTTTTGCCTCTCTTCTATAACTTAAAGAACAATTAACAAGTATAGATATACAGTGTGGACGTCGGCCAGCGGGTCTTAGACGTAACTCATGTTAAAGAAGTAACTAGATCATCAATCGATTAATTAGGTTTTGCTACAGTCTTTTAATTCCTCGCAATGCATAAATAAACAGAATTAAGAATTGTAGCAAATCCGACAAGGCCTAAATACCGCGTGATTAGTCGACTGATCTAGTTACTTCTTTAACACATGATACCTATGACCCATTGGCCTACGTCCACCCTGTATGATTAATCAATATTTGGACAAGCTTTTAAAAATTACATTAGTATATAATATGTTAGCAAATATTGATGTTTTAGGATTATATAAATTATGTGGTGTACAAAATTAATCAATGTTAGTTAAGCATAAAGATATCTTTACTAAGATCCTTAATTGTAAAGTCAACACTAAATCCTTGATGTGCTAAATCATGATTCCGGCCATCGACATTCATTCATGAAATGTATTATAACACTTACAAAAGATACTGTACTGTGACAAAAAAACTTAGTTCAGATAAAAAATAAAACAGCTGAGAACTTGTAAAGAATTCAACCACTCCATCAAAAAGTCTACTTTATTGCAAATCTACCTTTGAACAATGAACTGCAATTTTCTGCTTATTGACAAGGAAATGTTTGAATTATATAAAACGAAGTGCAAACAGCAATAAGTCTCGAGCGTACGCACTTTCATAATATTCCTTATTTATTCAGTGAGCCAATTTCGTTTACAACAGTTCCGTAGGCTTTGAAGTATCATTCATTAAGTGTAATAAACTACTACTCGAAACTCGACGGAGCGGTGGCGCGCAAATAATAAATAGTACGAATACTTAAAATTGTATCGCTTTCATTAACTGGATCATATTAAGCGGAAAACTCACTGAACGAACTTTTTGGTTCTATGTATGTTTAGAACATCTACAATTTGAGTTGTATGTATGAAATCGAAACTGATTTTTCAATCCCTGGAGGTCCGCAATATCCCATGATTATCCATCCTCCAATTTGGAATAGCAACGTTTGGGCAACTTTACAGCGTGATAAACTAGCCTCGAATTCGCTCTCGCGTTTTCGCCCGATAACTTTGGTCCTCGTCAACGTCAGGCGCTTATCGAGTTAGAGATTACATATTACACCGAGGTCATGTACCTGGAGGGCGCATCGTGGTGATGCACAGCATAATGGCGCGCACACCGGAAGGAATTCCCTGACAACAAACCGTGAACCAGCACGGCTGCGGGCAACGCATTATGTAATCGGATACTTTCAGAATGCCGCTTAATTTCTCCCGAAGGTTCCGTGACGTGCAAGAAGCGAGAGCACACACCCACGCTAGTTTCTGGAACGCCCGAGATTATGGGAAGCGAGAGTTTTTGGTCCATCTACTTCAAGAGGTCTGGTGAAAAGCGTGAGGATAATGACAACACTGCGCTGACCAACTTATTATGAGAAAAGAGGATGAGAATCGCCATGAGAGATGGATGTAACTGGTCATAACACTGATCTGAATTCGTTTTTTAGACATGATCGATGGCACATTTCCTATTGATGTTGATCATCATCATTTGTCACTTGTTGATCATATTTGATATGAATTTCCTCCTATCGCCACAATTCACAGGCTTGGCAGTTCTGAGGAAATAAAATGCTACCAGGGTCGTATTTACATACTATTTTCTGCGGAGTCGGACCTCATTTTTTCGCGACTTACATGGGTAGTTTTTCCCGCTTCTATACTAGGGTCTGCATTATTTATAAATTACGTAAACTCTTTCATGCTTCTTTTTATTCCTGTTCTTGTTTGCCAACCCCGCGCAATATGCAATTTACTTTGGAGATGAGTAAATATTTTCCAACGTACATGTAGTCTGAAATTACAAACCATATAAAAATGTACTATTTGTTCAGCTAAAGAATTGTAGCTGTAGCTCAGGTTACCTAATTATATAAATTATCTTGAAAACGAGTACGGAACTATTTTGTCTTGCGCGGTGCACATGATGATGCAAAACCGACCATACAGCACATCGCAAACTTTTTGGGAATCTTGTAAGTTTCGAAGTAAGCACTTGTCAGCATGATCCTCATGACGTATGCATCATAATTGGAAGGAAAAAATCAACATCAGTTTTATTGGTAATCAGGTAATTGTCCTCTTGTATTGACCAATTAGATTCATCAAAATGTTAATGAAAGAAGAAGGTTTACAAGTGGCCGATGTCCTGAAAGTACTAATAGGTTATCCCGAGGATCACCTGTGATATTTCCTACTGATAATTCATCGTACATGGCGGATGGAAATAAGTAAAAGTATCCTATTATCACCGGCACTTGAAAGTGTTCACACGATGAGCCATTAAAGAGCAAGTTACGATACATCGAGGAATGTGGCACGTATAGGAGCAACGTAACAAAATGCGTAATTGAATCTGGATCACCGCATGCCTTCCAATGATTAACAATATAAACGCACGGAAATCGAACTATCACAAATTGGCAAAGTCAAGAAAATGCAATCAACGACGAAATGGAAGAGGAGGAACCTAATCCTAGTTTTACAGGGCTATTGCGCTTTTTCCTTCATCATATTACCTGTCAATACATCGTGGTTTTCACGAGCTCTAGAAGGTTCATTTTTGCTAAACTTCCGTCTCCTCTTCCACTCTCTGCCCTGGGATACCTCTCGCTCTTTTCCCTCACACTTTGGTGCATCTTTCGTCCTCGGGCTGGTCATCTACTCGCTCAGCAAGTATACGAAGTCTGGGCACGAGGAACGGGAGAAGGAGCATTCTTGACCTGCACCACGCCATCGACCAACGCGTGGCGAGCATTTCCAGTTTCTCCCGAGATTGCGATAGCGAACGTGACTCGCAAATTCGATGTATAATATCTCCCCTGACGTTCTCCCCAATAATGGATGGGATTAATTCGGATTATTGGCATATAGTTAATTTAAGGTTTTGTATTCATGCGGAATTGGAATATCGCTTAAATATCAATTAGTGCCCGATAATGTCCAAACATGGCATTTAGTTCATACGATATTCAATTTCCAAGAGCTTGTTTTCCCTGATAAAAAGTTAGCTTGCAAGAATTGCATGAATCCACGCGATGGGTGATTTAATTTTCCAACTAACCTAGTTCGTTTGGCATAAGTTCTAACGGAATAAATAGTTAGCGAGACCAAAGCGGCTCAGTCGCCAAATGAGTTTCGGTGGGGAATCAAATCATTTTCTGCTAGAAACTAAATTTGGTCAGTAGAATTATAAATTCATGTTGTAAATAGCCGTCCTCTAACCGCATTCTACCTCTGACGATATGTTTCGATTACCTAGAAAGGTAACGCTAAATCGTACATTTGCTTCGGTTAAAAAATATTCTTTTTTACAATAGAGTTGCGAAAAATGTAGGTCAAATATTCATCCAGTGAATTGCAATCGTGGGAAATTCGAAACGCATTCTGTACTTACAAAGTATGGAGATTATTCGCATACTAGTAAACCTGTCAAAATTAAATGCCATGCATAGAAATGCATGAATTGTTCATTGTTGGAACTCATCTGGTTTTTCGTCCTTTCTGTTCCCCAGGGCATTCCAAGACCTACATAGAAACAAGCCATTCTTTAGAGAATGATAATAATCCTCAATGCGAATAGTACTGGTAATAAAATAAACAAAACAATTATTTGCTGCTGAGAACAGAAAGTTTGAAAAATTAATGTGAATCTGGTTCCTGATGTAGAACTATCGCAATACCATAAATTCTTAGCACGACGTTATTTTCGATTTGCGAACTATTTTTCCGCATCGTCGAAAAGTACGAAGACTATTACCGCAAACAGACGAGACCTACACTGTCGCGTAAAAGTTTATCTAGCATATGATAATTCTCCGTTATCTGGAAGTTGCAAGGAACTTTCCCAATCGCCGAATCTTCGGGTTTCAGTTTGTTTGCATAATAACGCGCTTTCGTTGCATCAGTTATCTAAAAACGAATTACGTTCCCTGGATACTCTTCGAAAAATCGTAACCGTCGGAGGAAGCGCGTTCGATATCGGACATTAAAATTCCATTTTACCCCACGATGGCATTCAGTCGCCGGCGCCGGTGGTTTTGATTTCGCCGCGCGGCATCCTCCCTTGATCGATCCTATGGAAGGTTTCCAGGGTAGCTTATGACGATATTATCGGGTTGCATCCCTAACTACGAAAGCGACGCTGGAAGCGGCAATGATTGCGGGGCCCTTCCACATGGGCGCAGCTTCCTGCGCGATAGTGAAGCGAGAATTTACGAAGGTTCAGCCCATTCGCCATCAACTGGAGCTCCGCGGCGGAAAGGTCTGTTGCAGTTGGCCTCCGACGTAAATGTTTGTAGGTTCAGGTTAAGGGGGGGTTTGCGGGGGATGAAACTCGATACCGAATCCGACCGTGATTAACGGCGTTTCACGCTCGTCGGACTCTTGGAGGATTTGCAACTCGCGAGCTTTTCCTGGAGCAATGACCCTTCCCGCTCCGAAAGGGCCTTCGTCCGATATGAAAAGCCACGCGTGACCTCTACGCGCGACATCTGCGATGACTCAGGTCCCGGATTCGGTTCCGACTTCTTGCCGTCCGGAGTTATGCCGAAAACGTCGGTTTTGTCCCGAGGCTTCTTCGATCTACGCGATTCCAACGCGCGAATTATGCCGCGAGATCCTCGTCACTTTTTCCAGGGTTTTCCCCAGCAAGTTGGACAATCGTACGAGTCGCCTGGTCAGAAGAAACAATAATTTGGGTGCTCGTGGTCACTACAAGAAAATGACCTGCTTTTTGGTAGACGAATGGTGGACGAAAGGACGAAAACGAATTTTGTTTTTGCTATGTAGGTGCACGTAATGTTGATGGGCTAGGTAGGAGCTGTCTTATTCGAGACGAGCTTCCTCACGCATGATCAGGATACCTTCTAGCAAACGTTCACTTTTGTGCATGAGTGTTGGAATCAACCCTTTTCATGCCAATTAGCCACAATTTTGTCATATTTTACAAGTGAATATTTATGTGTGTAATGATAAGCAATAAAATTTCAAATCATATTTTCGGACGTATATTTGTCTGTACTTTTCAAATCTGTTATTAGTTTTGTTCTATGACTTTTGATTTTTCAAAATGGCGGCTAATTTACAAAAAAAAAACTACTGACTAATAATGTTCCCATGTTCCGATCGGCACAAGTGTCTAGATCCTCAGCATAAATAAAATTTAAGCGACGTAGAATGTCAAAATTCAAAATGGATAATCCGATATGGCGGCTTTTACACGTATTTTTTAAGTTTTTTCATTTTTTTTATGTTTTTAGTCCCTGACGCTTATATTATATTATATCTCAGTTTGATATCGATTATGCAATAGAAGAGCATTACATTAAGATGATATGGAATTAAAAATAGTGGAAAATATTCTGTTTTCTGTCATAATCGATATCAAACTGAGATAAATAAAATAAATCTATTGAAAAAGCAGATGTCATAGACTAAAAACATAAAATAAAATGAAAAAAGAACATAAAAATGCGTGAAAAAGTCGTCATACTGGATAGGCCATTTTGAATTTTGACATCCTGCGTCGCTTGAATTTTACTTGTGGTTATTATTCCACAGGATCTAGACGCTTGTACAGATCCAACAACGATAACATTATTAGCCAGTACGTAAAAAAATAAACAAATTTAAGAAATCACTTTTTTTTTGTAAATTTGCCGCTATTTTGAAAAAATTAAACGTCATAGAACAAAACTAATAGCATATTTGAAAAGTGCGGACAAAAGACATAAGAAAATATGGGTTTGATTTTTTGTTTGCTCATCATTACACAGATATTCACACACAGAAAATCACAAAATAAATGTGGCCTTTTGGCACGAAAAGGGTTAATTTAAAGAATAAAAGCTGAGATAAATGTTATCGGAAATTTTACCTTTCGGAGTGTTAACTTGAGGAGAGACTAGCGATTATTAGATTAAATCATAAAATTACTACCAAAAATTAATGAGAATAAAAACACAAAATGTCTATTAATGATCGAGTTCCTATTTCGGATTTCAAGGATTATTGGATATGTCTAGGTAAAAGTGACTTTTACTGTAATTAGTGCCCCCTAACTGCCTTTCGAAATGTATCTAATTTCTCTCTTTTGATTCAAAAAAAATTGAAATTAGCTCCTAAATAAAGGGAAAATACATATTTTGTCGTTCATAATTCTATAGTTAAAGAGAAACAAAATTAATTAGTTTTAAACAAATTTTCGTGGTAAAAATGCATTTTTTCTATTTCAAGATGAAAAAAATCTCTGATCCTCAAAACTTTTTTTTTACTTACAATATAGTTGTAGAATTTGATACATAAAACAAAGGAGGAAAATCGTCGACATACCATGGTTTGTGGAAAACATTCTTACTAAAGAAAAAAAGTTCAATTTTCATGAGGAATATGTGATTTTTCTGTACAAAAAAAGGACGAAGAAATTCTTGTGAGAAAGTTAAAAAATTTCGTTTTTTTCTCAACTACAAATATACAGTTTTTATCTTTTATTGAAATAAATGACAAACATTAATGACAAAATAAAATAAGTTACAAAAACTTTTTTTTATGTAAAAATAAATTATAAAAAGCTTGGGGAACAGGGACTTTTTCTATACAAAATGGTAGAAACCGAAAAGTTACCGCCACATCATTGGACGTTATTTTTTACATTTCTACTCGGGTACTTGGATTGCAATTTGTCTTAAAATTAACAAAAAAAGAAGTTAGCATGTAACATTTACAATACAGTCTATAATATAATGTACCATGACTATTTAATTTGCCATTTTGCAGTAAATGATATTTCATGATCAAAATGCAACAAATGACAGTTGAACCTTTTTTTGTCAACATGAGACCATATGAACGTAAAGTTTTCGTCAAAAAGGTAAACTTTAATACAGAATTAACCTAACTTTATGTATAGTAATCTAACCTAACCTTACATTATCAATCCTCGCCTAACTTTCATCACACGACTACAACATAAACATTTTATCAAAAAACAAATACCGGGTTCCTGTAATTGTAAATATTAACCTGACCTAACCAAAAAAATATATTGTCTTGAACTGTTTTGTGGTGAAATATGCCTGACGAATCTATTTTGTGATGAAAAGACATGTATGTAAATCTTTTTATTTCTGAAATTCGAAGCATTTGGAATCTGCGTATATGAAAATCATGTAACAATTGTTATAACCATTTTAATTAAATTGTTGAGTACCATAACATATAAAATGCAATCTATAATGTAATCGGGAAACCTTACGCTTAGTAACAAGCGTGTACGTACGTTATCGTTATAGACTGAACGGTATATTAATAAATACTTATGAAAATCGTCTTCAAATTCCAAGCATGTAATCTCTGATAATCTGATAGAATTTGCGATTGTTAATCTCAAGAGGAAGCACTACGTGGTCCAGTTTTCTCTCAAATAATAACGATAACAGTAATTGATCAATTTTCCATGCTTCATCGAACAAGAAAATTGTTGTTGGACTGTCGTACGTTTCTGTATCGACATATAAATTATTTCGAATTTGCATTTCAAAGCAAATTCTAAAGAATATTATCATCGTGAGTATACGTAAAAATTGGAATTTCTAATGTGTATTTAGAACATTCTGATGTACTATCTAGCTTGGAGGTAGATCTAGCATTTGCTGCAAGAGATCTAGTGGAATCTTTCATATTTTATTTATACATTAGGTTTTTTAATAGCTATGTAATTAACTAAGTATCAAATTTGTTTCTTTCGTCTAATTTTTTCGTGTTATGATAATTTGATTACTTTAATACGTTTTCAAATTAATGTATAACTAAGTCACTTTAAACACTTCAAACAAACAGATTGCATTAGTGATGTAGAAAAATGTTTTTCATGAAAATGATCAAAATTTTAATAAGTTGAGGATATTAAAATAATATAAAAATTTTCTTGAATTGTCATGAAAATTAATGAACATTTCTGAAAAAGTATTATTCTGATTTTATAGTAGAAATCCTGCATAAATAATGCACAATAAAATGAAATTCGCTCACGAGGAATTTCTAAACATATTCTTACTTTTGGATGTAACATTAAGATATTTGATGAGTGACAATTTTCTAAAATATGTTCGGATAACATGTATTGATTTTCTATGTTACATATTTTTGATTAATAAGAATAACATATAATTTATAATGTTGTTTTCCATTTCAGGTAAGTGCAGTCACTTGATAAGTTGCAGGATGTCACTTGTATACTACGTAAGGTATGAAAAAATTGACGTCATTTAAATTATCAAAATAAGAAAAATAGTTCGCTCGTCTAGATTATAATGAAAATATAAGAATTACGTGATATTACTCGCGGAAAGTTAGAAAATACTATATGAATTGTCTAATATTAATAATGTGATAACTTCGATATCTATTCTGATAATAAAAATCTCAATGGATAATTTGTGAAGTTCACAAGTGAAGCTTGAAATTTGTATTTCAGAAATTGTTTTATGTTATTGATTCTAGTTGTACTTAATACAACTTAAAAAAATATAACATAAAAAAATTCAATTTATATAATGAATATTCTATTGGCTGTCGGATAACTCGAGTTCGGCCCTCATTTTTTTTTTAAATTAAAAAGTTATTCTGAAATGTTATTTATCGCAAAGTGGTAAGTTGACGTTTTACAGTACTTAACCCATTAACGGCCAAGGGACTTTCCAAAGGACCGAAGGCCCAAAGGACCTTCTTGCTTCAATTTCAATCGAATTTCAAAGAAATGTCCACAAAAGTGGGAAATATTTATTGTTACCAATTTTTTTCGAGCCCTTAGAATATTGGGATTCTATTGAAACTCTGAAGAAAGATGAATAAAATACTTCAATTTTAAGAAAACATTTTTCTTCTATATCTTACATCATTTTAACGACCTCAAAATAGCCGTAACAATGAAAATTGTTTTGACATTCAATAACACAAACACGACAAGCTTTATTAAAAAAAATTCTATGAATGTAAAGTTCTTAGAATTTATCGAGAAATATCCTGCAATTTTTTTAGGTATTTTTTACGATATTTGGGAATTTTTAAAACATTTGTTTCCAAATTGTAATTTATTTACGAAAAATTATGAAAAATGGACTGTATTCTCTGATGAATTTTAAGAATTTTTTGATCTATGCAATTTTTTTCAAATGTTGACAGTTTTTGAGAAAAAAAATCCTAAGCTTTAATATTTGAAATTCATTTTCTCAAAAACTATCAACTTTTGGAAAAAAAGGAGAACAAACTCTTAGAATTCATGATAGAATACACAAAATTTTTTTCAGAATTTTTTGAAAATAAATTGCAATTTTTAAAAGAAAATCATCAAAAAAATTTTAAAAAATTTCGTGATTTTTCTCGATAATTCGGAGAACTTTTCATTCCTACCATTTTTTAAAAAAAGATCGTAGTTTTTTAGTTAGAGCGTCCAGAAAATTTTGAAGAAATTTTCATTGTTGCGGCCATTTTGAGAATGATGCAAGGTATAAACGTAAAATTTTTTCGTAAAGTATTTTATTCACCTTTGTTCAAAGTTTCAATAGAATCCAAATATTCTAAGTATAAACATTTCCCAATTTTTTGGACATTTTTTTCGAATTCGGCGCCATATTGGAATTCCTAATGGCTGAAACTCAATTTTTACCTCGGAATCTTGAAGAGCGACCTGGAAAACTGTAGGGTATGTACCTCTCAATTTTTGTAAACTTCGATATTGATACGAAATACTCGATTGATGTAGATGCAAGAAAAGTGTCCTGTGGGCATTAATGGGTTAAGTTCTTGACGTTGTTTTAGGTTGTTGCATTTTGTAGTTCGAACAGTTATTACAAAGAAACATTTTATATTTTATAAATTTTAATATTTTACACAAGCTTTAAAAGAATGCGATTATTGAATAAAAATACTGTATGTTGACACATCTGGCCAATTCAACGAGCAAAGTAAAATTTTAAACAAATAAAAAATCTGGAATAATTAAGCAGTCGTGTATGCCGATATTTATTATGTAAAAACAAAAAGATTAAAAATTAGAAGCTTTATTTCTGCAGTTTAAATTACATCCATTGCATATTCCGTGTCGCCACAGGTTTCGAAAGTATGACACGTTATTTGGCGAATTCGAACATTAATAATGACATTCGTGGTATATTTAGTAATATGAGCGAAACAAATATTATTTTATTCAACTATGGACCATTTTTATTACAGTACAAATAAATCGTTTCTTTTTAAATACGGAAATAAATAATATTGGTTTTAAGAAAGAAAATAGAGTGAATTTTAGTACTCCGAGTCATGTTTTCACACTCTGAAACATTTTACGAATAGTATATTCGATGCCACAGTATCAAATTTCCGTTAGAATAATTTTGAAAATAACGGAACAATATGGCGGAATATATATTTTCCCATTGAATTACATCGGCGTGTATTTCGCGCCGTATGTGCTCTTTGATGTACCAAAAATACAAGGCAGATAGCATCGCGGCAATATGTCCAGCTAACCGTAACCGAATGTGGTTTATAAAAGAAAACCACAATGTTGTTATTCATCTCGTTATAAAGTAATAATTTCGTCCACTGCACCGTTACGCCGTGTTATACGACATGTACATAATGCGGATAATGAGTGCTGACATTCGACGTCCTTTACTCGCGGTTTTATCCTTTGACGTCAACGTTTGCTTGTGAAAATGACTAACGTCGCTCGTTGCTCCATCGTTATTTCCATCGGTTATTCAAACCTTTGGCGGTGCGAACATTTTGAAACTCGTTTAAAGGCGAACACACGCAGGCGAACACCTTTTTTTACGGCTGGCCTGAAGGTATATAGAGATACTCTTCAAAAACACACTTAACCATAGGAAAAAAAAAACCCAGCGATTCATCGGGGCGGTGTTTAATTTATGTTACCTTGTCGTTTCGGGTTTCAAAAGATTTATTTATTATGTACCAGATGATGTTAAGTGATGATAAATAACAAAGTCGGATGATGATTTTGTCATGTTAGGATGGGCATGTCGGATGGTGACGATTTATGATGTAATGGCGGTTGATAATGCGATGTTGAATTATGATGATGGTATCGGAGATTGCTATGATGTTGGATATCATCATATCAGGTACGTGATGTATGATAGATTATGATTGTACATAATTGCGTTCATATAACTAATAAAGTATATTTTACTCATTATAGATCTGGTCATTTTCCGATTGTGCAATTCATTTCAGGTAGGGGAAAGTGGGGTAATTCCGACCTACCTAAGCCAAATTCATTTTAGAGGTAGAAGTTGCTATTTAATCAATCTGGACGGGATGTTTTCTTAAAGTGTATTACATGGGTAAATCTTTATCGAAACGATCACGATCCTGGTAAGTTTAGTTCATAGATATACTTTGATCAAAAAAATAAATCAAATTTGTTCAGACTTTGTAAAACTGTGGGTAATTCCGACCTCCCCCATTATTTCCGACTAAAATGTACTCTGAAGCATAGAATCTGTCAGGATCGTTTAGCAATGGATTTGAAAAGGTTTTGAAGGTGTATTTTGTAATATTGAGAGTATTAACAAATTTTAAGTGAGTAAACATGTAATCAGTAAATAATCATAGATAAATGCTGTAGGAGTTTATTTATTTTAGTCGCCTCACATTGGTAGGGTATTATAAACTCATTTGTGACACGAGGATAACATAAACGTAAGTTAAGCGATTTGCGTTATGGTAACACGGGAGTGGTGGTCGGAATTACCCCATTAAATCTGTTCAATAAAATTTACATTTAATCTAAAATGTTACTTATTTTATCAGTGTGAATACTTGCTTTTTTTAAGGAGAAGCCTGTCACTTTCCAACGCACTTATATTTCCTTCGTTTGCAATTTAATTTCCTATTCAATTTCCAACTTTACTGGCACAGAACTTTCTAATATAACACATTTCAAAACATAAACCTTGCCGACAAGTGGTTCAGAATAGAAATAAAAACATAGCCGCCAGCAGTAAAAATATTAATATTCATTTATATTTCAAACAATATACATAACACGTTGTTATGTTTTGTTATAAGCGAGATAATGCAGGGGGTCGGAATTACCCACCGGGTCGTAATTACCCCGTCTTCCCCTATTATTTACATAAAATATTAATAATCCCACATTGTTTGTTTACGTTTCGAAAACATTGTTTGTCAGCCCGAAATGACCGATGCTGTACTTGGTGTAGGTAGGTGGGTAGGTTCCTGAAGTTCCTATATTTCCTCACAAATGTCAAGTATGGCACCATCTAGCAAGACAACATGCAGCCTTCGCAAATATTACCAAAAATTTAGTAAAACTAAATAGCAAGAAAATGAATAAAAAGTTCCATTTTAAGAATCATTTCGTCATATTTCAAACAAAGTTTACATATTTTTTGTACACTGATGAAACGATATAGAGGCCGAGAAAATGAAGTAGCTAAAAATACTGGTAACAGGTCTAATCAACATTATGAAATGTTGACATTTGCAATTTCAACATTTAAACTCAACATTTGCAAACTCAACGTTGGACAAACTGAACATTTGCAATTTCGATATTTAACAAATTCAACATTAATTTTAGTTTATTGAATTATTGCATTTTGCAAATTATTGAATTTTGCAAGTGTAATAACTTTAATTGTAAAATAAATTAAATGTTAAATCTGTATTAATAGATGTCAATAATACAAATGAATGATAAGAATTTATATTAAAGAATTTAATGAATATTTTCTGCTTGTCTACGGTGATATTCCATTAAATTAGTATTTCCGTTAGGTTAGGTTAGAATAGGTTAGGTTAGATAATGATACTTATTCTGTTGAAAGGTGCATGTGTTATTGGAACACGATTGTGTTGAATATATACATAACATTTTAATAATTTAATAATTTTTTATATTATTTTATATTATTTGTTGATTTAGTCAAATGTTGAGTTTCTCATACGTAGAGATTGAAAATTTTGAGTTTGAAAATGTTTGAATTCGTATGTTGAGTTTGTTTTTTGTTGATTAGACACGTAACCAAAATACAAACTGGAAAGTGAAATAAAGCACTACTATCGATTTTATTCAATTTTACTATCTAATTATCGACTTCGACAAAATAGGTAGTGGACTTTACTATTGAAATACTAAAACTAACTAAAAATGGTGTGCCAGATCTTGCTATTTAGATAGCAAACTCAACTATTTATTTTTTTTCCAGAGTAAAGACGCATATTTAGAAAACAGTTTAAGAGACATAAAGACGTGTTATGTAATGTAGATTATATTTTTTATCCGGTTCTCAAATGCACAAATACGTAAATACGCTATCAGAAACAGAGTGCAACATATTTTGACGATTTTTGTTAAATTGTGGATTTGGAAAACTCAAAAAATACTTTTTTTACACATACTATTTATTATTTACGATTAGCATTATTAAACCCGGAGCATGTACGACGTATCGCTTATAAATGCACTTTGAGTGCCAGCATCGTTGATATTTCGGTTCAGCTTCAGAACATGTCATGTAGATAATCTGTTCATCACGTTAATAATTATGAAGGTGTTAGCTGCATTTTAAAATATTTAACAGACCTGTAGTCGCCGGAATGATTCCATTAATGTCCTTAAAGAATATACTAGTCAAAAGTGTCATTATGATAAATGTAATTGATCACAACAAAACAAATTGATTAGACTTTTCTTACAAGTGCACGATTAAAAAATAATCTTACGATTTGTAGAAATTTGAAAAAAATATATTATCTTTATTAAAGTATTTTTAATATTTAATCAACAGGATATTATAAACGAATGTAGCATATTTGTATTATTTAGTTTAATCGTTATTAGTGGACGATTTTTATACGTATGTTACATTTTTAGTTTCACATGCAAATATAATAAAGTAATAAATACGCATGAAATGCAACTGCAATAACTCAGGTAGATCAGAATCGCACGAGTTTTATAATACAGGTGTAACATATTTATTGTCGTTTTCACCGTTTTATGCAATTATATCGGAAAGTGAAATTTATTGTATTCGATTACCGCAAATGACCATAAATAAGGAAATTGAGACTAAAAATCCCATTTGAAATCAGCGTTAGATATAACCTGACAACAGGTTTCCATGGGAAATTTATTTCACATACACCGAAAAACTGGTTTAGTATATAAACAGAGATCTAGATCAGAGATTAACTATATAGATATAACGAAAACGTTAACTATCAGACCGGTTAATTGCTCAACCTATATATATCAAGTCTGAATAGTTGGTGTTTTTGTCATTTGCGAATAACAACAACAAATCTAATGTTCTACATAGTAATGTTTTTATACTCATACAAAACGAAAAATAAAACTTTATTTGGTCTCTGATAACATCTCTGTATAAATTAATTAATATAAAACACTGTTAAGTATTTAAAATTGATAAATACAAGCTACTGGTTATTAGCTTATATTAACTACATTATTTATTACAAACTATATTTTTACTAATTTCAGTTAATACAAGTATTAATATGTATTTTATTTTTAATTACAAGAATGAATGTCCCTAAACATTTAGTTTTTCTTTCATACTTTTCTGAATCATACCTTTGTTTGTGGGGTTTTATAATTTCTATATATTTATAAAATATGACGTTAAATTTTCTTAAAATTTCTAAAGTAGTGAAACCACATGCTATTAACTAGGCTAAACAAATAATTGAAAACTGATTGTAATTAAACTCGTTTCCGTCTGAAATGTTGTAAATTCCATCAAGTTTTAATTGTAATTTTTTCATGGAAACAAATGGTGAATAAATCTGAATCTGAAACATATATATCCTGTAGTTTCAATTAAGAATAGAATTTTTCTAAATTGAATATTATAAATAGGAAATTTCTAAATACTCATTTTTTGAGAAATTTTTCATTTCTTCGGCATTTTCGATATTATTGGCCATTTGTAACTGTCATTATAGACTGACCACAGATTAATGAAAATGCAGTACACAGAGATAAAATAAAAGTTAACGGAATCATGAAGAAATGGTAAAAACCGTTATAAAGTATAATAATAGTAAAATTAACAATGTGAAAAGCTGTAGCTAGCAGAGTGTTACTTTTGCAATTCAGAACATTGTGAAAAGGGCCATACAATAATTCTTTTTAGTAAGGAAAGACGATATTTTCGTTTAATTTATTTTATTATATCCATTCCACTATTCAGTAATATTTGAATTGACTATTTAAGCATGAAACTGTAGTACCGAGTATCTGAGGTTATGTACGTTGATGCGTACTTAAATATCGGGAAATGGTTAACTGAACAATATTATATGTTCTTGTTTATTATAGAAATGGTTAAATTAACTACTTTTTGTTGTCAAATGTTTTACTATTACGAGATAGTTGCATTAGCCATTTTTCTTCTCTCTGTGTAGAGTCCCGGTATATTTAACATTTGGTTCCTCGCCTTTCCCTCCCTTATCGTTATATTTCCCAAAAGGAGGGGAACGCCGCTCCACCCACTCCCCTTAGTCACGGTGTGTTCGTGACGTCACAGCAGTCCCTTCCTAAGGTTCTAGCCCGCAAAGTGGGGGAAAAAGAGAACGGTGGCAGGCAAATATAACGACACCGTATCGGGCAAATATGATGGGACGTAAATATAACGAGACACAATTATACTGGAACACTACTGTATTTATAACAATATCCCCTATCAAAAAGATTAATGAAAATACATTTAGTCATTATTTAACATTGTTTGATTCTAACCATGAAGGAACAGATATTTAATGAGTGATAACCATTTTTTACTGTTTATAGTGTTATTTTTCTTATTTCTGTTCGTTCTTACTTTTTATTATATTAATTTTTTTGTTTGTATTATATATTACCATTTTATCTTTTTTGTTATTATATATATTACTATTTTATTAAGGTTTTATTCATTTCATTCGTAAAGATTACTTCACACCATTTAGTGTCAATGATATTCACGACGGAAGTCGTACAAAGCTTAATCTACCATTTTGACGTTAATGGATTAAGCAGATGATTTTTACGCCTAACAGACGATTTCGATTGTCAATTAATCTATTTTTATTGAAAATATTGATTCAAAGTAATATACGAATGAATCCATCTCAGATTATGCAGGTAGTCGGATGGCATGTAGCCAATCACAGTGCAGTTGAAATATATTATTCTGTATGGAAAATAAGGGAATACGTGTTTTTTTGTTTTACGAAGAATCTCAATTTGAATGATTTATTTTTTTTTCATTTTAATCGCTTAATGGATTTTTTGAAAAATGAAATAATTTTGTCATTTTCTCATTATGACTTCCATATAGATAAAAAATTAACATATATTATAGAAGGGGTTTTACTCTTTAAACCCATTTAATATTTTTGAAAAATATAAAAAATTCGACAAAATAGAGCGATTTTTCGAAAAAATAAAAATATTTTTTTAACAAAAACATCATTTTTTTCCGTGAAATTTTTTTCTAGTCTTCTTAAAACTATGTTGATTATCCCCTAATTTTCCCTACAAGAGTATTTTTGTTGTTAAAGAGTAAGAAAATATTTTGTTAATTGATTCCGTTAATTTCGATCTATGTAGAACAAGCCGTATTTTCGATTGTTGACAGACCTACTTTTGAATATTTTTGTATGTAAAATGTACGTGGACACTGTACACATTCTGTTAAAAAAAATATTTTTTGTTATTTCTTTATGTACACAGAGAGAAAAAAATTGTTAATGGAACCACGAAAAAATAGTAAAATCGATTTTAACCTCTTAAGTAGTAGAATTAACTATATGTAAGGTTAGAGTCGATATTTGAGGTCATGTACGAACCATTTAACCATCGGAAAATAGTAAATGAAACAATTTTATTGTACCGTTTACCATGGAAATAGTTAATGCAACAACTTTTCTTATTTACGCGTTTTACTATTGCAAAAAGGTTCCGTTAACTATTTCTTTTCTCTCTGTGTAGATAAATCCAGAATGATTACTGTCTTAAATTAAAAGAAATGAGTTTTAATACTATTTTTCGGTCTAATACTATTTTTTACCTAAAATTTCGAGCAATTTTTAAAGTGTATAAATATTATCTCATCTCGGTGTACCATCATGGAATACCAAACTGCCGACATATTTCAAGGAGGTCATACATTTCGGCCAATAACTTATAATTGTACCACAGCACATGAATTCCCATGCCCAAGAGCAGGAAGTTGGAACATCTTTCGCCATTGCTGTACTTATTTTTCGAAACGTAGGTTTGCGGTGGAGGCGGACGCCCCGTGGCACGTCTTCGGGGAACTTGGCGAAACTGCGGTTCTCTCGGGGAAGTGCGGTACATCACCGGTGGATAAAAGCTTATCGCTTATCGCTAAAAAATATAGCGGCCACTGACTCATAGGAGATCCCACCGAGCGTCGGCATCTTTCTCCAAGGATTGGTGGAAAGGTCGCAAACGCATAAAACTCCTCGACGCATGAAAGACCCGTTTGTCCCATGCGCGGGACTATTAAATCGTCCCAACGACTGGCAACCCGCGTCAGGACGCGGGACATGCGGTTTTTTCTTTTTTCGACAAACACGAGTAAGTAATCAACGATGGGGGGTCCTTTCGAAAACATGCCAAACTCTTACCCACGATAAAGTACCGAAGTTGTAACGACGAAAAAATGCGATATTTCACTTCGAGTGTCGACGCTCAAGTTCCATTTTATTGTTGCGGTTCTTGGAACCTTTTTCATCTTTCAGTTTCAGTTGCACTGGTATAAGGTTCCACATGAAGATAAGGTGTGACTTATGCTGCTGGGATTTTTCAAGAATTCTTCTGGAAGAGAGAGGTGCAGGAATATTCAGCAAATTTTTTTATAATTCCATCTCTACCTTGTCATTCATCTATATAATCGTTTTCGAAATATTAGAAATGGACGTCATTCTCGATTCTAGACCCGCGGATTTCGAGACAATTGGATTCGAAATCGAAGCGAATGGAAAAAGGTCTAACTAGGTTAACTGGTGCTCTCTCGGTCGTCCACGGGCCACTTAATTTTCCCGCCAGGAGCTATAAACTTCTGTTCCTGGCTTTGCCTTTATTTCTCACGAGGGAAGGAATTCTCGAAGACGGATGCTTGACTACCGGTAAATATTCGCAGCGATCGGGCTCCTCCTTTCCAACTGTATCCTTCCTATTTGCAGCCGTACCCATCTCGTCTAGGGTAATTAATTGTCGTCCATTAAGGTCTTTAATATCGCCGGAATGACATCCGTTATACGACTTGGTCACTGTTGTTGTGTCCCATGCGGTATATATATTTACGACGGCCACAATGACGTTGTACGGCGCCACGTTGGAATTCGTTCGCGGTCTATAAATGGAATCATTCATGGAGCTTCCTCCGCGTTCTTTCATCCAGTTGTCGTATAATCGACAATTATTCGTAATTAATCTCAGGTTATTGATGTCTGAGAGTCGAGAAAAAAAGATGCTAGTTAGCATCTGATTAAAAACGTCGTAAACTGCGACCAATTATGGTCATGATATAGGAAAACTAAGCGCAATGACAATCCGAACAATTCAAGTTGTGATTGGTCTAATTATTTAATTGCGGAAAATTACCGGTGCTTTCGATCATGGTTTAATGGAATTTCCTTTTTAATTTATCTTATGTTTCGGTATGCTCGATGCTATGGATGCAAGTAATATGATCAAGATGTTTAAATTCAAAGCCTAAATATCGATTAGTTACTTTGGTCTTAAGATGCATCAGTTTGCATGAGATGAAACCGACTTAGCTGACGACTTCATGGATGTCACATAATTTTAGATTATGATGTCCAATCTAATGAGGTTATTAACACAAAACTCTTGAATTTCACACGTTGTAGCGAGGTATATCCCCTTAACCAACTGAGTCACGCATTTTTGCTTTTGTCCAATTTAGCTGAAAATTGTTATACGGGTATTTTTTGGGTCGTTGACTACGAAAAATTGAAGCTAATTGTATTTGTATGTCATCATTCGCCGATCATATGTAAGCACTTATTATAAGGAAAAACGCAGGAAATTGAAACAATTTAGATTAATGGTCATAAATGAAACTTAAAATTGGACTGAGGAACTTCCACATAGTGTGTCTTGGATGCTCTAGAATCTTCTATGAAGTAACGTATCCCAGCCCATAGCCTCTTTTCCAATGTGTAATACGAATTCAATATTTCATAAATTTTGTCTAGAGTTACATTTAAAATTTTTGCCGCCATATTGGATCAGCCATTTTGAATTTCAAAAAACTAACCTCGTATTCATAATCAGCAATACCAAAAACCTTAATAAAAAATTGTCAGAAAAAAAGAATGGGAGGTTTTCTTAAAACTGCATTTATTCGACAAAAAACTCATATTTTTAACTTGTTTTGTTAATAACAATTATATTATTAGCAATAAAGGGGAAACAATTTGTTTACTGATTATTAGGGTCTATATAAGTAACAGAAAAAGATTTGATCAAAATGGGTTTTAAATTTCTCGAGAAAAACAGCAAAATCTATGTAAATGGGACGACGTCTGTCCCACTGAGACGCAAAGGGTTAATTCAGTAAGTAGTTCACAATTAAACAAGTTAACCATCAAACTATACTTCTTTTTCATATTACAAGGTCATAAAATAAGATTGTGCTCCGTTATTTACGGGCGCAAACTCGTATAGATTACTCCTTCTAAAATTACACGGATAAGATAGCAATTTTTTACGTTTTTTATTTAATTTTATGTCATAAACTTAAATTATTTACCTACTGTGACGAAACATGGTAGTCATGTAATAGGCATCAGCTTTTACAGCTGTCATGTGAAACGGGTTCACCGCCCCTCTGGCACATTGATCACCTGCGGGCGTAAACGTTTTTTTTACGTCTTTGTAACAAAAAGAAGTATATTTGTCATGAAATTATGCTTCTGATTCGCACTTCACGATAAAATCTTGGACTCCTCATATAATTTTTCATCACACTGGGACGAAAATAGGAAAGCTACTTCTTTTCCTCCCTGTCATGAAAAAAAAATCGTATACTTCCCTCGGGAAGTAAAAAAGAAAGCCTCAGACTGCGTGTAGTTTTTACATTAGGTGAAGCCGAGGGTGAAAAACATGTAGTTTAAGGCATTCTATATTTTGCTTCCCTTGGTGAGTAATATACTATTTAATCATTTCATGGAATTCTCTGAATAATACATGCTAGTAACAAGTGGTCCAGATAAAATCTCAGAATATTACAATTGGCGTTATTTCGAAAACTGAACGCGATTTTATATTGTCATCATCGCACAATTTCTGCGTTACAAGATCTACTCATCAAAGATCAACGACGATAAATTGCAGCACGGCAGCATTTATACGTCCGCGCGTACACGTAGGTGCGTAAAATTTGCGCAAGGGGAGAAAATGTAAGAGAACGTCAATATCCTGACGGAATGGGTGCAATATACGTGCTCGCAAGTCACGTTTCGCCCTACATATCAAAGTTGCTGCAGATATACCGTTGGGTACAGGTACCTAATTTTCTTCGAGGCTCGCATAATAAACACGCCTTGTACGTCTGTTCGCGCGACCTTGTTCTCAAAAAAAAAAAAAAATATGCAAAAAATCGGTTTGTTGCACTCGCGTCAGGCGTGCGTGCCGACCGACACATACAGTGTCCGCAAATTGGGCCTTTAACACGAAACGGTCGTTTAAGCTCGCCCCCCATGTCCGCGCAACGTTTCATTTTCGACTTTTTAAAATCTATTTACCCGGTAATCTTCCCGTTCAAGTGCCCCCTGTCTGCAAAAAGAAGGGCGTTCACGCAAGCCGCTTCTCACGACTAGTCTGCAAAAAAATGATTATGGTAATCGCCCTCGGTAAATAATGCATTGTAATTAGGCTCCTCTTTCTCGGTAAAAAAAAAAGGAACGGGATAAGATTTCAATCGCGATATCACTTGGAAAAAGAAAATAACTGCTGGACGCTGCGTTCGGAATTGATAATTCGATTCGATAATTACCACGTTCGCTTGAATTTGACAGTTTGGTAATTTAAACCTCGGTAATTTAATTATTGGATGCGACGAAAACACATAAACTTTCGAATAAACTGAAAGAATATATTAATTGCATTTGTATAATAAAAAGTTGAAAAAATGAGTACGAAAGTAATTTGAGGCTTGATACAGAATCGTTGTTTATTGGTTCATTTTTGGATGAAAACAGGTGATATGTTTTTGCACATTTGTAGGCAATTAATTAATTAGGGAGAAGGATAATTATGCGTTCGCTATTTAATAGCGGATGATTAACATTATTTTGCATAATTTCGTTGCATCTCGCGTTGGGACCACGGATTCGTCAATATCTTTTGGGTACTGAGGGGTTGATATAAAAGTTTTAGTTTATTACATTTTTTTTTTAAATTTGTATTTTAATCGTTCATGGTAAATACAAAAGAAATTAATTTCGTTTAAATTTAAAACGTTTTTTTCCTTTCTTTATTTTTCTCTTTATTTTTTATTTTTTTCTTTTTTTTTCGTTTTTTTTAAGGTTAACTTTCATAAAAAATCTGCAACTCAATAACAATAGAGTCCCAGTATATTTGCGTTTCGCTATAGTTACGTCCCAGCTTATTTGCCTGCTTCCGTTTCGCTATATTTACTTTTCGTCGCTCTCTTTTTCCCCCACCTAGCCTGCTATGATGTCAACGTAATGCGACGGAGGGAAGTGGGAGAAGTGGCGCTCCCTCTCTTTTGGTAAAGATAACGAGACGGGAGGGGAAGGCGAGGAATCGAGAGGGGACTCTACAGTAACGTTTTTCCAAAGTAGTGCAAATTGCCATTCATAGATATTTAGTTAATAATTAGAATTTACTGCAAAAAAAGACGATAATAAACATTCAAACTTTTAGTAAGTCATTTTGATTGTTTTATTTGTTACGACATTCATTATGCTAAAATTTTCATTACACTCAAAATAATTTAAATTCACAGCGTCTATGACGATCCTACTGTTTGCAGCAGTCGATAATTGCATTACGGGGAATATTTCGCATAATAAACACAGCGGGTTATTGTGTTATCCAAATGTGATCAATGTTGAAATTGTGCTGCAGACTTAAAAACGATCCAAATATTATTGCAAGTACGTTAAAAACGTGTTATATGTTAGGGTTGCGTGAATTCAAAATTTATTCATATTCTGCGATGGTAATGTTGATAAGGGTATGTGTGTCGAGAGTAATCTGCCGCATTGAAATATTGGTAAGTGCATTACTTTTAATGAAACGCTAATTGCAGGTAATTTATTGAACAATATAAAATGAAAATAACGTGTCATTTTCGTAAACATAAATGTCGCTCTAAATATTGCAGAAAATATTTCATGTGTTTTAAATATATTGCAACGATTTTCGTAAAATAAACAAATAGAGTTATCAACGTAAAAAAATGTTCATCATGTTAGTTAATCCTAAATTTCCAATGAGAGGGATATAATAACCCGACTAAAAAATAAGTCGCGGAATAGTTTTGCATCAAGTCTCGGGTCTACAATTTTATATTTTTGTAAGAAACAGGTAATTTGAATTTGAAACAATTTTATTTACAGCAGAGTCCCGGTATATTTGCTTCTCTCTATAGTTACGTCCCAGCATATTTGAGCGGGTTCCGTCTCGTTATGTTTCGCCTCTCCCTTTTTTCCCTCACCGGTCGGACTGCGGTCTTAAGAAGGGCCTGCTGTGACGTCACGAATATCACGCGACTGAGGAGAGTGGGAGAGCACCGTATCCTCTTCTTTTGGTATATATAACGAGACGGGAGAAGAAGGAGAGGAACCGAGTCGGTAAATATGCCGGGACTCTAAAGTATTTATAAATTCTATATAATAACAATTTTAAAAAAACGTGCCTCCTCTGAGATTCGAACTCTGGTCCGTATCTTTTGACACTTGCTCCTAACCATGCGGACACGCTTAGACATGAGACTAGATGTGATACATTTGTGAGACTTTTCGGAAAATGTATGATTCAAGATTTATAGTCTAAAAATAAGACTAATAAAACGTACTTGCATAGCATTTTTATTTCGAAACTGTCTAAAAAAACCTTTGATTCACCGCTTTCTCAACCTATAACCTATTTAACCCCTTAACTGCCGTCGCGGACGATGATTTTTACCCTGAAATATTAATCAATCTAACAAAGTCAATAATTTATACAAATTTAAAACAAAATTATTTCTAGATAGTCTGTGGTATACTACATAAAATGTCGGTGTCCGTTCTTGAAATTATTGTTTAAAATAGAAGATTTAAAATATTTAAAACTGCAGTTTTGACGAATTTTTCAAAATCTTGGTCATCGGCAGTTAAGAGATTAATTGTTACTGTTTATTTGTAGTCAGCAAATAATTTCCACAAATCAGAAACAATTTTGAGACTACCCATTCCAATTTACATATTTTGAACTTAATTCCTGGAGCAGTATTTATTTGAATGACGGTGTCACTTGCACTACAACAACCGCCTCTCGCATACCTAAGTTCCCTGATGATATATGTGTTTTTTAGTGTAAAGTGGTGATGCAATATACGAATGTCATGTATCACCGATAATTTCCATAATCGGTGACTGATAACGCGTGAAATAGGGATTGGGGTAAGCAGTGGTCTTCTAAGCACTTCTTGAATCAAGGGATAGTGACTGGTGCACATGTCACTATTAAACGGTTACGATGTTCGCGCATAAAGCGGTAATATGCAAAACGCATATGATTTACGGCATCGCGCCGTAGCATCGTGTTTGGCCTCCGGTTATTAACCCGCTGCTCACTGCACGACCATTTGCGTCATTCCCCGTCTCTCAATCCATTGTCTCTTTACCAATATGAAAAATGAACCAAAATATTGCAGTGTCAAATGTACATGCACCACAATTATCACTTTTTTTAACTGCTTGTTCATGTCAGATACTTGTGAAAATATTTTTGCAGTTTCTCATGCCATTCTCAAGTCAGTGAAGCTTATGATTTATAAAGGCGTTTAAGTAAGGTTTGTGCAGGTGGTTTATGTGTCATTTTGCGTCAAATTTTTAAATTTTGTTATATTCTTTGTTTTTGCTTGTCTTTCTTAAATTTGTCTCTAAGTATTAGTCAAGACCAAAAACGAAAATCCGGAAATGCATCATTTTATTGTGTATTAAGTTCATAAAAGACTGGATTACATTTTCGTGATAAGCTTGTAAATAACTAGACATTGATGAAAAATTAAGTTTTTCGGCATTCGATGATACATCAATCATCAAAGATTTATTATTTATTTTGATAGGTAACTTTTTCTAAAATGACCATATAAATAAATAGACAAAATAATAATAATATAGTAAATGGAATCGGCAGTTATAAAGAAATATATAATAGTTTAATTCGTATAAAAAATATGAACATTTCGACGCTTTGTTGGAGTAATTTTCTTTGTTATATTCTTTGAAAAATATATTATCTCTTAAACATCTTTTAAAAAAATATTCCTGACGAAAATGTCGAAAAGATATCCTTTAGATATACATTCGGGAATATGATTATTGGCTATTTAATTAAGACTACATTTTTTATTCCAATGGGTACTCGAGAGTTTTTGAGCTCGCGGGTTATGAATTTGAACTCTGGGTTATGAAAAAATATTTTAACTTGAAAATTGTGGATTCTAGATGGCCCACCAAAATGCAAACACTTACTGGATCGAGATGAAAGTACGTGGGGTTATTTGATCACTGATTTCGAATCTGAACTCCAAATTTATAATTTACAAAATCTGAGTTCAAATTCGAGACTCCGAAAACATCCAAGTAACAAATTTTAGCTGTTTTCCGTGTAAAGAATTTGTAAGCTTTTAAAGGATTAGCCCTTTCTATCACGATGTTTACCAGTAGGAATTCTTTTGAAAGTTTGAGTTTTTAAATAGAAAATAATGGTTTTGAAAACGATATTTTTATAAATGTAATTTAAGTGGTGGCGGAAGAAGTGTTTAAGATTGCATTCAAAACAATATTTATTTAATATTATGTTTTATAAACAAGTAAACAACTACAAATCGTTAATTTTGTAGAAAAAAATATTCGGTGACAATAAATCTTTCGGATTGAGATGAAACTGTGAAATCGGTAGTTTTTAGACTCCCTATTTACAAATCTGAACTCAAATTTTGAAAATTAAAAATGGCGGATTTTAATATGGCCGACCAAAAGGTAAAAATACCCTTATCACGTTGAAAGTGGGCTTTTGAGAGTTTTTGACTCAACGGATTATAAATTTGAACTCAGACACTGGACATTCAAAATTGTGGATTCTAGATGGCAGACCAAAATGCAAATACTTACTGGATCGACATGAGACGGAGTTTTTTTACGGGGCACTGATTACGAATCTGAACTCAAAATTTACAAAATCTGAGTTAAAATTTCTAATTATAGACTAAAAAAACATCTCAGTAATAAATTTCAGCTATTTTTAGTGTAAAAGAATTGTAGGCTTCAAAGGGTTAACATTTTCCATCACGCTATTTACTAACAGAAGTTCAGTTGAAAGTTTGAGTTTTTAAATGGAAAATAATGGGTTTGAGCATGTTTTTTTTTTAAACTCAATTTAAATGGAAGTTGAAGAAGTGTTTAATATTGCATTTAAATCAATATTTATTTAATATTATGCTTTATAAATAAATTAATAAGAGAGAATCGTCAATTTTACAGAAAAAAATGCAGTGGCTGGCTAATGATTTATTGGATTAAGATGAAATTAGGCAGTCGATAGTTTTTGAGATCATAGATAACAAATCTGAACTAAAAATGTGAATATTCAGAATGGCGGGTTCATTGAGGCCGTCGAAAATCCAAAGATTACCTTACCACGATAAAAGTGGGTACTTGAGAGTTTTTTGAGGTCATGGATCACGAATTTGAACTCAGATATTGAAAATTCATAATTGTTAATTCGAGACGGCAGACCAAAATGCAAAAACTTAGTGGATCAAAATGAAACGTAGTACTTGGGTGTTTTTTCGGGACTGATTACGAATCTGAACTCAGAAATTTACAAAACCTGAGTTCAAATTTGAAATCAGAGAGTCAAAAAATATACAAGTAATAAATTTCACCTATTTCTAGTGTAAAGGAATTCTAGGCTTCAAAGGGTTAACACTTTTCATCACGGTATTTACTAACAGGAATTCAGTTGATAGTTTGAGTTTTAAAATAGAAAATAATATCCATATTCATCGACGTGCACGAGCTCGTAATGCAAATTTTGAAAATTGAAAATGGCTGATTCATTATGTTCGACTAAAATGTAAAAAATTACCTTATCACGATAAAAATCGGTACTTGACAGTTTTTTTGAGGTCACGAATTTCAACTCAGATATTAAAAATTCATAATTTTTGATTCGAGATGGCCTACCAAAAGATAAACACTTACTGGATCGCAGTACTTTCGGTTTTTAGGTCACTGCTTACGAATCTGAACTCAGAAATGTTAATTTTTCAAATTCAGAATTTACGAAATGTGAGTTCAAAATCATAAATACTAACCTCAAATACCCCTGAGTGCCCCGTTTCATGAAATATGGTTCAATAGAAAAATATGAAGATAAATTTGAAAATCACCGATATAATAAAATTGCATGAACACCATAACCTCATTGAAAAAAGTGGGTAATGATTGGAGTGAACCGTAATGAAGGTGACGCGTAAAGGTGCACCGGGGCGCCTATCTTCTTCGATCTACGTGACTTTCTCTCTCGTCGGGCCGGTGCGCGTCGGTGGTGTAATATATATAAATAAAGGTGCGTCGCGGTGCATTCGTATGGGCGGTAGCTCGTCGATTTTCAAGCAGTCCGGTGCATGTATGCGTGGATGCACTCGCGCGCAAACGAACCTTCCGGTAGCAGGCGATGCTCGCGCGCTTAACGGGGTTATCATCGGAAACACTGGTAACTCCGCCTCGCGTGACAGACCGATGTCCCGCCAAACAGGATCCGCGGAAGCCTCCTATCCATATTCATCGACGTGCACGAGCTCGTAATGCAAATTCGTGCTCTACCCTCCGTAGTTTAAATCAATCGATGTTAACGATGTCGCGAATTTCTCCGCTTAATGCGCCATCTGGAAAAAACCAAAAGCGACACTCGTCCCGACGCGATTAGGTGCGCTAATGCGCTCTTCGTGAGGCCGATTTTTATCGTTTCTGTATAAACAAGACCAGTTCTACGGACACTTTTCCAACGGTGTTAGCATACGGTAGTACTAGAGAGAAAAAGTACTTGATAGAACCATTTCATAATGGTAAAACATATTATTATAAACATTTGTTCTTTTTAGTGTTTTCCATAATAAACTAGATAATAATAGTGCTGTAAATAGTAACATATTCTTGTCGTCCATTTATCGCAGTAATATCTAACCTAACCCTACTTATGCCTTTTTATGAACGGCGACAAAAATAACCATCGAAGGCTCTAATATACATGATATGGATGGAACAGGTGTTAGTTATTCTGCAGGAAGAAAAAATAATGAACCCGAAGACGGAAATTCCCGAATTTATCCGAATGCCGACGTAGTTTGGACCAGAATGTTGCTTCCCTCCAGAAACTTCCTATAGGGTCTATAAATGTTCGCGAGTATAAACGAATTGTTATCATCGATGTACAGTAGAACCCCTCTACATTGAATTCCTGCTACATTGAACACCCCGCTAGATTGAACGATTTCACCCCGTCAGATTGAACATTTTCTTCCTCCCCTTACTCCCACTGTAATGTTATTTTCAGCTTGCAGTTGCACTCGCGCATGCGCAATCATTCCGTCATGCGGCAAGATGGCGGAATACTGGAGGACAAGCGGGCGGGAAGGGATGTTCAATGTAACGGGGTTGTCGGGGAAACGCTGGCACGCCTTGTTCAATGTAGAGGGGTTCTACTGCAATTCGGACGTAGTCGAAAGGTTTTGGGAACCGTCGGAATTCCCCCTCTACCATTCTTATTTTTATACACAATGTACGACCTTCTTTCGGCATATGCCATATCTATATGACCTTTGATACGTGGACTTTCACCGAATTTTTTCACTGTTTTGATATTCCAAAATGGCGGACAAAAAATTCAAAATCGTTTTTATTGACATTTTGTAATCATTTATCATTGTTTTGACCAAAATAAACCAGAGATTACTTTTTGTTATTTATTGTATTTTTAACAATAATTATTATATAAACAAAAATTCAAAATGATGGAAACAACTTTTAGTGTACTAAAAATATTACAATATATAAAATTCATATGTATTTATGTATAATTGTATATAATTGTGTCTAAAATGATATTAACTCAATTTTTCCGACAGCTTTTTGATTATATCACTGTAATGGTAATCTCCAGTATAGTGTTGATGGTTTATATTGATTTATGTCGGATCTTGAAATGTTCTGTAAATTTAACGAGGCTTATCGTTATCGTGAATTACTGATATCGTTAATGGATGGTATCGTTAATTTGGTGTAATGATAACACTAACTAATGATGAAATAAAAAGTAGACATTTTGACAAAGTGTACAGCATTATTAATACTATGTTTGTTAATTATCGAGAACTTTGCAATTTACATCTTTGACAATGTTGTTAATGAAGTGTTCCAGCTGTGATAGTATAATATGAAATTCTACAGAACTTTAAATTGTACTGTCTGATGAAAGTAATTTTTCATTAAGTTTAGGCCTGTAATTAGGCCTGTAAAAAGGCCCACATATTTTGAACGTATTTTTGGAAATGTCTGTTTTTTGAAATGTTTGATTTTTGAATGTCTTTCTTTTTAAACGTCTTATTATCTGTTTTGTGATTTGTCGGGTTTTTGAGGTGCACCCACAAAACAGACACTTCAAAAACCCGAACATACCCGAACAAACCCGACATTCAAAAACGAAGCATCTACAAATAAAGTTATTCAAAAACAAGCCTGTAAAAAAGCAGACATTAAAAAACCAGGTATTTAAAAAAAAAAACATTAAAAACCAGACATTTAAAAAAACCGACTTAAAAAAACCGGACATTTCAAAATGCATACATGTTGAAAGACTGCTTTCTGAAATGTTTGGTATTTGAATGACTGGATTTTTAAATATCCGTGCTTCGAACGTCGGTTTTTTTAAATGTCTGGTTTTTGGATGTTTGTTTTTTGAAATATCTGTTTTGTGATTTGTCTGTTTATTGAAATGTATTGTTTTTGAATGTCTGTATTTTGTAATGTTTGCTTGTTTGAGTATCTGTTTTTTTAAGTGTCTGTTTGTTTGAGTGTCTGTTTTTTTAAATGTCTTTTTTTAATTACTGTTTTTTTAAATGTCTGATTTTTTAATGTCTTTTTTTTTTAACGTCTTGTTATCTGTTTTGTGAATTGTCGGGTTTTTGAGGTGCACCCACAAAACAGACGCTTCAAAAACCCTACATTCAAAAACCAGGCATCTACAAATACAGTCATTCAAAAACAAGACCTGTAAAAAAGCAGACACTATAAAACCGGGTATTTAAAAAAAAAACATTCAAAAACCAGAGATTTAAAAAAACCAGACATTTTAAAAAGCATACATTTTGAAAGACTGCTTTCTGAAATGTTTGGTATTTGAATGACTGGATTTTTAAATATCCGTGCTTCGAACGTCGGTTTTTTTTAAATGTCTGGTTTTTGGATGTCTGTTTTTTTAAATATTTGTTTTGTGATTTGTCTGTTTATTGAAATGTATTATTTTTAAATGTCTGTATTTTGTAATGTTTGCTTGTTTGAGTATCTGTTTTTTTAATTGTCTATTTGTTTGAGTGTCTGTTTTTTCAAATGTCTTTTTTTAATGACTGTTTTTTTAAATGTCTGGTTTTTTAATGCCTGTATTTTGAAATGTCTATTTTTTGAAGTGTCTGTTTATTATTTGTCGGGTTTTTCAGGTGCACCCGAATTTCGTACAAATTGTATAATTTTTGTACAGATCGATTTCATCGGGGGCACAAAAAGTTAAGAAACTTCAAAAATATTCATTTTTTCAAACACTCTATCCAAGCAGTGACAATTTATTACTTGAAATCCAAAATTTTATGTCCGGACTCTAGATTCTGAACGATGTAAGTCGAAAGTCGGTTTTAACAATTTCCCCCCGGAAAGTTTTAATTAACAAATTTTGCCGGGACAAATTTATACGCTTGACCTTTCGCGGCACGTGTTGCACAGAAATCATGGATGTAGTAGCTAGGAAGGTAGGCGAAATTCGGTTTCCAGCGCGGTTAAAACCGCTATAGATAAAATATCCGCAGCGAGAATGTCGGACACGTCGAGGGCGATAAATCGGATAAGGACTGGTAACGCACACGTTCGGAGGATTACCGCTCCGAGTGCAGCGATGCATCGGGCCTGCAGCATCACCGGAGAGTGCAGTCCGTGACACCGTGACGTGCTAGGAACAGGGCTCCGAAGAGTCGTCCCTATCCATATTCATCGTCATGCTTGTTCATAACGCCAAATCGCGCGTTCGATGCGTCAGCACATCGGGACCGTTATGCGTTTCGATGTTCGGTAGCCGATGCTCGACGATCGTTTCGTCTCTCGCGTCGTCGATAAATTCAATGGTGCGATTACGATTCTCACTTGCGAAACGACGTCGTATCGCGGTCGCTAGCTCGAGCATCGGGTCGATCGTGCATAGAATTGCAACGACCGCGATTGCGGACGATAAAATTAGCTCGCGAAAACTGAAAATATCGTGTTTTCCGTTACGACCCGCCACGAATCGAACAACTTTTACAGCCATTGCTCTCGAAAACTTCAGGAAGAATGTGCAAATACACGATTTATTTTTGGGTTGGTCCCCTTTTGTCATTTTTGGTGTCGTTAACCAACCAAAATCTTTCTAGGAAATAATAATTCTAACGAAAAGATTTGACCTTACCAGAGGTCAACTTGAGGTTATTTAATGAATCATGGAGAATCGTGTTCAGGTGTTAATTCTGTCTCCGAACCAACGCCATTTGTATGCGTGTGAAAACAATTTTTTACGACTCGAACTTCCCACTTTACGCGGGTATCATCCTACCAGAACCCGACGATGAATCTATTTTAGCGTAATTTATGAATTCTGGTAGTGCCGGTATAAATCACCGACGCCGAGATTCCTTTAAGACGTCGGCTAGCGGAAGTTGAGCGGATCGTCCTGACCTTCGACCTCGATTCGTATGATATCAAGAGCCGACTACTTAGAGCCGTCGCGTGCCGGTTCTCGTCGTCCACACGCGTGCGCCCACAGATAGGCCATATAAGAATTCCAGGAAACTAGACGGCATCTGGTTTTCCATTCTTTGACGGCGCATTCCGGATACCCGGGACGGTCGGTGATAAGACGTAGTCGGTCACGTGAATGCTTCGCCCTTTACCGCCTGCCTAAGGCGATACTAGCTGCCGTTTTCATACCGCTTTTCACCTCGCGGTTCAATGCCGAATAACCTATCTCCTCAGCTTCATCGTCGGTTCTGTAAGCCGCTCGGACCTTCGTTGCACCGGGAGATGAAACTAACCAGAAACCGGCTTTACATTATGTTGTTCAATGCGGCGAGTTGAGGCAAAGTCAACGCCCTCGGAGTATCATCAGATGCTCAAGATACGTTAGGGTTGCGCACCATGTCGAGACGATACCCCGGATGTTACGGAGGGTATCGGGTTTACGTAATCGAGGTTTACTCTACTAAGGAGAGCTATCCGAGAGCTCGAGATAAATTTTAGTCGTTGAACGAATTCCCTAATTGATTTCGGTAGGGAAAGGTTGGTTAATATTGTAAATATCGTGACAAGGAGGAATTTGCCCATCCTTGTTTGATGTCAACCGCTGCCCACATAATACCAAGTCTCTTTGCCAGATCCTATTTATCATTTGCCCTTCCAGGACCATTTCTCTCTTCGACTTTTCTGCTACTCTTTATCCCATTTTCTTCCCGAGCCGTCGAGTGAGGTCTGGGAAGGAAGACCCCCCGGTGTACGATAATGCTTCGGGCGGGTCTTGGTGTGGTGCGAAGTTCGCAGAACGATCGATGCCGCAAATTTACATTCGCTACGGGAAATGGAGAACGAGAGAGAAAGCGAGAAAGACAGACGGGAGTCTCAAAAACTTTTCCGACTCGTTCGCTACTCGAAAGATCCCAACCTGACCTTTATTTCCACGAGTTTTTCGATATCTGCCAGAATAACGGCGGCGAGTGCACTAGTATGTGTTAAGTTACAACCGAAATGTATGTAGAGTGTTTCTTGTTAGGATCCTGACCCTCGCCACTAGCTGTAGGCGCACATCCGGCCGTACTTCCCGGCGCGAGAGTGCCCGCGGCGCACAAAGAGACATCTGAAATTTGCCCGAAAATGCCGGGTTTCGGGGGAATTAATGGCGTGTGCAGCATGGATAAAGTGCCTTGGTAAAGGGCGAGAAGGGAGGAACTGGAAGAAGTACCACGGGATGCTGGGCTCTTCTCTCTTGAGATCTCTCTCGTTCGGCGTCCTATATCACTTGTACTCCACCGACGTCTATGCAGCTAGATGCGGTTCCTCTCGAGCTAGGAGACTGCAACAGTTACTCCGCAGCTGCAGTGGCAATAACTGTAGCAGCGAGAGTGGCAGCAAACGCACTGGGGTGTCGAAAGTCGTCGTATAACTACGTTTAGCAAATACAACAGTAAGTTACGCCGTGTGCCAAACAACTCTTGTGACGAAACAAAGTTTGATACATGCAAGAGGCATCCTTCCGTTTTCCACTCCTTCTCATACTGCCGATTTACTCAGAAAAGCAATTACGGTACTAATGCACGCAATATCACCATCGAACCATATCGAACTATTTACCTTCTTTCCTCGTTTTCTACACTCTGGAGAACGTTTCAATTTTTAGAGCTGATCTTTCAATACATTCTCCTACACTCTAAAATTATTGGACTCAAATTTCTGTTCAAAGGAGTAGAAAATGGGGTAAGGCGGGTTGGACTACATTTGAGTTCTTTGGAGTCAAAATGTAGTTTAATGGCGTCAAAAAATACGGAAAAAGAGAAATGGACAGGACTAGTTACTACGCTGCCGGCTTTTTTATTTCAACGTGCTATAACATAGTCAATTTTGAAGGTTTTGAAACGAATAAAAAAAGAAATCGTTCGTTAAATTATATATCTCAATAAACAATAAAGTTATTAACTTTTTTCTACGCAACTGCAAAATATACCTTCTCGCTCTTCGTTTATCGAGCAAATTTCGAGTATTCGGAAACTGTTAGCGAGAAAGTTTATAAAGGTATGAACAAATTTTCTGGAAAGTTTTATCTTTATCAGTCTAATAGTCAACAAGTAATGAATGTTTAAAGTTGGTGATAGCCAATGACCAACGAATCATGTGTTTCGAGACTCTGAAAAACTTCATTGTTTATTGAGATGTATAATTGGTTCATTCTTCATTAGATGCAAAAAACTCTAACGAACAATTTCTTTTTTTATTTGTTTCAAAATTCTCAGAATTGAATAAGTAATAGCTAGTTGAAATAAAACATATTGACGGCCGGCCATGTAGTAACCAAAGGAGCAAATGTGACTCCAAGAGAGTGAATGTGGTCCAAAGTCCAATAATTTTAGAGTGTAGATATTGTCTTAACATTTTCAATGCAATAGTAGTTGTTGATTTCCATTACTAAGAATAATTTTCTTCATTTTTCTACGTGTTTTAATCGTGGTTTACATCGAAACTCACTTACGTGAATTTAATAGATCTCAGTTTTAATATTTGGATTACGACCGGAATGGCGCCCAACGGAGGACACGAACTTTTAGTCGGTATTTTTGAAATGAGGTGCGTTACGTAGGACGTAACATTTGTAATTGAGATGATATACCAAGAAATCATATAGTTTTATTTATTTTTGAGGTTAGGTAATGAATGCGACAAACCTTTGCATAACCATGAATGTGAAACAAGAATACATTTTTCACGTAAATAACCTGAAATAATCTTAAAATTCTGAAAGAAATGGTATTTTCTGAGCTCGTATTTTTATTCTACGTGCGAAAATACTTCGGAAATAATCCTCATCTTCCCAATTACATGCAAGACTTACTTTTTCCTAGATCTGTGTAGTTTCCTAAAATGGTTATTTTTAACAGAGTGCCGACTACAAATCGTATAGAAAATGTATTTCAGTATATTTATTCCTGGTTATATTTTGGTTTTAAAATAAGTAACACAGTGACATGATCAAAAAATTTAAATTAGCTATTGTGTCTATAAATGACATGAAATGAATATGTCATGCGATAAAATCTGTTTTATTTAGGTCTTGTTTAATTTTATAATAGGTAAAATAAAAGAAAACAAACTATAGAAAATATTTTATATTTTGGCGTGAATAATTCGTCTAAATTCCTATTTTTTAATTTAAGACGTTTGCTGCATATAAATTTTGGGAAAAATTAAAATATCATATGATCGCAGAGAACCAATAATAGAAACCAATTCAGACAACAACATAACTGACCAATTCCGTATGAAATCATACAAAGCGAATATGGTCATTTCATCAATTTATGTAATATTGAAATATGTTGTTTGTTAATGGAAAATAGGAGATAATACACATTTTTTTATTTTGCAATACGCAAAATGTTTTTCAAACATCTCTATCTTCTTTATAAATCAATATTTGAGCATTTTGCTTTCTCACTCTTGTAGTGTCGTATATCTTTTTTCGTCGCAATATTGAAATTTTACAAAATTAACAAAATCGCGGCTGTTTTTTAAAAAATCATAAAATTTGATTATCTAAAGAACATTATTATCAAATTTTTTTTTGACAGAAATGTAAAATGGACACTATTCTAATAAGTTTGATCTACTGTTAAATGGTATGAGATCGGCAAGAACTTTTTCGAAAAAAAATGGACGTTTACACTCCATGAATCCAAAGGAATATATTTTCATTTTTAATCTGGATAATCAATCGTATCTAATTTTAATGTATAATTAATATACTCACGGGAAATTAAAATGTTAGTATTTTACTTAAAATGAACGATACTTATTTATACCCTGGGAGAAATTTGTACATTTTTTCTTAGACTGGCCATTCCCCTATTACCTTTAACATGGTTAATAAGAATGTTATACCAAGAATTGTGGCAAAAATGTTTTCATTTCTACCAGGGTAATCTCAAAAATTAAAAATAAAACAAATTTTTCGAATTTGTAAAGGCATACATCAAAATTCTGATGTGATGGTTTGAGTCTAGTCTCGAATTCGGATTTTTCGCAGAAATTGTTTAGGACTGATTTAATGACATCTATCTAGTTGTTTCGATTTTAAATGAAAATTCTTCCTTAATGTTGTTAATTCTACATAATTTTAAACGATTTTTTAATACTTTCTGCAACGAACGGAATATGACGCAACCTGATGACCATTATTTTCAATGATGTTCTGAATAGTGTTTTTAAGGTACGTGAAAGACGTTAATAAGTATCAAGTAAACTGAACAGTATTGTTTTATTTTTTAAGATTTTGTCTACTCCATAATTAAAAAAATAATATAAAGCTAATATATGGTTAGCTGAATATCTTCTGTAATAATCTATTGTTCTGAAACCGGTGACAACAAAAAAATACCTATAAAACACAACATACAAACTGTGCAGTACACTAAGATGATACTATTTTTTATTTAGTTTCCTTCTCGATGCATGCATCACGATAAAACGATGGACTCCTTAGTAGAAAGACGCTCCATTTTTTTAAATCTAAAGATAATCCAACTAATGCTGGATACAATAATTAAATTTACTTAATATAAAATTATGTGTACAAAAAATTAGTTGAAACAATAAAACACTTTTGGTGTATTTTGCAATGTTTTCGATACGAAACCATAAAAATAAAAAAGATCCCGATTGTCATACTTATATTTGGAGAACGTCAGAATAAATTACTTACTAAAAAAATACCAATATTCTCCACGGTGTAATAAAAATGTTCTCACTCCAAATGTAATCACTATTTTAAGTTCGTTAGAGTCAGTGTAGCAAGTACTACTTCCTAAGTTCGGTAGAATCTAATTCTTTTGCATGTAATTTCGAAATAAAATGAATAGATAATAAAGTTTATCAGTTTGATCTCAAAAAAGGAAAAAATAATTTGTAAATAATATAATGTAGTATCCAGATATTTTATTTTCAAATGTATTTCAATATCTTCCATGAAGTACTTTCTGAAGAAGTTGACATCATTTACAGTCAGGATATAAGTCTAAAAAGGACACTTTGTTACTCTAATTTACACGTTTCTTTAATAATGGTAACGTTTAACAGTTCCTCATTTAAATTATATTTTCTACTGCTATTTTTCATAAATTTATATTTTTCCACTAGAACGTTATTTTCATATATTTTTTAATGAGAAGACGTATAAAAAGTGTTACATGCTTTAAAAAGAAATCCCACACTGTCACAGACAGAACGTTATCTTCTTTCACTAATGATCGGTTCAAACAAATACAAAATATTTTCGACGTTATTTTACAAAGATAGCTTGCTAAACTTGTCTCCTGAAATTCCCTTTTTCAGTTGGTACCTACGGATAATTAGCGCAAGTCCGGCTTACAAAGCGTATAAATGCGATGCCTAAGTGGTGCTCGCACGTAGGAAAAATTGCAGGATTAGAAGGGAAAAATAGCCGTTGACTCACCAGTGACGGACGCCCACTCACTGAGCAAAAGCTTGGAGGTGAAATGTCATGCTTTTTGTAGCGTTTGATGAAAAGGATTTTATATCATTAAGAACATTTTCGTTGGATATTTATTATGTCGACTGATACTGCAGGTGCCACTGTAATTCCAAACCTTTTCTAGACTGTTAGTAATCAGTACTAAATCGATTGATCTTGTGGCAAAAAGCAATAGTTTTTGGAAGGATTTGGTATTAATGGCGAATAATCACAGACGAAACGGTCAAACATTATTGACGTTAAGTAACATGCAATTTGTAGTCACCACGCGTGTCGACGTTGATTTATGGTAAAATATTCCGATGTCGATTTCGCTCTAGGACCATTCACCATCGGAATAATCAATTATTTTTTCCTATCCTGTTATCGGCTCCCTGAATTTTGAAAAAAAGGCAGTCAAGTAGACTTTTTCGTATTACATTTCCGGCAAATATGGGTTCCTCATCGCGTATCAGCATCCGGTATATATGCCAAAGTCTTTTAACGTCAGTCAAAGTGATACGAGTGTCAGGAACGCCTGTACCAGAAATCCCGTGGCCGGAGGTCGAGCTGTAACTTTGGATATCCCGAACAGATTCCGGAGTGGTCTGAACTAGATATGAGAACCTCTGATCCGGGATTATCATCGATCACGCGGTTGCCTGTCCGTCACTTTGTCAACATGCGTATAATCTGATGCGGTTCTCCCGTTAAATCATGCAGGCAAGTGCATTCCTGATAATCAGCGCGTTATATAGCTATGCATTCGCAACTGTATAACGGACGGACACTGAACGTTGTAATCGGTTCAGCCGAGGTAATTTACTAGTATCCCGGGTAAAGAGCCGCTAAACTCGCGATTGCGTCTACATACTCGTCCGATCGTACCAGACAATGAGTATGATTATCGCTTTACCTCAAACTTTTTGCTCGGTATACATCGATCACTGCGATTAGCTTAAGATAGTTATGTTAATAGGCGCCAACTTCCTACTTGCTAGGGAATCCTAGAAAAAAAACGGTCAGATGAGGTTCCTTTCCTAAGAGGGACACAAGTTACCGATAGCAGGAAAGTGAGTCACTACTAGACTACTAGACTCCTGACCTCGTGAGAATCGCCCTCAACATAAATTCACTAAACGATACGCGAGAAAGAGTAATGTTAGAACACGTTTTAGTCGTGGATGAACTCACTTTCGTGGGTGTCGTTCTACCTACACGCGATTTTTTAGATGCTGTCGAACGCTGCCAACGGTAAATTCGAAGACAAGGCGGTTTATAAATTATAATAGATGACCACTACGACCCCGTACATGCGTCTTCATCGTTGTCTAATATGGTTGGTGGAAAATTGGGCCAAATTATGATTATTATAACTGGAATCTCAAAATTACCATGAGATATTGAAAGTCTTACATTCAAAAGTTTATGCTAATCCTATCGTACAGGTATTAGTTTTGTACGCGATACTAATATCTGTCAGTGGGAATTTAAGATACTGAGTTTTGTGGCGTTTTTAAATTTATTTCCGAATCTTCAAATTTCCCTATTTTATAGGCTAATAATGTTTTAATAACATTCTATAAATGCATTTTTTTTATATAATTTTTGTAAGACAAATAGAATTAGTTTATTGAACAACTTTATTAGATTATAAACAAGTTATTTGCACATTCCAATTATAACAATTTCTTTACAGAGATCATCTCATATGTTTATTAAAAATTAAATTTGGGTTATATATTCTACCAATTTTTAGTTATAGGAGGTTGAACATGATTTTTTATAAAAACAACATTACGAAAAATTGTTACTCGATAATTTTAAACATCATATTGAAATTTAAAGACAAGGAATAAATATTTCAATGAAAAAAAAATTCAGTTGTAAATCTGGATTGTAGCAGTGTCATTAAATATGCAACTGCAAACTTCCATATTTAAAAAGCACCTGGATGGATTAAAAGTAATACAATTTGGAAGATCAAATACAGTCTTCGTTTGGAATGAGATATTTTTTACATTTTTTAAAATAATTTTTGTAGGATTAATTACTTTTCAATTTTCCCGAATTTTTTATTTTCAATATCAATCAGCTGTCTTTTTTTTAAAGAAATCGACAAAACTTACAAATTTCATTAAAAAGTAGAGTACATTTTCTGAAGGTTACTTTTAGTCCTTTTTTTAAACCCACCGTTAAATTCGATTTATTCAAAAACTTAACATTATATAATAAAATTATCAGTATTTATAATAATCAGTATTTTCGCTCAATTAGTTAATTTTTTACTAGTAAATAGCAGAAAACTAGAAAGGTATTACTAAAATTTTAGTAATTTTAAAGTAACAATTGAAATTCTTGAAAGCATATTACTAAAGAAAAGTCAATTCGATTAATGAATTTTTAAGTTTTGTCTGGTTATTAATAAAAATTGGGAATAATTGGATTACTGACCCATTTTTCGTTTTTTAACTTGCAGTTTTTCATTAATATAATAGGTTTAGAGAGTATATATTTGCAGTTTAACCCATAAAGCACCAAATGTATAAAAATGTAACATGACGTTTACAATACTTTTAAGTATTAAAACACAGTAAACGCAACATTTATAATGGATGTTTTTTATGGTTTTATTTCCATTCTTTCGAATGGCATATTAGAAAATACAGAAAGTTCAAAAATAAAAAAATGACGCGAGGTTAATTGTTAAAAAACACGATTTTTCAAAGCTTCTTTTTTACTTATCGTTATTTTTTTAATCATTTCCTACATTACAATATGTTAAACGGGTTTAAATAACGCGTAAAAAGTTTCGAGGATTGAATATTATGAAGCGTTTTCAAAAAATTCAATACGTCGACCCCAAAATGGCGTTTTATATGAAAATTTTTTTGACCAATTTTAGGATTCCCTGACTTTAAAACAGTAAGTTTTCTCAAATAAATGCTATGAATAAAAAGTTCTGAAAATTGAATGACGAATACACGAGAATTTTTCAGATTTTTTCTTATGACATTTTGAAAAATTTGTTACCTAAACTTTTATAAACTTTTAACAAATTTTCGAATTCTGAAAAAATTCTAGTATATTTCAAGATTTTTTTTTGCTTCTTTACAATTTTTTATAAAAGTTGCTACTTTGCCAGAAAAAAATAATACATAACTTAAAAATTTTTTTTTCTTGAAAGCTAGCAACTTTTATAAAAAATTGTCAAGAACAAAAACTTCATCAAGGAATATACTAGAATATTTTGAGAATCCTTCGGAATATATAAATATTTTTAAAATTAAATTTTAAAAAAATTAATAAAATGTAGTTTTAGATGCAACATTTTTCAAAATTTCACAAAAAAAAATCGGGACAAATTCAAACAAATTTTTATTTCGGTCGCCATTTTGGAGACAGCCATATTGAATTCTTTGAAAATAGGCTTCACCATAATGAAGCCCAAACATTTTAAAGTTTGTCTAATATATTCTTTAATATACAAAACTATAAATGAAATCGAACCTTTGAAAAATCGCTACGGGTCCAAATTTTGGTATTTCAAATTTTGAAATAATGCATAATTTAAAATACTCTGTGTAAATGTATTTGTTATTTGAAACAATTTTTTGTTTGGATCGAACTAATACAGAATATAAACTCTAAAAATACGACATTTACTAAAAAACATAACATTTTAAATTGTCGCTTTATTTAATAATGTTTAAACTAAATAAAAACTGTGTAGCCCGAAAAGAGTTTATAGACCCCTTCGTTTAATACGTTCCGAGATGAAACATATAAAAAAATCAACTTATTTATCGCTTTCGATCAGTTGGAATAAATCATAGTATAATGTTTTTGTCCGTTTGGAAAAACGATTTATAAAACGTAAAATCAACGAGAAAGATACATGTGGTGCTTTCCCTGGTTGAACGCTTTGATCAAATTTTAATACTCACAGTACGTGCTGATGCTACCCCAATGTAAATAATTCTGTCATCAGTTTATGGAGACTAGTGTTTTTGTAAAGATCACAAAAAGTGGAACTTAGTCTGGTGACTTACCTAGAAAATAACAGAAACCATAAATTAATAATCATTTGGCATTTATAACATTATATATTTTAATATGATAACGAATGTTCCTTGTGACGTCAATATAATAAACATATTAATTAATATTTTTTTATGTTAGTAATGTTTGAACAATTCATACATTCAGTTAACAGAGCCCAACCGTGCATACTAAAAAGTATGCAATTACTTGTGTATTAAATTAATTGCATGACTAAAACGATGAATTGCATTGTCTGCCGGTTTACGTCAATGTCGTTTGTTTACTTATTTCTCGGAATACTTAAACAAAAGGAATGTGAACATTTTCTTTACTGTACATAATATATTTTGACGATATTTTTATTTTAGACATAACGAGGGATCTAAAATTTGTATAGGAATATGTATAAATTTAATGAAAACATCTGCAGTCTTCCATTACGTTAAATCAGTAAATTATGTTCATGCATGTACCCATATGTAAACATGTCATTTTTCTTGACTAGTAAGTACAATTTTATCAAATATATCGTTCCTACGTATTATAGTATCTCCTGGATTTAGGTATCATAAGTAACCGCTATTTAATTCGATTTTATTGACTACTGTCACTACGCGCAGAAAATGTTCCGATTGTTAAGTGGAAAAAGTAAAATCTAGTCAGACAGTGCAATTAGAGCTTATATTTTATTTAAACATCAGATTTCACCTCAAATTTTTTTGTCGAATGGCATTTCTTTTCTTTTTCTAAACACAACAATTCAATATACGGTTTTTTAAATATGATATTTGTAATTTTTTAGTTTAATTTGAGTTTTAATGAATTATAAAACTATCTCTTTGAAATTCTTACAGTATCTTAGTAAGAAGTTAGTAGTTGAATAAGTAGTTTTAACGGCAAAAATCTATTAAATACCATGTCAACTTAAAAATAAGAATTTGTTTCTAAAAAATTAAAAATGGTGCGACTTTATAATATCTAAAAATCAAAAATCGAAATTTAGAAATGACAATATTTTTTGTTCTTTTTTATTTATTATTTAACGGGCGGAATTGCCCTTTTACTGAATTCTTGCCATATCGTAAGATTTTTGCGAGGGCTGCAGATCGACTTAAGAAGATATGCCATACTTCATATTTGTGTATGAAATGTAGGAACTGCAGAAACCTACACCAAGTACAACTGCCGTCATGAGTCGGTTTCCGCCAGATAAACAATATTTTCGAAACGTAAATAAAGAAATATTTAAAATTTGTTGCCTAGAATAAGATAAAATATGCCTTTAGAAAAATCGTTTACTCATCAATCTGACATGATGTAGCCCATACGTATTTTGCCATAGTCATACCGCATATTACTAAGAAATACAAACATCAACAACACAGTTTACGTTAGTACCTAATACATTCGAAACTTATTAAGCAACAAGTAAAAATGTAATCATAAAATTACGAAACTGGCAGAATTTCGACTAGTAAAGGAATAAAATTAATAATATCGCGAAACTCTTAGCGCCATCGCTCAGGAAATGAAATTCAACGGCGGGCGTTGAGGAAGCGGTCGGATTAACTCCGGCGATTCGCGGGCTTAAAATACAGCGATTGTTTGCGCTAGTAGAATCGTTCGTTAGAAACTTGGGTTGAAATGTTTATCGCGTGTACGAGTGGTTGCACAAGGGTTTGCAGGCTCGCTGAGAATTAAATAGGAAACGCGTAGTGAATGAAAAACAGAATAATGTAAGTGCAGCGTCGTAACCGACCGCAATTAACGTCCTAGTAAACAAAAAGGAATCGCATTATCTCACGTAAATCCAAAGATTATGATTTAATTTGGTGAAAAGCCAGCGTCGATTCAGCGTTGGTTGGTTTATTGGCTCAGGAGGCCAGAGAGGAGGATCCACGTCGCGGAAGCTGGAGCGAGGTTGCTATAGGAGGTTGCATTTATTACCGGCGTAAACTAAAATTACGGCCGTAACCCTGGAACGCGTTCTCTTTCTCGCACGTCCTCGAGAGCAAGGATTCCCATCGTTTTAGTTGTAACTGAAGCAGAACTATTTTCGGTATGCAGCGAGAGTCGATAACGGTACCATCAAGTCGATTTACGCGGCCAGTAGCCGCAGTTGCGATAAACCAGGTCCCATACGAAATAACCCGAAGACGTTCCTCACCTACGTCATCGGCATCAGTGATGCATTAGTCCCGCAGCTTCCGGTTCGCGGCGGCCAACCTTTCTCGGTTAGCCTCCCACGTCTCTCGGGCATGGTTAAAAACCTTTTACACCGGGATCGTGAGGAGGCGATCGCGGATGCCTTTGAACAACATTGTACTTATTGTCTAACAGTAATATCATTATCTTATCCCGGTCAAACTTGACCTTTTCTTCGGGAAATATGGCCGTCGTAACAGTAACTTGTCCAGGTGTTGGTGCACGTGGAGGGACTATTGCATATTTAACGTTATACCTGGCTAATTGGCGCACGTGAAGCCGGTCCGAACACATTAGATAAACTTCGACGTATAAATCGTGCCTCCATTTCGAGGATGACTCGTATACCGGCATATTCGTACGTGATCTGTGTAAATGGAACAGGTGTGCCGTTTTCAAGGTCGTCCGGGTATTGCGGTAATCCAAATGCGGTACGTCACGAATTCAACGGTCGAGAAAAAGTGTTTATATCGTCGGACATCATTTACAACGGTTAATCTCGGCTAAAAGTGAACATCGATTTTAATACCGCAAAGAAATTAGCGATATAATTAGAAACATTCGTTAATGTCCGACGAAAAGCCGAAGCGATTGGCTCAGGCTCCCGTATCAATTCGTTGTTTTCATTGGCAGTTTCAGGACCTAATCAATTTGATCACGGATGTGTTTGTTCAATATTGAAGCCTTTGTCTAACGGTAATTTCGTTATCGTATCCCTTTCAAACCTGACCTTTTCTTCAGGCGATATTTACGTAAAGCGAATATTATACGATGTTCTGGAATTCATTGTACTTCGCAGCGCAACCTTTCCCCTTTGCGCTCGAGATGCTTCGGATCTTTATATTCGGGGCCGTGTAAAACGATTGAGAAAACGCCGCGTTATCCCTTTCAGGAATGAAATTATTGTATCGTTGTGACGTTTCGTGATGTTGCTTTACCGTACGAATTTTATGAATGTGTTCCTAGGTTTTAAATTTTCGAACACTCCTTGCTGATAGAGGCCATCCTTTGCGGATATGAGCAAAACTTGACCTAATAACCAATATACGATTTTTTTGGTAATTTTATCATTTTTATCAATCAGATAAAATTATTTCGTTGGCTGCCAATAAATTATTAATAATAAATATATATGGTAATCTTCGATGCCGAGTCCGGCCAAAACATAAAAAAGTATATTCATTTGATTAAAAAAAAAAAGTTTATAGTACGTTCAATTTCTACGTGACGCATAAATTTGACGTTTCACAAATATTAACCTATGTATACACATATCATTTTCATGTTTTCATTGCTTTGAACCTACAGTAATTTAAAATTACGAAGAAATTTTACCGAGTGTTAAATTCTTTGAATTATGTTTACAGTAATTTAAATTTTGTATAAATTAAAAAAAAAAAATTAGTACGTGTCTTTCAACAAATGTCTTTGGTTTTTATTTAGATGTAAAGTAAAAACATTTTTTCAGTTTCTACATCGTATACTATATCACTTTTTTTTACTTCTGCACTGAGAAAAAACATTTCCTCATTCCCTGGAAGAAATGAAATCTTTTTTTGTACATTTCTTGTATAAGGTAATAAGTGGCCAGTCTAAGATAAAAATGGACAAATTTCTACCAAGGTTGAATTAAATATTTATTTAAATACAGTTATTTTCTATTCTACACATTTTCAAGCTATACTGATCAGTAAAAAAAAATCTTTAATCAAACATTTTTATATTATGTTATTCATTTAATTATATTGACTAATTTCTTATATTCTTACATCCTAACCTAAAAAAATTGATTTTGGGGAATTTTTGTAGAAAATTGTGTTTAATAAATGTTCTTATGAGGACAACAAAGACCTAAAGTATGAAATATACTTTTTGATCTTTTGACTGTATTCAACAATAAAGATTACTATAGTTTCGCTATTACTTACGTTTTTAATTCAATTATAAGTAATATCAATATCAATTTAATTTTGCTGAAATTAATATATTACATTTACATCCATTTTAAACACGTCATCCGACTTCGTATTTTTATCGAAAACTTGATATCTTTAATATCCTCGTTAGTATTTTTACAAAAATATTCTCTCTTAAAATATTAGCAGATCATAAGATTTACAATTGAAATTTTAATTGTCTTTTTAAACACCAAACGCTTAAATAACACAAACCCTACAATTTTTTTTCTGCGTCTTTGATGACAATATATTTCGACGTTTCTTTGCACGATGAAACCGAATTCGAAATTTTTATTTATTCTCTCGGAAAGATTTTGATATAACCTCAAAAAAAAAAAACATCCGAAAAATATCTACAGAAATTTCCGGTGTTTTTTGAATTTATGGAAAAATCTTTAGGTGTAATGGAAAAAACAGATTCGGCTTCAGCAGGAAAAAATACATGAGATTATTTTTGGCATACAAGATTAAGAAAAAGAATTTTTTTTGTTGACTTGTGTAATCGTATTAGAATAGGCTTGCATACAAAATAAAAAATGTTCAGAAAACATATATGTATTACTTTAGACCACACTGAACTAAAAAAATACAAAGAATTGTAATAGTGATGATTAAAATAACTTATTAAAGCTTACAACTATTGTCATGATCAAAAACTGTTATGATTGGTATAGTGACGTCACTATTCATACAAAATAAATAGTTTCATTTTGTTCGTTTCTGTTTGTTAGCTCATACCAAGCAGAACACTCTTAAAAAGCACACCATTACGATTTGCTCGTTCTTCATTGGCCACAGCAAAGTGGCAGAAATAAATTTTAATCAAACTGTGCTTTCCAAATCTAGAAGAGAAAATTTTCTTTCAAAAATGAATTGACACTTTTCTGTAACGAAATTTGTGTCTTATGCATATAATGACGTCACCACCAATTACAAGCGTATCTGAAGGTAAACAATTTCATAAATTTATTTCGATAACATATTAATATTACAACATTTTTTAAATATCTTTTTTCTAATTCAGCAGGATCTAACCTCTTTTTAAATTTTTTATGCAAGTAGACTATTTTCAATATCTTAGATTGTCGTTAAGATAAAGTATTCATATCCATATTCTACAAATTTTTAGTATTGACCGTAAACAAATTGTTTTCTAATTATTAAAACGAATGGAAAAATAATCACCATATGCAATTCTCTTTTATAGATGATGGATTGTTACATCGTGGATTCATCTTTGATTACTTTCTACATCTATAAACTATATGATATATAGTTAGAACGTTTCGAGAATTTGAATTTAGTTCATTCAAAACCTAATTAATTTAATTGCACTTAAAAAGATTTTATCGAAACATTACGAGAGTTATAGAATGTATATAATTTTTCAATCACTATCGACACTGATTTCGAAAGTGAAGTTTTAAAAAATCCATTTGATTCGTGTCACATACCAAATGAATTATGACCCTTTGTTACGGCTCGTGAGCAATAAAGATGAATTACGTTGAAAAATGTATTGTGATTTATTATTTCGTAAAAGTGTGTTGCCATATATTTTCAGCTTTTAATACTAAGTTTACTGGAATTGGTTTGAATGTTTAAAATCCTATACATCTCTTTAAGTGTTTTTTTTCTGTTTTGTGTCGGGTATTTTTTATGGTATTAAATTTAGTAGATGCAATATAGTTTCTTGAATTGAAACGCAAATTAAATTTCTCTTATGAGATTTTCATAATTTCTGCATAAAATTTCGACTACGACGAATTCATAAAAATAGTCGTTCATAGTATAAATTAAGGAAAATCTTAAACATTAATTTTTGTTTGTTTTGCTTTTAGTGCTAGAGGACCTATAGGTGCATATGTTTTCATGGAAATAAATATAACGACGTAAAGAATTTCATATTTTCAAATGTAATGGTACGAGAAATTTCGACGAAATCTTTTTTTTTTGGTTCAAATTTTGGTGTGAATACGTCAGAATAAAATTGAAATTTTTCTTTTTCCCATTCGTATTTGTATTGTTATAAATTCGCGATGAATTTTGAATAGATTTTGTAGAAATTTTACTTACATTCATATAAAAAGATATAGTGAAAATATATGTGGTTTCTATTGAATTTACATACTTTATGTTCTTTCCTTAAGGTGTGAGAAAATACCGACTCACTGTTTTAATAAAATTTGCTTTTATTGTAATTTCGTTAAGAGTTTATGTTACAGGGTAAATTAACAGCGATTTACTATATTAAAGTAATTTTTCGTATTTTTTATGAATGTACAACAAATTTCTGAAAAATTATTTTGCAAATAAGCGCAAATAAACTTCACAAGAATAAATTTCGTACGTACAATGCCATATATCAGTATTACAGAAATTCTTGTTAATTTGTGCTCGTTTCTGAATCGACATTGCTGAAATTAAATGTACAGAAAAAAATGCAGCTTTAAAATAGACTTGGACTTAAAATTACTGTTTAATATTACTGTAAAAAAAGGTTTAAATTAAGGTCGAATATGGGCTTATTTTAAGATGTAACAAAAAGAAGACCAATTAGAAAAGGACGTACTTATATCTTATGCATTGGCTTATTTTAAGACGTAACAATTTTAAGACTTTTTTTTCAGTGTTACATATATTAAGTTAGGAATTGATTGTATTCATCGAGATCCTTTTGCTGTATCTTAAGGAGGTTCTACAATGGTCAACTTTTATAGAAGTAATCTATGTTGAAAATCCAACAATAAAAAATAACTGAATCAATATTCTTCAACATTCGGGCTCAGTACATGTAAATCAAAACATTATAATATAGATTGTACATAATATAAGATCTAACAAATACTAATAATAATTGAGAAATGACCGAGAATTATCGAAAATAGTTCAAATCCATCCAATTTATTTGTTTGTTTTCTTTTTGAAAAATCATATATTTTTATAAAAATTGTATCTCGAGAACTGATAAATCGTTTCAGTGATCTTTAATGCCGAATAAATACAATAAAATAAATTAATACACGCAGAATTGCTTGAAACGAAATTTATTTATTTTATGCAATTTTATTAGAAGTTAATGTACTAATTCTAAATAATTTACAATTTGTACTTCGTTTATTTGACCTGCAATATTGCAGGATTCATTTTGATAGTACCAACAGATCTTAATTACTAGACAATAATGGTAAATGTTCATGAATTACAGTAAATGATACATAGATGATAACATCCAATCTTAATGACGACTTGTGGCTAATGATTTAAAAAAATAATCCATACATAATAGGCCATCAATGATAAAAAATGACTAAAATATATTTATTGTTACTATTTTTCCTATTTAATTTTTAGTTCTTACTAAACGCATTTTTTTGTCGAGCGTTTCAAACGGTCGCTTTGATGTCAGGTTAATGTAGAGTTAAAACATTTAAGAAATTATGTTCCTTAAATTCCAAATTTCTTTCATTATTAATTTATACTGATTTTTTACTTGCCATCGAAGTCCCATTATCGACATCTCCATATGTTCATTGCTCTATTGGTTTAGAATTAATTATCAAATATATGTTTCCCAATTAAATCGAAGAGGCCTTTGATTCTATTAATACACAACGGAAATATTCGAAATGTGAAAATCGTGTCGAATACAAATACCAAAAACCAGGTACACTAGGAATGAAATTAGCAAAGCTTAAACGTCAATTATGATATAAGAAACGTAATGGAGTTTATCAGCATTATTCGTAATTAATTGTTTAAACAAAATCATGAGTTTTGCAGCGAAATTGTCAAATAATTCATCATAGTTACACAAAAGCGCTATCGATTAGCAATAGTATGATGTTTCTGCTAATTTCATTTTTGTTAAAAAAAGGATCTCCAAGTACCTAAATTAAATATGTAATATATTTTTAATAAAAAAGTCTTTATTAATTGCCAGATACATATTATTACTACTAATTGTTGTTATACAGTAAATATAATGTCATTAAAAATCCCAATTCTTTGCAAATTTCTATCTATAGGCAATCCTACAATAGTGCCGATGATTTAGATGTAATAATGAGCCAAGATACAATTGCTTATATTTAGTTATTGTAATCATATTTGTTCCCATAACGGAGTATTAACCCATGACTCTACCGTTATTTAGGATTTATTTCCCTCTTAAGTGCCGGTATTTATCACGCCACTTAAGCAATAATAAAACTAATTTGAAAAAGTGAGAAAAGCAAATGCATAAATAAGAGAAACAAAAGATAAGGGCTTTCTTGAAGTACGAAAGAACGAAGAGACAGAGTGGATTGGTAAAAGTACTCGTTACGCGATCATGGATTCATTAATATTCAAGTTCGACTTTACATCATTGATGGTCTGAAAAAATTCAATTCTCATCATTACAAGCCATTCATTAAGAATGCGCAATTCCGGCGTGCGCGCTCGAAGCGGAGTTCTCAAGGATTTGTTAACATTTTGTTATCTTCTTATTTTCCTCCTCGAGATGCGCAGACTCGGGCGAAGAGATCAAGGTGAGTGATATAAAAGCAATTCCGTATTGAAGGTATTTCCGAATGAAGGAACGATTTCAAGACCGGGAGCTGATGTAAAAACGAGAAAAGAGGATGGCCGGGTGCAAAGGGAGACGTAACAAGAACATAGATGGGGATGCTGGGGGAAAGGGGCCAGGGAAACATGGATACGAACGGGAGAGGATCCCGAAAGCCTTTCCGTTAGTCCGTAATTTTCGGTTCTGCCGTTTATGTTGGGTGGGTCGGGGAAGATGGATGCTCCTTTGCGAATACCCGTTGTACCACTTTGATGCAAGACCGCGTGCGCGGCGCCGTGGAAAGGGGTCCATTAGCGGAGCCATTTGAATATTTGCAAACCGTGCAAGCGCGCACGGGTAGGGTAGGTTAAAAAGACGTAACATACTGGCACGTCACTTCCACTCTACCCTGAAACTGTCGTCGGCGTCGCCGACGCTGCGCCAAGGCAGCAAAAGCCAGTAAACGCCGACAACGTCGTCGTCGTACTGGTTGTCGTGACGAAAGGTCGGGTTACCCGACTCTTAATAAGACCGTGTGCTGCGGAGATGAAGCGACATTCGAGAAATTACTTCAAACTAAAGCTACCAAATCTCTGGGTATGAACATTTTCCTACTAAGTCGCTCTTATATATTAATCGGTAGAACTGATAATAGGTAAGACGTTACTTGGTGGAAAATAAGATCAATCAAGTGTCCTCTAAGAATTATATACATGTTATTATTAAAGTTTTTAACTTAGAAGAAGTTGAATTGACTTATACAATGATAGTTAATACTAAAAAAAAGTATATATGTTTTGTAATAGTAGTAGAAACTTGAGAATTCTGCAATGGTCATGGACACTGACCGAATTTTCGTGGTTGCTTTCTTGAGGCCGAATAACTAAACCGCGTAGCGGCACCTCGAGCACCTTGTGCCCCCCACTTTATTGATTCCCCTACTCCCTTTCTTTTAGCCGCGCGGCGGTCGTACGAACGATTTGTGACAAGGCGGGTAGAGAGCGGATACGGTAGTAGAGTTTCGCTGCAAGCGCCGGAAGTTCTAATGATTCTGTTTATTTCAGATTAATTATGGCTGTGACTCCCCAAACAGCAAAATCTTTATCATATTTGTTTTCTTGCAATATTGATAATCTAGGAAAATAAAACTAACTAATCAATAATTCGTTTTATAAGGCAACTTTAATAATTGATGCTAAAAATGATTGGTTCTAAATGCAAAAAATTTATAGTGAACATTTCACATCCTCTGAAAATGAAACTCGTATTTTACAATGATAAGAGCTATGATCTTTACAGCTTTTAATAAAATGAAATTGTCAATATTTCAAGGGAAACTTCAGAAAGAACGACAATTCTTCCAGGATTGTAGAGAAATCTCATAAAACAACCAATCACTACAAGCAATTTACTGCAAAAGAAAGAGTCTTAGTGAGATGAATGTTTCATGATAAGATTTTCAGAATATTAAAGAAAAATTTGAGTTATTTCGTGAATTCTTCAAAGTAACTTGAATGTTAGCAGTAAGGAAAACTACTTCTAATTGATACAACAGCATAAAACTGTCGACAAATATTGTACACAATCTACGCGTCATTTACAGTAAAATGCTGCCATACGTAGCTTTACACGACGACGTAATTTACAACGTAATTGTAATTTGACGCACCGTCGTTATGTAAATGTGCAAATACGCGGTATTCATTTCATTTCGCAGGGGAGTGTAATTTATTTTTGTGCGCGTAATTGGATTCAATTTCGTACGTTTATTGCAACTATAAACTTAATTGGAACACATTCTGCAATTGAGTACGTATTGCTTGTAATTAATAAAAATAGCAACTACCGGCGACCGCAACATTGTTTCGCCAATGCAAGCCATTTTCGAAGAAATTGATGAAGTTAAACGAAAAAGGAAAGGATTTCATTGAGATTGGAAAGGTAATTGATCAATAAATGCAAATTCCTAGCGAAATGCATTTTTTGTCGTTGAATGGCTATATTGATTAAAAAGATTTGATTGCAAATTGGGTAATTAACTCTTTCACTTGCCGCGTCGCGCGGACGTTCGTTCCAGGATGCGCTCGCTCGTATTACCGATTTAAATGGTGCAATTATAAAAGATACGAGTTGCTTTCTTTTTCGAGTGAATTGAATTCAAAAAGACATCCAAATAAACAAAATTCAAAGGAAACTTCCTGGGTGCAAAATGCGATGTACAGGTAAAACATCTTTTAAAACGCCGCGCAATAAACTAAATAAGGCTTTAATCAGAATGCGATTGAATAAATCACAAAAAAATGTAATTTCTTCAGTTATTTCAGAAAATGAAAATAGTAATCTAATGAAACTATTACTTGAAATAACAAGCAGTGGTATTTTACGGAAATATTCCTCAGGAAATGAAGGGATCCGGTGATGGCACCAGGTTTACTTATAATTATCTGTCAAAATACATAAAACTACATTGCGAGATGAAATTTTAACGTACGAAAACAGTGAAACAGGAAGACGAAAAAGTATTAAATTATGCTAAGCTTTTCGCTGCACGCTTGCTCGAGGTTGGAACAAGATGTGGTTCATTTATCTTGACGGCAGTGACCTTTCACGCCGAAATTCGTGAACCCCTGACCTTTTCGGCTGCACGACGACATATTCAAGATCGGGCGCGATCTCGCGAGAAGTTAGATCGACCGTGCGATAACCCGCCGGTTAAACCAGCCGCGATTCGCATCACTTATACACGTCTTTCTCACTAAATCACAACAATTACATAGTGAATAAATATCGGTATTGTCAAATTTTGCATTTTTTGGTTGCACTTTTTAAAATAAAAATTTTGCATCGATTTTACAGGTTTTGTTGCGAAGCTGTTTTGTAAGAAATTTTCTGAAAAAAATCCAAATCCCAGGTCAGATGTTGCCCATCAGGTCAGGATTTTTAAATATTTGAGGTTATGTTGTCAAAAATAGATTTTTTTTTTGTTTTTGAGGTTATTTATAACAACTTCTCTTACGTACTCGACAGTTTCAGGTTTTACTTAGTTCAAAAACCTCAGAAAAATTACATCTTTAAGTGGACTCAAAATTAACACAAAATGGCGGCAACTTTGCCAGTAGACATTGTTAATGATCTCCTAATAGCTGATTTTAAAAAAGAATAGTAATACTAAATAATGCAAATAGTAAAGAATGCCAAACTGATTGTTTCATTGTTTACATAACCTCAAAAATAGTTAAAGCATATTTTTTATACATAGCTACACATATATATCAATATCCACCAGTATTACTCGATTTGTATACTCAAAATTACACTATATATATATATATATGTCAATGTAAAAAATGCAATTAAATAATGAAAATAATATTGTAAGAAGAAAGTATTTATAGGCGTAAATTGCTTTATGGTGTAGAAAGTTGGACATTTTTTTATACGTTTCAAAAAGTCCCGAGTTCGAGCCCCGGCGCATCCATTCTCTTATAGCTCGAGCCCGTTTTTTTTTTGTAAATAAAAAGTGCTAAAAAAATCGTGTTTTTATTTTTCATTATTTATCACTCAGAAATATAAAACTTTTTTCGAAAATAAATTTATAAATAACTTTACAACAAATTTTTAAAAATATTACATTTTTTCTCTTTATCATAAGATGATTTATATCAATGATTTATTTCTTATAGAAATACAATGAATACTACATGTCATTTATTGAGATGAAATAGTTACTAAAAAAATGTATAACTAAAAGGTTGAACTAGTTATCATGATTAACAAATATTTAAATATTTATTTTTTCAATTAACTATAAATTCTTATAGAATATCATATGTTATTAAAAACACTTTTGAATTTTACTAATGAATATTTTTAGTATTGACTTTCAAGCTTTATGATAAGTTATTCGAATTCATATTATTTTATTAAATAGTCGAACAAATATGTACTACGTACATAATTGGTAAACAACAACGTATAAAAGTTAGTTTCCCAAGTTACATTATTTTGAAGTTATTTATGATAAGAAAAATTAATGATAACCATTTTTTCGACATTTCAAAATTTAACCTTTATAAAACATCTTCCTTGCTGTCAAAGAAAATACTTGAAAAGTTCATGCGTGGAAATAATGGGTCACTAAAGTTACGAAAATAAAAAGTTCTTCCTGAACTCCCTGTGGACTGTTTTCCTCCGTATTGTTTTTCTAGTAAAAGTTTTGAGAAAAACGTATATTTTCTCTTAATTATCTTATTTTTCCTGAGCCTGTCTGTTGTTACAGTTTACAAAATTAGTCGTCAACGAATTTATATCATTCATCACATATTATCGTAACAAACGGATATTTTTTTCATTAGATTATTGATTCATCCATAATTTTGGACTAAAAGGTACTACCATCTCTACATTCAAAAATGAACCAGAGGAAATAACTACTAAAAAATAAAAAATAAAAACTTCGAATACGATGTATTTCTAGAGAGGACATAAACATCTTCGAAAGTCTCAGTAACGATTAGCAGTAGTGGCATCGTTGCACTGGGGATTAAGTCTCATCGTATCTTCCTCTTACTAAGCAAGGTTTTAAAAGATTTCCATATATCACAAGATTTGTTTTCAGCAGTATGTAAAATTTAGTTATATCTAATTTCATGGATTTTTAATTGTGTTTTGAATTTAGTCTAATTTTGTATCAACTGTCAAAATGTAAATGATCAGGGTTTAATTTTTCGTTGGTATATATTTCAATTGGATTAATAAATAATAATATAGTTAATTCGTCATACAAACGTAATAAAATATGAGGACAATATTTTGTCGATCTTCTCGTGTAAAAACTATAAAACTCTTATCACCAAAAAACCACAAATCGTACTTGTGTACAGTACAAGAAGATTTCGTTACAGATAACAGAAATAGAATTAAAAAAATCTCATCTTCACTTTATATAAAAGGTCACTTGGAAATGCTAAATTCGAGATTACATAATAGCAACATTGTTTTTGCATTAAGGAAGATTGTTCTCTTATTTAATACGGTAATGACAGTTCTCGACGAAACAAAAAAATAATAACAATAGAAATTTTTTAATATTTTTGTTACCGTCAGAGGGAACCTGATTTTCGAAAATTAAATGTAATTTTAATTAAACATACCGTTCCCTATATTAATAAATCAGCGGCCATAAAACTCAAAACTTGACCTCTCAGATTTTTTACGAATCTTATAATATAGGTTATATCCAAGCTCGAGTTGTATATCTATTTATCTATTTACTTATATTTTCCCTTGTTTACACGTATACAAACCGTCACACCAAAAAATTAATAATCATGATTAAATTTATAATCAAGCGGTTAAGAAAATTAAATAATGTTGCTTGCAACGAAATTATTAAAATAAATAAGTTAATATTCACTTATTCTACTAGGGTCTAATCCTTTATAACTTTTACAATAAATAACTGTGCACTTACAATCAGTAGATTATCTGTTATTCCATTTTAGTTAGTACATTTACTTTACTAACATATTGAAAACGCTGCCTCATAATCGATGAAAAGTTAAATTTGTTTCAAACTATTCTGCCGAACTTGAACAAACGTTTACATTCCTAGTTATTTTTACTGAAATATTAAATATAAGTTGGGGGCAGTAAATTCAAGTACGAAATATTCACATGACTTTGTAGTTTTAGTTCATAAAGTTTAAGGTTTAAGCCTACTTTCAGGCTCTATTAGATCTTTTTATGCCTTTATATTTTCTGTTTAGAGGACTACAAAAACTACCGAAAAAAGCTATTTCTTATACCTAAACACTCTTAAAAAGGGATATAAATTAATAATGTCCTTTGTAATATTTCCTTGTTTATTAATACTTAAACATTTAATAAACACAGGAAATTTAAAATGAAGGAAAGGTCACTAATTTTTTGTTATACAGTGTAATCAGTGGTATCGGTAATTTACAAATAACTGTAATTTTTTGGGTATAAGAAGTTTGTTTGCTAAAAATTTAACCAAACATCATTGCCATTACACATTTCTGTTAATTTTTATTATTAAATTGTATGTATAAGAAGAAACTGTAGTAGTATTACATATTAAAAAGCACAAATGATATGATATTGACCCGACAAATTGTCACGAACATGACAATATATTACACGTTCCTGAATGAATAAATAAATACATAAACAAAACAAGGCGCCGTTTATCATTCGTGCTTCAAAATAATACTTATAGCTAACAATTAAAAATTAAATAAAATAATTATATCATCCTTTCGTCTGCGTTTGCTGGGACATCATTTTTCAACATTTGGACATGAAAGACTGTACTTGTCTGTGGAGTATATCAATATACAGAACATGTTTTTGCTTATCCGCCATCTAGTTACCCATCTCTTTTAAGCTATAGGTAAAAGAAACTTTAAATATTTAATTTCGGCAGTGCATTAAACTGAAAATTGTTAAAGCAGTAACCATTCAGAGGTTTGTAGTATTATTTATATAAATTACATTTCTAGAATCATTTAGCATTGGATACGTGCAAAAGTTACAGTTATTTCCAAATCACCTATGTACTTATTCACAACAACTTTCGATGATTTCAGTTTAGAGAGCAGGAAAGTAGAAGTCATGACTTAATTAAATTCTTCCAAATGATGTAGCAAATGATCTATATTAAAAATGATGAATTGTCAAACGAATTTCGCAAATAAATAAAACAATTGGTCCATATACATTGTGCATATAATTGAATCTATATGTATTAGTCCTAATATTCCTAAATTGAAAAATTTTATTCTGTAAAAAAAATTAGTTATTCTTTGATCAATTCCAAGACTATTTTGTTCTAAAAAGACATTGTTTTGGTAAATTCTCAATTTTTCACGTTTATTTTAGAGTCGAAAATCATTGAAACCCGCGAAAGAGTTTCAACTTAAAGTTTAAATTGCTTCTTTTTGGCGTTGAAGGGGTTGATACATATTTATTACAAAGATGCGGTTCTTACATCATCCTGACAGATCCAACATTTAGCGTGTCCGCAGTTTATTCGACAATCGAGGTTAAAAAGCGAAACCCGGATTCCCCATAAATTTGTACTTAGGTACCCCATGTGCAAGGTGGTAGGTCCCGAAAACGGAAACCTATGCTGCGAAAACGGAACTTATATCGTGCTTCGACTATAGGATACGCCTGATGCAAAGTCTCGTTTTCAAGTCACGTAGACGGAGTTTCCAACTGGTTTAGCAGGCACGTGCGCTCGCTGATGACGAACGTTTATTCGCGCAAGAGAACACAAGCCGATCACGCGCGCACTCGGGCCCCTTAAAGATATTCTAATACTGCGTTCCCCAGTCTCGAAGGGTCTGGTACAGGTAACGATTCTAGGCAACCGATAATGATAACAATGGGCATTTTGCGCGAAAGAGCAACATTATCCGGTTTGTGTGTGTGGATGCGCCGGACACTAGTGTCCGTAAGATAACCGGTGGGGAAACCAGAGAGGCAAAAGAGACGAGGGGTGGAACGTTTTCACGTTAGACCGAACTCCAATTTAGTTGGGAACTTGCATTCCAGGGTTTAACTGCGGTAAACAATCGTACATGGACTCGCGAATTGGTGTGGTTGTAGAGCTAGGGACTATACAGTTACACGAGCTACATTCGATACCTTGGAGAAGATGCTGCTAGCTCTTTGCCTGTAGATCATGGCGAAACGAGTGGCGGCGAGTTCCTAACTACCACGACCTCGCCTTTACCACATTTTGATCCGATTAGATATCCGTGACTCTCGGGAGCAATCTGCATAATAAGGACTCCGTCTTTCTTTGGATTTGTCGTAGGACGTCCTTGACGTTCGTCGTAGACTGAACCAGTCTTCAGCTGCAATCTTGCATCATCACACCACTCTTCAACAATCGATACCGACCATCATTTTAATTTGTACACCAAAAATATTTCAGAGATGCTCTATAACATAAATTCAAATTGCCGAAAGTTCGAAATATCCTTCAACAGTTGTTATCTATTGTTAAATTGGAGAAACTATCGACCTATAATTATTTGAATAACGGTTTTTAATTGCGGACTTTATCGAGCTCGAAAAGTCAAACCATCATTTTAGAATCTAACCTGTAATTTGAGTTAACCACTAAATCTAGAGTAACTTCCTCATACCATTTCTTTTCTACACGTGGAAGTTCGGTGAACTTTTAGGTGAATCGTTAGAGTTGAAATCACGAATTTATGATGTGTTCTCGATACTTAAGACATTCAAAGTAGTTATCTTATTGTTTAATATCGATCTTGTTTGATTGTGGCCAAGGTAGTAGAATAATGCATGATCTGTAGTTAAGCAACTAAAACGTAACATTTATTATTTTTAGAAGGCAGCTTTATGGTGTGAAACCCAAGGAAACTTTCTCGAGAAACACATAATTGTTGGAGACTACGAGATGAAGACATACACTTAATAAGCGTAGAACAGTAATTATTGTTTGGTGAGCCTTAATAATAGACACCGCGAATATATGTCGACAGAGTATATATATCATAACGGTGAGAGAAAGCCCCCTGAGGCTATGATTGAAATAGAATTCCTTTAATTTGTCACGTGCGAAATGACGGTATTATATATCGATTCACGTAAACTATCGTTGAAAATCTGGGTTAGTAATGTTACTAAATACACGGGACATAGACTCGTTAACTTTGTGTCCTGCAGCTCCTTCATTTCTCCTAAAATTCTTGTCGATCATGAGATTGAAAACAAGAATTCTATCATTACAATCCTTAAAGTCGATCTACATTCCAATATCAATCTTAGTTACATTCACTTATTTAGCGATAGTAACATAGACATCTGTCATGCTTCAAAAGTAATAGCTGATCTGCGTTATTCAGTTGTCGATGCCAGTGTCATAGTTTTTATAAGAAAATGAAAGAAAGGTAAAACTATTCTTAAGAGTATTTTGACATGCATAAGTACGGGTCATTATTTTGCAAGTCGTTCGCCAAGGATCTATAAAGTCATTAGTTACGGTTTCCGGACACGAGCGTCCTCGAGCTGTCTACAACAATAAAAAGATTCAGAACCGAGCACTTCTCCGTGGAACAACGATTTCGCTACCTTTTAATTAACCGTGGGATGCGATTCCTCTGAAGAATAAATTATTTTTGGAATATGAGAGAAATTCAAATTGACTCAATTTTTATGTGATGTGATGCAGATCGAGACGAGCAGTTCCATGAAGATCATTAATCCGTTGTTACACGAGGTCAACATTTCTTTAACATCTCAAGGTCGATCTTTTCTTCTGATATATGCTATTTTGGTGCAACTAGTCGCAAATGTTCATTGTCGGAATTCCATTATCAACTATAATGATCAGAATCAGATTGGAGTACATGGAAATGAAGATTGTTTACATTAAACCAACATTCCTGCAATTATCGATTAATTGGAAGATCGATTTGGCATTATCTAGCCTAATAGTTCTCAGCTAGTTCGAGATAAGGACTCCATTCTCGAGCATCGGCCACGATTGTGTAATCCTTCGTGAGCAGTCCGTGTCTCTCAGGAGCGTGATTTGGATCGCCAGGTCGTGTGTTTCGAGTCCGTTCGTCCCCGTGGGTGATTTTCACCCGAGCCTCACTCCTGGGACAGAATGCGGCATAAATATTTTCCCGCGAAAAATCACAAGCTCTTCGTTTCTGTTGCGATTAGCTCCGTATCGGAAGGTCCCCGGGGTCTACCTGGAAAATCGTGGTAACGGCGAAATCAGTCAATGACGTGTCTTTTTTTTTAGCCTAACAACCCAATGGTATTTATCTCAGTGGTGCGATTATTTATCGAGGAATAATAAATCAACGGAGACTATTTTTGGTAAGTTAAAATGTTTGCGCAAGTAATTAATTGCAACAATCATAAGAAGGGACGGCATTAATAAACCTTCCCTTTTGATTACGTCTATTTAGAAGATGAAAAAATGGAACAAGAAATGGACTGGAACATTAATGTTGGAACTAAACACTGCTACTTATTTACTGTAGGTTTTCGTAAAAATCACGCGAGGAACATCAATCAGTGCCGTTGAAAAAGCATTCCCATTTCGGCACGCGTGTAAAAAACGCGAGCCACGCATTTCCAATCAACACTCACGCAACTCACACTCCCGTCGCAATGACGGTAGGCGTTACGGTTGGTTCGGCTTGGGCTGCAAACCTTTCAACGGCCGATTTAACGATGTCAATATTTACCTCACAGGATGCATAAGTAAAGGTCGTTAATGTGTCTACAGGGCTCTTAAAGTGTATCGGTAGATTAATAAATAGTGGATCGAACATTGAACGAAATAATTACGTACAAGTAATTCCCAACTAGCGTCTTTTCTGTAGCTAACAATACATTTTGATATTTCTTTATCTCGACATTTGCAGGTATAATTAAAGAAAAAAAACCACCTAAAATGATCAGATAGCCATAAAATTAAAAATGCTAATCAAAGTTCTGGGAATCCGATTGTAAAGAATTTCTTATCGCCGCATTTTGCGTCGTCGTCTTGTTTTTGAAGGTAACTTATTCCTTTTTTACAACACTTGCTCTAATCGCTTTCTTCCTTGGCGCGCTCACATCCGTTTACATACGCTGTCATTTATTCACTCTCGCTGGTTTGAGGCCTACAGTTTCGATCCCCCCAATGTAATTATCAACCTCATCGTTGCCACCCTATTTTGCTAGTTCTTCAAGTTTTTCACCTTTTTAATATGAGAGTTTGCCCTCTCTCTCTCCCTCCGCCACAATTACTCTTGCCTTACCATCTGCTCTATCAATGTTGCGCACCTATAATTTCCTCCATTCCGTATCTGATTTCTTATCTATAATTTTCTTCTCTACTTTTCCTTTACTTATTCTCGTGCACCCCGAAAGTGAGGTCAGAATTCTTTACATGAGTGTAGTTTTTGCAAAGACCTGTAGTTTTCGAAAGCAGTTTTTATGGAATCTTCAATGATTAACCCGGTTAAACTTTGCTGAATTTACCTAGCCGATAGGTAATCTCATAGGGCAACAAAACTTCATTTTCCCAGTTCGTATTTACAAACTACCGACTATTTAATCGCGTTGGTTCAAACCAAGCAAAGTAGTTTATGTAGGGATAGATTGCACTGTTATTTTCGAAACCGCTGGGGAGGATTTAACGAGACAATTCCATTTTTTTGTATTGGAGTTATTGAACCATTGTAAAGGTTAATACAGCTCACACGCATATATTATCTGTTGGTCTTGATGATAAAATTTCGAAGTTTTTTTATTCTTTAACCACGCGTGTGTGAATAAGAGAAGTCGTATTTGAAGTAATTGATGCCTATATACTGGGCCACTGCTTTGAATTTATTATTTGTTGAAGAAAAAGCTTTTGTATACTGAACGAAAAAAGACGCCAAAACGGCTTTTACTTACTAAATAGATGTAGAACATAAACCGTAAAAGAGCGATTAAAATCGAAATCGTAAATTTAAAAATGGTTTTTACTTTATATTTACTTTCGTTTTGTTATTAAAATCAAATTGTGCTTTAATACAACAATTTTTGAATTTTTATTTGTAAATATAAACTAAAAACTATTTCTGTTTCAATAAATTTAAAAAATATATGTAAAAGCGAAACAAAAAGTTATGAAACGTCAAGCACCTGGAATAGAGGCAGAAATTGTAATTTCAGATGGTTTATTGAATGCTTCAAATTGAATACATACTTTATTTATGAATGCGAATCGTTAACAAAAATGTTTGCAATGAATTTTCTGAATTATTTTTTCTAATGGCAGTTGGTTTATTAAAATTTAATAGTTGTTTATTTTTTGGCAATTCATAGAATTTAACTTTCTATCAAGCTGAAGTTGGGAAAATCACGAAGACCGCCCGATTACTGTATTAAAAGCAGTAGCGGCCTGTTGTTTCAAATTTAAGCCAGGCATTTCTCAAGTTCATTTCCTTATTTTTCATCATTTAACAAAGAACCATGGACAAATGATAAACAATGTTGGATTTTGTTCATTAGGGTTAACTTATTATCAGGAAAATGACGAATATCACCCTTTATGCTAGTAAAAGTTGTAGCAACTTATTGCTTCAAATTTAGAACAGGTGCTTTTACGTTTTATTTATTTTTTTTACAAAGAACTATTGACTGTTCAAAAACAATATTTGATTTTGCTCATTCGGGTTAGGTTACTATCAGAAAAGTCACTACGGCCGCTCGATTACCCTGGTAAAAGCAGTAACTGCCTATTGCTTCACATTTAAGACAGGTGCTTCTCCATTTCATTTATTTATGTTTCGTCATATAATAAAGAACTATTGACTGTCGATAAACAATGTTGGATTTTGTTTAATAGGGTTAAATTACTACCAGAAAAACCACTGAGGTCGCTTGATTACCTTAGTAAAAGCAGTAGCTGCCTACTGCTTCAAATTTAAGACAGATACTTCTCCATTTCGTTTATTTATTTTTCATTGTATAATAAAGAACCATTGACCGTCGATAAACAATGTTGGATTTTGTTCATTAGGGTTGAAGTACTATAAGAAAGATCACTAAGGCAGCCCGATTATGGTAGTAAAAATTTTAGCGAACTATTGCTTCAAATGTAGGACAGGTGCTTCTCCACTTTATTTAATTTTTTTTAACCAAGAACAATTAACTGTTTATAAACTATGTTTGAGTTTGCTCATTCAGGTTGAATTACTGTCAGAAAAATTACTAAGGCCACCCGATTATGGCATTAACAATTGCAGCAGCATATTGCTTCAAATTTAGGACAGGTGCTTCTGCACTTTATTTATTTATTTTTCATTATTTAACAAACAATCATTGACTGTCTATAAATAATGCTGGATTTGGTTCATTAGGGTTAAATCACTATCAGAAAAATCAAGACCACCCGATTATGCTGGTAAAAGTTATAACGACTTATTGCTTCAAATTTAGGACAGGTGCTTCTCCGCTTTATTTATTTACTTTTTTTTTAAGAAAGAACCATCGACTGTTTATAAATAATATCGGATACGACTTTTTAGGGTTAACTTATTATCAGAAAAATCACCGACGCCGCCCGATTATGCTAGTAAATGTAGTTGTAGAGCCTTATTGCTTCAAATTTACGTGATTGAAATTCATAGCATGGTCGAAAAACTCCTAAGAATTTAGGATTCTTGCTCCACAAAATTGTTGATGCTCCTATTTTTAACTGATGTGTGCCGGTATTGATTCCTATTCTTATTTTTGCTCATTTAAAATCATGGAAAATATGAACCAATGTCTAGCCCCGCAATTAATTGTACATTCTCCTGACAATCTGCGGATGTTATGATGTAACATGCGTATAAAATGATGATAATAAACATCGAGTGGGATTACAGAATGTCCGTGATGCCTCAATCCATGGAAATCTATTAGCTGAATGTTCGAAAGAAAAACTGGTCTGGAATCTACCATAATTGCGAAAGAAAAACTAGAATTGATTCGACATTTGTCAGCATTATAGATTCTTCATGATGTTACGCAATCCTGAATGATTCTTCGTTGTTGTCGATCGCGGCGTTTCTTTCATTCTCCGTTACGGGAAAATCAGCTTTTTATTGTTGTTTTCCCGTTCGGTTTGTCTTGGATCGAGTCTGGTATCGGATATCATATGTCAATTCTCGATAACTCGACATCTTCGCCGTTTTTCTCCCGACACCCTGACAATTATTTCGGTCCTTGGCGCGGTCGCTTCCTCGTTCGTCCAATATCTCCGTTATTTTCCACGTTTTCTCGCCCGCGTATTTTTCACTCAACTTCTCCCTACAGAAGCCGGGCACTGTTGCATAACTTTACGTCTGGCGACCATCGTATTTCACCAACTCGCTCCCTTGTTCTTTCCTCTTTTGTCACTGAATGTTCCCGAACGCGTTGGGAATAACTCGCGACCCGTTTATTCTTTGCTGCATACTTGAAGCTTGTCCTCGAGGCGCGCGAACTTCTTTCCCCGTGGATCGACTTCGCTCTCTTTACCGATGCGCTGCACTTGTCTCGCATGCGTAAAACATTCCAGCCCGTTATTGCTCGCATACGACATTCCTACTTCGGCGAGCTTTCGGAGCCCCCAGAGTCTCTTACGTCGGATCAACCTAGAGCAATATGTGCTTTTTTTATTTTGGTGGGCGTTTAATAGGATATCGGTTAGAGGCGCCAGCATTACTGAAGCAAAAACGATATGAATTTGATCGATATTTTCTGATGAGGTTAGGATATTTCCTCAAAGTCTCATGAGTTCTGATTCTGGTTCTTTGCGAAAAGTCGATTATTTTATGGAATGTTTAAACTCTTTGGTGGCATCAACTTTTTAGTTATGGGTAAAAACTACAAGATTAACCCTTAAGTGCTACATGGAACTGTGGACCTGAGACCGTTTCCAATCACGTATTTGGTGTATTTCTGGACAGCAATTTGTGCGGGTCGAAAAACCGACAAACCAAAAAGCCGACAGGTCGAAATACTGGCATTTAAAAAGCCGATAGAAGAAAGACTGAATTGTTATAATACCAACAGTCAAAAACCGACATCGCAAGTCCGAGTCATGATACCGACATTCAAAGGGTGCGGGCCGAAAAGCCGACAGCTCAAAAAAGCGGCAGTCATAAAGCCGACAGTCGAAAAGCCGACAGTCAAAAAGCCGACACATAAATAAATAGAGGCATCGGCAGCATTTTGGAATGTCGGTTTTTTGACTGTCTGTTTTTAACCTGTCACTTTTTGATTTGCCCGTTTTTCGACCGGCACCCCATTCAAAAAGCCGACAGTAGATAAACTGAATCATCAGGGTACGGGTCGAAAAACCGACGAATCAAAAAGCAGGCAGGTCAAAAAACCAACAATCATTTTTTGCAGTGTCGGTTTTTTTATTTGTCGGTTTTTTGACGCACGCCCAATCATCGTAATATCGAAGGTCATAAAGCCGACAGGCAAAAAGCCAACACGTCAAAAAGCCGATAGTAAAAAAACCAAATTATCATAATACCTATAGTCAAAAAACCAACATTTCAAAAAATGACTGCCCGCTTGTCGATGTGTCCATTTTTTTATGTGTCGGCTTTTTGTATATCGGTATTTTGACTGTCGGTTTTTCGACTCGCACCCACAGAAATCTTTAGCGCGATTTTGAATGAATAAATTTCTTCAACATGGAAAAAATGGTTCGTTAAAGCAACTACGTAAAAGTAGTAAGCACAAAAGTAAATAATGCAACAAACAAATTTATAAAACCTGCTTCTTATTACCTTTTCTAGTTAAACCGTTAGGTCTCAAAATGACAAAATTTGTCGCCGGTTTTCATCCCCAGTAAGTTTATGGATATCTTTGAGGCATTGTTATAAAATGAGGTTTTTGGGTATATTCTTTTCGAATCTAAAGTCCGTTTTTCAATATCACCTTCCATTTTTGAAATATAGCAACATAAACTAAAAAACCCGTAGGAAAAACCGAAAACTTCTTCAGTGAACCACAATTTTTTTACGAAGCAGTTCCCGGATCGTGTCGGGCCTCCGAATCCAGTAGCATAACGAGTTTTTCTATAAGTAGGTCACTATTACGATTTACATTACAAAATGGCGTCCTCAAAATGGCGTTATTAGTACAGAATGTTTTTGTTATTTGCGTTTTATTAAAATATTTCTAGTATACCTTTATTTTGATGAATATGTCCGTGTAGTTTGTTTTTGAGTTTGCATAATACAAATCCGTTATTAAACTTTGGAAATTGAAAATGGCGAATTCAATATGCACTCCTTAGTTGTATATTAGTTACTTCTTATTGGTAATTAACGCCATGTTTAGAAGTAATTCGAATGTGTATAATCCAGGTTCGAATACGGAAAGGTCTTTTTTTCAATTTACACAAAGAGAGAAAGAAAATAATTAATGGCATCATTTTATTATAATTGTAAAACACTTTAATACAAACAATACTTAATTTTACTATTTTCCGGCCGTCATAATTGGGCGTACATAACCTCAAATGTCAACTATAATCCCTGATATTGAAGTTCTACTATATTTATTTGACATGTGCCAAAATTGTTTCTACCATTTCTTCATAATTCCATTAACCCTTTTTTCTCTCTGTTTATACTCTGTAATTCTGATGTAGTTAAAAACCACTAATTAAAAAACCAAAAGTGTGTCACTACTTAAATTAGTAATAATTTTAATTAATAAATTATAAAAAATTACTCATTTTTAACTAATTATATTAACTACTAAACTAAAATAGTCAAATTCTATTTTTGTATTAAAAGAATTTTATTGCTATAATAGTAACTTTTTACTATTCCTAATGTAAAAATGACCAATTCATATTAACCCACTTTTCATTTCCAATTAGTAGTTTTTAGCTAATTCAGATTCCAGTAAATTTATATATCAAATAATATATTCAAAAATAACTTGGAAAATAACATTTTTCAAACATGAACTGAATGAAAGATGTACCGAAATTAAAATACAGAAATTGTTAAATTTATGTTACGATTAAGATGTTTGCTTAACAAATAAAATCTTTTATAATCCAAATATGACGCACGCGAGTGCAAAGTCCAATGAGGTTCGATGTAATTGTGGTGTAATGAAACAATAATATATAGGTTTTTCGTAATATGCCCGAAGCGACAATTATTCGGCTCTAATGATGTCATGTATAGTAATTTATGCTGTAATACGGTAGTAGGTACATTAATGTACCGGAGGCACGTTTGTCTGTAATTAAAGAATATTATTGCTGGGTAAAATTGCAGGCTGTAATGATACCATAGAACTGATGTATCAAGTATTGAGTAGAAATGACACTAATTTTTACCCTTACAAACAAACTTTCTTCAATGTTTATTACGCAAATATTAAAATGTAATTTTTCCGGGATAGTTTAACTGTTGGAAATAATCGGGGTACTTCCTTTTATACATATATTTATCTTATTTTAGTTTACCGAAATTGCAATTAAAGCAAATTTACTTAAAGAAATTATATAATGAATTACTTTTACCAGCAAAAAATTATTTATTCAAGCGTTTATAGATCTGGACAATATTATTATTAAAGTTTTCACATCGCATAAAATGATAACATATTTTCGTATTTTAATTAAATATACTAATAGCATTTCTGCTTTAAAATAATGAATTCTTATGATGACGATGGCACACTTTTTCTACAGTTTCGTTTTACGATTTCGATCAAAAAGCGTCGAAACTAATCCCATGTGATTAATTTTGGATCAAAACTTAATTCTTGGTCGAGTTTCGACTGAAAATGAATCATTTTAGAATCAAATTTATTAAAAAATGATTGTCCTGTTCCGGGATTGACCCCTATCTATTCCATTTATAACAACTCTCATGAGTTGCAAATTTAATAAATACACAAACGTCTAAACAATTTGTGCAAAGAAAATATTTTTATATTATTATTAAAGTTTTATTCTATATCTATCTTTCAACAAATATTGTTATTAAAAATGTATATTTCTTTTATACTGCAGTAATGTTTATACATAATTTGCTTCAAAGAAAATAGTTATGTCAAGGACATGTTATGCCGAAAAATGACATTAATCGTAATTCCTCCTCATTTCTATAATAATTATTATTGGTGACTTAATGGGTTACAAATAATTAGGTTGAATCCCGTGTCAGGGTGAATTTTTATTTAATAAACTTAATTTTGAATAAAATAGTAAAATAAGGCTTTTCTGGACTTAACCCATTAATTACAAAATTTACATAAATTAAATATAATAAGTTTGACAGTACTTATTTTTAATTGATATGAACCGAAAATCATTTTAACACCATTTTTTCTCACTTCCCGTATCATAACTTCACATATGGGTATAAATATATTGCGTAAAAATTGTTTCAGGGTACTAAACAGAAAACTGAAAATTTGTACTTGAAATGCCAATGCCAAAATGGTCACTACTCCAACCGTGGTAACCGCGGATTTGTGGGGTCGTTGAGTCCCAGTTAGTAACTAGTTTTCAAAATTTTTAAAATACAATGTTATTGTCAAAGGGAAATAAACACATTGTATTTTCTATATCACAAAATTTGAAATTTGTATGTAGTGATTAAAAAAACAAAGTCCTCAGATTTAAGTGAGTTGGATCCATTCCAACAAATTCGTGTGCAATATTGAATGCGTCATTTTAACTTTGTTAAAATAACCTTTAAATTTGAACTCAGTGACTCCAAGAACCTCCGGGTACCAATTTCACTTGGAAGTCCATTGAGTACTACGATTTAAAAAACAAAACTATTTTAGTAGCCATTTTGGAATTTAATTTTTCAGTATTTCTTTCTTCTACTACAAACCATTTTGACGTGATATATGTACCCATCGCCGATATTCTAATATAGGAAAAGATAATAAAATCACGACATGTGGTCCTGAATCCCCGTAGTTTGGGTACTCATAACCAATTTGACATCAGTTTCATATAAACCGATTGATCTCTGCGATTTTGGGTATACTATTGCGATTATGTATGTTACAAATAAAAATTACATTTGATCGCCATTTTGTATCGCCATTTTGAATGTTTATGACTTATTCACGATATTTGTAACTTTTAGAGGTAAGCTATTGCCATTACCAATAAAAAAACTTTTAGGTTAAACAATCCAATTATAGATGATTTTAATTCGTTTCCAATACTTCATCAAATGGATTAAGCCTATCTATCATCCTATTTATTTTGGACCCAAATGATTTGAACTTCTTTTCCAACAATTCCATAGTAAAGAATTCCATGGAAGTAAGAGCCAGTTTACATCCCCAATGATGATACCCAAAAAAGACAGTGAAAGTATTGATTCGTTGTCCTTTCTAACCCATTGTTAAAAACACATATATTTGAAAGTGGAAGCATCAGTAAAAACTTTCTGTTTTCCATAAAAGTATGTTTGTAGTTCGGATGTCTCCAAACAATTACTATTTCTTTCCCGTTTAAAACTATAGCCAAATTTCAATACTATGAAGATTTTAAAAATTAGCCATGTCTGTCACACATCCCTGAGAATTACACAAAGTCTTGTCCATCATTCGGAATCCTACGCACGTTCAAAGCCACTTCAAAATTCTTTATAAAATGAACATCACATCCTTCCACGCTTATATCGATCACCCAATTACCGCACCCGACACGGCGCGTATTTTCCCTTTAAACGAACCAGGGAGCAAGGAGTCGTCGAAAAATCCCGTCAAATGTCTCATTCTCCGTTTGTGATGAAATAGCGACGAAACAAAAGAGAGGGGTAAAGGGTTCGGGGGTAAAAGAGGGTACAGGAGAGCCGATCAAGAGTTCGGACGATTTCCTTATTGCGCTATTTCGAAAAATAATAGCCATGCCATTACGTGGCGCTGAACAAACCGAGGCTCGCGGCTCAAAGCGAGAGAGCTCCTTATCTGCATTCGAGGCAGTCGTTCCTCCGTTCCCTTTGCACAGCAACGAAGTTATGGTACTCCCGCGAGCGCGGGAATTTCGTAACCACCGCGTGTATAGTGTATAAAAGAGCGACTCTCCCGTCGAGTCCGCTATCCTCTTTCCTCATCGTCTCTTGGAGGAAATATCTTTCCTATTTTCTCGGTGATTACGCGGCGGCGACGCTACGCCAGCCCTTGTCTTAGGTAAAGTAATGGGCAAGGTGGTCGGTATCCACGACGGCAAGAGAGGAGCTTCCCTCTTCGATCGTACGGATCGTTGCCTCGGCTTGTCTAGATCGCAAGTTCCGATCCTTGGGCCGAGCGTCCGGTCGGATCGGCACGGGCCCCCGGGGGTCCAACTGAGAGAGCTCCGTACTCATCAGGCCCTCCAATTATTTTCGAGCGAACCGATATTTTGTTTCGAACCGACACCGACAATCATCGCGTGGTCATCACTATCAACCTAACTGTTAATCCGTCCGAGAGCACTCCTCGTGTGGCCAGTCCCACGCACATGTGGGATTGAGCAATCGGCGGTAGGTAGGCGGGATGTGTCCATATACTTATCATTATCACCTATCTAATCCGCCATCTTATACCCACAACCTCGCGGACACCCTGCCCATTTTACATGCGCCCGCTTCTATAAACGCAACGATTTTATACCCTGATACAAGATCCCGAGTATGCGTGGGCAATCTACTCACTTCGCCATTGTACCCCTTGTCACGCGAAACCTTTCTCCTTGTCCAAAAATATTTTTTCCATCTTTACGCTAAATAAGTTCCACGAGATCTGGAGCACATAATTCCTATGATCGAACTAGATTTTGTATTCCACAGTCGGTGTTCATATATTTTGGGCTGAACCCAAGTTAACCTATCCGAGCATAGTATTTAGATTACTCGTTACTTATAAGTAGGTCTTCTTTGCAGTTTCTGAACCTTTGGATGCATCGGGCTTGGGAACCATTTCGGCTCTTTAAAAAGTTTTAAAATTTGGTTTGAAGATCAAGCTGTTATTGCTGTTGGAGTCGCATTACGTCCCCCGCTACTCAAAAGTTCATATTGGAATGCTCAAGAATTGGGATGGTCCAACGCATCATTTTTATAGCAGCAAGTCGGGACTTCCAGTGGGAAAGGAAGAGTTGCGCAAAGAATATTCGCAAGAATAGAGGACGGACTTAAAAGAAATATCAAAGTCACTATACTGATCAATTCCTAACAGAACCTGAGAAATTCAGTTCCAAACTGGCACAATTTCGATGAGTCATGTAGATGTAAAGAAGAATAGCCCACACTGCGAACTGAACTATTCCCTAATGTATATTAGTCTAATAATAGTATTTATATTAATGTAAATAACAAATATAAGAACTGATCTAAATGCAGATTTCGAAATACAGGGACATGAGATTCAATAGATTACATAACTCAATAAGGAAAAGATGTACCCTATTTTCAGTAAATATGCAAAGTTTAGGCTAGGTTTTGTACTTGACACAACAAAAAGACTAAGGCAATTCCATTATATATCCTGCCAACGAACCAAAAGATGAATCATCAATGATACGTACTTTTGTTTTGAAAATTTCCGCTTCTTTTCGTAGGCTTTTAAAATGTAATTGAAGACTTTGGATCAATTCTGTTTACGATATTTAACTACACGAATTCAGCACGTTATCGTGACTGAGTTCATTAATTTGGTACCAGCGTATTTGCAGTACCATTACTTCTTTTCTTCTTGGATGGACCAACAGTTTTATGAAGACTCCAAACCTACGTTATTGTTAAATCCTAAGGGTTCCACTTCTATAAACCATAATCGTCCCTTAAGTGAAAGTTGTTTTTTCTAATATTGGATATTATACCATCAGTCACACAGGTCTACAAAAAAGAGGGACTTTGATGTTGTTGAGAAGATGTGGGTCATTTTCGACGTAATTGTAGCATACAATCCAAACTCGAAGTCAGAATTGGTCCATCACGTCAAGTTTTTGAGATATTTGAAGTACTCGAAAAACGCGTTATTTTGCTATGTTTCAGGTTACGAACAGGACGCCACAATTTTGTTGGCCTTCTGTACTATTTGCACCTATACCCTTCAAAATAACGTTTTATTCGATCACCTAAGATTGTATCTTACAAAGTTACGGGCATTTTGAAATTACGAGATATATTCCATTAACGTTATCAAAAAAAAAAAACAGTCACAACACTGAAACGTGATTTTAGTTATTAGTATCCATATTTTGTATAGTTCATGACATTGAATTTGACGTTGAGCTTGTTCTCCAAGAGCATTTCAAGGTAAATTTGTTTACATGTAAATCATAATTTCAAATTGGCGTATCTTGGTGAAGAAAAGTCGCAATGGAATTCTGCGCATCCCAAATTAAAGAAAAAGAGTAGTATCTCATGATCAACGAAAGGAAAAACTCCTTAAAATGTTGTGTCTTCTGTACATGACCGCAAAAATAGCAAAAATCGCGTTTTTCGAGTAAATAACCTCAAATATCTCAAAATCCTGACGTGATGGACCACTTCTGACTTCGGATTCTGATTCTACGCACAAAATTACGTCGGAAATGACCCACAGCTTCCCAACAACAAATCCATGTTGACCTGTGTTATTGGTGTTTTTTTGTTTGTTGTTGTTGCAGCGTGTCTATTGTTCGCATTATTGCTCTGGCTCTTAAGGCATTGCTTCCTATCTCCGAATAAGCTCCTATTAGTTGGAAATCTTTTTTTAATAGGTGTTTCTAGTTTTTAATCTATCACTTTCCATCGTTCTCAGTTTGGTCTTCAATCCGCAATAAAAATTCATAATGTTGTTTTAGCTTAGTAAATTAAAAATACCTCGAGCTTTTTAATTTTTGACAAACCGTTAATGAGGAAGGCGAATAGCACTATCAAGTACGAATGCAACATTATGTGGATGCAAACTAGCAAACGTCTCGAGTATAAAAAATCCCGGAAACTCAAAAAAATGTGCACATAAAAGACTGGCGATAATCCTATGAATAAATTCCGAATAACATAAAACCAAACGAAGCGATTAAGTTAAGAAAATCTACAAAGCAGATACTTTAGGATTTTATCTCTTCTTAATTAAATGAACGGATATTAGTACATCGCGCATGCTAATTTTATATACAGAACAGTTAAAGCACCTAAATTATAATAATTTACTTTGAATATATGCTGTTGATTAAGAACTCCAGTCGCAAATGAGTATACACCGTAGAACTTAATAACTGTACTATTTAAAGTGACACCTGAAGATAAACGAATATTTAAGTGCCAATTGGGCGCCAATTTGCACATCTTTACCTGTTAGATTTCCAGTCGTAATGTGTCTGCTTCAGTCAGCAACCTACTTTCTAATGCTAAAGCAACAAATATTGTTCATCATATTAGAACTGGTATACTGTTTTTTGCTCTTCTGTTTACAAGTATTTATCAGGGTTTTCTTTTTGTTGAATTAGTGATGAATAGAGATGTTGCCAATTGCAAATAAGTATATCTATCAAGAAAACATCTTTAGTTCCTTGAATTGAAAAGTATGGAGTCAAAATGATTTCTGGATGTTAACCAACAGATTTGGGCCTAGCATCATCAACGCGATCTAGTTATTACTTCTAAAGCCTGTAAAGATCATTTGGCCTCCATACTTTCAATCGCCCATGTCGTAGTTTAAGAAAATTAAATTGACCCTGAAATAACCTTGACAATTACATGCAAGATAAATTAAAAGGCCACCATTAACTTCCTTTTAGAAGGATATTCGAGGATTGACCTTAATTGTGCTCTTCAGATCATCCCTCTGCATGACTGTCAGTTTTCATATTTTTTCTTCACCCTGTATATATGTCTGTGTGTGTATCGGAGCATTCACAACCAAGGACATGTGATATTAAGCACTCGCACGCATTGTGCGTGCACCGTTAACTCAAAGGATCGACGAAACCCGACCGATTTTCGCTCCAGTGAATTCCCATTCCTACTCAGTCCGCATCCATCGTTTCGCAATTCACGGAAAGCATCCGAGTCACGGGAGGACGAACGAACCGCATCGTCGAGCACTGAAACGACGACAGGGAGCGGTGCACACCTAGTCTAGCAATTTACCTCAGCTCATTCTTTAATTAAGATCATTCCATCCAAACTAAATAGGAATTCGACGCTAATATTCCGCGTTAGAATGCATTTTATCCTAATCTCGATGAGCTAGCGCTTCTATATCTCGGCGTAACGACGAGCATAATTAATTTCGCGCCATCCACGTGGCACTCCCATTCACGCCCGAAGTCTTCAATTATCAGCTCCTTATTCTTGGTCGACGCGGTTGTACGCCTCTGGAAGTGCATAATTTTTCCAGGAAAAAGGAAGAGAAAAGAAAAAAAATAGGACCATTTTGGAAAATTATGTTTAAAAATAGTGAAGAGGAAGAGGAATCGAGACAGGTGGAATAAGAATGGAAGAGAAGAAACCAGAAAGGGAAACAGGAAGCATAGGAAGAAGGTGAAAGAAGAAACTATGAAAGAGTGAAAGGAAGAGTATAAGCAAGTGAACACGAAAGGAGGTAAGCAAACAGAACAGGTATAAGTAAAAGAGGAAACGGTGTATATGCACTTCCATGAGAACGGGTAGACTTCGGGTGCTCGCTAAGGTGTACCCGGGGGGCTATTAACCGTACGCAAACAATGATCTAGAAGCGAAAATAGCGGCAGCACAACGCCACCGATGGAAAACCGCATGTTTACATATATCACATTGCATGCATCAGTAAGAATTTGCGAGAAGAAAAGATCCATCGATTGGGAAAAGTGTAGAAACTCAAAAAGTGAATTTTTTTCATTCATTTCCTAGATATGTGTCATAGGTAACTGGACGAAAAAATGTGCATCCAACAGGCGGTAATCTAGAAGTAATAGTAGAGTATCAGAAAGAAGAGACTCAGTAGAGTAGGCCACAGTGTGAAAAGTCCAAGGACGTAATTATCTGTGTAGGTTCCGGAGCGACATGATTGCTGGTCAGTAATGATTATTGTAATACCGATGGGCTGTTTCTATTTTAATTATACGCATTAGGTGTCGAGTGTGACTCAGTTTTGTCATCGTTCTACTTTGCTAATCCATAGAAGGAAATTTGGGATTCTGGCGTATCAAATTATATTAAATGCAAGAACTTCAGGTAAGACATGGAAATGTATGTGATTAACGTTTGGATTTGACATAAGACATTGAGTAATGTTTGTAATTTAATAATAGTTGTTTTTTTAGTAATGTTTATTATTATGTGTCTAACCTAAATGAAAAATAATTTAGTTAATCCAACTCCAACTTATCAATTGAATTTATTCCGCTAAATGCAGAATTCATAACTGATCTTGAGAATGGTCTTTCCAATCCTGCAGTCAGAATAGCATTTTATTTATCCCAAAAACCAATACGGTGCATTTAATTCACAAAAACCTGAAAGACTGATGTGAATTTTTATTCTCATCGATAGAATTTGTGTATAAAGTCACAAAAACTACAAATTTCTTGTTTTGTCTCGAATCAACCTAACTTCTTCAAAACGTCAATATGTCGAAAAAAAAATTTTATGTTATCAATTCGGAACATTATAGATGATCTTCATATCTGTAGTGGTTTGTTCAGAAAATATCCCGAAAATATTGCTACAGGGGGTTCTGATTACGAATTTGAAATTAAATTTTTAATATTTATTGGCCGTCTTCAATGCGGTACGCTGTAATTTATAAAATGCTTCAAAATATGGCGAGGAAATATGTTTACGTTTTTGAGCTTGGATTCTTGACATCTGCATTCCTTGTTTACTAGGATAGTCAAACATAATCGAAATAATTATTTCTTTTGTATTTGTTATAAAGAAAAAATTAGTTTATAGAAGATAATTTTATTAATTGGTAAAGGATTCATTTACAAAAAGTCATAACATCAGTCTGAAAAAAACTATTAGAAACTATTTGTGAATTGTTTTTCCAGTAGTAATTAGTCAGTTTTTAACAGTTATTAGTCGTCTCTATGTAGTTGAATAATAATATAGTAATATACAATTATAGTAGAGTTGTGCATTTCTGCACAAAATCCGTCTTGCTATAATATTTTCTTACGTTAAGAAAACATGAGACTATACAAGTAAATATTTATTTGAAATTAAACCATTCGTCAATATGATGTGAATATGAAATTGAAGATTAAAATAAAAATCAAAGAAATATTTAATAAATGGAAAAGATCATTTATTCACGCATTGCAGCACAAATGTTTTAACATTTTAATCTATTCTATTCAAGGTTATCCGCGTGTAAATTTACTTTTAAAGAATTGTACTTTCGAAACATATGCATATCTTTTTTTAATAACTTTAAAAAAAAGTATTGGAGTTGCCACGTTTTTAATTCATAATATCATTTTCATAAATCGAAAATTAGAAAATAAGACGTCGATAATCTAAAATTGTTTGCAAAGTGAATCATGGAACACAAAATTTAATCTAAATTTCATTATTTAATATCAATTAAATTTAAAGTTTTATATGAAATTTACGCAATTATTACGTTAAATTTAATTAATATTAAATTATTGAGCGTTTAACGCCGTATGATATATTCGATTATTAATCAATAGTGCCCAATAGACCATTTTTTCATGGTTTGTATTTAATACTAATTAGACTACCAACTAGATTCAGAGTAAGGAAATAAGAAGTAAGCAAGCACAATCCTAAAACGAGAATTGAAAGAACTACTTCTTAGGTGTTTTATCGGTGGATACTCAACTTTGTATTGTTGATAAATAATAAATTGTTGTTAATTCAAGTAAATATTAATTTCAAGAGTAGCAATTAAATTTACTTAAGGTAGAACAAGACATATAGTACGTTTGCAAGAATTTAATATTCATTAATAATGACATTGTTAAAGCGAGAAAGTATTATTGTTCCCAAAAAAATTGAGACCTGCAAAAATAATTTGTTTAACAATTTTTGTTAATGATTTAAATTTTCTTCTTTTTGCCAGTTTAGTATTTTTTAAAAATTAATGGATTTTTACGTACGATGGTTTATTTTTTGAGAAAACGATTCACTGCAACTTTACCGAAAGAATTTTTAAACATTTTTTACCGTATTACTACAAATATTCGAAAATTATATAAAGTAATAATTTTTTGTTTAATTAAATAGAGTTACGTTAGCTTCCAAAATTTGCAAAAATCTTAACGAAAAGTTGAATAAAATCTTTTTCTCGGAAAAATACTGACGTCACTAGTAAAAATCCATTTATTTTTAACTACCGTAAAAGGAGAAAATTTGAGGAATTGAGAAAATTTTTTTAACAAATCATTAATTATTTTTCCGAAACATACTGAATCCCAGAGTCAAACTATCTTAAATGAAAAATATATTTTCTTATTTTGAATGAATGTTATTATAATAAATCGTTGATAAATCTCTATTGTAAATCTTACTTAATTAAAATAATATTATAAGTTGAGTAGCTTTCTTAATTCAGATGATAAACGATGGTGATTAATGATATAGTCCAAAATAAAAGTAATCCTTAACACTTCTGTTCCCATGATAACAAAAATAGGTATTTTAGTGATTACAACTCCTGTTGTGAGTACAAATGAGATGATACTTTCAGATCATTATCATTATTTTTCTGGATTTTAATTTGAAAATTCAATGAATTCTACATATTTATTCGAAACTTCAAACATTTTAATTATTAAATTTCGTCACAAGGGCTGGGAAGAAGTAATTTCTCCTTATGCGCATCTTGAGTAACCGCGTAAAAAAGGGAATTAAAAGTTTCACCGTATTTACACGAGTTCCATGCCAAAATTCACACGAGTTCTGAGCTTACAGTAGTGTTAAGTGCGCACAATCACAGTAAGAAATTGTAGGTTATTTACAATATTTTAACACGCAAAAGTTACTGGGAACTGTCGAGACCAGATTTATTATATGTAATTTAAAATAATCTAACTGAGTGTACCAAATCAACATTCCATTCCCTTGGAAAACAAACAAAAATAGATACTAATTTATCTTGTTTTGCTAATCACCATCATTGTTGGTATTCGTCAGTATATTATCTACGTTACATTTTGATTTAATACCTGTCAGTTCTTTTTTTAATGAGAAATATTGAGAATAAACAGTTTTCAAAGCAGATAATTTTTTAATAGGATGGGCGTGGGACTTGATAATTTTGTGCCGGAATATTTCACTGCAGGGCGCAAAATCGAGTTCTACTCCCGGTGTGTTAAAATACTATTAATAACGTCGGATTTTAGTTATTTACGTGTTTCTGATTTAGAAAAATTTATAATTTCACTAGATTTCAGTAAAAAGGAGCCACTAACTCAAAACGTTCGCTCCTAATACACTGAAAATCACTGACTACTAACTGTTTTAACTATCGCAAAATTGAGACAGCATGAAAGTTTAATGTTTCTTAAACTAAATTAAAAACCTTCGTTTAAAATAATATTTTAATTATTGTGAATGTCAATTGTTTTTGTTAATCTGCATATGGCTATGCGATCATGCTAGTCTCTCCTTCCCAAAAATGAATCAAATATCTTAAGAAACATTTTCTACAAATATCATCATTACATCATTTATAAGATAAGTTTTTTAAATCTATATCTAGATAAGTTTCTTAATAACGATACTAATTACAAAAAAAATTGTTGGTGTCTCAGATTCTATGAAAATGTCAGTTATGCTACTATACCTTTCAACTAGAGAATTCTTATTCGCTACAAAAAAGCTTCGAAATATGGTGAAAAATGCAAATGTTGGATATATAATTCTGAATATGTAGCAACACAAAAAAATCACTTGGAAAATAGTCAGGTAATTATGTAACACTTTTGTATTTGGTCTTATTTTTTAGACAAAAACGAACTTCCCTTCGTACAATTACAGCATCACTTTTTCAATGCCATGTTCAAATGCGGTGCAACAATTCTCTTTTCTGTCTGAAATACTCAAAATATACCCCGAGGAGCAGAAATATTGAAACTCACTTTTCTCCAAAATGACATGCCATACTGGGCCATGTTTTATAGTTTTACTAGACCAACAACTGCTAGGTCAGTATAAGAGTGCCGGATTGCTATCACACTTGGTGAGTATAAAACGATTGAGCCACTAGATTATATGACAAAAAGTCCAAATCGCGAAAAGTCCTGACTGAGAAATCCAAGAAATAAAGTCCAAAAAAATAGAATAAAAATTGGACATTAAATAACTGTGGACTATTTGGATGTGGACGTTTCGGTTTGGACTTTTGGTCCACATACCGAGCCACTAAATTCTGTTGGAGATGGCCACGCTGAAAGCAGAGTTACACCTCAAAAGACAATTTGGAGCAAATTTTCACATCGAAGACAAAGAATGCATCACCTTCCAAGAACGATGTTTCCAGCCTAAATTAATGAAATCATTGCTCATCCCGTTACCGATTATTTCTTTTGGATTGGTTGTTGAGCAGGCAGCATCCTTTTAGCATTGGAATGAAATGCAGTGTTGCGTGCAGTGAAGGTGAATACTCCCAGGATGGACACGATGCATCTTCCCTCTAACGCCGTAATGCCAGCTCCGGATATAATGATCCACGCCCGAGTTACGACTTCTTCGAAGAACGCTCTCGATCGGTCCGAGGACGCTCTCGGATGCGTATGTTCTTTCGAGATATGCTCATCCTGGCAAACGAGCCATCGACCAAACGAAGGACAGAAAGATCCTTGACGACTTGGCTTGCGCCTACTTTTACGGACACCGCATATATCTTTCCCGTTAATACGCAAGAAGTATATACACGCCGGTTAGCTTCTTAGAAACGATTCAATGAGTATCTTTGCATTTTATCAGGCATTCCCTCGGGATAACACGGGTGACTGCCCATAATAAATATACACTATGGACTCGGCAGAACTGGACGATCTCGGCAAAAGTATAGCGTTTCTGGACTAATTACATGGAAGCTACCGGATGACCACCGACGCAGAACAGCATCGATTCTCTTTGAACACTTGGAAGAAAAGAGTGCAAGTGGAATGATGCTTTTCCAACCTTTTCACACTATGCAATCGTCATTTAGCTTCCTACATTTTTCCCAGGAGTTGTAGGATCGTGTCAGTCATGTTCGAGATACGTGGGATGTTCAATATTCGAGAAAATCTTAATTGCAACAAATGGATGCCTTTAAATGCTCCGGTTCTAGCGATTCAATTTCCTAAATGTAAATAATGAAACGAGTATAAATACTGCCTCACGAACCGAAACAAAGTTAATTTATTTTCCATCCCAGCATTAACTCTAAGCGAAAGCACCGTACCTCCTACCGAGAAAAGACATTGCCTTTGTTTTTGCTCTCCCCTTTTTATTCGAGGACTCTTCGCATCTCCAGCTTTTCCGTATCGCGTTTGCGCCCTTTCTCTGTCTCTCTGTCTTTATCTCAGTCTCGTTCTGTCTGTATGTCTGTTGCTCTCTGTCTTTTGTGTTTCTCTATTTTTCGAGCTCACGTCCTGCTGCCGCTTGGACTCGAAACGGAAAGGCCGACATGCATATTCACGAGGCGCGTTATTTAATGCGAACGCGAGAAGACGTCCGGTAACCGAAAGCGTGGGTACTACACACGAGAAGAATCACTTACCCATTCCGCGAAACGCGTCGCCCAGTATAGCCTGTTTTACCTAAACTATACAACTGCTGTTTCCATTTCACCCGTTCCCATTTTCAGTACTGGAACTTTCTGCGATATTGTTTATGTTGGCAGTGTCGATGCAGCCCAGTCATTATTTATTCACTTTCCTTCTCATTGACGCGGGTTAAGGTCGGATGAATGGAGGCATTCGATCGAGACTAATTGAATCTACATTGACTGCGCTCACGTAATATAACCTATATATAGCGCGAAATTGAACCCAACGAAGCAACACTAACGTAAATCGGCTTTCGCGTAATCCGATTTTTTGGAAACGTTCGGAAATAAGTTTCGCCCTGGAAAAAAATGTGGAAGCGATTTTTGTAATTTCCCACATCGATCACTCGCTCTTCCGTCTGTTATTTTCACGCTTCTGGCTTATCAAAATGTCAGATTCGATAATTCATTGTTGCGGATAATGTGCAGAGAAAATATAATTTTTTCGGCATTTAAAAGAATCACTTATAACAGATAATTAAATTATATAATGTAGGTCAGTTTAATAACTAATTAAATTAATAAAACTGCTGTAGCTCTACAAGAAGATGACAAAAACGCTGCATCTAAGTTTTAGTCAACTCGTGACCATCTTCAGGTGGAATAACTCGATAGGCAGAATGTATTTTCTCTTTATATGGGAATTTTCATCTGGATGCCAAGGTCCTAAATATGATTGGATTGTTTAAAGCGCGTAGCTTAGTTGGAAGAGCATTCGCAATTAAAAAATCTCGGGTTCAATTCCTGGCGCATTGAACATTTTCACTTTAATGGTTCTCGAAAATCTTATATCAATCTAATATTTCAATCTTCACCACCATAAAAAACATTACATTATTTCTGATCGAGCGGATGACTTTCTGTCATGAGAAAAAATAGACCAGATTATAATTCTGCTCAAACATGATTTGCTCGTTTAAGACGGAGATCATGTATTTATTTTTTATTGAATAATATCGCGAGCATATAAATATGGTTAATTTCGATTTGATTCTATCTCATTAACGCCGAAATGCACAGAAACGTAAATATCTTAGAATTGGTTAAAGAATGACTTTTTTCAAAATTTCGATTTTGAATTATTTTAGAACATAATTGTTGAAGCTGCAGTCAAGTTTCTCTGCATTTCGGCGTTAATGGGTCAATATTGATTTGTGTTCATTAATTATCTTTAATTGTCTTGATGCTTCAGTTTAGTCAAAAATGTCTCTCGTCGATAAATTTGAGTAAACATTAGAGAAAGAACTTAAAGAACTAGCTGCAATAAAATAATCTTCTACGATTAACACATGACCTTTCCGGAAATGCAGGAATAAACAATTGAAAAATAAACTAAAAAAAAACAATGTTATATTTTAGTCAACCTGTATAATTCCAAAACCAGAGAATGTATCTAAATACATACTACTTTCTGTACTTTTAATTATGAATAAGTTCCAATTTTGTTTATAGTGTACGAAAAGTGACAATTTCCACATTTTTTATCTTTTTTTCACGAGACACTGTACTAACAGCTGTTGCGGAAAATATTGTTCGGCACATATACCAAAATTTGTTTCGTTATACTGCGTATAAATTCGATTTTGCACTTGAATTTGTGGGAGTAAATTATCTTAGACGTTCTAAAATTGGTGGTGTAATTTATACTCGTTGTTATTACATTGCTATCTAGTTTTACTTTTTTTTACTAACAGAAAATAATGGATTTTTATTTGAAACAATTAAAAAAATACTGCACATCCAATAGGAAAAGAATGAACTAAATCTTTTTAATTTTAACAACTTTTTTTGTGAGTGTATGAAGCTGTATATAACAATTATTATCATATATTCACAATGGACAGAGAAACTAGTTAATAATAATTCGGAATTTTCAAGAATTTTGTAAATTCAAGATCGAACAAAATAGAAAAATATCAAGAAAGACGGAAAAGGCTATAATTTAATTTAAATTATCAAAAGTATAACTAATAGCAACTTGATAAAAAATTAAATAATAATATTAGAAAAATCAAATATATCCATGCAACAAAATTCTTTATTAATTAATGCAAAAGCACTGCTGAAACATAATGTGAAATACAAATAACACTCGGAACATCAAAAGCATACACGCTCCATGCACGGATGTTAGATAATGAAGCTAATTGCAGAAAACAGGTAAGGTATTTAAAGAAAATACTTTAAATAATGAATAAAACACTGTAAACAGCGATGGTGGTCTACAAAAAAAATATTTAACACTTACAAAAATTTAAGTCTTCCTTCTGTTTCATGAATACTAACTGTTTATGTTTTTATCAATTACAAATCTAACAAATATTGAATACAATGACTGTAACGTTAATCTACAAGATAAACACTTAAATTGAAATTTTTAATTTTTGTAAATACCTAATATTCTAGAAAAATAATTTGATTTTCTTTCTTGTTCACTTCACTATGCGCATCGATAATTTTTTTTTTAATTCTTCATTCCTACGAATGGCAGTATTTTATTACTTTCGCGCTTCCTTTCTGCTACGATTAACAAATTCCAATTACTTCACAGTGTATAAAAGGAATCTACTAGGTTCTATGAAATTAGAGGAAACTGATGTTTGAGAACGTCCGATAAATTTGCAATAAATAAAGGAAGCGACTTGCATTTGTTTTTTCCTCTTTGTATAGAAGTATATCTTCGTATTTCTGCAGACCAGTGCACTGACATTATTCTTACGTCTGTCTTTTTTGTCTATGTTGCTTCAACTTACATGCTCGATGAAGCGTTTCTAAATTCCAAGCTAAATAAAGTAAATGGCGTTTATTGTTATTTTATTAGTAAAGAAGCATTTTAATTATGAGTATAGTGAAACCGTTGTTATTTATATAAACCCGTGTGCAATAATATGCCAAAATTTAGTAATAATGAAGATTTTAGACAAATAATCATTAATACTAATCAGAGTTAGCTACGCGATGTTAAGTAATTTAGTATTAGTGACTTAAATAATTTGGGATTTATTTAACACTATTGCAACAAAGTTGTATAAATTTTGCTACTGTACTCCCTAAACTTGAATTAATCAAAAAACAACTTATCTATAGTGAAAAGTGGGTTACCTTCAATTAGTAAGTTTTTTATTGACAAATAGTACGAAAATACTAATTCATTAGTAAAATTCGACTAATCTATAAGTAGATGTTGACTTTTTTATTTCAGTAGTTTAAAATTAGTAACAATAAATTAGTAGAATTTAACTTTTTATTAGCAAAAATGATTACTAATTCATTTGGTGACTCACTTTTCATTGTCTTATTGGTAGTTTTTAATTAATTCCGATTTAGAGAGTATATATAGTACAAATCTAAACACTATAAACGCAGTTTAAATAAATAAATTATCAGGAAATCAGTATCTGCAGTATCAAAAGACTACGTTTGTAGAAGGAAAAAATATGATTCAGTTAAAATTAATATTAATTCTACTGATCGTTGAGAAAATATTTTTTATTTATTTAATACTATTTAGCCATAACTACCGAAATTACTAAACATTATTATATGCAAAATTCCAAAAACTGTCAAGCATATATATTTCGACAAATAGAAATCTCAAATAAGAAAAAAGAACTCTTTAGTTCTAATAAACAACTGATAATTTATGACTGAATTAATTATTCTTGTTCATCAGCAAAGAATACAGTATTTTCCGCTCACAATTTTGTTTCATTTTGTCATTCGAAATATGAGAATTAAATAATTAGATGGTGCTTTTATCATGATTACTTTACGTCTTGACTCAAATTACATTTGCAAACATTCTGGAATTTATGTAAATTTGTGCCTTTAATGTGAATGACTTGAAGAGAATCCTCAGTACTATGGACATTGGGAATACAAATATTTTCTTTTGTCGAAGATTCAGAGTGATTATCTTACCAGATTGGTAGAAAATGTACCCATAGCAATGCATAATGAAATTTTATTCATAAAAATATATTATTTTACAAATTAAGAAATAAATATCTCAATCTCTCTTTTCTATACAAATCCAGTCTTCTCATATATTTGCAATTAATGCGCGTGCATCATTTAACAATGCAGTAATATGTCTCCATAAAATTATTAGTTATTGTTAGTTAAATTTTTTTAGAAATGGAAGGTACCCATTTCACAGATCGTTAATTGTGAGATAATGTTCGTGGTTTTTCACCGCGAATTGTCCAATTCGGTTAAGTATTTCTTGGTTTCTTGAGTACAAGGTTAAACATGAAAAAAGTAACTAGTTTTACACTGACTAGTTTTACAAGCATTCACAGGAAGTCAAGACAAGTCGAGTACAGCAACGTGATGCTCTAAGACACACTAAAAGTAAGAGTACTCTTAAGAAAGTTATTCTTTAACACATTTTTCATTCGTGTTGATGCTGAAATTATTCAAATCACTCAAATCTCATAGTAGTCATAAAATAGTTTTTTGTTATGAAATTTGGGTATGGCCTCTGGTTTTATTGTAAATAAAAAGTAAAAATGATTTCTCATTCAGATTTTAAAGCTAAAGTTTGGCTATTGTTAACTCAAACAAAGTTATGGTATGTTTTATTTTAAAAAAAGATGATTTTAAAGGGAAAGAAAATATTGAATTGCAATTTTCACACAGTAATATAATAAAATTTGTCATGAAAATCCAAAATAACGCGTCCTCGAAACGTCAGCTACCAACATTCATAATCTATTGCAACTTCAAATAACTTTTAGAAACGTTGGTACACAAACATTTTTCAGATATTGAATACGAATGTAATATCAGTTTTTATAAATTAACAATTTTTTTTCTTAAAAAACTGTGATTTTTTCCATACAATCTGCCATAACTTTGTTCGCGGTTGCAATAACCAAATTTTAGGTTTAGAATCTGAAAGAGGGATAATTTTTACGTCAGAAATAGTTTTGGAAAATTTTAAAAACTTTTATCGCATATAAAATGACAGCTGTAAAGTTGTGCTACTTTTTTCGTCATTCAGGTCCTTCATGTTTTGACCAAATATTTTGAATAAATGCTCCAAACAGTTGATTCATTTTAGTTCTGTTAAATTTATTTTCTATAAATAAGTTAAAATCTGACCATGTTCAAATTAGTCGCATGAAAAAGGAAAGCATAAGAGTAAATTAGTTTATAAAAATAAGGGCACGTCGGGGTTATTAATGCTAGAGAATAATTTTTATCGTTTTGTTATTCAGTATGACTTTTTGAATATTTTTAATGTAAAAATTAGATTTTAATGAAAAAAATAATGCATCCAACACAGCTTGAACTACGGATGTAATGCTGGTTTTGGGTGTCTATGTCATATCTGTCGGTTACGTGTGCAGTTTTAAAATTAATTAATTTATTAGTAGTAATGTAGTATGAGAAATGGCGATCAATATTAGTAAAACTTTAAAATTAAAAATCGGTAACAATACAAATTAGTTAAAAAGTGGTTGTCCTTACAAGAAAAAGCAGTAAGAACGCGAACTAACCTAAACTAGTAACGTCAAGTAGAAAATGTAGCTGTGGCATATTTACTACTTTTTGTACTTGGAGCAACAACTTCTCACATTATGCTAACTATTTCCTTCCGTGCTTTAGATATCTGTATAATTTGTAGTGTGTAAATAGTAATTATAGTCCTTTTACTGTAAGAAATATTTGTTTTAAACATCTAACAAATGTTAATTTTCAAGTTTGAACATATTGACTAGGTAATTAGGAAGACGAACAAAATTTTACTTAGAAAGTATCAAGCAACACTTTTCGAAGGTTGTTAATCTGCTGAATCCAAAACTAGTCAAGGTATTGATCATATTGTATATATATTGTCAGATTTTTGTGGTATCTTGACCTAAAAATGTTTTTCAAAATCTTGCACTCGGAATATTAAAGTAAAATTCTTACTATTTCACATTTTATTCAGTTTGCTCAAATCTCTTTTTTTTCTACTGAGATTGAATTATATTAATTTTATAAAAAATAAAATTTTTCGATCAGAAAAATCATAACTACAGCATATTCTAGGTTATGTTTTACTATAAATTCTTTAATACATCAAATGTTATTGTGAGCATTTTCACTACATTTAATTACGAATATAAATTCAACTTCGTATATAAAATATTGTACTTTTAGCTGATTAAACATAGTTTTCGGAAATTTTATGAAAACTAACTTTGAATTTTTATGAAATAGCTTATTTTACACGTAATAGCATTAATATTTCATAGAATTTCGTATCTTTTTGGTTATTTATTAAAAACGTGATCTATTGCATAATAGTTATGTCATATCACTGATTTTCCATGTTCAAATTTTAAGCTGGACAATCAGGAAAAATGTGTTTGCACAAGCTCAAATTCATTTGAAAGAGGAAGGTTTATATTCAAAAATCCTGAGTACACTTTTTTGTAACAAATAAATCTGCTGTATCCTTAAAATGCCTAAACATTGTTTTCGCTTTTAGGTTTTAAGATTTCTCAAAATCTTGATATAAATCTGCGTTATTCTTCACAGATTCCTTTATGGGATTATTTAGACAGGTTGTTATCTTTGAGGTTTACAGGTACGTCATTTTGAGTTATTTATCTTAAATCGACAAAATTTTAATAAAATGAATTTAAATATTATTATATTCGCTATTTGATAGTACGTTAGTACTAAGCTACACTCATATTATTATTATTATGAAAAATTTTCATTCTATGATATAATAATCCAATGATGAAACTTCTGAATCTGGAAAATGGAACTTGCTCATGTATTTTTAGTCATTTAAACTAGTGTGAATATCACCGTCAAGTATTTGTTCTAAAATGTTTATTTGTTAAATAAATATAATATTATATCAAAATTTTACGAAAAATTAAGAGAAGGTAAAAACATTTTCATATAAATGCGAGAAATCGAGAAGAGAAATTGATCTAATCTAGATTGAGATATATAAATAAATATAACCTTTAATAGAATTTATTTAATTAGTTAATAGACAATAATTTTGTTCTCGTCTTTTTTCCATAACCAGATAAAATAAGCCAAAACAAGATCACTAATTTTTAAAAATTCATCTAACAAATGTTGCAAAATAACAAAAATAATTGAAATAACAAATATATACGACAATTTCATAATATCGTGAAGTTTTCGGCATTTAATAGTTTAAACCCACCAGGAACTCTATATTATTCATATCCTTCTGTTATAAAATTATTAACAAAAATGATAAATAATAAATTACGTTCCGATAACCGCACTGGAATTGCTAAACTTTTCAGACCCTCTACATTGTGGAACTTGGAGTTCGCCGCACTTGACTTTCTCGCGTGCGATGTATAGTACATACAGGTTAGTCACGGCGAGAATTGATGGTTTTTATTTCTCGTTAGTGATAGGAATCGCTTGATTAATTGTTTCAAATTAATTACAAAAAATGCTCGAGTTATGCGATGATTTCACTTTTCCGGGTATTGCTATGAGAATTATTACCTTTCCTGATCTTGAAATAGAAAGGTAACAAGAATAATCCTTCTCCACATGCATTACAAAACGTACTCCTCATTGTTGACCGTGCACAAGCTAAAATATTCCGTAAACATCTGGAGGTAACGTTTAATTGACTGATTGCGTGATGATGATAATCGCTTAATTTACGATTAAAAAGTTATTATATAATTTTTTTTGTATTATTAATAATTGATGACCCTGTGGAGGTAATGAACTCGTATAATGAGAATCTAAAGCAATGTTCTTAATCGAGACATAATGTCGATCTACTACAGTGGCTCTGGAGGCGATGCCGCTCCGCCAACGATAACATTATCGGACTTTCCATTATTTATACTGTTCTCTGTTTCCGAAAGAAGATGAAAAAGTAATTAATGGAAGTAAAATACCCTGCAACAGTTTATTGTTTGAAGATGGAAAAAAAAGTACACGGGCAGCCAATTAAAAATTACTTATTATTTTATACAATTTCTTATTTTTTAAAATAACTCTTTTGAACAATTACCAAGCTCGTTTTTTTTCAACACACCTGTCAGAAGAAATATACGATGAATGCGACTCTGATGTTAATTGAAAAATTCAAGTTAGAAATTCCTTATGGTTATTTAAAAGTGTCAGGACAGGAATAATGTAATTAATTTGAATTCCAAGTGTTTTTACATCTCATTGCCTAGGGGTGTTCAATATAACACATCGCAGCTGTGATGCGAAATGTTCGATAAGGTATAGCATCCATCGGCGTCATTGCTGCTCGGTACCCAAGGGAAGGGTTCGCGTGCCGACCAAGTGATGCACATCGCGATAATTCACCGTCCCGTACAAGTTATGACAGTCAATGCTCGCGTTGACGGGCATTTATCGCGAGTCTTTTATAATTAACACGTTAATTTCCCACCCTAGATCCGAATCTTAATTGCGAAACTCAAGGAAAAAGGTTTTTCGTTGCGATAGAAATTCACGGAGATGCTGCACCTTTAATTAGTAGTCCTTACGCATGGCGTCAACGTGCGGAGGCGTCTGCATTATATTTCTGCAGTATAATGCGATTCGATATATAACGAGGGCGCGGAAAGCAGGCCGGATTCAAGAAGTTTGTTGAAAAACATCATTGCGGCCTTTCATTAAACTTGAAATGCACCGTTGCGCCGGGGATAAAGCCCTTATCTCGAAACTAGTTCAATTAGATAAAACTGGAAAGAGCGGCCCGGCCGAGCACTTCTACCCCTTTTGCTCTGTTCTCCATCCTAACGTCAAGGTTATACGGGCGAATGAGGATTACAAATAACTCATTAATGCTGCACCTAAGACAGGAAGTTAAACGGATTTCATCTTAAAATTAGCGACGAACACGAATCTCGAGATTTTATTTATCCGCACTTGTTTATATTCCTAAAACGTTATGACATTCGGTGGATGAAATATAATCGAATATTTTTTGTAAAAAGAAGAGGGTAATTTCAGCCGCGGTAAAAAGTACTGAGATAAATTGGACTTATTAATCAGAAAACTTCCAGACGGGACGTCGTCTCGTGCCGTTCCAGCCAGTTTCGTCCTTCCTGCCCGATAAAAACTTGTCTCCTCTCGCCCTTATTAAATGACGAGCACTCGGCTGGCACGAGTGCGTTACTCAGCAGAAACACGTATCACACTGACAACCAGAAGAACACCCGACCACCACAGACGCATCCTAAGTACTCTAAGCACCGTCGTAACCATATTCCAATATCCAGGAATAAATGAACTGGTTCGAGATAATTAGGGTAACCGAGAAACGTAGACGTACATTTTCCTCCTGTTTCGATGCTGGGAAAAAACCAGACGAACTGAAATTTTCCCATCTTCTCTCGACTCGGTTATTGTTATTATTACACGACAAAGTTTCCTCCATAAGAGAAAATTATTTCAAATTACGCAAAGTTGAATCGCTGCGGAAACTTTAACCAGATGAATCAGTTCGTGCGTAAAGCCATTCCAGAAAACTAAGTGTCTGCTTTCGCGAGCTTTTGTAAAGTACGGGAATTTTAAGAGATTGACAGGGTGGATACGAGTCTGAAGTAACTTTCCAAATCCCTCAATGGCTCGGTGCATTCGATGGACTAAGAGTAAATCTGGAAATCGTGGATGTTATTTTTATTATCTTCCTAAATCATCGCAGGAGTTGGCTGTTCCCAAAAAGATTGACCTAACTTCCATTAGATGAGTTCTATTTAATTTTTAGATAATCCTGTATGCTGCATAACGCTAATCCATAACCTTTCATCACTGCTATTTAACCTCATCTATCAGCGGCTAACGAATTATTAGCTTTAACCCTTCTATTGCAATCACTTCATAAAATATGTCTGTCTAAAAAGGATTCGTCTGACTTCTATTATATGATTTCTAATAATCTAAATCGTCTGGACATTGGCAGAATATCATGATTAGATTTATATTTAGCACGACCATTTTAATAGGTCAGCAATGAAGTTCGACCAAATTTTGGAATGCTTTGATCTATTCCAATGATTTAACAATCGTGATTGTTGATGTGACTGTCTTCCCAAGTCAGGGATATTTGATTATACTCAAAAAAATTGATCTAACTTACATTAAATGAGTTTGTAATCATCATCCATATGTGAACATGAAATCGAACGTCTGAAACTGAGAGTTGGGATAAAAGTCCGAAGTAACTTTACGAATATCTTAATGGTCTGGGCCAATCTTTCCTGAGGATTAGAGAAATTTACATAAAATTGCGGAATAGCTGATGTTGTATTCTAACGTCATGGGAGATATAAGATTGACGAAAAAGGACCTCACATAGATTTGTGACCTCACATCCATCAGATGGGCTTCTAATAGTCCAATTGTATTTCATTTCTAAGTAATTTGGAAGGATGTACCTCACCATCGATTGGATATTGGATGTATATAGAAAGTCGAAAGTTAACATCTTTCAAGTGTCTGCTTTTCGGGAGTCTTCATCAAGGATGGGAATGTTTGATACTTAAAAGAAAGTCCAGTAGTCGTTGATACAATTATTATAGTTTTACTAAGCTATGTGAGATATTTTCAAGCTTTACCCAACTTTCAGTAGGTGCGTTTTTAACAATCCGATTCTATTTATATCGTGATTAGAAGCATGTTTCGAACAATAACGTCTTTGTAGTATTTCCTTTTGCTGGACTCTAAGAAACCGTCAGTAAATTACTACTTAGATAGTACATTGCGAATCTTTTAATGGTTTAGTCCATTGAAAAGACAAAGAGATATCCTACTGGTAGTGAATGTTGTTTCTATTCCAATAAGCCATCACAGATGTTTCATTGCCTCAAGTAGATTGACCTAACTTCTATTAGGTTTCGAACAATACAGTTCTAATGAAATTCTAAGTAGTCAGGAATGTTGGACATATATTCCATTATTGATTAGACGCATCGAATTTAGATGGACATATTTCAACACGTAATAAACGGTTGATGCCTCAACCTAATCAAACTATTGGTGACCATCAATATAGAACTGATATCTACTAATGCAGGACTTTGCAATCGAATATCATCTTTGGTGACCAAAGGCAATATTTTTGATCCTCCAGTAAGGAATTTGGTAGCTCAGGAACCAGGAGGCTTTGACCCCAATTACTAGTACAGAAGTTCCAAACTATTTAGAGGCTCCTATACAACCACCCCCGCGTTAAAAATGCCCAGCAAGAAACGTACTGCAGATATTTTCCCATTGTAAAATTCGTCGACATTCTTGCTTCGGTTATCTTGCAGTTTTCGTTTCAACAAGTGTTCCGTAATGATCGATCGTAATTGGCCAGCTATCCGATGGAGCGAAGCAGGAATATCTTTACGTCAGAGGGAACAGTAGCGTTGACAGGTTTACGAAGTGCAGAATAATTCTCGGCAAAAGTTGAGCCAACTAACAAGTTTTGCGAGAGTCGAAGAATAAACAAGGAGAATCGCATTACATGCGATCGATGCACTGATTTCGTACGGACGGCTACCGCAGAACCGAAAGAAATCGATATACTCGCGAGAAAAGGCGATAAAGCGAATCCCATTATTCGACCGCGTCTGAGTTAAGGGCTATTTTGCTGCCGAACTTCATTATCCCAACTAATTATTTCGAAGTTAGTCGAACGATTCGCCACAATGTAATGACCGAGGAAACGAGCGAGGGAGAACCGAGAACATAATCTCGTAGGGTTCTGTTGGGACGAGGCAATCCGTTCGTGGCGTTTCGCAGCAGTAATTACAGGAATGAATCAGTATAAGAAGTGAATGTTAACGCACTGAAAACACTTGACACGGAACGCGGCGCACCTTGCATCGTGTATCGCTGCTCGTAACACGAACACACGCGCCACCAGCACGAGGCACCACGCTGATGTCAAGTTTATTGCTGAGGAAAACGACCTTGGGCTTTTTCGCGCCGCCAACGGCACGAGGGGTTCTTCCTCGTATCGAATCGAACCTCGTTCTTCTTCTTTTGGCTTGGAATACCCATGTAACCAGGATCGGAGACAAATGCGGGGAGAAGGGTACAAAAAATGGCAGGAAATGAGAGATTGAGGAAAGGCTACGAGTCGACTCGAGAGTGAGAGTGCTCGAAATGAACGTATGGTCCCACCAAGAAAAGGAAATTATGGATAGAAATGGAAATATATAGATGTATAATTAGAAATGGAAGATTATGAAAGCCGGAGGATAGATCAGTGCCGGAGAAAGGAAGTGAAACGCGAGAACTTCGGAGGGAATCGCTTAATTGAAAAAGTGCAAATACAGAAGAAAACTCTGCACAGATCGCATTTCAACCAAACAAAACCCATTTTGCGAAAGGTTCGTTCGCGAGGTTGTAATTACTTAATTCCGTAATTCCAGGCCCGCACTTGGTAGCATCCAATCGAAAGCTTCCCCGAAATTCGAGAACTATTTTCTTGCAATACAAACTGGGAACTTCACAGAGATTCAATGGTTGCTTCATAAATCGGACATTGCGCCCCGAAGCGAAATGAAATTCCGAATTTCTCGTTGCTGCCCTCGTTGAAAATTACGCTTCACGTTGCGGGCGCAAATGTCGCTGCTAAGGATTCGAGGTAGCAGCTTCAGACGGCGCATCGACTTTGGGAAACTATTTCCACTCGAGTTTCAGCTCGAGATTACGGGACTGGGAAAGGGAAATCCCATCCACCGTCACACTGTCGCAAAACGCGCGCGTCCTCTCGTTGCGGCTAAAACTTGGATCGGATCGTCGACGAGTTCGTTAACTCGTTGGTTCGTTGTCTTCGATCCAACGGTGTTGTTAAGGCTAGATTTTGAAAATCACGAAACTTTTTTGGACGTCACCCAATGTACGCACGTAGGTCATGTCACTCAACGTGGACAAAATCACGAACGTAGCGATTAAACGATGATTGGCGGCACGTACCTCGAGTTTAAGGATCGTCTATCGGAGAACCGGGAAAATCGACGTTGGACGTGGTGATTCGCACGAAGGTACAGGTTCGCACTCGAGGAGCTCGATGCCCTTGGACTTGAGCCCCGTTCACGGCCACAACCAACACAGAAATGCTGGGATTGCAAGGCGTGCGGCCACTTTTCCTGCCGGTACTTCAGGTGGGGGGTACGTACCCGGTTGCTGTGTTGGCAGGTGGAATGCTCAACATCACCGCAGCCTAAGATACATACTCGCGAATTATTAGTGATGCGCCACGACGGCGGGGGCGGCGGATCATGACGAGGAAGGTGGGGGACAAAAACCTCTGGGCGCACCGGAGGAGCCCGATTACGCGAGCGCTTCCATAATTGGACCCGGAAGGACTTTCAGGAAGTTGGAAGTACAATTGAGAACTCGATTTTCAGCGACCCCCAACTTAATGAATCTTCTCGTTAAGTAGGAGGATGTCTTTTAATTACTGCTTAGTCGGAATTATGTAATATTAGGTACCAAACTTTTTGACAGAATAACAAGCCCTTTTCGAAAGTGCCCCCCAAATCCAATTCGAAATTCTCCATCCAAAAACTTCTCGAGCACTTTCCGTAATAGTTTTAATGAGCCGGTCAAAACAAAAAATTTCCTCAACTTATAACTTTATTACTGTTCTCGATACGGTTTAATCGAACTTCTTGTAAACGCTTGAATTAAATATTTATGATGTTGTCAAAATGTGGAATGGACTTTATGCAAACATCAGAGACGTACGAGTGATAACAGTGTAAAGGATTTAAATGTAATCCGCTCAGTGCGCTTTCATTTTTTCGCTTCATGCACTTTTTGTTGCCGGCTATTTGATATGCGCAGTATTATATCTGTTTCTGAAGCATAACGCGATTGCGATCTTCTATCCTTTTTGCAGTTTCAGAATACATAGTAAGAGTTATTAAGTACATTTCGAACATGCCGAGTGAGATGTCTCAAGGTCGTCCGATTCATTTTTGAAGTAAGACCGAGTTATCTTCGACTTCAGCTCCTGCGGTGCTGCAGCTTATATCGAACGTAATTATAACGTAGAAAAGTGAAAAGGCAAGTGATTATGACTTTGAAAGTATCCTGACATAATACTGCCGCATCGGGTATATCGTGCAATTATTGTGCAGCACAAAACCGTAGCGAAGATTAAATGTTGCTGTAATGCTCAGCTCTGCTATTAAGTACCGGAAAAATGTGTATTTGTTATCGAAAATAGATAGTTTTCGCACTTCTGAAGTGATCGCTGACAAGGTGGCGTTCAAGAATATACACTCTGTTTTGCACCCAGTATTATTTAAGACTGATACAAAGTTACTTTAACACCTCTACCACTGCATGTACTAGTTATTTCTAAAAGGATTCAAGAATGCTGGACGCAGTTAATAATTAATTTTCCACAGTAATAATACATCAGTACAAGTATAATTTGAAGTATAATAATGTTTTCTGATTTTATTGAAATACTTGAAGGTGATCGTTATACTTGCACACATTATAAAGTAGAATAGGAAAGGTAGTGTTAACATGCTAAATTTGATAAGTAAGGTGGAATTTTAACTGTTTGAGAAGCACATGTCAAATTTTCAAAGTTAAACTTTTAATCTGTAGTTTTATGAAATTAAGTATGCAATTATATCTATGAATGCTTATTACAAATCTGAAGTTCGATTTTAAAAATTTAAAATGACGTGAGGCCGTTATCAGCTGTATAATTCGTGAGTTTCGGTTACATGTCTGAATATTACTAATCAAAAGTATCACACATCAAAATGTAACACATAAAAGTATCAAAGAATGTATTACTGTCCATTCAATCAGTAATAAATGTTAATTATTATTAAATATCATTTATAAGTCTACGTTTGGTTAGGTTATTTTATATTGCTAACTTAACCTACCTCAATAATTTGGAAATAAGTTAGACAAAACATGGTAGCCTTCTAACGATGAACAAATCAAAACTGTATGACAGTAAGCAGTCTGGAAGACTTGTAATCACGATACAATTTACCAGTTTAATTGAATAATATTGTAATTTAACCTTAAACTTCCATTTAATATTGTGATATTTTTGTAGTGTAATATTATAATTTTCGATATTGTAACGGTTTTCTTTGGCTGATCAGCATTACTACTAGTATCACCTCGATGCTAGCCTGCGCCAGACTAAACAAAATCAGTCTCTAGCCTAGTTCAAATGATAGCGTTTACCTGGAAGATGTCAAATTGTTGCCTCGTATGCCATTTCAGCTCCTGCTCAGATCTAGGGTGAGCCATGTTAGAGCCAATCTAACGTCACTGTAATTGTGTACTACGGCAACTTTCAGATAGGTGAATTTACCAATTCAAGGTCATTTTAAGGATGAAGTCAATTTTTTCAATTGGAACTCTTTATTTATCATGCCGGAAATCAGAAGATCATCGGACAATTTTGCAATATAATCATTGATCATGTTAATATTGAAGTAAAACCGAAATAAGGCCAGTATTCGTACCTACTGTGGGATACAAAATTCGCCTAGTGCCCGGATATAGTACTATGCAAATATTAGCTAGTACCGGTCTAGTTTTGCCCAAGAAATATTTTTAATTATATTTCAATGAAGCCTCAACCAGTGCTACTGTTGTTTAGTCCAAGATTTTGATAGAAGCCGAGTCGTAACCATGGCCGAACCATAGTTTAGTGCGGAAACCAATAGTATATTACATTATGAACACCATTAACATAACCTCAAACATAACCTACGTGTAAAATACATGATTGAGAATGACATATAATATGAATTGAGTGTGTGTGAGTTTTTATTACGTTTTGTCAGTTTATATCTTGAAGTAAGATTTAAGATTAAATTGGTAAATTGATATCTCATTCCCAGTTCATATTCCTTCTATAAATATATACATGCGAAAGGTAAGTTTTGGAGTACAAGTCTCGGATTCCATGTAATTATATATATAATTCTTAACCAGTTCCTTTCAAGTTTAATTAAACATTTATTTATCAAAAATATTTTGAAAGTCGGGCATTATCTATATACTTAAGTAATAACTGGCTAATTTTTTAATAGTTTTTTAATTTATTAAAATATAGTGCAACAGAGCTGTTACTGCCTAAAAACTAGATATTAATTGCGTGGCCAGTTTTTAACAGATATCACTGTCCAGGTGCTGATTTCTATCTAGTTTTTCCCGACCGATTTTCTACCTGGGATGATATTTCGCTTTTCAAATGCAGACAAAAAGTAAAATGTTGTCGGTCAGTGTTATCATTTATCTGGTTGTGATTTATCTGGGGTCTTTCGAAAGATACTCAAAGATATTAAACAAAAACAGAAACATGTCCGTTTGGAACTAGTTACGTGACAGTTTTTGAGGTCACTGAATACAAATCCGATGTCAGTTTCTAAAAATTGAAAATGGCGGATCAAATAAGGCGGACGAATTGGAAGAAATAATTGAGACTCAAAACGTTAATATTCTGCTGAGATCTTAACCCTTTAACAAACGTGAGGAATATGCACTTGGATCTTAGCATCGTTTTATTTATACACAATTTTTTTTAAATAGAAACATCAATTTTTGATCAGTTTTGAGGTCGCTCTTTTCAATGGTGCTGTTAGAGCTGAAAAAAATGATGTTCAACCTTTTTTTTTCAAAAATACCGCAAAAAACGCGGTTTTTTTCTGTAAAATTGTTTCTAGAATGCAGTTTTTACTAAGCTATCTATTTCTGACTAGATTCTGCCTATGAAAAACGTTTTCCCGATTGCTTTACTTAAAAAATATTCATTCACATGTTTTCATTTATGTCGATTTGAATTTTTGGTGTGTCAAATTTTTTCGAAATTGGGAAATTTTGTGGTTTCATAGGTTTCTATACAATTCATACGTATAAAAGAATTTATTGAATGTTAATGATAGTTTATTGACATATCTAGTAACAACATTAAGTATTGTTGCAGATTTTCAAGATGGCGGCTTATATTCACCACAAGTAAATGTGCCTTAAATTTTTTGTTTTATTACAGAATAAGAAGGAATTGGAATCTATCAATTATCTTTTCCTTCAATTTGGGACATTTTTTAATATGATCATACAATATCCAAAAATCCAAAATATACGCGGAACAAAAATTCTCCATTATTAAACAAATTTCGCGCTCTGGAGCCGTTTGATAAAATCGATGGCCAATCGATAAAAATCAAACTATGCGAATGTATATATTTAAAATAAAATCAACTGGAACAAGTTTCTCATCAAATAGAAGGTGGTCAGAAACCGATATCATAGTGAAAATTGGATTCTAAAAAATATTGTACCTCAAAAATCGGGTTTTTTTAAGTATTTAAACAAAAATGTGTTGAACATCATTTTTTTAAAATTTTAACTGCGCCATTCAAAAGAGCGACCTCAAAACTAGTCGGATATGGATGTGTCCATTTAAAAAAATAATGTTTGTTTAAATAAAATGATGTTTAGCTAAAATCTGTGTGTAAATTTTAGTAAAAGTAATTTTATTTATTTCCGAAAATTCTCGGTCAGTTCTCAATTAATATATTTGCTATTTTCTAGGGAACTGTTTATAGTGCTTAGAATTGCTCTTACAGAGTCCGAATTTAAAAAATTTTATTCAATAATCTTTAATTTTGGTTTTTTAGTTAAATACCGGCAGACCACTTTAAAACCCCCTTAACGTCAAAATGTACACAATTTAGTCACAGATTTTAGCATCATTTTATTTAAACAAATATTATTTTTTTAAATAAACCCATTTTCGAATATTGTCTGTCAGTTCTCCATTAATTTCCTTGGCATTTTCTAGGATACCATCTGTAGTTGTTAAAATTGCCCTTATAAAGCCTGAATGTTGAAAAATTGATTCACTTATTTTTTATTTATGGTTTTTGTTTAGTGAAAACTCATCGGCGTAGTAGAACCCCCTTAACTACATCAGTGGTAGCAGTTTAAAAAAAAAAGTGCCAGAAGTGGTACAGCCCTCTACTTAAGATATCGAAAAACGGTGAAACACGGGTTCCATTTTTTCCTAAAATATATCATTTAACATTTAATTAATCATTTAAAAAATGAAGTAATATTTCATATTTATGTCGGCCATCTTGGATCCACCATTTTGAATTTACAAAATCTAACTTCAAATTCGTAATCAGCGACCCAAAAAATTCCCGAGTACCAACTTTCGTCAAAATCAAGTAAATTTTTTACATTTATGTCGGCCATCTTGGAACCGACGTTTTGAATTTTCAAAATCTGATTTCAGATTTATAATCAGCGGCCCCGAAAACCCCGGAGAACCCAGTTTCATAAAGTTTGGGTAATTTTTCGCATTTCGGTCGGCCATCTTGGATCCGCCATTTTGAATTTTCAAAATCTAACTTCAGATTCGGAATCAGCGACTCCGAAAATTCCCGAGTAACAATTTTCAGCTGTTTCCGCATAAAGAAAAATGTGCGCCACACATTTTAATAAATTTCGCAAATGACCAGCCGCCATATTGGATCCGGCATTTTGAATTTTCCCATTTTGACGACAGATTCGGATTCAGCGACCCAAAATATCTTGGTATACGAAGTTTCATGCAAATTCATTAAGAATTGTAAAAGTTATTGCAAAATGTACACATATGACCCATTACCACGTTTGTCAATAATTTTTTTTGTACATATATGATCCTTTATTATATATACGGATTATATTTTTATATTCGGTCTATCTAGAGAAAATTAACTATGTCCGTCTTACCTTAGTTTTCTCTACGTTAAGATTTACAATATGTACTGTAAAATTCACAACATAATTATTGTGAATATTACGATACATATTGCGCATCATGCCATATATTGCTTTTTGCAATGAAAAAATATACTCTGATATACTGAGAGACTTATATTTACGAAAATTGCAAAAATATTTTCAATTTAGGCTGGGTTTTATAAAAAAATACAAAAATCAGACGATAAAACGATTTTTGCTACGGACAGCATACCCCCCTCCCAAAATTGCTCACTTTTGGAATTAATTTACATTTGTGTTATATATTTTCGATGAACATCTGTACACTGGAATTTATCGCCTTGAGGTTGAAATATTTTTACCGCGTTATAATACTACGGAGTGCAATGGAACGTGCGTATTATATCAGGCATTCGGGCGTATAAGCGAATAATATTATACCTGTAGAGACGACGGGTGGACACGAACGAGTCCCTCCTCAGTTAAGTAGGCTGCGCAATACATTGCGTAGAGCCTCAATAACGGTCAACAGTACAAGGGCGGGACATGACACGCGTGGATAAGCTATGTGTGAAAATTAATACCACCGAGCTTTTATCATTTTCCTCTCTAGCGCGCTATAAGACCGATCTTAACACATACCACTGGAGTGCGTACAATATCTCTCTCTGACTTTATGCAATTCGTTTTACACGATGGACGTTCTTCTCGAGCAATCAGCGAAGTACGAGTATATGAACTCGTTAGCTATTTTGTGAAAGATTAGCATATTAACCTGACCCGACGACACGAGGGCCCCTGGGGCATTAACTGCAGTTTTGACGAGTGTCAGAAACCGTCTGCTAGTTGCCACGAGATTCGCCGTTTTTGTCGGAAAAGTTTATGTTCGTAAGTTTAAATGATCTATTTATTGCCACTAAATGCTTCAACTACAAATGACTTGTGTGAAACATTTAATTGGCACGTACTTGTTATTTCAAAACTGAGTTGATGAATGAAGACGGTGCCTTTGTAACCTACACAGAAAAAATAGTCTTAAAATTGTAACATCTCAAATTAAGGGGTTACACCACCCTGAAATTTAAAAAAAATCCTTTTTTTTTTTCTACATAATTTCGATGCCTATGTTCTTACGGTCATTTTAAGACATCGGGTTTAAAAATATCTCATCATTTGTGGATTTTACAGCCTGGCGCTTCCCAATAACCTTAGCTCTTTGAATAGTTCTGAAAGCTTTGTTGTGATTTCCGAAGTTTCATAGAATATCTCCTCCAGGTGTATATCCCTTCCCAAAATATCCCCTCCCCTTCCCTCTTCCTATTTTGCACCTGCTTGTCAGAAACGAAAACTGTCATTCTGTACTCTTTTATCTTCTTTTGCGTTTTTCTCAAAACTACATTTTTTTGGAGCGGTGTACACGATTTCTCAAAAACTACTCGACCGATTCTCTTCAAAATTTGCACACAGCTTCTCTATAACATTCTCTATGGCATGACGTAGGATTTTTTCGAGATAATTTTTTTTGAAAAAGTTATGCATTTTTAAAACAGAAATTTCGTACCAAAAAAAAATTTTTTTTTTTAAAGTGCTCCCATTTGCTCAAAAAAAATTCTTTTTTAAACGGCTACGTGATGCTGTAGGTAATTTGATATATATAGTTTAAAAAAAAATTTTGTTCTTGGGTTTCAGATAAAAATTGTGCTGTCCAGCATGTACACCGCACGGCCGTGCGCTAAGAAAAGTGCCTTGCGAGACTCCCTATATCTTCACCATTTTTTAATATTTTTTCTTCTTTCAAGAATTTTTTTTGAGTGAAATATATGTACTTTGATATTATAAATATTAAAAAGTTATATTTTTAATAGTTTTGTCAGTTCAGGGTGGTGTAACCCCTTAAGCACTGTAAAGGCTTAATTTCAGTCTAAATTTGAGCTAATTTTCTTAAATTAAGTCAATATTTGCGATTAAAGTCTTAATTTCAGGCAGCACAGTTTAATTTAAGTCGAGATTTATGCTTAAAGAAAATTTTTTCGAGCTTGTCGCACCTAAGTTAGAGAATTCTTTTTTCGAACCTGAATGTTGACTAAAAGTAAGTTTCCAAAACTAAAAACAAGATTTTAAGCACAAATATTGACTTAATTTAAGAAAATTAGCTCAATTTTAGACTTAGCCTTTTACAGTGCTTAATTTGAGATGTAACAATTTTAAGACTTTTTTTTCTGTGTAATTCAACTCAATCAGCCTAGATGTTCAATGATGTATAGAGAACGTTGCAATAATAAACAATATACACTTTAAAATTTTAAAACTGAAATTTTCACTTAATTTAATGTGTAACGCTGTTTTAAGACGTTTTATTGCAACGCAGTGATTTTCTATCGAATGCACACTCTTGTAACAGCGAAATATTCACTATATTGACTGCAGTGGCATTTTTCATTGTCATGGTAAAGAAGTGAGATTAAAAAATCTACCGAAATTCTTTTTATGATAGAGTGAGTGTGGCCATTTTGAACTGAAGTTGGCTAGATGATTTGACGGAAAGGGTAAAAAACTGATGTATGAAACCCTCGCCATCAGGTGGCGCAGGTGGCAGGTCGGAGAATTCCACGTAAAAAGAGCCACTTTTTTGGAAACATATCAAAATTTATGTAATCATTCCGTATTATCATTGGGGTATGTAAATTGTGAATTTTAACCTGTATAAAAAAATTATATTCCTTCATTACAAATTGTTAGAAAACTTTTTTAGTTATGCGAACTTTCATCTCTTTATTGCTATATTCCCATTAATACGGGTATTAAAAAAAAAATGTTTCATAAACAACGATTTCATTGATTTTTTGACGGGATTTATCGTGAATGTATTAATTTTTTAATATAAGTTGCCTATCTTCGTGAAAATAATTTTATTAAAGTTTCAATTTTTATTTTGACACCTTGGGCACTTCGATAGAAGGTTAAAAAAATCCCAGAAAATCATCTTAATGTATGCAGAATATTATGTTTAGCAGACTTTTTGAAAATCTAACAGAAGTTTTTTATTGTTACGGTTTCACACAATTTTTGTATCAATTTAGTCATTTTTTGAAACAATAACAGCAAAATACGTCAGTTAATGTTTTGAAAAATTTCGTATCTATTTAATAATTCTGAATTATTCTGTTACAAAATTCCATAAATTAGAACGTTTTATCTAATTTTACGTAATTTCTGCTTTTATAGCATCATAAAATAAAATCGTTTTACATTCATAACGTAATAGTGACAAAACTTGAGCAGTGTAGACGAAATTTTAATTATAAAACTTTATTGTTTTCAAGAACACGGGTATTGATTATCCGATTAAAAAAATACAATTTTCATCAGCCATGCTAACGGCAATGATGCAAATTCGACTCTGAGCAAGGTAAGAAAAGGACGCAATGAAAATATGCTATTAATTGATTATTTTTAAGCAGTAACTATGATACTAATGATTACAACAATAACAACTAGATTGTCAATATCAACGATATAATATGAATATAAGAAATCTTACACAGTAATAAAAAAATTAATGGTTTTTTAAATCTAAGCTGGGTTTCTTCCATTTTTTGTTTTGCCAGCTTTACAATATAACTAACAACAATGTATAAAATTAATATTTTTTAAATAAAAATTTGTTTATAATAAGAAATAGTTCATCAAACAGTAAAAAAGTAACAAAAGTATTTTTTCGAGAATTTATTTGGTTCTAGTAATAACTTAATAACGTACCAAACCAATAATTAATTTCTAAGACCATGTACTTGATTACTTAAATCGATGCCTAATCGACAGGAATAAATTACTTGATTGGGAGAAATATTATAAATTGTATTGTTATTTTCAGGGATGACTAACGACCTCAAATTTATAAACTTTCTGCTCGCTGATACAATAGATTTACCATTTTAAATTATGAGCACTGAATTAATATCATCTTATCCTAGTCATTACAGACTTGTTGTTTCGCTTAACTTGTCTAATTTGATTTTGAGAAAGAAAATTTATGTTACAAAAATATTATTACATTAGCAACAATATAAGTAAAGTGGAAATCATTTTCAATATTGGGATCTACCTATGATCTATGGTACAATCACCTTTCTCAAAATGCAAGCTTTGACTAGTTAAAAATCAACCACTGACAAATGTCAAATCCTAATAACCGCTTAGAAAATATATTGATATGCTCTGAATTACGCTTCTTGTAATGCTCGACATGTGACTACTTGAATAAATAGATACCCTCTATATTTCTTAGATTAAAAATACTTCTTAAAAGAACGTAAAACTGTCCATTCTGTTGGGTGGCTCCCTATATTCCTTCTGCGATTTAAACAGCACATTTAATTTTATTTGCGAGAAAATATAAAAAATGGACAGTAAAGTGAACAATGGATAATATGGTTTTGATAATAAACTACGCTGATGAAGAAATTTCCATATTTCAATAAATATTTACTAAATGAATCCAAGTAAAAATTTAATTGGGTTTGAACATTTTCTTATTTTGAAGAATCGTTTACTCTCATAAAATGTTTCTTATAATGTATTTTACTAACAAATTGTTTAATTTTTACAAGTGTCAAATAAAAATACTAGACAACTGAACTCTATGCTTAATAATACGACATTTTCCTCTGCGAAGAATTGGGAAGCCATTTCAAGTGTATAAAAATGAAATGAAATTAACTATTGTACTCCCGGTAGTTTCACTTCTGTGAGTGGAATAAAAATTTTGCTGTTTATTAGCACTGTGAGTATGATTATACTTTCTGCAATAAATGTTAATATATGGGAATGTCTTTATTAAATTTTATTACAAAATAATTCTATATTCTCTCGTTTGCTGGAAATGGAAGGCAATTTTCCACGAGTTTTAATGGAGAATGCTTATGATCAGGGATTGAATATAGAAATTAAAGGTGTATATGGTTGATGCTTTATTTAATTTTCTCATGTTTAGCGTTTATTAAAACGGTTTTTAAACTACTCTAACATTTTCAAAATCCTTTATGTAGGCATAATTCTACATACATTTAATATCCATTTTCATTCGAATGTACTTTTCGTTATTACAAATGTTTAAAATGGATTTAATATTGCAACGAATTACCTGCCTCGTATAAGTCAATCAATTTAATTTTAATTCAAATATAATATCATGTGTAATTTATAGTTTATTTATGAACTTTTAACTCTTACTTAAACAGTTGATTAAAATATATTCAAATTGGTTTGACTTTTTATGCAGAATTACTCGTTCAAATATTCTGTATTATTTTTCATTCATTTTCTACCATTTGATTAAATTAACAAAAATTGACTATATATTTTGATGTCATAATTGAATCTCATGTTCGTTGATGTTCATCGAAATATTTTAGATTATTTGTATTTACCCCTGCTAGGTAAGGTAAGTAAAATAACATTCGCTCAGAGTTTGAGAAACTAGTTTTGCTCCCTAGTGAAAGAAAGTACTATTTTGCTTCCGCAACATTGGGAAAAAATAGTATTTTGCGCGTATGGGAAACAATGTTTCTTTACACGAAGAAAAGAATTGGTTGTAGGTGCAAATTTGAGGAGTAAAATGTGGAGGTCTTCTGTAGGTGGCGTTACTACTTAAATGGTCAGTCTTACTATCTAAATAGTAGGAGCAGCTATGAAAGTTGGCTGGCCGTATTTTACCAGTGAAGCAGTAGTCCCAATCATCTATTTATTTCTGTGTTCGGTTAAAATATGGAATTTATATTATTTCCAATTGTTTTTTAAAAATTGCTAAAACCAAATGATATATAAGATAGACTAATAAAATATCTTTTGATTGTCATTTATTATTTCAACAATTTTATATTAAAATGGAAGGAAAAACGGAATTGAAAGGTACATATCTTCCTCGCTAAAACGAAAAAGAATATTATGAAAAAAAAATTATTCAAAGGTCACCTAACTGTTGTTGTATTAGGGCTTAATTTTCGTGGTCATCTGAAGGTCAAAGTTATTATTGGGAACCTTAATTTTTGATGCTTGATTCGGAAACAACAGGAAGTTTTACCTCTAGAGTGGTAGTTTATAGATTTTAAGAATGCCCTTGAGAAGGTTAAATTACAGTCAAATGTTGGAAATTCATTCGCCAGCCGTTTTTTCGAATGTTTAAGTGTACTAGGTTTAGGGGCTAATGGCTTACCAACTAATGTCAAATTTGAAAGTCATATAGAAGCAGTTTTGTTAAATAAACAGTTATTTACTTATTGCGTTTACACAACTTCTTTACAGCAGATATATGATTATCAACATTTGACCTTTATTTTATTCGCTTTTTACGAATTCGATAAAACATTGAGCTTTACATTTCAAAAAATAAGTTTGACCTTCAAATGATCTTGATGACCCCAAAATCAACGATATTGTAAAAGTTAACCTCCCATTGTCCTCAATAAACTTTATTCGGAACATCTCAGCTCAGCAACAAAGATATTCGGGTGCGTCAATTATAATGAGTCACTCTGTGTACTGAAAAGTTATAAGATGGCGTCTTAATCCAGAATATTTGTCATTAATATTTGTGAGCTTAAATGTAGTACCTTATTATTTAAAAATTAAATTTAAAACATCATGTTATAGTTTTTAAACGTTTTATCGTGATATTTTATAAGTAATCTATAAAAAATATCATAGAAAAATAATTCTCCATTCAAAATAAAAAATTTTAAAAGGAAACTCTGTACTTTGGTTTTTATATCGTCAAATAACACAATAAAACTGAAATTGTACTAAGGTCATTGCTAAAAAATGGGCCGCCTTTCTTAACTTATACAAAAACTGTCACTATAATAGCCAGCGTTTAAATAAATATTGTTAACCTGAAATCGTGACAACGTTAAAAAGATAGTTACGAACGGTACATCCTCTAACGAAGTCACGTTCACATTCGTGGTTACATATCTAATCAAGCCATTTTAAGCGCATAAGGTTAAAAACATCCACGCGGTGCAATACATCGCTCGGGGATAACGTTAATTCGTATTTTTTATCCGCATAAAAGTCGGTTACAGTAATGCGCCTGCCCATACATCTCCATTCAGCGTGCATTAGGCCGCGGAATAAGTTTGAAAAAATTTGCTTTCTTCTCGGGTTAAGAAAGGCCATTCTGCGAAAAACAGCGCGCCGTGTATCTGGCTATACGTGCAACAATTGGCAGGCATGAAATAATAGTTCCGACCTTTTATAATAATTGATAGTACGTGAAGCTGCCGACTAAGCACTTTGCGAGACTTAAGGTTGTCGTGCGAGAAATTAATGGCGAACGTTTCGTTAGTTTTTGCATCCAAGCCGTTGTCTCTCTCGCACTCGCTATGCAACTCGTTAGCTCAGCTGCATAAGGGAGCGTCTGGGATGGACGAAATTGGAATGCTAAATGCGGAACGATATAATTATATTACGTAAATACGATTACGCGTAATTTATATCTCGATGTTAAATCTGGAAACATCACTTTAAGAGCGAAGGTCAGCGTTAAAAGCGTCGCTTATTGCTGAAGCATCGCGTGCTTCTGCTCGCTTTCTCTCCCCAGCGATCTTTCCCTCATAGCGACGCAATCCGCGCACGTACCTTTCTCCGGTGCTTTCTCTTTCCTTAGACAGACATCTCGCTTCTGCTAATGCTCGAAATGCACTGACAGTGACTGATGTCATTTATGTGTGGCTCATAAACCACCGTGTTTCCTCGTATTTTGCAAACGCACGTTCTCAGATCCACGGGTCGACTAACCCAAATTCCGAATGTTTGATTTTCCTAATTTATACGACATTCGCTTGTGTTTCAAAGAAAATTACATCATTGTCATCTTCAATTAGCAAGAATATACTGTTATTACATGAAATGATAGTTCAGAGATGCACAAAATGGGGTAAGTTGGATTCTACTACATCGACGCATCTGAGGAATGTAAGGCCCTCAAAATGAATTTAATGAACGTTTTGACGGAGGATATTTTCTTTATAATAGTACCGATCTGGATTAAAGTTGGAAAGATACTTTGATATCCAATGCAGTTAACTAATTGGAATCCAACATTCCCAGTAAAAAAAGAATTTTTCAAATGGTGTCAGGACCAGGGTAGTTTTTGCGGTTACACCCTGAGTAGAAATTTATGCAGGCCCTGATCAGGATGTAACGCTTTTAGTCAGACCCTGACCAGGGCCCTAATAAATTTCTATTCGGGATATTATAAATATCGCAAAATTGTTTAATGATTAAAACTGGCGTATAGCATTGAAAACATTATGTCAAAGTCAGTATAACACGGTTCCATTCTTTCAAAATTTGATTGGATAGTTTCTACCCAGAAATTAACCCTTTCGACCAAAGGCATATCACGGTCATATTAAAAATGTGATACAGAATCCGGAATCAGCAACTTTAAAAACCCCTAGATACCAAATAATAGAGAAAATCATTATTTTAAAAAAAATGTTCAGTCATACTTGATCCGCCATTTTGAATCACGAAAATCTGGCACAGGATTCAGCGACTTCAAAAACTGAAGTATAACAAATTTCAAAGAAATACCATCGCTGTAAAATTCGTGACTGAAAGAGTTAAACGTGTAAGTAGAAATGTTAGGAGAGTTCTAAAGAGCTCGACCGATAAGATCAGAATTTTCACTAAAAACCGTAAATAAAACATGACTGAGTCACATCTGCGAAATTTGGGTTCTGTAAAAGCAATTTGAATTACTGTACTCGAGAACCGATAGAGAATTTTCGGAAATAAGTGATTTTCATTTATAAAAAATATGATTTTAACTTCATTCTCCGAAAACACCATCAGAATCAGAAAGTGGAGTTTCAAAACTATCAATCTCGACTTATTTAAATTTTTTAACGGTGTTTGGGTAAAAAGACACCGTGAAAATTTTGGTCTTTCAGGACATAAAGGGCTCTTTAAGAACAACCTTTAAATGGACGAAATAAAATTGTTTGGCATCAAATTTTAAAAGTTTTTTTGTAAAATATTGTAAATACGTTATAAATTTAGTTATTAACGTTAACATTTTACTAAGGGATGCCTCATGATGGTCTAAGAGGAAAATACATGCAGCTAAAATTTTACTTTAGAATTCAAACTCGTCAGAATGATCTTGATGCACAGGATATTTTGGTAGTATGTGAAGTATACCTTGTGAAGTAGTATTGGAAGTATCTAAATAGCATCAAGCGTCTATGGTTTGATCCTCATCTTTCCTTCGAAATAAGTAGATAACAAAATAATTGTTATCATTATGTTACCATTGTAACAAGAGACCGTTTTTCCACCAATTTGTATATTACGGTCGTTAAAAGTTGGAATAATTTGATAGCATTTTTGTCCCCAGACTTCTTTGTTAATTTCACGAAGTATTTTTATCTTATTGCACTTCTGAAATATTCCCGTGTATCTAACAAATACTAAAAATAATAACAAATTTTTGACCAATTTGGGTCACAATACGTGTATCACATATTGGAGCATTTTGACAATTGAAAATTGTTATCATATAGTTTTCAGGGTAGCTGAATTCAAATTTCATCCTAGAACTTCAAAATTTAATATGGCGGATCCAATATTGCGGATTAAAATTAAAAATAATAATTGAAATTAAACGAAACTTAGTATATCGTTGTTTTTGAGGCTGCTGATGGCGTAATCAGCTACCTCAAAAACTTTCTCGAATTTCATTTCGATCAAGCAACTTTTTACATTTTGATTCGCCATTTTTAATTCACCATTTTGAATTTTTAAAATTTAAGTCCAGATTCGTGATCAGTGATCCGGAAAACCCCTGAGCAACAAATTTCAGTTCAATCAAGTAACTTTTTACGTATTGATCCGCTTTCACGGATTCTTCATTATGAATTTTGCAAATCTAAGACCAGATTCGTGATCTACTACCCTGAAAATTCATTCATCCACCAAGACGATGCTTGACGCTAATAATAATATAATAAATGCTTATAATAATACCAGAGCTTATATACAATATCCACAATACTTATTGTGAATATTTATTGCCAAATTTTCATTCATTTATTTGGTCAAGAGAATGAGAAGGCAGTCGAATGAGGATTTACAAGTTATTTTAAAAAATAATCGTATTGAAAGCATATTTTAAGTTTTATGACTGTACCAATGGATTAAAACCAACCTTCTTAAAAATTCTAGTGATAAATATTGATTAAAAATTATAATATTGTTAATATAATTATTCAAAAAGATTTACCAGGGGGAATGAAAAATTGAGTGGTTCGGTTATTCTCCAACATAAGGCACAAAACTTACTAAAACCAAATAATAGATTTGATCAATACATGATCGTTTCATAATTTTTGATCAATCACTTTATTTTACGAAAATTTTAGGCATTAATTGTTTGTTGTGCTCATTTTTATAGCATAAAGCATGCAGTGGAATGAGAACGAAAACTGGGCAGACTTTCAATCAAGATTTTTACTGTAAATAATATACATTAATTTAATAAATATCATTGTTCATATGTCATAGTTCAAAAATCGGGATTGGAGCAGACTGTGGGAATGGGAATTTCCGATTGAAACAACGACTTTTTTGAAAATTATTCAATAAAAAATGTTAGTTCATGAATTTTGTTCATCATAATTATTTGTGTTTTTAGCTACTTGTTTAGTGTTGGCTCTATTAAAATTATAGTTGTCTTCAAACTCAAATGAACCTTGAGAATTTTCTTTTTGATGTAATGTGACGTTAGTTTATTAGATATCATATATGCTATCTGAATAAAAAAGTGCCTCGGTCAGCCAATAAGAATTCAGCACATAAATGACTGGTTCGAATCGCATAAATTTCCGGCACGAATACATTATGTTAAGTAGAAACAGTCTATTCTGGTCAGCCTTGTCAATTCAGGAACCTCATTAAAATTCTTATTCGGAATATTTGACGTATTTCTTTTCTCCACCCCGTGGCCATTCTCCTTTCCAACGACTGTATTTCATGGGACACGTAACTGGGTAATACACTTTTTAAAATTCTAAACCCACCACAAATGCGTCTCATTATTGTTCTTTTTGATGGACCGTTAACGCGCTGCCAAAAGTAAAGATCCCGTTAGACTTCATTGTGTCGAATGTTTGTGCACTTCGTTTATTCAATATTTAATTAACAAAGACGTTTCAAATTTATTTTACGCGCTGAACGAGTAAAATGGCATTGTTCGGGTAATACGATTTCGCGCTGTGAGTTATCGGCACTTTGGTCGCATTTGCCCCAAAGGCCGAAGTAAAAGTCACATGCTTAAACGTTCTGGAGGGTATTGGAAGCTTCCTATCAGCTGTTTTGTGGCTACATAACCGAAAACAGGTTTCATAAACGAGTACACGATGTCGCCGATCGCTTTGAAAACAAACAACCTCAATGTCCAAAAGAGAGCGAGTAATCAACGTAATCGTATTTAATCCTATCAATCAATGTGAAATAATTTGTATCGGAAGAATCGTATTGAAATCGCGCATTCTGCGGAAACGACGAAAAGCAACAGGACGCAAATGGTTTCTTTGAACTTCACATCGGTAGAGGGGGTAGGGCGTGCAGTAAATCAATTTAATTAGAGCAGTAAAATTGAAATATATGTGCTCTACGAACGTCGGTAATGAATTACGTTAAACCTGATTGCGAGAGACAAACGGCACGATAGAAACAATTATTCATCTGGCGCCTCTCCGGAATCGTAATTATTAATCATAAGTCATTAATTCGGTGGCATTGTTTCGAAACAATCGAACCGCGGGAGAAATCCGAAAGATCAATCTTTATTGCTCTTAATTTCGAAGGCCCCGTACATTTGTTCATGGAAAATTGCATTTCAGTACGTCGGCGTCGAAACGATACAGACGAGACGGAAAAAAGACAAGCGGGGGACTTGGCGAGAGAAAAAAAAAGGAATGCTTAAGAGCGTTTGCTCTTACTTCCGAGTACGTATATCGAGCTAATGATTTATTTATGTTCGTACGCCGAGTTATGCGTCACGGATAAAGCGGCATTCTCGCGTGGGAAGCTCGCATAAAGAATTGTTAAATACGAAATTCACCAGGCTGCTGTGCCGTTACGTATATTTAATTCTGGATTTTTAACGCCACGCGAGATCTAGGGGGGGCTCGAAAATTCAGGTGCGTATCTTTCGGGGGGGATCGCACCGCGGGTAATTAGGAAGTTCCGGCGTGATTACGAAAACCAACGGGGCCCGCTTTTATGGGCCCTGTAATTACCTTGGTGAATGACGTAACGCTCGCGTGCGGTTGCACTCGATGAAACATCCAACGATCGATCCCATTAAAACATCGCCGTCTCGGGATGATGATGAACCACCGTCGTGTATATACGCACCGAGTTGTACCAAATTGATGTATTAATACGTTTCCAACCGAATGGTTAATTGCGCGCTTTTATTTCCCAGCGTTGCGTAGGATCCGGGAGATAAAGCGTAGAGTACTCAGTCAGCCTGCAGGGACGTAACGGTGCCCGCTCGAATTTATTGCTTTACGGAAGGGTTCGCGTATTTTCACTCCTAACGAGTCTCGAGCAATCCGTTGTTAGTTTTAGAGTTTTATTGAAAAGCGCCCGGCGAAGCGTTAGGTCGCACACAATTAAATCAAACGCGAAGGCGATAATAAACACGAATTAAAGACGAATAAACCAATATGAGGAACGGTGGTTACGTCACGCTGATAAAGACTTGCGTTGGGTTAATCGATCGTGTATTAATAATATCGATTAATCAAATCGAGATTACCGACGTCGGTTTGCACTTAGCTAGGAAAATCTTGGTGTACCGTTCGAAATTCCGTTTCAGCAGTCGGAAGCTTTTCTACTTAATGTGAGAAGCACGTGGCTTTCTGATTTCGAAGTACTAAATCGGTTTTAATTACATCTATTGCTTCATTTCTCACGTACCATTGTCATCTGAAATTCATTACTTTCGATATTTAGTGTGTTTACGGTACTTTAATTAAAAATTTTTCAATTGTATGTTTTATCAATATTCTTATTGTAGAAAATGGAAACTGTTTAACATAAGTCATCCGGAACTTCCTTTATTTGATGGTGGGTTATTGTTTTCATTGTTAAATGCTTATCGTAGTGGCCTGTTCGAACGAAACGGAAGGCTGAGAAAAATTACTTTGATCCTTCTCTATCGTGAATTATATTTCGAATTTATTTCGAAGAATATCTATATCATTTTAAACAATACTTTTGTATGATGTATCAATGCTTACTCATACAGTACATACCTCTTAAAGAGGTCGTCCAGAGCTCAGTCCAAAGATATCTCCAAAAAAAACCTCCTGAAGAGGTCTTAATTGTGATAAGATAAGATAGATAACCTATAAAAAGAGTGCCTTAAACATGTCTTACTTAGGACTTCTTAACATTTTAATCTCGAAGAGATCTTGTGTTTGAGGTTTCAAATCCATCTCGGTTTGGACCATCTCTCTTTTAGTAAAGGGATTCCCATTGTTGATGTCTGCGTTTTTTCCAGAGACACTAGGTGGCGAGTGAATCCAAAAATGAGATCGCGCGATATTTAATTCATATGCAGACCGATAGATTCTAAGCTGCACGTACAAAATAAGTGCTTTTACGATATTTAGCCAGTAATACCATAGTTTTGTATTATTATTGAATGATCCCATTCTATTGAATGTAATCACCATCCGATATATAACTATGCAAACGTTAAAAAGGAACTCAGGTAAAAATTAAGAATTAATAATTAAGGTACAAAAACAGAATTTATAATTTTCAGAAATTTGCTTTTTGTTTGTATTATTTATTTTATGTGTCAAAGCTCTCGAATAAGACCTCATATGTGAGAGGTCTCAAAGAACTCTAAAATCGACGCATAAGTCTTCTTAATGATTACTTTACGAGCTCTTGATCTGTATGTAAGACATGTTACCATTTCTAAGACTTCTTAAAGACAACTTTAAGATGTCTTTTTAATGTTTGGGTAACAATACTTATCATCTAAATGATTGCGTTGCTTTGCAGACGACTAAAATTCGAGTTCACGAGATATATCAGCATCCCCGCATGATTAAAAAAGTCATCCAGCACTCATACTAAATCAAATTCCAATGTACAAGTTTTATTTAGGACTTGACGGTCCTAAATCTATCTCGATTTCGATCATTTTTTTTTGTAAAGGGTCACCAGAGTAGAAATCTGGGTTTTTTTCGAATATTCTAGATACCGATCGAATTCAAAATTGAAATCGCGCGATTCACTTCATATCCAGACCCTTGTATCCTATAACGAAAGAATAAGCAAATTTACGACATTTATCAGTGATATCATAATTTTCATCTTGTATTCGCCGTTTCGAATTTTAAAGATACACTCGACCTCCGAGTAGGGAAATTTGACTGTTTTCCATCTAAAATAAATGAATGTTTGAAAGTGTTTAACAAATAATCAGGTCAGGGAATAGCCAGCGCTACCTGGTGATTACGGTCATCTCTCATGACATTTTTCGTCGTTATTAAAAACGATAGTGCCAGGGACTACTGTGAAATCGTAATTAGTGACCAAAGAAAACCTGACTAACCTTTTCGAGATATCGAATGTTAGTTTTGCATTTTATCGTCCGCCATGATGAATCCGCCATTTTGAATTTCTATATTTCAAGTTCAAATTCGTAACCAGATACGTCAAAGACGTACCAATGCTAAATTAATCACTGGTTAGGAGAATGTATGATCAGAAAGTTAATACATTTTGGACTAATTAAGGACTCTTTATGACGCATTTTTCCTTTCAGTAAATTTTTTCGAAACTCGTTACTCAGAGGTTTTCGGGATCGCTGTATACGAATTTGATTTTAGTTTTCAAAAATTCAAAATCGGGGATCAGAAGTAGCAGACGACTTTTTAAAACTGAATAAATTTGCTTGAAACTCGTTACTTGGGGGTTTTGAGGTTTTTACATTTGATTCTGATGTAAGTTTTTAAAATTTTGAAATAGTGGATTAAATATGGTGGATATGAATTCGGATGATCGATTAAATTCGCTTGAAAAGAGAAGAACTTCGTGGTTTTGATGTCGCTGAATACGAATTTGATGGCAGTTCCAAATAAAAATATTCAAAATTACAGTTCGAATATAGCGAATATTTTTCTGGACTATCTCGCTCTTAGTTTTGTACAGGTTATCGGAAACGTATATAATTTGTATATAAGCATCTTTTAATTATGTACTCGTCGTTTTGAATCCCTAAAAAATATTTTTCATTTTCATAATCAATGACCTTAAAAATCCCCGAGTGTCTTTTTCAAGCAAATTTAGACGATTTTCAATTTTTTGTTTACCATATTGGATTCACGAATTTCAATTTTTTAACACTAACATCAGATTCTTATGTAATGATTTATAAATCCGCCAATTAACTGTCTTCAAGCGAATTCCGTCCATTTTCAATTTTTGTCCGCCATATTGAATACGTCATTTAACATTTTTGAAAACTATTGTCAGATTGATATTCAACGAACCCGAAACCCACCAAGTAACGAGTTTCATGCAAATTCAGTCAATTAGACGATAAATGAACAATTGTGGTCAATAGAAAAAGAGAGTATTTTATAGAATATCATCTTTATCTTCACATTTTAAAGTGTTTGCGAGCAATTGTTTCATCAAAGTGAGAACATCTCCTATTTTAATGGATCTTCACGATTTAAAATAATCAAGTTATAGTTCTAAGTTTATTTAATATATGGAATACAATGAATGATCTCTAACCTCTTGATGCATTTCCATACCAGGAAAGTTTAATATTATTATATGAATAATAATAAGTACACATTTCAAAGAATATTACATAGGTTATTCTACTAAATATTGCTACGATTTCAGAGTCAAAGAAATGAGAATCTCTTTATTATTCTGCTGTTTGTCCGTGTTATCGATTATATAGTTCAGAGTTTATTGAGAATAAAGTTGAATTATATTGTATTATATATTGAGGATTGTGTTGAAACTTAAACTTGGGGATTTATTATTACGGTATTTTAATCCTGTTAAAAATGAATAGTCTTTTATTACCGCTTCCGGTCTCTGAGGGTTCGATATTTGATTGTTTTTTCCATACGCACACACTTTGATGTTGTGTTTTGTTGCCGTCTATTAATAACTCAATTATATTTTTCAATTAACCGTTTATAGTGAAAGTATAACATTTTCTCGAACTTTATTTTTTATAGAAATAGAAAATCATTTTAGATAATCAAATGTCCGATCACTCCGGGTATCTTCTGATGTTTTTAATTGAACAATTTATATTTTATATTTCGAAATGTTTAATCTTTAATTAAATAGGTTAAAAGACAATTTAACATTTTGTAATTCAAAATTTTGTTTTGGTAGCAATCTTGTGATTGTATATATTATTTGATAGATGACCTTTTTTACATCTTATTAAATAGATGCTTTGTTTGATTAATTTCGATTAAATATTTGATAATCATGTCTATTCGTTACTCGGAGAAAGACATTGATGTCCTAAAATCTGTACATTTCTTTTTCTAAAATCTCTACATGTTTAAAATAAAAAAAAATAGGAATGGCAATCATCATTGCTGATGCCACAGAGAAAAAGTAAAATAGCGAACTACTACCTACTAACTAGATAGTAAGATAAGACACAGCCATTGTCTTAGGTAAATTTTACTATTTAAATAATTACCTGAACAAATTAAGTAGGCAAGCCTACTATTTAGATAGGGAAACCAACTATATATTTTTTTCTGGGTGCCATGTGCTTTTTTAGACTTAATCTATAACTATTTCTTATACACAAATGATATTTTATTTCTTTACTAGAGTAATGTTGATGCAGAATCCTGACTACCGAATGGGCTGTTGTCATATTCAATCTTACAAGTTTCACAAACCTGTAATTTTTGTAATACCTGATAGTCATACATTTTTATACATTTTTTTCTCAATCAAATAGTAGCATACATTATTGAATGGACAGTAAATAATTGATTTATTCTATAAAACACTAACATCCAACTAATTCATCTAATCGGTTTTTTGCTTCCTTATTTGTTTTCACTATTATAGTAAATAAATTCTCATTATACAGGAGCTGCTTCAAATGCTGTTTTAGTCACATACACTCTATATTTTCTCAATAATTTTTAGGTTAACATGTAAACTGCATAATCTAAATTAATATAAGAATGGCACTGCAATAATTTATGTAGAGTTATGTTTTAGCGAATTACTAAAAAGTTTGTCCACACTTTTCTGTAGGTTGTTGTATACTGTAGAAACTGAAATAATCACAGAACAAAACGATGAGAACAAATTAAAATCAAGTAAATCAACGAAAATGTCAACACAAGCGAAAATAGAGAAGAACGATTAGTTTGCGGATTGCGAGGTATATTTTCTACAGCCGGAAGCTTGTTTAATTAATCTGTGAAACACGAAGATTTCCTGAATTCCAAGTGCTAAATTCATTTTAATTGCGCCGATTGTAGTTTTTCATGAATACTGTAATTACTATTGTGTACAAGTTCGTTACTTTTGATATTTAGTATGTTTGCGGTATTAATTAAAAACTTATTCAATTATATTTAATACGGAACTCTATCACAGATACTATATTTTGCGTCAGAAATATATTTTAGTGGATTGTGAACGTTTTGTTTCCAGCCTGTACGATTTTATAGCCGTTAAAAACATTGTTTTAAAGAAAAAAGAATAGTAATTTTGGCAAAAAATCAAGATTATTCCAGTGATAAAAGACGTTCTTTCACTCGATAGTTCGTCTCATAACCTACTATTTTATAAGTATTATTTATTTGTGTGTTTATGAATGGTGTTGTGTTATTCAAAAACTTTCATATAGTCTAAATGGTTTAACGAATGTACATGTAAAATTTGATAACTTTCGCAATTCCAGGATCAATTTTTGTACACCCTTTCACCAATTTTTTTCGGCTTAAAATATTACAAGGATTTTTTTATTGATGAAAGGCAATCCTATTCAAAAGGATCTTCACTTTGCATGTTTAATCGCTTTTTTCAAATATTCATAAATAACAAAATTTAATAATAATATTTCTCAAAATATTACATAGACCAATAATATAGAAAGAATTTATTAGAATAAATGTATTATTGAATATCATAAGGATTACTGTGTTTATAATGCTTGAAGATAATTAAAGTACTATCCTTATTATATATAAAGAAATTTAATTAAAATACACAATATTTGTAAAAATGAAACATATATTAATAAATTAGGAAATGAAAGATGTATTAACATTGTTAATGTAAATTAGTCAAGAGAGTAATAAAATAAATGAACGAATGTAACAAATTATTTAAGTAAATGTTAATTCATTACTATAATTGTAGAATGCAAATACTATATTCACTGTGCATACAACTTGAAGTAAATAACTGTTTTAATTATGTTTATTATAACATTCCTAGCGTTAGCAACGTAGAAAATTCAACTCTGTAATTGTGGTCAAAATTCTTAGCCCAAAATTCTACATATCTTAATACACTATATTAGATTATATTAGATTAGAATCTGTTTAAAAATATGATATTTCATAAAACTAATTATGTAAATCATAAATATTACGTTGCATTATTATAAATAACTAAATAAATAAATTTAAATTTAAGTCATTTTCAGGTTTTATCATTTGCAAGTTTATTATCGATATACATTTAAATCACTGTAATTAATAATTAACTTAAAGTCAGATTTTTAAAGAATATTTAAACGAATATTAGAAGAACAGTTACGAATGTTATTATAAAATGAAACGTAATTTAATTAATGTTAAATAAGAATACATTTTGAAAGAATTGCTAAATATTGTAATTGTGACAACTAAGTTACAAATTACTACTGTAAGTGGCGCCTTATTGTTAATGAAATCAAGCCTCAAGATAAAATTAAATATCTAATATTAAATAACACTTACAATTAGGTATGTCAGGATGGAGTTAAATGTTGTAATATTGCACTAGTCATTCGTAAAAAAAATATCCCTTTCGAAAAATATCTTTCAAAGTGTTTTTCAAAACATTGATTGCAACAAAAAATAGGTCATAATATCCTATTTTTAACTATAGATTTCTTCCATTTATCTTTCATAATTATGAACATTTAACAATTATTTAACAAATATTTGTTATTATTGCATTAATAAACTCACTAATAAAAACCATCCTTGTTAACTAATAACGTACATCGATATTTAGTTCGCAGGTAGCATAATACCATTTATTTAAAAAAAAACTATTGTTTGAATATAATTAAATTAAAACACTTGCATATTTGTTTTACTGTTTCTTTCTGTCGCAATATAAATTTTCTTATTATATATTGGATTCGATAGCAGAAAACGAGGATAAGGCTATAAAATAAACTTTTATAGCAAATAAGAATAAAGGAAACTTCGATATGGTAGTTATTATCGGTATTATATTATCTGAGGTATTCGATTTATTCTTTTGATCGTAAATACCGAAAATTACAGCATTAAAGTTTGTTATAGTTTTGTCAACAAGCATGATAATACTTATGTAATATTTCATTTGAGACACAGAATAACATGTAGTTATAATTTAACTCGATCAACAGTTGTTTAACACTAACTAAACATTTGAATATTTTGATGATGCCTTTAGCTGCATATATTTATAAAAATTGACAACTCTCCATTTATTTGATCTACTTAAATTTTGTTTTATATGTAATAATACAATATTATCAAACAGTGGTCATAGTTTTTTTATACAATTGCTGAATTATTCTAATTGTATGTCATAAATATATGCACCGCAAAAAAAGGTGTGTTCTACTTCTAAAATAGACTGTTAAATTACAAACATACAATAAAGGTACAAACTTTTGTTGAAATTCTTTAATAATTTGTTGTACTTTCATAATATATTTTATTATCAATTGACACCATTTCTTTGACATATTCACACATTTTGCGTTTCAGTGTAATTAGATGAAATTTTGAAATTTAATTTTTAATTGTGCATACAAAAATACACTGTCTTACGATGGATTGATTGAAAACATTTTTATTCTTATTTTTCGAATACATTTACCTGGTACAGGTTTTCAAACATTAATTTACAATAACCATAAACAATAGTTTACTAGTATTACATTTATTATTTTCTTATATTCCCCACAGAATTAAAAGTCCATTAAAAGTCGACTTTCCCAGTTAACAAACAAGCGACCTAAAGGCAACTATCTAACGTTGATTTTCAATACTCGACTTATAGTTGACCTTCTATAGTCGGCAAAAATTGACCATAGTCAACTTCTGTTGACTCTTAATCGTCTTTCTGAATTTGACTTTATAGTCCAATTTTCGTAGTCGACTTTAGTCAACTTTGTTTATATGGATCTAATCGCAAAAAGCAATTTTTCTCCTATATATCGCGGTAGTATAATATAGCACTTTCGCTCCCTAGGGAGCAAAATAACTATATCGCGGGCACAAAACACGAGAATCGCTATCAAACTCGCATCGATCTATCAGCAAACACTTATTTAGCCCATTAGTTGCACAATGTACTATTCATTGGACTAATGTTCTCCTTTTATTAATTTTTATCATTAAGGAGTACTCAAATTTTATCTCGAAATACTTACCTGTTACATCTTATTAATATCAACATATATTTTTTGAAAGTCGTCACAGTACTTTATTTAGTGTCTGGTAATTTGGTATCATATCTCGTAGTTTTTTATGTTATCTATAAATACTGTCAAAATTGTTATGAAGTAAATTACGATCTTTCTTTAGAATTGCACAATAATTTTGCACGCAATAATTAATGCAAGTTTGTAATAAATTTAAAAATGATTAATATTCATTTTTTTCAAAGTTCTAGCATTCTTATTGGGTCTATTAGATTCAATTAATCTGGTATTCTAATTTATACACATATATTTTTTACATATATTTTTTTATAGGATTTCTCTGCAAAACGATTCGTTGCTAGACAATTTCATATTTTTTAATTGTCAGCCATAATAAGAATTATGAAAACAGAAATGTATCATTTCGCAAAGTTGAGGTTGAAATTGTTATTAAAAAATCCAATTTATGTTAGCAGCAGGAATTATATTGTATAATACTTTTATTTGAGTATCTCCTTTAATAATTTCAAATTCTCATTTTATTTTATAAGTTAGGAAATGCTTCTATTTTCTCATTTTACATACAAAATAAAGACAATAACCTCCGAACTGTAATGTTCGCAATGTTTTGGGGTGAATTTAGTTTCGAGTGCAATTAGAAAACAACTTTTTTTCTGGTCCAGAGTTATTTCGTGTAATATCTCTCTCAACCGTTTGTAAAAAGTTGTCCCTTTGTCATGTAGGATGTTGGTCTACGTTTCTAGTTCGACTTTTCAATATAGACTTGGATTTCAGAATACACAACTTTTTTTCAAACTCTCCACTATTTGTCTTAAATTTCATTGCACCTGGCTTGCGAAAATATCTTTTATATTGTATTAGGAAGAATTTTAAAATTTCAACAAAAATCTAATACGCCGCCAATTACAGAATCCAATGACTGTGAAGAATATTTAATGTACTTGTTATGGTTAATATATTTAGTTACTTAACATTAGGATAAAGTTAAATACCCAATTATGGATTACTTTTTTACTACAACATTTAAAATAGTAGCAGTGGCACATGTTAAGTACTATTCTTGGTGAATAACAATAGTATGAGGCAGATAAATTTTCTGTTATGTTAATTATTTTTTTTTTCAACTTTTTTTCTGGATTCCGAAGAATCAATAGATTTTTCAGTTTAATTGGAACGTTTTTTTTCTACATCTGTAAATTTGACGGAATTTTACTACAAATTTAATTTCAATTGCTGTTTTGTAATTAAAAAATTTGATATCTTTACGAATAAAAATTAATCATGGAGGTGCTACTTAAGTAGTAAAATGCGGTGAAGACAACTTTTCCAGGTGGGACCACTTGAAGTAGATGGTTTTACTACCTAAATACTTAGAACAGCTAAAATGTTTGATCCGCATTTTACTACTTAAGTAGTAGTTGTTCCAACTGTTCATTTTTTCCCTGTTTTTTTTTCTGTTAACCCTTTCCGACATAGCTGTATTATCAGAGGTCACCATTTTCTATGACATTTTTTGTAAATTAAAATTATTTTTTATTCGATTTACTCGCTTTTTTGTAATTTTATGTTCATGGGATGTTATAAGATGACAATTAATCTATATAGATTTTTAAATTATCGTCAATTCATTGATAGATAATCTAAAATTCTAAAAATGATAGATTTTCAATAGATTTTGAACATTTAAAATGGCAGCTTCAATTTCGTTTCCTGAAATATATAGGTATATAATTGTCTACATTTTCTTTATGTAGATAAAACTGGATAGTTAGGAGTAATACAAAAAATACGCTATTCAATATAAATTTTTAAATGAGAACAATCTTTCTACTTATTTTATTTTAATTTTTTAATCGAATACAAGAGTTGTAAATCGACATTCTCGTAAGAGGTAAGGCTGAAAACCAAACGTGCAAATGTAAAAGTAGATTTCTATTACGGATTTACTGTAAATAAAAAGTTTCAACAAATTTGAATGGCAGGAGTTTTATGGGACGCCATGTGTATTTTTCATCGTTTACCCCTCCCTCGCCCGTACTCATGGGGTTAAAAAAATTTGTTATCATTAATTGAGTTTATATATGAGAAAGATTGATATAAAATTTCATTGGACCAAACAAGAAAAAACTTTTTTTTTTCTTTGGACTGCAACGTTTTAAACTTCAACCAAAATCTTCTGAGTATCCGCGGATACATTCATCTACTTTCATCTCGATAAAGTAGTTGAAAACAATCCGTTCGCTATTCTTCAATATGGAATTTTTCATTTTCAAAACGTCAGGTCAGATTCATAATTAGCGACAAAAAATTCCTTCAAGTATCAATTGTGGTGTATTTCTTTTATGAAATAGTACTTTTCGGTCCAAGGCCGTAAAGGTCAATTTTACGGACCGAGTGGAGATTGTGCATCCGACGACTGGCGAAGCCGGTACTATTTTTTAATACTATTTTTACTACTAACAGTAATTTTTATGTACTAATACTATTTTAATACTATTTTTTGAAACACTGTTCGCAAAAGTAGGCAATTTAACGTCGATTGTTAGTCCGTAAAGTGCAGAAATCAGTCACACTTTTTAGAAAACGGACTCTTTTTAGAAAACTGTCTACTTTACGGACACGTGTATCAAAAAATGTATTTTGCTAAGATTAAATCATAAGATTTTACCTTTCAATCGACATCCTGGTATTAACTTACGGAAGGGTATCGAAAGGTAATTTCCGAACTTACTACGTAACCCAATGGTACTCAGTGGAATAAGTTGTTTATTATCACTCGTGGATAGATCATATTACTGTCAGAAGTCCATAATCTGTAAATAGTCAATGAGAATTATAAAAAATGAATCAATTAATCCCAGTTAGACGCACATGATATGACCATCTTAGATGGTACAATGTCTACCAAAAGTCTCAAGAATTGGATCTTACAAAGTAACTTTTTTCACTTTGATTAGAGAAAACTGCGGAAAGCTCTGAGCAGTAGAGTTGCACACTTGTTTTACAGTTATATCTTAATACTAATAAACAAGATGTCTCTCTTTTAACAATCAGCCAGTACCTATTTGCAGCAAGCTTGGCACTATTCTAAGACAATCTACTTCCACGTTGCAATCTTCAACTGCGATTAATTGGAAAAAGCGATTGCAGGTAATTAAATAAATAAATTTTATTAACTATTCTTGTATACTTATTTAGAGAATCAAAGTAAATGTAGAAAGAATGTTAGAGGAGTCTCCATTATTTAGTTCAATTTAATTGCAATTCATTCAGTAAGTACTTTATTTTTGTTTCTTTTGCTGAATAAATCAGTATAAGATGGTGCGGTATTCCAGTTGAATGTTATATTTATCAACATTTTCGCAATTTAAGAATTTGCTGAACAACTTCACGTAGAAATGACCAAACAAAATTTCGTTTTATCGTCTCCACTTAGCTGTAAACTCTAAACTATACCCCGTAGTCTCGTAGAACGTCTTACGTAAATAAAGAACGTGTCACAATAAAAATGGGGATTCAAATTTTGTGCTGACGAGGGGACACGCGACAATCTCATGACGACTGCGTTGCCACACTCCACGACCATTCCAAGCACCCATAAAAAGAGCTATTGCTTACTCAACGAGCCTTTCATCTTTTGTTGTGGGTGTTTACGGTATAATTGAGCCTTTTCGCATAATACACTCCGAGAAACTCGAGAAAAAAGGTTATTCGTTAGTGGTTTTCAGAAAGTTTTCAATCCAAAATAGCTGAGGTAGTAAACGTCGCCAAGTTTTATGTCGTGATTAACATAACCGAATTAAATTGTAAAAACTTATCCTTGGCTGTTTTAAATTGAAATCCATTTTTATCATGTGTGCATTAGCTGAAGAATGATATTATTTTTTTAAGCTAAAATTTCACTGGTTCTATCCCAACCATAACTCCATGAAAAAAAAAATCGTATTGGAATTACTAAAAATGCACTTTAAAGCTGATGAATAGAACTTTAATCTTTATTTTGCTAAATTACACCAAAAAATTTTGTTGCAATACAAAAACCTATTGAAAATGGGGAAAACTGTGTTTTTTCACTTTTAGGTTAGGATATCTTAAAATCTTGACGTGATAGAATAATTCTGCGACCAGATTTTAATTCGATGAGAATATTTCTTCAACACCTGATGTCCACTAGATTTGGGTCCTTTGTGAATACAGCGTAATCGAAACGTTGATCAGAAACAGATCACAAAACGATCATTTTTCGATCTCAATCAAGTCGAAATTTGATTCTCAGTCATTTAAGGCGAGTATAAACAAATCTTTTTTTGACCATAAAATAATACAAACAAGATCGCTCTTAAATATTAGCACATCGACAACCAATTTCTCTACGGATTTAAATCTGATCAAAAGTTAACCATTTTTTTTATCTTTATAGACGAAAATTGGATCACTTTTCAATCTCCCATAATTATAACTCAGATTGTTTTTTTGGTTGTAAACTCGTCAAACTTTGGTCATGAAATATCTCAAAACTAAGATCCCATTAAGATTACATAAGTATCTGACCGACTTTGATCAAAATCTGATCAAATTTTTTATCAACTTATTTTCTCTCGAGATGCTGAAAAATTAAAATAGTAAATATCTTTAAACGATCATTTACACAGATCCACAAAAGAAAAAAAAGTGGAAGGTCAGAAAGATGAGACCATTGTATCTATATGTTTTTGAGGTCGCTGAATCCGAATCCTGTGTACGAGTGACCTCGGTTGGTGCAAATGAAGGTCAGTTGAAGGTCAATTATGGAGAATCAATTTGATATATCAGTAAAGCAATATATTCATAAGTTTTTAAGTCGCTGAAGTCGAACCCTGCATCCCTTTGACCTAATCAGGTCCAGAGCAAGGTTAATTGGAGGTCAAATATGGAAAATTAATTTTATATGTAATTAACGCAATATATTGATACGTTTTTTTGCATCACTGAATCCGAATCTGTGATCAGTTTGACCTCGCAAGATCTGGATCAAGGTTAGTTGAAGGTCAAATGTAGGGAATTCTCTTTGCCGTAGTTAACAACATGCTGTTTCCACAGTTGAAGTATTGTCGTCATTCGAATTGTTTTTAAAGAGATTGAATGATTCGTCGAATGTAGGCAACAAGAGTAGGCCATCTATTAGTGAGAAGAAGAATAAGATCATCATTTGTGGCTTATTGCAGGTCATACGCACGCTTAGTTTGATGCTGACTTTGTTAATGCATATTGTAAAGCCTGCATTAAAATAACATTTATATAGTAATATCACTTTTACAGTAAAATTAACTATAAAGTAACTGCAATACATTCGCCAATGTAAATATCTACTTACTTACAAGTTGGTGTCTCTTTCGAGATACACAATCTACTTCACAGAGAAGTTACAAAACCTTAAATGTCTGAAAAGTAAATACACAAGATCTCTTTTTCAGCTAAGAAACTTGTTCACGTCTTCGTGGAGGACATTCGCACGATGCAATAAAGACTATATGTATAATAACGTCCCTGCGAAAACCGAAGGGGCCTTGCCCTAGATCGTATCTTAGTACAATGTATCTGCATATACCGGGGTGCGCCGGAAATGCTTAACTAGTGGTAAGCGGATGAATCGCAACGCATCCCTCTGATATCTACGGTAGTAATACACTAACGAGAAGGAATTTTTATCATTTATCTTCGCATATCTGGCGCTATTCCTACATGTTATTACCGCATAATTCCGATGTTACGTTTTAATTGTAAGGCGTATTATGCAATAAGCGCAAGTACTTTTTATGCATACTACTTCATTACGCGAATAGAGAGCTACCCACGCTGAATTAAGCCAAAGTGAGAAATGATGAAGAATGTGAAGTTTGATGTACTCCAATGTCTATTGAAAATTACAGGCTTACTGCTTAATTAATTGTTGTTGAATGAATACAGACGTACAATTATTCGATTTACACGGAGCAGGATGTCTTGATTCATGCATCATCGTAACACAATACTACTTTTTAATGTACACAGTATCATTTTCTATTTTATCTGCACGACCAACATCACACATAAAATCAAGCTTTTATTGTTTTCGCTGTGAATGATTTGATAAAATCAAAGAATTTTTGCATTAATAACGTTGATTATTTTTAATATTCGCGTGATTAGATAACATTTTTATTAATGTTTGTATGAATATTTTAGCTTTCCTTATGGGCAGGTCGAGAACATATTTTCGCTTCTCAAGAGTGTTTGCCAATACAATATATCTCCACTAAGCGTGATCAACATAGTTGTTTTATTAAGATACATATTGAAAATTATTTAAAACTAATATGGCAGTCTCAAAATAATTTCCTTCATGGTAAAAATGCCTATGAAAATTGGAGGTTTAATTTTTTCGCTGTGACCGATTAAAATTGAAATAGGGATTAGATTTTTATTAAATTTTATATTCACGTGTTTCTAAAGTCTCTAATAATGAATATGATGTCCAAGTCTATATTTAAATTCTTGTACTTTTTAATGTCCTTTAATGTGCTGCATTTGTAAGTAGATATATTGAATTTTAAATTACATTCCACTCCATTGCAATGTTTCAAAATTATGTTATTTTGTTGCTTTTAATAATAAATTTACTGAATCCTGGAGTTAATATTTTAATTCTGATTAATTATAAATCAAGCTTTACAATTCATTATGCATTGTTTTGTACAGAATTTTTTTGCAAAATTGAAAATCTGAGACGTAACATGTTTATAATAATTTATTAGATAATCAATATAACGTCTGCATCATTGAACGTATTATGTAATCCGTTAAGGACTAAATGGACACTTTTCCACAGAAGTTTTCAACGCTTGTTTGTCATATATTTTTAATTGTTTCTTCACTTCACCGAGATCTAATTGCGCGATATTATTGCAAAAATCTTGCTTGAAACAAAATTTTAGCAAAAAAAACACTTTTTTTAAAATAACCGAACGCAGCGACTTGGATTTGCATTTTTCTTAAATTTCAATCACGCATTCGTAAAGTTGGATGAATTTCACGTTAGAAATGAGTGGTCAAGAATTTTTTCAGTCCCGGAAATTTATGATAAAGAGACGTTGAAAACTGCCATGAAAAAGTACCCATCTGGTCATTAATGAGTTAAGGTCAAAAGTATAAAAAAAATTTAAGATTTCTGGTGTGACGGTCCGTAGAATAAACAACGAAAAAGTTGATAAAACGTTTCGGCAACTAATGTCTGCCTTCTTCAGCTATTACTAATAAATTTTACATTTAACGGAAAAATGAAAGAACTACAATGTGACATAGTAGAAAAATAACAATATTTAAAACATAATTACTTATAATACGTGAAAAACATAAAAGTTTATCGTAAACTATCCATTTACAATTTTAAGAGGCAGCTATTTATTCAATTACTACTTATTGTTATTAGTTAGTGGTATTAGTAGCAATTTCCTGACATTAGTTAATATTTCAGTTGAGTTCTTTTCTAAATAATTATATTTTTAACTTTCAGTCTCGTGTAATGTATATATTTTATGTTATAAACGTTACCGAAAGCACCAGAAAGGCTAATCTAGTTGCCACTGCAGCTTCCTAAATTCTGCTCTATTCCCTCAGAAAATGTATAATATCCTCAGAATTGGAATAGTTAAGTAAGTTTCCTGCGTACAATCGAGCTTGAAAATTTGACCAAACGCTGTAGATAAAATTGACAAATTTCAATGGAAGAAATTTACAATCTATTTCACACCGGTTTAACTTGATCACTAGATTATTCAAAACATAGTTTGGTGTATTCACTCCAAAGCGTTTGCACCGGGAGTTAACTTCGTCACAGAGAATATGCAAGCAACCATGCTCCAACTACGATGTAAACATTTTAAATCAAATGAGAAAGCTGAATAAAGTATTCTGTTTTAATATTTAAATTAGACATTTTAATTTGTATGAATTAATGGAAGAATCAAATTTCAAAATTTTTGTATGATTGATTGGTTATTGCTTTTTCGTTTTTGCTCCTGATGTAATGTTATTAATACCTTAGTTTGCTGTAAAATATTGTTTACGCGTTTTTTTTTGTTTTAAAACGGAGATTGCTACGACATTTTCAGTTACATAAAGGACTTTATTTAAAAATTCATGAAAAATATTTTTAAAGTAATTTTTGGCGTGAAATTCGAAGGTCATAAAAGAAAATGGCTCAAAACAATTTTTGACCACTTTTGAAGGTTTCTTTTCGAAAAAAATGAAAGATTTTAAAATCCATCTGTACTTTTTTAGAAAACATTTTTTTCTATTACAAAAAAATTTCAAGCCCAAAATTCCAAATTTTACTAGTTTTTGAAGTATATTTTTTGGTAAAAAAAATATTTTTATTGCTGAAAAGTTTTTTTTTTGCATTCTTAATGAGAAATAGTAACATAGAATAAAAATCATTTATAATGGCAACGTAATATTGAAGTCAGAAAATGTCACTAATATAGAAAGATTTTTGTTTGTTACTTCGTTTTCACTTTAGCACTTTTGAATATGAAAATGCATTGAATCTATGACTTGAAAATAATAAATTGGAAGAAGAAACCCTGATTGATGATGCGTCATCTATAAAACAGGATCGTTTTTTCCGAAATTTCTTCTTTGCAAAACATTCTTGAAGGTCTAGTATGTAAGAACAGCTTCTCAAATAATTGAAGATAAATGTAAATCAGACCAATTACGCGTTTGTAAAAAAAATGATTTTAAGTCTATACACTGCGAAATATGTAGACTAGAGCCAATGTTATCATCAACATTGAGTCATCGAGTAAAGTACACGGCAAACACTACCAAGATACTGTATTTGATGTCAATTTTCGCATGAAGAATATGAAGTTATTTTTGAAAAATATATTCTACAGATATATTCAATAAGCAATTTATCAAATGAAAAAGTTAATGAGATTCTCTAAGTTACTCGAAACAAAATAATGATAAACAAGTGAAGGGTGTAACTGTTCATTTAAAAAGGTGGCTCTCTGAAAGTAATCATCATTGATAAACTATTATCACGAGATTATGTATTGCAATACAGCAGATGTAAAACATATAGTATTAATGAAAGTAAAGTTGCAATCTTTCTATAATAAAATTTTCATACTTCAATATTATATTGCCATCATAAATGATTTTTTAATTCCCAAAATATTTTGATGTGTTTCTAAATTATTTTTTAGCTTCAGATATTTCAAGGCTTATAGTGAACAAATATGATGGAATTTTTGCAACTTATTTTTTTTAAAATCTTTCGGTTCTTTTGCCCCCTGACGTCAGAAACTTGTCTGCCACATCAGAGGAGTTGCGAAATTCACCGAAAGATTATATTTCTTTAAACGATGGAAAGTTTTTTTCGAAAAATTATTGTTGTCATCAGACGAGCGAGAAAGATTTTTTCCATTAAAAATGGAATTCAATGGTCATAAAAGAAATTATTTTTAAGCTTATTTTTTCTCATGAAGAATGCCAAAAAACTCCCTTTTCAGGAAAAAAACACATTTTTTTACCAAAAAATAAGCTTAAAAAATAGTAAAATTTAGAATTTTGTGATGAAATTTTTTTGCTTAATACAAAAAAGCATTTTCTAAACAATTACGGATGGATTTTAAAATCGTTCTTTCTTTTTCAAAACAAAAAAAAACATTGTTTTGAGCCATTTTCTTTTATGACCATTGAATTCCTCGCGAAAACTTACTTTAAAAATATTTTTGTTGAATTTTGAAATAAAGTCCTTCATATAGCTGAAAATATCGTCAGTCTCCCCTCAAGGGAATCCATATGCAGCAAATGGGAAACGTGTATAAGTATCCGTTCAGTCTAACCTAAAAGTTAATTTATTTTATATTTAATTCCGATCAAATCAAAGAATTTAAGTCAAAATATCAGACTTTGGTCCATCACAAATCATTAGGTATAAAATTAGATAAAAGCCAATATGTAAAATAATGAAGTAAATGTCACATACCCATTATGTAAAACTGAAGCTCTTATAGTGTTCCTAAAACTAATATTTGAGATCAATCTACTGGACATATAACTCTGTCATAGATCGAATAGCACCATTACAATTAATTAATGTTGGATCCATCTACTAATTCGGAGCACATAACAAGCTGTCATTTTGCACTCGGATGTAATACACATCTAAAAACAGGGAACTGCGGAAATCCGTAACCGGAATTCACAGACGGAACTGAGAACTACGTGAGCACCCTTTCCCTCGTAATGCGCTAACGAAGAGGAATTTTTATCATTTATCATCGCAAATCTGCCGGTCTTACGTCTTATTATACATCATTTTACACATTGTACTTTAACGTACCTAACACTGTGCGTGGCGTGATATATGTTGTAATGTAATTCCTGTCGTTGAAGTAACATGATTACGTTTGGCATTCATCTAATTACATTTATGTATAACGAACAACTATTTACAAACGAAGATGAATACTTAACGCTTCCCTTTGGTTATAAAATTTCAAATTTAATCCTGGGACTAATTAATAGATCTTTTTTGAAAGACGCTTCTTGGAACGCAATGGTAGCGTTAACCGAACACCTGGGGAAATAGTTTGAAACTGTTCTATAATTATTACGTAAGAACTTGTAAGTGATGATGAATAAAGAAAATATTACGCAACAGTTGTGTAATTAACGCATCCGGAGTCTAAAACGTTACGCATCGAACTGGCAAATCAGAGCGACTAGCGTTACGTGAGGTTAACGAAATATAGTTTTTGTTAAGGAAGACGCGTAACTTATTTATTCTGTCATTTGGAAGAAGCCAATTAAGAACATAGAAACGTTTGCTTTTCAAAGAAGTAATGTGGATTATATTTGAATTTATAAGGGTTTTACGATTTATTACTAAACCCATTCTAATTAATTCAAATTTTATCGAGTTAAACACATTTGCTGAATTTAAAGTGGTCAGTTTGGGAAAATTAAGACAGTCCATCACTCACAAAATATTCGACGTTTTATTCATCAACGTCATGTAGAATAAATACGAATTTGTGTTCAAAATTGATACGGGTGGGAAGCAACATTAATTCAATCCAAAGTAATGAAAGCTATCTACATCAGCCGCGTTCGTCGAATCACGAAATGCAATTATTTCATTACGTTTTTCACCGTTATGCATCATGTCACCATGCCGCAGGTATATCGGCAGGAATGCAGCCTGAAAACTGCATAACGTTTATATGAGCGCCTAGTATTGCACTAATGCTAGTAAACGCACTTTTTACTAAGATATGCCACTGCAAGTGTTCACGTCGCATCGGAAATGATTATATCGAGGGTGTAGACGCCTTTTCGTCTACAATACACTAACGATGTTATATTTTTATCGTTTCACTGCATATATTTCGCACCATTCTTACCTGTTGTTAGTTAGTTTATACAATTTAAGAACAACGCGTGTAATTCATGCTCACGTTAATATGACTCCATCCATCATCTTCGCCTATCTGATCAGATGTATCTCATTTCGACGCAACATGCGATCTAATTTACGATTTTTGAATATCGCAACGTACAATTCGTCTTGGGTGGTCGCGTTTTCGTTAATGTACCGTAATTTCTTAATTAGAAAAAAAAATTCTCTTTGCTATCAGGAAAAGCGTTATGCCAGAAAGCTGCAAGTGATTTTGATTGAAAGTATTTTTTATGCTTTTCAGCACACGTCGGAACGGAACGAATATTTACGCATTATTTCTATCCTGAACGACTTTAATTGCATCTGGATTTAATAAGAGCTTATTTACTAACTTTAAATATGAAATCAAATTAATAATTTTTAATGACGAAATTTAAATATCTAATACCTACAATTATTATGTGATAAATAGGCGGTTTAATTAAATTCTTCAGCAAAATCATTCAAAAATGTAAATTGTTAATGAACATTGTTACCTTTTATTAGCAGACTAGGTTTTACAATTATAAACATAATTATCTTAGATTGAAATCAGGCATAGGATTGCGTGTCGTGGTGAATGACTGCATAAGAATGAGATCTTAATTTGCTCTTAAAGAGTGAAGAAACTTTACAAATCAACCGATTCGAATTCACAACTTGAATAATAAAATAGCAGGATTATTATTTCTTGTTTTTATTGCTAGGCTGTCATTAGCAGTCAGTGCTTAATTTTAAACATTGTAATATTTTCTCTATAACTTTAACCGTCAACAAAGAGGTCAAGTTCAGATTGAAATATTTTTCAAGAATATACTAATATAAAGGATTTAAAATAAAAATAATTAACTATAACTCTATTTTAATTTTGCTGGATATCTTATAGGAATGCTGTTGTAACATTCGATAATTTTTTCATGAAATTTTAATGAGAAATATGAACTACTCTTTCGATAAATTACACCAAGAATTTTGTTTAAATCTATATAATAAGAAAAACAAGTCAAGTAAATCATTGGGTCGTATTGCGGTTTACAATATCTTAAGGAAAAGTCGGTAAAAAAATTGTCAACGTTGCTTAATTCCTACATATTTTAGAGACATAAATGACAGTCCTATCAAGATCCTCACTCGTCGGGAAGTACCTATTTTGCTCCCTAGTCGCATATACTATTTTCTGATACGAGTGATATTTTGATCACTCGACATATGGATACAAATATTTCGCGTTCAGACTGTGAGAAACTTACTTCGCTCTCGGATATACTTTTTTTTTTAAAATTATTTTTATATCGACTTTTCTGAACCCATATGGGAGTAAATCGCAACGGGACCTACAGTTGATGCAAGTAGAATCCGCTGAGCTTTGGTGTTATTAGGCACTTATAAACAAATACATCTCGGATATACTTATTTTGCTCCCTAGGGAGAGAAAGTGAAATTGTGTTCCCGATGGACAAAAATATTTCTGCAGTATTTCCTACTCATCATAACGTTCAAAGGTGTCCATACGTTTAGTGTAACCCAAATACTGATTTAGGATGTTATTGATGTGCATACTTGCAGGAGAGTTGGAATATTATTTTTAATACCAAAATATTGAATGCGATTTGGGTTTAAATGTTTTTAATGTAATGAAAGTTAAATGTTTACGTCCATTTCAAAGGCAAACTCCCAAATTCCTGAGTGAACAAGAACAGGGAAGAATGAAAACTTTATGCGGTTTTATTTCGGAAAATTGAAGTGAATCTTTTTTCATAAGAAATAGCAGTTATTTTCTTAAAATATACATTATTTTTTCATTAAACGAATAGATATGCTGCCACTACAGCAAACGATCATCTTTTCAAGAAACATGTTTACAGGCTGGATGTTAATTTTATTTCTAATATGCAATTATCTCAATGCAACGCTACAACACCAGAAGAAAATTGAAAAAGATTTTCTAAAATAAATTTTGTGATTTCTTTTTCCAATATTTTTGAAAGTTCTGTAATATATTCAGTACTTTACTTTTTACATATAAATTATTGAAGCATCTATTGGGCGTGTGCAAAAACTGGAATCGTAAACTAGCAAAGAAACGTTCTACGGTTCACGAGCCTCCGTCCACTCTTCCTAATATTTTATGAATTCAAGAAATTCCGTCGAGTTTGCCAAATTTAATATGTACTCTATGCAATTAAAGGGATAGTATTATTTTAGTGAACGTTACTACCTGGAAGCGAATTCTATTCTCTGATGAACTATCCGTTTTTTCTTCACTTCTAATGAAGTAATCTTTTTATTGTTCAACTTATCGCGATTTATTTTTCATTTTACCAAGTTCTCATTATTATCATGCCGTTGCGTACGTTAGATTCTAAAGTCTTGTTTTCTTTATTTGAATATAATTAATGAGTTCTTGTAGTAGACTCGCTCGTAATTATTCTACAAAATGTTCGTACCCTCTAAGTTGCTCGAGTAAAATAATTTAAAGACACTTTTATAAAAGAAAATGTTTCATTGTTTCTTAATCTGAAATTGCAATTTTTTTTGAGTGAAACGGAATTTTCAAGAAAACTTCCAAAATCAATATGCGGTGATATAAAATGTTGAATTTTTATTATTATCGCTCGTATAAAGTTTGTGAAGTTGTTCGTAATAAATTACAAAAATATGTGCAAAATAAATTAAGTGCAATGTAATATTTTAAATGAAATTGATGCCTACTTTTGTTAAATTCTCCTATTAACAACAATTATGGTAAAAACTAAAATAGTAGAATACGAATTATTTAGAATCTCTTCTCCTTCTATCTTCTTCAGATTTCTCTTCCCAAAATTGATGACAAAGAAAATTTAAAAATGTAGTACTTCTGGTATGAGAAGAAGTCGTATTATTACACTACAACACTTTAATGATTGGCGAGAAAATCTCATGCAGATTTTTATAGTTTTCATATTGTTATTACACAAAAAAAAAATTATTGAATTAATTTTAGAAACTGAAAGCAAAATAGATATGTCATTCTGAGATATTTTATTTCTACAATTGTAAACATTTCGGTAGAAATTTCTTGAAATAACAACGGAAGTTTTTTGGCGTTACGGTTTCAGAAAACAGAGTTTAGTAATTTTTTGAAATATTTTGGTAATTTTTTAAAAATGTTTCTTAATTTTGTTTCGTAAAATTCTGAAACGGTAAAAGTAAAAAACTTCAGTTACTATTTCAGAAAATTCCTAGAGAAATTTCTAACAGTATATAATTAACACGAGTATCCTTACTTTAATAGAAGAATATCTCAATTAAAAAGAATCCTCCGATTATTTGGCAGCTTAAATCCTATTAAATCTATCAATAATTTTTCTGCATTTAATAATTAGTCGACGAAATCAATGTCACAAATTATTTTTGAATATTTTAAATAGTTTTCACTTTTTTATTAGTAATCGTTATTTAGTTTAGAATTGTACAGATTAGGATGCGACTACAAAAGAGCAATTTGTGTAAAATTTATATACAATTTTATTTTTATTTTATGTTTTTTTGTGCAGTGAATAAATTATTTTTGTACATGGATATAATGAATTATATATGAATTACTTGATTCATTACATTTTTCTGAAATAATATCAAACAATAGAAATTATTTCCATAAAAACCCATTAAATAGCCTGCATTAATTTTTGTTTTAAAACATAGCACAATTTTCCCTAATGTCACTGTAGAAAAGAAAATACTTTGCTAATTAAATTGCACCGACATACCACTGACTATAAAATAAGTCGTAGTTGAAGAATACAAACAAAAGACACGTTTTCTTCTTTCTGATTTACGGAATAACTGCGCAAACAGTATGAGATATATTGAAAGTCGAAAAATCATTGCAAGCATAAAACTGTCATCGTGCCTCGTTACCGCTCGGGTGAGCTTGTACCCTGGAAGTGTGTTCATGATCATGAAGCTGTCAGACAATCATGTTTTACCGTGACAGTCAACTCTACTTCCAAACCATATAAAGACTTGCGATAAAGAGTCGAATCGGGAAATGGCAATTCAGACATAAAAGTGATTTAAAATTTAACAACAATGAATATTATTACTAACAATTTATATTTTGCTTTCGAAATAGAGTTTGCTTTTTTATTTTAATTCTATTAATTTAAGTCCTTAATGGGCAATTTTTTTCTATAGTGACAAGGTTGTATTTGTACAATTATATCTGACATTAAATTAACATAATTTTCAGAACCTTTTTTCCAACAATTTTTAAAAAAATTCAACCGCGAAAAATTATGAAAGATTATTTCCAAAAAAACACATTGTTTTTTCCTATTAAAATAATTGCTGAATTATTATTGGAGTAGAGAATTCGTGGCCTCGAAACTTAAAAATGTGCCAAGTATCATTTTGTTAATAAATATAAAAGTATCCAAAATAGCGACACACGAAAAAATCCGCGAAAAATTCAGGCATTTTTTATTTAAAAATGGTAGACGTTAAGAAAAAATGTTGCAAAACAAAAAGTTCTTGATATCATTTAAAAAATCGTTAAAAAATTTCGACAAAATTTCATCAATTCTAAAGATATTCCGCAACTTTTTTTCCGAAAATGTATTATTTGCATATAACAAATTCCTGAACCTTTCGCTGATTTTTTCGTGTTTTAGTCGACATTTTGGGTACTGTCACCTATATTTTCCAAATATTACAGTGCATGTTTTAGAATCCCAGTCTCGAGCACACGGTTTCTTTACTTCAAACAAGAATTCAGAATTTATTTCAATGTGGAAAAATGATTTACAGCCAAAAATTTTTGAAAATAATTCTATATAGTTTGTCCTAGTTGAATTTGTTGAAAAATCTAACAAAAGTTTTTGTGGCGGAACAAAACCTTTGTTTGCAATTCAGTCTAACGCAGACTAATGTGCTCTTCATCAGCTTTAAGATGCTCTTGTAGTAATTCATCGAGTTATCGGAGCTTTGGTAAGTCCCATTATAATATTCATTTTCTTGCAATTATGATATCTAAAAATCTTGACATTATAGAGCAATTTTAGGACCAGATTTGGATTCAGCACTTCGGAAAATTATACTCTTGTTTCCGATGAATACACTTTGGTTTTTGCCAAATTATGCACCAAATTTTTGTTCTGCCACAAAAACAGTGAAATTGGGCAAAAACGGTGTTTTTGCACTTTTAGGTTAGGATAATTTAAAATCTTTATATTACAGAATAATTCTACGGCTGGATTTGGATTCAGCGCAATGAGAACCTTTGGAAAAGTATAGTTCGGTTTCTGGATATGAAGATTGGCTTCATTTTGTTGGCCTGTGTTATTTAACGCCATTATTTCTACAGGTTGTTGTCTCCTTTGTACTAAATCTAGATAATTAACATTGTCTGGAATAATATCAAAGAATAGAAATTATTTGAATAATAAAATGTTTTGCTGGATATAAAGGACACAGATTCTTTACTTTTACGTCAAATTTAGGCAATAATGTACCAAATATGTACCAAGGGATATTTCATGAATTTTTACAAACTTTTAAAAATTGTGTTTCGTTTGAAAAATATGAATTTAATACTTTGAAACAATTTGTTATACCTTTCAGTAATAATTCGTAAAGCTATATATTTTTATACAAAAGCTTACATAAAATACTACAGAAAACGTTTATTGTATTACTTTATTATACTTCACATCAGCGTTATTTAACTGTCATACATGGTACAAAGCATATCATTTATATGTTCTAAACAGGAGAAAATAATTAAAAATAAAATGGAAAATATGAAAAAGTCCATTCGATGTGAAATACCACATATTCTTGTACTAAAATTACCGAATGGATAACCAGAAAACTTATTAAAGATATTTTTACTTCTTTTATTTAACAAATTTTAAAAACTAAAAGAATTCAAGGCGATACTTAAATAGCATTATCATCATTTTTACCAGCACCATTCCTTATTGTCGTCAGTTACAATATTCATAATCAACCATCATTGTGAGAACTAACATCAAAGTTCTGTACAGACATAAACTTATATACTACATGGTTTTCAAAGTAAACGATTTTTTAAATTTGGTCTTTTCAGCGTATATGTATCGTTAATATATCTAGGTATTTAATACGATTTTGATTATATTCAATTCGTCTTAATATATTTTATTATATTGCATTTTATTTTTGTATCAAGTTGAATAAAAAAATGCATTAATGAAAGATTTGCTAAACTGAATCCAGTTTATGACAAAATTGACATTTAGTTACAATTTAAATTTACGACCAGTAACTCCATTAATTATTTCACTAGGGAAATTTTGTAAATTCGGTAACGTATTATGTTCTGCAATGTAATATCTAAGATTCAATTATCCACTATTGTCCGCTAATTATATTTTTAGACATTTTCCTTATAATATTTAGCCTAATATTACTCAAAATACTATTATTTGTCTATATGACAAATAAAGATTAAAAACATTATAGGGTTTTCTATCAGACAAACAAAAATATATTTTTTATACAAGAAAATCCTTTAGTCCACAGATTTCGACTATTATTGAATGAAAAGGTATATCTAAAGACTAACAAACACGTTTACAGCTTTTGTGTGGAAAAATCCATTAAATAAATTATGTATAATTAATGCAATAAAGCTTCTTTTATAATTTTTACTGATTTAACAATTTTCCTAAGCCCTGATTTAGGAATGTGAGTTTATTTTCACAAACAGATTTCATTGCTGTTTAGATTTTCTGTTTTAAATTAAGTAAATCATATTCTTTATGTTAATATTAATTCTTGCAGAACAATAAAAATCAGCTTAATAAGATGAGATAAAAATATATTGTAAATCTATTATATTTCAACTGTTTATAAAACCATAAAAACTTTATTATTCATTTGTTCTAGGTAAGTGGATGTTTGAACTTACAACCAATGATTCTGCCATTATTTGTGGAACTTCTAATCCGTATGTATTTTAGTATTTCAAAATATATTCTCTATTAATACAAATATTTTATAACTCTCCACGTTCATACTCTAATATTTAAGTTCAAACGTTACGAATCTAAATTAAATTGGTTTTAATAATTTATTATAGTACGTTACCGCTTATTAATAACTTGAGAGTTTAAATGAAAGACATATTGCGAGAGAAATTAACCTTTTTTAGAAAACCGAAAAATGGATGGAATTTCATATAAAAAAAATCCTTAATTTAATTGAGAAGATCATTTATTGACGAGTCAATAATTAACATCTCAAAGATAGTGATTTTATGAAAAATTATTTGATTTGGTCGGTTAATTTGAACCACTAATCAACTGTGGTTCAAAAACGTTAAATAGTATTACTATTCTTTTCGGTTACATAAATTATGTATTTTTATTTATTATCGTATATAGTTCTATGCCACTGTATTCTAGAGAAGCAGTAAATATCGATTTGCTAGAGTAAAATATATACCAAATTTAACTCAGATATTATCTTTACATTAACTGGATTATTAAACATACGATTGTTCTCCAAAAATAATTTATTCAAATATTCATCACAACTACTTTGGTTATTATTTTTATGACGGTGTAAATTTAAATGCATTGCTAAATAGTTTAGCTTCATTTTTGCTTATAATTTTACATTCACATATATAATAGCTAATATAAATTAATATTAAATACTTACTGTTCTCTTAATGAAAGTGCGCTGTAGGATACTAACGGTACCAGATATATATCATTCATACTTCACTTCATCTGAACAAATAAGAAAAGATTATCACTATTAAAAAATTAAAAAGGATAATGATCCTTTTAAGCTAATCGTAACCGTTTACTTTATTTACACCTTGTTTTTGTGCAACCAGATATATAATTGTTGCTTTTAAAATAAACCCATAAAAATAACTAATGAAACCTCTTTCACTTTGTTATAAAAGTTTTTCACTGATATACCGTACAAGTCAAAAGTTTCTAACATTTAGAAGATTAATTCAGTGGTAGAGATTTAAAATAGCAAGTATATATGAAAATTAATAGCTGTTGGTTATAATGTGGTTTTATCTTAATTGTAACTTAATATTGCTGTTACATGCTGTAAATTTATTACGATTTTTTTTTGTAAATATGCGTAATTTGTATAAGTTTATTTTCCTTTTCAGTTAAGAATATTACTTATGAATACTAGTATAAATTCGCCTAATTAATAATAAACCATTAATCATTTTTTAATCAAATTTAATATCAAAATAAGGTTTCTTCTTGATATAACGTTTGTATTAAAAATATTGTACAGTTTGGTTACTAATATTTTAGTAACTCAATTTATATTTAAAATATATATTTTATGAATTTTATTTTTGATTACTAACACTTTACACTTTAATCAGCAAATAGTTGAGAATATAAACTCTTAACATTATTCGACTAAAAAGAAAAAATATCGATAACAATATTTGTCAGGCCAAAATGTTCATTTCATTCTACAAAATAATTTGTAACTATTTTTAAGTACACAGAAAAAAAACTTCCTAATTTCAAGCAAATATTTACTTGAATAATTGTCGCAAAAAAATATTTACTTGTAATAGAAAAATAGTTTGTTAATTCAACTAAATAATTAATTAGATTTTATCCAGCAAGTAAATATTTATTTAAATTAAGAAATTATTTCCTTATTTTAAGTAAATATTTTCTTGCAACTATTCAAGTAAATATTTACTTGAAATTAGGACATTTTTTTTTCAGGGTAATTCAAAATTTCCATTTGCTGCTACTAATTTTCATCTAATCAACAGATAATTAATTAAATCAAATAATTTTATATGTAAAAATGAAAGCTTTGTCACTAAATAAAAGTAGTTTAATAAAACAGTTACAAAAGAATAATAATGTTTTCATCGTAAATAACAAAGGTATAATTTATTTCGTGTTCGCAATATGCCTACGTATAATTTCCAATATATTCTGTAACTTAATGATTTTCTATGTACATTCACTCTATTACATGTAAAAACCATCTAAATTTGGAAATAGTCATCGGTTCTATTATTGTTGTTACGCGTTATTAAACAGTAATATGATCAATTCTGATAAATTTGTTGTGTACATTAATGAACTAATCATGGCTTCTCTGCATTGAAATCGTTACATTCGGCAATTGGATACTCGATAATATTACGCCGAATATTGTTTCGTTAATAATGAGTAAACACAATATTGTCGATAGTAAACAACATTAGCAACAATTACAATCCTATTTAGATATGGGAGTTCGTCCACTTCATGAAATATAACGTAAATTCATATAAATTAAATATATAAAATATATATAAAGAATAAATGAAAATGGAGTATTTTTCAAATATTGTTTTGTAATTACAGCCTACATTGTTTGTTAATTGAGAGACTTGTTGAAAATAAAACTTTCTTAATTTTAAACGTAATCATTCTCAGTATCTTTTTTTTTTAGCTGAGAAAGAAACAGTACAAGTTGCAGTTTGTCATGAAGTTATGATTTTCATTAAAAGTTTGCCTTCTTTTTCAGATCCACCAAGCGTAATATTAAAAGCACAAGATTAATGTACCAATTAATATTTCAGGAATAACTGTATTTTTTGTTTTACTAAATTATAGTGATTTGAAACTACTATTTTATTAAGTTAATTAATAATGTATAATTGAATATAGTTTAATTATGTTTTTATTTTAGTTGGTTTGTTATTCGAATACATAAAAATGTTCATAGCTTCTGCTGAGATGTTGAATAATTAGGAATTACATTAATATTATCTGTGTGGATTATGTTGGTAATATCGTTTACTGTTAAATGTTAAATATTCAACAGTATTCAATGCAACATTAGTACATTGTTAATTGTAAATTGAATAGGGACTACTCCATAATAAATATTCAAGAGCGGCTCCTATTTTTTTATCGTTCCAAATTTTCTAAATATTCTATATAATTTTTAGTTTAGCTTAGTAAAATCTATATTAGTGTTTAATCCTCTGTCTATTATGGATTCCCCCCTGTTTAGCAATGTCTAATTGAATATAATTCATAGATTTACATTGGATATTTAGACATGTGGGCTGTTGTTAATTGGCATTATGATTCAGGAATTATCAGTGCATTTTAGTATTAAAACGCAATAAAATATTTTCTGACTGTGCGTATTTAAAACAGGTTTTTGAAAAAATGAATATGGTATATTTAATTGAAATAACAAAAATAAACTCTAATGTACATTTATACGCACCCCATGAAACTGAGATAACATTATACATATTTCCGTTATGTTTATGACTAACAATAATCTGATATTTATCAAAACAATGTTATCATCAACTTGACATATCCACATTAATCGTTTTAAATATCAAACAACATGAAATGTCTAAGTAACGATTAGAACAAGTTAGAAACATTTTTAAAAAGTAACTTGAAATTTTAACTCAGTGACTTAAAAAAAAAACCGAGTACCATTTTTCTAGTGATTTTATACTAGTCAGCGAATATAGTAACGCTATTATGATTATAAAAACTTTGCTTTTGTAGCCATTTAAACTTTTTAAATTAATAGATATTATGTCATTTAATTTATTTCAGTAGTTCTACCTTTTAGCTGAAACATTTTTTATGGGAACTTTATACCTAGCTGCGATATTCTAAAACAGGAAATGATAGGAAAATATATCATATGTGAAAAGAAATTCCAAAAAATAATGGGTTATGTTTAATAAATGCCCATAGTGAGTTTATTTTTATTGTAACGTATTTTGTTACGCCATTTCATAGTGCAGGATGGAGGCAATAAAAACTGTACATTTTAACCTTTTTTCATTATCTTATAATACTAAAAAATATTGTCAAGCTTCATATGAAATTTATTTGGTCCTTATTAACCCTCCTGTGCACAAGGATGGGTATACTCGTCCAAACTACATTGTTTCCATATAGGAAAAGAAAAACACGTGCTCAGGAGTGTTAATAAAAGGTTAACACAGAAATGATTTATTCTGACTTAAAAATATCCTTTATGCGAATGACTATTTTGTATAATTTATTTAAGTAATTATTATTATGTTATGATTAAGTTACTGAGGAAAATAACGATGAAATTATTTTGAATGATTTTTATTTGTCTCAAAAAATGACGATCAAAAGTACGAAGACATAAAAATTATTATATCATAATTATAGGATTATCATTCGAACACCAAATAATTATATTTGAATTGAAAACTTGATTTTGTTTAGGTCAATTTTGTTTAAGTTTCTTTTCGAAAAGTTTGCATGGGTGCGGGTTTTAAAACAGATAAAGCAAAAAACCGACAAGTTAAATAACACAGGACAAAAAATATATACCCCGAAATCGGACTAAACTTTTTCGAAGGTTGAATCCAAATTTGGCCGCAAAATTGTTCTATTACGTCAAGATTGTGAGATATCCTAACCTAACAGTGCCAAAAACACTGTTTCTGCTCCTATTCAGTAAGTTTTTGTGGCAGAACAAAATTATTATTTGCAATTTGGCATGAACGACATTAAGGTGCTATTTGTCAACTTTTAAATGCCTTCTTGGTAATACCGATACGATTTTTGTTATCGAAGTTTTTGTCAGGGAACAATTACGATTTTCATGCATTACAGTAAATGTGCAATTACATGAAAATAACTAACAAACTGAGACCGACTTTCTTGGTAAAACTTGTTATTACGTCTAGATGTTGAAATATCGTAACCAAAAAGTGCAAAAAACACAGTTTTGGCCGATTTTCAGTAAGTTTTTGTAGCGGAATAAACTTGTTTTCGCAATTTGACAAAAACCATATTAAAATGCATTCATCAGAAACCTGAGTATATTTTCGGTCGGGTTTCGATGTGCCGAATCAAAATCTAGTTGTATAATTGCTCTACGGCATAATCATTTTGAGGTATCCTAACCTAAAAGGGCAGACACCGAAAATCATAATCGTGCTTTGACAAAAACTTCTCTAACTCATTGAAAATACATCGTACGAAAAATACTAAACAGGCATTTTAAAGTTGATGAATAATGCTTTAGTCTGATTCTTGGTTAGAATATCTCAAAATCGAAAGGTGATGGAACAATTCTGCAGCAAGATTTGGATTTAGCTCATTGACAGCCATTGAGAAAGTATAGTCCGGCTTCTGGGTATGAAGATTGGCTTCATTTTGTTGGCCCTGTGTAACCAACATTGAAAAAACTATTAGTCCATAAATTAATAGTCAAAAAGAGGAAAGACAAAATACCGACCTCATAAAATAAATTCAATTAGGCCAAACACAATTTGATTTGGCCGTTTTTTACTGTCGAATATTTTAAGGTCTGATTTTTTACTGTCGATATTTTGACCTGTCGGTTTTTTTATCCACACCCTTTTACACTTGGAATATGTTAGTGGGTACGGGTCGCGAAAACCGGCGGATCAAAAATATTGACTTTCCGCTTGTCGATGCGTTTATTTTTATGTGTCGACTTTATGACTGTCGGCTTTTTGATTTGTCAGTTTTTCAATCCGCACCCACGTTAATTAGATAAAGGTACATTAATAAAACAAAACTGCAACAAAACGACCATAATAATTAAAAAATATGAAATTAAATCTTTGTATTTTCTTTTTCTACATTCTTGTGCGTTCTTGTTTCTTATATGTAATATTGCTAAAGTAGAGATTTATGCTGAAAACTGCACATTAAAAATGATTTCTCAAAATACAAGCTCTTTATACGTAATAATACCGTCTCCTAAATAAATCAAAGTAATTAACGAGAATCGAACTGAAATATCGGAAACGCTTTTTTGGGTGCGGGTCGAAAAACCGACAAATCAAAAAGCCGACAGGTGAAAAAAACCGACAGTCATAAAGCCGACAGTCAAAAAGCCGACACATAAAAAAAAGACACATCGTCAGGAGGTCAGTCATTTTTTGAACCTTCGGCTTTTTGACTGTCGGTTTTTTGACTGTCGGCTTTATGACTGTACGTTTTTTGTCCTGTCGGCTTTTTGATTTGTCGGTTTTTCGACCCGCACCCGCTTTTTTGATAGAGTTGTTAGGGGTGCGGGTCGAAAAACCGACAAATAAAAAAACCGACAGGTCAAAAAACCGACAATCGAAAAGCCGACAGTTCAAAAAACGACTGTCCTGACGATGTATCTATTTTTTTATGTGTCGACTTTTTGACTGTCGGTTTTTTTGACTGTCGGCTTTATGACGGTCGGTTTTATGACGGTCGGTTTTTTGACCTGTCGGCTTTTTGATTTGTCGGTTTTTCGACCCGCACCCTTTGTTAGCATCAGTAGAATACATATATTCTGGTTGCAGACTACAAAAAAAGGGAAAAGTAAGGAAAAATATGTATTTTTTTCTCATTTTTTTTTAAATAGAAGTTAGTTGACGTTTGCATGATTTTTTTTGCCCCCAAAATATAAGATTAAGATAAAATTAAGATAAAAGGCGGGATCATTTTGCGGTATTTTGCACCAGTCGACTTTTTTTGCTCTTTCCTGAATTTGCATATCGTCGGCTTGGAAATTTTACATACCATATACAAATATTAAAAGAAATTGTTCTCCGATAACACTATAAAATATTCAAAAATCTTCAGAATGAGAGACAATATTTGGAGATCTTTCCGTTCAAAATGGACCAAAATGTGGTACTTTTCAGGTCTAAATGAGTTTAAATTATGGAACGTTTTATACGCGATTATTTTTTTTACATTTTCTATCAACCTAAGCTGACTTTGTTTGGATTTCGATAAGAAAGTGATCCTATTTTGACATCTGATGCAATTTGAAACCATGCAGTAACATCGCAATGAGTGTGGGAAAAACCGACAAATCAAAAAGCTGACAGGTCAAAAACCGACAGTCAAAAGTCGACAGTCATAAAATCGACATTTCAAAAAATGACTGTCCGCTTGTCGATATGCCTAATTTTTATGTGTCGTCTTTTTGACTGTCGGCTTTTCGACTATCGATTTTACGATTGTCAATTTTTACTTATCGGCTTTTTTATCTGTCGGTTTTTCCACCTACACCCCTAATTTCCATATATTGTCGAAATTTTCATATCCTGAAATGTTTAAAAAAAGTGATATTATTTTGAGTACTTTCCGATTCATTGGCTTTCATCCGAATTGCATTTTTACATCAATTTTTGTTACTAGGGACACCTATTAGTTACAAAAATGCAGATTTTTATCGAAAAACCGTTGCTATTCTCGAGCAGAGTTCACCGCACCTGATCAGAATGGTATTAAAAGGCGATTCGCGTTTTTGTAACATTGATGCGTGCTGGTCAAGAGTTACAAAGCGGAACCTGAATCTGAAATTCTGGCTTTTTTTCGTACCGTTGATTTATGCGCATACGAATCATCCGACGAAGGTATACCGAAATTCCTTTCGCACTTAGTCAGCATTCTATATATCGCTTCCGAGCGTGCGCAGTCGGTGCTCAGCGATTAAAAAGTAAAAGAACTTTCTGCACGGCGTGATGTAAGCGTGCACGCAAAAAGATCAACACCGGGTTTCCACGAGGCGCCTCAACCTTGAACTTGGATAGGAGACGCGCGAGAAGGTGAACGCACGTTCCTATGCGAAGAATACCATCCGGAATTTGGATTTACGTAACATGGGTCGCTCTACGTGTATGTACGCACATGCCGAGCGTGTAATGAACTCACGCGATAATCCTTGGCAAAACCTCTTCACTTCCCGAAGTGCGTCCTCTGTTCCCTTTGGGAGCATCTCGTGAAAGGAATCTCCTGGATAATCTCCCAGCAAGTGCTACATTCTTATTCAGTGCTCGCATCAAGCCCCAATCGCTTCGATTTATCACGTAGCTGGCTCCAATCGCTTGTCTCCAACCCCGATGCGACCGCTCGAGCAAGAGGGAAAGGGACGAGATGAGGCTGCCAGTGAAAGCGAATGCGAACCCGCTCATAAAACTTTGCTAGAAAATCTCTGCCAATAAACGAGAACGGGCCACTTATTACTTTATCGCGTCAGGTGGGATGCGAAACGTGATCCAAAATCAAAATTACTAAATGTATTTTGGGTGTACGTTGATGCTCCACTTTTCGTTTTTTATTCCTTTATCAAAATTACTGGCTATGCAAATTTTTTTGGAGTAAATTTATTCTTTATTGCGTAAAATCTGGAATATATCCACCCTGAGCTCTTTGATGTATCCATTTTTCGTTCCAAAGAAAATATTTGATCTTTGTTACTCGGGGTTTTGTGGGGTCGTTAATTACGAATTCCAGTTACGAAATTTTCATATTTCCAAACGGTTCAATATGTCGGTGGAATTTTCAAAAATCTGTTGGACAAACAATGTCTAAACGATAACAAATAGATAAATGATTGGCATGTGAATATCACTAAAAGTTATATGACAACTAAACCCAAAAGAATAAAAAATGGGCTAAGTATCCACAAATCGGAGGGGTTGATCATATTTCAAAATAGTTTAGTGAGAGCACAATAATGTTTTCTAAGCAAACTCTTAAATCACAGGTATGATAGTACACAGAAATAATTTTAAAAATACCAAAATACAGAAATATGAGATTATCGGAAATCATCTATCTCCCCCTCTGCTGAGAATCGGACAATATTTGAAAAAGTCATTTCAAAATTAAGTCGTTGAATGATTCCATACAAATTTTAACAAATTAGTTACTAATCTCAATATTTCAAAAACCTGGCCGGTAATTGATTAATGTGAAAACAGAACTTTTGTTTAGAAATTGCGAATTTACTAATAATCTGTCCAATATTGGCTTTGCCAATTTGACTTTTCCTATTCCAGAAGCAGATTCGTAATCAGAGACTATAAACAAACCCATTTTAACAAATATTCGTTATCAGCTACATGACTAAATAACTTTGCAAAAATAACTCCAACAAAAATAACTTTAATAATAATCACTTCAAATATCTCTTTAACACAACACAACATTTGCGAATTATACATATCTCAACGCGTCTGTAAATGCATTAACAAAAATTGCAAAAAATAACATACGATTCAAAATCAATTGTTTTTGTTTTTTTTTTACTTAGGAAAAAATTTGATGACATTTTGTTACACAAATTCGATGCGAACGAGGTGTAACAAATTACTAACGAATATTAAATTAAAATCGATATTCATAATGATTGTAGAAAGTATAAACTGATCAAAATGTAAACACTCATTTCCATGAATTGCTTCAATAATTTATGAATAGTGGTTAAGAATGTAATGAACAATGTTCATATTATATATGTATTCAGAAATATTTGAAGTTATTTTTGTCAAAGCTATTTTTGTTAAAGTTGTTTTTGTTAAAGTTATTTTTCGGAGGTTATTATTTCAAAGTTATTTAGTCGTGACACCGCGCTATCAGCTAGGCCAGCAACCTTCACAATTCTAGAAAAAAATATTATGTACTTGTATCGAAAACTACTACAGTAAAACCCCTCTTACTTGAACACTCGCTTTCTTGAACACCCCGTCTATTTGAACAAAATAACCTCGTTTATTTGAACGATTTCTACTTCCCCTTACCCCCACTACTCGCTCTTACGCGGATACAAATTCCAATGCGCGTGCGCTACTCACGTCGGACGGGTATATTACGCGAGGAGTGCGGACAACTGTAAGCGTTCAAATAAACGGGGTCGGAGGGGAAATGCTGGCTCGACCCTGTTCAAGTAAGAGGGGTTTTACTGTAATTCCTGACGATATTCAAAAACTCCTTCGGCATATTATTTAAATAAACACAACCTTTTGCTTTTATAAAAATTCATGAGATTGATATGAAGACCCATTTGTAATTATTTCTCTTCATGATTCTGTTCAGCATTATTTAGGTAATTTGATAAATATGATCGAACAATGAATATACAGAAATTACGCAATAATTGAAGCACTTGTTTCATTTGTAAAATAATGAAACCGTTTATATAGCCTTACTTTATATAAATTTGATTCCACAGAATGTAATTTGATTCTTGATTTTTAGCAAAGAATATACGACAAAATCTTCACTCCGAAATCTCCACACCGAAATCTCCACAACTATTAAAATCCACAGTCCACAAAACATTTTCCTCTCAATAATATTCGACTTTCCGTTATTCATTTGTTTTAATCTGTATTAACCTTTTTACGTTTGTATGATTTTTGAAATTGAAATTTTACTTAAAAGGCACTTCCAAACCTCGAAATAATCAGAAGTGGCACAACTGCTTACGGCCATACACTACTCGTCGAATAAAATAATACTTTGTCTTTATCAAAATATAAGCAACATTTACACTCTGAAGTTTATTATTTTCGCAGGGTTTTATCTGCGTGATGTATACCCCCTATATTACTGTTGAAATAGTGAAACTTCCATTTAATTGGGTGATAAAGATTTTGCAGATGCCTGGTTATCAAATACGCCGGATCTGTTTATCGCGCCTGAAGTCATTCATCGTAAATAACAATTCATTCTCACCGTACAATTGGTTGATTTAATTTAAAACTATACAACCGATGGAAATGTGGATAATTTATTGATCAATTTTACATCGGATTATTGGATTACGCTGCAGGACGTAATCTGTAATAAAATTGCTTGTAAAGTAACAAAATGTACCTGGTACCCAAAAATACATTGAATCCTAGTATTATTTTTCTGTAAAAATAATCAAAATATATTGATTTTTTGTAGATAAGTTGGTGTCTTTCTTTCTAATCTGAAATAGACGGGATAATTTTGTAGCAAATAATTGAAGGACTTATTAAGAATTGCTCAACGTGCTTATTGAGACCTTGTAATATATTATTGAAACTATTAAAGAAAATTAAATAATGTACGTTAAGAAAACAGAATCGGTAAAAGACCAATTTGGTCCATGGACTAAAGCAAGAAAAACAACTATTGTATTACATTTTAATAGTTCATTCCATACACTTAACAGAAAATTTACTGTACTTAGAAACCTACTTAAGCTCGTCTAAATTATTCAAAATATGTTTAAAATATATGTGGATTGGAGACGTGCATATCAAGTGTAAAATAAGGGATCTGTTTACGAGCCTTATCGTATGTTGTTTATGTTTTACGGTTATTATTCCTTTCATTGTCTGAAGTTCCTGGAAAACTTGTACCTTGCTGTTAACTTAGAAATCAACAACTGTTTACTGTGGATCGCCCATCCGCGTATAATTGTGAGTTTGGTTGTATTAGGTCACTGCTTTCTGTCTATTTACAATAATTATTATTGATATTGATTGTCGCGTGTGAATTATAGACTTTGATGAAATGATATGAAATCCTATTGCTTTTAAGGGAAATTGTGAAGAAAACCATCTGTTCGTGCCGTGCAAATAAAATATTACAAAATAATTGCTGGAAATGTGAACGATAGCAATAATAATAATAATAATAATAATAGTAATGATGATGATTAGGATGATGATGATGACTAGACTCATTTAAAGTGATGCATGAAGTACTGAAGTTGAATATCAAAAACGAGCAAAATATGTATTTCCGAATAACAAAAATGAATAAAAATTAGATAGAAACTACATAAAAAATGCCTAGCTAACTGTTAGGTTATCGACGACAAAAATATATAAATAATATTACCTAAATTAAGAGTGCAAAGGCAAATTGAGATAGTAACGATTTGATCTAATAAAATGCTACTAATTTATTAATCAAATTTAATTAACTCATTAAAGTGATAAGATATTGAAAAGTAACACAATTTATTATTGATTTTAGAATAGTGGCACTTGAGCAACAAATTCGTCTTTTTTTACTCTTTATTAACAACAATCATCCTAATTTACTTACTCAACAACTGTTCACACTTTCCTTGGTAGTTTTTAATTAATTCAAATTTATAGAGTAAACAAAATGTATGGTGTGAATGCGAGGAACAATCACACATTTTTTACAAACTATTAATTCATTAGTCTCAGCGGAATATCTATACATCTCAAAATCTTTCTTAATGGGTTAAGTTGTATTGTAGCATATATGAAAAAAAAAGTCTTGCTGTAAGTGTTATTGTTGTACATATACACCTCTTGAGTACATTTCCACATTTTACGACAAATTTTCCTACAACGCCGCTATTCTATTAATTTTTGAGGTGCTGAATCCAAAGCCTACATCATGATTGCAAAGATAAAAAAGGCGAACATAATATGGTTCCTAATAATGTGTCTCAAAATTGATATGAAATTTTATATCTTACAATAACGTTCTTATTTCTCATTGAATTTTTAATTCTCAAGTAAAAATCTCAAAAACCGAATTGGTGTAATATGGTGACCAAAAAATGATTGTACCTATGCATCTTGAATTAACTTATATATTTATCAGTAAATTCGCAACAAAAAAACAGACATTTGAAAGACACTACTTAGGCTTTAATTTTGCTGATTGCTGTTCAAATTTTCAAGGCTCCAGTATGTAGGCGAGCAGATTGTGCAGCAATTTTACACTTCTTTTTGGGTTTTTGTAAATTTTAATTTTTTTATTTTCAAATTCATAAAATTGTTTGCTACTTTTTTTCAATTTTTCAAAATATAATTTTTTTTTAATTAAATTTGCAAAGTTTTAATGCTGTAAAAGCGGATCATTCAAATTTTATAAAAAATATTTACACGAACTCAACCTTGAATACTTCATATATACAATGGGGGAAGAAACTGCAGTTGCACCCAGTGGCATTTACGGCAATTACTTTTGTAGTAAGCACCACATTTCAACTAATTCTTGAAGTAGAATGGAAGACGTACTATATATAAAGTATTTTCTTAGTTATGATATGGCAAAGTACAAACTGAGAATGAAACATTCAAAATGAAATGAATACATTGAAATTTTATTTTTAACATTCTTATTTAACACTTCTTTTTAAAGGGGATAAATGAACTTCGGGGAAGTGAAGTCTTCGAACACAAAATTGAAGCTCAAAAATGAAATCAATAGCCAGAAATATCCCAGAAATAAAGTATTATATGCATTAAATAATTAATGGAATGTTAATCATCAACCCAAAGTAAAAACTAAGCTGAGAGTTAAATTTAGCTACTGAAGATGAAACTACGGACATTGGTGTGTTTTAGCGATTGACTACATACACCAAGATATGTTTTTATGACGTAAATGGTAATTGTCCTGAAATAAATATGTGTATAAATTAATATGGAAATAATCCGCATTTCATTCCCATGCTATTAGTAATTCAAAATTTTCGAAATTATTCCAGATTTTGACTGTATATTTGCCATACTTATACTTTTATGGATAATACAGGATGAAGTCTTCCTATTAAAACTCAATTTGCTTTAAGTTCAAAATGAAATAATGAATAAACTGTTCGAAAGGAATTCCTTCCAAAATTTTTCGTATCAATAAACTTGTTAAATGAAAGGAGGTAACGGTAAGAAATCGTAATAAAAGAGTTGGGATACTTTTTTGCATAATTGTGGTATATTCCACGAGCAGTACATTTTTTCAAGTGGCCACGTCATGCAACTATATTCGATGTGAAGTTGCCCTCATGTGCGTCAGGAAAAAGCAAACTGTGGCGTTTCTTTTATACTCGAAATTTCCTCTTAAAATTCTGAACTGAGCATCGGTACGTCCGGGGCTCCTACAAAGGTTTTACGTTCTTTCGGTCCTTCACATTGAATTTTTTGCTCTCAGGAACTTTTCGCCAACCACTAGTTTCAAACGTGCCATTATGCTTTTTAATACGATATCGTAAAACATCGAAAGGTGAACCTGGAAACATCGGAGAACTTGAGTTCAATATTGCCAGTTGTTTACTCATTTTAATACGTAATTACTTAACTTCTATGTTTATTAATAAACAAGCATTACATTAGCAGTTATCAAAAAGTTTCGTTTAATTTAAACTTCACTTTGCTGGAGAACGTCAGCATCTCGATATATTTTCGACTTTACCTGACTTTTATTTTCCTGTGAACGTTTTTGATGACTTGATGAGCAAATACAGTTACATCGACTTAACTAAAAAATATTTTTGAAATACGTAAGTACTTCTTTATGACGTTTCTCTGTTCTTTACTGAGAACTTCGTGATGTACATTGTATTAACGCAGGGAATTCATTAAATGCCTGTTAAACTCTCCGTACAAATGTTCCATGCAAATTTACGTCGTTTTCACGACATCTCATAAAACGCCTGGAGAATTTTAGTCATTTTATAAAACAACATTGTCAACTCGCTTGCAATGTTTGCCTACCGGAGATGACGCGTATCGCACCCAGTTTGTAAAAAGTTGCGATGAAATCTTTACACGTGCAGACGACAGGTATGTAATGTAGTCAGTGGGTAATCGTGTTCGATTTTGTCAGAACCAGTTTCGATTCTCGTTGAAACGGTCCTGCTCTTATTTTCTTCTTGACATCTTCGTTATCTACGTGTTATCATCTATCATGTCAACATATCGAAGTTTATTAAAGTTGGCTTGATCGACGATCCCGTGCATTAATTCACTGCTCGTTACATTGTAAACCATGCGCAAAGGATTGAAATTGATTTTAAATCTCGTCCTATACATCACACCTCTGATTTAATTTTACACTGTAAGTCCCTGGTTGTAAGTCGCTGATTAGCGTTTTAATCGCATCGTCCATCAACCTGATTATTGCAACATTTCGCACATGGGAATATAAATGTTGTTACATGAATGTTGTTAGGAGAAAATGAAAGAGAAATTAAAAGTAATTAAGAAATACTCAGGTGTATAGCAAGAAAAACAGCAATAGTATCATCAATCCATTCAAAATTTAACGTTAAAACTTTTTAAAAATATTCAAATTAAACAAAAACATTATTTTTATTGTTTGTATTACCTGCAACATGGATCATGATTTGCATTCCTTAAATGGCAACATACACGCAGAACCATTTATGTTTTTGATAAACTGTCGCCAATTCTATAACACACTCAACATCACTAAGTATTCATTGAAAGAGTGTGAAATAAGAAAATTCATATAGTCGTTCTCGAAGTAATCCCGGCATTCCGAGGTAATGCGGCAAATTATGGGAAATCCAGTTTTACCAAGGTTCTGCGTTACAAATATATTATACTTCCTTTTTTCTTATTTGTTTTTCATCAATCAAGTTATTTTCGCCGATTGTGCGTAGAAAATTGAATATCGATTAACCGGGGATGAAAATTATTAAACCGATCGTGCAAGATTCTTAAAAAAAAAATTAAATTAATTATTTTTTTTCAAGGGATGTATATATAGAAAATTGAACACCGATTAACCTATAAATGGCAAATATAAAAAGATTGTATAAAAAGTTGTAAGATGGTGACAATCATCATGCAAGGTTTTATTAATAATTGAAATTTGCTGTTTCGTATTTTAATCCTTGTGTAGTGTGTGAAAATCAATTGGGGAATTATATAAAAAATAAAATTATAAGTAATAATCTGTTATACGAATGATCTAAAATAAACAAATATTTAATAAGTGCAGGACAAATGAAAATTGTATTTAGATTCCAATGATTCTTTCGAATCAATAGAAGATGCAAAGTTATCAGTATCGCTAAATAACTAAAACATTAAAATATGTACAAAATTTATTATTAATAATAAACAATTTTAATTGCTTTTAATAAATATTTCAACCATTTCTGCATGTTTAACTGCGATCCATGAAATGTTGATTTTACAGTAAGAAAATTAAGATTTTTAAATTAGTCACATAATTATAACAAAAATAGAAATGGGTTAAAATATAAATTTCAGTCAATCAGACAAAATAACTTTAGTGAAACAAACGAATTTGATACGTAGTAGGAGTAGAAATTTTGAAAATAGTAATTTATTCCTTTTATAATTACAAGCAGTTTTCAACACAGAAAAAAATAGTTAATGAAACCATTTTAGAAATGTAAAACAAAAAATAGTTAAATTAACTATTTCTGTTGTAAACAGGGCGATAATATTACAAAGTTCAATATTTCCCAACACTTGAATAAGGCTTAAAAATCTATAAACAAACAAATAACGTGCCTTTCTGCCTCAATTACGATGACACTTTAAAAAAGCTACAATTATTTTGTGATTTTCAAATGAATATTTTATCTGTATCATTATAAGCAAAAAAATTTCAAAACTATACTTCCTGACTTACTTTCTTCCATACTTCTCGAATCTGCTATTAGTTTTATTCTATGACTTTCGATTTTTCTAAAATGGCGGCTAATTTACAAAAAACCGTGATTTTTAAACATTTTTTATTTGTTTATCGTACTGGGTAATAATGTTCCCGTTGTTAGATCGGCTAAAGTGTCCAGATCCAGTTGAATAATCACAATAACTGAAATTTAAGTGACACAGAATGTCAAAATTCAATATGGCCAATCCAATAATGGCGGCGTTTACACACATTTTTTACGTTTTTTTTTTATTTTATTGTATTTTTTACTCCATGACATTTACGTTTTATATAGATTTACTATATTTATCTCATTTTGATATCGATTATGAGAGAAAACAGAATATGTTCCATTATTTTTATTTCCGTATCGTCTTGTATTGTTATTTTCTTGCATAATCGATATCCAACTGAGATATACCTAATATATCTATATTATAATAAGAATATTATATTTTCAGTCATTTTGAATTCCATATGATCTTGTATTGCTATTTTCTAGCATAATCGGTATCAGACTGAAATAAATATAACAAAACTGTTGAAAAAGTAAGTGTCAGGGATTAAAAACATACCAAAAACAGGAAAAAACATTAGAAATGCATGTAAAAGCCACCATATTGAATCGGCCATTTTTAATTTTGACATTCTGCTTCGCCTAAATTTTAGTTATCGTGATTGTTCCACAAGATCAAGACACTTGTGCCGATTCGACAACGGAAACATTATTAGCCCGTACGTTAAACGAATAAACAAATTTTTTAAATCACTTTTTTTTTTGTAAATTAGCCGCCATTTTGAAAAATCAAACGCCATAGAACTAAACTAATAGCAGATTTGAAAATTACTGACAAAAATACGTCAGAAAATATGGTTTTGAATTTTTTTGCTTATCATTACACAGATAAGTATTCACTGGAAAAATATGACAAAATAATGGCCATTTGGCATGAAAATGGCTAAAGAAAAATTCGCTACATTTTAGAATTTTCGACTTACACTTTGACGTATCCAATTAAAAAATTTCTAAAATTTAGTCAAAATAGTGAAATAAAATTTGTCTAGCAAATTTTAAATGAATTTTGTTACATATGTGAATAAATTGTATTGTTCCGAGAAGTATTACATTGTATAAACAATAAATTAAGCAGAACATGTTTAAATTGGTGCAAAAATGATATAATAGTATTCGCACAGTTATACCCCGATTATATTTTTATACAAATATGAAAAAAATTTGATAAAACAGAAAAATTTAATTACATAATTCGAGGCAGTGAATTATTCTACTAAAATATGTTCAATCTTTTACTGTTACCGAAAGAAGTAAATGAGTTCTAATCTGTAATATTTACAGATTAGGTTTTAACATAACTTGCTAAACTAAAATTTGTTTCAATATTATATAATACTGCAGTTTTTTCTTGAAAGTACTAAAAAATTGAATGTTTTCTTATAGCTAATCATTACACATTTAAATCGGAAATATAACTATTAAAGTCGAACTTTTTAACATAACCTCTTCTTAACACTCATAGCGTCGCGCAATTCTACATGAAATTACAAACAGTTTAGAAAAAAATCTCTTTTTGTTTCTTTTCAAAATTAGTTTCATTTCAAAGACAATTTCAATCTCTACAATTCATCTTCGAGGCTCTTTTACCTAAAATGAATATATCTTCTTGCTATCTTCATAAAAAGTGTAAAAAATGTTAATTTTCTTGGTTTTTCCTGTTTATCTCAATTCAATAAATATCTAAAGAAACAACTATATGAGCCTTTGAGAAAATAAACAATTTGACCCTAGTTCGAGGCGATTTCATAACAATTGAGCCTAAAAAAAGCCTGTGAAATTCCCGGAATTGACAAAAAATGCGTTTCACGAATATCAAGCCGTTTTTCGCTAATTTTGTGAGATTAAGTGGCTCGTTTAGCGCTCAATTTTCATCGAATGTCATTGGAGTAGGGGTTCAATTGATTTTTTTTTGAAGGCACAACTGTCTTGTAGTGGTATGTCATTAGCTATTGATGTAAATAAGATAAACGCGAAATTCCGCAAAAATTGTTTTTTTATAACATTTTAATGTCTATAGTAAGAGAATTATTCATTTTCGGAACCTCCGAGAAGAATTGTAGAGCTTGAAAGGGTCTTTAAAATGGGCGTAAAATTTTTAAAATAAGTTCAAAAAAAGACAAGTGCAAAAGACAATGTAGCAAAAAGGCTGTGCCCTTCATTTTTTTAAAGATATTTTCGTCAATGCGTGATTTAAACTATGCATAATGTTTTCTTGAAGAATAGATTTTTTTAATTACTCGAGTAGTTGTAATGTACGTTAAAAACAAAGTAGCAGTTTTATTGTTCAAACAAATTTCATTTTTTAATCATAAAATTGTTTACCTATAATTATCAGAAACTTGTTTTATTACGTGAAACAGTTTATTTGTTTTGTTTAATACATGTATTGGTATTTGTTTTAGGGAATTGTGTATAAACAATTTTATTTCAAATAAAATAAATGTTTATGTCACTAATGTTTTCATTTACTTTTATAAAAATACTAATCAATTTTATCATATCGACATCGGTACCGGAATAAACAAAATACCAATTTTTTAGCATCATTCAAAACAGGCTTAGGAAAAATGAAAAGTACTTTACAAATGTTTATTGACGGCTGCTTCATTAATTAATTTTCAATAAAATAGTTAAAAAATTCCATATTTCATGTGTTTTATTAAGTATTAGCATTTGTAAAGTTGATTGAAGAGCGTTATTATTTTAGTATCGTCATAATTTGTGCAGTGGTTATTTGCAATGGTCACCTTTTGAGAGCATGTTTTATATCTAGTTCATCTAGAAGACCGATTAATCAGATTTACAAGAAATTTCGGTTCCCTAAAATCGATAGCAGACGAAATTAGGCTAGCGATGAGGATAACAATTAGGATCAGGGGAACACCTGAGGTTCGGATAAATCGTTTGTATCCTTGGTCATCTAAATCATAAAGTATGCTCAAGATAATCAATTATTCTATCGTACTTAGTTCGACATGTTCAGACAATAAAGAATTCCACTCGCGGTATGTAAACAGATGATATATACATCTACCCCAAGTCTAATAGAAATGTAACATCACCTGTAATGGGCACCTAAGAAGTACATAAAATTGTCGAGTGCTTGGAAATAAATGACTACCGTTAAAGGGTCACTCCACGAGAAGAGTAACGTCATCGATACGTCTACTAAGCCAGCCATAAATTCTCGTGAACGTACGTTTATCTATGCTAAAAATAGATTCTCATCATTACTTGGGCAACGACTTTGCGTTAAGTCTGTTTATTAGTACCATGTAGCTTTCTTCTTGACTACCCAACAACCCTACCCAAAGTGTCATTCGCTAGTCGTTGAGGTAAAATCTGTATAACATATCGGTAATGGCTCGTTTAGAATCACCCACGCATGCACCTGGTGCAAATGGTACGTCTTTGGCCGTGGGGGACAATAATTACCGGGACGAGGTACGGGACCTCTAGTACCGGTCGGGATTCCTCCGGAGCGATCTTCTGGCCAGGTCGAGGACGTTCCTCCTCCACTCGCAGACGCGTATGGCTATTAAGCTACGGGACAACATCACTGTATAGTTTAATTCTAGGTTGGGGCTCGGATTGTACACCTATCCACGCTTTAATTATACGCACGTCCCAACAATGTAACGTTAACGCCGGGCTTTCTTGAATTAAATTCTGAAAAGCGGCGGTTCTTTTCTTTTTTCACAACATTGGCGGATTCGCGAAAGGCGACTGGAATTTTCCTGTGGGTCACGAATCGACCGTACTGAAAAGAGTTTATGGGAGAAAATGCCCGGTTAGATTGCTACGCTTATTATACTTTTCCTGCATCTGCTCAAACCGAGCAATCGCAGGACAATTTAAAGTCTACCATGTTTTGCACTTTGGCAAAATGTGAGGCGTTCATTATATTTATATTACCCTTTGCGTAAATGACTTCATATTTTCAAATTTCTTCTAACGAAAGACTGCGGCATAGTTTTACGAATAGAATTGAAAGGGAATATTTATTTATTTTTATCCCCGTTAAATCTGGAATGTGAAATATCAAAAACATTACGATTTATAGCATGGAATTTGCATTTAGAATTATTAATGATTAAAAATTAATATATTATTATATTAAATATTAATATATTAATAGTGGATAAATTCAATTGGATATCTAATTTATTCCATTTTATTTAAAACTAACAGAAACTCTTTTAATATATAGGGGAAATGAATGCAAGTAAATAAAAATACATAATGTTTGTTTTACTTCAGAGGAATATTCCTTTCTCACACTCTGAGCGCCAAATGCTGGTTTTCTCCCTATATTACGGAAGCAAAATAACGCATTCTGTCCCTAGGGAGCAAAATTAAATCAGCCGGGAGCAAAATATATTTCTCTATCTCTATTCCCAAAATACTATTTTGCTCCCTACATCGCAGGAGAAAAATAGCACGCTCTCGTATGAGAAAATAATATGTGCAACAAGGGAGAACAGATGTTTGCAGAATCATTCGAATTGTCGACCTCGCCTTCGTCGGCAAACACCTATTTTGCTCCCTAGTTGCACAATATACTATTATAGTTTACTTTATATAATCTTTGTTACTGATATTATAAAGATTTTCATTTTCATTGTTTCCCAATTTATTAATGACGCGACTTTATTTACTTCTGTTAGAAACAAAAAATAATTATAAGCGAGGATGCACACGTGTGTGCAATCGTTTACTACTCCTCGCCATGGCGCCTGTAGTAAGTTTATGTTATCTGAACAAATATAAAATGAGAGAACGATTAAAATAATAAATCTGACCAAATGTAAAGTAGAGGAGGTTGGCGGACTACTTAAATGGTTCTATTAAAAAAATACAGACTCGGCAAAGGAGAATCAAGGTATAATTAATTCAATATTCGTAAAGGTATAATCTTTGTAATATGTTTAGTAACAAAAAAGAGACATTAAAGTCAACATTTAATAAATAAATTAATAAGCTCTGAAGGACAGTTTCGAAAAACTGCTCCTGAAACTTGTAATGTCTGATCAGTTGGTATGTTTCTACTTACATATAGTGTAGGTATATATTAACAAAATAGCACATACATATGGTTTTCATACTTTTGTTTTCGAAGGATCTTTTTTTTTAATTTTTAGTGTGTTCTAAATTTAACGCACGTTCTGTTACACTACTGTTAGATAGTTAAAACTGATATTCTAGAGACAGCTATTAATTAAAATAATTGAAATATGCCGTTAAATTTTTCTTAAATTTATTGCAAACTTCTACCGTTCATTCGGATAATTTTTGTCGAAGTATCAAATGCATTGTTACTTTTTTTTTGCAACTGATAAAATGCCCTTCGAGTATTATTTAGCACTACATGGCACTTAACACAAACTGGTATTTAAGGAACAATCTTTTTAGTGCATGTAAACTTAATAACGAAAGTTGTAGACCGAATTATTCATTTTTTGTCCTTGCATTTATAATATTAAAAAGACTTATGCAAAACTTGGAGATATAAATATTCAAATTCTATAAAATTCCGTTCAAATGAAATTGATCTTTCGAAATACTGATTTGTGAACTGCCATCAGAATGAAAAATTACCGAAAATATAGATAAATTCAATTAATCACTAATTGCTGGAAGATGTTCCTTCTTCGCATTTCGAAAGTCATGTTTCCAAAATTGCATTTGGTGGACGAATTTTTAAGATATAATCATAATTGAGGAATGATGTTATCTTTAAAAAGGGATTAAAAATATGGAGAAAAATCATCTGATATTATCTGAATTATATGGTTCGAATGGTTACCAATGTAAGAAGGAAACTTTGCGGCAGGGTCATTTTCAAACAAAAAAATAGTGAATTCCGCTACAAATGTTGGATACATACCGTAACAACGGGCGATAAGCGCCGAAACTTTTTTTCAATTTCAAATTCGACTTTTGCGCCCACTGTGCGTTACATTTCTTCGTACGATTGCTCAAATTGCAGGTTAGGATTGGCAACACTGTGCTATTATGAAAAAGCAAAATGTCCTTTAGCAATAGTGCTTGAATGAAGAAGCATAGATTTTCACCTTTTTGCAAAGGAGTATTGCCAAGGTATGTTTCAATTTTTTTATAAGTGACGTACAGTACACGACAAAGCATTTATTTGTGATGAGTTTGTGTGCTCAATTATAATTTTATCGTTTGAAATCATCGTGATTTTTTTATTCAAACGCCACATTTATTAACGTATTTTTTAGTAAAAACATTTATTAAATATCTTTTATTGCTACTGTCACTCCATCTGCAACACAAAATGCGAAAAACTACAAGGAATGCCGTCGCCTGTCCTAGATGCAAAAATGCAAGACTAAATTGTCGTTCAGATTCCACTGTTGAGTCCGATGACGCACTATTTCGGTCCTCTGATTCCAATTGAATTCAGTTTAAATTTAAGGTTACGTTGTAAAAATGATACATTTACTTAGTGTAATAAATAAAAATTAAAATATGGCTTACAAATATTTATTTTTATTAATGTTCTGCAACTGGCGCTTATCCAAAGTGGGACGGGTTGTTAAAATTACTTCTGGAAAGGTTTGACAGAGAGAGAAAGAGAGAGAGAGAGAGAGAGAGAGAGAGAGAGAGAGAGAATTAAGAATTAATTTATTAGTGTCCTGGCCACTACGAGCCATTGGCACAAGTCAAGAGAGCAGAAGAGGAGAGGGAGAAAGAGAGAGAGAGGGAAAGAGAGTTCTTACTTATCTCTGTGAACCTAAATCAAAACAGAATACATCCCACTTTGCCCCAAAAATAGCATTTTTTTAAACACGTCGTAAAAAATCATCCTCAACCCCAAATGAAACAAACAAAAAACGAAAATTGGGTGTAAGAGAAGACTATTAAGTCATCCAATTCAGATTTTAATTACGCTTAATTTATTGATACTTACTAATCGAGTGAAAATATGTATGAATTTACAAACTGACTTCGACTTCATAGGTCATATTCGAACGGCTGATAAATACTGAATGGAAACTGAAGTATGTTTCAAAATTTGTATTATGATAACTGTTTTGTAAATAAACAATGCAAACAAATACATAGGAAATGTTCTAATACAGCGAAACGCCAAAATGCCACTTTGCCCCTACTTCCCCTACTCTGATCATCAGTATAGTTATGTTAAACCTTTATAACTATTATAATGCACCGAATGCGATATGCAATGACCTCGAAAATAAGATAAAATTTCAAAGTAACTTCTCTCAAAATACAGGAAATTATCTCAACGACTTCCAAAATTTTTCGAAAAACTAAGAAATTTCTAAATAATATTCAGTTTCTCATCAACAGTATAATGTTCTCAAGAAGGTACAGGAAACCGAGTTTAAAATTTCAGATGATTTTTATGCTAGAGAATGGTGCGGAAGCTGCGCGTCACATTGTCAAAAAGCTCCTGGTAATCTCCCGGACAAGTCATATTCATAGAACTCGATACGACAGTATATTACGATCCTTTAAAGCCGCAAACGAGAAAACATATTTAGTTTCGCCAGGGACCATCACTCGTCAAACGCTACATAGTGACGTGGTGGTGACAGAATAACCCCGTTAACGTCCGAAAATGTAACGTAACACGGCATAAAGTAACGTCGGGAACGACGACGTGAGCAGAAGCGTGTTTCATTGGATTATTTTTTTGGTCGACGCACGTACTTACCATGTCGTCTAACCCCAAGATCCCACGCCATGAATATGAAATTAGCACTGGACGGTAGCGTTGACACTAGTCTGGGACAATTTCCATTTGTCTCTCCTATTCACCTGATCTTTCCGCCCTCTCGGCGTTCACCTCTAATTTAGCAGTGCTCCCCACGCAACTAATGCCCGGCTTAAGGGATGAAAATCCCCGCTACAATTGGTTCGTTCTCCCCGATTTAAACGGAACACATAGTTATAGCCATGGTCGTAAGTTTTCGGCGATATATTTCCGCGCTTCTTGGCCGAATATTCTATTCACGTATAGTGGGACACTTATCACGATGTTAAATTTCCGTAAGCTACGACAGGTTTTACATGGACAAAAGTGGAATACGAATGAAATTGTGGTCTCGCGAGACAACCATTGTTGGTGCCCTCTACATTCCTGCCGCGACGTTAATACAGTTACGCATCGCGAAACTTGTTGAAATTTCTAGTCTCACCGCTCCGACGACTAACAAAAGTGTGAGAGATGAGTTTCAGTTTGCTTTTGGAAACATTGACTAAGTTCATTTTAGAGTAAACTTAGTCACTTATTAAGGAACCGCATAGTAATCGCAATTATTTACGAAGTAGATCCTTAAAAGTTTTACCTTTACTCAAACTTTTAATTGCTCGGATCAACAAAAGAAGGCAAATGTATAGAACGGTTATCTTCTACCTTCGTTTCTCAAGCTGAAAACCCCTATGGTGTAGAAGCACAAAATTAGTTTCAAGAAAAAATATTATATGGGCAAATCTCTGAAACCTTTAAATTTTAAGACATAAAAGTGCAAAAGTCTTCTTCGTTAAGCACATTCTTGAAATTGAAATATGTTATTTCATGGGTTAATATATATTAAATGCTGCTATGTGCTTTATTTTTTAACCCTTTGAAGCATACATTTTTCTTAACGTTGAATTGACTTGAAATTTACTACTGAAGGGTTTTCGGGGTCGCTGATTACGAATCCGGAATTAAATTTTCAAAATTAAAAATGGCGGATCCAATATGGCGGACAAAAATATGAAAATCCATTGAAATATCCTGTATCTTGTAACTTGGGTGGTTTTCAGGGTTGCTGATTACAAATCCGGTGTCAGATTTTTAAAATTCAAAATGGCAGATTCAATATGGCGGACCAAAATATGTAAATTCATTAAACTGTTACGTTTTTACATCATGATGGCTGCCATTTTGAAGCGGCCATTTTAGATTTCGTAAAACCAATATCGGGATCGTCATCAACGATATCCAAAACCCTATTATACCAAATTTCAAATGATTATCCCAAAAAACAGCGTCAATAATGAATTCATTCGAAAAAAAAACGTGTTTTTCATGTTTGTTTATTTATAAATCATATCGTAATAACTGTTTTTATACATTCTTCTATCACTATAGGCATAGAAAATAACAAAAAGTCCGATCTTAATGCGTTAACTGGAATTTAAATTAGCAAATATCAAAGAAATCGAGGTGATAACGTGGGTGACCACCATGTTTCTAAGGGTTAAACAATGCTGAACATTTTCATATAGTTTTCCATTGTTTTCAAATGTGAAATTATCGGGTTTAGAACGTGATATTGGTTGAATTATAGATATTGGACAGGCTCTAGAGGCCTATAAAAACAATATTCGATGTTAGCAAATTGAGGTTACCTTCATTTAGCACTTTTAAAATGAGTACACATGTTATACACTATGTTCTTGTTCAATTGTGGATGTGGCATAGAGAAACTATCTTTTTTTTTTGAACCAGTTAAACTGTTACTAACTTCTCTTGGAAGCAAATTCTTGTATGACGTCTATATTTACTCATTCTTGCTTATAGAAAAAGTCTAATTGTCATCTTTAATGCTTCTAAATATGCTGCATGTCCGATCGGCGAAAAATGATGTAAAATTGTTTTTTTTTTGGAAAAACGTCGAACAAATTTTATAGGCACTGTTTTCAGTGCTTCGCATAGGGGCACATAGTTCTATTACGGCCTGTTTTCTTCATTTATTTGTTTATTATTAAGTGTATACATTTCAGACAAATCAAAGAAACGCAGAAAATGCTACACTAGAAATAATAAAGTAAAATGATTGATCAGACACTTCATTTTTCGTCTTTTTGGTCTATTTTTGGCTTTTGAAGGTACGAATTTCATACTTATGTCTAATAAATGGTGCATTATGTATATTCACATATATATTTGGAGTATAATTAACCACGTTGATGATTTTCAAAGCATAAAAATAACCTACAAATAGGCAAAATGTACACAGACACAAAATGTAAAAGTTTCTGTATATTCAATGTCAACAATATTTGTGTAACATCAAATTCGTAATGAGCATCCCCGAAAACCCCCGTGTAAGAAGAATCAGATAAAATCTATGAATTTTCATATTTTTCGTCCGCCATATTGGATCATCCATTTTGAACTTGTCCCAGACTGTCAGAAAAACGCAAATCTTCATCATGATATAAATTAGACTAACAAATTCTGGAATTTATGTAAATTAAAATCAAATCCATTTCTAGGCAGTCTGCGACGTACTGAATTCGATGACGTTGTCCATTTTCGTAATCGAAGTGTCAAACAAAATATATGTCCACAAAGATTTCACGATTTTTTAAAAATCTTCGTCATGAAGTATGACATTGTGTTGAATCAATGTATGCACAAAAAGTTTATAAAACCGTTTGAAAACTTGTTACTCTAGAGATTTTAGGATAGAAGTCAGATTTTGGAAATTCAAAATGTCTGATCCAATATGTCAGACACTTTTTGGAAAAGTCGAACCATTCTGCTTGAAACTTATTAAGCGGGTTTTTTTTGGATTGCTTATTATGAATCTAAAGTCAGATTTTGAAAAATTCAAACTGTCGGATCCAATATGCCGCACACTGTTGTCAAAAATTGAACCATTTTGTTTGAAACTCATTACTGGACCGCTCTTCATTAGTTTCGGTATTTCATTGTTTACCTACTATACAATGTTTATTGAAAGTGTTAACAAGTTACTTACTTATGATGTTTTGGTGATTTATAATATGAGACAATTGGTTAACGCATAATCCAAATTTTGACATAATTTACGACTAAGCCCGAAAGAGTCCAATTACCTCAAAGATAAGTAACTCAACATAATTTTTGTTTCAACTATCTCCATTTTGAAATTTTCATCATCTGACCGCAGATTTATAATCAGCTGCTCCAAAAATCGCCATATTGGATCGGCCATTTTGAATTTCCAAAATCTGACTCCTTCTTTGAAATCAGCAACCCAAAAAATAAAGCTACCTATACTAAGTATTATTAAAATCCAACACAATGTTTTTTTTTCATTTTGGGCACTTTCTTAGAAATTCTAGGCTCAGTTAAGGGGTTAATGCAGGTCTTTAACGCAATAAAATGATTACTATAATCCATACTTAACAATTCTGATCATAATAATTGCTTATTTTCTTTTGCGTATCCTCCAGATTATTTCATTACTTCGTGTGAAATATTGATTACTCAAGGCTGTATCGAGGACTTGAGATTATAATGGCTTTATTGATCAGTGATCTGACCACAAATAGTTTCTGTGTGTGGGCATTTCTGTCGAAGAAGCATTGCGATTCCTATTCGTATGTGTGGTTCGGTTGTATACACTGTGTCCCAGAGACCCATGTGCTCTTTGAACCATTATATCCAGAAGGGGGAGCTGAGAAATAGATTCGATTTCCAGTGCGGTCCGAGTGTAGTGGTAAGCGAACGCGTCGGCGTACCCTGACAACAGAACCTACCAAGCTTGACCATGTAAACCACAATGTTTTTTATTCCTCGCCTTGTTCGACCTTCGATGTTTTTCAGATAACCTTACAATGTTGCGTATTATTATTAAACATCGAATTATAGAGATACCAATCGGTTTTTTTATTGAGGCTTTAATACCATGTGGGTCGATTATAAAAAATGTATTGATTGAATATTTTTCTTTGACATTGGTGTTTTCGTCCGGAAAATAATTGATTTGGTTCTTTTTTTTATTAACTTTTACGCTAAAATGTTTGAGTAGAATACTACCTTAACCCTTTTAGATGCGGTGTAACATTTTCCTAAAATGAAGTTACTTTTTTTTATTCCTTTGGTGTATTATCACACGTGGGCATTATTCGATGTTTTATGGTTCATAAGGATAGAGTAAATGTATTCCGAAACTAAATCAATATTTATTTATTTGCGTCCGTTTTTAAACAATTTAATTGGCAAAATAGCGTTTTCGCTAAAAATTTGGTAATGCTAGTATGTGATGGATCTCGTAGTTGAAAAAATTCATACCTAATTGAGGGAGTTTCGTGTCTGGCATAGAATTTGCTAACTTGGCAAAGGAACATCAAATCTTCAAATTTGTAGGTTTCATTTTTCCTGTTAATAAGCAAAGAATCCTAACTAAATTACTTTTCTCGGTATTCCTTGCGATCAAAAACCTATTTTTGTAAAGGAATTTTGTAAAGGTCTAAAAAGTTTATGAATATGACTCAAAGTTTCCTCGATTTTTTGACAACACCCGGGATGATCGATGGTCTTTAAGCGAGAAACGTTAGAAGAGTAAAATATGAATTCTCTCGGATTCACGCACTAACACTTGGAACCAAACAGGAAAATTCCTTCACATTACAGACGTGTTATTCTTAACTAGAAATATAAGAGTTTATATCGAAGGTACCGTTTTTTAGGTTCAGACCCTCCTCTTTTCGATTCCGAAGTCGACAAAAAATATTACCATGACTGAAATTAAATATGGCGGTTTAATACAAAAAAAAAATCTCAACCAAAAGTGCATAAAAAGTGTGTACATTCGAAATATGCATGGCGCCATTAAAGATTTCAAGATGATGGTCCCTACATGGCGTCAAAAAGAAATAAAATTATTTTTTTTTTATTTTTAGTTTTTTAATTTTGTTTTAATTTTCTTCTTTTAGATTTTTTAGAGCTAACCTATATGTATTAAAACGCAAAAAAATTACTTTTGTAATACAGATATTTTCTAATAATTTTTTTAGAAGCAAAGTTAGCAGGAATATGTTTTACATGCATTGCAAATGTTCGAATTGTACAATTTATTACGGAATATTTTTTTATGCCGTTGTTGCATACCTAATGCAATCGTCCAACTTTTGAAGCAGAGTTTTAGATATCGTGTTTTACAATTTCAAGAGCAAACTCCTTTGTACCTTCTTGTCAGATGCAGCTGCATTCTGCAATACAACTATATTCACGACTGCAGTTTGAATCAGCCGTACAAAAACAACCCAAGTTCAGCGTTTAGACCTAATACTTGACGTGGATTTCATATTTTAATTCCGCCATATTATATCAGTCATTTTAAATTTTGAAAATGTTACGTCCAATTTGTAATGAGCATCCCCGAAAACCCTCGTGTAAGAAGAATCGGGTAAAATCTATGAATTTTCATATTTTACGTCCGCCATATTGGATCCTCCATTTTGAATTTTGAAAAGCTAACTTCAAATTTCCGATCAGTGAACCCAAAAATCTCCGAGTAATAAGATTCAGTCTATTCTGACGACAATTGGCAAATTTGCAAAATATAATAGTAATCTTTAAGATTTTGCAATGGATTTGACGCCATGTTGAGTCCGCCATCTTGAAATTTGCACATTTCGAAAGTATACACTTTTGGTTGAGAGTTTTTTTTTTGCATTAAAACCGCCATATTAAATTTCAGTGAGGGTAACACTTTTTTCGACTTCAGAATTGAAAAGAGGAGGGTCAGAACCTAAAGAACGATACCTTCGATATAAAATCTTATATCTCTAGTTAAGAATAAGTTGGCTTGAAAGTGAACAAAACAAATTTTTGCTTTGGGCGTTAATGGGTTAAGATCGAACAAAATTTCGTCGTGAACGCTGACAGTCATATCATTTTTTCCTACATGGAGACTAATTTACTCAGAAAGTGTACAATTCCTGATGGTAATTTTGGGCCAAACTTGCAGATTAATAAAAATTGTCGTTCTCTCTGATAAAAATGACTAGGAACGAAAAAAGTATTCGGAATTCAAACATTAAAAAGTACATTAAATCTATTAATGTTTGCCAGAAATAATTATAATTTTCTCCATTCTATAAGTCCCAAAATTACGGTTTGGAATGGTAAAATTTGCAAGATTTTTTATCATTTTCATGTTGAAATACTGGACACATTATAAAATGTGACTAAAAGTCTGCATCAGACCTCAAACTAAGACGATCTAATTAATGAGAATTAAATTGGTTTTCGCTTAAGTATGCATTGTTTCAATAAAGGACGTATGTAGAGGATTTTCATGTGTCATTTTGCATTTTTGTTGTATTTCCATCCTTATCATCTATGAATAGTTTGTTTTACTATCCAGTATTCGTGTCATCTGCCTTCGAAGTCTTTCAACTCTTGATGAAATATTTCACATCGCTCTGCACTGGAGTCTTCAAGGTTTTCAAGAAAGTAAAACTTTAAGTCCAGAAAGCAAACTAAGTTTTTGATGTTTTCGATCATTTTTTCCACGGGACTATTACAATTTTCATCTTTGTTATTTCCAAAACATTTCTTTGCGACGTCTTTGAAGCTCAACCAGAATGATTCATTTGTACCATTTGTATAATTGGCTAACTATTTACCTTTGTAGTACTGAATGTAGACACTTTCGAAAGCCTTAAAAAAAGTTTTCAATCGTTTCATCAAAATAAAAAAATTTGATAAGCAGCGGAGTTACTAGAATTTTGTCAGGATTTACTAAAGAACCTAACCGAACCTAACGGGAGCGGCGGTGGCTCAGTTGGTAAAGTATCGGCTTCGTAATCAGAAAATCCTCGTTCGATCCCGGCCTCCACAATCTGTCATCGGGACACCTCTGTATTTGTTTATAAGTGTCTAATAACGCCAACGCTCAGGTGGTTGGAATTTCACCTTCATAAACTGCAGGTCCCCTCGCGATTTAGTCCCATATGGGTTCAGAAAAGTCGACATAAAATAATATTAGAAAAAAAAGAACCAAGCCAAACCTAACAACAGTTACAGGCACCAGAGATGAATAACACCTAAGACCTGGCTAGCCAGAAACGATAAGAGACATCTCAACTTTTTATTGCTGATTCAGGTTCATGGTATTTAAAACCAAATATTAAAGTGGTATCATCCCCAGATGAAGATCCTTTTTCCCGGACCTGTATAATCAGATAGTCGTAACTTTTTTTGGTGAAGTTTAATTTCATCCGTAGAAGTAGTAATGCATAAATTTAATTCTAGATTCAAATAAATATTCTTTTTTCCAAAAAATCACTGATTGGAGTGGTCCAATAGGAAATTCGTTAAACCTGTAAATCGCGACTGTGACTACACCAGTACATATCTAATTTACACAATAGTCATCAGTGATTTATGCTAGGGATGTTTCTGGGTAAACTGCAAACTGTCGGAGTGCTGGCCCGCACGCAATACTCCTCGATCAGTTTGGCCGTGCGACTCCAACCGTATATGCATACCCGGCTAAGAATGGATTTGCATTAGAGATAGGTCGGTACACGTTCTTCCAGGTTGCATTCGGCGTTGCATACACGTCCCGCGGAGGCAATCACGTCGGTGATGCGATTTCCGAGCCTGAACTTCCGCCGCGTCCTTGCCAAACGATTCCGAAGTTGTAAAACTGCGAAATGAGGTTTGAGCGCGGTCATTCCAATCTCGCGAACGCAATATCCACGTGAAAACGAACAAAAAGTAAGCATAAACTCCGTCCAGTTTCGCCGCGATCGAAGCGATTGTACTACGCCGGACTTTTGTGCTCAGGTGCGCTCGATTCAGCAAGAAAACTTTTGTGTATTCCACTTCACATTTAGCCTTTCAGCAAGAAAAAACCTAATGATAGATTCGAGGAAATGGAACTTTATTTATAATCGCAGTTATAACAATTATCCCCAATTGGCTTTTCCGGTCCGATCTCCAGGGGTATACCAGAGACCAGCGTTCTGGTTCACGGTAATATTTACAGCGACTGCTTTCTGCAGTTTAACAAATGTCGAAGGCTTCGTACTTCCATGACGTAATCCAAGTGTCATTACAGGTATTGGGCAAATAAGTCACCTCAACTTGTTATCCAAAACGACAATTTTCCTGACACAATTTCAATAGAGGATTTCATATGAAAATCCAAGTTAGAATAAAATGAGAACTACATGTTCAAAAATACTCCTCATCGTCGTATTTCAATAAAAAGTTGTTTCGAAACGACCAACAAAATATTTTGAAGCTGATGAATCCTTAACCCCTTAGCGCATACGGACACACGTGATTTTAACCGTTCGAGTCAATTTTTTTCTTCCTGGAAACTATGTGCCCTATGGTTGGAAGGGTCGCTAATCACGAATCCGAAGTCAGAATTGCAAAATTTAAAACAGCTGATCCAATACGGCGGTTCAAATATAGAAATTATGTTTTTCAAGCAAACCAGTTGGACAAATCAATCTTCCGAACTTTCGATGTAAACGGCTGTTGGTTTCCGTATGTTTTTGGGGTTGCTGAATACGAATTTCTTGTCAGAAATGCAAAATACAAAATGGCGGACATCAAGAAGAATTTCACAAAAATCGCTGAATCAGACATTTTGAATTTTGCAGTTCTGACTTCTGATTCGTAATCAGCGACCTCGAAAACTTATGTGCATCGAATTTTGTGAAATTCCGATTGTCGGTGTAATAGATAGCTTCTTGATGTCCGCCATTTTGAGTCAGCTATTTTGAATTTTCAATTCTGACATCAAATTCATATTCAGCGACCCCAGCAAATACAGAAACCAACTGTCGTTTATATCGAACATTCGGAAGAATGATTTGTCCAACTGGTTTTTTGAAAAACATTATTTCTATGTTTGAATCGCCATATTGGATCAGCTGTTTTAAATTTTGCAATTCTGACTTCGGATTCGTAATCAGCGATCCTTAAAACCATAGGGTACATAGTTTCCAGAAAGATAAAGTTTGCCGTATGCGCTAATGGGTTAATATGGTTTTTGCCAAATTCCAGACCAAATTTTTATACCATCAGAAATGGGGGTTTAAGTTCGGACATCTCAAAATCTTGATATGGCAGAAGAATTTTGCAGCCAGATTTGGGATTCAATGCAACGAAAACGTCCGGAAAAGTGTAGTCGTCCTTCCACACGTGAAAACGAATTTGCTTTATAGCAGAAAACTTCTTGTAATTAATTATATACAACAAACAAAATTCATAGCACCAATGCAATCAGCGACCTCGAAAACGCTAATATAAATAATTTTTGGTTGGTTGGTAAACTATTTGAAAAATTTATATATTTTTGTATTGCCGGGTTTCGTGTTCTGTGTATCTGATACTTCATTTTATTGTCATAGGTTTTCTCGTGAACGTACTCAAACTTTTGTTACTTCCTGACTTTTTTTTGCTTCCGATACCACATTTGGAATTTGTAATAACACAAAAACGACATGGATTATATCAAATTACATGCAAACAACCGTAAACCACTGGGTCATTGACTTCAATACTATATAAATATATCACAGGTCAACATGGTGTTGTTGTTGGGAAGCTGTGGGTCATTTCGGACGTAATTTTATCCTTAGAACCCAAATCCGATTATGACATGTTTGAGGTTATGCACTCGAAAAATGAGTTTGTTTGCTATTTTTTATGTTATATACAGACGACAGGACATTTTTAGGAGTTTTTCCTCTCGCTGGATTATATAGTACTACTCTTTCTCTTCAATATGAGTGGCGCAAAATTCCATTACGATTTTTCTTTTCTAAGATACACCGATTTGAAATTATGATATACATGTAAAGTGAAATTCAATGTCACGAAACCTGTATAAATATAAACATTTTCCTTTATATTTATTGTGGTTTACGTAAAACCCCGAAATCTCAATTTAATAGATTTTCAGTTTTCATTTTTAATATCCGTTTTATCTACCGGATATACCCAGTAATATACCCTCTAAATCTGAATCAGTGAAAAGTAGATTACTATTTGGAAGTAGTAACCAAATTTATTAAATATTATTTAATTATTTGTACTCATGGTTTTTGTTCACATGAATTACGATACATTCGTGTAACATTTATTCAAAGATGTATTTTCCACTCTTCCAAAAACGTTCATGAATATGGCAATTTTTACCAATTATTTTATGTTTTGTTGTAGTAATAACGACGAAAGTGTTGAATTTTCCTTAAAAGAGGCTTTTCCTTTACAATTTGAATTGATTTCTAATTTCATGAAACTCATGATAACTGCACACAAGTCGTTAATTTTCAGAATGGTTCTATGAAAACCTATTCCAAAACGAAAAAATGTGCTAGTCGCTAAAAAATCAAGATGTATTTTCATTATTGTTCAGTAGTATGATTTGTTTCCGAATTAATTGAATAGGAGAAATGATGAATGACGAAAGAGTTCAATCAAGATATGTCTTATCAGAAGTTTATGGAAGATACCCCTCAATCGTAATCTTAATAATGGTCTGATCAGAACTCTATTATTCAGGTTTCGATCATTAATTCATAAGGAGTGTTTCATCACTAAGTCCATTTTAGACCTCGATTTTAGGCTACTGAGAACGAAATGAACTGAGGGAAGAGATGGAGTTTCTATGATGATTCCATGAGAAATTAGAACTAATAATCACACCTGGACCATTTTATAGGTCAAATTGATAATCATACCTTGCTGTTATTGTCTTATAATGGTATAACCAGTTAGGTAAGGAAAAAGTGATCAAAAAATTGTTAACTAATAGGTGTAACAACTTACTCTTGTTTAAATTATTAAATCAATGTTTTGTATACCGTACGTCAATCGTTAAGGATTTAAGTCATGAATCCAACCCTGATTAGATCAAATATTACGTCCCTAATCAGGCCCTTGTGTATCTTCGGGTAACCTGATCAGGACCTGACCAAATCGTATCAAAATCTCTATGGACTGATGTGTCGGCTTGACCCTACAGCGCAATGTTGATACTGACTCGATCGACGAACTGAAATTAATCTTGAATAACATTGGATTGCTTCAAGGTTATAGAATCCCCTGACGTGTAAATTCATGACGAATCAAATACCTGATAGGAACTTCCGTTGCGGGCAACGAGACACTTGAAAAAGCGGCAAAACTCACCTCGTCGACTGCTATAAATGCCGGGCAGCTTTTTTCTCGCGTTTCTTTCAGCTCGATTCTCATTCATACTGCGTACCATATTTATCTAATTAAGCTGAAAGAATGTGCTCTAAAAAGGCCTCCTTTAAATTTTCAATTCCTTCGCCCTTCGACATAATTCACGGCGATAATCCCCGCGCAGCCTGGTGATTATCTCGACTTGGGTTCGCGCCCTTAAGTATTCGATGTCTTCGCAGAAAGCCGATGGGCTCAGGATGGCAGCCATTGCCAGTCCAGGGAAAGAAATTTCAACGCTCCGCCGCGTATTTATGGCTAACTTGCAAAACACCGGCTCTCCGGTTAAGCAGTACTTTTGTCCATTGCCCAGCCGTACTTACTGATTCTTAGTTAATTGCTCCCCGTTACTCCGACGGGATGCTGCCGATAAATCAGCACGATATATTGTATTACGCACATTACTTTTGCGCATTATTCTCGAATTTCCCCCACTATTATTACAGCATCTTTCTCTAATTCCCTCCATCTCACTCCGGCTCATTGGAGACGTGTGACGAGAAGGTGGACGAATGTGGAAAAAGTGCTCTGGAACGAGGAAATCCCATCATTTCATAGAGTCCAGGACGATCGTTCGCTGTACAAACGGTCGCCTCTTCCTCATACTCGTCCCGAGTTACGAACTCCCGGACAGTCCTGGGAAAATAGTGGTTCGATGTACTACAAGTGTAATATAGTATTGTCTTTAAATTTCAAGCAGTCGCTGGAGACTCGTTAGAAAGCCGGGACACGGTCGCCGATTTATATAGTCTCTATATTATGTCTATATTCCTTTTAATTCTGCGGCTATAATTTTTTTTCAAAAAATAAGTGTTGAACTAGGTGTACAAGAAAATGAAAGATAACGACACGAAAAATTGCCTGCAATTCTGCCTTTCATTTATGAGTATATGCACAATTCGTGATTCCTTTTAGAAATCATGTAATCTGTAGATTATTTAGTAAGATGAAGAATGTGTAGTCCAGTTTCATGGATAAATTGATGTCCGAAATGGAAAGAATTTTTAGAATTGTTTGTAATAGATCGTTTTTTACTATTTCCAAATGCGCTGTATCAATTCTCATTCAAAAATGGGATAAAAACAGTGATTAATCCAAAATTTTATAAATATAAAAAAACAACCAATTTTTATATAATTTTTTTCTTTTTTCATGATATTCTGAACCCAAACATGTTGGATATAAATAATATGTTTTTACAATTCGTTGGAAGATACCATTCTTCATAGAAGTTGTTTTAGAGTTTTGATGAGATTTGTATACACATCATATTTCTAATGAAAATGTTAACTATTTTGAGTTGATAAAGTAAAAGGTCTCCACAACTCCGAGTTATATGAAAATTTTTATTCGAAAACATCTGTTTGCATAGGAAAAACTGATAACTGGTTCCTTGCTGACATTATTTGCAAGTATAGGACTATTTTTATTGAAATAAAATTTGTTTTAAACAACACGCATTATTTTAGTTAGTAGTACTATACTATTGATTTCTTTCATTTATTAAATATCCTTCGAACATTTTATTCTTATTATTTCAAGCCTTTTGTTATATTTATAAACACAACAGTTTTAGAATATATTAAATCTTTGAGTTACTATTATTATTATAACAGTTTTGGAGGAATTATAATGGAAAGTTTTTCGACAAAGCCGATTTAATACACAAAATCTCCGTATCTGTTTTGTGTACCTTCTTAGTTGCTAAAGATGAAGCGTATTCATACGGATTCCTTTATCGTGCTTGCACAGTCATTAAGACGATACACAAACATCCCGCATAATCTCGTTAATTATTTCATTATCCGTACGGGTTTCACTTAGGGAAGAAGGAGTGGAAGGAAAATACGAAGTGAATGAAAAATAACGCCTGTTCAAATATTGCTGCAGTGTTATTTGCTGTAATGTTTAACATAATTTTGTTACGTTTCAAACGCTTACTATTTTGTAAGAAGTAATATATATTTTATTTTTTGTAAAGATTTTTTTCATTTTCAAAAATATTGTTTTCTATTTTTATTATGTTTCTGACATAAAAAAAAACATTTTTATTTATTCAGTTCAATGGCAATATAAAAAACATACGCTAATTAATCGGACGATAAATCAAATCCATAGTATAGTACATACTACACAGATTTAATAAAGTGGGTTCGAGTTGAACAACCGACAAATCAAAATGCCGACAGTAAAAAACCGACAATCAAAAAGCCGACAGTAAAAAAACCGATAATCGAAAAGCCGACAATCGAAAAGCTGACAGTAAAAAAGTCGACAATCGAAAAGCCGAAGTCAAAAAACCTATACATCGAAAAATGACTGTCCGCTTGTCGATGTGTCTGTTTTTTTATGTGTCGGCTTTATGACTTTTGGTTTTGACTTTAGAGATTGAGCTGCGGGTGGAAAAACCGACAAAATCAAAAAACCGACAGTCATAATGCCGACAGTCAAAAAGCCGACATATGCAAAAATAGACACATCGACTAGTGGAATTTAATTTTTTGAAGTGTCGGTTTTTGTCTGTCGGTTTTTTGACTGGCGGCTTTTTTATTTGTCTGTTTTTCGACATATATACCGATCGTACATCCGTAGAAAGATCGTTCCAAATACGTTTAACATGAGCAAGACATGAATAAACCCAGTAATTAGTTTTATACTTATTTTCCACAATATGACGCGAATTCTGAAAACGGTGGCTTGAAAGAATCCAGGAGGAATTTACTGTAAGTTAGACCTTTATCGATTTTAAAACTTAAGGATAGATCTGCATTTGTGAGTATAAACTTAATAGCCGGAAGGTTAAGGAACCACGCAGGACTGGAATAGGGGAACCTATTTTAAATCAGGTGAAACGGAGGAAACGGTACTGATTCGAGAGACTTTATGCTGCATTGAATAAAGGGGGTCCAAACAGAAGAACAATATAAAAGTTGCGGTAAGACGATGTCCGATATAAAAATAAAAACGTATACGCAGGCATTTAAACGCACATGTGGTTCTTCTAAAAAATCCCAGCATGGCATACGCCTTTGAGACAATGTAATTTAGGTGGCTAGTGAAATTTACATTACTGTCGAAAATAATTTAAACATTGATTTAATGTTTACTTTCCAGGTTTATAAACCAAGAGTATCTGATGTATTGTCCTATCTAAGTTAATCGGTGCTGATTGATTTTCTGTCTCGCAATGTTTTTTATTGAAATCCCAATCTTCAGTATTTTTTTTTTTAAGTGAGGTACTTTCTTACATTGCTATCGAATTGTATCCGTCGTATTGAATTTTTTAAAATCTGAGTTCGAATTAGTAATCAGCGACCTCAAAAACCTCCTAGTTTCCAGTTTAATCTCGGTCAGGTACTTTTTACATTTTGGTCGGGCATATTGAATCCGCTATTTTGGATTTTCAAAATCTGAGTACAGATTCATAAACAGTAACCTCAAAAACCCCCAAGTACTCAGTGTCATCCCCATCCAATTAAACATATGCCAGGGACTGAATTTTTGCTATAAAAATGGCTTCGTGGCTTAGGCGGTAACGCATTGGACTACGAAGTCGTAGGTCGTGAATTTGATCCCCGTCCGGTGAACAATTTTTCGATATCGTTTTCTAGCAGCAGCTTGCTGTTGGTAAGACGAGCCAGGTTGTTTGTTTACGTTTCGAAAATATTATTTATCTGGCGAAAATCGACTCATAACCGCTGCGGTTCTTGGTTGAAGTTTCTGCAGTCCTACATTTCATATACAAATGTGAAGTATGGCACCATTTCTTAAGGCGATATGCAGCTCTCGCAAATATTACAATTCTGTGCAAAAAACTAAGTTAAATTTTATTTATTTGTTTATAAATCATAATGTTTAATAAATATTGACTTAAATGTAATGTTATGCACTTCTTAAACTCCCATTTACATTGGATTTAAAAAAAACGGGCGCAAATACATTATTTTGTCTTTAAAACTCAAATTTTCAATTTGAAAATCGGGTTTCCGGTGGCTAATAATTATACTTAACAACTCGACAAATCAAAAACTAGATATATTAAAAATGAAACATTAAAAAACTAGACAATTAAAAAAACAGACTTAAAAAATTTATCTGCATTTTGAAATATCTGGTTTTGAATGTCGGTTTTTTTAAATGTCTGGTTTTTGAATGTCGGATTTTATGATTTGTCAGGTTTTTTTAGGTGCACCCACAATTAGGGTGGCGTATAATTAGTAAAGGTTTAAAATCACCTAAATCAACATCTTGTTGTAAATATCTCGTCGTACATTAACATAGTAGAAAACACCAACAGTACTGCAATGACTATGAGCAAGAAGACTATTTATTAATAGTCATTAGGAAAAATGGCGTCTTTTTAAGTACGACAACCCAATTTAGGTAGTCGGTTAATGACATAACTGCGCTCCATAACGTTTTCTTAATTTATCGCGCGTTTAATTTGCGGGAAAGTCTTATGACGGACGTTCTGGGATCGTTTCTCTCGTCAGTTTGCTCTTTTTGTTCCAGAATAACGTTAGGACTATATACGATGCAATATGTATATCGATGCACAAGTAAGCACTGATGTAGTAACCGCTTCATCTGACCGGTGCATCTTCTGGACCGTCGTCGTCCTCGTCGATCATCGGCAGGTATTTGACACGTAAACCAGTGCGAGCCGTTGGCCTGTCCATGCCGTCTGTCCATCGCGAGAACCTCCCTGGATCCGATCTATTAGCAATTTACCGGGCATACCTATGAGACAGGAACACTTCAACCGGTAACCGCGAAAGTCTTCACGGGCAGGACGCGCATCCAAGCGTGCTCGCCGTTTACCGATACGATTAACCGCGTATACAACAAACAGTTCCGGATACAATTCAACCACTGCTAGGATAGATGTTTAACTGGTTGCCTCGCGAAACATCTAATACTGGCTTTCAATCGGGTACGTCGGAATGTCCGATGATAGTCGACTATTGGATTGAACAAGAGGTTCTCATGCATGCTAAAGAATTAATGGTACTCTCAAGATATGATTTAATCAATTTTTAACTAATTCTATCAGTATGACGATATTTCACTAATTAATTAGTAAAATTAAGAACGATATGTGCTAATCTCAGAAACCTTTAAATATTGGGCGCATCATTTTTAGTTTCAACAATTTTACATCAGATTACAAATCAGCAACCCAAAAAAAAAAGGAGTATTGACCTTCATCTGCAGCGCATGAGATTGGACCCAAAAAAAAACCCTAGTATCCAGTTTCATCGAAATCGAATAAACATTTCAGATTTAGGTCCGCCATATTGGGTCCGTCATTTTGAATTTGAAAATATGACATCAGATTACAAATCAGCAACTAAAAAAAACGGAGTATTGACCTTCGTCTGCAGCACATGAGATTGGACTCCAAAAACCCCCTAGTTTCCAGTTTCATCGAAATCGAATAAACATTTCTGATTTTGGTCCGCCATATTGGGTCCGCCATTTTCAATTTGGAAAAAAAGATATCAGATTCGTAATCAACGACCTAAAAAACCATTGGATACCAAATTACGTTTAGGTCTGCCAGATCCTGAGATAGTGTTTCCCGATTAATAATAAATTGGTGTACTTTATGGATACTCAAGGTATTACTCAACTGATTATGATAAATATTCCTCAAGACTTTTCCTCTATTCTACAATTCCTTATCTTGAAATTCTTCCTAGTCACCACAAATTTGCTGTCGCACCATTATATGTTGTTACATAAGTCGTTGCGTAAAATTAGTTTCCGTGTATGCTTTTGAAATTATTAACACAGTTCAATCCAAAACTAAAATTATTAAATTGTTATAATCAATTGGTTCAAAGTGAACTACTGTGGCGTACAAAGAAGCTAATATAGTCCAGTGTTAGTAACTACACGGAAAAAAATGAAACGCTGCCGTAGCATTTTGCGTCGTTTCGCCCAAGCAAAATACTGTCGCTAGCCCGGTGTCGCTATTCGACAAGTGAACCCTGGAAATTTTAGCACTGTCATGTCGTACGGCACAAGACACGATTGTCCTGGAAATATTGGTTAGTTGTGTACATAACCTAGCCTACAGTGCTGAGGGCGCCCGTCGTCAGCGTCTGCGATGTTGCGTATCGACGATGTCGCCGTGCGCGTGCGCAAAGTTTGGCAACGTTGCGATTTCCAGCAATTTCATGTCGCGTACAGGGCGACAGAAAAATTGTTGGAAGTAGAAACACGGCGAATGTTTACGTTAACCGGTAACCGCGTACTATATCGCTGGGACAGAATGTTTTTTTCCGTGTAGATCTTTAATATTTAGTACACTTTGCTTACAATGTATGTAGAGATATAATATAATACTTGAAATTATGTTGACTGATTCAAGAAAATCTTTCAAACTGGGTCTACTTACCGATAAACAGTAATATACACGTAATACGTTTTAACGATAGGTCGTTATACAAATTAGTGACATATACCGATATTATATGTACACATATATGTCCGCACGTCGCAAGAAATGGTAACATTACAGGTAACTAAAAAGAAAGGGTGTTTCGCACGATAAGTATCATATTCATCGTTGTTCTTTTTGGTCGAACACATTAGAAGGATTGAAATGCTCATTATGTACCTTTCGCTGCGGTTACGAAAGATAATGTTTTAATCGATTTACATTTTGGTTTTAGTCTTCGTGGCGGTTTTTACAGCGTTTCCCGTAAGTGTGGCTGGCTTAACGACCCGAAGATGTTAAAAGATACGTATCGATGTCTACTAACTGCATGGCGATTAAAATCGTAGCGAAACGTTGATTCTGTATGCAATAAGAAGGTCGAGGGGAAAAAAAGGTATCGTTGTCGATGACTTCTTTTTAAGAAAGGAGAATATTTTACGAGTCACGCTCGTACCAAAGTTTTTCGTAAAGATTTTATACTCGCGGTGAAATGTCGACGCTGCAACCGAGAAAGGGAGGCGTTCGCTCATTATCCGATTTTTTGTGAATGACGAGCCAGAAATTCCTGACTGGCTTTATGTACCTAACTGAATCATACCTTCCTATATGAACTGAGTTGGTTGAAAAGAAGTGGCCAACGGGGAGGTGCGTCAGGTTGAAATCAATTTCGAAACCTGACGAGAAAAGGGACATTACTTATGCGTGTCATTTAATTATTTTCTGATTCAATAATACGTCGATGACAAATTTCAGCGCTAATTGGAAGGATTCGGGAATTTCGAGTGTCTGATTCTTTCTTTTTTTTTTATTTCGTCGTGAAGCGTGCCAATCTTTTTTATGATAGAAACTAATTTTCATCTCTTCTTGGGCATGGCATTCAATTAATGTGGCGCAGATAAATATTTATTCTGTAAAAACTGACGGACATTCCATTGTTTAGAACGTGAGAAATTTTGAATGATATTTTTCTCTAAAAGTTGTAACAATCATCGGGTACGCGTAGTTTTCGAGTACGATCAGTAAAATACCTTTGAAATTTCATCATGTCCTGAAAATTGGAATGTTTCATAATTTGTACTTGAATACCAAAACAACACAATTCATTCCGGGATGTCCTGAGGACGTCCAAATATCCGGTTTTGGTTCACGGGAGCTCCTCAGGAGCTCTTGAGGACTTCCTGAAATGGGTTTGTGTTGTTTGTGTAGTAACGTATAAATAATTGGATCAAACCGAACTATTTTAATCCATCTTTATTTTTTGTAAACATGACCTTCTCAACCAAAAATATTTCCTTAATTCAAATATTTATTCGTGACAATTCAAGTAAACATTTAGTTGAAGTTACACAATTTTTGTTAGTGTATAGCATGATTAATTAAAAGTAACGTTATAAAAACGTATTTAAAACAGTCGAAAAATATAAATAATAATTTAAATAAAATAGGGTCCTGTAAATAAAAAATAGGGTGTAAACAATAAAAATTAACATTTCGACCCTAATTCGGATCCTCTTTTAAGAAAGGGTACCCTTTTGTTAATTTTTATTGTTTACCCACCAACAGCTCCCTACTTTATTTATATTATTTATGCCGTCTCTTTTCCTATCCTAATTGTAATTTATATTCAAGAAATTAATTTTTATTAAGTTTTATTAAGACCAGAAAATAACCAAAACTATAACCGATAGTATTTACACTTAAACTATAGTATATAGTGGTTTATCTTATTATTCCGTAGTTGTAAAATTTATAGTCGTTAGAACTGTTATCTCAAACACTTATATGGTTAGCTTACCTATTTTTCTACGGTACAACGAGACTAGTTTCTTGCGTGTAAAATTAGGTTTTGGGGGTGTATGAAAAAATTGTACATACCACCAGTAGACCTAGAATCTATGAACAAGTACCAGTTCGCTGTCACATGAACATGCAAGCGTGTATAGATTGCAGTGCTTATTTGTTCGATTATTTGATAAAAATTTATATTTAACACCTTTTAGTACCATTTGTCGAAAAACATGAAAATAATTTGATCTGTACTTATTGCCTTATGATATATAACCCTTTAAGGAGGGGAAAGCTATTCTTTTTTCTCAACTTCAAAGGCTGTCTCTTTTCATAGAATTGGCCTAGATTTTGTTCAAAATCCTCGTATACCAGTTTTTTACGAGTGTATATTTTTCCAAAATATTGCTTGAGTCTTTGCCACCTTTTTTGGAGGTCATGCGTTTTGAAATCTAAAACGATTTGCTAAAATATCGTAACCATGATAGAAACTGGCATGGATATGCAGCCCAAAAAGTTGCGTGTTTATGATAATTCAATATGGCGTCTTCAAGATGGTGGCCTAAAACAATAAAACCGATAGCTTCGTCATTCTAATCTCATAAATTTTTCCTACCCCTTTAAAAAGGGATAATATACGTTAGAATTCCTAATAAAATATTGTAAATATATACATTGAGTACAACAGAATAATGATATTATATAATTGTAATGGAATTTCTTTTGTACTGATATTGATCAATACTTAATGAGACAAAAATTACAAAATCAGAAAAATACCTTTTTTCTATTTAAGCCAACATATTTAAAGCACCATATTCAAATTCGATAAACGACCAATGGGATTTATTAGACCAGATGTTCATGTCACCTATCATAGCTACGATATTCTATTTAGTTTTAAATTTCAAAACGTATGATTACAACAAAATTTGCGAAAAATCTGGTATTCTTCAGGAAAAATGGACTGTAACTTTCTTATATTGCTTCATAGGAAAATTTTAATAACGGATTTTGAAAGAGAAGGATTCATACCTTCCAAAATGGGATATGAAGAATTTTTTGTACGTGATTTTTATGAAATGGTACAGCGTTTTACATTTGATAGAGAAGAAGCTTATGCTTTCTTAAATAGTTAAGATGGAAAAATGAACTATTTTTCATTCTTTCTAATGCTTTACTTCCACAGTTAGAATATCTTATATTCATATTGCACAGTAATATGTAAAATGATAAAAACATTTTCAATTAATATAATGGTGAGTGAAAGAACGTTGTTTACGATTATTTGTTACCAATTATTTATTTTTAAAAAAATGTTGACTATGGTTAAACATGGCGCACATCAGTTTTCTCAATGCAAACCCTAATTATTATGAGTATTGTATCAATATGTTAATTTCTAATAGTTCCTAGTGCCTTCTGAATTGCATTCGAAATTCACTAACGAATTTATTTACGTCAATATATCGACAGTAAAAAAACGACAATCAAAAAGCCGACAGTCAAAAAACCGACACTGCAAAAAATGACTATTCGTTTGTCGATGTGCCTAATTTTTGTGTCAGCTTTTCGATTGTCATTTTTTTTATTGTCGATTTTTTGACTTGTCGGCTTTTTGATTTGTCGGTTTTTCGATCCGCATCCGATATAAATATTTAGAAAAGACTGCTGGTTAGATCCTACCCGTAACTTAAATCCGCAATGGAAACCGGCATCTGAGTTGACGTCGTCATTTCGAACAATCATACTCGCTGAATTTATTCCAATGAAAGTTCACTCTTCATAGAGTGAAAATTGACTCGCTCTTCTGAAAGAGAAAATTCTCACTCTTTATGGATGAATTTTTAGTTCCCACAGAGTGACCCGCACGCATTATATCTGGGGGGTGCGGGTTGGAAAAATGACAAATAAAAACCCGACAGGTTAAAAAACCGACAATCGAAAAGCCGACACAAAAATTAGGCACATCGACAAACGGATAGTCATTTTTGGCAGTATCGGTTTTTCTATTGTCGGTTTTTTGACTATCGGTTTTTTGACCTGTCGGCTTTTTGATTTGTCGTTTTTTCGACCCGCACCCATATCTGGGTATCAATATGCATCTTGAGAAATCGTCGCAACCCTACTTGGTGATATCAAAATTCATGGAATAGGACAATCTCGAAGCAGATGGTTAGTATAAACAAAATCAATAAACGGCAGTGGATCTAACATGGTTCTAGGATAGTACGTCTGTATTATCGTTGCATCGTTAAACCGTATTAGAGGTAGTCGACCGATCCTCGTCGGTGTAGGATCGGTCGTCGGCGTGGAAATTGACGTAGCGCACAAGTGGTACCTTGCCGAAACTCTGTTGAAACTGGCAACCCTCGGGTGCGTTTGATAAGAGGATTACGCAGCAGCCGTCCGCGGGTACGAGTAGCTCATAGGATGGTCGCGCATCGTCTGAGCTGCTGATTATCCTCCTCGTCCCTTTTCCATCTTCCTCCAGCTTCCACCTGCACCCCACCGCCACGGCAGCTAGTTACACGTATGAAATAATCTATTATCTCGAGGGGGAGAGAGTTATCTGGTGCGGGGCACTGAATCGCCAAGGCCGCGGCGAGGAGAGTGGCAGAAAAGTCGCACCGCGGTCAACGAACCTCATCGCTTCTCTTCCTCTCTCCCTTATCTTCCTCTCTGGTGCCCTTTATCTCAGTATCTCGATTGCCTCCAACTCGCAGGAAGCGAGTCTCGTTCATCCCTGTGAATCTCTCTCGAAAGAGAGAGTGAGGAAGAGAGCGAAAGAAAAACAGACGAGCAAGATCTAATGAACGGACGGGAAAGTACCAAGGAGAAAAGAGGAAGGAACGAGACGAGGGGTAAAGTACCATTTGGAGTGAGTGAAGTACCGGGAGCGAGAGTGAAGTACGACCGAGGAAAACGAAGGTCGACGACAGAAAAGAGACCAGGAATAAGAGGGAGCTCGAAATATAAGCATCGCGATTCCTACTAAATTACCGCCGCCTAGATTTACCTGGCGCTCCTTCAGTTGTTCTTTCCCGTATCGCGGCCCTTCGCCCAAGTCGAGGGGTTCCTTCGTCCTCGGGCCCGCGGCGTTGCGTAATTTTGTTTTCTTTCGTTTCGCCATTTTTTTTGTCCCCTCCATTCCGCGAGGAAGCTTTCGTCTAGACCGAGAGAGTCTCGGTGTAATTAGGAACAACGTTGCCCGAGGGAAGAAAATGGGTTTGACCCACTATCGTTTACCGACGGAGGTTAAAAGTCGCCTGATATTACGACCAACGGCTTTGCGTACGGGGTTCGAATAAAAATCGGCTATTCAATTAATTTAATAAAAGTGAAGCGCGCGAGAGAAGGAACTTGGCGTTAATTGCATTCGAAGTAGTTGCAAGCGCAGGGATCTTTGGGTTAACTACGCTCCCGAGGGCACGCAACGCTTCGCGGCCGGCAAGGAGGTCCAGCGAGGTGCAACAACAAAAAATATTGTACAATGATTCTTCATTCACGACGCCTTATCGTCTCGTCATTTTTTTTTACTCCGACATGAAGAAATATCAAATCTTAAGGAGGAAATTGATTTTTTTTGCAAAAAAAACAATATGTCCGTTAAAATCCGAGTTTCATTTAAATTTCAGTATATATAACAAATCATAAGATTTTATTATTTCTTTCTTTGTTATATGGCCATTTTTTATGTAAAACTCAGATTAGGATAAGAAATGGTATTTTTTGTTACAAGGCCGCAAAAGTTCGGTTTGCGATCTGAAAGCGATCTTATCATACAAATTAACAATCCAACTGTCGAATCAGTATCAAAACACCAACAATACTTTTCGAAAAATTTTGAGATACTCAACCAACATTTGAACTCAGATGAGCCCCAGTGCATCATTCTGACGTAAAAACAATACATTTGGTTTATTATTGTTAGAATTAAGATCCTGTACTATCAAGAGTTCTATTTGTTTTCGACAAGATATTCACGATATTTCAAAGTAACAATTTTCCTTTTTAAACCCCATTTTAATCCATAAAATAGTATATTATGTAACAAGGCCCAATTACCGATCTCCGACCATCGTTGCACGAGAGAAGCCACAATCACGATAATTTGCGCTCGAAGATTTCACTACAGGGCGCAAAATCGCGTTCTACTCCCGGAGCGTTAAAAAAGCCTTTATTGATCCTTGAGAAATCGTTTGCGGAATTTATTCCGCTCATCAGTTACTATCCTACCCTAGTAATTGGAAATTAATAACGAAGAATTGAAATGTATTCATTTTTAAACGTTTCTGACTCGTATTTTGCGAACAGCGAATCTAATTTGATCTGCAGTATATTTCTGTTTATTACATACGCATGGGAATTTTGAAAACATAATTCGAGCTTGATTCCCACTGTTTTTGAAGTTTTGAATGCATTCTCATTCGTTATTACGATTTCAGAACTGAAATTAATAATGGTCTCAAAAAAAGTAAGCCATTATGTGTGTTCATTCAAATTTCGAACAACAAAATTTTTATTTCAATTAATCTTCAACTAAAAGCAATGTTCGTAAATGTGTTCTAGTAATGGGGTTCAATCCAAGTTTTCGAACAAGAGAATTCTACGTAATCTGATTAAAAAACTAAATATTGTCCGAAAAGAAATTTGTGAATGTTTCAATCCAAATTTTTATCATACGATGAATTTTTTCGCCCATTTATTTTTTTTTACAAATTCATTTTCATATTTTACCCATACTCCATAAAGAATACTTCAACCAATTAAGGATCAAATGGACAATTTTTCGTCCACGACTTCAAGAGCTGTATTTTATATGAAACCAGATTTTTAAAAAATCGGAACCAATAACATCTTACGTAAAATTGATCGTTTTTTTCCGAATTTGCCGTTAAAAAATCAATCGAGCCCATTCCGAACGAGTTATGTTTAGTTTTTCATAAAAAAATACAACAAAATAAAAATGTAACAGATTTTTCCATTGACAAATATTATTTAATCGGCAGTCTCATATCGGAAACGGTTAAGGAGATCACTATTCGGTGAAAATATCGCGTCCACGAACCTTTAATCTTGAAATGTGCATAATAGCATTTTCAAAATACAGTTGGAAACTTCCACAATGGCGGCTAAAACACGAAAATATCAGCGAAAAGCTCCGGAATTTTTTATTAGAAAACGATAGACTTTCGGAAAAACTGTCGCTGAACAAAAAGTTATTGGACTTAAATAAAGAATACGGTGAAATTTTTTCAGAATTTTTTGACCACTTTCCTTCATTTTCAAAATCGCCAAATTTTAAAAACTTAAAAAGAGCTATGAAAAATTTTGAAAAAATTTCAGATTATTCTTTGAATAATATTAAAAACATTTTATTCCACAACATTTTTTCCGACAGTCTATAATTTTTAAATAAAAAATTCTCGTTTCCCCGTGTTTTGAAAGTTTAGAATTTTTGTATTTGGAATCGATAGACTTTCGCAAAATATGTTATGGAACAAAAAGTTCTTAGAATTGATCTAAGAATACCTGGACATTTTTTTAGAATTTTTTAATGACTTTTCTTATTACATTCTGAAAAAATTTGAGCGTTTTCTTTGTTTAAGTCGAAGTACTCTTTGTTCAATCACATTTTTTTTGGAGAGTCTATCATTTTCGAACAAAAAATTCCGGAGCTTTTCGATGATATTTTCTTGTTTTAGCCGCCATTCTGGAAGTTTCGAACTTTATTTTGAAAATGCAATCATGCACATTTCAAAATTAAAGGTTCGTGGACGCGATATTTTCTCCCACCAAAGATCTTAACTCTTTGTGTGAAAAATCAAGCATAACTTTTTTAGAACGCCCTCGATTCATTTCTTTAACGGCAGATTTGAAAAGATCGATGAGTTTTACGTAAGATGTAATTAGTTCCGATTTTTTAAAAATCCGGTTTCATATAAAATACCGGACTTGAAGTCGACCACGAAAAATTGTCCATTTGGTCCTTAATGGGTTAAATTCGAAAGTGTATTTTCAAATGTATGATAATTTTTGACAAATTTGGATACTGATTTTCATCCTTTATGAACCGATTTATGAAATATGTATTTTCAGATATAAAGTAGACTGGAAAAATTAAAATCTTATCCAGTAAAAAGATGAGGACGCACTTGTAATATGTCGATTCTTCAAAAGCAGAGAGGAATTTTATGAATCTTGCAAAATATTTTCTAAATATCGGACACGTTTTGTAGTAGGTATATTTACTGTACATTGTAATTTTTCATGTAAAACCAACATCAGATGATAATTAGGGAACAGACTTTCATTATGTGAACATTTTTATTTATAGTTCGGGTGAATTCTTTGAATTTTACTTATTATTTTTTGTATTTCTCCTTTAAGGTAGATTTATATTGCATTCGACAATTTCAACATAATTTTTCTATTTTAATTCAACATTTAATTTCGAAATATTTATATTTAGGGTAATTCATATTTTAAATTTTCTATTTCCCGGACATTTTGGATAATTTTGTAACTCTGGTAGTAAAACTTAATGAATTAACTGGTCAACATTATGAAATTAATAAAATTTCCAGTAAAAAGAAGGTTAACATCAAGTTTAAGTGACAAAGGCTTATTTATGAACTTTGTTCATTGATATTATCATTTTTTTCAAAGTAATTGACAAAATAATAATAATCGAATTACTGTCACTGAAGAGGATTATTTAATAGAATTTATTAGAAAGTGTTCTACGAATTCTACCACCAGTTACTACAATGATCACAATTCTCCTAAAATGAAAAAACTTATATAATTATAATGAACAGTACGAAATGTTTGTCAAACTATTGTAATATGAAAGATAATCAAATAAATGCAATTTCGTAATTTTCAATTTTTCGATGTTTACGTTTTTCTTAAGCAATAATTGTATACTTCTCTGCGTTGTGAAGCAAAAACAATGATAATTTATAATGACGCGTTGCAGGAAATTACAGTAAAGAGGAAACACGCTTCGAACGGACAATCTTCGACTTCAGCAAAATAGTCATAATTGATAAAAGGAAAAATTATGGCAAGCATTTAATCTCATTACTCCGTATCGTTTGTATCATTTTTTCAGACATAATTAAAGTTACGCTTCAAACATCATTATCACTCATATAGTGTTAAAATTTCAATTTTAATAAGGCATAAACCATAACTTTTATAGTCAGGGATTGTCCTTTCTGATTATTAATAAACATTCATTGTTAATAATATATTATTATTTTTATGTGATTCAAAATTTTGAGGAGTTTTAAAGCAGCTAATTGTATGAGCAAAAACCCATTGCAACTTGTATTTTCATTAAAAAAATTATTAATTTCTTGACGATACTTTACGACATGGTATTGGCAAGGAAATACATGTTTAATTAACTTTTTTGAAAATTTACCAATATTTTAAATTAAAGTCGAGACCTATTTTATTAAAAATGCAAAATTATTATTTACGATCAATTTAAAGACGCTACCATAAAGCACCAGTTGACGGATCGATCATTACTAGAATGAAACAACGATGTACTAGACGAAGAACGTAATATCGCACCGAAGCGAAAATTTCGTATTTATTAAGATTCAATAAGACAAGCTATATACGTCAGCATATGACGTTAATTAAATTGAATAAGGCAGGGAAGAAAATGTAAAATACAAACTTAACAAAAATGATTGCATATAAGTAAATAAAAATGCATTATTCGCTACAATTAGTATATTATTATTATACATATTGAAATTCTAGAATTAGGTTGTCAAATTGTTCTATACACTATCAGTTAAAGTTTGGGTTCAAAATGAAAATTCAAAATGGCGAAAGTATCAACAATTTTAAGTGATTTTTGTAGATATTTTTGTTGTGGATCATGTAGTTTCGGGAGAATAGGTACGATAAATGCGATCTTAATAGTCGAAATAGTTTAACGAAGCATTGTAATTTCCACTGAATATTTTACGAGTCAGTGATCAATTACTTAATTAATTCTTTTTTTCTGTGTGTGTAATAGATTAAATCAAACTATGTTCTTACTTACCTTCTATTAACTTGGTTTGTTACAAAGATCCTTAATACAAGAAATAATCAGTTCTTAATCAATTTTTTAGTTTGTTATGAATTCAATGGCCACGAATACAAATTAAATTTGTAATTTTATTTTAGTAGTGGAAAATTAAATTAATTGAAATAGTTATAAGTGAATTCCAGCAGAAAGCAAACAAGAATTGATTAGATCTTAATTATTTAGTTTCAACTTTCGTAAACTTTATTCCCTTATATGAAAAATATCGATGTTAAACAATAATTAACGTGTATTATCTTTCGGCGTGTTTTATCTTTTATATGTACCCATAAAAATTTATTTAACAGTAATATAAATTAAAAATATAGCATAAACCTATCGGCTTTCACGGTTGTATTCAGTTTACCGAACATTAAAATTAAATGCTTATGAACGCGATGATTTACTGTACTTAACTTCGTAAGAAGCGTCAAAGTGCTCGTTTTTAAGATTTACATATTTATTAGTGTTACTTACGAACTCCATTTAGGAATCCATCACTGATAAAGATTTAAGCATACATAAAAATGTACAATACTTATAAGTAATGTCATCTCCGAAAATATATGCGAATGCTTGTGGTTCACTTTGGAGATTTGCTTTGTCATTAAATTAGCGAAAAAGATTCTTAATACTCTCTGAAGAGTGCACGTAAATAACAGTAAATTATTTTCGTATAATACTGACATTTAGAACTGTAGTTTATGGGAATACCGTCATTCTAATCTTTGCCTTAAATATATGCGACATGTTCATAAAGAAATGAACATACTTCTTCCTTCAGTACTTACTGCATAATGTTGTCTTTATTTTGTATATATCTATTTTCAACTAAAAATGAATTAATTAAAGTGCGTTTGCAAAAAAAAACATCTAATTAGTTCGTAACCTACCCTTAATTACTAACGAACTAATATTGAAAGAAACTAATGATTGAATGTCACAAGACAAATTGATTTACCAATATTTGTCGAAAAAGAAACAGCTTTCTGAAACAAATTGTAAACGTTGAGATGCACCCAAAAACCCGGCAAAAAATAAAAAACGTAATTTTCTTTCCAATCATGAGAAAACCGTATAAAAAATGTTTATTATGAATAATTCTAAATTGGAGCAGGAGTTAAATTTTTTTCTCGTTTTACGATACATTTTGAGTAAAATCAGCTATTTTTGGGCGCCAATAAATTGGTACAACGAATACCAAAATAATATTCCTTGAAAAGAAAAAATTAAATTTCCATGATTTTTAGAAAAAAAGTATTTATTTTGTTTATTTCATTTTATTGTTGTAATTTTTTAACTATCTTGAATCGTTTGTAGTTTACTTTGTATTTTTAAATTTTCCTAATTCATTACACAGTCAAGAAATAGCTTCTCTTAATGAATAGAAAAAGGTGTCAAATACTCAATGAAAAGTTTAAAAACGAATTTGGCATTTATTATACCAATAAATAGTTATTGTAGCCCAATAGTGGTTTAGAGCATTAAATATCGATCATAATACCTAAAAAATCTTCTCGTTTCTAAATCATTCAAACAAATTTGTATATTAATGTCTGCTGCACTTTATTTACGAAGAAAAATAAAGTTCTTTGTTATTGGAATTTAATCCAACAAAAATTTTGAGATGTCCCCCTTGAAGACAAGTGTTTCGAGTGCCTTAAAAATACCTGAAAATTATTAAATTCTTCTTAATTAAGTTATTCACAATATATAATAAATATGAAGTATTTATGAATAACCTTTTTTGTGTCTGTAAATTTATTAGAGTCAAAATTCAGCAAATTATCACTCTTTAGTCATATATTTTCTCTCCATAAAGAGTGAGTTGTAACTCTTCAGTGAATAACATTTTACTCCGTTTACAGAGAGATTTCTCTAAGGTGGCTCCATGTTTACTTTAGTAGCGTAAATATTTACTACCAGAAATTTGGAGAGTCCATAATCAAATTTGATAAAGTCGGTACAAAAGACGTATCTACTTCACAATTGTGATGAAATTTACAAAATATAGTAAAAGTTAACTCCTCTTTGTTATCAAATTAATAATATTAAAACCAAACAATAGTAAAAGGAAAGATCCCATATAAGTAAAGTACTTCTCAGGTTTAGAATTATTTGGTTTTTATAATTTAAATTTTCAAATATTTGTATTGCACTTTCTCAAAATCATATACTATCCAAAATAAAAAGAGATTTACGATATTCGTCAGAACAATTGCCTGCAAAAAAATTTATTTTTTAGTTTATTTTAAAAATAGTATTTTCCTACTTTTTGGGCTTAAAAAATGAAAAAAGATTTTAAAACAGGATTGCCCGAATATCAGTTGTGGCCGCTAAAATGAAAATGAAATTTTCGTTCTAATATGTTGCTCAAGGTACACTTATTCATTGACAAAAGAGGATTTATTAGTTGTCGAATATCAGAGAGAAAACAATGTTTCAAATTCTACATACAAAGTAAAGTTGAGTACCTTCTATTTTTCTGTAATTAAAGAGATGGATAATTCAAAACGACGGTAAAGTATAATTTGCATTCAACAGTATATGATTTCCAAACGTGCCAGCAACAAATTGTCAGAATTGCAGACAATTATGTCAATGACTGTAGTCAGCGGTGGATTCTGATCATATAACCTTTAGTTATTAACAACACGCGTGACGTTGCAATGCGCCGTTCACGACAGGGAAATGCGGTGGTTTTTTTCCAGTTGAAACGAAACCGAGTTCGCCGTTGGTTTCGTACGTTAAAGTTACAAACGAAAAAGCACACACACGCAACAGTGCGTTGTAACGGAGGCTGCATGATTTCGAAGGCCGCGTCAGGACAAGGCACAATTGTCTCCGGCATCTCACGCGTGCATAAACTTTCGCAAGTGGGTACCTTTCTTCTCTTACCCGGAACGTAAGTTTGTGCGAGAAGCAAGAATCGCCGAGCAGAAAATAGAAGGAGCTTGCTCTCGTGGGTTTCTCTGACTGGGAAACCGAGTGAGCTGGAAAGGAATACATGTAGAGAGTTAGGGAGCAAAAGAGAGATGGTGAGCACAGGAAAAAGATAGAGGGAGGAAATGGCCTTTTCCGCCTTCCAGCGTTGGAGCAGCCTTGAGAATATAGGTTGCGACTCGCTTCCAACCGCGTGTGTGCTCTGGTGAATGTGGTTGAGGAAGAAGACAGGAAGGATTGGTAGGAACAAGGCGAGTGGCTGACTTCTCCAGTCTCTCCAGAGTAATAAAAATCCCGATATGCATACGCATGTAATGGAATGTACTATGGTCGTTCAGGTCAGTGTCGGCTGCAGCACCAAACAACTTCCACGACCAACGATTCGAGAAATGTCGTAAATAAGCAAACGTTTATGGATTACGAAAAACAATACAAACACAAAATATCCAACTGCAATGATTCTAATTGTCCATGTTTGCAACAGAATTTTGGTCTAAATCTGGTAAGATTTAACGTTTTTTGGGAAGTTGGCAGATAAGGATACGACTAGGAGTTGAGATTTTGAGGAGCTTAACCATGATGAAATGAGAGATCCCTCTGTGTAGGACTTCATTTGAATAGTAAAGAGCACAACTAGTTTCTGACAGGGATACCTTTATTTCTTCCTTTTTTGGGTTGCTTAAAAGTTTGTACATTGTTCAATATGTAGGTTTAGATCTCTTTGTTGGACTTAGAGTACAGGATTGCAATTTTACCCAGCTCTATGCACTATTTAGTCTATTCATGGGTCGACTCTCGGGTGGACAAGATCGTATTCACTGACAAATTACAAGACATTGCATGACATACAAGAGACTGCTAGGAATCATCAATGCATAGCTAGTCCCCCTTGAATGCACTCCGCAGAGTAACTTGACCTCTTCAGTATTGTATTCTACCGATGCAGTTGACCAATTACTTTATTGGATCCCATCATTTATTCCTCTGGAAAGAATTACCCGGACTAAATGTCCTGAAAGTAAATAAACATTACCCTAATTTTACTGAACTTGACCTAAGCCTACAATTACCATTAGTAATAACTGCATGTTTACTTCTAACGATCGTTTAAGGGAATACCGGTATTGTCTACTGTAGTATAGTAGCGCCAAATGTTAGAGAGAATGGTGGCTCAGATTGGAAGCGAACTGTCGTTCGAAATACAAATATTACGCCTGGGTTCTAACGAATAGTGAGAGTACTGCCGCATGTAAACATTGAGACAGCTATTATATTGTTTTGAGACGACCGTCGTATCAAACTAAGAAAAACACAGTGCGGAAAGCCAATATAAAACAGATTTCTTGCTTTCGTGTAGTAGTTGTCTCATATGATACGACTTTTGTTTTAAAATTTTCTCCACGTAGGCAGAAGCAAAATCTTACTCCTAATGTGAAATCTGGTGTCGAACGATTTTATGCTCTTTTCGGTTTTAGGAAATTTTAACAAATAGACTTCAGGGATGAGTGTCGGGAGAGTCTGATTTTGTTTAGTCCTTATGCATGAAGTAACCCCTGTCCCGACCTAAACTAAGCTACTGAACCCTCTAACAAAATCTAATATATCCCTTTATTTTCGGCTAAATATTGGGACTATATTCATGGAAATTAGTAAGGAGTATGATTCTGGGGAAATTTTTCTATGCGGCATTTTGTTGTCATGAAAATTGTAACAAAGAAGCATCGGTTATCTATGCCGTCATAAGCGAGGTGTTCCATTTGGTCACGTATCCCAGTTCTAATCTGCACATGGATTGCTCAACGTGGACTGTGCATATCCACTGCTGGGCTAGTACTGACGGTACTATTGCTCTGATGCAAATCAGAGATGCAAAAGCTTTATCAAATTTAAGCAAATATTGAAAAATACAACCTTGATTCATATCAAGGTTGTATTTTTCAATATTTGCTTAAATTTGATAAAGCTCACTTACCAGACGTACGAAGTAAATTACAGGCATACATTACCAAAAAAGCACATGGACGTTTAATGATCATGCAGTGGACCAATCACCTGATACCCTCGGATATTAGAAATAATTTTATTTTGGTGTAATTTTTGTACCACACACGGCTCTGTAAGTCAAAAGTGCGAAATTCATAAAAATACCCATATGCTTCTTCTGTCATCTTAAATTTTGAAGTAATTTCGTTGTTGCTGATTATCCAACTTTCTTTTAAGTTTTCTAGTGAATTACTCGCAGTAAAAGTTCCAAGAAATTAAATTTGCAACATTATTTGTTGTACAAATATTTTGAAAAAAATTAATATCTTCTGAGATAATTTCTTAAAGTGAAGTTGATTAATTGTTATGCTTCTCTCACAGAATAAGTACTATAATTAAATAAGAAATATATTTGCAACAGAATTTACTATACATTTTGTGTAAAAAACTTTTAGGATTATCCGTTAGCATCTGAGACCGCTATAAATATTGGAAAGGCAGAAAATTGCAAAAAAGAATTGTTTATACACAAATTTTGCAAAATAAAATGAAAATGCCATGATTTTTGGGTCTTTTTTAAAATTTTGCACGATTTTCTCCACCGAAACGGGTTATAATCAATGGAATGCATAAATCGAAAGTGATCCCGATTATTGGACATAAATAATACGCTGGTAGAATATTTTTCAGAAATATTGTCCGATATTCGGTATCATAATTATCTGACGTATATGTTCAACTTTGAAAGAGATACATGCAACAACGTTATAAATAAGATATACAATTTACATACGGTGTCGATTACAGATCCGCCATTTTGAATTTATGAATTCAACATTATTATAATCTTCATATATAATATCAGTCAATATTTACATTATAATACTAAAAAATCTTTCACGTTCAACAATCGTGATCACTTTATATGCAAGCATTTAATTGCTTATATCCCGTTTAACTGGAGAAAATCGTGAAAAATTAAAAATATTGGAAATGGATAGAGTAAACGTAAAAATAGCAGGAAAGGGATCTTTAACCAATTAAAAAAAAATCTTTTTACCCGAAAAACTGAGCTGAATTTGACGTACCCGCTTTTCTTATTTTAAGCAAAAAAGGGTTAACTCTCATTATTTTCTCCGTATATCGATTAAACAGCGTTGTCAAGTTCTCCTGCAAATATAATTTGTATATTTTTAAAACACCAACGTGATTTTTAATTTTGTCGCCTAATTCGAAATGAATTATCCACTCTGATGATCATCGTTTTAAAAAAGATCGTATGCAATATCTGTAAAAAATTTATCTTCAACGAGGTTGATTATCTTAGGATAATTTCGTCTTTAATACATAATATACTATTTTTGCGCAATTTTTGACCGTAAACCGACCAGTTTTGATTGATTATAGACGGGATTTGGTTATATTTACTAGGGTTTGGTAAACAATTGATTTGATTGATAATAATTAATCAATTAGATCTACAGTTAATAAAATCGAGATAAACAAATATATTTAGGTTAGGTGCATATACATGAATTAACAAACATTGTATCTGTTAACTGCAATTAACCCACTCACTTATTGCATTTGTTAGATATCAATAAACTACACAAAATTCAGTAACTTTTACGATGATTTTTTAAGGTTAAAAAACTGACAATCAGTGTTTATTTATTTGAAAGAACTAAGTACTTTTTTCAGAGCAGAAAAGTATTTTGAATAATAAAATTTTTGTATTTGATTATAGAAATTTGTTTTGATATAGAAAAATTAGGTATGGGTCGAAAAACCAACAAATCAAAAAGCCGACAGGTCAAAAACCCAACAGTCATAAAGCCGACAGCCGAAAAGCCGGCACAAAAAAATAGACACATTGACAAGAGGACAGCCATTTTTTTAGTGTCGGTTTTTTGACCAATCGGCTTGTTGGTTTGTCGATTTTTCGACCCACACCCGAAAAATTCGACGTTTGAAATTCAAGGTGCACTGTTTTCAAAAAACGACTATTCACGTGAGAACAAAAAATTAGTTCTGTTGTAAAGACTAAATGAGTAGGAATAACAAAACAGCAATAGGTTGAAGAAATAGTTGGTTTTCTAAAATTAAATTGCCGCGTTGTAATTGTAAATGTTTACACGATACCAAATTAAAACCAACAGCGTTTTGGGTACATTACCTAGACAATGTGATTTCGTGGCCGTTTTGTCTAAACTTTTTAAACAAAAGTTACTGAAGCTTTAGATTAGCCATTTCGGTTGAGTGAATGACAATCGACCTGTTCAATTCCAGCAATCAGAATTCTTATTCTAGAAATCTTTTTCTTTTTTGTTGCTGTAAAAATGTGTCCAATTTTACAAAAAATAATGGTAATTTCTATCAGTACATGTGACTAATACGTATCGTGGACTATTCCAAAAGTTAAGCATTTATTATTACAAACAAACGTTGGGCATTTTTTTAATTTTTCAAGACTGCATTCACTACGGAAACATAAGAAGCTTCGCGTGCAACAAACTCTTATATCTCCGAGTAAATGTTACTTAGTTCTCGACGTGTTACTCGTGTCCCATGGTGCGAGACGTTTTCCGCCAAGATACCGCTAAACGTTGCGTGAGTAAGTGAATTGCGTTAGTAAGCACCTTTAAGGTTCGATATTGTCGATCCCTTTTTAGTTGTTACCAACAGACCTACAGATTGGCGTCAGTCCTCTCGTTATGGAAAAACAAATTTCACCATTCACTTTTTTCTATGGTATTTCACCGTTTCGTTGAAACATCAAAGGCTTCCGAAACTCACCTGCAATCTGGAAATCATCTGTAATTTTTATTCGCAATATTTTCAATTACTTTTATCTATACATTATGCATGTAGGCTGCTTCCGGATTCGAGTGTGAAGCGCACGCTAACAAACTTTTATCACTCAATGGGCGTGGTGTTATGTTATTCACCGTTTTACACGGTACACTGAAACAGTATCAAACGTTGCGAAAAAAGTTCAGATTTGCTGTACCACAGGAAATTGCATATTTCAGTGACTCTATATCATTTATGGAGTTATTTATACATAATTTAGTTGAGTCGATGCAAAAACAATTCTGCTGAACAACTACCGCAACCGGATGATTTGATGACGAAAAAGTGTTAATTAGTAGCGATGCATTCATGTATAATATTAGGTCTAAAAAACATTATTATGATGAATTATAGAAAATCTAAATATGGATGAAATTTACTTAGCTGTTAACGTATAATCTTTATTTTAAAGCTAAGTATTAACGTTGGTAAATTTATGACCAATTTTCTATTTTTAGGAAAAATGTGATTTAAAAGAAATCAAAGAACAATTCCAATTTTGCATTGCAGAAAAATGTCCAGAAATCTTGCTTCGTATTTAACGCATATTTTTCGTATGAAATAAATTATAATAAATAAAAAAATCTAGGATAATTATTTCTACCATTCTTGTTATTGCTCTTTCGAATTTACTTTTCAATAAAGCTACAATTTTTTTTGCTATTAACGAAAATATCTTAAAAAAAGATTTTTGTTTTATATTTTTTGATCTTCCATTGTCATGTTTTGTTATTTGAACATGTTTTTGAAAATAATGGACATATTGCAATTTTTTAAACTTGTTTCAAAATTAATTAGATTATTTAAAAATTAGTGACTAAAATATTATTAAAGAAGAATATTACAAATAATTTTAGAAGAAATGAAACAATAAATGATGAATCTGTATAAAATTACTGTTTTCAAATTACTGATTAGTAAGTATTTTTCAGAAATTCTAAAGACTAGAAGAACATTATAATCTGGTACAAATTCCAAAGTAATGTTTAACGCAATTTACTGTGGAACTTGTCTTAAAACTTGTTTAGAAAGACTTTATCGAGAAAACTGTGACTGATAAACTTGTTAACCTAAAACTTAACCTAAAAAAATGCGAATAATGAACTGTATATTGAAAACTTTATACCAAAATAACAAATGTTATAAACGTTTTAAAAAAAACATATTCTACGGGAATTTAATTATATAATTCGGAATAAAATATCAATAGATTTGATTTGTTTACGGGTTTTGTACTTTCGAATTCGGCGTGTAGTCATAATAGTGTTAGTGTGGTGTATCAGGTGAGTATAAGTTAGGTTAGATTAACTATGGTTTTTGTTGAAATTTTTTGTATGAATTTCATTTTTATTTTATATATATAAGTTGTTTTGCAAAAAGTTTATCATAAAAAGTTCTTTCAGAGAAGTTTTTTAGTCCTAGTGTTTATTGAACATTTTTTTAGTCATGAACTCATTTAGTGATAGTAAAAAAGAATATGTAAGTATAAACTTTTATATTTTAGTCGATTTATGTCATAAAATATATTGGCTACTGTGAAGTAAACATTATCACTCGTTTCCAAAATGAAGAATTATTACAATGCTGAAACTATTTCATTTTTTAGTAGCCAAGCTCAAGCTGTGTTATTTCAGAAATGTCTCCGCATATTTGAAAATGTTTTCACGAATTTACTATTTTCAATCAATTTTCTGTTTCAAACTGAAACGTAAACATTCCATTATCACAGAAAAGTAGATTAGATTTATTTTCCTCCTCCGATAATTGAATAGAAGCTCATTAGTTAAACTTGTATTTTCAGTAAACTATATTTATTTGAAAATCAAACCTAAGATAACTTAAGTACTGTCATAATAAATGTAAAACGAGACATTTTTTTTTATTACATGTACTTCATTTACAAAAAAGCAAACTTAAGACGAAGTATATTTTGTTAAATTGAAAAGTAGTTAATTCACATCTTCATTGGGTTATTTATAATTTAGTTAAAGTAGTCTTTTAGTTAAAGTAGTTTTTTATTGTAGTTTTCTAATTTTGTATATTAGATCAAGTGTTCAGAAATCTGTAAAGTAGTATTTAAAAAAGGTCACCAAAAAAAGGAAGAAAAAAGGGGGTTAAAATATAAAAAAAAGAAAGATAAAACTTTTATCTGAAAAGGGCTACAATCCGAGAGCCGAAACGTCATATTTTTATTTTTATTTTTAATTTTATTCTTTAATTTTTATTTAAAACCCCCTTTTTTCTTCCGTTTTATGGTGACCTTTTTAAACACTAAACATTTTAAATAAAATCTACAGTTATTGATAGAAAAACAAAATTCATAAAAACTCTGCAAATTGTTAATTGCAAAACAATCGAACCAGAAAAGAAAAAAGTTTGAAAAACCAGTTAAAAAGAAATTTATAACACTTCAAACACTTAATGATGAGTCTAGTAGTACAAATTTAATAGTAAATTTATTCGTTATAGTTAAGTAGGATTTTTGTTCATTAAAATTTAGTCCTTTTGCAAATTTAAACGAGTTTTTGCGATATATTACGACAAATTTCAATGAACACAATCCTAATTTGTTTTCGACGGTCAACCGATTGAAGATAGGGTTCAAATGTTTCTAAAGATTGTTATGCATAATCACAACTTTAATCACAAATTTTCAACAATTTTTATATAATTCTTAGTTTTTATGACATTTTATGACGTCGATCGATATGTTGCCAATTACATTTCAGCTAGAAACATAATAAAATTGCGTCATAAAAAATAAAATTCATAGCACAAGTCAGCAAAATCATATTTTATTACTCCCTGTTGTTATACCGTAATTCTTCTTACTTTTTCGTAATTTTACAGATCGTCAAAAACAAAACACGTTTTATTGCAACATGCATGATGCTCGGTAAAGAAATCCCGAAAAAAAGAAAATATATACTGCATATTCGCGGTATGAAATTTTCATTATAAAATATAAAAGGTCACGTGCTTTTCGCGGATGTTGTGGAAGCAGAGAAGTATATACGTATAAAGGAAATATCTGTTACCGTGGTTCGAAATGATTATAAATTTACTTTGGTATGCAAAGTTTGTCGCAGAATATTCATCCGACTTTCGGAGCGATTTATTTCCAGAGGTGTATAAAGTTTCCATGGTAACGATTATATTAATAATCATGCTCTTTTGTAATCTGGAAACAGGAAAAGCTGGATTTCTATTCAACAAATTTTAATTGACAGGAGAAATTTCTATTTTATAATGTTGAAGTTTTGCTTAATGTACAACTTTTAATGAATCAAATATAGAACCAACTTTAAAGAATCCTTCCTACAGTAATTTTTATGTTAATAATAATAATGAAAAATGTAATTATGAATGCAATATTATACATTTTTGAAGTGTTATTTAATAAGTTCTTAGGTTTTCCGACCACGTCTAAGAAAACGACGATTACAACGAAAATCAACTTTTCGAGTACATGCGTTTAAAATTTATCATCCAAATAAACTAGATTTTTGACAATTTTCATATTTTTAATTATGCTGGAAAGTTTTTCTGAAGTATTTTCATTACTTTAGACAATAATTCGAACAATGATGTTATTGTTATAAATACTTTATTGTGCAAAGTCAAAGAATTACAATTTTAAATTTGTTTTAAACAATTTGCAGATTAAATATCATTTTTAAGTTAGACTATAGTATAAAAACTGATGGTCACTAATTGAATTTTTTTAACCAGATCGTAGTTGACGGGCATTCTTGGAGACCATACCCACGAGTTCAGGTCTTTTGTGTTTTTATTTTTATATTTTATACAATCATTCGTAATATTTGAATTTCGCGGTAAAATTCCCAACTTTAGTGAACTAGCTTACTGATGATGGGTATACTTGGATGTAATCTCCGAAGGTTTAAGATGAAAACGAAAAAGAGTAATCTGTCAGCAAAGCACATACAGAGCAAACAGATCTGGGGAAAATAATATTTAATTTAATATTTTCAGCATTTACAAATAACTTCTTTATTTGAATATATACACAATTTTAAGGAATGTATACTTAAAATTAAAAATAAATGTAAATAAAAGTGATTTCGAACTGCCTTAGTACACTTCTGACTGTGTACTTAATAGTTACAGTTTGATACCAAAAATGGTCAATTGCCTAAATGTTTGTAGACTACATTTTGTCAAAATCACTCTCTGAAACTGAATTAGTAGAAAAATACTTATTTAAAATCACAAGTGGATTACTATGACACATGTGATGCAAATTTTTAATTTTTCTGGCAATTTTTTGTGCCATTTTATCGAATGTCAAAAACTCGTCTGCTTTAACATGGAATGAAGCAAATTTTCCTAGAAAAGAACAATGAAAAGGTTGGATTGTTTTAAGATTCAAAAAAAATGAGGACCAAAGGGGTAAGATTCGTTGCTCCCGGTACATCACAAAAACATCATGATTTGCTCGTCAAAGACGTTCATCAAGTGCCACGGTAATTCACTTTTGATTTTACATAAGTATTTTTCTGCTAATTCAGTTTCAGAGAGTGATTTAAACAAAATTTAATCTTCAAACATTTGAGCAACCTGACCGATTGGTTTAGAATTTTGATTTTGATTTTTGGGATCAAACTGTACCTGATAAATATAGAGATAGAAGTGTACTAAGGAAGTTCAAAATCACTTTTCTTTACCAATTAGTTCTATTATTCTTGAAGTATGTTTATCAATGGGTTCATAATTACGAGCATAAAAATATATTTACTTTGAATTTGATTACTCTGAATTAGTCCATTTTATAACGTAAATAAATAGTAAAATGTTACTAATATATAATTAGTACAATTATACTATTTGAAAGGTTAATTCTAATAATACAGGCCAACACACTGAAGCCAATCTCCATACCCAGAAATAGGACTATACTTTTCCGAAGGTTATCAGTATGAGCTGATTCCAAATCTGGCCGCAGAATTGTTCCATCACGCCAGGATTCTGGGATATCATAACCTAAAAGTGCAAGAAATACTGTTTTTGCTGATATTCAGTCAGTTTTTGTGGTGGAACAAAATCATTGTACAAGGCACTATTGTGATTTTTGTTTTTTGCACTTAGGTTAGGATATCTCAAAATTTTGACAATACAGAGCAATTATACGACTAGATTTTGATTCAGCACATCGAAAAGATTTCTGATGAATGCATTTTCATCTGGTTTTTGTCAAAATGCAAACAAAAATTTATTCCGGCCCAAAAACTTACTAAAAATGGGCAAAAACAATGTTTTTTGCACCTTTAGGTTAGGATATTTCAATGTCCTGACGTGATGAAACAATTTTGCGGTGAGATTTCGATTCAGCTTATTGACAACCGATTTCTGGGTATGAATTGGTTGGCCTGTGTAATCTAATAATAAAAAATAACATTTGACTAACAAAATCGTACGTTTTCACTTTTGATTGGTAAAATTATTAATTGACTCACCAACCTACTACTGGTTTACGAACTCATGGTATTCAACTAATTCATCTTTTTAGAGCAGATATAAGATACACGACAAATAAATAGTAAAAAGAAACTTTATATCGCATAAATTTCTCGCAAGCGTGACATTGCTGTCATACAGATTATCAAAATTAAAGCGTTAAAGGTAATTATCGTATAATTGCTTCATTTAGTCAAGATCAAAACAGTATACCCTGTTCACTAATTGTACATAATGCGACACATGATTTACATATGCAAAGATGATTAAGTCGGGAAACTCGGTGGACTTTGAAAAAAACGTACGCCTTTAATTAACCCATTTTAATAAAGCACAATTTCGATTAAGATTGCCATAGGACAGATATGTGAATGCTTCCATTTGATGCATTCACATAAAGTAAGCGGAAATACAAGAACGAACACTAGTCTAACATTACGAAGTCTTGTACTTCTTCTGACGTAGGAGAATAGCGGGTATAACGGCATAACTTTTCTAAAGGGTATCTAACTTTTGATTCAATCAACTTCCTTTGTTGCGCTCGAGATCAAATCAAACTGGTTCTTCATTTACTTTAGAGATATACACTGGAATAAAATAATTATACTTCGCATTTAAATAAATATTACCGTTTTAAAACTGCGTGCAATTGCATGTGATGAACACATAACTTCCAGATTCTTATTTCAATGAGATTTTAACAGTATATTCACTTTCCTGAAGCAATTGAACTGTTGGTGATATGGAAAATCGAAAATTGTTTTGATTAATAAAGTTGCTTTCTGACTGCTAAATTTGTGTTTCAATTCAATTCAATTTATTCAGGTGTGCATAATTTAAAATATATCTTATATAAATAAATATGCAAATATATCCTGCAGAGATATATAAATATCTGCGCACAGGCCTGAAAGCTGAAACACTAAAAGCTATAATACCAAAATCAAAAACGAACCTTACATTCGATGGTATTAGCGATTGCTCATTACGTGTTCAAAATTTAAAACTCTTATAGCTAACAATATTACAAAATAAGAAGATCAAAAACATGAAACAAATTGAAAAGTTTTTTTTTACTATTATTTAAACAAATTTAATAATAACTTTAACCAGTTTTTAAAGGATTTTTTTACTGAACATGTTGTGATTTCTAAGTTTTTTAATTTATTTGGTAATTTATTATAATTTATTATTGCTACATATTTGCTACTTTTTTTGAAAATTGTTCTTTTTTTATGACTGGAAGAAGAATGTAGCATTTCTTGTCGAATTATATTCATACCTCAGTGCCAAATAATGATGGGAAATTTGGTTCTGGGAAATTCAGTTATAAATACATCTCCAACATTTTGGAGATTATGGCTATTATTACAAAAGGCTATTTCAGGTTTCGTGCTGTGAGTTAAATGTAGCGAACTGTTTAAAATCACCTTTACGTGGAAAGAAAAATGGTTAATCTAGGTCATGATTGGTTAGATTCAAACATTAGGTCATTTTATAAGATGCAGTAGTTTGGCAGACGAATTTTAGCAACCCAAAGCCTACAGAGTTTTTAGATTAGAGAACCTGACATTTCAAAAAGAAAGCTGACGTTGCACTTGAAAATAACAAAAATTGAAATGACAAAACCCGAATAATCGGAAGTCTCAGGCTTCTCATACGTCTATGCTCTAGGATAACCATATTTCATTTATTTTTTGATTATTTCTGGATTGAAAATAAAGACTACAGTTTGCTCTGAGTACTCGGAATTAGCAACATTTTTTTTATAATATAGCATGAATATGTCTATATATCTAATATTTATTATTGAAACTATAGTATCTGTGTGATAATTCGCGAATGAAACTCCAATAATTAATACACGTTAAGCATAAGAGTAGCTGGGTATGTAGTATCCATTTTAAAATAGGATACTTCTTTGGGATGAAGTTTCCGCCAGACGCTTGATTTATACTTTCGCAAAGATAACATGTTACAGACCTTAAGAATAATTATGTTTTAGAACTTTTTCGTATAGTTGGATAATAGTGCGACGTCAGCGATATAATCGTACATCCCTAAGTTTTCAAACTTTTCTCATCTTTCATGCTCTTTTTCATTTTACTTCCGGAACTTAAATCGCATATGTCCTTTTTGGATTCCTTTAATTATTTTCGAAAATTTCTTACTCTACTTTTTCAGATATTTTTATCGTAAAGTAAACATTGTCAAAGCCGATTCATACTCAATTTTAATATAGTATTTTTTGCGAGGTTACTTTTATATTCTTTCAATACCTCGAACTCTTTTTATCTTTACTATTCAGACAAGTTTCATTTCTACAATTCAGCTCAAATTTTGTTAAAGTGAATTTTTAACAACTTATTCAAAATGATTTAAAATGAATGTGAACAGCATTCCTTCCCGGTAAAATAAAATGCTAAGAGTTACTTCGCTCGGTCGAATGATAGACGCTCAAGTTTTTCTTCGACTTTTATTCTTCTATCACTATATAAAAGGTTTATCATGGGATTGGAACACCGAGTATAAAAGTCAGGAAAGACGACATGCATAATATGGCATACTTATCGATGCGATTTTATGAGGTGGCTTTCTTTCGCGAACATTCGAGCATTCTATTGCTTCATAAAACAGATCCAAGACTATTGTCTTAGCTAGACATTAGGCGAGACAGTCAAGTACCCATTTATGGAGTAATGTTTGTACCTTGTAAAAATTTCCGTACGCATGAGGTACTAAACATTTCCTTCATTTTTTCCCTCAGCAACTTTGACGGTTATTTTATGTAGACTGGTGTAAACAACATATGTTACTTTAATGTCATTTTATCAATAATATATCTTTCTCAGTGATTAGGTAATCGTATCTGATAAATTAAGGAGTATAAGAATTGTGCAAATAACGACAATTTTATGGTTACATGTTTCAACACATCTTTTAAACATCTGTTAAAAAGATTAAACTTAAAAAAGTATTTAACTCTTAACAAAATTTCATTATTCAATATACTCTGACATTATTCGTATTGTACGTTAGTAAAAAAATCCACATGCTTGGGTAATGCTAACGTAGACGACAACAGAACATTGTAATTATGGGCATTGCGTGGAGTCAGCGCCATCTTACATCATATTTTAGAAGTTTAATATTCGGTTATAAGTGGCAACATTATTGATCAATACAAATTCATTTTATAGTTTCTTAAAAAAACACGAATTGTGAGTATTTCTTCGTGTGATGTATTTTTAAATTGTTTTGAAAAAGATCCTGCACCAATTTAGATTATGTTACAACTCGATCAGTTGTAAAGTTTCCTAACTATGTAGAAATTAATCGTTAGGCAATGAATTTTCGAAGGGTACTTTGAATTTTACTTGAGTGTACAATACCTGTGCGGCCATTTTGAATAAGTAAGATAAAGGGAGCTGCGGCGTAATGAATGTGTGGATTAATTTTTAAAAATGAATGATTTCTTTCGTGCAATTGAAATTTTGACGAGAATCGTTATTTTCGATGAAATGGATGAATAATTCAACTACAAAAAGAAACATATTTTTTCTGTTGTTAGCAGCGCGGTTAGTTTTTTATTTGTATAACTTCACAGTTTGTAGATAAATTATAAGATATTAAGTACTTAAAAAAAAAACAGGCTGTTCATGAATAACAAGAAAAATTCCATATTTCAGAACCTTTACAAAAAAATAGGATAATTCTAATGTGAATTGGAATTTATATGGAAGGTTAAGTTTCACTAGTTTTTTTTCTAATGAAATTTTCCATTACTTCACTGCGTTAAGAATAATTACCCTTACCTAGTGGGTTTGGAAAGAGATACTGTTTTTCTAAGTTAATCTTAAGTAAAACTTAATCCCGTAGCTATTCAGACATCGCATTGCCACTGGTCTCGGAAGTGACTTTTACGATATTATTATACACGGATGTTCGCCAGAGAGCCCGGACGACTTCGTAAAAACGCATATCGGACACATTTATCTTACTTGCTCGTTCAACTAAAACACCTTAATGTTGCACGCAAATGCAATGTGCTGAAGTTAAGGCAGTTCTATTGTTGGCCACTAAATTTGAAGGCATCGCTTTTGTCACCGGCAATGGTCGCGTTTAACAGTATACTGACCTAAAAATAACAATGATATGTAATGTTTTTCAAAATCTACTCGAGTTTGTGGAAGTCGATTCAGTCTGCGTGTTGTGTGTCATATGCAGAAATATCAAAAATTATTTTTAACGATTTGAAATAATTTTTTACAGTATTATATTCAAGGGTTGTTAAAAAATGCGGCGAAAAAAGTTATAACAGATCCAAATTAATGAGTAAAATGGAATATTGTTTAACATGAAGTATATTTATAAAAAACATTTTTTATTTCCATCCATCTGAAAAGTCGTTAGACTAAAAAATGTTGGCTTGAGAAACATATTCGGTATAAGTCTGTAATATCGAAATAAGAAAAATGGATTTTTGTATTCTCTCAATATGTTATAAAGTTCACTCTTTATGAAGTGAAAACTTATGCTCTTCTAGTGAAAACAAGAATTGTCACGCTTTCAGGGTATATATTCACACCAAACAAATCACCTATTTTCTCCGTAAATAGTAAGATTTCACAGTCATGACAGTCAGCAATCATTATTTTAAGTTATTTTAATTTTCAAACACTCCTAAAAATTTAGATATAAGTATATATGTATAATATTATTTATAAGGTATTGTACTATTGTTGATAAATCAAATCACTCATAAAAAATAGAAATTCACTCATTCACTGGAGTGGCTCAATGTTCCCTCCATTCTTACAGATTGCTTTCTTATAACTTATATTTCTTCTACCTATTTTTTGTATAAAATCATTTCCAGAGAAATGTATGTTAAAAAGTTTCAAGTCCATAAGAAATGAGGAACAACTTACTAAGATCAACATTTTTCAACAATACCTTCGAAGTCCATTTCTTAACTTTCAATATATGTAATATTGTAACACCTAGATTTGCATAATTCATGAATATGTTTTCTTTTTTGTTAAACAAGAAACCTCATTGTTACAAAATAATCATTTTTGTTATTTTTCTTTGAAACAGTTTTGCATTTTTTCTGTAAATGTTATTACTTGGAATTGGCAGGTATTGCATCCCAACGCCTCAAATATAGAGATAAACCAATGGAATGGAACTATCAAAACGTGATATCCTCATTTTCAGACTAAAGACACAGAATGCGGAAAATATTTTGCGGTTGATTCTCTAAAGAATGGAAAAACAGTCTTTTCCATCTCCTCTAAAAACGAAACACGGTATGTAAACAAACTATCTGACTAATGTACAACTTTTTCCTACGGGGCATTTATTCTCAACAAAACGACAAATATGTCATTTTTACAGATTCTAAATCTACCATTTAGGCCATCAAAAATAAACATTGTTTTGAATGAGTGCGGGTCGAAAAACCGACAAATCAAAAAGCCGGCAGGTCAAAAGCAACGACAGTAAAAAAACTGACAATCGACAAGCGGACAGTTATTTTTTTAAGTGTCGGCTTTTCGATTGTCGATTTTTTGACTGCCTTTTTTTATCTGTCGGTTTTTTTATTTGTCGGTTCTTCGACCCGCATCCAAAGTTCTGGAGTAACGTTTTTGTAGCTATCTTCTCAAAACTACTAAATCGCGATATTTTGAACATCAAAAGCAGCATGAAACGTTTAAAACCCGTATGGAGGCCATTAGTGAGATGCCAAAGTGCAGAAACGAAAATACATTCCGCATAGGTTTGAAGCAAGAAAATTGCTTTAAATCTCTCAGTTTCGCCGCAAATACTAATATTTTGTTCTCAAAAATGTTAAGACTACCATTAATTAAAATCCTAGTACCTTCACTGATAGGAAAGTACAAAATACAACTAACGAAATAAAAGCGGTGTGTATAATTTTTTAATCAATTTTTTTATTGAATAAGTTTATACGAATTTTTATTTTATTCATTGAAGAATATCAACTTTTGAATTACACTATTTTATGATTATACAAATTATTTTACGAAAATATGAAACACACTTCAACCATCTTCACAATTATTGAAAATAATGAATTTTTCTAAAATAATTTCCAGTACTTCTAGCAGGGCAGACGAAATCACATTTTCATTTATAAACAAAAAATATTTCAATTTATGATGTACATAATAATAAAGAACTGTAACAACAAATTCTTTCTTCATTTAATAAATTATGTTTTTTAATGAGAATATTTATGAACAATAAAAATATACTTCTGATTAAGTTATGCTCTTAAGTCAACACATAAACTGGAACTAGTTTCATAAAGACTAAAACGGCATTTAATTAAAGTATTGGTAAGCTTTACTTTAAAACATAATTATTTTAAAACTTATTTTTCTATGCCTTAATCTAATTACATACTTATCTTGCATAAAGTAATCATTCTTTAAGATTTACGATGTATTACAGTTATCGCAGTTTTTCCAAACGAAACATAATATGTAACGCGATACAGTTTTATTCAACAAAAAGTTATACATAGTTCCTTAATCTCTGACATCTGAATATGTTATCAATCCTTAGCAATTAATTTTTTCTGGGTAATAAATTTTGGAATTAATAATTAAAACATAATAACATATCATACGGTCATTCCACGCAGTAACAAATTGTATAATTGTGCAAATCGACAAACTGATAGCATTCACACCTATAACTCTTTACCGTTTGTTTTCGCTTTTAACAAATCGGAAAATACTGGAAGTGGAGAACCAAGAAACTATGAAAAATGAAAAAGGAAAGCTAAAACCAATCGATTCCTAAAACGTCACTCAAATGAAAACTCGAAAAGTTATCTCTTCAGATGTGAACACGAGCTATGCATACTTATTACTTACACATACAATAGAAACATATATGTACACAGAGAGAAAAGAAATAGTTAACGGAACCTTTTTGTAATAGTAAAACGCGTAAATAAGAAAAGTTGTTGCATTAACTATTTCCATGGTAAACGGTACAATAAAATTGTTCAATTTACTATTTTCCAATGGTTAAATGGTTCGTACATAATCTCAAATATCGACTCTAACCTTACATATAGTTAATTCTACTACTTAAGAGGTTAAAATCGATTTTACTATTTTTTCGTGGTTCCATTAACAATTTTTTTCTCTCTGTGTACATCTCTTTAGTCAGTGTACTTCTGAAGTTCGGAATCATTAATTTAAATTATCAGAATTTTGGAGAGTAAAACATCGATTTTTCTCTGCATCATTGTTTGGGTGGAACCTTTTCTTTGGCACTTGCAAACCGAAATCAGCTTATCATGTGTGTTTACATTCATGTCATTAATATCTTAAGTATTTTTTCACGTCGTATTAAGATTGTAAATCGTTACTTCGTAAGAATGATTAATGGTGTGAATATGAAAATACTTTTACTTTAGCGTATCGCAAGAATTAATCTGAAGGGGTCGGGAGCATCTCCATTACCTGTGATTGTTTATAATCAATATCAGATAGGAGATAACAACTCGGAGCTTAAGCACTAAAGAAAGCACTACTTTCTCAAGAAATTGATAATTCATAGTATAACATACAGCATTGGAGTTTTAATTTTTATTTAGCCGTTTATCATTGTCATTATATTAACTTATTGTTTTTTAGTTATTTAAAAAGATATAATACATATCTTTTGAAAAAAAGACATTACATTCACAGAATTTTCAAAATCAAATTCAAATAGTTTATTTGTAGATTTGATATCATTGGAATGGAATATTGTCTTTTGAGGATAACAAATATTGGAATATTTCATATCACATTTCTGTCTACGTATTTACAGTCGAAAGTTTTTAAAAACGTCGATAAATCCCAGTATTTATTTCGTATTTCTTTGTTTTCTAATACTAAACATAAATGTAAAAAATACTTTCTAAACTTCAATTAATAAAAAACGACTTATCTGCAGTCAAAAGTGGGTTACTATCAATTATTAAGTTTTTTACTGACAAATAGTACCAAAATACTAATTCATTCGTAAAATTCTACTAATCTACAAATAGATATTGACTTTTTTAGTTTAGTAGTTTGTAAAATTAGTAATAAATTAGTTGGTTTTAACTTTTTATTTTTTAGCAAAAATCATTACTAATTCATTTGATTACTTTCTTTTCATTTTCTTATTGGTAGTTTTTAACTAATTCAGATTTAGAAAGTATCAATGCTACATTATAAATATAACTCTTTAAACAATTTAATAGCATTTGCGTCATGACAGAAATAAAAATGTTTTATCTAAGTATCGCCGGTTTCTGAAAGCATACTTGAAAATACCCGCCTACAAATGTTCACATTTTTTAAGCATAAATAAAAAAGTTGTCCGTGCTTAAAATTGAAAAATAAAATCGACCAAATTGGGTCAATAATGGTTGAAAGAGCGATTATAATGCTGAAAAAGGTTTTTGCTACTGGAACATCAAATATAAATTTAACGTAGGTGCATTAATATAGTTACTGGCTAATACCAACAAAATTGCATTAGATGTTAAAATGCTATATTTTCAAAATTTCTAAAGATTTCAAACACCTTACGTCGTAATCTCAGCTCAGATTACTGATTACTGAACTAAAGCTGAGATTTTCATTACGCTAGGCCTTGTCGAAACATTTATAATCTCAACTAGTGATGAAATTAACAACGAAAAAAAGTAAAAGAAAAAAAAAGAAAAATTATATTCAATACTATAAAATTAATATAATTTGGATTTGATAGTTACTTGGAACGAACTGGTATATGAATATGATATCATTTTTGTTTTCTTTATACCTTTTTTTCTTTTATCTTTTGTCGTTGTTAATTTCATCACTAGTTGAGATTATAAATGTTTCAACAAGGCCTATAAGCCGTTAACTATATTAATTTGGAGCATCAAATGTTTCGTATTGAATGTGGAATTCAATAGCACGATTTATTAATAAACCATGTCGAAATAAAGATTTCGTGAAGTTTAAAATTTGTAGTTTTGAATTATTACAAGGTCATCCTGAATGTAAGTTTTATTGTACGAATATTTATAATGAAAAGTATCATCTTTTCTTAATTCGGATTGAAATTCAGATAACACGAATACAAGATTTCTAGAAATTGTTTATAATTTCATGTAATACTGGTACAATTGCAATTACTACGTTAAGGTATATAAACTGACGTGATCACTCACGCATGCAGTTATCGATTATTGAATGCATTAATTATTTTGAAATCAAGTGCAGACGCTTCACGAAACTCCTTAATATAGAAGCCACTCGAGACAAGCTTCATTTCCGATTTCGAACACATCGATGTCCCGAGGAGCCAGAAGTTTGTAGGACGTGGTCCGTCGGGATCAAACTTTCCTAAGTTGTAGAAACTAACGAATCGAGCGTACAAACTTACAAAAAATATGATATAAGTACAAAGCTTAACTTCGTTACGACATCCCGATAACTATGACGTGTTTCATCGCCCACTTGTTGGCAATTATTAATTCTACTCTTTTCTTTTAAGGATTTGTATGGTTTTATGAGGGATCACACGGGACTAATATTGACCAAACAAATACGCCAATATATAGAATTATTTGCAAAGTCGAATTACTAAATAAATATGATTTTTTATAAAGTCTTGAATGTCTACATTTAAAATAAGTCTGTATTACAAAATAAATATTAATACAGATCGTATTATGTTAACAAAGAAAATAACATCAGTGAAGGTTTACTGAAAAATGAGACAATGTTCAAACATTTTGTGGTTAGAAGAGATTTAAAGTCATTACGCTCTTAGAAAATACTGCATGACAGGTTGCAAAGGTATCAGGCGCGTTAAATCTGAGACCTGAAGGAAGCAGCACTTGGAACGAATGTGGCCGATAAAATGTTGATCGGTATTAATCCCTCGATAATTGTCTTGAACGGGATTTTCTTAGTAAAATATGTACCGTCAATTTCAAACAGCGGATTTTAAAAAAAAAATTTATTTTTTTTAAACACCAACCATTACGAAAAATAAATATATTGAAAAAATCCTACTTACTACGATAACTGATTACTGAACATTTTTTGTTTTTTCAGATAAAAAATTAAGAAGGCTAGATGACCGTTCATGGACCCTTTGAAAAAACAGAGCCTTCTAAAAATGGTTGCATAGCCGCCTATTTATCATGAAAGTGGTTGAAGATGTTACGCTTTTTTCCTAAATACCGTTATAATGTATTTTTGATGCGTTACAGTGGTTCACCCCCTTAATATTTTTTAGCTATTCTAAGAAACGTTTAAAACTTATACAATGCGTCAGGTGTTAGTAAGGAGATGTCAAAGCAACTCCGTTTCATTATTTATAAAGAGTTCTCGCTAGAAGCTTTCGGTTCAGAGGTTCATCAACTGATTGAAACAGGGAACTCGTCAATATCCTTTCATCTGCAACTGAGATTACAAAATCCACACAATAGTAAATCTACCTACTTAGGTAAAATAAATAACAATTTCGAAATTAACTTTTGCTGCAGTGACCACATCTTTATATATCAGAGCATTCGAGGGTATTACCAGCGATAAGCTAAATTTGTTGGCGAGAACTGGAAAGAGACAATTGCACCTGACAAATTACTCTTTTAATACCAACATAAGAAATTCCAGTACAATCTCCTCCTCTGAGAAATCCTCGTTTAATAAAATTCTTTTGTCCTCTGTACAATACCAAGTCCTTGCAAAAATACGGAAGCGCCGGCCGGTTGGGACAAAGGTGCCAGAGATTTCAATCAAGTCGAACCGTGTCTTTGCCCGGAACAGAATCGTGATGTAATTGGCAATCTAGTTTTTAATTGCTGGCGACCAAGGGATTCGCGCCTCGAAAGTCGACCACGGGAATGAAAATGAGTAACAACTCTATTCATGGAGCGGTCCTAACTTCTGAGGAGCCGCATTAATAGTCCGCTCGGATATATACCACCTACCGAGCCTCCCGTTATCAATGAGTAGGCTACTTGTGCTGTTAAGAATAGTGACGTAAAACAGATTACATCCATAACTCCCATCCGAGAGCACGGAATGTGCCCCTTAAAAGAACATGCGTCTAATTACTTTGCGAGGGATATTACACCGCTCATTTATTCGCAGAGAGAGATTCCGTCGAAAAGTCTCCCCGATGGGAAATCAAGGGATGCGAACGTTGATGTATCTCTAAGCAGCGGGATGTAATGTATTTTGTATGAATATGATGAGTTTTGTCTTTTGTAGTTGAGCCCACAGACCATTTATTGCCATTGTCATTTTTTATTGTTGTTGCTATTTATTTTTGTTGCATAATCCATGAAAAATATCGCGTAAGCGCGCGAGGTGCACCGCGAGATTTACGGCTCCTTTCTTCTTGAAAGGGACGTTAAGAAACTATCTTTTGATCTAATGGATCTAAAAAGGACTCTTGTACTTTTTTGCCGTAGCACACTCTCACGGGCCATTGCGGAAAAGTGATGGCTGCGAAGTTTCTTGGCGAGCCGTCGAAGGTGGTCACGGGCAGTCACGATCGCACTTTGAAGATCTGGGATCTTCGCAGCAGAGCATGTGAGTACTATAAAAATAATCTACTAACAAATAAAACACGTTCCTCAGAAAATATATATATAAAGCGAATAAAAAGCGGAAATCTAGTATGACGCATTGAAAAATACCTTGGAGTTTTTAACGAGATGACAGGCTTTTAAGTCATATTTTATATTTACATATTTGCCTAACAGTAGTGTATGATCTCAGAAGTAGACCAGATTAATTAAACCAAATATATAAAAAAATGTTTAAAAAAATCAGTGAACTAAGAAAATACAAATTCAGGTATATTTTTACTTCATTTTTAAACTACACACAGAAAAGGGAATAATCACTACAACCAGAATTCTCGTTCATGGAAAACAATTTTATTGTTATTAACTCAACCATACTGACTGGTTTAGGTTTTTGTAAACGCGTTCGGTTGGAAAAGTTTCGGTGGAGTCATACTGGTTTGGTTTCCATAAAACGCGGATTGTCTCCAGTAAGATGGTCTGTTTTTCATTTATAAGTTTTGTGTAACATAATGCAGGAGTATCTAACTTTGTGTTCTGAAAGATATACTGCATTACCTAAAAACTTCGAATGCGACAAATCAAAAAGCTGACAGGTCAAAAAACCGACAGTCATAAAGCCGACAGTCAAAAAGCCGACATATAAAAAATAGACACATTGACAAGTGGACAGTCATTTTTTGAAGTGTCGGTATTTTAACTATCTGCTTTTTGATTTGTCGGTTTTTCGACCCACACCCAAAACCCCACGGATCAAAAATCGACAGTCATAAAGCCGACAATCACAAAACCGACGCTCAAAAAGCCGACACGTATAAAAATAGGGTGGGGATCGAAAAACGGACAGGTAAAAACAGTCCAAAAACTGACAAGCGAAAAGCCGACACTTCAAAAAATGGCTGCTTGTTAATGTGTCTATTTATATATGTGTCGGCTTTTTTACTGTCAGGTTTATTATTTTCGGTTTTTTCATCTGTCAGCTTTTAGATTTGTAGGTTTTTCGACCTGCACCCTAAAAATATATTCACATCGACAAGCGGACAGTGATCATTTTTTTGAAGTGTCGGTTTTTCACTGTCGGTTTCTCACTGTCGGTTTTTCAATTGTTGGTTTGTTAACCTGTCTTCTGTTTGATGTTTAGTTTTTCGATCTGCACCCGAAAAAAATTTAGTTAATGGAACCATTTTACCACAGTAAAACACGATATTACAGAACATTACTTTTTCGGTAGTAAACTATACCTTGACGTCGTTTCGTTTATTATTTTCTGATCTTTAAAGATGCAGTAGAGTAAATAACCTCAAATCTACCATAAACATAACAGTAATTGTCACTTTAAATATTAGTAACTTTGTAATAGTAAATAGGAGTAACATTGATATAATAAACGAAAATAATCTCTTAATGAAAATTTTCATTGTAAAAATAGATATTTTATGGTCTATTTTAGAATATTCAGAATTGTGCAAGTAACGTAGTATTAACGACAAATTGTCACGTTGGTAATTCTAGTATTACTAGATGTTTCAACCATTTCTACCCTTTTTCTATGATTCCATTAACTTTTTTTCCGTGTGCACGGCTATGTTGGATTACGGTAATGCAGTTCCTTGGTTTTGATGTCTGACCTTTCAACTATACTATAACTGAACCGGTTTGGTTCTTACGACCAATCATGTAGTTACGTGAACCAAACTTTGCCCATTTACTTCCGTTTAGTTGAGAAATGAGATTTCTTTACACGTATGCAGAAAAGTATCTAATTGACAGTAAGGAAAGTATTTGTGACAGACGGTTTCATTGAATTTCATTAATTACTCAGAAAGACCGATTTTTCGGGAGTATATGAATGTAAATTTATGGACTTGCAATGCTCATATTGCTCACCACGACATAACCAAAAATCTGTTTAATTAATATATGTAAACTTTTTAAGCACTACTTAAAGTTAGTCACAGTCCTATGAATATGAAAAATAGGCTTGGAATGAAACCTTAAATACAAATCTCAAAGAAATAAGATCATCAAATAAGAAAATGTACACAGGAGATTATCAATTTCAGTACTCAGTCTATGACACCCATTCTTGTAAGTTTAAACATTGCTAATTAAAAAAAGCACATATTATACTCTAATCTGTGTATATTTTTCATAAGAACAAATGTAATTGTCTCAAACTTATTCTTTAGTAGCGAATTATTTTTAGCGATTTTCGGCAAATCACAATGCCTACCTCGGGATGATATTAAATTATCTGGGGATACTATTTTTATTAACCTAACCTAAAAATATATACAAACAAACTACCTTAAGTCATACAAATAACGCACGGCGCAAAATACATTTTGTATTTGTAAAGGAAAATTTACACGTCAAAGTACGTGAGTTACATAGTGACTGAATTAAATCGTTGAAATAACATAAAGCGTGTCACTAGCAAGTATTACATAGAAATTTTCTCAATAATATTCTACGTAAGTAATTAGGCTGTTAATTGTTTGAAATTTGAAAACATCATTTTGTAGGCACTGTTCAAATTCTTCTTTTTTACTTATCGAATGTTCCTGTCATGTTATTTGGACCATCTCAGATATTATTCTTTTCCAATAAGATGGTTATTGTCTAGGATTCTTACCTAAATGATGTTTTCAGATTTCAAACAATTAACAGCCTAATTACTTACGTTGAATATTATTGAAAAAACTTGCTAGTGGAACGCTTTATTTTGTTTCAACGATTTACTTCAGTCACTATGTAACTCAGTTTCTTTGACGTGTAAATTTTCCTGTACAAATACAAAATGTATTTTGCGGCGTGCGTTATTTGTGTAACTTAAGGTAGTTTGTTTGTATATATTTTTAAGTTTGTATGTTTATTAGCGTTTAAAAACAAATAAAATATGTTTAGTCATGAAAATGACAGCGACGCTGTCGAAACGTCGGCCATCATGAACTGACATCTGCGTTTGTGCCTCTTTATTTTTTGACTCGGATCATCGACCTAGTCACAATTAATTTTGATAAAATTCATAAGATGTATATAATTTTAGAGAAATACAAATTTATTTCTTATTTCTAAATAAGATAAATTGTCTTAATAGATAAGCATTCCACGAAATTATTATATTAATTCATAAAATAATATATAATAATTCTGAACAGAATTCATCAAACAATGGTTATCTCAATTACAGCAAGTACTTCAGATATCAAACATTGAATTATTTCTACGAGTATTTGATCATAATGTTCACTTTCTTAATTAAAGTAGCAAAATATTACATTTATTGTTTGATATATCCCGAGCTGAAAAAATAATGAAGCAGAGAATCAATTAACAAAATTTTTGCATTTATTCTTTATATTAAGTACCTATAATATTTGAACCATAAAATTGTGATACAAAATCAAAACTACGTTAACAAATATATATAACTAAAATTTAATTTTATCTAATTGTACACTGTTAAAATGTCTGTAGCAATTTCCTGAAAGAGTAACCGAAGTTTTTTATCGAATAGGTTTCAGAATATTACATAACAGAGTTTAGTAATTTTCTGAAATATTTTGGTAATTTTCAGAAATTTTTTCGTAATTTTTTGAAAATATTTCTTAATTTTGTTTCATAAAATTCTCAAACGGTAACAATAAAAAACTTCTGTTACAATTTCAGAAAATTCCTAGAGATATTTCTAAAACTGTCAAATTTAAAAGATACATACAGAATTTTCTTTTATGAAATAAATAGTTTCTCAATTCGTTCTTTTATATACTGATTGTCCCTGAATGTACAGATTCGAGATTTACACTGCTTATTGTTAGAATTTTAGATGTTTAACAACCTGCATTGAGTTTCATCTCACCCAGTGGTGCTAGTTTCAGAGGACTTTGGGTAATGGGTACGAAAATTGTCATATCCTAATCCATGAAGGATCCTCTCATCCTATTGTTGAAATTCCCTTTAAAGTAGCATTACCAAGTCCTAATGATACAGTTTATATAAGAACTCGCATTCTAATTAAAACTAGTACAAAATTAATAATCATGTGCCACTTTTAATTAAACTAATCTGTTAAGAATACATTTTCCTTAGTTCTATTTTTCAACACATATTACTAATGAAACCTCCAGTAAAATACTGGAAGTATTAAATTCCGAATTACTAGAGTTGATCAATGTGAAAATTAATGACAACAGATATGTTGCATTAGGTCTGAATTCATTATTAGTTAATAAGATTACACGTTATTTTCCAAACACATTTTACGGGTATTGGGCAATAAACGATTGAAAAGTTTCTAATTATTCTCTTTACTGTTAGTCTCTTCATTCCAATGTGTATGCTGCATGTGATTTTCAATGTTCAATATATAAGGCACATGTCATATGTCATACTTTAAATTTATATGTTATCGTGGGAAAATTGTTGTATTGTTTTGTGTTTTATGTAAATACATCATATGTTTTTATAATATTAATTTTCTTTAATGAGTGAATGAAAAGTGCAATAAAGAGGAGAGAAACTTAATATACAGATAAAGTTCCATGTCCAATTATGCACGATTGAGGTTAACGATAGTCTCTAATTTTAAATTAGTTGAAAACTAATTATTCGCAAACGAAAAGTGGGTCAATTAGTAATAAATTTTACTTATAAACGCGACAAATCTACTATTGCATCAGTCAAACATTATTTCAATTTTTCGATGAGTATAATTATACTAATATATTATTGTAGTATTTTTTTTACCATTTCTTGTTAAAAAATCGACTAATTCAAAGTTACCTACTTCGCATTTGAAATTAATATTTTTTACTAATTTTACTAATAAGATTTACATGTTACAACAAAATTTAGAAAATGAATAAACAACGCTTATATTTTCCTGTAAAAATCTCAATGATTGCATAATGTCCTGCAAAGTTAGAATTGAAAAAATGTGAAATTGTATTTTAACATTTGTTAACTAAATTAAAAATGGAGGGGAATACATTGGTGTAATTTTATGTACTACTCTGGTGGAAATTTCCATTCCACCGCCATGATGTAACTTTTCGCTGTCTAGGCCGTTTGCTATGAAAATGTAAAATATCATAAAAAATGGGGCCCATTTATGAGCCAAACGCGGGCCTTACATGAATAGGTTATGTTTGAGCATATTCTGCGGCCCATGATGATAAAAAGCGATTGAAAAATTCATATATCGCTATTTTGCAATTAATGTCAGAAGTTATAAAGCAACGCAGACATGTGCTTAGCTTGTATTTATTTTCATTATTGATATCAACTGTCGTTGAAAAATGTAATAAACATTGTACAGACCAACATAATCCAAATCAAAAGAAGATTTTCTAAAAGAAGATTTTCTAAAATAAAATTTAAAAAATGTGATTTAGGCTGATATTTATGTTATGTAGTATCTAATTATTCCATTAACTCAAAAAGCTAAAAGCAGCACAGAAGGTAATGCCTCGTCCATTCAAAGACCGATTAAGATATCTGGTTTTTCCATGTTTGTAATAGCTTCTCAGGTACAGAGAAATTCACAAATACGAATTTCAAAATTTGATACATCCAAATCTAATGTTACTTTTGATTGAACAAACCGATTCGAAGCTATATAACCTTAATTATAGCCCGTATTTGCTTTCTTTGCATTTTTTATGTTACGTTATATCGGAAAAAATATATTCTATTCTCCAGTGACAGTGTCGATTTGATTTAGTCGACCTGTCAAATTTAAATTGGAGCTGTTTTTCTTATTTGAGTAATTAAGAAAGATAAAATGCTATTTTATTAAAGTATTACGGTGCACTGAATATTTTATTAATTTGGGAGAGTTTCGTATTAGTAAGTTGGGAAGTTTCGTTTAGAATTTCTTTCGTGCTAGCACTCCCAAAAAACATTATAAAAAATTCTGTCTACAGTTCAGTTCTATGTGCTTTATAAATCTTATTTTTCAAATATTTGGAAACACTTATAAGTCCTTTAAATTAAAGTTATACATAAAAAAAATATCATAGTTAGTTAACAAAGTAACAGTTGTTGCAATACCGTTATTTCAATTACTAACTGGATTAATATCTTATACCATAACAAAGTCAAGCTTATTATGAAAAAATTTCGGGTGCTAGTTGAGAAACACGTAAAAAAATCATCCACAAACGGAGAGTCATTTTTTTAAACGTCGGTTTTTTACCGTCGGCTTTTGGATTGTAAGTTTTTTGACCTATCGGCTTTTAGATTTGTCGATCCGCACCCAAAATGTCTATTTATTTCAACATTTTTTAGCATTTGGCTGGTCATTTTGAAAAACTTGATGCCTTTGTTTGGTTTTTTGTTTTGCTGAAAAAGTTTTGCTATAGGTAATTGAAATTTAATTCTCCTAGCAAATAATGCATGATTACAGCATAATAATTTTGTAAATTGATGGTAGGACGTAAAAAAATCGTTACACGGAAATAACTTCAGAAGAATCGCAGACGACACGATCAATCATTTTAGCGTTTCCTTAAACGGTTACAAATTCGTGAAAATCAGCGTATAGACACTTCAAAAATAATGCTTACTCTACAAACGTAGTTCAACACATTTTCCGACTCGAAATCGCATAACGCCATGCGAAGGTTTTGTACTAAAGTGCACGACCACTTGAAAAATCGATGCGAAAACCCATGACACTAAGACAGATAGCGATAGGATTTTTATATTTCTTGCACGTTGTATGCTTCCTGACGCTTCCGCGTTATCGTGTTATAGAAAATAATAGGTACCGCACTATTTCAAACTCAACGCCGAATGAATGGCGCGTAATGTATCTGTAATTTTTGTTGTAAATCTATTCATAAATTTCCGACGTTTACGATATTAAGATTTGTATCGCTTTTATTACAGTGCCAGACGAAGAATCTGTATATATGGAATTCGATACTTGTACAGAAACATTTTGGGTAGCGTTCCTTCCTAAATTGAGAGAACAGATTTTTAATCTGTAGACCAATTAAAATTTGGCAAAATCGATTGAAATTCTGGAAATTGAGTGGTTAAACATTACAAAGACTGAAAGAAAGTAAATCATGCTTTACGTCGTTCAGACAGCTGGACATGTTTTAGTTATCCTACATGTTTTTAATAAAAAATCTATTCAGCACCTCTCCAATGGTTTTTGGCCGGCGGCGACTTTTTAATGAGCAATAATTTGGGTAGGACGAAACGCGCACAAAATCGCCTCGTGGGTATGTCATGTGGCGACATTTGGCATAAAAGGGTTACAAGACTCGGCTGGATGCTCTGACGTATGTATATACGAGTATTATGATAATCGACGGCAATTACCAGTCGTCAACCCCAGGCATCTACAAAATTCGGTCGACGGCTGCGCTCGAAATATTATTATATATACTTCGTTTTACCGTGGCGCCGACTGCAATTACGTTTCCCATTTCTCCTATTAGTCGTTGCATAATGCAATACACTTACGATCGTTTCGAGATAATAAAACAAACGTCGAATCTGCATAGTCATTCATATGTATATTTCGAGGCATCGTGTGGCACAATGGACTTGGCGTACGCCCCGAATATGACGTTTTGCAGAGTGCCCGACACGGAGCGATGCTTATATATAATGAACGTACCCGATTAACACAAGATGGCTCAAAAATCGTTGCGATCAAGGAGGATCGACGAATTTTGAAATTTAAAGATATGTTTAATACTGTTCTTATTTTATAACGCTTAGAGTTACGAAATTTCTCTCATTGTGATGCTGAAAATTATGTCCGTACTAGTATTAAATGCTAGAAATGTCGAAATATATTGCGAGCAGTAGAAAAAAAAGAATAATGCACATGCATTTTTAAGTTGGAATACACTGTTAGAAATGTTAGTAAAATTACTACAGATTTCAGTTTCCACAAAAACTTAATTTTACCAAATGTTACTGACGGCAAAATTCAGTAACATTGTTAGTAATTTTACTAAATTTCACTTTAAGTTGCGAAGCAGGATCCTATATTTACGTAAGGTTTTTTAAGATTACTAAATTGTAACGAAAATTTAAGAATCAGTTACGGAACAAGGTATATATTGCGTACTTCGCATTCGTCTTGTCGCGGAAAAGCTTCGCAGTCCTCAATCAGACCAGCCTGGAAAGTTCCATGGTAGAAGTCACAGTTTTGCCCTCATTAAAATTGACAGAAACAGCAGATGAACCATTCTGCTAGGTCCTTAATTCACGCACTCGCTGTTCAGAGTATGCAAAAATTTTACGGCCACGAAAATATCTAATTTTTTCATCCGTGTCTGTAAAGTACGTATTTTGGGACCATTTCTGGTCTTTAAAGTAGTACATTATGGACTAGCAGAGACTAGCCGTCCTTGCACCGGTTTCACTTTTCCAATGATAAACAATGTAGGGATTATGGTCACAGTCTCCTGGGACCTATATGGTACCTCTCTTGTTACATTGAAAGATATTTTGAAAGAAATCGCCTCCCTTAGGTCCCCTTGCATCTGATTTAAATAAACAATTGACAATTTTTTAGAGAGTCTGATCTATTGAAAGTTAGGCTGATATTTTCCGCAAAACTTACCTGAAAGTGCTACGGGATACCCATCTTTTCGATTGAAGATTGCGCCTACTAATTCCGCGGGAGTGTTTTTTTTTAAAATGGCGATGCTCGTGACGTTAGAAATTATAGATCAATTGCATTATTATTGTAAGTTTGTCAGCTATTCAGTTCTAATTATGTCAGCAGAATACTATCGCCATGGTTGTGTAAGCATCAGCATGGCTTTGTTTCTAACAGATCATTTGAAACAAATTTGTTGTGCGCTGTAGAATTTCTGTGTCCATTCGCTTTATGAGGGTGACCAAGCTAATTTTACTCAAACTTTCGATACACTGGATCACCAGATATTATAAGATACACTAAAGCTTCCTTAATTCACCGCTAATTTTTATATTCATTAAAATCTTATTTGGACACAGACTCATTCAGAATGTCATGATGGATTTGAAGTTTCACCTATTTCTTTACCTACTTCTAGTGTAGTGCAGGTTTCAATATTTGGACCCCTATTATTAAAAAATTAATATCTACGATGTTCCTACTTACTTAACATGCACAGTTCTAATTTATGCAGAAGATAAACAATTGCTAATAAATATTCACAGACGGCAGGACTGCTTACTGTTTCAACAATAAATCTGCTAACACTTGTACGGTTATAAGTTCAAATGTTATTATCTTGTATTTAACTACTAGATACAGCTAATTTATTGTACTTAGAAGATGATGAGGGTTAAACTTCATATAAGTATACTCCCTATTATTTGTACGATTAATGGCCCTTGTAGGCCGCTGAAATTATCCGATATTATAAATAAGTAAATAAATAAATAACACTGACGATAATAATCTATTCCCAATAGTATAAATCATTTTAGAGGTAAAAAGTCTTTGTTAAAACAACATGTCTCGTCTATGTGTGTATGTTACTACTTAGAAGTAATGAGGAATGGAGATAATTTAATTATATATTTTAACACTTTTATGACACATTAATGTAATTTTTAATATTGCATATAAAAAAAGCGCAGGGAGCTTTTTTGGAGAAAACCGTGCAACTGGAATGGACAGAATTTTGTTTTGTGTAAGTAGTAACATTCCGAAATGGTGAGACGTTCGACTGCAATAATGATATTGATACCTTTCCATGTCTGTAAAGTAATGCAAAGTAATCAAAAATCAAATGAATTGTATCTTCCCAATCCGTCTTTAGTCATTGCGTTTCCATGATAAAATGCTACTTACAAAAACGCTGTCTTATTTAATATAAATATATATTGTATATCGTATTAGTAAACATTTGCAGGTAAAAATAATATTTGAGTTTTTATTTGTAATAGACAAATGACAGTATTTATTTAAGATTAAATTAATCATTAATTTGTTTATCTTATAACGAGCAGATTATGTTTGCAAGTACATTGCAAGTACATTTCATTTTCTCTAACAAGTTTTGCCGACTCAATAAAAAGGTTCAATTCCCAACACATCAAATTTCTTAGTTTTTTCCTTCATTTTTTGTTTAATTAATACCAATTTTTAGAAAATCCCAAAAATACAATTTTTATCAGCATTGTGGAAGTGTCATTTTTTCATATATACCTTAACTTCAAATAGGACAAATTCTTACTTATTATACTGCGAATAATTTAGTACTAAACAACATAACGCAGATTTCAAAATCATTTTTCATCATTCATGGGTAAATTCCAAATATTTATATATAAATATATAACTACCATTTTGGTTTTTGAATGTCCGATAACGGATTCCTAATAAGCCCTATTGTATTTAGAAAATTTAAGGGGGAAGACCAGTTTGACGAGGGTAAAAGCAGGTCAATTTTCAGGAATTTTTTTCTGACGAAATATGCATTGTACATAAAATCTGTTTGGACCATCATTTTTATTAGGTATTGAAGTGTTTTTTAAAAAATCGTCGTTGAAAAATGTTCAAAATTGCCACCGTGGCGCTGCTTCACGCGTGGCTTGTTTTTTTGAGATATACAAACGGTGTGTATGAAATCGAAAGTTTGTGCGATCTGAAAAAAAAATAAAAAATATGGTCATTATCTACATAGTATTGGCTATCATGTAATGGGGCGTTTGTCAAAAAAAAATTTTTTCGCCGAGAAAAAAATTCTTGAAAATTGTTTGTTTTTTTTTTCGGCCAAAACTATTTGGTGATGCTATTATTGTTTAAAACAATCGTAAAAAAATGAATATCGAAAAAAGCTCCCATTGCACGATAAGTACTATCACAGAGAATATGTGATTCCAGTTTCAAGTTGATTGATCGATTGGAACTCGAGAAATCGTACACACCGTATTTAAAAATGTAGTTTACGGTAAAAGGTCGAAATCTGAATGAAAACAAATTCTGCCTGCTGTATCTTTTGTACCTCATTCTAGAGAGTTCAAAGAATTTTTCACCTATGAAATACCGTCGGCCGGATCTCTCTCCGCACTTTTGGCTCACTTTCTGATTTTTGCCGATGCATAGGAAGGGGTTAAAAGAGAACTTGATAATTAACCCCTTAACTGTCAGGCGAAAATCAGCTTAGCGATTTATATCCCATAATTGTAGTTATGGTTTTGGAGGTCGCTGAACCCGAATCTGAAATCAGATTTTCTGGATTCAAAATGGAGGGTCCAATATACGTATAATCCTCCTTTAGAGTAAGTTAAATAAAAAATTAAATTTAAATCTTTAACAAATTTTTCGGCAAACTAGTCAAGTTTGATCGCATTATCGTGATGGCCTTCACATAATTACAATTTATAAAACATGTTTTTCAGTTCCATTAACAAGTATTAAATTAACCATTTTTTTATCGTATAAACGTGGAAGTAAATAAATATGAGATCATATTTCTCATAAAAATTGCCGCAGAATATTTCGAAAATAAATTTCCGCATTTCATGATGTCACATTTTGCACAGAGAAGTTAACCGACACAATTTTATTTAAAAACAAGTCACCTGAAGAGAAACGTAAAACGGATACGGTGCAAATCTGTCAGAATCATTGACCGTTTAGTTTTGGAAATAAAGCTGTGAATAAAGTGCCAAATCTGGCTGGGCGCATCTGTGCACCCGTGTCGGTATACGGATATTATTTTACGTGGTAGTGGGTCGCTCATGTAGCATGTTTTTGTTCCGACTGGCGCTCCCGAAGGTTTTGCCTCGCAATCGAGGGAACGCGTGATGTGTCATAACGTTTGGCCGATGTTATCGTCAGCGGAACGCATTAAGCTCTGAAATTCAAACGTTTGCTTTTTTAGCGATTCGCCACTACCATAGTTAAGTAAATATTTCATATCTACTGTTCGGGGTAGTTACTGCGCTTTTCCCACTGATTTTCAAACCGTTTTCTACTACCACTCGATTCTGTATGACTTTCCAAACCGATGGATTCGATATTTTTCAGCTAATTTTGATACACAAAATCAATGTTTAATAATGAATATAATTGATTTGCAGGGAACAAAATACGAAGTCCGAATCCGTAAAATGATCAGTTTACGCTTACTGTGTATCTGAAATTAATGTTTTAATCTCAGGTATAGAATTCTACCTTCTTGATTCTCGGGCCGGCTTCGAGGTCCCTCGTATTCATTACTTAGGGTGTAAATAGAAATTTTGCGCCCTTGGTATAAAAATGGAATATTATGAATCGAAGGCGCAATTATCGCACTCGATGGATATCAGTATTTAGCACGTTATACATTCGATTTTTTTTAAATATACCGCGCATATGGATCTCGGTAACCACTCGATGGTTTGACCCTAGGTCGCGAAATTGCTCTTCGCGCTCAGACTGTTAAAATAACTGCCATACGTCGCCTGTTATTAAATAATTTGTGTACATATATGACTAATTCTAGAATTAATTTCTGGAATACTTGCATATAACTCTGTCTAAAATTACACTGCCAGAGCTAAGAAAAGTGCTATGCATTAAACCTACTATGCCAAGGCATACAGATATGTATGGAAGTACAAGAAACGAACAGAAAATGCGCAATTTATGTTCTTCTAATATTCATTTTCGCGCATTTTTCTTGCACTAATGAACAGCGCATTTTTTAGAGTGACATATTAAAATGTTAACCATGCAGGCAAGTATTTGGCGAATGTCAACGTTGTTATGAAACTGTACTTTTTAAGACCATATATGAAAAGAAGATGGCCAACTTTGTGAAATCAAAGTTACGGTGTAAATTCAGTTAAAATACAGTTCATAGATTTTTCATATTTCATTCTATTCTAAAATTTACATATAATTCAGAAAATTTAATCTGCTCCAGAATTGTGTAAAATCTTATTGAAATTGTTAAAATTATTTTTGAGTTTAAAAGTAAAAGATAAGTTAGTGTAAGTTTTATTCATTTCAAAATTCATGTTTGCAATTCAGCATTAGCGTAGTAAGCGAGAGGTCAGAGTTCGATACTTCCGTAGGGGTGTTTTTTTCTTATTCTAGATTGTCTGCTTTATTTGCAAGTCTTAAAACATACAAAAATAGTATAACATCTAAAGAAATAGGGTTAAAATATAAATATTATAAAAATTAAATTAATTCATTAATAATTTCAGCTATAATGATTTGTACAATTGTTTATTTTTTAGTTAATTGACATCCAATGTTTGTTGTTACATTTCTCACTTTGTTCATTTTAAATCTACAATTCGCCGATTTTACGTCCGAATTCGGTCCATTATTCGTCCGTTTTTTATAGGCGATGGATGTCATCCACGTTGATTAAATCCCATATTTTACCCATTGTCCGTCCAAATTTGATCCAAAAACGGACATACATACCAATGACATTTAGATGCAAAGTGAATGTGCCATGGACTGAAACCGTACCAACATTGTACATGTGATAATTGAATAAATACTTTACTCTGTAAAAAATGGTTTGTATGAAAGTTAAAACAACATACCCAAAAGAGTACCAAATATAACTATTTCTGAACTCTAAATGAAATTTTTCAAGAAACGAATAGAATTATAAACAGACGACTTAATAATCCGAAACTGTAACTTAATCTCCTATCTTCATAAGGATTCAGAATTATGCCTTGACCATTATTATTAATGCATATGAAAACAACAATTTTTCTGGGTAAAGTCGGTAATTATACATACAAAAAAGGATGTTAAATTTTGTATTAAAGCTGTTTCTTTAATTTTTAATTTCCATGGTTAAAAATGATATTTTACTAATTCTTAACTTTTTTTTGAATGTCTAAAGATGAATTTAGTCCTGAAAGAAGTCCCTCGCACATTAAGGAACGAAGCGTTCAATACATTTTGCACTGAAGTTGGTTTAAAACAGCTTTAGTGAACAATATTCTCTCTTTTTTTTTCATAAAGACCAACACAATGGCATAAATTACATTGTATACTTTAATCTACGGTCGAAGAAACCACACATAAAATATTCTCTTTTTTTAAGTGTAGTGACTGATGATACCAAGAAACCCTTTTTTTCATATGAATTAATCACCTGTCTTGTTTGTCAAAAACTGCTACTATGTTATAAATGAGGCAGTGATGCGTGAATTTATTCTTTGATTTTATAGGTTAATCACATTTCATGTAAATTAGGTTCCGATATCTTATAGGTTAAGTTAACTTAAGAAATGTTTCAATCCTTTTAAATATTTGTGTATATAACTTCCCAGTTACTATTAATTGTAGACAAAAAATTTATTTTAAGTATCGTAACTATTTATTGTTGAAATCGCAATGTTATAATTTTCGATAATTACCCTCTAGGAAGAAATATAATTTAAAATATGTTTCATTATATTTTCTTATGAATTTTCTTATATATTTTTGACACTATAATACCTGATTTTTTGAATTATCGAGCTGGAATTTAAATTATATAGCTAAAAATTGAATTACCAGAAATATAACTATTTTTATGCTTTGTAATAAGAGTATTTATGTTAATACAAAATATGTTCTGTTATTTTTTAAAAAATCACTGGGTTAATCGTCTACACTGAAAACCAATGAATTACTTCTAGAAATGCCTGACTAATAGTAATCGTTCACCCAGATAACTATAGCTAATGTCTAAATATGATCTGAATGTAACAAAAAATATGAGTAGATAGACTGTATATTCTTGTTATTTTTTCCGTGTATGTTACTGAAGATTTCGTCCGACTTCTGCAATTTTGTATATCTCATCAACTTTTTTTATTTGCTATATCTATCTACATTAAGCACTTGGAATAACATTTTGATCCTAAAATAACACTATTTGGTCTAATATATTTGAAAATGAAATACAACCACAGTTTCACCAACCTCATATAGTCGTAAATCTTGGACTGAAACAAGAATACACTACATACGAAAATTTAATGTGATTCTACATTTTAATATTTTAGAAATATTGGCATTTTGTCAATGAAGATTCTAAAGATCATATTCATAAACTATATTACAAACTATGGGCTTTCCTGAATCGAGGATTAAATCGATCTCGTACCAATTTATACGTAGTACACATAATATTAACGTTAAGGAGGATCCTCCCGGTTTATGGGGATTGCATCCCATAAATGGAACCTCTAAAATCGATACATTCATTTAGGTAATCAAGATACAAATCACCTTATACTAAGACGAGTTTGAATAATATTAGAATACAATCTATTCTCTAAAATAAACCAAAGTTTTAATAATTACAATTATAATTCTTAACATGATGGTTATGCACATAGCAAATATAGAAAAGAAATGGAGTATTTAGTTTACAAAATATTTACTCTATAGTTAATCATTTTCATGATATGAAATTAATATAAATTAAAATTTAAGATTTCAAAATAAAATAATGTTGACCTCGTCTACAGGGAAATATAGTCATCAACTTTTTACCTACCTATTATACTAAGTCTAGGACATGCATTGTATTATTATTATACGATTTTTGGATATACAGAAAAAAAAATGATTTGCTGGAGTGACTACTTAAGTCGAAAGATGTGGCACACCAAATCTGTATTCCCTGGCACTATTACTTAACCACTTAAGGCCCAAATATACAAAATTTCTTCATGAAGTTTGACATTATATTTTAGCGTTTAAATTCCACTGCAAAAATTGGACACTAGACATTTCTCATTGGTCAAGAGCCGCTCTTTTCAACTGTACATCTAAAAAATTTTCAAATTCTGAAACAAAAAGTTATACGTTTTTTTTTTCATTACTATTGTTTTAAAATTATGTCGAAAATGAATTTGCTCGAATATCTTACTTTACGTACTCTTACGACATAATTATCTAATTCTAAGGTACGAAAATGTCCTATTCTAAGGCTAAAAGATGGAAATGTCTGGAAAGAAGATATAGTATGGCATTAGAGAAATATTAAAGTTTTCACTACGTCGACATTTCGAAAAGTTCGACATTAATCGGATTACGACATTATTGGGTTAGAATATAAGGTTTAATTTAGAAAATACATAAAGGAAACTGAACCTTACTAAGCTTATTACTTCTAAAATTTACTGGCAAATATTGGAAAATAACTAAAAATCATATATTACCAATGGTTCTTGATCAGTTCTCAGTTAAAATCTTTATAATTCTTTAAATCGCTATAAATAGTAATTATAATTTTCCGTCAAGAGCCCGAATTTTAAAATGTGGATTTTCTTTTTTAATTTGCGCTTTTTAGCATAAATTACTAGTTTATCCGTAAACCAATTTAGACCACCTTCAATAATAAAAGTATAATTTCAGTTGTACAGATGCTGTAATTTTTTATTAAATTAATATAATCATAATTTTCTATAATTATATTGCAAGATGCGAATAAATATCAAATTGTAATTTTTTTTAATTTTCATTTTTCAGGTACGCTGCTTGTATTTTTAGTATTACTACAAAATTACATTTTTTGAAAATTTCACATTTTTTCATAAACAAATTTTTCCGAATCGAAAAAAATCGAATTTTCAGCATTTTCAGAATATTTTTTTAACAATTTTTTTACACAACAGGCGAATATTTTTCATTTTTTAGGGTGAATCTGTCTTGTATTAAAATTTTTTACGTTTATTTTAATCTCTTTTTCAGTTTGTGGTTGCCATTAATTATTCTTATAAATGACCATCTCAGTAAAAATTATTTCAAAATTAAAAAATTTTTTTTTGAAATTACAACCTTTTAGTTATATTTAAAAAACAGACTGCCATGACAGAATTTGACTAATGAATTAGTAGATTTGTATTCTTTATTAATAAAACACATTACTACTTTAATTAGTGACCTTTTCACTTCTTCATTAGTAGGTTTTTGACAAATTCAGTAGTTCTTCCACATATTTACAAAAAATTTGTTGTTTAATTATTCGTCAACTTGGTTCAAAACCGTTTACAACAAGATGGAAACAACAATAACGTCAATGCAGAAAATAATTCATATTTGCGAGCAGTAATCACCGAGTAGTCTATACATAAGCACTAATGTTAAAAATGAATTGACCGAAGGTAGACCGAATGTTGACTGAACTAAAGGAATAACAGCAACTCGCCCAGATCCGGTCTGGACAATTGCAGAAACACGAACGAATACTTTGCCGATAGCAACATTGGATGGGCTTCGCGATATCCCCATGGGGAATGACAACTCCACGTTCCTCTTTTTTCGCAGTGAGATTAACTCTCCAGTTTTTTTTACTCTATACAAATACTCCCGCATAATGGTCAAAGCGGAGGTTAAAAAGATCAATGGTTCAGTTTCCTGGTCGGTTTTCAGTTTGCCACTCGACCTTAAAAGCGCGCGTCGGTTTACCGAATCGCTATCAGCCGAATCTTTAAATGGGCAATCTCGTTTTAATTGCAGAAACGTTTCAATAACTTCCAGTTCCATTTTCAGATTCAATTTCAAGAGATTCCGGCCACTTTTATTTAAGCGAAGGAACTACCTTAAGCAAATTTCCGCGCCGCCGTTGCGGATTTAGCCCCTGTAGGATATATATATATGGGGCGCGTGGGACATCGGCCGGGAAGTCTCTCTCGCGAAACCGTATCCTCGTCTGTTCGAGATATCGATTTACACTTTGGTCAATAGTACGCCCGGTTATTCCGGCGTAATGCTGCAAAGGTCGGCGTCCACGGTGTTAATTTGCAAAGTCCACTGAACGAGAAATTAGTTAAGGCTGCGGAGAACCAGTCAGTTTGCTATTCCCGCGATTCCGAGTGGGCAAGGACGACCGGGGACGTAGCTGAAACCGGAAACCGGGGAGCAATCTCGTCCCGAATACGTTTCGATTCCGTATTAAAGCGATCTCCTGATGAACAATATATACAGGGCGTCAAAATTTGGAAAAAAGAAACCGATAATGCTTTCCTGAAGGTGCACAATTCGAATCTGACCTCAAAGGAACTCCAGTAGAGATATTTTGAAATAAAACGTTTTTTGGCTAAAATCGAGGTCGTGTAGACTCTGGAGATCATTTTATTTTCTGAAAAATCAACTTTGAAAAGTAAAGGTCATCCGCTCTGAATTGCTGTCTTTACCTACATCAATGCGTTGGCGAAATTGCATTCTAAATTTGTTGGACTGAAATTTCAGTCCAAAGGGGTTAAATAGGTAATCCTGGCCAGACTGAAAATGCTATGAGTTCTATTGGACTAAATTAGCAGTTCAATGGAAGGCTGATAATCCTTTGAACCCAAGTTTTCATGATATCGCGTACCGCAAAGTATGTATCAGCTGACTCCAAATAATTGTGTAACTAATGCTTGCGTTTTATTATTTTTGTAATTTGGTAGTTAAAGCAACCCTATAATATGAATTTGAGGTTATGTTATGTAACCTCCCCTACAGCTCATACTTCATTCTTACCTCAATTGGATTGAATTCTCAAACCACACCAGTCATTGGACTGAAATTCTTCACCCCAAACATTGGACTGGGTAAATCCATAAGACTTAACTTTCAGTCCTAAGGGATTGGTTGTGTATTTCAGTTCTATTTGGATTAAAAGTTTCAGTCTAACAAATTTAGAGTGTGGATACAACTAGACACATGCATAGTACAATGGTCTCATGAATGCCATAATTCATCATCAATGATTTAAATGACGAAAACAATATGAGTCCGAAATATTTTTTCGAATTCATCCAAGTGCAACTGCACAATTAGTACATACTTTCATACTAATAATATTGTACATGCTCAATTTTATTTGTTCGTCACTGGAGGGACTTTACGACAACAAATTAGTTGGTGACCTGAGATATTGTACTGATGTTTGCAAAAAATGAAGTTTTTTGGAGTTCTAGGATCTCTAAAACCTGATGTAAGTGGTCAAATTCTAATGGAGCACATCAAAAACCGAGAAGGTATTATCTGCTTCTTGGTTCTAAAGATTCAAATTTTGTGATATTGAAAGCTCAAAAAAGCTCAAAAGAGATCGTACGAGGCTATTTCAAAAACACATTAGTACCATTGGATATGATATCACAACACTTTTATTTTCTGAATCATCAGAACTGGTTGAGCGGCTCTTTGCAAGTCTTTCGAAAGTGAGAAGACTCGGGTAAATTCGAGGACGCGACCGTAGTAAATGACCAACGTTTACGCGCAATTACCGCACGGTCAATTGCCACACGTAAATTCGCTAATTCATTATCTCGATTTAATATAATAGCTGCGAAATATATAGAAATTGATACGGTGCTTTTTTAACGTCCGCTGTTTGCGCATTCTGTTTTATTGCGCTTGGACACGTTTCAATAAAGTGTACGTTTTAATTTTGACATGAATTTTACGATACGGGCGTTAAAGTCGAATATGCAGAATTTTCGGAGTGATTGATGCTTCGCGCGTTTATGAACTTAATGCGTGACACGGGACTATTATATATTTACTGTTTGATTTTATAAAAGTATATAAAAACATTCTGTTGTTCTAACATTTTATTCATTTATTATGTCATAACAGATTATACGTATTTTAAAACTGGGATTGGGCTTGATTTGGTCATACTTTAACGGATACTGAAAATGTTATTTAATATTAGCTAATTATTGTTTATTTCACGACAATAATAAAATATCAGATGGAAATTCTTGGTATTTGTCGGTCTGTTTATATACATATTAATTTAAGTAAACATAAATAAATAACTGTTCAGACGTCTCTGATATGTCAGTGCACGTCGAGTGAGTTACTTAATAATCTTCTTATATGCAAAATTGTGGAAAAAAATAACTTTTGAGTTTTAAAATTAAAAAAAAGAAACAGAAAAGTAGAAAATATTCCCCCTAGCGCCTAAAACTTGAACTATTGTGAAAAATGCGTTTCGCACCAGGATGTCATTTTGTGCTCATATTTTATTAATGGTCGAGAAATAAACAATGATTAATATTACACAATGGTTCTCTTTACGCACAGCAGGTAACGACATAAAGTTGAGTACGTATTTTAATCTGTCTTAAAGGTTTATCTAAGCCTTTAAGTACATTATTTTTTTTTCAAAATTAAAATTAACTGTCGCGGCCAGTGCAAGAATATCATTAGCCCTGCTGAAGAGCACAAAATGACATTCTGCTGCGAAACGCATTTTTCAAAATAGTTAAAGTTTTGGGGGCTCGAAGGGATATTTTCTACTTTTCTGTTTCTTTTTTTTTAATTTTAAAACTCAATAGTTATCGTTTCCATAATTTTGCGTATAAGAAGATTATTAAGTAACTCGTTCGACGTGCGTTGACATCCCAGTGACGTCTAAACAGTTATTTATTTATGTTTACTTAAATTAATATTTATATAAACGCACCGACAAATTCCAAGAATTTCTATCTCATATTTAATATTAGCTAGCAAAAGTTGTTAGTTGCACTTACTATTCGAAACGTAATTAGAATGTTAGTCATTCCAACTAATAAACTAACTAATTAGTAAGACCAACAAAAGGTTGTTTATTACTGTAAAAATAGTTAAATAGTATAATTCACCGTAGTTGATATTAGTTAACAAAAATTAATCAGTTACTACAACTAACGAAAGTGAGTACACGTTACTATTCAAGTAGCAAACTATCGAAAATTCGACTATTTTTTGAGGTCTCTCTTTCGAATGGCGTATGTGTGTAAAATTTTGAAAACAATGGCATTTAACTCTTCTTTTTTTAAAAATATCCAACAAACTCAAATTATTTTTCAATTCCAACTTTTTCGGTTACAGCACTTTCTAGGTACCATATAAGCTATCAGAAATGTAATCCCGATAGTTATACTTTGAAAACGTGGGTGGCATGTTTCGATTTTTTTTTATTTCTAGGTCACGATAGCGAATATAAGCTCAACATTTTTAGAAATTGTACACATGGCGAGTAAATTTGAGAAAAATACGCTCGAATTTGATTGTAAGTAGTTACTTGTTTTTTTTTTGTGCTGATTATTTATTTGAAATAATAATTAAAAAATCAAAATGTCGTCTAAAAAATTGCTGTCCACGAATAATCACCACGGACATATTTATATAAAAGGCTGAATGTACCAAGTTTCGTCATTCTGAAATAATCAACTTATACCATCGAATTATGGCATTAAACATAATTTTGTACAAAAACTCTAATATTTTGTAAATATTTGTCCGCTATATTGTAATCAGCATTTTTAATTTCGGAAATTTTATGTACAAATATCAATAAAAATTAAAAATATCTGTAAGCTATATTGGATTTGCCATTTTGATATTAAATTTTACTGCTATAGGTTTTTTTCAATAAGTTTTTAATGGAAAGAAAACCGACTTTTTCTGAAATAATTGTATGTATCTTTACCCTGGAAGAAATTTGTCCAGTTTTCGGTTACACTGTCCAGTTTTGCTATACTTTTATCATGTAAAAAAAGTAAACTAGACAGAAACTGGTCAAAAACTAGAATCCTTTTCTACCAGGGTACTTCCGATCGTATTTTTTAACATTTTTGAGGCAGGATAAAAATTACTATCCATATTACATTAAAAATGATACGTTCAGATTTCTTTTGACTTTGATCAGAAATGAGAGCGGAAAAGTGTCACAAAAAATCGGCTGTTTGGGACTTAATGGGTACTAAAACATTTAACGCACTGAAATTTACTTCAGCCTGAGTTTATTTTTAAAACAAATGAATAATAATACAATTTTTTTCGACTTTATGTTTACTTTATTCACAATGAATGTGCCCTGCAAGAGATTTTGGCATATCCCGATAACTTTTGACAATAGAAAAAGATTATAATTAAAATAAATAAGCGACGAGTAGCGATGATAAATACTTCTGGTTAGCATCCAAGATGATCATTTAATGTTCTTTAATCGTTTTAAAGTAGGTGCAAGGCGGTTATGACATCAACATTATGTAAACTATTTTGGTAAAACTGCACAAAAACTACGTCATCTCTTGTATTATTTGTATGTATTTTTTCTTTAAAATATAGATACAATTAGCGTTTCATTTTCATGAAATGAGACACTGAAACATTTCGTTTTTCAGTAATAATATATTTCATTAAAACAGTACTAATATGTACTGCTGTCATCAGAAAGTTTTCAGGATAGTTTAGGTGCACATTACAGAATGACGAAAAAAAGTTACTGCGAAATATGTCTTTCAAAAAACGATTGTCTTTAATGGAATGCCTGAAGAATCAGCAGATGATATTAAGTCCTAAATACAGTCACTATTTACACAAATAAAAACGATACTGTCAAAACATATTTAATGCTGGATTTACTTCTTTACTTATACCGTCATTCAAAATTATTTTGACATCTTTGGAAATTAAATTGGAATTTTTTTGTAGGGCTTTTTGACATTAGCCAGTGGTCCCTGCAGAAAATCGAAGATTCCTTGCAATTCCCATCAGTACAGACTGGTATACATTGAAGCGCAACGCTTGGATTTGTACGCTCGATATTCCTAAGCTCTAGGTAACAAGGTCGGTTTAATGGTTTTCGGAACAAGCTGATGATGGGATCGGTAGGAGCACCGGAGACAGAAACCGTTATTGCGGTTTCAGTACAATATCCTCTACTACAAGACAATGTGAAGAAAGCTCGGCTAAAAAAAGTGGCTACCATTAATCGTTGTTATTATATTCTTTCTAACACAAAGTGTTACTTATATAGTTTAACAATTATTCCGTCCAAAAATTTTTGTGACAAGCGTCAGTTTTGTCAACTTATTCTTAAAATACGAAAAATTCGTCAGTGTACCGAAAAGTTTTTGCTATCAATTGTTTTCGCGAGAAGAAACGTCAGTTCGAGAGTAAACTTCGCTTAATTTCAGAAAAGTGCTTTGACGCGTCGGTAATTCGTTGACGCGATAACACGCGACTTCTTTTTAGTCGGACTCGGTTCGCGCACGCTAACTTTCGAATGAGACAAAGTTTCCTGTTTAGAAACTTAGCCTGCGAAAAGTTTCATTGCACGAGTTTATAGAAAAATCGACGACGAGAAATAAATCTATTTTTCAAAAATCTCGACGACTGACGCGCAGATCGAAATATACGACGAGGAAGTGAGATTTAGAGACTGACCGGTGCGTCGAAAAATATGGCCTCGCCTTTTGAAAGCGGACATTTGCAGGAGTTTTATATTCGTGTAAATTATATGCGGGTACTCTTGGCAAACGACCGCCAGAAAGTCTTAGACGAACCGCTTAAGGAATCCTCTGTTTACCGATTACAGGATTCGATGACGATTCTAACGGAGTTCGTAGATCACGCAAACGATAAACGCAAGGACGACACAGAAGTAACAATCAGTACTCAAATGACCTTTAGCATTTGATGCATTTATCTTCCTATTCAGAATGACGACGCTAGAGTCTAACTCAGCGATCCAATGGATCTATTATAATAGGCTTCAAATTAACTTCGCCTTGTGGAATACACTCGAATTTATTTGAATAAGATTCCTCCGCGGCTTTCCTATATGAATTCGCAAAGAGATTATTTTCTTGAACTTGTAAATCCGATGTTATTTAGTCATGTGAGAACGTGAAGTACGAGAAACAGGTTTTTCATACATTTTTATGTTGTAATGCAAATCATTGCACGGTTTCGGTTTACCTGAAGTCTCGAACATGATCATGGTAATTACCTTCTCGAAGGGTCGTATTTATATATGTTATTATCAACAACATTATCTGTGAATACGAAAACCAATTTGTTACCAAAGCAATGTAAGTCTATAGCAATTAAAAAATGATTTGAAACTCTGACTATTGCCCTTAAGGGTAGTCTTGACAATCCCAATGGCGTTTTATGATCTTGCGACTGACTTTTGCCGGATCCCTTGACTATTCAACGATTATGACACTGAGGCAGAGTTGTCACGAGTTCTCAAATAATTCAAGTAGGTTGAAGGAAGGTTGTCTCTTACACTTTTCTTTCCATTATCTTACCTACGGATGGCATAAAATACTAACCCTTCAAGAAACTGTATCCATATGCTTTACGTGGAAAACATTTACGCAGTGCAGTTTCTACCACGTGCAAATCACATTTTGCAAATCCAGTCGGTCGAGGTCGGAGCATGGTTAATCGCCTGACTCGCTCTTGATGGCCAAGTGTACGACGAAACGCGTAATGCGAATTTGTTTTAACGACGATATACCCAGGGAAATGATGATGTTCCGTTCGCGGTAACGTCGCAACAAAAGCTACGACTGTAAAGTGAGGCTAATAATTTCGCGAAAAAGACCGCAGTGCACTTCGGGGGTGGTCGGATTACTTCTTAGTCGCCGTGAATCTTATGCAAGTCATTCCGAGAAAAGCCCTGTCATTTGAGGGCTGATGCGTTTACGAGAAATCCCGGAAATCTCGCTCGTTTTCTGCGCTTTAAAAGCGCAATGATTACGCGCCAATTCTATTCGCATAATTTAAGCTACTGATATGCGCTGCTTTTTCGAGAACTACCCCAAGATATTTTATGAGAACAATTGGTGAAGTCATTTGAAGGAGGTAATGTCATGTTTAGGTGATAAAACATTCCTTTACGGTAGATGCTCCCTGGTTCTTTATTCTTTTGTATCATAACGGTAACAATAATAACCTGACATTTGTTTCTTTGTCATTCTATTCATAGTGTCTTTGAGCAACTGAATAAATTATCTTTTTCTTTTATAGTTACCAGGTTTACTTTTTGTTTGTTTTTGTATATATTGTAAAGGAAGTTATTAATTAAAAATAATAATTTTTTGTATTACACTACTCTCGGCTCTTTAAAATCTTAAGACGTTCAAATCTACTGAAAATTGTAAGGTTATTTACCGTTTTATTTTAAAAACTAAGAAATAAATAGAGAGAAAGTGAGAGAAGGGAGAAAAGAGAGAGAGAGAGAGAATAGAGAGATAGAGAGGGAGAGAGAGAGAGAGAGAGAGAGAGGAGAGAGAGAAATAATATTTCAAAATATATTCGAAATATTTCAACGACCCCATCACTTGACTTATTGGTCCTTGCTTCTGAATCGGGAAGCCTTGCTGGGCTCGACAGTCTGATTTGAACCTTTGTCAACATTGGACACATCCCAAAAGTTAAGAAAACTGTTGACCATCACGAGGATTCATAATCACCGGCCTCATGGTCTATTCAAAGTTATCGGTCCATCATTTCTCCGTCGGATTTCTTAAACGACGCGAGTTCTAAACAATTTTAACATCCACGGATAAACATTTTGGACATGCAATCCCCATGGAATGTTATTCGACCACCATTGACGCTCTAAATACGTGGATCTGACGTCAACATCCAAGAAAGCATCATTCGAATCAGGGTATTCTAGTTTCACTTAATTCTCTGGTCTCAATAAAATTCAATTTGGCCGATTCAATATTTATTATAATTAGTTTTCTATCAAGTATTGGCTGTCACGAATATCTTGTTTGTGTTTCTTATTTTTTTATTATAATAGTTGTTACCGATCATTGTGATCATTCACCTTGTAAATGTCTTGTAAATAAAAGTGATTTTAAACAAAAATTAACACAAAATATATATAGCTATATTGTATTGATGGCCTCTGAATTTTTTCCACCTCAGATTTAGAATTCAACGACGTCATGATGAAATTGGTAGAATATTTTTATAATTTTGTCCAAACAAGCATCAAAGACAGGATGATAGGAATGTGAATTATGAAGTGACAAATGTCATCTATGGTTCACTTGACGATTTATCTATAATTTGCTTAAAATTGATTCTCGAATCCATGTACTTGAATTGAATGAATTTCAATTGTTTATTAAATTTGCATTGCTTGTGAAATTACCATTGACATAATTCGTAATTCACTATGAGCGATTTCAGGAGCTACTCTACCATTGAGTGTCGCGCGAAACATCAGCCTGTCGATTATTCTAATTATTCCGGAACTTTCGACACAAGTTGGATTCGAGGCATAATCGACGTCGTGAATAGTCACGAGCAGGAGATCGAGGAGCAGAAGTCGGTCTTGGAATTATACGGCGCCCACGGGGCGCTCTGACGAGCTTAATCGAATTTTTGGTATGTTCGCGGTGTTCTCGGAGGTGGAATGCAAAACAAGCAATTAATCTGAAAGAAAAGACTGCAATGTTTGACGAAAGTAATTACGAGGGAGGTTTGTAAGAGAGAAGCGAAAGAATGAGCGAGATAGAAATTGGGATGAAAAGCGGCTGTCAGGAGACCTTCTTGAAAGTTCAAAAATTTGGTGTCCCGTTCGGGTATAACGAAGAGTCCTTTCATTCTTCGAATTTTCCCGCGGAAAATTAAAAAAGATCACTGAACGTCGACAGAGATGAGAAGTTTAATTGATTTTTAAATTTCTTAAAGGGCCAGTATTAATAAGCGTCGATTTCTCAGAGAAAATTCGACATGTTTGAAAAGTCGAGTCATTACCACCTATCAAATTTAATTAGATTCTGGAGTTTTTCCCCTTTACAAAGTCTTGACTGAAACTTACGTTTTATTATAAAATAGTCGAAGGTAGTTTGGTTTTACAAAATTGACATGCGTTCTGGGAAAAATGAAATTAAGTAATGATTAAACGGTTTAATAAGAATTTTAAGAAGTCTGTTATTTATTCTGATAAATTAAATAACTAACCAGATTAAAACCTTTCGGTTCCTGTAATTACATAGGACCACAAGAAAAATTTGTTTCGAGATCACTTGAATCTGAAATAGTGGATCTTATAGATTTTTAGCCGCTGAAAACGAAGCCGTCATTTGATTTGGCCCCTCGCGTCAGGATTTTAAGACATGATTGATCCGAAAAATACTCAAAAACATACTGTTTGGCAATTTAAGGTTAGGATGTTTGAAAAACGATGAGTTAACTTGGGCAAAGAATTCGTTTTCAGCGCCTAAAAATCTATAAGATCCTCCACTTCTGATTCAAGTTGTGTCAAAAAAAAAATGTTGCCGTCTTGTGTTATTTTTTAAAAGTACCTTCAGTGATTAATTACACAGGACCTCAAAATAATTTTTTAGGAGAGATAACTTGAATCTGAGGTCCTGATATTTGACATATCCTAACCTCAAATTGCCAAAAAGGATACTTTTGGCTATTTTTCGGAACAAATATCTTCGAATCTTGATGTGATGGGTTAATTTGGGTTACAAATTCGTTGTCAGCGCCCAAAAATCTGTGAGCTCCACTATTTTTTATTCAAGTGATCTCGAATCAAATTTTTTTGTGGTCCTGTGTTATTTTTATCAGTTGATTCAGTACTTGTATCATAAATTTAAATAGCGCACGTATAATCTGAAATGAAAACTCCGAAATCTCAATGAATAAAAATGAAATTTCACTGTATTAGCGTGCAAAAATCACTTTCCTGGCAGTGTTGGTTGAAAATGCGAAAAATACAAAAAAATCTAGGTCACAAAAACAACAACCGACACATCGACTGCATGTTGACAAACCGACAACACAAAAACCAAATATTTTTTATGTTAAAATATACCAAAATCTTATTGAAAAAAAAGTGATACACAAAATAAAACGAATCTAATCGGTATCCAAAAAAACCAATTCCACTTCTGATATTTATGCCAGAACAAAAATATAGGTCATTAGTTTTCGCCAAAAACATAAATTTCATCTATTTGTTCACTGACAAGATAGTGGACCATAGAAATATCGATTTTTAATAAAAAGCACTCTCTGCTTATCGCAGACCACACTGGCCCGTATTCAGCCTTGCGCAATCTTAAAAAGTCTACAAGAGTGACTTTCGCCTTACACATTTCCAGGAATCGCTTTCATTTTATTATCTCTAGCAAAAAGCTTTACATAGTTGATAGAAGATGGTAAAATAAACTACATTTGCATTCGAGTACGTGAAAGTGTAACCTGGTGTTATCAAAGTGGTCCGTTGCTGAGATCGTCATCGTGGTTATGTAAGACGATACAGCTTATCCGAAAATAATTTATTTTCGATATACCTGCCGCATTATATATAGATATACTCATTGCAATAAGTTATGTATAATAGGGCCATATTTATTTCTTATACGTATGTGCGTTCTCGGGCGTTAAGGCTTCGTTTTCAGTGAAAGGGAATCCACCGTTGAGAAACGGTTACGGAGATAACCGCAACGACATCGTCATCCCAAGTATGTACCCAGAGTACCAGAAAATCAGAAGTAATGTGAGGATAAACCTCAATTTGCCGTAGTAGAAATTTGCATGCATTTATAGTTACTACATACCTAGGCGGAACGCAGATACGTTTTCATTTATTCTTTCCTTTGGGTACCTTTATGGCATTTCCTTCTTCACAGTTTCTTGGATCTTTTCGCCGAAAATTTTTACGTAGTGATTTACACCGATTTTCAACTTTTGTTTTATTCAATTCCATGAATACAAATTTAAAATACAAAGAAAATATCAAATTTAAACATTTTGTTTACTTATGCTATTATGTTTGATGATAATCAATTCAGTTGTGGCCTGAAGTTCCGTTATGTCGTGGAAAAAATTTTATGAAATTCCTTTAGTAAATTAGGTCAAAGAGAAAACATTTTTTTTTTAATTTCGTCCATTCAGGATTTTTAATATAGTTTTGTATATTTTGAATGCGTTCAATATAATAGTTGATAGTTCTTAAATCAAGAATGTACCTCAGGAGAGGGTGGAATGAGGAACACTTAAAGATGCGAAGTTAATTATTTTCCTCAAAACTGTTAGTTAAAACGTTACATATGGGGCGTATTTTCACCTGCAAAGATTTTTTGTTGTAATATTTGACATAAATGCCATTATATTTTACTACTTCACAGTTTGAAAGTAGCAATATAAGGACGCTTTTGTAATGTTCACGGTATCATGTAGTAATATGAATAATAACTAAACGTCTTGAAATACAAACCAAGTATTTTGTACTTATCGAATAAAGAATTGTATTATCTACAAACTTTTTTGTAAATTCTAGTCTCGTCATTGACGAGTGTCAGTAGAAAGTAGTACATCATGTTGACAAAATTACTTCTTTCGGTGAAATATATCACTACATATTTTGTAATTATCAGTCGAATTAATATGAATATTTAGAAAAAAATTGTAAGTAAAAACCCTGAAACCGGCGGAATTACTGTAAAATTAAATTTCTCGAATAGAAAATACTACTGACTATATTGTACATGTTAATCGAATCAAAAATATGATAGGAATGATGTCCCAAAAATTACTATAAATAATTGTAATATGTTAAATAAAGTATTTAATTTCTTCAACTAGGCATACCAATTCTACATTTTGTGTCTTATACCTACAGAGTATTCAAATTCTTCTTACAAACTTAACTATATTTAATATTTCACATATCAATTATTTGAATTACAATCGTAGATTTCACATGTGTAAATAATATTTGCTATCTTCCACATTTAATACAAAAAGTATTAAAATTTTCTTTTGTGATATACGTTAATTTGGTTCAAAAGTAGTAGTATAGTTTAAAAAAATTATGATACAATATGTTACTTAGGTCATAAAATCACAAATTTGCAACTGACGTGATTTTTTACGGCCAATTTTCAAAGGACGTGATTTTTGGCTATTTTAAAAAAGTGGCTGGACTGTGAACCACCCGTCAAATCCTGATGAAAATCGGAAAAATCGTGAAACACTTATAATGTATGGAAAAAAATTGTATGGAAAACAAAAAGTGAATTTATTTACAATACTTTGAGAGGGAAACAAGTAAAGTACAAGTTGTGAAAGTAATAAAGCAATGACTTTACTTTGGATTAACAATCAGAATGAATGGCTAAAATAAATAAAATAACAAAAAAATAATGAAATAATAAAAAAACATGAACGTAACACAAATAAAGTAAAATGACATAAAAACACTTTATTTTAATGCATCTCATGATATTTGACAGTTCTGATACAACTCTAGCCTGAAATACATTTTTTTTACAGAAAATTACAATTATTATCAATTGTGCAGACGAGCTACAAACCTCAGAATAGAAACATTGACAAAATTAGTGTGCATATTCTATCTTCGTTTATCATAGTAAGTTTAGCCACTCAGTACAATTGGTCATAAATTACATTCATGAGTGGCAATAATGATTCTAAAGTAGTTAAAAATAACAACGAATCTACTTGATAGAATGAGTTGCAAAATTTACTTCAACTACTTTAATGTTTCGACGTGTATTTCTTTTTTTAACTGCTAATCATTAAATTTAAAAAATACTAAAATAATTAGCTGAATCGAAAGCACTTATTGAACTAAAAATATAGTTCGTTTTTATCACAGGTAAATGAATGAAAAAGAACATAATTTTCGTAAAAAGTCATAAGTTGAAATATATATTGAAATAAATTTCAAATCTGAATTTTTATTCGGTTTTTAATGTTCAAAAGGAATATTTTAATATTAAGGTAAAGGAATTTCTTCTCGGTAGAGGGTTTTTGAGTCATGTCATAGGATAAACTTTTTGGGAAGCTGCATCTCTGAATTTGACGGCATAGTTCAGAAATTCAAATATGAAGAATATTAAGGGAATGTTACAGGTACAAAATTATCTCTATTTAATACACCTTTAAAAATGTTGAAAAAATTATTTCTGTAGAAATTTTAGACGAGGAATAAAGTGGTACTAGAACAAAATCTGTAGACAATTTTGTTCATGCATAAATTTACTTAAAACAATGAATTTGCCTTTTCGAAAAAGGCCGGGGAACAAAGTTCCGAAAATCAACACACCGAAAGGCCAATATTTCGATATAGCATGGCTCCAGCGTGATTTTCATCACTTTGTTTTTGAAAATTTGGCAAAAAGAAAGCAAATTAAAATTCCTTGGACTCGCGCAATATCGGAATTTTAGCGTTTCGGGGTTTTGATTTTCATAACTTTGTTCTCCGGCCTCGAAAATATGCTATAAAATTTTTTTAAATGAATTTAAAAAGCCCAAAAAATAAGAGGGAACGTAAAAACACATTTTCTCAATAATTACGTATGGATTTTGAAAAGTTCGATTTTTGTTAAACGAAAATTTTTTTATGGTTAAAAAAAATTGTTATTTGGGTCGAAATAAATTTTTCATTTTTAATTCTAGCACCAATGAATTCTAGGTCCAAAATTACGAAAGAAATAATTTTGTTGACCATGTATTTTTATGCCAAAAAAGTTACGTACCGATTAAAAAAATTTTTTTTTAAGAAAAAATTTTGTTATGTCTAAAAAAAATTGTTGATCGAACAATAAAAATTGAAATTGAACTCCACATCAGAAATTACTTAATAGAATTAATCTAATAACTTATTTAACTTACTTGTATTTTATAGAACTTAGTTTTGGCCTGCACCCTCTCCTTAAAGTCCTTCGAAACTACGTCAAACTTTTTTAAAGATTAGGTGTATTTCAACAATGTCGATTTCCCAAATTATAAAAAAAATGCGAATTCGAGGAATTCACAATTTTTTTATACCTTCCAGAAGCAGAGGATGTATGTAGAAGTAGTGCACGAAAAAAGTGGATAGTTACCCTAAATGCTTAAAAGTAGTAATTAAACACAAAAGTAGTGAATGTTACGAAATAAATAGTAAATCCAAGAAACTAATATTTATTATTACTAGTAATTTTAAATAGTTAAACTAACTATCGAAATTTGTAAAATCTGCCTCTTAATACTTTTTGCATTTAAAGTAACTACTTTTTGTAAATACGAAACGAAACTTCCAACATTTTTAAGTATACGCCGGTAGAGGAGACAAAAACATTTTAATAAACTAATTGATACGATTTATTCTGATGTATTTAGAGTCATGAAAAAGAATAGCATATTTTGACCTTCAGTTTTATGTTGGTCACTGTCTTAAATAAAAGCTCCAAATATGTGATTTCTTTAATTTATTAAAATTACAAAATACAAATATAACACAAATTAGTTTGCACAAAAAAGATAAAGCAGCTCCTTCGATAAGTTTATGATAAGAGGGTAACCTAGGGGTCCAACCACTACACAGGTTAACACATTTCGTCAATTGTGGGGAATCATTTTACTTCTAGGTTCAATTATTATTCATGCTTTTTTGCGTTTTATTCTTCCTTGCCGCGATTATACCATTTAATGAATAAATAATACAACCATCGCTTCTTGAGCTCAAAACATAACTTCTCTGTCTATCTCGTATTTGTTTGTTGCTTGCGAATTGCAGAGATTTTTGCAATAATTGATTTAGCAGGAATGTATTTATTATAAATCATGATAAATATTAGTTGCGCTTATATTTAAAAAATTGCAAATCAATAACAATAAAATCTGGTATCTCCATCTAGAAAAGTGAGGCATGTTTACTACTCTTTATAGTTAGAGCAACAAGTTCTGTCGTTGCACAACTCTCTAAATCTGAATTAATTAAAAACTACCAATAGAAAATTAAAAGTAAGTCACCAAATGTATTAATAATCATTTTTGCTAATAAAAAGTTAAAATCTACTAATTTGTTACTAATTCTACAAATTACTCAACTAAAAATGTCGATATCTACTTGTAGATTAGTAAGATTTTACTAGTGAATTAGTATTTTCGTACTATTTGTCAGTAAGAAACTTACTAATTGATGGTAAAAAAACTACTCGCTGCAGAGAGTAACCAACTATTTTTATCCATGTAATATTTCTAAAATATTTTCGCCCTAACGCTTACCTAAAATAAATAGTTTATATGCGTACTTGCTTTATAATATCTCTTAGATGATATGAAAATGGGGAATTCATAATGATTATGAATTACATGTGTTTATTATTTAGTATACATTGATTTAGATGTTACAGCTTTCTTGCGTATTCCTTTTATATCCTGGCAAAGGAAGAGTTAAAAAGTCTTCGTTGTTTATGTCATGTTTAGTATATGCTGCATGGATCACTCTGTATCTTATCTTAAATGTGCTTTTTTAACATGTAAGACAAGTAAAATGAATAATCGATGCAATACTCCATTATAATGTACTTACTTAGGCATACTAATGAGCACATTTGGCATCGAGCGATTAATGAAACTAAAAGTGAATTATGTAGGTGCCCTGAACATCTTTATAAAAAAATAAAATTCAAAGGATTCATATACTTTTCAACAAGAAATTGAACCCTCGCGTTGCCGCAACAATGTTACGTCGACAAATTCGGTCAATAACAAAGACCATTTTTGTTTCACATATCTCGCAGAGAGCATCTCAAAAATGCGATATTACAAACAAGGTATGCAAGTAACGAATTGTGTATTATATATTCAATTCCCGCCTGAACTCATTTTCGAGAAAGCAGATTTCTAAGAAGGGAGCGCGTAATTACTGACTTACAGTTCGTAAGATTAATCCGAAGAGATTAAAACACGGATACGGATATTTTTCAAGTGTCAAGTATGCTGCTTGAAGTAAAGGAAGGAAACTAATGTACAAACGACTTCGCATTTGTTTCTGTTCTTCGATAAAACAAGTTCCCATGAATCCTAAATTGCGCATTTTACCAAATCGCACCCGAGATAAATAATTTTATTATAGCACTCGCACCCAAGAATTTCAATTTCTGAACTGTTATTACGATACTTGTCTTCTTCTATCCCGGGCTTAATCGGTAAGGTAGATTGGAGTAGTCTTCGTGTTCATTGCTTACATTTTTGGGGTTATGTTTGTGGCTATTTTCTTGGATAACTAAAATCAACTTGAAAAATATACTTTTTATATTGTGGTCCAATAATATCTTAGACGAACCTCATTTTTTAACGGTATTACTCATATTTCTTCAATTATATTGTAGACGCTTATTTCAAATGTAAATGTAGCCATAAACGAAGGGTTATTTGTGCCACTTTTATATCGCATAAATGCACAATTGGTTGTTTCTTGACGAGTCCTGCCTTTGGGATATAATACAGTAAAAGTGGCTATATTTGATTATTATTTTTTGGTCAGATTTCATGCAACGTCTAGGTCTGTATGGCAATGAAAGTGAAGCGTAGTATAATGCTGACATTCCTTTGTTATGGTGTTTCATGCTCTCGGGAGACATACCTACCTCACAGTATTTGCGAAACATTTTACTGCCGGACAGAGCCATACTTAAGTTAGACGCATTCTGCGTCGCTTGTTTTCCAAGAAGCTTGGGAAATCTGCAACCAATTTCCTTCCTTAACTGAATAAAGGTGAAACGTAAACAGTATTTCGCGAAGTTTTAAATTTGTGAATTTCTTCATTCTAAACAAGTTAGGTTGTACTTGATGCTTAATAATGAAGCATCGTACTTACTAAAATATTGTAGTCAAAGTGGATAGAACTAAATATGAATTATAATGTAATATTTAACAGAAATTTAGGTTAAATTAAGACTAAACTAAAAATTGTAAAATATTACATTAAACACTGTACTAAAAATATTTTGCTGGTTGATTCTTTATCATTCCCTGCAGAACACATGACACAAAGGTGCCATTTTCCGTGGGATTGTCGGACTGAAATTGAATATTTTGAAACGCTGACATTTTGTTATCTCCAAAAATGTAGTTTGTGAGAAACTGAAGAAAATTTTTTGTTGAAAAAACTCCAAAGAATAACAAAAAAATTCTCAAAATGTTCGCGTAATTTTACTACTAACAATTGATAAACGTTTAATCAATAGTACAACGGAGGTTATACTTACAAAAATGAAGGGATGTCTTATGCACAGCTAAAATGATGTAATATAACATTTTATTTTCACAACCTGATGAACCCTCACCACATGTTGAGATTTTTTGAAAACTCGAGAAAAATGCATTTAAAATTTTACATTTGAATTTAAATCTATGTAAATATGATTTTTATTCTTTAAATAATTCCAAAACGTGATACTGAATCCCAATTTTGTTCTGACAGATTGATTATACATTAGAAATCCATGTCGTCTTCTGAGGTTTCTCAATGTTCCCAAAAAGTCCAGTTACCTGGATTTTCCTAGTCAACACAGAATTATTACATTTGCGGAATACAGTAACTTTAATATTTTAACTTTAATTTATGTTTTTTTTTTTAATTTCAACATTTTCTATTGGCCTTAGCTTTGCGATAAAACGGAAATCCTTTTTATATTGTCGGTGATAAAAAATGGAAAAATCTATTTATTTTACACTTCTATCCCGACTAAATAAAATTATTATTAATAATCATTGAGATGCGATTCATTTTTGAAGCAACTATAAATTTTAGTATTTTATGTCATGTAAAAAAATGTCGAGGAGGTTTCGTGAATGAGTAAACGGAAAGACTTAAATGAAATTCACAATAAACTTTTATATACAAGAACTAAATTCAGTACTTTCTTTAGTTATCAATCTTCATTAGTAATTTCCTTTTTCTAATTAAATAGCAGTTTTTATCGAATAGATAGAAAAATCAATTTCAGAGTAGTTACTGAACTCTTGTGCGCAATCCTTAAATGAGTATTTCATGAAAGAGTTTCTCGAGTAGAGATCAATATGAGTAAATTCAACTGAATGACATATTACTTTTAGGACGAAATTACTTTCATTGGTTTAACTGGAGACAAAATTCATTTTATGTAATCTGCCGCAATCTCCGTTTCAAGAACATCTTCGGTGAAACTGATTTCGGTTTCTTGACACCAATTTCAAGAAGTATCTTCGAAGTCACCTCCACCCAATCTACAGCTTGAAACTAGACTTCTGGGACGTACCTTCCTTTCAGAAGTGCACGTCCGAAATGCGCAGTCTCCACTAACTTCAGAAATTGCTTTTCTAATATCTACAATGAAACATACTTTAAAACTTGAGGAGATGTGTAGACTTGAAGTAGTGGATATTATCGTTTATTTTTATTGCTTCATGTTACAGTTTAACTATTGTAATTTTAATGATATAAGTTCTGAAGTATGTTAATGAAATTTTAATATGTTGACGACTATCGAATTCCAAATATGCTGATAATTATTTATTGAAATCATTACTTAGACCTACGGTATTCAATGAATTATTGAAGCTAAATTTTGATTCCTATCAAGCTTGAACAATGTTTGCATATAACAAATAATACATTTTAAAAGAAAATAATTGGATTTCAATTCAATACTGTTAAAAATAGAGTTAGAGCGACTTTTCCTACAATACCTGTTTTCTGCAGTTATTAACCCTATCCGTGGTAACAAATGTTTTCGCGGCCTTGACGCGTTTACGCATTGACTAATTATATCAAATTTAATTACAAATATTTTGCTGGGAGCCTTGAGAAAATTACCCCATTCATTTTGGACTTTGAACTCTTTCCAAAGGTTTCTTTCTGAAGCCAAGAAAATGATAAATCATTTTTTTATCTTCAGCGTACCAAAATCTAGGGGTTAACTAGATTTCCAAAACATCTGTTTTTTATATGTATGTACACTAGAGTGGTTTGAAACATTCTTTTTCGAAAGCAAGCTTATTTTGTAAAGAAAAAAGAGAAAACTTTTTTCCTCGTGGTAAAAATTAAATGACATTTATAGGTCGCCGAAAGAGCGTTGAAGTTCTTAAATTTTCTTAATTTAGCGAAAAAATGAACATTTAATAGCGGTTAACTTTTATGTTTTTTTCTTGTTGCGATTCGGTTGAAAATCATTACGCGTGGTTTATATGGTCGCTGATTACCAATATGACGTTGGATTTCCCAAATTCAAAATGGCAAATCCAATATGGCGGACAAAAAAGTTAAAAATACCTTCATTTAAATAAAATTCAGCCGGGGTTTTTGGGGTTGCTGATTACGAATCTGACGTTGGTTTTAAGAAATTGAAAATGGCGGACAAAAATGCAAAAAAATGTTTTTATTTGATTGAAATTTGGTACCCGGAGGTTTTTCGGGACATGGTTTTTAAATCCCACGTTAGTTTTACGAAATTGAAAGTTGTGGCCAAAACTGTTAAAAATGCCTTCGTTTGTTACTCGGGGCTTTTGTTGTTGCTGATTACAAATATGACGTTGATTTTACCAAATTTAAAATGCCGAATCCTACATGGCGGACAAACATTTTAAAAATGCCTTCAACCGAACGGCAAAAAAAAGAAAAATGCATCAAAGATGAAAACTAAGGATTATGAATGTTCATTTTTTCGCTAAATTAACAAATTTAGAAACTTCACGCTCTTTGGGCGACCTCTAGATGTCATTTAATCGTTTTTTATCAAGAGACAAAAAGATATCTTTTTTTTTCTCTACAAAAGAAGCTTGGTTCCGGAAAAAAATTTTTTTTTTATTTATTGATTTTGTTTATTGATTAATCTTATAAAATCAATTATAGATTTATAAACTTAATTTACATTGAATTATAGTTTTAATAGTTACAATAAAATTAATCTGTTTGTAGATTTAAAATTATACATCGTATACTTATTATTAGTATTGCATATGGCTGAACTATTGGTTGTGTATTGGAAAGTCTATGGGGTAGCTGCAATAAAAATGATAAAGCTATACGCAATATTGACGTCATACCAACATATTTAATTTTGATATTGTTTAAAAACGTTATTTTATCTGATCGATGTAGTCGTCACGAACAAATATGTTCAGTCATTAAGTTGGGTATTTTATTGAAAGTTATGACATTTAAAGGTTGTGTATGACTTCTCAAACATTTGGTTTCGAGCTAAACGGTGAATATGTACAATATCATTTGGTAAATTTCATTTTGCATTGCATTATTATTGAGTAATTTGGTGTACATCAATGATGATTTCTTAGTTCACATGTATAAATATATAAATGTTAAAATAGCGATTTTTACGTTTGAGTATAATAGGTAGTAAAATAGGTGTTTCACGTCCGCAGATGTAGGCGTAAAATGACCATTTTACGCCTACTGCCCCCCAAAAAATAATCAAAACTAGAGTTGAGTATTGCTTTATGAAACATTGCATTTCGTAACATTTAACATGTTTTTATTTAGCAAATAAACATGCAAATAAAATGATTCATTGAACTATATTGAAAAGTTTCATTAAGTAACATTTACTCTACTAAAAAATATTTACTATCACTTTCACGATCCATCAATGAAGTAACTGCAGAAAGTAAAAGATGATTGGCATTGTTACGTGTAAATGTGTCCGAAAACCAATTGTACATAAATAAATATCGGGTTAAAAATTTTTTTTTCACGCCTCCCAAGTCGTGGAAAATGTACAATGCATCTTCCATTTAACAAAATCTATTATATATTGTTATAATGGTATGTTGCAACAAAATTTAAGGATAATAATAAGTAAAAAACAAGAAGTATAATAAAAAATAATCGATAATAAAAGAAACTTTAAATAAATAATAAAATTCAGTGACGTTTCGACCCGATAGAAAGACAGTGAAAACCCGGTGGAAATCGATCGTATTTATACAAATCATAGAGATGTGCATGTATTAGTTTTTAGTACCGAGAAAGAATTGAACAGAACGTTGAATTTGAAATTAGTTTAAATATGTATAAGAAAAAAGCGTTTAATTAACGGAATGATGATAAACTGTGATTATGGTTTAATTGAGCGTGCCACTAAATTATGATTTATTGATTTTCATAAAAAATATGTCAACATCATTAAAAACATTCTATCCCAAAATGGCTACCACTTACCATTAATTAATCGGTGTATAAAAATCCGTTTACAACATCTACCTGCAAGTAATATTAACGTAACGAACAACAGAAACGTTCCGAATAAAAACAGTAATTTTCCCTTATATTAAGTGGCTCACTGATAATTTAACAAAAATTTTCAAAACTCAAAACATTCGAGTAGTCTCAACACCTTTTAAAACAAACATCGCTAAAATTACACTAGCAAAATATATGTTACCTTTTGATAAACAAAGTAAAGCCGTCTACAAAGTACCATGCTTACACATGTAATAAATCGTATACAGGACAGACCAGCAGACCCCTGGAGACTCGGCTAAAAGAACATAAAAACAATACTTTTGCAAAAAAAAAAGTGACCAACATTTCGATTAACAGCTCACCGATTAGAAACTGGTCACGATGTTGATTACAGTAAGACAATAATTCTCGCTAAAGAAAAAAACTGCAAAAAAGAACTAATCTGAAAAACTGTTGTATTAAAAAAGAGAAAAATACGTGACTTATAAGATTTGAATTATCACAGCTTCCAGAAGTTTATCATAATTTCGTTAATTAAACAATTTTTTCGTATAGATATTTAAATTAATTACAAATTTAACGTTCTATTCCATTTTTTCTCGGTACTAAACACTAATGCATGCACATCCTTATATCATGTGATTTGTATAAATACGGCCAATTTCAACCTTTTTTACATTCTCTTTCTGAAGAGGACCCAAATTAGGATCGAAATGTCACTGAATTTTATAATTTATTTAAATTTTCTTTTATTATCTGTTACTCTTTATTATACTTCATATTTTTACCTTAGTATTATCTTTATTTTTTTTAAAACAGACTTATAATACCAAAACTTTAAATTTAATTTTCAATGGTCGATGCTAAAAATAATTTTTCAATATTGTATGTTGGGTGGGAAATATTGTAATTTTGCTACAAAAAATTAAATTAACTTTATATGCACAAAATAGTTCAAGGTAATTTCAATAAATGATACAGTTGAACAAAAGTATTTCAGCAAAATTATTATTGTATTATCAGTACCTATTTCTGATTACGAACACTAAAAATATTCGGTTACCACGAAGATGATATTCATTTATCTCCTTATCGATCCGAAATTGATCTCTTCACCAATCACATTCAACGTCTAACGACGAAGCTTCATTGAATGTGAAAACATAATGGAGTCGATGCAAAATTAATTTCTTTCCATCAACGTCTTCTGTAAATCTGCAACCCCGGTATTTCGTATATCCATCAAAGAGTTCTATACACGCAGGGGAATCCCGTCAGTAACGAAACGACGAGACGAGTTGCTGACTGGTTGACAGGAACCTTTAATCAACATCCATTCCTAGAAAATGGTTGGCAAAACACGACCGAACTCGTTTCCCCAGGTGTTCGCGGTCGATTAGCTTCAATAATCTGCTTAGGAAGTGCTCGAGCAAATGAACGTTGGACGCGGCAGTTTGGTGAATCGATCTTGAACCGGGTTTCCTTTAATTTGGAGAAGTAGCGCACGTAGAAAGGGAATGCAAATCACTCGGCATCTTGAGAGCGATCGCGCAAAATACGGGCGTTTGTAAGCGTGAAGCTCGTAATTTACTTGGTTTACAGCACGACTGAGGAGCATCTCTGCGTGTGCTTCCTTTCATTTGAGCTCCTCAGAAATAACCTAACACGACTGTCATTCTTGGATGGAGGGCAAATTAGGCACGCGGTTATGGCGGCATGTTTGAGAAGCTTGCTGCTTCCATCACGCGAAAATGAGGAATGAGGACTTAGTGCTGTCGTGACTGTTTCAGGATATTTTGATGGAGAATTTTAACGTGATTCCTTGATTAGCATCTGACATTTTGTTTCAATTGGACGATAAACTTATTTTTTTAGCCTTGATTATTAGTATTGACAGGTTGAATGGCACTTCATGTACTAGATAGCTTCATTTTCTTGGTTAGGGCATCTGCGTAAGTAGTAAGATGTGGATCAAACCACTTTCGTCTTCTTTCTTCTTATTTCAGGTAGTAGTCTGGTATCTCGCGTGTTTTTCGTAAGATTTTTGGGTAATTTTTTTTTGGGTACAATAAATTTAAATCGATTCGGGTTTTTTATATGTTATTCTTGGTGTTTCAGAGAATATAAACATATTTTTTATTTGTCAAACAACAATTTTTTACAATTATTTACGTAATAACGAATTAGGCGTCTACAAAAAGAGGGGTGTGGCTGGCCCAGGTGATTTTGGCACTTCGAAACGTCTGAAAGCAGAAAATAAAAAAGATTATTGTTCAGCAAGCTTGTAATTCTGGTTAGAACTAAAATTAATCAATTTGGTTGAAAAATATGAAAATGGCGAACTTTTGAAACAAAAAGATTCCTAATTTACATTTTTTTAATAATAAATCAGGTTATAAAATAAACTATTATAAATAAAAATAGAACATTTCAGTTCCTGCGATAGCCACAGATTTGTAGAATAACATATTCAAAATTCAGCGAAATCGGTTAAATAGAAAAATTGGTATCACCTGGGCCGATCGGAAAAACAGATTTTCTCCTCCTACGAGACGCTCTTGTATATGTGCTGTAACTTTGTCAATTTTTCGAATTTCGTTGTGATTTTTTCAATGTATATTTTTAAGACACAATACTTTCGAAATATGTAACAGAACAAAAAACGATTTTTTCGTCCCAAGACATCAGACTACTCCCTTAATAAGGTCAACCAGTTAAGTAGTAACGGCATGCATAACAGATATTTTATATTTTATACTGATTAAAGTTTGAAAAAACTTACATCGTTTTCTTTGCTATCTAAGTATTTAGAAATCAGAAAAAGAGGATCATTAGGGTTTCTTTATAAGTAGTAACATTCGTAGCAATCAGACTTTCGACTACTTTCTTACTACTGGCCTATTGAGGCCAACCACGTAAGTAGTAAAAGCATGCGTTAAAACTTTGTACTTGTCTTACTACACAAGCGATGGGCCTAAATTTTTTTCCTCGTTATCCATTCCTAACGCAAAGTTAATGTTATTTTCGATAAGACAGTGCGAAATATGAGGTCTGGTTGCGAAAATGAGGTTTGTTTGCTGGGACTCAATAATTTGGTTGATATTGGTCAACCTGAACTGGGTTATTAAATGGTACAAAAATGATTTTAATTGAAAAAATTAGGCTGCCCATATTTTCAATTAAGTTATCGAAATAAAGACTAAATGTCATGTACTTCATGCATTCTGCATGGAAATTGTCAAGTATAGCGACAATAGAGGATTTAAGTAACAGATAATTTTAGTTTTGAGCGTTCTTTTATTATTATTTAAGATTTAATAATCCATTACTACGAATTCAGAAGGAATGACTCATTTCCCAACCATAGTAGGTCCATCTATAACAGTCTGTACAAGAAATTACAAGTATTCATTTCCATTTATTTATTGAAACAATACAGGTCTACTAGTAGGTTGTATTTTGGGCATTAATTCATCCTCACTTGTACTTAACAAATTATCACTGCTGAATAATTAGTTATTAATGAGCATTGCTTCAAAGGAAAGAAATTCTTTAGTATTAGACTATATCGAAAATTTCACAAATGCAACTTGTAAAACCCCAAAAGATTCGCTGGGTAGTACCGTCACTTAATTCATAGGTTTTCTAACGAACTCATTAAATATGAGATTGATAATACTCCCCCCTAAATTAGAAATATTTGTAAGACGTAGTAATAAAATAGTCACCAATTTCTTGGTAGAGAATATGAGCATTGACCATAATATGGCCAGTTTTGCTGCCCAATCATTTAAATTCCGGCCAGAAATTGGGGAAGAAATGGCTAGTTGTTCGACATTTCAAACCGGACTGACATTTACTATCCAGATTTTAATTACTTGAACATATTTATAATTAATGTATAAAATGACTATTAAAATTTTCTGTTACAGACTAACTTTGTTCTATTATAATCAGTGCATATATGTCTACCTAATTTATAATTTTACTTTTTCGTTTGAAAACCAACTAACTATCTAACTATAATCTTGAAGTTCTTTTTCGGAAAAAATGGCCGGTTTATGAATAGATATAAATCATTGCTACATTACAAGAAAATCAAGTAGAATTTTGCCCAAAAACTAGCTAGAAAGTACCTGCCATAGAAATAAATCATATTATATACAAGATAATCGCATCTTTTTTCTAAAAATATATTTGTTTGAAATCAATTAAAAATGTTTTTGATGAATAATACTTAATGACATACCTATATTAGTAGAATTTCGTCCAATGAAAAGTTAAAATTCACGAATTTATATAATATACAGTTGATTGATGGGATTTTTGTGACGTATGAAATAAAAATCGATACAATCGATAGAAGATATCATTTTTGTGAATGGATGAAGTGCTCAATTGACAGGCGTCCGTAATACTAAACGATAATTTGCTAATACAATTGAACTCAAATCACAGCTGACTGATTAACGTGTCACTGTATGCTTTGAAACTAAAATAACAACGTTTGACCCTTTATAGGTATTGAAACTAAATTCACTGGATCGAGTTGCAACGATCTTGTCACATCCGACGGCTCGGGTTCAACGATCATTAGCGGCCATTTCGATAAGACGATACGGTTTTGGGACACGAGAACGGAATCCAGCTCAAACATTTCACTTCAAGGAAAAATCACTTCGTTGGATTTGTCTCGAGGTGAGATTCTTCTGTTTTTGTAGATTTGTATTAGAATTTTTAACATTTTAATGGCGTTCAATTGTTTGTTTGAAAATTAACCCATTAATGTCCAAGATGATGAGATTTTTAGCTCATTTTCAAAGCTCTCTAGCAAATCGAAAAATAAAAATATCATAATGAAAACAACTTACTTTACTATTTTTGGATATGCACTATTGATTTATGGGGTCAAAATTGCGTTACCTTGCAACAGGAAAACAATATGGTGGATTTGATGAGAAAAAGTACCGAAAAATCGGAAATTTTTTTTTCGACAATTTTTTACAAATGGATGGCGATCTATTCCAAACTACGGATAACAGTGGACAAATACATTGCAGTTTATGTGGAAAATTTTTTTTATTGAGCTCCATTCAATTTATCCTATTAAAAATGGCGGAAAAGTGTGAAAATGTCTAAAAATACGTCTTTTCCGAAATATCTCTGAAATAAATCGCCATCAATCTAAATTTTTGTCATAAAATGTACAATTTTGATTTATTTAGTATTCACGGCCACTTTAAATGCATTGGACGACGTTAATAACGGCGGATTTATTCACAAAATGACCAAGAACACTTTTGCACGGAACTTTTATATAGAATATGATACGATTTTTTAATTTAAAAATCACGCAATTTCCAATATTCTACCCGCCATATTGGATTCGTCCTTCTGAGTTTTGAAAATTCCTCATTATATTTCGATTAAATGTAATTCTAAACATAAAGAAATGTAATTAAAAAAGCACCGATAAATTTACCGACGAGGCATGTGAGAAATTCCAATATTTTTTCATTTCCAGGGTCGTCACATTGAATCCGCCATTATTAACATCATCAACTATATTAAAAAGTGATCATGAATATTTTGTGATCAAAATTGTACATTTTAAGACAGAAATTTAGAATGATGACGATTTATTTCATAAATATTAAGGAGAAACATGTATTTTTAGAGATTTTCACAATTTTCCCCTATTTTTAATAGGATAAACTGAGTGGAACTGAATAAACAATTTTCCCTTTAAACTGCAAATTATTTTTCGATTTGTTAGAGAGCTTTGAAAATGAGCTAAAAATCTCGTAATCTTGGACCGTAATGGGTAAATGTATTAACAATTTATACCTTCTACAAAATGATGACTCAAGTAGCTATGAAATATTTGAAAAATAATTCTATCCTTTTCCATATATGAGAGAATTACAATGATTTTAAGAAAGATGAAATATTCAGTTGATTTTTAATATTTTATCATTTGTCTTTAGAAACATAATTATAAAAATTCTTTTCTTTTCATTGTTCAAAAACTTATAGAATTCAGTATTGAAGTTATAAAAAGGATTATATAGGTGTATATATAGGGTAAAACGTACTAAATAGGACCTCGGGGTAAATCGAAACTTTTGAATAAATAAAAAACAACGAGTAACAGCATAAAATGATTAATTAAAAAACAACGTAACTTTTTTTTTTAACTTTTGCTTTTTGACAACTACTTTCAAAATATATGATAATTTCGTAACGTTCTATACCAGCAATACAATTATATTTATAAATAAAGTTATATTTATAAATTTTATTTTTTCAAATTTAACGAGTCAGATATTGTTACGCTGAAAACAAATCTGATTGAAATGGCTCCAGTAAGTTCAATTTATATTATATTTTAGTCATTTTTTAGAACTGTTTTCAGATTTTTTTTTTATTTTCTACAATTGCTTTTTATATAAATACATACTACCATTTTTTGAAAGAGTGGTACAAAGTTTTGAATTCAATTTCGACTAATTTCGAATATGAGACAGGAAATTTAGAATTAAAAATGACGGATAATAATTTGTTAAATTCCCTAAGAATTCTTTTAACCACCTCAATGGTAATATATAATATTATGGTGTTCTTAAAAAAATTGAAAAAAGCAGCTGCTCATCCCGAAACTAATGACATAAAGGAGTCTGCTAACATTTAAAAACAATCCCCAATAAATAGAAAATTGATAAAGATTTTGTTAGATAAGCCCGTTTCTTTTTATTTTTTTTAATACCCAAGTTATATACAATTTGTAGTTGGAGTAGTCGTATATTATATAGACAACTTTCAGATATTAAAAAGATATATAATATTTGTATCGACAATTTTTCCCATAATCTCAACGTTTTCGAGAAACATCGAAAAAAGCGTATTTAATGTTTTCTCCCACAAAAATAAATGTTTTTTAAAAATAAAATTTAAAAGAAACTTTACTATTTATGTCAAAAATAAACTCAATTTTTTTTTAATGAAGATATTCAGTGGTTTTTTATGTTCATTCTTACCGTAAAAAAAAATATCTTCAAGTAAAAAATCAAATGTAAAAAATTCGATTATATGCAAAATGATTTAGACAAAAGTTGTATATCTTAACATCTAAAACTTTTCCATTTAACATTTTTCGATATGAGGACAACTTTCTCTGGAAATTGCGGAAAACCGCTTCCTACGTTTTTTGGTGGCTGTTTTTGTTTTTTTTTTTCACTTTTTGTTTGAAGTTAGCGTAACTGCAGTAGTCTTTCTTACACACGATGGAGTAAAATCAACTTCGCTTCACAAAAAACTCAAAAAACTGAAAAACTCAACAATTTGAATAAATCAGACCTGCGCCTCAAAACTAACGACGTAAACTTCAACTATCGTAAAAAGCAATCCCTGTTGAAGAGAAAATCAAAACAGATAAGATCATATGTAAGTTATTTAGAGTCCATTTCTTTTTGAGGTTGCTGAGATAACGCTGAAAAAGTATCAATATGAATCAGTCAATTGGTAACTTAAATTTAGTAAGTACTAGTAGTTAAACAGTAACAAATAAAAATAGGGGCTTTTTTCTTTTTCAATTTTATATTTAAGGGGGATTGTTTTTATACGTTAGCAGCTGTTACTTCACGTCATTAGTTTCGGGGTATCTTGCTGATTCAAATTTTTGTCACTTTAGTAATTTTCAATGAATATGCATAAAATTTGGTGTACTTTATATACTTGGGGTCGCTGAATGTGAACTTGATGCCACACTTCGAAAAGTGTCTTTGCTACAAATTATATTCTTTTGAAATAGAGAAGTTTGTTATATTGTCTCTCTTTGTCTTTTTTTATTTTTTTGTATCAATTTCACTCTGAATTTTTGTATTCAGAAAAAGGCATGAAAAAATTAAAACTATATTACAGCACCTCAGAAGATTATCCTTAAAATGATATAGTTTCAGTGTCTTACATAGACTTTTAAAAGTACTATTATTATGAAACTTTATATATATTTTAACATTTTAATAAATGATTTTCCATAAAGGTTACCAGTATTGTCTTTTAAATTCAATTTAAGAAATAATAAAATGTCGGAGATGTAACATTAAAAAATAAGTTTTCTTAGTTTTCTTAATGACATAAAACTCGTTTGTTCCACAAATAATATAAATAACATCAATAAAATATGTCCTTTTAGAGAAAGTGAAAATTGCATGAAAATAAAGTAACTAAAGAGTGGCGATAGTCGCAGTAACAATCGAGTATTTACAATATGACATATAAGACAATACAAAAAAACGCAGCAGAAACAAACTGTTATGTATACTTTTATTGTTAAAATAGCGCGTTTCAGCATGAAACAATATAAAGACATCCACGTTATTAACGAATTGCATTTGTCGAACGTTCAGTACAAATACGGAAACAATACGTCGGGAAGCATAGATGATTCTGTCGCTGACATTTTTGATGGATGTTGTCCAAGGCAATAAAGACAGATCGTTCTCGAAACTGTCAAAGCAAGAAGCAAAATCTATCGGTGGCTTCCTTATGTCTTCGCAATGATACGTCAATTTCAGAAGCCGCTGAAATCATTGTTCGGTATGATCAAGATGATACAACCTGTCTCTCGTTTGATAAATCATGGTTCCCTCACGAACCAATTACAGTTAACACTGCAACGATGTTATAAATTGATATAATATCGTTAATAATTTAATACTAGGTTAAATTAACCACAAACCTTTGAAAAGTTGACTATGTACACTGAATACTTGATATGACACATGCATACCTAGTAAAATCTCGCATTACTTTTGGACCCTCGTCTAGTGTCAACTAAACGAACCCTTAGCAGCAAAAAATATTCTTATCTTGCTTACATATCCAAAGTTTTCCTTTTCAAAATGCAGTGTTTCCTAGAGAAAACAAATGCAATGATGTCCGTTAAAACGATCTTGCCGAAACGGCACAAAAGGAAACACGCATGGATTCACATGAACCGCAAAATGATGATGATACTCCACGTTTCATGACTGCCGACTGGATTCAGCGAAAATTCATCGCATTTGTACAAACATATTCCAGTGGTCTTGATTGAGATGCTCATTCAAAATTGTGGCTAGGTACACTGGGAAACCCAAGTTAAGGCTTCGCGACCTACCTCGTTAATTTTGATACGTCGTGTGAAAGAATGAAAACATGACGCAGGAGGACTCGATTCATACAAAACCGCAGAAGAGAATCACAGGCGAAAAGACAACCTGAAAAATAAAGTAAATAGTGGTGTATTTTTGGTTTTGAAATTAATTATTGGGATTGTTCATTCGAAGGTGTACAAAGAATAATTCCAATGTCGGAAATAATATTAGTTAGGAGATCTCAAAATTGTAAAAATGGAGGATTTTAATAAGAAATAAGTCATGTTGGTGACATCCACTGGCAAACATTTTACACATATTGCAGTCCAAATATAAGAACTTTGGAATTCGATAATTTTGTTTTCTGTCTATCAAGTAACATAAAGTATTTTAACAAAAGATATTTTACATTATATTATTTTAATTTTATGTACAATTTATGGAGTTAGTGGGCTCTATCTGGAGGAGAAGTCTTCTTATCGCATACAAAAACATAGAAATTGGGTTGCACCTCAAAAACCCGACAAATACATAACAGATGCTTCAAAAAACAGACATTAAAAAACCAAACATTTAAAAAAATAGCCATTCAAAAACCAGACGTTTTAAAATACAGATATTCAAAAACCAGACATTTAAAAAATCAGACATTAAAAAAACGGACATTTCAAAAAACAGACACTCAAACAGACATTCAAAAACAATACATTTCAATAAATACATTCAAGAACCCGGGTGCACCTCAAAAACCCGACAAATCACAAATCAGATACTTCAAAAAACAAACATTCAAAAGCCAGACATTTAAAAAATCAGACGTTCAAAGCCCAGATATTTAAAAATACAGGAATTCAAATACCAGACATTTCAAAAAAATATATATTCAAAAACCAAACATTTTAAAAAGCAGTCTTTCAAAATGTCTGGTTTTATAATTTGGTTTTTTTAAGTGTCTTGTTTTTTAAATACCTGGTTTTTTACTGTCTGTTTTTTTAAATGTCTTGTTTTTGAAATACCTGGTTTTTTACTGTCTGTTTTTATAAATGTCTTGTTTTTGAATGCCTGTATTTTTACATGCCTGGTTTTTGAAGTATCTGTTTTGTGATTTGACGGGTTTTTGAGGTGTACCCATTTTTTTATGTCTTGAACACACCAATCGGAAGTGTCGAAACGTCGGTCTCTTGAATGTCTGTTTGTTTAAATGTCTGGATTTTTAATGTCTGTATTTTTAAGTGTCTGGTTTTTTAATGTCTGTATTTTAAAATGTCTGGTTTTTGAACGGCTGTATTTTTAAATGTCTGGTTTTCTTAAGTTGGTTTTAATAAATGTCTGGTTTTTTATAGTCGTTTTCTTAAATACCTGGTTTTTTAGTGTCTGTTTTTTTAGATGTCTTGTTTGTTAATGTCTGTATTTTTTCATGCCTGGTTTCGGAATGTCGAGTTTTTGAAGTGTCTGTTTTGTGATTTGACGGGTTTGTTAGGTGCACCCATTTTTTGTCTTGAAAGCACCAATTGGAGGTGTCGAAACGTCGGTCTCTTGAATGTCTGTTTGTTTAAATGTCTGGATTTTTAATGTCTGTCTTTTGAAATGTCTGGTTTTTTAATGTCTGTATTTTTAAGTTGGTTTTTTTAAATACCTTGTTTTTTAGTGTCTGTTTTTTTACATGTCTTGTTTTAGAATGTCTGTATTTTTAGATGCCTCGTTTTTTAAGTGTCTGTTTTGTGATTTGTCGGATTTTCGAGGTGCACCCAGAAATTGGAGTGTAGGTGCCAGATCATTAGTAGGTATTTTGTGTATTTACCCATGCAAATAGTGTTGACCCAGAAAACTCCCCATCCGGAAAAATTAAAACAATTTTATTTCTCTAAAATGAATGGTGACCCAACCTTCAATAACAGCTATAGTACAACTCCTTCAAAACTTTGAAAAGTCTCGCTCAAGGAAAAGCGGTAGACGAAAGAATAAAATGTAACAGTTCGACAAACTGAGGGATGAAAAAGGAGTGGCAAAAATTGAATATCGAACGATGGAAAAAATAGAAAAAAGAAAATGATGAAGATGAGAAAACTAAAGAGCGAGACGGAAGAATGTGAAAGTTGAAAGGAAAAAAAGGTAAAAAAGTAGGAATGGCAAGGCGAACTGTACAAAGAGGGTGAACCAGAGAGTGAGAAAGAGAGCCAGAGGGTGGTTGAGGAGCGCGGGTAAGAATGAGCGACGGAGAAATGGGTAGAGGGTGAGAAGCTTTTCCATATGGCAAATTCGCAATTTCTGAATTGGAGCGGCTCCCGAAGAAACACGTCGGAATAGCTTTGGGGTGTATTTGCGCGCGTATTCGAGCAAATGCAATTCGAAACGGATGCCCGCGAGATACGGCCGATACGGAACGAGAAAATTCAAAGATACTGTCTGTCGTTTCAGATGCCAATTATCTTCTGAGTTGCGTCAGAGACGACACGGTCAAGCTCCTGGATCTGCGAATGAAACAAATCGTCGTCTCCTTCAGGTGAGTAAACAACAGTTCATTCAATTTCTCATCAGTCAAGGTAATAGAATAATCCGATGAAAAGAATATCTTTCGAACGGAAAAGATAATCCCTTCGTTGTTCCTGAACCATTCTCGATTTATCCCGTGTTGCCAATCCATAATCCAGGTAGAAACGATGTCGCAATCGTGCGACCAATCAGTTTGTGCAGTCGCCGTCGGTGTCAAATATTCAATATGTCGACAAAGCGAGTCGACATTTTATCAAAAAGGAAGTCAAACGTGGATGTAAATTCGCGCTGGCAGCTCGGAGCGAAGGGCTTTTTCCACTCTTAGTTTCAGTGGATGAGCTCTTGTTGCGAGAATTGGACCCCGGCCAGATGGAAGTCCGAGTAAAAAGTCGCGGCGGCGTAGCAGCCTCCGTGTAATTACTTACCATCTGCTGGTATAATTACATCCTTTCCTTGGTTCTTTGCACGCTGACAGACGACGAATTTCCGCGAAGATAACCATAGCCCTCTTTCCCGCGCGCGTCCCCGAACTCCTGGCATCCGCCCCGGAACGAGTTTACCTTGCAGCAGGGACGGTGAAAAATAACGCTCACAGGACGATTTTGCTTTTAGCGCTGACGGTTTCAAAGTGGGCTGCGATTGGGCACGAGCCACCTTCAGCCCGGATGGCCAATACGTCGCGGTTGGCTCCTCTGACGGATCCATCTTCATTTGGTCCGTGGCGACAAACAAGATCGAGACCGTCCTGAAGGATAACACGTAAGTAATTGAACCACTATCGACACTTTCCATTTTCCGCATCCCATTCAACAATCGTTCCATCTAATGTCACGGAAGCTTCCTTCGAGATGACCGAGATCTTATTATGAATCACATCCAAAATGGCTGATGATATAGAACAATGTATATTGTTTGAACTATAACTTTCCTTAATTTTTGTGAACAACAAACTTTTTGTATGTTGATTATATGAGAAGTTTTAACTTTACAGATTCATAGAAACAATAGTATATTACCTAACCTAACAAGGGTGCAAAGTGTACTTTTACGCACCGGGCGGGAATTATACGAGGCGCTGAAGGCGACGAGTGATGTGTAAAATTCTCGACCGATGCGTAACATACTTTACACCCATGTTAGGTATCCTAGTTTTTGTAATTGAGTGCGTAAAGTTTTGATGCCTGGTTAAGTGCGTAAAGTACAACTTTACGCACGACCGGTCACGTTACGAATTTTGTCGTGAGGAGTGCGTAAAAGTACAACTTTACGCACGAAAAACAGGCATCAAAAGTACTTTACGCACTAACTTTAAGCACACAATTACAAAAATTGTTTTTTTGATACACACTTTAGAAAATAATCTAGCATTTATCATCTCTCCCACGATGAAATGTACTTAAATAGCTGACAAATTATAAGCTCCAAATTTCCAGAAAGAGGATAACGCGAAACTGTATATTTTTAATTAAAAAAGACATTAAAATTTGAGTGTTTTTTATGTACTTTTTATTTTAATTGTTTATTTATTCAAAGTCGCCATTTTGGTTTCAAAATGCACATAAATTCAATTTTTAGTGCTGCAACGGAGAGAGCATAATGGGAAATGATAGACTAGGGTACATTGCAGTCAATGCTAATCCAGTTTCCTGGTATGGACTTGAATAACAAGGAAAAATTCTAGGAGTTAATAGGAAAATTACTCTTACTATATTTAGCGTTCAACAATTTGCAGGATTTAACTGCGGTTGACATTTATACAAAAATTCTACTTTTTCGTAACTCTTTTTTTACTGCCATTCAATAAAAAAATTACTCTACCTCATGACACAGTTCCTATTTGGGATTTTAGATACACTTTGTATTAACTACCATGGCACCGTGTCATGAATTTTTAAAATTTTTCTGTTAAAATTCTTGCTTTCCTACTTTAAATTTATGAGTCGGTCATTAGTTTTTGGATTTATTTAATTCTGATAAATAGAAAATGTGTGAACGTGCATGTTAAATGACAAATGTAACATAAACAATACTGTCCGGGTAAGATTTTTGAAATTCGAAATGGCAGATCCAAAAATATGAGAATTGATTTGATCCTGATGGAAATGGGTGCTCTGAGGTATTCGGAGTTCCGATTACAAATCGGAGGTCAGATTTTAAAAGTTCAAAATTCTCAAGATGGCGGACAACATTCTAATAAATTGCATTATGATGATAAATCAGGGTACAAGAGTCGATCCCCTTGGATCCACCATTTCGAATTTTAAAAATCATACCATAAGTAAATAATTCCAATAATTGAAGACGAATTAATAAAATTGTTATTGAAGTAAGAAAGCAAACATTTGGAAGAGGATGAATTTTTAAATTCTTAGCACAAGTAAATAATTCTGCGAAAAAGAAGCTGCGTCTAATACCACAATTATATTGAACTTCAATGTTCTATATATTTTGTATAAAAAACAAGTGTAACCATTAAACCCTTCGCTGCGGATGACAAAAATCTTTGTCATGACATAAATTAGTCTAACTAAGTCAATAATATATCCAATTTAAAAACTTGACCATTTCTAGCCAGCCTAAGGTATACCGAACAACATGCCGTTGTTCTTTTTCAAAAACATGTTGTCAAAAAAAATATACAAGTTCTTAAAATATGTTGTTTTTACGATTTTGTAAAAATCTTTGTTATGAGCTATGTCGCCGTATTAGGTCAATTTCTGCATTCAAAATTAATGAAATCATTTGAAACTTGCTATCCAGGGGTTTTCGAGGTCGCCGATTACAAATCTGATGATATATTTTGAGAATTCAAAATGGCGGATCCAATAGCGCGGGTTAATGTTAGCCTTCCCCCGTGAGCTTCGATATACAATATGTACTTACACACTTTACTACGAGGAGGTTCGAGAAAGGTCTTCAAAATGCAATTATTTTATGTTTTTATATATTTTTGTTTAAAATTGTTTTTAAAATAAAAACTGTAACATATTGAACTCTAGAAATCAGTGTTTTTTCCCACATGTAACACGATAACTCGGGAGTACGTAACAAAACTTTGAAATTTACACGGAATAATCTGGATAGATAATAAACTCTGTAAAATATCTATAAAAACTAAAAATATAGATTTGTAGCTGCAGAATCGAAGAAGTTTTTGATAAAAATACAAAATTCGGTATAAATATTCTATAAATAATCATCAGAGTGTTTCTAGTGCCAACCTGCCACGAGCAGCATTATTGACATATGAATAACAAATTGCCGTAATATTGTACATGCAAAAACTGATATAAGATTCATAATCACTTCGAATTTGGATTAAGACGTCCGCCATATTGAATCCGCCATTTTGAATTTTCCAAAAATGTAACTTCAGATTCGTAATCAGCAACCCCGAAAACCTCTGAGTAACAAGTGTCATGCGAAATTCAGAAAATTTGTCCGCAATATTGAATCCGCCATTTTAAATTTGCGAAATCTGACTTCAAATTCATAGTCGGTGTCCCAAGAAATCCCTATACATCAAGTTACAGGAAAATCTAACCAAATTTTGTTTTCGCATTTTGGGCGGAAATTCCCGCCGCGCCGTAGCGAATGGGTTAACAAGTTACGTAGTTTTTTAGTCTTTATGTACATTAGAAATAAGACAAGATTAACTCTAAATAGTATTCCTTGCAAAAATCGCAGATTATGGGTTTTTTAAAAATTCATTGAATTGTTTCTGACCGACAAATCATTTTAAAATATAACCACAGAATATTCTCGCTACATTTCTTGGAGTAAAAATTCACTCTTGATGAAGTGTAAATTGAGCCTTTCTAGTGTAAAAGTGAATGTAAATTTTCCTTTATGAGTCAATTTTCACACCAATTCCCACTCGAAAAAGTATAGAGAGTTACTTAAATTATTTTTCATGCGTTTTAAAATAGAAAGTTATATATTAAAGTTACTCATTAGCAATTATACAAAATCTGGTCGAACCTGCATATTTATACACCGAGACAATCAATTTGTTCTAGTATATTCTGATAAATGATGACATCTGATGTTAATTTCGATTAACCAGTAACCTTATGACACAATTTAATAGTATAAATCTTACCCATTTTAGCAATATTTTATACATAAAAAGGCTGTCCAAAATGCTGCTAGAAAGGAGGAAGTTTTAATTCACGCAATTTGAAAAGAAAAATATCGAGTGACATTGCAACTTAGCTGTAGACAATCAGAAATTAATTAAAAAAATATAAGCATTTGAAACCATTTATTCGATTAAGAAAAACCGTTTTCACCGACCCGCCATTCGACTCCTTATCAGAACTATAGCTGTATAATCTTACCAAATTTTTATTATTTAAAACTAACATAAATTAAATATTGAGTAACGAAATTTTAATACTCGTTCCTACGTCATCATTGTTTCATCGATTCCTGGGTGCAGTCTCTTAGTAATGCAATATGTCAATGCTGTGTAGATTTGTCCGAATTGCTGAAATCGCATATGTTTCTACTAATTAACTCTACATTCGATATTAAATTTCCAGAAGTTATAATTCTAAATAAGAAACCGGCATCCTCTACGAATAACCAGAAATAAATAACAAGAATTTTGAATAAAAAAGTACGGATTCGTTACTAAAGTCCGCATTACTTCGCAAAGATATATGCACAAACGTATATGCCCAGCATAAATCTTTCACTCCGGAAACTGTAAATTAAAAAATCATGAAAGAATATTCATTAACGTTCTTTTATTTAGAGTGTCCCCATTCAAAATAAGACTATTTGCATACGGACCGGAGAGCAAAATAAATAAAGTACCGTACTTGTTATACATGATGAATTTTGCTTTCCTAATTTAATGTAGACACGAGGAAATTATTAATTAAAGTTACTCCTCAGACCTGTCAAAATCTTCGTTAATTTATTCGCTCTCTAATTATAAAGTTACGACAAGTTACTCGACATTTCCCTACCCTGAGATCTAGTCGAATTTCAAGATAAAAATAATTTTGGAAATACAATCAATATTGGAGCATTGGACATCCTTTTTACTTCGATCCAGTAAAATCGCATTTTACTCCTTTCAAAATTACAGGTATAAAATAGGAGTTTCCATACTTTTTTGAGGTGTAATTTATGCGTAAACCCGAATTTTAAACCCGTTATGAAGAATATTGTTGTTATTAAGAAAGGTCGAAAGCTTTTTTACCCCCACTCGATCATCCGATTCTTTTGATGACGGCTTCGCTGCGCCTCGGTCCCGCTGGTCAGCTGCGGGCGGAAAAGCATATTTTACGCCCTAGTAACAAAAATAACTATTTTTCAAGTCCTAACGTTAAGAAAACACGTATACATAGTTCGGACTTTTATGTGACATTTCTAAATAGAGTCAGAATCAAAATAAATAAATAATAATATATACTAGGCAGATACATTTAATAACCGTTCATAAATTTTATCCCACAGTTACATAACCAAAAATGAACAAAGGGATTAAAAAAAAACATAAATTGTGATAATTAATTTGAAATGCCCCAAATGCTAAGAAATAACAATTGATAAAAATCACGTATTACAGGACATCTTACTGCATTCCCTTTTCAAAGAATTTAAAGTAAAAATGGCGGCCTATCATAATTCGCCCGTGTCAACAGAATTATAAAATCACCTAGTGCAATGGATTTTCGCCACCTGAAACTCCTCAGCGACCGTGAAATAGGCCACGTAATAAAAGGCTGTAACAAACGACACGAATAAACTTTTACATATTACGCGGATTTATGAAGGACTTTTCTCAAGATTTCGCAACCTCCAACCGAGAAATATGCCCACGTAAGTTCTGGATTTCTGGAGAGAGTTGGTAGTTATCTGGAATTCCTGCTCTGATTCGTTTTCTTCCGCAGGAGTTTAAAATTGATTTTTTTCCTCAGAGGGAACGTCATTCCTTGGTGGCCGTAAGAAATATGACTATCGCGCTCGGATTTTAATAGTCTCACGCCCCGAAAGGGAAAATCGCATCGGAAGAAAAAGGAAAGGGCCTTATCCTTCTGCATCTTTCACCTCTAAGTCGACGTCATTACCTTGAATTCGGATAATAGCTAGAATGGAAACTGACATGTCTGCAAATGTTCTGATAATGAATATGATCTTTTAAATGTTGTATTGACATGACAGTAATTTATTTCATAATAAAGTAATCGGAGTACTGAAGAGAGTGAGTACTTAAGTATGCTTAACATACTTTAATTTCAATCCTTTCGAGTCAATTATACTCAAGCCCCGAGTTCGGATCCATTCCAAATGAGTAACCCAAGACCTTAGTCCACTCCCAATGTAAAATGACAAATAGTCAGCCGAATCATGGAATCAAAATAAAGGTATCGACTAAATAGGTTAGGTTGCATCTATGAAATAATATAAGACGGCTATACTGCAGATATGTTGGACCATCCTTGTTTAGAAATAACCTGTAATGATCTTCTGTTGTTCAATCGGACGTCAGAATCCATATTTTGTTCTCCAAAGAGCTGTAAATTCAGTAGAACTGAACCAATCTCATTTATTACCCCTGTGAATTGGTGATCATTTTCTGAACAAAAAATATGAATTCAACAAGTATACATGATACAATTGATTAAGGTAGAATTATTAAAAATCTTTGACATCATTTTCATAATAAAGGAACATTCGTTTAAGATGCACTTATCTTCACGGCATACAAGTTCACGTCTTGTTGCTTTGATCCTTTGTATGAAAACGGACTTTAACCCGCAAACGCGCACACATCAAAGTGTCCATAATTATTCTAGAATCCCGTAGGTACTGGTCTGCGAACACTCAGCGCGTCCTCGTAAGACGAAAACTTTCCAAGTGCTTCCGACTGACGAGCTTGCTCCCGTGTTTGCACACGTATACGTATGATCAAGCAAACACTACGTATACGTATTCCAACGAACAGTTTACCGATCTTAGGACGTGAAACGTCTTATACGACCATCCCATGTTTAGAACACTCAGAAGCATGTTAGTTTAGGTATCGACACATATGAAAACATTTATGATTTTATGCGGAAGCAATATACGGGTGGTCTAGAATTTCTTACTTCAGGTTCCTAATTTGCAACAATAATCGCCATAGCCAATCTTAGATAGAGTATTTATTATCTCCAGAATTTAGATGGAAGAACGTAGATGGTCCCATTTGTCAGTGACGAAATATTGTGTTTTGACCTTGAAATAATCTGGTTCTTGATTATGACACCCATCTTTTCTCGACCAATGAACCCGCAATAATCTTGACTCTGGCCGTGTAGTGTAGCTGACACGTGAAACGGTTTGAAGCAAATTCAGAACAGAGCCAACACTTGCATTAATCCTCACGGTTCCTAATTTAGTCATAACGGTAGGTGCAAACAGTGCAAAAGTATATGTTGATCAACCGCTCTTGATAATTAGTAGACAGACCTGATCAATTTTTAACAATTTAACGACCAATAAACCACACATAGATTTCATCATCGTTTTATTTATACAAAAAGAAAAGAGAATCTACCATCCATATTCGACTAGTTTTTATGAATGGCACTGAGAATTTTAGAAAAACGACTTTTAACACATTTTTTTTTAAAACTACTGAAGAAAATTTTAAAAATAAAGCTTCGGCTGCGTAAACCTGCACTTGGTGATACTTGGTAAAAGTTAAAAAATGTACGTAACGCAAAACACAGATCTTTATGTTATACATACAAAATTGAAGATAGATGATATGATTAGTATGAGATTTTGTCAATCAAATTCTACCTGCCATACTAGATTCGCCATTTTGAATTTTAGAAATCTGCAGATTCATAATAAGTGACCTCCAAAAACCGCCAAGTAACAATTTTAATCAAATTTTTAACAATCGTTCGCTATATTGTAGTTGCCATTGTAAATTTTAAAGATCTGACGCCATATTGATAATTAGGGATCCCAAATACCTTCGAGTAACAATTGACAGCTTTTAATAACAATTTTTATGGCGCTGAAAATATTTTTTACTTATTATTACAGCGCGGGACTTTTTAGTTTATTATATTTTCATTTCTGGACATAAGTACTTGCAAATTCGAGGAAAGAAAGAAAACAAAAATGTTAGCTTACGATATTTGGTGGAATGGCCCATATATAACTTATTAGGAGTCATTTTGCACATAGCAATATAAGAAACCACAAATTTTAGTACACTTTATAATATAACATTTTGACCGCCATATGGAATTCGAATGATATAAGGTTAATGCAAATATCTCGAATGACCGTGGTTATTAGTTATTTTATATTGTAACGTCTATTTAGAACACTACCTTCATGAAATAAAGAATTAATATTTTAGCCCTCATTTTGGGTCTTATAAGTAATAGAAAAAATGTTGTCCACCAAGGTTGCATACAATTATTGGGCCAACCATTATGTACATTAGAAGTCGGTGGATAAACTGAGAATTTTAAAAATAGGAATGAATTAAGACTCGAAACATCTGAAATGTAGCGATATTTGGTCATCGAAACGAATGAATAAAACGTGTATGACCTCGCTCTCTACTGTAAAAACAATTTATTTATAATCTTCAGGATTTTGTTCACCTCTGAATTTTGGAAGTTAAACAAAAATCACATGAAAATACGTAGAATCCACTATATTCGTTAATTTTGTCGAATTTTTGTACACTACTATCGGGCAGACAGAAACTATTCGGGTTGCTCAGGGAAAGTAGGGTAATGAGGGTTTTAAGAACGAAAAAGTCGCATAATTAGTTCCAAGACTCATGAAATCAATCTTTTTACGCAATACGGCCATTTAATAACATAAATATTTATTCAGCAGCACTAAAACAGATTGGCTTAAATTTTGAATTAACAAAATTTATACCCGGAAATCAGACTAAACTTTACCGAAGTTTCTCGTTGCACTGAATCAAAATTTGGCCGCAGAATTTTTCTATCCCGTTAAGATTTTAAGATATCATAACCTAAACGTACAAAATACACTGTTTTTGCTGATATTCAGTAAGTTTTTATGGCGGAACAAAATAATTCTTTGCAATTTGGCATTGACAGTATTAAGGTGCTATTTGTCAGCTTTAAAATGCTTTTTTAATAATTCTGATGCAATTTTTTTATCGCGTTACCGAAGTTTTTGTCAGGGATTAATTATGATTTTCAGACATTAAATAAATGTGTAATTACATGAAAAAAAATAAGTTCTTGATAAAAATTGTTCAATTACGTCAAGATGTTGGAATATCCTAACCGAAATGTGCAAAAAACACAGTTATTGCCCATTTTTATTAAGTTTTTGTGTCGGAATAAATATTTTCTCGCAATTTGACAAAAACCTAATTAAAATGCATTCATCAGAAACTTGAGTATATTTTTCCGATGGTTTTCGATGTGCTGAATCAAAATCTGGTCGTATAATTACTCTGTGGCATCAAAATTTTGAGATATCCTGATTTAAAAGTGCAACAAACACAATCATAATCGTGCCTTTACAAAAACTTTCATAGCTCAATGAAAAAAGTCGTACGAAATGACTAAGAAAGCATTTTAAAGTTGATGTATAACACTTTAATCTGGTTCTTGCGAAAGTGTGAACAATCATTCTGTTCCGCCACAAAAACTTATTGAATAATAGCAAAAACAGTGTAAACTTTTAGGTTAAGATATCTCAAAATCTAGACGCGATGGAACAATTCTGTGGCTAGAATTGGATTCAGCTCATTGTCCGCCCATTGAAAAGAGCACTCCGGTTTCTGGGCATGTTGTAAAACTGTACATGTTGTAAGTGGGAAACATTTGTGCCGTACAAATCGCTTTGTAGGACAAATATTGTTCCGGCTTTTCATAATTATCTTCAGAATAAACTAAAAAATGTCCACTTACTAAATTCCCGTTTAGACAATTGCTCCATCTGAGGAGAAACAAAGCTGGCGAAACTTCAATTACTAACGATTAATAAAAAGTTGATTCATTGCAATGTACCATGTTAAAATTTAACATTGAATCTAGTATTTTATAAAATATTATTGTGTGATTTTCTATCTCATAAAATATCCCTTAAAAGTATATACATTTATGCAAATGAAGCGTACTTTTGATATTATGGTAGCCACATATTTTTTATCGCGTCTCCACAAAACATCCACCTTTCCATGCCGGCAGAGCGAACAGAAAGTTACCATTTCCAGAAAATAACTGTGGGCCCGCTTTACCATATTACCGCCCACTACGAGGCCCCGTGGCCCTGTAAGGTGGCATTTTAAAAAGTAAAAACTATCGTACGTATCCTGGGCGGAAATGCTCATTGCCCAGGCAGTAATGCTTGCCTTTCCGCCCTAGATACACAATGTACTATTCTTGTGCATGTTGCGTTTTATAAAACGTCCCAAACATGCACCTGGGAAAAACTACTCAAATACAACATTTTGGTAATGTCATTGAAATATATCGATTCTGTAACGGTTAAAAGCCAAATTGATTAGAAAATTTGTAAAAAAAAACATGTTGAAACATTACACAGGACGACGAATTTTAGAACCAAGAACCAGTCTGTTGAAGTTTCTGAGTTTGGCAAATTCGGCGATATTCAGAAACTGAGCAGAATCAGATAAAGGTTCAGAAAATTCAACAGGCGATATCTCAGTGACCAATAATGATTTTTCTGAGTTTAAAAACAGATTTTGAAGGGCAAAAAAAGTACTTTGAGATACCGTGACGATCGTTTTGAAAACAAAATCTGTCTTGAAGTTGCAACACCTCAAAAAAGTTGTACCCAAAAAACGTACTTTTTGCACTTTTAGGTTAAAATATCTCAAAAACCTGACGTATAGGGTTACTCTGAGGTCGGATTCGAATTCAGCGAATCAAATACCTTTGGAAAATATGTTTTGGTTCTGTAATTTTCTCAAATTTTGTCGGCCTGTGTTATCCCAATCGTCACCTACTTTTCGCTATAAACTTCTATTCGAGAAGGTTTTCCCTTTCTTACGGTCGATTTGCGGCATGTGCACCTATGAGTAATTGCGGCTTATGGCCGCAGGTTACGGAATCATCCTTAATTTGTCGCGGCAAGGACACGGCAGAGAAATAAGAAGCAAAACGATGGAGCCGCTCGTGAAAAAGCAGCGGGTGGTGCGGCCGAGAATATCCGAAGAAATGACTTAAGCACCAGTCACGTACGCGGAGCGTTTCAGTGTTATTACTTTTATCCCGAGCGAGTCGCGCGCGCCGCCTCTGCCGAGGGATCGTAATTCGTACGTAGCACCGCTCAGGAATCTCCCCGACTAACTTAATAAGCACCTCGCCCCTGTCGTCGGGGGCCCCCTTTCCCGACGCCATCGGATAAAAAAAAATCCTTCCGCACGGACGTAATGCCGGCGGTTCGTTTAACGCGCCAAAGTGTGCCACTACCGCTCCGCTAACTCATTCCATCCTTCGGATTGAAATAAAAGCGCATCACGACGAGACGCGTCTCCGATCCATCCGTCGATCCTCGTCCCTATCCTATTTTTAGGTACCGTGTAATCATTCTATAACCTAGGTTGCTGATTGTTATATCACTCCTTTCGTAATCGAGTTTCATTCTCACGTACGTGACGCCGGAGTCGAGTATCGCATACCTCTTTACCGACTAACATACTGGAATAGTCACTAGATTCTTCTGGTTTGCTGTCCGATAGTCATAGAATATAACACAGATCTACAAAAAAGAGGGTATTGAATTTCGTTCGGAAGCTGTAGCTCATTTTCGACGTAATTGTATGCGTATAATTCAAACTCGAAGTCAGAATTGGTCCATCACGTAAGGTTTTTCAGATATTTGAGGTTATGTACTCGAAAAACGAGTTATTTTACTATGTTTTCGGTTACGTACAGGACGCAACAATTTTTGTTTGCCTTCTATACTATTTGCATCGTTTAGCACACCTTTACCCTTCAAAATTAGGTTTTATTCCATCACCTGAGAATTTTTCTTATTAAGTGACGGCCATTTTGAAATTACGAGATATATTCCATTAATGTTATCAAATAAACAGTCACAATACTGAAACGTGATTTTAGTTATTAGTATCCACATTTAATATAGTTGTTTATATTTATATAGGTTTCATGACATTGAATTTGACCTTGAGCTTGTTCTCCAAAAACATTTCAAGTTAAATTTGTTTACATGTATATCGACATTTCAAATTGGCGTATCTGGGTGAAGAAAAGTGGTAATGGAATTCTGCGCATCCCATATTAAAGAAAAAAAAAGTAGTACCACATGATCCAACGAAATGAAAAACTCATAAAATCGTGTCTTCTGTACATGACCTCAAAAAAAGCAAAAAAATGCGTTTTTCGACGATATCACCACAAATATCTCAAAATCCTGACGTGATGGGCCACTTCTGACTTGGGATTCTGATTCTACGCGCAAAATTGTGTCGGAAATGACCCACAGCTTCGCAACAAGAAAACCATGTTGATGTGTGTAATATATCGATCCATGCCGCTCCAAACTTTATCGCGAATGATCAAATTCAAATTTTGTAAAATTCGTAAAAATGTCATGGTAATGTCAATTTTCTATCGCTAATCATGGCGTCAAAATTCCTAAAATTAATTATTTGGGCACGCTACTACTTTTGGACCTCTCCAACATCTTTCTCACCTAATTCTATAAATAATTCTAATTAATATGATAATTTTTTGAAAATGTTCACGTTTATATGATTCTTTCTTGCAAATAGTCACAGCTATTTTCTGGGCTCTATTTTTTGGACATGTTGGTACGTTCTATTAGCTAAAAAATCTATCCTGTGTAATGTCAAATAAATAGTACATATATTTAAGTTACTAATATCAACTATTTCTTATTATAATGTGACCAAAATCGGTTTTATAACAATTTTGCTGTTTCCAGCACCCACCAAAATGTATCTTTCTATTCGGGATCAGCGAAAAGTCAGTTTTATTCAGACCTAGTACAAACTATAGGTCTACTAAGTAAAGAATTGAATAATAGGACACCTCCAGAATCTCATTTCATGGCTACATACATGGAGAAAAATTTTTTTGGAAATTTTACTATCCAGATGGTATTTTTGGTACAGACTTGTAGCATGGAAAAAATTGCCATTTTTCCTAGTAAAAATTAGTAGATTTCATTGTAACTTTTACTGTCTGAATACTAAAAATTCCAAACAGAAAAATGGCAACGTTTCACCTTTTGCAAGTCTGTCCCAAAATTACCATTTGAAATTGTCAAATTGGCAAGAAAGTTTTGCTCCCTGTACCATAATACAAATAATTATTATTTAATTTGTAAAATGGTGATTTTGAAAGGTTAATCATACTTTTCTGGCATGAAAACTTAGAAGGATCCATTTAAAGCAAAAAAAAATAAATAAATAAACAAGAAGTATGCGATATATCAATGGCCTAAGTGAAAATCACGCTAAGAGACTAAAATAAGAAAACATTAGAGTTGTAGACAAACCATATAATACTAATGTTGGAAAAATTAAGTCTTTGAAGATAAATTGGATAACATAAAAAAGAGTGGTGCGGTGTATCAAATTTTGCGACAAAGTGTATGACGGTCATATAGGTACATTATTAAAAAATTGCAGAAGAGAACACAAACGCGACATTTTTGAAAAATCATAAAAATATAAGGGATCCACAAAATCGTTATCCAGGAAATTTTCCCGGACAATTTTGTTGGAAAGGCCCAAAACGAATTATTTGGGCCACTCCAAAATTTATCTGGCCAAATTCTCAAAGGAATAAGTTCCTACGTTTTACAATAATAACGGATAGTTATTTAAAAGAGGCAACTAAAATTGCCGTGTTTTGGACATGCCACTACCGATTATGCACACCATAATGTTTCTTAACCGAATCTATTTATCACGTAATAACGTTTATAAAAATTACAGTATTCGACATTAGTAATAGCTTTTTTACGATAAAATGCGCATATTTAATTTTTTGGATATGTTATTATTCTCACTTTGCAGAAAGGTTTACCATGGATGATTATGAATATACCACGATACTGTTTGAAAAAATAGAAATTATAATTCAATTTTTCCTGAAGTAATCAGTGCCATTTATTCTCTGAAAGTTTCCAAAATGAATAACGTATTGTTGATATCGGACGTTCTAATATTTACATTGCGATTTTCTGAACTGAATATATTAACTTTTAGAAAATTCTATTTATAGGATTATTCAGGTTTATAAAATTTTTATGCACCTTTTACAGTTATTTTCTTTTTCAACTAATTCTCAAAACTTGATAGATTTTTTGAACATGTTACAGCGTACGCACAAAAATTATTACTACGGCACTAAATAAAATAATTTATACAAATCCGGATTTGCAATGGCAATTGACAATTTTACTGCTTTGGGTATGCACCAATCTTAAATAGATATACTTAATTTGGTGATTTTCTAACGCTACTCACAGGTATTTTTGGTTGTACGATGTCCAAAAATAAGTATGTCGATGTGTTATTGCTTTGGACGACTCCAAAATTGACTATTCACGTTCAAAAACTAGAAATTCAAAATAGAAAAACCAGAATTCAAAATTCAGAATTTAATATCAATGATTTAAACTAAAAAATTCTAATATGAAAACCAAAACCTCGACATTCACAATCTGTAACAGAACATCTGCGAAAGAATCAGATAATAATCTAGAAATTTATATCATGAATTATAAGAATATACAAATCTGAATTTTTATATTTAAAACGTAGAAATTTTTTATGTTAAATAATAAATATTGATTAAAATCATAAAAAACATTATGCTAAGAAGATTAGTTAGATCTTTTTTTAATTTGAATCTTTTTTTTGTTTGTTATCAAGCACACTGTCAAAAAAGAAAACATGGTAAAAAGAAAAAGGTAAATACAACATTTTTATGAAGCGCGACTGAAATGTTAATCAGGAGTAACGATGAACATTGATAATTATAACGGCGATAATAACAATTTTTACCAATTTTTCATGCAACTTGTTCAATTATAAATTATTCTGCTGCACTCTGCTTTCCAAAAACATATCATTTTGAAATGTCGAACTCTTCCAAGTAGGTCTTGATTTACAGCGCTTACATTACGACGCCATGCAAGTGGGAATGTTGGAAGTCGATATCGGAATTGAATTTTAAAAGAAAATTTGCGCTTCGAGGTACCCAGAAAGTGCACTAAAAATTGTACAGTTCCTTGATATAATAATACTTGGAAATATATTTTAGAATTAGGACGTTGGAAATGTATCTTACGCTCTCAAAACTTTTACCCAATTTCCCTCAGATCTTCGGAGAAAACTGTCGATACGAGTTTCACTTTCGCTAAATATTAATAGATGATAGTTTATTTTTAGTTATCAGTATATTTTTTTTCATTTTGAATCTCTCAAATATTTCCAATATTCAAAACTAGTAATATATATTATAATCAAACATAATGTTATAGTAATATTTAAAAATTGCGATATTTTTACATTATAAATAATTATTATTTTAGAAGGTTGATTTTAAAATTAAATCATTTTACATAAGTGTAACGAAACATATATAACAACAGTCTGTATTCTTAACAATATAGAGATTTATGACAGTTAATATTAAATGCAAATCTCTCACAACAAGAAAAATATCACGATTTCACGTTATAACCTACATTACAATTGACTAAACTTTGTGAATGATATATCGATAACTTATCATAGCCAAATAACTGCCTTTTTAAGAAAATTCTCGTAAAATTTTTAACGATATAAGAAAAAATTTGTTAAGCAATTTCGAAAATTTTACAGGTATTTTTAGGGTCAGATAATATAAGCAGATTCGTATTTACCTCAGGGTATAAAAATAGTTTTTGCACCATCTGAGCGCAAAATTCAATTTTGCTCCCTAGTTGCACAATGTACTATTTTAAATTTTTTTCTAGTATAATAGCTGTCATTCTGAATTTTAAAGTTTGACAATCCATACCCTATGGACAAGTTAGAAAACCCTTTTTCATCCTATTGCATTGGACCTTAAGAATTTTGAAAAGCTGACATTGAATTCATAGTCAGCATTCTCAAAAACTCCTATATTCCAAATATTAAATAAAACCATCAACCTTTCAAAATTTTTTGAAATTTCCTGTATCAATTCACTGTCTACAGAAAAAAACAATCTACGAAAACATGATGCATCACATTCAGTTTTTCATTTAAAAACATACAAGACATCATATAATGTCATTGGGATTATAAAAACCCAAACATTGTGTGTGGTTTGGATTTCATAGTAGGTTTCATTGATGTTGTCATTGTTTAATTCCTTTTCGGGCATTATATTTTTATATTTGGAATATTTTCGTCGGATAAAATTTGACAATGTATTAAAAATCGTAAAAAAAGTTACTAACCAATCATATTTTTTTTATGTTTCAAAAGTGTACAATATTAGTAATGAATTAGTTAATCTGTGGGAAGCACGTAAAAGACGTATACAATAAAACAAGAAAAATATACCCCAATTTTAACATTTGTTACACCTGATTAAAATGTCCCGGCATGTCGAGTCCTTTCCGTTTCAGTCCTCATTTTTTACGAATAACATCTTTACCATCACAAAAAAATGGTGAATTTTTCTAGTAAAATTTGCATAATTTCTGAGCAGACAAGTTTCTGTCATCAGAAAAAATTAACTAGAAAAATTAAAGCTATGCATAACAAAACCATCCTGATTTGTTCATCAATGATGTTCCATCAAACTTTATTAAACCCATTTGCGAACTTGATTTATTATGACAGGAATACAAAAATTATACCAAAATATTGATTAAATATTGTTGACCGTATATTTCTCACTCAATTCTCTTCTGAAATATTAAACAATTAAATTGCTAATCTCATAGTACTAATACAGTGCAGTATAAAATATTAACAATATATATTAAAAGTACAAAAAAGTTCAGTTTAACAATAGATCCATAAAGATAATATTAACATTGGAACAAAATCAGAAATAATGGTGGAACACGAAGTCGCAATAAATACGTCGTATTAAAATAAGAAATTTTAACTATTATACATGATATTAGCATTTGCCGTAATAACCTAAAGTTATTTGAACCAAGTCGAGTACAAAATTAATAGCATTTTATAACAAAATGAACTGATGACAAATTAAATTAAAATCAAGAGATACAGATGTCTTTCAGCCGTGTGTACTCCGCAACCCAGTAATCTATTGTGTCTCTGTAAGACAGATGAGCCTGTCTGGATCACTTCTTTCAGTGCTATTGATTTGACAACGGAATTGATTTGTTGTAATTTAATTTTTTCAATTACTTGCAATACTGGGATACATGCCCTAATGATTTATTACCTAATGGAGGTCATTATCTTGGATTACTCGAGCAGATGTAATAGAGTTTCTATTGCCTCGTTCTAAAATATATATCTCATATCACATTCCAACTATATTATAAACAGTTCACTGAGTTTGCTCTGGTTTATAGAATGAAGTATCAATATTTTAAATTAATAATAGGAGGTTTTTAAATTAACAAAAATAAATTAAGAAGTTAACTTATGTGCCTTATCCATGCAAAAACTGTAATATAATATAGTCTCCCATGTTTTAAATCACTGAAAGTTTGATTCATTATTTGTTGAGGGATAGAAATGTTACATGTATTAGTAAGTTAAAAATCTAAAGATATCGATTCAATCTCATCAAATTAAAACTTATTTGCCGTTTTTGCTAGAAGATCACGATTTTAGTAGAATATTAAAATATTCCTCTAGTTGACGAAATTATTTAATCTATTGAAAGTAAAAAATATGCGTCGAAACAGAAAATTTAATTGAACATATATTCGTAATCATGACTTTAAATGTTTGTGAGTGATTTTTCTTCTTGTTATTTAGATCTACTTGTTGATCTATGGTTTTCAAATGTAAGTTTTCGTTCTTTAATGCTATTCGTACTATTCTTTAAATGTCTTAAGTACATATATAATGTAATAAAGGTTAACTAATTAACATCCTAATGGAAAGTTACAATTTATATTTCTTAAATGTCGTTCTGTTAGATAATACATTCATTAAACTGCAAATTTGATTCTCTAACCACGAAATACAGGCTGTCGTAAAAATCTTTTATCCATTGACGTTTGATCATTAAATGTTGGTAATTTTTCGGGGTTTTATCCATGAATAGAAAAATATGGTTGTTGACCCTTTCCGTCATGTTGGCTACTATATTGGCTACTTGAATTCATTTGAAAAATTGAATTTTAAAAATGAAATAATGATTTTACACCCGGTTTTTTAAAATCTAATTTGAAACTAAGTAGAAGTGAAAAAAGGGTTTAAGAATTGCATTTTATATAGAAAAGAAATGCAGCCACTGACAGACGTTCAATTGAATCGAAATGTAACTGTGTACACTCTAAATTTTTTAAAGTGAAAGTTGAGCCACTCTCCGTTAAAGGTGACTTTTTCACTATTCTAAAGCCAATTTCCATCCACTATTAGTAAAGTGAAATTACCACTTTAAAAATAGTGAAAAAGTCACTTTTATCAGAAAGTGGCTCAACTTTCACTTTAAGAAATTTAGAGTGTACTCGGGCGTCTTTATGGTAGCTGATTAAGAATTTGAACGAAGATATTGAAATTTCAGTTCTGCACATTTAGAATTTTAAAAATCAGAGTTCAGATGAAAAAAAAATTTATTAATTTTTTTGAGTTGACGCATTCTTTCGGAAGAATTAAATAATAGAATGGATGAAATATAATACTCCATAAGGTTTAATTGAAATATTAAATGTTTTTGAAGGAAACGAAAAAGATTGAATAGAAAGTTTTTATACCGCGTCTCCGAGGCATTGGTCGGTAAAATTATTTGCACATACGTCGAAAAGTGCTCTCCAATCTCGAGCTGCATTCTTCCAATTTAACCGAATTCAGGTTTCGAGCAGAATTTTCCTCAATAGATTACGAGGAAAATTTGGTACGACTACATCGTCGACCACGCGCATTGCATTATACGAACCCATATAGGAACATCCCATTGGGTCAATCGCGAGGCAACTTTAGATGCAATAAAAATTTATTTCTCAAGCCGTCGTCATCGTGCCGGGCCGTTGAATGGGCGGCAATGGCGGGAGGAATTAGATTATCGAAACGACCGTGAAGTTGCGGAGGCACCGGGAGAGAAAACCAATCTCTTTGAGTCGACCCAGAGTAGAGCGGCGGTTGGCCGGCCCGGGCAGATCGGCCGGATCGGGGGTTCCCCCATTTCTAGAAAACCAGACACATCCACTGAGAGATCGATCCCCCGTTGGCATCTCTCGCCACTTGATTTCGTTTTCTCGACAATGATCCTCGGGTCCAGCGCGATATTATGTCATTTATCTTCGTCCAGCCCTCGGGGGAGACCGGTTGGATGTTCTTCTTCAACACTCTTCCCCTTCCCATCGGAATATCACTCTTCTTCCGGCGTATGCCCCCCTCACTTTCGCCTTTATCCGGGTCCGCGAGCACGAATCCGAGACTCCCTTCGGCACTCTGTCGAACGTGGCGACAATCAAGTTTGCAGCCGACGACGTTAATTAATGGGTTTATTCATGTATGCGCATTTTAGGGAAGGCCACCAGTCGAGACCCGTTAATTGAATTAAGGATACGGGAATCTGGGAGAAAATAATCAAGTAAAACTGATTGTGATAATGAAAAGTATAGTTAATGAAATGGAAGTTTACTCCTCAGCAGTACCGAATTCATTTCGTATAGAACAGCCTCTTGTTGCTCAGAAAATGCGAGAAGAATGATAAGAATCAGGAATCTGAAAGTCGACTTTATGTAGAAAATCGTGCAAGCGATTGTATATGTTAACTTAAAATATTTTTAGTGAATTTACATCTTGATACTCAAAAGAAAGTTTTTTAACAGTCCGATAGTAGAACCCGATTTTGCGCCCTGCAGTTAAATCTTCGGGCGCAAACTATCGAGCCCCACACCGCGTCCAGCGTAGTAAGAAACATCGTATGTGATTGTAACCCTTGCTTCGTTCGGGGGACAAACTTCGCACTCGCCGAAGATCGGTAATTGCGCCCTTGTTACATAATATACTATTTTAACCCGGGACGGTCACAGTGGGTCAGTGGACCCAGAGCACAAAATGTACGTCTAAATATCTTTCTAAATACCACTCGAACAAATATGATGTTGTTCAAACATACCTCAACGGATGCCAACAGCTGCCCAAGCCCTGTTTTGCATTAGTGTTTCTAGGAATATCGATTAGTGCAAAAATTAATGTTGAATGGGCTCGGAAAACTCGGCGTGACCGTTGCTACACATTTTTTACCTACGGTTTTATTGCTTTAAAAACATAAAATAAACATACAATACGCATTATATTACATAATACAGACCTTAAACTAACTTTAGTGCAAATTCTAAATCATTTCATCAAGTGCAGGCAAAATGACGACTAAATTTCTGCTATGGGTTCCTCTGACCCAGTATGACCGTTGTGTTATTTTTATGAAGTGTGACCGTCCTGGGTTAAGCTTAAACAAAATTTATTTAAATCGAACAAATGATTACTTCACTTTTGCATATAGGTTTTATATCCATCTGAAGATTCCGATCATATTAACGGGCAATGTCAAAATTTAGAAGTGAATAGAAACAAAAACGTGTCTTTCACTTGTACAACTAACTGTACAATATTTCGGCATACGTAAAGTTCTTTACGCATACGCACTTGTGTTCAAAAATACTATTTTAGTATCGACCGTTGAAAAATAAAATTCACAGTTTTGGTATTATAATGGTCTGTTGTAAAAATAAGGATAATAATAAAAATATAATATATAAAATATAAGAAGTATAATAAAAAATAATGGATAATAAAAGAACATTTAAATAATAAAATTCAATAAGTTGACTTTACCAAAACTAAAACTTTATTGAATTAATATTGAATTAAAGAAAGGCGTTTGGATTTTTTTATTTCATCCATTTTCCTTTGAATTTACCGCACTATTATTTATTACGCCAACAATCAATTGTTTCAAATGAAAGCTGCTTTCAGTTGCTCCCATAAAATAGATCGAATCATAAATTTCTTCAAGATTATGCTCTCCTGAAGAAGCTCTATTAGGGTCCAATAACTTGTACTGTGCAGTCTGAAAAGAATCATCTTATCAACAATACATACATTTTTGGAAATAGTTTTCTATATTACACTGATCTGATTATATCTGGTAATCATGAATATTAATTTATATAGAACTGTTGTCAAAATAACGATTTGGTGCTTACGTTGACAACATTTATATACAAATTAATTACAATGTACATTAAAAAACACAAGCGTACGGCAATGTATAAATTTAAAAATTTTCGGTTTCGATAGTTTTGATGTAGTTTTCAAGGCATCAAATTTAAAAAACAAACTGGAAATACATAAAAATAACTCACCCTTAAAGCGTAGTTACATTGTTTGGCAAACGTTTTATTTAGTGTAAACATTTTAAGTGACTTACTGAAAAACTGAGCAATAGCATCGGTCAATCCTATTTAAAAAGGCGGCATTTTTCCTAAAGCACATTTTGAACAGAATAAATAACCCAGGATATCATATTTTTAATATCAAAAAATACAATTTTTAATTGAAAACATTGCTGATTTAGAATAAACATTCTTATTGTTTTTAAATAAAATTGTTTCTATAAAAACTAACCATTTAAACAAACAATGTATTGCAATCGAATTCGGCAGATTTTTAAATTACAAAAACGTTTTCGTAACTTAAAGAAGTTTTCACATTGTTTTGAAAAAAAAAACATTTTCTCTGAGCGTATTATTAACTATATTATATATACACAATAGCTCATTGCATGTTCCCATCAATTAAATATTCTGTTAAATCCTATTAGATGCATATATATTGAAAAATTTTAGTTTCATATAATAGCTGAACATTTCCGATTGGCTGTCACTGAATTTAGCATGATTAAAAAAAAGTGAAAACCATAAATGAAATGAAAGAAAATTTTATAAAATATTTAAATTTAAAAAATATAATAAAAATATAATAACAAGAATGACTGAAAAAGTTAAGTTTTAAATATTCAGATGATATTTTGTCAGTGAAATTGATTTACTTGAAACAGCCGATTTGATTCAATGACCAAATCAGTTACTGGTTCTTTTTTCTTGGATTGCAATCATTTTGGGTACGCTCTCTCAATTCGAAATAGTGAAAAAACTCATTATTTGAATCAGTGAACGTACACTCACAGCTGGGTCAGTGACTTTCAGCATAATCACTGGATAAACAGTGCAACGGCGACGAATTTAACTGTTTTCTGTTAAAGTGTCACTGATACAAGCAGTGAATCAATTTTATTGTCTCATAAAGCAAATTTCACTTATTATAACAGTGACTGTTCACTGAGAATCAGTAAATTTTCTCTGTTTCAAATTGAGAAAGTAGTATTGTCAAAGTTATCAAAATTAAAATTCATCAATCTATCTATCACATGGAGCAACGGCAGAAAAATTCTTGATGTCCCTCAATGTCTTGTTTGGGTCAGTCTAAGATCATAATTAATTTTAAGGTTTCGCAAACCAATATTCTTTGATGTCAAATGAAAGTTTTAAAGTTGTTAACTGAAGTGTTTCTGGCTCGAATTTTGGAATAGATTTATCAAGTACACGGCCAAATTCGAATATAACTGTATTGATAAATTGTAAAAACTTCTAAACCCCGAAATCTTTCCTATGCTCTCTTGATGATAGATCAAAATATTTGTTTTAAAAAATAATAATAGCTCAGATTGCAGTGAACTAACAACTTTTATTACTAAAATACTTACCTTATTTAAATAAAAAATTATATCCACTGAACGTACTACCTACAAAAAAGCAAAATGATACCCATATTAAATTAGTGATTGCTTGACCGCGTGGTAATTGACATATCAGTCACTGAAAATAGTGCTCTAAAATGCAACATGTTTCACTGTATCCTCAGTTAGAAATCAATTAATTTGTTAATTTCACTGATTTAGTGAGTATTCATTCACTGATTAAAATAGTGATTTTTTCACAGTTTCAAACTGAAATAGTACTATTAAATAATAAAATAAAAGCATTTGCGAAAATATGTTTAATAACTTTCTTAACTTAATAATTAATTTTAAAATTTTTGTTATTATAAGATATGAAATATTAAGAAAAGAGTAACGAAAATGCACACATTATGGAAGATTTTTCTTTGTTAAAGACATTATGCGAATGTGTGCAAAGATTTGTTTATATTCATGTATGTAAGAATTAATTCTCAATTTGTTTCTCAATCTCTGATCTGTGCATTTAAGACATAAATGCAGAGTTCCGATTTAAAATCTTAATATGTTCACACTCGCTGAGTGAACAGAAGTAACGTATACGATGCATTATATACATTGTTTCAGTATTTATTTATGCTGTTAGTAATTTAAAGAAATGAGAGAAGCTTAAAGATATAAACTTATGCTCATGTCGATATATATTTAAACTACATGTATGAGGAAAATAACTAACTACGCGCTGAAGGAGTTTTATCTTATCCTGGTCGTAATAGAGGAAATGAAAGTATAATGCGGCACGTCTTGATTCTTGAAAGGTGAGAAGCGTATAAAGATTGCTCGATAGTGTGAATTTCATGTTTCTCACTTTGGAAAATAGCTAGCAAACCCAATTTTCAAAACTAATATATGCATGAAAAATGCAATTGATTATATCGATTCCGACTAAGTATATTATATCTAATGACTATATTGAGTATCTTTTTATTAATATATTTTTACTGACAACTTTGTTGAAAGCATAATTGAAAGAAATCAATTATGGATTACAACATACTATTGCATCATTTCCATTTTGCAAAGAAGTATATTTTCTCAACCAAGTGAAATTCTTTAAAAATATACTGATTTTAAAAGTTTGCTTATACATTAGTGCAATGCTTCCCTATTGAGTGACCTATTTGAGGTTAATTAAAACTTTCAATAAAAGGGTATCACTTCAAAGTAACTTATAAAGATAATGTGCATATATCTTCATATCATCATATTTATAAGATTTACATGTAAATAAATAATAAGTTTAAAAGATATATGTGAGTAAACAATGGCGTTGTGTGATTAAGGCTCTGAATTTATAAAAATTGTAATATTATATTAAATGATATAAATTGATGTTTGGGTTGCCGACTGTGCAACCTTTTTCAAAAGTGAACAATACAGTAATAAAATACTGTTAAAAGTAATAAGTGGGGATCATGTTTATAATTATCGATAATGTGGCCTAACCTAAATGTTCATCTCCTCTAAATTTTCATTCTGACTTCAAATCTGCACTGCTTTTAGAGTATACTGCATGAATTTCAACCGATATAATTACGTATTTTTATGCTTGCAATGCTAAAATGACACTGAAAATTGACGCTTAACTTTTCGCAATTATCTCGTAGTTTACTGAATATTTCGAAAAATACTTTAAATAAAAATTTACTCGACCTAAGGTTGGGTCATTGCTAATGGCTATTGTTTAGAGGTTAAGGTGGTAATAAAAATTCTGTTTCATGGCATGTGTTTTTTTTTCTTGAAAACTACTAATTGTTCACGAGTCTTGGAAGGATGTTAAATCAGACGCACAGTTTGATCGTCCAAGATTCAAATATATCAATTTATTACGATAAAAATCAAAACTCGATCGCGTCACGGTTTTCCTAAGAAGACAAACATGAAAAAATCGATAGTCAATTTGTTATCCATCCAAAACAGTAAGTACACATGAAATGTGTATATAAATTCGAATTACAAAACAAATTGAATATTATTTAATGCATTTTTCGAACTTTCTAGCATTAGGAGAAATAATTTATAGTTGTTTTTGTATGGTTTTACCATCACATTTGCGTCAATTGCCACAATCATTTTCGTAATCAGCGCATCAAAATAGGTCATCCGCCGTTTTCGGAAGTTTATCCCAGGTAACACTTGTGTTACAGCTGTTATCTGTAAACCAAACGACAATTTTATGCAAAGAAAATTTGTAAAATTTACAAATATTTTTAGAGGTAGCAAAATTTATTTATTATTAAATATTAAAGATATATTATAATTTGCTATTAATAAAATAAAACAGTTAAAGATTGCATGTATGTACAATGCCACATTACAGTTTAATCAGAAATTAAAATTTTTAAAAATAGCGGATACCTTAGTCTAAGCAAATTTGAACTATGTCCAGAATAAAAAGATATTTATTTTCTCTAGTAACAAATAATAGATGTAAAACGTCTTATGATAAACAAAGATGAGAAATATAATCATATAAGTAATTTAAAATTTCTCGACATTTTGAATGTAACAATGTAATCTTATATTTAAAACATTTTTTTTTAAATCAGAAACTCATGTGCACAATTCATGTCTTTTGTGTGCACAAATTGTTTTCTTTATAAAAATTTTCATGTTAGAACAGTGAATGATTAATAATTAAATTAATATGTTTTTATCAGCATTTTATTTTTGAACAAAATTAAGACCGGAATTAGAGTTGTTAACCAAAGCCTAGACCTTTTGATTAACAGTCAAAAGCTTATAACAGATTGATATTATTGCATTTGCGGATTGACAGTATTTTCTTGATGTGTACGTCTTACCATCTATTGATCTTTAGCAAACTAATGACAGATATGTCTATATAAATAGTACAAATATAGCAGTCCGTTCAATCTTCTCAATCAGTAACTACAACAAAATGACCAAATATTCGCATTATCAAAATTCGTAACAAAATTAGTTTCTCCTGCTGAATCATGTACTCTATGATTGACCAAACTCAAACGTATATCAATAGTCAATTTATTAAATAAGGACGAAATTAATTACTGACGGGTAATACTAAATATTCTTGAGATAATATACATTAAAAATATCGTATACTAAATTGTATTACAATTAAATATCGCTTCGAACATTTTGAATGAAAGAATTTCTTAACATATAGAATATAATTACGTAACCTGATGTCCGCTTTTACAAAAAGCCATAATTTTCAGGTTTTATGCATCACAACTCAATTCGTCCCGTTGCCGTAATTTAATTTAGATAATCCTTTTTCAGAAAGGAAATAAACCGCATTTTTCTCGGGTATCAAATTACGCAATAAACGCAAATAAAAACTTTTAATTGCACAAGTCGAAATATTCGATTTAATTAAAACGTAGAACAATAGGTAACAAAAATTATTCTCTCTCATCTCGTGCTCTTCATATAAATGCGAAGATTAATTTTGATTATCCTTTGTTTCTCATACCAAATTACAAAGTTCATTTCCCCTGCACATATTCGATGGTCTGACAGACTCTAGTAGGTATTGCCGATTCACAATGAAAATACAAATTATGCATTTGTTAGAATTACTCACATTCACATAGGTAAATGAATCCATTCCGTCTGACTCGGTGGAAGGAAGTTATTTTTTTTTTGCTCATACGCACTCGACGCTATCTGGAAATTAATAGGAAATTATTGTATCTGCAGTAATTTTCGACTTCATAAACTTTTATGTTTTACTACATTACTTGATTTAATACTTTATATCTCTTTGGGAAAAGATAACTCTTCCTTTCTGTTATTTCCTATTGTCATTCTAATATTATGAATGCCTTATCTTTAGAAATCTCTAATATACCAAATATATATATATAACACGTTTTAGAGTACAATAGCTTTCTTATAATGTAGTTAAGACTACTACTAATAAAAAATACTTACAGAGAAAAAATTTTACAGCTGACAAACTGTAGAAGGGAAATTTAAATGAATTTTCTAAACATATCGCTATAATTTTATCTTATTCTATCTGATTGATCATTGCGATTCTTGAAACATAAATAAAGTGTATAGGAATAAGAGAACAGTAATTGATCCCCTAGATAGTAGTATGCTTTTGAGTGGTTATTTTATATTTAGGTTTAGTGAGTCTCACTAAGTATGTATTGGGAGTAGGTAATTGAAAAGTGGCCAGTAACTGTTTGCTTCAGGTGGCCGGCTACTATCGTTTTTTATATTTTGGAAAAACACCCTTTTTAAAACGTAAAAATTGCTTTTTAGCAATTACTGCTCACGTTTTGTCATGAGATAACTTCCACGTCCATTTCAACTAAGACATCTTCGGCCTCTATTTCAAGTTGTCAATAATGCTGGCTATAATTAAATAAGGTTATTTTTCTGTCATCTTTCTTATTAAAAAATTCAGTGAAAAATATGTAAGGTCAACTTCGGTAATAGATATAGTTTATCATGGTATTATTAGATTACTTGTAATCAATCATTTTACTTTCTTTCAAAATCGTATTTGTTATTGCACCAAAAAAGGAGGTCTACGGTGTTTTATGCGTAGAATCCGATTTCGAATTCTCAATTGGCCTATCATTTTCAATATTGTCTTGTTTAGTGCATTGGTCGTTAAATAAAATTTGTTGAATACAGGTTTTTCACGGGTTTTCTCATGGAAGTATTGATTTTTAGTTAAACGTTGATTAACTTGGTGAAAATCGTTTTAAAATTTTTAATTTTTATTTTAACATACTTTTCAGCAGTCAACTGAAAGTTTAAAAAATCATGGCAAATCATTATAACTTATGGAGAAAGTGATATTGAAAAAACTTGGGATGAAGATGTGTGCTGTAATAAAGATGGTTTCAAAAAGAGATGTCGAAAAAGAAGGCCCCAAAATAGTACGTAGACACATAGAAATCAGGGGCCTTCTACGGGCAAAGTGTAACTGTCCATAACTTCGTCAACTTTTATCGTAGGGGAATGAATTTTTTTTTCATTTTGAATACAATTCAGTGCTCTTTAATATAAAAGCACGCATGATGATGTATTTAGATTATTCTTGATAAAAAAAAACTTCAATACATCTCGCATATAATTTCCGCGTTGACGACGTAATTTTCGGTATTTTTATTGGTGTAGTGAACGATTTTTCACTAACAATAATCAACGTTTATTAAAAAATATTTACTTCCACGAGCAACCTTGTGAAAAAATCTACAAAATCTATATTCAACCAAATTTGTTTGTGACTATACCCGCATTAATGAAAAATTATCCAAACAAGGCAATATTGAAAATTGGAAAAACTGAAAAAATACTCTAAAAATGTTGTATCCAGCATTAAAGATTGTTTTTATGCGTTAAAGGGTCAACATTTACATACGAATAACATGTGATAAATATAAAAATTAAAAAGTACGCCTAAAAAAGTGGCTTTTTTCACAGGGAATGCCCTATATATAGTATGTAGAATTATATATAATTATTTGTTCACGGAACGTAATACTTGCACTTGATGATGATAATTAAAAAAGAGTATTTAAAAAAATATGTATGTGTTCCTCCTCTTCAGTCTCCTGAAACTGATTTTTCATGTAACTTACTGTTTGTATACATAGTTTATGTTCTTTGAAATAACTTGTGTTATTTCATTAAATTTTAATTTATTGTATTCATGAAATATGTACAGTCTTAAGTTTATAATATTATTTAGTAATGCATCATTCAAACATTACTATTTCCTTCAAACAACATATTTTAAACATTAATTAATAATATCGTTATAAAATGGACTATAATTCTTAGGAATTAATCCTCTTATTCTACGGGACTAATAAACCGAATTAATAACGAAAATGGTGCAATTTTGAGTTTTATCAATGCTCGAGTTCAGTTTTCATTGAAATGAATTTTTAGTGCAAAATTATGATAAATCTGAAAATATTGTTGAATATTCATACTGAATAGTGTAAAAATAGAAGGGTGAATTATTTAGTCCATTTGTTGATAAGAAATAAAAAACAGCATATAAACACGTTCTTAAACATTTGTAAACTCATATATTTCTGGCCAGTTTTACGAATTCAAAATGGAAAAAAAACAATATCATTTTCGAAATGATGATTTATAATGGTGAGCTATGATTTACAACGCACATCTGGTTGATGATGGATTTCCACGAAGCCGACGATTTTATTTGGTAAAACATTACCCAAAAACGATTTTTGCAATTTTGGGTTCGTTGTTTTACTTGAACATTACCATGTTGGTTTTTGTAGTCTTTCAAATTACATTCTGTTTACATCATTTCAAACAAACATACTCGAAAAAATGTAGACTGGGAGTCCGTATTGGTCCCTGCTCTTTTCCCAAAATTTGCATTTCCGGGACTTATTGAGTTAAGATTCATTAACGCTGGAAAGAATTCTCAAGAAGTGCATTTTTTAGTCTAAGTAAGCATTCAATGAATACGTAAAAAATGGACTTGGAAAAAAATTTTAACCAATCATATTTGAATGATAACCAACGACCTTGGATCGTACTCCTACGTACCGACCTAGCTCTGCCTGGTTCCCTCTTTCTTACTTTATCTTCGTTCCCATATTCTCCCAAGTGCTTTCCGTTTTTAACCGACTTGGTGCAATTAACATTTCTCCTTTTCAACGAAGATTGGCCGATAAAACGGTAGATGAAAAACAACCCGATCTTCGTCGTCGTCGTCGGGGAGTAAAAAAAGAAGCTGCGGGAATCCACGGGAAATATCTGATTTCGTGTATCGATCTCGTAGCGTACACCGCGCGTGAGCAACTATAAATCTTTCTCTTTCTCCATCTCTCTTCTTCCATCTGCATCTCTGTCTATCTATTTCCCTTGTTCTTTGGGTCTCTCTTACTCCCTTTAGTCTTCAAGTCCTTCGATGCCAATCAAGCAAATTCTCATGGTGCAGCATCCTCGCCCGTACCAAATGAACATTTACGTCTCCATAAGATAAGGTAATTACGCCCGACAGTCATCGTCTTATCTAGTGTTGCTACCGGCCTTGCGAGATATCTATCCTCATAATGACAACTATAATAACAATAATGGTAATAATTTAAGGTGATGCGTGTTTGTTTTACACCACAAGATATATTGCGAATTTCTGCTCCTCAGACTAGGGAATTCTAAGGGAAGACCAAAAAGGGGATGTGTGAGAGAGCTCCTCACAATAAATCGTGCACATCGTCAAAGTCGTCGTCGTCATCGTCGTCGGCTGCATTCTCCGTTACGTCTTTTATTTGGTCGCAACCGTGCGGTTTCCTTTTTCATACGATTTTCCTCGAAGACCACTGAACCATTACTGTCGCGTTTTCTTTCACTCTCTAGAACCCCTTTCCCCCCTTTCACTCTCTTTATAAGCATCGCTCGGGCTTTCTTCCATTCGTGCTATTTTCTTTATACGCAATCTCACTCGCACGCGCTGTTATTCTTGCATTTTTTTATTTATTCCACACTTCGACTCCTATCCATTCTAACTTTCTTGTGGCACTGCTGGCTGCCTCTCTTACGGGCATTGTTACTCGAAAGATTCCTCCGCTGTAACCTTGGCTCGCGTAGCGTTGAATCGATAGGAGGTCGTTTTGGAGTGCACTGAACTAAAGGTTCGATGAAACGTGATTAATAATACTCGGTATGAGCTGAAAGACGCTCTCTGTAACTGAACGGTTTTCCACTTCCGAGAAATGACGAATTTTTCTTGTGTATAGATCCTCCCTCACTTGGATGCGACGTGAATGACTGCATTTATACCGAGTGAATTTTGCGGTAGATTACCTCAGTCGAAGTACAGTAATGCCCTTGTTGCAATCGACTTTAGGTTTAATCTATGAAATGTGTTAATTTGTTCTGTTCACTTTTTCTACGTCTTTCGCTATTGAAAATGGAAGAAGATGGTCTCATTTACTTATGTTATTTGAAATTTTATAAGGTCACTTCATACCTCTAAAAGAAGTCTCGATACGGTGAAATGATAATAGCTCAGACAACAGCAGCTCTTAAAGAGATCTTCCTAAGCTCTTGCTCTGAATATCTTTTAGAAAGACCACTTGAATATGTCTTGATTAAGATGATCCGCCAAAACTCGAGATTTTGCTTATGATCTTCAACATAAAGGCACTCAAAGAAGTCATATTTGGAGGTCCTAAATGGTCTTATTTCAGACCACTTGACAAGATCTAACATGAAAGTAACAAATTCTAATCTATAGAATAGTATATTATGTAATAAGGGTGCTATTACCGATCTACGATGAGTGAATTTTGTCATATGATACTTTTTTTTACCTTTTAATACGACGGACATGGGACCTGATTATTTGCGCCCGAATATTTCACTGTAGGGCGCAAAACCGAGTTCTACTCCCAGAGTGTTAAAAATTTCATTAAACCATATATTTTTTACTATTTTTTGTTATTATTTTGGTTTAGACAATTCTCGGAAATTATTTACGATTTAAACGATTCGCGACTATGCTGGTGGTAATTCAGATTTGTCCGACAATTGGCGCTGATCCTTGAATTTACATTTCGCTTTTGAGAAGTCTTGTATACAGAGACAAATTTGTAAAAACACTTAAAGAGTACTTTAAGAGGTAATTTTTTGTTAGTATAAGAGCTCTTGAGTCCTTATATAAGAGAAGTCTTGGGGTGTGACGCATAAGTTTACCTAAAGACCACTTTAAGAGTTCTTTAAGAGTATTTAAGAAGTCTCCAAATTTGTAAGGTCTATTCAAGAACTCCTTAAGAAGTCTTTTTACTGTTTGGGAGGTTATAAGTTTGCCTGATACCTTTGTATGTGCCGTTACTACTGAAATTTTAGTCCTACCCACGTGGACCCACTTTCAAAAATTCTCTACAAGTGCAATCTTGAATCATGTTATTAGTGAAAATATTGACGACAATGATAAAAACATTGACGTGTAGTCGAAATGCTGCAGAGCCGAAAAATGTATATTGTTTGTCTGATACATTTAATCATGTCGTTACTACTTAAGGTTTAGCTCTCAAATGTTAGATCTCTTTCCAAAAATTCTCTGTAGCCCTGAATTAAATTAGTGATGAAGGTACTGATGACGAGTGATGAATAACTATCCAGCAATCTCCTAACATTTCGTGAATGACTGGAAAATTCTTTAATCAAGAATACGAATTCCACGTTTTTTAAAACTGAGTTTAATTCAGAAAATTTAGAAATTATGACGACGTGTAACGGATGAAAACTGACTAAGTTAATTATCGATTCTATGAAATGCATAAAGCGACGCATATTTTGGTAAATATCATCATTATTATTTTTAATCTTTACATAGCTTTAATTTGTCCTATTTACTTCCCACACGGAAAATAAATATATGCGACATATATGATAAATAAATGCACATATATTTTCCGCGAAAAATGCAATATATGACATATAAGTTAGATATATGAATGCACATATAGTTTTAAACTTATATCTGGCATATATTCAACCTACATATGTCATATATTTTCGGCGAAAAATGCAATATACGAAATATATGCCACATATATTCCCTTGAATTTTCAAAATCTGATTTCAGATTTATAATCAGCGGCCCCGAAAACCCCCGAGAACCCAGTTTCATAAGGTTTGGGTAATTTTTCGCATTTCGGTCGTCCATCTTGGATCCGCCATTTTGAATTTTGAAAATCTAACTTCAGATTCGTAATCAGCGACCCCGAAAACCTCCGAGTAACAATTTTCAACTGTTTTCCGTATAAAGAAAAATGTGCGCCGCACATTTTAATAAATTTAGCAAATTTACAGTGCCATATTGGATCCGCCATTTTGACGACAGATTCGGATTCAGCGACCCAAAATATCTTGGTATATGAAGTTTCATGCATCCATTACCACGTTTGTCAATAATTTTTTTTGTACATATATGATCTAATACCATTGAAGTGGTTAATATGACGATTTTAGTCATTATAATTCATTTTACACATTTGGCATTATCGGCGTATTTAAAAAATTCGGAGTCTGTTTACCATGAATCCTAGCTACGTACAGACGTAGAAAGTGTAATAAATTCCATGTAGCTCTTAAATTACATTATTGTTGGAAATAACAATGATAATAACTAGGGGGTCGCCGTACGAATTCAAGACATGATCTCAAAAAAATCATAAAAAATCATCTTTTAGAGTGATATAGATTTAAAAAAATGTACATCATATCATGTTTTGAATAAAGAGAGCATTATTTCTAAGTAAAGAATGACTGTCAAATTCCACTAATAACCTCCAAAAACTGAAAATAGATATACTAATTTTGGGATCAAATTAATACTAGAATACTTACAGCTTTGTTGACTATCGTAAAACCCCGTCCTTATAAAATGTATTGGGTTGTCGGTAACCTCATGTTTTTGACACAAAACACCGGAATTTGATTATTAATTACTTTGACTAAGTAGCGGTAAGACATTCGTTACTATTCATTAAAAACGAATTTAATACGTGGAATCGGTATTCTCTCCAATCAATTAAATAATTTGTTGCAGGATATTATTTCGCGTAACGAACAATAAATCGTAACTAAATAAATAAATAGTACGAATCGACAAGAATTTACATTACAGAAAATCGAAATTTAATTTACCGGACCTGTTAGCGTGATCGTTGAACGAAGACCGATCCGACTGTTGCGTACAGATTATACATTCGGTATCTCTGCACTCTGCTTTACCATCCGAATACCGACACTATTAAACCTGCAGAAGATTTAAATCATTCGATTATCGAAACCAGTAAATATCGATACAGGACGACAAATTATAATGGAGAGAACAACTTGGACGCGTCAGTGATAAGTTGACAGAAATCTCCAAATGTATTCTCCTCCTCCTCCCTCCATAGAATAAAGCCACGAAGTGGACCAATGGAGTGTGTTCATTGATGTGCTGATAACACAACTCCTTGCAGCATCGGCGTGGTCGATCAGATTTTGTAAAAGATTCCGTTGCTAATGACGAAATATTATTGCAGTCGGGTTGAATAGTGGTAGTCGAATATAGTACTAGCGATGCGGAACAATAATAAGATTTTGAAGTTCTGTTAAACCCAAGTAACATACCGTTCAGCGGTCCAGCATCCTACTTTACCGACTCGTACATCAGATGCATACAAAAAATAAATCAACTAATTAATTTCAAATATAAGATTCGGACATGGATTCGAGTATGTCAGTTAACCAGGAGGTATTACTTAAAAATAATTACGAATGAATAAATCGTTAAATAATAAAAAATGTCTAATTAAGTTAATATTAGTTTTTAATGGATTCTCTTCAACCATCACGCTTAGATAATTTTTAGCGGTATTTGTAACAGGTGACATGAAAAGAACGCTGTTACAATGTCAAATAATAGTTCTAGAAGATTCCTTAGTAAAATTGAAATCTGTTTGTTGGTCTGACACGTTCATACGTGCTGTTACTACTTAAGATTTAGATCTTACCACATAGATGCACTTCCACGTTTTATTAACTGAATCACATTATTTATGGATATAATATCGAAATAATGATGGATTTTCACTATTCAAGATTCTCCAAAATGCTCAATGTTAAAGACCGGAAATTATGAAATCGGTCAGTCAGTAGAATAACGATAACGCTAAGCCTCGTCATTTGACCTTCGGTTTGAAAAAGTCGTTAAAAAAAGTCCACTTTTTTTATCTAATAACAGTTTAATTAAAACAAATATATAGTGCAAATTATGACACATGATGGAAACCCTCGAATTACGTGGTCTATGAACATCTTCCTGAGGACAACCTCAGGAGTTCCTCTGGATGTTAACACATCCGCCTTTATCGACCTACGGATAGTTTTCGGATATAGGATTCCTGGTAAACGATAATAGGTCATTTAATATAATTAGATCATCCTCAGGACGTAGGACATCTTGAGGAAGTTAATAAGACCACAACATCGGATATGTGAATGGCCTGAGGACGGCTTCAGGAAGGTTTTCTGGATCATGATAATGACTTTGCTCACTGTATTTCTTGACAAGTTTTGTGGAAATTTCACGATGTCATATAGAAGTGTTACCAATATCTATACTTAAAATGACAGGAATTAGTATAGCAATAGAGATCATCTCGTTTCTGGAGCGATAAGAACTAATTCTTATTCCAGCACTTTGCATATTAAAGTTGCTAGTCTGAATATTCAGTCATAGATTTCCACTTTACAACTGTTCTTTCTTACTACGCAACCTACATCCGGGTTTTACATTCCACAGGAACCCCAGCGACCGTTTAGGTATACCTATGTACGTACATCCCTATATAGGGATAAACGGAACGCACGGATCGTTGGCTTAACTTTGTGCCACATTGCCATTAAATTCGCCCGTGTTCTCCCACACCACGTACTCGTTTACTGTCGGGAAGCCACGCTAGTCGTCTAATTACTCGCGGTGGGTTTCGCCGACGTCGCAGCATCCTCTACGTCGTCGCCTAACGTCGTCTACGACCCCGCGAAGGAAACGACGCGACGGCGTGATGCTTCTTCTCGCGAAAAGGCGAAACTCAAAGCGGAGGAACCCTACCGCGGCCCCGACACCTCGTTGTGCGGCTCCTACAATAGCCAAGTTTCCCAAAGTAACAAGCACGAAACATCCAGGAGCAAATTCGGCACGTCGGAATTCAGTCTGCGAAATGCTCCGCTGGCTCCTTGATTTCGACATTACCTGCTTAGTGGAATTCGTAGAAAGAATCGGGAAGGCAACGCGGCTCCTGGGACAACTTTACGGCTGGCTAATCTATTAGTGTTCATCAAGGTGTCGTGGCTTAAGTGATATTTTTTAATATTTCTGAATGACTCGGTATATGTCAGGTTTTTGAGATATTTTAACCTAAAAGTGCAAAAAGTACGTTTGAGGTGCAGTAACTTCGAGACCGATTTTTTTCAAAACGATCGTCACGGTATCTCAAAGTACTGCTTTTGCTCTTCAAAATCCGTTTTTAAACTTAGAAAAATCTTTATTGGCCACAGAGATATCGTCTGTTGAAGTGTCTGAGTTTGGGGAATTCGGCGATAATCAGAAACTGAGCAGAATCAGAAACACAGAATGCTGTCCGACATTTTGTATTTTGTTATTATAACTTCAAATTCCAACTCAGCAACACCGAACATCTTAAGAGATTCGAAATTTAGGTCTTTGTGGTTAATTTCTTTCTATTTTTGAAGTTTTATCTAATTCTGCTCAGTTTCTGAATATCGTCGAATTCCCCAAACTCAGAAACTTCAACAGACGATATCTCAGTGACCAATAAAGATTTTTCTATGTTTAAAAATGGATTTTGAAGGGCAAAAACAGTACTTTGAGATACCGTGACGATCGTTTTGAAGTTGCAGCAGCACCACAAATGTACCCAAAAAACGTTTTTTTGCACATTTAGGTTAAAATATCTCAAAAACCTGATGTATACTGAGGCCAGATTCGAATTCAGCGCGTCAAATACCTCCGGAAAAGTACGTTCTGGTTCTTGGTTCTAAAATTTGTCGGCCTGTGTCGTCCATTCGATTTCAATGTTCTGATTTAGACGAGTTTTTGCGACATTAAGATAACTGTCAAAGTAAACAAAAATAAATATAGAAAAAAGAAGTTCGACGAACTTGAAACTTCTACAGCAAGATCGGACAAAGGACTTCATGTTTTCTTAAGGGTAGTAGTGATATTTCTAGTGTTAATCCTTTGTTGTTCAAAATCAGAAGAACAACTTCAGAATTTTTATTCATCTTTGAAAGATACCTTTCTCGATGGGAGAATTGCAACAAAAAATGAGTATTTATACAAATATTCCAGGATTTTTAGATGGACGTAACAAAAATCTGATCCCTTCAGAGCGTTTAATTACCGCGATAGTGGGACGCATTTGAAGATAATTTCAAACTCAAGGTTATTGGGTCTAGTCCGTTTGACGTTAAAATGACTTTCTAATTTACATCCAAGGTCAAACATACTTGGCGTTGAAATTACCTTCAAATGTGACCCCAAGGTCAGTCCGATGTTCACAAGGAGTTCATCCTATTAAGACAAATATTTTGTACCTTCAAATGACCTCTAAGCTTGGCTCAAAGGTTACTTCCAAATTCACAGCCAGGTAGCCCACTCGCAATACTGAAACTTACGTATTTTACATTTTTCAAAACAATGCAATCCGCCCGAGATATTTCGTCGTCATGGATGTCTGGAACTTTTAATTTTAAATGACCTTGACGATGAACTCTAGATCATTGTCAAGGTAATATTTGGATTTTAAATCTTCCGATCTTTCCTAATCTGCCTTATGGAAGATTAATTTGTTTATACAAATAGTAGTTCCCATTTTAAAAAGTTAATTTGACCTTTAAATAACCTTCCCATTCGCAATCAAGGTCAATGAAGGTCGCATTATCAAAAAACAAATCATTAAGGTAGTTTTTACCCTAATGAATGAGATAATCGTGAGGAAATAAATAAAGTAAATATTAATCACAATATTTGATTAGTTCGTTAAATGAACTAATATATATTTTGAAATTCACATGACATTGTTAGTTGTGCAATATAATTCTACGTGATTTTCGTCCTGATCTGGAATGTAAGAAAATGCATTTGACGTAAACTTGTATTTATGGAGTTTCAAACTCTACATTACTATAAACTACCACAGTAAAAAATTACAATTAATATTAATATGTTCGCAATTACTACATAGTCAATCATTGACAGATTTCGCGCATACACTCGTTATGTATTTAAGTATTTTGTTTTCAAAATTTCGTGTCAATCCTGAACAAATAAACTTTTTTTAAAAATTATAACCATTGCTAACCTTTAACCTTTAACCTTTCAAAATAGGATCAAAATCGGATTACAAAGGATGTGTAAATATACTTCGACCAACTTTGTAAGTTTATGAAACGTTTCCTTGAAAATTTAGAAACTGATTCAATTGAAACTGCAACGTGTATATAGTATTGTTCTCGCTTTCACAAATTGTGTACAGTTGCATTGTACAGAGTAAACATTCCTTCTACTTTTGAGCAAATAGACCGCAGATTTGCAAACATCAAGCTTACGCAAATCATTCGCGTTTGTGTCGCTAAATTAGAATTTACTCCGACGTGCATACGCGAGGCAGGTTTATGTAACGCATGTTCATACTTCTAAAATAATTATTCAACACCAAAATCTGTTGTATACAAATGTGTAAAACACTTACAGTATTTGTTTGTAAATAATATTATAACTAGGATATATATTCATATGAGTGAAAATTTACTTTCCCTATATAAATGCAATATTGCGCATTTAAAACAACGAACGTATCGTCTGTTATGGAGGACTAAAAAAGTAGCACTTTGGTGAAAAAATGCGGGGTTATAAAAAAATTATTGATGCTTTTAACGAACGTACTGACATAGCTAATTGCGATATTGTTTCAACCGCGAAATATAATTACAAACCTTTCAAGTATTTTTCTCTATTGGTCCGGCTCTGCATACACGAGAACAGTTTTGAACAATTTTTTAAATATTTTTACTTTGATGAATTGTAAACAGATTTCAAATTACAGGTGGGACATACAGAACATCCTAAAGGATATTAATATTCATAATTTCTATAATATTGAACAAATTATTTCATTCATTTTCTAAATATTATGACGATGGAATTTACTGATTTCGGACTAAAAGAAAATTAAAAAAAAAATTGCTATTCACTGAAACATATAATTAATTATGTCCTGTGGAATGCCGATCATTTTATTGGATATATAGCTATAATCATATTTTGACTTATATAAAAAACGTTCGAATTCAGTAATAAAAGGAACCTATTTAGTATTGCATGAAATTCGAGTATCTTATTTACGAACTACGCGGAAGAAATCAAGTAGTTAGGATTACTATTATGTATTACTTTATGCATTATTAGGAGTAAGCGAAGTTCTGACTCGTTAGGTCAGGTTAGTTATAGGACACGCATCTGCTTTAGGCATTATTAGGGGTAGGCAGAATTTTGACTGGTTATGTTAGGTTAGTTTCGCGATGTTGTCATTTCTCCGTCTCCCCCATTTTAGTATATACGAATTTTTATCCAAAATAATTCTCGTGACAATAATCAGCGTCAAATAGCCTGATGCCAAAACGCGGAGCCTAAACATCCAGCGTCAAGCCAGCGGATGGGGGCAGAATGTTCTAACGCTAAAATGGCGTGGACAAGACTAACATGAATTTCCATTTGTAATGTTCTATTTATTTTGGGTTAGTGTTTTGTCGCAGTGAGATTTTTGTTTACGGTTATTTGTCCATGTGATATTTTGTGGTGGGATCAATTATCATATTCTATTTTATAGTGTGATTAGTTGTCATGTGAGATAAAGACGTGGAGCCAAATAAGCAGTCCAATGTTGAGTTGACTTCTGAAATTTTTATCTAGTCTGTACGTTAAATTAATTTTTTATTGCCTCTCTTATTAATATTAACGATTGTCCTAAACAGCGTTACCCAATCATCATTATCTAAATTCCAAATCGGGTGCTAAAAGTACGTGCTAAAAGATCGACACACATCTATATGCGCATATAAAAACAATAGCAAGTTAACCGTATGGAAAAGTTATCTCGTTACGTACGAAACTAACACGCTTTTAAATTTCAGCGAAAGAGCTGACGGAATTCCGATATTGTTTTCACCGCGAAAAAAATCCGCACAATCTCCCGACAGGCGGGAAATTGATACGCGGTTTTATTACGTTCCGGAACCGTAAATCCCGAACGCGCGCCACTCCTTTTTAAGAGCGACCAGCGTCTAAGGATTTTGAATAATCACTCAGACGTTATTTCTTAACGATGAGCAAAGGAAAAGGTCTGGCGAAGTATTAAGAATGATATCTCCTGCGGTTTTACGGGTACATATCGAGGGGAAAATTCGAGGGAAGTCGTCGGCCAAATTTCGAAATCAATTCGAGCGGAAGGAAAAACTTTTAGATCCGTCTTTTTCGACTTTACGACGCGTCTTCTTCGTCGTGGCATCCAAACGCTTAAAATCGAAGGAAGATTTGCGACAGTGTTCCTGACATTTGCTTTGGCCTTCTCTATCCCTAGGGATATTTTTCATCATCCCATTGACGAATAACCGTCTTATTTTTAAATTGGGGATGGTTAGGAGAGATAAAACTACACTTGTCCGCGGCCTCAGAGCGACCATCCAAACGGACGAAGAAAAAGCTTCGAAATGTAGGACGTATAGTCGATTTCCTTCCAGTGCAATACGTCTTCCTCTCCTGCGTCCTCGATTTTCTACCCCAGAATCCACAAGGATCTTGGAGTAGTAGATATACATGCTGAATCCGACTGTTCCTATCACTTTTCATCCGATCTTTTTTATATTATACACAGAACGCTGTATCTTTATTATTCTCCGAGTGATCAAACACCGATCCGTCAATGAATAGGCTGATTAAGTTGGTGGTACTGCACAGACTTCTCCTCCGTCTTCAATTATGCGCCATCCCTGGCCGAAGATCGATAGCCCAATTCGCGTCGAGCTTCTTTGGCGATTTACGAGATAAATAAATCCTCCTCCCCGTCCGTCCAGAAGCGGAAGAGGCGGTGGAAAAATCAAGAGTTTCGTTTAATTTAGAAATTACGTATTTAAAGGCGCGCCGCTACTGAAATACGAAATTGTTAAGGGGCTTGAACTTTTTATCGCGTACTTCCGTTACTTTCCGACAGTTTTATCTGATTCGGACGTAAAATTGGCCTCTTTTGAAATCGTTACGGGCAGACAAGTTAATGCAACTTCGAACGATGTACATTGTACGAATGTTCGATGCAGATAGCACAAGATTTACTAAAGAACGTGGCTGTTATGCAATAGTAGCCATAGGATCCGGAGGTAGGGATGCTGAATTCTTTGATGTCTCATTTTTCTGTATTATAGCATCTATAGAAAATCTTACATCACAGAAAGATTCACTTCTTCTCCATCAAAAGTGCGGGGTGTATTTTTGCTTCATAACAGAATTAGTCATAGATGATCAGAAATCATGTCTGTGTACCTGACAATGTATGGTGTATATGTTGTTGATCTTGTTATAATTTTCCGGGATTTTTTAAGATCAACAGGAATTCCTTAAAATTCAATTTTACATAATATTTGGTCAGTTATTTTTTTTAATATTCATTATTACAAAAATAGTTATTCCTATTTCATCGTATATGTATATTATGAACACAAGTGTGAAATACACCTTCATAATTATATTTTTAACCTTACTTTGTAAGGCCAATACACTGTTAGATAAGTTTGTAAATTTAATGAACATTTAATGTACTTGAAATGAATGAAATTGTAAACAAATTTACTTTTAATGGCAACGCTTAAAAAAAAAGGTTCAGCTAAATACTGACTGGATACTTTAATCAAATTGACTCTTATCGATTTGGTATCTTCATTCAAAAGAATATGTTCCGTGGTCAATTCCCAAGCATTATATTAATTTATTTAGTCTGGGAATTGCACTTATTTCCACCAAATATTTTCAATTAAACTCCAAACTTATAAAATATTTATTTCTATTAATTTTTGAAAAATATAAAAATAAAGATGGATTTCCATTACTTTCCGAACGAATTCTGCAATATAGACATTATCAAGTAAATGTAGTATTTTAAAATAAAAAAAGGTACAATCCTGCAAAAACTGAACAAGGCGCGCCTCATTATGATGAATTTTATAAAATTATACAGGAAGTGAGTCGTTTCTTGTGTATACAGAAATTCTGTGATGATAGAAATCCACTTAACATTTTGGCCAACTTTTCGGGACCGAAATTGCTGAAATCGTTGCGTAATACATTAACGGTTCCTTCCCAAAAATAACAGATATTGCGATTTCCGTAATTATAACCTTCTCATACCTCGAGGCGCAGAAACCATTTAGGGCGTTGCTCCATTTCCGCCCACGCTGGCCGTTGAGAACGGTCGAAATTCTCCTTGGGATTCCTCATTCGACGAGTGCAGAAAAAAATAGCCGCTTCTTCTTTCATAAAAGACTAAAACACTTCCACGATCATTTTCCGCGCAGTCACATTAGAGTGAACGCTCATTTATTTAATAGGTGCGCTGCTTCCCGTTTTCGCGTTCGTCCAAATGTATTATACACCATTTCGAAAATTACAACGTTTGTTTCTCGTTTCTTTTTTTTTCTCTATGATCGTCAATGTGGGAAACCTTCCTATGCTGTTTATCCCTATGGTGCGACCCACGATAATGCAAACGTGCGTTTTCAAAGCATTCGCTAATTGCGCATGTCCTTTCTACCCAGGTTGGTACTTTATTACCGTACTTGACTTATGTACGCTAATTCCTGGCGCATGCAGTATTGTTGGTCTTAATTAACAGCTGTTAGCTGTTGGTTATTTGTAAAGATGTTTCTTATTCATCTACTTTGCAATACATTTAGCACAACTCATCCGTGAGTGCGATTTTCTCATGGAGTGTTACTATATGAATATGCTGAATTCTCTAAAAACTTTCAGGGTAGTATATGGGCGTACCTCCAGAACTTTTAAACTTTAGGTTGTCGTACATTATGATACGTTAAAGATTGACAACAAAAATTTGAAACATCATAATTTAATAAACCTTCGTGCACTTTAAATGTATTCATGTGTTTAATAATGACTACAATAATGTAAGGAACCGATGAGTGTAAGTGAAACTAGCAAATTCGACATTTTCTTGTGGGTGACAAGGTTTGTTTGTTTCAGTTTAAACATCATAACTTTTTTAACGAAGAATTCCATGTCTTGTAGCTTATAATATAAGTAGGTGGATATATAAGTAAATATTAAAGCCTTGAAACAAGGATGTGCCACATGTAGAAATTAAATTATACACCTTCAAACTTGGGGGACAACTTTGTTTAAAATGTACAAATTAGCACTCAATATTTAATAACAATTTTAACAAAAATGTCTACATAATCATACATCAAGGTTACATTATCCATGCAATAAGAAGTAATTTTAACCTTTATACGGATGTGTGCCACCTACACATATGTAGCGATGACTTCTCTTTCTCTCAAACATTTATTATATATTTTTCTTTAATCGACATTAATTTTAAATAAATCTATTTGTTAATTCTGTGCAAATCCCGCATACAAAGACTTGAAAAATTCCATTTTACATAAGACACCATGTTAATAGGCACAAAATGTTTTTCATAATTTCTCAACATTGAAACATCCAAATGACTCATTTCGGAATTCATTTTATATTCATATTAACGTTTAGTAATTTTTTCGTCAGAATCTGTTTCTTAATTCTTAACCATACCAACCACCTTAAATATCATGCAATTTATTTAAAAAATTTTTTATTGTTAAAATCAATTCAGAATTCCAAAATGCGACAATTAAAATCACGCGAATTACTATTGTAGTCATAAATCCAGATAGTCATTAGTTGGATTTTATTAGTATCGAGTGCATATATTATTTCAAAATCCATACTTATAAATCAAGCCATGGAAGTTTAATAAAAAACTTAACATGCTATGCAGTAAATAATTAATGAATTATTTAAATTAAAAATCAATGATGATATAAATGCATAAATCTGTTAAGTCATCTTTATGACAAATTTGACAAAAATATCTTCCATAAAGTTCTAAATATATTGTTACAAATAGGTGAATTATAGATTTCTAACCGAAAAAGAAATATCAACAATTCTTTTTGGATATTAGTTGAGAAAACTGCTGTACATTAAATTGTGACATTCTCGCAGAGAACGCAATGCTCGTTTTAAGGGGAAAAGACAAAGTGACTTCGTCTTTTCTTGAGATTTCGTTGCATTTATTTACGTTTATTATAATTAACGGTCGAATATTTAACAATTTTAGACTTTATGGTTTAATTTTAAATTGTTTCTCTTAATTTTGTTTTTCGAATTACGTCGTGTAATTTGTAATTGTCATGAATTTTGATTTTATTAATGTACTAATAATGTCTGTTCAATACATTTAAATCCAATCATTATCCCGAATTTCAGTTAACATTGAAGAAGTGCACGTTCGGAATATATTTTAGTATTTTGTATTGCCATTACAAGAAACATAGTATTACGATTTCCTTCTCAAGTAGTAAACTCGACAATTTTTGAAAAAGCATAACTCTAAAACAAAAAATTTTGGCTATTTTTTACAAAGATTATTTTAAAGGTTTCAAAATTTAATATCGATAAAAAGAATTGCCTATGGCCAGAAAAATATATTAGGCGTTTTGCCCGCGTTAAAAGTCAAAAGAAACAAAGTTGCAAACTTTACAATGACACATAATGTAAAAAATTCTGTAAAAAGGGCGATTGAATAATAAAATAAATAAAAATATATTTTGTAAAATTGACAGCTGATATATAGTAATGTTTGAAGTAAAAGTATATCTATACGTGAACGTACCAATCGAAAGCTTTATTTATGCACTTCAAAAGAGTTTACATTAGTATAAAAATTATTTCTACAATAAGAATTGACGCTTAAAATATTTGCATTGGCTCGTGTATCTTACTGATTGTCAAGAGTATCTCATAGTTATCACTATTGATCCAATAAAAAATATTTGTTACCTTGATCATATTATATGATATCCTTTTAAACATTTTTTATACATTTCCTTTAGTGTTTAAAATTTAAATTGTTTCACAAGTAAATTACACTTGGTGACATGCAATCATATTTTTTGCGACAGAAATCCATGTGAACACGCAGACTTGCGACCATTTTGATGTTATAATTTTTTAGAAGTGATTTAAAAAGTAAAATCACTTCACTGTTCTTTGTAACCTGCATAATTGTTCACGTATCTGTATGTATATTACAGGTAAATTTTTTACAAATGTACAACTGTATGCAACAATTAAACATAACAAATTAAACGTTCATTGTTTTATTTTAAACATGTACACAAAAACTTTTTCAGGTACATAAAATATAAAATTTCCGAGAGAAAAATTAAGTAGTTAGAACAATTTGTACGTAATACTTTAAACCTAAACTATCCTCGATAAAACCCAAGAAGATTTTGAGAACTGTGTCTCCACAGGACTCACTTAACTGTTCTTAAGTACAAGAAAATGTACTCACGAAATAATAAATTATGTCGCAATCAACTTATCGCATTTCAGTCCTTGTTGCGGTCATGGAATTAATTTAAATAACATCTTTTCATTAGGCTTTATGCATATTTTTATACCATTGTTAATAACTCTTCTTCTTATCACCTTTCCATCTAAATAGGAAATAGAGTTCTATTAATTCTAATCTTAAGATTTATTACGAAGTGAGAAAGTCCATGATTGAGTATACGGTATTTCAAGAATATTTGTATTCTTGGCTTCGAAGGGAACGAAAAGTATTTCCTTAATTGCTTTTATGTACTGCGTTTAACGGTAATTTTATTTGTGCACACATTTAACGATGCCCAAAGATTTTACTATCCCTAACTCACATCTGTCGCATAGATTTTTCTGCAAACTTGGAAATCCGGTGATATATTGTTATGCCTCTTATTCAATTCAAGATGGTAGACACAGCTGGGGGTTTCAAATTGTATAATAGTACAATAGTATAGTATCATAATAATCGTTAATTTATTTTAGAATAACTTTAATAGATTTAAGTATTAACGCCCACATTGAATTAATCATTGTGCAATTTTCGTGGTACTCGTCAACTATTTTCAAATTTTATGTTTTAAATGCATTACTTACCTTTTCGGTTCGCATCAACATTAACGAATATATTAAAAAACCGATTATTTTCGAGCGGTTTTTATAAATCTTATCGTTTTTCATAAACTATCGTTTTTCGTCATTTCCCTTTCAATTTCATCTTTCAGCATTTCCATCAATAAGAAAATTCAAAAACAGTTCAGCAAGTTTTTGTTTTTAAAAGATACGACGATACATTGCTTATTTTCGAACAGAATATCCAAAATTGCGGCTTTTTACTTGCTGTAGTTGTAATTGAGTCGTTTTGAAATTTTAGTACAATTTTTACAGATCAAATTTAATAGTATTTTAGTATTCATTGATTTCGGATCTTCACTCATTTACATTCGTAATTTAATTTAAATAATTGTATATTAATAAGGCGTTGAAAAAGTTTTTGTTCATATTTTTTCATTCATTTGATTGAGTTTGGTACGTTCGAATTTCCCTAAGTAATTATATAAAGAATTTTCAAAGTCAAAATAGTTCAATGCAGTGGATGATAATATTACAATCAGTATCCAAATAGGCCGACATTTTGGATATTGCATATATACTAATTATAAAAAAATATGTTCATAGTTTCTCCAGAACACTAAAATTCCGTTTTCATATAGATAATTTGAAATTTAAAAATATAATCAGAATTGGTACAGAAATCTTATTTTTTCTTTAAGATATTTCACAAAATAATGAGAATTTAGTTTCTTTTCAAGTGGTCCAAATCTTCGCGCTACCAGCTTTTCATTATGTTCTCGTTTTATAAGTTGACACGTATATTTTTATTTATTACATTATTTATTCCCACAGGCAAAAAATTATTAAGTTTCAACTTACCTTTATGTTATTTTAACACTTTTACTGACGGAAAAAAAGATAAGAATTTCTATAGTTTTTACCACTTTTAAAACAACAAAAGGAAGCTCTTGAAGAGCTCTTTAAGAAGTCTTAAAATTGTAGGATATCTTAAATGCTTATCAGAAAGAGCTCTTAAAGTTATCTTTAAGAAGACTTGTGTGTTGATTTTAAGAGCTTTACAAGACCCAACAAATATGAGATTTCAAATTTCTAAAAATGATAGATTCTATTTTTGTACTTTAATTAATAATTTATTGTACTTTATTAAATAATTTCGACCTCAGTTTCATGGTCCAAAACGAGATAGATTTAAGACCTCAAATATAAGACGTCTTTAAGATCACGATTTTAAGAAGTCCTTAGTAAGACATCTTTATGAGCTCGTTTTATATATATTATCATAATTCAAACCTCTTCAGGAGGTCTTTTTGGAAATATATGTGGACTGAGTTGTAGATAATCTCTTTAAGACGTATGTGCTCTATGGAAAGGACAACAAATGTACTTATCTCTGTGAAAAACACAACAAATTCCTCCGAAAAAATGAAAAAAGTGAATCAATAATTACAATTTGGTGTCATGAAAGTTGGTATTTTACGCATTAATTCAATTGTTTGTAGTTTATTTGGTTTGTTCACATTAACGATAATATATGAACATAAATCAATTGGCATAATTTTGTAATGATTACGTTGATCGCCTGTGGATATCATCCGACGTTCTTTACACGCAAATGTTTATTTTCCAAACTATATAAAAAATACCTGAAAATAGAGTATAAAGTACCAAAAATAGGCTATGAAAAAACAACAAATGACGTTGGCAGTTTCCTAAATACATGACAAAGACAAAATTAAGTTTGCTCATATAATACTCATTACCCAGACAGCAACATAAAAAAGTGTTCACAATGAATTCGAAATGTGCTCTAAAAGAAGTCAGATATCCCACTTTCTCAGAGTTTTTTGAATAGAAGTTCATAAAGATCTCATAATGACAGCATGTTTAGAAAACGCTCAGAAAGTGGAATATCTGACTTTTTTAGAGTACATTTCGAATTCATTCTGAACTCTTTTTTATTTAGCTGTGCGGATGTTTACTTGAAGCTCCATTTTACAGATATAATTCCACTCTTATTGTTTTACTTAGCGGATAAAAAATTGACATTCAAAATGAAGACAAAATTGATTTTTTATAATATTGATATATATAAAATACTGTGTTGTCCGAAAAATGATTATTTTAGTACGTTTTTATACATACGAAAGTAGAAAAGCAGATATAGCACGTGTGCCTTTAATTTAAAATTTTTTTGTAATTTCTCATATACATATTTCTGGAAATATATAAATAACTTTGAACAATAGACGCTTTTAGTTCGGGCGCCAATATTGAAGATCAGGTGTTAACAATTTGGTGAATCATAAAACAGATATTATCAAACGTCATAATTTAATCAACAACTTGTAAAGTTGTAGCAGAACTTCGTCGTATAAGAGAGCATTAATTTATATAAATACTATCAGAGTTTTGACGTCTCGAAGCAGCATTCAGCGACTCGTTTTTGTAGGTCTGGTTAATTGAAGTAAGCAGCAGTCTCAACGCGAAAGGACGTCATTTCAATTGTCGCGTTTGCTGGAAAACACCTCCTCAACGTAAATTTCACTTGAAGAGAAAGACGCCGCAATTATAAAGTTTCGAAACAAAATGCTTAAAGTATTCAGCGTCGCAATTTCGCGGCCTTATTAATGAACTTTCCGCGCCGAGTCAGCGAACGCGCTTTAACTAGTACGAAAATGATTATCCACTTTCCAAAAGAGAAGTGATTTTGATATACCGACGCTTTGTTGCCGAGATTTACCGGGGGCAGCGCATGTTTTTGCATCTCTTTATTGGCGCCAAAGACAATAGAGCGTTAAGTCAGGTCCGAGCTATTTACGTAGCACTATACTGTACTTGGTTTCATTCTTGCCAAGGACTCCACGGCATATTTGTATGACTTGGCCGATCAATTAAAAGCCTCCGATCTATAATCGGCCAACAACTTGCCGATACAATGCAAGGTTGCTCTCGTTACATTCCTTCTTACGGTGATGGGTTATAGGTTATGTGCGTTGTTAATCACTGGCGCCGGCTGCTTTCTGCCAGAAGTAATTTTCATTAAATTGGGTATTGTAGGAGGTATCCGTAGAGCAAAGCGCCGATCGAATGCTCAAGACCGAGCTGTTCATGAGGGAGGTTGCACTTGTTTGATTGCTGCAAGAAAACCGAGAAGAATACAACTAAGAAGGCTAACATTCGTAGAGGTTTATCTTTCAAAGTATATTGTCCAACAACTATCAATACAGTGTCATGTCAATTGACACTGGTCCGAAATTTGCGGACAAAAAAATGCTCTAAAACATCTGAAAAAAATGTCGCAAAAAAACTATTGGTAAATTATATTTAAATTTAATTGCAGTAAGCATTTTGCATTGTTCAGTTTATTGCAATTCCTATAAAAACAATTTATTACATTGTTACGACGTCTTCTATTTTGAACAAGGACGTGGACGTAATAAGGTTCTATTCCCATTTTCGGTGGGTTTCATCAGAACCCCAGTGTTTACATTTGTAGTTTTGTTCGACCGTATTTACCAAATATTATTTTTGATACACGTGTCCATGAAGTAGACACTTTACGGACTCCTTTTAGTCCGTAAAGTGTGATTTTACGGACTGATCTCTGGACTTTACGGACTAAAAACAGTGAGTAAAGTGCCTACTTTTGCGAACAGTGTATCAAAAAATAGTGTTCACTCCTCGGCCGTAAAATTTTAGGACCTCGGTTTGGAGATTGTGCGATCCTCGGACCGGATTTGCCAGTCCTCGGACGCACAATCTCCACTCGGGTCGTAAAATTGAACTTTACCACCTAGGACCGAAAAGTACTATTTCTTATAGCTATTTACGATGTTTTATTCCCTTCGGAGCAATTAATTAGTTGAGGACCCTTGCCTCCCATTAACAATTTAAAAAATTCCATGCATTCCATGTTTTGTAAAAATTAAACAATTGACCACCATATTGGATCCACCATCTTAGATTTTGAAAAAAACTCTCGATTCTTCAATCGTCGAAATAACATTCAAATACGGAAGTATCCTCCACAAAACCCTTACATACCAAGATAATAAAGTCTATCAATATTATATTTCTACTTCAACGACAAATTTCTTAAATTCTATTCACTCAGTTTACATTACACGTATACTAAATTTATAACTTTTTGAACAGTGTAATTTCTGCCATCTTTTTGAGGTTAGTAAAAAATCATGACGTGATGAAGTAAAAGGAATTTCTGATGCGTACTTAGCGACTTACAAAACATGCAACAGACTCCTCTAGTCAAAGGAAACTGTCATAGATTTTTTTATCCCGCGTTATTTATTAATAATATTTTAGTAGAAGGAATTTTTTTTATTGTATATATAATTCCACACGCTATGAACAGGATATCGCGAATATACGGCTATATCAGAATATAGCTAACTTCCTTCTTTCAATTACCTTTATTATTGGGAAACAGAAAACATAAAATATAAATATTTATTTAATGTATATAATTACACCCCTAAAAATAAGTGAATATTGTAGATTTCATCGATTTTCAATTTTAAATGCTCTGCTTAATAATATACACTTACTTAACAGCAGACAACTTCATTGAAACGCGTTTAATAAAATTTTCAACGTCGTAATTACGACCCTGATATAATTGGTAGCTTCGAGTAGCATTTTGCGACCGCGGCTGCCGGCATTTGCCGATCTGTCTGCCAAAGGTAGGAATGACAGCATCGCACACGTGACTTCTGAAAATCGCTGGACAAATGAGCTCTCCGAAACTAGCGAATCGCATTGCGGGTAGAGTAACGCGCATACCTCTAAGGGAAACCGCATGGAAATCGTTGTAGTTTCCGCGAGCGGCGTTTATGAGCGCGGTCTTTTGTAATAGTTAGTCGGTGGCCGCAACTATTCACCCGGTCCATTACGGAGATGGCGTCCTGGAAGGCCATCACGGGCCCCGTAATTGACAGCGAATTGCCTCGAAATCACTCGGGGGGCCCTTAGCCCCCAACTGCCCCTTCGCCCCGTTGAGGGCCTTATGACGGGGCATGTTTCTAGCTATAATTCCTACGAACTGTTCGACCGCGAGTCACCGTTAATACCCGTTCGAGATCGTCTGCGGGCTGTCAACGTCGCTCCTTCCGCGTGTCAGAAGGAAGAAGTGAAATCACTTCATAGGCATCGCGTAACCATTTGACCCCGTGCACCTACTACGCATGGAACACCGTAAACTATGTTAGTCTGCGACCAGGCAATTCGCTACCGGCAATATCGCATTAAATGACGGCTATTCCGCCATTTCCCTCGCCTAACTGCCAAATTATTTGACTTATTGTTATGACACGTCCTTTTCATGTCTTTTCTAAATAATAAATTACGATCTACAAAGTTTCGAAATTATTCGGATGATTTATAATATTGAGAAAAATAATTTCACGGTGTACGAAAATATGAATTGAATAATAAAAAACTGAATACCCTTAAATTGAGATCCTTTGGAACGCGATGGTTAAGTAGCTAGCATACTCGCTTCATAAACTGAAGATTCGTTAGGTCGTGAGTTCGAATCCCCGTTCGGCAACTTTTTCTGTTTATTTCCATTGCGGATTATTCAGGAACCCTTGCTGGGCGAAGGTTCGAATTTGGGACTGCTACCGACATCAGTCGGTAGTTATCGACACTGTGAATGATTTTTCCGTGGTCGATGCTTCGTAAATATTGTCTTGAATGAAAAAAATGCATTGTTTACGTTGCGCCTGCTACGGCATCGGTTGCCGACTAATTGTTGACGGTACCGATTATGTGCAGTATATTTGTGATTGTTTATTTGTATATATCGTCCTGTGTGGAATGATGACTAAGCCTTGCCCGATTAGCCATAGATGGCATAATGTTGGCAAGTAAATCTGACCAATGTAAAAATGTCATTTAAAATGAGATCTTGGTACACTCTACCATTTGCAATTGTAGTTTGCTGGTTAGTCCTCGGACGCACAATCTCCACTCGGCCCGTAAAATTAAACTTTATGGCCAAGGGCCGAAAAGTACTATTGTTATGGCAGAGAGTTTTACAGATGATATACTGAAATTTAGCATTGCTTCCAACAATAACAGTGTTACCATTTCGTAATTAGAAAGTATGACGCAAAAAAAAACTAATATCTACGATCACATTTTTCATTTTAACTCTTTGAAGCATACATTTTTATTTCAACGACGGTTTCTTTTTAGCATACATTCTTTGTAAAAGATCATGTTATTTTTATTCATGGTTCGTCACTATAAACAATGTAATACAATAATTCATAATAAATATTAATTTTTTACATATAAAAACGGGTTATCGAAGAAAAGAAGTACAGAAGAAAAAGTTTGCACTAATATTCAACTTTAATCTACTGAAAAATAAAAAAAATGAATTACAAAAATGTGTCCCACAGAAAGGACACCGTGCTTCAAAAAATTTAATTCTAAAATTGACTTTTTAGGTTGCTGAATCCAAAGCCTATTTAACTTTATCACGTCAGGTTTTTGACATAACCTAAAAAAACCTTAAAAATCCTGTAATTAGACCTTAAAATGATAAAATAAAAAGTAATTTATGATTGAAAGTCCCTGCTACATTTTCGTGATGTTTTTGAAGTCACTGAAACCATATCCGAAGTCCATTCTAGTCCATCACATTAAGCTCTTGACATAACCTCAAAAAGAAATCTAAAAGTCTACCCTGAAATATGAAAATAAAAAAATTCTGGTCTACAAGGCATACCATCTTTACTGGACAGTCATGGACACTACTGGAATGTATAGTGGATAGTTCATCACAATATTAAACTGTACTGAAAGTACTGGAATGTACTCAGCAATACTGCACTATACTGGACAATAGTTTTTAAAATAAACTTATAATTCTGAATTTTATCCATGGTAACATTAAATGGCCATTTTACGACCCATGTTTCACGCAGGTGTTTTCTCTATGGCGATAAAGAAAACCTATTCCGCACCTAATTCAGCGCGATAAAATACATAAAGATACATAAAAAAAGTCTTCACATCAGACTATCATCGTATGAGTTAAGGTCACCTAGAACATGTAAAAATCAGAAGTTGTGGAGTTGCATGGTCTTCAAATTCGGTTTCAGCGACCTCAAAAATATAAAGAATACATAGTATGACTTCCAAACGGGAATTTTTCTTTTATTTCAATATTTTTTTAGGTGGATTTGTAAATTTTTTGAGGTTATATAAAAAATGTAGTGAGGTTAATTGGACTCTGAATCGGATTGACCACTACAATCATTTTGAGCATTACGCACGAATTGTCTTTTGATTCGTACCAAATGCTGCTACACGTTCAAAATTGCACAATTCAAGGAGACATTTTTAAATAAGCTTCAAGTACTGTCCAGGACTGTCTGGTACATTCCAGTACTACTCAGTACATTCTAGCATTGTCCAGTACATTCCAGTATTATCCAGTATTGTCCAGTACATTCCAGTATTGCCCAGAACTGTTCAGTACATTCCAGCATTGTCCAGTACATTTCAGTACTGCCCAGTACATTCCAGTATTTCCCAGTACTGCCCGGTACATTTCAGTATTTTCCAGTACTGTCCAGTAATTCCAGTATTGTCCAGTACTGTCCAGCACATATCCAGTACATTCCAGTATTATCCAGTACTGTCCAGTACATTCCAGTATTGCCCGGTACTGCTCAGTACATTCCAGTATTTCCCAGTATTGCCCGGTACATTTCAGTATTTTCCAGTACTGTCCAGTATTTCCAGTATTGCCCAGTACTGTCCAGCACATTTCAGTATTGTCCAGTACATTCCGTTATTATCCCGTATAATCCAGTACATTCCAGTATTTCCCAGTACTGCCCGGTACATTTCAGTATTTTCCAGTACTGTCCAGTAATTCCAGTATTGCCCACTACTGTCCAGCACATTTCAGTATTGTCCAGTACATTCCGTTATTATCCCGTATAATCCAGTACATTCCAGTATTGCCCAGTACTGTACATTCCAGTAGAGTCCAATATTCTCCAGTACATTCCAGTGTTGTTCAGTACGGTACATTCTAGTAGAGTCCAATATTCAAGCCCAGTACTGCTCAGTTGACAGTTCCGATTACTCCAGACAATTCAGGGAGTAACTACACAGCACAAGCTGACGAGTCCTTTTAATCGATCATCATTCGAAATTATTCACCATTGTTTAATAATGTTCATCACCATCCGTCATCTTCGTCCATCATCCTTGATTAAATTTACCTTTTGCCATCAATACATACATCAATAAGTTTACTTACAAAATAGTCAACATTTTAATCTAGTTTTAGATGTTTACGAAAGTAAGGGAAGCCAAAAATTTTCGTTCAATAAAGTCTAGGTCATCTATCGTATTGTCTCGCGATGATCAGTTTTGACAAGTTTTACATAAATGTTCAGTAAATTACCATTTCTTTTACATTACTTAACTGTTTTCTTATGAGGTGTTTGCGATATAATCCTGGTAATTTCTATAGAATTTTCACCACAAGAAATTATACTTACAATGTATAAGATTACGTCATGATTGCACGAAACCATTGAAATGTCCAACTTCATTCAAGGATTGAGTTTAAAAAAACCTTACGAAGGCATATTGAGTATAAGAATACATTGTATATTTCGAGGATAAAAAGGGCTGATAAATGCTTCATTATTAAAGAAAAACACTAAATCGTTGGTGAATCCCAACCTCAGATTCTTTTTACGATCATTCGAATAGGATGCTTAATTCAGCTCTTCAATTACCATTGTTATTGTGCGCCGCAATCGATCTCAGTGAAATGCGGCTGGTAATCGTGTTGTTCTGCCCCAATCACAGGAAAGACCTGTTTTTTTTTTGTTTCAGAGCCGCGGTGACTGCGGTGTCCTGGTATCCGCACGGTAACTACCTCGCATCAGTGGACAAAGTCAAGACAGCGACGATTTGGGGTGACCACATCTAATAGGACGACCAATCCTGAAGAGGAATACAGCTCACCCTCGAACGTACATTTCGGAACAGACCAACAATCGGGGTAAGTCGCGCTGGTTAAGCGCATAAATACCGGATCCCCCTCGAGACCTTCGAAAGTGTACTCCAGAGATCTCGCTACCCACGGTTCGTTTTTTTTTTAAACCCAGTTGATCGTGGTACGAGCCTGTTTTTTCACCGAATCGACTCATCCATCTATCTGACTTCACGGCTAATGTAGTGTAAGAGGTACGCCAAAACAACGGCCACCGCAAACTTTTCCGTCCAAGTCTCGAAAGATTCACGCGAAATCTCCATGTTTCACTCGATTTTACAATGTCTTGGACGAAATTTATTATTTTACATCTAATGTATGTTTACTAACTTCGAAAGAATTATTCCGGGTGTAAAAACATCTGTTTCTTGCGTTAATGATTTTGTTACTGGTTTAACATTAAATAAAAATGACTGTTTTCATGAAATTTGTTATAATAATTATTTTACCAATTTTTGACATCCATTTATAAAATCTGATGTTCTTAGCAATTTTGTAGTTTAGTTATAACGATGAACTGGAAAGTCGATACGTAATTTGTGCAATATTAAGGTACACTAAATATGTGACAGTGGTTTACGAAATCAAAACTTTACTGAATATTCGCATTTTTTAGAAATGTTAGTTCATTAAAGCAGAAAAATCAGTTATTGTACAAAACTAATGACATATTTGTGTAACGTTGAGGGAAAGTTGTCCATCACTACACTTCAGGCAAAATCTCATACGATTATTTTTGTAGCAAAAGAAAATTTCTGAAATTTCTTTCCTGCTGAAGACATAATTTCTTATCACTTTTATTTTCGAAAATGGTAAGACGATAAGACTTACTTTAAAAGGCTCGAAACATGTCAATAAACGATAATTTTGTTAGGTTTAACTCACTTCTCTTAGAAATGACAAGCAAATTCTCTCACAACCATTTTTTTTAAAATACTAATACTTTTTTATACTTGGCATAAGACGAAATGGAAAAAAAATGTATTTCGGTCATTGTTATCAGAACATTTAAGAAATATGTTTACCAAAAATCTACCAAAAGAATAATATTGTGCAGTAGTTTCTTGTGCCTAAAAACAGTAATGAAAAAAATCGTTTTAAAATCTTCGATAGATGCTATCTTTTTAGATGCCATTCTAAAGCAATTCTGACTGCGCCAATAGGATGAGCGTACTGGAGAATTATATGAGATTGCTCAATTTAAAATCACTAATAATCCTTTTGTTTTTTTGGAATCTCCAAAATAAAAATCATAATGTAAATCTCGGGGCTCATTATGTAAATCCATGCATTGAATCTATAGTTTTTAATGTTTGTTTTTGTGTAATACACAAGGTTCCGAAAATTCTCGCAACAGATATATTTGACGTAAAATGAACTACACTTTCGGAAACTTTTATGAGATTTTTGGAAATTTGTAAAAAACTATATACGATTATTTAAAGAAAATACTTTTCAAATTTGTTTTTTTTTGTTACATATTAACATGTAATTAATTTAGTCAATTATATTATATTTAAAACAAAATTATTGATTTTTATATACTCTTATTCATTTTATATTTTTTTTGTTTAATATTTTCACGCTTAATAATTTCGCCCTGTAATATTTTGACGCGTAATAATTTTTTCCGTAATATTTAGTCGTGTCACCGACTTAAATACGAAAAGGTCCAGGAATTTCACAGTTAATGTAGACTAGGAGTAATAAAAGACTCCGAATTTTGGTTTTGTTTCATTAAGTTATCCGAAATTTTGAAAAATAACGCGGAAAAAATTAGGGAAATTTTCAATGTGTTCTTATTATTCCGCGTTATTTATTCCGAAAGTTTTAAATAAAAACTTTCTAACTTTATTCACAACTTTTTGCATGAGAAGCTATTTGGAATCTTCTTATCTTTATTCTAGAAATATTAAAATGGACATTTTAAAATCAGTGAACACGTGTTCATCGTGAACACGAGTTCTTTGCTTCAGACATGAATTCTTTAAGAACACCAATTTAAAAAACGAGATTTTATAAAATTATTTCAAATAACAAAGACCTGTAAAATTTGGGTCTAGTCTTTTACAAAATGGAGGCGATTGGTGTCGATTTTTTAGCGCAGTATCCGAATCTGACATAACGTTAGGAATTTTTGTAACATTAGGTAAAAATGACAAAAAACGGCCAGTTTGGTCATTTTTGTAAATTTTTTGTGGCTTACCAAAATTTTTATTTTTATTTTCCGAAACGATGTCGTGTACCAGTTTTAAGTTTCAAAACAGATTTTTGCAAATTTTTGTACGATTTTAAAATAAAAAGTTAAGTAGTTTTGAGATTTTTCTATTTAGTGAAATATGTACATATAACTTTAATACTGAGATAGATAACTAAGTGTGGTAATAACATAACAATAACACGATTTTCAATTATCAAATTTTCAGTAATCATTTCTTATTTTTTTATAAACAATTGTGTTTTATAATTCGAATAATTTTTATATAATGAAGTGTGTTAACATATTATTTATAATATTTCAGTATAAACTGTAAAATATTTAAAATAATCTATAAAATAACAATGCTGAAAACACAATTTAACTGAAATTAGTAACGGTTGTCTATTAAAAAAGAATATGTTTCAAGTAGATATTTTTCCAATTTTTTTGGTAAGTTATTGAGTTATATATAAATAAATAATCATTTTCTCTCGTAACTTCAGGTATGAAAATACTAGAATTAATATTTCTTGGTACAAACGAGTAAGTTACTAATAAATTTTGAAAAAGATTGTATTTGGCCTATATTTCAACAAGTGTTTGTGTTTTTGGCGTAACCATCACCAATTTTAATAAATGCAAGACGACATTCTATTAGGGTCGATAATAATTTGTAAACTAAGATAAAGTACATGTTATCGATCGAAAAGTCAGAAACAATATGCAGTAAGAAATGTATACTGCTTGATTAGTATTTAACTTACTCGTTTGTACCACGAAAACTTAATTATGGTGAGGTACTAGCAAAATCAAAATCATATTTGTTAAAATAGAAATTACCCCTCATTTCTTATGTACATTTACTATTTGATTTGTAAATAATTATGCAATAGTGATGAACACTTTAAAATTGCAGGTATTTTTTATTTTAGTTTTTAAGCATTTTGTTATTCTTTGTTATGTTTTGCTTTTTGCTCTTTACTAATGCACATATTTTAAAAATTCTATCTTTTCACAGTTATGATTTATAATTATAAGACAAAAATACTTTTAACATCAAAACACAGTGACATAATCAAAAATTACTTTTGAAGTTTCATTTCCGATTTAACTCTCTTTCTTAAAATGTTTGTTTGCCTACTTTTCGTTAATTAGAACGCATAAATAATAATAATTAATTTCCTCCTATAATTAAAATAAAGCTTTTTAATGAAATTACAGAAAAATTAAACTGAAACGTAGTTATATTTTCCAATTCACTTACTGCAATTGTTGCTATTTTTTGTGGAGAAAGAAACAAATTTATGGAAGTTTAGAAAATGTATCTGTCTAAGAATCATTGAGATATATCTTTAAGTATTATTTTCAAAATTTTCAATTTTTAAAGAAAATTTAGTTATATTAAACATTATAATCAATATTGTATTTTTTTATAATTTATACCTACAATTTCACAGTCGCAACCGCATACCAAAATTTACCATATATTTTTATCAATTGGCAATTAAAAGTGTTAATATCCTAAGAATTATTCACTTTTCCTATAATTACTTTTTCTATAAATCTTCAAGTGTAAGTAATTCATAGTTCATAATAATTAATTTTTAGTGTAATATATTTAGGATATTTTCTTTACAAGAAATCAAAAGAATCACAATTTCTGTCGAGCACAATAATACAATGCTATACATAGTCAATAAAATCAAAAAAAGCCAGTAAAATTTGATCTCACTTACCTTGAAGTACAACGTATTTGTTGAAAGTTAATAGTAACATTAATGAATAATTTTTTAACCAGCTACAAAAATAATAATTCTCAATGTCTAAAGTTGTGCCCTTTAACAAATCGACAATACCGTAACTATAAGACTTCACTTCAAACAGAATTCAAAACACCACAAACTTTCTAGTAATAATAAATGCAATTGTTGCTTGGAAGATAATTTTAAAAGTTAGTGAGACTAACTTTTTTGAAAATGATGTACAACTTTCCCCAACTACATTAATATTAGGATGGTCAAGCACACATGCATCAAATTTACGTATCGATTACAAGGGGACGGTAAAATATTCAGGACGAATTAGCCAGAATAGTCGATCCGTCGAAGCTTATCCTATAAAATCGCCCCGATATTAACATTCTAAATTACCACTTATCGATGCTAGTATTACGTACCGTCGTTGAGATAAACGCAATGTCTCAGTTAATGAAGAAATTTTACGTGGATAATGTTTATACAAGATATTTTCGTGAAGATCCAACTGTAAACTACGATATCGACAAACATCCATAACTGACCAAACACTTTCTAAATTGTAGTAAATATTTAATCAGGCGTATATATACAGATTCTCGGAGAATTTATCAATATTGTAGATCCTGTTGATTTATGTAGCCCTTTCCCATAAAAGTGAAGGCATGTACACTTTTATTACAATAATCAAATTTAAAACTACAAGACATGGCTACTAAAAGGGATAAAATATCCTGTTTGTTCTGTATGTATTAACTTACAATTATATTGTTATTACGAAGTGTTAAATATTTACTGAAATTTAAATTTGTTTTTATCAAATTTCTTGCGCCAGACGCGCGCAAAACGATGTAATTACCGAAATTATTAAGATTAATGTACGTCGTAATTTGGATGAAGTTTAGAACCACTAGATCGTAAGCTTTTACATACTTTTCATATTCTCTGTGGCTACACCTGTAAAACGAAGTGATCTACAGTTGTAAAACGTTACATAATAATAGCATAATAAAGATCTTGAAAAGACTTAAAGTTTAGGTCTTAGAAATGTCAGTACATTTTATTACTGAAACTAAATTCTTAATTTTTATGTTTAATATCAAGTTCGTTTTAAAATTTTACATTAATGTATTTTATAAAGTTTAGAATTTACTTTTAGTTAATGAAATGTGTAAAAACCATAATACAGCACTAGTAACATTTTAAAGCAACTTTATGTACACGTGTAAGAAAAGTGAACTAGAAGTTGTCTGAATTTTTCTACTAGTGCTACCTCGAAAAAGTGATCAAAATATCAATTTCTCTAAGTATTAATCACAAACTTTTTAAAACAGCAAGATCTGTTATTACAATTGAATCACTGTTACACAATTCACTTTTTCGAGGGCCATTGTATATTATTATAAATAAGTATACCAATTACTAACGTACAAACAATTGAAACTAAGCATAAGCGATATTGCGCATCGTAATGGTTCTTACTAATTTTTTATAAACTATGTATACACGTTTTTGCTTCGACACTTTAATTGCGATCGAGTTTGAGCCAACGACATCGAAAGGTTATTTAGTTTTGCGATAAAGTAACACATTAATTTCAGTGCGTGAGTAATTAAACCAGCAATTTCCATCTCGATATATATGCTTTTATTTCTTAAGGTCTAAAGGATTATTATAGATAATTATGTCACCTTTTGGAAAATTGAGGATAATGAATATCGCGTAGTGCTGTAGCGCGTTGAACGACAATTAATGCTTCGACAATGTGTGGAGTTTCCTCATTGCATTTTGCTTTATAAAGGGTTATCAACGGGAACAATCTCCACAAAATCGACATGCATTATCCCTGGACGATACTGGATCGCTCTGTGACAATAATCTTTCAGTATTCTGTCCTAATCTATGAACAATTTACGAATTTTGTATGGATTCAATGTCAGTTTATGCTAACAATATATTTCAGAGATTATTTTATATATGAACATGTATGTCATGTTATGATTTCTTTGTCGGATAATTTAGTTATAGTTTTCAAGTACAAAAATCTAGTATGAGATTTTTACATAGTATCGAGGCAAACAAAAGTTCAGTTGATTGTTTAATTGTCAGAAAATACAATTCCTTTCTGTTGCCACCTAATAATATCAGTGAATAAAAATTGACAAAAATGTTTGATTCGAATTTTAATTTTTAAAGTTTACTTCTTTTTAGTGACACTTTATCCCCTCTCTATTCTATTATACGTCCAGACTCTATCTAAATTATGATTTTGATGTCAGAATTTATAATAAATACAGTATCAAGTCACAAACTGTTTTGTTATGACAAAATTGCGATCACAGTTTGAATCATCAATAACAAATCTCTCTAAGAATAGGTCAAAGAAATTCTCTTAAGTTCTCTCAGTAAACAAAAAAAATTTGACATTTTAAGCGTTTTTAAACAAATTGTAAAAATATTTATATTTAAGAAATTTCGTTTTCAAACCAGGGATTTATTTAAATGCTAGTGTTTGACTTTTGAGCTTAAAATAACGAAGTCTGCTGATTGATACTCAATATAGTACGGAATATCATACTATGTATTGTAAACACGAAGTAAACATTTGTTACATAAATTAAGCTGTATGATCTAAACGCGTACTTAATTGGATAACGTTAAACGATCGCTATTTAAACATGTCAGTGCAAATTTTGATAGGGTTTACCATGTCTACAAGGCAATAATGCACCACTAGATTGCTTATGTATCAATACTGAAGATTTGCATATTTCCAAACAAATCAATTATATAATTTTCGTTATCAATGAACTCAGTATCCTTAAATTCTATATTTTGGTAATTTGATCATTTTAATTGAAGCCTTTTGATACAATATGTTAGGGTTATTTAATTTTGGTCTTTGCTTATTCGACAAATTGATCATTCCAGATCATGAACTCAAAAGAATCGTCGTAGTCTTCACAATAATTTTTGTTTTGTGTTTATAATCAGAATTTGAGATCAGCTTTTGTCTATCAATATCTTTTTATAAGAAACTCTTCATTTTATTTATATTGGATGTTTATTCATACGTGTGTCTCACATAAACTTACATAACTCTAATTCAAAGAGTAAAAGTACATGAAACACTTAAACAAAATTATTCGAATCAAAGCAACTTTGAAAAAGCATGGAAATTTTAATTTTACAATGTGATTTATAAAAAATTTGACCAAACCACTAACAAAATATAGTAGAATGGAGAAAATTTAAATTATTTGTAGTAAGAATTTGACTGTCTGAATAGCAAAAATTTGAAGCAATTCCATATTTATATGAGAAGGGATGACAATATTTCTTATTTAGTAAGTCTGCCTTAAATTCTGGAATGGTCAAATTTGTAAGAACATTTTTTTCCTGTGTTTTTTAATACTTCCAACGGTTTTAAAAATGATATTAAACATATACGTTCATATATAACTTCATCTCTTAAATCGACTTGTTCTTATTAATAGTGCAATCTTCTAAATTTGTACTATTATAGTATGTTATGCAAGTTGGACTACATAAAAATAATGTTAGAACGTTGAGTGTTACGATTTTACATTTTTTCGCTAAGAATGAATGGCACTAAAAATAATCACGAAACTTCATGAAATATAAATGTAATCGTTCAAAATGCAACAATATAAGATAATACAAGTTCAATTATTCGGTGCCATATATTACGTAATCAAAAGTTAAGTTTAAGTTACGTAACAATAACAGGCACAATTCAAGCGAATTATAAATTCTTTTTGTTAAAGCTATATATCAAATGTCCTAGAGTAGCCAAACGGGAGATATCAAGTTATAAATTATTATCTATCAAATCTATTTGTTTTTAATGTTTTCCATGATATCTAGATGGAATATGATAATCTCATTAAAAAACTCGAATTTCTTAATTTTTTGGAATAATACAGCATCCAATATTGTTACCACTCCATTGTCACCTGATTACTGATTTTATATATATGATCACGAGAAAAATAAATAAAATCACATTCTTTTTCATTGTTTATATATTATTATTATTAAGTATAATTAGGGGCACTCAAAGAATTCATTTTTAACCTCTTGACAGTCGATGATGGCCGTAGTTGGCACCTGTTCTTTATAGTGTTTCATTATTTATAGGGGCCAATGAAAAAATATATGTATCGTTGAAGGGTTGAAAAATATTCCTAAAATTTGTTACGCGCGTGTTTTAGGGAACATCAGTTTTTCAAAATTAACGTACACGCAGTTATTATACTGTTCTAATAATAAGAATGAACAGTATTGAATATTTTTGGAAATCTCAAACTAAATTTAAAAAAAAATTGAAAACTTAGGTGCATAACTAGGGACAAAAATAATAAAAAGTTTTATTAAAATTGTAAAGGCCCAGACAGTTATAATCTTTTCAAATCCCAAGGGGTTAAAAATGTGTTATGATTGTCATTAAATTTGTTGCTCCAAATATAACTCTCTCTGTAAAAATATTTACATATTACTTCAATCAAATGATATTACAACTCAGAACTTAAATTTTTTAATTTGGCGCGTGCAATTTTTACAATTTTAATTCTTCACGGTTTTGTAACTTTTCCTTAAAATAACAGAAGATATAATTCTACTTTTAACCCATTAACGCCAGGAAGGACACTTTTTGCACTTCAATTTCAATTAAGTATTTCGTATGAAAATCGAACATCCATAAAATTGAAAGGTATGTATTGCATTATTTCCCAGATTGCTCTTTTCAATGACGTTATCGAAATTAAGCAATTGTAATTAGAAAATTAAATATAATGATTTAAAAGTAAAAAAAAATCGCAAAAAATCGGTTATACTTTTGAATAAAATATTTTTTCTCATCGAAAGAGTATTTTTGGTCACAAAATTTCTTCACTAAAGGCGAAGAAAATAGTTGTACTAGTAAGATACATTTTTAAAATATTAACAAAATCACATCGTGATCACAAAAAAACTTAACAAATTTTTTTCATGAAAACTATAAACTTTAGACAAAATTTTCTACGAATAAAAATGTCTTGGAATATACGAAAGAGTAGGGCTAAAATTTGTTCAGAGCATATTGATATCTTTTTTTGTTTTTTAAATTTTCGTAGAAATGAAAATTTTAAAAAGGTCGTTTAGAAAATCTGTAATAATTTAATTGTATTCTTTGACAAATTCAAAGATAATTTTGTTCCGAAGAAATGTTGTCTAAAGTATATAGTACTCGACAAAAGAAATTATTATTCTTGAAATCTAGAAATGATTAATAATTTTGTTTCTCAAAAACTATCAATTATCGAGAAAATCTTCTTAGAACAAAAATATCTTAGAATTAGTCAAAGATTACTTTTAATTTTTTTTCAGCTTTTGTAAATGTTTTCAACGTTTCGATTTTCTTAATTTTGGAAAAATAACAAATTGTATCAACAAATTCTGAAAAAAATGAAGAATATTCTTTAACACATTCCAAGAAAAATTTGTCCTCACAACATATTTTGTAGATTTTGCTATTTTCATGAAAAAAATTTGTTGAAAAAAAGTTTTAAAAAGAAAATTCTCACTGCGGTCGCCATTTTGTTATCATGATAGTTTTTTAGTATTTAAATAATATATCCTAATACTACAACTATTTTCTTCACCTTTAGCGAAAGAATTTTGTGCCGGCAAATTCTCTTTCTATGAGAATCAAATGTTTTATAAAAAAGTATACCCGATTTTTTGCGTTTTTTGACATTTAAATCGTTACATTTAATTTTGTAATTAAGATAGCTCAATTTTGACAATTCCATTGAAATGAGTGATCTTTGGAAATAACAAGACACATACATTTCAATTTTTTTGAAGTTTATTGTTCATATGAAATACTTGATTGAAATTGAAGTAGGAAATGTGTTCTTCCAGGCATTTATGGGTTAATTATGAAGGTTTTTGAAGTCGTATCGTCGATGTAGCACCGAAGAAAAGGCATAGTAGCGTGATAAATCCCCAAACCTACACGATATGACCAATCTAGATTTTCTCGTAAGACACTTGAGAATTTCGTCGGAGCAAAATTGAAAGGCGTCTTTTAATTTTTGAGATTCAAAGGTAGAGTTGTATCAACCTTGCCTGAATCCCGTACAGGCTTGCGTGACAGTTGGCATATAATGTGAATTCAATTGCATTACGTACAGAACGCCGAGTTGCATAGTTCAGCGACTGCAGTCTCGCGATGCAATAAAGACTACGTTTTTCGACTACAATAGAGACTAAGTAAGTTAATTATAAAATGCAAGCAACCGTGGAAACTTCCGAAATCAAACAGTCATCTGTACACCTGTAGGAACGAAAACAGTTTTATTGCGCGACGCACGGTGAACCGCTTTATGCAAGCGCTTTAAACGCTTCCTTGAGTTTAATATCTTTTCAACTTGTTCGACGGAGTTTCAGAGTTTGCCGAGGTACACGAAATGATGTGCATAATACTTCAATGCTATTTTCATCAACTGCTGGAAAGTCACGGGGAGAGTTTCGTTTACTGATTTCATGACATCTTCTTCGTAGCAGGTTAGGCTGAAACGTTATTCAAGAAACTTTCAAGTGTCGTGTAGTCCATCGAAAAATTTTATTTTTGTATGTTCTTCATTAATGAACCATAACAATTTTGAGATTTTTGAATACATTATTGTTTAATAAAAACGAAACATAGACTAAACTTTTTATTTCAGGCAGTCAAAGCGATTTTACCAACATATTTATAAAATGAGTACTGAAATTTTTAATTGCGTGAGTTCAAGGTATTTTAATTTGCTTTCTTTTCACAAAATTTTCAAAGACAAGCATTTATAAACAATTTATTATTTAAACAAATCACTTGTCATTTTTTGACAGGAATACTTATCGAAAGAAAGTTAGAGGTTCATTTTTAAAGCCCTATATAATATAAGATTATTCAAAACACATCTGATTCGTTAATGAAAGTAAATTATGAATCTTTTCATTCGTAAAATTGTTGGAGTTCATTGTATTTAAGAAATGTTAAACAAATCAATACCCGAATGTATTAGTAAATTTACTTTTCGTAACCGAATAAAATGTTAGAACTGACGAAAGAAGGAAATTACTTATCGTTATTTATTCTCGTTATGATGACTGTTTGAAAACAGAATTTTTCACATTTCTTTTTCGGGCGATAGAAGATTGCGATACAAAAAAGAAGGTCGAAATTTGAATCCACAACAAAAAGTATATATCGGAGTCAAATATCAATCCAAAATATTTGAGTTAATGTATACCATCATAATACATTTGTGTTCAACCTTTTTTGCGCCTTAATCGCTTTATTATAAATAAGTAAATCTATATGTATATCGAAAGAAAAAATGAAGTATATGTGATTGTACGATTTGTTTTTTTTATATATAATGCAGTTATATTATATATATATAGTTATGTACAATTGTATATACTTTATTTTTCTAGGTTTATATGTAATAATATAAATGTAAGTATGTAAGTACACATGTATGTACCTCTTTTCGACTTTTTATAGTCAACTAGTGTATACCTAAGCGAAATAAGCGAGCTCGTATGCTCCGTCGACTTTTTCAACCTGTTCTATCAGCGAATTTCGTCATTATTTCAAGATTGTATGCATGGTTCGTATCATGTAAATATATTATGGTTTTTCTTGTATTTTTTAAACACCAGTCGTCGGCGTTTTCTTCGACCGTAAACTCTTCATTTCCTCTCCATAATAGCCCTGAGGATGCTTCAATACGTATATTATGAAGTGTATACACGAATATTACCTGCTTCAGGTAAGTATAGCTCGCGCAAAAAGCACGAGTTAGTGTACTGAGCTAATATTGCGCTATTGTTCAATTTTAAAGTACCGACAATCAATTTAAAACCGTCATGATAGTATCTGAGAGTGGAATATTAGTAATTTACATAAGTAATAATTACTTCGTAAGGTACGTTTTATCCTGGAACTTGGAAATAAAATTTTATGTTAGGTTAAAACTGAAACCTTTGTTGCAATTTTTTTCATATCATAAATCATTTGTTATTCTTATGAAAATATTTTTTCAAAATCGATAGCAATCATTAGTAAATTTTGTGTACATTTTTGTGATTTCCAATACGTTAATTTCAATCTTTCGTTAATCAAATTCATACAACCGATGTATAACATAAAACAATACATAATACGTTAAAAAAATAGTTAGCTTCACTATTTCTATGTTTTTTTTTGGTTGGTTTTACTATTTAAATAGCAAAAGTGGCTATCTAATTTGTCGATGTCACGATTTAGGTAGTAAAATTAACTAAAAATCATGGATGTTTCTTATTCTACGACCTACTTAGTATACTTTCAGATATATTCGTAGTTTTCGAGTATATTTATTATTCTAAATGTATTAATAAGTCTTCCCCTAAGTTAATTCCTTAACTTGAATTAACTGAACGTGAATAATTATATGTTTACTAACAGAAAATAAATGTTCAACTTTTTACATTATTTTATTATTTCAGAGCTACTATTTTTTTCGTAGCTTAAAAAATTCAATAAAAGCTCCAAAATTGTTTCGTACGTCTTGCTTTTTAAATTTATTATAGAGACTATCTATATTCATGCCAATATTTAAAAATGATAATTTGTATAAATAAAGGAGAAATTTAGTCCACAAGTACTAAGCATTTGTTCAGACATCCTACATTTGTATTAGAACATGATTAGGCTTCAGCGGCTTCAGTAAGGTAAGTTTCTGGCCAAATCTGCCTGATTGGATCTATCCTGACAAGGCTATAATGCAACAAAAACAACAAACCAAATACAGGTAAGGTTTATCTTATTTACAATTTTCAGAACTGCTGAACGTGCAATTGTAAGCATTTTGCGACCAAGGATAAATCCTTAGATTTAAACCCGTTTAAATAAAGATGCCAGAAGTCATTTTCTAAATTTTATATAGTTCGTTTAGCCTCCAGGAGGCATTATCGTTGCTCTACAATCTGCATCGTTTCCATTACAAGGATATATTTTCTATTTTTTTCTATTTCAGTATGGTGCCTATATATTTGTACAACATATTTACGTTGTATTTTCAATCATTTATATTAATCAGATTGGAAATACCAGAATTGATTAGGATTAGTTAGGTATTGCTTAAACGAACAATTAAACTTTTTTTTGTAATTTAAAACAAACTTCTAATAAATTGTATTTTAATTAATTCTCGTTTTTATAATATAATTGTATGTAATTTCCACTTCGTGAAATTTAAAAAATAAGCGAAAATTTGATGTTATAAAGGACCGATTTGTCTGAGGCCTACGATCAATAGTAGATATTTTGCATATTCAATAAATTAGAACTGAAATAAATAGGGAAATTATTTTGTTAATTATTATACATTACATGAAAATAACGAATAATTAGAATAATTGGTTGCTTTTAAAACTATGACTTAGTCTAGTTTCTAGTTTCACAAATGATCGTACAGCCAATAAATGTATTATAAGATTAATTTACGTTTTCTTAACGATTATTAATATTGCCAAAAACATATCAGGTCCATGATGATACAATCTTCATTTTCAACTACAAAATAATGAATGCGAAAGTTATACCGTTTTACAGTGAGTATAGTTTTTTTTTTGAAAATAAATAAAATCAGTGTCTTACATAAATTTCATTGGATAATAATTAGTATAAGTCTTCAGGGTGCCACGAGATTATAAATGTATACAAAAAATGAATAAATGTTAAGTAACATAATCATTACAGGTAACATTCTTTCTTTATTAATATCATATTGCATTATACTATAATGAAGTAATGTTATTCTGGCTATTTATTGTTCATGAAAGGGACAATAGCCGGGAAGATATTCTTCTCATTTACAGCATTTCATAGAGAAATTTCTTTACATTTATTAGATATGAATCTAATGTTTATTTCTTGGTAGAATATGTATTTTATAAGGAATCAACATTCGTCTCACATTCATTAGAATTTTCATGTTGAAATTAATATTGCTATGTTGGTAACAATCATACATTTTTCTCTGAACGGAGTTGAACTGCTTGAATTTCTGTTTAAAAAAAAAGTAACTTGTATGAACCCGTGCAAAATTATTTTCCGAGCAACTTGAAACATAAAGTAAAATATGACTTTTCACGATGGTTTTAAATATATAAGTAGTACTACTTCAATAAAAATTTAAACTAAACCAAAGATTTAATGATAATAAGTTAATGCGACTACTTTTGGAGCTAGACGCGACAGGTAGCTCTTTATTTAGTATTATGGTTTAGCGATTTAGTAATTTAGTGTAGAGAACTTGGCTTGTTCCTTTAATGTCTCTACGCAGAACTTTTAACGTCTAATTCGGCACAATTGCGGGCGTATTTTATTTTATTTCATTCTATTATATTTTATTTCATATTATTCGATATCAATGTAAATATTTAGCTATATAAGAAACCATGGCGAAACCGATTGAATCAGTAGATGTATTACTACCTTTGTATACTTTCTTTCATAATCTTACAATTGTCTCTTCCGTATTTTGTAACTGTACTTATATATTTTGTTATGCTACTTATAGTTGGCCAGAGAAGGTTACACTTCAAGCCAAAGTTAATAAATAAATAAATAAATAAATAAATAATAACTGCAACATATCAATCGATGATACAAGGAACATGAAATGTTTAATATAGTTGAGAAACTACTGGATGAAGATAGATTGTATTATCATAATTGGAAATAATACCATATACATGACCCACAAACAAGTGACAGAAGTATAGATAAAAAGCATCAGGTAAAGTATGTAAACAAACTACAGAAAAATGAAAATTAAGTTGAAATACATACAGACGACGGCGAGTTTAGACAAATGAAAGAGAAGAGATTTAGTCAGGGAATAAACCATAAAACCATCAGTGGAAAGTGATGACGTCCCACAAGTAGCTAAGGGGAAGTGTCGTGTCCAGTAAAAGGGATTTTTGAGGACGAAAGTCGTACGACAGACAAAACTAATAGGGGACGGGATGTATGTATAATATAGTAGGCAGAAGATTTCCAAGTGTTACTGCAAGTGATGGGAATGATTTTGAGGACACTCGAATACTCGACAAGGGGATAATCCCCCTCGGTCACTTCAGTTTTGGTCCTTGATATCGATTCCATACATAAGAGAAAAACGTGTGTAGATTTTGTGGCTGATAGACTTAAACAGATATGTGTAATTAATTGAAAGCTATTCACACTTCTGAAGATATGATCTTATGTGTGCCTCTGTGTCAATTTAAAATAATACACATGCATAGTTTTAGCATCTTCTAATATTTTTCAACTCTAAATAAATAGCACTGACAATAAATCATATTCTGATTCAAGCATAGGACTAGACATTTCTTATAAATGTTTAATTGCTAAACAGGAATCTAGCGTCAAAAATTATTCATCAAGTCGGGAGTTTGAGAAAAACAGATTCAAAAACTCAAAAAAACCCCGCAAATACGACAATTTCTATAAAATGGAAATTGTTAAAAATTGAGTAAGTTATAATGTTTCCCTATATAATAAGCGATCGTTTTTGAGTTACAATAAAAAACACGCATGAAATAGGCATTTCTCAAAACCTAAGAAAAATTATATTCACTACAAAAATTCCATCTCCGTCAATATTGCACCTAAAAAATGCAAAAAAGTAGGGAAGTTATTTAGAACGTTACCAGGTACTTTTTCTAGTAGACAAAATCTGTAAAATGTCCATTTTTCACCTTATTCACAAAAAAATTGATTTTTTGGTCGTTATTTTTAAGATGGCTCAGCCAATAAAACTGTACACTTGGGGTCTTTTAGTAAGTTATTCCGGACCTAAAAATATATCTTCCGTGAAAAATCTTTGCTCTTCAAAACTGTCCAGGTTTTCGGGGTAACTTGAGTGGACTAATTGTCAGAGATACAATCTTTGACTTTGTAAACCTACGTATTTAAGTTACAAATATTATATAAATTTAGGTTAAGTTGTATTTTCAACTGAGAGAATAATATAACTTGAAGGATTATATTACATCAATTAAATTGAACCAATTATCGAAAATCATTTTTAGTATTTTAATTAGCCGATATTTCAACCCTAAAGTGATTAAAAATTAATCAAACGATTAGAATCAATCCTATCAGTTGCAAGCAGTTACCCGATTTTCCTTAGTTTTAATTTTTTAGTAAATTAAATTCAATTATTTGTTTCGATTAATATGTGATTTGCCACATGCTTTGCATACAATGTACAGTTCCTCTTATTACTGCTAGGTGCAGTTGCGATTACCGTGCCATTTCGCAACTGGCAGAAAGATGTCGCATGAAATATAATATGACGTTCAATCGCGTTTTATTTACAACAGATATTTCTTATAAGTAAAGAAAACATGTATTTTACAGAATATTGCTAATTAGAAATATTACGCCTTGTCTAAAATATTTCCATGATATCAGAAATCTATTTTTTATTTAATATTTCAACTTTTTTAATTAATGAGTTTTAATACCGTTTTTTATTTTGTTACTGGCATTAGTGTTTTAACTGTTATAACTTTTACTCCTGGGAATGTTGAAACAACTTGTACTTTTGCACTAATTATTTGTGAAATCATGAATATGTTTTACTGTTAATTTTATTATTCCAAATTTAGATACTGCTTTTAGAGTAAAAATGGCTACTTTCAACAACATCACGTATGATTTTCATAAAACTAAATCGAAAATTTCGTATTCTTAATATGGGATTGACTGTATTCTAATGCTAAGAAATCAGTTTAGTAACTTTATTGTAAATCAACCATAGGTAATATTCCCTGGAATGGAGTTTAAAGTTATTTATTGGGCTGACAGCTCTCTCCCATGGTGTAACTAAAAGTTAAAAAACAAAGTTTCATTCGTAATTTAATAGTATTTCGATGCAAATAAACTCTACAAAATGTGCAGCAAATAGCAGAACTGCGTTTCGCAACTAGGCAAAATCTACTTTTGAATTGTCAATTATATTTGTTAACTCATCATAATAGCATTCCATCGCGGTCAAAAATTTTTCTCAATATTAATTTGTTTTCAATACTGTATTACTAAAAATAGTTTAAGTACAAATAAAGGAAATTAGATCCTTGCAAACGTAACGAAATGTAAAATTCTTGAACGCTTTTTGAATACGTGCGACAACTGTAGAAAAATACTTAACACTCCGATCCTTTTACTCAATTAAAACCATAATAATAATAAATAAATAAATGTCAAATAGTCGTCAGGATGTGTATTATTTTTGCTGCAGAAACAGAGTAATCTGTACTATCAGTTAAAATTTTTCGTTTAAAAAATTAAAACTAAGTTATTTCATCGACCATTTAGCAATTAAAAACAAAATGAAAAATAATAACGACTAAAAACCAGTTTTCTTACTTCCACGACGAACTTCACGTTGTGTAATGATATTTTTGAAAATTGCTAATCTGTATTGGAATAATAGCACAAACCAGTAGAAAACAATAATTGCATTTCTCCAATTTTTAAAAAATATTACAGCTTTACTTAAGTAAAATGAAAATAGTTCACGATTATCGTTATTCTCATGTTGTCTATACGTAAACTCTACGGAATAATTCGATTAAAGCAATTCGAATTTCCAAAGCCGTTTGTTTTTAAAGGGAAAAACAGAACGCAACTTAGATCTTTACTAAAAGCAACGAACCGAAATATCGAAACGGTGAAATGGAATCGCAAGATTAGATTGAATTTTGCAATCGCCTGGCGCAATTCCAGTTGAAAATATGCGAGATGTATCGCATAGTATTAAACTTCATATAGTCAAAATCTGATATTCTTCTTTGATTTATGGCTTTAACTCTCCATGTGTCGGAAATCTTGAGTTAAAGCATTTCTTTCGACGAACGAAATAGGTGAAAAGATATACGGTGACTATATTTGCACTATTTGGGATTACGGACGGATTTTATACGTTATATTTCATGATATATGTTCCGAATGTGTCTCTCTGTTTAATAGAATCGACATAAATTTTACTTCTTAAATTCACATTTTTATAATATATTACTTTCACTGTAGAATTCTGTATATGTAGCTATTATTTCAATTATAACGTTAGAAAATTAAACGTCATTTTAAGATTTTGAAAAATAAATTTACACAAATATTTTTTAGTTTTATGCAGTCAATATTTTTGTATTTTATGTTATTGTGCGGTAACGAAAAGCTTTGACGTATTGAATTCCTAAAATGCCAGGAGGAACATAAAATAGATTTCAACGAAAATGTTTCATATTACTAAACAGCGTTTTAAATTAAACTTACAAAATATTGATCAATACGAATAACCAGAAGCAATAATAAATTGTGCTTGTAATATATAAAAAAGAGATATTACATTATGTGTTCTATTATTTAAATTAGTTAAATCTACCTTGAATTTTTATATCTCGATAGTTTATGAATAAATTAAAAAAGTGTTAGCCATCTTCATAAAATCTTGTTAACCACAAACCTGAATATAGTAGCGCCTAAACATATGAAAAATGCCTATCCCTAGATTCTTTAATTTCTTAAAGAGTATAGACTGAGAGACTGTAAATAACAAAAATTGTAAATTTGTGTAAGAATTTAGGGATAATCGATGCACAGCCATAATAATTTTAAAATTTTATACTAATTTTTCATATAATACTAAGAAAAGACGTATGTAATTAATATGTAATATATGAAAAATATGGCTGTACATCGATTATCCAAAAATTCTGCAACTGTTTTACAAATTCTATTATTTAAAGTCTCTCAGTGCACATGTCTTATTTAGGAAAATTTATTTGTGTGTTTTAACTCTTTTATACATTGCAGACGATTAAACATTTTATTATCTCCGGTTTAAAATATTTAGATCCTAAGTACTTATCTCCGCGTACAATAGGAGAAAATGACTGACAGAACTAAATTTGTTTTAATCGAATTGTTTAGAGAGAGTAATATCAAATTCTCATTTATTCTAACGAAATTTTATATCAAATACTAAAATATTGTCGTGTATAATTATTGTTAATATCAATTAATAAGATGTAAACAACTGTGTCTTTTTCAGAAAAAATTGTGATGAATTATTGCTCAATAAGGACGTAATTGGTCACTTGGGGGTCATCACGACAGAAAAATTACACAAAAATGGGTGAACGATGATTTTAAAGGTAAAAGGCATTACCTTTGAAGCCCCGATAGTTTCATTACTCTACTATTATGCGTTTCCAATTGGCAAACAATTAACTAAAAATCACAAAATATCGTATTTTTTCTTGTTCCTTTTTTATCTATAAAAGTCTTTTGCGTCTTTCCAATTTTTTCTCTGCTGAAATGAAAGCTATTGCAATAATCTTTGAAATTCAGTTCAATATTTTAAGTTACGGTAATTTTTCGCAAAGATACTAAATTTTGAAGTTTAATAAAGTCAACTTAGGTATGGCAAACGTGATTGCCGGGGAGTGTATGTAAATAAAAGTTAGTAATAACAAATGTTCGCCAGCAGGCAAACATTGAAGAAAGTAACAAAAAAACGAAATTCAACAACCAAAAAAAAATGAAAAAATTAAAAATAAGTGTTAAAAATGAACGTAAAAACCGCCATTTTGTTGTATCCCTATTAAGTTGTTAAAATTAAGCCCAATTGATTTTATACTATTTAAATTTTCACGTATAAAATAAAAAATAGATTATTGAAGAAACCGTGCACGAGGAAAGTCAAAATTCAATTACTTTATTTGCTAAAAATTAACTTTAAATGGTCGTATCTTCAAAATTTCAAAGATGAATCAGTTTTATTTTCATTTTTCTCAGATGTTTAAGTGGTTTGATTCGTTTTTCATCATTTTACGACAATATGACTTGGAAAAATTGAAGACAAACGACTATTTTTACATCTATTTTGAAATTTCATAAAGTTTAAAGTATTTATCAGACATTTTTTAAACTTAAATCATCTTCATTGGTTTATAAGGTTCCTAAGTTTGTAGGTGTTACTAATAAAACTGTGTTCAATAACATTCCACCAATAATGGACAAATTTAGCTCATTTAACATTTTCTCGGTAGATATATTTCTCTGTGGTCTTAAAAGAATCGTGTGTCATCATTGAAACAATATCAGAAAAAAATTGGATGTGCTTTTGGGTTAAAGTTAGTCCACGCTCACCGTGCAAATGCGCCAGTGACTTGATAAAAACGAAATGAAATACCACACAAAATATGACGGATATAAAGACACAACTAAAGTAATAGGAGTTTTGTATTTTGTAGGATTAATTTCAAAGATATTACCCCAGTTTACACTATATAGTTGCTCAATTCTTTATGTATAGGAAGGTGTAGATATTTTACGTGTAATTAAAGATTCATAGATGGGAAAAATCCACAGAAATTTTAAACTTAGGTGTAAGTGAGAGAAAATGTAATTTATATTTATAGTAGAGTCCCAGTGTATTAGTGTCTCGCTATATTTAGCTGTGGTCGCTCTTTTTCCCCCACTTTGTGCGCTGGGGCCTCAGGAAGGGCCAGCTGTGACGTTACAAACATAACTTGACTGAGGAGAGTGGGAGAAGCGGCTTATCTTATGTCAAATATAAGGATACGAGAGGGAACCGAGCGGGCAAATATACCGGGACTCTACTGTATATTGGAATAAATGTACGGTGAAAATAAAGTAAAATATTAGTAAATATTAGTGCCTATGAAGTATTAGCTCGATACCTGAGATTTTGAAGTGATTTTAAGAAGCCAAATGAACGCAAGTTAACAAATTTGATGTGTACATTGCTTAAAATGTCTGCTCTTAACAGTTTTTCTTGGACGCCGTGATAGTTATAGAACTACATCCTATTGAATTAGTTTCTTTATTTAATTATACGACTTTTGTTTATTAAAAAACTCATGTGCTACTTTTCAGAGGAATGTTACTGTACTGCCAGAATGGGAAATAACATTTTTATAGTTTGTTTTTTAAAGCTAACAGTTTTAAAGGCACGCCATCTTTTTGGATTAAAAACTATAAACATATTTTTATAGTTAACAAAAAAACAAAATTTTTTAGACGTATCACAGTGTGTGCTTCACATAGTCTTGAAACGAAACTTTAGGTTGTCAAAACGTAACCTGCAAAGAAAAAAAAGTTTATCCTACAGCACATCAACAATATTATCTGTGGACTCGTAGATCATATTGTAATCGTGTTGTCGACTCTGTTTACATATAATAAACGTAGTGGCGCTAGTGAGACATTTAATCATAAGACTTCAGAGGCTTAACTAATTTTGTGATGCCTCGATTTCGGGGCGTAAAATGACCAATATATTAAGATCGTCATTTTACTGAGTCATAATCGATAAAAATGACAACTTTTCTCACAAATTTATTTTGGCATCACGAGCGTAAAAGTCACTCAAGTAACTCTAACGAAAATAACTACTATTTCCCCGTTTAGTTTTTGAGAATATTTTTAGTGCTGTTAAACATGAGGAGTTGCCTGCTCACTATATATTTATTACCATGCACCTAATTAGTATATACATAACTATTGTTTGCTATGTTTGGAATGTAATGAATCAAAATATGTTTGTCTATGTGTGCACGGCTATGAATAAGGCGGTCTTTGTTTATCTATGCGAAATTGTAAAAGTCCTTTGTGATGAAAGACACATCTGTAATATCTGTAAATAATTCATTGATAGAGACGTTTACATTCTACCAGTGTTCGTTTACAACGTGGGTTATGATTAAATAGACCAATTTATTAAAAACCTACAATTTGTATTTCTTTGCCTCTGTGCATGACGCTGTTCCTTAAAAACAAGTTACAAGGATGGTCTGCTATTCCAAATTGACCAACTAAACGTATGCATTATAGAAAAAAAGTGTGCTATGAAGTAACAAAATTTTCTTTTTATACCACAATGAAAAGTTCTGTGGATGGTTACATGTCTAATCAACATAAAACAAACTCAACATACAAATTCAATATTTAACAAACTCAAGAATTTCGAACTCAACATTTGACTAAATCAACAAATAATATAAATAATATAAAAAATAAAACATTATATTACAACAAGAATAACTATAAATTACAACAATTATTAAAGTGTCATATGCATTCAACAAAATGATACTACACTGACACATACCATTCAACAGCATATCTATCTTCACCTGACCTATCCTAACATAACCTAACATAACCTAACCTAACCTAACCTAACCGAAATACTAATTTAATGGAATATCTCCGTGGACAAGCGCCCAATATTCATGAAATTCTTTAATACATTTGTATTATTGACCATTATTAAACTAGATTTAAAATTTAATCTATATTGCGATTAATGCTGTTACACTTGATTTTCAAAATACAATGTAATTCAATAAACTTAAAATAATGTTGAATTTCTTAAATTTTGAAATTGCAAAGGTTGAGTTTCCTAAATGTTGAGTTTGTCGAATTTTGAGTTTGAATGTTGTAATTGCAAATGTTAACATTTCATAATGTTGATTAGACCTTTAATAAACCTCCAACTATTCTGATTACTCACATAAAATCAAAATATTTGAAATTTTCAGTTTCTAACATTTGTCTTACATGCGGGGTTGATATTGGGGGGTAATGTTTCTGAATATAATAAATACTGGCGGATTTAGCTATTATTGAGACAAATCATTATTATATATCTAAAAAGATCTATAATAAAAGAAATATTAGACCTTATTCGGAATTTAATTGAAGGATGTCATAAACTATTCATCGATTTCTTTTGATGGTATTTAAAACCGAATTTGTCGAAGGTTGAGTTTGCAAATGTCGAGTCTCAATGTTGAAAATGCAAATGTCAACATTTCACAATGTTGATTAGACCTGTTACCTGTGGATTTGCCCATATATATTTTTTGGTTACATGTCTAATCAACATAAAACAAACCAAACATACAGATTCAATATTTTCAAACTCAACATGTAACAAACTCACCATTTTCAATAAAATTATCAAACATTACATTACAACAAAAATAAATATAGATAGTTCGAACCTAACCTTGCTTAAGCTAACCTAAACCAAACCTAGCCTAATCTAACCTAACCTAACCATTAACAAAGTATCACTTCTCCTTAGTAATGTTTTCATCCGATACACCTAAACATCATATACTTATTTCGAACCTATCCTAACCTAACCAAACCTAACCTGACCTAACCTAATTCAGTTCGAGCTGAACCTATCGTAACCTAACATAACCTAATTTAATGGAACATCTCCGAGGGCAAGCGCACAACACTCATTAAATACTTTGATGCAAATTGTTATCATTCATTCGAATTATTGACAATTATTAACGCAGATTTAAGATTTAATTTATTAAATACAATATAATATAATAACATGAAAAGAATGTTGAAATTGTAAATGTTGAGTTTGCAAATGTCAACATTTGACAATGTTGATTAGACCTGTTACCATATTTTTTTTCCCGAGCATTTAACAAAATTCCTATAGGATTCTTAGAAATTAGTGCAGTCCAGGTATTTAATGGACTAGCAGTTAAAGTTTGCGTCAACAATTTTGATCGATATTGCAGAAAATACTTAGAACGTTGCAGCAGTTGAATTCTGGATGTGTGAAATATTTGAAATTCTTTCCCTTTGAGCAGGATATTGGTCAGACTTGGGTTCGGGCAAAGTATTGCAATCGAAACAAGTTGTCTGGCCTCACTCCTGTCGATCTCGTCTGAGCGAATTCCTTGGTTCAATAGTGAAACTGTCGGAAGTCTTGTCGAATCGTAGTCAAAGAGCGTAATGTTAAAGTTCTGAACAGTTGTTCGCTTCTGGCGTGACAGCGAGTTCCGACGATACGAAGAAAGTTCTTCAAACGTACTATGTTCGCAGGTCTTCGCTTCGTGACTCTATCTGCTTGACTAATGAGCGCTTTACGAATTATCTGTGTAGGAATCCCAACTCTCATAGGTGTAAGGACCACGAAGCGATTCTTATTTTTCCGGGTAAGAAAAGCTATTCGTCACTCCATTTTAATAAAACCCGAAGCGTTGAAAAATGTCGTTATTAAATTCCACTCGCCTTCAATTAATACCTGGCGTACGTTAAGGTAATCTAACATTCATCCTTAGGATAGAAGACATTTTGCAATTTTATGGAGGACATTCTTAGAATTAATTGATTTGTGATTATTTCCAGCGCATCCTTAACTCTAATGACTCCGAAAGTGTTTTTAATTTCCACATAAAAATGTTAAAATTTTTAATTGTCTACCTCTTATAATATGAAAATTGGTTTAGTCTCCGTCTAGTTTTATTGTTAGGCTAAAAGAGCATTATAGAACTCGGCTAAAATAAAAGTTCATATACGACGGCTCAATGCCTTTATTATTATTTATATGTTGTTTCACTCGTTTTTGGAATTTTTAAAGTATTGCAGCTATCGTGTTCATTATACACCTTTATATTGATTACTTTTTAAGCAATTTCTGGCATGTACAATATGGCGTCGCGTTTATTTAGTTATTTACAAGTTTCATGTATATTATTAATTCCGATTGACTATCATGCCATTCAGATGGATATTCAATTCCGATTTTTAGTGCGAATTCGTATGTTAATTTTTGAAGGTCCTTTATTGTTAGCGCATAGTACAAATTAGCACATTTCTGAATATTTTGGGCAACATCAATTTCTTGTTTTGGCGTGAAAACCATCATTGCGATCGACAAACTTTGGTACGAAATTTTATATCGTAATATATGGAAAAATCGATATTTTCTTCCATATCTAGCTTGGCGACATATCTCTTAAAACTACTTCTAGGTATCCCGAACCTTTTAGCAGCTGTTAGAAATCCGATTTTTACGAAGCCAACCTAAAATATCAAAATATATTCCATTTTATTATTATTAATCACGGACTTGACAAAATTTATAAAAACTAATCTTCCGGCCATACGCACTGATCAACACAATTTCTAATCACTTTTTTCTGAAGTGACCACCTTGAGGCCCAAAAAGTATCCACCTAGACGCTATATTTTAAGCATCAATGAAATTATTTCTAAACACGTAATATTATTTATATTCCTTTGGAATATTATTGTCCGATGTGAAAACACAACGATAACGATTTTCAGCATTATATAATCGATTCTTTCGCTGCCTTTAACACCCTGTTGAAGAAAAGTGCCTAATTTTTGATAACGTATATTTAACGACATTCGTGCTAGAAAGACACGAGCACGACCAATCCCTTCGAAACTTAACCAAAAACTTTGTTTTTGCAATTAAAAACAGCGACATCAAGAATTAACCGCTATCACGTAATGCAGAGAAATTTTCCCTTGGTGTCCACCTTGGGTTGGGCCCTCTCCCCTATATTTATAAGTATTATCTGGTTTATTTCCAATAAATACGATAACAAAAAAAAAATGACCGAACTTTTGTGAATTCGAAAATAAAATATAGAAAAAGTTTCATACTGAAATCTTCCAAAAATTTTTTAAAGGTTCTCGCTAATTATTGTTCGAAACTGAACACGTTTTATGTGACTACTCATGTGTGTTTATTATATATAAGTTTGGTTTAAATGGTTTGGATGTATGATATAAACGTCTATTGCGAACACGATTATTAAACTGTCGTTTAATGTACGTTTATCTTATATGTTTATAATGCGCGTTACGAGTAATATATAAATGATATAAAACTTGTTTTGAACGTAAAAAAATCAACATTTAAAGTGCGTTTACTAAAAATGTGATATGATATACATAACTTCATCTGAAGGAAAGAGGTTTAAAAATACAAAAAAAAGAGGTTCAAAGATACACCATGAGTTATAAAACGTTTACTTTCAAGTTTACTAACCTTGAGTGAACCCTAATAATATTTTAAAATATCTGATAAGGATCAGAACTCTTTATAATAAAAAAAATATCTATCGTTGAATTCGGAACGAAATGATAATAAAATAAATTCTCTAGAATGAAAAACTGATTTTTCCCTTAAAATGAAATTATGTGACCTTGAAACCTTTCTTTTAAAATCTCCAAATAATGATGAGTTCAGTTGTTATTAAAATAAACATTTTGTAAGGACCTCATTTTTATTTACGAAATGAAGCAAAAAGTGTCGTTCTACAATATATATATAGTAGAGTACCGGTAAAAGTGCGTCTCGCTATATTTACGTCCCAGTATAGTTTCCCGGTTCCATCTCGGTATATTTACTTAGCGCCGCTCTCTTTTTCCCCCACCTTGCAGGCTGGGGCCATAAAAAATTAATCGAACCAATTCTAAAAAAGTTATGCTTGGTTTTGCACAAAAAAAAAATAAGACTTTTTCACTGACAAATATTATTTAATTGGCATTTTCATATCGGAAACAGTTAAGGAGATCATTGATCAATTTTGAAATGTACATTATAGCATTTTCAAAATAAAGTTAGCTAAAATGGCGGCTGCAACTCGAAAATATCAGTGAAAAGCTCCACAATTTTTTATTCGACAAATATACACTTTTAGAAAAAAATGTTATTGAACGAAGAGTTCTTAGAATTAATGAAAGAATACGCTCAAATTTTTTCAAAACGTTTCGAACACTTTCCTTCATTTTCAAAACCGCAAAATTTGGAAAAGATAAGAAAAGTCATACAAAAATCGTAAAAAAATTAATCAATTCTAAGAACTTTTTGTTCCGCAACATATTTTGCGAAAGTCTATAGTTTCTAAATAACAAATTTCTAAACTTTTCAAAACATAGGGAATCAAGAATTTTTTATTTAAGAATTCTAGACTGTCGGAAAAGTGTTGCGGAATAAAAAGTTCTTAAAATTGTTCATTGAATACTCTGATATTTTTTTAGAATTTTTTATGACTCTTTTTAATTTTTCCAAATTTTGCGATTTCGAAAATGAGGAAAAGTGGTAAAAAAATTCTGAAAAATTTCACCGTATTCTTTGATCAAGTCCATGAACAGCAGATTTGAAAAGATCGTTCAATTTTACGTAAAATGTAACTGGTTTCGATATTTTTAAAATCCGATTTCATATAAAATACCGCCCTTGAAATCGACCGTGAAAAATTGTCCATTTGGTTAATAAGAATATTCGTTCCATTTGTCTATGAAGAAACATTTTACAACTGTGTATGCATCCTCACATTTTTCAAAAAATTAAAATATTCAAGACTCACCTTCAACGCATAATACTAAAGGTAAGTTAATCTTGATTCCTGAAACAATGAAACGTTTCTTTCGTAGCTCACTTCTACCATGTTACATCGGATGAAGATTCCGTTGTGTGAAGAACAAACTAACGTAACAGAGTTCGCTAAGATATATCTCTATTCACGACGATAAAAGAATGGCGTCAGAGAAGTTGAATTTAATTTTATTCACTATCGCGACTTGCCTTTTACGAGGTGTAAAAAGGCGACACGGAAGCAAGACCGCAATCACAGAAAAAAGAAATAAGTCATTGGCATCCATTCATTTTACTTTACAACCACTTTAAGCGGTTTCGAAAAAAAAAAATAAAGGAAACCACCGACCCTCTTTAGACGAACTCACGTTTTCCCCGTCGATATAAAACTTACCCGACATACGTAACCCAGGAGCGACGCCAGCGACATCGAAATTAAAAGTTCTCTCGCGTGCCGATCGCGTGGATATACATATATATGTGTACCGGTGTATATATGTATAGGGAGTTCGGTCGAAGCTCAGCGAACAAAGAAAAAAGTGAAACGAGAAAAGGACGGAACCAATGGCAAAAAGGAGGGTAAGGGCGGGTCAAAAACTTGAAGAATGCAAAAAAAAAAAAAGGGAGAAGGGTGAACGACAGCCTCTGGATATGGCGCGATTAGCCTTACTTCGACGCGCCGGCGTTTGATTTTAATTAATGTCACGACCGACGCGACGCCACCCTCCGAGCTTTCGCTACCGCAAGCCTGAGATTGGCAAGTTCCTATTGGTGTGTACAAATGTATGTGGATGAATGCGACATTTCGTGAATTTAAGTGAAAAATACTTAAACCAGATGCGTTTTCATTAAGAGCAGAACTTTAGTTCCAGTCAAGTGAATGAACTCGAATTAACTATGCATTAATGACGCTTCGCCAAATTGCAGATAATTAACTCTTAGGTGTGTAACGAATTAATTTTAACTATTAAAGATTGATATGACAGGTGTGGAATATAGTGTAAGAGCAGGGACCGTTTCGTAGCCTTTTATAGGTCCCCTTATGCAATAAGGTGTTTCCGACGTATTTTGGGCCGCTGAATCCGAATTTCGAGGGTGGATTGCTCTCCGAGTGGGCCGCAATTGTTTATAACAATTTTTTTAAACAATTAAGCAATTTTAAATTTTTTGGTCCAAAAAAATTTTTTTTTAATTTTTTAGGCCATTCTAAACAAAAAAGGTCTTTAGTAACTTTTGCGTACGATGGTGCATTCTCGAGATAAAAATTCCCGAAATAAAAAAAAAATGCGATTTTTGCAGTATTCAGCACACTGCCACATCGAAACATGTAATTTTTTTTTTATCTACCTATGCTTAAACTCTTCTTCTGACCTCATATTTTAAGCAGAAAGTTAGGTTTAATCATTCATTTTAAACCTTCGCCATTTATTAAAGTTTTACTAACGCTGTTTTTTGTCTGTAAATATACGCACATCTAGTATTGGCACGCACGACATGTTTCAAGTCGCCGGATCCACCTTGTTATTTTTTACGTATTTTGGGTCACTGAATCCGAATTTTTAATATATTAAATATTAAAATAAAAAAGCCAGTTCCCGAAACGAATTTTGCACTAACAGAAACTATTTGCACAATTCGTTTTTAAGAAATGTTTAGAACCTTTAATTGGCGAATAGATGTCAACAATTTATACTGTTTTTTAAACTTTTTAAAATAAAATCCATAATTTGATACATTTTGTAGGATTTGTATTAAATGCATATCAGTGGATTTTCGAGATCGCTGATCAAGAATCTATATTCGGAGGATAAAGTGCAAAATGGAAGGTCTTATATGGCCTCTTAAAATTAATGAAACTCATTGGATATGTATGGAATTTAATATGTGGGGGTTCTAGTGGAGAATTTGATACCCAAATATAGTTATTCAAATTACAGTTCTAATACAGCCAAATGAATTGTAAAACGATGGACAACCTAAATTTTCTAAGTCATTGTAATTGTACAAAACTGACGGTTACAAAATTACTTTTTTTGTTCTATTCGCCAATTAAAGGTTCTAAACATTTCTTAAAAACGAATTGTGCAAATAGTTTCTGTTAGTGCAAAATTCGTTTCGGGAACTGGCTTTTTTATTTTAATACTTAATCTTCCGACTGATAGAACAAAAAAAGTAATTTTGTAACCACTACAAGATAATATAAAGTGATGAAAATATAAAGAAATTATATTCAACAAGTACGCAATAATGGATCAAGCCATATATTATATCCTGCACATAAAGGTAGAAAAATGTTGTAACGTCTAATAATAGTTGAATTACCCAGGTGAAAAGTTGTTGAGAGTATACTTAGAATTTTCATCACGAGACTATTTTCGTTTATTCTAATTTTATTTGATCTGCATATATTATTAAGTATAAATATTTAAAAGGGCTATTGAGATTATGATTGCGGTAGATTTGAGGTAATATTATCTACCTGATATTTAACACTCGAAAAATAGGAAATGGAACACAATCATCGTCTTGTTTACTACCGAAAAACTTAATTGAACTATTAATAATAGTTAACGGCTTATACCTACAAATTGGATTAGATGTTAAAATGCTATAGTTTAAAAATTTCTAAACATTTGAAACACCTTACGCCGTAATCGCTCGGATTCTCAAAAAACTAGGTCTTGTCGAAACATTTATAATCTCAACTAGTGATGAAATTAACAATGAAAAAAAGAACAAAGAAAAAAGAAAAAAATGAAAAAAGAAAACAGAAAAAATTATATTCATAACTATAAAGTTAAAATTGCTTAATAAAATTTCGATCTGTCAGTTGCTTGGACTGGATATGAATATGATTTGTTAGAAAATATAATTTAAAGAAAAATTATAATAAATCCAAAAGGAAAGAGATAGGCAAATAATATATAAACATAAGCAAAAAAACAAAAAAATAAAAAAATGTATAGCCATGCAAAAAGAAATTTATAATAGAAAGTAAGAAATAAACAAATATTAAAAGTTATTTAAATTTATCATTGAACTATTTTTGTAATACCGCATAATTTGTAAATCTGTCCAAAATTCACTTCTGCGCGGGAACAGATTTTGAGCTGCATTTGATAAAAATCGAAATGTCAACAAAATTTGTTTAAAAATTAGTATACTTATATTGCATTATTCAGATTATTTGTGCATGATTTCTAGACAACGGAGTAATTTGTATTATTTGCAAGTAATGTTTAAAGTGAAAAAATTAGTATTTATGGCCTTTTTAAGGCTTCAGTATCGAAAAAAATGCATAAATGACACCAAGAATACTCCGAACAACTTTTTGTAGAGCAGGGAATTTGCTACAAGAAAGTCAGTTAGAGGCTTAGTCAATGTTAATAGGTTAATAGGTACACCACCAATAACGCTGGAATTTCACCTAAAATTTATTTTTAAAAAAGTCATAAAATTAAGGTCAAGAAGGGGTAGTGGTCTAAAAAAAGTTCAATTTTGACCCTTTTTTTTATGGAAAACCGCATTCCTTTAATTTTTTAGAGCCACAGCGAAAGCTATTTTACAGACTAACTTCCTAAAATAAATACCAAAAAACCTTAAAATTAATTTCTATTGCTAAAAGAGAGAGAGAGAAAAGAAATTAAAAAAAAGCAAAATTAATAGAATAAAAATGTAATAAAAATGAAATTTGCGATGGAAAAAGATGAATGAAAATGTAACGCTTGATAGCCAATTCATGCAATTTCGTGAAGTGTGATTACAATCCAATATCGAACATCAATGTGATTTGTTAATACAATACGTCAAATTATTATGACACATATAGTATCAATACGTAAGCATACTCATAGAAAGTCACAGAATTTAAAATTTCAAATTATTCCATAATTCCATTACATTGAAATTTATTACGACGAGAACAGATACTCTAATGACAAATACGTGACTGATTGCCATATATTGATCTGAATAAAAAACGATCGGTTGTTTCCAGTGAAGAAGATTATTGTCGCCATCAATTATTATAGAATATCGTGTCGTTTGTTTCTACATTAAAGCAACATCAAATACCCTTTATATTCGGACAAATATTTCAAAGCTTTTTTATACAGATTTAAGTAATACCTACTATTTTATAAAATAATTTATGTTTGTGTAATTTTAATGGATGAGCCATTAAATCCGATCGTTATGTTTATATATTCCGTTTGAAAGAGGAACTAAATTTTTGTTTCAACACATTCGCGTTAATAAAAGCAGCTTTAAAAACGTGACGTCAAACGATTTCCGTAATGTCACTGTGTTATGCATTATCAAAAGATGAGATTCACACTTCATATTCTAATTGACATTTCATAAATATATATTATTATATTTAAGTGCAAACATCTATTGCTGATTTTTCGGTTTATTCTAGTCGATAGTTTTTTTAATATATTACTTACGACATTTAGAAAGAATAGGTTGATAATGATCTGATGACAAAGATAACGATGATTTATAATGATGGATTGAGAAAGCACATCGTGATCTCTCCAGAATGTAAAAAGTATTTTTGATATTGTCTACTAGTGATAAATACCATTCAAAATCAGCTATTAGTTATTATTTTTTTCTTTTAAGAAAATATTTATAATGAGTTATGATATATTACTAGCATTCAATATTAAATAATGTTATTAGTTATGTAGTCGATTAATTAAAAATTCCACTGAAGTTACAACAAATTTGTTTTCATTTCATTTATTTTCTTTTTCAATCAACATTTAAGCAATAAATATATCAATTTTAAACTTCGTAAATAACGATATGATTTAAATTGTAGTGCCTTACGATACCCAAAAAATTGAAAGTATTTTAACATTTTTTCTAAGTTTTATTTGAAGAATTTTCTTTCGAACAAAGTCGGAATAAATCTATGTACTTGCATTGTCTAAAATTGAATCGTATTTTATAAAAATATATGACGTATATTTGTTCGCTCATCTTAGAAGATTTTTGTAGTCTACATATCTCAGAGAAGTCGTCTAGAGCATTTTATTGCACAATGCAAATGTCACGTAGTTGGCATGAAATGGTACAAGATATGTTTTTATATACGTATGTTATTGTTCATAAAATTTACCTGAGTTACGAAATTGTCCTATTTGTATTTTATATCTTGAAGAAACGAATTTACATTTTTTATTTATTTTTTACCGATTCCATGAATGAAGAAAGTACTGAAGTATTCATATTCTATAGAAAATGAGTTCCACTATTGGAAATCGATTTATCTTTCAAATACTTTTTTAAAAATACAGTTTTAAAATGTTAAGGCATGCGACTGTAAATATTTTGTTTGGCTGAAGAAACACATTTCCATTTTGCGGTAACTACACTCATTTTAATTGTAATGATTTGTATTTGAGAGCTCTGGTGATGTTATTTAACGTATTATCAACATTCCTGTTTTTTACTAAACCTAGTGCTACATAGCCGTGTATTTTATAGTAGATCGAGCCTATTGTAGTTTATCATTAAAAATATAAGTTAGGCGACTGTTAATAAGTTATGTGAGACACTTTTTTTGAATACTTCGTAATGTTTATTTTTTCTGTTTTTATTTCAATGTTTGGCTTACGATAGTTTTTAAAATTGGCTTGCTTTGTTGCAAACTTATTTTGTGGCCATTCTTATCGAATCGGGTACTTTAGTTTATAAGAAAAAAAATTACAGATACAATTTGTTTTTGTGGATGCGTCCTTTTAGATGAAATAGATTTGTTGATTACTCAGTATTAAAAAAAAAAACGATTTTTAAAATATTTGCGATTTTCTGTACTTTTTACGGGATTCATTTCCGCATCCGTAGTATCTCTGGAATTAACAAAAATGTAATGGCAATTAAACCGGAATCGAAGCAATTAAAATTTAAAAAGAAGAGTTTTGATTAATTTTATCATTAATTTCAAAGTATATTTTGACTGAGACACTACACTCATGTATTCCTACGTGTTGCTGTGAGCTGAACCTCACAAAAAACCTTAACCTGGTAAATACTCGATAAAATTAAGTCAGATTAACTGAACTTTCAAATTATTAGATATTTCAACAAATGCAACCGTTTTCCCGAAAAACATGGATACAATTTTTTATTTCGTTTGTTCACAATGAAATCGCTGCGGAATTCTTGCTTGAAGTAATGGAATCGTGTCCTCAAGACTTGAACTTTAAAATGATTATACTGGCATTTCAAAAGTAAAGGTGAAATACAAATGGCGGCTCAAAACCGTCGGAAAGTTCCGGAATGTTTTTCTTGAAAATTGTATACTATTGGAAAAATAAAAAGTTCTTAAATTTGATCAAAGAATACGCTGAAATTTTTACAGAAAGTTTAAAATCCTTTTTCAATATTTCAGAATCCTGAAATTTAAAAAAAAAATTTTAATTGTTCCAAAAATTCTACAAAAGTTGTAATTTTAAGCGATAAAAGAAAATAATAGCTTAAGCGAAACTCAAAATATCTCAATTTTTCGTATTTTTTAGGTTATTGCAATTATTTTCATTGAAATAAATATTGCAAAAATAACTATACCTAAAAGTTATTACAATGAAAATAATTACAATAACCTTAAAAAAATATGAAAAATTGAGTGTCTCTCCACCGATTATTTTGATTTATGGCTTAAAATAACCGGCAGACAATTCTTAAAACATGCTTAAAAAATGCGCGAAATAGGCGTACTTTTGGGTTGAACTTAATCGAAGCTTACCGTGATTGCTCAAGCTGAAGTTTTATAACTTGCATAGTAGTTAAATTTTGACATAAATATTCGTTGACAATCTTACCACTTTAGTAGTGAAGCCAACAATTTCACCGCAATCGCACCTAGACGAACGCGGCACCAGTCAGTATTATACATTTACCATATTCCATGTACCAGTTTGAATTTCGGAAAACTCCTATTGGATTGGAAATCGTCGACTCCTAACAACTAATTTCAAATAAACTCAGAAAATAAATCTGCTAATTTATAGCTGAGTTATGAACGAATAAATAAATGCAACAAGAACAAATTGTTTAAACAATTCTAAAATACGTTTAATACGTTTAAACATAAACTCGTTTTTTTCGGCTCTCTAAATACAGACAACTTATTTTTGTTTTTAACACAACTCCGTGAAGGTGACGCGATTACTCAATACACCACTTTTAAACGAACGACTTTTCATGATAAAAGTTCATCACATTACATTTTAACAAAAACCATTTCATCACATGCTTTTCATCACATGACATTTTCATCACCAAGATATCAAGTACTTTAATGTAAAAAAAATGACAAAATTTATGATTCGGTGGCTATTTCGATGACAAGTGGCTACTTTGATGACCGTCATCAGAAAAAAAATAGGTCTAGTAGTCATTTCGGTGACTATAGATTTGTGCAGGTTCTGTAAGTGTTAGGTTAGGATAATATAAGGGGGAGGTGTGGGGGGACGAAGCCCACCCATGTACACTTGCGACTTTTACCCATATGCATTATTAGTCATTATTTTTTACATTAAAGTACTTCATTTTTTGGTGATGAAAATGTAATGTAATGAACGGTCGTGTGATGAACTTTTGTTATGAAAAGTCGTTTTTTTAAAAGAGGTGTGTTGAATAGCTATAGTACCCTTCGAGAAATATCCTTCAGACTTACAAAAAATAGACAATTTTCACGAATTTTCAGTAAATATACCAAAATATTTGTTTTCCAGTACAGAATACAAAGGAACCTCAGCGACTCTACGAATTCAAAACTTTCGTTAAACTTACTCTACGTAATAAACTTTATAAACATGAAAATCACCGCTTTCTATAATAGTTAACAGTTTGTTGGATTTGCGATTGCAAAACAACATTTTATCAATTATATATTTGATGTGTCCATTCCTATTATTAATATGTATTACAGTAAATTATTCGCTTTTCTCAGAAGTCTCCATTACCTGAAAATTGTTATTAAATTAAAAAATTGATGCTGAAATATTTCTTACGTATGCAAATTTTGTAATTTTGTAAATCTTTAAGAATTTTCATTAATATTTCGTCCGGTACACAGATCAGTTACACGAGAAAAATAGCACTCACGTCGGAACCCTAATCTCGACCAAGAAGATCGAGCACGTAGAACGCCAAAGGTTTCCTGATTCTACAAATTCATTGCTGTTTTGATGAAAAGCATCCATTTTTTCAAGCTTTGAAAAACGTGTTCAAAACCCCCCTCTCGACATTCCAAACTATCTAATTTCACTTTCTCAAAAAAAAATGCATGTCTTCACGAGCGGAGTTAATAAATACTTTGGAAAACAGGACGTCCCTTTCGCATCCTAAAGAACCTTCTTTTTACCACCATGGCATCGGGTTAACTCATCTTTTTTCGTCGGCCGCACTCTCCGCGAATACAATCAGAAGTCACTTTTTAGAAATGTGGCACAATTTTCACTGCTTAAAAAGTGAATTGTTACTACAAGAAAATACTAAGCATCCTTCATGAGCTTAGTAAAATGTTTTCAGTTTCATCCTTGAAGAATTGTTGATTTAAATCTATCAATATTTCTGATGCTGTAAAATTTAGTCTAAGAGTAAGTTTTTACCTACAAAAAGCTTAAAAAGCACAAAGCTTGACATAAAAGCTATTTTTAGATTATAACGAGATGGATCAGATAGCGTATAATCACTGTTTTGTAAATGCTTATATAGAATCTATCCTGATTCTAGGACTATCTCATCAATTTGGATAAAATCGACAATCCCATTTTGTGAAATTCCAAGGATTTGATGATAATGTGGATGGAACTTGATCATGGAGAATTGAATTAATTCAGATCGGTTTAGATTTTCATACTTTTCTCACCCTTATATAGTTTAGTAGAGTCTAAAATAGAATCCCAAAAACAGAAACAGCACAAGATCATCCCAGGACGTCCTCAGAAGCCCCTGAGGAGCTCCCGAGGACCAAAAGCAAAAATTTGAACTTCCTCAGGAGCTCCCCAGGACTTCCCGGGATGGATTGTGCTGTTTGGGATATAAAACTTAAAATTTTACATCCAAGACTACTTGTTTTTTTCGAATGAGAGTGATGATGTAACAAACCAATTAAAGTTTTAAAGAAACTTGACGAAAAGCTTCCATTTTTTCAAGCTTTGAAAAACGTGTTCAAATTAACCCCCCTCTCGGCATTCCAAACTATTTAATTTCACTTTCTCAAAAAAAATGCATGTCTTCACGAACGGAGTTAATGAATACTTTTACCTCGCGTTCTCCAAACTTGGAAAACAGGACTTCCCTTTCGCATCCTTAAGAACCTTCTTTTTACCACCGTGGCCCCGGGTTAACTCATCTTTTTTCGGCGGCCGCACTCTACGCGAAGCACATTTCCGCGTCGCTCACCCTCGTTGACTTCTTGCACCGTGCTTCCGGCCTACGAGTGCGGGACTTTAAGGGGGTCGCAAGGGGCGTTCGGGGTGTCGAGTGAGCGAAGGGTATCGATATTGAAACGTAAAAAAAGATTCAATCAGTCGCAAAGTTTCAGCGCCAATCAATCACCCGGGCGAACGAAGGGGGTTGGAAGCTCTCTCGCGCAACCCCCGTCGTGGCGCGTCTCTCGCCTCGCGCGGATGACGTTAAAATGGCCGAGCTTTCCGGAGCCGGAGTCGACGCAATGGAAGCTCGCCGTGCTTGCGGCAGGAGAGCTCAGTAGCCGTTCGAACGCCGTGGGAGGCTCCGTTTTTCCCCGAGCTCTCCACCAAAGTACCCGCGAACGAATTCGAAATTCAACAGTCGACGGAAGTGTCGCGCTCGGAAAAACCCGTAGAAGAAAAAATTCTTTTCTTCAAAAAATTTAGTGAAATAAAAAAAAAAAACGTGTTGGTGTTGGAAAAAGTACGGTCAAGCAGTGGTGAGGTATGGTGGAGGTGTGACCGGTGCGACGAAGCCGCGGTACGATGAATTTCGGCGTCCGGAAACGGGACGCGGTGACGGGCCGTCTCGGCGGCACGTTCCTTCTCGTCTTCGCTGCAATTTCCGGTAAGCGTTAGACGCAACCGGCAAGCTTTTACGCAGCGTAAAGTGTGTTTTGCCAAGTTTATGATGGATTACGTTGACCGCCTATTGAATCCAGACCGAATGTTGGTACGCGCATAAATTTCCGCGAAATCCGAATACACTCGAGCGCCTCGTAAAAACTGTCGGATGCTTCGGGAGGGCTTTACGACAAGATTAAGGATATAAAAATCGGACGTTAAAAAGACCATCGAAAGTATCGCAACGATCCGGGAACCCTTCGGGTACGTTTGCCTTTTATGATCGGTCGGATAATGACGGAACAACATTTATATCTCCAGTTGATAAAAAAAAGTTTTTTGAGAATCGGATGCGATATTTTCGATGTTTGTGTGGTTTCTGTGATTTATGGCTTTTTAATGTGTTGGAGTTCCTTACGATTTCCTTCTCAACAGAAAACTTGGGGATTTTAATTTTACTGCTGTTTAATAGATCCCATGGGTTTTATTGGAAATAGGGATGGGGTAATTTAAACCTACTATTAATTAATTAATGCCACACCTTCCTTAGAACAGTGTAGTAAAAGTGCATCCACCTGACGTTCCCTGTGTTGGATACCACTTGACGTCCAGTTAGAAAGTGTCTCGGCTTGTTTAATAGTTAGCGCCGATGTTTCAAAAATGAAACTAAACGCGACGATTGGTCATTTTCAAAATGTCTTTTATGAATGATTATTAGGATTAATATAATAACTTTCCGGTTGGAGAAAAGCGTTTCTGTACGTGGATTGCGAAACTTTTAAGAATATGTACTGGGAATGCATTTGTCAGAAACTACTAAAGTCTAAGCTGACATCTGCAAGGAATACTCCAAAGTTATTTTATCATGTGGTTGAATTAGACACGATAGATAAACCAATCTATGCACGAACTTTGGTGTTAGCTGAGTGAACTTGGATATTGACTTCTGCTGGAGTAGTGTGATTATCTAATTTGGAGTACAAACAGATCAGTTCAAACTTGGAATTATTATATCCGAAGAAACAAACTACCAGGTTAAAAGTAAAAAAGTTTTGGATTTCTTCAAATTTTAAATTGTTCCGTTTCCAACAAGAGAAAAAAAGTTGGAAACGACACATACCAAAAGTGAAAAATGCGACCATATTTTGGTGGAAAAAAGCATCATTAAAAGCGAGAACACAACTGGTCGCTTTTAATTCATTTTGGCCTAGCACGCGCCTGGAATTTCACCAATTACGAAACGATAATAGGGCCACACTCCACCACGGCATCGCGGATGCAAATGTGGAAATTGGATTACGAGCAACACCGCATCTGCTTTTCGTAAAATGCAATTGTAGACGCAGCGTCTTCTGCACCAATTACGCGCGGTTCTTGAATACCCGACGGCTCCTGTTCGTATTTTTCCCGCGCTGCAAACTTGAATCCTTTGAAAAATCGTCAGTTTGGAAAATTGGTATTTTGACGCGAATGATTCATGAAGCCGCGTCGACGACGAAATGAAATGTTCGTTTATCATCTGTGGATCACTTCGCATCGAAAATTCATTGGCGCATCAATCATCGAAAGGACGAGTGCGTCGGAGAGTGGCGACCTTAAATCACAGTTAGCCCCGTTTGAACTCGTACATGGTGGGTGGTGAAAGAAACTCATATTTCCGAAGATGGAGCTTAAGTTCTTTAAGATACCTAGTGTCAACTGTTAAACGGCTTCCAAGACGTGGAAGCCTTAAATTTTACCCTCGAGTCGGAGATCAAGTAACCTGCCAAGGATTAAGAAAACCGGCGGGTTTGTTGTGGGTGCAACTCTTGTATCCTGGGGTTATTGATGGTTTCGGTTCTAATTCAAAATTGTTAGTCACGGAGGAATCTGATATCATTGATCGTTGAATCACTTTGTAGTGGGCGGATTAGTGAAAAGGATATTAATTGCTGCAAAGTTGTAGGGCCAATTCTTCAATTAAGTTTAAATGACGCCTTTTTCTATTGAATGTGAATTTCTAATTATTGCACATATTAAGTGCAATAAATTGAACTTAATCCCAAAATGTTAATGTGTAACAAGCTTGAAAACTGGTCCATGGAATGGAGAACAGGATTATTATATAGTGTATGTTTCTTCTCCAATTTCTAAATCGCAATCTTTGTCGTGATAATTGTCGATATATCGACGATAGCCTTCGTTTTCTAAGATCTGGTAATAAAACTTGTATTTTACTTTTGTTATATGACTAAAGCTATGACATGAATGTTTGGTCCGAGCATTTTAGAAGTAGTGATGATGACTTTATTCCTCATAACAAGCAATAACAGAACATTTGAAATTTTAGTAATACATTTTAATTGTAGAGTCTTCAACTTTTACTTCAGCAAATAAGTTTCTGATTCATCGTTATAACTCGATTCTAACACTGTTACGTGCAAAACAAATTTAAACTATACTGAAAAGTAGTTTATAACAAATGTAAAATGTAGACAGAAATGTGGAATTCGTAATAAGCCATCATTATATTGAACTTCCTGTCGAAAGATCAGGGGCAGAAAACTGTAATGAAAGAGTAACTGTCCATCTTTACGGTGAATATTCCCTTCGTCCACAGTTTTCAATCATTAACAATCACAAGTCACTTTTTACAAAACGTGGCCCAATTTTCACTGCATAAAGAGTGAATTCTCACTACAAGAAAATACTAAGTTTCTTTCATGAGCTTAGTAAAATGTCTTCAGTTTCATCCTTGAAGAATTGTTGATTTAATTCTATCAATATTTCTGATGCTGTAAAATTTAGTCTAAGAGTTTACCTACCAAAAGCTTAAAAAGCACAAAGCTTGACATAAAAGCTACTTTTAGATTATAACGAGACGGATCAAATATCGTATAATGTCTGTTTTGTACATGCTTTTGCAGAATCTATCCTGATTCTAGGACTATCTCATCAATTTGGATAAAATCGACAATTAAACCATTTTGTGAAATTTCCAGGATTTGATCATAATGTAGATGCAACTTGATTATAGGGAATTGAATTAATTCAGATCAGTTTTGATTGTAATACCTATCTCACACATATATAGTTTAGTATGGTCTCAAATAGAATCCCAAAAATACATGATATCAAACTAACAATTACAAATTTTGACTACTTGTTTTTTTCGAATGAGAGTAACTATTTTTTGCATGCAGAATTCATTTTAATTTCTTGTTATAATGATGTAACAAACCAACTAAAGTTTTAAAGAAACTGGATAAAATTGATGAACATCTTTCTTTTACTAGTGCTCCAATTCTTCAACTTCATAATTTCACGCATATAATGTGTTTTTTCTCTATGAATAAAGTGCAGAGGGTACTCATTTAGTACCAAAGTATCAGTAATAATTGAAATCGGTGTTTTTTTTATTATTGAATACCTGAAGTCTTCTTCCAAAGGATTTGTTAGAATAGTAGAAAAAGCAGTAAAAAGAGATTCCCGTTGTATAAACAAAAATTTTGATAGTTCTTCTTTTTTCAATGTTTGAAAATTTAGTAACCTGAGATAAAAATGTTTGTTTTTAAACAGCAGTAATTTTTCACGAAAAAAAAATATTTTGAACATAATTTGAAAAAAAATGACTGAATTAACTTTTGTTGCAGATAAATCAGACATTTCTTTATTTGACGTAGTCATATAATTTTTCCAGTGCCGCATGAAACAATATCTACAAATTTCCAAAAATTTATATTTTGTAATTTATAAAGTAAAATTGAATATCGTAAAAAGAATAGTTTCCGATTATAAATTGTTTAAAATAAATTCATATAAAATAGTTATTACTCCTACCAACTTTTATTGAGTACTATTAACAGAAAAAATGACAGCCATTCAAAATGTCGAGATTTTAATTAACATTTTACAATACATATTTGTTTGAAATAACAATTAAACCAGCTTCATATTCCTTGCTAAATTCATAAAACCTGAACTGTTTTCGTCCAGGAACCAGCGTTTTCTTCATACATCAACTGTTATTTCTGATTATCTGAAATCGAGAATAAACAAAATTTTCATGAAATATAAAAATTGACATTTTAACTAAATTATTAAAAATTAATATTCCGTAAGATTAACGCTTAGTAACTTGCATCAATTTTCAAGCAGTTTTTATTTTCATATACTTTATAGTCTAATAGAGATATGCGAACGAGACGAGACGTGAAAGTCTCGATTTTCGTCTCGAATACTCTTGTAATAAGTATCTCGATTTCGATTTCGAGAGATCTCGCTAAGATTATTTGGATGAAAAAAAAGGTTTTGACAGGAAACGCGAAAAAAATCGGAGGTTTTTAAAAGATGACATTCAGAAAGCAAAGCTGCATATAAAAATGTATGATTATACCAGATGATGAAGTGATACGAGTTCGTAAACGTAATTGGTGGATGCTACTGTTGAATAGATTACAGTGTACAATTTGGCCTACTTTTTGTTGGGAAAATACAAGCAGATACTCATAACAAATTTGGACTTCTTTTAAACTCAGAAATAACAAAGAAATAATTAAAATTAATACGAAAGTGATTCAGAAAAAGGCACCATTTTTACCCATATTTTTGTAATGAAAAAAACTAGAAACAAAAATTATTTCCAATGTAATTTTGGACTTTCTTAACCTATTCTAACATACATTACTGTTAAATGCAATGAAATAATATGTCGAGATTTTGACAATATCTTGACGAGAATCTTGATCTTTACATGATAATCTTGCTTGATCTCTAACACTAAACCTAATCTTCTTCTAGAATCTCGTCTCGTAATCTTTACTTTCATGTTCTAAGTGTTATTTCAGAAAAATTACATCACATTTCATGGCGATACGAAATATACAAAAAGTTACTAAATATATCGTTTACGGAATAATTGTAAAAACCAATGCTGAATTTCGATAAAAAAGCAAAATTTCATATTTTATAATGAATTCGTATTGACGTTTACTAAATTCCTGAAAAATTAAAAAAATATTCAATCCAATGTATTCTTGACCTATATCTTGGTATATTAACGAGAACAATCCGTGATTAGTTTCCGCAGGGGCAAGAATGATACTTGAAACTCCCAAGACGCACGATGCTAATTAGATCTAGTAGGATCTCCATTTTGATTTGATAGGATTAGATCAAATTTCATCTAACAAGCACAATAATTGCTTTATCTCTTCGAAATTAGTTAAGTTCCAGATTCGTTACTCTGACTATCGTAATCAATTCCATCTAAATACTGCTTTCAGAAATTAATCGTAATTCGGATATGATTTGAACATCTCCTGGATTTCTTTTCATGAAAGTAAAGCCGACAGATGAACAATAAATCTCAACCGCATTGCGAACATTGAAAAGAGGATAACTGAAAGATTTTTTTTTAATTTTAAACAATCCGTCAACTTTGGATAAAAACCATAGAATTTCGAGATGATTTTAAACTTTTCGCAATAAATTTATTCACGCAGCGAAGAAAACCCGACGTAACACTTCTTATCTGACAGGATATTTCAAAACGTCTCGTTTTTCGATCGTCGGAAACGCACTGCGAATTCAAATGGAAAAATATCAACTAGAAGGAAGTGCATTTAATTGAGTTATTCTGCGCAACGTACTGGAACATAAATCAAACAGTTAATGCACGAAATTTGTACCGGTAAAGAGGTCGTATTGATTCGATATCGTTACAAATCGTTTATTCAGAAATGCCGATATGAGACAACTTATTTCCTGAGAACAAGTTGCACAAAATTTCATCGACGTCGATTAATCATCTCGTTGATTATATTTGCAGTGCAACTCCTATTGAGAAATTTCCAGCAAGACGACATCGACCTGAAGAAACATTCACAGTTGATGTGTTGCAGCGCAGTGAAGTGCAACATTGCATTGAATATCACAATAGATACCTGTGTTTCTCGCTACTCCAATCTAATTACATTTCAGTTTCTAGATGATTAATCGTGAAATTGTGCGTGTATTACGATGGAAAGTTGTAATTGTGATGGAGTTTCTACAGATGTTAGTGCACATAGCAGGATAGCTTTAAGCTCAAATGCATCGTCATTTAGTATCGATGTAAGTGAATTCTGACGTTGAGAAACTTTCGTGTGTTAAGTGGACTTGAAGTGTCACAGAAGAATTGTATTATGCTGAGTTTACTAAGGCAAGCACGTCTTCGCCGACTTCGTTTGATACACATTCTGAATATTAGAGGAGCTTTCCAAGAAAGTTCTTGTAGTCTGTATAATAACTGTGCTTTCTGCATATATAGGTTAACTTTCATACACCACGTGATCAGTGAATTTCGTGAAGTGAAGGGATGAAATAGTATATGCAAAGAACGATCATAATGTGTTTACAAGGATATTATTGATATTAAACGGGTACAATATCTGGGAATTAAATTCGTGCTTTTTGAAAATGATAAAAATGAAAGTCATCCTGAATATCGTAATGTCTATATTCATGCATTATGTATTTCCACTTAGATTTTGCGGTACTTTATTATATATTGCTGCCTTTATGTGAATTCAAATATCGTTAGAGATTCTTCGGTAACATATTTTGTAAATAATTAAGCAAATACTTTTAGAACAAATACGCATAGTTATATTCTGTTTTCTATTAGTAAACAACATTAGAAAATCTGTTGAAGTGTTATCTTATGCTTTGATTAAATATATGGTTGATTTAAAAAAAGTAGCAGCATAAATTATGTATTACAAAAAAAAAGTAATTAAATTGTTTTGTTTCTAATTGAATAAAGTTCATTTTATGGCACCCATAATATGTATGAATAGTGCATGAACGTAAACACTGGATTTAGTAATTTCAACTGAAAAATTTTAATATGTTTGTATCAAAATTATAATCTTCGAACAACTGCACACCCAAATGCGAGATCACAACGTAGTCGAAAGTTAATTAAAACAATAAAATGAGAATCTAGATAAAGATAAATGGATTACATTGTGCTGATTTTCTTTTGTATTATTTTTAAGCATTTAGTATTTTGAAATTCGAAATTTTCTTTTAATTTACATTTCAAGAACTTTTAACAACCAAATTAATCGTTTCAAAATCCTTTCAATAATTTAATTAATCTAAAAATTCTGTAGAGAGTTTTGATAAAGAAATTAAACAACATCGAGAAAAAAATCGTTTTAAGTCAATACTCAAAAATTCTCTCCCTGTAATTGTATCGAAAAGTAATTCTTTACAAAATGCATACAATTTGTATGAAATTTGAAAATAATTATATACTCTATTTTTTAAACAATCAATTGTTTGTAATTCTTAGTTACCATTATCTGTATTCTTAAAACCAATGAATTTAACTTTTATGGACTAATAAGAAAATATTGAAAAACTTTGAATAAATCGTTAATCGAATGAATCAAGAAAAATGGAAATAACAAGGAACCAGTAAAAGAATTCTTAAGAAGAAACTACCACGGTATATCGACGTACCAAGCGGAAATATTCAAATATTTAATAATAACAACAAACCACTGAAATCATTGATGAATAATGAAAGTCGGTGTTCCCTCGTCCACTGGACTGGAACTCGAAATAATTCAAAATAAAAATAAAACAAAACAAAAAAGAATGCCAATTGTTTGACAGTTGCTGACGAATCTTCATAAAAAATATGTCACATTGACAAGTAACGTCAAAAACTCCTGTCAAAAGTTCCATCCTCTTGTTTCCACTGCAAGAATGTCGTAATAATTTAATCCAATAAGAAAGTTTTCGATTACAAGCTTCGAGATTTTCAGGTGTACGGAACACCCTTTTATCGGTTACATTTCACATTTTTAGGTTATGAAGTTCCTAATTTAACCAGATGTTAAAAGTATTTTTTCTAATTTCTAAATTAATTATTCATTACAAATGACACCAACTTTTTGCCAATCTGGTTTTCCAATAATGTACGAAGATTATGAAGCAATCCATAAAATAATAATTTTTAAACGGTTTTCTCAAAAATGAAATAGTTTATCCGTAGTATTGATTAGTACTTGATTTCGATAGTGTGTTTCTCTATTATAAAATTTTTCCATTTTCACGGTTGGTAAATTTATTTAGAAGTACAGTGAAACTTTTTTCGAAATTTTCTATTGGTCTAGTCTCTCAACTAGTTTGACTGTCAGTGCTTCGAGTTCTCGATTCTTTTATACAGGTACACAGAAAAAAATAATGAGCAGATTCTATCCAGAACTTAAGAAAAATTTACCGAAAAATATGAGTAACATTAATAAAAATAATAAAAGAAATATTCTAATTTTCTACATTTTATCTGGAGTATCTTAATGCTTGAATAACACCAATTCTGTATTAAAAACTTTTCCAAGTAAACAAGTTCAGAAAATTTAATGAAACTGGTGTCAATTTTCTTGCGAGTGCTGTTATAGAATATCTAGTCTAGTTTTTAAAAATCATTTATCAAAACTTATTAATTAAAAGCCATAATTTGTAGAAATTTTACTTAACTATCAAGGCAAATTGTACTCATGATTTTTTTCCGTGCAAATTGATTCGGTACAAACTAAGAAGCTACGTAGAATTACTTTCGGATACAATCTGCTATTTATAATCTTAATTCAAATGTATTAAAATGTATTATCTTGGGATGAAATATAATCGAAATAGTAATAAAAACTCTTATTTTACCACATTGATGGAAAGCAATGCACTATGAAAATGCTTTATAATAAATTTAACTAAACTGTAAATTACACACTGAAGATTATTTTTGTCGTTTTATCATAACTTCCATTAGGCAATAACCATCTAGTTAAATTTACTACATATTTGCTGAGTGTGTGTAATATGTATAAAAAATAGTGAAGCGAACATTTTTCAATCGATTTATGCAAAATTTAACAGAATCATTATTTCGTATGAAAGAAATTTTGCCTGATTTTAATACATTTACTGCTCGATACTAGTCTTGAAATGGATTTTCGAGTTTTAAGTTTTTCGAAATTTGTAAGAACTAGTTAAGTAGTTATAAGTTGCTGACATCGAGTAATAACCAAAATATTTTCTTTAAAATTATGCAAAATGGAGTCATATTATGAATACTAATTTTTTCATTTAATTTCAAAATCTAATTGAAATTTCAATTTTTTATTATCTTTTTACAATTCGATACATTCATGGGCCGAACGTCAGAATTCTAAATGAAAAAAGTTCGGAATGTCCGAAGGTTCAATATTCCAAATGTCAAATATTTAGAATCGAAAAGATAATACTAAACCTAAAATATTTTGAGAAATATTTGTTAGTATTCCAATAATTGGAATAATAACTTAATATAATAATTTAATTCTCGAATTGTGGTTTATATTTTTTTTTGTATAATTCCAATAAAATTTTCATACACAATTTATTATTACTCATTAAATACAATCACTTACAAAAACAAATATTTTAGGAAGAAAAACTCAAAGATCTCGTGCCTTCTTTTATAAAATTTTTTGAAACATTACATCGTCCGATATTTTAGAATTTTTTAAGTTTGTCAGTAATGAACTTTGAAATTTTGTATCTCCGCCTATGTCAAGCAGTTTGTGACACAAAACTGCACGTTTTCCTTTCAAAGATGAAAAAAACACAACATACTTTTTGCATGACGTTTTGGTTATAAGTACGGAGTTCCGCCTGAAATATGATTTGTACATAAAATGTATAAGAAAAAGAATATTTTTATCCTACATAAAGTAAAACATCACACTATCGTAAAAGTACAAAAAACAACATTTGGAACAAAGTTACTGTAAGTCAGGAGGATATCCTGTCAAAGTATTGAAATGAATGTCGCAAACCAACGTGTATATTATTTTTCACTTTATAAAGCCAAATTATTAAAAATTTCAAATCACAATCATGTCAATTCTACAATCATATATGCCTCCCAAAATAATAAATTCTTTCGACAATGTGTCACAGACACAATCGTTGGAGCGTTAAACTTTAACAAATATTGAATAAGACATTTAATTCAATGTTGTATAGTTCTTATGGTTTCGTATTTTATTTTATTAAAATTATTTTTGTAAAATCATATTAGAAAACCACAATTTACCTTGTCGTAATCTGAATTATGCGAATTATTTTCTGTGTCTAACCTAATTCCTATTTCCAGTGTTTCAAGTATTTTAATAACCTTTCTGTAAGATAATCTACAACTATCACAAAATTTACGGTGTAACTAAACTAAACTTCGAATAATTAAACTTTATTCCATTTCATTCTGATTAATTTGTCCAACATTGGTTCAGAAATGTTCACTGGATAACTCTGTTGATGATCCTTTTAAGTTTCTTGGAACGATTTCCATTGGTATCAAACATTCATTTATTCAATATTCTGAAAAATTGAACATTTTTCTTTTTACATTTTTATGTTGTTGTATATTTTCATTTTGTGCCTCAAAAATATTGGAATGATTTTTATTAAACTCTCAACATAAGGTATGCCAGTGGTTTTAACATATTAACGTCTAAATAATACAAAATTTAACGGCGACTTTGGGTTTCAAATTTTATTGAAAACGCTTTTGCAGCTATACTATCTAAATGTTTTTGGGTGTGCTCTATATAATGCACCTGTCTTGAAAAATTGTGACTTTTACACTATTAGTTTCGAGACATAGACCCATTCTGAACAGCAAAAGGTTCTTTAAAGAGATAAATGGCTAAAAATGTGTTATTAATATTATTACTGGCACGTGGGTCATTAGTTTTCAACATTTTTTTTTGCAAATGCTAGCCATTCAAAATCAATGATATCGGTAATTCACATATTCTACTCATATTATCTGAATTTTATTATTATAATTCCTTGTATTTCGAATTTAGTTCATGTATCTACTCAATGAATGGTTTGTATTTGTATCATCTTTTGCCTTTACATATACATTGTCTATTCAATTACACGATTCTCAACACGAAAAAGTTTGATACGCTATTCGGAATTTTGCGACTCTACCGTATCTGTCATTTTGAATTTTCGAATTCTGACATCCCATTCATAATCAGAGACGAATATTTTTAAACAAAAATGGTAAATTTTTATTTTTTTTTTTGAATAATGCAGCACATTTATAATCGACAATCTCTAAAAGTCTTAAGTATTTGAATAAAAAATCGCGATATTGTGGGACTACTTGATGAAAAACAATTGATAACGAAAGATGACATAATTGCATCGAGCACACCCAAAAACGTTTAGAAAGTAGAAATGTTAGAGCTCGAAGTTGTTGTTAAAATTTTGTGTTATTTAGGCGCCAATGTGTTAAATAAATTTTTTTGTTAGTGTTGAAACAAAAGAGTTTGGTTTTCAAAATTACAAGAGATATATATTCCCTCAACTACATTAGAATCTTGAAATTATTGAATCACGTTGCATAATCATTTTTTCAATGGTGAGTAATGTAGTGTTTTTATATTTTTAATGTATTTTTTATAAAAATAAAAACCAGTCAGGGCCTCCCTATTCATAGATGATATGTACAAGTATTATATTTTCCCTCCTTTGAAAACAAAACGTTCGACTTGCTATAACCACTATTTCAAGTAATCATTAATTAAATATTCAAGAATATAAAAACATGTTTTCTATTATTTCCATTCTAATGATGTCACGCGATATATTTTAACCCGAAAATATTTTATAACTCTTTATTTCTGACCACAGATAAATTAAAAATTTAATTTGAAAACTCTTACAAAACCGCATGAAGTTATTAGAATTTCAAAATATGCAAAAGACGATACATTTATCATAAAGTAGGTGTAAAAATTATGTTAATTAGAAACTTCGTACTATATGATATATTTACGCAGAAATATGGAACAAAAAAGTTGTAAATTTTGGTTTCACAATTGCTCATATACATTACGTCTTTTTTACCTCCGGATTGCAAATTTCTCTTGAAATAGAATGCATGAAGTTTTTTTCAATCTATACGAAACCGTATCTCCTGTTTTGGATATGACTAATTAACGTACCTCATTAAGATTCTATTAGCATCTATTTTATTTCGAAAATCCAAGTATGAAGTGTCAAAAATAAGAAAATTTATAATATCAACCTGTCTATTTTATTATTTTAATTTTTAATTCCAATCTTTTGTCAGTAATTATGTTTATAAATAATTGGTAAAAAACAAAAGAAGTAAGTAGACTTTATCCTGTACTATTAAATCCTGTATAAACAACCATTTAGTTCTTTAAAAAGTTGAGAATTTGGAACTGTATCACAACCTCGATGTCACGTAATATAAAAACTATCAATAGTTTAATATCAAATTTCTTGTAGAATCTGTTATTCATATCTACTTAATGGCCTAAAAAAAACACTATAACAAAAATTAGAAATTTCGTGCATGTTAAAAAATGCTCGTTTTTTATAGTTTTTACGGTACGCATCAATTTCAGTGTAAATTTAGTTAGTAATATTTCAATATTCTTCTTCGCCTGTATGGAATTCTGCATTTCTCTGAAAGTGTATTCAAAACACAGAAGTTAATAATAATTCTGAAAAACTGCAGTTCAGACGCCTCGATTATAAGATATCGGCTAGCTAAATATTGACAGAAAAAACAAATTCCGATTAAACCGGAATGAAAACCACCGGATTCCGCTAATTGAAGCAATTATTTCTGTAAATATTTCTTCTTCTTCAAAGTATCTGATTAAAAAAGTTTGATAAAATGTACGGCACCTATTTTTACCGCACAGCAAGCTGTTCTTCAGTATTTTGACGTCTTACGTTAAAAAATCAACTTTAGTGATATATAGTAAAATTGAAACTATGCTTTTTTTTCCAATACGGTGGAGCGAATAAAAATCGATTACGAAATAAACATAAAGTTAAACGAGAACGTAATATCCGTCGTTAAAGTTAATATTAAATATATACAAAAACATAATTAATGTTACCATTTTAAACTAAAGAAAACTTTAAATTAAAGTCTGGCGTCTAATTAACTAAAGTCAGTTTGCATGAAAATATTTCTCGCAATTTTTAAAAGTAATTGCCTCTTTGTGTAACAAAATTTAAACGAAAAAATATCTACTCGCTAAATTTAAAGTGTAGCAAATTGGTAAAAAGTGTATTGCGGATAAAACAAGAAATCCAATTATAACTATCTTCTAATCTGTAAAATAGACTTCTAAAAATCATGAGTGGCAGCTCGACTTTTGAACTATTTAGAGAATCGGGTAATTTTTAATCTCTTTTAAACTATTCTCTACGTGAAAATTTACTTTTAAAACTTGCTCTTTAAACTTTCAAAAGGGAAGTGGGCAAATTGCGAAATCACGTTCATTTCGGAACATTTTCCAAGAAAGCTGAACAAAAGTTACTTCACAAAATGTGGATTAGCGCGGGAATTATTACAAACTCCCGGAGATATATGTGGTATTATAACTCTTTTTAATGAAGCTGTGACATGCTTTTTTAGTTTTTCACTGTAATTAGTTTCTTTTTTATATATCTGGTTTTAACATTCAAAGAAAAAATTGCATTGTTGTATATAATTTACCTATAGTTAATCAGTTATCAGTGAGTGACTATATTATCGAATAATCTTTTATTTGAGTAAGATTGATGTAAACAGAACATTTGATTTTTTTTGTATAAACATTGTTTCACAAATACCCAATAAATATTAATGTAAGTCACCTAATCGTTTGGTTTCAAGTTAATCACACGCGTATTGCATAAAACATTGAATGAAGCTAATTGACGGTGCGCGAATCAACGCGTCGTAAATTTTATATACGTCGGGCACGTTTTCGGGTATTTCGAATGTAAATTCGTGACGTGAAATACTCAAGAAGTAAAATAGTTTGGAATTCCCTTTTTTCGATCAACCGCATCTTATTTACCGAAAATTTAAGTCCAGTCAAACGGAGAAAAAAAATATGCGTAATTTTATTGATGAAATTTAGTAACTGTGGGCATTTTTTCTGATATATAGTAGTTCGCAATTTTGAAAATGGACCTGTATTTGAAAGAAGATTAGAATTATTTCGATTTAAGTCAGATCTAATTCCTTTTATTTTTTGTTTGCATACAAGTGGAACACCTATTGTAACGATTCTTAATTACTTCAGTCTTAAAAAGGTTTAGAGAAATACATTGGCATTCAAAATACTAATGTAGGTTTATCCATAAGTAAAACCAGTGACACTCGAATGTAGATTACATATTTGAGAAGTTTATCATAAACTGGATTTATAAGTCTTTCGCTGACTCAAAATTTTATGAAACCTCCCTGTCAGTAAATAAAACTGTTTGCATTTAAAATGTCTGTGCATCAAGAGAAAAGAGCATTCACGATTTCATTTGATTTCATAATTATATAATAGTAAAACATGACTACTAAGCGTAGTTTCATCATTTACAAGTACATAAATCAGTGTTTGAATGAGAAAACGTCATTTCCCAAAAATGTTCGTGTAGGTCAATTAAATTATGAAAATAACAATAATAGCTGGTTATTGCATCCACAATTTTTAAATGTCTCTAAGATCATTTAAATCAACTACTTTTTATAGTAAACAATGTACATAAGATTGGTCCGTCAACTATATTCTAATATTTAATTCTGCATTAAAATCTTGCATGCTGTTAATTTTACTATTATTATTAGTACAACCTTTTGAACTGTTTTTCTTGCTTTTTCAACTTTGTTTTCCTGTTTTTGTTCACATTATGTTATGCATAAAACTTAAAAAAATACACAAATTAGTAAATTATGTCAGAATTTAATAATGACGAAAAGACGATAGTTTAACTTCACAAACAAATAATCTGGTCTACTCGAGAATTCTAGATAGCATCGGTATTATTTTTCAAATTTATTCTTGTTTTGTGCTAAACAAATAGGTACCATGTAATATTCAGTTTTCCATAATAATTTTCCCAGTGGATGGGATAGTACTCTCATACTTTAAACTTCCCATTAAAACATAACATAGTAAATTAAAAAATATACTGATGATGTCGATTTATTAATGGAATTTCGAATAATGTTGTGTTAAATGTACGTGTGAATAAGCACCTTTAATTATTACATTGATCGTAAACAAATTTCTAATTATTTTAGGCGCCTGAGAGAAAATAAGTTGATCAAAATTTGATCAGATTTTGATCAAAGTCGGTCAGAATCTTATGTGATCTAAATGGGATCCTAGTTTTGAGAGATTTCAGGATCAAAGTTAGATGAGTTTACAGCCGAAAAACAATCTGAGTTCTTATTACGGGAGATTGGAAAGTGATCCAATTTTTGGCATTTTATGGCGAAGAAAAGATCTGTTTATGCTCGCCTTAAACAATTAAGAATCAAATTTCGACTCCATTCAGAACCAAAAACGATCGTTTTGTATTCCGTTTCTGATCAAGATTTCGATTACGCCGTATTCAAAAAGGACCCAAATCTAGTGGACTTGGGGTTTATAAGAAATTATTTCATGATCGCTATTAAACAAGAAATGAATGATAACGATTTTCATAGCAAATTCTTTTTTCGAATCACTTATAAATATGACGAGAATCAAGTAATGACGTGTCAAAACTGTCTTTTCTTGATTACTATTGAATAGAATAAGATTTTATAAAATAATTGTTTATACCTGACATTTTCTGTTGACTGATCGTCATAAGAGGATATATAAGTTGACATATCCATATTAGAAAAGAATGTCGAATTGTTCCCGTTCGTTTCGGTTGAACTGATTTCGGTTAAAATGAAAATGTTGGACATCAAAAACAAGTGAATGTCGAGTGACATTAACATAACCGATACTTTACCAAATATCTTGGTGCATGGACCTAAGAATATATCCGAAGCCGAATTCTTAACAGCATTTTTTGGAATTGCTACACGATATCATCGACGACTAGAAACATGCAATTATACATGCACCTCAATTTTTGCTTCGATTTTAATTCGAAAAAAACCTGATCGTTTCTTAATGCTCGTCATATCTATACATGATCAAGAATGTGTCTACTTTTTGATCCAAAAAATGTTCTAATTCATTTTCCATGTGATCACAAGAATATTTCTTATACACTACAATTTGGGTCATTCGTGATTCTGGCGTAATCGAAATTTTGGTCAGAAACGGATCACAAAACGATCATTTTTCGATCTCATTCAAGTCGAAATTTGATTACCATTCGTTTAAAGCGAGCATAAACAAATCTTTTTTTGACCATAAAATGATCCAAACAAGATCACTTTTTAATGTTCGCACATGGACAACCACCTTCTCTACGTATTTAAATCTGATCAAATGTTGAACAACTGATGTTCTCCCGGGCGTTGAGAACAAAGCGACCTATTAATAAAATAATAGTTTTCATTTATGCAGTAAATAACAAATTGTAGAGATTAGGGTAGAATTGTGGACATGTGACATTCTGATTCTCGACCCAATTTAGTAAAATATTCGAATGAAAATGAAATTTGTGTAGTATTTCGATGATCGATTCTTGAATAGTTATGCAGTTTATTAATTCGTGACATAACAAAGAGTTTATAACCTATTACATTCGACGGACTGTACTATACATAAAATTTACTAACGCGTAATTGGAAAGCCGTTTATATGGTATAATTTCCGTGACAAGGAAGATTATTATTATAATAAAATTTTGCTCATCAGATATTAGTCTACCCACAATTTTCCGTGGTGTTCTTTTTCAGTACATCAAACTGAATATAAACGTATTTACTTGCCTATACTACTATTAAAATTTATTGTTCTATATTAATATGTTTTCATGTCTGGAATTTTCGCATCATATAAATATAGATGAACCTCAATAACCCGACAAATCACAAAACAGACACTTGCAAAACTCGACATTAAAAAACCAGATATTTCAAAACACAGACATTCACAAACCAGACATTTAAAAAAAAAAACAGAAATTAAAAAATCAAACATTTCAAATTATAGACACCTCCGACTGGTGCTTTCACTACATGCAAAAATTATCTCGGGTCGCCGCCCTTGAGATCTTACTGGAAGGTCATTTCAAGGTAAAAAATGTTTGACCGAGGGATTAATTTTGTAGGTCATTTGAAGATCAAATCAGTTTGATCTCCGGTTTGTTTATTAAGCATATTTAGAAGTCTATCATTAATTACATTTTGCGAATATGAACCTTTTGAAATGTCTGGTTTTTGAAATGTCTTTTTTCTTAAATCTCTGGTTTTCGAATGTCTTTTTTCTTAAATCTCTGGTTTTCGAATGTCATTTTTCTTAAATCTCTGGTTTTTGAATTTCTATTTTATTTAAATGTCTGGTTTTTTAATTTCTGTTTTTTGAAATGTCTTGTTTTTTAATGTTGGGTTTTTGATGTGTCTGTTTTGTGATTTGTTGGGTTTTCGAGGTGCACTTAAAAATATTCCGATTCCGAAATAGCCAGAATCGGCTTTGAATGTTCACTATAAAGTCGGCTAAAAGTCTACACTGAAAGACTAAAAGTCGACTAAGAGCCGATTTTTACCAGGACTTTCGTCTACTGCTGACTATGAAAGTATATTTGCGATGATATTAGTTGGCTAAAGTTAACTTTCTATAGTTGACCTGGCAGTCGATTGTTGTCAGCTATAGCTAAGTGATAGATGACGTAAAGTGCTCTGCAAAAAGTTGGCTTAAGTCAACTTTCAGTATCCAATTTAGCAGTCGACTTTGAATAGTCTTAATATCAACATTAATATGATGTTAAGTATTTATCATCCGGTGTCATGAAATAATTTGATATTAAAACGAATTTTTCGATCTGCGGATCATGAGTGTTAATTTTAGAGGTAGAGAAAAGAAAACACTCCTCTTAACGTTTCGACGGCCATGCTCGTCCTCATCAGAAAAGTAAAACTTAATTTAATTTTTACTACACTTTCTGTATAATTTTATAACATATTATGCTGATTAAAAGAACAATGATAATTAATAAATATATAACACAATTTTTTTCCCCAAAATTAAACTTAAGTTAAAACATGGATGAGAGTAAGTTCTATGTAGCCATGTCACACAGAGAAAAGTGTTTTTTACCCAGTATTAGAATTCTTATGCTCCGTAAAAGATAGTATTTTACGCATAGGGATTGCCATATTTCTATTATCGGTTAAAAGACGAAGATTTTAGATTATTCTAACTAATATGTCAGTTCATTTTAGCCTTTTCTCTTTAACTAAAAGCAATTTTTGTTTATGGAAATTTATCTAGCAAATTAAAATATTAAAAATGCCTTCTTTTAGTCATAATAAAACATTCTTTTAAAATAGGAGAGTTTAATACAGTTTCTTATAACCTGTCAAAAACAAATGCTGAAAGACGGAGGATTTTACTAGTTATAATACTTCTTGTAAGGGCTATAATACACTGTTTTAAAAGCCAAGGGATAGTAACTGATAAAATACACTTTTCTCAGTGCAGAATGTTAACGGTGACTAGCTAGTTCAAACAGGAGGTACTATCATAATTCTTAGAAATTTCACACAATACCTACTATGAATAACCTATGAGAATATCAACAACAAAATGTAACTATCGTCGAACAACTGTAGTCATTTTGTTAATTAACTTTTCAAGGTATTTAATAATTTAGTGTAGATTGAATGTAGATTTTTCATATCATCCTTTTTATTTATGAAATAATCCGTTTCTCCCAGATCGATTCTCTATCCAGAATTATAATTTCATTTCACTTGAATTCGTGTTTTAAGTCTTGTCGCTGTTCAGAAATGACTGACTGTGATTCAGACTTAAGATCGATGTTTTTTTTTAAGTTCCTTGATACGGACTATGTTTGTTCTCGTCAACGTACGACGCATCACAACTTTCGCAGTTAATTCTATATATCACGTTGTTATGTGAAAAAATGTCTGTTACATCTTTCCCTTTTTTTTATAATATTATTTTTGTTATTAGACAAGGAAGGTATCAATTCGATATTGTATTTTTTAAAACTTTTGGTTAATTTGAAAACTTACAGTCATCAAAGTTCTGACTTAATTTTAACTTTGGTGAAAAAAATTGTGTTATTTATTTAATAATTTTCATTGTTTTTTTTTTCTTTTTATGAACAAATGTTATAAAATTGTACAGAAAGGGTAGTGAAAAATAAAATTATGTTTCAGTTTTGTGATGAGGATCCGCATGGCCGTCGAAAGGTTAAGAGGAGAGTTTTCTTTTGTTTACCTCTAATTAACACTCATGATCCTGAGATTCATAAATTCTTTGTACTATCAACACTAAGGCCTACAAAATTTGAGAAAACTGCAGAACTACACTATCGGCCAAAAGTTCGTGAACACTCTGAATTTTTTAACTCATCAAATAATGCGTTCTATCTCCGAATCCTTAACGATAATGATAAAACTCATTAGATGTCTTTTAAAGTACACAAATAAAGCTTTCAATTGGTGCATTTAGTTTTATTTCAGTCGTTATAGTTTGGCAATTGTCAAATTTTAAAAATGTTAAAATTTGCCATTTCTTTCTTTCGACTTTCAACACTAACAAAAAGTCTAATAAATTTTTCTGTATATTTCCAATTTTTTGTTAAATACTATAATTCAAGAGCTTTGGCATAGCTCTTATAAAAAGTACATACGATTTTTTTTGTCAGAGTTACTATTTATTTGAGTTATCAACTTTTTGCCTTTTTCCAAAGAATTCTGACAAAATGAGGTAAACTGGCAATTTTCAAAAAATCATAACTCAGGAACAAAAAATCTTATCGAATTTTCACAAGAGCCATTTTAATCCCTTGAATTGTAGTATTTCGAAAAAAAATGCCTGCATGCAGAAACATTTTTTAAACTTTTTGTCAGTGTTTCAAGTGGACAGAAAAAAATTGCAGATTTTAACATTTTTAAAATTTGACAATTGCCAAACTATACGCCTGAAGTAAAACTAAATGCACCAATTGAAAGCTTTATTTGTGTCCTTTAAAAGACATCTTATGAGTTTTATCATTATCGTTAACCATTCAGAGATAGAACGCATTATTTGATGATTTAAAAAATTTAGAGCGTTCACGAACTTTTGGCCGGTAGTGTAAGAACCAGAACATATTTTCCAAAGGTATTTGAAGCGCTGAATTGTATTCCGACCTCATAATAGAGATATTTTAACCTAAAAGTGCAAAAAGTACGTTTTTTTGGTACATTTCAGGTGCTGTAACTTCAAGACAGATTTTTTTTCAAAACCATCGTCACGGTATCTCAAAGTACTGTTTTTGCCCTTCAAAATCCGTTTTTAAACTTCAAATACCTTCGGAAAAGTATGTTCTGGTTCATGGTTCTAAAATTTGTCAGTCTGTGTAATAGTCGTCTACACAGAGAGAAAAAAATTGTTAATGGAACCACGAAAAAATAGTAAAATCGATGTTAACCTCTTAAGTAGTAGAATTAACTATATGTAAGGTTAGAGTCGATATTTGAGGTTATGTACGAACCATTTAACCATCGGAAAATAGTAAATGGAACAATTTTATTGTACCGTTTACCATGGAAATAGTTAATGCAACAACTTTTCTTATTTGCGTAATTTTACTGAAAAGGTTTCCGAAAAATTTTCAAGGAAAAATTTTTTTATGAAATTAAATATTGTTACTTTTGAAACATGTTTAGGGTATATTCTAAAGTGAAAATATGATGTTGCGCAAAATTCATTGTTATTATTATAAATTTTATAGCCCTTCTTAAATGTTAATATATTACCATGATTTTAACTTCGTATTACAAATTATTCCTTTTATCCAATTAATTAGAAATGTGGTACTCGGGGGTTTTTGGGGTCGCTGATTTCGAAAAAGATTTTCAGGTAAATCGGAACTCTTTTACGAAATTGGTCCTCCATATTGGATCCGTCATTTTGAATATCAAAAATCTGACAACGGATTCGTAATCAGCGACCCCAAAAACTTATGAGTAACAAATTTCGAGTTCATCTGAGGGAAGGAAACATTAAAAGTTTAGCGAATATGCCTACAACTAAATAGGTATTTTCTGGACATTTTGTTGTTTATAATTGTATCTATAGTATAAATAATATAGATTTCAACGATTTATAACTCCCGTATATGTTTACAGTAACATTTTTTAAAATGTTTTGAATGATTAATTATAAAAATACAGGTAAATGAATATTGTATGCGGTTACCGTAAATGGCTTCGGAGATCACCAAGCTTCGGAGATCACAAATCGACATATTATTAGATTGTAGATAAAAATCGAATGCTGTAACGAAAAATTCTTCTAATACCACTTTAGGACTAATTAGTACTTACATTTTAAGGCTGTAGGATTCGATTTTACTATGTTAATACATATTTATTGTTAAAAATAGGTGGCTTCGGAGATCACCCGAATTTTTACTCGCAAAAAATGATAATGTTTGAGTAATTATATAAAATCCAAAAAATTTTTTACACTAAATTGGCCTTATACAATATAAGTAGTATAGCTTAAAGTTATTTTGCATGCATTTTAAAAAATTATTTGTATTGTTTTTGTACGTTATAATGAATAATTACAATGAAATGCAATTTTTATGAAAAATATGCAACGACTTTGCAAACGCGTGTTTAGCTATGAAAATGACGTATTAAATTTTCTCTATATACGTCAAAAGTTAGCTAATATATTCTAGTTTAAGAATTAATTTATTCAAAATTGCAAAAAAATATACGTTATATTGGAATTTCATTGCGAATCTTGGAAATAGCGATGGTGACGCATTTCGGGGTTCCTTTCAGGAGAATTACCCATTTACGCGTTTTACTATTACAAAAAGGTTCCGTTAACTATTTATTTTCTCTCTGTGTAATAGTCAACTTTCTGAAGTCGACTTCACAGTTGACTTTCTGTAGTCGACAACCATTGACTTTCAGTCAACTCTGGTTGAATGGGTGAGTTTTAGTTAATTTTTGTTTGTACTGGTTGTCTTAGAAGAAATGATTGGTCTTGCTAGCTATAAATGTCTCCTAAAAACGATGTTATCGAAATACGTAATCGAAAAACTCTTCTTAGGTCATTGCGTCCCATATTTACAGAAACAATTTTCTTTTTTCCGAGTTGCGTTTCGAAATGTCGTTATGAAGTACACTATTCGCTTCGTGCATGGCGATGGAGGGGATATAGAAATCGACGGCAGCGCTCAGCGTGGAGATTTCTGACAACTCGCATCTGCAACGTCAGAGCTTTTCCATTAAAGTCAATTTAAAAATGCTCTTATTTATTCGTTAATTTGAGACATTTTAAAGTTTATTTCGATCTGTTGCAAGTGTTGCAAGCAAGGTTTATGGTTTAAAGAACCATTTGAAAGGGTTCATTTTATATTATACTGTGCAAAAAAATGATTACTCCGAGTTCCAAATTGTATAGAATACAATTCATTATTCAGATGAAATATATTTATATTTATGTATATATTGTAATTTTCCATTATTAGTAATTTAGTTAATAGATAAACATGGTATTTTTCTTATTTCCAATGTAGTTTTGTACGGTGGAAGAGTCACTGAGGTTTGCCGAATTACACTGGAACGAATTAATTTATGCTCTGTACAGATTCCAAATACTTCTTCTACACGAACTACATATCCTACAACTAAATTTTTTCCATACTTACTGGATTAAAGTTTAATGAGTTTGTGATTGATTCAAACCCAGTTTGGATTATCGTGTGCATTTACGCCCCTTAACCTCGTTTTGTTCAACTCAAAATGATTCGAATTAAAAAAGTATAATATTTTGTTACAAACAAAAATGTTCAAAATTTGGGCCGAATTTCAAACAATATACTCAAAGTACTAATGCTTTTGAAAACCCGCAGAAAATTAAAAAAAATCTAAATATTTCACTTTCTCATATCACTCTCCATACAAATTGCAGATGCGAGTTGTCAAAATTCACCACCAGGCGGCGTGGCCGGCGTCTTGCACTAAGCGAATAAGGAGAATCTTGCGGTTGCGTATGTGTCGGTGATTTTCCGAGTAACAAGTCATATTTTCCACTTGATAAAAGAGCACGGGGTAGCAGGGGGGCCAACGGAAACGCGATAACGTATCGCTGGAAGAAATTCATTAAAGCGAGCGAAAGCTCCCAACGCAGCGGCGGCGTGACTCCGGGGGCCGCGAATAATAAATAAGGAAAAGAGCGAGCCGCGCGTCGCAGTTTCGGCGAAGGCTTCCGGCTGCTAGCGCTAAAGAGAAGAAGAGCTAGCTGCGGCGTTAATCAGCGTCGAAAAAAAGGTTTTAGCTATCGCGCATCCGCCAGCCACCCGCGCATATATATATATATATATGTATATGCCTCGCATAATTAAAATGTCACTGAGAAGTAATGTTGATCGCACGGCTGCCGGTGTCGCAAGAACGGGCCGAGTAACGGGCGCTTGAGCCTTTGTTCTTCGCGAATTCAGCTGTGAGAAATTAAGCAATTAAGCGTACTTGGTGGAGCCACGCGAACGCCGGCCTTTCGATCCGCTTTTCAAGGAGGGTGACGAGCCCGAGACACCGCGAGTTCCCTCAGACCGCTTCGGCCTCTAAGCGAAAATTAAGGATCTTCACCCGAAAAAAGCGATTTACATGAAACGCTTCGAGATTTTACCGGCACGTGTAACGGCACTTCGTAATATTAAATGAGTTTTTTTTATTGGATTTCAATCATAACTTATTTTTACTTCTGTGGGAAAGAGTGGAAGATCTAACCGTAAGTGTTATCCTGATTGTCGGTTCCTGGTTAATCAAAATATAAATTGTGATTTATTTCAGCTAAAAACGTGAGTTTTCATAAATATACATGAAAGTTCAAACATACAATCTTCTTATCGTATGCCCTAAAGCTGTTGGAACCAAATTTAAACCATTAACCCATTAAGGCCTAAACGGACACATTTTGAGCATCAGTTTAAACGTCGATAATTTGCATATAAAAGCATTTGGAAAAATTTTACTCCCACTATTTCTGACGAAAAATTCTATGCTCTTTCATAATCTTTCAATAAAATTTCAATAAAATGAAAAGCAACAAAGTTATACACGTTTGTTTGTAAAAAAAAAACATGGTTTTTAAACATTTATTTTTCATTCTAACATCACTTTCACCTCGAAATTGGTTTAGAAAACACGAATATCGCGTCCATGGACCCTTAGGATTAAAACGTTCCGTGTTCTAATGTGAATTTCAAGATGGCAACTTCCAAAATGGCGCCTAGAAGCTCAAAAATCTTTTTAAAACTTAACAAATTTTTTTCTTGAAAACTATAGACTTTAGAGAAAATTTGCTAAGAACAAAAATGTCTTAGAATTGGTTAATGAACCTTCTCAAATTTTATCAGAATGTATTGATACACTTTTTGGTTTTTTGAAAATTAAAAAAATCGAAATTTTTAAAAAAGTCATTTAAAAAATCTGAAAAAATTTGAGAAACTTCTTTAATCAATTCTAAGACGTTTTTATTCTTAGCAGATTTTCATTAAAGTCCACATTTTTCAAGGAAATAAACTTATGAGTCTTAAAATCTAGAAAAGTTTAATAATTTATTTCCTTGAAAAATATGGACTTTAGAGAAAATCTGCTAAGAATAAAAATATCTTAGAATTGGTTAAAGAAGCTTCTAAAATTTTGTCAGATTTTTTAAATGAATTTTTTTCTAAATTTCAATTTTTTTAATTTTCAAAAAACCAAAAAGTGTATCAATATATTGTGATAAAATTTGAGAAGGTTCTTTAATCAATTCTAAGACATTTTTGTTCTTAGGAAATTTTCTCTAAAGTCTACAGTTTTTAAGAAAAAAATTTGTTAAGTTTTAAAAAGATTTTTGAGCTTCTAGGCGCCATTTTGGGAGTCGACATCTTGAAATTCAAATTAGAACATGGTACGTTTAAATCCTAAGGGTCCATGGACGCGATATTTTCACCTTAGACATGTTTTCTAAACCAATTTCTAGGTGAAAGTGATGTTAGAATGAAAAATAAATGTTTAAAAACCATGTTTTTTTACAAACAAACGTGTATAACATTGTTGCTTTTCATTTTATCGAAATTTTATTAAAAGATTCTGAAAGAGCATATAATTTTACGTCAGAAATAGCGGGAGTAAAATTTTTCCAAATGCTTTTATATGCAAATTATCGACGTTTAAACTGGTGCTCAAAATGTGTCCGTTTAGGCCTTAATGGGTTAAGGGCCAAATATCATCAATTTTCGTTGAATTTTCGAATGGTTTTTTTTTCTTAGGTTTCGATGCTTAAATTTATACACAATTTCATGCAGAAAAGTGAAATCTAATATTGTTATAAGAAACCGGTAAAATACGCATCCTTCTCATTTAGACTTTATCTAAAAAAGTGTTTCGAATACTCCATTTTAAGATAAATAGGCTCCGGAAAACAAAATTCAATATGGCGTTCGAAATTTACATGTTAAACAACAGGACTAAGTGAAACACTATAAACTTCTTCAAAAGCATGGATACAAATACAAAATTTGTAGAATTAATTGATGCTAATTTGCAATTCTTTCTTATCCTTTTCTGAAAATATGCTCTCTGACAGGGATGATCTCTGACTAGTCATTTTCGTGATTAGCGAAGTTAAATATTCAAAATCAAAAATGAATTTCGATTTGAAAAAAGTCTAGTCCTAATCAGGAATGAATTATGAATTACAACGAATGAAGTCAAAAGCCCATAATGAATTTTGTGTTCACAATGAATATATCATACATAAATCATCCGCATAAAAATGGTGCCCTCAGACTCGGCGTGCGGAGGAGGGAAACAGTGTCTCATATCGATGTTTAATCGATTTCAAGAATTTGAGTAAATTCTATTGTACAAAGTAGACCGTATCTCAATTCGGTTTACGTTTTTTGTACACATAAACAAAATGCATGATAATAACTGGTTTGTAAAAAAAGTTTCGAATGTCGCAGACTGGTCTCAAAATATCTTAACGGAATAATGTAATATATGTCGTAAATCAAACGATACATTAATAATAGGTACAGTTAAATTCCATGAATAACGAGGAACGACTGTCCAAATTATACAATAGCTAAAGGAATCCTCTCTCCTTGCTAAATACAATACATTCAATTACAAATAGACATTCACTGAATGGGTACCGATTTCCATCGAGAACGCAATTACTGATTCGAACAGGAACAGAGTCTTTAGGCCCAGATACCACACTAGTGAATTCCCATGTATTTTTACCTGCTGAATCCAACCCTGAAGTCTGAATTGTTAGATTAGCAGAAATTTGTTTGGAGAAACTAACAATACTACTAAAATAATACAGACTAAAGGCGAGGATAGGAAGTAAACATCATTTACAGCAAATACAGTAAGGTATTTGTATTATATATTTCTTACCTTTTAATTCAAGTCCGGAAGTTTTAAAAACCACAAAAAAGAAAAAAAATTCTAAATAAAAGTGTTATAAGTTTCATATAAAATGGTACACATTTATGTTTTGGGGTCAGGCTGTATAACATCAAGTAAATCTGCCGAGCTTCACGCTTTGATATGTATTTAATTAACAATAAAATCTATTATTATTATTATTATTATAAAACTGGCTAAAAGAAAAAAGGAAAATGTTGCGGAAACACTACAGTGTATTCTCATTTATTTTTTAACTAAAAATTACAGACTAGTTCAATATCACGCCGTAAGGTTAGATAGTTTTTCTGCGATGGTGTACTCTTCTAAATTCAAATTTTTAACCTCCAGCATTTATATACCGTTATATTTTTTTTCGAACATAATTTGAATGTAAAAATGTGCTATATCAGACAAGTACTGTTTACCTGTAGGTCCGGTGTCGACAATATACGAGGCAAAAACGCAAAAAACTAACAAACAAAAACAAGCGAAAAAACAAACGAAAATGAAAACAACAAACAATGACGAAAAACAACAAAACAATGACAAAAAACAACCCCAAAATGCGGAAAAACAACGAAAAAACTATTAAAAAACTTAAAAACAACAAAAGAAACTAAAAACGGTAAAAACCTAAAAAAATCGAAAAAGAACAAACAACCAAAAGAAAGGCAATAAATACCAAAATAAAATGTGTAACACTAAATAAAAAAGTAAAATCCCGAAGCATTATATCGAATAATACAGGGAATAAACTAATTATTTTAAACGTACCATTTTTTGAAATTCCAAAGGGTACAGGTCAAAAAACCGACAAATTGAAAAGCGGAAAGGTAAAAAAACCAATAACAAGAAAACCAACACTTCAACTGTCCGCTTGTACATCTGCGTCTATATTTTTATGTGGCTTTATGACTGCCAATCTGATGGTTTTCCTGCCTGCACCCGTTTTCGGGATCGCTAATTATGAATCTGTTGCTAGTTTTCCAAAAATTGAAATACTAGATTTTAACGGACGCAATTATTAATTGTGTTTTTTTATGCTACGCGGTACGTGGAGGAAATTGTATTGTAGCTAGAACAAAAGTTATTGCAAGCAATATTAAAAGTATTCCTAAAATTTGGATAGCAATAAATATTAAATATCAATATAGTTAAAATGCTATTATATTCTAGTAGTATACAATGTTATAACCGTGGAAATATAAAACGTTCACTGAAAAATACAGTGTAATAATTCTTTGAAGCCCAAACTACAAATTTTCCACACGGTTTCCTCAATTTTTCCCAATACTATCCGCCATATTGGCTCCACCATTTTCAGTTTCGATGAAATATTCTTCATACAGTGTCTTTACATTTTATGAATTGCGGCACTATGATGTTCGGACGATTCCTTTCAACTAACGTTCACAACACTTCATTTAACTTCGTTATTAATATCACAATAATTATTTTACAATTCATCACTGTATTAAAGCTACAAATGACATCGCTTTATCGAAAAAAAGAACAATATTGATGATGATGGAAGATTCTGATCAATATAGGCTATGCATCATCATCATTATCGAACTCATCTTTCATCATTCGTCATTCGTTGCGAGGTTGGCGATCTGTACTGGAAGCTGACAGCGTTGATGACGAATTATGATGCATTCATGATGGCATGACAGAGATCCTGATCATGGCTTCATCTGGCCTCAATTTATGTTCTCCGTGCTCTTATTTTTTGCCACTAGAATACTTTTCGAGACTAAAAAAACTGTTGTAATTCTTGTATCGTTGGACTAAAAAAAAACCTTAATTGATTTGACTACTTTTTATCTACTGAAAGTATTTCTATATGTCCTCGACAGAATTTTATAGGTTATAGTTACAACCATAAACTAGTGTTGGCGTGGTGCCTCGCTCGCTTCGCTCGCTCAGAAACTTCGACCCAATAGAGAGTCGGCTATTCCTTAAGACTCGTTTGTTTACTAACAGCTTTCAATTATATTATAAAATTATATTGATATTTGGGGGTCCAATCATATTTAGGTCCAAGTGGCTTCGATAGATATGTTACAACAATATAGTGTTGCTTATATGTATGAAAATTGAAAATGAGCATTTTCAAAACTTCGACCCCGACAACAGGCCAGCCGAAGTATTAATAAATAGAAGTTGCAAAACACTTACTTCATGCACTTGTATTCTAATAGACTATTCGATGCATATTACATGTTTACTGTGTTTTACTAATTACTGTCTGTATTATTATGATATTATATATACAATATATATACATATAATTCGTCAAAGATATCTTGAAAGTGTCGAAAAGATATATGACGGATATCTTATAGATATCTATAAGACATCTTTTTGATATATCGAAACAGTTATATTCGTATGAAGGGCGTAAAAGAACTTTGCGCCCGTAGGTGGTCACCGCGCCCGAGGGGCTGGAGGGGGGGGTAGGGGGTCGAAACGTCGAAATTTGATGAAAAACAATAGGGTAATTTTTTTGCCGCGATGACCAAATTCAATACTTTTTGAGACAATAGTCATAAACATTTTAAACCAGTTTTTATGGCATTATCGTTGACTTTAGGAAGAAAATGCATAGAACCTTTTTTGTAGAGAATTTCATGCTCTATCTTTTTTGTTTGAAATATTTTTTAATAAAATTTGTATTTTTCAAAATAAATGCAAAAAACTACAAAGAAACTTAATTGGGGCTAATTTTCTTTTAGTAATGGACGGGTGGATCTGCCCCAAAATCTAGTCAGATCTAAGTTATGCCAAGACGCGTATTTTTAAAAAAAATTTATGTCAATACGCTTATCCGTTCGCGAGTTATCGCGAGACAAAAAAACGGGACGTACGTACGTACAAGATCACGGACACAAATTTTTTTATTGTTGATTTGGGTTCCTTAGGGTCTGAAACGTCGACATTTGACGAAAAACTATATGGTAATTTTTTGCCCGAAGTGACCAAATTCAATACTTCGTCCAGACTTAGTCTGGGTCGATGTAGTAAGTTAAATCAACAAAAAATATAGTTATGGAAACGATATTTTTGGAGTTAATTCTACTACATTTAAAAACATCTTTTAGTGTCTAACTACGTAGTATACTAAAAACTATTCAACATGCTGGAGCGATATAATTTTATTGAATTTAGCAGAACTACATTTTTAGTTGATTCAACTTCTTTACGGTAGTAACAGCAACATAGAAAATTTTCTGAGTGTATCGAACTACTATGAGCAGTTAAAAAGTAGTTAAATCAACTAAGAATCTTCCTGGAAATTTTTCATAGTGGAATTATTTTTAGTGCAGCTATTGGCGGTTGCTTTTTATTCTATTAGTGCATGCGTCTTTTAGTTTTATGCATAGTATCGCATTTCTTGGTCTCCAATCATTCAGAATTCTTTTCCGTTTAATACTGGGTAAATAATAAATTAACAACATCAACAAAGTTATACTAACAAAAAACCTATTTCTCGTAATTACTCTCGACTTACCTTCTTAATGGTATAGTTGAATTTGACAACTAAATTTTTTTTACTGTGCATACATATCGATATTAGCAAAATAATTTTAATAAACGAAACAAGATTAATGTAGTTTATACAATGAATAAAAACAGCAATCGTGGTAAGAGTGGTAATTGATTACATTATATTGTGAATTGTACTGCGCTGCAAATGCATAATTTTTACATAAAAAAATATCATTTTTAAATAGTATAAATATTAGAATATATTGTTTATTGTAGCATTATATGTACTCTAAAAAAAAATAAATAACAATGAGCCCTATGGAAACTAGAGATAAAATATTTACCAATAAACAAAAATATATTTTTAATCTACAGCGCGAAAGTATCGACAAAATAGAATAAAAAATTGCCAGTAGCAAACAAGGACGTAAAGTACCTTTGAAATATTAAAAGACCAAAAAATATTGAAATTAATCGAGAAATTAAAGCCTGAATGGAAAATAAATTTATCGTTAATAATTTAAAATATTTTTACACATATTTTTCCAGTTGGAAGTAAATAATTTTTCAATATTCTGCAATTAAAAAAGTTTTAACGGTATGGTTCAAACATCAGTACTCGATCTGCATAAAATAAATGCACTAAAAAATTAACATTGCACTAAATAAAGAGAATATTACTAAACGATATTTTTTTACAATTATTATATTGAATAAAAAGAGACTTCATGAAAAACAATAGTAATGATGGATGGAATAAATGGCAAGTCAGGCAACAATTAGGCTCCCTTGAATGTCATACTCGGATTATTAAAAGAATAATGTCGTTTTTTCGGTCAAACTTAATATTACGAGATAGCGTGCGAAACTAGCGAAACTTAACTGTATCTATTTTATGTCAAGTCATAGGTACCTCGTCACTATAATTGAATAACTGTTCTGGCAGAATTCGATCAGTCAGTGTTTTAATTATAATTCCGAAATTAAGAAATGATACGAAAAACCTTAATTTATCATCTATACTTATAAGTACTGGCAATGTATCGATATTAAATAAAAAACTAATTGACTATACTTAACAGATATACTTTATTTGTGTATAGATCTTATCGCTAATACCAATTTATTCGTTAATACATCTAATTTAATAATGTTATTAATAATCAATTTTCCGTGCGTTTTTACGTGAAATGAGGATAAAGCACACAGTCACATAAAAGCAGTCTCTAAAAATAGGAGAATAATATAGACAATGGAATACCGGTAATATAATATTTCTGACCAGATGAAAATAGGAAATATTTTTATAAAATGTGGATTTTTATATGACGTTATTGATTCGTTTCCAATCACAGTTCACGTTCGTTCCTGGAATTTTATATCCATGAATATCGAGAAGAAATAACAGCATTTCCAAATTCGAAATATTTTTTAAACCTCTGAATAGCATAAAACCGATTGGAATTTCACGAATATTTAAAGTATTTCTATATGAAATCGATATTTTAGAATAAAGGAAAAACAAAAAAATTAATACACAAGAGTATCTGACTGAATCCGTGCAAAATATTCTAAATCCTGAGAAAAATGGCTGGCAGCCAGGAAATTCAATATGATTTACATTCAAGAAACTTTATATTTTTGAAAATGTTTCTTGTTTCATATCATCACGATAGGGTATATTATTCTAAATTTTATTTCTTTTTAGTTTATAACAGTAAGATATCAACAAAAATAACAAATTCGACATATAAATAATTTCAATTATTAATAATCAGTGATTATTAGTAGTCATTCATTTACTGTACGTAGATAATCAATCAATTTAACAAAAAATTAATTTTTACAGCCCTCCTAAAAGAAATGGTGCCACGAATGAGAATCAGTTATATAATAAAGTAGTATTCAAAACTCAAAAACAAAAGACTACACTAATCTACTGACGTTATTAAAATATCAAATTAATGATTAATGAATTCTTTTAATATCATTGATTCGATGAACATAATTTTGGAAATGTAAACAAATATAGAATTAAGTACGGAATATTACAGTACAAAACTCCCAAATCTGTCAACAATTTAAATTGAAGCGAAGAAGCAAATTTAACATTTCACAGTTTCCAAGACGATTATAAATTTTGCAACATTTGTTTTTAGTAGCCAAAATGTAAAATCATAAACCGATCTTCGGTCCTCAGGTTACGAAGAGCGAGAGACAATCATGATCTAAAATACGTCTACAGGTTTATGATGTTTTGTTCTCCAGAGACAGAACCTTTGAAACTTTCGTAGATTGATTAAAGCATATTGTAACTTCTTGAACCAAATTCGAGTTTATCAAAGGACAACGTTGAGGAGTTGAAAGCTACAGCACAAGTATAATCTGCTACTATTTTAGGACTACATTGGAGCGTATAATAAAAACCATAAATATAAATAAAAAATAACTTAACTTACATCTGGAACACAGCATTTAACTAAATTAGCCAGAAATATGTTTAAAACGTTCATTGTTTCGAAATTATACAGAATTGGAGTAACTCCACGTGAGTAATATCAGTCAGATCTTAGAAATTGATCTATATATAGGTGGCCTATGGTAAAGTTAAAATTTATTTTTGTTCGAAAAATTGGTTTAATTAAATTTTTTCAGAACGTATTATTATTTGATTTGATTTATTTAATTAAAAAGCACTGGGACGTACCCAAAGGGTGGGTATTACAAATTATACAAATATAGTATCCATGGTTATAAATAAGTAGTCATCACAAACGGAAATTGAAAACGATATGAATCCGAAATGTCAATTAACTACCATTAACGTTTAGTAAATTATTTTATTCGTATGAACTATTGTATATAAAAACCTACGAAACCTGAAAATGCATAAAATACCCCATTTTTGAAAAATTGTTGGAGCTTTGAAGCCATTTAAAAATTCAAATCGACAAAAATATAAATATTTGAATGTCTATTTTGAAATAAGTAAAATAATTGGGAACATATATGCTTATAGGGTATCTCTTGGTAGCATATAGAAACGCCTCTTATCGGTTACAATAAATTTATATTTTTAGAATACTGAAAATTCAAATTTACATTGAATTAATGCCAAAGAAACAAGTCCTTTTTCTACTTAAAATTCAATATTAAAGATTTATTATTATATCATTTATTATTACTGAATTGTATTAAAATTAATTATGCGTACCGATAACAATTTTGCTTACTATAAAAAAATTTTTCATTGTAATTTTTTTTTATATCTACTATTTTCGTGCTCATTATAAGTGAATCTACTATTTGCGGTTCTAATGAAGTGATAATAATGTATTTTGAAATATTTTCAATGAAATGTACATATTTAAACTATATAAAAATTAATATTTTACCCAAAAATGTAACATTAATCCGATTATTTAAATAATAAACAATTTCAAAAAATTCTCATATTTCATGGTTTATAAAAATACTATTTTATTAACAATTTTTAAAAATGAAATTCAAGAATATTTCAAATTCCTGAAAGGAATTATTTTTCTAAAATGACGAATTCCACCTAATTGGTATTACATTTAAAACGTTGCGTAACTAAATGCGCAAAAATTACAATTCAATTTATTTCGTAAGAACATTATACACATAAGAAATGTAATATTTAGATAGATGTTTTGTATCTATTACATAAATAAATCTTGTTCGTTATCTGCAGATCGAAAAGGCAACAAAAATCATTTTTAATCTATTTTCTAAAAAATTAAATAGTTTACACCATAGCAACATTCTTTTCAATAATTAATTAAGAAATATTGAACCTTCATGTACTGTTCAAAAGTGTCAAGAACAACCACGAAGGCTTTTTAACATTTAACAAAGAAACGTTCATGTTTACATGTACTTCAGGCATCACAATGATGTCAAAAAGAAAATGACTATAGAAATTTTTAAGCTAAAATGTAAGAACTAATTGATGGAATCTAAACTTTTACTCGTCAAAATATACGCTTTGCTGCTACGTTATTATGATATGTAGAGAAACACTAATACATTTTAGTTGAATAGCTGAAAAATTGATTAAAGGAACCTCGAAAGTAATGGAGATTTCGTATTTCTGACGAATATTTTCCTCGTTTAATTCTCTATGCACTTGACTGAAGTTTGAAGTGAAGTGAAATTAATGTTCAATTTTGATGTTTAATTAATGAACAATTGTTTAATTTTGAATGTTCACTTCTTAGGTTATTTAAGAATGGACGTTATTATCTTGGCCCTTTACCAGTATTTGATAATTTTTAACCAATATTGCTTCTCGCGCGTTTCTCACAATTATTTCAGTACAATTTTATACACTTCAACAATATGTTTTAATACAATTTTGAACAACAATTCAGTAAGACAAGTAAAATTGTGTTTATTTTTTAATATTTTGTTTTTTTTATAAATCTTTAAATATACATACACTTGTCAACAATATTTTATGAACATAGCAGATACTGATAGATATTTTTTTAACGTGCTTATTTAAAAAATAATTCCGTTATTTATTATTCCGTTAAAAAAAGAAACAAGTGTATTCAATTGTATTTAACGAGAAATATTGATTTGTATTTTCGATTTCAGGAAACTAATCAGGGAATCTTTACTCAAATGTAGAAGTTTTATCTAGATGTAAAATTTGATTAGTCATACTTAAAACACTTTTTTTTTAGCTACCAATAACACTAAAAATGTCTTAGTTAAAGACTAAGGGTTAGTCTAGTGCATTTCTTTGTAAAATAAATATTTAATGTAAATAATTGTCAAAATTGTGTAAAATAACAATCCCAACATTTAGCAGTTTTAGGATTGATTTTACAAACGATTCTTTCAAAACAAGAATTATTCCTCTCAACAAAATGAACAAGTTGTGTTGGAAACATTTTTTTAAATAGAATATCCGAATAAGAATATTGAATAAACTGTTTTAGGTACAATGAAAACCTGGAAATTTTGTTTGTACAAATTATATCTTATGTTAGAAACAATTAAATCTGCACTAATATTCTGGTTAAATACGACGGTACTAGTTTTTGTGTTTATAATAACCTGAATTATGGGTCATTTAATTAGAAAACCCTTATGAAAAAAAATTGTTTTAACAACAGCTCTAGTTAAACCAACAATATTTCTGGTTAAACAAACCAGATTTCTGATTATTTTAAGTAGAAAAAATAATAAGGACCTATTTAAACATCTTTTCTTGTTATTCTAACCATTGTTTTGTGTGTTATACGATTATGATAAATATACTAACAGCAATTGCAACAACATATATCCACTATTCATTAGTACGTTTACGTTTCGTACGTCACTCTTCTCATATTTAAATATATTTGTTTAGGATATCGAATGGTGTTGAGTAGAGTAAAATGCAAATACATATATATTCAAAATATACACGTACACAAGATGGATGTATGTGCATACAACGCGAGTGTACATGGGATGGGCGTTTTGGGGCTAAAGTCGCGATGCTTAAACAATGTGATGTCTTCCTTGAAGGGATCCACCCCAAACAATTTCTTATTTGAAGATCAGTCGATAACTACATTACGTTCTCATAATCCATCACCACAGAATATTACGATATTAAATAGATCTACATAATGGTGCACAGGATTTCGAAATAATTCCATAAGTGATTAATATTGAATTCAAGGAAAGCACGTATAATGCTTTCTTAGGAAGAATTGTATTGGATTTCAAGTATTTCGGTTACACGATTTATATGTTTGACGTCATTACTAGAGTGATATGTTGAGGGTGTTGTGTAATTTAAAAAAACCACCAGGAAGATGGTTTTTACAAATACTTCAAAAACACTTTTTGTTTGTGAAAATAAAGGCAATTTTGCCCTAGTTAATTTTTTACTATTTAAGTTTTTCCTTCAAAATATTGCGATTTTATACTGTAGGGACAAAATATTTACATTAATGAAACCATTATCACTATATAAAGATTGGAAACTAAGAAATTTCAAGCACAGGTATGAAATTAATTAAGACGATATTTGACTAATAATAACTTTTTGACGGCTGTTTTTTAACTGCGCTGAAAAGAATTCTTAGTTCAGAATATTGCTGGAGGAGAGAAAGCATTGCTATTCTTAAAAAAAAATGAAACCTGGAAAATTAAGATGTTAAACAATATTATTAAAGACTAAAATTTTCTTCCATTTGCCAGTTAACATGAAACAACTCCTTTAATTAAAAAATCTTGATTGTCTTAACAGTTTATGAATAATTTTAGTGAGCAAGTAAAAAATTTGAAAAAAATCGATCGGTAAAGTTATGACAAGTCTTTTTCTCGTCAAAATAAGCCGTCATTCGTTAAAATTCTTCCATTTGTAAAAAACTTTTGTTAACTCGTGATAAGAAGACAGTTTGAGTCATTAACAAAAGTTGGTTAACATATTATTTTTGCAAGAACAATAATATCTTCTCCCTTTAACAATATTACGATTAGCAAAAATTACATTCTTAAAAACGTTATTAAATATTTTTGTCAAACATACTATATCCCGGTGTGTAACTATATCTTACTAGCTAAATAGAACGTGTACTCTGTAAATACATATTTTTTTGAAAAGATGAATTTCGATTTAAAATGTCATCTTTTGTGTTCTTCTTTTATCGGTAGTAGGCACTTGCCTCGGCTCAAATCACTACTTATTATTCCAAAAATAATAAAACACTTATATAATAATTACATTAAATATCTTCTTAAACAAGCTACAGCAGCCAAATTATTGAAATTTCAATGTTTCTCTATATTGGCAATATATGCACATAATTGCATTAAAGTTTTGTTAATTGCTAACAATTCTTACATATATGAATACATTTAAAGCTTCTTTAAAAACGTAAGGTTGAACGAACTGGAAAAAAGACAGGACTCAAGAACAAGGAATGAACAAAAAATCTTTCAAAACTCGTTAGTAATTGCACATAATTATTAACATATGGACCTTTTTAAAATTTTTTAAATCTTATAATGGTAAATAAGTTAAAATTTAAAAGTTCATGAGGTACGTAAAGATTGAAATAATGATATTAAATCAACCTACCAAAATGAAAAATCTCAGAATTTGCGTTTTTCTGTCATTTTGTGCAATACGGACTCAAAAAAAGGAGGAATGAACGAGTTGATTTTAACTAACGATCTTTAAGATAGAGATTACAGAACACGTTGTTAGAAATAAAACTAAATTTTAATACAGTAAATTCTTTACTAAAAACGTGCATTGTTAAGTCTACAATTTTCATTCTGATAACAGTCATGCATTGCCCTTTAGTGCATGGCTAGCTGTAGGTATTCCACTTTCTATAGATCTTTTGAAAGTAGAACCAGTTATACACCAAGGAAAAGAATGACTGAAAAGTCAGGTGCTATTCTTCTCTTATTGACCTTTCCAAACATCCATTATGAAAAGTACAGACTGAATCCGCATACTACAACCATTCTGTGAAAGAAAAAACTTTGTATAAAAATAAAGTAAACAACTAGAATTATTATAGTTCAAAGATTTATATTTTAGAATTACTGCCGAAAAAGTGGATTGTACGAATGTGAATAGTGGTGCACAATTTTATTCCGGTTCTGATTTGGTGTTTATTGGGAATTGAGTACGCCATTGAAGAGGATTTGAGGTTCAGCACAAAAAATAATATGGCATTAGATTCCATCCACCGTAAATATATAATTCCTCCAAATTTTGTAAAAATTGTGAGAATTTGCGCTTCTGAAGCCTAATAGTAAGAACCCAAAAAAAGGCTAATGAACGAGTGACTTTTAATTGACGATCTTTAAGTCCATATATAAGGCGTTGCTAAAAATTAAACTCAGAACTTACATATTTAATAGAATAAATTCTTTACTCAAAATATGAATTGTTAAGATCATAATTTTGACTACAATAGACTAAGGAAAAATGTCTTACCTTTAACCGATTAACTGCTACTGTATCATATTATACAAAAAAGTAATATAACTGGTACTGTATATATGTACATATTCGAATAACTTTTGAAGATTTGAACCGATTTGCACCAAAATTGGTATACAACCGTTTTTCGGCATGCTCTATCTGAATAATTGTTTTTTTTTTTTTAAATTCTGAATCAAAATGATAACCTTCTATACATCATAAATTTCGGCACGGCGGTTTTCAGGGTCGCTGATTGCGGATTTATTGTCAGTTTCTCATAATTTCCGATAACAGACATAAAATAACGTATATAGTACACCAAAACCTCGATTTAAAGACCTACCTCCAGAATGACCATACAAGCGTCAACTCATTAGCGCAAGGCTGTACACGCACAGGTGTGGAGCTCGGAATATTTTTGCGAATGTTTCTTCTTTTTAAAAAATTTCAACTTCAACCCTTATTTTTCAAACCTTATTCTTCACCCCGTTAGAATGTTATAAAATAGAAACCGAGCTTGGAAACGAATCAGCTGAATCAAAACCTCTGGACCATAGTTTCTGGAAAAATGAAAATTTCACACTCAAACCTTATTTTTTCACTTCTTTATTCCACTTGAACCCTTATTTCTCACCCCTTCAGAATATTATAAAACACACGCTGAACTTCGAAATGGAATGAGCTGCATCAAAAACCTCTAGATCTAAGTTTCTAGAAAAACTAAACATTCCACCCACAACTCTTATGTTTTCACTTCTCTACTCTACTTCAACCCTTTGGGATTTTTTAAAATGAAAACTGAACTTACAAATGAAATCAGCAATATCAAAAACCCCTAGATCTAAGTTTCTAGAGAAACTGAAAATTTCACCCTCAACCCTTATTTTTCACCCCTTTAGGATGTTGCAAAATGGAATCTGTGCTTGGAAATGGAATCAGGAGCAGAAAAAAACACATAGAAATAGATTTCACGTATTTTAGTGCATGATTCGCTTCTACCAGTATTGGCACGAAAAGTGGAAAAAGGTGCACCAGTTAAGAGGTTAAGGAAACTACTTGATTAAGTAGAAGATTTATTTAAATAGTAACAAGTAACTATATATTTAAAAAAATATTGTATCCGACTGAAAACACTATTTACATTAATTTGATATATATTTACTTTCACTTGGTAAAGCTGTATTAAATTCTTAACTTTACATTTTTTAAAACGATTTATTTATTTCAAGTATTCGTGTTTAATTATTATAAAAAGACTTAAATATTAGTTTTAAGTTTAGATTTTCGTAAACAAAATATATACTACATAATCGATCTGATAAAGGATTTTTTTTAACCAAATCACTCAGCACTTAAAAAAAAATAAATATTCATTAATTATTGAATATCACACATTAGAAAAATGATTTACCTTACTGCAAGTGTACAGGATTTATTATTATAAAAGTGCCTGAATATTTTTTTCAAGTAAATCTTATTTCCTTTTAAAAAATATGTAATAGTCAGTTTACAATCAAGGAGTTGCTATTTTCATTCAAAACATTGGTTTATTTGTTTCTAATAAATATTTGTTTATTTCTGGAATATTGATATATTATAAATAGTTATCTTAAATTTAATAATTCATGCTTTGGCAGAAAGATCTAAAGTTTTCTAATAAAATGAGATAATAAACGGTATATAATAGTACTTGATTTATGAAAATAATACAAAAAATATTCTCAAATACATAATAGCATGAACATAGTTTTTTTTTGTGAATTATTTGCAATTAACATTTTATTTATTATTTTCAGTTTTATTACATCTAATTAAATGTTGAATTTTTGATACGTACTTGTTCTATAATTATCAGTGATTTGGCGGGGAATTTAATTAGTTCGAATCGCAGTAAGGTTCCTTCAATGGGCCAATTGATGTACTTAATTAGTGCTTAAGCATTCAAACGTTCTTTATTCTATCATTAATATTCCATACTTATTGGAAAATTATATTGCTGCATTGAAGTTAAAATTACTTTCACCGTTTATGTTTAATAAATCCCTGCATTCTTTGTTTATTATTAAAACAGAGAGTGGAAAGTACTCTCAGTTTAATGCATTGTTATTTTCATGCATTTTAATTGCTAATAAGAGATATTATATGATCAATATCAGAATTTATTTCTACCTGTTAATATTATGGTAATTTTATATGACGAATATAAAATGTTCGAAGTATTACATATTTTATATAAGAATATTTTCATTATACTAAAATTTCGTTAAACCATGGCATCCACTTTGCAATGATGAGTATAAAAAGATTTCTAAATATAATAACCTTTTTTGCTATTACAAAGAATGTATTAAATATCCCTATAAAATAAGAATAAAATATTTTGAGAAAACCCCACCAAGAAAGAAGACTGTTCAACAGTAGAACAAAAACTTACAAATTTTGTGGAAATTAATAAGGAATACTCCAGTAATTCAAATATTTGCTTTTTTTTATTTATGTTAAATAGAAAATCCAATAACGGAGATAAAAATATAGTAAAATAAGTTAAGCATCTCTACCGTTCAACCGATCATAATTCACCGTGCAACGCCGTCTTAATTCTATGAATAAAAATTAGATAGCGCTTGGTCGTGTACTTCCTCGGTACTTAAGAACTTTATTAAGAGCTTTCAGAAAATTAATATACATAAAACTACATATATTGATGCTGTAGTCTAACGTTTCTTGTAGGTTAAAACCCTTATTAGGAAGATGCTAAAACGTAACCCCATATTTGTAATTCATAAATTGGAATTCAAAGCGTGTAATATACGAAAAATGTGTGATGGAAAAATATAAATAGTTAGATTCAATTAGTTGTTTCATCTCTGCTAAAATAGAATGTTTGATAGTTATACTTATAAATAAATTTATATTTAATCAGACAATTTCATGATGTAAACTTCTTAGAAGAAACACTTTTTAACAAAAAATATTGCTTTAATACACAACTGCAACAATTTTGTTATATGAGACATTGAATTTCTAAAATGTGTCTTGTATTTTGATTTAACAGCCTAGTCACATGGAGAAAGTTTGCATAAAAAATTGTCCGACATGAGTTTAAAATAAAAATCGTTATGAATATTTGGTTCAAACGATACATTCGAAACGTTCGCAATTCACTTTATTTCAATTGATAGAAACTAGAGAGAGCCGAATGTTACATTCAATCCACGTTTTAGAAGCTTTTGTCGAAAACATTCATGCACAGCTATAAAAATTTAATTAAATTAGCTCTGAAACTCTTTATTATTTTGTAGTTATATTACAATATGCGAGAAGTAACATGTTGAGATAGTGAGAACTGTCACAAATATAAATAAAGTGAGTTTTAAATTTACTAAAGGTAAACTAATTGTATACTTCGTAAACATTTCAAATCCTTCGATTCTTTTAATATAAAAATAATATATTAACGAACATCATATAAAAAACATATAGATATTGATATTTAGAAAGTTATTTATCATTTCCATTAACTACGGGATTGTAAAATCGAAAATTTAAATTTTTGCTTAAATAACTGTGAACTATTCAACTTCAATTGTGTGTTTTTTTTGTTGACGTCTGCGCCAGCCAATTCAATAATACCGTTTTATATTGACTTGACTAATATGACGTACTTATTTAGGTATTGATCTCCATTATTATGTTTATTATGCAGAATACAAACATGAGTATCCAAGCATTCTTTTTAAATGGTTTATATTTTGTGTCAAGTTTAAGCTGCAATTTATTTGAATTCCAATATTTTGTGTGTCATTAAAAATGATCAGAGATTTGTTTTGATACTTATCAGCTGCAGTCGAAAGCTTAATTTCCTCTAATGTGATGAAAAGTAAGAAAAAAATAATATATGATAAGCTTTAGGTGCTCCATAATGATGTATGAAGATGTTTAGTCTTGCACCAAGTATAGTTATTAATATTATCTATCATACTATATATCCGTTCAGACTTTGCAACTATCGCCTATAAAAAGTAGAAAATTCATTAGAAATAAATCAACGTTCAGTAATTATTATACAGGAACAATTTCTGACTTTTTGTCCTAAAGTATACGCATTAATAATTACACTCCATGTTATATTACAAATCTTTGTAAATGTTCTGTGTAAATGAAGTTCAGCATATATTCCGTGTTTATTATTTTTTATCAGCTGAGATTACCTGATTATTAATAAATTAACATTTTCAGGGCCTAGGCGGTTTTAAAATTCTATTGTTTACTGATTTATTTCTCTCATTATTTATGGACAGAATGTTCCTACACAGTATAAAATGCAATGTTCACAAAATACTGAATAATATACTGATAATTAGTGCGGAAAAATGCATTATAATTTTTATGAAAATATTAAAATATATAACTACAAGAAAATAAAATAATTTTTAGGCATAATAAAAAGGAATGACGCTTTTAAATATTTAATATGAAAAGCGAACGAATTTACGAGTCCAAACTGTTCAATACGCGATTAAAAATAATATATTTTTTTGTTTTAAAACATTTTTAGCATAAATAGAAGTCGTGAATAATATTGTTACACATTCGTAATTTGGAATCCCACACGTTGAATCAAATGTCTGTCTACTTTATTTTGACAGTTATATATTTTAAATTAATTCCTACGGTACATGAATGTCTTATCATGTGTCAGTTTGTGAATAAACCTCCAATTAAACACATCTCTGTTCTGATTAACATTAAACAGTATAATTAACGATATAAATAATTTTTAACCTGATGACAATAAGAAAATTGATAATGACAGAAATAGAGGTAATAAGAAGTTTAAATATAAACAATATTTTAACAAAAAATGTTGGGTTTCTCATATTAAGGGCCAGATAAAAAAATGTTGTTATTTTAACTAAGAATTTCTTATAATTTGAATATTTTCAAATAATCCTTTCCTTATGTCGGATTATATTAATAATATTCTTGACAATTTAATTATTGATACAGCTTCTTATGTAACAATCAATTCGAACCTTATTAATATCATTAACAATTTACCAACTTGCGCGAAGAATAGTAGTATTAGGTTATTAACAGCTTCCGCAGATAACCTTAATTATGAATCTATCAGAAAAGTTTTGATAACCATGAACGATTAAATTATATGTGATTGTTACAGCTATTCAATGTGATTGTTAGATCTTGATTATCTTAAAAAGGCAAAATTAACATTCAAACTTAATTCATGACACCTTAGATAATGTGGATGTAAATACATTAAATTGAAATTCCAATAGAAATAATAAAAATAATTTTAGTAATGATAATATTAAGACTTCTCATTATGATAATAAAATTTTCGTAAATGATTTTGATAACATTTTAGATTCAAATTTAAAATTAATAAATAATAGCGAAAATTCTACATTTAAACTCTCTTTATATGACAGTATAGACGCTTTTGCCAAAGACTCTAACTTAATAACTCATAAGATTAATATAGGTAATTTAAACCATATTAAACGAGTAGCCGCGAGTAGAATCCCTTTTCACTATACTCTAAGAAAAGTCGTATGTCTATATTCACGATTTTGAGAAAATAGCAAAAAACCGTTGTTAATCAAATAAATAGTCATTTATTATTAAAATTTTTTTTCGCCACGCCTATAATTTATTGCACTATTTAATGAACATTTTCGTATTGTTTGATAGTGAACAGAGCACCCAATATTTAAATAATGGAGATAACGAATTTTTACAATGTCTTGAATAATGTTTTCTCAATTCCATTATTTATTCCTGTGCTAGATCGCAAAGAAACATACGTACAAAATAAAATTATAAATATATAAGCATTTAATAAATAAAGGACCTTAAGAATGTTATAAATGGAGATTCGATTTTCTTAGAAAACGTGGAATTTATCGTAGCTTTTATTTAAAAAAATCGACATATATAGTTGTTAAAAACCCCGTATGTCCATTAAAAACGAACATACGACTTTCTTAAAACTTTAGATCGAGATTCGACTGTTGAAACTACGATTTTTGACGATAAGAAGGTCGTAAGTCCCAAAAATTTGTCTATTAAAAGTTACTTTTTGATTTTTTGTTAGCATCTAAACATACCGATGTGTATTATTTTAGTTCATTATATGATAGAGTACATTACAATGATAATAAAAATAATTTTTTTCTCAATTTTCATACAAATGAACATACGACTTTTCTTACGGACCACGGCAGTGTAGAACTAAAGCATATGAAGCTTTAAAGAAAATACAAATTCAAAAAGTTATTGAACCTAGTTCACGTCCATGTTCTTCCCCAGTAATTGAAATTACTAAAAAAGACCATTGAATCTATGTAGAAAATGCATAACAAAAATACATCTATTTTCTTACCCGAATATGTTAGGAATTAGCAATCTTAAAAATAAACTGAATACGATTTATAAAAATACGAGAAATACTGTAGTTTCTTATTTAAATAAATTAAAATCAAGATTTGATTTACAATGAGTAAAACATTCTTTTAAAGCAGGGCACAATTGACTCTTTCTGATTAAAAGAATCAAATGTAAATCTTCTAAGCTACAATGTGATTGGGATAGTCCATATATATAGTTAAAACAAAATTAATCATATAGTTTTACAATTAAAAATGAATCTTCTCGGAAATATAAAGTCATTCATGCTTAGTATATTTTATAGAACGTTTATGCAATAAAGAATATTAAATATAATATTATAAATATTCAGAGACATTTACTTTGATATTATTTGATAATTAATCATTTTCGTAACTTAGATTTCTTGGAGGGTTTAGGATATAACCTTAGAAATCAAGTTAAATTTTGAATTTTTTATTGTTCTCGAGGGTTGGTGGAACCCTAAACCTCAAATAGAGTTCAAAGTATATGATGAATTCATTCACTTTAAATACGATGATGAGAATAATTTAAAACTAATTCATTATTTATTTCTTTTATTAATTTTGATATTGTAATAAAGGTTACACTGTAACTTACATACAGAATTTTATTTCGAAATCATACACATAATTTGAACACTAGTTTATTTATTTGAAAATTATTAATTGTTTTGGTGATTTTGGTCTATAGCAAATAATTATATTTGTTGAGTAGTTGTAAGACATATTATTTTGTATGGTGTCTACTTCTTTTTCCTTTCAGTTCAGATGTACCACGATGGATGAATATTATGGTATATGCAGGATGGATAAATTCGAATTTCTTCCAAAGAATTAATTAATAATAAGAAAAATACAAAGACGTTGCACACTAACAACTACAATCGAAGACCGACAAATTTAAAATTTTAAGGGGTCAGTCTACTTTTGACACTGGAAAAAAGACGATTTTCGCAACTTTTTGGCGAAAACCATAAAGGATATTGATATAAACCCAATGATTTATTAAATAAAGTCTTAAAATACGTAATACAAAATACGCATAACAAAAGTGTATAATCTTTTTTATTTATAAGATATGGTTATCAGAAATCTTATTATATTATCTTAAATACACATATCAATTGCTATACACTTTTTAGTACAAAAAAAAGAAGTCTAGCGTAATCGGTGAGGTAGCTCCATTAGAGCTGAAAAAAATGGCTTGACTAAACAAAAAAAGTCAAAGTATTTCAGATTCAATAAGACATTAGATACAAAATAACCCTCCAGTATTAAGTTTTGTTAAAAAGAAACAAAAAGGCTGATAATAATTAGTTAAAAAACTGTTTTTTCGTAGATTTAAAAAAAAAATATTTTTATAGTTTTTATAACAATATTATGCTTTACACTCATTTCATATTTTTTATTCTTCCTGATAACTAAAGTTGTTTAGTTTTCGCATTAGTTTACTAATATTAGGTTCAGTTTGGCATCTAGCAACCTTGCTAAGGTAAGTACTAAAAAATTCAACAATAAAAGCTGCTTCGATCAATAATAATAAATACAATCCACGAGAGAAATCTTCGTATAGTTATAATGAATTGGTTGGAAAAATTGAAAATGACCAAAAATTCATCTTCAAAAGTTTCATTTCTTCCTTGAGTTTCAATAGAGGAAAGAAAATCGATCTTTGAAAAGTATCATCTGAGCCAGCAAAACTTTCATTTCATTATTTATTTTCAATCTTACATAGTCCTCAAGCATGATCAAGTATACTTCGATAAAAAGTACATAAAATAAGGAAGCTCTCTAACGAATTATAGATGAGTAATTTTTATTGAAATACAATAAAATTATACATTTTTTTTTATTCTATTAATAGATTAGCTGCACGCCAATGTAGGATTAATTTGTTGTTAAAATAATGACATTTTGATTCTACGATATGATAATAATAGTAGTTGTTTATGGGTGATAAGTAGAAACGGTCGCGTTTGGTCAGACATTAACAATAAAGAACGTCACGTCGCTTCCTTTATTTGTACGATCTCAATTTTTCAAAATGTGTTTTAGGAAAAATGGTATTCTGTCATTGTAACGTCATTAAAAAATTTAAATAGGGATTTCTTCATTTTTTGATATTACAAAATGAAGTTGAACTTATAAACCAAGCACACCTACAACAACTTGAAATTATATTTTAACTTTTAACTACTACTAATATTTCCGACTATTTTTTTAATTTCATTACGAATCTTGGTTAGTTACCGTGTTACATTATACTGAAAACAACAATTTCTTACGACATGCAACTTTGCATGACTTATTGCTAGTCATTAATGTTTTGCTTTTCTTAAATGAACAAATTATTGTCACGTATTTATGTTACATTCATTGACAAAAGATTAAACTTTATTCGCTGATTTCAAAAACTCTTGATTGCTCTATTCTTACGATTAAACCGCACGTAAATGGTAGTTTGACGCTGTACGTGCCAGAAAACTTCAGCCGAAGGCAGTTGAAATTTCGCGATATGAATATGCAAGAACGAAAGGTGTAAAAAAACTTTCGCACGTAAACAATTCTTCTCGTTTAAATCCGTTTAAAAAATGAACAGCATTTTCACTTTGAGCGAATATAACGGTAGTGAAATATAAATGTTCATACTTGCCTGGAACTAGCTGCTCTCATCAGTTTGCGTAGCTCAAGTTAAACAGCGTCCTTACTTATCGTTCTAAACTTTACTTAATATTTTCGTGCAAACTTGGAACTATATTAGGATTGGCTAGAAGCGAGAAATGAAATTCGAAACCGCGATTTCGGGCCAAGTTCCGGAAGGGCGATTATTTCCAAGTTTTCGCAGCAGTAATTATAAAGTGGATTGCAAACGAATGCCTAAAAATCGCGTGCGGATACCTTGTCCGGACACTGGGGGAAGCTAGTACAACCTTATCGAAGTTACGGTTTACACTAAGTTCCCCAGGAATTCTTCTCCCAGTCTTTCGAGTGTTGGCTGAGCAAGCAGTTCTTCTCTCCGGGAAAGCTGGACGCACTTAGCGGAATATAAACAAGTTCGTCATAAATGAAACTCGTTACCCGCAGTTCCTCGAGGCTCTTGCGAATTACTTACGCGACCCTCGAAAGACCGCGGACTCGCGGTAAACAATTAAAGCGCAGTGTCGTCCCCGTAACATCATTTTAATACTTTTAATTTGAAACCTTTTCCCCGAAACTCGGAACCTAGAATTAACGAAAGGAGCTTAACGTTTTATCAAGTAAGAGATGAACTCGGAAAAAGTGCTTCAAAGTCGTCAAATACAGATTCGACTATTTTCATGAAAAACAACTGACGAAATGCATTTTGGATTTATCATCAAGAAGCTTATCTTTTACTCTGACTTAAATGGAAATGTAATCCTTATGATTTAATTATTACGTTGCTCCTAAATCTGCTAGAACTAGTTCCTCGTTTGTGTTTTGAAATAAAACTCTTTCCCGTTTCGTATCTTTTGAGAGATCAGTATTGATGTTTCCTCAACCAGTACTCTTCTCTGCAACTTTAGATGTCAATAAAATTATACAATTTTATAACAATTTCGATTAACCCTTTCAGTTACTGCGGGACACCGGTGTCTTACCTGCATGGTATGAACTTTTTATCAACGATTTTGTCACGGTTTCTTGTTCATGCCCTTTCTAAGACACCAATAAATGTTATTAAAAAATAATAATATTACATAATTATGTAAAATAATTATTAATAATAAGAAATTATTTTTAAAAAAGCATAATTTTCACGAGAAATTCATCCCAGGACGAACTAATAACTATTATTATTTGACGTTTGGTATACAGGGGCTTTTTGGGGCGCTGATTACGAATCTAATATCGCATTTACAAAATTAAAAATTGCTGACCAAAATTCTGGGAAACGGTAATTTGGTCTTATATTAGATCCGCCATTTTAAATGATTTGTAACCAGCGGCTCCAAAGACCTCTGTATAACAAATTTAAGAAAAACCCCATCACTGGAAAAATTCGTGACTGAAAAGGTAAATGTTACCAAACAATACTAATATTTTTTCACCTGAGATATTTCAGTTAAATTGAATATGATAATTTTTGTTGTTATGAATGTTGACTTCGTGATTTACGATTGGAAGTATTATTTTCGATTGCCTAGCAAACATAATACAAGAAACTAATGTTTGTGGAGTACATGGAAGAAAATATTTTGATTGTCAGGTTTTTTGGATGAAAATGAAGGTTTATACAGAAAGCAAAACACAACAATTCAGATTATAATCTTTCAAAAAAAGCTTCGGTTGTCGGAATCTATAAGATACAATCAACAAGGAATTCCTCACCGATTTGAATAATTTTTTGTTTAAATAAAAATCCCTAGATTAAAGGACGTTTATTTTTGTAAAATTAGATTTCTTTTGCGGGTAAATTTGTGTAACAGAAGTGTCTTTGTCGTCACGGAGTACCATAATGTGTTTAGAAACTTACAGTTTAAAATGATCAATTGAATATGGCGGCCGATTTTTTGGTATAAAATTTATCAACTTTTTTTAAAATCGCCGTTTTAAATTTTTAGTTTTTAATCACTGTTTTGTACTCGCGCCCGCAAAAATACTTTAATAATCATATTTCCCATACAAAGATACGCGTTAAATAAGCCTATCGCAATGATTTAAGTTTAAATTAATATAGGTACATGAATTTTATTAACGTTACTGGATTCTAAATGTAAATATAGTAATGAAGTATGACAAAAATGCTTTTATGAGGAATTCTTTCGAACTTTTAATATTCAGGGTAGAGGCCAACTTAACTATGAAACTGAAACTTTTATGGGCGTTCGTCTGTGCTATTACTTAGAACTAACTAATACACGAGGTATCCAAGAACTGAACAACAATATTTCAGTAAGTGATTCTCCATGATATTTCAAACCGAATAGTTCGATACTCAGATTCAAAATTGGATCTGAGACTCTGAATTTGAGTGACGAGTCATTAAAGTTTAGGAAACACAAATTTAGCAATAAATTTTTGCAATAACTCGTCTCTTTTATATGGTATTTCAGTGAATAAAGGCTCATTTTCAATCTCTATTTAAGCGTTATAATTCAGCACTGAGAGCATTACCTGCAATTAATTGTTCTAAAGTTATGGATTAAAAAGTAGTAAAAAAGCCAATTTTTTGCGTTTTTCGCACCTCACTTCGCTAAATAGCTAACGAAGTGTCATTTTGAAAGAAGTTGTAGAACTAAAATGCAGAATTGGTGACAAACCTGCACCATTAGTATCAAAAACGTTGTTCGTCAATTCAATAATATAACATTCAATTTTTATCGAAATCGAACGTATCAGTGGGCAAATTGTTCGTCTTTTTGAGCTCTACAACTGGTTCTTAATATTTCGTTAACTATTTAATGAAATGAAAAACCGCAGAAATGGCTTGGTTTACAATTTTTGAGACCATAACTTCAGAAATAATCATCAGGTCAGGTGTTCTCATGGAAGAATTATAGGGTTAAAAAAGAAGTTGAAAATGAACTCTAACTCATTGAAATAACTTAAAAGACAGTCGAGTTATGATAAAAAAAGTAGTATTTTTTTTTGTAAACTTGAATGGCTCGTCACTCAAATTCCGAGCCTCGGATCCAATTTTGGTAAAGGGCAATATTGTTTGAAATAACATAAACAGTCACCTCCTGAAATATTGCTGGTCAGTTCTTGGAGATGATGTATAGCATATGGGGTGATACTTTTCAATCGGTTTGGTAAAAATGCAAAGATAAAGAAAATATGTCTATGACCAAAATTAAAAATGTCGAAGAATTTTTAAAATTAGCCCTTTAGTTTAAAACTAAACGTTTCAGGATCTCTGATGACGTATCTACGGCCAGTTTTCAAAACTTCCATTTTCAAAAAATACGGACACCCATGCAGATTATATTCATACTTATATACCTCAAGTTTCCGTTAAAGGATTATTCAGTAAACTATTCAAAATTAACCACCGTTATCAACACATAAAAAGTCTCATGAATTTTGCAAATTTTTTATGTTAAGCATTTTTGTATATTTTCAGTTCACACATCGACGAAGGGCAGTGGTTGATTGGCATGAAAAGAGTTATAATATATTATAATATGGACCGATTTGAAGAGGGCCCAGAAAACGAAATTAATGATCTTCATGATCATTTCGCCAGTAAACATTGTAATGCCAGACGTCAAGAAAAAAATTTTTTGCTGCCTTTTTTTATTTTTTGTTTCATGAAATAGATTCACTCTGCTCTTATTTGCTTCAAGTAATGGAAGATGAAACTCTGTAAAAAGAAATATTTAAATTAATATGAGAAATGTGACTGAAATTTGGAATTAAGTAAGAAAACTGACTGAAAGTAAGATATAATGTCAATAACATCGTTTAAACAAGGACGGACTTATGCGCTATATATTGTGTGAATATAAGATGTAATTATTTTAAATATTAGTCTATTCTATGAAGTAATGATTGTACACTAAATAACCAATCATAAATTCCGATTATTTTTATCCTAAATAATACAGTTTTGAAGAGCAATAACATATTATAAAGACGACAGCAGTAGCATTACATCAAACAGATGATTTTTAAACAAAATATTTTAAATGACTTTTCTAACTAACATTTCAAAGAACAATAACATAGCTTAAGTATAATCACATACGTAAATTTTGTAATTAATTTTAAATAATACATGTCTTGACAGAAATAGATAATTACAAAAATTAATTTACTTTATCAATTTTTTCCTCTATGTTTATCATAGTTCTTTTGAATGTTCATATCATATCGCAATTTCGAGAAAAATAGAATTAGATGAATTTTAGTTTTATTGCAAAGAACCAAAATTGGCAAAAATATAAACATGAAGCTCCACATTTTTCGACAACACGACATAATTGGGGAATTCTAAAGACACGGTCATCATCAGCACTAAAAACTACTTCGAACATTGTATAATAACTGAGACTATAGGCAGTTATTGAATGAAAATATCTGACTAGAACTTGAACGTGTCTCACTACGTCTGACCATTTCTACTCAAATGATTGCCATCCGCAGTTCTATACTACTTAAAATTCTTTGATGAAATCAAAAGAAAATGAAACGTAAACATTTTTATTGTTTTATTTTTATACATAAATATACTTACAAATTTTAAAATACAAGCGGTCATTTTTCGCAAGTAGACCTATTGGTTTGAATAATCCATTCCCCATCCATTATTATTCATCTTCTAAAATCAAATGTTAACATAAATAATACTAAGAATAAAATAATTTTCAATCATATTCATAAAAATTGAAAGCAATGAATTTCTTTGCTTCTCATTTTTGAGAGAGATCTCGAAAATTGCAATACAAAAGTATCGTCTTAAACCATTAGCAAAAAATAAGATTATGTGAACCCACCTATTTTAGTATTCCACATATCTCTACAGGCACGTGCCGATAAATCATAGAATGCAGTTAATATGCGAAATATGCACTTTTAGCTTGGAAAGAGCTGACTGTGAAACTTTTTAGCAGCGAAAAATGTCACGTTCGGACCCATTCAGCCATGACAATCCGACATCGCGGAAACTCTAATCTCCTGTTTTTCTAAAAGGTTTTGCGGATTGCTTATATTATCCCTTATCATCACCCTTGTATTATTGTGTCAAGGTTATTTTTAATATAAAGTCGATTCAAACATTTTCCTGGTCATCAAAGTAATGTAGTTAAACTATCTAAAAACGTATCGAGATTGTATTTTTACTAAAAAAATTTTTATGTTATTTTTACTCATACCTAAAGACGAGATGTATATGTTTTTATACTAGAATGAACATTTAAATAATTAATACATATTATATTTACATTGACAATAAATAATTTAATATTTAATTCGTAACACGTGGAAATATAATAAAATTGAAATTATAACACATTGTATTAATATATTCTTAATGATAATTGTTAGCCGATGATCCGAATAAATATGAAAAATAAAGCAAAAATGTATATAACACTTTTATAGTAAGTCTGACAAGTTTTATCTTTCCACGGAGTCGTCGATATTGGCATATCGGCACGAAGCGTACGGTTTGTATGCAGGAATCAATTTTGATGTATGATGGCTTATTGTCACGATAAAATTATGATATGCGAGATCACGAGTCATATTCGTGAAAAGTATTTAAACAATAAATTATTTCTGTACGGAAATAAATTGTGCATGGGAAAACGTGATGTCGTATAACCTAGATATTTCATTAAAGAGATTGAATTCTCATAAATCAAAATGTACAAACATGTATGCGATCTGTTATATTGCTATGACCTACTTAAAATTCTAATCGTCCTACGGAATTTTATTGGGAAATGTAATAAGCATTAGCTGGGTTATATGAATGTAAGTAGAAGCTCGTAATAAATTCAACTTAGTATAAGTAAGTAGTAAATTTTCAAAAGTCCATATTTCTCATGAAATGCTTAATGCTGAGGAGGTGATAAAAATGTGAGCATAAAAATATCGAAAATGCTATTTCTACAAACAGCTCTTTATCATATAATTTTTATCTTTTTATATTCATTTCATAAATCTGTAAACAAATTTTGCATGGCCACCTTATAGTACACCAGAATGATTAGTATAATAATGTAATATAAGACTAACTAATATTAAAAATTTAATGATCGTGTATTGTATCAAAATAACAAAATTTAACCTATAGCTTCCTTATTATAAGTTTTCTAAATGGTTTCCTCAAAATTTAGTTTAATTTCTATAAAAAATATCATTAAAAAAGGAATTCGAAATAGACTTTTGTTGTATATATACTACTGCTTTGGTATGGATATACTATAATAAGTTAGTCTGTAAAAAACACAAACCGAGAAGTAAACAAAAATAATCATTTCACAATATCCTAATAATAGTTAAAACATCCTAATAATAACATTCTCTACAAATTTATATGTTTTGACACTTCATCTTCTCTTAATTTCTTTCAAAAAGTTGTGATATACGAAACAACATATAGAAAACAAACTGAATTAAACTGAAACGCAAAATTTTATAAGAACGTCATATCGAAAATAGTACATTGTGGAACTAGGGAGCAAAATAGCAGTTAACTATTTTCTTATACAAGATCGTGCTATTTTTCTCCCACGATATATGGAGTATTTTGCGCTCAAAGTATGAGAAAGAAAATGTAATAACCTTGTAGTAACGTGTTTCCAAAGAAATTACTCATTCTAGAAAATGTTATTTAAAATCTAGGACATTGAAATACAATTTTTTAAGAAAACGAACGGTTAGTGAAGATTCGTTTCGTATCCGCTTTTAAAAAAAGATGTATAAAAGTATGAATAAAATATAAAATAATGAAATATAAGTCAATGTATTATGTCAAAAGTCAAGCTCTAAAAAAAATATCGGAAATATATTTCACAATAGACCAATTCATAATCCATAAGTCACCTGTTTCCTAATTTTTTTAGCACTTACTAATGTTTTTTAAAATAATGTAATATATTTTCACCACTATTTGATTTATATTTAATAACTGCAGTTTTCTTTTTAATTTTAGAAAATAATATTTTGTTGCTTTTAAATTTGCTGTTTTCTCATGTTGCTAGCAATTTTATTTTTTGCAGTCAAAGTGATGTGAAGTTTTAATTCTGTATAGAGTTAAACCGTTTTCTAATCTTCTTTTAGTTTGATCAATATGGATTTTAGTACACTGTGCGCATGGAATTTCGTAAACAAAGTGACTTTTTTCAATTTTTATAGTGTCCTTAAAAGGTTTTGCTTTTTTTGATGTTTTTATTAATCAAATAAAAACTATGCTTATATGTATAACCTTTAACATTTTTATTATTCACTAACTCTTCAGGAAAAGGTATAAAGGTTACACAATCATATGAACATACAAATTCTTTATAATGTACAAAGAATGTATATGATATTCGGTACTATTTAATTTTTCCAATATTGTACGTTATATTCTGTATATATCTATATTATTCTATTCTAACATTTGAAACTCTTCTATCTACACTTTTATTGGCGTATTAGTGGAAACGATGAACATTTTTTATTACACATTTAGGTTATTTTTTAATTTGAAAAAAATTATGGGTGACCTTTGAGAGACTCAACGGACGTAATATACATTTCGATTGAGCGTCGAATGTTCTATTTAAAGTATAAAAGAGATTTGGGTATAATCATTGTTATGCACTTCCTTTTACTACACTTTTTACCAGGCGTTTTTCTTAGTCCATTAAGAAGTTAATTACGTCCAGCACCTATTTTCAAACTATACTTTTTCAAGGCTTCACTCTAAATCTAACCTCTGATGATTCCACTGACCAATTAAACTCTGGATAAAACTATTTTAACTAATGGTCTCTTTTAAGACATTTTTTAATATTGTCCAAATCAATTTTTTTTACAGTTTCAATCATGATAAAGTAATTTATTACATTTTCTGATAATTGGGATATTTCAAAAATGATTTATAGGATGGTTACTACTGCGATTCTATTGATCATACTTTAACACAGTTTTAAATTCTTTACAATTTTCAAAATGATTTATCAAGAAAGATGCATGAATACCGTTCAGATATATTACATAAAATGCATTTTACAATGAAATGTTTTAAACAATACATTTTCTGAAAATAGTAATACTATAAGTTAATAGCTGATATTAATAATTAACATCCCAACAGAATACTTGAAAATTGTCGACAACATATATGTTTTTTATTTAAAAAAATAATGTTATATACCATAAATGCTATTATCAAAGTTTATGTTACATATGGTATAATGAAAACCAAATGTTTCCCTACTATGCCTAGGGAATATTTATGTCCAAAATGGTGTCAATACATACAAAATATTTATTTTCAGCTACTTTATTCAGTATACATATATATATATATTTCGTTATTAACTGTAGCCAAGACTAATATTAATTTTATCCTTTGTTCTTTAAATCGGAATGTGTTGAAAACTACTAAAGTGGAAAAAGTGGGAACTAGAAACTAGTTCTATTTATGATAATTTTTACTACTAGATAATGAAAAACTATTTGTAAATTCATTAATAATTATACATACTAAAAAACGTAAATATTAAAACGATGGGTAAATTACTTAATCTCAACACCTGAGTAGGTCCACGTCAGACCTTGTTCCAATGACATTGGTCCAAAATTGGGACATTTTGGTACGATCGAATTGACTTCCTGTTTTTATTTTTAATTTATCAATAAATTATCAAGGAACTAAATTATTTTTATCTTATATTACTTCTGTACGGTTCAAATTGGATTTGTTTAAACCTTAGAAATATATTCAGCATTTATATTCTAATCTCTAAAAGCGGCATTTCATTTTCAGCATCTGGACCCGCACCTCCATTTGATCTGTGAGTTTCGCTGTGATGAATGCTTGTCTTTGTTATTTTTAAAACAAAAAAAAATGACAGTAACTACAAAAGAAATACAAAGAAAATCAGAAGGCACTTGCACAAGCGACTTTTACCTCAGGGATGTCATTTCGTGTAATTCGCGGTTAATAAATTTATCTTTTGGAATAATTTATCATTTATTTTGTAATAAATGTTAAGTAAACTAATTTATTTAATATTTGCTTAAATTTTATACTTAGAACAAAATATTAGAATGCTTTTAATTTCACTTATATTGTATATAACGATAAGAGTGGTGCAAAATGGACCGCGGCATTTTGTAGAATTTTTCTCAAGTGTATAGTTTTATAATGTGATAGGAGACCAGGAATAATGACTAGGGGGGAAATGAATAGAAGCTTTCAGTGAACAACATTTTTTCGGACACCGTCACTATGTCCGAATTGGATCAGGTCCTTTGGCATTTTTGAAAGGATTAATCTTTAAATCTATTATTTAACTTTCTTTAACCTTCCTGAGCACCAGTTTTTCTTTTGCTATATGGAAACAATGTAGTTTGGACGAATATATTGGTCATGGTGCACAGAAGGGTTAAATTCAATATTACCTTTAAACATACGGGTGCGGGTCGAAAAACCGACAAATCAACAAGCCGAAAGTTAAAAAAACCGACAATCAAAAAGCCGACCGTCAAAAAAGGGACACTTAAAAATGGCTGTCCTCTTGTCTATGTGTTTATTTTTTTGTGTCGGCTTTTTGAATGTCGGCTTTTAGGCTGTCGGCTTTATGATTGTCAGTTTTTTGACCTGCCGGTTTTATGATTTGTCGTATTTTCGACCCGCACCCCAACGTGTACGACTTCGCTGCAGATTGGATATAGTAAGCTTTTGTGACAGGTAAAAAATATCAAGTGTAGTCAATAGTAAAATAAAATAAAATATGGTCCAGAACAAATGATGTCTCATTTGTAATGACGTGAATCTTTCGCAATTCGGTAGACGCCGTTACCATTACACACTTCTGAAATATCAAGGAGTGTCCAACTCGCAGCGACTTCCTATATTATTTATTACTTGAAATGCACGAATCTGTATGAATGCAAATATAATAAGTTGTTCGAGAAATATCTGATTGACACCAAATTCATCTAGAATATTGAACAGAATGTTTTCTGATGTAGTATAACATTTCTGAGAATTATCTAATGAAAAATTATCCAAGGAACTAAAATAATAATATCCAAAATTGGTACAAAATAAAGAAAATAATGAATGAATGATCATCCAACTTACTTGTTTGTGCAGAACAGCGTTCAATATAGAAAATACACCAGTATTACATTAATTACATTGTCCATACAATAAAAGGAACACGATCAATAATTTTTGTTTTTGTTAATTAACTACGTAAAAGAGTCCATATATACCTCGAGTTTATATCTCAAGAAGCTTCAAAGGAATCTTGTAAACGACTATGCTTCTAGATCCGAGGTATGCAACCCTGTAAAGGGTGTCATAAGCTCCAGCTGATATGTTGGGCACCGCCAAAGGAATCGTACATCGCTGTTACTTCCGCTTGAAATTCTCAAAAAATCAGCAGTCATATATTTCAGCCTTTGCATACACATGCAAAACAGTTCTTACGCTTTCAAGTCAAAAGTATTTGGACACACGTACCAAACCGTCGTGTGAGTGAGCTGGAGAAAAATCGGCTCAAGAATAATCCACTTCAATTTGCAGTAAACTACGACAAAGGAAACGTTATTGGCGACGCGTTTGAGTCACAGCATTATGGATTGAATAAAGTCTTGTGAAGGAGATATCCTCGATGGCACTTTGGCGAATATCAGCGCACTGGCCTAGCTAATGTTATCCAGAGTACGTCTCGGAGTAAATTTTCCGTATCAGTCGTGCATGGTTCCGTCCCGGTGGGAAATCTCCGTAACCGGGAATCGCGGATCATCCCATAAATGAAATTGCCGCAATATTATGTCAGGTTCACTGGAATACCGACGCGTGAATTGCAGGAAAAAATTCCAATATTATCAATTATGATTCGCATAAATTTTTCACGCTGTTTGTTATGACCGGTGCATAATAAATCTCATGAAATAAAATCAAATCTCATTTGAAAAATTCCAAAAATTATATAGATCATATTCACATTATGGTTTATACCATATTCAAAATGGCTAACCGAAATTTAAAAAATATTATGTACGGTATTAACATTTAGAGGATTCCGAGTTATAGTGGAAACGCCATTTTGGATTTACAAAATTTAATAACGGATTTGTATTCATCGCAATACACGACAAGATACAAAAAATATTTTAATAAAATGCGAATAACCTAAAAATTCCTTATCAATAGCTCATTTTGAGGACTCCATTTTGTAATTTAAATCGTAATATTTACCAAAGAGTAAATACGTAAACAAGACAAAATTTCTTGATATATAGTAAATATTTTCTCCGCCGAGCGAAATACACTGATATTTATTATGAAGTTAACATTTGTTTGTATCAAATAAATACTTATTTGATATAAAAATATTCTCAAAAGCGAGAACCAAATTCCTTAAATCAAGAAAATATTTCTTGAAATCAAGTAAATATTTACTTCATTTCACGTTATCGGACAAAATAAATTAATGTTATGAAGTAAACATTTATTTTTTCAAATAAGTATCTATTTGAAATAAAGAAATTGTTCTGTAGCGATAACTAAATTTCATGAAGCAACGAAATAGTTCTAAAAATTAAATAAATATCTACTTATTTTCATGGTGTTGAACATAATGGTTTCGTACAGTTAAGGAAATATTTTTTCCATTCCAGTAAATATTTAATTGTTTCAATAAAATTTTGAATCTTGTTTTAGATAAATATTTTGTTGAATCAAGTAAATTTTCATTGATCCCAGTAAATTATTTTCGAGAAAATATTTATTAATATCAAGTCTTACCGTTTCCTAAACATATGGTACCATTGATATTGTTAAATATTTAATTCAAATTATTTACTTCTCTCAATAAATGTGATTTACTTCATTTAAGGAAATTATTACTTTGTTTTAGAAATATATTATCTTGTATCTTGAAAATATTTTTGCACATTGAAAATGTTGGATTTTTTATTCGAAGAAAATATCATTCTCAAATCAAATAAATGTTTTCTTAATTCAAGACACAAAACACAATTACTTGATTCAAAAAGTAAACACATTTTGTTGAATCAAGTAAATTTCTTTTTCAGTCTACTCATTAGTTCACAGGATTCTGAGGCCTGATCCTGGAACTACTTCGCAATAAGAATTGTAGTTTGCTGATAGGTTTTTTAATGTTTAAGTAGCCATATTTAAAAAATGGAAAGTGATATCGAAAAATGGACTGTAAAAAGAACTCCATACTTGATTTTGATTTCTCATATCTTCACTTTATCCTGGAATACATTCTTCAACAAATATCGAGGTTGTTTTCCATTTTTATCAGATGTTTAAGACCAAAATATTTGGCTTTTAAAATGACGTTCGATCGCTCAAAATTTTCGTCAACATAAAAAACCATAAAACCATACAATAGAATGGTTATAGATATAAATTGTTTTTATTCGATACATATAGGATTATATACCACTCTATATTAAATAAAATTCATAAATATTTATATAAAAATTAACGGAAAACCAGTTTACAATAATTTTTTTAATATTTATTACGCCGCGTAATAAAACAATTTTAAATTTACGTTGGTTACGAGCATACTTTTGTAATTGAAGTTTGTAATATTGTAACAAGCAATATAAATAAACCGCGAATTTAAACTAGTACTGAGTAAAATTCCATCCTTTCGAAATAACCGATGACAAGTATAAAAAATCGGATTTTATTATCATTAACTATATTCGTATTAATAATATATGGATTTTCAACAAACGATATTGTGGCATTTGAAGGTTTGAAATATTTTATGGCAACGGATTATAATATTTCAGTTATTTCCGATATTTTTCCAGATTATAGCATTGAAGAATGCGATAAATCCCGATTGAAAAATTCATTGCACTAAAACAGCATTTTATTTTTTTTTCTCCGCAAATAAATCGTGGTGAAACTGTGGATTGCTCTGTTGACGCTTGTTCTTGGTTAAATGTTGAATATTTAAAAATATTTTTATTTCCGCCTGTCTACATTTACATTTAATTTAGTGTAAAATTGTAAAATGATTTCCAAATATAAATAAGTAGTAATTAATTGGGTATACAATACAGTAGAGTCCCGGTATATTTGTGTCTCGCTATATTTACGTCCCAGTATATTTTCCCAGTTCCGTCTCGTTATATTTGTCTGTCGCCGCTCTCTTCTTCCCCCACCAACATAACGCGACTGAGGAGAGTGGGAGAAGCAGCCGTACATTTCTTTTGACAAATATAAGGAGATAGAACGGGAATGCGAGGAATCGAGCTGGCAAATATACCGGGACTCTACTGTAATCAGATCTGATTCGGGTGTAACTGTAGACATAAAATTTTGATCAATTTTGATCAAAGTGCCAAATTAATCAAATGTAAGCAATAGTAATGAACGATGATCACAATATTAGCACTCCCTAATGACATTTCAATATAATCAAGCTACGTAATTGTTAGAACGACATTATCGTGTAATTTATTACCAAAGGTTTAAAAATAGGTTGAAATTTATTTAGATTGAATTAAGTAATCGGGTAATGTGCATTAACGAAGAAAAATGCGTTATCTTCCTATAATTTGTTCTGAAGCAGTATTCTTTGGTGTAGATAAACTTTCATTGTCGAGAAATGCTGCCAATCGATCATGATTCTTTGAACTGCTTGTATCTCGTGAACTCGCTCGATCAATCACTTTTCCAACCGGACACTTGGATCCGTCCAAGTGGAAAAAATAATTTATTTGCCTACCGTAAATCATCCGTATACCGAAAATGGATAGATATCAAATGAAATTCGATTTTTTTTTACCCGAACGAGCTTCGACAAAAAGCGTCACCAAAATCTGCTGCGCCGGGGAAAATCGCTCCAAGAGTAAATTGATATGACTCGCGTAATAATTTAAGGCATAAATACATTTCCATTGTTTTCGATGTGCATGTGACGTTCTTTTAAGTTTATGTTTGAAATAAAGCAAAGAGATTCACGTGTGTACGTCACCGAAAAATAATATCTAAAACGTAAATAAACAATTTTTTTCTAATTATATGCCACATTTTGTTTTTATTTTTTCATCTTTTAATTTTCAGGCCTTTTATATTAGGTAATAAACATAAAAAATTTTATTATTCCTTATGCCGTGGTTGAATGTAATTAAAAAGTTGTGTAATGTTTACAGAAATAAAACTATTTTGTAATATAACTAACTCTCTTGTTATTTATTGTCACACTGTTTTCAATGGAAATATTACAACATTACAAACATCACTGCAGTATATAACCTATCATTTGAACCGCACTAATTACCATGGAAATAGTTTAATTATAAGACATAACTTTCAAAGTTATATAAAATATGTAACTATGAATATATTTAAAAGTTTTAACTAAATATTTAATTTAAATACATTTTTTTAAATGTTTTCAAATACAACCGAAGTAAAATTACTAATTATAAAACAGCCAGTAACAGGTACTTTTTGTACTGGATGAAAGTTTGAATAGCTCTGAAACTTTTCAACTTTTATAAATTACAAATTGAGGTAGTTCTGTTCATTAATGTGTCTGAACAGTTGAGGAACGAAAGGATTCAAATCGGTTCGACGAAGTTTATTTTTAATTTTGTACACAAAAATGATGATACATGTAGTTAACTAATTTGATTCGGACACAAATAACTGTAATATTAAAAAAAAAGAAGAAATATCTTATTAATGGAGAGGAAAACTTTGCATTAATAAGTAAAGTAGCAAAGAAGAAATAAAACAGTATTGAAAGAAGTTCAGCATCTCGTATCCTATTCGATTTTAATTTCGTTGATAAAAAAACGAATTTGGTTGGAATTTAAAACATTTGGTTTTAATAGATGGATTATTATTTAGAAAAGAATATTATTACGTCAAAATGCTAATTTAAAACATTAATCTGTAAATTATTTGAAAAATCTCTGCAGTTTCCTTTCAAGTGCATTTTGCTTCACTTTGAATCTAGACAAACGATAAATAGTTAGAACCAGGAATTGCAACCGATTGGTAATTGTAAATTAATAAGTTTCTGTCATGCCAAAAACACTTTTTTCCGAAAATTATTTAAGATACATCGAATTTCAATGAAACATTTTAGTATTTTATAATGTTGACTTTTATTCTTTCGCTGGTGCCATGTATGGAAAAATAATTTGGCATATCATTTTTCCCTACTAAGCAGTTGAATTCAATGCAACTAAGTATGTTAGTAGTCATGACATTTCTTTAAATGGCGAATATTAAGGGAACAGTATTTGTAAATAAATCATTTAATTCAGAATAAAAAGAACGAATAATTCTGCAAAGTCAACCAGAGAAAAATGTCCTTTTTTATATGTAAGAGGTCAAAATTAGTTTGAAAAGTTTAGTTGATTTTGAGTTATATTTTATTATCAAGTTTTATAAAATAGTATCTCCTCCCAATTTATATAAATTTGTTAGCATCAATTAGTCACAAAAGATGTTATTAATTTTCGATCTAGTAAATTTACTTCGTTAGCAGAAGAACGATTAAAGAACATCGACAGGTGTCGAACTCTTCAATTGTTGATCAAACAATCGTTTTTTACCTTTTCATCAACTTTCATATAGCTGAAATTAAAATACCAGAAGAGATATCGATGAAACATCAGAAACATTTGAAAAAGTAGAGTAAAAAGAGGGTTCTGTTTCCATAATTTAGTTACTATTATTATTTTCGTTGTTTGAACTAAACTGTTCGGTGAGAGATGATACAGCCGATTTGACTCGTAGCAATTAAATGAGATTGACTGGAAAAGTTGGTGAAGCCAAAATAGTTTTTCCAACTGCCGTGGAAGCTTCGGACGAATGTCGATGGAAATGTCAGATTGCCTTAGTCTTATTTTAACTCGTGCTGCATTGCACGAATTATAGTATTCTTAATAATGTGCATCGGCTTTGAGTATCAATGCTGGGACTCAGTGTATGCTAGGAATAATATTAAAAAATAATTTGAATTGGTTCATATCCAGATTAGCAATTAAGTGTAGTTAGTCTAGTTTAACATTTCTATATTATAACATTTTTATGACAGTTACTAGTGATATTTAGCAACTTATAAAATTTAGTTCTGATGCTGGACAGAAATGTCGAAACGTTAAAAATATTGAGTTCTTTTCATTCAATGGACCTCTAATAAGGAATTATTAATCCAGACATTGATAAATTCAAATGGTTGATGCATTCTTTGTAATACATTAAAACTTGACCTCAAAATTAGAAGTTCATCGGTGTATCAACTAGGAATGAAATTGCTGTAAGAGAAAACACAATGTTATCGATCGTGAGAATCGTGACTGAATAGTTTATAACTTGTGAAGATTTTAACGACTACCAAACATTATGGCTTTAGTTTTTGAAATATTTAATTTCAAGCCATTTTCGCTTGACCACCGTGCAATGACAATCACAGCATAATTCAAACACTGAATATTAAAATTCACTTCTTTACATGATGCAAACGGAATTATAACTTATAAAAGCAAACAGTAAAACGCTGAAAGATGGAATTTGTATAAATTAGAAATAATAATGGCCCCGGGTTTGACCCTTAACGACCTAAAAGCTGGCCGAGAAGTTGTGGCCAAACCGAATTAAATTAGTGCTAAAATTTGTTGCACATTTGTTGCTCAAAAGTTGTCCTATTCCGTATTTCTTGCTCCCACATTAAAAAAAAAAGGCAGATTTGGCCAGCTTGCCTAAAAGCCAGCTAAATATAGCTAAAAAATGATAAACAGCCACACCATCGAAAAAATACGTATAAGGCTATGTATGATCCTCATCATGTCAAGAAAATAATGAAAATTATAGGAATATAAAAAACACGTACAGCTCATTTTGGCATAAAAAACTAAACAAATAATATTTCAACAAACAAAAAAGTCTTGAAAATTTAATATGGAATCATCCATAAATACAACATAAATTCAAATTTGGCCCTTACACTTCCGTCTTGTTGATTAATTTACCAGGGATATTTCCAACTTTGACTAGAAAGTAAGATCTTAGGTACAATTAGGCGTAAAAATATAATAAACGTCGACATGTATTTTACTTTCCAAGTAGCGGAAGTGATACTTCGTTGTAACGTGTAAATTTGAACTCTCTAAATCTGAATTAGCTAAAAACTACTAATCTAAAAAGTGGGTTACTATCAATTAGTTATTTTTGTTACTAGAAAATAGTAAAAATCTACTAATTCAATAAAAAATTCTACTAGAAGTAGAAATTGAATATTCCAGTTCAGCAGTTGAAGAGTTAGTAAGATATTAGTAATTTTTCATTATTTTTTAATAAAAATTGTTACGAATTGAATTAGTGACCCATTTTTTAATTAGCAGTTTGTAAGTAATTCAGATTTAGAGAGACGTGAAGAGCTGAACGTGCACACCTTTAAACGGGGATTTTAGCCCATTTAGTATCAGATTTCTTTTTCGTTTTATTAGGATTTACTCGCTAATTTGCCATGAGAAGTTCAATTTTCACTCCAACAAATTCTGTCTTGTAACCCTAATCGTTATCCCATCCAGACTATTATAATATACATGTGATTAATTAAGAAGACATTAGTTCTCTAAAATTATGTAAGACATAATCATTAAAAAAATAACATTGAAAATTCCTTTTTCAGTGAATTTATTTCAATACTAAGTGTTGGTTAATTTGTGGTCTTAAAAAGATATATAATCAATAAATTTTGTTGTTTTTTTTTTACGATAAGTTGGGGGAATGAAAAATAATTTCTTGAATATAAACAGCTCCCTGTTTTATTTATATTATTTACTTTGTCTCTTTTTCTATATTAATTTTAATTTATATTCAAGAAATTATTTTTTATTTCCCCAACTTATCGTAAAAAAAAAAAAAAAATAGATTATATCATTTTTTAAGAACAGAAACTAACCAAAACTTCAACCAATAATATTTATACTGGAACTGGTCGATACTAATAATCAAAAAATGAATTTGTTTAAATTTCAAATATAAAAATGGACTTTTTCATTAATTAATTCAGTAATTTTTTGTTAATTTTTTTAACACCCTTCGAATTTTCATTATTATATTAATAACATTAATATCGGTATTGATATATACTAGTTAATTACACCCTTCCATTAATTAAACGATTTCACCTCCTAGACCTCCGCAGAACTGAAAAGAATGAAATTCTTGAAAAAGGTGACCTGGAAAATGTAGGAAAAAAGCAGGATTAAATGTGCGGAACACGAACCGTATCCAGTCTGGTTTTGGACTTGTGGCATTTTCCGACCCTCGATTTTCGCAGTCGTCGATCGCCTCATTCTTCTCCCGGTGGCTCGCCGTCGGCTTTAATTAAATCGCATCACTGCCGGAAGTTCAGTTAACGGAAATTCCGGCATTGGGAGTTTTTCGACCGGGAATTGATAGGATCGAAATGCCGATTAGACTTTTTCGTTTCGCCAGCACGGAGAAAGTTTTCGCGGTCGTCGTAAGTAAGGCACGCGGCTTGGCGTAGAAGTTGTTTGCCCCCGGTGCCGGGGCAAGGATAGGGGCGATATCTCCCCCAGAAGAGGCGAGTGCCGCAATTTTTCACAAGTTTTTCAGTGCGCCAAGCGCGAGCTCTACTCCGAGAGTTCATGCACGTCTGATCCAGTAGTGCATTTAAAATTAATAGGGGAAAAATAAGCATTCTCGAGCTTACATAAAAGCGCGCGCGGGAACACCGTTGACGTTATTCACATTTTAAAGAGCCGTCCTTTCCTATTTTTTGTCCGTCTTTATTTTCCCGAAACGTAAAATCGCGAGCGCGGAAGTAAAGCGCTAACAACAAGAAATAATAATTCGCGAAAATTTGTAGAATTAGTCTAAATCTGAACGTCGGACCACGTGCGCTCTGACGAGCTTTTCGCAACGTGTTAATAAGCGCTTAGTTACGTGCTGCGATTATTAATTTTTTCTTACTTGTTTCGTATTTTATTAAAGTGGCCCTGATAGAACTACGTTTTTGAACGTTGCGGTTTGTTTATGCAAGGTACAATTAAACTTAACGGATAAGAGTACTTTCCTGTTGCGTACCAGGTAAACAAATTAGAACAAGTTTGTATCAAAATTATAACCAAATGATTGTATTCAAAAGTGTTTAAACACAAAATTTATACAATTTGTAATAAAATTGTAAATAATGTATAAACTTTTTTATAATTTTCAATTTGTTTACAGCTTTAATACAAATGGTATGTTTCTGCATAGAATAATTTTTTTGAATATTCAGTTGATTTCAGCTGATCGGTCACAATCACGAAACCAATGAAATTGGCTCTTTTCTTTAACATTATGCCTAAGTGCAAAAATTGACAGCTGAAAAATTACAGCCAAATGAATAGGAAGAAATGATACAGATGATAATAGACCAACAGAAAATTCAAAGACAAGGTCAGAGTTTTTCAGTAGGTATAGATTTACTTTTCACCCCGTGAAGAGATAAAATCGTTTCATAATAAAGAAATACACTATCGAAACCACCCAATTCACTCACATATCGTAGACTGCAATACATGGAAATCTCGAAGCACGAAATCGAAAAATTCCTTATTAAACTCCCCGGGCATTGAACTCCATTTTGCGCCCTGCAGTGACATCCTTGGTCACACATTATCTAGCGCCATGCATATCGTATTAAAAAATATCGTATGCAATAATAAATACACATAATAATTATTATTATTATGTAATCGTTTCGTGGGTCTTCCTGAAAGCACATTTAATAATATCATCTTTATTGAACAATATAATATAATATATACATCGAACAAAGGGCGCGACATAGCAAATTAATTGCTGTTTTGCAGCCTGACCCTTTATATGGATGAAATATCGATCTCCGACAATAAATGCACCCTTGTTAAATTAATATATTATTTTAGACGAAATGGAAGCGACGAAATAGTGAAAATGATATTAGCTACTAAATGTTTTTTTTTATTTTTATCAATATGAAACATTCTTCATGAGATATTTAGCAGAATATGACGAAAATTACGATATTTAATAATTACAGTCTTTTCACTATTCTCTTAATCTGAACCAGCGAAAAACTACTAATTCCCAGTTCATAGTCGCTAATTCACAAAGCGCATTTGCGATCACTGTGAATCAGCCATTAGACACTGATTTCAAAAGCGAACTCTTCTAAATTGGCTAGAATATCATTGAAATGAAATCACATTTCTGCCGCTTCAAAAGAATGCCTATTCACTGATCGATCCAGTGAATTTGACAGAAAATCAGTAAGATGAAATCACGTGATTTTCGCTGGAATATAGTGTTTACTAACTGATGAATTGAGCGAATTTAGCTAAAATCTACTGAATGGACTGTTTGCACTAAAAATTCAGCTCCTACTCAACTTAAGTAATACAAAAAGCTATTAAACGTATTTTAATTGCCATCAAAACTTGATAGTTTAGCGTGTTGCGTGTGGTAAATAAAAGCTAAGTTTCTAGTATAAATTAAACTATTCAGACAATACAAACTTAGCTAATATAATTTTGTACACCTCATTCAATCTATATAGTAGCACCTGCATGCGATTTTAAAGGTTGTAAACGAACAATTACGATAAACATTATAGATAATACCTGAAACAGAACGCTATTATTCAATTTTTCGGTGGTGTCTCCAGTATCTAGAATTTCGGGCTTGTGGAACTCAAATGCGATTATGAAAACGCAAAAAAAATCACAGAACATTTATTTACGTTCCTTTTATAAAAACTTCTTGGGCCAGAAACACCTGTTCAAATTCGAGGAATAAAGTTCTTGCAGCCTTAAAATCTACTTTCTTGAAATTGTATATAGATGTTAAGTTTTATGTAGGATAAAAAGCAAATCACTGGTTATATATAGTGATCGGTGTTAAAAGAATGTACAACTGAAGAACCAGTGAAATAGTGGGCATTAGGGTTGAGTTCTGCAGCAGTTTCAGTAAATACAATACTTCGACTGGTTAAATAAAAAATCAACTGATTAAACAGAGAAATTGACTGATTTGACGAAATTTTCAGTGATTCAGATGAAGATAGTAATTATAAAAGTGCATGAATAAGAACAAATAAATGCGCATCAAAAGAAAACCAACTTAAAATTAACCAGAAAATCGAAACATATTCATAGAAACATATGATAGAAAAAACGATACAGAAAAGAACCAGAGAACACGTATGTGATTTTGATAAATAAATACGAGTTCGTACACATGATGTAAGAAAAATTATTCTTTGCTCTTTTTCTGTTAAAAATCATATAAATTTCACTAACTATATGCAACTGTATTAATAACTGTATCTCCGCACAGTAAAATAAAAATTATAAAATATTTTATATTAACAATATTTATACAAAAATATTGGAAATAACGAAGTACTAATATTTTTGTGCACTTATTTTATTACAAACACAATCATTCATTACTTTTAAATAAAAACAGATGTTCATATCACATTCTTATCATTTTAAACTCGTAGGGATTTCTTAATATGTCATATATTTTAAGAAATAAAAATTCAAAATGAAGAGTGACAAAAGTTTACATATTTTTGTTTTAAATAACGTCATTTTATGGAGACTAAATTCAAAACTAAATTACAGTTATGACTATTTTTATTTTTACGTTGCCTAATTTGGTGCGTTGATGGTCTGTGTTTAAAGTGGTAAAGGAATGGTAGCATTTGGAGAACTTATAATTGAATACAAAATGGTATAAGTATGTGCTTAGAGTACACTGAGAGACTGTAAATAACAAATATTGTAAAAGAGTTTAAGAATTTATTGTATGTTTTTTAAATCAGTGTGCTTTTTAGCTTAAAGAAAGTAAACACAAATAACATAAAGTTGTATAGATATCATTGAAACTAATTACAATAATAATTAAATTCGTTTCACTAATTATAAAAGTGAAAGCTATTTATTTGAGCATTCCTGGGCTATAAATCAAACCTTAAGTATCTAGTCACATTTTGTTTTGTGCGCTAATATCATTTGTCTAATTATAATGTTTTTTTACAAATTTATATATCAAAATCTCCACATCGATTTTCTAATTCTTTTTCGTAACGTCTTTTCTACTACTACAAATATGTTCCGATTGTTTAGTACTTTTGAAGCTCGTTTCCATTTGATACACATTCATTTTTTCTTATTCATGCACTTTTATAATTAGTGAAATGATTGTAATTATCATATATTATAATTTTCGTCCCAAACACAATGTAATAAAAACTACAATGAAAATAATTTTAAAGTTGTAATAACAGATACAAATTTCTATACTTATTCAAACGTCTTAAAAAAAATGTTACATGACTAAATATCACAGCTCAAAAATTTCCGGACTAAAAACACACACAGATTTTTTTAGTAAGAAATTGAAATGTAATTAAAAAGTTTAACAAAATAAATATGTATGTTTTTATACATTATTTAACATACATGGTGTTGTTTACACTAGTTACAGATACTAATTATTATTGGACGCGTTGACAAATATAGAGACCGTCATAAACACGCCTAATATTAACTTAGTTATACATCAGTTATAAGTTGAAGCATAAGTAAAGATTCCTAACCTAACCTAACCTAACCTAAGAAAACAAGAAATATTATAAGACCAATATTAGGCAAGAAGAACCAAATCAATTTTTAACCAAAACGACGAAAATTACGGCATCCTATCAGAAATATAATCTCTAAATTTGAATTAATAAAAAACGACTTATCTACAGTGAAACGTGGTTACCATTAATTAGTAAATTTGTTCCTGATTAATAGTACGAAAATAAATATATAATCCATAACTAAAATTCTACTAATCTAATAAAGTAAATATTGACTTTTTTCGTTTAATCGTTTGTAGAATGAGTAATAAATTAGTAGGTTTTTACTTTTTATTAGCAAAAATTATTACTAATTCATTTGGTGACCCACTTTTCATTTTCTTATTGGTATTTTTTAACTCGTTCAGATTTAGAGAGTAGTTGAAAGGAATAATTATAATTAATTATTTAGAGAATCTTGTTACGTGTACTGATATATAAAATTTGATGTATCTTTCCAACATGAAACCTAAACAATACATTTTTTGACGAATTTTCTGCATATTTTTGTTCGGCTTGCTCTCTTGACGTGATTGTGTTTTTCGCTGTGATCTTCAGACGTGCTACTAAATGTACCTTTTATAGAAGACTTGCGCAATAACAATAATAACACATCATAAAACTGAATTGTGATTGAAGAATTTATCACAAAAATATTAAAACAATAAACAAACAGCAAGCTGTTTACGACGAAAAAAAAATATTTCCGATATCGATAATTTCCATAAGAACGAAATAAGCTGCTTCCAGGTTCCCTTATCCATTTCTGCATATTCAAAATATTTTCCAATTTAACGCAAGACTGATGTCGGTTTTGAATATGCATCGAAATACCTTCCTTAAACAATTTGAATAATTAATATTAATGAAAATTCTACGGATGGGAAAATCTGAACCAAAGTTATGGCGGAGACGTTTTGCATATAAATTCGTTGCCTATTAAAAGAATTACGCGTGTTAATGAAGCGCCGGTGCAAAACACGCTCGTTTCGTGTTGTGGAAAAATCGGTCCCTATCCGGGCGCGAACTAGCTCCGGGCGACAAATGATAAACCTTGCGAACGATATGTGTTATTTAATAATGCCAGGGAATCAAAATCGTTCTTTTTTGTATAAATACTCTTAAGACGTGCGTGGATTGCGCAGGTAATGGCTTACATCTGCTCCTGACAGGAGACCCACCACGTAATGTAGCAATTATTCTGACTCCCCATCAACCTGATTTTTTCATGATATAATAACTTTGTGACGAACATATACTTACACGGCAAAAAAAGGTAATCGTATTGACACGCGCCAGAGCTGAAAGAACCCGTTTTCAGATAAGTGGATGTACACCAGGATTGTTTTCGATTGACAATTTTCTCGATAAATAAAAACAGTAAATGATTCGATATTTAATGCTAAGTCAACAAGCCATGTCAATTTTTCACTCCGAATCAGTCAATCACACAAGTTCTTCCTATCGACGTGGAAGCAAGACATCTGTTATATCATGATCCATTTTAATCTTTAATCGGGATTAATGATATTAATCATGTATCAAATGTTCGTTATAAATATCGTATATTTATAGTATACTTGAGGTTTTAATAAATGGAAATTAGATCATCAACCGAGTAACGGAGAATGTTTTTAAATTATTTTTAATGTGTTTATTTATTCAAGTTCACTTACAACGGATGTAAAATAGCGTTACAAAGTTATTAAATATGTTTTAAATTTACGTAATTATTCATTAACGTTTGTGTCTATTTTAATTAAATAAGGATATTGAAGTAGGTATACATTATTATGATCATGTTGTCTTTCTAGTTAGGTAACTCGTATTCGTGCGGTTAATTTTACCATTTTTATTGATATTAATTATTAAGCTTTAAACATAACCGGATACTCAGTTAAAATGTTTTTTAGAGTTTGATAAACTAAATTGTATAGTTGGTGACTTTTGCTACATTCTGAGTTCTTTTAAGTACTTAGTAAAAAATATAGATTAAATACAAAAAGATGAATTGATCTATACACAGAAGTTAGTTACTTACGAAGCATTCAAATTTACTACGAAATTTAAACACATAATAAAAAATAAATAATCTTAATTTGATCAAAGAAAAGCAAGCTTTAGAAATTAAATATTATCTTGTCACATTTTGCAACACATATTAAACTATTATTATGAAATTGATTTAAATGTCTCGACTTACAGGTAGGTGAGCTATTAACCTTTGAAGTATACTACCACGTTTACACTATTTTATATAGTAAAAATAACAGTTTGCTATGGAAAATAAAGATTATCCACTTCAAGTAAACTGAAAACTAAAGATAATGCCATGAGGAATCAATTAATTTAAAACTTATTGATTCTGTCAGGGATTAAAACGAACAAAATAATGTGATACTATTTATTTTTTAGATATAATGTTATTAAAATTCGTATAAAATTAAATTAAATTAAATTTCTGGTTCTTGATGAATCATGACTCCCCTATAATATATGCATGAAGTATATGAAGCTGATAATGCGTAAAATGAACAAAAAGTAATTCAGTCAATACATTGTCAAGTTAGTAACTTTTATTTTAACTTTATTAATTTTTTAGTATCTATGTAATTCCAGTGTCAGACTGTAATTAAGTACAGTAAAATTAATGCAGTATACATAATATGCGCACATGTAAAACTATATTTCATGATTTTTCGAGGAATCACAATAGACAAAGTTTGAAGGATAAAAAGAAGTGCTCTCATATTTTATTGGTAAAATACGTCCATTACATTTAAGGGTTATTGTTACCTGTTGCTCGTATTACTTATTAGCTATGAGTCACTAAATTTAATCAAACTTAAACAACAATTTTTTCAAGTAGTAAATATACGTAATTTTGTATAGACCCGATAGTGATAGTCAAATGTTGCGAAGGACAATTTTTTAGAACAATAGGATGAGCCAATGGAGTTTCTTCGTGATTTAATGACAGTAGATGATTCATTTGATGGCATACTACTAACCAAGCAATAATGAAAGGTATGTTATAACATTTAACATATGACTTATGAAATCACTCCGATTCGATTTTTAATTACCTTTCTTTGTTTCTAAACATGTGTACCCCAGGCATTTATTTTATTAACAAAATCAAGGCTCCGGAACGTTGACTAATTTGTCGAAATGATCAAATATTCGCGATTGGTCACTTCTTACTAAGATAATCAACGATTTAGATATAATTTAATACTAGAAATAGTCAAATTTGTACAGGATACTCGCATTATTTTTGTATTCTACAAATCCTAGGAATAAAATATCACGAAAATCCAACTTTCGTCTACTTCTTCATTGTAATATTTTTTTTAATTATTTTCAGGGCTAAACGCGCACTAAACTTCAATTACGCAGTTTGTATATTTTCAAAACTAACGAAAGTTTACTAATAATTATGTATAGGTTATTCTGTAATTATCACTTATAAATACTTTCAAATATAATACAGGATGACATTTAGCCTCCATTTTGAATCTACCTTTTTTTTTACTGAATCATCATCACGTAATTAGAATCTTGGATGACAATCAAATAGGAGTGAAAATCATGAACTAGCTTAATTATTTTATCATGACTATTGGAGTGTGTAAAAAGCATTGTTCTTAATACTGAACTTAATACTAACATAGTACTAAATATTTGCAATGATACAACCGTTTCTGTAATTCAAATTTTATACATACATTATCCGATAAATTGCAGTCGTTCAAATTTAAAAAACAATAAAAACGGACTTATTGGATTATTCATTATTAAAATATACTAGTACAAAGAGATTAACCTGAATCCATAATGGACATTCTATTGTTAGGATTAAATTAAAATTGAAAGAAAAAATAACAAAAATTTCCAGTATTTAATTTTCGAAGCTAAAATTTTCGTGCAGTATCGAAAATTTCGTAGGAATCGCTCAGTAGAAATATACGTTTAGTTAATTAACATAATTGGTAGCAGTTGACGAATATCATTTTTAAAAATTAAACAATAATTATATTAAACAATTTTTTCATTATCTAATGGATATTCTGTTTGAAATATTAGAAGAAATTTTAAAATTAGTAATATTTAAAATCTCTAAAAATTTAAAAACACTCAAAATCCATCAATACTTAAAAACATTTAACAAATTATTATTATTTTACTAGTTTACTCGTAAATCATAATTGTTTATATTTACATTAAAGATTTTATCAAATTTGTCATTTGCAATGCAAAAGTAATAAAAAATCGTTGGTTTTTTTGTTGTTAACGTCCGATAAAATCGCATTGGATAATGAAGGTAATAACAAGATATAATATTTTACGAAAATTTGCAAAATTAGAATAAATCTGAATGTTAAGCGGTGAGCGCTCTGACGAGCTTTTCGCTACGCGTTAATAAGCGCTTAATTATTTTTTGTTCTTCTTCTTTTACTTTTTCAGAAGTAAGTGACCCTGAAGAGTAAAGTGTTCTTATTCAACACAGTTATAACTTGTTACGTGATTAAACTGATAAGTTAAGTGCATAAACCAATCATACTCTTATGACCATTATTTCTTTTTAATACAATTTCGATACTAATTTAATTATTGATAAATCGACATGTAATTATTATTCAATTTCTGCATATTATTCATAGAAATTAATTATCGGATGTAGCTTATCTCATTTATATTTCTGATTTAATTGGTAAGTTTTATTCTTATTTATTGCATTTCTCTTTGACGCGTGATATTCACTAATCTATTTAATATCGCACACTTGTCAGAGATTTATGTTTGAGAAGTTTTATGCCGCTTACTAATTGTAGGACATAAAAAAGGAATAATTTACTTGACACTTTTAAATTTCAGATTACAACTCCAAAATTACATGCAAAATAAGTGTATGCATAGTTATGAATACAAATAATACTTAAGAATTTAAGGAAATAATAGTTTTGCCTGATGAAAGAAAATTTTAAGAATACTATCAGTAATTTCTATTGCTTCCAGTTTTAAAGTTTAGGGAATTTAATTATATTTACTATTAGCAATTCGAAAAAGCATAAAATTGTGTTAATCCAGTGCACACATTTCTTTGATAATGTGTCAACTTAATAGTAACAAATATTTCTAAAACTTAAAGTACTAGACTATTTTACGATGAAAATAAAACGCAAAATTAAACCACAACGCTTACCTATATGTTTCCAAGTGACATTTAAGAATTAAGTATCATTTTTCCAGCAATATTGTCATATTTTGCATCACGAATTCAGAAAACTTCGTACGGTGTTTTATTTTGGACTAATTCGTCGTCAAGCGTAAGACAAACAAAAAAATTGTTGTCAGCCTTAGTTCTTGGAATCATAAAATGTTCTGTAAAATATTTGTGCATAATCGTAGAATCACTTTTGAGTGACTAAAACAACTATTTTTTTTTTGTTTTAATACAATAATAGAAGAAGTACAGCTCTTTTCTAATCTACTAATAGTCAGTTTTCTATTGAAGTAAATCATGTTATGTAGGTTATGTCTTCCATGATGAATGATGAGATGCGGAAACCGAAAAAACTTATGTTTAACTTGCAAATGATGATATGTTTTTCCCATTAAAATTCATATTCCAATCGATGCTAAGGGTTACACGCGTAATCTGTGTGACAAGTATTCAATTTTGAATTGGTTTAATTATCGATCGTTTTTTATTAACATTGGTAATTTGTAATTTTTGTTCTGAATTTAGTTAATTGACGTTATTCACTTTTATCTTTTCTGTTTAACAGTCGAGATTTTTAATCTGAAAATGAAGATCATGCAGACACAACCTTTCATTAATACGTGAACATAAATTAACTGAATGTTAGAATTAAATATTCCCTCAAAACTGAATAATTTGCCAGTATAACTCATTCAAATAAGCCCAAATACCCTTATGGTACCAAAAATGTCACATATTGTATTCTGCCTTAGCAGTTTAGTCGTTGGACTTGAGCGTCGATATCCTTCGTTCTAACTGTCTTTTGGCCAATGAGATCTTTCAAAATATTGGTATTTAATTAACTTTTATTTTAACAAATTAGGATACTCACAATTAAGTAATTACCATTCACTTCTAAATTACTTGAAAGTAGCAATGTCAAGTCCTGATCAGTTACAGCACCCACTGATAGATTCGGAAAAATTCAAATTCTTATTTTGGAATTATTTTGGAAATAAATAAATCTTCTTCTCTCAAAATTCGTCTTCTTTCACGTTAATACAGTATGTAAGCTTTGACAAGGAATTGTTAAAGACGAATTCATCAATTATTTATCGGATCTTATTGTTAGTTCTTGTAGTATTTTAAGGACAATAAGAAACCATTTTAGTAGATGACGAACAGTTTTTTTTTTTTTTTTTTTAAAAACTAGTTTTTATTTAGAATTTTTCGTTATAACTTTTACATTATTTTAAGGCATAATACTACTTATAAAGACCTTATACAATATTGGTTTGAATTAATGATAAGCCATCAGCGATGGATCTCGTCATTTATACATATGGTGATAACTACGGGATTTCGCAAACTGAGCATTTTGGTTAGTGCGTGAGCATAATAATATTTAATATTAATTAGGTAAAAAACATTCATGTGTAAAAACCCTAAAGTCAGTATATATGTATTTATATAGTAACAAAGATAAATTTAATCTAATCTTAATACTAAAAAAACGGATAAAGAATATAATTTTAATATTATAAAAAAAAGAGAAAGCGTTCGCTAAATTGTCAATTTCCCATTTGAGGAGATTTGTCACCATAATTACTGGTTACTCAGCACTTTGAATCTTGATTCTCTTTTCGTTATTGGTGTTTTTTTGAAGTTTTTCTTCTGGATCTTCTTCTTATTTCTTCGAAATGTATCGCGTCCTCTTGTAACCACCAGTAAGCTTTATTTAATCTTTCGGTAGAATTGTGATCCACATCAGGTAATGTTGTCGAGTAAGTCAGATTTTCTTCTTTGTATTTGGTTATATCTGTGTAAATTGCCTTTCTAGCTTGATGGCGTTGGGCATGGTATATTACTGGTATGTTGTTTTCATTTTGTATGAGTCCGATTTTGTCAAGATGGCAGAAGATTTCAGGTGGGATATAGCCGGTTTTAAGCATTTTTGCGATGATATTATTGTTATCGTATTTTAATTTATTCAAGATGGGATTTCCTATTTTATAAACTTTGCTAAAATATTTTCTTGTAAGTGTAATGGTGAAATTGTCCAGTCTTGGTATTTTAACTAGATTGTAGATAACTTTGTTATTTATTCGTCTTTGAAAATTTGAGTGTTCACTCCTGTATATTCTGAAGCATGCTCTGATACAGCATCTTTCTAGTCTTCTATAACGTATAAATGTTCCATTACGGCTGGTCCAGTATTCCATAAAACTGGTGCAGCATAGGTCATTAGCGGTCTGATTAGGAGCAGGTAACAAATTACTTTAGCCCTATTGTCGAGTGATTTGTTATAAAATATTCTAGAATTTGCTCTGAAAGCCTTTTTAGTTTTTTCAAGTTGTATTTTGTGGTGATTATTCATTCTGAGCAGGTAATCAAAATGTATTCCTAAATATTTGACCACTTTTTTGTTTGGGATGAGTTGATTTTCAGTAGCATTATCGTTATTAGTAATTTGCATTTTTATTTCAAAAGTTTTCAGTTTTTTCACTGATGCATATGGAATTTCATTAACGGTTTTACGAAATAATATGGCCTCACATTTAGAAGGATTTATTTTAAGGTTCCATTCTAGATATTCTTTGTTTACTTGGTTTAGTAATTTGTTTAGTTCGAGATGACGAACAGTTAAGAAATGTAGTATGAAACATTCCAGGGAAGTCAAAGTTTTAGTCTTTTTGATTAAATTTTACTATAATGTATTGAATGTTTATACCCAACAACAACTTCAGGCTATTACTGGCAATAGAAACTTTTCTTATAGTATTTGAATCTATACTGACGTAATATCTGATGCAACTACTCCGTTTTATGCAGTTTTTAACGTATTTCTCGTATACGAGAATGTATACATACATCACGCACTTTACTGTAAAAAATGAGGAATTGTCATTTTCAGTGAATAATGAAATACTAATTAATGCAGAGGTCTATTTTACAGCGGTAATCAGTGACTATCTATTAAATACTCATTTCCAGAATTAAAAGTGTACTTTTTAATTATTTTTCAAGAATATCTTACCATTTTTTAACCCGTTTAGACCGGAAATGCCGTAAATTTTGACTTTTCTTCATCCGGTGCTTTCTTAGGGAAAAAATCACTCAATCGTTTTGATATATCCATACCTATTCTATTTTTTCTCAAACGTTTTAAATCCGGTCTCAGATTGACGCTCTCCGCTTCCAGTTTTTTACAATGGCGGTTTAAACATAAAAAAATTGTGAATTTTGAACAAATTTGTTCAAAAAATCACATTTTTGAACAGGAAGCCGCGTTCGGATCAAACTAAATCTCTGTATCTGGTGGAGTAATTAGTTATACTAAAAGATAGGATGGTTATTAATTCTCCATTCAAAATGGTGGCTTCAAAATTACGGTTCTCAGTCAAAATTTTGTTGAAAAATTTCTGGACGCTCCAACTCAAAAGCTACGAGCTTTTTAAAAAAAAGTTCTTAGAATTCATTGAGATATATAGTGGAATTTTTTCGAATTTTTTAAATGAGATTTTGAGAAATTCTTTTTCAACATTTTTTTCAAAATTGTAATTTATTTACGAAAAATTCTGAACAAAACTTATTGCATTCTCTGATGAATTCTAAGAGTTTTTTGTTCTTTGCAATTCTTTCCAAAAGTTGATAATTTTCGAGGAAATCAATTTCAAATATTATAGTTTAAGATTTTTCTTTCTCGAAAACTATCAACTTTTGGGAAAAAATGCATAGAATAAAAAACTCTTAGAATTCATCAGAGAATGCACTAAATTTTGTTCAGAATTTTTCAAAAAAAAAAATACAATTTTGAAAAGAATTTTTAAAAAAATTTTTCAAAGATTTATTTAAAAAATCTGAAAAAAATCCACTATATTTCTCGGCGAATTCTAAGAATTTTTTATTCTTAGCATTTTTTAAAACAAGCTCATAATTGTTCAGTTAGAGCGTCCAGAAATTTTTCAACAAAATGTTCACTGCGAACCGCCATTTTGAAACCGCCAATTTGAATGGAGAATTAATAACCATCCTATCTTTTAGTATAACTATTTACTCCACCAGATACTGAGATTCAGCTTGATTCGAACATGGTTTCCTGTTTTTTATGTTTAAACCGCCATAGTAAAAAAATGGCGACAGATATGCCAATCTGAAACTGGATTTAAAAAGTTCGAGAAAAATACAATAGGTGTGGTTATATCAAAACGATTGAGTGACTTTCTCCATGAGAAAGCACCTGATGAAAAGAAGTCAAAATTTAGGGCATTTCAGGACGAAACGGGTAAATGCATGTCATACGATAAATGAACAAATTGTGAATATATCATAATTAATAAAAATTAATCTATCCTTACTTAATCTAACGTAACGTAACATAATGTTGCCAGAAGCAAGACTCATCTCTATCTTTATTCACAAGGTGAAACCAGATTCAAAATTTACTGCTCTACAATATAAGACAATCAAAACAATATACTTGTCTTTTCAAAAATCAATAACTTCATTTCAGAAATTTCACAGGTCAACAAAAATCGTATTGGGCAGCCGCAAGTGAATTCCGAAGTAACTTTGGGCGCAAAATCTGAAGGTCAGAATTGGCCTATCATATGAGAATTTTTAGGTAATTGATGTTATATATGAAGAATTGAATATATGAGAATTTTTAGGTAATTGAAGTTATATATTCGAGTATTTTTTATAGCAAAAATGTTGTTTGACATTCTTTATTATTAGGCTATTAGATATTAATCGGCCTCCTGTTATTTTGTTTACAATGTGATGGCCATTTTGAATTCTAACATATTTTATTAAATTTGATCCGTCGTGGAAATTTTCTGACTTCATTTCCATACTCACAAAACCCAGAAAAGAGAAAATTAGTCAATGAAAACATGTATGCTTCAAAACGGTAATGTGTTAAAATAGAATGCTCGTGAGGTTATTGGGATACATGTCATAATTTTCAATGGCTGTACCTTTGTAAAAAATATCGACAGGATATTGATTAATAGTTAATTTTGATGTGGCAGAGTAGAACTCGTAAAGAATACCAAATAGTTGCATCTAGACATAATCTTAACAAAATAAAAAACATTTTTCGACTATATACTCGTGCAGCATTTTAAGATTTAGACATATTGAATCGATTCTGAATACGGATTTGCATTCTCGGAATAAAATTTACTTTTGAAATGGCCCGCATCTTCCAAAAAACCAACAAGACGTGTTTTTACAGACATGGATGTTGTTGACATGTATGCATTTTTTTTTTTTATAAAAGAGCTAAAACCACACATTTACAGATATACAAACGTCGGGGGTGGAGGGGTGTTTTAAAAAAATAAAAACAAACTGGAATGACAATTCTGAACACATGTTGTACTCTATTTATTTTCTACTAAAGTTCAAATAATTTCAAAAAAATACAAAATTGTGTTTTGTTATAATAATTTAACAATTGTATTTATAACCATTCGTCGTGTCATACTTTGCCCGCGGATCGAATGTTCTTATGTTATGTCATGTAATTACGCGTAACTTAATCCATCGTGTTATTACAGTGAGAAACAAAAGTTTGGTACAAATATATACTTATATACTTATACTTATAATTTAAAGGCTCAAGTTCGGCATATACTTTTTAACTAAATTTGACACAATTTAAGGTAACTGTTGACTGTGAATATGATAAAACTTTGCATAACATATGCGTTATATATTATGTGTTATATTATTAAAGCATTATATGCGTTGCTATCCCATACTAATAATAAATATGTCGAGACTAAATAAAATATACGCTGCGCGCGCAGCTTATTTTCGAGGCGCGACCGTCATATGGATCCAATTCTGTCAGGACTTTTTTGTTTACACATGTTACTTTCAATGCGTAAATAATGAATACAAGCTCAACATTAAAAATATTTGTCAGTTACTTTCATAGAACATTTAATATAATAACGCTTTCATGTTATTACCGAGCATTGTTTACTCAGAATACCATTCGAAAATCGTAAGAGGCTTAGAAACGTCTAAGAGACAGCTGTTTTTCCTGTCACCACGTTTTTTCACTTTTCAATTTTTCTCGTTGTCAGCGACTTCTTTCAAATAACTTCTTTCAGGTCATCCCTCTCTGAATTCCTTAGAATAAGAATTCACTCGTTATGTAGTGAAAATTTAGGCACCCTAATGAAAGAGTAGATTCTTATTCTGAGCGAGCTTTATGAATTTAAAGCTCTAGAAGTACTGAAAAGTCACTTTTAAAGATTGAGAATTCACTCTTTGATCAGAGTGACTCAATTTTTACTCCATTAAGACTATTATATTCACTGTAACAAAATTGAGTTAATATAAAATTCTCAACATCTTCATGCTTCCACGTGGTCAGTATATTATACATTCGTTGATGTAGCCTCTTCCTTATTGGTATATCCTTCATGTATCATTTATGCGACATTCTGCGACAGCTGTCATTGTGTCATTATTGCCATCGTTGACAGTATACTTCTCATCGTACCACTTCATGCAAAGTCCTATAACATTCACAGTAAAATTACCGAAAGGAAGATCAAACATTGTAAAACATTATATGGTTATGCCACTCGGAATCTTTTAAATTATCATACACAGAATTAGAGTTATCCAGAAATATTTTTAGATATAATCATAGTAACTGGTCTTCTGATAATCTTCTTAAATTATTTTCTAATATAGAATTATATTACCAGGAGGCGTCGTTACGATAAAAAAAGGATAAAGGGAAGGAATACACCCTCGATTTAAGGCTGGGAATAGGAGTGAATAGGCCGGACAGACAATCGAAGGCATTGCAAGACAATACTTTAGATAACAAAGCGTTACAAAATAAAAAAATCGACACTTTTATAACGACCTGGTACAAGTTATAGATTTAGTCAAACTGAGCAACATGGTATGATATAATTTCCCCGTACACCCCCAAAAACTCATTTTATAGCTAAAAACTGATTTTAGGCAACTTTTTTTTTAATTTGATTGCCAAAAATCCCACCTTTCAGACTATTCAAACCTTATGTTGTTGAAATGAAAACTGGCGAAACTACAGTTGAAAGTATGTGTGTTTTTTACTTTTTTTATTTTTTTCAACTTTAATGGTCATTTTACAATATTATTAGATCGTAGACATATTGTGCACCTTAATGGGTTGAAAGTGTATTTAATTCCGCATCGAATACGCTTTTGTTGAACGAAATCGAATGAAATTTGACAAAGTTATGCGAGTCTTAAAATAAGTCTTGACACGGTCACTGCATGTGACCTCAAACCGTACTTCATTCCCAAATATCAACATTTCGACATTCAATTTATATAAACAAATCATTAGCGTGGTGCCTACACTCTGTATTTTCATAACAAAAAGAAACTTGTTTCTTAATACGCGGCATTATTTATTGTTTCAATACTTTAATTAAATTGCAATAAAAATGTGTGATAATTGCAATAAGTTTTGTTTTATATGTGGATTGTTTATCGATCAGGTCCATCGCTTAATGCTGGAAAATAATAAAACTGTGGTTGATCAAATTTTAACAAATTTAACATTGCTGGGCCAAATGAGTGACGAAGAAGGCGAAAGCTTTCATCAAGAAATAAAAACTATTGAAGAACGTTTCCAATGAAAGGGCTCAATCAACGTGCTTGCTGATTACTGCTGGTTATTGATACGTACAACAAGTGATGACTTATACAGCCGGAAGCGTTAAAGCAACCATTTTTAAATAAAACAGCCATTATTTTATTTCTCACTTTGTTTTATTTTTTTCATTTGTATTGTTCTGAACTGTACTGAATTATAATATAGAAAATCCAAATCATTATATATTTTGTATTTTTGTTGTATTTTAAAGGTTGTTATCATTTTTGTTCTTCGCGACGTAATGCTAATTCTAGGTTAGATATGCATGATGTAAATTTGACGAAAAATTACTAAAATTTTAAAACTTCCATATCTCCGTCAATTTTCATCCATATTCTTTCACCAAAAACTCATTCAATGCGTAATTAAATATACTTTTAACTCAATTCGGTACAAAAAATCTCCACGATCGAATAATATTGTAAAATGATCGTTAAAATTGAACAAAAAATTTAAAAAAGTAATAAAATCACAGATACATTCAACTGTAGTTTCGTCAGTTTTCATGTCACGAATATAAGGTTTGGGTAGTCTGAAAGGTGGTTTAATTTTGACAATCAAATTAAAAAAAGTCGTAAATCGAATAAAAATGTGGGTAGTTATGAGTGATTCTTCACACAAACCTGCTTTAAAATGTTGTTTAGCCATAAAATGAGATTTTGGGGCTGTATGGGGAAATTATCCCTGCGAAAAATTTTAAGTAGGATTCTCATGAGATTGTCATGAGAAATTGAAACAAGTGCCTTATAGTTGTCGTAAATATACATTATACACATATGTTAGTCATACAAGTATCGTAGTGAATATGTAAAGTTTTATTACACGAAAGAAAATAATTTAATAAGTAGTTTTATGCATACAAACATGAATGTTTTGAGTAGAAATTTTATGGAAATTACAAAAAAATCTCATCACAATCAGGTCAATTTTCATACAAATCGCAAATATAGTCGAATAGTATCTCTGTAACACAGAGCGAGTACTACACGACATTTTACATTTATATGAAATTTACAAGATAGTTGTTTCAAATCCTCATGTGATTCTCATGAGAATCCTACTTAAAATGTTTCGCAGGGATACCATACCATCTTGCTCAGTTTCAACTAGATCTACAGCTTGCACACCCAAGGGCAACGATTGCTTCCCTATCGATCTCTCTTTTTATTTGTTTTTCATAGTTGAAAATAAAGACAAAATACATCGATAGGGAACAATCGTTGCTTTTGGGTGTACTAGATCCCCATAAAAGTGCCCGATCGCTGTCACATGGTGTAATACAAGGCTTCAAGCAGGCAGAGTCAATACTATATCTTCTAGAGCGACTTGACCCCTCTGCACGAATTTGCACGGGGGTCTGGATAAACGACGAAAAACACAGTCTGATACAGTCGACGAACTACTTTACCATCCTAAGATAACCTCTGATGGTAAAGCAACTGTCTCCCGCTCAGAAATAAGCCTGCTAACTGCGTCGTAGCGGACGCAACGCCGGATTTTATTTTGTCACCTTCCAACTATGGATCCCTAACCAGGATGCTTGACTTGAAAGAACGGTTGTGCGTTGTATCGACCACAGGGCCATTACTGTCGGTTGTTTTACGGTAAATAACCTCAAATTCAAAATTCTAGAGATTTGTAATATATATTACTGGGAAACCCATAAGTTTCGCAGTATATATTTTCAACTCATGGGTTATGATACGCCATTTTTCCCTTGGTGAAACTTTCAATCGTAAAATAAAATACTTTATTTTTTGTCTTGGCGATTAATATTCGGATATTTCCATTATTCCGGTCGGAAAGCGATCGTGTAAAATGCATCCGAGAGCGGTGAAAATCAATTTCGCCCACCGAAAATGGTTATCGAAAAACAATGTGGCACTTTCCACATAACGGGGTCTTCGCCAGGGGTCGGTACGTATTCGTTTAATACGCGTTCTTTACGGTTCAAGTTTTCGATATGGCCGTCGCGGGTCGCGAACTTTTATCGCGGTGCGAACGCTAGTGCATGCGGATGCTAGTAGCTAGCTAGCTAGAGCAGGCAGGATGTCTGGTTATCGTTCGCCGTTCGAGCGATTCTCGTTACGATTTGATTTAACGATACGAGTACACGCGGGACGACCCGAGGAAATTCTGCAGTTTTCTTCGACCTGAAAGCTTTTAAAGTATACGTCCTCCTGCACCGAATGCCCTCTGCACGCTGCGACAGAGGCTTAGGGACTTATTTGTATGAAGCACTGAAACGGAGACACCGATATTGTGTCCCGCTTTACGTGGATTTACGTCCTTCCTTTTTTCTCTCGACGACTTTCCTTACAAAGGCGCGGAATTTTCAGGGTGGCCGGACTTTCGAGCGAAGGAAGTCGATTTTCGTTACGCGGATGAGATCAACCAAATGGGAAACTGCTCGTGAAATCTTAGCGTAAAATGCAGCTTCGAAACGTTGGAAAAATTGAATTCTTTTCGAAAAATTATACAGAATTTTTGGACATTTTAAGCAAATTTCAATTTTTAATAATTTTTGTCTGTAAATATAAATGAATCGCGGGATTATAATAAAATGGTGGTAGATACCCCGGTATAAATTTTCTCTAGAAACAACCCAAGCCCTAGATAGTTTTTGGACAAATTGAAGGTCGCACCAGGATTGTTGCAACAGAGTCCCGTTTTAATAGCCTCCCACTACGCCGCGCGTCGGTAGCCTCAAGAAACGCGACTAATAAACTATGAAACCCATCACACGTTCAATTCATGGCCGAAAAATGTTATATGGATCCCGGAGTAATCCCCCCCAAAAAATTCCTCCCTGGAAATTTCCCCCCGGAAATTTCGCCCTCCGGAATAAACCTCTCCGGCTAGAAAATAACTCCTTCGGAAATTTACCCCCTAGAAAACAGCTCCTCCGGAAAAAAAGAAAACCACGTTTTATCATTCCCCCAGAAATTTCCAATCATACATATTGCTCAGTTTCAGTGTTCACGCGCTAGTTAATAGTTGACTCAAGCACAAGAAGTATCAAAATGCCTCTCGACATTATCAAATCGAATCGGCATAACCCATATTAATACTAAATGGATATATGTTTAATAAACATCAAGAAACGACCACTAAAGTGATCTGGCGATGCATTAAGTACCGAAGTAAATCCTGTCGTGCTATATATGTCACACCACTACGGCAAAACAAACAGGCTCTATAATTGAAGAGGGTACACCTAACCTAACCTAACCTAACCTAACCTAACCTAACCTAACCTAACCTAAACTAACCTAACCTAACCCAATCTAACCTAACCTAACCTAAGCTAACCTAACCTAACCATTTTTCCAGAGGGGCTATTTTCTGGGGAGTAAATTTCCAAGGGGGTTATTTTCTAGAAGGTAATTTTCCGAGGAGTGTTATTCCGGAGGGGGAAATTTCCGGGGGGAAATTTCCGAGGAGGAATTTTTAGGGGACCAAAATGTTGGTCACCATGTTATATCCCACATAAATTTTTCTTACATTTTTAAAGTTTATATAATTTAAACTAGTTTTAAAGGGTTCCTTCAATATGTGCACATGGACAATATATGTTCAGGAATACTGTAATTCAATTTCTAACTTTACCACTTCGAACTGTTTAGAAATACAAGTATGAGGAAAAATCAATATCAAAATGATCCAGAATCTAAGTTAACTTATCTGATTTGATATAATGTTAGTATATTTCCAGATTCTAACCGGAATTTATACGGATATTTCCACATGGATTTTTCCTCCCAGCCCTGTATATAATATGGAGAAATTAAGGTTTCCACCTGGGTACTGTAAATTTGTAATAATATTTTTACAGTGGGAAATTTTTTAGACGTTAACAACATTTAGTCATGCTTCTCTATGAAATATTTATTAATTTTTAACCTGTTTATTTCGGTTCACCCAACACAGAAATCCGATTGTTTAAAAAATAAAATATTTTACTTAAACCATCTCGGAGGTGAAATTTAACGAACGGTTATTACTGTAATTACTCGCACCTACTGCATAACCTTTCCAAATCTCTGTAGCAAACAACAATTATTTTTGTTGATGGTATTAAAGGACATTGACAAGATCGGATTTACTAGACAAGACAAGATAAGACAAAACAAGACAAGACAAGGGGCAGAGAAAGCTACGAAAAAACCCTGACCCTTACAGTTTTCCACATCTTTTATTGTTAATTTACTAACAATAAAGTACAATCCTCTTGCTCAGAAGTCTACCGGCTATCGATGCCATAGCAAGGCGTGAATTACTTTATTTTCGAAAATAAGACACTCATCTACACAGTCTATTTTATGCAAAGATGAAAATTGGTAATTTTTCTGATTGTACGAATAAAATACATTTCATCATATTTTTAGTTTTTTATTCTACGCATAAAATTATGAATGACTAAAGCAAGTTCATATGAATGTTGTTTGCGACAAATTTTCCATTTTCATTTTTAAATATTTTCATGCGACGTAAATTTATGAGCCATGTCTTTAGTTATTCTTTGTACATTGGAAAAGATAATTCACTTTAATAATTATTCAATAACATTTCAATGATTTTCAACAGTCGAGTTAACATCAATTTATGACGCATATTTTTTAAAAATATTGACAGACTCTTGAGACTCCTTAACTTTGGTGCTTTAAATTTAAATTGAATTTTTACCAAAACTTATCTCATTTTTTGTCCCTTCTTTTATTTAAAATTATTCTGTATTGAATCCTTCCCGTTTAATTGTAAATGTAACGTCGTTGATGGTAACGAATGTTGCCATTACTTTCGATATAAAAAAGCATCAAAATTGACGACGTATACAAAAGTTTAAATTACGTTGTTAGTACGTTAGTAGAAGTTCCTATTACTTCGATAAAAATTTCCATACTCGGTATAAAGAATATAAAAGTGTTCTTATTACTCTGAACGAGGTTAGCAAAGTATTATTGTAATATGCGATATAGTGCAAAATAGTAATATGAAGTTATCATGAAATCTTCAATTAAAAAGTTGTCCATCGTTTTCCTTTATTAATGTTATTCTATTTTAATAAGATGTTTGTTTAATGTACTTGCCTTTCCTGTTGATATGTGTAATTAATTAACCCTCTTGTTGACTTAAATTTATTGGATGGTAGGTTTGCTGTTAATCAGGATAATATTGACTCATAGACGGTCATTACATGTTAGGTTCTCTGAACTGGTTTTTATAACTCAATGTGATTGTAAGTAATTTACAAACCATTAACAAATTAAAAATAATGTTTTCAAATAAATGCATTGTTATTTTTAAATGGTGATATAAATTTTTTTGACGATTCCTGTCACAAAATATACATAACTTATAACACGATGATGTCTGATTACTAGACAATTTATTTTACAATTGCAAACATAATGGTCAAAATGTCAAAATAAAATTGTTACTTTTTTGCTAAACGGCCGTGAAAACATTGCTGTTATAATGATATAATTAAGTTATGCCATAAACACTCAATAAATCCAAACGCATTTTCATACTATTAATAACATCTGTTTAGAACACTACATCCGCTCTTTTTAAACATGCAAATCGATGTCTATGTATTCGAGAAGTTGATAATAATGTAAAGTCAACTCAATTCGTGAATTTCGCTGAGTTATTTCGTATATGGAAATGATTATCTTCTGAAAACTTGTTAAATTAAACCATCGACTTCGCCTCTACGGCCCCCAGTTGCCACCCCCGCCATGGGGCTCCGCCCCTGGACCCTTTGGCTGGCTTCACACCTTACTGATTATACGTATGCTTCGGTGGGTTGCTATGCACTCATTAGTAAAGTTTCATCTATAACCAAGCAACCGTCGAATAACTTTCATTAGTGTCGAAATTTCAACGTACGATATTAAATTCCCGGGACGATTTTTTATTATCTCAGTTTCCACCTAGGTAAACTTAAAAACGGTTTCTGTATTTCATTGGCGCTTTCGCGACTTACAGTTTCACACTCCGTACTTTATAAGGCCCCTGAAATTCCGTCTGCGGAGTGCGTGCCGGGGGCATTCTTGCTAAAGTCTTTAGAGCCCGGGGTGTCTTATATTGATTTCCCAAATGTTCGGTACTTGAAAGTTATCTAACTAAGTGTGATCCTTATCCGAAACTTTAACACCTTCGGGTATAACTATACCGGTAGCCGCCTAATGGTTTTTCGAACTTGCAAAATGAATATCTCAATAAGAAATTTCGCATTTTCAAAGTTTCATTTAAAATCACTGATCCGAATAACTGTTTTTTAAACATTTCGATATATCGATTTTACCTTTCATGTGCATGTTCGGTTGAATAGACGATGGAGTATGTAGTGAATACTCGTCGTTTTTAAAAAAATTGTTACGATAATCTTTGCGCAGTTAACTTTATATCGTTCTTTTTATATACAGTTTTATCGCCACTCTTTTCATTTTAAACGTTCTACTTTTCTTATCTTGACTATTTAAATATACTTTACTCTCAAAATGTATCTATGTATATTAAAACATTCACTGATACGCGGTGAAATTTCTAAATTATCCTGACTAAAACATTAAAGTTTTCCCATTCAGTCCAAACTTTCATGCAATCAATGTTATGGTTAGTAGAAGTCTTTTAATTTAAAAATATGATCTCAGCGTTTCGAACATAAACAGCTTCGAAAAAAAACATATCTACATGTAGAATGAATCAAATTTAACGATTAAAGATAATTTTGAATGTCTTTTTACAGACTTAATTTTACACAAAATTTGACAAATATAAAAATCTTCAAAAATCATTAATCATATTTGAACTTTTATCTATCATACATAAAAATATTTGTTCAAAATCAATGTTTAGACTTCCTGTAAACTGGTCAACATTTTATAAACGGATATACTTACTAATTATTTTGTATGCAAATTAATAAAAAAAATCTTTTCTTAAAACAAGCATTTAAAAGTATAAACTGTTTTTTTGTTATCATCACTCTAAACCACAATCTTCCAATACAATTTACTCTTTTATTATACAGCAAATACCACAACTAATATTTTCAATAATCGAATAATTGAATTTATTGGAAATTTTCCCAATTGCGAAATCATCTGTTAATGTATTATTCCCTTTAACGTCTACAACGCAATTAGAGAGCGCTCTTGAGCAATCCGTAAAATTGAAGTGTACTTACTGTCTTATTGAACTATCGGAAGCCATTGTATTGGGCAGAACATTTTTTATACGCGAATACCCTTCAGCGGTATTGAATTTTGGAGAGAACATGAGATTCTCTTTAAGTCGTTAATGTCACCTGATACTCCATTTAGCATCATATGAAGATGATACTATTTTCAAGCCCAAATGTATTGCAGTATATAACATATCAAACCCGAATAAATAAAGTTAGTAAGTGGACTGGGCGCAACATAACCTATAGAAAATTCTTAATTTGTTTCAGATTTATCATCTAACCTTTAACTAATTTCTTTCCCTTCTTGTAGTGCCTGTCTTGATGAAACGTTATTTGGTAGTCTCGCTCTCGGTCTTGAAAGAGTGGCATTTTCTTTCATATCGATATTGGCTTTGAATTGCGAATCTCGAGTCTCAATATTGATGGTATTGAATATAAAAAAGAAATTATAATTATTTCATAAACTGGTAATTTTTTAATTTTAAATATATTATATGAAAATAATCGTTCAAATAAAACAAAAAAGTTAAGAGTTACGGCGTTAAATGAATAATTAGTCCCATTTTAATAGGAATGGAATATAGTGGAACCAAAATGAAGGATATAATATTAATTTAGCTTAAAATAATATTTCCTCCAAAAGCGTAAAAATAAAATTAGGGCGAAACAAAAATATTACTCAATCTGCCGAATAAATGTAATAAATCATCATATGTAGATGCAAATGTTAACATATTCATGAATATTTTGTTAAATACCCAAACAATACGAAAACATAAAATCGAAACATCGCCACTCGTTACGAACGTGAGATTTCAGTTCACAATTATTAAACGACTTGGCATAAAGTTTAAATAAAAAATGATCTGACTATATATACGTTACGTAATTTGATTTCTTTCATGTTGTTAATTCGCAGCTGTAACGTTTTATTTATATAAATTTAATTACATTTATATGTTATTGTCTTTTCGCCTTAAAATTAGTATATATATATATATATTATAAGAGTGAAGGAAATCATAAATTGTACTGTTTTTGACAAGGGCATGTGGTAGTTAGTAGTACAAATTAGTAAATCTAACAACTCATTTATTAGCTCTTTTGTTCGTTGTTAGTTCTGAGTTTATGAGTAAACTCAATATATCTAGTCAACACTTGCATGTCATAATTGTCAGTATGGTTATAAATTATATAAAACTAACTAATATTTACCTAATTTAGAAACTCAGATGACTAATAAAAACTAAACTGTAAAACTGATATAATGAAATTTATTAATCGTCATTTTAAAGATAAAATCGAGAATGTTTGTTAACATTTTTCTCAGAAACTATTTGCAAGATATAATTATATGAAATTAATTATTTAATTACTAATTAAAAAATAATAATTACTTAAGTTAGCACGTACAAACATTTGCACTCAAATACTTTATACTCTTCTTTCCTCTCAGAAGTTTAGTATGTTTATAACATATAATGATACTGAAAAACTTGTACCCAATGTAAACACTTCATACAACATTGCAGTACGTTGTTTTCTCTGCAAAATATGATTTTCTCGGAAGAAATGAAGTCAGCAGATGAGATTTAAAAGTATAAAAATAAACGAATACCTTATATGAAAGAGCTTTGCATCTTAATAACCTAGAGGATTTTCCATCAACTTGAAATTAATTCAGCAACAAAGTTATTTAATTGCTTATTAATGCTAATGCAATTGCATTTTATGGTTATAAAGTTGTTGTTCCTAACGCTATAATTATATTGACTATTAAATTATTAATATGTATAGAAAGTTTAATACATAAGTTACAAGATTGTTAAATAATTGTCAAAATATCAATACAATTAACATACCGATTAAACTAAACTCATTCAAGGATTAATAATTGTCACTTTTAAGTAAATTTCTAATATCTACAAAATCTATAGTAAAGATTGCAATAATGTTTTTAACAACACATTATTTGCGGATGAAATAAATCACACAATGGGAAAAAATATAACAGAGGCAATAAACTTTAATAATACACTGTTTTAACTGCGACGTAAAATTTGCAATTAGCGGATTCAAAAATCCATCTATTTATTTTACTCTAGTTCTTTCTTTTTATAAATAGTGTTATTTTTTTCATAAACTGGTGTCGATTTTTATGTCAATTATTTAATAACATTATATTATAACAATCTAATATTATATTAATCGATAGATAATTTTCTTTTAGACTTAAATAAATTGTAAATTTTAAAAGGCGCACCGTTAGAATCATTTCATAATCATTTTTAATTAAACTAAGGCATATAACATAAACATAAATGTGTAGCCAAATAATCAAACTACCATAAAGCTAGTCGAATTAATAATTCTCCAGAATGATTTTAAAATGTTATATGCTAAATACTGCACTATTTTGTAGTGCAAATTACTCTGAAACAAAGTTTCTATTGGCAAACTGCGAAATATCCAAGAGTTTTGTAAGTTTACAAGGCTCTTAATTCCACTAATAATAGCAATAAATAAGCAAAAGCATTAAATGCTATATTTATGCAGATAGCGGTATCAAAAGAATATTCAATGAATTTTGTTGGGGCTTATTTAAGATCAGAAACAATTGGAATGAATTCATGGTGATTCTGAATAAAATCCACCTCTGTAAAACAAACCTTTCATCATGAAACAGACCCTCTAAATAATAACAATAATTCAAAGTATTCAAATTGTACGAGTTGTCTTATAACAAATATCAGACATATTTCGATTCAAGTCATAGAGTTTTCGATTGAAAACTACCCCTATGGAACAACCCTTGTATAATAAAACTGACCAATACAAATAAAAATGTTTCAAGGTATACAATAATTTTGTTTGTTGGGAGGGAGAGAGATTACAGTTAAAACCAGAAGAATTCGGAATGTGCACATATGGATTTCAATTAAAACTACACCTATTGAACAACCCTTCTTTTAACAAACTAACCCTTGCAAATAAAAATGGTTTCAGATATGTCGTTTTAACCTATTTTGAATATTTTTTAAAGAATTACCGAAAATATTTAACGTTGTTATTTGGATCAATATCATAATTAAAGCGGCAATAACTTTATAGAACACTTATAACTAATTTTAAGCAGAATGATTTGTACTCGGAGATCGAACTATACTAAACGATAAAAACAGTTTCTCCATGCCTGATGTCAATTATGAGGAATTTGAACCCTTAAAATAAAGGATCGTATACTTTTAAACATATTTATTTATTAGCACTGATCAGTTTTTGGTATAAGAGTTGTTCAATTATGATTATTTACAATTGTAATCTTATTGAAACCGATATGTGCATTTCTAATTATTCGTCTGGTCTTAACGGTAATGCCTCTCAACCCGAAACAAAAATTATAGTGTGCCTTAAAACATTGTTTTTTTTTGAGGTACAGGTCAAAACCCGACAGGTCAAAATACCGACAGTAAAAAAGACAACATATGGAAAACTGTTTTGCGCAATTTAATTAGTTTTTTTTATGCGGTCAGCTTTTTAACTGTCGGTTTTATTTATTAACAGAGGTTGATTACAGAAGGGTTATTCAATGGAGGTAGTTTTCAATTAACCCTCCTGAGCACCAGTTTTTCTTTTCCCATATAGAAACAATGTATTTAGGACGAATATGTTCGTCATGGTGCACAGGAGGATTAAAATCACTAGGACTCGATTCAAAATATGCCTGATGTTAAGTATATCATACATGAACCAGAAAAAAAAAAGATTGAATACTCTGAATTATTTTTACTTGAAAGTGTCTGTTTGACTCTGCTTGTTTTACAGATGTGATTTTTATTCATCAATCCATTCCAAATATATTTCATCTTAACTAAGTCGCCTATCAGTCACCAAGAAAAATTTGAATAGTTTATTGATATTTCTATCTGCATAGATACAGGGCTTTCATAGTTTTGCTTACTTACTGCTATTATTAGTGGATTTAAGCGCTTCTGACAATAAAAATCTTGAATATTTCGCAATTTTCTAATAAGAATTTTGATAAAAATTACTTGTACTACAAAATAGTATGGTATTAGCAGACTAAGTGCCACTTATAATATATTTTATGGGCAGTTCTTTATCACACTGTAAATGTAATATTTTGTTTTCATACTTCTCTTAGTTTAGAAGTTACAGCGATTGATGTTAGATCAATTTATCATAATGTTGAGCAAATTTTAAGTTATGTACATAGAGAAATAGTGTTTTTATCCTTTTTAAGATTTCCATCAGTGAGTCATTCAAACCGCCAACTTCAAACTAAAACTTCAATTGAACTTAAAGTGTCCCTAACTTTACAAACGTAAAACATACGCGAAGAAAAAAATGCTTAAAATTAACCATAGAAATGCGGAAATTTTATACCTGAGATTCAAACATATATTTTATGTAGTATACGACAACTGCTTTTGCTGCCTCACTTTGCGAGCCTAAAATGTCACTTTCACGCCTCCATGGGCGTGAATATATTTTTTGTCACACCAGTATGAAAAGTCCATCTTTTCGCCCGGAAAAGAGGGAGGAAAGTGCCCGATTGCTGCCCGATTTGACAAAGATAGGCGTGTGCGGGCGGAAAAAATGTTGCCGCCCGGTGACATCATTTAAAGGGTGGTAAAATGTTTTGTCATTCAACGGGCGGGAAAATGTTTCTTTCATCGAAAAACAATCTTTCACGCTGTGAAGATCATTGAATGTTCTTGACATCCTTGGACCACTGTTCCCGCCCTAAAAGTGAGGTGGCCTTTTCTTGTACGGATGTGACAAAAAATAGTATACGCATCGCGGGCGGAAATAGAGGCATTGTAGTCCGATGCTTGCAATGACTCTGTTTCCGCCCTAGATAGGTAATATACTATTGCGGTTCAGCAATCGTAAAATGGCCATTTTAATTCTCCTTTTGCGGACATAAAATGGCCATTTCACTACCCTGTATTAGATAGGAGTTTGCTAAGTCATCATTTATTAAAATGTTCATCTTCTGCAACGCGCAATCACGAACCGAGGCAAAAACACTCTTATTTTAGGCCCTTGGTACGAAAAGGACTTCAGCCCCGGTGAAATGAATATTTCACGCCCGCAAATGAGGACGTAAAATGAGCTTTTTACGCCTACTCCCGTGAAAAAATCTTCATCCATTCGTCAACTCAAAGCATTAGCAGTTGACTCGAATAATTTCAGTGCAGGTTAAGTTTATTCTACCTACAGAGTTCATAATGTCTTTATGAAAAGTTCCGAATCTAGACTATCTGATTTTATACCTTTATAGGATACAATTTTAACCATAGTTAATATGTAATAATACCGATTACTTAGAGGGATTAATTATCAAATATATTTAATGGTTATACTTATTATAAAATACACATTATGTTGGGCTTGAGATTTTTCTTAAATCAATATTTATATTATTAACCTCCGAGTAAAACAACATACAAGAAGCAATATATAACCGACTGGAATATTTTAAGACATACTAGAAATTGTTTACGGATGTTGACCATTACCAACCATTCGGCGAAATATCTGTATCACTTTCAGAATTGGCGCCGAGCGCTATATCCTTAAATCGGTGGAAATTTGAATAGAAAGCACATAACCTCGCGATACGAGATCTGTCCTAGCGAAGTATCCATTTTCTTCTGGGAAACGGAAGTGTCGTCATTCTTTGTGCTTCAAATCAATATTGCACCCATTTGGCGCAGTTATCAATTTGCCAAATTGCAAATCAATACCCGCCCTTCTCGTCGGCGTTGACGGCATAACGTCCCTGTGAGAGAGGAGGGTTATTTACGTGACGTCTATACGTATCGCATACGCTTACACGCACAATCCCCGGTGTCTGTATAGATCACTAGATCAACCATGCGTGTGCACACGCACAGATGCATCGATATACTTTATGGTTTCGCGGCGTGATGTTTCGCGCGATTCCTCCCCCGCTGCAAGAGGATGACGATACTGCAAATCCACGGAGAATGAAATTGCTCACTGGAAAGGGAGAAACATGCCAGGAATCGAATCAACGCCCCACTCGAGGTTGCTCGGTAAATTAACTTCGTTTCTGTCCAATAATGTATAGCATCCGGATCCTGTAAATTCCTGTTCGAGGGATGTCCTCGGGGCGATCCGTCGCCATTTTGTACTTTCGATTAATAATGATCGCGAATTAATGAGCTGAATTATAGATAAATAGAGAATGATCGATGAGTGCTGTGATTTTATCGTCCGTTAAGTGCCCATAGATCATACGGAACCCTCGTCTGTTTACCGCTGACGTCGCAGCGTCTGGGTGGGAAATGTGGTTACGGTCAATTATGACAGGTTAGGGTAAGCTATCCTGAAATGGGAAAATCAATCATTTTTCTTCGGTTCATAAGTGTTTAGGAAGCAGTCAATTTGAAAGGAAATTCCTTCAATGACATTCCACTTGAATTGAGATTTTTTCGAATGCTTATAATTGTTATGAGCAGAAGAGATCTATTAGAGGTCAAACAATTGCTTTAATATATAGTATTTAAAATTAGCAATAATTGCTAAATGTACTAACATTTTATCTGGATATCAGCATTTTTTCCAATAGAAAACAATTATGAAAACAAAATGGATGATATTTCAATTCTCCATTTTCAACGTCGCTTTTACGAATGGTGTCCAGAAAACGTGTAAAAATGTCCAATTATGACTTTTTCTTTTAAATATGCAAAAACGATTTTACATTTAATTTTGTTTTGTTTTTTATAATACTTTCTTTTAACACGCGTCAGTAATTAATTGGTATGCTTTGTAGTATTGGGGTGTCTAATAACGAACTCGTGGCAACATTTTCAAAACGTAAAATGGTGTCTTCAAGTGACTAGCACCATCTTTAAAATCTATATGACGATGGCTATTTTTAACTCAACCGTTATCTAAACAATTTTTTCTATGAAAATATTAATACTAAAGATTTTAAAGTATAATATTAATTTTTTTTTTAATTTATCTAATCTTTCATTTTACCATGTGTACAAAATTGATTTCCCATTAAGATGTTCTTAGACTTACCAAGAATATTGTTAAAAGTACCCGAATAATATTGCGAGAACTTTAATAAGTATAAATAAAATATGATATTATACTAATAATAATTAGAAGACAATATTACCTTTGTAAACGCAGATGACTTTTTCAGTACTGTCTAATCCAATTAAAAATAATACATAAATTATAAAATTTGTATACTTATTTTTTTAAAAATTATGGAAAATTTTACATATTTCGATTACAGATATATATGTCCATAGATTTTCTTTTCACAAATATACATATAACTAAAAGTTACAGTGCTAGTTAATGCAACGCACGAGAAAACTTTACCAACCACATAGCTATCTGCTATCATCACGCGTGTATTTCGCAACGTTTCATAAAAACTGACTTTACTCCCTTTTTGTTAATATACCGGTTTAAAGTTCGTCGGAAAAGTTAGTACATATTTCATGCTTAAAATAACTCTCTAAATTAGTGATATTGCAGTAATTATTAGTAATTTGAGTGACCGGGATTTAAAAGAGATTCCTATCAAACTTTCCATTTTTTTGTAGAAAATAGAAAAGCATCGTGCAAAAAATGTACTAGAAGAAATTCAGAAACTATTATGAGTTAAAATATCGGTAAAATGTTTGTAGTTCAATGGTTTTTATCGCAAATTTAAGCATTATTGCTCCCAACATTAACATACACTGATCGTATTGATCATACGATTAATGTTATTGTAATATAATATATGACTCCAAGTATTTGTATTATTCGAAAATTTAAGGAGAGTTTTATTGAAATCTGGAAAGCAAAGTATTAATAAAAGTGCGTTAGATTTCAAATTTTTCAGAATTATTGTTTTCAAGAAATTTCCGTTTAATCTTTAAACATTTCTTTAATTCATTTCAATGCATTATTAAAAAAATTAAGTGAACATATCTTGGCTATCAAAATACCAAAAGCTTGAGAATTTTCAATAATTTTGTGGTTATTTTAAGTTTGTTTCAATACGATAATCTTTCGGAGTGAATGTACAATTATGTTAATATTTACAAATATTACATTATATAATTTTTGTCGACTACTGGAGCCCGGAATGTTTTAAGTGTTTGAAGATGTCTTTATCAATAAGTTATAAAAGATATATGAATCTTGTTTAACAAATGATTAGGAACAAAAAATTCATATATTTTATCACAATACTTTTACTTTAAAAGTTTATTTTTCTAACAATCTTAGTAACAATTTTTCGAATTCATTAATAGTACTTTTTGCACTAAGGGCGTAAAATGGTCGTTTTACGCCCCCAATGATAATAAGGTGACCCTCGGGCCGACCCTCGAAAAATTCGTGCAATACCCCGCTACTGTGCGTTTATTTGTATTAACAATTGTCGTTTTCTATTGTCCCCCACCATTATCAGTATGTATTGTAATGTAGAAAATTATATCACCTTGTATTTATCGGCTTCTTTTCGAAAAATCGTCCATTTTCAGATTGTTTTTATTTTACGCCCGAGGGTATAAAACGCCGATTTCACGCCTCGAGGGCGTAAAATCGGTATTTCGCGCACCCAAAAGGAGAAGTATAATGGTCATTTACGCCCCCTTAAGCGAAAAATAATTAACAAATTAAATATATTTGTAAATGTGGGAGAATTACAACAAGTGGAATCAACTACGTATCGTATAGATTTCATATTTATTTGTTATCAATATAAATTGAAAAATGCATGCAAAGTATTAAACATGTAAGTAATCCCTGTAACATTTGCTTGTAATTCTTGAGTATATTATTTCACAAAACTGACGCATATTTCTTGACGTAACTTTTGCACCTTATCGGTATAATTTTATTCTAATTATTAAATATTGAGGCTAGTAATAGCTATTCAATGATCTGAAAAGTTTCATTCCGGCTTGCTAATAATTTCATTTTTAATAATAATAAAATAACGCATCTATTAAACACAAGAAATCATCCGTGTATTAGTAATTAAAAAGCATATTTTTAACGAGTTAGAAAACTGCTTTAAGAAAGTTAGTACTTTAATGGGTTAAATATTTTGCAGTCGCTATTTTTATTAAATCTTTTTTTAAAGGTTATAAGAAATCTTATACGGGTTAGTTAATAAATAATCGCTGAGTATGTCTTAGTCTGTAAACAAGGAACAGTTATATATATTAATTATGAAGATTTTGTTTGCCGAAAATACATGTAAATGCGCATTCAAAATGATCTTAATCACTGCCGTGTTTATTATAGATCAAATATTATTATATTGCAGCATTGGAGCTACTACTTGGACATGTTTATTGCTTTTTTATATTGCAATATTAATGCTTTTAAAGAGCAATATAAATTTAAAAAACACGGGTATATGATCGATAAGCGTAAAGTGCTATAGTGATTCTTTTAGCATATGTTTTTATCTATTTTATACCTGTATTATTTATTTTATAATGTGCAAGGTATCTGACCAGTAGATCAAAAACAAATGATCTACTATAGTCATGATGAGGATGAAATATTCTTCTTAATTGAAAAGTGAAGGGTAGAACAAGTCAAATATATTCGATGGTTCATAAAAACTAGCCAACATCATTAAAGCCCCCATTTTGAATTTTAAAAAACCAAAATCATATTTGTAATCAACGACCCCAAAACCCCCCGACTAAATAGTTTCAGGCGAATCTCATCATTTGTTTAAAAAGTAATTCGCTATATTGAATCCGCCATTTTGAATTTTGGAAAACTAACATCAGATTCGTAATCAGCGACCCGAAAAACCTCCAAGTAACGATTTTCAAGCGATTTTGATTAATTTTTTTACATGTTTTTAATTTTCATGAATTATTCAAATTGATGACTTGGGTGTGGTTTTTCACCCCTTTCTCTTGAGTTTACAACTTTTTAACTATCATTTTCGGTTTCAGCAGGGTTCAAACAACTGGAAACTACTATGATTTTACAACTCCCTCATAGGCAAATTTTGGCCCTTTTTCAAAACCGTTCTTTTCTTATTTTCAGAACTTCAAGTACCGCATGATAATTTACGAGAAAGTAATAAAAGGAACTACCTTTTTGGTCAGATTAAGACAAATAGTGTCAATGGTTTTAATTTTTATTAATTTAATTTAATAGTTATTTTAAGTTAAAATCTAGTAATTAAATTACTAAAATATCCAGTTTAACTGACATTATATAATTCAGAGAAAACGTAAAGTTTCGGAAAGATTTGATAACATTTAATTTTTTTAAATAATTTTATTAATTACACGTAATGAACGTTCAAGAATGGAGATCAATAAATATTTAATAATTGTTACAGCATGTCTACATATTTTTATAAGTTAAACAAATTAGTATCTACTAATTAATATAATGCATTTAGAGTGAAAATGAATTGAAATTTTAATAATTACAATTAATTAACATTTTCTTCATTTAAGGTAGTAGTTTCATAACATTCAGTGTCAGTATTATATTATTTGTGTCCATCAAAAAAGAATTTCAAATTACTGGAGAAAAACTGTTTTATAATTAGACAGAGCGCTAAACTCGAATACTATATTCTCTGCAGATAGTCTACCTGGGATTTGAGACACAGTGGACATCATGAAATGTTCTTTCTATGCATAGAATTTAAATAGCAAACTTTTGAAGCTGAAAATATAAAGTGCTCAACATTTAAGAATAACAAGACTTTTGAGCCCTAATTACCCTACAAAATAATCATACATAATTATACTTTACTCTTGGAAACATCAAGGCAGGAAATGTTAGTATAAATTTTTGTAATGGAGGATAGTAAACAATTATGCTAAAATGTAGTGTTTTAGCGCAAAAAAACACTGGGAAGTTTATATTTTTATCATAAATGTTGGAATTTCAAATGAAGTAAAACACTGTTTCATATTAGTTTAAATTATAACTGTTCTATGTTTCAAACATTTCTTGATAACCTTTATTTTTGTTCTGAATTTACATTACGTTGAATTAAAATGAAAACCTTTGTCTTTTGGATATGTAGGATTATCGAATCTTTTATCCCATTCAATAGGGATTTAACTCCTCTACGAATGTCGCTTCATATAAAAATCACTTTTTTATAATTCGGTTAATAATTGAAAAAGTTAGTTTACATTTTCTTATATCTTCTTGTTTTTATTGTAATCTATGTAGCGTTTCAAAAATGAACTGCTGTTCACTTTGATGAGTAATCAGATAAACGACCACTTCAAAAATGACTGATGCCCAATTAACAAAATACAATTTCTTTGCCTCTTTCGTTGTTGATTACTATTTCGATGGTGTATTTTCACGTCCTTTGATGTGAAATTTGTCGTCCTCGTTTCAAAATTAGATGAAGTTAAAAAATAATTTGAATAGCCCCGCAAGCCGCGATTACTGTTAGGAAAATTGGATCGAGGGATTACATGTCGCATGCCCAAATTAGCGAGCTTTCCGTTGCGTAATTTATAACATTGCAGAATAATCGGTTTATTTCGATAAACCTCGCTCACAGTTATTCAAAGTAATTGAATATTAACGAATTTCACGATAATAGGTAAAGAGAAAGATCGCATATCGGCTGAAATTTCACGATTCGGTATCGAATTCTATGTTTGACAAATTGCGATTGGTGCTTAATGAATGTAGCAAAAGCTTTAATTGTTTCAGGTTACCGCCATCATAATACAGGTATGTTGGACAATTTATTGCTCATTAAATACTCCGGAAAACCTTTTCAAAGCTCCATTATTTGCTTGTTTTTCTTTCTCATTATTCTACTGTTTTATTTTTTAAATAAAAAGTTGTGTTGTGCGAAAATTTACTAAAAATTCAGTAAAAGTGAAGGTCAAAATCCTTCACCATTAAAACCGCAAAACGGTAATAATGCATAATAAAACCAGAAAATATGCGAACTTTCAGCTTTCTGACTCACTTTATTTTCGTTGTCTGCGATCATTTCCAGACGCTCTTGCTCGAAAGCTAAAAAATAACTTTTTTTTCAAACTCTTGTAACTTGTAAGAAAAAGTTAAAAGTTACTTTTCTTCGCTTCACATTTTGTTTTCCACTTTTATAGAATTTACGTTCGTCAAGGTATGAAAGTTTTCGTTTGTCTTACGTACTTGAAAATGTTTACCCCAAACTTCATTTACGTAAAATAACATTGCCGCGAAATACTGAATAAATTCTTTAAAATATACTTGTGATTGACAGTTTTCTCGGTCGGAACATGTAAGTATTGCAAGATAATATCACTTATGTGATTTAAAATTTAAAATAAAATTTGTTATTTAACATTCTAGAATTGAAGATTTGTTTACCTTTTGATTTTATATTTATTTGAATGGTGTCACGTGCAAATGGACAAGATAAAAACTTCTAACGAAGGTCAAACAACTATTTTTTCATTATCGTGAATTGCTGCACATACAATGCACATCCAAACTTTTATTATTAAATTTGGAAGCGTATGCAATAGCATGTAGAGCGATATTCCAATTTACAGCTTGGTTTTTATTGGTAAATAATACAAAATTTATACTTTTACAAATGGAATTGTCAGCTTCATATTTTTCTAAAACGCATAAATATTTCGGAATATTCTTTATTTATATTTCCAAATGAAATTGCGATCTCCATTTTTTGCAAAATGATTAGTTTTAGTGACTACCTCAATATTTTAGTATAGTTCAGTAAAATAATATTGTTCTATACTCAATTGTTGTTTTAAATAATGGACAAAAGGTGTAAATTTAATTTTAAATCAAATAAAGAAAAAAGTTAGCACAGTAACCAGTATATTAATGTTCTTCAAATCAACAAATAGTATAAAATATTGATTAATCATGTCAAATTTTCTTTTTACGTTCATTTAAGAACTACAACTGTTTTAATGAAGAAAAGTTTTCATTTTATGATATAACCATTTTTACGAAAATTAAGATTCATTTAACTTAATACTGGTTCAATAAACACAGTACTGGTTCCTACAACTGACTACTTTGGTTGCTAATCACTCAAATGTACCCGCTAAGGTTTCTGCTATTTTAGTTCCTGTAACAGGACTGATTTGGTTGATGTCACCAAACAAATTTAGTTTATAATCTGTGAAGCAACCTGAAATAGGCTTGAAACATTTAGTTATAAATAAACTAATAGTTGTGCAACAAAACTAGTACTCTAAATCTGAATTGGTAAAAACTGGGTTACTATTTTAAATTAGTAACGAAATTTCCTAAATATTGGTCAATTTCTACTAATTGAATGTGTAATATAACTTGATTAACTCATTCAATTAGTTGAAATTGACTAATACTTAGTTAATTTTGTTACTAATTTCAAATAGTACCCACTTTTCACTAATTCAAATTTAAACAGTACTTTATTACCATCCCAATAGTATTTTTTATGAAACTTATGCAAGAGGGCACTGAATAAAACACTCATTTAACATATTTACAACTTATATTACCAACGTTTTGTATTATTGATTGTTATAGTTGTTACCAAGAGCATTATGCATTCAGTTATTTTAAAAGTAAACCGGCAAAAAAATGCACTGCACAAGTCATGATTTATTTTATTCTGACGATAAAGTTACTTTCAGCAGATTTTAGTGTAGCAATAACATTTTTCTAGTTTTTGCTTTCTGGGAATTAAGCATTACTGTTTTTCACAATTAATAACATTCTGCTTGGTTAATATTGTGACTAATTGTAATTTTTAGAAACTTTATAACACATAAAGAATTTAATGCTGCAACTAGATGAAATTATAAAATGTGTGTCAAAAAGTCTTTATGGGTCATATCAAATGACAAATTAAAGCCCAATTTAATGTTATATGATTATCAACGTATGACATTTATAACAGAGCAAATATTAATTCAATGATTATGCTGCATGTCTATATCTGGTACAAAATATATTGAGTTATGTGGATATTAAAATGCAAATTTAATGACAACGTAACATTAAATGTGATTCTCTTCAAATAAATGCACTCTGCCGTATATACATTTAAAAACATATATGAACGATTTCGGGGCTAATTTGAGAATTTCTAAAATTTTGTAATGAAAATGCAAGAGAGGAAAGTGAGCAAAAGATTAATTACCTTGTTAAACTAAAGCTAGTACACTTCATGGAAATTACGAGAATTATTGTGCAGAAAAAAATCAGTCATATATTTAAACGAATGTGCTAATATTGTGGTATGTTAGCTATAATAGCAATTGTTAAGCTACAACGAACAAAAACGTTTTTATTCAAATATTCACCGTTGATACAAATTTCGTATATTATAAAGTTATGAAAAAGGTAAATACGAAAACTCCATTATGTTTCCACAGATGTCGATTAAAACTATGCGAGGGCAAGATCCGTTTTCAATTTCCTCAAAATCCAGTAAAATTTCATTAAAAAAGATAAAATATTAATAAATGATAAAGAAGAGCAAATTTTTAATCCAATTTTTAGATATTTTTTAGTAATCATGTTGTTTTGCAATTTTAAAGTGGTAAATTTAAAAAAAAATGATGTTTAACATATTTTTTTTTCTCAACTGTTGAAAAATATCTCCTGTTAACAAAAATCGGAGCCCAAAAATCACATTTTTTTCAATATTTTTGATGTAATTTTTCAATAGTTTACGATTGATAATAATAACATATATCTTATTTTCTATTATCAGTACAATTTTAACATCAATTGTAAATATAATAAAAAGGAAATTTCTTGGAGGAAGAATTGTGCTACTGTAATGAAAAACAACGAATTCTCACTTTATAATAATAAATTCAGAATAAGCTCTCGTTCTCACATAGAGAGTTTTCACTGATTAAGATGAAAAATGCATTCTTTTACTAGATTGCCTCAATTGTCACTCCATACAAAGTACATTTTTTGGTCTCTTAACTAAATGCAGATTCTTGCCCATTCACTAAAACATTTCTTGTGTAGTAACAAATTATGGATTTCTGTACATACTTTCTACGTTCAATAGTTTTTAATACCTGATGTTTCATATTCTCTTTTAATCTAATTTTCATTCCATCAGGCGATAATAACAAATGTAGACTACACGAAAAAAAATACACAGTTGGAAATACTAACTAGATAATAGAATAAGGCATAGTCATCCTTTTTAGTTAATTTTACTATCTAAATAGTGATCTCCACAAATTAAGTAGCCAAACCTATTATTTAAATAGTAAAACCAACTAAAAAACGCGGTTGTGCCGGATGTCACTATTTAAATAGTAAAACTAACTAGTTTTTTATTTTCGCGTAGGTATGGGAATTAAATTCCGAAATTGACAAGTTAACTAACCTTTACTTTGAGTCAAAAGTTAATTTACTTACAATTAAAATAAACCTATCACCGTGCGAATTGCACCAAATCTCTCTGTGTCTAGATAAAACATAACGATGATGACAATGAGTATTTAGGAATGACTGGATTAGAGATGGATGACCAAACTCTCGCAAAGACCTGCGGATTTTTGAGGTTATGGAATTCCTATAATTGTACCTAAAAACTGAAATTGTCGTTGCAAAATGTAAGAATCGAACGATTGGGTCTGGTATTAATTTCCAAAGTAAAGGATTATATTTGTAGTTGTTTAGGATACATAATCTACTCCTAATAAGGGATTAGGTTAATGATTTTCTCTTTTTAGTCCTAGGAATAAAAATATTCTTTCTAATCTTTAGTATACTAAGTTACTCCAATAGTTTTAGTGAGGAATACATTAAACTTCATTTGACAATTTTGGTATTTGATAATAGTTGATACTGTAACTATTGTTAATACCGATAACGTGGTAGAAATTTGCCAATTTTTTCTTGGACTGGCCATTCCCCCAATCTATGCCTTTAACATGGTAAATAAGAATGTTATATAAGAATTGTACAAGAAATGTTTTCATTTCTACCAGGGTAGCGGTAGCTAGACAAATAAATTGTTGGGTAATTAATACTCATTTCATTTGGATAGTAGTTGCAGACTAATCTGATAGCAAAGTATTCAGATTTCTGCTGATCATGCTGTTATATCAATACAAACAAATATGCCATTATTTATGTATAACTATCAAATTAATTTGTTACAAAAAAAAATGACTGATTTTATTATGAGATTTATTTTCAATAACTAACTTTCGATAATATAACAAAATCCTTTTCTTAGAGCATTAAAAATACAATAAAATAATTGATACGTCTTCACAACCAAATTCGGAACTATGAATCAAGATCTATTGGTTCAAAAAATAAGAAATAATAGTTTTGGCCTACAAATTAATAAATACTAACGAATGTTGGACATTGGCGTACAAATTTTTTCCTCGCCGTTTCGAGTAACGGGTACACCTTTTCAAGAGACTAATTAAAGAGTGTCACTCCATTAGTCACTAATTTCTAGGCCAAACGTTATTTTTGTTATTAGTTCGTCAACAATAAAATACTATCTATTCGTATTGACCCAATATTTTGCAAAACATGTTACTAATTATGAAATAATCTAATAATGAATTAACCATACTAAATTAACTAGAAGATGTGAAATTTCAAAGAAATTCTTGGTATGAAATGTTTAGAGCATATTTCATTATAAAAATATCAGCAAAAACAAGATGCTTTCATCTTGGAAAATAACGCAACAAATTTAGAAGGGAAACGTCGATGAAGGCACGGGAGAAATATTACGGTATATCAACATCGTTTCTCTCCCCCGTAGCGTTTTTACGAAAATGGACGTTAAGGGAATTTTTACAACAATGAAGTTCGCAGCGCGAGATAACTGTCTGTTGAAGAGCCGTGCTTCATCCCCAGTGCAGCGTTTCTCGTTTACTCGCCCGAGATAAAAGTAACACCCCCTCGGTTCCTGTTATGGGCAGATATTTGGCCTCTTGGTGAAATTTCCCCTCTGCCACTTGAAAGTAGGGAATCGACCCTCGACACGAAATACCCGTACCCCCAACCTTTTCCAACTTTTTTCCTTACAACGATGCGAGCCATTGTTCTGGGATTGTAGCGGATAGTGGCATGAAGGGGCAAAGGGGGTTCTGGGGTGATGTCGGAAAACCTTGGGGTGTGATGTCGCACTTGCGGAACTTTGTTCTTGTTTCCCCACTACAAGAGTTAACGAGCAAATAGGAGTTCCAATTATCGCCTCCCTGCGGCTGAAATATTTACGGTTTTATCGAGAGGTTACTCACTCCAGGAATCACTTACGTGCCCGCGCGTTACCGGAATTCTTGAAATTTTGAGCAGTTACAAGCGCCGCCGTCAAGTATTTTAAATATTTCGATAAATTTGAAGAACATTTCAACAGGTTTCACATTCTCAGTCGGGCGAATGTAAAATGTTGCTATTTAATAGGCGCCAACATTCATTAGCACCTTCATTTTTGTCTCATTATACAGCGTATATGTTACAAGGAATACATACAGTTTTCATGATTCAGTCAGATACATGGCATATTTAATTGAATAAGAATTACTTAGATGGTATTTATTAACATATTTGTAAACTAATCTTATTATCTGAAGCTAATTAATATCTTATGTATTACCAATAATGTTCGATTCTATCTAAAATTAAAAGAGTATATTTTAACCTTTTAACCCGTTTCATCCTGAAATAGCATAAATTTTCGCCGTTTTTAGCTAAATAATTTTCATAGAAAGGGTGAATCAATGTTTATATAAGTCCATGTTTTATAGGTTCCAAGTCTTCTCTTTCTGAATCTGAAGTCCATTTTCGAATATCTTTAGTCGTTTTCCAATATGGCACCCAGAATGGCAAAAACCCCGAAAAAATAGTAATTCCTTAAATTGAAATCCTTTTTTTTATAGAAACTGTAGTCCAATCGACTCCTACTTTGAAGTCTGGTGGATTTGTTGCATCAAAAGATAGTTTAATGAACATCCTAGAATTCGAAATGGTGGCTTCAAAATGTCGTCATTTTTAACAAAGTTATCATTATTCAGTTGTAATATACAACATACAATAAATGAACATACAACAATACCAAAATAGCGAATCGAATATGGCGGTAAAAAATGTGAAATTTTTATAAATTTTTATACAAATGTGTTTTGAGTGGTTTTTGAGGTTCCTGATCACAAATACGTTGTCAGATTTGCTAAATTCAAAATGGAGGATCCAATATGGCGGACAAAAATTCAAAACTTTATTTCATTAATTTTTAGACACGATTATTATCATTTTGATACGATCATCATTTAATATTATTACATTTCAAAAGGACTACTGGTCTATTGATCATCAATAGTGACATGAAATTACTTTTTCAATAGTGAATGAAAAGTACTTCTCCTCAACGTTTATTTTCGAACCGCTGACAAGGAATTCGTGATTAGAAAAAAATTGAATATAAAATATCCACTAACGAATTCGTTATCTGGAGAACTCAGAAACCCCCATATATAAATTTTCGAATCAATTCTAAATTCTAAAAATCTAACGACGGATTCATAGTCCAGGATCTCAAAAGACCCCAAAACGCATTTTTTATAAAAATATCAGTTTCTACCGCCATATAGCATCCGCCATTTTGAATTTTGAAAATCTGACAACAAATTTGGAACCTCAAAAAACTACGTATGCTCATTTTTACAAAATTTGATAAAAGTTTTGCATTTTCGCTACCATATAGTGATCACGAAAACCCCTCCATTGTATGAAAATTCATAAAAATATTTTACATATGAAATTTTTTACCGCTATATTGGTCCACCATTTTGAATTTTGAAAATTTGAAAAGTGACTCATGACCGAGGATGCGGAAAATCATCTTTTATCAATTAGTATTGAATGTATATTCATTTACAATTAAGTATTACAACTGAATAATGAAATCTTTGTTGAAATTCTAGGATCCGCATTACACTATCTTTTGATGCAACCAATTACTCCACAAGCCCTACATGTAGGAGTCGATTTAACTACAGTTACATATAAAAAAAAAGGAATTCAATTAAAAAATTACTATTTTTTTTAGTCTTTTTGCCATTCTGGGCGCCGTATTGGAAAACGATTAAGTAATGGACTTCAGATTCAGAAAGAGCAGACTTGAAAGCTATAAGACATGGAATTATATAAAAATTCATTGACCCTTGTTATGAAAATTATTTAGCTAAAAAACGGCGAGAATTTATGCTATTTCAAGACGAAGCGGGTTAATTCCCAAATGTACAAAATTTCTTTGACAATATATTTTAGTATTTAAAATCCACGAGAAAAATTTGACGCTAATCATTTCCTGTTGGTCAATAGGCATTCGTTCTAATGGTGCACGTCATTTTCAAATATTGAATTAAAAAAGTTATATACGTTTAAAAAAAAAACATGAAATTTTTAGGTTTCATTTTTAATCGAATTTTGTTATGGATAATCGCGTTAGCATACTCCTAAAAGTAACAAATATCCTGTGAAAAATGAATTTGCCGTCAGATAATTGTATTTTGGAAAGTAACAATTCCAAATCAGTTTTTGAAAATAAAAAATGGCCGTTCTAATATGTCAAACAAACATGTTTAAGCTAGATCAGATTCACCTGAAACTTATCGTATTGTCGTTTTTCGGGAATTTTTCCAAATTCGTACTGCCTGACAACAAATTAACCTAACCTAACCCAACGACTACAGAACCTGCCTAGACCTTGCACCTTCGTTTTATAGTTGGGTGTATGCTCCCGAAGTTACGACATTTTACATGCCTCCAAGTCATTGTACAGTCCGCAATTTTTTCAATTTTTTCAATTGGTTATTTTTGCGTGAAGTTTGCTTATACATCTGACAATGCTCTGACAGGTCCTCAAAATTGGGATAATTGTCCTCAAATTGGGATAATATTGTCTTCAAAATATAAAAACAACGCGTTTCGTGCATTCATTTTTGAACATAAACTTTGTACCAAAACATGTTTGAAACAAAAATGATACAGAATTAAATGTTCGTCATATTTTCGTTTTTTGGGGAACGATTTTCCGGGAAAGGAATTTCCCGAGAAACGACTTTTCAAGGAAACGATTTTCCAGGAGAACGATTTTCCAGGGGAACGATTTTTCGGGGTATAATTTTCAAGGGAACATATATCCGACCACCGCCGGAGAATTGATTAAAGAATGTTTTAACATCTACATATTCTTTTTACCAATTTATTTAAACATGTCGAGAAATATTATTAAACGTTATTTAAAGGACTATAACTGAGAATACTAAATCACAATAATTAGTAAAGAAAATATGTAAATGTATAAATAATGTATAAAAATATGTAAATAATGGAATTAATAAAGAAAACGTATATAACCATCAAGTTAGTTAATAGTTAATAAGAACTGGGTGTTCAAATTCAACGAAAAAAGTAACGTTTCCGAGCTCAATTTCTAGATATGAACTAATGATTAGTAAGAATATACTTTACGACGTTAATTCTAATTTATTAAGATTATTAAGATTAATTATAACGTTTATGATGATTAATTCAAATTATTGTAAACAATTTTATTGATATCTTTTATTAATATATTTATGAAACTTATCTTTTTCTGTTTCAGGTGAGTAAATCTTAAGGCCAGATGGTTGTAAGTTCATTTAAAAAGAGATCAGGTAATTCACTAATTTTATCAGTTTTAATTATTTTGTTGTAATTTAAAATTTGTAGAAATACCCCTACACTTTTTTTTCTTATTTTCATACCCGAACATTTTTTGTATTATGTAATAATGTTAATTAATATTAGTTATGATTTTCGAAATCATTTTTAATGGAGAGAATGTGTGATACTTCTTAGAAAACTCTAAATGCTTATAACCTTCGTTGGGATCAAAGTTGATCACTTTATTGAATACAGAACAAAACAACTTTCAAAAGGAAAATAAAAAATAGAACCAACTTTTCTATCAAACATTTAATACGAGCGGGTTAAAAAACCGGCAAATCAAAAAGCCGACTGTCATAAAGCCGACACATACAAAAATAGACACATCGACGAACGGACAGTGATTTTTTGAATTGTCGGCTTTTTGATTTCTCGTTTTTTCGACCCTCACCCTGTTTCATTAATCGTGAATATTGATATTCATCAATTTTTTCATAAAAATGAGATGCATTTAAGCATGTGAGATATTTACGTCTCAAATATTCACTCATTCACAAAAACATAATATAAAGTACAAATATTCCAATTAAATTTAATAATAGCTTTATTATTAATTATAAAATAATTTACAATATATAACCTCCACTGAACAATTAAAAATAATTCTGATGCATTTTTAACTGCAACAAATTTTTCATATTTATTAATAACTCTTAATCACATTTACGAATTTACTTCCCTATATGTGCTATTTCATGCAATCGGCGAAATTGTTGAAAAGGAAAGCTTTGTAAATAATAAATAAATATTTTTTACAAAATTTCGTGTATTATTAAGTGTTTCTCTTAATCTGTTATTCACATCGTACGTAAATAATTGACGGTTTGATGCATATTTCATATTACAAGATTATATTGTGGAAATTGTTTAAATATTTAAAATCATGTCTGGCGTAAATAAATGTATTGATGTACTAAACAGTCTTCGATATTTTTTGAGGGGATTATAACGTTTCGAATAAAGTAAATAAAAATATTCATCAGGAAATTCGAATATTATGCAATTATATGAGTTACGGAGAAATAAATTAACATGATACTAACGAAAAAAAATAATTAAATTGATAAAAGATCTGATATTTCCACTATTCATTTATTTTTCTCGATGTCGACTGTTGTATTTAGTTTTTTCAATACTAAGCTATTCGAAAATAGTATATTGTGTAAGAAGGGAGCAAAATAGGTGTTTGTCGACCAGTTCGAGGTGCAAAAATTCAAATGAGTCTGCAAAGAACTATTCTCCCTTGCTGCACATATTATTTTCTTATCTACGAGTGTACTATTTAGATATCTACAGTACCGCTCAAAAGTATGAGCTCACCCTTGCGGAATTTTGGCTAAATTAAAATGTTGATATCTCATCGCCAAGTTAACGTACGGGAAAAATAAAAAAAAGGGAATTAAAGAGGAGACTTTCAACTTCTCAGTCGCGGTAGTTTCATTTCTACATATACATTTGTCTACGAACTATACTCGATTTACGAAAGTAATTTTTTCGTATTATTTTTTTCTTTTTCAGTCAGCTCGCATTTTTTTTAATATGATTGCAGGAGAAAAGTACAACATGTGATCAAAAGGTAATCCTTTCAGCTTTAATTTTTATCTTCGGGATTTTGTCTAATATTTTTTTACAAATACTTATTCAATTTTGAACAAAATAATGTCATTTTTTTTTAAATCTGCTATATCTCGGAAAACTGACGTGATATAAAAAATGTTTAAGGAACAAAAAGTTTCATTTTTTAATTATCTATTGGCTGAAATTTTTTCAAATTTTTAGAAGGAAATTTTTTTTACCGTATTTTGTCGAGTTTAACATTTTTTGTGTAACGATCATTTTCGGATGCAAAGTTGCATTTAAACTATGCTCAGTTTGCGATAGAATAATTCATGTGCAGGGTTTATAAATGAACAACAACAACAACAACAACAACAACAACAACAACAACAACAACAACAACAACAACAACAACAACAACGTTACATAAGTTAATTGAAAGAATGCCTCGAGTTCGTAAAGCAGTGATAAAAGCGCGTGGCGGTTTTTTTTGAAGAAAGCAAAATTTAATAAATATGTACATATATATATATATGTGTACATACATGAATATGCATGTATATACATGAATACAAATGTTTATATTTTTGATGTATGTTGAAATAAAGTTCATTGTACATGAATTATTCTCTCGCAAACTGAGCATAGTTTAAATGCAACATTGCATCCGAAAATGATTGTTACACAAAAAATGTTAAAGTCGACAAAATACGGTAAAAAAAAATTTCCTTCTAAAAATTTGAAAAAATTTCAGCCAATAGATAATTAAAAAATAAAACTTTTTGTTCCTTAAACATTTTTTATATCACGTCAAGTTTCCGAGATATAGCAGATTTAAAAAAAATGATATTATTTTGTTCAAAATTGGATAAGTATTTGTAAAAAAATATTAGACAAAATCCGGAAGATGCAAATTAAAGCTGAAAGGATTACCTTCCGATCACACGTTGTACTTTTCTCCTGCAATCATATTTAAAAAAATGGGAGCGGATTGAAAAAGAAAAAAATAATACGAAAAAATTACTTTAGTAAATCGAGCATAGTTCGTAGATAAATGTATATATAGAAATGAAACTACCGCGAAAGTCTCCTCTTCAATTCCCTTTTTTTATTTTTCCCGTACGTTAACTTGGCGATGAGATATCAACATTTTAATTTAGCCAAAATTCCGCAAGGGTGAGTTCATACTTTTGAGCGGTACTGTATATTGCGAAAGAAAGTAGAATTTTGTGCTTAGATAGTGAGAAACTTAATTTGCTCCCTAGGGAGAGAAAGTGCTAATTTGCACTCAGGGTGTGAGAAATAATCTTCTGAGATTTATTCTCTTAGTATATATTTGTTTTTTGACAAATTTTGTATAGTTTGAACAAATTTTTATAACGCTACAAAAAGTTGAAATAGGAGCTACGTAAGCCATTCATTTATTATTGTTTTTATTTAAGCATTTATTCAGTATTCTTTTTGAAATTAGATTAGACAGTTAATCTATTTATCTCCATGCTCAATTTAGATAGTTTTCTAGCAAAACCAGTGTTGTATAGTTATTGTCTAGTTGCAGACTAATTACAGAGTATATATATATTTTTAAAATATACTAGGGCTTGTTTATAAATTATACTAACTTAGTTGGAAAGCAGACTGTATAAAAAACTGAATAGAATTTCTAGGGATCTATTGTCTTTATTATATCGCAATAAAGATGAAAATTTAATGAAATATAATCAAAACTTTGTAAGGTGTCATATTTCGGAGTCATTCAAATTATAATAGGATAATACAATATACTTATTTAAAAAACACTTATTTTGCCTGCGGTCCTATTTCACCTATCAATTTTGTGCAATCGTATTAAACCGTACAGCATTTTTTTATCCTTTCGTCGACGCTAGATTTTGGCAGCCCAACATCGGATCACTGAAAGGCAGCAGAAAATAAAAAACTTGTACAGACAAAAGATTTAATATTATTTTCAGGTTTACATGCGTCTAATCCTGATCGAATCGCGCCTCGGGCTTTTAGCTCTCCAGTTTGTTTCCCGCAAACATACACGAATTACCGCCGCCACTGTGGCAAAAACAAAAGTGATGAAAAAGTAAATTGAAATCGAGGGAAACTAAGATCCGATGAATACTAAACTGCACATGTGTACCTTTACTAGTGATGCCTCGACAACTTTCTGCAGCTTTTATTTTTAACCCTTTAGTCGCATAAAATGTTACGAATATACGACATGGTCGATTACCTGGAGCGAGAGGCGTGTTACAACTGTAACCTGTCCTGTGACTATGGAAGTTCATTCGATACTATCAAATCCTGTCTGTTTTAAATCTCGGAATGCAATATGCTCGTGATATACCCTCGACGTATTTTTCATTGTATTGCTTTCCCATACACTACGCTTTGATTTTGTGTTAAAACCTGGAAATAAAACGCGAGTGTATATACTCGTCGAGTAAAAAATAGAAATGTACCATTTTTGCCATAATAAACGCTCTATTTTCGCTAGTATAATAAAATAAGGTTATTTCATATTCTGTATTTTTTAGTTGATACTGGGTTGTTTTTAATAGTCTATAAAAAATATCTTTTTTATGTGAATGTGATCTATGTCAAACCTTCCTGAGTAATTGTTTCTGGCATTTTAATTGAAAATAGTTGCAATTCGGCCGCACGAGAAATAAAATATAATAGTCATATTTGTATATCGCATATAACTTTTTAATGAAAATATTTGTATAAATCGCAATATCCCTGGAGTATTACATATTTTTGGAATCGCTGAATACGAATCTAAACTCCATTTTATTCCATGAAGTCAGTAATTTCTTTCTAATCTAAAACAGAGGCAGACAACAATTAGTAAATATTGGCGAATTTACTTAAATCTTGTCACCGTCCGAACCCTCTTATTGTCTGCTAGTCGGGACCGGGGGGTAACGTTATCTCTCTTAGTGTCTGTCCCCACTCCCACCCATTTTCTGAGGAAATGCTCTCTAGAAAGGTGAAGGATTAGGAGAAGCAAAATCATAATAACACAGTTCTCACAACAAACAATAACGGGTTTTGGAAAATTACGGAGGAAGACAATAAAGGATTCGGACAGTATATTTCATTTTTACCAAATTTCGTATCTAAGAGTTATTGAGACACTTATTACCAATATAAGGTCAATTTTTCAAAATAAAAAATGTCAGTTGTTTTTCATTGATTCTTTTGTGATCCAGTATAATTACTGAACGCCGATTAAATAAAGCATAAATGTTAACATTACGGAAGCTTTTTCCGAAAAATTTATAAGACTTCTAAAACAAGATTGTCCAATGAAATCATCACAATATTTATTAACCTTTATTTCAGAAACACAGAGAAATATCCTTTAAAATGTTACCAAAATAGTCAGTTTTCCTTATCTATCAGTAAAAATACTTGAAAGTTTTCCACATGTCAAAAATCTAAAAGTTGGCAGTAATTTTCACTGAATAATGTTTTTCCATGGATAATTTATCATATAAATCTCCTTAATTTTCAAATATTCGTTGAAGACATTTCAGTGTACTTTTTTCGTTAATATAACTGCAGTGTACAAACCGAGTTTGAGGCTTTCGCAATTTACAGTAGACAATGAGATCCGATTTAGATGCGGTGAGAATACGTTTAACTATACTCGAGCCTCGGCGTGTGCGGAGAGGATGAGACAGGTTTAACAATTATAGCATTCCCATATTTGCGTAGTTTGGAAATCCACTCAAAATGGAATGTTATTTATAATATATATCATGTAAGCAAAATCCTGAAATGGAGAAGCGGACTAATGAGAAATGCATTCGTAATAATAATACACCCATACTTGCGTGCTAATATCTCATTGGTCTGGTAATTACTTGATTGTTATTGATCGATATTTGCAGGAGAATCACACTCATAAATTTTCTAATGAATATATTTTATATGATCACAGTACCACTTAAAATCATAAATTTTTTTAGAACATTAATATTCTCTGGTATAGAATTCGAGACAAATATTACAATTTAAATTAAGAATGCGGAGAAAAGTTATTAAATATTTTACCATTCCACATGGTAATTTTTAATAGAACCATTAGGTCATGAAATTGTTACTATTCAGCCAGTAAAAATTAGAAAAATAGTCATTTTTAACAGAAATAATTTTCTCCATTCTACAAAGACTTCCCAAGCTTACCATCTGGTATGGTAAAATTTCGAAGAAAAATGTTCTAGTGTAGCCATTCAATATGAGGTATATTCACTTTGGACAATCAGTGCCCATGAAGCTAAAAATTACCCATAAATAAATTCAACTCTAGTACTCGGCTATAGTGAATCAACTAATCTATTGCAGTTACTTTTTATATTGACAATTATGTTTGCTACCATTACAAATTATGTTTTGTTGTATTATTATTCTATAGTATTATTTATAACGCTATTTATAAAAACTAAAATTTAGATTTGAAGTTGAAGTGAAAAAAATTTTCGACACTTATGCATTTTCTTTTTTGAAATAATTTTATGTCTATTTAATATAAATCTAAATGGCAAAAACTGTAATTTCTTCTAGTGTAATACGTTTGGTTTATGATAACTGGAGGTATGTAAAATAACGAAATCTATTAGTTAACTTTTTTACAACAATCTTTTAGTTACAACCATCTCATATTGTTAAATAAAATTCTTTCCTACACAGTAACCGTTGTTTCTTGCAAAAATCATAGTATTACAGTACTATATATTGGTTGTACTTTCAGAATCTATATTGTTGGGAGGGGGGAGGGGTGGTATATAGTAACTAAAACGAATATTTTTCTCCGTATAGATATGATAAATAGAGATAGTGAAATATCAAAATACGCCCAAAATCTTTCTGATCGGAATTACTTTTTTTTATGGGATACGGTACGCTTAATACTAATTAAACTAAAAATCAAAACACTTCAAATTCTGAAACAGTAGGTGAATGTACTATATGGATTTAAAAAATCGGAAAATCAGATTCATCCATAGAGGGCTTTTTAATTGTTACTAACCAATTCTATTAACAATTGGAATTTTAAAATTTTCGGCCCGAAACGTATGGGTTAGATTTTTTGCATAATTCTAAATAAAAAATGAAATTTTGTCATAAAACGTATCTATATTGAAAGTATAAAACTTGTCAAATGAAAAAAAAACTGGTTTCGGTATTTTTTATCTCCAAAATATGCATCTTACAAATTTTAATTTTTACAGATTTTAATTGTTTAGATCGAGAAATATCATTTTCAAAGTCTGTTTGAAAATTTGAATTTTTTTACTTTTACTACATGTACGACAATAAAATATTGATATAAGATGTCAAAACTAATTTGGCAGACAGGATTTCTCCTGTTAAAACTGTCGAAAACAAAAAAAAGGCTCTGAAAACGTATGTCAGTAGCTGTTTCGAACTAAAATTAGCATAATCTCAAAAAGGTTTAATAAATATTTGTACTGGTACTAGAATAAGTCACCACGTGTATTTGCCTCTTCGTTACTTTGTCAAATAAATAGACATTTCGCGAACCTGAAAGAAGGATTTGGGCATAAACAAAGAAAATGGAAGACGTTTTTATCTTTCACTCCTTTTTTACCCCTTAAACCATCCCAAAAAAGGATTGAAAAATAACTATACATCCCAACAAAATGCTGTTGCCCTATAAGTAAGAGTCGATTCTTAAATGATTCTTGCTCCAGAATCCAAATATGACCGCCAAAATTATCAATTACCTATAGTTTTTTGAGATATTGTAGGTCAAAGAGGTAAAAAAATCAATTCTAGAAATTTTGAGCATCTATTCAAAGCTCAGAAAAATGCTATTGACCGACTAGAGAGATTCAATTCTGATTTTTCCCGCAGAATTCACATATGTATGCCAGATTGAATTGCACTTACTTTATGCCCAAATTCAAGAGGAAACTGGGCAAAAAATTGTGATTTAGGATATTTTCTTTCTGTTTTTCTGGAAAAGGAAGTAAGCTGATAAGGCGTTTGAAGTGATCCGAATTTCAAATAATTCGTCGGACATATTCTATCCGCCATTTTATATTTCGTGATTTTTGCATCGCATTCTGTACTATGGATATGAAAAATGCCCAAAAACTATATTTTACCCCTTTTACTTTCAATTTCGTGAAAAATTAGATCCACAACAATATTTTGGGGTACATAGTTGGATCCTGAAAATTCCTGAAATCGGAATTTTTACTCCTTTGATTTTCAATATCTCAAAATTAGAGCCAACTGGATATTTTGGAAATCATATATGGATTCTGGAACAAATCCTACCAGAATCGACACTTACCGATAGGGCAACATGAAATTCTTACATTTTTGTTTGGCTGCGTGTTATCCTATTCCAGGTTTAAAAGTACATATGTTTGGAACAATTCATAAAAATGTCAGATCTTCCTGAAATTCTTATAATTAAATATTTCTCCCAAAATCGTATCCGTAAGTTCGAAAAACTCAAGTTTTGTGTTATCTGCGCGCTCTAATAAATTCTAGCCACATCGAAATTTTGGAAAAAATATACCCTTAATATAGTCTTAAGATAAAAAAAATTATTGCATTTCTATGTGTAATTTATAATTTAAGCTAGTTTTAAAGAATTTCGAAATTCTGATAACATTTTTTACTTATACATTCTCCACTTCATGCAAATCACATGATGAAACTTTTTTTTTTCAACAGTAGACTATTTCAGTCGTGTATTTCCCTCTATCCCCTCTTATATCGTCATCTGCATAATAGTAGTTCCAAGACAATCCGGAGTCTTTAAACTGCAATAAACAACGATTGAATCGTCGAGTGTAATAAGGGGGTATTTCGAAGCCTCAGGTCCTGACCCTGAAAACAATAGAAAAACTCTTTACCGGAGGATATCAGATTTCGGATTAACCTTATTGCTTCCGGTGATTAAATCTCCTCCTGGACTTGCACGAAAAATGCTGGCGGTTTGGCACACGTGCAACTTTTTTATTTTCGGTTGAAATAAAACTACGGAATTCCTGCGGTTAAAAGAAGTCACCACAGAAAATTAAAACGAAATCTTTAAGTATTTTTATATGATTTTTTTATATATGTTTTTCATTTGCATTTTTTAATTGCATAATATCATGTCGTCTGTTTCATTGTCGATTTTCACTTTTTGTAATCGTAACTTTTAAACGCTTAGCATCTACTATTCGGTCATGTTAAATAAAACTATTAATAAATTTTTGTGAATTAAAAAAAAGAATTAATATCTCGACAAATTACATCGATATAATTGTGAAAAAAACGACATTTTCTGTGCTATTACCAATAACCGAATCTCCTTCTTTCGGAAATTCTCTAATTTGGTCTTCATTTTCTGAAAAACCGTAAAATTATGAAACGAATTATAAAATATTTCTGTCATTTTACCATATTAATGGTAAATATTACCATAAAATGTTGGACTTCCGGTTGAGAGGTAAGCGCTTACGCACGTGTAGATTTTTGAAGAGAGCATAAAAGCTTTGTTTTTGTTGAGAGACTGTAAAGAAATTCCCTACGGGGAGATTTATTTACAGGAAAGAGCTGGGCAAAAAAGCAGCTCGCGTCCTAATCAGGCAGCGAGCTGAGAGTTGAAGAAAATACACCTGTCAAATTTCCAAGGGCATCCTAACCTCTTCCTGGCCAGATCGAGAGTTCACTAAACCGGCGAGTGGCGTAGTGGAGGAAGAAGCGGCGAGAGGCCAAGGGAGGTAAGGGGTAAAAACATTAAGATCGGTGTTTTGTCCGGCGAGGAAAGGCAGGGAGGATTTTTCTTTTTGGAGTTAAAAGAAGTACCGAACACGAGGCAAACGAGAAAAAGCGCGTGCGCGGGAAAGCGGAAGTGAAGAAGAGTTTCGGTCAAGAAAAGCGGGAAAGAGAATAGACGAAGGAGCACGCGCGAACAACGAAGAAGACGCTGAACGAACCGACAAGGGCAGGGAAGGGGATGAGTGAAACCACCGGAGAAAAGATAGAGAAAGAAGAGTCGCGGCTAGAGTCGGAAGAAGTAGGAGAAAGCCGAGTACAGAAGTGGTTAGAAAGTGGTGAGCAGTGGGGCGTCGTCAGTAAATCGCCAGCAAGAGTAGAGGAGAAGAAAGAGAGAGGCAACGAGAAGACAAGAAGACCAGGCAGACCGACGAAGGCGGAGAGCTTAGGTAGAGGTAGAAGGGATAGTTGTGGTAGTATAATATCGCTGATATCGAAGAGGGAAAGAGCGAGCGATTCCGACAGCGGGGAGGATAAAGACGAAAAGAAGAAACGTAAATTGAAGCAAGTGAAACAGACAGCACTGGTAACGGAGGAGAGTAATAAAAGCAGAAAAATGAAGCTATGGAGGAGGTGCTGAAGAAGCAAAAAAACGAGATAGTAGATGAAATGAGAAAGATGTTTAACCAACAGCGAGAACAAATTGTAAACGAGCTAAAGAAAGAGTTAAGGGAGGAAGTAAAAAGAGAAGTGAAGAAAGAGATGGAAAAGGAGGTAAATAAAATAAGAGAAGAAGAAAAAAATGCTCGGAAAAAGTTGGAGAGTGAGATAGCGTCTATGAAGAAGATGATAGAAGAATCGGAAAATAGGCGACAAGAACAAGAAAGAAGAGAAAGAAGAATGAACATCGTTGTGAGAGGGGAAGAAATAGAGGGTGGGAGGGCTACAGATGCGGTGACAAGGGTTTTTGAGAAAATGGGATTAAAAGAAAGGGGAATTAAAGTAAAAGATGCCTTTAAGTTAAAAAGTAATGAAGAAGATAGTTTGATTTTAGTTAAATTATATAGTATGGATGAGAAACGTGTGATAATGGAAAATAAAAACAAACTGCGCGGAAAAAAAATATATGTGGATGATGATTTAACGAAGAATGAAAGAGAAAGGCAGAGTGCATTGAGAGTATGGGCAAAGAGTGAGAGAGAGAAAGGAATGAAAGTGAAAATAGGGTTTGGAAGAGCATGGATGAATGGTCGAGAATATGTATGGAATGAGGAGAGCAAATGTATGAATGAGAAAAATTTCTAAAAGGTGCCTTCACAGAAAGAGAACAAGAGAATAAAAGAGAAGTGAAAGAAGTGAGGAAGGAAGTAAGAGAGATAAACAAAGTGAGGGCGGGAGGGTAAAGAAAAAGAGAGTGAGGGGGGTGGTATGGAATGTGGCGGGGTTAAAGAAAAAAGAAGAGGATTTTTGGGAGTATTTAAAAGGGTTCGAGGTAATTGGTCTGACAGAGACGTGGATAGATGAAATGGGCTGGGAAAAGATAAAAGAAAAGATGCCAGAGGGATGGAAGTGGAAATGCCAGCCAGCAAGAAGAGAGAAGGTGAAAGGGAGAGCCAGAGGGGGCATTATAACAGGTGTGAGGATGGAGCTAGATGAGAAAGAGACTAGGAGTGAAGAAAGGGAGGGGATTCAAGAAAGAGTTATTGAGATAGAGAAAGAGAGATGGAGGGTAGTTGTAGTATACAATAGGGAAGGAAAGAAAGAATTGCTAGATGAGGTGAAGGAAATTATTAAAGAAGAAGAGGAACAGCTATTGGTTCTGATAGGCGATTTCAATGCTAGAATAGGAAAAGAGGGAGGATGGGACAGAGGAGGGGAGGAAGGAATAGAAGAAGGAGAGGAGAGAAGTTCAAAAGATGAAATAAGAAACAGACAAGGGAGGGATCTGATCGAGATGATAGAAGAAAGGGGATGGATGGTTCTAAACGGAGAAAAATATGGTGATGAAGAAGGGGAGTGGACGTACGAAAAGGTGGAAAAGAAATCAGTTATAGATTATGGAATAGTGAACTGGGAGGCATGGCAGAGAGTGGAGAAATTTGAGGTAGGATGTAGGGTGGAATCAGACCACCAGCCGTTGATATTTGAAATGAGTAACCTTTATATAAGAAAAGAGGAGTTATATAGAGAAGAGGAGATGATTCAAGATTGGTCAGAGGAGGTGTAAAGGAGTTTAGAGAGAAGATGAAGGAGATAGAATGGATGAGGAATGGAGTAGAAGAAGAATGGAAGGAGGTAGAAAGAGAAATAATGAAGGCGGTTAAATTAAGAAGAAAAGGAAAGGGGAGACAAATTGGATGGTGCCCGTGGTGGGATAAAGAGTGTAAAGAGAAGAAAAAGGAGGCAAATGGGATGAGAAGAAGGTATAGAAAAGATCGACAGAAAGGATATGATGATTATATAAAGTGTAGAAGAGAATATAGAAGATTATGTACGAAAAAAGAGGATGAGTACAGCAAAAAAGAGGAAAAGGAAATAGAGAACATAAAGTCGGAAGCAGAGGCTTGGGAATTCAATAAAAGAGGAAGGAAAAAAAGGGAGGGGATATGTAAGAAAATAGAAATGGAGGAGTGGGAAAGGTATTTCAAGAATATCTTAGGAGGGTTAGAGGAAAAGACGAAAGCTGGGAAGAGAAATAAAGAGGCAAATAGAAAGGAAGGAGAAGGGATTAGTCAAGAGGAGGTAAATATGGGAATTAAGAGATTGAAAAGGGGAAAGGCAGCGGGATTGGATGGGATAAGAAATGAAGTGTGGAAAGAAGGCGGGGAAAAGATTAGGGAAAAGTTAGGGAGGATAATAAATTCAGTGTGGGAGGGGGAAGGGTTGCCGGAATATGGAGAGTAGGGGTAGTCGTACCAATTTGGAAGAGAGGGGATAAAAAAGATGTAAGTAATTATAGAGGTGTCACACTAACAAGTACGGGGTACAAACTATATGCGAATATACTGAACAAGAGATTAGTGAAAGAATTGGATGACAACGGAGGCTGGTGTAGGTCACAGGCAGGTTTCAGGAAAGGAAGGGGAACAGTGGAGAATATAAAAATTTTGAAGCATATAGTGGGAAAAAGATTAAAGAAGAAAGAAAAAGTTTACGCATTGTTCTTAGATCTTAAGGCGGCCTTTGACAAAGTGGATAGGGAAGTATTATGGGAAATGATGAGAAAAAGGGGGATAAACGAAGGCATGATAGATAGAGTAATGGAAATCTACGAGGTCACGAGTTGTGTAGTAAAAGTGGGAGGAAAAACGTCAAAGGAATTTTGGACAGAACAAGGGGTAAGACAAGGATGTCCGTTAAGTCCAACGCTTTTTAACATTTATATAGCGGATATAGAAGAAGAGATGAGAAAGGGAAGGGGAGGAGTTAGACTGGATAAGGATAAAATATGGACAATAGAATATGCGGATGATATTGTAATGGTAGCTGAGGAGGAAGAAGGGCTAAGGGATATGATCAGAAGGGTGAAAAGGTATTTGGAAGGGAAAAAGTTAGAAATAAGTCCGGAAAAGTCAAAGGTCATGGTATTTAAATATCCGGGAGGAAGGGAAAAGGAAAGATTCTGGTGGTGGGGAAATAAAAGGTTAGAAGAGGTGAAAAAATATAATTATTTAGGATACAAAATGGTCAATAGCGGAGGAGATAAAGAACATATTAGAGAGAGGGTACGAAGAGCGAGAGTGGCGATGGGGTGGGTGTGGAGTTTTGGAGAGAGGAAATTTAAGGGGGATGTAAGATGGAGGCTAAAGCTTTTCGATAGTATTGTTAAGGGTATCTTATTCTATGGAGTAGAGATATGGGGTTATAAGGAATGGAAGGAGATAGAAGCGATGCAAGAGAGATACTTGAAGTGGGTATTAGGGTTGGAGAGGACGACGCCAGGATACATAGTGAGGGAGGAATTAAAGAGAAATAAATTAAGAGTGGAGACAGGATGGCGAGCGGGAAGGGGGGAGGAAAAAATACAGAAAGGAGAAGGAGGAGAGCTCGGAAAATTATGCATGCTGGAGAGAAGGAAGGATGAAAGGAAAAGAGAAATGAAAGAATGGTCAAGGGAGAGTATAGAAAGAAGAGATTATATGTGGAGAGTAGGGGAAAGTGAGGTAAGCCTAGAGGAATATGGGGAAAGCAAATGGGATAGGGTAAGAGAAAGGGATATCGAGGTGGATGAGCAAGAGAGAGGAGAAATGGTAAGAAGAACAAGATCATGCAAGAATTACGAAAGGACAACGGGAATACCAGAGTACATAAGGAGGAGTGCCAGAAAGGAAGGGAAAAAGTTGGTAAGGATAGCAAGGTGGAGATGTGGAAATGAAGAGAGAGGGAATAAGTATTGGATGAAGGAAGAAGAAAGAAGATGTAGATTGTGCGGGAAGGAAAAAGAAGATGTACAACATCTGAAGAGAAATTGTGATATGGTAGAGGAAAAACTAGGAAGAAACTTCGAGTTGCTAAATGAGGATGGCAGAGGATATGAATGGATGGAGAAGATAGAAAAATTAAGAGAGGAGAGAGAGAGAGAGAGAGAGGGGGAGGGGGAAAGAGAGTGCGAATGACAAAAATTGAAGTGATGTAAAAATGGGAAAGGAAAAGAATGAGTAAACGAGAGAGAGTTAGTGAAATGAATGAATGATTGTATAAAGAAAAGTTTGAATGAGGAAGTGAATGAATGAACGATTGTGGTGAATAATTGAATAATTGAACGATTGTGGTGAATAATGAATGAAAAATTGAGTGAATGAAGGAATGGGAGGAATAATCGAGTGCGAAAAGAATTGTAAAACAAGGGAATGCGTAAAAGTGAATGAATATAAGAATGTAAAGGATGGGAAGTCCTAATTGTAAACACGCAAGTGAAGGCAATAAAGACACATACATACATACATACCATAAAATGTTCTCGTCATTAATACTTAATCGATTGGCCTTACTACTTAAATATAAAGGCCTGACTATATTTACAACTCTAAAAATGTCTTACTAATTTAATAGTAGCTCTAACTACTTACTTCTCTCGGTGCACAAGTTAGTTTTTTTACTTTATTCGTTGTTTAATCTTTGAGGAAAATGAGATATTAGTTATATATGTTCGTCGTTATACCTTATTTATGGTACTCTGCCAAAGATTAGTCACGTTGCTTAAAGACTCACCCAGCTGAAATATATGAAAATTACAACACTGATATTAACACATAACGCAGAAGAAAAGATATTTGAAGAATATAGAATTTGTACATAAATATTCTAACTAGTCTACTTGTACATGAATAATCTAACAAGTCTGATTCTAGCAACAGGGAGAATGTCTCCTTCAGATTTCGATGATATTAAACTGCTGCAGTCATGGGTAGATTATTTGTTTGCAGTTCCAATGTCCACAATCCGATATCCACTTCGTTCAGTGTGTTACATTAATGTACGATATTGTTACTTATTTCATAAATTTAATATTTTTCTGGTCTGGATTATACTACAGGTATGTATGTTCAGTAAGGTATATAATATTTTGTATGATACATAGAGTAGTTTTTTAGTTTTTTATCTGTGTAATCCTGATAGGCCGTTTGATAAAAACAATGAATAAGTGAGTTTACCGTGATCATAATTACTACTCTGTATAACATACTTTTACAACCATTTTGCAATATTATTTTGGACAGACAGAAACAAAAGAAATGCAATGCTCAAAATGAAATAAACTGAATTATACCGACAAAATTGGACTGACTATCAGAACCAAGAACCCGATAATATTATCTCGAAGGTTTTTGGTTTGATGAATCCGAATCTCACCTCTGAATCTGAAAAAAAACACGCCATTTTGCTATATTTAAGGCCATATATTAGGAGATCGAAAAGAATAATTTCAAAAAGTTTGCTAGGGTTTCTAAAAATAACTGGCCGGGGAACAAAGTTCCGAAAATCAAAACCCCGAAAGGCTAAAATTTTGATATTGCGTGACTCCAAGGTATTTTAATTTGCTTTCTTTTTGCCAATGCTATATCGAAATTTTGGCCTTTCGGTGTGTTGATTTTAGAAACTTTGTTCCCCGGACAAATAACTTTCCCTTTCAAAATTCATTTTAAAACAGATATACTGAGATAAAAGAATTGTTGTGGTTACTAAACATTTATTCCCCTAACAATGGGAATTGTCATTAGAGAAGTAACATTTCAGTTTATTAGACTAACAGTTCGGTTTGTTAGACAACGGTTCGGTTTGTTGAGACAAGAACAAAATTTGCTGATATATAATTCCAATACCATATATGTTTGTTCGGATAACAAACAGTATTAACATAAAGAAAATGAGGACATGACAAATGCAGGCAGAGAGAAAATAAAAACAAGTTTGTGACGAAATCGAGAAGGACATCAGGATTAACAGTAATAATAAATCAGAATAAGATTTCAGACCGTCATTTAAGATTAAACCTGCTACATATACATATGTATATGTGCGCATACATTAAATAAAGCTGAAAATCAGTATCACATAACCTAAAATTGTTACCTACAATGAAAAGTAAGTATAGGAGTGAATACTAATCATAGTTATAACTATTTGTTACATGCCTTAAATTGCAATTTTAAACAGTGTTCTCTTTTTCTTATCAAATTTATATTACTTTTTAAATTTTTAATTCAAAAGCAGGTACGAAAATATACAGTGTATACACTCTCAGCGACCTTCGCATCTTTTTATATGGCAATGCGCAGTAATGAACAAAAGCATAAAGCTGTTTGATCCACTATTTGATTATGTATACTTGCTGATATAAAATGATTTAGGTGATTTCAGGTGTTGTCGTTAAGAATATTTATTGTCGAATAATATATGGGTCATTTCACGTCTGATTTACGATAAAAAATTTAAATTCTGCGGATTATTTTTGCTCATATTCTAGAGAAAAAAATAAAATACACGTGTTTTTTTATTTTTGTATGACATCTAAAATTTTCGAGTTAAGATTTACCAAATAAATATGTCAAACATTTTTTTTTTCAATTTTTTTTATATTTCATCCCAATGCGTAGGTAAATGCGAAACTTTCATCCCAACAAATATTTTTTCTATATTGAAATGAATTTGAGTTTGAGAAAGTGGTACGGTTTTATAACATTGTAGACTTTGAAAAACCATAACTCGAAAATTTTAGATATCATATTAAAATAAAAAAAAAGATTTATTGTACTTTTTTGTCTAAAATATGAAAACAAAATGCCGCCGAATTCAAAATTTTGATTGCAAACCTGACGTGGAATGTCATTTGTATACACAATGTTAGTTATTCATATCAAGCAGAGATTTTTATTAATGCTTTAATTGGTAACATGTTTGCTAGCTATGTACATAATACAAAGTTTGACAGGTTTTTATCTAGAATTTGTATAAATTCGATCAAAAGAGCTTTGGCTGATTTCTGGAGTCGTTAACAGTGCAGATGCAAACATCTGATCATTTCAGTATAACTATAAAATCAATATTGAAAGTTTTTATACAAGGAACATTTTTGTCTCCTATTCAGTGTCGAGCAGTGAATTTGGTTAAACCTTTGATGTCGGTAACGGTTTCACTGATTTTATATGATCAAATGTTTTGATCCATAGTTTTCATTGTTTTTTTTTATATTTGGTGCAAAATGCTTTTGCGTGATTGTCAATGCAACAAAACACAATTGTAATAGTACCAAACAGAAATGTACATTTCAGAAACTAGGCGATAATCTAGCTTTGTTGATTCCGGATTACTTAACACAATTCTTTTTTTTTTCATATATAGTGATAAGCTCAATGGGATTTACAGTTTGTGAAGTCACTGAATAAGAAAATTAAGTTTGATTTCAAACATTGAAAATGTCTGATCCAATGCAGCGAACGAATTAAGAAAATGTTTTAGATTTTAAATCGAAATGTGAAAATTAATTTGAAATCTGATTTTTGATCCGTATTCAGTGCTAGATATTCTCCAGCAGCAACTATTAAGCAATTCCATTCTTAAATTTCTCAAAATTTGTTTGCCGTGTGCCATTTTAAATGTCTAAATTGTTTTGATACTCGTTTTCAGGGACTCCGCAAACTATAAACATCATTGTATGTATTACTATCTAGTACAGCAAATCAATTCCTACAGAAATATTAAATTGAACAATTGATTTCTCAAGCACAAGTTATGTTTTTTTACGTTTTATAATAGATTTTGAAAGAATAATATATCATTCTCCTAAACTGTGACGATATTTTTTAAAAACATACTACCTTTAATATAGAAAAATGTTTTGTGCGTTTTTACTTTAGAATACTCTAAAGCCTGGGATATTGGGGTTGTTTTGACATCAGATTCGGATTCAACATACCTTGAGATACTGAGGTTTTTCATCCATTTCAAAATTTTCGAACATTCCAGTTATCGTAATGAAATTTGCACTTGGATGAATCCTGTAACTTATTATTCTCATTCCTCGTGCGTTTACCCTTTTTTATTTTATGATCTTATATGGTATGTCTAAAAATTAAAAATTGAGTCGCATCAAGAAAAATTCGCAGGTAACGACGCATACGCGTGCATGCAATTATGCATGCGGAGGGAAATAATTTGCGATTGAAAGACCGGAACGCTGTTTTTACAGTGTTTTCTTTGCTTAGTGCGCATCTTCCTACTTCATTGTCCGCAAAGAATACACGCAGCACGCGAAACCACTTTATTCTTGTTTACAATGTACGCATATATTTACCAAGGTACACTCATCTCCCGCAATACGGATATATATACGTATACATTTTACATCGCAGCAGATACATTACGGCGCGTTTGGTATTTATGCGGATCACCCCTTAGAGTAAATTTCCGCTATATACTGTTGGCGCAACTCCATTAGTCAGTTAATGAACCTAGTGAGTATTAGTTAATGAACGTTATTGTCAATCTCATCATTTTAATTACGTTATACTCGCTTTACAGGTATTACGCACCGGCCCGTTGATTTATACGACTGTCGGTCACTGACCCACCGGACACGGCACGCCGAAATTTCATGAATTTCATTTCCATCCGATTTTGCATACAATTTTATAATAGCGCGTGAATCCTGTTTGCATAGAAAACATCGAAAATTGAGCATATCAGGGATAATATGAATATTTCGTAGCCGGAATAAGCTAAATTCGAAATTTATACATTTTTTAATAGGCTGGAACATTCATGATTCATAATAAAGTCTGGTTTCCATGATTGTTGGAGAATATCTAAGTAATTATTCATTTTATTTCGTATTAACATCACTAATATCGAATTACGCCATACGAGATATAATAAAAAATATTCCTCACAAGGCTATTTTGCTATCTGACTACTGTTTCCACAATAAAAATATCAAAATTGTTAAAAATATTTTATTAGATAACAATTACCCACCTTGGTTTATTAACAAATATGTAAGTAAACAAAGATTTTTTTCACACCTAGGACTGATAATAATAATGACATAAACAACAATAATGATAAAAAAATAATTGTATTTCTAGTGGTTATATTGAAGGATATTTCGAAATTCTTCGTTCTGGATTAAAAAAAGAACGTTTCCCAAATTGCTAGAGCAAATAATCCGATTACATCTATTATTAAAAAAGTTGTTTACAAATTGAATTGTAATAATTATGATGCATCTTATGTAGAACAATCCAAACGGCAACCTGGAATCCGTGTTTCTGAATAGATAATATTAAAAAATTAAACACAAACAATGCTGAACACTTACTAAATACGTCACAAGACTTCGATTGGAATAAGTAGTCAGTGTTATGGATAAACCATCTTTAGCAACAAGACAAGACAAAAATGTGCCTTATATGTCTGCAAAAAAATCCCCTGAACTAAATGTTATATAGTTGCTATAGAATTCTCACATCGAAAAATCGGTGGCACAAGCAATAAGAAAAAAATCTTTTTTACAATAGTTCGAGTGGTTCTTAATTATCGACTGGATATGTTTGATGTGCTTATTGTTATGTAATATGTAGAATGTTTATCGGCCTTATAAATGTGGATTGACAGTTGTTTTTCTTTGACTTCGACGTAAGATTAATTTAAACTTTTTCAGTGTCCGATGAATGATCGTGAAATGGTCTTGATATATTTTCGCGTGATGTCTACAACATTATATTCTGTCCGACATGATGTGTTTTTAAAAAGCTAACAATTTTTATTATTCACTATATAAATATGTATTTTTTTAATGTTTATGCTTTATTAATTGTGTAAAAAACGAGTGTAACGAATTGTTGTATAAAAATTCTATCCACAGTTCTGAAGATGACGACATAGATCGTTGAAACGTCAACATTAATTAATTAGTATTGTTTTTTATTATTTTGTTGACACGAGATGATCAACTGCTATTTCTTTCAAAAAGATATTCCTGTTAATATAGAATATATCTATAATATACCTCTTAACAATATATTGGTAAAAAATCATTGTATTGAATTTTTTAGTGAAATATTTCAGAAGTGATCTATTTAAAATATTTGATTAAATGGATTCAAATAATATATACCAATATGCGATAAAAAAATATTTTATATTACTCGCACGATAAGTTCAGCATACAAATACAGTTTATTATTTTAGCCTAAAGTTGTAAACAGAAAATAAAATACTTTTTTCTACTAGGAGTAGTAAGTAATTAATTGGTCAGCACCTGATTAGAATCGAACTATTCGTCTCTTCTGCGTCTGGCTTAGCACACAGCAGTTTCGTCGTGTTACAGTTCGTTATAAAAATTTTATATAATTAAACTCTGAAAAAAATTAACAAAACTACTTGCCATCTTGGATAATCCTACAAATTATTGGTAAATTTCAATATCTTTTTTTTGTGAATTAGTAACAAAAAATAAAAATCTATAAACAGTTTATGCTCACTTTTTTACTATAAAGTAATCAGATATTTCAAGGCTTATAGTGAACAAATATGATGGAATTTTTGCAACTTATTTTTTAAAAAATTTTTCGGTTCTTTTGTTGCGAAATTCACCGAAAGATTATATTTCTTTAAACGATGGAAAGTTTTTTTCGAAAAATTATTTTTGTAATCAGACGAGCGAGAAAGCTTCCATTAAAAATAAACTGTTAAAAAAAACCACCATCTACCTTATCGAGTAAGTAGTACTTTGTACTTCGTACTTGGTGAGTTCTCTGATGGATGTCCCAATTACGGATACTGGATTTTCGCAATAAGCGAAATTCAGATTACTTCGTTTAAATGACTTAAGATCTAAGAAATATAACAACGGCGTACAAGGCAGGTCAGTATCACAAAGCCTTGCTGATGACTCCAGCTGATACAGACCGGGATGAAACGCCAGAGAGAGGTTCTTTCCATTTTTAATGAAAAAAATCTTTCTCGCTCGTCTGATGACAAAAATAATTTTCGAAAAAAACTTTCTATCGTTTAAAGAAATATAATCTTTCGGTGAATTTCGCAACTCCTCTGATGTGGCAGACAAGTTTCTGACGTCAGGGGGCAAAAGAACCGAAAGATTTTTAAAAACTAAGTTGCAAAAATTCCATCATATTTGTTCACTACAAGCCTTGAAATATCTGATTAAAAAATAAAAATGTCCCATTGTTAACAATTTTTTATTTATTGCTGAAAAGGAAAAAGAACGTATATAAATAAATCGAAACCAAATTTTCATTATACCTATATAAAAATATATTTCAAGCCGAACAATTTCATTTTTTATTCGTTACTGTACGATAAATAGCAACCGAGTCATAGACATTTGACAATTTTCAGTTTCTTAACAATCCAAAATTTTGAAATATTCTCACACATCCCCGTTTTTAAAAATCTGTAACATATTGACAAAATTAATTTCACCGAGATGTATCCGTCAAAAAATCGCTGGTGGTCATAGTTACTTATAGGTCATTTTAAATGTGACTGAGTTCTTTTAAAATAACCCATAAGTAACTGCAGTAGGGTCCCGGTATATTTGCGTCTCGTTATATTTTCGTCCCAGCATATTTGCCCAGTTCCATCTCGTTATATTTGTCTGTCGCCGCTCTCATTTTCCCCACCTTGCACGCTGGGGCCTTAGGAAGGGCTTGCTGTGACGTCACGAACGTAACGCAACTGAGGAGAGGGGGAGAAATGCAGCGCTCCCCTTCTTTTGACAAAAATAAGGAAACGGGAGGGGACCTTGAGGAACCGAGCGGGCAAATATACCGGGACTCTACTGTATTGGTTTGTCGGTTATTTAGTATATTACTCATCAAGGGAGGCAAAATAAAGATGTCTCAGACTGCGGGTAATTTTTACCAAAGGTGAAGCCGAGGGTGAAAACATGTAGTCTGAGGCATTCTTTTTGACTTTCCGAGGGAGGTATACAATTTTTCTTCATGACAAGGAGGAAAAAAGTAACTTTCAGGAGGAAAGTTGCTTTTTTCGTCCCAGTGTGATGAAAATATTTTTTTATCTGAGAAACTATTGCATACAACAAAATAATAATAATAACTCAATAAACATTACATGATATGACAAAATCAATATTAGGTATGAAGAGCATTAATACAAGTTATGCAGCTTTAAAGTTTTAAGAGCATTGTAGCGTTCCGTTTTATGATAATCAAATATCATATTAAATTTATATATTTATTAATGTCATTCAATTTTAATTTTCATCTGACGAATGTGAACGATCTGGGAATAAACCAGTATACACCAACCGCTTCTTTTATGAATTATTTCATTTAACATAACGGACCGGTATAAATTAAATTAACTTACTAGTATCGAGCGTTATAAAAATGTTTATTATCGATAAAAAGCTTTATGGTCTAAGGGTTTATGTTACACTTTTGTAATACGAGAAAATAAATGAAAACATCAGTAAAAAGCAAATAAATAATATACAACATAGAGTATAAAACTAAAATAATTATTTTGATCTATTTTAAAATTATATCGTGCAATATTTGCAGCATTTATAGACATGATATTGAGGAAATTGTGTAATCCATATTACATTTATTATATGATTTTTTTTAAATATTTTTGAAATATATACGTGCTTCAAGTGATATTTTCATAAAAATTTGTTCCTGATTACATAATATTCTATTTGATGTTCTCAATTACTTAATGGACTTATCTGCAATACTAAAATGAAATTTAGATTTACATCAACGTTTTTATTTTAATAAGTATTTTAAAACTTTACACAAAAATATTATTATTATACTAATAGATGTCCAATTTTATCAATACTTGATATACATACTAAATTAATTATTTGCAATTGTTTGGCTAACTTCGTTGCTCTCCTGTAGATGGTTCTTTTTATATCTAATGAAAGCTATCCGTAATTACTTCAAAATAATTTAACACGTAATATGTTTAAATTATATAAATAGATGACAAGTAAAATATATTATAATTGGATATATGAAAACAACAGCAGAATAAAAAAATGTAAAAAAGTGTACCTTAAAATATTTAAATTGCATTTAGAGTGTAAGCAGTAAATAAATCAAAACTTTTAAAACGATGTATTACAAAAGTAAAATAATAATGCAGTTCTGTATAAAAAAAAATAAAAAAAGAAGAAAAAAGGAATGTTGACTGATTTCGTTGCAAATGCAAATGCGACGATCCTAGCAATTTCACGCACGTACGATTGCACACAACGTGCTGAAAGTTCACCCAGATAACACAGAGCCAACAATCCAACCAAAAAGACGTAAATTACGTGTCGGAAAAAATGTTACACATCCAGCAGGTAGTAACTTTGAAAAAAGGTACATTGAAGCATTGAACTCTGCACTCGACTCAGCATATGGAAGGCGGTATTTCGCTTTACACTTAAAATTTTACATATTTTTGTACATATTGTTAATTTAACATTTAAAAGCACACACTCTTGTTTGTATGTTTTTAATTGGACAAAAGTACTTTGAATTGAAGGTTTTTATGTTCATTTGTACGATTCAGGAAAAGAGTAATGAATGTTCTGTCTGATTTCCTGAATAGAAAATTAAGCCCCTTTAGTGAAAAGGCCAATCGTCATTCCCTAAGAGTGAATTCCCACTCTAAGAAATTTTGAATGGTAGAATTCTTATCAAAAATTAAATTATATTTGAATTTAATTAATACAGTAACTGTATTTTATTTAAGAAAGTTGTCACAATGTCTATAGACACTTCTACACATGTTTCTACTGCCTTATCGAATGTCATAAACATCGTTTGCTTTCATCCGAATATCTCTATTTAAATTATTAAAAATAAAAGCAGAATAGAAAATAAAATGTGTCAATTTATAATGAAAATGATAAATTCCTGTGCATATATTGGATTTTATTTTTCAAAACTAAAATTGATCACTCATGATTTTTCCGATTAAGTTAAAACTGGACACATTTATCCTTAATCATGGTATATATCTCAAAAAGAAATGTTTAGACTTAATAATTTGAATTTTTGAACACTAGTAGAGCCTATCAAAATTAGTACTTTGAAAGTAAGTTTGAACAAAATTTGGAGTAACATATTTAAGGGATATGCTAAATAAAGCAAATTATACTTTACCACCCCTGTGTTTTTAAATTACCATTAAGTGCATACTGTTTCCCTAAATTAAAACAAGAATTAGGGAATTTTGCTCCTTCAACTGGCGTTTTTCAAAATACTGCAAATTTTCAAATAAACAAATTAAGCGGCGTTAAGTAATAAAAATCCTTCAAGATTCTTAATTTATAACTTAATTTTCCTGATATGTTATTTATAGCCATCTAAGATACTCTAATGCGGAAAATCATAAAAAATTATGCCAAGTGAAAAGAAAATCATGAAAACTCTTAAAGACGTGTAATTTTTTATTCTCCGATAAACTATCCGAAACGGCGGGTGTTGAGCCATAAAAATGTTTTATCCAATTTTTTGTTCGTTGCGATTACGGGAAATTAAAAAACACGTTGCATGTCTGCAACTATTTATTTCACCCACCATCTAACTAAATATAACATTTTCTCGCGGATTCAATGTAAAATATTATGTTGATTTCCCTGATATTTTTATGTATAATCAGCCATATTTGACTTTATGTTTAAAAAAATGTCTTTGTATTGTCATTCACAAAAATACTCAAGATATCTTTCTTTGATAATTATTTTTTTTAATCCTCAGAATGAGTTGCATTTAATGCTATTTCATTTTTTTTTTATTAATGAGTCGAAAATTTATTTTTTACCACACAATATTCAAACATTGGAAAATGAGTGAAAAACAAGAAAATGTTCGATAAAAATAAATAGTTGACGATAATTTTAAAGCTAGAAATGGATATTTCTAAGCTTAGATATTAAGAATATTTGTAATATTCACTTTTTACCCCAACATTGATGTCTTGGAACGTTAATGGTCAAACAATTGACATTTGCGCGAGAAAATGAAGTATCACAACATGCAGGAGCCATATTGTAATCGCCATTTTATTTCAGTAAGGAATTTTTGGGACAAAAGGGCTGATAAAAAAAGCAAATAATATATATTGCAATTAGCAGTATTTTTTTTAAATTATCAAATTATAAAATTTATAGAAAGATATTGAAAAAACAGATTTAAAAAACAACGCATATTTTTTTTGTACAAAATCGACAACTGATTCAAATTACTCAATTAGAAAAAGGAGACCGTAACTATCCTGGCTTTTTTCATTTTTTTCAACGACCTTCCGATAAGAAGTTATAGTGCTGAAAATTGTTACTAAATTTTGAGTTCGTGGAATAAAACTTGGTTAAAATTAATAATCTACAACATTCTTCTACAAACTTTTATTATTAATATTTATTTTGTACACCGCTATATTAAATTCCAACCAAACTTGTTTATCGAGTGCCCATATTTTCGTATTGTTGAATGCAAACTGCTCTTTTCAAGCAGAATAAAATATCTTTTTTCAAAATTCAAATATGATGACAATTCGAATGAAAGGAACACATTTATATGTGCTTTTGAATTATCCCTAGTTTATATGATTTTTCAATTGTAATTACTAACGAATTTTGAAACTCATTTATTGAGAATTATAACCTTTCGGCTGCATACTGCATTTTCATGATATTTAACCATGAGTCTAATATTTGTAACATCACGTAACGATGTCATTCCCTTTTACGCATTTTGGCGTATCGCGCATGTAAAATTTTAAAGCCCCCGAGTTTTACGCCAAAATGCATTACGCATTATATCATTATGTTAATGTTGGCCATAAAAATTTCAGGGGATAAAACGCATTTTTATGCAGTCAGCGTTTAAAAAAGGGAATTCTAAATTTTCCAAAGGTACAATCTCTTTAAAGGAATAAAAGAAAATAAAGCAATTGGCTAGTTGCACTTCCGGATTCGTCCCTCGTTAGAGTTCAGGCCGGAAACGCGTACCGCGAATGAACCTCGTCGGTGGAAAAATGCGACGTAAAATACGAGGCGTCGCGTTTAACGCGACGCATAATTCCCAGGAACGTACGACAACTATTTTCGGACATCTTGCAGGCCACTATTTGCCATTCGCGTTATCTGGACAGCGCAAATAAAAAGCTCCGTAAGTCTCGACCCGGCTCGGTGGTTGGTAGAGCAAAGCTATGAGAGACGTATGAAACCCGGGGAATAAACTGTACTGGGTATAGGGTGTCGCGAGATTAAAAAATGTTAGGACGGTCTCGGGCCTGCCGAGTGAAAAGTTACCGTCGTTAGCTAAACCGAGGCCGGCACCGCTAAAACGCACCCCAAACCACCAACCCGGGCTCTACTACCCTCGCGTTTATTCACACGTGCACAAATGCTGATGTATATCGCGAATCTGTGCCGCCCGGCGGAAGCGCTTCAATTACAGGATCAAACGTAGCCTTTGCGCTTTTCGGGCTAAATCACCGTGCTTGTACCCATGGTGGGAATCTGTCAGATCACTCAGAAAATTCGGGTTTGAAAACTATCGCCCATCGTAATTAATCGTCTCAAAACAGCAAAAAAAAAATAAATTTTTAGTTCTGTATAAACTATAATTTTATTGGATGTGCCCAAAATAATACTTCTGTCTTATATGGATGATTTCAAAATAAGGTACAAATTAATAAAGATCCGCTCCTTTTTTCCTTTACAACATGTAATATGTATTCATCATATTTTCCCCCTTCCGTCCTGTTATATTTGCCTGTCAATGTTACTGCTAGGAACATTTCATTATAACTGGGCGAAATGCACGAAATTTATTCTTCTTATTATGACTTCGATAATGTCAGCATTTGCTTTCGAGAACTTAAACTAATTATACTTAAAATGTATGTTAACAAAATGTTAATATTTATTGTCAGTTTACTTCAATATTCCTCCCTATTTCCATACAAATAAAGGACTATTAAGTAAGGTGATAATAACATCCAGAAATAATACAAAATTAAGAGCTGATTTCACAAACATTGAGTACAATAACTGATTAAATTACTGTTAGAAAAAGATCCTTCCCTAATTAAATTTTAATTGGGAAAGAAAAGAAAGCCATACTGTGTCCGTCATTTTCAATTCTGATGTCAGATTATTAATCAGCAATAGACATTTGTCTTCGTTAAATGAGATTTGACATTTTCGGTCAGCCATATTGGGTCCGCCATTTTGAAGTTTGCAAATATGACGTAAGATTCGTAATCAGCGACACAAAAAAACACCTATATCCCAAATTACGTTTATTTTGGTCGGCTAGATCCTAAAATAGTGTTTTTCGATTAATAAAAAATTTTTGTTCTTTATGGGTTTTCAAGGTCAAAATATTATGGTATATACTCCTTAATATAGGTTTTGAAACAATGTTTTCAAAATGTGATTATGTGCGGCGCTCCCCTTCCTTTGACAAATATAAAGAGACGGGAGGGGAAAGCGAAGAACTGCGAGGGCAAATTTACAGGGACTCTAATATCTAAATTCCATCCATGTGTGGTGTATTATATTTCTAATAACATTAGATCAAAATATTTTTTTAATGTTCACATATTCAAAAATTAATAAAAGTGGAAACGTACACTCTAAAATTATTGGACTCAAATTTCAGTCCAAAGGAATACAAAATAGGGTAGACCGGATTCGACTGCATTTGAGTTCTTTGGAGTAAGTATTCAATAAATACGGAAAAAGAGAAAGGCGACAGAATTGCCGTCTAGACAGGACTAGTTACTACTCAGTCGATTAGTTACTACGTGGCTAAAGGAATTCATGAATCTGATTTTTGTTCACTTTAGTATTGCGTATCTAGTAGTTAAAAAATCGTATTTGTCATACCTGCATAAGAACCGCGTCTCTAAGTATTGGTAAAACGTGCGATATGAAGCTTAGTCAGAGTGAGTGCCTTCTACGGTCCGGCGGGCGCTTTCAGTGCTTTAGCGCCCGCTTCACCGGGCGCTTTTCACATTTTCTCGCCCGTTTCTTCTTTTTCAAGATTACGCACCCGCCGGTTACTTCACTGACATTATAAAGGCTCAGTTTTTTATGTACAGTTATGTACGAAAAATATCGTGTATATCACGGTCGAAAATGAAGGAATCGAAGACAAGCCCCTCGTTGCTGCCTTCAGGGTCAGGACTCCAATCCCTTTCTTTGCGCCCTAGATACACAGAAAAAAAAGTCTTAAAATTGTTACATCTCAAATTAAGTACTGTAAAAGGTTTAATTTCAGTCTAAAATTCAGCTAATTTTCTTAAATTAAGTCAATATTTGCGCTGAAAGTGTTACTTTTAGACAGAAAAGTTTAATTTTAGTCGTGATTTATGTTTAAAGAAAAATTTGTACAACAAGTTAGAGAGTTCTTATTTCGAAACTGAATATTGACTATAAGTACGACTTTAAGAGCAAATATTGACTTAATTTAAGAAAATTAGCTCAATTTTAGACTGAAATTAAGTCCTTTACAGTGCTTCATTTTAGATGTAACAATTTTAAGACTTTTTTCTGCGTATACAATATACTATTCTTGTTTCCCATTATTATGAAAAATTAAGTATATTACGTGTCTACATTGAATTCCTTCACTTATTTGTCATTGTGTAGTGTAATTTTGATTTTTTTCTCTCGGATCGTTATACACATTTCAATTGTAATTTAAAATTTTTTACACCATATTGGATATCACCATTTTAGAATATAATTACTTTATATTATTTTTGAAAATTCAAGAGTCAAGGACGCAAAATTACTTTTTCAGATCAGACTCAATATTCCCTATTTCGGCAAATTTAGAAAGATTGGGCTATTTTACATGAGACATTATTGGTCTTGATTTTTATGTTATATTTATGACTGGCGTGTAATATAAGACTACTAAGAACCAATTCGTTCAGAAATTTATAGGATAAGCTACAAATGAAGAGAAAAAAATGTAACTTTAACTAATTTATTTTATTAATAAGGTATCAGAAAATAAAATTACTGATTTGACATCATTAAAAGTGGACTCGAGAATTAGTGGCTTTGTACTATTTATTATTAAAAATCGGCACTTATTCTATTAGTCCCTTGACTTCGCAATTATAGATTTTGACTAGAGATTTTCAGAGTAAAATACCGAATTAGTGAGATCTAATTTTAGATGCCGTTTTTACGACAAGCACATTCTTTTTTGTGCAACGATAGGTGTTTTAAAAATTGTTATAATTTTTTTGGACTGTTTGACTGTGTGATATTTTCAACTCCCTGAAATTTCATTGTTCTGATTGATGAATTTATCGCTTAACTTTCCATCAATATTACTCACATGCTTTTGAAGTTAGGTACGGTGATAGACTGACGTTATTGACGTGTAACTTTATAGAGGACTATACAGAATGTCAGACTTTATGAAAATTACAATTTTATTTTGCTCGTAGTTTGCAGTAAATTTATACTTTAAATTAATATTTTAAACATTTACAAAATACATAAATAAGCTTGGGTTAAAGTTACTTTCGTTATTTGCTCTTTTTTTCATTGAAATTCAAACATTCTGTCGAAAAAAAGACAAGAAAAAATTGTTCATTCTATAAAAGATTGCTACACATTTTTATTACTAAAACTACATGAAATAAAAAAGTAATATTCACAATTTCAGCATTTCTAAAACTTTTCATTAGAATTATGTATTATATTATCATTGAGGCCAAATACAGACCGATTTACTATTTTCTACATTTAAATAATTAGTCCTCGACAGTTAAAGAATTATTTGAGCTGAATAAATATTATTTTTATATTGACAATAAAAATTATTATTTTCACACTTAAAAAATGTTTCTGCGTTTTTTCAACATATTCAGAATTCAAGCAAATTTTCCAGGTAAACATGCGTTCAATATTAGGAGAAAACTAAATCATATATTCATTATTTTCGTTTCGTGTCCTGCAACCGGCAGGTAGGAATCTACAGTTTCAAATCGTTGCCTGGTTTACGAGTTTAATTACGTTGAATTTACTCATGTGTGAAACAACTTCGTTTGTTGCAAGTTTCACATTTTACATATCCTCGAAAAGTAAACGCTGTCAGAGTTTACACCGTGATAATTTTAATAACCTGCAATGTTCTTTCAACAATTTTAAAAAGGCAACGACAGTTCAGGCTCTGAAAATCCATAAATATATTACATAAAACTAGACTATAACACCGAGAAAATTTGTATTTTTGCACAAAACGGATGAGATTACCAAGTCTTCAGATTCGTTCATATATAATTTTGAAAAACAAATAATAATACTAAAGAATGGTTCGTTGATGATAATTACCTCAAAACAACAATGTTTTTATGGGTTTAATAATTAAGTCATCGTTTTGCGAATGGCTAGGAAATAAATGATAAAGGTCTTTTAAAAGATAAAGGATCCATATTAAAACGTGCCATTAGCTGTAAAAAAAAGTGGTAGTTGTATTACATTAAAGAACTTTTTTCTTATTATTTATGTACATATAATCTATAAACCGATAGTCACCATTTTTATTATCTATTAATGCATTTATTTACGTTATCAATAACTGATGCAAATATTCGATGAGATTCGCATTAAGTTAACTGTTCGGTATATTTCGTTATATAACCGATATAAATGTTTATTTTCGAAAATAAGTATTTTTATTCCAACGCGGTAAATTTATGCTCATTGGGAATTATTTTTGCAACCAACTGAATAATAATGAAACATTAAAAACCGTGTAATTTCCGATACTAAAGTTTAATGTAGCATATTTTATTGTATAATATATATTCAACAACAGTTGGCTTGGACTTATTCGAAAAAACATTTGAAGTGTTGTATTAATTATTATATAGAGATTGTCAATACTAGTCATTTATTGTATTAAAAATCAACTTTTTAATATGATAGATAAGGCATACATTTCTTTTGAAATAGACAACGTTTGTTGTATTTATTTCACCTTTTAAATTCTCCAAATAACATGTATCTGAATTCATACTATTTAAAGAATTCATTATTTCAACATTTTTTTACAATAAATTTTTTATTAAAAAATAACAAGTAGCAATTTTTATTTGAAAGGAAACATTTTTCCGTTTAGATCTGTCATAAGCTTAAAACATGAAGCACATACAGTCACACTTATTAACTTATATAATAACATATATGAATTTCATGAATGTGCTAAACGAAGAAGACTTTTATGACCTAAAATCTAAATGAATTATTAAAAGAATTCATATCTTCATCCATCATGTCTCCTATATTCCTGAATTGCACTATGTAAATAAACAGAAAAGGTTGCGGTCTGGGATTCGAACACAAGATATTCAGTTTACAAGAGGAGTATACTAATAACTTAGTTATCATGTTTCCTTACAACAATTAGTCAAGAACACCAGATCAGTTCAGTTATAATTACTTAACAAATCTCTCAATCTAAAACAGTCAATAGTCACTGAGTTTCATTGGAAAAGCATCCAGTGATTCACAACGGTGTCTGCATTTTAACAGGAAATCAGTTACCAATCACTGTTTTCACTGTTTCAAAATTGAGAGAGAATTTAATTACGAGAACCAAATAGTTAGGTTGAAATATCTAAATAGTTCGATTGATCGAATGCAATAGGTACACAACTATATGGGGTTGTTGCTAACTAGTAGTAGTCTAACTAGTTTATTCACCATTGTATAGCCAATTCCGTTCATCAGAAAGGAATCAAAATGTTTACCTACGGCAATTAAAATTCTGGCTCCAAAACAAAAGCTTTTTTGAATTTAGTTTCAAAAGATACTAACATGAACGGATCATTTTTGTATTAATTATTACCTAAGAAAACGGTGGAAAATAAATGTGGTGATATGGAAACAAGACATAAGCTCATTATATACGATTTTGCGTTCTTTAACTTTCGTTAAAATTTTAATAACATGAATTTAAAAATGATTATTTTCGCTATTTCACAGTACATTACTAATAAACAATATTATTATGAAGTATTTTTATTCTATGATAAAACTTTGAAGCATCTCAATCTGGAAAAATGGCATATGCCGTTGTTTCAGAACGATGGTATACAAAAATCTACTTTTTGCGATTTAAACTACACTGATGTCTGATAGCTATTAAGTATTTATTCAAAAATATTTATTTCATAAATAAATATAATATTAAATCAATGTTTTGCAGAAAATCATTGGCTTTATATCCGTTTTGACGCAATCTGAAATTAAAAGTATGTTTGTAAGCATTTTCGTATAATCCTGGAACCATTTAGTTACCCAGCCGTTGGCTTTTTTGGTTGCATGAGAAACATAAATATAACAGTTAAATATAGAATTTATTTCATTAATTAATGGACAGTAAGTTTGTTGCGGATTTATGCCCTTTTTGAGAATCGCGATATTATGGACTTTTTTTAATAAACAAAAGGGAAAGTGGGGAGTTGTGAAGCACACTTTTTTATGTGGTCGGAAATGTGCCAAACAAATGTTTTTCGCATTTTTTTTCTTTTGGAATCTCTAGAACAACTTAAAATACAACTTCTGGTTAGTTGATTTGCATAAAATCCAAAGACATGGGCAATTTATGGCTGTTTCACCAAAAAGTTGCTTTTCGGAATTTTCAAAAATCATGGGGAGTTGTGAAGCACCACTAAAAATTACAGAAAATGTCATTTTTATGTGAAAATTCTTTATTCTGATACAAAAAAAAAGACAAATTGCCATGTTTAATATATTTTACACGTAAGGAAATAAAGAAAAATAAAAATTATTTCTAAGAAAACACTTTTAGGCACTTTAATAGACAATTGCTCATTCATTCCGATTCACAATGAATACAAGTATACCCATCAGCCAATACCTGAGCACACTTTAAATGGACTGCTCGGTTGCATTCATTGCAATGAATTGCATTATTTTCACCCCCCCCCCCCCCCCCCAGTATATGTGCTTCACTTCTCCCCATTCGCTACTTTTTGAAAATGACCACCCTGCCAGTAATACATCGAATGTTTTCGCATAACTACACTTTGACTTCGAAAGCCTAATAATAGTTGAATAACATATGCGCACTTACCTTTACGAGTCGCTTTAAGATGCTGCTAAACTGCCAGAAACACGAACGCTCAAAAAAACTTTGTGCACAGAATGTTGAACACGCGGTCTGGAGACATACGTTAACAGTGTACTATTGGCATAAACCTTGTAAGAAAACTAAGGTATTATTCAAACAAATGTTTCTCAGTACGCAAGACCTATGAAAATCAATCCCCACTTTCCCCTACCTATTTTTAACCTATTTTTCAATATTGCAAAAGAAGGATTGGGCTATGCTTAGTTAGTCTAAAAATATTGGTACCTCGGTTTACAAAAATAATGGAAAACATTTGATTACCACTATAGGTAATGTTTCACAAAATTGTGTTAAAATTGTACAACCCTTATAGATTCTTAATCGCTTTCTAATATAAACTTCCGTATTTGCGCAGTATTTATATATGCGAATATATTTATGCAGTAACATAAAAAATTGATACTTTTATCGACGGACAGTAATTAGTACGGTACTGCTATACAACTCACCACTTTTAAACATACGACATGTCATCACAGAAATTCAACATACGACAATACGGCTTTTCAACAAACAATCATTTCAACACAAACATTTCATCACATGACCAATTCAACACGAATCAAAAACCATGCATTTGAATAAAATAATTGAAAATAACAATTATATATTATACACGCAAAATAATACGAAAATCTAACCTAACCTAACCTAACCTAACCTAACCTAACCTAACCTAACCTAACCTAATCTAACCTTATAACCTAATCTAACCTTATAACCTAATCTAACCTAACTTAATCTGTTTTGTTAAAATGTTTAATAGATTATGTTGAAATGGTCATCTGTTCAAAAATGTTATGATGAAATGTTTGTGTTTTAAAATGTTTATGATGAAGTCATCTTGTGTTGAAAACATACTTGTGTTGAAAAGTTATGTGTTGAATAGTCGCGTCACCAATTAGTACGATAGTCTGTACTGTAGGTTTATTTTATCTGAAAGTATGACTTTTAATATTTATGCTATTATTCTCATAGTTTGAGAGAACAATAGTCGTCCAATTCTTTTTTCTAGAGAATAAAAACGTGTACGGTACGATTTCACAAAAAATCTCAACAAAATGGTCCTATTCAGAACACGACAGAAATTTTCAATAAAGATAACTAGAACCTCGTAAAGACACTTTTCATTTTATTTTTCCTTAAAAAGCAGTTAACGAGTTCAAAATTGAGGCTCGGTCGATCGATGTCACAGCAGATGAAGAAAAAGCCGCGGGCATAGACGTCGTTAAATCCGTATATCGTCTAGGAAGATGATAACTTTTATAACGAACGTCATCGGTGCACGAACGAAACCCGACGTTTTCCGAACCGGAAATCCGTGCGCTTCGAAAATCGAATAAATATATATATACATCATCTCGTCCGAGTTTCGTTGGCGAATGTATGGGCACACAGGATCCATACGTACCTGGTGCGATATAATGTATACGTACGCATTTCATCGACGAATGACCCGGGTTTGTTTTTATCGGACTGGAAAATATTGGGGCCAGCTGCAGAAAAGACTCGATATAGTTGCCAAGTGCTTTCGAGCGAGAGTAATAAGAATATCGGCAGCCCAGCGTGTGTACGCCATTTTTGCGTATTTGTTTACGTATTCTTTTTAAGAATGGTACCATTTTTTGTTCAATGCGATTGCCTAGTATTATACCCGAACGGCAAACTGATGGGGCGATTCTTCATTTTCTTCGTTCCTTTAAAGTCTGAAATCACAGTAGGAAAAGAGTAATTTGAATGATGTTTTTCTTCTTTATAAAAGTATATATAAGAAATTGGGTTTTCTATTTAAAATGACTACTTTTTCTTTTAAATTAATTTTAGCTGTTATGTAAAATGTCAATGATGAACAAAGGAAGTAATCAGTAATATAAACAGATGATTTGTTTATCGCCAGCACCGTAATAAATGAAATCAAGTGGAAATATATCTTAACAAACCCCATTATTTAACAAAACGACAAAAATTAAAGTGATCCATCGATTGTAGAAAAGATTTTTCTGTATTACCGTAATTTTTTTTATGCATTTACCTCTACCTTCCACCTAGACCGATGTGTCCCAAAAACTGTCAAGGAGTTGGTCCAGGTGCAAATGAGTAATATTGCGAGAGCTGCAGGTCGTCTTATATAGCGCCATACTAAAATTTGTCGAGAATGCAGGAAACTGCAGAAATCCACATTAAGTACAGCACCGGTCATGGCTTAATTTCTTCCTGAAGCTCGAAAATGTCAAACAGACATCCTTCAATGAATAAAAATGAATCTTAAATTAATCAAACCACAAATTGTGAATATAAAAAATCTGATCTGGTGTCATTAGAATTACTGCTGTAAATAATGTCACTTACAAAAGTCTTCGTCTAATCTTCGACCTAGAGGCCGGTGTCATTTTTAAAGGAAAGGATCATGTAGAACACCATTATAAAACATATATCTTCTTTTAGCCATTTTTAGAGAAATTTGACTTCTCGTACATGAAATCAGCACACAAAGCATATTTTTCGTGAAAACTTTTCGAGGGGTGTGGGAACGACCAAAAATTATTCTTTTCAGGACATTCCTTGGACCTAGAACGCCATAAGATAAATTTGACCATTTCATAACTTCTTAAAGCTCAGACATAAATAAAATTCATTCAAATATCAGTATTACTGCATGGTATTCACTTTGATGTACAAAATATTTCAAACACATCAATAATATAATTAAAAAAAAGAGTCCAAAATGTATTCGCACTGAAAATTATATTCATTGTAACATATCATGACTTTCTATTGCCTGTTACTAGTACTACATCAGCTACTAACTACGAAAGGTAAAGTTTAATTTATACTAATCACAAATCATGCATGCCATTATTTACAACAAACATCGAGGATAACATATTGTGATATTTCCAACTTCTCAAGGAGTTTTTAATTTTTATAGCATTCACCAAATATAATCAATTTCCATTTTTCTTAAGTTTGGAATTGTCATTATTATCTAAGTTTCATTAACGACTGCGATTGTCATGAAAATATACTCCTACGATTATATTATTTTTCCCCCTTTACAGAACGAAATTGATTATTCGTTTTTCTCAGCTTCATTTTAACAGCAATTATATAATGGCGTTGGCATGCTTTTCCAGAAAATCAATACATGGTAATGAATTTGAATATGCCTGTATATTGAAATAACGTTAAGGAATGTTAAACGTGCTCCGCCCGGGCACAAGATTCTGAACCCTTTGAATTGCAAACGCTTTATTTAGTACGTGATCAATATTTACGTCCTCTCTCAAAAAACAATTTCCTTAAAAGCAATATTACAGGCTATAAAATGTTTCGAACACGTTTAATATTGTTTTTGAACGACTTATTATACTGTAAAATTGTAAATGTGAATATTCCGTAAAAAAGAATGCTAAAATGAAGAATAATCATACATAGCCTACGGCTTTTCTGAAATTAAAAAGCAGTATCCTGAACGTTAATACTTCTAAAAACCATTGTTAACCTTTAAACTGTATTGTGTTATTGAATTGCGATTATAGATATACTAACGAAATATTCAGCAACTCTTAATTTATAAATTAAACTGTTATTTAATCAAATCGTTAAAGACAAATAGAAAAAAATTTAACTTTAAGGTCCGTAATATACGAATTGCAGTTATTGCCTTAACAAGGTATTTTTTAATATACACCAAATGTATGATTTTGTGATAAAAACTGAGAATACTTTATGGTACAATTATTTTTGTAATATAATTATTTATTTAGTGTAATTTAATGTATGGTGGTTTTGTTTGTAACTTGAGTGAATGCGTACACAGATGGGACCAAAGGAGTTTGTATTGTGAAAATCCTGATGTGAATGTTAGCACATTTCTGGATATTATATTGCGCTTACTTTTTGAATAATTGCTGCGTCATAACTAGATTCTTCTTTTTCGCATGAGCTCAAACAAAATCTGGAAAAGAAACATTCATAATGCCGTACATTACACTGAAAGAAAAAATTAGGTATAGTTGTTAATTTATAACAATCCCGGCGAAGGAATGACAGCTAAGAACTGACAGCAAACGAGTTTTGCGGGCTTACTATTTTTTGCTGAGCTAAGTTAGCAATGGCCGGTAATTTTTTCGCTATAACATACTGTCCATTTTAGTTGCCAGTTTTAACTGTTATTAGGGCCAACATTTTTTCCCTGATGCAGTTAGCTTTGAGGCTAGAAAATCAACATAATGTATATACTGTATACATGCTAGCATGCGGGAAGGAGGGTTGATCGTTTGTCGATCAAGAAATCAGGTGATCTGAGTACTTCATTGTATATAGTCAGTTGCAGTAGAAACAATGCTGGCTTTGTAATATGTGTAACAATTTTTTTTATATTTTCGATATTGAATAATGTGAAAAAATTCGAATAATACGAAACTGAAAAAAATTAGGGGTTTCAACCATTTGTTTACTTTTGTAAAAGTACGCATATGTCACTCATGATTCCTTCCTGGTAATCTGATAGATAAATATACTCATTTATATCTTTTTCAGTTCTTTTTTATTTTCACTTTTTTCTTCGCTCTCTTCTTCACTTGAAATTTTCCGCTGGTCCACTTTTTTTTCTTTTATCTTTCCATACATCCCGGATGATCTGCACACATTATTCACACCCACTGCTCATTTTATTAGCTTTCCTAGCTAAAATTCGAATATACATGAACATTAACTATTAGTTTGCAATAAAACTGTTTTAGCAATGGTAGAGAAGACATTTTTTTCCGTGTAGAGATATTGCTTTTGAAGGTTGATTGATAATGGTGAAATAGATAGTCTGTTGTTAATGAATAAAGAATGTTTATTCAAAGTTGAATTATTAGCATTTTTCTATAATCTCATATAATATTGATGAGAACTAAAGAAAAAATAAATTAAAAAACTAGTGGCATTAATCATGCAGCCTTTGGCTCGTGTGCTCATCGAATGTGTAGGGTTTGGTATAATTTTCTCAAAAATCTGATACACCAGTTCTGATTTCAGTAACTCAAGCATTAGTAAAACTACTAATTTTCTACTAAATGCTACCTCAAAAAAAAAGACAATATATCGATTTCAAATATTTCGGATAAGAGTTATTTTTTTTAACAGACCCAACCTGAATAAAAGCGTCTAAAATCTGTAATTTCATGGTGTTCCGTTCTGTTGACGCGATGGTAATCTTTACTGACACATTTACAAAAAATGTTTGATATTATACTAAAATTGCTCCTTTCAGTAATACAATAATACAAATCGACTTAACCTACATTTCTACGATTTTCATTACGTACAATTTTAAAAATTCTGTGGATTTCGTCATGTCATTAAAAAATTGAAGCACATCAATTGTATGAAAGAAGTGAATATAACAGGAGCACATAAAATTTGTTGTAGTGGTACTATAATTTGCAATTTTTTCATTGCATTTGCTATTCGGATTGAAAGTGCAAAACCGATAAGCACATAATGAAATCTTCAGCAAGCATCCAATCTCGTCGCACTGTATTTACATCAGGTTTACACGAAATTGCACCCTCTACTGTCAGAACAAGAAGTTCGGATACAAACAACGAATAAAACGATCTTTTTACCGACCCCGTCGGCGAATTCGAACGAGATTGGCGCGGCAATGCTGAGTTTCTGATCTCGCAGGGGGCTAATTTCTAGTGTTTGCTTTTCCGACCGAGTAATTTCCTCGCTGTAGCACGAGCAGGCTGCTACTATCCGAGTACTGGAATACCTTCGCGAAATTGAAACAGCAGCGTATGTACAAACGTACACCGACTCCACCAACACTTGAATGTTTGAACACAGCCTACGACAATTTAACGAATGCAGCCGTTTTTTCGCAGTTCGTTGAAAGCTTCCCATCTGTATGACAGTTAATTTTCTTCGATTCCTCGAAATCATGTTTAAACCAGTTTATCCCGAAATTCAGCTACCAACCACTTCAAATTTATTTTAGATTAAACCAAAGGCGTACCGTGCTGTTATGGATTAATTAAAATATTTAAATAAGATCATTTCGGGAATTCCGCCATAGAATACAAATATTTCCTCTGGAACTTTCTTAAAAAGAGCAGAAGAACAAAGCCCATTACGTTCCTTCGATCCAATCATATTTGAGCAAGGTTTCAAAATCAAACGAAGGGTCAAATGAAAACAAAAAATAAAAGAAATCATTTGCAGCTGAGCAAGCCCTTTTAGGAGTTCGCAAGCATGTTCTGCATTGTGCTGAATAGTGACATAACCAACCGACTATATCGAAAATGTTCTTTAACATTTGGAATTTTAATGAAGTGAGATGTCAATTCTGTTTTCATTTAGAACAAAATATAGCCTTTCGCGCTAGATGGAAGATTTGTTCTGCATTAAAAGAAAATCGAAAATTGGCTACATTGAAGATCTATGAAAGGCGGTGCTCTTTTCGTAACCCCAATTATACGTGCGCGGAAATTGAAAAAAGTTCAGGAACGCGCGTCACGTAGTAAGCCATTATTTTGCGGTGCACGTGAACATAATCGAGAATCGGAGTTATTTCACCGGAGCACCCACTAGTTACTGGAATGCCCGCTCCCACCTCGGTGCACCCCATTGGTCAATGCGACGATATAGCCCTCTAAAAAATTTGTAAATGTCGATTTTCGAGGTCCATTCCATGTCGGATGCGATTTTTTCACGCCGATTGATGGACCGGGAAATACAGTGATTACTATTTTTTTTTTCGAAACAAACGAGTCCACTCCACTCGGATTCGCGTGTTCTGCTTAGCGTTACATTTTCCTTTTCCTTTGTTTCAACGGCTACGCGCTATTGTCAAATTGGCACGAATGGTGCCGTTGAATGCGTTGACATAGGTCGTTATCATTTTTGACAAAAAAGAAATCGAGAGAGAAATAAAACGATATACGCAAACTGCGATCCCAAGGATTAATGGATTGTTCGATGGAAAATTTCGAGCAAACGATGGTTTCCGAAATACACAATAAGCGAGTTTATTTTGGAATCGATTAGTCAGCCAATTTTTGACTGTTCAAAGATATAAACAATTATATCTGTAAATATTCACGAGTGTATTTACTTGTAAATACAGCTGCAATTCAGATATTTATCGAACTTTCTCTGTAAATAGTAATAAATGGTGATTTGTATAAACTTTTGAAGTTTATGTAGCTATTTACACAATGTATATTTACTTTTATTTGTAATTATAAATAAATTTGATATTCTAGATGATTATTTGCATCATCAAAACCTTTTCCAATATATGGAATCGGTCGGTTTCCATAGATTAAAATTTAATAATTATATTTTATTGAAGCTTTCTCCCTTCGTTCGGATTTGTGAAAATATTAAAATGTGTATTTCTATATATATCTTATTTCATTACTAAATATATCATGTGATGTTTCTTTGTTTATAAAATATATAAATTCATTGTAAATCAAGACACTTTTGCCGTTTAACCCTTAAGAACAGAAGAGTCAAATTTTTAACCCACACAGAGAAAAGTGTTTTTTACCCAGTATTAGAATTCATATGCCCCTTAAAAGATAGTATTTTACGCATAGGGATTGCCATCTTTCTATTACCTGTTAAAAGACGAAGATTTTAGATTATTCTAACCAATATGTCAATTTATTTTAGCCTCTTCTCTTTAACTAAAAGCAATTTTTGTTTATGGAAATTTATCTAGCAAATTAAAATATTAAAAATATAGACTTTTAGTCATAATAAAACATTCTTTTAAAATAGGAAAGTTTAATACAGTTTCGTATAACCTGACAAAAACAAATGCTGAAAGATGGAGGATTTTACTAGTTATAATATTTCTTTTAAGGGCTATAATACACTTTTTAAAAGCCAAGGGATAGTAACTGATAAAATACACTTTTCTCAGTGCAACATTCAATGCTATATTTCTTTATGATTGGATCATGCAAACAATTTGATATAGCCATTTCTTACGGCATCCATATCAATTTGTCATATTCAGCTGATGAGAATTGCAAGACAATGAAAATCCTAAAAGATAGGGATATTTTTTTAACCAATAATAAAGTTTTTAAATTTTGTTGCATAAGTTTTTTTTTTCCAACAGGAATAAACATCGATAAATGTATTTATATTTCCCATACACATTATACATATAATTTTTAAAAAGGTAATATGGATGACCAAGAATTGGAAGTACGAAAAATTTTTTTCCTTTTACCCCAATATAACGTAGTCTTTGAATTCATTAATAAATGTAAATTGTTATGAAACATGGTAACTAGTAGCTATTGAAGTAGTGAAAAACATAAAAATGATCTCTCTTTAAGATTCTAAAACTAAAATCTCGTTATTCTTAACTCAAAGTTACGACAAATTTAATTCAAGAAAGGACGATTTTGTGAGGAAAAACGATTTTTTAATCGCAATTTATTCCTGTCAGATATAATTGAACGATTTAACATAAAATTTATAGTTGTTGTAATATGTTCTTACATTGTACAATTATTTGTAGTATTGACCAATTAAAAGATAATTTACAGTATTGCTGTTATATTGGTCAGTTAAACAAACCTGAACAGAAATTTGTTCAGGCCCTGATCAGGGTGTAACGCTTTTGATCAGGCCCTGATCAATGCCGTAATAAATTTCTACTCGGGAATGTTTACGGATAATAATACGTAAAAAAATCCTCCACTTTGTTTACCAAAAGGTAACATATCTTTTGCTGGTTTAATTTTGGCAATGTTTGTTTTAAAATACAAAGTGGTGTCGTCTACAAAATACCGTGCTTACATTGTAACAAATCGTATATAGGACAGACCTATAGACCCCTCGAGACCAGGCTAAAAGAACACAAGAACAATGTTTTTGCAAAAAAAGTGAACAATATTCCGGTTTAACAACACACCGATTAGGGTCGCGATTTTGATTAAAATAATTCTCGTAAAGGGAAAAAACTGGAAAAAAAGTCTGAAAAACTTTTTTAACAAAAAAGAGAAAAATACTGTGAATATAAGATTTGAAATATTACAGCTTCCAGAACTTTATCATCATTTCGTTAATTAAACGCTTTTATCTTACATTTATTTAAACTCCTTTCAAATTTAACGTTGGATTTCTCTGTACTAAATACCAATACATATATACATTCCTATGTTCTGTGATTTTTATAAATACGGCCAATTTTCACTGGTTTTTCACACTCTTTCTGAAGAGGACCTGAATCACGGTCGAAACATAATTTTATTATTTATTTAAACAATTTTCTTGTATTATGCATTTTTCCTGTTTTATTTTATTACACTCCTTTTTTTAAAAGTATTATTCCTTATTACATATCCAATACTGTAAATTAATATTTTCTTACTTTTTCATCCAATTCGCTATGAGAGTATTTATTATAGCCGTACACTGTATTTAATAATAGATAAAAAAAATGCTACCAAATAATTCCACATCCATATCAAAGGTGATGCTTTCCATAGAATAGACAGGAAAGTGAATTAGCTTTCCCTGCATGAATAGTTAATAATCATGAAAGTTAAACTTTGCACTTCCATTTGCTTTATCAGAACGCAGAAGAATGAATCTTCCTTTTTCCATTCTCTTTGACCTACTGTATTTGCAGCAAGAGCATGAATGGATGAGAGAAATGAATACGCGAAATACATAAAACATCGATCGTTATCGTTTATGAAAGATGAATGAACTAAAAATTGATTGATTACTTTCCATTGCTTGATTGAAAATAATTATATTACTACCAAACTTTATTGACTAATGCAATTACTAAAAGGCAAGACAAAATATTGAGCATTATCATTAAATGCAAAATAAATAATCGTAATAGGTATTAGTGCGTTACTAATGATGTAAACTTTGAGACAGGATGTATAGGACAATCGGGGCGGCTGCATTAGGCGAATTATGACAGGTACATATAGACAAAAATTTAAAATTGTTAACCAGTCATTATGTTACCCAGTTAGACCGTTTCTGCCAATCGCGGGATGTGCATTTGTCAATATTAACCTATCAGAATCCGACTAATGGAGACACCCTCATTGTATATCAGGTTAAGCTGGCCTGAGTAAATGCTGAAATCACACATGAAACCAAATAATAGTCCTCTATTAGTTTACAAGCGACGAGATACCTAAACATTTAGGCCGCAACAATATTTTGAAATTCTCCAATGCGTTGCAGAAATTGGTAATATGGTTAGCAGTAAGATCAATGTTTAGTTATTATCCCATGAGGAGGGAAGCATATGAGGAAGCTCTTAAAAAACAATAAAAATATTCTGGAAAGGTCTACTTTTAAATCATATTAATTATGTATAGTATCTGTTAACGTTTCAATAAAGATTCGAAAACGTTGGATATCCCATTCTAAAAGTCAGTCATGTCAGATACACACCCAAATAGAGGTACCTCTCCAAATAAAGTTGTCGAGTTAGGTAAATTATGTAAAGGCCCTTCAAAATGGTGACGATCTCGATAAAATTATTTGGAATTCAAATATTATAATTTGATGTATAATATGACTAGTCCATTTAAATGCTCGAGATATTAAGAAGTCCAAGTAAGATGTGCAAAAGTGACGATCGGTTTTTTCAGTACGTTTCGGGCCGTCGCGACGCATCACAGGTTTAGGTTTAGGTTTAGGATATCCGGGTCTCGATCGGGTCGTCACCGCTTGATCGCAATAAACATGTAAAACACATATAGTTATCTCATGTAGAATTTTTAACCGGGCTCTGAATCCAGCCGGGTTATCCAGATTGTGTCTGGGATCCCGCCAGGCTTGTCACGCCTACCGAAGTTCAGTCATAGTTGAGATTCTGACCGGGCTGACCGTAACCCAACCAGAGTGTATTCAGAATCCGAAGGGATCGGGCTAGCCCGGCTGAATTCCAGCCAGAACCTGGTGGGAATTTTTATTCTGGTTAACCAAGCCGTATCCCGGCTGTGGCCCGGTTTCTATTGGGGTCAAATCAGGCCATTTCTACTCGGGATACATATTTATTCGGCTGATCAAATTGTCATTTTATTGTGTAATTCTTCCACCAGTCGTTAACTCTGACAATATACTGAGTAGAAAATTATTCAGGCCGGAATTAGGTCATGATCCTGAAGCCTATGAACAAAATCAGGTCTTGACGTGTCTCCTTATTAGGCCCTGGTATAATCGTGTAACGCTTTTTCTGTTACGGCCCTAATCAGGCAAATGTACAGGACCTGATCAGCACCTTATGTTAAACAATTCAGACGTCCATATCAGGCTCTGAGCAGACCCCCTGATCTGCCCCTGATTTGAAATTTCTAAAGCAGTTAGCGATTGCCGAAAATTGAAAATAAAACACGCCTTATCATTTCAAGGTTTGGGCTTCACAGGCTTCCCCATATCAATTATACTTTATTTTTACATAATCAGAGTTTAATCAGGGCATATTTAGGCCAACCTGATCAGGATAACTTACTGGAACTTGATCATGTTCTGATGACGGGTACATTCAGAAGTACCTGATCAGGATAACTTACTGAAACCTGATCATGTTCTGATGATGGGTTTTCAGGAGTACCTGATCAGGAACGCTTTACTGGAGCATGGTCAGGCCCTGGTGCATATTTAGGCTGTCTGAATAAATTTCTGCTCGGGTAGATATTAGTTCAAGCATATTTCCATATGTCCAATTTGGAACAAAAAATGGACACAGTTTGAAGCTACAAAAATGAATAGATTTTGAGATATCCAGGACACAAGATGGCCTCTTAATTATATGTGTTTCATTATTTCGCGGGATGAGTCAAAACGTGTTCATTTTCTTCAATGAGTGCTTTATTCCAGATTCAGTCAACTTTATGTAACCAAAGTTAGACTGCAGTAGACGTTAGTTAGACTAAGTAAATTTAACTAGAAGCCATTTTCCGTATGTTTAGTGCGGTGTCCTTTTAAGTTAATTGTAAATATGATATAAAAAACAACGTAAAACGATGACAAAAAGAAGATAAACTGACCAGTGGAAACATTTGGTAAAGCCCGGTACAATGAATACTCGGTACCGCGTGTACCGTACATAATCCAGGCAAAGTTACGTCTATTGGCACGTTCGCATAACATACGTACCGGCATTGAATCGCTCCTTGAAATATGCACATAAAATCGGAATTCCGCGGCGACTCGCGCTATGAATTCATTCATTATATGCGTAACACATAACGCGAACCGCGTACATATATAATATGCCTAAGTATTTTATAGCGCGTTTTCGCATTGGTACACCTGTACGGGCGGTGTAACGAATATTAACATACCACATGCGCCCGTATTGTATTCGTATAAACAGATATTGGGCGCGAATGTCGGAAATGTAAAGCACACCGTCCACAATACCACCTGACCCGATTTGCCGGCCCTCCAGGAGTCGAAGCCCTGCGTGTCGTTGCGTTCCGGGCGTATGTTCCGGCCGCTGCTCTAGGGCTGTTGGATTCATTCCCATCAGCTTGTCAATCGATTTTACAAAAGGTTCAACTTGTTCTCTGTGTGGAAATTTCGAATTGCATTTTCCAAAGTAGAAATCGATTCATGCAATACCCGGCGTTCAAAGCTCTCATTAATAGGCGTTTAATCGTCGAATTCATTTTTGGTTTTGAAAATTCCTATGTCATATAATTTACAAATTGTTATTGTTAAAAAGAAAATGATATAAAAAAGTTAAAGTAACAAAAAATATCAACGAAAAACAGCATTCGTTAAACCTGTTTCTCGTATAGTGATTACTATTATCACTATTTTGATTATTATTATTATTAATACATAATTGTAAAAACGATAGTTTACAGAACAATAATCTCATTATTTATAATATATCCATCCACTAAATCTGAGTAGACGTTACCTACCGCCGGTAAAGAAATCTCGGTCATACGGATTACGAGACTAGAACGCTGTCATAATCGAAGACTCCTATATATCTTTAAGTGATTTCTAAAATTGTTAATCCATAAATAATCGATGTGAAGAAATCTAGATTACAAATGAGTGAAGAATTTTTCAAAATTTATGCTCTACAATGATACATGACATGACAGCATCTATTTCCTGTCAACATTGTAGGTCAATTCTTGATTAAGTTCTTTAACATTTTTTCTAATATTCTTTATAGTGGTTGGGATTGTAGTTATTGAATGCGAATTTAAAAAAAAAAAGTTTCAGTAATTTTTAATGTATATGTAGATTACTACCTTATCAATTGATAACTTTAGAGCTCTCTTAAAGATCTGCTTAAGGGACTCGATTGATAACATCATTTCCTAACCTAAAATTCTAAGAATGTCGACAATGTTAAATCTAATTTAGGATTAGTTTTTATGTTTGTTATGAATGTACATAAAACTGCAGAAAAATCGGTTCATAATTGGGCGAGAATTCACAAGAATAACAGCAAATAGTAAAAGTACTTTCAATTTTTTTCTTCCAAATAATGCTGAACCTGTTTTGTTAAAATTTGATGTGCGGTAATAGAACATGTTTTTAGTTTCCTAAAAAACAGATTTTTAGTTTAAGTTTAAGAACAGATAAAGTTCAATACGTTTTTTTCACTTCAGACTCTTATTCATTCCAAATTCTTATCTTCAATTTCCTATAGAAGAATATGAAGAATAACCAAATAATAATTCACACGACTAATGACAAAACACAGTATAAAAATATTATTCATTTATAACACCATAAAAGTAAATGGGTTTGAAGGGTGCTCCACTCGACTTAGAGTAAACTCTCTATTCGACTAAAGTCAACTTTGTACACTGAATTAGACACTTAAGTGCAATTCACTAAAATATAGTTGATCTATGTTCATATTCTCTTTCTAGTAATGAAAATAACTATCGGAAGATGGTTAAAATCCTTATCAGACATCTCCCGCCACTCTAAGATTCTTAGAATGAGAATTCACTTTTGATGGAGTGAACATTCAGCGACTCTACTAAAAAAAGGAAAGTCAAATTGCACTTTATGCAGAGTAAGTTTTCACTTCTTAAAGTCTGAAAATCCACTCATTAATTGTAAAAAACTTTTTGTTAAAATATGTTCACTCCATGAAGATTGACTTTTCACTCCAAGGAATTTAAAGAGATTCTTGAGCCATTTCTTGAAGCCCATTCTTGAGCTGGATCAATTTCTACATTTGTAGCCCACTTTTCGATTTTAGCAGACAAAGTAAAAGGTTAAATGGAATTACACTCTAATATATCAGATCTACATAAAATGATAAAACTGACATAACGCTTTAACCCATTGATGGGCACATTTCTCTAATGCGCGAGTTTATTAAACCATAAGTAATCGTTAGGTTTTCGACAAAGATTTTAAATATCTATTGATTCTTCTAAAATTTGGTGTCTAGGGTTTTTTCGGACACTGATGACGATCTTAAGGTCAAATTTTCAAATTAAAAATGGCGGATCCAATGTGGCGGACATTTTTAAAAAATATTATCGAGTTTTATTAAATTAGTTTCCTTTGCTGACTGTGATCCTGGGGTCAACATTTCAAAATTAAAAATGGCGGACAACATTTCCAATAAATTGGAGGTACATTTCAAACGTAACAGTACAAAATGGATGTAAATGTATAATTCAACAACTGCGCCTAAAACAAGTAATGACCCCCAGATATTCTTAGTAACCATTATTTTCTATTATCTGGAAATTTACAAAAATGTCTTAGAAACTGTAGATCTAAAAGCGCATTTTGCAGTTGATTTGGATAATTTAATATATTATAGACACTTTAATAAGAAGTGATTGCACAAATATGTTTAATCTTAGCGGAACCCATAAATTTATTTAACTTCAGTGTGCAATTAAGGCTTATCGTCAAGAAGTAGAGTTTAAAATAGTCCACTAGTGAATTAAATGCTTCAGGGTAGCAAGAGACCAATATCAGCTAGTCAGATAGTAGTGGAACTAAATTTCAGTTTGTTTATAAGTTGGAAGTCATGGTCCATATTCTGAAATCTTATATCCCTGAGGAACTTTTGAAGTTTATGAAGTTTAGGTAGTGTTCGCTGATCCAAAAATATCGCCTGCGATAAAACTTCATAATATGACTTCAGAAACCGGATTCTATAACTATGTTATATTTGTAACATTATAATCCCCGAATTTTACGATAATTCTAGCAAATTCGATAATAAACTAATCTTCGTATATAAAATAAGCTATGATACTATAAAAAATATAAGTTAAAAACAAAGATAACAACAGTACAAGATTTCTAGTTATTTAAGGCCATATTATGTGATAATCTAGCAACGGTGTGGAGATGTGTTTTGTAATTTAGAACGAACAATAAGAAAATGTGGATTGGCAAATTTATTTTGTATGTACTGTTAATTTCTTTAAAAACGTTAAAAATATGATATAATAATACAACAAAACACCATCTGTATGGACAAATATTAAGTATATAATTGTGGTTCATTTTTTAGTTAAACTACGGTAGTTGTAAGCTCCGTGTCATAAACATATAATAATTGCGGATGCTAACAATCACAATTAATAAAAATACGTGATGACTCAAGGAAATTCCACATCTTAAGTGATTTTCTAACCTACAAATCGTTTAGGTTAGAGTAACAGGCAAGAAAATATTACATCAGCCTAGATAAAGAAATGGAGCGTTGTAAATTCCGTCACGTCACAAATTATTATAATAACTCCCCCATTCATTCATAATGTGTCCATAGTAGAAAAAAATAAATTTGGAGTTGCTGGAGTGCAAAATCTTTTTGTGGTCGAAATCGATGATTCAGCTCTATATGCAAATCTGCAGATCAGTTCTGAAGCACACAAAATAGGATAAAATTACCCCCTTTCGATTACGACTTAATTATCTAAAATAGGAGTCGAATTACGGTTTGTTATAGGTCCAATATTTAGAAAATAAGTTTCCCCAAAAAAAAAAATAGTAAGAATGGGAAGTTCTTAGAATTCGTCGAGAAATATAGGTATTTTTTCAGATTTTCGTGATGGTATTTTGAATGAACCTGAATTGTTCATAAAAATTTCTACAAATCCTAGTATATTTCATGGTAAATTCTGAGGAATTTTTATTCTTTTGTCACGGGAAAAATTACATGGAAAGCATGTCTAACATATTATCAACAATATCGAATTTGTTGTAGAAATTTTTGATAAACAATAAAAATTAACAAACAAAAAAACACGGCTACTTTATTTTTTGCCAATGACCTATATCGAGAAGTTAGTTTGACAGAATTTCTGCTGTAGTAGCCATGATCTTTAATGGGATGATTAAAGAGTAAATTAAATGCTGCGTGCAAAGCGCTTTTGTTGGACAAAAATTTATGAAAATTTTGTCAGAAAATGTTAACATCATAGGAATTTTTCGTTAAATTTATATGCCTATGCCGTTTTTACTTGTTCCCTGCAGAACCTCTGATTATATTACAGTTTAAAATCTCAACGTTTTGCATTGTATTTAAAAATAAAATTCTGGCAAGAATTGCACATGAAAAGAAGCCCTGGTACACTCTACAATTTAAAATTTTAATGCTAAATTGAACTTGTTCTATTTGCGATTGGTTTGTGAATCTGCGGCTTCATCAAAAACAAAAAATAACAAGGATGCAAATGAAGTTACGATGGTTGTTTTAAACTTGAATTTTTCACTTTTTTCTTCAGTGATGCATCAACCATAAATCGGAAAACTACCTTTTTCGGAAAAACAAGCTATGTAGTCATTATTATCTTCAAATTAAACCTTCTTCGACTCACGAAGTGCCTTTCAAATGTAAATAATCCGAATTCAAAAATGCAATCGTGATGAATTCGGATTCTTGGTGTTTTATTTCGTTTTCGTTTTGGAATCACCGAATGTAACGATCCATATCATCACCAACGAAAATAAGGACATTAAAACACTAGGGACAATTCGATTTCTATTTCTTTCTGTAATTTAGGTATAGATTTGGTTATATTTACCTCACGTACAAATTTAATGTTGCACTTTTAGAGACACTTTTTAGGTTATATTTACTCCATTTTCGACCAGTGTTCAAGTGCTGGAAGTCTATTAGACATCTAGGACAATTTTTTTGCTCGAAAAGTGGTAAACTTTACTTAATTAAGGATCCTGACTTAAATAATAATAATAATAATAATAATTACGGCTTTATTGCCCTAATAAAATGGTTACAACGATAAATATACATATAAACAGATATGTCAGAAGGCGAGCCACAACTGATGCTGTTTTACAGACTGACTTTGGGTTGGTCGAAGCGGTTCTTCTTGCTGCTTGAGTATTTATTTGCTTTCTCTCTCGTACTAAATGGACATGTACAGTTTCGATTTTGTTTACCTTAATGTCAAATAGAAACAAATTAACCCTTTCGCTGTGAGGAGAAAGATCTGAAATATGTGTAAAAAATGTTAAGAATTTTTTAAGCTACCAAAATTTGTGAGATTGGGTACACTTTGCTTTTCGAGATCGCTGATTAGTAATATGAAGTCCATTTTTTAAAATTCAAAATGGCGGATCCAAAATGGCGAACATATTTTTTTTATCTAATACTTGGATTCTGTTGAAACCTGTTACTTGTTGAAATTGTTTAAAAAATAAGTTTATTTAACATTTCATATCCTGAGTTAGGATAATTTATTCACATTTACAGATAATTTAATAAACTAACATACGTTACATTTTTTTTATGTTTTTAACACTAGATATGTAAGATAAGAGCATCACTACCCGAATTAGAAACAAGATTTTTAAACACTCCCTTTTCAGAGAACGTAATTTGCACAAGTTATATTAACCCATTAAGTCCTGAATGGACGTTTTTTCACTACAATTTTCAACGGTTATATTTAGTGTGAAAAAAGGCTCTAAAAAATTTGAAAGAGACATATCTGACGTAAAATTAACTGAACTTTCAGAATCTGTTATTACATTTTTCAGAAAATGCAACCGTGAAAAACTATATTCGATTTTTTCAAAAAAATCATGCATTTTTCAATTGAATTTTTTTTTCATTTCGTCTTTTTACATTGAAATTGTTTCAGAATTCCTCTAAACGGTAAAGAAATCGTGTCCTCGAGACTTAAACTTTAAGATGTGCCTATGTCCATTTTGAAAATAAAGGTAAAAGCATCCAAAATGGCGGCCCAAACACAAAAAAATTAGCGAAAAATTCAGGAATTTTTTATTCAAAGACGATCGACTTTAGGAAAAAATGTTACAGAACAAAAAGTTCTTACAATTATTCAAAGAATACGCTGAATTTTTTTCAGAATTTTTTAAGCACTTTTTTCATTTTTCAAAATCCCAAAATTTTGACAAATCGAAAAAGTCGTCAAAAAATTCTAAAAAAATTTAAATTGATACTAAAAACATCATGTTTCTTAACGAGTAAATTTTGTTATCAACAAATTAATAAAGAATTATAAATTAGAAAAGAAAACCTGGAAAAAATTGTCGAGAAGTTCAGGAATTTTTTATTTGAAAATGGTAGACTTTAGGAGAAAATGTTACGGAAGAAAAACTTCTTGCAATTAATCAAAGAATGCCCGAAAATTTTTTTAGAATTTTTTGACGACTTTTTCGATTTGTCAAAATTTTGGGATTTTGAAAAATGAAAAAAGTGCTTAAAAAATCTGAAAAAAATTCAGCGTATTCTTTGAATAATTGTAAGAACTTTTTGTTCTGTAACATTTTTTCCTAAAGTCGATCGTCTTTGAATAAAAAATTCCTGAATTTTTCGCTAATTTTTTTGTGTTTGGGCCGCCACTTTGGATGCTTTTACCTTTATTTTTAAAATGGACATAGCCACATCGTAAAGTTTAAGTCTCGAGGACACGATTTCTTTACCGTTTAGAGGAATTCTGAAACAATTTCAATGTGAAAAGACGAAATGAAAAAAAAATTCATTTGAAAAATGCATGATTTTTTTGAAAAAATCGAATATAGTTTTTCACGGTTGCATTTTCTGAAAAATGTAATAACAGATTCTGAAAGTTCAGTTAATTTTACGTCAGATATGTCTTATTTCAAATTTTTTAGAGCCTTTTTTCACACTAAATACAACCGTTGAAAATTGTAGTGAAAAAACGTCCATTCAGGACTTGATGGGTTAAGAAGAATGTATGTGTGATGTAAATCTACTGTTTTGTTGTGCTTTTTATCAATTTTTTTGAATGTACGTCTATAGAGGTACCTCACACTGGAAGCACACTTTAGAATGTGCTTCCAGTGGTTAATTACTTATCGGTATCATTCATTACAAATTATAACAATTTTTTTTCTTTGAAAAAATTGGTGTAGAAAATTGTACATAAAAATGCCGCAAAATACTTAACATACGCGTGTTACACTTTCGGTGAAAAACTTATAAATTTATAAAAAAGTATGAAGTGTTATTTTAGCCACACTTTTTTTCTTCTCTCTGAAAAGTCGCGATTAAAAATTCCTATTTATTTGGGAGAAAATTGATTTTCCCTGTAGAGTATTTAGAACGATATAACAAGGTTTGGTTAGCTTGAATTAACGATGAAAGTTACCCCTAAATCCATCAACAAGGTCCCGGAATGTTGGGAGGATTTTCCCTGATTTTCATTAAGCGGCCATTGAACCCAAGGACAAACAAACAATGCTGGGCAACAGTTGCCCCCAATCGACCGACATGCACATCCCGTGTAAATTGCAGCCGACGACTTTCCAGTAGATACGTACCGGACTGCAGGTTCACGCGGATCACCAGCAACACGCGGGCGCAGCTAATGCTTCCAGGCATCGTAAAGATCGTTGTATGGAAGCGTAAACAGTTTAAGGACGAAGCGCAGCCAAAGTACCACGTCGTTCAAGAGCGCTCGGAGGTTGACCTCGCGGTTACTGGTAATTTTATGCTATTTACTGGCTACGCATAAAGTCGCCGGAACGCACATACGGATCTACGCTCCCTGGATCATAAAGCTCACGCCAACTTGTAAAACAGTCGCTTTTCCCACCGTTTGTTTACACTTCGTTATTTCATCGCGCCACGCAACGTGTATCCAGGGATCTTGATTGGCGACAATCGGAGGATCGATGTGGAAAGGAAAAGTTTTATTGCATCCAGGAAAATATCAATGAGATATGATTCAATACTCGATAATAATCACATTTCTTTCTGATGTAAAGAAATTTTTAGCCAATATGCTGATGAAATGTTACATGTATACATGACGTTAATAAATTACTTAGTGACAGCCCAAACAGCAAAAAGACATGTTAAAGAGCTCTTTAAGAAGTCTTAAAAATTGTAAGATGTCTTAAATACTTATCAGAAAGACTTATGCTGTCAAGTTTAAGAGCTCTATAAGACCTCTCAAATATGAGGTCTCCGAAAAGAGGTCTTATTTGGGAGCTTTGACATATAAAATAAGTACAGTACTCCTTCCTTTATTCTAATTTCCATTATTCTAATATATTCCCTTATTCTAATTTTTTCTCTTCTTCTATTCTAATATTTCCCCTCACGCGTTCTCTCCACTGACGTGTGTTGACGTGTGGATTTTCTTAATACAAATAACGGCGCATGCGCAACAAAAGAAAAAGAGACAAAAGTGAGACTACAAATCCAACTAGTGGGAGAGAGGGGAATATTAGAATGAGGGAAGAAGGCCGCCATCTTCCTGACTGGACAAATTAGAATAAGGGAAGGACTACTGTAATATAAATGAAAAGCAAATTTCTGAAAATTATAGATTCTATTTTTGTACATTAATCGTTAGTAAATATAAGTTTTGCCTGAGTTCCTTTTTACCGTTTGTATAGTTATGAATTCAGTAGAATGGGACCATAAAATAACAATAGAAAACCGTGATAGCACTGGCTAAATTTGGTAAAGGCAGTTATTTGGTCAGGGGGGCTTATGATCTATCGGTCTGCATATGAAGTAAATATCGCACGATCTCGTTTGTAAATTCAATCGTCACCTAGTGCCTCGGGACGAAACACAGATCTCAACAATGGGAATCCTTTTACTAAAAGAGAAATGGTCCAAAACGAGATAGATTTAAGACCTTTTCGAGATGACGATTTTAAAAAGTCCTAAATAAGACGTCTTTAAGAGCTCGTTTTATATATTATCATAATTAAGACCTCTTCAGAAGGTCTTTTTGGAGATATCTTTGTACTGAGCTCTGAACGACCTCCTTAAGAGATATGTGCTGTATGGGAGTTCACTCAACTGCTACATTAGAAAAGAATAAATAAATATTTTTGTCAACAGTCACCATTTTTCACGATTTTCTTTTCACACATATCGTTATTTTTTATAATTTCTCCTATGGAATTAATATTTGAAAGGAACATCGGATTACCCTGCTTAGGTAAAAGTCTACCAGTTTTTAAAGTGCAAAATGTCCCATTAGTTGAGTAGGTTTAATCTTGGGTAAAGGTCGAATATTACTTTATTTTGCCCTCCCAGAATGTTATCACGTTCTTGAAAAGTGGTTGAATGCTAAAAAATAGTCTCACCTCAAATTTTCGCTCTCCATATGTTTCTAGAAGTGGTAAATAGTATGTAAACAAATTTTTAGCTAAATCCCTCTAGCCGTTTTTCAGAAAAGTTGTCCGGACGGTCTTGAATTAATTTAAAATCGTATAATTGTCGTAAAAAATTCCGTGGAAAAGTACTCAATTTTTACCAAAGATGTGTCTCTACATTTGGAAAACCTTAAAGCGATTGTTAGAGGTTACATTTAAGGAAAATTGGCCATGATGGATTACCTAACTTCAACAATGTATTCGATCTTTCTTATAACGTTAAACTGATATAATTGTTAATTAATAAAACTCGACACACCTGACTTAGACTACTAGGGTATATATAAGACGAATAGCGAATTGCAAAACTTTACTGGATGATCACTACACAGACGAACTTACTACGAAAACATAGTTACACGTATAATAATGAAACGATGTAACGTCGGTCGGTTTTTAACAAATTAAATACGGCTTATGCCCCACCAATGAGAAATCTATATTTTATAATAGTTATACGTATTATAGACTTAAATTAGAACAAAACGCCTTCTAAATAGCCCTTACTATTGATCTTTTATCTAATTGTGTGGAGGTTAACGAAATCTCGTTGTTTGTTGTCATGTGCAAGAAAAGTATAAATATAAACCATGCAATGAAAATAAGTACGTAAATTCTCATAAGATAGGCTCCAAATTTCATAACGCGGTAGTAAATCATCACAGCGATATTAGTATGGTGAATGATGTACCACTTACTTCAGGCGTCCCAATAAGCGATGTAGCATTTCCTCATAATTAGTTTTTTTGGATGGATTTTGAAGAAAATGATTTTGAAATTATTGAAGCAAATAAAATAAAGGCTAAAAGCTTTTAGTCCATTGGCCGTAAAACGTAATTTATTTACTTAATTAAAATAAAAGCTGCGACATGGCATTAGGACCTGTGTTACAGGATTGGAAGACTACTTTCTTTTTACCTTTTTATGTGATTTACAGACAATATCGTTTATGTACACATATAAAAAAATTACCAGGATTCACAGTCCTGCATGCCTCATAATTCGCCTACTTGACTTCCGAGTTCCCAACTTTTAAAGAAAAATTCCTTGAATAGGGATAATTTACTACAATCGTACTTTGAGCATCAACATTTATCTCATAGATCAATTTTACTTTGAGATCAAAATTAACAACTGCGTCTTAATATCATGTCCATCATTATCAATAAACTTTACCTCAATAGTATTGTAACTGTGTTTTTGTGAAATAATTTATAATTTCCCACGTAATAACAAAATACAGCAACCAGATTCTTTTGTTGCTTAGTCTACATTATACTGATGGATGAACTAGAATGCATGTACAATACGCATATCATCACGATTTTTATACGCATCAGGTTTACCAATCAAATTCACAAACATGGAAAATGATAAGAAAGAAATCTAACATTACTACAAGTCCAAAAAATGTAATTATCATAATTTTCATATTATCGATCTGCTACATGTCCATTTTCTCAAATTCGGGTTATGAATGGGAGGCGGGGGAGGGGGGAGGGGGGAGGGGGCAAATGTCCTCCGTTACCTTATTTCGACCGTAGATTTACAAACAACATTGCCTACTTACGACTTCGATTACTGGTAAATAAGATGTGGTCACCCAGAGTAGTGGCCTTGTGGTTGACGTAACGCACAATCGCTCTTTGAAGTTAAGCATCCTGGTTGGAGATCCATACTTGGAAGTGAGAAAAAAAATGAGCACTCCGCTAGCGACGATACAGATAATAGGCCCATTGCTGAGTGGAAGACAGCTGTTATACCATCAGAGGTTATCCTCTGATGGTAAAGTATTTCATCGACTGTATTGGTATGGTTTTTCCGTAGTTTTCCGAGACCCCCGTACAAATGCCATACAGAAGGTTTAAATCATTAAAGCGGTGAATAATTCCTTTACTTTATCCTTTAAATAAGATATAGTCGAAAAACGGTCTCGACCTAATTACAGGTGAAAAGAAAGTATGTTCACCATTTTTGCTGCTGAAGTACAGGATTATTGAAAACGCTTCTTTTGGAGCTTTTTGGGGAGTCATCTGATCAGAATCAAAAATGTAAAGTTAGTTTTAAAAATCGAAATTACCTTTCGCCAGAATAAAAAATGTTTACATTTTAACATTCTCAAAGTTTTTGACAAACTGATATTTAATTTTTATCCTTTGAGAACGCAAGAGACACATTCTCAAGCCAATATTTAACGCCATATTTCTTTGTGATTAGGTCAACAAATTGGATAGAATCAAATATTACGACATCGAACTCGCTCCTTCAGACTCTAAAATGACAATTACGAAAATAAAAATTAACATCCAAAAAAATATGGCTATTTTGTTTAGTAAAAAATAATGTTTCTTCAATTCCTTTTTTTCAGTTAGTTATTTCCGATAGGATTGAATATTGTTAAATGACTCCAAACTTAAAATATCGACTCCACTAGGTCTAAACTTTAAGTTGGCGAACCTAGAACGAGGATCAGAAGAATCTGTTCCTTCAAAAAGGACTTTCATTAAATAGCTGAGATTGCGATTCTTTGAAAGGGATATATATTGCAAACGCTCTCCAATAATAATTTTCACTTCGGTCCATTGGATATTATGTCAGATACACGTCAAACAAAAATGTTTTTATTTATTATCAACATTTGAATACATTTCCATCATAAAATGCAAATATCGTGGTATCTAAAATAGTAGAATAACAATTCTCAGAAGCCAAAAACAATCATCCCAATCGATTGCTCTCAAGCAATAGCATTTATAACAATTGAGATGAAAAAATATCGTTTAAATTCATGACTTTTCCACTTCCTGCCCTACTTGCTAATGAATACTAACTGAATGACGCCATCGACGAACATTTTCCATGGTTTTTCGTTCGCTCTTTTGACTAAATTAATCAAGAGTCGGAGATTCATCTTAGCGAGCCCATTCGCCGTAAATCAAATCACTTGGGGTAGTATTCGGTAAAATCGATCCACGAGAGCTTGCTCGTAAAACCGAACGCGCTAATGCCTTATTCTTTCTCGTACCGTAACTCGCAAAACTTCATTTGATTCCGAAAAGCCACTTTAACGATCCGATAATGTTACGACAACTTTCAAAGTACAGGAGTAAAGTCGCATTACTATGTGACTGTAGGGCCAGCTGGCAGAATTTCAAAAACCCTTGTCGAGATTCACGACCGGATACGTTCGCGGAAGACTCTTATTTCGCGTTCTATCGCGGAATCTATTTTGTCACCGCGACACTTGGAAAATTCCTGTACACCCTGACGTGTTGTGTGTCCGATAAAAACTCACGGCGCATTCCAAATGTCGGATCAAAATACCACCAACCATAACATCAGACAAACTAAAAAAGTACAAGTGGGCTCGAGGTATTTTCACATTTTGGGATTAAATTCTAGATTGACTGAATTAACACACTTACAGATTGATTATGCAATAAACAAATAACTTTTATAAAGATATTTTTTGTTATATAAATATTTTATTGATATTTTTGATACATAAATATTTTATTAAACGTGAGTACACCTAGAGAGGAGTGTGGGTCAATCGAGAATGAAACAACCGACAGGAGGCAGTAATTTTTGGAAGTGTCGGTTTTTTGAATGTCGGCTTTTCGATTGACTGTCGGTTTTTTGACCCGCACCCCTAGAGAGATTTAGTTGCAATCAAGTTAACCTCTTAAAGGTTTGTTCGTCAAATTATGGATTATGATAGTTTGGTCGATTATCTGCACTTAAAAAAGTATGAAATTGAAACTTGAACCTATAGTAGAAGCTCTCCGTTTAGTTTTTAGATGTGTAGCTCTTCCAAAAACATTACTATAGATGAATCTAAATGTTTCTTTTTGATAAAAACCAAACCGCTTATGTCATTCATGAGAATGCCCCGGGAAAACCTGGGGGAGGACATCTTGATGAGAGTGTATAATTGACTCACTGAATTGTATTAACAATTCGGTTTGTTATACCGACAACCCGGTTAGTAGATCTAACAAACCGAATTGTTAGTTCTATGCTAACAATCCGCATTGCTGGGCAAGAAAAGTTTAGTAACAAAACCTTTCTCTCCGAGTAATATAGGAAATAAGAAGACTATCCAGAGACTAGCTAAAAACAGGATTCATTTTGAAGGAACTGATAATTTTTGCGTATTATTGGGAATTAAGGGTGCGGGTCGAAAAACCGACAAATCAAAAAGCCGACAGGTCGAAAAACCGACTGTCAAAAAACCGACAATCGAAGAGCCGACAGTTCAAAGAATGACTGTCCTCCTGACGATGTGTCTATTTTTTCATGCGTCGGCTTTTCGACTGTCGGTTTTTTGACTGTCGGCTTTATGACTGTTGGTTTTTTGATTTGTCGGAATTAATATGGCATTGATATTAATGTAACAAAAACGCGAATATTAATTTCCACTTTCAAAGAAATTATTATTCCATTCTTTTTCTTAACTAAGTTTCGTCAAGTCTGAGTTTATTATAAATAATCAACTCTCGCTAAATGAAGAGTTTCATAAGATTAATACGTACTGCGTATTTCACTGAATATTAAGGATCTTTAACACAAATTTTGAATTCCAATTTTTTACGTTGCCACAATTAATTCAATAACGTCAATTCTAATCGGACATGTACATAGCAACGTTGTCTTTTTACAGTGGAATAAACAAATCAATTTAAAAAAAATAAATCTCAATTCATACTTGAGTATTTTCTGTTTAGTAACGTAACACAGTTGTAGTAAATAACTTAAACAATGAATAAAATATATAATTATTATTTGAATAACCGATAATAAATATTGTCAGATTTCGTCGACAATAAGAAAAATCGTAAGTCAAACATAAGTTTACAGTTCTCAAGACGAAACAAGTTGTGTATATTTGGAAATGTTGTACGTCCGTCGGGAAATCGACCCTTTGGTCGATGTTCTACTTGCTTCTACAGTTATCCTCAATTTTCTATGTCCTCTCCAAGTATAAGAATGGTAGAGAGTTCGAAATATAAAGCAGGAAACAAAGCACGTTAATTTAACTTTTGTCAGTTTTTTATACAGGAAAATTCCCGAAATTTATTACAGTAATTGAGAGATTCTTATAACTAAATACATTAGTAATTATTAAATTAACACTAATCTATCCTAAAAATTCAAGGAAGTACTAACCATTATCTCCATCACAATACTAACCTAACATTTATCTAATAATTATTTGCAAAACAATTTCTGTTCAAATGTTTATTAATGATAGCACTATTTTATGTTATTTTGACGCTTTTAAGTAGGGATATAAAAAAATATTGTATATGTAAAGCAAAATTGTTTGTCAGTGATTGAAAAGAGGTTTGTTTTATCTTCTAATCTTTCTCTGAAACACAACAGATTAGGCCAATATTAATACAGTTCAGAAGGAAAAGATAAGAGTGACAAATTTCGTAAGAAACTTATTCAAAGTAAACTCAAAAAACCAAAGGTACATTTTTCAAAAATTACTATCGTATCAACATTAAAAGTAAAAAAATATGTACGTGCTCCTAAAGTGGTCAAAGATATTTTGATTTGTTAATGAGTAAAATTTCTGCAAAAAGTCCTTATGAAAATATGAACGATATTAGCTTAACTTTCGTTCTTCTGTTCAATTAAGGTAATTACTTATAATTAATCGCATACTCAAAGTGTACGTAATTCAATATGTACTCATCTTCTCAAAACGACTTGTTTATATTCGGGATATACAACTACTACTTGCTGCAAAATACTAACAGTAACATAATGCAGGTTTTAAGTAGTTACGGCAGTTTCCTGAACAAACCTTTTAGTCGATAAGTTTATTTATTTTTGTGATTTTCAATATTCGTCATTCTAATATGATTTTCCGAATTTCTCATTAGTCAGTAACATTTTCTGCACTGTAATAATTTACTACAAACTGTATTAAAATATATTCCTGTGTTATGTAATACCGATCTGTTCCTGGAAATTATATACGTTACTAGTGTTGTGGCAAAATATTTTGCTTAAATTCGTCATTTTTTTCTTTGACTAGCATTCTTTTAATGAGTGAAATAGAAATAATAAGCATGGTTAGTTAGTTGTTATGTTTATTAAGCCATGGATACTAAGCTTTGCGGAAAACAGAATAGTAGAATCCACCAAATAATTGGCTTATAATGCCTTATAATTGACATATTTACTCTTATATTATAATTTCAAAAATTCGAAAACGCTAAACGAGTTAGAGATGTACTTGAGACACAATATGCAGATTAGAATAGGATTAAAATGTACTCACGCCAGTTGTATGAACAATTAAAATCATAATTATATATTAACCTGTCTGTACACTCCGATGGTCATTTTCGTCCCAAAAAAAATTTCAATGTACCTTAACTTTTAAAAACTGGTACAAAAGGCACCAAATCTTTCCCTAAAAACTAAATTTTTTCGAAATATTACAATTGAGACTTTAAATTGAATGTTGAACTTCCATGAAATTTGTCAGATATTTTAAAGCACTTTCAGTACTAAAAAAAAAAAAAAATGCCAAGTGGATTTTTTTGTGTATGCTTCATACATACAAGTTGATACATGTGAAACGTTTTTGGAGCTGTTTTTATTTGTGGATCTATTTGTTTTTTTATTTTTTTATTAATTAGTAATTAAGTTTTGTATTTAAAATATTCTGTGTAAAATATTATTTAAAAGATAGTCACAAAAATTTCATATTTTGCAAACATATAAAGGTAAGACATATCATAAAATTGCAAGCATAAACTATAAAATACTTATGTTTTCAACTTCTAATCATCTTCTGATTAAAGTAACATCTAAATATTGCTTCAGTTTTAAGTCAACAACGTTCGAAACATGCCATCAAAATGTTCATACACAATTAAAGAAAAATTTCGGTTTCATTAAGTATCTTGCGCATTTACAGATCTATTTTAACCACTCCAAAATATGCGCATCAGACATATTACATGTTTTCAACGACCAGCTTATAAACGCCGGTTTGCCAATTATGGAGTTGAAATTTTACGCCTGCATGCAGAACCGTAGAATATCCCACGGGCCTTTCAGCGGTTTACGCTGAAATTCCGCACTGTATTCCTGTCCGCAAATATTCTGATTTTAAACAATTTAATTCGCGTAGAGTTAATTTCGTGTTCGTGAAAGTTGCACTCGAATCCTTACTGTGAAAAACATTCGGTAATTTTAACTAAATTTGTAATTATCAACGGGAAAAAACCTTCACTTAGAAAATTACCACACATTTCTTCGAACAGTAGAAATTTAATCATAAACAAATATTACTTTTTTCTTTATTTATTTTTACCTATTACTATAAAAATGAAATGTTTTAACATATATTTAATATGTGTGAAAATTATGGAATTTTTATACGGCAGGAATTAATCTGAAATTTGTCTGAATGCATTTCATCACATACTGCGTATGAAAGCGTCTGAAGGAAAGGTTTGACTCGATAAATTATACAATTAAATTCCGCAATCCAATTAAAATTCCTGGACGTTCAAGAATTTGCTGTGATTTTCTTAAAATGCGCTGTCTCGTACTTAAAATCTTGATTAAAAATTTTACTTATTTTACTTCACAATTTTATAAATAATTGTATAAATAATTGTTAAATATTATTTATTTTCAAACAAAAAATTTTTGTTAAATCTGTAGCGATTGTGTATTATATAAAATTAATAGCATATATTACAAAAATTTCATATTTTACATTAAGATTATTATTCATTGTAACTAAATACTTCTTAATAACATGTAATGTCGAGCATTTTACGCTATCAATTGCTCGATACATAGTTAATCGGAATTCTAGTGTAATAACATGCGAGCTCTAAGCATCGAGAAAACATGATTGAATTTTCGTTAGATCTAGTAGCACCGATACATCCTGTTGCAGAATATTATCGACCGTAATAGGCTTATAACCATGCTACAAGTGACTGCTCTGGTTACTGAACTGAAAGGAGACAATTACATACATAAGCTGCAATTATGATAGATTTCTTATATATTAATTAAGTTATAATTTACTTCTAATCTGTAAACATTATTTGTAATTAGTCATTCAATTAATATATAAAATTACTCGAGGTTTAACATGATGGCCATTTTTATTTTTCCTATTTTATTTAATAAACATTGATAATCAATATATAATTTTAAAAATTGCATTTCTTATCTATCACTTTAGAACAATGAACTTAGATATTGTCAGAAATGTTCTTCTTAAAAACGGTTATGGGCATTAAATCACGTGTTTGTCTTTTCTACAATAGTTTAAAAAGCAAAACCAATAATAATGACACGCAAATCACTAAGGCTGTCTCAATGCCGTAAGTCGAAGATCTGTCAGAAAAATTATCTAAATACTTGAGGACCGAAACAATTACGGGTAAAAAGACAAACTTAAACAAGAAAAAATGCGAAATGTAGTTTACCAGATTTCTTGTAAATATTGCAATGAACGTTGATATTTCTTAGTTTCGGAACCGATCTATTACACAGATATAATTTGACCAGCATTTACATAGATGACAGTAAAACACCAGGCGCGAAATCAGTAGTAACTGCCAGTTTTTGTGGCGATTTAAATATTTGTACAACTAAAAGCCTACATCCAAACTGCTCTATTTTTACAGTCGAACTAGTTGTTATTAATGATGCTCCCAATTTCGCGTTAAAACATGTTGAACGAAACTTTTCAGTTTTTACTGACTCAAAAAGTGCTTTAGATAGCCTACAAAGTTCAAAAATATCCATTAAAACAAATCCCTATGTCCTAGAAATAAAAGAAAATTATCACAAATTTAGACCAGAAAATTCTACCAATAAATCCATAAAATTCTTCTGGATCCCCTCACATTCGAACATTCAAGGGAATGAGCATGCTGATCAAATGACGAAATCAGCCACTAACGCAGGGATTTCCGACAAATTACATATTACGTTCACTGATGTTTATCAGAAATTCAAATCTCAAGCCAAATTTAAGACAGCCGAAATTATAAAAGAACAGGGAATAGACAAAGAAGGCATTCTGTATTTCCAACAATTCCATAGCAACAAATGCAAACCATGGTGCCTCAAAAGAACACTTTCACGCGAAAACATAGTCACGATTAATAGATTAAGAGCAAACCCTTACCATCTTGCTGGATCTATAGCTAGGTTAGGATTTATTAACGATTCAATCTGTCAATGAGGTTTTGAAGACTAAAACATAAACCACATTATTTGGAATTGTCCGTTCTATGAAACTCAGCGAAAAACACATTGTACAATAAATTATTAAAAGCCAAATAAACCTTAATGAGGTTCCCATGTGCTAAAAACATTTTAGCTGACATGAAATTGCTGAATACCGATAATTTAAAAAAATGATAGACTTTAGCTCAATTATTTATACTCGCTTGCTCATTTAATCATCCTAAATGTCAGAAAACAAGAAAAGTCATCAATGTTATGTTGCATCTTATTATCGATTAGTATGCAATTATAATTTAGTCCAATGTGGTAAAAAGTTAGAAAACCTCATGGTGCATCGAACTGATGTTGGTCGTGCAGTGAAAACGGATTCCATTCAAGAATGTTGGAGGGTTGGGCAGAAAGTAATTTTAGCGAAACAGCAAGAAGACGCTGGTTGCCAGCTAGCAGCCATCTGGAGGGTTGGGCGGTCTAGCGAAATGTTCTTCTTGTAGAAGGACGCCTCTCGGAACACCTCCAGCCTGTGTATTCTGGACACCCGGAAGGTTATGGGGGTGTAATTCAACGAAGTGAACATCGGCCCTCGCTGTTTTATCAGCTTAGAATCGTCCTACCCAGTTTCTTACGCCGATCCTAGGCGAATTTCGAGGTCGCCCCGTGCCGATCTAGCAAAACATCGTTTTCAGAACCTCGGGTAACGTGTTTTCTTCAATTAGGAACACTTCCCTAGGTTGCAGAGGATGGTGAGTACGAAAAAACGAACAATTGGGTAACGTGGCGGCGCCGGCAGAACTGGGGCAAGTGACACTCCGTTGTAGGGAAAGAAACGAATATAGGAGATTAGCCCATTAAGAGGTTGTCTACTTGGTAATCGAAAAAAATCAATTTTTCCTTTTTGGACTTTTTCGATAACCCGATTCTTTCCGTTCGCTGAGACATGACCTTTTTCTCCCTTTCCTATTTAATCCAGCTACGTCTGGAGCTACTCTCCTACAGTCGGAAAAAGGAACGACGGAATTTCTGCGAGTAATAGTTCGAGGAACGGAAAACTGTGAAACTAAATCCATTCGTTTTTTAATACTTTCCTAAAGTAAATTATGCGGTAGTAAAGAAGACTCGACGTTTCGCTAAATGGATTTTTCCAGCGTCATCTTTAGAATGTAAACTCTTTCTCCGTCTTTTGGGAAATTAAATTTTCACGATTCGATGTCAGGTTGTTCATAATACCGATAATTATTTTTACGACAAATGCTGTTAAGATGTTAACTTTTTCTATAATTTTGGGGTTTTCCAGTGTAGACCATATTTGAAGAACATAGTAGAGTTTTTTAATTCAGAATCTTGTTTTCAAAATAACATCAGAATTATTCAATTTAAAAATTAACTCTTTAAATGTGTAATTGAATTTATAGATCGAGAATCGAATTTTGTTGATCTGTTGATGAGTATAACCAAATTTTCTAAAAAGAACCGAAACAAAAATATCGTACAACGAAACGTTTCCGATTAGTTGTACTTATTAATTTATAAAATAAAATACATTATAAGAGTGCACTCGATAGTTATTACTTTCCAAATATAATGATATAATTTTGAAATTTTGAGTGAGTGTAACTAAAATGGCGACTTGTACGAAAGAATTTTTCTTACCGCTATGAGTCATAGACAAACTATGGTCTGTCCCTTACGTATTCTTTTTCTTGGCGCATCTTTCGTATTTGATGCAAAGTACATTTTTGTTTGCATTTTCGGTGAAAAAGATACTCAACTTTAGAAAAATATTAATATTTTGTGAATCTCCTATAATTTATAAATGTTACAAATAAACATGTTCACAAAAACGTTTATTTTTGTGAATCTTATTTGTTAGCGTGCAAGTTTGGCGCTAGATGATACAAGTATATGAAATGAGTGACTTGCAAAATAGAGGTTATGGAAATACTATTATTGCAAAATTCAACATAGCGAATTCAATATCGCGCCCGTAATTATAAAAAAAATTACTATTTCATAACACGGGAGCTAAAATCGCCGTCCGGAACTGTGTTTTCTCTGTTGTTATAAAAAATATTGTTCGATAGAAAAGAGTACGCGTGTTTTCCAGGAATATGATTTCCTACCCGTGGCTGTAAGACAAAATCTATAATGGGATTTGCCGAAATGCAAAGTGGTGATGAAAATGAAGACAGTGAATATAAAAATGACATTAATTTTGAATTTTAAAAATCTAATGCCAGATTCGTATTCACCAGTAGTAACAACCTACGAGTATCTATTTTTGTGAGAGTATACTATCGATTTCAATTTTCCATCTGCCATGTTGGATCCTCCATTTTGAATCTTGGGAATCAGGGTCCTGATTCGTATTCAGCTGCGCGAAATATCCAAGAGTTTTTATTAAAGTTTTTTATTGAAAAGCGATTTTTATACAAATTCGCTAACGTTTCTAATTTTTATTCCGCCATATTAACTCCGCCATTTTCTTTATCACATGTAGTTTGTAAATATTTATCTACTTCCTGAATTTCGTGACTAAAAGGGTTAAATTATGATATGTTAAAATCAATCATATTTGTAAAAGGAAAATATATTATATTTAGTTTTCGTGATTGCTGAGTACGACTTTTAAGTTAACTTTAAAATTCCAAAATGATGGGTCCAAGATGGCGACCAATGTTTCTTAACCACGTCTAATTATCGAAGAAATGCTTATTAGGTGGTTTTCGGGTTATGTCCCTCAACAATTTAAGAAATTTTTTAATTTCCCTAAAAATGCTTTCTTGGAGGTTGCTGAATTCGAATCAAAAACCATAATTTCAAAATTTAAAATGTCGGATAACAGTTGATGATAAAAAAAAATGTTAAAATTCGTGGAATTGCCCAAAAAATGATTATATAAAGGCTTTTGAAACATAAAATAAGAAATTTTTCGGAGTAGAAAAGTTCAATAACTTTTTTTGAGCGTTTTATAACAAAAAACTTTTTCAAATATATTTATATTTAGATTAGAGTTGGAGATTAACTACAAAATGATCTTTTATACTTAATAGAATGCGAATAGTTCAATTTTACGCCGTGCATAAAACTAAGCAACAGGGCGCAGTTACGTATTTCAGTGCAATAAATTCATGATAGAGGAAAAATTTCTTAGTAAGTTTGATTACATTTTAATGAGTGTGAGTAATTAAATAGATCATGAACTGAATTTTATCAATTGTAATATCTAACCTAAGGTAGGTAAAACAACTACAAGTACAAGACAAGTTAACTGAATAAAATTAACAAATTACATCAGTTTAACTAAATGTTTTAGTAAATTTAAGTACTAATTGACAACGTAAATAAAAACTGTAAAATTGACAAAATCGACAGCGTTTGATTAACTACTAATGTAGATCCTTTTGCAACTTTCTTCATAACTATCAAGAGTTCGTTTTAAAATCCCAATTTTCTGATGCTGCGTAAAAGTAAAACTTTACGCTCTAGTGGTATAAAATACTATTTTTCATTGTACTTTGATTAAATTCAAACGAAGTTTTCAAACTGGTATTTAGGAATTACCTACAACTAATATTCGCTGTCCATCGATTGGAGCTTAATGTTTATTTGAAATATTTAATAGAAATTCTGATAACGATTAACATTATAAATGACAATAACAAAATTTCTGTGAAAATATTCAGTACCCTTTCTAAAGTTAAAATTATGCTAAACTAAAAGAAATTATTTTCTTTTAGATTGGCTGAACACCTAATTCTTTAAGAGCATTAGGAAATATTATTAGCGGAAAAGGAAATATGACTTAAGTTAGTGAAGCGACCGCTGTTGAAAAAAATGAAAAAAATGCTCCGTTTTAAGCCCAAGAAATTCAAGAGGAAGCTTTAATATTTTTAGTTTCTGGAAGAACCTCTCACAAAAGTTGCTCTCAACCATACGAAGAGATAAAAGTAATAAAAATATATATATATATTCTGCATCCCGTCGAGAAAACATCCGCAAACTATTTTGTATGCTTCATTTCAATGTCAAGCCTTCAAATTTAATCTAGTAAACTTTTAAATCCTCTTTCATTAGTCCAATTGTCTTTTACACAATTTTGTATATTTACCCTTTAACTAAGTATCCATTCTAAAATAGTTCTAGAAAACGAAATATTCCTTTGGAGGTTATTTATAATCAGTTAAAACATATAAATAAAAACAAAGTGCTACGGAGGGATAAACTTGTTAAATATTACACGAAAATATTACAAATCAAGTTTTTACCCCAAAGTAGCCTATTTTCAGAAAGCCTTCTACACAAGTAATATAAACCCGTAACTGTATATACAAAGCACTTAAGGTCCTTCTATGTTTGGTCTTCATCTTTCTCATTTGAGTGAAACGGGCAAATTAGGTATCCCTCGTAAGTCCCGAGTGGCTCCTCGGGGCTCCCCTTTCAATTTCACTTTACAAGTGTGCAAAAATAAGCTATTTTACGGGAATAGTCCCCAAGGCTTAAGAACGATTCGTTTCGAATATTGAATCAGAAAGGGCAAAATTATTAAAGGGGGATGGAAAGTAATGAGAAAACAAAAATTTCCCTTTATTGAGTAACGCTGATCGAGGGTTTAGTTAAATGCGATATGTACGTTAACAGGTACTGCATTCCACGAAAAACGGCATGTTTTAAACAAATATTCAGACGTTTTTATTATGTTTTGTAATGAAACAGTGTGTAATTTCAGTAAATTAAAAACAAGGGGGAAAAAGAAAACTAAAATAAACAATTTAAGCCCAAACTCATTATATGTAGCGAAGAGTCTATATTTGATATTTAAAAAAATTGTATTAAACAAATAATTAGTAGTAATTTAATGACGTTTTATAATTTATAGTACTTTGGTACACCGGAAAAAATATCGTATGACCACAAGTGTAGATCTTAAAAAAATAACCTCGGTCCAGATAAACAACAACTATGTATTAAAACCATGAACGAATTTGTCATTTTCATTACGGTTGTTCGCATTCCTTAATTATTTGACTGCTTGAATAAAATAAAAATAAGTTTAAATTACTTGTGTACACAGTCCATTGACAGTTATAAATTTAACAATACATTTTATGTTTCAGTTTTGGTGGTGATCCTTTTTAGAAATTTATTTATCTATATAAAATACATTTTTTTAACAATTCGCAATATATCGAGTAGTTGAAGAACATTCATTTTTACAAAACAATTTCTTATCCTAAAATTGTCGATACAATTTGCAAATGCTGACAATTTACCTTTATCTACGCCATCATAATCTTGTGACAATAAAAACCAATATTAAAAAAAACTTTTGAACAATCAGTTAATTTAAATTAAAAATCATATTTATTGAAAACAAAATAACACATCGTTAGAATTTATACTCCTATTACACATCTTCATTTGATAACGACGATTTTAATTGCGAACTATTTAACTAACTCGAGATGTGTAACGAGATGTAACTTCCATTATTATCATTGCTTACTTTAAAACTGCAGTTTAATTAACACGTTACTCAAATTTTTGCCATATCTAGACAATCAGTGCAAATCGCGAGTATGAATGGTAATTATGTTTAATCCATTAACGCCCCAAGTCCCTAAGTTTTACTTTTATTTAAACCATTACTGTAGTAACGAAAACTTCGGACAATTTCACTATCACTCCAGATCCTTATGTAGGTAGCTCTCCAACATTCCGAGGTCAACATTTAATTTCTGCAAACAAGAATGCCACTAGAGCATCAAATTTAAAAAAAATGTTTGTTCGACTATTAACACATTGCGATTTCTTTAAAACTTGCATACTGTTAAAAGGAAACTGGTAGATATAATGAACACGAACATTTTTTAGATGAACTGTGGACAGTTTCTGCTCTGTTTCAGAAACTCTCAGAAAGAACTCAGAATATTTAACACGATAACCTAAATACTTTTTTGTCTGGTTTCTAGGTGATAATTTTGGCAAAATTATGTTGATTTTATTTACGATAACTTAAAAATTGTCTGGACACTTTGTAAGCAGTTTCTGTTCAGTTTTTAAAAATTTTTATTAGTTTAGGAATAGTTGTTTTTTGAGCGCGACTATTATTACGAAAAAGATTGAACTTAGTTCAGCAGCTTTAATACGAATATAATTGACATCATCAACGTTAAATCCATCATCATCATCATTCTCATCATTGTTATCATCATCATCGTCACTGCTATTGCTATTATTTTCGTTAATATTTCTATCAGTTACTTCATAGGAGTTCATAAGCTCAGCAAAGGTTAACATTTTTTCTTCATAATTTTCCTGAAATGCTAACTTAACTCCATGGTCACTAATGGCAGAATACAATATTTGTTGAAATTTCATGCACATTTAATTGAATATTAGTAAAAGTACATTAAAAATCGCGTACATGTACTTGCAATGTACATTCTTGAACTACATGGAAATTGACCTAACACGTACAATAAATTTAATTTGATTATGATGGAAACATAATGGAAAATTACTCTTTGACTTCTGTTTCTGCACGTTAAGATGTATTTTAGTTACAAACTCATTCATTTCAATGTATTAATGGGCATATTGACCTTACATTAAATTTCATATAATTTTTAACAGTCTACAATTTTGTACGGTATACGTGAATTTTAAGAAAAATATTTACTTTTTCCGAAATATATGAACTTTTAATTTTGAAAAGTTGTAAAGAACAAAAACTGCTTTCTACCTCTCAGCGACCGTTAGTTTTTTAAATAAATTTTTAGTGAGGACTCCGTTTGAAGGAATTTAGAAAGAAGGGGCTTGAATAAGTAATATTTAATCCTAAAAAAATATTAAAATGATATGTTCATCAATAGTTCGAAAAAAATTCATAAAAATGAAAATTTTCATTTCTTTTGTCCTTTTTTCCAATTGTGAGTCATATTGCAATTCCTGTTCCCTGACACTACGTTTAGACCTCGGAATATTGAAAAGGGACCGCGAAAACATTACGTCGAAATTGTCGGAAGCTTTCGTTGCTAAAGTAATGTTTGAAATCCAAGTAAAACTTCGCTTCTTGAATCAATTTAAAAAAAAAATTTTGTTCTTAAGTGTCTCAGTAAACCATGCATGTTTATTAGAAATCGATTATTTTCTGATCGAGTCATATACATAGGGTGACTGTTTACTTATTTATTTTAATAAAATTGTTTTTATTTAACAATTTTTGTTAACATTTTCTCCGTGTTTCTAAAATTTTAACATTCATCCAGTGGACTGTAAGAAAACTGTTTCTTTTTTGAAACATGTTGCGTTTATGTCCTTTTAAACGAGTTCCTAAAAGTATACCTATTTCACTAATATATACAATATTAGTATGAACTAGTCTGAAATTTTCTTTTTCAAACATTTATACAGTGTATCAGATAACTGTTCAACATTAGCTGGAAGAAATGTTTTGATTATTTTATCGTTGCTATCTTCATTGTTATTCAAACTATTATAAATCTGATTCATAAAGTTTAATACTAAATTATCATGATTAGCAATTTAACATTTGCAACAATATTTCTACATTTATCTTTATTATCATTAATTAATAACGACGTAAATAATGGTAAATTGTCCTAATAAATTCTATAGTAAGAAAATTTTATAGTAAGAAATTATTTATGTAAAAATTAATTAACGTTAAATTTTTTATTTATTGTCAGTTTTTAACATAAATTGCAATTTAAATTTAAATTTCTAATTAAAATTTGAATGAATGATATGTAGTTATATTATACTTATAAAATCTTTATAAATATAACTGAAAAATATGAAATTATATGTTGAATTGCAAAATATTAATTGTTTCTTTATCTAATAGCGAAATACTTCTCTTATACCAAAGGAATGTATATGGTACAAATAAATACAATAAATACAACGTGCTAATCTGCGTGATAATTTTCAGATAATATCCCAACTAATTATATATTATCTATATTACTAGTTCCCTCATTTGGATATATGTATAGTTATATATCCACTTATATATCCTGCACCTTGTACACTTAAAGATAAAAAAGCCAATACTGCATTTGCTTACCGAATAGATGCAGCGCAGTAAGAATCCTCGTCTAAAGAAAAAACCGAAATCAATCGAAACATAGTAATTTTAAAAATGATTGGTGTTTTATCGAGGAAGGTATTAAAATTTCAATTTAAGCTATGGAATCATTTTTAACAATTTGTTTAGGAATGAAAAAGAAAAATTTAATAAAAAACAGTTTCAATTTGACGGAGTATTCAAAATTGAGTTTTAGATAGTAAATACCATTAATTGTCAACGTTTTTACTGCATTTTTACAGTTATCAATAGCTAAGCAAGGGTCATGTTATAGCAGATCTCATTTAGGTTAGAGAATACTTTATAATATAAAATTCCAGCGTTATTTATACTTCAGCTATTAATTTTAGATGAGGGCTCTCGGTAACTTTTTTAAAGGAAATTTTGTGCACTACAAAAAACATTTCTTCAAAGTTACTAGTCTACAAAGTATAGAAATCACCCCACAGCTTTGAAATTACCCACAAATATTCTTAATGATATAACAAAAGAATGTAAAAAATAATTATTAATATTTTGATTTCTAATTTTAATAGCTCTTTTACGGTTTATGAGCAAACGCAACTACGTGGCAGGTAAAGGCCTTTTTCTCTGTTTTTTTTACCGTACACATTTTTGTACAAATATTCCCGTCGTTACATATCAATTTAATAGTCAAAAACGTTTAACGACCTCAAACCAGTTAATTTCAAACGAGATTTTTTGAATGCTCAAGCTCGTAAATAATATATGTTTATTTCAGAGAAGACAATATTGAAGTTATAATTAGTATCTGATTGATATTTCCTGTAACTCCAATCATAAAAAAAAGGAACTGACTACGCGAATACACTGTGGAGTACGTGCAAAGTCGTTCAAGATATCAACCGTGAAATTCCACCTCATAAAATCACCTATTCATTCATGTACACGTAATTGACTCTAGGGAAAACACTTCAATCATTTGAAAAAAATATGTTAAGATTTTATCTGTTAATGCATTAAACAAATAATAGAATAAGTAGCAAAAGATAAATGCACAAATAAATAAATCTGAAATGTTTATGAAAACTAAACACCATGTTAAATTTTAATATCTTCACTAATCAGTAAATATATGTTAACTGTTATAATACGTATTTTAACGTAAAACATCAATTTTACAATTAGTCAGATCTCATAATATATATCGTAAGTATACATTTCGCGATATCATTGTTTTCCTAATCGAAATTTTAGTCAGGTTATAATGTTTACATTCTTAAAATTTAAATTATCCATCACTAATAAACACAATGAATCTCGGTGGAATACAAATTACATATTTAATTTCACATAGTACTGAATCGTTTCACATTTAAAATCTATAATCGACAGAACTAAACGCAGAGTAGGACCAAATTGCTGTCTAATCGTGCATAATCTGTCCAGTTCATATTATTATAAACAATATTTAGCTAACAACGCATGAATAAATAAATTTCCATGCTGGAAGTTATGCAAATATCCGATGATAATCAGTAATAAAATCAACTGAGGATTACAAAATTTTCCCTATATACAAACGGTCCGTCGTATGAAAATCAGAATTGCTTTACTCGTACATGTACTGTATATTTGTATATGTAATATATTTTCGATAATTCTACTTCGTAATTTTAATAACTGTTTATCATTCATTGGAGACATGCAGAACTTTAATAAAATCGTTCTTTATAATTACATTTTTCAAAATAAATATTACATTTTTCTAATAATACACGTGAATAGTTAAGATTGATTAGTTAATTGCCGTAAACTAAATAATTTATATTGTCTTTTTATTGGTATGTAAATACTCGTTGCATTTCTAACAATTTAAAAATTTATTTGTTGCAGGTGAGTAAAATCTTAAAAAACGGATGCTACTAACAAGATTACAACGTAAGTTTATTTTAACTACTTTAAACAAGTGATGCTGCATTAGTACATTTCAAATCAAAGACGTGTACAAGATGTCTCCGTAGTCGCTTTTTACGACGTCAAATGTCCGCTTTTTTGTTCTATTATTATCGTCAATAAGACATCCTCAAGACAAAGTCTCGTCGAAGTTAACAGGACGACAAAAGCGGATACTTTTACATCTTAAGGATCTCATGCAAAATTTTTTACTTCTCACTCTAAGAAAAAATGCAGAAAAATGAAGATCAAAATACTTAAAATAAGAAAAAAATTCATACCTTTTAAACAATGTGCAGACAATTTTGTCATGTTCTAAGCTTATTATTTAGTCCTTAACATTCATAAACAAATCTACTTTGTAATGTGAACAAGAGTGCTAGACGTAAACCACTTAATCTTGTACATTTTACCACAAGAAAAAATTGTTATTTCAAAAGGTATAAAACGTTCAACACGTTAAAAACGCTAATTTCACATATTTCATTCATATAACACTCGTCTTTGAGGCCGACTTCATTTTACATTCCAAGCACAGCTTAGTGATTCGTTCAATGTTGAGTATTTTTCTTCTTAATTTTATGTATATTTTTTCACCCAAGTGCTACACGAAGTGACTAAATCATGTATTTCAAAGCCGAAAAAGGAAAAAAAATTCACAACTGCTAATAAATAGTTCTCAAAATGTCCTTGGAACTGTTTTATTCTATAAATAAAATACACAAGAGGAAAAATGTTACTAGTAAGAAAGAAAACGAAAGAAATAAAGGCTAGTGAAATAATCTAGCAAAAGGACTAAAAACACATCCCCTTTCCAACTTAAGATATCGAAGAAAGAAATGAGAAAAGAAAATGTAAATTCCTTGTGGAAGGTATTCTTTGACAAGAATCCTGAAGAGCTTTAACAGCAGCCGTGAAAAGGGAAGGGAATGAAGACCCAATGAAGAGCTTAATTGGAATTGATTAATTCGACATGGAAGAAATAGAATTCTGTTGGTACTTTAATCGCCGAATCGACAATAAAGAAAAAACTGAAATCAATTGAAAAAGAGTAATTTTAAACATTATTGGTATTTTATCGAGGAAGGTATTAAAATTTCAATCTACACTATGGGAACGTTTTTAACAATTTAGTCAGGAATGAAAAAGAAAAATTTTAATAAAAAGTATTCAAAATTGATTTTTAGATACTAAATAAAATTAATTGTCAATGTTTTTACTACATTTTTACAGTAATCAATTTTGATCTGACTTAACTTCAAATTTCTATTAACTATTGAAATGTCCAACCGTTTTCAAACACCATTTAAATGCATAGTAAATGATATGAATTGACGAAGCATATTCAATGAGTTTGAGATTCAGTTCTGCTAATAAGAATGTAAAAAAAAAATTATTTTGTGTTGTTTTAAAAATCTCTAGCCAAAATAATTCCAGAAAACTGTAAGAATAAAGGTTGTATTATAGGAATGGTTGTTATTTTCAACGATCTACAGAAATTAAAGAAAAACAATTTCTAGACTTTTTAGTTGCTAACCTAAAAATTACGTAACCAAGCATATTTTTCACATGTAAGAATAAAATACAGAATACAGAAAATGTATTAAAATAACTTGCGACACTTGTACAGAATATCATCGAATCCTAGTAGAAAAATGTAACAGCTATTTAAAAAATCTAACAACTCATTTTAATTAAAACGTAAAATAATAATTGTATTCTGTACATACATTTGTATATGTACATACATTTACTCGGCAATTTTTTATAACGTGTTTTCTTTTACTTAAAAAATAACAAAAAATTAGAATTAAAAAATATAACCATTAATCTTTTTGGTTCGGTCCCTTTGTCGCTATGTTTTTCACGTAGCTGTTTCTTTTTGTCATGCTTTTTTAGTATAGTCTTGTCATGAGTTTTTGTTGTAATTTTTTGTCTTACCATTGTCCACGTAAGTATCTGGGGTTATAATATTTTAATAAAATATATGTATTCTTTAAAACTGGGTGAAATAATTAAAATAAGTATATTGAGATTTTTTATTTAAGATAATATTACACATTAATCATTATCATATTAGAAATTTTAGTGTATTTGTCTAGTTTACTTCAATCAAAACAAAATTCTTATATGATATTCTACTGTCTTTGTTGTATGTGATGTTTGGTTTAGGTTGCATCTTAAATAGTAATGCAATATTAATTACTTCCTTTAACATCAAAGGAAGTAATGGTCAGGTAACATATAATTGTAAATCTCGACAAGAAGTATAGTAAGTGACATTTTGTCGATTTATGGACCACTTTAGGCTTAAAAAGATTATATAAGTAATATATAATTGGTAGAAATATTGACATTTTTTAGCAACTGTAATATGTTCAAATATAGAGAACAGAATTACAGTAAAGATAAATTATTAAAACCTCATATCTCGAAGGTCAAGTCATCAAGTAACAGTGTAGTTGACCGCATTAATAGTGTAAAAAGAATAAACAAACATAAACATAATTAAGTGAGATACAAGGAATTTATTAAGTAATAAATTTGAAACTTTTATTGCAAACTTTTTACTTTTAATATGTAACACTTTTTTTTAGTTTAGGTAGTTTCGGTTCTTAGTCTAATATTTTGAGAACATTTCAAATAAATAAATCATTGAACTGTAATCTAATTTAAGTAAAAAAATTGTTTATTTTTGTTTCTTTTAAGTTTATGAATTATGCATGTGTTGTTTCTCCTAAACACTCTTTGCGAGTAAATTTTAAAATGACGAGGAAATTTTGTAAACAATATATACAATAATATATCTTTACCTAATTTTATGATCGTGTCGAAAGTATTGATAATTTTTGGTACTGCTTTTACATTGAACTTCTTTAATATATTATTGGTTTTGTAAATCTTTCATTGCCATGTTTTTCTACAATCATCGATGGATAATTATTTTCATTTAAAAGCTGTTTTACATGTTTTATTTCTTTTTTATGGAATTGTCGATGTGCAGACAATATATATTGTCCTATCAACCATGTTGTATTTTTGTTAGTTTTGTTGGATGGTTGAAATTGAAGATTAGAAGTCTGTTCGAAAGTTTTGGTGTTTGATACCATTTAGATAACAATATTTTATTCTTTCGTATTATCGTTATGCCTAGAGAATTAATTTTCGTTCCCTTGTATGAACGAGAATTTGTTGTTGTACGAATGGAAGACTTGCATTAAATCGGTATTTTTATTGTTGTTGCTCAAATTACAATATATAATGTAATTCTGTACCAAAGATGAATTTCTTTTTGAAGTCTTACAATAACAAAAATGACATAAAATAACTAGAATTTTGGCTAGAATTCAGCATGCCCATCCTCTATTAATAGTGTTATCTAGGTTAAGTTCGATCGTTATGTCACGGGATTTATTTTCTTGAAAATGAAAAATAATTGTTCAATTCATTCAAACTTTTGATTGACATATTCTTTTCTTTGATATAATTGAAATGTTCAAAGATATGATATACTTAAATCAATATTATGTTAAGATTTGATATGGTACTTTAAACTAGCACTCTATGTTTAGTATAGGATTCATTCAATTTTTAATGTCAGAGAACAATCAGAAATGCAATCATTTCATACCTTCAACAGTTCTGGTAGTCAGTACTCTGTCAGTACTGATTTTCTCCGATGCTCAGTAATCATTTAATATCGAAAACAGTACTGGTGGTCAGTATTGATTTGCTTCGGCGGTCAGTAATCATTTCATACCGACAACAGTACTGGCAATCAGTACTGTATCAGAACTGATTTTCTCCGGCGATGAGTAACCTGAATCAATACTGAAAATAGTACTGGCAATCAGTACTGTGGCAGTATTGATCTGTTCCGACGGTCAGTAAACATTTCAAACCGACAATAGTACTGGTAATCAGTACTGTATCAGTACTGATTTGATCCGATGCTCAGTAATCCGTCAATACCGAAAACAGTACTGGCAATCAGTAATATGTCAGTATTGATTTGCTCCGGCGGCCAGTAATCATTTCATACCGACAACAATACTGGTAGCCGGTAATGTTTCAGTACTGACTTGTTCCGGCTGTCAGTAGTCATTTAACACCGAAAACAGTACTGGTGGTCAGTATTGAGTCAGTATTGATTTGCTCCGACGGTCAGTAATCATTTCATACCGACAACAGTACTGGTAGCCGGTAATGATTCAGTACTGACTTGTTCCGACGCTTAGTAGTCTGTCAATGCCAAAAACAGTACTGGCAGCCAGTAGTAGGTCAGTACTTTGCCGATGTAAATGCCAGTACTGACACATTTCCATTAATCAGTACTAGGTACCAGTACTGGGTCAGTACCTGGCGGGAGTTTTGCTCCGCCCATTTCTACCTGGGTGAAAACAAAATCTATACATACTAATAAATGCTATTTACTAGTACAATATGAATTATATTTTAAAATTTCTACGAATTTTTTATAGGAATAACCTTATGTTCTTACAAAAACAAATACTATTTCATCTGAGACAATCTCGTCTGATATCAAAATGTTTAATTTGGTTGTCATAATAAAGTTTACGAATGATGTTATGAATGCGGCGAAGCAAAAAATGGGGTGGATTCCTTACCCTCTGATATTTTTCCCAATAATATTGTCAGCTTCCTCCCCAGCATTCGAAGAATAATTTTCTTCCAATCGATTAGAAAAATAAAAGAACATTTGTTGGAAAATGGGGAATACCAGGAAAAGGAAGCGCGAAAGAATCTAACGCGAATGCGGCATTACCTTCGACAGCGGCTACGAGGACCAGGACGACGGCGACGAATTATCACAGCCGTTTATCACGAGGAATACAAAGCGCGACTCTATCGGGAAATGGATAGAGCGCGAGAACCGAAGCGAACGGATTACGTTCGACACAGTCACCGATAGAGTACCATCCCCCTTACCCTTGTGCCCCCTCAACACCCACGCACGTAATACTGGGGATTTCACAGAAGAAGGGGGTAGTCGAGTCTTTCACTGATTTGAAAATTAGCACCGACGTTTCCACGTGTTCACCAGGGCGGAAACCTGCATTTTGCATCAATTCGCTGATTGATGGATCGAATTTAATATGGTACTTCGATATATGCAATTACTGGAAACATATCCTGTTAAGACTTCATCGACTGACGCAATCACTTCAAATGAGTATTATGAAGCAATGATGTTATTCTGTGAATCCTAAAATTACAATGGAATGAATATAAACTGTCAAGATGCAAAACATTTTTTTTTCGTTGATCCATAAAGTCCAGCTGAATAAACCTAAATAAGGTTTAAATTGCTCAAATAAAAAAAAATAAATCCATAAAGTTCCACATGTCATGACTTTTCGAACAATTACTGTTCATACTCTTCATCATATTATCAAAAGAATCCACGTAGGTTTATTGTAAAATGGATGATTAAAAATAAAAATAAATGCGAAGTAGTCATAGTAGTCACATCTTAGTTTGTACACTAGTCCTTCTCTTATTCTAATTTCTCTTATTCTAATGTCTTCCCTTATTCTAATTTTTTCTCTTCTCATATTCTTATATTTTCCCTCACGCGTTCTCCCCACCGCATTACTATTTTCCTTAGAAGCACATATGACACATAACTGCGCATGCGCTGCGAAAGAGAAAGAGGGAGAAAAAACGAAACAGCAAACGTTTAGTGGGAGAGAGGAGAAAATTAGAATAAGAGAAGAACGCCGCCACCTTGCCTAACTAGACAAATTAGAATAAAAGGACTACTGTAGATACCTACAACCGAAAGTTCCCGGGTTCAACTCCGGGCATGGCACATCGATCTTTCTATTTCGATCCTCGTGTTTTTTCAAAAAATCTTAAAATAATCCAACCTTTAGATCTTTACCATCAAAAAGGAAAGAGTCAACTGTAATTAAAAATAAAGGAGGATGGCCACGAGCATAGGGGATTTCCGTCCCCGAGATGAAACCTCCGAAACTGATAAATTCGGTTAGAGTGTAATAAGAAAACACCTAATACCAAATTCGAGTATTTTATCACGTGGGAAAAGTAAAAAATCGTTTTTTAAGTTGATTTGATTTGATTTGATACCATTTACTATTGTCCTGGACATTAGGTCCGTGGACAAATTACAGTTAACAAGAGTTACAAACATAACTTAAAAACTAAACTAAACTAAACTAAACTTAATATATAATCTAGGTAGTCCCGCTAGCTGGTAGACCATGCGCCGCAAGTCGCTGTTTTATACAATCAAAAGTAATAAAAGTAACGCATAGTAATTCAAAACAAAAAGAAGAAACCAAACAATTTCCATAAAGGCTAACACGGTTTAAATCAATTTATGTTGCATTGGAAACAAGACGTTTTAAGTGTGACATGAGGCCTGATTTAAAAGCTTCTTGAGATCGAGTGGTGCGAAGGTAGGATGGTAACAAATTCCAGGACCTTATGGCCAATATCCAAAATGAATTTGAAAAATAATTTGTTTGACATATCGGAAGATAAAAAGACGTAGAGTTCAAACGAGCACTCTGTTTTAGGGAAGTTTGACATGGAATAAATCTATCCCGAAAATATTTAGGCTGCGACGTATGAAGTGCCTGATGGGTGAGTGTATCACGATAATATTTCTGGCGATCCTCAATTGTAAGCCACTTTGCTTTCTTCCAATTCGGTGTCATGGATTGGTCTCGGTTAAATTGCGGATTTTACATAGAGTAAAGTAGTAATCTAAGTAGTAATAGTCCGTAGTCTTTTATTAACAGTATAAACAGACTGTTACTACTGAAATTGTTGTATTTATCTACATATTATTCCCGACTACAACAACGATTTTTTACACTTTCCTACATATTAAAACAGCCGAATTTGGTATTAGAAGTGAGCTCTCATTACACTCTAACCGAATTTATTAGTTTCGGAGATCCCATCTCGGGGGCGGAAAACATCTATGCTCATGAACATCCTCTTTTAGATCTAAAATTGTTATATGAAATCGACGACATACTCATCCTTTTGCACGGAGAAGAGTGTTTTCCAGTAGGATGGTTTAGAATAAAATATTCAACATGACTATCCGAAAAATGTAATCCGAAATTAAAATGTCAGATAAGAGTGAACAGTTCTCAGAATTAATTCAGGAATACTTTCAAATATTTTCAGATTTTGATGTCACTATTTTGAAAAATTTTGTTTTTCAATTTGTTCGAAAATAGTAAGTCTCTGACTGGTTTGGTAAGATATCACCATCAATATTGACAATTTTATTTTGCGTATTTACCGAGGTATTTACATAACGAGACCTGTTATTACACTGTTTAGAAGTCATTTGGATGCGGGTGGAAAAACCGACAAATCAAAAAGCCGACAGGTCTAAAAACCGACAGTCTAAAAATCGACAATTTAAAAAGTTACTATCCGCTTGTCGATGAGACTTTTTCTTTATGTGTCGGTTTTTTTACTGTCGGCTTTGTGACTATCGATTTTTTTATTTATCGTTTTTTCGACGCACACTCATTAATTTGGTATATTTTTGAGGTTTGTAATTTATAATAAATATAATTATTCTGCGTTATCTAAAGAGACGTATATCATTAAGATGTTCAAAATATGAACCAACATCGTGGACTTACATCGATGAATTGTACCTGGAAATAGCGAAGAGTGTATACGTTTATGGTAAGACAACATAAAAATAAAACCACAGCAAGAAAACAGCTTTTAGAAAACAAGTCTGACAAAATCTAGAAATATTTTATTACAGCGCTGAAACTTTTTGGAAATTGATTGATTTCATTCATTATGCACTGATCCGGCAGTCCGTGTTGAAATTATCTAATAAAAGTACATAGATTACAAAATTAAACATTAAACTTATATAATACTTGAAAATAGGACTTACAAAATATAACGTTCGGTAAAAGCAAATACAACAATTTAGTTTTATATCATTATTCAAAGATGTTATGTCAGTTTTTTGTGTAACTGATTTAGTTATTAATAAAATAATATGCGAAATGTATAAAGCTTTATCAAAACAATTATAAGTTTCCCATTTATTCAAATTGCATATTAGTTCTTGTCACTTAAGGTAGTTAGACCCTGGGATATCGCATGTCGACGAAAAATATTTAATATAAGCTTCCTAAGAGATTAATTTTCATTAATAATAATCCTGTTTAAGACAGAAAGCCTATTGTTATTGAAAAAAATTGAAACATGCAATAATAATTTCTTAAACAAATTTTGTTAATGACTGAGTATTTCTACGTATCCTCTGTTAAGGATTTTTTAAAATTGAATGGATATTAACGATTGAGGCCTTATTTTTTCGAAAAAAAAATTCTCCCATGTACCGTGGGATTTTTTCAAATTTTTTTCCTGATCACTAAATTTATTCAAAAATTTTAAAATGTAACTGTTTTTATTTTTTAATAAATAGAGATGTTTGACGTTAGCTCCCGAAATTTCAAAAAATCATACGGTAAAATTGTAGAAAATCTGTTTCTCGAGAAAATAAGCCGTCATTCATTAAGATCTATTAATTTAAACAAAATCTTAGTAGGCAATACGAAGATGATTTCAGTATTTAACAGAATGTGCTTAACAAATTATTTTTGCTTGTTTTAATTTTTTTTTCAAGAACAATAATGCTTCCTCTCCTAAATAGTCCCACTAATAATGAAAATTAAGTTCTTGGAATCTTTTTAAATATTTTCCCCCAACATACGCTATCTCGGTGTCTTTAAATCACCGTTTCAGTGTATGAATAAAAAAAGTTGTCAATAAAAACTGTAAAATATTCCAGCTATTTACCGTAGCAAAGTTGTTATACCATAACCAACGAAGTTTTACCCATTCTCTGCATCTATCTACTATATTTTAAACATAATTTTAAATTCCGTGCATATAAAGAACAAAAATATGTAAAAGTACACTTTTAGAAATTTCTCTAGGAATTTTCTGAAATAGTAACTGATGTTTTTTTTTTACTGTTACCGTTTCAAAATTTTCGAAACAAAATTAAGAAACATTTTCTAAATTGCGAAAAAATTTCAGAAAAATACCAAAAGATTTCAGAAAATGACTAAACTCTGTTTCGGAAAATTCTGAAACCGTAACGATAAAAAAACTTCGGTTACTCTTTCAGAAAATTGTTACAGAAATGTTTAACAGTGTATACGTAAAAGTAGGCAATAATCAAAAAATAGTTACAAAAACTGGTAAAATCTGCTTTAGAAAAATGCGATCAAATTATTCTTAAACTATATAAACTTGACTGACAATAAGTCAATTGATAAATAAGTAAGAAAATAAAACTCAAAGAAAGAAACGAAGGGAAGGAAGCAATAAAGTAATATACTGTGAGTTTCTTAATTTATACTGGCGCCACCTGCCACTATATTATCCCCCAATACAAGTGGTGTTGCAATTCAGAGTAAAGTAGCCATTGTTCAGTGTAACTGAGCTCTTTACTTTAATGACCGGAAGTTAAAATTAACGGAGCAGTTTAAATAAAATTACTTAAGCCTCGGCAGGCTGCAGATACAACATTAAATAAATATAAAACCCACGGTCGTAAGTAAATAAATATACGCCTGAACTTAATTCCACTTCTGAAAATTTACTGTGAAAGCTGTAATGAATTATTGTATTTTGTACGAGAAAGAAGATTTGTTTTATAGTAATTATTGTACGAGAAAGGAGATTTGTTTTATAGTAATCCGATTATAATATTGTTCGCAAATAATAACGAGAATTCCAATGATTCTGCGCTGCTGTATAGAGTGTACTTACTGTTTAATTTATTTTGAAACTTAAATTGCCCAGTTCAATCTTGTGGAGTTTCCTACAAAATCCTTTCAATGATAAAACATAAAATTCTCCTAATTGCAGATTAAGTATTTTGTTGTGTAACTATTTGTCATTGTCGCATTCTTGGCTGAAGTGTATTCCCAAATTCTTTTCCATTTAGACTTTCACTTACACTAAAATAATTTTAGTCAATTATGGAATTTTTAAGGAAGTGTATAATTTTACTCCCACAGAGTTGTTATAGACAAATATTATTTCAGTGTTTGGTTAGTCTTTTATTTTAATTTGAATAGCATTTTAACTAACTTTAATAGGATTTCATTTAAACTATTCAAAGTATCAAGTATCGAATTTTCTTATATTGAAGGTCAAAAGAGGTAAAAAATCCAATTTCACGCATTTTGAGGATATTCACAGCCTAAACAATGGGGTTGTCCCGTCAGTAAGAGTCAATTCTGATTGGATTTTTCCCGCAGAATCCGCCAAAATATTCAGCCATCAGATGTACACCAAAATATTGATATGGACCTAGTTTTTGACCATATTAAAGGTCAGAGGAGTCAACAAAAATGTTCTTCCAAACCTTGAATTTAAGTAACTATGGGTTTGGATAGCTATGAAAGTAAGGACGCAATATTTTGGTTATTATATTCGGTTTCCAAGTGAAAATTGCGAACATTATTAAACTCTGATTGAGTTAACAACGTAACGAAATATTGGTTTTAAAATCTGAAAGAGGGATATAATTTCAAAAATAGTCTGGAATAAAATTATAAACTTTTTCTTTCATACACAACGGGAGGCGTAATATTGTAGTACATTTTGCATCCTCTTGGACATAAATGGATTAATACGTTGCATAAGATACAAAGTCACTTACTATGCAGAAGACAGTCATCATTTCTTTTATCTAATGACAGAATTTTCCATCAAAAGACTATTTCGAAAATATTCCTTCAGAGGTCGTGCCATACAAAGACGAAACTCATGAATCAACTGGATGCAATTTCGCAAACACCCTAAACGTCTCATGCAGCGATGTCTGTACAGCATATCCCAATCTACGGCTGAATCCAACTACGCTGCTCACTGGGGGGTGTTTGTTTCTGTAAATAGAACCACCGTCCAAGACGCCGTTCCTTAGCCGAGATTAATCAATCAAAATCAAGAGCAAACAGTAAACAACTAATCGCCGTGAAACTCGTCGCGCGCACAGTAAATCTCCGGGTCGGCACGTTCCGGTCCAGCTATAGGTCATAGGTTCATATAGCAGTTTTGTATGAGAAAACAGGATTGGATAAAATGGAAAAGGGTTCAAAAAAAAGCTTGTCGAAAAATGCGAGAATCGTCAGTACCGAAACAGACACCACGTCGTAGATTCATCCTGTAAACGTCACGAATGTTCCAAGAGACGAGCCTTGGGTATCAGCGCTGGTGCACTCGTAATCTCCGGATGTCAGAGACTTTACATGCACGCGCAAATCCTTCCGAGCTTTCGAGTGCATCGTATACAGCCGGGGTGCGGCATCAATTCCATTTCACGGGGGATTCTTCGGGGAAAGTAAACATTACCCCAAAAAGCGAGCCGGCGTCATTTCGTTTTTGATTAAAATTCCCGAAATGCGCGAAAGCGGCATCCGGGACGAATGTGCGGCGCGCCGAGAGTGCGCCGAAAGGGCGAAATAACTCAATCAACATCAGACACTTGGGGGAAGCGTAAGTGATATTTGAAATTGAAAACGGGCGAACAACCCATAATACTCACTGGAATTACGCTGGAAAAAAGAATGCGCTTTCTATGACTTCCCAATCCAATGGAGTATGTGAAAAGCTAAAACGCTGAATGCCTTAGTTGTATTGCAAACTATTGTGAATCGAACAAAGCCTGGGTATTATGCTTTTCCCTGTACAATTAGTTAGATCGTTTTATTTCATTAAATCTTCGCGTTTTATTGTGTTGGAAAAATAATTGCAGTATTTTTCGCTGATGTTCCAATAGTGAAAATTTATGAGCTCGGTTCTCCAATGTTTGAAACAGTACATCTTTCAACAGAAACGTGATAACGTCTTCAACGAAAACTTAAAATATAGCTTATGAATTCCATTTCATAAACAGAAATTATAATGCAACAATTAAAAGAAAATATGCTTTTAATGGTTATTTTTTTTAGTGCGGGAAATTTCGTCTTACCATAACTGCCTGTTACTACTGAAATTTGCGACCGCTGTTGAGCAAAGCTTTAGCGATCGGGTTACTCTCTTAATTCACTAACGTTAAAATGGTATATTCTATCTGCGATTTTCGTTACGTGTATCGAAATAATTGTTGATAATAATTTACCAAAATTTAAAGTTTACACCGAATAATAGTAAACATGTTAAACATACATTAATTCGCGTATTCATTTTGTGTACGATTTCAAATTTATATTGGAAACGAACAATATGCGAGAGGAAAAATGCATGAAAAGCTCATAAAATATCTGCACTGAAAAGACATGACAGTGAAATTGGTTCATTATATCACAGAAAATCCAAAATGGCGGCTTTTTTATGAGAGTCTTCGCACTTTTTCGAAGATCAAATTTTAAAGAATTTCTTTCTCGTTTTCAAACACACAAAAGGTGTTTGACTTGATCATCTTTACAACTCCAAGCTTATATTTACGAAACTCAAAATGGCGGAACCAATATCGTGGACGAGAATGGTAAAATAACCTGGATTTGGATGGATCTCGGTATTCCGGGGTTTTTGGGCTCGTTATTCTCGAATTCAAGTTAAAAACTCTGAAATTCTAAATGACGGATCAAATATGGGGGACCAACCGATATAAAATATCCTCGATAAGGATGATTCTCCGTATTTAGGACTTTCAGTATCGCTAATATGAATTAGAGCACAGAATATAGACATTCAAAATGTCGCAATGTCTAAATGTTGCAAAGGAACTTGATTTGAATGAAAGAAAATAATAGAACAACTTCTATAATATTTTAAGATAGTTCTTGACTAAAATGTCGCATCTATGCATTTATTCTTTGTAATATAAAGAAATAATGAAATACCTGTAACCCCAAATTGTACGTTAATAAACATTGTCGAACGTTTTTGTTATTTATAATTCTATTTTATTTATTTTACTTTATATTTTTTACGTGTGTTTTTGGGTTTTATAATTTTTTTGTAACGTCTTTACTGTTTTTAAGTTTATTCTATTATTGTATTGTTTTTTTTTTAAATAAAATTATGCGTGCAATTCATAATTCTTTGATATTGAGGGTAGTCTTTAACACAGCTTGTTGTTCTACTGCGTAAATCGAGAATCGATTTATTTTCAGAGTGACATGCAGTAAAAATACACTAACATTATTCACAATTAATATAAAAATAGTAGGCTGATTATCTCTCCGTGGAATGTAAAGCAATTTCCTAATATGTAAACTATTAGTCAATAACCTTTTGGTATAACGAAATCTCAAAAATTGTTGTATGGCTCAGAGTATTAAATAATAACTTTTTTAATTTCTTACAATTGTTTTATATGCTGACGTCGAATTACTATGTCCGAAAAACAGGATTGTTTAGTACTATAGCCGTAAAATTCAATTTTACGGCTTACTTTTAGTCCGAAAAATGAAATCTTACGGATCACGTATAACATGAATCTGCGCTGTCAAAAACAGTACTGAAAAATAATGTTCGACACACGGCCGATTTATTTATGGTTATGATGTCTGCATATATTTTTAAAAGAGTGAGTGAATAAATATGAGTATAATCGGAAAATATTAGTGAAATCCTATTAATATCTGATTTGAAATGGCTCGAGAAATTTTAAACTCGAATTCGAGAATAGCGAGCTCAGAAAATCTCTAATACTGAGATACTTCCAGATCCAGGTTATTTTTCATTTTCATCCACCACGTTAGATCAATGACCCAAAAAACGTAAGAAAACAGTTTTATGCACTTCAAACCGTGAAAGTAATCATTTAAAATCAAATCTCCGAAAAATTCTCAAAAATCATCAAAAAGCCACGATTTTGTTTTTTCTAGGTTCAAATATTCCATCCAACCAATTCCATCCAATATTTTATGCACCTTTTATGCATTTTCTACTCGCGTATCGCCCGTTTTCCCATATGCATTACAAAGTTAAATAATAAATTATGATATTTTGGTCATTATTTGGTGTAAACTTCAATTTTGTCGACATCATCGAAAGAGTACCCTAAAAGATAATCAGATTGGTACATCACAAAATAATACATTTTCCGTTTTTTGCAATGGCATTCGCAACGAAAGTTGTACCAAGCGGAAACGTTAAATTTTGTCGTTAATGGGTTAAATCTAGTGACAAGTATAAAAATACCGTTTCATTTTATACAAGTCTGTTAAAAGTTGGTTGTGAGGTTACCGACTAAGATTCCGATGTGACAAAGTCGTTTGAGTCTATAAATGACCTAAGTAACTTTTTCATATTCCCAAAATTATGATGTTAGGATCACCAAAATAATTGAAAGAATTAATTAAAGACGCAGAAATAAAAAAATGTTTCGAAATGAGATGAGAAAAAGTATGGATTACTTTTCGTTTGGTAGCGATAAAATTTCTTGTCAATAAATGATACAAGGATGATTAAAATAAATCGAAAACACGTTAGGATGAGCAGTAGTAACAGACAGTTTTGACGGGTCGAAAATTCTTAAGCAATAATAAATCATTGTTTAGGACCATATTAGTGCAATAGGTACATTTCGAGATCTGTTGCAACCAAAATTGGTGTGAAATGTACTAATTAACAATCTCATAGGTTTCAGTCATCGCTAAACTCGAATCTTGAGTCAAAACTCGAAATACATACACGTATTTCTACTGAGCACATGGCAGTCGCCATCTTGAAATTGGATTTAATGGATATTACTGCTTCCGTAAATCAAAATAGGTCATACAAAACTCGTAATAACTTATGTGTACGAGTTTACTACAAAGGAAATCTAGTAGATCTGAGAGAAAATTTCAAAAATTTTCACCGGTTAGACGCCATTTTGAAACGAGAAACAAAATAAATCAAAATTTATGGATGTTTAATTTTACAGTAAAACAATCGGGATCACGTTTCTTATTGGTTAAAAGGTGATCTGAAACCGGTATCATAGTTAAAAATGCGTTTTAAATAAAAAATCACGTTTTTTCCGTAGTTTTGTAAAAAAAAATATGTTAACCCATTAGCGCATAAGGCATATCAGTGGTGCGATATTGGACACATGCGATTTTAACCGTTAGAATCAAACTTTTTCTTTCTGGACACTATGTACCCCATGGTTTTGAGGGTCGCTGATCACGAATCCGAAGTCAGAATTACAAAATTCAGAATGGCTGTCTCAAAATAGCGGATATCAAGAAACTACCTATTACACCGACAATCCAAATTTCACAAAATTCGATAAATCAGCCATTTTGAATTTTACAGTTCCGACTTCAAATTCGTAATCGGCGACCTCGCAGACTTATCTGCGTCGATTTTTGTAAAATTCTGATTGTCGGTGTAACAGTTAGGTTCTTAATGTCCGCCATTTTGAGTCAGCCATTTTTAATTTTGCAATACTGACATCAAATTCGTATTAGGCGACCCCAAAAATATACGGAAACCAACTGCCGTTTATATCGAACTTTCGGAAGATTGATTTGTCTAACTGGTTCGTTGAAAAACATTATTTCTATGTTTTAACCGCCATATTAGATCAGCTGATTTAAATTTTGCAATTCTGACTTGTGATCCGTGATCAGCGACCCTTCAAATCATAGGGAACATAGTTTCCAAAAAGAAAAAGTTTGATTCTAACGGTTAAAATCGCGTGTGTCCAAAATCGCACTACTGGTATGCCGTATGCGCTGTAATGATGCGATATATGTATGTAAGAGAGAGAGAGAGAGAGAGAGAGAGAGAGAGAGAGAGAGAGAGAGAGAGAGAGAGAGAGAGAGAGAGAGAGAGAGAGAGAGAGGAGAGAGAGAGATAGGAATTAAACAATGTATTGATCTACGTTGCCAACGGAGCAGGACGGGATGTATTGTTTATAATTACAAAGAGTTAAGGCGGACAAAGTGGTGTTTTGGTATCGATATTTAGGTTAAAGAGGGCGGTGGCGTTTGTCGCGTAATTCAAAGTACGAGGCACCTCTCTATCAGAAGGATTCATGCCCGTATCAATTCGCGACGTTTCCCCCATCAAGCACTCTCAATCAGGATGCCAAATCAGTGGGACATCTTTATTGTGGGCTTTACTTTTTTCGATGGACGCTGTACAGCCACTTGGTGAAAATATCCACCTTCGCGAGTTCCCGTGATGAGTTGTGCTCAAGACTTCAAGTGGTCCAATCGAAGTTGCCGCAGGAATCATTTTCCAATCGTCCGGTATTCAAAAGATGTCCTTTTTGGCATATTGGGAAAAGACCATTAACAATTCACCTGTCCGGTCTTATATGGAGGTAAATTACTAGTATTTGGAAATTCATGTGCACAAAGAGTTACCCGTCGAAGAAGCGAAAATGTCTCTCTCTCTCGTTTGGATTTCAATATAAGATGTTATAATAAATATGTCATTTTAATATCTATAATAAGTGTTCATTTAATTAATTCTTTAAAATTTTATGCAATTAATAAACAATGTTAAAAATATATATTACAGCGCTAATGGGTTAAACGCCATTTTTCGAAAATTTCAGTAGCGCCAATCGAGGGAGCGACCTCAAAACTAGTCGGATATAGATGTTTTCATTTTTTTAAAATGTTTATTTTATACATAAAACGATGCTGAAATCCATGTATAAATTGTGCACATTTGGGACTTAAAGGGTTAATGCAATTTTTTGAAACTAAAAAGTTATACAATGTTATATTAAAGTATATAAAAAATGGATATCTTCGAGCTACAAAACTCTAATACAAACGAAGAGCATTATATCGAATCGAGCTTATTGATACCTTTATCCGATTTATTCGATTAAAACGAATCGAGTCATAAATAAAGAAGCGATTTTGGTAATCGAAGAACCTTTCTTGCCAGTAGGAAGGAAGATGTTCCTTCAATAGGCGAGGAGTATGAAAGTACGAGTGAGAGAGAGAGGAACCGGAAATGGGAGGTGAGAGGAGACCAAAGCCTCGAGGGACTCTTTCGTTGTCTACTCCGATCCCGTGCTGTTCCTCGTCCTTTTCCCATTTGAGACGACCACTCCGCAGAAGCTTAACTCGAAAAGTATGTGGGCCATGTCGTCGTACTGCTGTGATTTACCGGCGTCTCGAGGAACAGGGATCCCCTGCCAAGGGTATATACCTGATGGCGGTTGAAATTTGTCGGTTTTCTTCCCTGGCGCACGCAGCAGGAGGATTCGTCGATATCCGTTGCAGCTTCCGCGGTCCGGTCGCGAAGCTTTTACGGTCGTTTATTCTTGTTTTAAGGACAGGCCGTAATTGTAAAATGTTGGAGACGATGCTCCTGCCGCGTACGAAGAACGATCTCGAGGGAATAGATTTTACTTTGGACAATTGAATTATTGGGAATTGTCGGGAATGAAGGGATGAGGGGGACCCGCGAGTGCTACTCGCCACGCGTCCACGCGACGATTTCGAAATTCTTCGTCGACGTGATAAAAGTGCCATTACGACCTTCCTCCGTTCGGACCCTAAGAGATTTAAGAGAGTCCATTCGATTTTATTTAATTTTTTTTTAAGAATTCTTATTTGTGTCCGCTGAATGCTCGGAATTGAGAAAACGAATTGTGTAAGATAAATAAGATTTATTTATAGTTAAAAGATGTGATGTTACCATGGATATTTATTAAGAATTAATTAAACTCATTTGCTATGTACGATGGCTACGGGTGATAAATTTTTTTAGATCGCTCATGAAATATTTCGTTCCTTATACCCTAAATTTCTGGAAGTGTCAGTTGAGCCACTCTCTGCTGAAGGTGAATTTTGCACTATTTCTAAAGTGGAAATTTCACTTTATTGGAGTGGCATATTTCCATCCACTATTAGTAAAGTGAAATTTCCTAAAAATTTAGAATATATCTACGTAGTCATTACAATTCTCTCACAATCAAGTATTTTTATCAGTCGGTGGAGCATTCGACCAACAATCGAAAGATCCAGAGATCAACTCTGGAGTCCCTTTAAATCGTTCTAAAATTTCTTCACTTGAGGTCAGTCTGTAAAACAGCATCAGCTGTGGCTCGCCTTTTGGCATATCTGTTTATATGTATATTAGTAAGTAAGTAAGTAAGTAATTTTATTTATGGCTCGTGCTGATGCTACGTAGCCAATCAATATTATTGTTGTAACTATTTTATTAGGTCAATAAAGTCGTAATAATAATAATAATAATAAAATGCATTAAGGCCACTACGAGAGAATTAAAAAAATTATAAACATTTTTCATTATCAATTTGTAAATTTCTAAATTGTTGTGGAATTTTCTATTGAAAAATCTATTGAAAAATCAATTGAAAAAAACTGAAAATGATAATTTTCAAACTTCGAGAGCCAGCACTTGTCAGCCGGAGCATTATTTTATAACATAATAGATATCATTATTATTCATATTGGTTTCGTCATAATATTTATAATTAATAAATGCTTAATTTTTTGTTGACCGTTTTATCAAATTAAATAGACAGGCTTGGCTTCTTCAAACGGACAGTCTAATTATAGAATATGACCTAATTGCGTTTATTTGTTCGTTATTTAATTTAATTTTTATATTATGGCACGTTGATACCGGTATTAAATAAATAAATAATAATAAACTATGGACTGAATAGCTATATTTCGCACATGTAATCCTATTCCTGAATCAGTGTATTATTTTAAAACTCTTATGCTAGAAAATACTAGGCACGTTATGTTAATTATTTTTATATTCATTAATCTTCTACGAGTTCTAATGCACTGACTTTTTTTATAGAAAATTTGACCCGATACCTTTTTTGTTTGAACCTTTCTTTTTTTGTGATTTATCTTTTTTATGAGAGTCGCAAAAAAAACTATTTTTTCAACTTTTTTTGTTCGACTTCCCCAGAAATGGATCGATTTCAAAAACTAATCAGACCTTAGGCGTGACAAACTGAATACGAGGTTGATCTTTCACTATCAAGATTTTGCGAGACAACAAAATATGGGCCTACGGACTTTTGTGTGTACAAGATTTTGGACATCAAATTTTTTATTGCATTTTTTGAGTTCTTTTGGGTCTACAACGTCGACATTTGATAAAAAACTATAATGGTAATTTTATTTGCCGAGGTTACCTATTTCAATACTTTGTCCAGAACATTGGTCTGGACCGTAATAACTTGCCACAAAATTTGCTGGAATGTTTGATAGAATTTACAAAAATTGACCATTTTTTATATTTGTAAATATACACCGTCAATGAAAACCATTGTATTCTTCTGTAAAAAATATTTCAGATTGCCAGTAAAAATTGGTAAAATTTTTACCTTAAAATTTCTTGGTTGAGATTTTTGTAATATTATTTTAAATACTCAGGAACTTATATCCAAAACGGCGCCCACTCGGTTTTGTAACGATTTCGAGCTCGCACAATTCTACAACCACGATTCTATCGAAATTTAGATATCAAAATTTAGAAATCAAAGTTGTGTAACTAATATAATCGACTAAAATGCATATTACCGCTTGTTTCGAATGAGATTCTTTGATTTATGAGAACTTTTTTTATATTTGTCTGATAATTGTGAATCTATATTCAATACTATATTAATACAGTATTTAAAAAATTATAAATTAACATATTGGTAAATTACAAAACTATAAGAAATAATTTTTGAGTAAAGAACTGAGCAAAAATCTATTGAAAAAAACTGAAAATGATAATTTTAAATCACAATTTTAAGGCAAAATTTTAAATCAGTTACGGATCCTTGATGGATCTGCGGTGGATCTACTCCGTCGAATGTCTGTTTTTTTATTAGATCCCGCACTACCTGTGAATTTAAAACGGATCTAATTTTCGTATACGTTGTATATCAAAAATTCGTGTTACCGCTACTTTTAATGAAATTTTTCGAAATGCGTACGGAGTTTTGTTACACAAAAACACACTGAAATTTGGCCCGTTATAAATCCACAGATAGTGTAGGATCATCTCAAAAAAACAGACTTTCGACAGAGTAAATCCTCTGAAGATGCATCAAAGATCCGTCGCGAATTCAAAATTTTTGCACGGGACAGTAAATTCTACACTTTTAATAGTGAATCACTGATTCTTCACAATTTAAAGTACAGATTAAGCTATACATAATCTCTTATATAAATGGATCGTTAACATATCGTGAGCAAACCAACTAAAAAAGAATATTTCTAGATTTTGTTATGTTATCGATATAAGTTTTAGTTGGTCATATTGGTCCACCATTCAAGTCCGAATTTCGACTATAGATTCGCAAGCAGCGACTTCGAAATTCACCTTAATACCAAATTTCAACAGAATCAGTACAACTATTTTAATTTTCCTCTATGATTTGGATTTGTTACTTTGAATATTCAAAAGTACATTATACCAATTTGTGAAGTAAATGATAAAATTTATACTATACTAATTTGAAGTAGGTAAACAAAAAAAATAATTTTTTCTATGAAAAACAATTTTAGTCCACGCTAACACATTTGTTTTTAATGTTGTAAGTTGAACATTAAACTGGCTGTTCTTGAAAGTTATAATGGGACACCGTTTTTCATTGTGTATGGTCCCATTGTTTATTTCAAAGACCTTTTTAAGACGAATATTTTCCGGATAATTGTACGTCCATACCTATTTTGGAATGGAAAGATTCTATAAGTTTCAACTGAAACCTGTCATTTTTTCAAGTATTATGTACAGTAATCGAAAGCGAGTGCAATTGTGCACAATTTTTCAATGCAGTATCATAAATATTTATTAAAAAGTGATCCCAAGTTATGTTAAAAGTCTGATCAGGCTCTAATCTGGAAGACTTATTAATACCAACCCTAACAGGTATATATTGAAGTGTCTTCAATCCCCATATATTTCCTACACTCTAAAACGGTTATAGTTAACTTGCTCAATCTAATAAAAGTAGTAAATGTATATCGTTTAGAGAGAATTTCCAATCCAATGGAGTAAAGCATTAATATCACTTGCATTATGAGTTGAAGATTTACTCCAAAGGACTGAAAATGAATTAGTTTAGATTGAAAATTTACACTATTGGATTGATAAGTAACTCCGAGTTCAACCATTCCATTTTTACTCCTTTGGTATGCAATTTCACTCTAACAGTTTTAATGACTATATGAAACCACCAATGCTACATAAAGGAAACATGAACAATATCGTGTTAAATAATAAGTTAGTAGCACAATCGAATTCTTCAGAATTCACACATCATTGATCAAACAGTTTACAAATACCTTAAAGGAAAATAAAAATGTCTAAAAATCTTATATAATGGAGAGATAAACGTAAGAGAAAAATGGATGGAGAAACGTTTCTATCTGAAGTTGTAGAATTTTGCTAAGATATTATGTACACAATCTCTTGATAGCCTCAAAGGCGAACCATGAAACGATACAAACTGTATTTATATTTTATTAATAATCGATACAACAATTTTACTAAAATAAATAACATGACGAGATTTTGTATTTATTTAATTCAGAATTGATTTTAAAAATGTAACAAAATAAATTATACAGCAGTTTTATATCACAAACAAAGTTTATGTATGATAAGATCAAATCTTTTTGATGCACGCTATTTGTATGTTACAAAATATTAGTATACTTTCAAGCAAAATGCCCAGGTCAAAGATTAAATATCTAATGGTGTACGTGAGGAAACAAAATAACTCGGGGCACTGAAGATTTTTAAAAAATGTCATATGCACAAAGACAAAAAAGTAGTTAAACAAGTTCATAACATTGTTCCGTTTAACGTGTGCCAAATTAAAATCCATCAACTGAAATGTACCATAATTTTACAATTCAATTGTCACTTTAAATATTCCTGAGTAGTAAAATAGCTACAATAAAATTAATTAAACAAACAGAACCATTTGTTATAGTAATAATAGTTATTGTATTACATAAATTACAATATTCTAAATAAGAAATGTCGCATTGTCAATGAAAATTGTTCACGTTGTTAATTCTATTATTAAATGTTATATCTCTTCTACCCTTTTCCCATGGTTCATTTAATCATTTTTTTTTTCTCTGAATACACCTCCGTTTTAAGAAATAGCACACATGTACGATACCTTACTAATATACAGAGAAAACAGACCAAATTTATGAGACATTGAAAATGATTATTTTCTATTTTGCAATAATTACAAAGTATACAGTATAAGTAGTATGAATACAGGAATGTATTGGATTGTAACTTTGATAAAACGAAGAGTATTACTAATATTTTACTCCGAAATTTTAAATGATTTTAATAATACAAATATTTTTACAACAAACTTTGAGCAGTTAAAGAAATTCACTGTAGTCTTCACCTGCGATCAAATTGAATACTGTCATTATATCAGGGGAATTTTCAAATTATCATACGAAGTTTATAAGTGAATGTTCTAAACAAAACTTTGTGAGTTTTATACGTGACTAGTATAAGTTCTATGTGTTAATTATACCGTTAAAACAATGAGAACTATTAACCGGTTAACTGGTACTGTATCATGATATACATATATGTGAATAACTTTTGAAGATTTCAACCGATTTAAACCAAAAGTGGTATAGAATCGTTTTTCGGCATGCTCCATCTGAATAATTGCTGGTTTTTTTTGTTGAGATTCTGAATCCTAACCTCAAAATGACAACCTTCTATACAGCATAAATTTCGACACTGAGGTTTTCGGGGTCGCTGATGGCGAATTTATTGTTAGTTTTGTGTAATTTGTGATAACGGATATAAAATAACATATATAGTACACTAGAACCTCGATTTAAAGACCTAAATCGAGAAAGACGAAACTTATTGGCGCGAGGCTGTACACGCACAGGTATGGAGCCCGGAATATTCATGGGAATGTTTCTTTATCTTAAAAAAAGTCTTGTGAATAGAGTCAACTCAACTTCAACCCTTATTTTTCAACCCTAATTTTTCACCCCTTTAAAATGTTCTAAAATAGAAACTGAGCTTGGAAACGGAATCAGCTGTATCAAAACCTCTAAAACTAGGTTTGTAGAACAAAAAACAAAAAAATTTGTTAAGTTGTGATTTGCTCAAAAAGATTTTATTTTTCGCTTGAGTTTTAAACGAAGAAAAACATAAAAGGAATAAAGTAACGAAAAAAAATGTATAATGAGAAATTTAATTCAATTTTAACATTGTTGTAGGGACAACGCCAATGTGCAGGGATCGGCGAAAAAAAATACGAATTAGATATTTTGCTCCCTAAGGAGAGAAAGAGCTGTTTTACCCCCTCGATGTAAAAAGCCAAATAGTATTTGCACTTACAGTATGAAAAACTTGCTATTTTTACTTTTTAAGCATTAAAAATTAAGGACAATAAAACATAAAATGGAGTTATAAAATATTTTATTTTTTACGATGTTATTGTATATGGTTTCTGAGAAACATTATTTAAACATCAATGTTATTTAAGTTCGAAAAATCTATCACATGGAGATTTATTTACTCTATGCAACTTATCACGAGGACAAATTATTTTTTTAAAGTTAGACATTCTACTATTTATGCGGAAAAATTATCGTTGTAAATAAAACAGAGGATGAAAGCAATGGAGAAAATGGTGAAGCTACCTGATACTTAACATCACACAACATACCTGAGGCCGAATTACTTAGAGGACACTAGCATTGTTCGCGTGTGCTATTACAACAAGGCTATTGTGGTCGCATCAAAATATTAACTTACCCCTGAATTTCCAAGTATGTACGGGGAACAATACTTTCGAATATCTCAATAAGTACGTAGTCTCACGCTCGGAATTTCTCTCCTTCCGAGTGTCTCGGTAGATACGTAATCGCTTTGATTCATGGTGGTAAGAACCGCATTACATTGTTTCATACCCTCTTATACACATTGTGCGCTGTACTACGTAACTCAAATAAGCGTCGTCCTTCGGTCTGAATAAACAGCACTTGAATGTACTCGTTTAAGGATAAATGTTGGGTGTATAATAACACAGAAAGCTCCAATGTGAACACGAGCATTGCCTCGACTCCTAACAGAGAATCAATTTTCTTGTTTACTCTGATGATGACACGCTGCATCACTGTTTGTTTTGCAGTATTACAATGGACTGTTTTCTTTATTGTTTAGATTTTTGTAATCGTCAGATTTTGAAAGCATAACATAACAATTATTCACATGCAAACATACGCTGTCCTTTAAAAACTGTTAATTCAACATGTAAACAAAATATAGCTATTGTGTAAACAAAATACAACTTGAGATTAAGCTTTACTACTCATCAAATATTTACAATATAACTCCATTTGCAGTAAACGCAAACAAAAAATTTGCTGATTGTACAGTTTTTAAAAAGTTTCCATATGTGATAAAAGATCCATATTTGAGGTTAGAAATGTTACATCATTGTAAATTTAACATGAACGACTAAGAATGCAAGTATAGGAAGTAGGGGAAAACGTGTATTTTTCAGATATAAATATCTTTCAAAGACTATGAATGGACAAAATTGCATGATTTTTGTTTCTATCTTCGTACTAATTTTGGTTTTGCACCGTGATATCTCCTACACAAAAGTTGGTAATTTATGGTCAGTCTGTAAAACAGCTTTTTTTGGTGCAATAGGCATAAAATGGTTATTTTACGTCCTCATTTGCAGGCGTAAAATGCCTATTTCACGCCTCCTGGAGCATAAAATAAATTTTGCATCACGTGAAATTGTCATTTTAGGCCCGCAAATTGAGGCGTAAAATATTTTACGCCTACTCCATCAAAAAACAATGTTTGAATCTCTGGAGTAGAATTTTCCTCCCTCATGAACCTCGAGCTGGCTTTGTCGTCTCTCGGGTTCTATTGTCGAGGCGTAAAACTCTATTTTACGCCCTTGATACAAAAATAACTATTAGCTGCAGCTAGTCTTTTATAGTCTATATAGGTGCAATAATATATTTTATTGGACAATAAAGACAAATTATTATTATTATATCTTGTTACTCAATAAATATATTGAAATAGTCGACATTGATAATCAAGTATTATATCCTACAACGTAATGTGGCTCAATGGGTCAGTCATTGGATTTATACGTCGCGGTCCTGGGTTCGAATCCGCTTTGATCGACTTTTTTTCCATTATCTTCTTTTAATGGTGTTTTAATGATGCATTATAATGCCTTAATTTGCATGTATTAGATATTTTATTACAGCACAACATTAATGCTAGTAAATTATGCACGGTAATATCCAAAACATTTTCCTTGGCTTTGATGGTTTTGGAACTAATGCGCGTTGTTACTTCATTGCTTTTCTCCTCGGTCCCCTGTAACAAAAATTGAAAAAAATATACATTTGTTAAAATTACTAATTACTAAAAGAATTTATGCTCATTTTTCAATCGTGTTTCTTTATGCTCTGCAAATTTATCACTATTTTACTATTTTGAAAATCTCAAACTGATTTTGTAAATAAATTTGTTTGAAGTTCCCTGAAACACATATCCGAGGGGCAACAATGCGATTAATAGCAATTTAAGTGTTTAGAATGACCCGTCATCTTGATGTATTTGAAATATCCGCAGGGGCCAACTATCAATAATTTACGAGTATATCTATATAATGATACAGGTTCGAGATCATGCCAACTCATCATTTCCCTCCCAAGTAATTCCATTGCCTCCAGAAAAAGGTACCTTATTTTTCACTTGTCATTTTTTCTTTTATATTATTTATTCAACCTGTTGAAGTACCGTACGCTTCATCTACTAGAGTATAATAGTATAATCTTTCATCAGACTATGGCGTATTCTGAATTTTTTAGTACACTTTTATAAAACTCGAAGCTCTAATGAAATAAGGTTTTTATTTAAACATTGTTAGAAACGTTTTTTCACTCATTGAGGAATATAGTTTATGCGAAATAACAAGATAGTTGGAACTACTTACTAAATGTCTCTTTTAAGTGGCATTACTACTTAAGCAGAAAGTTTTACTATCAACACTATTAGACGAAATACAATAGTTGTTTAGTCCGCATTTGGTCTACCAATTTTTTTTTTCCTTATAGAAATACCAACACTATAATTCTATTTTCTTCTGTAAATATGGTAATATTTGATTTTTAACTCCGAAGCAATACTATTTGCTAGAAAAGGAGTATTAGAGAAAGAGATAGAGAGAGGGAACGGTCAACTAATTTTCGTTTGGATTAATTATTCGTTGCGCTAAACAGAAAGTGTCGTTAACACCGAAAAAGCTCTAGCTTATAAAGGAGGTTGCCCACGAGCAAAGTAAGCTTTGTCCCTCCGATTCTGTCCAATTCAGATAGAGTATGATGAGAGGTAACGCCTCATCCCAAATTTGATTATTTTAACAGGTGGACAAGTTTAAAAAAACATTGTTGAAGTCGCGGATTTTACGTAGGAAAATGCAGTAATCTAAACAGTAACAGTCCGCATCATCGTTTGTTTGTAACGGATTCGCTGTTACTACTTACATTACTGTATTTTCCTATGAATATCCGATTTCACATTTTTTGAGAAACGATTTTCTAAACTTTCCCACGTGATAAAACAATCTAATTTTGTATGAGTTGTTACATCTCATCATACTCGAATTAGGTAGTTTTAGAGGTTAGACTTCGGGGAACAAGACCACCTATTCCCCTGGGCATCCTCCTTTAGATCCCATTGGGAAGTTTAAAGAAAAATAATAACTAGTTTTTCAGTTAGAATAACTCCGTTTGTGTTAATTTTACTTTTTTTATTTCAGTTGATAAGACCATACAAAATTGCTTTTTTCGGGAAAATTTACACATTTACTGCAAGAAAAAAATTGTAAGCTGTATCGATAAGAAAAATCTAATCTTGTTCCATTTAACAGCTTAACATTTTTTCTTGCACTAAGTGTGTAAATTTTCCTGAAGAAAGCAATTTTTCGCACTTTAAACCGCAAATATAAAAAAACTCAGATTCATAGGACCAATTCTGTGCCTGAATTCGGATTCAGCGGCCTAAAATCTATAAGAAAAACCTAGTTGCGATTCTTGCACATGATATAAGTTTTTTTTATTAGTCCGGTGTAATTAGTAAGCCAATTGATTAGTAAGAAAATATTTACGGTATATTAAGAATGTTTTAAGATCAATAAATACAATACGATACCATAAACTCCAAAAACAAAAAATATACTAATATGATAACAAACGGCAATATTTCCACTAAAAACAGTAAAATAATTCCTAAAACGTTCTTTAGTAAATTTGACTACTTTTTAAAAAATAAATGTTCTTAAATAGGTCTTCAACAAAAATTTATAAATTACAGTTACCATCGTAAAGCAATTAAATTAATTAAATTGTAATTCTTCATTATATTTTGTTCCCTATATAGTAAAACTCCAGTAGTTTTTAAAATTTAGTCGTATAAACTTAAAAAAAACACTATATGTTTAGCTGATTTACAGGCGTACCTATTACTGGCTTAACTATGAAACTTACAGAAATTCGTTGAGAATCTATTGAAACATTTTAAATAGTTAAAAAATAGTCAAACTTACCATGAATTTTTTTCAGTGTAGTTTTATATTTACTATTATATGCTATACGAAAAAATCTTTATAAAACGGGCAATTAATATGTATAAAAAATCATGTCGTAAAGTAACAAATAATTTATAAATAAATAAATATAATAAACAAAGATTAGAAATTGTCCTCGACCTTTCTTTAAAACGTACTATTTTTAAATTTGATGAATGCATCACGAATAGTATGTTAAATACTATTTCAATTTCCCAAATCGTGGAATACAACGACCGGTATCAAGTGTGAAGTATTTTTGACTTTTTAAACAAGATGAAATGTCAAACGTAGCCGAGAGATTGGATTAATTTGAATTTCCTGCTTTTTTTCTTTTACTCTTTATAAAAATAAAAATATAAATAATTAAAAATGGCACGATTCTATTCCGATACAGTTAAAATATTGATCTTTGAAAACTAAAAATTATTTTAGCTTATCAATTATTTAAAATTTTTGTTTTGAAGGTAAGTCCATAATACTTGAGCGAAATTTTTACAATACCGGTGATGCATTTATGACTTGGGAGACATAAAGTATCGCATTTGCCGTTTAGTATTACTTCCGCGATATTGAACCTGCGACAGTTGACGCGATGCTAATGCGAAACATATTTTTACTCAGTATATGGTTCCATTTTGGGTCGCTGCATTTGAAAATGGAAATAGTATACCTACAATAAAACACCTTCTATTATATATTATTGTTATTCGCACGTTGAAAATGTACTATTGCAGATATTAAAATAAAATAGAAGAATATTATTATAGTAGTTTATAGTTTGAAATGAGTAAATATATTATATTATAAAAAGAACGAGATTGATGTTTGTCAAAATATTACAGTAAATTTATGTTTTAGTGTTTTTTGAGAATGTGTTTTAATTTGTTAACTATCATCATTCTTTTTGAACTAAAATGAATATTAGTTACGAATCTTATAGGTAAATCTTCTAAATAAATGTGCTGGTAAATTTACGACATAAGATGCAGCAATATGAAATGAGAATCTTCGAGATTTAATAGAAAATTCAGAGTGACTAAAGGTTGTTCTTACATTCTACTTAAAGCATAAGCAGTAAAAACACTAGAACTCCAGTTAGGTTAGATAATTCGAAATAGTGAGATCTGCAGTTCGTTTTACTATCTTAACGTCTTAAGATCGACCATTTAAGTACCTGCTGTAGTAAATCGGAAAAGTAGTATGTTAAAAGTATGTAGGTTGATTTTTAGCATGCAGGTGCTCATATATTATTTATTAACCAACCATAGTTTAATCATACACAAATGTATAGAACGTAGACGCACGTATATGAAGAAAAGTTAGATTATTACAAATAGAAAATTGCACAAAAATACGTAACACAATGTACCAATAAACTGCAGGCACTTTTATAGCAGCCTAGCCCAAGTTTTAGGCCTAGTCACATTAAGAAAAGTGGTATAATTTCTCATATTTCCTTAAAATATAAGTTGATGACTAAACAATCGTTTTTAGGTAGGATAATTATAAATAATTATTCTTAACTACTCTTATTTTTCTACCGAATTTTTTTTTAAATTGGAAGCTTACCTTTCCCTTTCCGACTGCAGTCTTACTTAAATATCTTACATGTCCTTGCCTTATTTTGATGAAACGGAAACCTACGAGACTGCAGTTGAAAGTATTGATTATTTTTCGTTTCTTGCATTGTTTTCTACTTTGACAGTAGTTTTTCGATACTATTCCAACCTGGAGAGTTTTTTTTACATATTGTTTTGAGAGTAAATTTAAGGTCTCATCGAAAGCGATTTTATTATATGAAAATGGATAAAAATTGGCAGAATTATGTGAGTTTTGAATTTAAGGTAATTTTTCGCTAAATTTTCAAGTATATGTCAATTTTAAATGTTCTTCTGACTAGTCCTAGAAACTGCGCTAAATCTCCTTGAAAGAGCCTGGTCGCTGTATTGTCTGCTCTATTTGTACAAATTAAAAACAAAACAATCAAATAACAGTAGTACTTCGAGTTTACCATCTAAGTAATAAGGTTATTTGGTTTACCAACTAAAAGGTAGTAAATCTTATCATCTATATTAGTATAAATATAATATTTGTAAAAATTAGTATCTGTCATAGTGAATATTCATATGTCATGATTATTGAGGTAATGATTTATACTTGGACTAACATTTTCATGTCTTACTATCTTTTAGATAGTAAATAGAATTAACCATAGCAGAAATAACCATGTCTTTCGTCGTGTCTGCTTTTAGATCGTGCGAGAAAAATATATTGATCATTTATAGAACCCCAAAACCTGTCGCTCTGAAACCGACATATTAAAGGCGTTTCTTTTTACAAATGTGTGTTGCAAGCAATGCTCTAGTATTAAAATGCTTAAAAATAGCCTCTAAAGTACGAAACTCGTCATATTATTAATAGTTATTATTACGTAACTGAACATGCCGTTATTATAAAGACATATCAAGACATGTCTAATTACCGTCCGATATCTATTTTATGTGTTATTTCGAAACTGCTCGAAACGTTTCTGAGTGTTTAGTAACTGCTCATGTCGATAAAATAATTCCCCAGCAACTCGATTTCATAGTTGGTAGATCAACGGTAACAAATCTTAGTATGGATTACAAAACCGACAAATCAAAACGCCGACAGGTAAAATGAACCGATAGTCAAAAAACCGGCAATCGAAAAACTACAGGTCAAAAAACCTATACTTATAAAGACAGTATCGGGTTTTCGATCCGCACTCACAAATCTGCCGTCTTATTGTAACTTTTATCTTCACAGTTGAAGTCAGGTTGATACAATCTACCTTGATTTTACTAAACCTTTCGATGCCATTGATCACGGATCACTAAACAAACTAAATTTGCTGGGGTCAGTGGATCACTTCTCAGTTGGCTCTGATCTTACTTTAATTATCGTTGGCAAGCGGTTCACTTCAAAGGATTCTTCTCAATTTAAAAATATATCTTCCGGAGTCCCTCAAAGATCACACCTTAGGTCTATCTTCTTCATATTATTTATTAATGATATTAATTCCATTATTAAGCCCTCTCAATTCCTTATTTATGCTGACGATATTAAGATATTTCCCTCAGTCGATTCTTCACTGGATCCTTCCAATTTACAACCGGACCTAAATACTATTTTAGAATGATCTACTGCGAATGGTCTTAGATTAAATATTGCTAAATGTAAATAACATTTTAACCGATAGGATTCACATATTTAGTGTGAGGCAAGCCTCTTCAAGCTGTATCAAGCATTAACAATGAAATATTTTTCAATTTTAAAATTTATAAACGTTAGACATCTGATTGTTTCGTATCTGCTATTATCAATATCTATAAGGCTCTAGTTTTACCTATTCTAACTTATAGTTCATTGATTTGGCATCCTTTTATTGTCAATAATATTCATCGGCTTGAAAGGGATCAACATCAATTTTCAAGATGTATTTATATAAGTCGGGTTCGCCCAGTATTATTGTGAATCACGATTGCTCTGCTGTTACTTTTCAGTATTGTCTACCAATAACATTGCTCTACAAAAAAGAGGGTCTTAGATGTTGTTGGGAAGCTATGGGCCATTTCCGATGTAATTGTATGTGTAGAATCCAAACTCGAAGTCAGAATTGGTCCATCGCGTCAGGTTTTTGAGATATTTGAGGTCATGTATTCCAAAAACACGTTATTTTGCTATGTTTGAGGTTACGTACAGGACGCAACAATTTTGTTTGGCTTTCTGTACTATTTGCATCTTTTAGTACTACCTTTACCCTTCAAAGTGAGGTTTTATTCGATCACCTAAGATTTTTTCTTACAAAGTTACGGCCATTTTGTGATTTCTAGATATATTCCATTAACGTTATCAAAAAAACAGTCACAATACTGAAACGTAATTTTAGTTATTAGTATCCATATTTTATATAGCTGTTTATATTTATATAGATTTCATGACATTAAATTTGACCTTGAATATGTTCTCCAAAAGCATTTCAAGGTAAATTTGTTTATCGTAATTTCAAATTGACGTATCGTGGTGAAGATAAGTCATAATGGAATTCTGCGCATCCCATATTAAAGAAAAAGAGTAGTATCACACGATTCAACGAAAAGAAAAACTCATAAAAATGTCTCAAAAATAGCAAAAAACGCGTTTTTTTAGTAAAAACCTCAAATATCTCAAAATCCTGACGTGATGGACCACATCTGACTTCGCATTCTGATTCTACGCACAAAATTACGTCGGAAAAGGCCCACAGCTTCCCAACAACAAAACTATGTTGACCTGTGTAATCTCCTCAGTACATCATGTTATTGATTCACATTGCGTTTGAAAAGTCACTTTAGAAGTATACGCCAGTATCGTATCATAAGTGAACATAATTTTAAATTTCGTCATGGTTTAACGCCAAAGTGGATCAACTTCAGCGATAGTGAAACCGTCTTCCTGTTGATATTAAGTATTTGAACAGTTTTTATGAATTTAGATGCAGTTTACGTCGTTTACTTATTGATTTTATATTTTTTATTGTTACAGTTGTTTTCTTTGTGTTATTTCTAACTTTTTCTATTATACGCCTATTATTATTAATTTCTTTTGTACAAAGGCCCTCTGGGTCGTTTATTGTTTAGTAATATCAACATTGAAAAAATAGTATTCAATAGAATGCCAGCCGGCGTAAAAATAAAAAAGACTTTAGAAGATATCAAAAAGATCTTTCTTAAAAATGTCACTATTCAAGATGTATTTGCGAGCTTTTTAAGACTTTTAAACTACTAGTTTATCAAAATCTTTTTGAGATCTGTAAGATAAATTTGTACTATTTTTTTGAGATCTTTTTATCGAGATCTTCACAGAGAAAAGTGTCTTTTACCCAGTATTAGAATTCTTATATCCCGTAAAAGATCGTATTTTACGTAGGATAGCAATACTTCTATTACCGGTTACAAAAAGGAAGATTTTAGATATTTCTAACCTGTATGTCAGTTTATTTTAGCCTTTTCTCTTTAACTAAAAGCAATTTTGTTTACTGAAATTCATCTAGGAATGAAAAATATTGAAAATGCTTTCTTTTAGTCGTAAAGAAACATTTTTTTAAAATAGGTAAGTTTAATACAGTTTCGTATATCCTGTAAAAAACAAATGCTAAAAGATGGAGGATTTTACCAATTATAATAATTCTTTTAAGGGCTACAATACACTGTTTTAAAAAACAAGGGCTAACTGGTAAAGGACACTTTTCTTAGTGTTTTTTTTTTATCTTTTTCGGATATGAAGAAAAATATTTGTAATAAAATGCTGAATTCTCTTATTTTTTACCAAAATTAATTATTGAAGATGAATTTTAAAGTACCTTTTTTACTTGCTTTCCTGTCTGATTTCTAAAACTTCACTTTATAATATAGGGTCAATATTTACAACGAGTCGAAGATGAGAAATAAACACATAGTAGGCGTTAATACAAGCGATTCATGTCATGAAGACAGAAAGTTTCATATTACGAAAATTCAATATTTACAACACAAATCGAAGATGAGAGATTTCCAGAGTTGTTTTTCGATGAGCTGACAATGTTTTATGCAATGAAGACAAAGAAATGAAAATTTGTCATCCTTCAGAAAGCATGAAAAACGCTACAATTTTACGTGTCTTAGACAAGAATTGATACATGCACATTATTATTTCTGCAATATAACGTATTGCAAATAATGAAGTTTACTATACCGATATCTTAAGAAAAGTATAATTTATTTATTCCATATTAATTATTAGGAAATTATAGAGTAGAAAGCAGATCAGAAAACAAGTATACTGGATAATCACCTTAAAAATCATATTCGATAATTAATTTTGGTAAAAAATAAGAGAATTCAGCATTTTATAACAAATATTTTTTTTCATATCCGAAAAATAAAAAAAAATATCTTGAAAAGATCTCAAAAAGATTTCGATAAGATTAATAAAATTATGTTTTCGTAAAAGCATTCTGCGAAAAGAAAGTCTTAAAAAGATCTCAAAAAGTAATACAAATTTTTCTTAAAGATCTCATAAAGATCTCAAAAAGATTTTGATAAACTAGTAGTTTGAAGTCTTAAAAAGATCTCAAATACATCTTGAATAATGACATATTTAAGAAAGATCTTTTTGGGATCTTCTAAAGTCTTTTTTATTTTTACGCGGGAGAAAACAAATCTAGTAAAATTGTATTTGTACTACGACAGTGACATTTTTTGCAATATAAAATTTTCATCAAAAAAACGTTGGTATTTTCATTTTATTTGTTGTTCGACTTTCATTTTCCGAAAGCATATGTGATGCATGAATTTCAATATCATGAAAAGTTCGGTGGTGTCAATTTTTCCGTATCTCGGGATTTCAATCTCTTCGACGTTAATAAAACTATCTCCGGTTCCATCTTCCATACATCCGCATGTATATAAACGCAGGAGTACTTTTATCGTATTCACGCGTATGAGTGGTCGATCCATCTATCCCCGAATCCTTTCACCGAGTCTGGTATATCTATATTTATCGGCATCTCTCAGCATTTCCAGCTCGTGCCCCTAGCTGCATCCTCCTGTATGCGACTACTTCTCTCCCAGGAAGTTGCTTCGCCACTCAGCAGATGCACCACGACATCGCCGCAGGGAATTTCGAAAAGTCGAAAGTCTCGAAGCGACCGCCCGCAAGCGGGGCCCCGCAAGCTCGCCCCTTGCCCCCCGCACGGGAAATAAATTCCCGCTCCTGGCGTCGTCGCCGACGGCGGCACGCAAAGCAACGGATATCCGCTTTTCCACACAGCCGATTTATACGCGCCACGGCCGGGACCCCGAACCGACGCGAAAGCTCGCCATTGTAATCCCGAGTAGCAATGGCGGCGGGTGCGGGGTCGGAGGAAGTCGCAAGGATGCCGCTTTCAGATCGTGTACGTGCCTCTCTCTTGCTGCAGGGATGCAAATCCCCGAAATTCCCATATTCCGGTGCATGCAGCAGTTGCAGCAGCAGCGGCAAACACCGCGAAACCGAGGGTGTACCTACGTACGTTCGGTGTTTGCACATATGTGTGAGCTCCACCCGTCCGAAAATCTCGTTGTCGTCTATCTGCGGCGTCGGAAGTAAACTACGTTACCGAGAGGAAAACTTCGTTTCATCCCCTCTAACTTGCGCTTTTCCCGTCTCCCTCGCCTTGTGTTTCTCCGTCCCGCCGCAAATTCCCAAACGCGGACTTGACAATCTGGACTTAGCGAGTTCTTCCGACGACGGTGTCTCTTCCCTACCCTTTGCCTCGCCCTGAAATAGTTTCGCGACGTAGGAAGATCTTGGATGATCCTGTTTTCCCGACTTTCGGTACGGATGAAACGACGTCAGCGGAATGGGAATAAAGGTCAAATTCCGGAGATTTCGCTTATCGCGAGCGCTGATCCCAAAATCCTCGTAACGAGGCTTCGAAATTAGGGATGATTAGAAAGAGGGATTGCTTTCATTAAGGGATACCGAATTAATTACTGGCCGAATCTACCCAATCTTCGCGGATGAGCACGACCTTTAATCCGAAATTTCTTTTCACATTCAACCTTAATTCAATTCGATCGGTAACTGCTGATGAGAGTGTGAACTTTGTTACTGTTAGTACTCCAAATGCATAAATGCGCATCTTCGTGGGGTAGAATTTACAATTTATATTCAAACGTTTTCTCTGGACAATTCATCCAAAAGGACTGTTCCTTATCCTCGATGCAGTAGTGCAAAATCGATCCTGCACATCTTAAAGAATCTCAGGGCGCATGATGCTCAACAATCCTTTCTGTAATCCGTCAGGCGAAACTCTGTATCAAAAATAGTATGTCTGAACATAATCTACGCTGGGCATTCGCCTATGATGCATTCTTCTTTTTCTCCTTCAAACAAATCCAACAGGTTTCCTCTTTCAGTCCCATTTTATAGACTCTGCCCAGTTTCCTGCGATTGAGGACCATATTTAATTCTAAATTTCTTTTTGCTTTCAACCTTAATTAAATTCGAGTTGTAGAAGTGAGAATTTATAATCAAAAATGGGGTTGATGAAACATCATATTTTCCTCTGGACAATTCGTTCAAAAGTTTCGACACCTTATCGGAAAATCCATCCTGGACCTCTCAAAGAATCTCACGATGCATGATGCGTAACAATCCTTGATGTATTCAGTTAAGAGAGACTCCGTATCAAAAATAGTATGTATAAACATAATCAGCGTTGGGCATTTGTCTATAATGCATTCCGAGATCTTATTCTTTTGCAAACAAATCCGACAGGTTCCATCTTCTAATCCCATTATGCAGACCATTGCCCATGTATTAGGACGACCTTTAATGCTTTTCTTTTCATTTTTAACCTTAATTTATTAAATACATAAATGCAATGTCTTTCCTGTATCTCTGAAAGAATCTCAAGATACGATAAGCAAAATAACCCTTCATATCTTCGGTTATTTTCACGAAATGAAAAAGAGACTGCAGTTGAAGGTATTGACTATTATTCGTTTTTTTCATTCTTTTTCTATGATGCACAACAATCCTTTATATATTCGGTTAGAAGAAACGTTGTACCAAAAATAGTACGTCCGAACAAATTGAGGGCTGGCATTTGCCTATGATGCATTCGAGGTCTCATTCTTTCTCAAAAAAATCCGACCGGATTCTTCTTCTAATCTCATTTTACAGAGTGAGTGGCAGAACAGACCTTATCCCGATACAGTTGTCATTACATTCTAATCATTTGGCAGAAAATTCTGTTTATCGAGTATAAATCGGAGATTACTTCGATGAAATGATCCTAAAATTATAATTTTAAGGTAAATGACGTTTTCGCAAAAAATGTGCTCTTTCATTAGTTTATTTAAGAAAAAGAAAAAACCTATTAATTGACGAGTAATCTAAAATTGATTTAATATTTCAAACAATGAAACTATACTACAAAATATGAAACTAATTATAGTCTACTAAATTACTAATTTAAATGTTTAATTCAATTGATGCGTGAAAATTGTTACTAAAAGATTTTCACTAATACAGCTAGTAGTATTCGTATAACAATCAGTAAATTTCTACAAATTCATTAAGAAAGTTGAAAAATCGAAAACTAGTTTTGTAACTGTACTTCAGTTTTCATACAGCTACGTCAAAGGTGTGAGAATTCCACTAGTTTTTTAAAGTTAATTACTGGTAATTTGTAATACTACTAAAGAGTAACTAATTATCTAACTGAATTGATAGAATTCTAACACCAGTCAAGGTACTCGATAAAAACATCATTTAGTCGCAATACTATTGCTCGATTCCTCAGCTCTCTCATTGAAATAGAAGAATTTTGCCAATTGTTAATCAAATTCTACTAGCTGAAATAGTTAAATAATGAATACTAACAATAATTATAAGGAAACTACAGTAGTTCTCAGTAACTAATTGATTTAGCCACTTATTTAAATATCAATTATTAATAATCGAGTGCTGGTTGAATTGGTAAAATAGAATTACTTTTGTGTATCTTTTTAATTAGTAATTTAATTTCGGACTACTAATAGAATAATTAGCCAAATAAAATTATGAATAGAAGTTGAGCATTTAATATAAAGAATAAGTTATTTCATATATAATTATTTTCTATAAATGCATTCAACAGTAATAAAATGTTTTTTTCTCATCAGTTCATATCGTGTTCAATTAAAAAAAAACTCTAAATCATTCTAAAAATAAATTGAGAGTGTACGAATTTGTTATTAAAAAAATGCGCAGTGTATTTTGAAAAGGATGTTAAAAGCCTGTATTGAAAAATTATTTTCCAAAAGGGTTATAATCTAGGGCAACCAGCTTTAAAAATAAGAATAAAGATAAATTTCGAAATAAAAATAACAATAAAAATGATAATTTCGAAATAAAAATGCATATTAGAATAGTCTCTGCTCCTTGCATGACCTAAGAATATACTTAGGTCTATGGCTCCTTTTGATCCTTTAAGGACCTAATGTAAAAAAATTTAACACGAAGTTTGACATTACTTTTTAGTATTACAACGCAAAGAAAAGTACTTCGTGATAGATGCTTTTTTAAGACTAAACCCCCGCTCTTTTGAATAGTGTATCGGAAAATACTGTACATAATAAAAAAAAATGATTCGTGGTTAATCATACACTAGCGAAAAAGGAGAAGCCACGATTCCGAAATTTTGTTTGTGAACACTATCTTTGAATTTAAAGTAACTAAAATCTACGCATGTACCTATGGCTAAATTGTACATTGCACACCTAGGCCGTAAAGTTCAATTTTATGGACCGTGTGGAGATTGTGCGTCCGAGGATGGACCACTACTTTTTGACACACCTGTCCATAAAGTAGGCACTTTGCAGACTATTTTAGACCATAAACTCTATAGGCACTTGCATCGAAAATAAAATCTTGTTTATCTAAGGCGTGAATGTCGTTAACATTATGCCATTTATTTTTGGAAAATCACACCCTCTCAGTATGCATATCAATGATTATTATAAATACATGTCATTTAAGATTTAACTGGTCTGTCGCTAGATTTTCTATAAAGAAAATACGAATAAGAGTTAAAAAGTCAACAATAGTTTATATTATCATATTTGCTGTTTTTATTTTTATTCATAAAGCTTGCCCTCCATTATAATCCTTTTCATTATTATTTTACATTTTCTTCACTGGTCTTTATTACGGGCCGGGAAAAAAGAAAACTTGTTTTTTTTTAATATTTATATCAAACAATAACTACAATCAGTACAATAATTGAGTCAGCACATATACCCTGGTAGAAATGAAAACATTTTTTTTACAATTCTTGTATAACATTCTTATTTACCACGTTAAAGGTATAGGGGAAATTGCCAGCCTAAAAAAAATGGACAAATTTCTATCTGGGTATGTTATATAACTTATGCTCACTCGTAAGCAGATCTTTACGTTAGAAAAAGTGTATAGTTCATAACAATTTTTAAATTTTTCATCAACTTAAAAAGAATTTGATTTAACCGTATTCGTGAATAATAAACGAGTTTAAATACAACAGAGTGTTATGAAAATGGCTATCTAGTGGCCATTGCGTGAACTAATACCGCAAAAATCAAAATCTAACTGCGTGCTGGTAATGAAATTGGCTTTAGCTTTGACCTATTTTATTAATTAAGAAGAAGTTACGTACAGTGTATTTAGATTGAAAGGTGTCTAACCAGATTGATGCATTTTAAGTTTACCTTAGTAAATATGACATTGCTCATGGCAGAGATGTCCAGGTGCCAAAGAAAGTATTCTAAAGACGACATTGGATTAAACTGTACTATATACTGAACATATGAAGTGTGTACTCGATTTTTGAACTGGGCAAAATGAATAATGACACGAAGTTCAGAAATTTCTAAGATTTAACTATATTTATCACTAGATTGATATTCGAATTTTTTAAATAAAAGTAATTGAAGATATATTTTTTTAAAAATATTTTACTTTCAAGACATATTTTTGTTTACTGATTACTAAGCTCCAAATAAAGCAGTGCTATGCCAAACGAATTTCGACCTCCAAACAGGACGAAATTGCCTCCGGCCGCAAATTTCACGTTTCATTTAATCCGAGATCATTACCTAGGTCTTTACCATACTGAGTGCCGTCCAAATCCTGTTAGCGATTTTTGACATTAACATTGGCAATTACGTATTTCATCCATCGATTCAGTGAATTATATCCAATTTTGTAATTTGTCACGATGTACTGATTAACCTGTGGAAGTAGACGTATATTGACTTCAAATTATTATAGGGATTAGGCTATCACGAAATAATTGTCTGCACTCGTACAAACATTTCTCGAAATTCCGAAAACTGCTTTATGTAATTGATCTGCTGTCGTATTTTTATTAAAGTATGTATGCAATAATTAATCTTTTGGTAACTAAAATCTAATAGAAGAATCCATACCGCGAATATTCCACGATTGTCTGTTAATCATGCTACAGTTCACATAGCTTTTTAACATACAACCATTTCTGCATAAACTATCAATCTCGTGATCGATTCATAACAGAATAAAAGAACGAGTGCATTTAAACAAACCAGTGACCTACCATCATTATCTAAACTATCCTAACCTAAATCAAACAGCAAATTGTCATCTTTAAGAGCTCTTTAAGAAGTCTTAAAATTTACAAGTTGTTTTAAATACTTAAATACTTAGAAAGAGCTCTTAAAGTAATCTATACGAAAATACTTATGCATTGATTTTGCATTTATGCATTAATTTTAATATAACTCATCAAACTGCGAAAAATGTTCGTACTTTTATCCAGATGCCATATTTTTCATTTTTTGGACAACTCGAGACAAATTAGACATTCGCATTGTTAAAATATTATCATATATATTGTTTTATTATTGATAAAATAAAATAATTACGATGATGCATTAATTATTCACATATTTTATATATAATTTATAGTATTTAAAACATTGCAAATCATATAAATTATAATGTACAAAAATCAAAAATAAAAATCCCAACTCGGAAGTCGGTATCTTACAAAAAACGATGCTAAAATCCGTGTGCAAATTGTGCGTATTTGGGCGTTATGGGGTTAAATCGATATTACTTATTCCAATTACATAGAAAGAAAATTTGCATACTTCACTAATACTTCAGGATATTACTTCAAATTTTATCTCCAATCATTTCGGAGAATCGTTTTCGAGAGTGTCAGGACTCGGCAAAATGCTATATTTAGTTGGACTTCTTCCAAAATGACACATTTTCTCCAATAGTAAATCACTTTTAAACAAACAATTCATTTCTCTAGTGGAATAGTTTTAACGCATCGATAATGCTGATTACCTTTGGTAGATATAACATATTCTTTCAACTAATGTTCTTTAACACATAAACATTTCTTCGTAAACGTTAAACCAGCCATTTACTATTCTACTGAAGAATGTAAGAAAGAACCTTATCCCCCTGAGAGCTGCACTGAAATCTCCTTAACGTTTTACCGCGTCTATAATGCCGAAGAAAAGTCCGCGTAAATTTCAACCCTTGGATTGCGAATTCACGTAGTCTCGCTGATAGGATATTATATTATTCAACGTTTCTTGTGGATTTAATGTTAGAAAACATTTTAGTCAAAGGACCATGTCTACGTTATCAAAGATTTAGAGTTTCAAACTGAAGATATCGAATTGCTTGTTGATGCTAACTCGTAAGCTTCTCTTATGATTTTACGGTATAAGACAGCAATTATTTACTAAATTGTAATGTAATTGATCAGTACCATTTCATCATATTTTAATACCATAGAATTGTTAGTTACCCAGATAGAAATTTGTACTGAAACCTACCGGCATGATACTGACCCAGTAATGACCGCCAATACTGCAGCATTACTGGGCCAGTTGTGACACATAACGATGTCCACAACTAACAGCCGTAGTCTCAGAGTACATCAGTAATGTCTTCCAGTACTGATGCAATGTTGAATATGAGTAGTGACAATTAGTACTAACAATAAGTCAGTATTTTGCTGGTAGTGAATTCCGGCGTACCTTATATATTTTTGCTAGGGGCAGTAAATACTTATTTAGTATCATAATGTAGTACTAGCACTAAGAACTAATCTGTGTTGACTTATTTTGGCAGTTCGTGACAATTTAACACTGAAAATACTACTGTTAATCAGCACTGCGATAGTACTGACGTACCCCGATAGTCAGATGTTATTTCTTACCGAATACACCACTGACTATCAGTATTAGATTAGTACTGATTTACTCCGTCAGTCAGTACTCGTATAGCGAATACAGTATAATTGCCAGTACTGATTTATTGTCTCAAACAGTACCTTCTACTAGTACCGAATGAGTTGTTCACCTGTTTATCGCCATTACTGACTAATTCCTGTTAAACCGCACTGGTTGCCAGTATTGGGTTAGTGTCATGCAGGGGTGTTATTCTGCCCGTTTCTACCTGATCATTTATGTTGAATGCGAACAGCTTCAGTTGTTGTTTTCTAATTAACTTATTTAGTTATTCTAAATGCATTCATATTACAGAGTTAGATCATATAGCAATAAATAGCCTGAGGTGGAAATTAAATCTGAGAAAATCAAGGCACTGACAAGTTTTACTGACAATAGTAGTAGCGTTAGATAGAAAAACTGGACAGTTCCAAATCTAGTCTTGAACTAGAAATATTTTGAAAACATCTTTTGATTCTCCACCTACAGTTCTAGATGGTCACGTAAACAAAAGTATTCGATGCACGCAACAAAATTTCGCGTTCAAATTATCTCGAATGCCGGCATTTCGATTAGGAAATTCGTGAAAGGAATTCGTAATATAAGAGTGTAAGTTTTTCAGGTTTGAGGTTATTGTGCAACATCGAATAATTCTAGTAATCGACTAGTTTTTGACCATATATAGATAGATAGTAAGAATATGAATTACTGGGCACTTTGGACTACAGATTACAGTCCAGAAATTGGTTTATTTTTCACATATCTGTCCAAATGTGTAAAAGAAATCTTATCTTAAAGATGAGAAGATAACATTGACTAGTTTTATAGTTTGCAAAAATAATTTATGTGACGGTAAAATGCGAATAATAATAACAAAAAACGAATAAAATGCACAGTTTTTAAGTCAATCCTAAGTATATGTGGTTACATGAAATAATTAGAAATAGTGTAAATTAAAAGGAGAGTTTGTTATTCAAAAATGTATCCTTACACAACGATTTAAATGGTGGCAGATCATCTACAAACAAAACTGTTTAAATAATAAGTAGGAAATATAAACACTAACGATTGGAAGAAGATCATTTTAATTCCAGTAATAATAAGACAGATCAACGAAAAATTTGCTCAGAACCGAAACGATACCAAATCTAACAGTAGAATTGCTCTGTCCTGAACCTGAAAAGACAGACGCCACAGTTTTGCCCATTTTTGAGGTTATATGCGCGCAAAAAATTTTTTTGACAAAAATTTAGATTGGGTAATGTAGACAGTAAATCTCACTCTTTTAAATCACAACAAGTTCATTAACATCGTGCAATTTTATGTTGATTAAATTTTTCATCTTCCTATACCCGAAAAACCATCGAAATAACCCATTTAGGTTATGTCATACATTCAACATGTTTTTGAACGAAGTTTGTACCGTTTTGTTAGCTTGTGAATTTACTTGGTTTGTTAAAATTATAAGCGATGAATTCAATTTCAAAACCGTTAAAATAATAAAATATAAAAAATCAACATTCGCTGAACAGGAAAATTAACTGTTACTCATACATAACCTTCAACGAAATCGGTTTATTTTGGACAAAGACCCTTTTACAGTATGGCTATAGTTGAATCATTTGTTAGATGCCAGACTTTGTATTTAACTTTTATTTACTCAAAGATAAAACGGATGTTAGCTCCCTTATCCATTCTTTATGCAGTTCAAAGACGACGCACTTCCAAAATCTTAAGCTTTCTTGGAATTACGTTTTATGCACTAATGAATTAGAAAACCAAGAAAATATTGAAACAAGATACACCGAATTTTTTAATAAGGTTTAATGCTGATTACTTTCATCACTTAAGTTATTCTGAACTCTTGAAGAATAATACATGAAAAAGCAGATTTACAAACTTGTAATAATTTTTTCCTTTTAAAATATAATTTTGATTTCTTTTAAAAACTGTCGATCACGAATTATGGGTTTGCTACTTTGAATATATTGTTGAATAATAAATTTATTATCAAGGGCGTTGCGTATGTTAAGATATAAGATTATGCAAGAAAATCTTTTTTTTGGAATCGTCATTACTGGAAAAAACGAAGTAGTATTAACAATTCTATCCGTGTATTTACTTAGTATTTCACTATAATGAAAAAAACACAATGAAAAGAAACTAACAGAAACTATCTGGAGGATCGCAAAGTGTAAAGTTTCTTTACTTCTTCAAGTTGCTGACTTTGAAAAACATGTGTATCAACTGGGATGTGTCGTCTAGTTTTCATTCAGAGAAAAGCTAGTTTATATAATCTACTTTCCCAAGCAAATATTTTATAACGACCTTAAGTTCTTGATATTTACATAAACAAACCATAAAATATAAAAAGAGAATACCAAATACTGGTCTTCTCGCATACGAAGTATTTTATCGGATTTATCAGCAAAATTTAGGCAATTCCACATGTTATATTTAAATATACTTGCATTTTATAGCACCCTCTAACGCAAGTTTAATTTGATGCTTAAATTTGAATTAATAGTCAGTGAATTAATCTGCAACGCATTATTGGCTGGACTAGTTGCAAAATCAACGTCTTCAAACTTACTGACGGAAGAAATGTGCAACATCTTATAACAAAGTACTAAAAAAAATACTACATTGTTCAACTAGGGGTCAAAATTAGAGTTTGCCGACAAGATCTAGTCTGCAAATAACTATATTGTCTCTTGTTGCAGATATAATTTTCTGATTTGAGTATTTTGAGCTGAAAGTGTGAGAAACTTATTTTGCTGCCGTGATATACTAAGCAAAATAGCATTTTTTACTCCCAGTGTAACTATTGTTTAGCGTAACTGACTAATATAAATAATCGAAGAAAAAAATAGTTACTTTTATATCTTTTGGTGTTCTGATCACGAATTCAAACCCTGAATTTTGAAAATCCACATGACGGGTAAAAATATTCATCGTTTTTTTGTGTGTTTTCCGTATTCGTAGGTCTTTTTGAGTCATTCACCATAATAAGAAAATGTCTGAAAGTGTCTCTTTTGAAAAAAAATGAGAAACCAAAAGTGAGGTCAGATTTACGCAATTGAAAATGGCTTCACAAACCTTGAACATCTTCATTAAATTCTTCAATTTTAAAATTGAAGTAAGTGCTATCGTATTGCAAGCACAGTTGTCAAAAACAAGTGTATCTTGTAATATTCTTCTGAATTTCACTATACTAATTTTAAATGATTTTAGTCACGTGAATACAGTATAAAAATGTTGGCTACTTATTTCATATAAGTTATTCTGTTTAGCTGAAAATCGCAATAGATTTCTATTGACAATTTTACTTTTAATAAATATATACTTTTTGCGAAATTTCAAACTTTTTAATAAAAAGTTTTTAATAAACTTTGAATTTAAAAAATCTGACCACCAATTTGTGGACCAAGCCCCTATAAGAACATTTTTCTGACAATTAAATAGATGAATTGTGCAAATAGTACCATAAAAAGTAGAGGACTTTATTTCCGACCTTATATGAGTCCATAACAAGAAACCAAATAAGTTGAGCAAAATCAAAACAGAACAAAAACATGCTCATGAACAAGTATGAATTATTAGTTTCTTACAAACTCAATACGGAAAAGAAGTAACTATGAAAATAAAGTTATGCAAATAAGACTACCCGACCTGGAGGAAATGCAAATTTTTTCGCTAATCCACCACAAACATTTGGTTCGGAGCTGTAGAACCCAAATTCCAACCTGAAACCGCTGAATGTACTTTTCGAAGTAATGAAGAATTTTTTTTCGTTGACCACATTTCAAAACCGAACGAAACGAGGAAATATTTTCGTTAAACGTTTCTTTACGAGCATCATCAGTATCCTTCATTAAAAAGACGTCAGCAACGATCCTCGTCTCTGGTGAAAGCAGCACCAAAATCTCTTTAACGCCGCACCGCAACTATAACACGCGGAAAACCCGTGGTGTAACTAAATTTTGTCTCCGCGGAGAGTAACAAGCCGTCGACGTAAAAACACTTTAGAGGCTTCCACGTAGAAAATAACTCGCGGTAATGATAGTGGCACATCCTTATGCGGTAGGACGGAACGCAACGTCGCCGTAGCGTTCCCAAACGACCCCACGTAAACTTTTTACGACAGAAAACGCATAAAAATAATGTAACCGTTTCATACGACGTATACCAAACCCTTACTTTTTGCTTCTGTGTCAATGGATATTCCTCTTTCTCTCAGGAACCTCAGTTCCAGGGGACAAAAAACCCACAAGTGACGATTTCAAGTTTCGATAGCAAGGATTTTAATCGACGGCCCTTTCCGCGATTCGGCACCGTTGGCCCCGAAATGTCCGAATACGGTTCGGGTGGTGCCGTGGGAACATTTTACTTCATGAAATTGGATTCGTTCCGGAACCGGACTCTGGCGACCTGACGAACGACGCGGATAAACAGAGTGCCGGGAGAAAAAGCTGCGCGATGCTCTGCATACGCCAAATGCGATTTCCATTGATTCAATTATTTGGGAGAAAAATAACGTGCCGAGCAACGCACTGTGACGTGCTACTGATTGCACTCCGATGCAATTATTCCCAGAATAACAAATGTTCGATGTCTTCCTTAGACAGTGACTAATTGATGTTGTGCGTGCACTTTGCGTTTCCGTTCGATCTAAAATACCCTCGTATCGGGAAACCCGAGAACCTGATGATGTTCAAACTACTTAGCCTCCCCCAACCTCTGTTTTTCATTTCGGAAATAACTTTAAGCATCGATGAAGAATCAGTTTTGACAAATGATTGTGATCTGCATTCTCAAGAAATTGAGCTCTGAGAGGAAATACATGTGCCTTGTAATTCTATTCCGTTCTTTTAGCATAATTTTCTTCAGAAAAAAGATTGAAGATATCCAGCACAATAGTATGATTCATTGTACCAAAATAATAAAATCCCATCGAGAACGGGATACCTGAAATGTCGAATAAAACGTATACTTGAATTCGACAGAACTTTACAGTATTCGCATGAAAATCGTATTAACTTAGGCTTAAATCGATTCGTCACTTCTTGATATTCAAAAAAAATTGCACTTAGCATAATCTTTGTAAATATTTATTTATATATAAGTCCGTAACACCCATCAACTCATAAGCAGGATATACAACTCTGATATTGCAGGTTTTTTACCAGTATGCAAAGCTTTATTCAATGGCTGTTAAATAAAACTTTATCTAAACGGTTTCAAATCGGAATATATCGTAGAATATTCTACATATAGTAGAAAGTTAGTCGTTTTCGTAAGAGCTTTTCCTAGAGCATGAGGTTTTCTAACCAAGTAACCAGGGGGAACATAATGCGTATCTGAGTTTTAAGAAACTCAATTTTTACATGTCATTCTTAAAAAAAACGGTAGGGTAAGAGGTTCAGTTGTGAACATCGTTCGGTTTTACACACCTGTGCGAACATTTTGATTGAAAAAAATGAATCAAATTTGACAAATGTCAAGTGTGTGTTATCTCTACTTGTAGCTTTTGTGTGAATTCGAAAGCAAAAATTCGCTTTTGCTTTTTGTGCGAGCAATGTATACGTATTTTTCAGTATTCTTAAAAGCTATGCAAATCGAATTTCATCAAAGAAAAAGATAAGTGCAACGCATAGTTACATAGTAAGTAAATTTATTATATTTAGTGATTTAATAGCGACAGCCACCACAATGTGCAAAAGAACATTGTTTTTCATGAGGTTTTAATGTAGCTACAATATTCGGTTTTGGACACCCAAATTGGTTTGATAGTTAAAACCCCTTTCTTTGACAAATCATAAAATATTTTTGCATGTGTATTGTATAATTTATAATGGATCCTTGCAAACATTGTAAAAAGGATGAAGAATAATAGAAATCAATAGTGCCATCTTCTGTTGTTCTATCATTATCATCTTTTACCACTCCATGTGCAAATTATCATCTTTTAAGAGAACAATGAAATGGTCCATGCAGTGAATGTCTAACCGTCAATCAAGGTTTCTTTAATACATTTTTGTTAGTATCGAACCTGGTACATATTTAATCATTATAATCTATTTGTCGAGTAGAAAGGAAAAAACATTAATTAGGTAAAGAATATCGTTATGGTGTTTCCGAATTGTACAGGTCCAATGTCTCTTGTACAAAGATTAAAGTATTAGGTTATGTTTTATAAAACATTTCCAGAAATTTTATAATTTAGGTGTTAATGATCCTGCTAATTAAAACTACTTTACTAACATCTGCCAGTATTCTAGAAATAAAATTAATTTTCATTAAGTTACACTAAGTCGTTGATTGTTATATGACATTCATTATTTATTAGAAAGCTCACCTTCTTTTTAAAAAATAACAATTCTAAAATTATGTACTTCTATAATGAAAATTGTGTTCTTCGCCGAGAACATAAGATTTTCGTTACTAAAATGTGATATTTATATAGCATTAACTCACATTTTGTTATTTAACCTTTTCTGGCACAGCGGGACTCTCAGGCATAAAATTACAAATGCATTTTTCAATTTATTTAATGATCAGGATACTACATTATGTACTTAAGAAAAACACAGTAAAAACTGTTTTTTTTTTGTTTTTTTTTTTAATAATAAACTCGTGTATTATAAAATAGTCTGTATTTATATGACTGAAAGTGCGCATACTGGGGTTCTCTTGGTCGCTGAGTAGGTAGCCCACAGATTTTAACAATTCAAAATATCGGACTCAAAATGGCGAATCAAAGTCATTTTGGTCCGACCTTTTAGATCTTTCATTTCTAATTTCTATTTTATTAAAAAAACGCAGAATAATAAAATTATTTTAAATTACATGTAAAGAAAAATCTTAGATTTATTTTATCTTATTCTTTCTTTTTTATAAAAATAACTTAATTAATCTGATAGAATATTTTGAATATCCCAGTAAAACTCATTACAAGAAGACTGTAAAATCTTATCACGGTCTATAATGTAATTTGTATTATTAATCAAATGTATTTTATTTTTGAAGTAATACATTTGAGAAATTTTCGTTTTTTTAAAGTATCTATTTACGAATTGAGTGTTTCATTAAATACAAATATAAAATTAACTGATCTAAAATTAACGTTTTGATTTCGAATCTAATTTTACATTAAAATACAAATTAAAATTATATTTTTCTTATTTTATTTGTAATGAAAATTTTCAATTATTATTAAAATAACGTTTTTACTGTGTTGATCGATGTAGATGGTGGAAAAGAACTTTCTACTGCATTCTAAAATAAAATATAATATTAACATTTTATTTTAGAGTAAACAAGCCAAATTTGCAAAAATATTAAATGTAAACTATATTGATAATGGTATAAAAAACAAAAATTATGTTATGCAAAATGAGTTACCTTAATATAAATAAATGTGCAATTTTAATTTTATTATAAATTAAATTTATGTACAAAATTATACCTCTGGAGTAGCATTGAAGTAGGGGCGTCAAGTTGAAATTGTAAATCTGTTTTATTGCTTCATAGAAAGAGCATATGTAACTGGAAAATATAATAATTTAATTTATACTAACTGCATTTCCACCTGCAGCGTTAAAGTAGCATTAAAAATGGAAATCTTTACAACTGCGCGTGTGGCGCGTAAAAGTCGTCGTTAATTTAAAATCTGAAAAAAACCCAATGCAGTATATACAGACAAAAAGTAGAGGTAAAATATTATTAGTAGACTAAATGGAGAATGTCGAGTCTTAAATCTCTATAACAATTGTTTAACCAGATACAAAGTAGACTTAACATGATTCGAGTAGATATGTTTTGTAATATAATATACATATTAGGGTGGTCCAAAATATCCGACTATTATTTTTTTTTGGTAATTCATCGAAATTTGAAAATATGTCGAAAAAATGACACTCAAATTTTTGCAGATTTTTAAAGCGTATTTTAGAGGTCGTTGACTACTGACGAACATGCAAATCAAAATTTAATGAGATACTATTCTGCAGGGTTTGTACACAACAAGTAAGGTACGTTATCCGTTCCTTCGTTTAAACATATAATGCTACCGTAAATTAGCAGTAAAAAAAGCAACATTTAGAGTACAAAAAATTATAAAACCTTCAATAAATAACGTTTCTTCACTCACGCCTACTTATTTAATAAATGACAGAATTAACTATTTTGATAAGGACCCGAAATGCTGAACTATTTTTTTGCACAGCTATCATATTTCGTTAGTCACTATTAGGGGCTATCCAAAAATATCTCCACGTACCTTATAAAATCTACCAATGAAATGAAAAAAAATTGATTAATTTTAAGATCAAACTGCATCTTCAGATAAAACGATATCTATTTCTATAAAACAAATTACATTTCCAACGAAATAATCTTATGACCTCAAAATATACTTATTTAGAACTTCAATAACGCATTTACAATATCAATCGATAAACAAGACTTATTCATCTACTTTAAGTTTTAAATACACAATCTCGAAAATAGCGCTGAATTTATGTGCATTTTATCCATTCAATATTTTTGCCGATTTTAAATTTCTCCCGTCCGTAATCAGTGAAAATCCGAGCGAAAAATATTTCGAGAAAAATGAGGTTAAAGCAACTTTCGTTATGCATTCGTTACCCTCGACACTAGTCGATATTTCTGGCTGTCAAATCAACAACTTGCCGAATTTTCGGATGAATCTACACTTCGATAAAAGAGGACAGTACTTTCGAAAAATGTAATAACCGGAAGTGTTACCGTCGAACACTGAAGGAGAAATTGAATTTGAAGGCATTCCCAATTTGAACCGGTCTTCTGGTATGATTCAATATTTCCGGTTGCCAAATTAACACTTTTGTGAATTCCTAAGTGTGCCAAACTGTACAACATATAAAGTAAAATTTGTCGGAAAAATTCACGTTAGATTAAGTTTATTTACTGTTCGATTGTATTTCTATGCTTTTCATTTAATATGTAGTATTTTTTACTCTTTTGTGTTTTCTTTATCGTCAAAAAAACTTTAAATATATTAGAATAATTTAGTTAAAACGTTTATCTACTGCTATGCTGTTGTTTGCGTGAATTAATTGCAAACATCATTTCTGGCCTTTGCGTTGGCTTCATTCATTAATCACCAAATGAAAATTGTTGTGGTACTTGCACGTCATGGAACAAACTTAACTAACAACAGATAATTCACAAAGTTCGGCTATAATTATTATGCTCCGCTTTGACTTGTTAACAATTTGTTTAAAGACATTATGAAATTCTTCAAGTAAAACTTTATATCATTTGTGTTTTCTCACTTTTTATATATTTTACCTTCATTTTGGTCCATTTCAAGTAATAATTTATAATGCAACATGAATTAAATTTAACAAGATATTTACATATTGTAATTTAAATAACATGAAGGTGATTACATCATTGCATTCTGCATCATAATCATCCGATATGTACCAGGAATCGATCACATTCTGACATCATCATTACTGCAGTAATCAATGTATATCATATTGATCAGCACAGAATACAATAACTCGATGTCATGTAGTAATTCGATAATATCGCATTTCGACATCATCTTTCAACATTATAATTCTCCAGCATGATCTTACGACACAATATTTATCATTTAGCAAAATCATCAAACAATTGTTAACAAATCTAAGAATATTTCAAATATAACAAAATTGAAAAAATTCTGTAACGTCCAATATAAGATTTTTTTAATATTACGTATATTTCAAAATTACAGATATGAGGCAAAAGTCGATATTTCATTAATACATTAAATTTGAAAACTTTAAAGGGTCGTGTGCAGCAGAAAGCACAGCTACGTGGGTCACGTAGAGCAAGAGCTACCTCGGCAATTTCATTCGCAATCCAATCCATCTCGTCATCCATTGCTCTCCATGTACCAATTAATGTCACCCAACGCTTCACTCAAATCCTCTTGCTTCGTCGATTTCAGCTGTCATTTTGTCTACCACCACTTTTTTCCTTTATTTTCCTACCGTTTAATCGGAATATGGGATACTGCAGTGCCTTATACCATGAGAAAATAAAGTGCGTCTAAAAAAACAGAGTACCTGCTAGTCTGACTCAAACAAATCGATTTCGAAACTGATATAGAAACTCTTGTTAATGTGAAAACATGTTTCTGAGATTTTTATATTAAGAGCTTTTTTACGAACATTAAAAATATTTTTTTAGAAATGCCAAATGTTAATAGTATTTATAGCGGTCGATGTTAGTCTTAAAATAAGTTTTCTAGATTTTAAAAACACAGCTTGTCATTTTTCAGATCGAAAAACGGAAAATCAAAAAGCCATCATGTCAAAAAACCGTCAGAAAAACCGACAATCGAAAAGCCGATAATGAAAAAATCAACAATTCCAAAAATAACTGTCCGCTTGTCGATGTGTCTATTTTTGTATGTGTCCGTTTTTTGACTGACGGCTTTAAGACTACCGGTTTTTTGACCTATCGGTTTTTTATTCGTCTGTTTTTCGACCAGCATCCAATTTTTTTATCTCTTTTATTTTTGTTATTTTATTCTCTATTTTATTTTATAAAAACATTAAAAGTGACTATTTAACTGAATAGCGGTAGGTGGATTTGAGGTTATGTAATCTACTGCTAATCACAAAACTCGCAAATATACACCTAAATAAATACATTTTGTAAAGACAATGTTCTTATATCCTATTAAAATAACATTTTAAAGAATATTTTAGATATTGTTCAGTAAGTTTTTAGATTTTTGAGGAAAAGTTTCATAATCTTCTGTGGATGTTTACGTATAGCGAGCAACGATGTCTGATATCATCAACTTCAGAACATTTCGATAATTTGTACAGAAATTACCGACAAAATGTTTCCGCATAACGTACATTCATATTATTGTAGGTATATCCATTACATGGAAATTCTCAATCAAACAGATAAAACTATGTCCAAACATTATTAATCAAAACTTATTGTACGCTTATTTATAATTAAATACATTTTTCATGAAACCTAACAATTTATAAAGTAATATTTAATTTAATAAAATTTAATTTATAAAACACTTTCTGCATTTCTGCATTATTGCAAAACTTCGTAATTGATGTAATTTTTTTTGTTTAAAAGGGCAAACGATTGTGAAGAACAAAAAAAAACACAAATCAACTACGTCGACACTTTAAACGATGTAGCATTCCCTGCAACCTCAAGCTTCCATAATAAATGAAGCATGACCATAATATCGGGATTTAAAATAAAATACACTTTTTCTTCAAAGAACAAACTTTTTCCTGTAACTCTCAGGACGGTTAAAGAAGATGCAAAGTAATATGATTTTATTTTTATATATTTCTGTATTCTTCTTGTGATTTTCAATTGAAATACTATCGAAAGATGATTTCCGTTTTCTTATATAACTCGCAGCAAATACGAACATGCAATAACTGAAAACGGATTCCGTTGTGTAATAAGTAATTAATTTTGATTATACACTTTGCTATACCTTATAAAATGGACTTTTTTTATTTATTTATTAATCTTATAAAATCTATTATAGATTTATTCACATTACACTTAATTTACAATTTTATGAGTTACAGTAAAGCTGATTGTGGACTTAAAATTATGAATCGTATACTTATTATTAGTATTACATATATAGGTATTGATTATGTATACATATACTATTGCTTATGTATTGCAGAGTTTTTGTATCGTTCTTAAATAAGAATATCATTATTGATTAAAAATTTATGTATGATCAGTAGAGCAAGTATGTTTGGACCGTGGAAACAAATTGCAGAAATCTTTTGAGATGGATAGCATTTTTTTAGACAGAAAAGAGTTAATCATATTACTCCTTTTATTTCCATGAATAGGGCAGTTCCGAATTATATGATCAAGATCATGAACGTACACAATTACAGTCACATTTACTATCGATTACAAAGCCAATACGAGCAAGTGATTTTCCTAGGTGTTAGTGATTAGATCGTTCTAGTAGTTTAGAAAAGTTTAGAAACATGACTAGGTTAAAAAAATTAATACCTTTACATTTTGTTTCAAAAATGGCATTTGATGTAACGGGCATAGCAATATACTTATTAATAAAATCCGTAATGCAAGTAAATGAAAATTGAAAAAAAAATTATTCGATTTAAAGTTGTCACATATATCCATGTACTAATTTATGATAATTTTCAAAACAATTTTTTAATTAATGCTTATTTCTCTTATTAACGTTCCTTGTTATTGTTATTAAGGAATTTTGCCTATACCTAGTTCATTTGTCTTATAGCATATTTGCTTTTTACAAATATTTCTATAATTGCATTATGTTGTGAAGTAAAGGTTTTAATAAAATTTTATATTTTTGTGAAACGGTATTTAGTATCTCATACTAAGAGAGTTATTAATTAGAATTAATTTATGAAGGATAAAGAAACTTAAAATAAAAATTTCTCTTAAAAAAAATGATGTTTTTAAGAGGATATGACCATTTTAAATCCTGAACTTTAAAAGACTTCAATGTAATTTTACAAAGGTATAATCGGCAAAAATTTTTTTAATTTATGGCTACAAATTTTGGTGAAAATACTAATTATATTATACATATTTTTGCGATTATTAACTATAAATATTATTGTATCTTTTATAGCGGTCCTTAAAATCCAGAATACCGACCATTTTTCTCGACAAGATTGAAATTCATGTCGAAAATGAGCACAGGGTTAATATGTATAAAAATATTATTTAATAACACTGTTTGTTACCTGAAAGGATTTCTATTCAATAAATTCTACCATACAGTTCAATTACACAATTAATTATCAATGAATCATTAATTCCATAATAATACCGTAATCTGCTTTTCTTTCATACTATTGTAACTTGCATATTCTTCATGTCACATTAGGACATTAATGAATTGTTTAGCCGCACTCAGCATAATGGTTACAAAATTAATATTTGTAAATAGAAACTAGATCCATTAATTAGCATTATTACAAAATTACTCATTGACAATAGCTGTTCTATTATTTAGCGATACTTTATTGCACTATAATAATATTAACAAAACATTGAAATGTTATAAATGGGGAACCGGATTAAAAAAAGACACAAACAAGATAAAAGTCCCGATGTTTTGACCGGCAAAACGGTCATTATTAAAAGATAAATATTAAATGATCATAACCTCTAATTAAGTTAATAGTAACCCAAACTCTCGAAAATGTTGTTTTATATAGAATCGTGTAAATCGGCAAGTGAGACAAGATCACAATAATATAACTTAGTAAATTGTTTAAGTAAAGTCTACTATTTGGGATATAAGTTTTTATTTTATATCAATCATCGTTTCTATTAATACATTAACGCCCAAATCCCCCGCTTTTATAACAAACTATAAAAATTCATTAAATAACACAGGCCAAAAAAAATGAGGTCGACCTCTATACCCAGAAACCGGAGTACAGATTTCAGAATTGTTCTATCACGTCAAAAATCCCAAGATTTTTCGTTATCTCAACCTAAAAGTGTTAAAGACACAGTTTTTGCAAATTTTTTGAAAGTTGGCAAAACAATGTTAAAATGCTTTTCATCAGCTTTAATATGCTTTTGCAGTCATTCCGATATGATTTTTTTTCATCGAGTTTTCACCCATTTTTTATGTAATTTTGTATAGCCGAATATTAATTGAATATTGGATTTTCGCTTCTGTAAATACCGGCTAAAATATAAAAAAAGCAAAATTATTAATTTAAAAAATATTCTGCTATTTTGCATGTGATTTAGAGCAGAAAGTGTTCTAATCAATTTATGCGTTATAAATTTATGTATCTATTTAGAGAGACAAAAAATTGTTCAGTCTCAATTAAATTACTAAATATCCCGGTTACAGTGAGTAGTTCTTTAAAATTTTGTATTGTAAATAATTTTAAAGGTAACGGGAAAATAATTATTTTTAGAACATAAAAGAAGAATCAGTGTAAAAATAGAGAAAACTTCTTTTCCGGTGTTATTTTGAAGACGCCATCTTGAGATTGAATTTTTGCAACATTATATTCTTGTAAACACCAAAAATAAGGTAAACTAAATACAACAAAAATATCCCATTTCTTTATTCATTAAGAAAACATCAAAAATATTTTTCATTTTGAAAATACTGAAAAAAGAAAAATCCCTGTTTGGACAATTTCGCGTCATATTGGAATTCCTGTCCATCGAAACGCCACTTTGAATTCAGAATCTTGAAGCTTAATTAAATTTGAAGTGAAGATAATGTAATTTCTGGCATAATGGGTATGTAAAATTCTTTAAGAATCTGTCAAAAAGTATTTTGTTTTTCTAACACGGATTCCTGGCCACAAATTATTAAATGAAGTTTCTGCTCAGTTGTTACATAAATTATCATATGCATCAATAAGGAATACGGCGAGTTCGTGTACAAGATTCTCATCACTCTCTTTCGACTTGTATGCAGTTATTATTACTTTTGTTAATGAAAAGTCACTCTCTCTCTACTACTTTCATGCATAATGCCCCATTCAATTAAATTTTATGGTATGTAAAGTCCAATTTTACTCCAGACAGCTTACGTTTTTTCTTTTAAAACTAAAATAAAAACTAACTAAAAATGAAAAAGAACGTTGAAAAAAAATGGAAACTTTCCATTTTTTTAATTAAATAGAAAGTTTTATTGAAACTAACAAATAGTGACCTTAATCCATGCAGGTTACTCTTTATACCATTTCTTGTAGGTACTTAGTTTTTCTAACAGTATGTATATATAAAAAGTCAATTATAATATCAATTCAATTAGAGTTGACCTAGATATTAACAAAATTAATAAATCTTTTAGATCTTGTGTTTGACTAAAAAATATGCAAATGAATTAAGATTTATTGCAACGACAAATAAATTACAGGTCTACATTAAATAACGTACACTGAAACGAAATTTACTATTTTGCAATTAATATATTTGTACATTCATGACATCACACTGAATTTAGAAAAATATTTGAATATTTAAAGTAATTAAAATGATTTGTAAAATATTAGTATGTTTAACGTCACTAAGTTAAATTTGAACCTATATTTTGTGTATAATGAGTGATAAAAAAATATCCATTCAAATGGAAAGTTATAACTTTTTTTTAATTAGCTTATTCCACTTGTCGGTGGTTATTACCGCCATAACTAAAAAACGAATTGTTTTTATTTATATTATTTGTACATAAATATATTTTTCAACTTCTATTGTTCCGACTGTTATATCTGACTAAAAATTTACCAAATTTTTCGGACCATTGACAATATTTTTTCTATGTACTACAAATCAAGCCTTTAAATGCCTTTTTAACAAAAGTCGATAAGCTTTTTCGTGCAAAGAGACTTTTTCAAAATTTTTAATTTCTGAGAATTATGTCAAAAAGACAGAAAATTCGTGAAGAAGCAAATCTCGTTTCAAAACTAATAGTGATTCGTTTTTTGAAAGGTGACGCAAAATATTAAAATTTATAAGAAATATACTTATTTGTTTTTTGTTAATCATTATTTTTATTGTAAAAAATTAGTACATCTTTATAGCTGTTACTTACGTGATTCCAGTTAAAATATATTATAATTATACAGTGCTATATGCGGTCTTTGTACGAGAAAAATGGTTAGTTGAATTTTCGAGAAAAATAGTCGGTTTTACTGTCTTATATCAATATATGAGTAGTTAAATTTACTATTTGTATAATAATCTGTAAAAATGGTTCATTTAACTGACGAAATAAATATTTGGTCAGTAAAATAGTTATTTTGGTTATTATATTGATAAGCCAATTACGGATGTAATAATAAAACCGACAGTCATAAAGCCGACGGTCAACATTTTTTTGAAGCGTCCGTTTTTTGACCATCGGCTTTTCGGTTCGCAGTATTTAGACTATCGGTTTTTTGACCTCTCGGCTTTTGGATTTGTTGGTTTTCCGACTTGCACCCTCAACTACGAAGGGATGCACCTCAAAACCCCGACAAATCACAAAACAGACACATCAAAAACTCAACATTAAAAAACCAAACATTTCAAAATGCACACATATTTTGAAAGTCTGTATTTAATGTCGGTATTTTGAATTGTCTGGTTTTTGAATGTCGCATACACAACATAAAAAGGTAATCACGGGTTGCCGTCCTTGCGCTCCACTGCGGGGTATTTCAAGGTCAAAAATGTTTGACCAAGGGACTCATTTTGACCTAACAAAGTTATAAAAACCCTAACAAAGTTATGTATCCACTGTTTGCACTTTGCTTAAATATATTTCTTTAACATTTGTTTCGGAGTGTTGTGTCGTTCCTTTCGGCTCTCCACCCACTTAGAACCTCAACAGGTTATGGGCCCAGAGACGCCGCTAAGCAAATAAAATAGACTGTGACTTTGTTTTCGCGTGGAACTGTGAAGTTGACGAAATCCGTGTGCGACATGAATTCCGTAAACGTGTCGCGATTGGAATCGCTCAATCGGGACAATTATGACACGTGGAAAATTCACATGGAAGCCCTGCTCATCAAAAACGATAGATGGGATTTCGCAAATGGATCGAACGTGCGGCCCGAACCGATCGAAGGTGACGCGGCGAACGAGGCGGCCATTAAAGCATGGATAAAAAACGACGGCAAGGCGAAGTCGGATATCATCCTCTCTATCAGCCCCTCGGAATTAAAAATCGTAAAAGCGTGCATCACTTCGTGGGAAGTCTGGGAAAAGCTGCGAAACACCTATCAATCACAGGGACCGGCGAGGAAGGCGACATTGCTCAAGCAGCTTATGCTAAATCGCATGGACGAGGGCGGCGACGTGCGGGAGCACATAGCCCGTTTCTTCGACGCAGTTGACAGGCTCAAGGACATGGATGTCGAGGTAAACCCGGATGTGCTCGCGATTGCATTGCTCTACAGCTTGCCGCCGAGCTTCGAGAGCTTTCGAGTCGCGATAGAATCACGTGATGATTTACCAACGCCCGAGTCCCTTCGCGTAAAGATTGTCGAGGAATTCGATGCACACCGAGCCGGTCGTAGTTTCGCGTCGAATGCGCTGTTTGCAAATAAAAAGTCGCCGCAGAAATTCCAAAATAAGAAGCCTCATAATTCGGATAATTCGAAGGATTACCTATCGAAACATCGAAGTTCTCGCGGAATTCGTTGCTTCAAATATAATATGCTCGGACACAAAGCGGGACAGTGCCGTAAAAGCGACGCGAGTCGCGAATCGGCGAAAGCCGCGGAAAACGTATCGTTGTGCATTAGCGAATCGTTGCGAGCATCGGCGAGCCCGCACACACGAAAATGGTGCTTGGACAGCGGCGCGACTTCGCATCTATGTAATGATATCGCGCGTTTTTCAAAAATCGACTTGTCGAGACGCACAAGTCTCCAACTAGCGAATAACGCTGTAACAGACAGCGTTGCCGAAGGCACGGTCGAATTCGAAGCGGACGTACTCGGCGCGACCAAAGGCATTTCCTTAAGCAGAGCGCTCCACGTGCCGGACCTTCGGACAAACCTGGTATCCGTAGGAAAAATTACCGATCGCGGATTTAAAGTTCACTTCGATAAGAATAGCGCGTCGGTTCTCGATTCAAGCGGAAACATTAAAATGGTCGCGGATAGAATCAACGGGCTTTACTACGTGCGTGAGAGAGACGAAGACGCTCGTGTCGTATTACCCGAAGCGATGGCGTCAATGTCGAACGTCTCGTGGCATCGAAGACTCGGACATCTGAACGCATCAGATCTTCGCCAGGCGCTCCGTAACGACACCGTACGTGGATTAAAGCGCGAGGAACTAGGGGTCGATTCGGAATGCGAGACTTGTTGGAAGGGTAAACTGTGTCGAAGCCCCTTTCCAAAAAGATCCGAACGCGAGACAGATACGTTAGAGACGATACATTCGGATTTATGCGGACCTATGCGTGTCCAGTCGTTGGGCGGTGCTAAGTACTTTATGATACTCATCGATGACCATTCTCGGTGGTGCGAGGTACGCTTTCTTAAATCGAAAGACGAGGCTCTTCAGTCCTTTAAAAATTTTGTCGCGCTCGTCGAAAATCAAAAAGGTCGTAAGGTCAAATGTCTCCAAACAGACAACGGGACAGAGTACATAAACGACGATTTTGATGCGTTTTTGAGGTCGCGCGGAATTCGAAGACGACTGACCGTTCCTTACAATCCCCAACAGAACGGGGTCGCGGAACGGAAAAATCGGAGCCTGATTGAAACGGCGCGCTGCTTTCTTTTGCAATCGGGATTACCGCCTTATCTTTGGGCCGAAGCTTTGAACGCGGCAAATTATGTTAGAAATCGGTGCCCAACTAAAAGCTTAAACGGAAAAACTCCCCACGAAGTTTGGACCGGAAACGTCCCCAATGTTAAACACTTGCGGGACTTTGGATGCCCCGTTTTTTGTCTTGACCAGAAGCCTGGTAAGGGAAAGTTCGAATCTCGTTGTGACAAGGCCGTTCTCGTAGGATATTCGGAAGAGTCAAAGGGATATAGGGTGTGGCTACCGAAGAGTCAAAAGGTTATCGTATCACGTGACGTAAAGTTCTGCAAGTTTTCGCTGCCTGAGATCGATAACAGTCTAAAGTCAGTATTCGACGACTTAGACACTGTGAACGATGAACGGCTCGAATCAGTTCGCGATCGCGACCGTGATCTCACCGACGTCGTTCTTGATCAGCCGTACTGCGATGATGAGTGTCCAACATCGAACGATGAAGAGTCAGGCGAACGAGAACCGGATAACACAGAAGCCGAGAGACGAAGAGGACCAGGGAGACCAAGGATCGTCAGAACAGGACGCCCAGGTCGTCCGAGAAAAGAGTATCAAACTGCTACTCACATAGCGGAGTCGACCGACTCTTGGAATCAGGCCCTCTTGGGAGAAGTTTCCATCAAACAAGCTATGTCCGGAGACGACGCGGAAGACTGGAATCGCGCCTTGATCGCAGAACTTCGATCCATCATTAAAAATGATACATGGAGTATAATCGATCGCCCACAAGATACTCGAATTATCGGCAGCCGATTTGTATTGCGCTGCAAATATGGTCCTGATGGCCAGTTGGATAGGAGAAAAGCTCGACTCGTTGCGCAAGGTTTTTCTCAGCAGCCTGGAGTTCATTTCTCGGAAACGTTCGCTCCGGTGGCCCGTTTGAGTTCGATTCGGCTAGTAGCTGCGCTCGCAGCTCGTCATCAAATGACTGTTAAACAGTTCGATGTAACGACTGCGTACCTTAACGGTGAGCTTCAAGAACGCGTCATAATGGAGCCACCAAAGCAGCTAAGAGACATTCTTCGGGCGATCATCGAGACGGAGGAAGAAGACACGGGCATCAAGATCAAAGCGGAGAAGATGTTATCCGAGCTAAAGAATGGTGACAAGGTCTGTTTACTCAGAAAATCCCTCTATGGCCTGCGCCAAGCTGGGAGGCAATGGCACTCAAAACTGAACGAGACACTGAAGAGTCTCGGGTTTACTGCAACTCACGGAGACCCGTGCTTGTATCGTACAGGTCAAGGGGAAGACGTTACCCTAGTCGCCGCATACGTCGATGACCTTGTGATCGCCTCGAAAAAACAAAAGGCCATATCCGAACTTGGTCGGAAGTTATCCGATTGTTTCGAAATTCGAGATATGGGCCCCATCGATTATTGTTTAGGCGTGAAGTTCGATCAGACTGCAGATCGTATTACGCTGAGTCAGCGAGGTTACATTACCGACGTCCTTAACCGTTTCAACATGAGCGATGCTAAGCCCGTGAGCACACCAGTTTGTGTCAACACGAAACTCAAGAAGCAGCCTGGAGAAGATCAGTTAGATGAAGACGTTCCGTATCGGGAGCTCGTAGGGTGCCTAACCTATCTAGCTCTGACGACTCGTCCCGACATCTGCTTTGCGGCTAGCAGCCTAGGGCAATTCAACAATTGTTATGGAAAAACTCATTGGACAGCTGCGAAAAGAGTTTTGCGGTACCTCAAGGGTACGATTGACCTCGGACTAAGTTACGGTGTAAAATGCGAAAGCGCTTACCGCATACGTCGACTCCGATTGGGGCAACTGCCCCGATGACCGTCGATCTTATTCAGGGCACGCGTTTATCCTCAGTGGGTGCCCTATATCGTGGGACGCCAGGAAGCAAAAAACGGTTGCACTATCCTCTACGGAGGCAGAATACATGGCACTGACCGAAGGTGCCAAGGAATCAATCTATTGGACTTCTTAAGGAGCTGGGGTTTAATGACTTAACGGACGTCGAAGTACACGTTGACAATTTCGGAGCATTGAAGCTCGCTGAAAACCCCGTATATCATGCCCGGAGTAAGCACATTGACATTCGTCATCATTTCGTACGGGAAGCGTTGCAGAACAAGAAACTGCGTATCGTACACTTATCAACCAATGACAATGTGGCCGACATGTTCACGAAGGGGCTCACGAAACCCAAGCTGGCCAAATGCATCTACTTATCTGGAATGCAGCCTATCATAGGGGGCTAGAACCAAGCCGTTCTCGGATCGAGGGGAAGTGTTGGAATTCCGCGGTATCTGCGTATAGTCCATTGCGATCCGAGTTCTATTGCGCCATCTCGCGATGTCAGTTTGTATTACGCGTATTTCGCGGTTTATTGTAAAACGCCGCCGTTCCGATAACGTGGCAACGCTGCCCTCGCTTCGCCGCTTGCACACTCTGGTTGTACGCGTCGGTCGCTTCGGATGCTTAAAAGCACTTTTTGTAAAACCCTAACAAAGTTATGTATCCACTGTTTGCACTTTGCTTAAATATATTTCTTTAACATTTGTTTCGGAGTGTTGTGTCGTTCCTTTCGGCTCTCCACCCACTTAGAACCTCAACAAATGTACATTTCGTGCGCAATGTGGCGCCACTGTCATATATGGAATTTCAGAGTAATAATCAGGTTACCATCTAAACAGTATCTGCCATCTTGGAGTGTATGATGACACAATGTTTACTAATTATTTAGAGTATTTACTGTTAGCAGTGCTAACAAATGTGATTGTATTAGCCAGTACTTGCCGCGGAAATGTTGCGTAACAAGTCGCCATTCGCTGGTCCTACTAATTATTAGTTGGTCCCGGTATAATTGCGTCTCGCATATATTTACGTCCCAGGATACTTGCCCGGTTCCGTCTTGTTAAATTTACCTGTCGTCGCTCTCTTTTTCCAACACCTTGCGAGCTGGGGACTCAGAAAGGGCCTGCCATGTTATCACGAACAATGCGCGACTGAGGGGAGTGGGAGAAGCGGACCATTTTTTTGGTAAATATAACGATACGGGAAAAGGCGAGGAACCGAGTGGGTAAATATACTTGGACTCTACTATAACTACTCTTTTACGTCGTAAAAATTCACTACTAATTTGTAAATATGCTTCAATCCTAATAAATACTGCGATTAGTAGATTAGTTAACAAGAGTACATATAGTTGTCATTTACTTGTTGCGACCACTAACAGTGTCGCTACCATGACGACTACAGTAGAGTAATATCGCTAATATTGTCGGCAATAGCGACGCCAATAAAAGTACGCGCTTTCATCGAGTAATTCAAACGGACGTAAAAAGCTCGGCGGGAAGAGTGAAAGCTCACTTTGGGTGATCTTCCAGCGGGAACGTATCTTTTTTTCCGCCATTTTCGTCACCCGTACTCCCGCCCCGCCCTGTCACGGGACAATAAAAGCTCTTGCGTTACAGCGAATCGGGTTTTCATTCCGTCGAGTTTTGTACGAAGGAACGGATCTCATTTTAGTGCCGGCTTTTTACGTCCTTCGCATCAGCGGCCTCCATTTCATCCCACTGTATTTCGCAAGCTCTTTTCTCTGTTGCTTTTTTTTAAAGCTTGCATTCGTTAATTCTGTTCGTGCGCGCGCGCGCATTTCCTAGAGATCTTGATCAAAGATGCGCACAACACGCGGGGGAGAATATAGTCCCGCAATGTCCGGACGACTTTTCTGATCCATTAACTCGCGGGTTCTAAAGACTCGAGCCTCGTATATAAATGGGTAAATGCGAAAATGCGCCGTGGAGCGAGTGTCGTTCGCCCGTGATGGGTTATCTTATCGAAGAACTTTTTACGAAGATTTCACTTCAAAATAGTTGTATTATGCTAAACTAAGCACAATGAAAACTTTCCCATGGTTCGTTTAAACAAGGCGTTCTTATTTAAATCATCTATTTTTCCGAATTTGAAAATAATATAGAGCATATTTGTATTTATTATGTTTAGTGCTTTTATTTTAAAATATATGTTTAAACAGAAAAGAAAGATTTTCAAATGCAGGCATTTGATTTAAGTTATAAAATAATTTCATTTCGATTCTCTTTCTTGACTGTAAAGATTTAAGATACTATAGAATGGTAAATTGAATGAAAGAAAGTGACAATAAACGAAATCTAGTACTGTAAGACTTTCAATGTCCGGAATGTGGTTGCAACAATGCCGTGTTCTTTGCTTTGTATTGTAAACGAAATTTTTTAAATTATAGTTATAGAAATTACAAGAGATATATATTGTATTATATATAAAAAACAATTATAATAATTTATAAAATACCATCAATTTGTAGAGAAAACGTGCACCTGTTATGGTCTGACCAATACAGTCCGTTTTCACTTACTCGTTATAACAATAACATGATTTTATTAGTAATATTTTTAACAGCTCTGTTGTGAATAAATGAATTGCTTTTAATCATAAATATTTAGCAGTTTTGAGTTAGAAACGTTGTATCATGAAATTATTCTATCTCTGAGATGGGAATTCTGCATTAATAATTAATTTTCGTTACAAGCTAATTTCAGAGGATACGCAAAGTATAATTCATTTAACGAAAGTAATTTATTTGTGTTAATCGGAATACTTATATAGATATTAAATTAAAGAGAATATGACATCTCATTTCTTGCAAGTTTTACAATTTTCAATAGGGTAATTTTTAAATACTGAAAAACCAAAGTAAATGTAGTGAAAAATTCATACGATTATTGAATTGTCTTATTATTACTGTAAACTATATGAAATTCCTTTTAAATAGTTCCTTCATTTCAAATAATGTACTTTGGCACATATTACAATACTATTTTTAGTCGGCTGATTTAACCCTTAGAATTATTTCTTTGATTTTTGATCATTTAAATTGCAGTTAACGCATTCAGATCGGTGTTTTTGCTATTTTATGTTACTATAGTGGTACAAGAATATATAAAAACAGTTATTAAGATATAATTGTTTATTGTTTATGATTTATAAATAAACAAACCTTAAAAAATCACGATTTTTTCGAAAAAATTCGTTATTGACGCTGTTTTTTAAGATAATTGTTTGAAATTTAGTATAATAGCGTTTCAAGGGTCGCTGATTACAAATCTGACAACAGATTTTAAAAATTCGAAATGGGCTATCCAAGATAGCCGACCAAAATGTAAAACATTTCTTGATCGGGTTGAAAGTGAGTACACAAGGGTTTTCGTGGTCGCTGATGACGAATCTGACTACAGATTTTGAAAATTGAATATGGCGAATACAAAATGGTGGACCAGAATGTTAAAATTTCATAATTTGCCTTAGGTAGTAGTGCAACTTTCAAAAAATGTCAAGTCATTATTGAATGTGTAAAAAAATTATAACAGTAGAAATATGTAAAAAAAAAATGGATAATTTGGCTATTGTATTGGAAATTTTGAAAGCCTTTAGCACTTCTCATACTTTTCAATGATTTTTGAAACCGACTTTAAATCAACATGGCTAATCAGTTACTAACGTTCTGTGGACCTATCGTATAAAATTTATTCACAAAAATGACAAATTTCATTTATATTCATATTTATATATCTTACAAAAGTTGCAGAGACTAACATTTTTTAAAGTTGATATATTTAAAAAACTGTTTTCATAAAAATGACTTGAAGTAATATCAAAAAAGTTTTTGAAAAATAATTTGGTTTTATTTCCTATAACAATAAGTTTCTATACTTTCCTTAAAGATAGTTTTATTATCTTTACAAAGCGGTCATGGATCTTTCTTATTCAACGGCTCACGGGATACAGGGGCTTATCTATTTAAGTCCGTAAACTTCTTTGGAAAAAAGAACGACAAATTTCTATAAATTAACGATGTTAGTTGAAAAATACGTAGGTACAAAATTGACAAACATTTTGTTATATTATTTTCATTACGATATATGTATGTGAACATTTTGGAATGGAACAAATTCTTCGCAAAGTAAGATTTACATTAAAAAAGAGTTTTAGCATATCGTTGAATTGTTCATAAATTGTAAAAAATTGCATTCTTCTTCCTTTTTCTACAAATTTCCTATAAAGTAGTCTTAATAACACTCATTTTGTATGCATTAATAATAGAACCTGCGCATAAAAGACAGGTAAGTAATGGTACACGAATTAAAGTAGTATTGTTGATCTCCTTTCGAATTTAGTATAGCAAATTGATTAACTAAAACTAACCTTCTTCGCTTCCAAAATTCGGTAACAAAATTCTTCGCCAATCCGAAATCCTCCAGACTGTCGGTAATTTATTTTGATTATGGCAACCAATTCAAAAAGCCAGTAGGAGGGACATCGGTTAGACGGGATATAAGAATCTTTTAGTAGAGTCATACGACTACTTGCATGTATTGACTTACAATTTATTCGCTTTAAGGGTAATAAGGTGTATTCTTCAAAGCTATCGACATTAGAAACAAAATGCCTTAGAATTGGTTAAATGTTATTTCAGAATTGTTTTTATGTTTTTCAGTTTTTAAAATTGTTTAGTAATTAAAAATTATATTAAAACATCTCGAAAACTGTTGAAGTTATCATTTAATCAAATATAAGGCATTGTTATTTTTATTCTACCGTTACAAACTGTTTAGTTCGAGAAAAAAATTCAAGTTTTCAAGAAATATTTGTCTTTGCGGCTGCAATTTTGAATTAACAAAGAATTTGTCGACTTCGTTTATCATATTTATTTCGACTTTAGACATCAGGATCACGATTTGGGGAAAAAATCGCAATAAAAAATCCCACCATTGGATAGAGCAACCTGGAAAATATTTTGTCTTCGCGCTCATTGTATAGAGGCAGTGACTAGTATTTAGGAGACAAACGATTCGTTACAATTGGAATAAATCAAAAGCAAATTGAGCAAAATTATAATTAATGAAATAAATAATTTGCGAAACTTAAAGTTTTGGCAATATTCCATCGCTTAATAGACTCAATTCCAGCTTTAAAAATGCCGTAAATTTTCAAAATTGTTCCAATTTGTCATAATCAAATATTAATTACGTGTCAACAGATTCGCTAAACAGATTTATCCATTGTCTAATACGATTTTGGGATCATTACTGTTTTTAATGTATCTGCCACTTCGCATTATTATTCAATCGGGTGAGCCTCTTCATTTCAGCAAATAGAGCAGTTGAATCGAAGGAAGTTTGTCCCAAAACAAATAGCTGCGGTTCGAAAACAAAACGCATTCCGCATTACACGTTCCAGCGCATCGTTCGAACGGGATTTATAAAAACACGAAGCAGAGCCACGTCGCGCAAAGTTGACAAAAAGTTTTCCGCCCCGAGGCCGCGCAACGTTTCAACAACATTCGCTAACAAACAAATTTTCACGGGAGTGTAAAATTTTATTTGCATACGTCCGTATATCGCTGTATACGTAGCGGGGCATTTATTCAAACGGCATTTTCGCCGTCGAACAAAACGAACTTGCCACACGCCTGAATCGGGCACAAGCGAGGAAACAAATTATCAGGCGTCAATTCTAATTGTCCTCATTAACCGAGTATCCCGTTTCATCAATAGTATTAAGTTCAGCCGCATGTATACGCTCGTGTCGGCAACGGTACGCACATGTTGATGCAAACAAGCAAATATATATATATGTCTGTACATATATATGTACCGAAACATGGAGGCGCGTACTTGTCGTAAATTGTACACAACACCCTACAATCCGGACGACGTTCGAAATTAGAGAATATTCGCGCTCTCGACAAAGTTCCTGATTTCGAGCAAGTGGCATTTAAATCCACGGTAAAATGTTCACCCCCCGATAACGCAATGGGAATTTTGCACCCGGCTCGATGTGCCAGGAATGAAATTCAATTATGACATCAGCGCGTTCTGGCTGCTAATATTCGCCCGAACTCGGCGAGTCGTCGTTTGACGAATGCCGGTGTACGACAAAGCGCCATTCATTATTTTACACCGGGGGTGGCTGTCGGGGGCCGACATAATGCGGGCGACTATTTCGCCTGTTGGTACGACTAATGAGATCTTACGGAACTCACCCTGTACACAGACAGACGAATGCTGCTAGTGTGTGTGCGAAACGTGCACGCGTTAAATTAGCAATTCCTCGGATTTGGATAAGGCGATCGACTATTGTTGACTCGTGTTGAAATGATTAATTACAATCCTCGTTTAGTGCATTAGTTGAAATTAGTTAAATACATTCCCTTTTACTTCTCTGAAGTCCAGAATTATTGTCACGTCCGTTTTGTTTGTTTGTATGCTAGTTTATAACAAATCTATTAGCGACAGGGTATAATTGTTGGAGATGGAAACCTTCAAGTGTAATTATTCTGTAATTGATAGTGGATATCATTCGTTCACAAAGAAAATGAATGATTTCATTGACAAGTCCATTTTATTGTATCAAAACAGAATTTTTGTTAACCTCACATATTTTTACGTGATGGAGAACTGTTATCTATTCATGATCTCTTCGGTTCTGAGCGATTTATTTCAGAATTCTGGCGTTTCATTCCTTAACAACTTCAGAAACACCCTAAATATCATATTTTATAATTCAAAAGTTTTTTAAAAATACGTCCATCATATTCGATCCGTCATTTTGGATTCATAAAATCTAACATCGACAAATTTGTAATCAGTTACTAAAACTTATCAAGTACTAATTGTGTTGAAGATTACCAGTCATTACAAAATTTTGTTGGGCGTGAAACTCCTAGAAAATTTCGTCTTCAGATTAAGAAAAAATTCCAATATGATTTGAACCACTTTAAATTCGTCTTCAATGGCCAAAAAACTAATACCTACGAGATCAAAGGAATCTATATAGATTCTTTGAGGGTCTATATATTCACCGTATTTCAGAACAACATTCAAATTCGAAAACAAAAAATTTACGCCTTGATTTATGGAGTATTTATGGGCTCTCCATTAGCATCTAAGATCCCCAATTTATTTATAGAATTTATTGAGGATATTTGATTAACAAAAATCAAGTTCGAACTTGCATTTTACCTTACATTTGTTAGTGGAATCTACAACCCTGACTAATATTAGTTTTTAAAACCTTCAAAAAAATCAAGAGAGCTGTTAATCGTAATTTAATAGAAAAATTAATCGATTAAACCGTTTTCATCAACGATTTGGAAATAAATATTATTATTAACTTCCTTAATTAACAAATTAAAAGAAAACGGATGCAGATTGGTATCACCAAAACACATAGCCAGAAAAAATTTGAGTTTTCAATCAACCTTTAATATACAAAATGCAAGTTTTTTATTGATAAGGATAAAAATAATGGTTAGAAATATATTACAGTAAAATGATTATTTAATGAAAACTCTTGCTGCAAAAAAGTTTACCAATATTACAACTCTTTAAATAGAAATAATAAATCAAACGATATTCATCAAACCGATATCAATCGATATGTATAAGTTATCACAGAAAATAATCTGTTCATCATGGAAGAATAAAATATACGATTAAGGTAGTTAGATATTTAGATATTTTATATTAGATATTTAGAAAGATAGGTAGGATAGTTAGATGCTCTGGATACAGTTTGTTTGGGGAAATATATAATAGCTTCTTCAACGTTGTTAATAACTGAAATTTTCTTATTAACGGTAGTTAAACATTTCTGAAAATTCAATAGATTTTAATGACTGCTTATTTTTTTTAGAAAAAGATTCTCTTTAGAGGCCACATTTTTCCGAATTTGTTTTCCTGGTCATTAAACTTACTTAGAAATTGGGAAAACTGTTGTTTGACGGTAGCTTCAGAAATTTGCAAAAACTTTACGGTAATGTTATAGACAATGTTTTTTTGAAAAAATAAGCTATCATTTGTTAAAATTCATTAGTTTTTAAAAAATTCTTAACTGGCGAAAAGAAGAAATGTGAGTCATTAATAAAAGTTGTTTAACAATGATAGGGTTCAATTTTTTTAAGAACTGTAATGCTGTCATTCATCAATAATATCATTAATAATAAAAATTAATTTCTTGGAAACGGTATTAACTATTTTTCCCAATCATACTATACTACCTTAAAAGAACTAAAGTAAAAAAAAAAGGTAGAAACGCAGGCAAAATTCACATATCTCTGACTATGGTACTACGTACTAATCCTTGAAAAAGTACTAAGCAAAGAAAAGAAACAGAAGATTTATGAAAACTAATAGGAATTAAACGGCAATCATGTTAGAATCTTGCTAGTATTTAACATGTCTTATCAGAAACTACTCATTTTAGGACTTTAATAAAATATTACGAGACACGTGACAGATAGATATTATTGAAATATTATATACATTATATTATGAAAATATATTTAAATAAAATTTGAATGTGCACTGAACACGTTTAGTCTAAAAACATCTCGTTCAGTAACTATGAGAGATCAAAATTAATTGTTTTCCAAAAATAGTCACCGTATTTCATAATTTCTTTGCCAATAACTGTAATATTATTCGCAGCGAATGGTAACATTGTACTTTGTGATATATTGGAGAATCTTGCTAGTTGTTAGTATCGAAAGGACTGAAATAAAAATTGGAACGGGTTCCTGCTTTTGACTAGCAATGTAGGAAAAGAACTCCCTCAAGCAAAACAATTAAAATAGAAAAAGTTGTCATTTTTTACTTAATGAATGTTTCATTGCTTCTTACAAATGTTAATTTTTATGTCAACAATAATTTTATATCAATAATTAACTATAATACTGTATTCTAATCTTCTTTATTTTCAAAACTTGTTATTACAACTTGGTTTGGTCACATGTTTACATATTCAAGGAATAACAAGTTTTTGGTTTTCACGTCTTGTCTGTTCATTGAGAATAATTACATTGCGATAGAATAAAATGTCAACCACAATTTGAGTGTTTAGATCATCGGTCATCCGAGCTACAGATTAAGTCTTTACAGCCAGGTACGGAATACGTGTTAACACAACTTGTCACCTCTAGCCAAAATAGCTTGGGCATTTGAGACGTCACAGCTCAGAGAGCTTCCCTGTTCAATGCAAACTTAACTGTCATTTCCGCACATAATAACTATGAAGTTTTGTTCACTGTAACCCAATGAAGTATAATCGTTAGTATTTTCCTAAGTACCTATATAAATTCCAAAATTTATGCATTAAAATTTTCATAAACATTTCTAGTAAAAAACAGTGCTAAATAGTTTCTTGTAGATTCACATTACATTATAGGTAATATTTTTTACATCAATTCGTTTTCAAAATCTTGGAGTATCTATTGAAACGTGATTAAATTTACGTAGTAGAATCAGCAATTCACACTATGGCAGTTAATAAAAATCAATATCACAGATTTTGTTCCTGATTTTTTCCTTGGTTCAAGATAAGACTTTCGTTAAAATTACGGCCAAAAATACAATTTTTTTCGTGAGTTACGATTTTTGGAAATTTTTTTGTTGTTTTACTTGTAAAAAGTCGTTTCTATCTGTTTTAATAACTACGCCGAGTTTATATGCATTGACATTTCATTCTAAGGAACTCATATCATTTCACAAATCCTTAGAAATAAAAAAATTGCATAAATATCAAAACAAGTATTTTTGTTTAACCGTGGATATTTCGAAAACGTTATACTTTAAAAATCTAAAATTGTTATCGTATAAATATAGTAATATATCGTTAAAACATTCATTTATATTAGTAGTTTTTGTTTGTTGATGAATTAATCTTAACATTTATATTTTACTATTTTGTCGTACACTCGACTAGTTTTTTTTTCTTTTTTCTTTAATTAAACAAGTCCTCATCGCGTTTATAAAACAATCTTCCAAATGATAGTTTCCATGCGCGTTTTGGTAAACTGTGAAAAGATTTTTAAAATATTATATTTTCGAAATCTTCTGTTTTTAGAAAAAACTTGTTTGAAGGTAATGAACGATTATTTTTAAAGTAACTAATAGAATTGACCATAAACCAAAAAACAAAATGATAGAAGAAAGAAGTCGGCAACGACTGGTTATACAAACTAAAAACCGATTACAATAAACTGTTCACAAATAAACTTTAAAACAAATACAATAAAGGAATAAATTTTCAAACTAACCAATTCATTCAAATATAATTTATTAAGATTACAATTGAAAACAGGTCATGAAAGGAACTTTTCAATAAATAGACAAAAGTAATCAATGTTACAATTTACCGAAATTAAATAATTTATAACAAAAAATAATGTATTAAAACTTATTTCGTGCAAAGTTATTTATAAAAATTAGACTAAAGTAAACGACTAAAAGGTGTGACTAAACAATTAGTCAAAGGAAGCTAAATTAGATCATTGTCCATGTATAGGAATGAGAAAGGACATAAAAATACACTTTTTCAAACAATTATTCTACAAACTTACAATTACTAATAAAAAATTGATTGAGACAATTTATTGTAGTGAATACATCAAAGAAATTACAATTATTCTTGATAAAATATAGGGTTAAGAACCATATAACCATTAAAAATACTGAAAGTCAATTTAAGATGAATGGTTAAAATTGTATAAAATTGAATTTTTATAAAATTGAATAAGAATGATTTACTGAAATTACAATTGGTGTAACACAAAATTAGCTGTAAAATAATGTATATGCAAAATTCGATTATACACTTAAATATATTTTATACATTACTTAAAGAATAATAAGATTCGGATTTCTAGATACAATTTTTTACTTTATTTGATGGGACTATAAATCGGTTTCTTATTCGACTAACATATTAATGAATTTAAATTAATTAGTACGTTAATTATTATGCAACAAGTCAAAAAAGAGAAAAGTTATTGGTTTATCGAAAATAACGAAAATATAGTGAAAATTCATTGAAAACAGTTAAAAATTCGGAAAATAAAAACACGTGATAAGAAATCAAATGTAATTGAAACATGCGAACTGTAGGCAAAAGTAATTGAAAATTGATGAACGTACAGAAAATTTAATTGAAACTGACGAATAGAAAAGTTAGAATCGAGTAAACGAATATTGTCGAAAAGTTACTAAAAAGCAAATGGAATATGATTATAACGAAAGAAATTTAACCGAATATGTGGAGAATTGGTGAACAAAATAACGAAATCTGCAAAAATGAAAACAGAGTAGAGTATACATATAGTCAGAATAAAATTGATCAAATTTTTTCTAAAAAGTAAAAAGATTAGAGAAAATTTATTCGTACGTAAACAATTGTAATAATTATTGAATTACTTATACCTATACGTAATGTAATTTGTAGTTATTCAGAAACTTCGTTACTCATTATCTATTTAATAAAAATATAATAAACGTATCAATATTATTTTATTAATATACAAATATAATCTTGTTTTACAACCCGAATTAATTAATATTACATTATTTTATGTATATTATTCTCATGGCAACAAATCTAATTTTAATAATTCAATTGAGTGGATACCAAGTATCTATAATTTATTGCAGAATTTTTAACTAGTTACCCCAGTTATTCTAAAATTGATATCGTATTGGAAAGATCTGTAACTTTCGTGTAAACATTGCACTCTGATATTTTTATGCATCACAACATTTATTTACGTAGGAAAAAGGACGGTTCGAAATTAATGAATTTCCTACTCCCCAGTATTGCTTTAATAACAATTTTAATTTAACTTTGCCGATTAAAATTGTTATTTAAATTGAATCTCTCCGCGTTTGATGTTTCGCTGTTTGGCAACCACTAAACTGCTTTTACGTCGTATTTTTAATTGTCTTAAATTCGTACTAAAACTTATCTAAAATGAATATCACTTTGACATAAACCGTCTCAGAGTTAATTAATGTTATCATTGAATCTCCGACTATGATATATACCTATGCAATTAAATGATTTCGCAATTTGATCTGATAGTCACTTGTGTGGCTGGACGTACACATAAGCTAGCTTGTAAATTATTCCTAGCTGTATTGACATATGAATCATTGTCCGTCAGGTGTTCGAGGCGACATCGATGTGCTGGTGAAGATACCAAAAGCCGTGGCCGAAAACTCGACGGTCAACATGACTTGCGAGTACGATCTCCGATCTCACCCTTTGTACTCGGTAAAGTGGTACAGAGGCCAGCAGGAATTCTACCGATACTTACCAAAGGAGATGCCTGCCAAATACGTCTTTCCCCCACTTTCCAACAACGTTGACGTGAGTAAAATTCCAATTACCATTTTCTAAAGAAACGAAATATTTATTTATCAAATATATATTTTGTAAAATAAGAATTCCACAAATTTTGAGGAGTCACTAGTATGTCACTCGTATGTCACTAGTATGTAAGTAGGAAAAAACCTTACTGTATTATAATATTTAAGAACTAACAATGTTTCACCACTTGCGAGAAAGATGCTCGTGTATAGAGCGAAAGATACGTATGCGCCACCAAACGGTGAGCGTTCAAATCATCAGCTTTTTACGTTTCTCCATCACCTCGTCATCATGATTTTCTCACAATTGTTATTTCAAAGTGGTTACTCAATTATGAAGTTCATATAATTGAAATCGATTAAAGTTCGATTAAACGTCATGTTATCGCATCGAAATGTCAAATAACAGCTATTTACTTTATTTTTAAACTAAAAATAAGCATTCAAAAGTCTCTTATGGGTAGATTCTCTCATTTCTTTCGAAAAATCTAAACACAATCCAATCTTTCTATTTATCATCATAAAAAAAATGATGAATCTTTCTAGCAAAATTTGCATTATTTTCTGTTAGTGCAGGTAAATTAATTAAAGATGTTCTATTTTCACATTATAATTATTTAGAAGTATAATTTATGTAATTAATTTAATTAATAGGTATAATTAATTTTCTCGAACAAATAAAAATTATATAATTTATGATTTATTCATATATTTATATCGTATAAACAGAGTTTATACGATACTTTCATAAATTCTCATCAAGGTTTCCCAATAAATTTTATGCATATGAGGTAAATAAATTATCAACAGGAATCCATATATGTATCATTGAGTAAATTAATATTTGTACTACTTCCTAAACCATGTTTGATTTTATATTACCGAAAAAGCCATTATGCAGAGGTATTTTGCCTATTGCAAATAGTATTGCTAGAAAATAAAATCCCATGTATTTTTAAATTTTTTTCACGTCAAACACCCGCAAACTTTTCAATTTTTCAACAAAACTGGCACAGGTGACATGCAATAAAAGTCTAATAAACGGATTAATTCGCATCAATCGGCATAAACTTTGACGCCGTATAAAAAGGTAATAAAGCTTTTTTTTAAAGATCGATATCAAAAATATCCGTTCATCCACTTTACCGTGTGAAATTTACACAAAACATTGGCGCGTTTTACCGTTCGTCGAAAGGCAGAAATAATGGAAAACATGAAATATATCATGCGTGCACGAGTGAAAAAAAAGAGAGAAATTAGCACGATAAAAAAAGCACATTCTATATAAAAAATTCTTGGCTCCCACGAATTTCGCGTGAATTTTACGGTAATCGAAAATACATACGGATTCGACAGCTCTATTCGAAGATGGAAAGGCGTAAAATTAAGTATTTCGCTAAAGGTCGAAACTGAAGTATCATTGGATATCGATACGGATCAGCCGATTGCAATCTATACCCTCGTGCTGTATATATGTATCTTGTCCAGAATCCTCGTAGACAAAGGGAATCCTTGCGTTTAAGCAATTATCTTACCCACCGACGACAATCGATCTGCGGTAAATCCATTGAATCGGAAAAGGAGAATGTCATACGTATACGACGCTCCCTCGAGTCGTTAATTTACGACTTGGACTATGCCAAGCGTGAAGTTGAAACCAGGAGAAATTCCTCACTTTATATATGATACTATGTAATCACTTAATTGTCTCACGGATGAGATTTAGGCTGAACCATTTATTTGCCTGTCTTAACATCTGCCTAGTCTTCGCCTCTCGATGATCATTACAGAACTGTTTAGTACGTGATTCTGTGGTCCGATACTTTAACAGACATTTTAAATGAATCGCAATTTGCCAAAAATTTCGACAAATGAAAAAACACCTATAAATAACAGAACTAATAATTTATTTTCAATTATAACACATTAAACATTTAACATTATATTATAACACATTTGTTATCCACTACAAAAAAATAAACGTAGATGTCACCTAATTAATATAATAGCAAATAAATAACACTGTTCACTTAGAAATATCGAAACGTTTGCTAACCTTATGTTAATTTCCTGAAACAGCATTATTAAGGAATTTTAAAATGTTGAGAGAGGAATGTGATTTCCAAATTCAGTTCGTGGATGACTGAAAATGAATTTCGATATTTCATAATTGAAATTTTCTCAGATTTTAAGATAAGTAAATAATATATCTAGTGATACGCCTTTGGAACCGGATGTGGCATCCTTGTTAGGCATGTATAAATTTAATTTATTTAGATTACATTGATACTACGCATATCTATAAAAATAGTACAAACGTGCATGTCATTAATGTTAATCGTAAATGAGGCTAAGATAATAAAATATAGGAAAATCGGGTGAATTAATAAATTATTGTTTATGCAAAGTAAGATCGGTATGGCGTTCTTCGTCTAATTTTATATTTTATTTTATTCCGATAAATTGATTCAAAGTTTTTTCTCGATTTTTCTAAATTTAATATTTAATATATTTCCTCTTTTGCATATATTCTTAGTTAAGTATTAATTATTATTAAGGATTAAGTATTAATTATCAAAAATCTTTTATATGAAATAATATAATTCGTAACATTTTTTAAGGAGTTTTTTAATTACCCTCTTTTTTTTTTTAACATCCCAATTTTATTACAATCTGTCTTGTTGACATTCAGCAATATTTTTGTTGTAGAAATTGAACGTGGAAGGTACCCATCCAGTGATGCGCCCTTATACAGATATTCTTAATTATTATATTGAACTAACCCTTATAATATCAATTTAAATCAAGTTAAGAAGTATTATGTCACTGGTAAAAGTTTAATATACACCAGAGGGATCTGTCTATTCTAGTGCGTAAGATGGAATGGAATTTTCATGGTTTCATTATGTTGACTGTAAGAATTTTTGGGTGCTTCGTTAGTCTCTCACTGTAATTTTTGCTATATTCCTGGATTTCCTCTTTGACACTTAGCACTTGTAGGTCGCGATGTATGGCATCATTAGTTACAAACCATGGTGCATCAACTATCATTCTCAAATACTAGCGTTGAAGTATTTCTATATTAGAATTAGCTGCCGTTCCCCATAGCTATATTCCATACGTCCATACTGGTTTAAAAATCGCCTTGTATAGCAAGAGCTTATTCTCATTTTTTAATTACCCTCTTTACCTTTAACAATACCTATTATAAACAAACTTTCGGAAATATTAGGTTTCCATCAGTCTCTGTTATATTTTTTAATCGAGTAATGAATTACTTGTTTAAAAAAAATAACTTGTACGCCACCTTTTTAATTTCCTTTACTTAGTCGATATCCTTATTTGTATTCTTATAAACAATGCTGGAGATATCTCAGTAATCATCAACAATTATTATTGAAAGTAATAAAATAAATATTTACTCATAGAAAAAGTTTTTTACTAGACTCAAACGGTATCAATAACAATACATATCATTGTTTACCTTTTTAGTGTTACTAAAAAAACTACTTTTTCAGCTATATTTTCAAATTACTTCTGGAAACTTCCAACTTTAAAAAAAATTTACAAACTGATTAATAGCGTTTCATTATTTTTCGAGAATGGAAAAACTAAACAAAATTCAGCAATATTTACTAGATAATATTTATCTTATGCATTTCATACAGAAATTTATTAGTAAATGTACAAAAAATAGAATAAATTAATAGTTCTGTACCAAATGTAAGTGTTAAATTTTCCATTCATCATATGTTGGTGAAACAAAACCAAAAATAAAAATGATACATAGCGAGAATAAAAAATAATATCAATAAATATTCGCAGAATAACTCATAGTAATTGCAACTCATATACTACAGTAAAAACAAGTCCATCCAAGATATTTTAAACGAAACGCAAAAAAATCTTTTCTACAATAGACCTAAATTTCAGTACCTGAAATTTATTTTTAGGGGATAGGTCGAAAAGACTACGCCGAAAAATGAACGAATTGCATTACTATTTGACCGACAACTCTTTTTATTGGTTAAAACACAACGATACATTATTGACGAATATTAGGAGCAAATAACACAAACCATAATAAATTGAGAATACGCAGAAAATTATTACGTTTCAAACAAACTAATAATATTGGGTACACCTCAAAAACCCAACAAATCACAAAACAGACACTTTAAAACCCCGAAATTCAAAAAACAGACATTTAAAAAAATGGACATTCAAAAACTAGACATTTCAAAAAACATATTTACAAAATATGTCTGCATTTTGAAATGTCTGGTTTTTGAATGTCCGTTTTCTGAAATCTCTGGTTTTTAAATGCCGGGTTTTTGAAATATCTATTTTATGATTTGTCGGGTTTTTGAGGTGCACCCATAATATTTCATAACATTTACTCTATTTAAAGAAATTGACATTAAAAATATGTTATTCAATGTATCGAGTATATATTGGAATTTATCTAGTAATAAGATAAATTTCAGATATTTTATATGAAATGTATTGTGAAAGTCTAAATGAAAACTAATAATGGAATCAATATTATTGTTGCCGGAAAATTTTAAACGGTAATTCGAAAAATTTAAGAATGTAAATGGAAATATGTAATAAGTGTAAATAATAATTTTTGGGTAACACCATTTCAATGGTAACGTATGGATGCCGCACCAGACGGTCTTTTTCTACTTTCAAGAATATTCGCAGTAAGCCCTTCTTATGCGCAAATCTCCTAAGCTTACTTTCAAGTGTGCAAGAAAAAGTTTGCTCTTTTACCACACGTAGTAACAGAAGCGATTTGATGCTCATTGGAAAACCACTTCAGAGTGAGTTTCAAGATCGGAAAACCGCAAGCTTATTTCTTTATGACTTAAATTATATTTGCCATTAAAGGAAATGTTTTGAGAAAATACACACCATACATCAAAATACATTGCACTTTAATCACTTCAGTAAAGTAGTTTGAATTAAAGTCTACTAGTTAGTTTATCAATTATATTATATAAATTCGTAACTAACTCATTCAGAAATGCGATTAACAACCTATTTTAATTGTCTAAAATAGTTCTTATAAAACTAAGCCATTTTGAGACAATGAAGTTGAATTATTTTGATCTTATCAAGTTTTATATTTTCAATAGTATTCTTCGTTATTTAAACTATTTTAAACATTGTGTACGAAAGTAATAAAATCTTTAAATACAAGGAAGAGAAACATTTTGAATTATACTACTTAAAAATTTTCGTTTTTTGCTGCGATATTTGAATCGGTCCATGGAAAAAAGTCTGTAGAGATCCTCATAAAGATAAAAAAAGACCACAAAAAAAATGGATTTTTTAAGCCAAATGAATAAAGAAATATTATTCAGCAGAAATGATACTTTAATGCATTTAAAATGATGCAGACGTGGTTTTATGCTTCTTGTTAAAAGCTGTTTTAAATAATTGTAAAAATTCGTTCTTATGGACTTCATTCTCTTTTGGCATAAATCACTATTAATTCGAAATACAAGAAATATTTTATAACATACATCTAACTAATTTATTTTTAAAAATATAATACTATGTATAATACATTCCACGATGGTTAAATATAAATTATTCTCTTCTGTCTCATTAGTAACGGTTTGCGATTCGATCAGGGAATAAATAAAACTATATATTGATCTCGTATGTACTGTTGCAACATTTTTAAGTATTCAATTTTTGCTTTTTTTATTGGAATTTTGCTACTAGGGTAAACGACATCAATTACCTACAGAAATGGACACAAATTTGCATGGAATAAGAAAAATGAAGTTACGCTTAATTATAATAAACAATATTTAAACAATATTGACAATAGTGTCAAAATATTATTTGTAATGAGACCCCCCTACAAAACTGAATAACATTGTTCGTGGATAATATTTTGACATACGTTGTAAAATAAAATTAAACTGATCAAAAGAAACAGAAACTTTTCATGGATCCCTTTTTGCATAAATTGAACAACAGGAAATGAAGCTTAATAATTTTATCAATTAATAGATCTTGACTTTAAAAGTAAACGTATTTTATAATTATCTTAATTTGCTAAAAGTTGAACTCAGTGCCTTTTTGTTATGCACCGTTTAACTTATACCCTGTAAAACTTGAATTACCCATGGTAAAAGCCTGTGTGTTAAGTTTGTCAATTCTATGCACTACTTTTTATTAGGAAAATAATCATGAAATTAGGTTATAACATTAATTCCGTGGAGAAGCAATAGATGCTATTTTCATTTTATGTTATTAAATATTACTTACTTAAAAAAATATTTTATTATACTTTACATACAATATACATACTTTACACGAAATTTGAATTAATCGGAATTATTCCCTATTAACATGTGAAAAGTTTACTATCGAGCAGTATATTTACAAATTGTAGAAAGTAAGTAACTTAATTCGTTAATAATTGTCCTGTAATATAAAAGTTAATTAAACATAATTTATAATAATAATTAAATTTTGTAAAATCATGTGACAGAAAAATTTTGATTTCACCAATACATGAATCATTTTGTTACTTTCTGTAAGTACAAACTGCTGTTCGTTAATAGGAAACTAATTTTAAATGAATGACATATCCTCCTTTCGGTTTCTTTTTATTCAAAGGCACAATATTTCAAAGAATGAGAATTATTGCTATTTTTAATTAAATATTTGTAGATAATTTTACTACTAGTTTAAATTGACACACGTTGTTAATTGAGCAACTGGTTAGTTATAGAATGTCAATTTTTCTAGGAATCTAAATATTTACATATTGTATTGGAATTGCTTTGTATAGGGGCTACAAATGATTTGCACCTCAATTAAAAAATAATTTTAAATATTTAAAATTAATTTCATCTATTAAAAAAATGCCTAGTGTTTATCGTATGAATTAAATACTAGTAAATACTTTCATAATTTATTTTAGAAATCAGAAATGATATATTTTAATATTTAATTGTGATAAACTGATTTGATGATGCAACTTACACGGAAAAACCTAAAAAACTGGTGTCAATAAATCGCTTAATAAGCATATTCATATGTGGTCCAAACAACTCTTTTTTTGTGTAATATATAAAACATTATTTAAAATATTTACAGGTCTATTTCGATTCTATTTTTATCTACAAATCACTAGCAATAAAGAGAAGTCAAAGTATGAGTATTGGAGTTGAACAAATAACCATAAATTAAGAATATATTTACAACGAATAAAAATGTATTATATAAAACTACGAAATATCATAAAAATGAGAAATTGTTATATCAAATACTTTATATATATATATATATATATATATATATAAAGAAATTGTCAATTTGATAAAATCACGTCAGTTTTGACAAATTCCATATTACAACGAACAAAAAGAAGTTCATATGAATTGTTCACTTTTTTTTTATGAAACGTTATCTTGTTTGCTGTTTATTATTATGGCATTTTATTATGGCCCAAGACTCTTTTGCCAACTAAATAATATAATACAATATAAAATTACAGAGGAAATGTTTCTAAATTTATTAAGGAAAACGTTGCCGCGACAAAACGATATTAATGGATATGATAAAGGAATAACTCTTGGTTTTGTTATTAATAATAAGCGTAATAATAAGTCGATTGTATAATCGTTGTCGAAAAAATCGCATTTTTGACATAATTATCTTTCATTTTTTTAAAGGTAAAAGGGAAATATACCAAAATTAGACGCAAACAGAAAGCACAAACTTTGCAAACAATTTATGATGAATATCTTAGAAACTGAAAAGCAAAAATTTCATATAACCATAATTCATATTTCTATCCTAACTGCATGAAAATTGTTCGCATTTTCGCTGATTTTTCTATATTTTAGATACGACTCTATACATATATATATATATAAGCAAAGGCTAGTGTGAAAATTTCAGATCCGCACGCCGTTTTCTATTGTCGTAAATCGCACAATTAACCTAATTTTTGTGCATCAAATGTCTGCACATTATTTGAACAATATCGGTTAGTTTTTCAAAATTCTTTTATATTTTAATTATTATAAGTTGTTTCATAAGCATCTATGAAACTTCAGTGAAAATTGCAAACCCATAACTCCGTTTTCATTGCAATTATAGTTTTTTTCGTAAAAGGTTGACAATCATTTCTTTTTCGAAACTTGCGGGGAGAATTTTCTGCTAGCTTTAGTCTCGTAAAATCAGAATATAAGAAAGAAATATATGAAGACGAGAATTATGAAAGTTGGTTATGTATTTGTGGAAGAAACGATAGATTGGAAATATGTAGTTGAATAGTGTTTATTCGATTTAAAGAATTTGACAATTAATTTAAAGAAAAAAATTGATTACAACCAGTTCAAAATATATGGAAACAGATGAAGAAAACTGTAAGATCAATAAACTAAATTGTTAAGAAAACTTTATGTTATCATAAGCAATCAAGAAATTATTATGCAATTACGTACCATTATCGTAATATTAAATAATTTAAAAATGTGCAGAAAACCTATAAGAAGTGTCAGAATGGTTTAAAGTATAAAAATAACATTGAAATAAATCTTCTCGAAAACATAAATTCGACAGCGGATGCAAAACATCTGATATTTACTACTAAAATGATTGTATTGCAGAATGATTGTTTTGACATTACAATTTAATTAATTCAAAGAAAATTGCGACGAAATTTCCGAAGTAGCGGACGCAATTTGAACCAAGTGCATTATAAACGTAAGGGAAATTCAATCTTTCAAGATTTTCATTTTCGTTCCTATAAAGTGAAAAGGTTTTCGGAATATTAGATTAATTTTTTATTCATTTCAATTTTCCGTAGTGCATTTTATTATGAAATTGGACTCGACATGCTTTTTGAAACGTATTCGATTTCAACGAAAGTGGAGTTAAATTCGTATCGACGCTCGTCTTCGATTATTCAGTCTTTCTGATTTGCGAGATCAAAAGCACGCTCGGCTCATGTGCCAAGAATATGAATAATACAGGTCGCTTTTCGGTTTCAGCTGCAGCACGTTGCATACCGGTACGAAATGCATCGTTCTGTCATTTTCTGAGCACGTACAGCCTGACGATACTTTCCAAATCCAAGCTCACTTAGGAAGTGCATACATGAAAAACTTTTTCCAAATTCAAATTGGGTCTGTAGAAGAATTTTTTTATAATTGCTGCTTGGAATTTCCACTCGAAATTCCAAAAGGAGATGAAAAACGGAAGCTTGGTTCGATGTTTATTGACTTCTTTGAGATAAAGTCTGAACGAATGAAGTACCGAAAAGAAGCTTTGAGGGATTCGTTAAGACGAATTTGCAGGTTGTCGTCTCGGCAAATCTTCCGCGATCCTTTGAAGCGACAAAACTAATTTTGGAGGGATCTACAAATCGCGAATTACGTTCAGCTGCGTTGCCTTCGAACTGGTGCTTAACTTTATCGGTTTGCTAAATTGGATAAAAGTTACGGCAGATAAAAATACACACACGAAAATGGACTTTAAATCTATTTGTTTGTTTTAAAAAACATAACACTGAATTTCGATACAATTCATGGACAGTATAAATTTAAAAAAATGCTTTTTATAAACCATGGGATTTTCAATATTGTTCTCGACTAAATTTCTTATATGTACGTAAGACTAACATGGTTAATATTTAACAGATAAGAAGTAATTGAGTCCCTGGGTATAAAAACGCCTTACACGCTCTGTCTGACTCGTCGTAAGTAGTAACAGCCAATTTTGTAGTTTTTTGCATTTATCTCGTTTTGCTTGATAAATTGGCTCCCCTGGACACGATTTTCATAAAATCGGAACGTGTGATAGCTCAAGTTAAAGATATTTTCAATACCTATAACTTTGTCACTGGCGGTACATTGCTATCTATCAAGCAAAACGAGATAAATGAAAAAACTGCGACATTGGCTGTTACTACTTACGATGAGTCAGACCGAACGGCTAAGGCGTTTTTGCATCCGGTCACTATATTAGTGACGAACAAAATATTATCCTCATGTACCAACTATTAGCAAAGTTGTGGCCATTTTGTAATTGTACAATACTTTTAATAAATTTCTAAACATTTTTATTAGTTTTCTGTTCGTTTGTCTTTTATAACAGTTATTTACTGTCTTCAGACTTTATTAATTACAACACTCTGTAAATCAGGTATTTCATTTCGATGAAATTCTAATCTTTTAACGACGAAACGTGCAAAATTTGTACATCGATTTTAGCATCGTTTTAGTTGTACAACAATTTCTTTTTTAAGTAGATATTTCTGAATAGTTTTGAGGTCGCTGTTATGAATGATCAAACTTGAAAAATGATGAAAAAGTTAAACAAATACAGACCATAATGGACATGGAACTGCATAAATTACAGATGTACAATCAAGTAATAATTATTTATGATAATTTCTTTTAAACACTACTTTATCATTTACTAGCATTTTGTAGCTAATATAGCACGGCGGGCGACATGTTTCACCCGCCAATCACGATCGCCGAACAATTAACACACGTTGCCCTATAACGCGCCCTCCCGTTGACATCACGCATACATACACACACATACATATACCAGTCCATTGCAGGTAAATGTCACGCAATTTCAAAACAAGAGATTGATATTTTTTTATTGAGAAAATAGACAAATTAGTAAAATAAAATAAGAAATTGCAATTTCAAAGTTACTTATTAGAAATTAATAGAGCTGCAAGTATAAATAGGACTGTGAATAAAAGGGATTAAAGAATAGGTTCTTTTACAGTATTCAGTATTTTGTATAAACATATTTAAAATGTCCTAAAGTTAATTATCCTTTTAAAAATAGAAAATTAGTATAGCTCTTTTCAGAAACTTTCTAGGTCCAAGATGTACTGACATGAAAATATTATCTTTTTTCTTTTTGAGTTTTTGTTTTATCGAGATATTGTTTCTAAATACTTTTAATAGAATATGTTTTCGTTAATATTCCTAAGAGAAAACTGAATTATCCGCAGTGCTAAAGTACACAATTTTCAACAATGACATATTGGAATAATGCTTAATTATAATTAATGCGTATTTTTTACATTCAGTTCAATTTTCTTGTACGAATATGTAAAAACTGACATTTGGTTTATAAGAATATTGAGTTGGAAATTCATGATAATATTAAATTTATTATTCCAAATTTATTGTTATTATGAAATCATAACAGAATTTCATTAAGTCATAGATTTTTTAAAAATAATACATGATTTTTCCAATGAAGAAGAATTCATATAATGGATCCAGCGTATATGACAGATTAAATATTAATTAAAACGTGTTGATCCGTGCATGATAGCATTAATATGCATACTAATTGAAAATATGAATGTCATATACCATATGAATTTAGCTAAAACACACCTATATTCCTTTGATAATACTACATTGATGAAAATACCCCAAGTTATTCGTATTACTTTATTAATAAATTATTCTCTTATAAATAATCAACATATTAATTTTCTAATTACGATTTCTAAATATAATGAAAAGATTCTTGAAGATTCTTATTTATTCGTATAAATAGACGATTAAAAATGCCAATAAAAACAATAAAACAGTATTTACTTATTATTTAGGAATTATTTCAACACTTCCACAGGTCTTTGATAGATTAATTAAGTTAATGTTCACCTACAAGAACATTCTTAAATATTTATGCGAGTAATAAAAAAGTGACTTCCCTATAGTACCGCTTTATTTCAATGCATTAGGCGATGTATAGAACTCTTTTTCAATTTCAGAGGGCTATAAAATGTCAGGAATACTGAATTATAGGAACGAAAATTAACGATCATTTTTATTCACTTCATACCTTCGTATACGCCAAGAATAAGATTTACATTACGCAGGACAGAATTTCACTGCTAAGTGCAGTCAAGAAGGACTTACAATATTGACTATAGGTATACTATTAAAACAATAGCTTAAATATTAATTATATTATTACTGATAAGTCATAGTTTAAATACGAAATAGTCGAAATCAACAATTCGGTTTTTCAGAGTGCTCTGAAAAATATACATATTTTATTAACAACTTTAAATCAACATTTAATACGGTACGAGTAAATATTTATCTCATTTGCTTTCCAGAATAAACAGTTAAATACAACATTTTTAGTCAAAGATGTTTTTATATGGATAATATAGGAATGTTGTCAAATTGAAAAATAAAAAAATGACGAGCATTTACTTAACAAAACTCAGGATTTTTGTTCACTTATCGTTATTTTTCTATCGTTTCCCGCATTAGAGTACCTCAGATATTTATAAATATCGCGTAAAAATTATTTGGGGTAGAAGATAGAACTAATGGAAATAATTAGATTTCGAAATGACGGCTCAAGAATGTCTGCAAAATGTGAATATTTTTTAAAAGTACAATCCCGTTTACTCAGTCACCTGACCCGAATCAAATCACTTGAAAATTGATTTCCGGCATTTTTGGTTTAATTTATAGTAGTAAAATCACTGGAATCGAACCATATGCTTTGTGTCGGTAATCAGGTGTTTTCGCTAGAAAACAGTGTCTATTTACTGAGTAATTCAGCGAATCGGACTAAAATCAGTGATATGAAATCACGTGATTTTCGCTGGAACATAGTGCTTACTAACTGATCAATTAAGCGAATTTAGCTAAAATCGACTGAATGGACAGTTTGCGCTGAAACATCAGCTCCTGCTCATCTTAAGTAATACACGAAACTATTAATAGCATTTTAATTGTCATAAAAACTTAATACTTTCACGTTTTGCGTGTGGTAAATAGAAGCTAATTTTCTAGTAAATTCAAACAAAATCTATAATACAAATTTAGCTAATACAACTATGTACACTCCCCGCTAACTATATGTATAGTAGCACCTGCATGCAATTTTAAAGGTTATAAAAATGGTTAAAAACGAACATTTACGATAAACATTAGATACATACCTAAACTGAAACATATTGCTATTATTCAATTTTTCGGTGGCGACTCAAATTCGAGAAATAAAATTCTTGCAACTTTAACATCTACTTTATTGAAATTGTATATAGATGTTTAGTTTTATGTAGGATGAAAAGAAAATCACTGGTTATATTCAGTGATCGGTGTGAAAAGAATCAGTGAAATAACGGACATTAGGATTGAGTTCTGCAGGAGTTTCAGTAAATACAATATTTCGACTGATTAAATAGTAAAATCAACTGGTTAAACAGTGAAATTGACTGCTTTAACAGCGAAAATTGTTTTCGCTGATGCATTTGGCGAAATTTTCACTGATTGAGATTAAGAGAGTACAATATATGCTTTCTTAGGATTTAACTAAAACTGTCTAATAATTAACGTAATCTGTAGTTAAAATGGAAATTTTTCAGCATGCACTGATAAAAAGATTTATTTGTGGTAAAGGAAGCTTATTTAAATACGCTGGAAGAAACCATTTGTTAACAGTAAACGGCTTAAGTTAATAGTTAAAATACATGTATTAATAATTAAGATACGTATTTTACTATTTACAACTGTTAATAATTGTTAAGAAATCTATTTTAAGTATTAACTAACTTTGTTTACTGTTAACAAATGGTTTCTTCCAGCGTATTTAAATAAGCCTTCTTTACGACAAATAAATCTTTTTATCAGGGTGTGGCTAATATATCCAGTAACTGCTATGAGGTTAGTATAAAATTATACACCTGTGTCATCATTGTATAAAATGTTTTGTCAATATTGAATTCATGCAATTGTCATTACAAGACTGCCTGTAATCTTCATACTGAATATATCTATAAGGGTATTTGAGTTTCACATATTCCTAAATATTTGAAACAGTATGCAATTTTCAAAGTCACAACAAAACAGTTCAGACTTTGACAATTTGCAAATCAAACATTAACAAACAGAAATTGTTAAATGAAGATAAATCGTCAAACTCCTTGCGGTTACATCAAGGAATTGAAGTGAAGTCGTCGTTGCTTAAATGCGATCGCATAATGCCGAGTAAGGGGGAGTCCGTTAAAAGACCCTGTCTGACCGACAAGGCGATACGATCTAGACTGCTTGAATTGACTACGATCAATAAGGATGTGCAGTAATCGCCTTACGACTTACTCGTCTCCGAGTACATTAGCCGTTTTAGTAACCGTTAAGCAACTCTAAAAGCACTTTCGTAACTAGTATAGTTCAAAGTCGCATCAATACGGTAACGCGTAAAGCGAGAAAAATGATATCCTTGTTTCACACCGTCGTTACGTAATATATTATAATTATATCTAGTCTTATGGATTAGATTTTCAAGAAGCCGATATCGAAGAGTTGCGAACTTGATATTTCATCATTCTGCGGTTCGAAAGAACGAGATTACGTAATGCAAAAATTAATTCAATATATTCACGTTAAATCTTATCCTGGAAAGACTGATATTACGCAAAATTAATTAATCTTTGCTATAAAATGCAGCAGGAATAATTAATTGCATTTTATTCATGTGTAAGTACTAAATGTATCTTTATTTAGAACCAATAGAGTCGTAAGATTTTTTTTACGGGTCAAGAAACAGAAACTCAAAAAATCGACAGTCGAAAGGCTGATAGTCAAATAGTGACACATAAAAAGTAGACCGCAAGCGGATAGTCATTGTTTGAAATGTTTGTTTTTTGACGGTCGGCTTTTTGATTTGACGGTTTTTCGAATATCGATTTTTCAACTGTCTTCTGATTTGTTGAGTTTTTAAACTGCACCCTTATTAATTAGCGATCTCAAAAACTGTGGTGATCAAATATCCATGCAAACAAATTTATATTTCAAAGGATCAATGCTGAAAGTTTCGTTTATGCTACTTTTTTTTTACTCGAAAAGCTTCTTAACTAAAGAAAAATTGAACCTTTAACTTCAATTATAACTGAATGGTATCGTGAAATGTCAAGAATTGAACATTCAAATGAATTCAAAATAATACAACGAAATTATAAGCACATTTTATATACATGTTGACATAAATACATCAGGTATACTTTTTTTTAAATTGAATGTAATATATTTTCGTTACATAATAAATCTCGTGAACGATAAAATGATGAAATATTACTCAATTAATTTACTACCCATAATTTTATAAAATTTAATTTATATAACCAATCGTATGAAATACCATCATAATTTAATTAATTTTCTTATTCATTAAAACCAAATAAAAATGTGGAAAGTGGTTACTTGAAAAATGATATTTGAGGTAGAACGGCTTTCAAAAATTGACTTCAAAATTAATTAAAAATTGGTAAAATGAATATATACTAACTCATTAAACTGAAAGGCCCGTTAATGATGGGAGAAATTCAAAATATACCCCAATAAAATCACCGCAAAAGATTCAAAATCACCCGACTGAAAGCCCACGTGAATCTAACATTTAAACCAATTTAAAGTTATGTAGGTGAAGCGTACCTCATATCCCAATGATTTCACCGCAGCAATCGGAAGTTTAGACCGTAAAAAACTCACTGATGTTAATTGGGCTTGAACGTCGACCAATTAAAGTTTCAGTCGTTTTATCGAATTTTTCTACGTCGTTAATCTGCCTCACTAGCCAATAATAAGCTATCCGATAACAGCGATTATGGATAAATGTACAGAAAAGGTGGTTCAAATTCATTGCACATTAAATAAATTTTGATATTACAGAGTATATAAATTATTATTATTTCACGTTGGTCGCTACGTAATAAATTTATTTTTGCCAAATATACCAACGTTACATATTTTATTAAAATCCAGCCAATATTATGTTCCGATATTTTCAATATTTTGAAGAGTTATTTTCCAGTAATTCGGATATTAACGTTTGCTGCAGAAATTAATTTGAAAGACGCTGCAAAATTACAAATGAAATGTTACTGGATAATTTTGTTAAGATAATATAGACTGCATTGAAATTCAATTTATACTAAAATTATTAACAGGTAAATGTTCATTTTCGCTATACAGAGAAAAATACCTCCGTCTTGAAAATTATGAAATTGGAATCTTTATGTCACGTGTTTTTCTCAATGCAAATATGTTTTTCGAAGCACATGCTGGATAACGTTTTTGGTGTCAGTGAATTCGAATTTGAACTATAACGATATATAAATAGATACATATTCATAAAAAATTGATTTTTGACGTTTTCGCAGTTTAATTCCGATTTTACGTCCATCAGAATCGATACTAAGACTATGACGGCTAAAACAGCTTGGGTTTTCTGTAAAGGTAACCGAAAAATTTTCTTAGTATACCATTTTAAGAATTCATCTATACATAACGAAAAATTCTTATTTGTGGTTAGTAATTTTTCATCATTGTCGTGAATTTAATAAGAAAAGAACGATTGTGAATGCAAAAGTAAAAGGAAAACGTGTATTTTTCAGTTTTTAATGTGTTTTTATCTGCAAATGATCTTTTATCGTCGTGCTAAATTTTTGGTTACATTGTGACATTTCTTAAACAAAAGTTGATCATTTATTTCTTAGTACCTAACCGATATTGAATATGTTATATATATATAAGAAAATTATAGAAAAATGTTCAATACATTTCTAAAATTTCTCTGAAAGAATATAAGCCAATTTAATTACATTTAAATATAATTGTGTTTTTTATTGTGAGTAATATATTACCATAGAAACACATAGAAACAGAAGAAGTTAACTGATTAATTTTGTCAGTCTTTAAAAATCTTTAATAATACAACTGTGAACCTTTTATGACCTATTATCCATACAAACCCTTGATAACAAATTTTATAACCGTTCTTTAATTTTTAAAAATTTTGGAGGCATAATATCTCACAATATCACATAATATCCTAATTTCAATAGTTACTTTATGTAAATACTTACTGTAAAATTAGTAGTTAAAGATCCAAAAAAAGGGTTAAAATTACTTCTGATTGTATGAATAATATAACATCGTTGTATGATTGTTTAGACATTTTTGTTAAAAAAGTTATTCAGGGTTGAGTGGTAATTTGTAACACTTTAAAAAAGTTGTCACCCAAGTATAAAGGGTGTATAATTTAACTTTTATGTGTGGCACATCCTTGTTTCAAAGCTTTTTTATTTACTTGTATCTCAATTACTTACGTTATAAGCTACAAGGCATGGAATTCTTCGTTAAAAAAGTTGTGATGTTTAAACTAAAAAACTAATGTTGTCACCCACAAGGAAATGTCGAATTTGCTAGTTTCACTCACACTCATCGGTTCCTACATTATTACAGTTATTATTAAACACACACTTAAATGTATCTAAAACGAATGATACTTAATGTACACAAAGGTTTATTAAATTATGATATTTCAAAATTTTTTTGACAATCTTTAACGTATCATACTGTACGACAACCTAAAGTTTAAAATTCTGGAGATACGCCCATATCCTTTTTCTACTAATGATACATATATACATATATTTTATTTCAGATAATTTGGTAAACGAATATAGACCTCACTTTCTGAGGAGAGCAAAATCAGTTTCTAGATTTTAATAACAACGTGTTCAAAAATGTCAAATATGAATTACTGATTAAATTTAGGTGTTTTCATTATGAAACAAATTTATTTTGTGATTGCTTCAATAATTGGGTGTAAGAAACATCAAAAACAGACATGATCGTTTTTATATTTTATGATTTTTTATATAGATATAATATCCGTGAGCTCATTAGTTACCAAGTTCTAAAAGTGCGCCTCACTTACGCACCTCGTCGACGTAATTACTTTTCTCCACAATAAACGAGCAGTAGCGAGAAGCAATATAAGTTCTACGACGCCACTACCGCCATTCCCTTCGTTTTTTAGAAAAATTTTTGTCATTGCTGAAAAATTACTGCGACAAAAAGGCCGTTATCGTGTCGGCGAAATTACAAAAATTCTTGATTAAAAGTCTCAGGCAATAGCTAATTATCGAATTTATTGATTTAATTATTAAACTTACACTGACCTGAAGGCGAGATGCGGTGTTAGATATATACTTAAAAATATCTTGTGTCTGGGTTTATATTGATGTATGGGAAACATAAGTGCTACATTATTGTTATTAATTTATGATACTATAATAGGAGTGAATATGCTATTTTTCAAAGAAGAAGAAACGTCGTTATTGATCGCATAATATATTATATTCATTATTTCTCTCTTTTATACCAATAACGGTTATTATCTGAAAAAAAAGGTCTAATATCACGTTTTCTCCTATATCATTGTGCCATATGTACTAAAACACTTCGGGAACAAATAAAACTATTTTTAAAAATACATTTTGAAATTATACACTTTATTGTTCTAATTAGTTTCTGTATTTTTAGATGAAAATAATGATATTATAAAACTTTAATAAATCTTTTTTCTGTACATAGTTCTTTCTCAAATATTTCTAAACTCTGGTGAGGCTATGCATGGAAAACATTAAAGATGTACTCCCATGCTCGAGGCTATTTTGAAGAATTCAGGATTTTTTTATATTCCAAATAAACTAACTATTTTTTACATCGTTGTATGTATGTTAGGGAGTATAAACAATTTTTTTAAACTTTTTTTAATGAATTTTATTGTTCATAATGTCCACTAAACAGTTTGCAATTGATGTAGATGGCTGGCGTAGGTGATTGCTCCCATCAATGTCATCTGAAACAAAAAATCTAGTTTGTTATTGTTCTTTATGCTTGTGGCTCTGATCCGTAATAGAATAAAACTTTTTCAATAATATGTAAGAAAATGATGGACTTGAAAACAAAAACATTAGTTTTAAAATCTAATAATTGAGATATGAACTAGAGCCATGGATGCGTAGTAATAACATACTCAAAAATTAAAGCAATCAGACGCATAGTTTATTTTAAATTCCCAAGTAAATTTTTTCATGCACGTTCTGTTGATTTTCAATAATTCGTCCGTCATATTGGATCCATCATTTAAAATTTGTGAAAACTGACATCGGATGGATATTCGGTAACCCCGAAAACCACCAAGTAATAAGTCGATAAATTTATATAAAATACAAAATTCTGTAAGTTTTATTATAAGTTCAAATAACTTTTCAGCATAAGATTTTAGTAAAAAAAACTAAAATTCATTAAAAAGATTCCCCTTAGCCTTTTAGTCCAATATGATTGGTCGAAAAAATGTGTAAAAAGTATGAGTCCAATTTTTAAAAAAAATTTTTTATTATAAGTATAAGTCACATCTGAATTCGAAGAATTTGTAAAAGAGTATGAAAGTCCATCGGTTAAAAATAAGTGCACTGTTTTTATAAAAATCTAAAAAAGAATAAAATAAATGATTTTAAGAATAAATTCAGTAAGGAGAATAATTTAAAATACTGAAATGGAAAAAAAAACTACTCTTTTTCTAACTTGTTTCTAACTTCCTTTTCACGCCAAGAAATAACTTCTATTAAGAATTTTTTCACTTAAGAAAACAACTACGGAAAAGAAGATTTTATTTAATTATCTAGAAATTCAGTCGATTTTCAATTTTCTATCCATATTGAATCCTCCATTTTCAATTTTCTAAAAAATCTTTTTTATTATTGGAATAATTAAGTGTATCAAAAGATAGTGTAATGCACATCCTGCAATTCAAAGTGTCAGCTGCAAATTGATGTCATTTTCTACAAAATGTTAATTTTTCAATTCTAATATTCTTTAAAATGTTTATACTTTCAATGTTAATTTATTAAAGAGGCTTTTTCACATTCCTAATCAGGAATCGCTTTTTCACAAAAGAAATTTTACAAATTCAAAATGTCAGATCCAATATCACGGTCGGAAATTTGTATTTTATGTTTCGTGATCGAGGATCTGAAAATTCCTATTTTATCAATTCGTAATGAAAGAATATGCATTTTAATAAGTATGAACTAAACAATGAAAATTGCACCATTTCGCACCCACTATCTTTGAAGATATAAAGTTGTCATCTAAATTTACATACTATTGCTTTATTTTTATTCAATCTATTATGACATATTATTTTACAATATTGATATTTGCTGAAGTCGTCAAGAGATCAATATCGCAGTTAACAAAAATTGAGAGGTACATATCCTATGGTTATCGAGGTCGTTCTTTAAGATTCTGAGGTCAAAATTGAGTTTCAGCCTTTAGGAATTTGACAAAAATGTCCAAAAAATTAGGAAATATTTATACTTTTTTTGAGCTATTAGAATATTAGGATTCTATTGAAACTCTGAATAAAGGTGAATAAAATACTTCAATTTTAAGAAAAAATTTAACTTTTATACCCTCCATCATTCTAATGACCTCAAAATGGCCGCAGCGATGAAAATTTCTTTGCAATTTTCTGGACGCTCTAACTCAAAAACTACGATCTTTTTTAAAATAGTGGTAAGAATGAAAAGTTCACAGAATTCATCAAGAAATATCACGCAATTTATTTAGATTTTTTTTTAATTTTTTCAGAATTGTAATTTATTTGGGAAAAATTATGAAAAAAAAAATGAAGTGTATTCTGTCTTGAATTCTAAGAGTTTGTTCTCCTTTGCATTTTTTCCAAAAGTTAATAGTTTTTGAGAAAAGTTATTTCAAATATTATAGCTTAGGATTTGTTTCTTGGAAACTGTCAAAATTTGGAAAAAATTTCAAACAACAACAAATTCTTAGAATTCGTAAAAAAAAATAGATTAAATTTTTTTTCATAATTTTTCGTAAAAAAATTAGAATTTGGACAAAAATTGTTTAAAATAAAATCCCCAAATGTCAAAATCTAAAAAAATTCCAGAATATTTCTGGGTGAATTCTAAGAACTTTTAATTCCTAGCATTTTTGTAATAAAGCTCGTAGTTTTTGAGTTAGAGCGTCCAGAAGAATTCTAAGAAATTTTCATTGTTGCAGCCATTTTGAGGTCGTTTTAATGATGTAGGGTCTAAAAGTAAAACTTTTTTCTTAAAATTGAAATATATTATTCACCTTTGTGTAGAGTTTCAGTAGAATCTCAATATTCTAATGGCTCGAGAAAGAAATTGATAAAAATAAATATTTCCCAATTTTTTGGACATTTTTGTCAAATTCGGCGCCATATTGGAATTCCGGGTGTACCTCAAAAACCCGACAAATCATAAAACAGACATTTAAAAAACCCGACATTTAGAAACCAGACATTTCAAAATACAGACAGTCAAAAACCAGACATTTATTAATGATTCAATTCTAAAAGTGTGCTTAATAAATAATCCGTCGAACTGATTTGACCTTCATAAGTGACCTAAAAAATGAATCCCTTGGTCAAACATTCTTAAATGAGCTTCCGGTGAGACCTCAAGGACGTCGACCCGTGCTCATTTTTTGTAGGTAGTGTGGTTTTTGAATGTTTGCTTTGAAATGTCTGGTTTTTTAAGGTTTGCATTTTGAAATATCTGGTTTTTGAAATGTCTGGTTTTTGAATGTCGGGTTTTTGAGGTACACCCGGAATTCCTAATGGCTGAAACTCAATTTTGACCTCGGAAGAGCGACCTCGAAAACAGTAGGACATGTACCTCTCAATTTACGTTAACTTCGAGGTTGATACGAAAAAGTTTGGGCGTTAATAGGTTAATTATCCAGCACCCATAATTTTTCACTCTTATAAGATATTAATTGATGATAGATCGTAAAAATGGGCTTGTCGGCAAGAATTCAACATGGAAATCAGTATAAAATAACGGCCGGAAAATATCGGTCATTGCTAACAGTGTCCTCGACTTAATTGGCAAATGGCCGAATCGGGCCAAAAGCGTCGAGGAATGGTTAGCGATGTGCCTCGCGTGCGAGGCATTAAAAGGCACGCGTATAGCACGTGGCCGAAAATGGCTGTCGACACAATGGATTTTCAATTAGATACGAGCCGCTAGAAAGTACCGACAGCGGCCACACGATAAATTCGCCGGTGCAATATATATTCCGGAGCGGCGGGTGGCCGCGCATACCGGGCGATCGGTGTCGAGAACAGGAGCCGCTACGGGGACCTGCACCCTGGCTCGCACCGACACCCGCTAAACGTTATATTATTAAAATTTCCGGGTCGAAGCGAGAATTTATGCGAAACTGGCGAACGTCGGATCCGATTTCCGTGCCAGGACCGGCGAAATGCCCCCAGGCCCCCGACCCCGCCGCGGGGTGCATCGATTGCCGATTATTTTCGACTACTAAATAACGGTTAAGTGCGTGCGTTTATCAAATTGTTGTCCGCGTTTCCTCTTTTACGACATGGCCCGTTAGCGTAACACTGCGCAATCACTTGACCAAAAAAGCAAAGCAGATGAAATCGTCGCAAATAAAAAAACAGACACTTCAAAAACTCGACATTCAAAAACCAGACATTTAAAAACGAGACGTTTCAGAATGCAGACATTTACAGCCATATATTTCAAAATGTACATAATTTGTCCTCTACAAAATGAATCTCTTCGTCAGATATTTTTGACCTTGAAATGACCTTCCTGTGAGACCTTAAGGATGGCGACCCGAGATCATTTCTTTTATGTAGTGAACGCACCAATCGGAGTTGTCTGTATTTTGAAATATCGGGGTTTCGAATGTCATTTTTTTTAAATGTTTGGTTTTTAAATGTCTGTTTGTTCAAATGTTTGGTTTTTGAATGTCTGATTTTTGAATGGCTGCATTTTGAAATGTCTGGTTTTTGAATGTCGGGTGTTTGAAGTATCTGTTTTGTGATTTGTCGTGTTTTGGTGTACCCAAATATGCTTGTAAATAATAACATTCCAAAAAGTGAAGTTGTCACTTTACATTAAAGTTACAAACCGGTTTTATGAGATTTCACTGTATTAAATTTATGTATTTTCAACTCTAGTAACCGTGAAATATTTTTTTTGAATGACACGGAACGTTACCCTGTTAACGTAAAAATGAGGCTAGAAGTGTGAAGGTCTCTGCATGACAGTGACTCTGACTGTTTTGTGCTGAACTAAGGACGGACCGTTCATCGATGAATCGTGATTTACAGTCGGATGTATCGAACTAGTCAAATAGTCGACAAATAAAAAAAGCCGACAGGTCAGAAAACTGGCAATCAAAACAGAAGACACATGAAATAACCGAGTATCAACAAACCGACAAGTCAGAAAAACTAAAGGAATCGATAAGTTAAAAAAAAACTACAATTTAAAACCCCATAATTACGAAACTGGCACGTCAAATGACCCACAGTCAAAAAGCCGACAAAAGGGAACACTATTTTTATCAGCGTTTTCAATCTCATAACATACATGTGAAAAAAATACGAAATATATTGGGGTTTTTCACGTATTAGAGGCAGGCTGAAAAACTGACAAATCAATAAACTGTAATTCCCAAACCCGACAGTTAAAAAGTCCCCAAACAAAAAACCGGCAGCAAAAAAAATTAACGAAGTTTATTACGCAAAACATTTTTTTATTTGCCTGTTGGTTTTTTATCTGTTGGCTTATTGACTGTTGGTTTTTTGATCTGCCGGTTCTTGAATAAGTCGGTTTTTCTACCCATAACCCACATGTTGGCTTTTTAACGGTCTGCTTTTTGACTGTCGTTTTTTTTATTAATCGTTCTTTTTTTTGTTAATCGATTTTATCTTTGTTCGGGTTTTCAACCCCTATAGATTTAGTTAACGGGTTTTCAACCTGCATCGATTTATTTATCGTTTCTTTGGCCCGCACCCAGTTAACCTACAGTAAAGAAATCGACCGTCTTTCATCTATATCTTCCACTGTTTTAATGACTAGGGTAGTGATCTAAAAACCTGCAAAACGTATTTCATACACCATGGTTTCCCAATTTGAATTAATAACAAATTGCACTAAAACTGCACTAATCGAAATGTTGAATCTACTAATATAATATGATTTAACCAATGAAATAATAGTTTTTCATTTTTAATTAGTGAAGTGTATAGTAACTCACTTTTCGTTTACGATTTAGTAGGTTTTAACCAATTACAATTAAAAGTGAAAAAGATTACTAAAAACAAATGAAATTACTTTGGTCCAGCCTTAAACTTTCACACTTGTAACAAAATGTAAAACATTTTTACGGGCTTAACAAGTATTCAAACATCATATACATAGAAGAAGGAAATGAGCCAGGCATTTTTAATTTTTCTATAAAATACAATGTTTTATCTAGACGCCTCCTGTGAAAAGTGTTACGTTTCATTTCATGACAAAGAACACGGTTTGTTTCCGTTTATCCGATAGACAACTCTTCAATTGTCAGCCGAAGATTGATATGATATTTCACGATAAAAAGGGTATATTTTATTTCGTTTTGACTAATACAATTCTTGGTTGCCGTTAAAAGTTCGAAATTGCCTTTGACTATTTCTTTATTATCGTTATTAAAAAGATCATATCAACAAAAAAAACTTTTTTGTTTTCAAAAATTGCTACTAAAGTCGAATATACTCTTTGAATACACCTCCAAAATCTCGTTTTATAGGCAAAAAAAACATATGAAAAATCATTCATAACTGTTCTAATTTGCGTTTGATTTAAAACTTTTTTGAATATGAAGGCACACACGCATACCTTTGGGACTATCCATCCCTCTTGTTGATGAAATGAAAACTAATAAGACTGCACTTGAAAGTATTGGCGATTTCTCATCTTCTTTTTCATTTGTTTTAACTCAACCTTTATTACAAATAAAAAGATTGTTAACTACATACTTATCATTTAAAATTTTAGTCTTAATATGTTTTTTTTAACAATTGATGTATTTTGAAGCTTAATAGTGGTACTATACGATACCGTTTCGGGAAATTAAAGCCCCAAAAAATTCAGAAAAATCATTATGCAAATTCCATGATGGCAACGTCCATACAAATTTTATGCAAAATTCAAGAAATGTTTAAATTTACATAGCGGAGTCAATTTTATTCCGCTTTCATTCCACGAAAATTCGCACTTATATTTACTTGCAAAATATTAAGCAAACAAAATTCTCGAGATGGAATAATATCGAAAAACCGGCGTCAAAGTTGAAAAAAATTGTTAAAATAAAATATCGCCAATACTTTCAATTGTATATATACAAATAAATAATTTTTACGCGATAGATAATTACAGTCAGTGCGTCTGTAATTTCGGAAGATGCGGTAATTAAGCTAAATTCCGCTTTAAGCATAAATGTTTTGTTATTTTATTTAATTATGTTTTTATATTATAATGTTTTAATGTTAATGTTTTGAAAATGACGACATTAAACGTCGAAACGTCAACGTACATCATGTAAGTTATTGAATTTGATATCATTGACACGAGAAGATCGGTGAATCTTATTTACTGAATTAGTACTTTCAACTGTAGTTTTCATTTCATCAACATGAGGCATGGATAGTCAGAAAGGTATGCTTTTCAAATTTCATATTAAAAAAAAAGGTTTAATTCGAATAAAAACTAGAGCAATTACGAGTGATTTTTCAAATGAGCCTGCCTATAAACGTTTTTTTTTTAAACGAGATTTTAAGAGTGTATCGAAAAATCATACCATTTCATTTTTCACAGTTTGACTAAATCTACGACTTGTGCGACGTCCCAATAAAAGTGTCAGATCGCCTCGAAAGTATTATACAGGAAAATGCAACAATTTAAGTAGTAATAGGCAGCACTATGTGTTGTTCGCAGCAGGTACGAACTATTACTACTTAGATTCCTGCATTTTCCTATGTACAACCCTCGACTTTAACAACAATTTTTTAAACTTTCTGACATGATAAAACAATCAAATTTACCATTACATGTTACTTCTCATCAGACTCTAATCGAATTTATCAGTTGCGGAAGTTCCATCTCGGGGACAGAAGTAACCTATACTCCTAGATATCCTCCTATCTTAAAGTTCCACAAAATCCATTTTTGAAAAATTAACTAAATAATCCTTAGCATCTTTTACTGAATTCTATCTTCTAATATTATAATTAATGGCAATTTTAAAATGCATAAAATACCATCATTTTATACACCCCGTTTCATTACTGGCGGCATTTGAAAACCCGGAATGTCAGTGTCTCAAAATAAATTTAAAGATGACCTGACTATCATCGCTATTTATGACATTGTTAATTTTTTTAGTTACTAATGAATGTTTATCAAATTTTATACCGCCTATGCTGTTATAGGTTTAGGTACTAACCTTATCCTTTCTCATTCTAGCAATTAATTTTTCAGCAATACCTGATTACCTACTATTTTTACTTGTTCGTAAAGAGTGGTATAATAAAGAAACTAAAAATTGTATTATTCGGATAACCGTTATCTACTAAAGAGATTAAACTAAAAGCAATACTGATTTTTACGTCAAAAGTCTCATCTGTTCTAACATTTTTGTTGTTTATAGATTCTAATTCGTGTTTACCTTAAACGTGAATGACGGTATTTTAGTTCATTCTTTGATTTTATGTTCATTATTGGTAAAAAAAACTATTTATAATTTTAATTATTAAAGGTTTTATTTCAGATAATAATAAATAAGAAGAATAAAAATATGGAATGCGTTTGTCTAATAGATCCAATGTGAAGAATGTTTGAAATTTAGTGTGTAAAATGAAACTCGGGGGAAAAAATTAAGTTTACAGTTGACACATTTACTTATAGACAGCTGAATGGTTATTTTACTAGAAAACTGTTCCCTCTGCTTTTATAATGTGACAGTAAAGTCATAGGTATATAAGTAAAATAAACACTAGGTAGGAGGATAAACAAACAATAAAAAAGAAACGTGCGCTCATTCAAGTCAAAAGATATTGAGTAAAACTATGAATGAAAAAAAAAGATTTGCTAATCCGATTATATCACCGAGATTTTAATCCATTCTACTTAGTTATTAACAATAATATTAGTTTCATCCCAAACACAGGAGTTTTATTTTAATTTGATTTTTGTGTTTAGAAACACATCTTTTTTTAAATAAGAAACTAGGTTAATGGGTGATTTTCAAATCGCCATTATGTATCTTAAACATTATGTACTTTAATCTGCATAAAAATTATACTTCTCAATTGTTACCTGAAAGTCGAAAGTTTAAAATTTCCCGAACTATGATGAAATAAATAATTAACAAAAATTAATAAGAAGTAACTGTTACTATCTTATTTCTTCCGTGCACAGTTGATTCTAAATTTAGTTCCACTTATATGAAACAGTTTTTTTACCTGCTTATGATAATTCAAAAAAAAAATTAATTTGCAATTTGTATCATACTTATACTAGTGAATTTATTCGCTACAAAATATTTCAATATCATTGAATTTTTACGAAAGAAGCTTTTTTACTTAAAGCACTCCTTAGAAACGTATCTGCAATATTTAATAAAATAGCAAAAATAAACATATACTTCAAAAGCTCTTTTCATTGTCATTCAAAATACGTCAAGAAGTACAGTATGAAGCCTTGTCGGTTCATATTCACAAACACGATCTAGACTTCTTCTTAAGAGGCATCTAAGACCACTTCTATATAAGAGCATCTCCAAACTTCGGGCGAGATGCAGTGAAAGTAGATATTCTATACGAACAGGTGGAATACATTTTTATTAAAAAAAAAACAAGTTTCAATTTCGTGAAAAATGAGCTAACAAATAAATAAAATAAATTTCCGATATTCAGTTTAAATTTACAAAATACATATAGAATGTCGTGATGATAGTAATTAAAATCTAATGATAAAGATAATAATTTCTGATTCGAAAAATTCGAAATATGTGTAAATAATCAGTTGCGCTTAAAAATGTCACCAGAGAACATTTAGAAAAAATAATAATCGAACGTTGATCGACTTATATAGTTACATATAAATTCTGTACGCAATTGTGTAAAAATAAATATAACTAATTTTTACCTGGATCGCAACAGAAAGAATGATATTTTTGGTTATTCGTGTAGTGTTTTTACTTCTTTACTTCACATCTCTTCTTCGTACATCAATTTAATGCAAATGAACTTTTCATCTATAAAAATTACAATTTTATTGTATTTTTATGAATTTGAATTACTTCTCTTGAGATGTACAATAAAGCAGAAACAGCAACGTACTATTGTTTTTAATATAATATTAGATTGTGAATAACTTTTCATTAGAATTCTTGGTAACAAAGCGATCCTCCTAAGAAATATTGTAATTTATACAAAAATTATTATTCCATTATATAATTAAAAAATGTAGATTAGAAAATTACAAACTATAATAATAAAAAATAGTGATATTTTCGTGGATTTAAAACTGCATATGTTCAAAATAAATCCAAATGCGTCACATTAAGACAGTACTGCTAGTATCGTTTTTTACACTTTATATTTGCATTGCTATAACTTTAATAAGAAAGTTGTTTAAGAATCGCCTATATTTTTTGTACATGCCACCAATGTTCACTTACGACGAAGCATGAAAAAATGTTAATATCATGTCGTAATTAAATATAATAATAAAACAGTGTAAAATATTTGTATAATCATAGAACATTCGTTACTATCCCGACATTCTGTACGTAAAGACAACAGGTGCTGTATTACCCAAATAATTCACTTTTAACTAAGATTTATCTAACATTAGTTACACGGCTCGAAAGCTCTAGTGTATTTACCGCTGCTTTATGTGTTTGATGAGGATATTGTGTTCATTATTTCCCAGTATATAGCGACTGATTTCTCTCGGGTGCTATTCCTTAATTGACTGCCTAATAAGATTAAACCTCGATTTAGAGGCAAGATGTGCGTTTAGCGTGAACATGGTAAAACTGTTTTATTTATAAAACGACAAATGCATAACACTTTGAAAGAGTAATTTTAGTTAATATTTTATATTGGATATGAAAATAAAATACTAATTTACTTTAAATCTTATTTTATGTATTAAAATATTTTGAAATAAATATTTATTCGAGTTTTAGGAATATTGAATTTTATAGTCATGAAATTGGCTTTGATTTTATTCATTGCAATTTGTTTCATATCAATTTTTGTATCTGCCATTTAGTTGTTTGTTATTAAACGTAATATTTATATGTTCCGTTTACGTTATTGCTTTTATCAAATTCAATCACTATTCCAAGTTTTATTATTTTCTTTTTTTATTTTTTACGTATTGCGTTTCGTTAAATTGCAAATTTCGTGATTTGTGAATTGTAATGTATTTATTTTTTTCTACTATCAATATTATAAAAAACTAATTTTGAGTATGATTTTCTTTTAATTATCTCCTTCAATTTTATGCGATGATTATCTAAAATCATAATCTTCTGCAAGAATACCAATCCAATGTTTCATTAATCATAATATTTGTTTCTTAATTATTTTTTTACTTATTCTTAAAGTATTCTTAGATAATGTAGGATTTGATCTGAATTTTTAGGTTTTGATTGATTGATTACATGTTTATTATATTTGATTTATTAGTTAATAAGAAAATTGATACCTGTGAGAGAATATTTCAACGAACTAATTAACTTTATATAGCTTTATCGACAGAGATATAAAATTTTAATAAAATACCAATTCCAATTTGGAGATTGCAAGAAATTTTAGTAAATATTTTTATTAATAAAAAACTGGGTGAAAAATAGTAAGGTGTTACTACTTATGATGATCTCGAATTTTAAGTAGTAACATCCATAATGCTGCGTGACAATGAGCTAGTCTAACAGTATATTATAAACAGCGGTCAGTAACTAAAGTAACATATCAACTAAATTAAATAATCAACTAAAGTAATATAGTAATATTTCAATAAAAAGAAAGATTACAAAACTTATTTCGTAGTAAATAATAAACATATGCTGTTTCCTTAAGATAAACAAAAATGTATGTTAATATTAGGAATTATTCAACATCATAAATTATAAAACTCCACTTCCTGGATGACAAATTTGAGCTTAGATCAGTGAAATTAAAAATTATGAATTCAAGGAAGCCGGTCGGAATGTTATAGTCCGCAACTATCAATATTATACCTCATTTAATTCAAATCTATTTCCGCAAAACTAAATAAAATTCCTTTTAACTAAGTATCTTATATATACTCCAAGTTTGATTGTAAAATAAGATCAGATTCAGAATCTATGATTTTAAAGACTCAATAAGAACAAATTCTTTTAAACAACGTTCAATTAACTGTAAAAACTGAATTTATACTAATACTTGATTAGTAATCGCTCGGTCAATAGTGTAAAATTTGTGTATACACGAAACAAAATAAGGAGGCGGGGGTGGTGCTTCTATTTCAGCAGATAGATATGGGCAATACATTTTTTATGGGTATTATTACTATGTAAATGGTTGAACATACTACAGAAGTAGTAACAGCAGAAACAATTGTTTAGTTCGTCTCCTACTACTTAAGAGTAATATACGGTGAAAATAATCGACGGTTGAAAATGGTACATCGACTGTTTTATTTTTTTCACTTGAAAACAGAACACGCACAAAATAGTTTTCAAAATAAAATACAGTTAAACGTAATAAATAGGAAATATTACAGGCAGATATCTTTATTTAAAAATATAAGTCGACGTAGAGAATTAGATAACAAGTAAATAACGTTGATCAATGTTCGGACCCCATGTCTTCTTCTATCGTGAATACTGAAAACAAATTACTTCTCCAAATATTTATCGAATATTCTCCATTTTTGGCATTGCTTGCATTTATTTGCTCTCTACCTAGTATCTTCCTGAGTAAAAAAATAAGACTCAAGGTAATATCACTAAACGGCAAATGCGATACTTAATGACTCATGAATCGAAAAGTTTTGCTAATATCGCGAAAGTCACTCACAAGTATCGTAAGTTTCAAATTAAAATAAAAAAATGAATTAATTAATAAACTTAAGTAATTTTAATTTTATATCTACAATACTTGTGCGATACAAGCAATACATTCCGATTCATGGGGCATCAAGTATCGCATTTGCCGTTCAGCGATACTTACGCGAGATTATAAATGCGAGACTTGATACTATGTCGAGACTTATTTGTGTACTCAGATTGCTTTTCTGTTTAAAGTAATTTTCCGCTGTTTCCAAAACTTGTACTGACAAAAAAAACTTCCAATGGACAATTGCATTTTCTCCATGTGTTACTCAGAAGTAGTATGATGCGGGTTGAACAACCTTTGTTGCTTCTCTTACTACTTATCCCGTAACGTTACGCACGTAAGTAGTAACAGCCGTGCAGCGGTAGAAAAAATGTTTGGCACACTTAAAGTGGATATTTAGGATCAACAATGTTTTGTTCTGATGTATCTACCAATTAAATCGGTATACTTCTTCTGTTGCGAACTAAATCAATGTATTTTAATTTGCGGTACCCGGTGGAAGTTTTTCTGCAGTTTTCCCTCCACCATTGCACACCCGAATGGGGGTACTCCTCACGAAGTCGGCTGCAGCCGCAAAGAAGGGCGCCTTAGGTCATTATTGTACGGGCCCTTCTAAAATGGCGACGATATCGTGAATTAAAACTTGAAAGAGTCTATGTAACGGATCAGTCACAGCAGTATGGATACATAAGAATTCAGTCTAATGCTTTGTTAAATTATCCGGGATGTAATCTTTGATTAATATTTGCAATTGAATGTCGAACGTGCCAAATTAATATTGCGCCTGATTTGCATGGAGAACTGAATGCTAGTGCTTCTTTTCAATGAAATGCATTTCGGGTATGTACAAGAACTTTGGATGCTTGTGCTCCAATTTTATACGACTGTTGACTGTATTAACGTCAACAATGGATACTGATAGTTGCATGTTTAATCGAATGCTAGTGCTTCGAATGAAGAAAACTACATTATCGGTACTCGTATCGAGAATCGGATGCTAGTGCTTCGATTCAGGGACATACGATTTCGTCGGATGCTAGTGCTCCGATTTAGCGGTGACCAGGAACCCAATAGATGCTTGTGCTCTAATTGGTGGAAAATTTATGAAGACGGAAGCTTGTGCTCCGATTGATGGAATTATGATTGAATGGATGCTTGTGCTCCGAATTTATGAAATTGATTCATCATATTTATTTATTAGGATTCATCTAATCTTGTTGGCGAGATTTATGATTAAATACAATTTGGCATTTCGATATTTCAATTTGATTATGGAAAGAATCTAGAATGTTCTAGACAAATTCGAACGTAGGCGTCCGAAAAAAACAATTGAAAATAGTTCCCTAACGACCGCTGTTTATCCTCGTTAGCAACGGCGGTGTATAAATTCGGGTGTCTCCATGCCGTCCTTCTTCTTTCGATTTCGATCGCTTAGCCGAATAGTTGCCGGTCCGTTTAATCGTCGCCATTAAGCAATAAAGTTTGTTGTTTGCTCAAGAAACTGTAGTTTCATTTCACGTTTCGCTCGGTTATTGACATCTTCCAGGAAGTAATGTAAACCAACAACTAAACACAGCAATTAACAATTAACAAATTAGTTCATAAAGCAATAAAATGAAAATCGAATACTAACATATTCGATATTCTGTGATTATATTCGTATATTCCTGTCTAGTTACTTCCAAGAAACAAAATTCAGTACATGGTATTTAATAAAATACTATTTATTCTGAAAAAAGTTGATTGATTTTTCCAAATCCTTTTTTTTTATATATTTTGATCACCAAACACTAATCCGAAGGCCATTTATCTCTATCTCCTGCTTAAGTCAAACATTTCAAATATTGACGGATTTACTTAAAACTGATAAATTCAGTAACCGTATAATGAGAGCTAATACCTAATACCAAATTTAAGTGTATTATCATGTGAAAAATCGTTGTTGAAGTCGCGGAAAATCGTTGAAAAATGCAGCAATCTAAGTAGTAACAGTCCGCAATCTTTTGCTGGAGGTATAGACAGACTGTTACTACTTAGGCTACCGCATTTTTTTACGAATTATCCGCGACATCAGCAACGATTTTTAAAACTTTCTATCGCAATAAAACGCACGAATTTGGCATTAGGTTTCAACTCTCATTATACTGTAACCGAATTTGTCAATTTCAGAGGTTCTCGATTTCGTCCGATTTTGAAAAACGCACAAATATTTCATCGTTTCGACCGACATTTTGGTAATAAAACATTAAGTACAAAAATGACCCCGCACCGGTCATAAAGAGATTTGGGTCCCGGTCAAATTGAACCAAAATTTAGTATAACGTAATGCGTACCGCGCTGATCAAAAGTCCAAAGCTAAACAATGGAGCGTTTTCGAGATAAGGAGCATCGAAAGTCGCAAAACGAGCATGACGGATAATATAATAGTACGGGCCCACCCAAGTTATTTTCATGTATTTTGACCCATTAAATCCAAGTCCGATGTTTGTTTTGCGATTTAGGTAAGAGAAGTTGCGACAACAATATTTATAGGTTTTTTGGTTGCTGATTACGAATCTGGAATCAGATTTTGTAAATTTAAAATAGCGAATCCAATATGGCGGACGATATTTAAAAAAATAAACGACATCTCTTCAAACTCGTTATTCGATTGTTTTTGGAGATGCTGATTACGAATCTGGAATCATGTTTGGCAAATTCAAAATGACGGATTCAATATGGCGGACAATTTTCAAAAAATAAACGAAATCTCTTAAAAGTCGTTCTTAGGGGATTTCTGAAATCGCTGATTAGGAAACGTGATATCGGATTATAGAAATTCATAACGGCGGATCGAAATTGACGAACAACTTCAGAAAACTTAAATGGATCAACTTAAAACTCGTTTTAATAACCTAGACTATTATCCGTCATGCTCGTTTTTGCGACTTTCGATGCTCCGTATCTCGAAAACGGTCCATTGTTTAGCTTTGGACCTGTGGACACTTTTGACCAGCGCGGTACTAAATTTTGGTTCAATTTGACCAGGACCCAAATTCTCTTATGACCGGTGCGGGGTCATCTGTATTTTAGATTCCTTTCGTAGTTACATTGAGGGCATGTTTATAACAAGTTTTGAGTCAATGGAAATGCGTTTTGTGAATAAAATATAATGAAAACAAAAATACGTCGAAAAATCGTGTTTTTTTAACTATTGTAAAATCGCAAAAAAAGTTGAAAATTGTAATTTTTAAAAATTTGTTCAGCGCTGTTAGAAAGAGCGACATCAAAAAAATAAATCCAGGCACCCCCAATTCTGTTACATACCTGTTAAATACCTGAGAAATAAACGCTGAAGTAGTGGACAAATTTCGGCGCATATGGTGGTTAATGGGTTAATTTTTGGTTCGATATAACAGAGAGTGGATTTGTAAAGGATAAAAAGGAAAGTAATCCAAGACTGGTACATTAATACATAGTCTAGAAGATGATAAATCGGTAACTGCTGAATACAGTGGAAACAATAAAGAGACTAGATGACGCGGACCGGTTGGATAGCATTAATGCGTTCTCTTCCGTCATTCCAAGCTATTGGATCCGTAAAATTACATCGCCTTCGTACCGCAACAATCGCGGAAACGATCCGACCAGATTGCAATTGCAAATTCCTCCCGAAACGCGCGAAACTGAATATTGAGCACGTCTAAAGTGGTGGCACTGCTCGACGGTACTCCAACGATACACTTGCACGATGCACATATATATGTATAGGTGGAGTGCCTGGCGAACGAGCGAGGGACATCCGGGCCGCCTCGCGCGTTTTGTACATGTACGTGCCAGTTACGGGTGAGCGGTCCAAAATTGATTGTATGATTTATGCGCCGCCACCGGCAACATATAATTAATCGTCGTTGTTGCGAGGCATTGTTTGTTGCGCGAACGCGCGCGCCCTCGCGCGATCGATTCGTAATAAATAGTAGTGCGGGCGCCGTGTGCCGTCGGTCAATCCCGCGGTTTAGCGGTGCTAAATTAACTCAAAATTCGGCGGACACAGACTGCCGTCGCGGCTCGCTCGTCCGCATAATGAGCGTCCGGGCATTTTCCCGAAAATCCTGCGACGGACAAGTATCGCAAGCCGCCTCCGTCAACGGGGGACACGTCGCCAGCAGAGACGCGATTATGCCCGATACACCCCCACAACCCCCAGATGCACAAACACAGACGAAAATGTATCAAAACCCTCATTATCGAGAACGAATGAGGAGCGGGGGTTGGTGAGGGTCGGGGGCTTTTGCCCCACCTGCCAATTCATCCGCGGAAACTAAATAATAAATAGACAACTTTGCGGACCGCTGATGCCGTATCCATTTCACGGCCGATCGGCGATAGGCAATCGTCGTTATTTCACGAGGAGCGGAGCGTGAAAATAGTCGAACGTACGTGCTCGAAGCAGAACCCGACTGCTCTCGAAGCGTACCCGTCAATCCGATGATGCGCGATGACGTGATCGAAACTTTTGGATGTTATAAATGTTGACATTATACGGCAAAATAATCACTGTAGTTAGTTCCTGTACGAACAGGTACACCGCAAATTATTAATCGAAAACCAATTAATTTGAATGCGCTGCAAAGTGATTGCAGACACTTTTGACATTTGGTTTTGAAACGTCATTTTCCAGCCTCTATTCTCAATGAAAGACTGAATGCGATTGAAAACGAAATGGTAACGAAAGTTATAAGTGGTAGTAAATATGACATTTGTTAGTTGAAAATACATTATACCACGGAAAAGTAAATTTCGAATTTGTGTTTATTACATATTTACCGAGTTAGCATTAAAACAAAAGGATGGCCAGAGAACAAAGTTCCGAAAATCAAAACCCCGAAAGGCTAAAATTTCGATATTGCGTGAGTCCAAGGTATTTTAATTTGTTTTCTTTTTGCAAAATTTTCAAAGACAAAGTGACAAAAATCACGCTGGAGTCATGCTATATCGAAATTTTGTCCTTTCGGTGTGTTGATTTTCGGAACTTTGTTCCCCGGCCAAAAGGATCACCGGAAACGTGTTACGTCCGAGATATCATGCACACGTAATGTTGTCAAAAGGACATCAATAATAGTTACACAGGACCACAAAAAAAATTTGTTTCGAGACAACTTGAATCAGGAATAGTGGATCTTATAGATTTTCATCCGCTGAAAACGAATCCTTTATTCGATTTGGCCCAACACGTCAGGATTTTAAGATATGTGATCCGAAAAATACTCAAAAATATACTTTTTGGCAATTTTAGGTTAGGATATGTGAAAACTTTGACACGATGTGTTAACTTGGACAAAGAATTCGTTTTCAGCGACCAAAAATCTATAGGATCCACTACTTCTGATTTCTTTAGCCAAAAAAAAATGTTGTGGTCTGTGTGAAATCTATAAGATCCAGTATCTATGATTCAAGTTATCTCCCCTAAAAAATTGTTTTATACTTCACGAAAAAAATTACATAAGACCACGTTTTTTTTGACACAACTTGAATCAGAAGTAGAGGATTTTACAGATTTTTGGTCGCTGAAAACGAATTCTTTATCCAAGTTAATTCATCGTGTCAGAGTTTTCACATATCCTAAACTTAAATTGCCAAAAAGTATATTTTTGAGTATTTTTCGGATTACATATCTTAAAATCCTGACGTGATGGGCTAAATCGAATAACGGATTCGTTTTCAGCAGCAACAAATCTGTAAGATCCACTATTCCCGATTCAAGTTGTGTGGAAACAAATTTTTTTTGTGGTCCTGTGTTACTATTGGTTAACAAATTTGAAGCAATTTTGTGTTTCGGAGATGAAATGAGCTAATCTTTGTTAATTTGGGGTCGCTGAATCCGAATCCGATAATGACAATTTTTTATTAGCTCTTGGTTTCACGAAACACGGGGTCCAATTTCGAAAAAATTCCGTTTTGTGCAATGTTTGAAATAGTATGTCTTTCGACAGAAATGAGGAAATACATTCATTAATAGCTTAAAACAATGCTTATAGCTCTATTTTACGGTAAAAAATGTAATACAACCAAGTAAAGAAAATAGTGCTTTAAATGGCAATTTGTTTGTATGCGGGAAATACTCGTCTCACTGTTACTGTCTGTATCTACTGCACCCTTTCGTGGATGAAGTCAATCAGCGCGAGCGGAAAGCGGTCTTAAATCGAACGTTACAAGTACAAAAATGCTTTATTCTTTATATATTTGATAGTAACTATTTCTTCCGCCAGGATTGCCCACTAACTCGAGGCCTTATTTCGTACCCGCTATAGAAATGAGATTTCATTTTATATGTAAGGAGAGCCGCGATTAGCTGTCGGCATCAATCTATTAATATAATTATGCTCAGAAGTGTGTGTAGTTACGGTGTATAAGCGAGAAATTTATAGAGATATCATTCATATAAAAAGATATTCATATTGACTTCATCCACAACGCGATAGGGTGCAGTAGATACAGACAGTAACAGACGAGCATTTCACGCATACAAACAAATTGCCATTTAATGCACTATTTTGTTTACTTAGTTGCATTACATTTTTTACCGTAAAATAGGAGCTATAAGCATTATTTTAACCCATTAACGCCGCAATGTACGGAAAGTTTACTGCAACTTCAACGCTTATTTTCAATATAAAATAAATTTTGAAAAAAATAAAAACTATCATTTTCGAGGCCGCTCTTTCGAACGGTAATAAGAAAATTAAATGGCTACTGCATTTACAAATTCCTTTTGAAAATTTAACACTTTCTATTTTTTGACAACTATGGACTTTCGAGAAAATGTTATAAGAACAATTATATTCCAGAATAAGTCGAAGAATACCCTAGAATTTTTTCAAAATGTATTGCCGCAATTTTTTATTTTTGAAAAATTCCAAAAATCGAAATTTAAAAAAAAAAACATTTAAGAAATCTGAAAAATCTGAGAGTATTCTTTAACCAATTCCAAGACATTGTTGTTGTATGGACATTTGCGTCAAAGTCTACAGTTAAAAAAAATATGAAACTTTTATGGATTTCAAGACTAATAGTTAATTTTCTTGAAAACTACAGAGTTTAGAGAAAATTTTCTTAAAGCAAAAATCTTAGAATTTGTTAAAGAATACTCTCAAATTTTATTAGATTTTTTAAATGACTTTTTTCAAATTTTTCAATACATTCTAAAAAAATTCAAGGGTCTTCTTCGACTTGATCTAGAACATAATTGTTTTCAAGAAAAAAAATGGTTAAATTTTGAAAAGAAATTTGTAAATGCAGTGACCATTTTGAATCTGACATAACAAATTTCAAATATACACCAGTGTATCTTTTATGTAAAAGTATCGAGTGCACCCTTGAGATATATATTAGCTCACTCAAAGTAACATATTGTATCGAAAACTCAATATTTGTAAAAAATGCGTCCTGAAAAAATCATGTTTTTCTACTATATATGTCAAAATCATATATAACTTTCAATTTTTTAATAATTTTCTTACTATCATTCGAAAGAGCGATCTCGAAAATGGTGGAATGAGTTTTTATTTTTTTCGAAATTTATTTCATATTCAAAATAAGCGTTAAAGTTGCAGTAAAGTTTCTGTGCATTTCGGCATTAATGGATTAAGCTATTACTGAAACTATTACATAATTTCTGTCGAAAGATATATTATCTCAAATATTGCACAAAACGACGGTTTTTCGAACTTTGACCCCTTGTTTCGTGGAACTAAGAGCTAATAAAATTTTTTCATTATCGGATTCGGATTCAGCGACCCTAAATTAACAAAGATTAGCTCATTTTATCTCCGAAACATTTTCGTGTTGACCAGTGTAAGATGAATTGTCTACGCTGCAATGAAAATATCTTCACTTGGACCTTCTTCATTTCGTCGGTTATTTATTTCGGATCGATGGTAAATAAAAATCCGACCGTAAAATACATATAGGTCATTTTATATGAAAAGGCAAATGGCTGTGTCCATTCGTACGGACACGAGTCCGACGGTACAGGGCTTAAATTGTAGCATTTTGTATCTAGAATCGAAAGCCGAGTGGTACTGTTTTAAATTTTCAAAATGGCGGACACAACAGTGACATATGTAACACTACATTACGATTACCTTTCTTGAAACGTTTAATACGTTTAGTATTTGTAATTATAACTGGCCAAAACATACTTTTCTTCATATTTTCACATATTTTCGGGTTCTTCATATTTTTCATATAATTAACATCTCCAATCAGCGTTTTTAACATTTTTCTTTAAAAATGTTTCTTCAAAAAAGCCGCCTGTTCGGGAATCGAAATGATTCTGACAGATGGCGCTTGGAAAATATCTCAACCATGTTGAAATTTTTGATTGATGCAATCATCACCAATTGCGTTGCCGGATAAAAGCCACCAAATTTGAATATACTTTTCTTATTTTCCTAAGGTAGTCAAATATGAATCTGTAGTAAAAATTAACAAATTCAAATGGCTAATCCAAAATGAAGGATTAAATTTTGTAAATTGTTACTTAGTTATATCTTAATATTCCAGGTTTGGAGGCTCGCAGATCAGATTACAGTTATCTTGAAGCTGCAGAAATTTGCACACGACCAACAAATATTCATTCATTAAAACAATTTTCAAGTACTGAGCAAATTTTTTTTTTTGCAGAATTTATGCACTTACTCTTAGCGTGACCAAGGATTAATGACATGGATGTGGGAAGTATTTCTCACAATTTTTTTATTTGTTTTTAAATGATCAACATTCCAAGATTTGAGATAAGCTAGTGAAAATGAATGCCCAAAATTTAAAATGGCGGTTGGTGGACTAAAATACGAAAATTGTGTCGCTGATTACGAATCCAAAGTTATTTCTTAAACATTCAAAATATCCGATCCAATAAATGGGGAAAAATTCTCGCCACATATTTTCATGAAAATAACTTCTCGCGTTTTATTTTGCCATATTATATCCTCCATTTTAATTTAAAAAAATTATCATCGGTTTTGTAATCAGCGACCTCAGTTACCCGCGCATCAAGTTTTGGGCTCACCATTTTGAATTTGTAAATTTTCACTGCAGGTTCTTGTTTAGCGATTTCAGAAACGTTTTAGTATTTTTGGAAAATTTTAATTACAAAGAACAAAGTATTAAACGTTTAAAGAAAGGAAGTCTTAAGGGGAGGGTACAGACATCAAATCAACTCTATGAAATACACGTCTTTAAAAATGTTGGGAAAATTATTTCTGTAGTAATTTTTGATGAGGAAGAAAGTGGTGCAAGAAAAAAAATGCTGTTAATATAATAAGCAACTGTCATATTATCAATCTGTGTACGTCAATAAAATAATAAGGTTTTTCTGTAATTCATAAATCTCAAATCTGCGTTAGAATCGAATGCCTAACGGCCTTTTCGTTTTCCTGTTTTTGTGAATGAAAAAAGCTCCAAACTTAAATTGCTTTTTGTACGACTTATCTCCGTACTGAATGGAATTCCCTTAAACTATTATGTTTTCACTAGAAATTATGCAGTTCGAGGGCAAAAGTCTCCATTCATATTGCAAAATTTAGGATAACTGTAATATTCTTTGAATATCTTAAAGTTCCTTTAATGTTAGAACATTTACAACCAAACTTTTTTACTTACTTTTCACCGTAAACTATCGAGATATAGGATTGTGTGCAAATATTTTTTGAATTTTTTGTAGACGTTTATTTTCGTTCTGCAATAAATAACCATAAAACGTATTACTGTCATTTAAAATAACAAAGTAAGATTAACAGAACTTGTCAAACAAGGTTTCCTAATTTATATCAAAATTCCACGAAATTAGGTAATTTAAACAAAATTATACTTTATCAGAAATATTACTTATATAATGAAAGTCTGTCATTATTTATCTTTTAGAAAAAAAAATAACTTTAAAAATACTCCAGAAGTATAAACTCTTTTACAAAACTTTTAGAAAACAAAAATGAGCGCCGTTAGGCATCGAATTCTAACAGAAATTTGAGATTTTTTTAATTAGTGAAAAACTATTATTTTATTGGCGGACACAGATTGCTAACTCGTGTGACAGCTGCTCAATATATTGACAGTATTCATTTATAATAATAAGTTGCCAAAACAGGAAATTTAGTTGAATTTTGGCTCTGCTCCCTACATGATATATGATTTCCCGTGAAATGCAAATAAATCGACATGAGCCAGCAAAGAACATAAATAATTTATTGAATATTCGTGATAAATCAATTTCACAGTCTATTAAGTGGTCACTCAACAATTTGAAGGGAGAGTGGCGTGAAAATAGTGCAACGTCAAATTAACGCTCAGTGTCAATCTAATTGAAACCTGTATAAAACAACCTGAACATCAAAGCGTAATTTTGTCTCTAAACATCAATTTGAAAAAAAAAATGTTAATTTAATATATTGGCGTACTTGAATTATCAGTGAATTTATTTTTATTTAAAGTTGTCTTGCGTAAATATTGAGAAAATCTTTTATTAAAAACGACTTTTCATTCATCGGATCAGTTTTACGTACACTTTTTACAATGCACGTTGAGAGTCCATTCCACATGTTGGAACAAAAGGCATTCATCCAATGAACGTACGCACATATAACATGTAAGCATAAAAAGGAAATTCAAACGTGCTGTTCGTGAAAAATGAGCCGAGATAAAAAAATTTACTACCGACCCTATCGTACCTAATTTACTTTCTGATTTATATTCATTGTGTCTATTCATTTTCTGCATGAAGTACCAAGTCGTTTTTAGAATTCCGCAAAATTTCATTGGCTTTTACTTTTTGTCTTCATTATTTAGCTCTGATCTCAGATATTCCATTTCAAATTAAATAACTTCTTGTCAAGTACCAATGTTCACTTCAATTATTCTGTGTAAGATTTAAAACGTGTCATAAAAACTTTGAAATTATCCCAAAGATGTTGAAAATGGTATGACAACAAGGAGAGAAAATGAAATTATACAAAAAAGATAAAATAATAAAAATATTTTGCCTAAAATATGTCCCAATTCAGGTTAACATATACTATTGTTTTAAATAAATTTTCTTTTTATGAGGCTTTTTCGTCACTTTTTTAAACCATTGTAATATTTACTCTATTGTATCCTATTGCATGTTTTTAGCCACGAGACTGCATCAAATTTTCAAAATAAAGTATTGAAAATATACTAATGAATAATCTATAATATTTAAATACTGATTTAGTTATTTTGTTTTCAACTTCAATGAAAAATCGTAGAAATTGCAGAAATATATATTGTCTTGGCTTTATAATAAATTGTAAAACTTCGAATAATATTTTGGTTATTTTGAATGAAAGAGAAATATGTTTTAAACATTTTTCTGAGTTGATTTTCTTTTTGAAATTTGAAAAGCAAATTTTCATATTGTAATTTTGAAGCGAAACCATGACAAAAACAATAGAATAATGTAATTTACTAACTAAGCTGTTCATTTTTATTGAAATATAATCAGGTATATGTAAATTTAAAATTAATTTTTAACCGCATTTGTAATCGTATTTGTTATTAACGCTGTAAATAAATGAATACACCGATTTTTATTACACGATTAGCATTGGAATGTCTAGATTTATTTGTTTGATTATAAAATGTATAGTTTTGATATTATAATGGTCTGTTATAAAAACAAAAATAATAATAAATAATACAAAATAATACAAAATAATGAATAATAAAAGACAATTTAAATAATAAAATTCTATAAATTTTTACTTTTAGACCCTATATTATTATTTTTATTTTTATGACAGAGCATTATAACACCAAAACTGTACATTTTATTTTTCAATCGTCAATACTAACAAACATTTTTTTGTAATAAGGTATTGTTTGATTATGTTTGTAAACTGACAAGAATCGTGAATTTTAGAAAAATTCGACATTTTGGCCACTTTTTTAGATCCGTTATTTTGTTAATACAAGTTTCATTGAAAAACAATTGAGAATTAACTAGGTAAATGTACCAATTTCTGCGAATGTACACATTATTCCATTTTTCGGTTGAAATGCATGATATAGAATTTTTTTTTTCTACAAAATTTCCAGAAATAATTCCAAATTTAAAGATGTTTATTTTTTTCAGAACATCATTTATTTTTTTTGCAAATCAAAATTCGCTGTTCAATTTTGTGTTATTCAGGCGTCAATGGGTTGAAAAGGATTAAATGCTATGGTAATTGATGTTAGCTTTAAAAAATTTGAGTATATTTAATCCACGTTTATAATCTAAATACTAGTTCTCCAGATACATGCTTATTACTTAAAATTACTTAATTCATTACATCAATAAACAATACTAAAGAAGTTATTTCTTTCTTTCAGCTCAATCAAAGTGACTCGAATAGTGTAATCCTGAACAATGTCACAGCGGATCTTGCCGGCAAATACCGATGCGAAGTTTCTGCGGATGCCCCGATATTCTTCACCAGAATGGAATCGACTTATATGCACGTCGTCAGTAAGTAACACCGACATTCCAAACTCGAATCATATATGTGTTTGTATGTGTGTATATAAATTTCGTGACATATAGGTCGCGAAAACGAGAATTCACATATTGAGACGTTAGGTTAGTTCGACGTAGATTTTATTTGCTGGTGAAAGAGCTTTTTGACTCGCGGGGCGTATCAGACGATCGATACTAGCTCGATCGTTGAATTATTTGGAAACGACAGAATAATGTCAATGCCATGTCGATGGATTTTCTTGTCCCGAGTTCGGAAAGTTTGGAAATCCTTTCAACACCCGATCGTATAATCGCCTTCGCGATTAATTTAACTCGTCTCCGGCATTCATCCAGAACACTGCAGACCTGTGCATTTAAAAAAAAAAGAAACTGGTTACAAAAAAAAGCATTTACAGTCGATGCCAAGAATATAAAAATTTGCTTCTATTAATTGGAAATAAGTAATTTCGATGAGATATTTCTGTATTGATTTTCCTATCATCTTACACCGAAACTTTCGTCATCTTGAATTTTGAAAATTTGATTAGATTCTGACTTACCAACCTTCCAAACCCCTGAGCAACAAGTTGTAAACTGAATCGGAACGATTTTCAATTTTTTATTATATCTATAGTCATCTGTATATTCTCAGAAAAAAACTTTCTAAAACTGATATTTAGAATTTTTCATTCATTTAAACATATTTCAAATAAAAAATTAAATTCACAATAATGAGTTAAAAAACTATTGTTCATTCTTTTACGAATTTTTCAAATTTTCTTTAATGTTCATGTTCATTCACGTTCATTATTTGTTTCTTGCAACTTATGATTTATTAAAATACTTGTACAAAACACATTTTTATTTAGTATCGCTATATTAACTATTAATTATTTTTATTCGGTTCCACAGAACTTTCAGAAAATATGTTCCAATCTCGTTCGGGCAGGATTTTAAATATTTGTTGTCATACCAGCACGAAAAGTCCATCTTTCCGCCTGGAAAAGAGGGCGGAAAGTGCCCTATCGCGTCCCGGTCCCATAACGATGGGCGTCACCGGGCGGGAAAATGTTTTTTCCTCTCGCTTAAAATCGGTTGACAGTCTTTCATCGAAAAACGATCTTTCGCGCTGTGATCACTGAATGTGCTTGATAGCTTTGGACCACTTTACACGCCCGCTCTGTTTTTGCCCTAGATACCCAATATACCATTGTTTAAATATGTATTTGCATTTAATTTGATGGTAAATTCTATACATAATTGATCAAATTGTTGTTAAGTTGCCATTACTAATAGCAGACAGATAAAATCTAACTGTTAACTTGTTCTCATTGTTTCTCGTTCAATTAAATCGTTTCCAAAATGTTTGATCGGTCATTCCTGTCCTGGAATTAAATGTATCATTTTTGACATGCCTAAGTTACTCACAGTTCGTTAAACCTTAATGAATTATTTTTCTGCATGCACGATAAGTACTTTTCGGAAGTCATTTACCCGAGCGGATCATTTGTCACGTGTCACGATTCGTGCGTAATTAATGTAGAATTTCGCTTAATAAGTTTCCTGATTGCACATTTCCTTAGATAAAATCTGATGGCACAAAAATGCCGTCTCAGTCCAGCGCGGTGAGACCCCTTTGATTAAATAAAACGTCACACCGATTACACAAGCGCGATTAAATTTAAATAATTGCATGTATAATACGCGTAACTCTGATCCATTTGTGTATTTTTACCCTATCATGCATCCAGGTTGAATTACCGGAGACAAGAGTAAAAGAGAAAGAGAGCGAAAGATGACGATGCAGATTGAAATTCTGAAATAATTAACTCGCCGTCACGCGAAGCACCTTCCGGACCCGAAACACCGGCAATTAATACGTTGCAAGTCATGATAGCAATACTCATTCAACGATGGATGATAAGTGCAATAATTCTTTCGAAAACTAGATTGCGATTATGTATACCAAGTGCCCAAAAGGTACAAAAGAACGATAACGATACATACCGAAAACAGAAATAAATTAAATTAACATTTTTTTTCAATCGATTTATTTCATTATTTTACATTCCTTTTAAATTGACCATGGAAATATGCAATTAACATAGTTAAGAATTATCCAGGAGGTGTCTAAAGTTCTATTAACCTATCAGTCCAATCATGAGACGTCTGATGGGTATTACGTCATTTTTATATCCATCTATCCAAATATGAATAATGAGCATAATCGGATACCCATGCATCTCTGGATGTCCATTACAAGCCTACTTTATGACCTTAAAACATGAAGATGATCTTCATGGGCATATAATGATCATCCAATGTAGATACATACCTAAAAATCATAGGATACATTTCTAGACATCAATTTTTTATTTTAACCAATAGGAACTGTTTTGACCTGCCCTGGTGGAGATTTTAACCTGTGCTAATCATAGCTAAAACAGGTTCAGATTTGAGGCCGCACAATAGGCATGTCGAACTGATCTGGGACGGAATAGAATATCTTGTGAGCCAACAAAAGTATTTAAACAAATAAAGCTTTGTAAAGTTGATGAAAAATAGCCTTCTTGTTTCAAAGTTGATGGTTAACCTTCAAATCCAAGGTCAAAGTTGTAATTTCTTGACAAATTCTTTTCTTGTATTCAAAAATACTCACTCTATCATTTTCGGAAATATACCTCACCTTAATAAATGTTTTTTATTTAAAGGTAAAATACATAAGCAAGAACATTTCTCATCTTTCTTTAAAATTATTCATCTCTTAAAGGTTTTCTTTTCGTATATGTGTGAAATCTCATGGTATTATAGAATAAGATCTACATTATTATCAAGGTTATTTAAAGGTCAAAATACTTAGAAAATGAAAATGACTAATATTTTGCATATAAAATGGTATCCTGCGAAATTGTGTGAATATATTTATAGAAATGAGTGATCCTGCAATATCGTTTCTTTGTACAGGAATGGTAATGGTAAATTCTTAAACTAAACATTCAAAGTTAGCAAACTTAACCTTCAAAATACTGTAAAATTATTCTAGAATATCATGAGACATTCTCTAGGAGTCCACACACCTGTACAAACCCACTGCATTCATCCAAAATTATACTAATAGGTTACAATAAATGCAGACAATATTTTTGTTGTGGCTGGGGAACAAAGTTCCGAAAATCAACATACCGAAAGGCCAAAATTTCGATATAGCACGGCTCCAGAGTAATTTTTTTCACTTTATCTTTGAAAATTTGGCAAAAACAAAGCTAATTAAAATACCTTGGATTCATGCAATATCGAAATTTCAGCCTTTCGGGGTTTTGATTTTCGGAACTTTGTTCCCCGGCCTTTGTTGTTACGGTCACATGAATTTGTTAAAAATTAAAATTGAATGTTAACGATTCGTCCCGATGACATAGATGCCATCAAATCACCCTCGTACGTCATCTTAATCACCAATTTTTACAAAATTATTTTCCATCTGGAAAGTACAATGATATACTGAATTAATAATTACAATAAAAAAAATATATAAAGAGGATCTAAAAATATATAATAATTAAAGATAATAAATACTTACAAAGTTTTGACTAACTTCACTAACTTCAAAGATGTTATGATTATTAAGAAATTTTTTTTAATTTTTCGTTTAGTCTCTCAATTTAAGGAACACTAAAGGTTGTTATGATGTTATCAACGTTAGATTTTTTACAAGATACACTATTATAAATGTAATGTATGCGTTTTTCAATTAACCCATTAACTAATAATTTTGAATAACCATTTTTTATTAGAATATTTGTGAGGATATTTAGATTTTGTTTTTTAAATTGCACATGAGACAGTTAGCCCTGTCTACTGTTACTGCCCTGTCTACCAAACCACAAATTGTACCGATCTTATAGCTCATGGGGTGATACGAACAATAGTGTAAATATCATCCTGACCATGTTGGTTTATGGAACCAGTTAGTAATCAAACTGCCATCAATATTCTTAATAATGGTAATATCTAAGACATTGATAGAAGAATGGTTTTCTAATTCTAATGTGAATTGTAATCTTTTGTCGAATTGAATAAAATCATTTTATAAATTTTTAATTGCTTCTTTTTTATCTGCAGGAATGCACGTTTAATTGTCATCGACATATCTGCAAAAAAATGTTGGATTAAAACTTGATTTGGGTAAAATCAAATCCTCTAAAAATTCTAAGAATAAATTAGATAGAATTGATGAGAGAGGTGATCCCATAGAAAGACTAAAAGTTTGTTTGTAATTTTGATTTTGAAATTGAAAGTACGTAGAATTATAGCATAATGTAAACGATTGTACAACTAATTTTAACGAGATGTTAGTAAACATAGAAACAACTTCTAAAGAACATAACAGATAATTATCAGGTACGACTGTTGATTTAATTTTATTTTTTAAGTCCCAACTATATCAAGCCATATTTGGAATTATTACAAACCATACTTAAAATGTCGGATAAACATTTTGCTAATTTAAATGTTGGTGAGCCAATTGTAAAAAATAATGATTCTCAATGGATTATTTATTTTATGGGCTTTTCGAACTCCATAAGCACGTGAGACCAACGGAGATATTGTCTACATTTATTTTAATTCATTTGAATAACGGTCGAATACTGACCATTTTTGGGCTTTATGGATTATCCTAACAGGGATTGAAATTCCATAAATAACAAGGAAATCTTTGTAATAGATATAATGCTAACATGGTGATAATTCATACGTATTTTTTCGGTACGTCCTAAGTGTATATAACGTAATCTGGGAATCAGTGAAAAAAAATAACTGAATTCAGACACCGTCTCTAAACGATTCGATTCTTGTCGATTTTTCTAATTCGGTCGAAACAATTTGATATACCAAAAAACTAATTTATAGTGTACTTTAGCTTGAATGAATACTAGGAGGCCTCTTGAAGCAATCAACGAATAGGGTATGTGAAAGAAGACGTCGAGCAATGTGATTAAAGTGATAAATGCCATAGTAAATGGAGTGTAACCAGCATAGCTATTTCAGTTGCTAAGAAAATTAAAGCGAATGGCATCCTTGAAATTCGTGTTCCCTGTTATGAGAAGGCTCAGATCATGACGTACACCTGACAATGAATCAAAGTTTTCAGTTTATTTAATTAACAAGTAAAAATTTTTCAGAAATGATTATTTGAAAATGTATTATTACTCTTTTTTAACATTGAATTTGAATTTGAATTTATTTGTACTCTGACAAAAAAGAAATAACTTAAAACAACAAAACATCAACAGCCGAATCATACATTTAATATTGCTCTAAACGCACTCAATCAAACCTTAAATAAGACATCTAAAAAAGAATGAATTTATTAAATCAATTGCAAAAAGTATTCTTGAGAAGAGCTGTTACATAATTTCAAAATATAATTCACGTATTTGGCATATAACAATAATGAAACATATATGAGAATAAGATTAATATACATAATTTTATTTGGGTTTCATGAAAATACTTGACATAGAACAAAATAAATAATAACGGAAACATCGAAAACGATTTTATAAAGTAATCAAAACTGTTAATATGCGCTTTTAAAATTCAAATTTACGAGAAAGTTATTTTACGTTTTTAATTTTAAATTTATAAACAACAAGTAAATACAATAAATTCTTTTCAGTCACGATAATTTTCCCTTGATTGTACTATAAGTTCAATTAAAATGTTTAAATTAATAAAAGTTTTAATAATGTTTTGTTTTTTGTTCACTCTTACTGAAAATATGAGCACACATTTCTATTTTTTTTTAATAATCCTGGTTTTTATACATCCTGACTATTTTAAAATATAATTTCAAGACTGACGAAATTAATAGTTAAGATTGACCATTAAATTATTTATTTTTTAGAAAAGTGTTAAAAAAGTTTGAAAAGTATCTTGTTAAATTCATTCATTATTATATTCTTATTTTTCATTATATGAATTATTTTGTCATGAATAATTGTATTTAAATTCTGAAGAGGGTTAAAATTATATGTTGAAACATCAGTATTTATTTCCATTAATGCATTACTCAATTTTTTAGAAAAACAAAAAAAGTACATAAGAATCTTTCACTTAACCCGTTAAATCCTGAAGTTGCAAATTTTTTAGTTGATTGACCAGAAAATAAGATTAATATTGACTCTTAAGGGATCAACGATGTAATTTTTAAGTATGCTCTTTCAATTGGTGTGGTAAAGATTACATTTAAATTCCTTCAAAAATCAATATAGCCCACTTTAAATAAAAAATTAATTACATTTCGTTTGTTTGTCTTTTGTAAATTCTTTTTCGCATCAATAAATAGCATCCATTTTTTATTTAAAACTCTCCATATCAGTTATTGAAACAATTTAAATGCAATTTTTACTATACTGTTAAAAATATTGACGTCAAAATTAATATATATGTAAATGAAGTCACTTGCATATACAAGTATATTAAATTTAATATACATGGTTATTTTAAACTAATATACGCGTATAAAGTCAACGTAAAGGTTAGCATGAATCAAATATGTTAATACATTTTTTCATAAAGTAGAGTAACTAAAATGATTTGTAATTCTTATCAATATTTGTTACACTTACTATTATTTGTTTTTGTCGATGTACATTTAATATTTGTATAATAATTTGCACAAGTATTTTAAAGCAGGCTAATTTTTGAGCTGCAGAAACTTCATTAGTAAAAGGTTTTAGATTAAAAATATTGTATCGATGATAAAACTTAAAACAACTCTTTACATCCAAAATCTTCTATCGATGGTAAAATTCTTGTCGACAGCAGTTTCTAAATTTCAAATCTTGTCCAAATCCAAAGTCTGGCGATGATGAAAATTTTGTTGAAAGATAGTTTTACAACTAAAATCTTGTACCGGTAGAAAATCTGTCACTAAAAGAAAGTTTTGAACCAAAAATCTTGTATGTCGTTGAAAGAAGATTTCAGATCTAAAATTTCTTGTCGATAATAGAACTCTAACCTGAGGGCAGTTTCTAACCTGAAATTTTGATGAGTGGTTTGTCTTTTTTTATTATTAAGTAAAGTATTAAGTACAAAAGTTATTTGTACAATTGAGAGGAAATCAAACCTAACTTCACTATCGCAATTACCCAAGATGACCCTACCTTACCGACACTCGAGTGCAATACATGTATATTAAATCTTTAATATTTGAGTATATTAATTTAAAATTAAGACACCGTATATTAAGATTAATTTGCTTGTGCATATTAAAAATGTATTAAATTTAAGAACATTTTTAACAGTGTATGCCATATCGAAAGATCATACTCGACAGTAATAAGATATTTTAATTTCATTTCCTGTTGAGAAAGTTTGAAAATCAATTAAGAAATATACACCTCCAGGATTAATGAGCTAAAGAAAAAAACGAGAGAAGAAACACTTACATAATTTTATTATATAAAAGTATTCTTTCAAAGTGCTCTTATTTTCGAGAGTAAAGTTTGACTTAACGTCTAATTTGGAAACTTGAATGTTCAATGAATCCAGACCACAAGATATTTTATCACTCCCTCTTTTATTAAAGCTGCTAAAAAATGGGAAAATCGCGTTCACTTGACACTTTGACCTCGATTACTTTTCAATACTATCGGTGCGTCAGTTGAATTCCACTGTATAAACTCTACAGCATCATCCTGGACTTATAAAGTCAACAAGAAATATCAAATCGTTTTTGTAGAATTTCTCAAATAAAATTGTCGTGTTCCATATTTCAGTTTTTCAATATTTACCGCCACCCGCAGATGATAATAACGTAAGCTCCCCTTGTTTGCTGATTTGAAGCTGGAAATCCAAACACGATAATCGGAATAGTAAATTGACCCCGGATTTGAAGCTACAGGGATTTGTAATGTTACGCACGTATGATGATTGTCACTAACTTAAATGGTGGTTTTATTAAAGCTTAATCGCGAGAACGTTTACACAACGTGTAATAAGCGATCGAGTCGCAAACAGAATGTACGATAACCGTGCCGCAATGAATACGAAAATACGATTTTAAATTCAATTATTGGAGTGCAGAAATGAATGTCCAAACAGAATTTATCCGAGAATATACGTTACTTTCATAGATGGTAAAATATTGAAATTTAATTTGCAAAAAGAACGTAAATCGCATATATTTAAAGCTTCTGTCATCGGATATTGCGGTAATCAGATACTGCGAATGAAAATAATGAAATTGTATCGATTATTCATTATAACATCTTCGTGGATTTTTTTTAGTTTGTATATTTAAATCAAATAAAAGTACGATCTGGCAAATTCAAACGGAAATTCCCCCTCGCGGCGTTACACTGCGTTTCGGCATCTTATATGCCCTCAAACGGCGAAACTACCGGAAGCCTGAAGGAGTTTTGGCAAAGGAATTTCTGTTTTTGAATGCGTGAGTAAATTCTGCGCCACTTATGTCACCTTCCGTTTGCGTTGATCTTAAAACCCTGATATACGCGATCCTTTTATTTAATGTAAGAGCGGCGTTATCGTTTCTGTATTATCAAGCCTTGGCGCATACTCTATGTACATTAGTCTTCCTCGACGTCTGGAACTTAACGGCATCCCAAATTACGGATGCAAAGTCTGTAACTACGTTTACTCGCTTTTTTATGTCGACGCGAATATCTGATTAAAAAGAATTAATTAGAAAAGCAATTTCGTTTACATTTTATATAAATATTGTATATTAAATCTGTTTAAACTTTTCAAGGGCGGTAGAATAGTAATTTTAATAAAAATGACTATCTACTGCCTAAATTAAAGGGAAAACTATTGAAAGTAGTCAAATGAATCATCGTCGCCAATTTGAGGTTATGCCACCAGAACACCAGAAATGTACAGTCCAAATTACGAAACGGGAGAGTAATTTTTACTATTTTGCATATCATATACATTAACTCTTAACACCCATACTTTTTCAAAATTTTGAAAAATTCGTCGAAACTGTAGTGCCTTTTACTATAAACAATAATTTCAAAAACAGACAGCGATATTTTATGTAGTATACCCAAGACTATCTAGACATAATTTTCTCTTAAATTTACATAAATTATTGACTTCGTTAGATTAATTAATATTTCGGGGCCAGAATCTTCATCATAGGCGGCAATTAAGGGGTTAAGGGTGTTCTAACGTGCTCGGCTAATAAAAGAGGCATTTTCACTAAAAACCGGAAATAAAAACCGCCTGAATCGATTTTTCAAAATTTGGGCTTTATAAGGGCAATTTTAATTACTATAAACGGTATCTTACAAAATGCCAAAGAAATTAATTGAGAACTGACCGAGAATAAAAACTGTCCTTATTTCCGAAAATACTCGGTCAGTTCCCTCCAGAACCCCCCAAAACCCCCTTAAAGCCCATACGTGGATTGTTTACGTTCAGAATTTGATTAGAGTTGTAAAAATGCTTCGAAAAAATATGAAAAAATTCATGGACCTTCGCTAATCCTTTATTTCGATAAAAATGACTTTGTTATATTGGTTTTAACTAAGAAATGGAGGTAGTTACACTCACGAATGGGGTTTATGAGTAGTCGACCAGAAGTTATTTTTAGAAATTTCTTCAAAATTTAAAAATCTCTATTTTTTTTAGAAAATGTTATATTAAATATTTAAAAATTATTTTATACTTATACTCTACAATAATTTATAAAAATGCTTATTTTAATAAGAAAGCTTCTTCGAAATACTACAGAAAAGCTGTAATGATTTCATTTTTTTTGCCTGCAACACATTATTCTTTATTACTTGATCATTCCGGAAACTGGCTTAACCAGCTGATAATGACATGTCGACACAATTATAATTACCGAATAGAGAAAACAATTGGCATTAACAAAGAATATATTATTTGAAAACCACCAGAGAACAAATCAAATAACAGATTTCTTGGAGATTAAGAGCATTCAACATTCAAATCAAAATAACAACGTTGAGATTTATGAAAGCATTTTAAAGAAGATATTTTATACTTTCACGTGCCTTTTGTGTCGTTAAGCTGCGACACCTGATGCACGTCACATGCCGACGCAGACTATAACCATTGTTTTTTAATTGTGTCAGCATTCCTTTGTTATCAACCAGTTAAAAAAAGGCCTTGCGCTTAATTACAATAAAAAATTCGAACCGAAATGCCTCCCCTTACATTAAATAAATTAGATTAGAGAAGAAGTTCATTTTCAAGCAATTATTCAGAACAGTTGTAATTAGAATGGCAAGTTAAATTACAGTGAAGTTCATTTTAAATGAAAAAGTTTAATTGCAGTAATGCAAATACTTATTGTTAGATAATATTAATTTATGTTTGGATGTAAATTCAACATTTTAAATGGATTTATTAGATCTTGTCTATCATTGCCAGTTCTCATTAATTTATTAGTAAGAGTTATAATAGTACACTTGTTTTGTACACCAACTATAATTTAGCGAGTTGTTTTCGACGTCCTTTCAAGTTTAAGTGTTTCCTTTATAGATATAATGCAGCATTCATTGAATAACAATATATCAATATAGTTTAAAAATACAACACATTATACGTCACGATTCTTTCCGAAAGAACTTTTGTCAGAAAACGACGAATGACGCAGCGAACCGAACAATTTTCTTTTCCAAAAGAATTCCGAACAAACGATGCAACGCAGCGTTTCGGAAAAAGACGTTTCAAACAAACGGTATTTCGACTGATTTTATCATTTCGGAAAAATTCTATATTTTAATTTTTCAATTTTTTAAAGAATCAAATTTACTTTTAAGATTGTTCTTTTAGTGTTTGTTTTCTTTTATTTCGATTGTGAAATTAAAAAATGTATTCTGTTATTATTTATTTATTTTAAGTTATCTCGCATAAGTATAGATAAACTTTCTGAAAATACTTTTTTTTGTACTTTTTAAATATTTGTTAACATTTGTTAGTTTGTTCTAGTTTAGTTTGTTTGATGAAGTTTTTTCTATTGATAAATATTTTCTATTTTATTTGTATCGTATTGGTCCTTGTTCTATATTTTTCTATTACTTCATGATTCTTTTAACTGCATTTATGTTGCTGATTACTGTAGGGGTAAAAAGAGCAATATTTTTATTTACATTTGAATAAATTGAATTCGAGGGTGGTCGAATCTATTTTCTTACATCACATGTATTGGACCCCCAGGAGCCTCAGAATAGCAAATTTTAAGTAAACCTCTTTAATTCGTTACAGTTTATAAGCACGATATTTTGATGAAAGTATTTTGAAATATCAAGGTTTGATATGAAATTATTAAATAGGGAATTTGAAAGGCATTAAACGCTTTTTCACAAATTTTTTAACAAATTTCATGAAATTTCTGGTCCGAATACATGAGTTCTGTACTGATTGTTAAAACGGATTCATAAGAATGGTATACCCATTTAAAAAATTATCTCACTGATGCAATCTCCATCATACAATCTTACAGATTCCTCACAAACATTTTAAAAAAATATTATGGGAAACAATAGGAATAATATGACCCCTCCACAGATCAATATAACTTTTTGTTTTTGTATGTCTGTTTTACATTGATAACACTGTTTGTTAAATTCAATGAAGACTTCTTAACATTTAACAAACGAAATTGTGGTATTTGGTATTTGTTTTTAGTAAGTGTTTGTTAACCCATTAACGCCTGAATTGACCTTTTTTTTATTTCGATTTCAAACAAGTATTTTGTATCAAAATCAAAGTTGAAACAAATTAAAAAGCGGCTTAATATACCGAGGTTAAAATTGAGTTACATCCAAGAGGAATTCTAATCTGGAGTCAAGTTTGAACAAAATCGCAAAACAAAATGTAGAAATATTTAGACTGATGAATTTTTTTAGAGCATTCAGAATATTGAGATTCTATTGAAACTATGGACAAAGGTGGATATACTAGTTTAATTTCAAGAACAAATTTTACTTTTATACCTTACTTCATTGGAAACAACCTTAAAATGTGGTCAGAGTGAACATTTCTTTTGAAAATGTTCTGCATGCTGCAAATAAAAAACAGAGCTTCATTAAAAAACTTCTAAAAACGAAAAGTTTTTGAAAATCGTCGAGGAATATACTGAAAAATTTTCCATTATTTTAAACCATATATAGAAATGTTTGAAATTTATCGAAAATTTCTGGAAAATTATTTTTTATGAATTCTAAGCATTTTTTGTTCTATCTGCTACAGTTTTTCAAATTTTCGAAAACAACTGGCGACATACAAAAAATGTTCAATGAATTCATTAAAGAATATAACAAATTTTGTTCCAGAGTTTTTTAACAATTTTTAAGAATTTATGTTTTAGGTACAAAATTTCTGAAAATATCATTTAAAATATCTGAAAAAATTCCACTATATTCCTCTATGATTTCTAAGAACTTTTTACTCTTAGCATTTTTGTAAAGAATATCTTTTTTTTTTAGTTACAGCATCCAGAAATTGTTCAAAAGAAATGAACGTTAAGGACGACATTTTGAGGTTTTTCTAATGAAGTAGAGCGTAAAAGTGAATTTCTTTTTAAATTCAAGTATTTTGCCCATAGTGCCAATAGAACTTCAACATTCCAGCAGCTGGAAAAAAATTCATAAGTCTGAATATTTCTACATTTTTTGGCAACTTTGTTCAAACATGACTCCATATTAGAATTCTTCTTGGGTGTAACTCAATTTTGACCTGGGAATCTTGAAGAGGTTTTTAGATTTTTTCAACCTTGATTTTGGTACGAAATACTTGATTGAAATTGAAGTAAAAAAAGTCCTTTCAGGCATTAAACAAGACTTCTTTACTTGAAACTGAGGTTTATTAATTTAAAGGAATTATTGCTTTCACTACACAAAATATTTCTTAACCGACTACATACGTTTATGAACTACTAAGATTACTATTATTACTGCTATTACTAATTACAAATAAGGGCTTTTTATGCAAAAGATAATTCGGGTATTATTTTATAATATATTAAGGTCTTGTAATGAGAAAACTACGATAGAATTGAATGAATTTCATCTAGATCCATGTAGATTTTATGATTTTCGAAAAATTAGTCCGCCAGCTTAAGTTGTACATTACTTTTCTTGAAATTTAAACATCAGAATCGTTATTAGCGACAAAAAACACATATCAATTTTTATGAAAATTTAATGATTTTTTAAAAATTAGTCCACCATATTGGATTCGCCATTTTGGATTCAGAAATTTAAATATCAGATTCGCAACCCGCGGTCTCAAACGATCTTCATTTAATACAAAGTTTCACGATTATGCCATGAAATCAATAAATTTTCAAAATGAACCAACGTAGTTTATACATGACAAACTCTACACCTTAAACTTTCATTTAAAAATTACTTGAAGGTATAGTATATTATGTAACATGGAACTACAACGGTACTCGTCTGCGCCTCGTACCGAGAACACCATGCCCTGACCAGAATTGTTTTTGTTCCACGTTGCATACGATATTTTATGTAACAGGAGTATGTGCATAACGTGTTTTGAGTGCTTTATGGTATACGGACGATAAAGTAAGGTTATATGCCTATGCGCATAGATATATACAGTAGGGTCTCCCTTATTGCATACTGCAGATTTTTCAAAATGGCGGCGGTCTCCCTTATTCTCTACTTCCCCTTTACCCTCACTCTTAGTGGTCGATAGTCGACAACGGTTCGAGATTCGCTCAGCTGCGAAGGTTAGGTTAGGACGCAATGGAGGAGGGAAGCCGACCGAAGGGGAATATATGCAATAAGAGATCCTAAATCCAGAGAATAAGAGATCTGTAGAGAATAGGGGAGGATTCAATAAGGGAGACCCTACTGTAATGTGTACATTATCGTCCTCGGACTATAAAGTAGCCGCCCATCCATAATAACTGATTTCAGGTCCTTAAAACATGCATAAATGCCGGTTAAACCGTACTGCTGTTACATAAAATTAATTTGGTGAAATGCTATGGTCAAAAGTGTTTGGACGAACATAAAAGATAAAAATGCGACATAGACGACAATTAAAGAAAAAATGTCCTGGCGAATCGTGTCAGAAATGTATAAATAAAATGGATACCTAAAATAAATTAATACTTTTTTTGGGGTTCCAAATCATAAAATAAATACCTTAAAACCAATATCAGAACTAAATTAAACCGTCGCGAAGTATCCTCTACGGATTGAAAAAAGTCGCGAAAAGGGAAAACTCCGCACCGGAAGTGACCCGCGCAGCGCACTCCTAACCTCTGTCGTCGGTTCAATTCCATTCCGTTCCGCATTTCTTTAGGAATGACGCCCGAGGGCGCAGAAGATAACTCGAAAAGGCCGCATTCCGGACGGAGATACCCGGAAAAGGAATTCGCTTCTCTCCGGAACGACGAACTCGCACGCAGCTCTTCCTTCTGCAAAGGTGCGAAATCACGGGGGAAGATCGCTGAGTCAGTGGCTCATCATTTTTCTCCGTCCCGAATCCTTATTTTCTCCTTTTCATTCGCCAGTGCCTTCTCATTACTTTTCGATGATGGGCCCCCGGGTCGTCCGCGGACGATTCGAAATCGATACGGTGACCTTTCTTTTCACGACGCTCAACAATGCCTAGGAATCCCGGGGGATGCTGTTGCTGATTGATTCGAGACGAATCGGCGATCGGCTTTTTTGCCGACCGACATCGCGAAATTCCACAACGCGACGACGACACGCCTTCCGTAATCCTGAACGACCCTCGATGAACGCCTCTTGATATGTGAACTCCCAAACCATTTTTTTGGACCTTCTTCAAGGTACCGTTTGTCCATCCGTCACGTGCTCTTATGCTTCGCCTTTTTTTTTAGCTTTGTTTGAGCGAGCCGATGTGAACCGTTAGATTTTTATATTGTATCCTTCGTTAAATCAGGAATTTCAGGCTTGAAAAATTGGGGACATTGTACGGAAGCTGTCATAGATAAAATGGAAGGTCATAGGTAACAATGTTACCATGTGGACTAAACAAGTTTTGTTGATTTTAAAAATCTGACTAATATTTTCTGCTTTGTTGGTGTTTCAATTATTGGATTTACATTTCTGTTGCAATGTGTTGGATGACTTGTCAATAGGACAACTACCTCACTACCTATTAAATCCTGATCGGACGATTATTTCTAAGGAACAGAGCTAGAAATCGAGTTAACAAACATCCAAACCGATGTCATGTGACATATTTTGATTTTACCAAAGCTGACTGAAAATAATATTGAACTCAATCTAAAATAAGTTATAAAGGAAATTTTCAATTTTGGTCCTCATTATAGACCCACCAAAAAATAACTTTCAAGCATTTCAGCAAAAAGTAGGGGACAGTGGGAAAAACTGTGACACGGGGCACACTGTTCCACTCAATATTTCTCGAAATCTGGGCACTGCAAAAATTCAATATTTTTGTATAATATTAAAGTTATTATGCCAATCAAATAGACGTGAAAATAATGAGATTCGTAAGGGTGCTGATGAGTAATAGATAAATATGAGTTTCGAGGTATCTAAAGTAACCTTTTTGTCTCAATTTCCTTTTGTTATAAATTTACATATATTTCTTCGGTTTCTTTAGTAAGGGATCAACTGTATACAGTAGTCCCCGTCCTAACGCATATGTTTCGTTCCATAAAAAATGGCCGCCCCGTCCAAATGCAAATCCTCCCTCAACCCCCACTACAGCAAATGTCTCTTTACATTTATCACACTGAGCATGCGCGTAGATGTCTCACTAGCAACGCTAGCAACTAAGAATCATGTTGTGGGGAGAGGAACGAAGGAGAACTTATGCATTTAGATGGGAAAGAAATATGCGTTTGGACGGGCATATGCGCTAGGACGGGATGCGTTAGGAGGGGACCACTGTAATAGAATAATCAAAGATCATCATGTGGGTAAAATTCAGAAACACGATGTGTTGGGATAACGCCTTCATATAAAAAAAATAACTTTTCATAACACGATTTTAGGTTCTTTTGACGTTTTTTTCCTTTGTAAGACATCATAACAGAGGACCAAACAAATTGAAAATGATAACTGTTTAAGCATTTTTTACCGGATCCTATTGAAAATGTTCACGAGGGATTTGTTGGGGTCTCCGACTGCGAATGTGATGTCGATAACAAAAAATCAAATTTGAGCAAATGACCTTAAGTACTCTTAAAAACGCATTTTCAATGGTCCAGTAGCCTACGAAGTGTGAACATGTTACTGCCATTTTGAAAATGAATCCACCTTCATGTAACTACTACTCTGAAAATTATTCTTTTAATTCGTGCAAATTTTAAATGCGAAGCTTTCCCTGCGAATCACGGTAGTTTGGTGAACTTTCAGAACTCAATAAAACCCACCACGTAAAAGTTCCAAATCCAGTGAAAAAAATTATGGTTCTCATTTTGAAACTCTTTAACGTTCAAATAACCTTTAAATCATTAATACTTTCTAAATTATATCTAGTTTTATCTAAAACATTTGCTCTATCAACTTTCTCTTCGAGGTTTCCCACTGTACACTAATTTGATCCATAGAACATCTACTGAAGTATTCTTTTACTTTCTTTCTCAAGTGAAGTGAATTTTAAGAAACTATTCGTTCGAATGCAAAATCTTCAGAATCCAAATTTAATAATGTCTTTTATTTCACAAGATCATGGAGAGTTTTACTTTGCAAAATTGCATGAAGTGGTAGCGGATATTCACACCCTGGATGGTTCTGATAATAAACCTTCAGTTATAGAGGTCACCTAGTAATACAGTTAGTATAGCTCTTTGCATATAGAAAGTCGTGTTCTGGGTGACATGTAACAAAGAATCTATTTAAAGTCACACTTTTTTTTCAATTTTTCAGAAGCGAATTGTGTTTCTTTTCATGAGACAACAAAGTGACTTGGCAACTTTCTTTTTCAAATAGCATTACAGAAGCAAGACGTTCGTAACATCTTTATTACTTAACTCTTGAACACAAAAATGTGCAGCATTTGTACACAAAATTCAAATTGATAGTATCGAGAAAATAAAAAAATAAAAAATCATACTTGATTTGGAATACAAGTACTGAAAAAACTGAATCAATTAATTAAAAAAATAGCAAATATACAAACATACAAATAATTTTTTAACTTGACACTGGTATTTCCAGTTTATTATTTTATAACCACACGAAATGGTTCAAATAACTATGTTAATTCCTTTAATCAACTATTTAAATTAGTTACATGCTCCGTCCCGTTTAAATAATTAAAATAGCAATCACGACTATTTTAAATAATATAAATAACTAGAAATATAATCAACTTTCCTTTTTTTTGTTAACACATAACTTAAGTCCAAACATTGAAAAAAAAACTGAATTGTTGGATACTATGTCAGTTCTTTGACTTCATGAACTAACAACATTTTATTCCATTATGGCTAGTACCGATTTTTTGCATCGATATCTTTTTCTCAAACATTGAATGATAATGACAACTTCGAAGTTTCTAATTTTTATATATAATTCATTATACCTAGTTTAAACATTTTAGAACATGTTTCTAAAATGTCTTTAATACTTATTTCTATGTCAACGTTTCTTCTCGACAAAATTTAACACGAGATTATTGAACCTCTGATGGGCGTCTCTACCTTTATTTACCGATAAGGTCATATTTACAGATCGGTAGCAATCAATTTTGTGCTGTATATATTCTATCGTGATCACATTCAGTAACTTCGAACAGGATAAGTTCGTCTTTATTTCACAATAAGGTTATTCAGTCTACTAGAAAATAGTCAATATGAAATATAATTTTTGAAACTAGTTTGTTCAATAACGGAAATATCTTAACATACTAAAATTGTTACCTAAAAATAGTTGAACTGACTGCACGACTTATATAAGAGATCAAAAAAGATTGGGAATTTAACCAGTTTTATAGTTACCAATTAAAAAAATTAAAATAATTTGTTCAGCCATTGTTTGTTTGTTGTTTTTAGAAACCAGTTTAGTGTTTTAGCTATTTGTCAGATAGTTAAATCAACTATTCCCTTTTTCCTTGTGCGAAATTACTAAAAGGACCTTTATGCGCTCAGTTACGAGATTTTTAATGATTGATCCTTTAAGGAAAGATATTTTTGTTACGAATTTCGCCGCTGTATTGGAAAACTTTATGGCCAAAGCGAAAAAAACGTACACGTACGTGTCTAAGTTTGCTCTTTCAGATCCTGTGAATGAAATTGTTCCAACATTAGTTTCCAAAAAATATAGGTGTTTTTTCCGAACAATAATAAATCCGCACTTATCATTTTACTATTTGTGGTTATTGAATTTGACTTGCCATATAACAAAAATATTCTGACTAAAATATTTATGCAAAAGATATGTTAACAATTGTTAATGATTAATGTTTTTAAAATATTCCCTATATTAGACTCGCATATTTTGAATTTTAAATATCTTTAATTGAAAATTCGTTATTATTGGAAATGCAATCCGTCATTTTAAATTTTGACAATTTTGAATTTTTTTCATATTTGTAATCTATGCCCCAAGAAAAACAAACATGGAGCAAATGAGCTGTTGCCTATTTCAAAACTTCAAATCGGATGGCTAACGAAGAAATAATATTCGTAAGCAGCTATTTGGGCGCCATTTATATATCGCCATCACACAATTTTGAAAAACGCCAAGCACAATATTAAAACTGAACTTTGAATGCGATATTTTGTTATCTCGTATATCCTGCATCGCAGTTTCCGCATATAAAATTGCAAGGTTTATGAAAAAAATTCTTTAAAAATCCCTGATATTTTGGCAAAAAATACAGCCGCATCTTATTGAGAAATAGTTTTGCGCCAAATCTGTTGGCAGAATCTGAAAGAGCAGTCGTTGATACGTAGGAAATATTACGTAAGTTTTTTTCTTGATAATAACATTCTCCAATACAGCATCGAATAAATAATCACCGAATAAATCGAAGTCTTACATTCATCATCTTTAATTGTATAGCTCTGACTACAGAATTTTAAACAGCAATCAATCACCAACAATCATAAATTGATAGAGCCACCTGAAGCGTAGCAGTCTATAGCTAAAACGTAAAAAATATATTATAAATAATATAATAATATAAAATGAAGAGTTAGTTAATTTCGAAACGGGCATTTTCAGACGAAATGGCTTAATAGGATAAAAAATAACTGAAAATACTGCGACTGAGTGCAAAAAGGTCCTTTTCATAATTGTACGTGTATCATGGTACTTCTTCCATAGCAGACCATATGCAAAGTATTTCTGTGTACTAATCCCTGCTCTCTACTTAATTGCAAAGAATGAAAACACTGCCACTTTTGCAAAAGTTTATATTTTTGCTTTAACAAAAATTGCATTTCAACAAATTGTTGAGAACAAATACTAACAGTAATGTGACTCAAGCAAACTAGGTTTGGAGTAATAAAAACCTATTTCAAACGAGCATTGATAGGATAAATTGCGAACAAAACTAGTTGAGTATTCGAACTGGGTTCAAACATCTGGCGTTTTATTATTGGTAGAAATTTTAGTATAACACAAAAGAGCAGAAAACTTCATTTCTATCGTCGTTATGAAATTTCATTTTGTAAGCTGAAATCTGTTTCATCGTTTTTTACATAAGAAGAAAAAACTCACCGTTACGAAAAGATGTCATGAATTTTGAAATCGATTATTTTATAAAGTATTTAAATATTACGTATTCCTGCAAAAAAAAAGTTAATATAATTTACTTAATCGAGACTAATTCATTTACTTTATCAACTCCTGATGCTGACAACTTGGGATCGTCTAATTGCATATTTATGTGCGGGAACCAGTTGTGGTGTTCTACTGTTCTAATTGTAATGGAATCATTTGTGCTTACACTAATGAGAGTCGGGTTTGCTTTTCTTCAATTAGTATCAGGGAAAATATAAACACCATAACAAATATTGTATAATTATGCGTGCTGATTGTTAAAATCTTCTAAAAACGTTGTAAAATGTAATACTACAAATTTCCTGCATGTTGTTTCTTAAAGGCGATATTTTTCAATATATAATTAAAATTGTTTCCTTCAAATTGAAAAAATTTAACATTTTTTCATAGACATGCAAAGATGGATGTATTTCCTGATATTCACTTTTATGAAGCATGAAATGTCATAATAACAGGTAATAATGCGATCATCATTGTCATGATGCATTTAATTTTTAGGTTATAAAACGATCATTGATACATCGCAAGTGTACATGGTCATTTCCAATTTCAAACATACGCAATGATAGTGAAACATCGCAAATTGAGTGAAAATCGGACGAAAAATCCGTAAAAATCCATTGTACATAACAAATTTGAGGTTATGAATAAATCATCATGAGTTTAATGGAATAGGCTGTAAAACAAACTTTATTAGTACAATAAAAATTGTTGTTATTATTATAATTAGAAATTTTCATCCGTCACATGATCAAATAATCGATATTTCTGCGAGAAAATATAAAATTACTTGCAGATCCATTTTGTTTTTTTTTTCTTTGCCAAATTACCAAGAATGCATTCACTATCGCGAGTTGAGGTGAAAAAAATATTGAAATGATGAATTAAGTTAAAATGATTTAAAACAATATCTTTCTCAAAGGGCGTTGGATGTCCCAGCTTCAGGTACAGTAGTCCTTCCCTTATTCTAATTTTCCCCTCTCCCCCACTACTCAGATTTGTAGTCTCACTTTTGTCTCTTTTTCTTTTGTTGCGCATGCGGCGTTATTTGTATTTAGAAAATCCGCGCGTCAACACACGTGAGTGGGGAGAAGGCATGAGGGGAAATATTAGAATAGGAGAAGAGAAAAAATTAGAATAAGGGAAATTAGAATAAGGGAAGGAGTACTGTACTTGGAAATTTGAGATGTTGGAATTTGAACATCTACGAAGGACAATTTCCAAAAATTTGACCCAGACCCATTTCCTTCTGAATTCCTGGGAAATCCTTGAAAATGTGCAGACAGACGACAAATACACCCCTGCAATTAATGAAGGATGTCTCGCCGTCTCGTCTCATGGATATAAAAATCAGGAGTTTGGGTGCCGACTTCACACGTCAGACGTCTGCAGGTCCTAATCAACACACACGCAAGGTTCTTTTTCCGCGTTCCCGCCGATGCTCCGGCTCCCTTTTTTTTTATTTCGTTTTATCCCTCGCAAATCTGCCCAGGTGAAAGAAGGCTCAGCATTGTCACCGTAATCGCGTCCAATTAAAACGCAGTTGCCCGTAGGCGAGAGCGGGGCTACAAGGTTCCCACCGACGCGATCTCTCGGAGCGACGACCTACAATCTTTCTCCCCCTCTTCCTCTCAATCCCTATACCTCTCTCTAGATCCTCAATATCTCCATCTTCTTCTTCCTCACCATATCTTCCTCAACCACTCGACGTGGTAAAAATTCGAGCGTATGATTTATAGAATAATTCGGTACGTAAACCACAGATGATTTGTCACTAACAATCCAGGACGTGCTGATCGCTACCGCCAATTTTCCACTTTGATCATTTTTCATGATTTCAGCTTCGTCGATTAACCCTGTTTTCAAGGTTGGCGAAAATCCCGTTGAATTTCTGATCCCGAATCTCTCGTCCGTTATACGCACCTGCGAGTCGACTAATCTTAAGTGTTCCCACATTTCAATTATAAATTATGCTGGTCAAGAAAAGCTGACCTTTAGACCATCAGGAAAGATACGTATACCATCTTTCGTCGTATATTTGGATTTAAAAGAAGTTTTGACGTTTTATCAACTTTTCGTGTATTGTCAAGTTTTTAACTATTATCATTTATTTCTGCTTTCATCGCCGTTTAACCGATTAAGTTGTAGAGGTTCACGTTTTTTATTGATGTCAAGTTTCATTCTCAACAGCGCGAAAAAAGGGTTTCGAGGGCACAGGTTTTAAGTACCCTTAAGTAATTATAATGGAGCTAAATAATAGTATTTACGTTCATTGTACTGAACAAGTAAATTTTGATTGCATTTTTTATTTTTTTCCAACATTTGCACCCCTTCAAATCCCGATGTATCGAATCTCTTAAATGTTCGGCTTCATTTTGTTCATAAATCAGTAATGAACAAACAAATTTGCAAAAATCTCTGAACTGTTCAGACGAGTTTCTAACTTCAGGGATGTTGAACGAAATGCAATTAATATCTTTTCGTTCAGCATAAGGGGTCATAATTAAACTGCAATGAAGTGTTGGCAAGGAATCATTTATTTTCGACAGATATAAAAATATGGCCAAGATTGGTATTCTTAATCTAGCTCTAACGTACAACTACAGTCGGTAATAAATATACAGGCACAACGTTTAGTATTTCATAAAGATGTTAGCACTCTGATTACAGATCTGATGATAATGTCACCTGTATTATTTGCGAAAACTTACATCGATGGAAGTCAGGATAGTTTTAATACAATATAAATAAATACGCTTAATATTAAGTTAAACTGAATGTATAGATTAAAAATATAACAATTAACGGTAGTTATTTTTTACGATGTATAATCTGGCCTAAAATATATTGCAAAATCTTTAAATATTTCAGATTTTCAAGTATTTATCAATGTTTATGCATTTGACAAAAATCATCTCGATTCTTTACAAAAATTTATCCGAAAATAGCACAAGATGACATTTTCGCTGATTTCAATATTTACATCGCGTAGAGCACGCCCGAAAGCAGCTAGAAACGGTAACATCGGAAAAAAAACTAACGATGATTTCACTTAAATTTGAGAGTCCAAAGTCGCTGTTCAGTTTTGTGCTCCGGAGTTAATGAGTCAAAAAATCTTTCGCAGCTATTTTTTCATAATGATATATAAGTTTGGCTTATTTTACCAAGGAATTGTAGAAGAACTATTCATTTTAATGCACTGCAATGAGTATCTAGAAGTATTTTTATATAAACGACTAACAGTTGTTAGATTCTCAATTCCCAAAGTATTGAGAATCGTTAACTTTAATTTCGTAGCTCTACTTAAACACTTAATAAGCTTATGTCACTTTTTCCGTGGGGAAAATGAATAAATATTGACTTGAAACTGACCTAGTATACCTTTTTCGAGCATGTCAAATAATCATTTAACCTTTTTCTAAAACTAAAATGACGGCTTTTAACCAGCAAAACAATCAACATTTCAAATTTTTTAATATTGTTCATATTAATCGTGTAATGGAAATTATTCCAGGTTTCAAAAAAAATTCATAAAATTATCCAAAATTATAAGAGGAATTTTATTTATCGTCTAAAAGTACCATAACCTCAAATGTCAGTATGGTCACGTATGACATATATGTATATTGATAAAAACGATAGGACCCATATCAACACGATATCGAAATTTTCTAAGAAATAGACGTATGTATAATTGAAAGTTGTTGTTTATTATTACAACATTTGTTTTACAAAACAAACGTTTTAAAATAACGACCAACGCATGAAAACCTTGATGATGATTCAGAGTTTTAGTAACTTTTATGTACCCGATTGTTTCCGGCAATTTTAATTTCACCAATCGATGAAAAGTAAATATGTTATACGAGTCCAGGACTTGAAATTTTTTTGAGGTTATAGTCATTTTTTACGGAAAACAAAAATCTTATAATTGTGGATAATTTTATGTACTTTAGGTTGAAACCCCGAATTATTTCAATTTCACTATTAGTATAAAAAATATTCAAAAACAAAGAAAGTTAAAATTGTCATGTTGATAAGTAAGTGCATTACACCAGATCAGAATTTGACATTTTAGAGGTTATAGTGATTTTTGACGGATAATAAATATCTTATTATTCTAGAAAATTTTATGTAGTTTTGATAAATCCCGTAGTTATTTCAATTACACTGTTAATATGAAAGATATTCAAAAGCAAAGAAAGTTAAGTCATGTTGATCAGTAAATTGGTTATACCAGATCAGAATTTGACATTTTTTAGAGGTTATGCTTAATCTTGGACAGCTTTATACACTTTTGGTTGATTTCCGACATTATTTCAATTCTAATTTTAGTATGAAAAATATTTATAAACAAAGAAAGTTTAAATTTTCAGCGTTTTTCGTTTTAAAGTCGACATTTATGAATTTAGGAGACACTTAATAGCAAATTTCACTTCGGCAATAGAAAGAGCATACTCGAAAATAGTAGACTAGGTAAATTTTAAGAAACTATCAATCCACTTTTTTATTGAGAACGAAATGCGAAAATAAAAAAAATGTGTATCTCTACAGGGCGTAATGGATTAATTTTTTATTGTTTCTAAGAAAATTCATTATTTTCGACATTTGTCAATTTGCAAAAATTCTATTTATTATAGTCATACATTGGAGTATTTTCATTCATGTTCTTCCCATTCAAAATAATTACATATTTGACCATTTTCGCAAATTTTGGTTTATACACCATCTTCGTATATTATAATTTAGAATTCTCCACAATTCATATTCGACATACATTGTAATTTTTGTTTACTTTCTTTACTTTTTGATCGTTTTTAATTTTCGACCGCCTTTTTTGGCGTCAAGCGTAACCATGGCGTCAAAATTGAATCTCAATCATTAATCCTTCGATCCATTTTTTTTTGTATTGATTTTCTATGAACTTTGCTATAAAGGCGTTTTTAGAATCACAGATTAAGAATCCCTTGTCGATGTTTAAAATTTCAAAATGGAAGATCCAATATGGCGGACAAAATTTTAAAAAATCAATGAAAATTAATACAACTCAATATTTTGGGACTTTTCTGGTCGCGAATTAGTTACTGGTTTCTAAAAAATCAAAATGACAAAATAACAAAATATGGAATCAAGATTTATATTTTTTATGATTTTCGGAAACAATTTGTTCGACATATTAGCTGTGCCATTTTGTATATAAAAAAACATGGAAATAATTCAATTTTCTAATGTTTCTTTGTTGTTGACAACTAGTTTTTACTAAAACAAGGCAAGTTTGGCATTTGTTTACGTTTATAAATATATTAAAAGGATAACAAGGTAAAAAACTGAGCTAAAATCTTTCGTTTTGCACTCGAGAAACATACAAAATTATGTCGAAGCAGATGGCGCATTGATGGTCGTCTGTGGCTCAAAGGGTTAAAGTTTGTAATAGTTTTTATCTCTCGAAAGAGCTACAAGTTTAGAGAAAACTAATAAGATATTAAAAACTTAATATTATGAGGTTGTCAACGGTTTTTAAGACGGTAAATATCAACAATTTTCTAATCGAAACGTCCCTTAGTTTCTTCGTTTAATCAAATTCTATAGAAGAATTTCGTTAAATTATCCCAATAAATCATTATTCTTAACAATACTTATAGCAACAATTTTTTTCCGAAAAAAAATCATACTTTCAGTTCCATTCAACCAATTCGGCTTATTAGGATAACAAATGTTTAGTAAGAATAATAATTTATACCTATCTTCATTCAGTCCCTTCTGTAAGACATTTCTAATTCTGTTCAGATTTCTCAATTTCATTTTTTTAATCCTTGAGAATTTGTGCTTTGAATTTATCATATGTCCACATGCAGAAAAATTATCTCCAGATTTAAGAGATGCTGATATGTTCATGTAAAACCAACAGAATTATTTTCTTGATTTTACAGATAATTCTGTCAAATCTTCAGATAAATATGTTAAACTTTCTGAAAGAATTGCAGATATTCTGTCAGTTTCTGTAAAATCGATAACTTTTTTTTTTACAATCTGGAAATTACCTCTGCACGTATATCTGAAGTTATGAATGTGAACGATTTCAATTTTTCGGTTCATATCGTAATTTCATGAATTTCAACATTTTATTTTGATTAATATTTATATTACATCTGAATATGCTAAATAGTACATATTTCCAAATATGGACCTATTAATAATAGGCAACAAAATAAGATAGTAATTTTATTAAATTTGATAAGACCAATAACTATAATTACATTTTAAAAATGCAACCATAATCGCTTCTAAAGAACATGTTCACAACAAATCGAATCACTATATACATTGGAAAATGATGATATACGATGCTTAATTTATGTATACAACGCCAGTAAGTTATAGGTCATATATCCATAAATTGCGAGCTGCCGGCGTAAATTTTTGTAACGACGTACACGTAAGTAATAACCAGTTTTTCCTTCCGAGCCTTTGAAATCGTCCCAATTTAGATTAAATACTTCGTAGATTATCCATAACTTCTCTAAAAGTCATATAAGGCTTACGGAAGCGACAATGCAGCATAATGAAAGTACATTATATTTGTCTAGATAAATTCCGTCACATTTTATGATCCGCATTGCCGCAAGATTAAATTTATATGACGTGCAAAATCAATACATAAATCAGGAATCTAATTTTATACTAAATATACTCTATACATGGACCGATTAGAATAAATTATCTATAAACCTATCAGTAAATTTACAATAATTTCGAAATTTATTTTCCATCTAGAATGTGATTGACATGGTCATTAATGTGCGCAGTTGCGTGTATCAAAAGGGTAACAATTGAAAGCTTCGACTAAAGTTGAATTATCAAACATAATTATACGTAGCAAATAGCGAAATTAAAATTTTATTTATTTATTTATCGCAATATCAAGAATATTTTCAGATTAGTGTATGTTAAATCTTTCGCAATAAGAAATGAGATCTAGATAATATAATACAATTGATAATTATGTGGTAATTTAGAAACTTTAATATTCAAGAATTTTAAAATTATATTCCGAAGGAATTTTTCTTCGTCTAGCTAATTATTATTATATTGAATAGCTTTAACCTGACCAAACAAGGTATCAAAATTTAATTAATCCTATCGTTATTTTCTGCAATTTCTGCTAAATTTCATAAAAATTAATATACTTAATACAAAGTTTGATGTACATCTACATTTTTAATGCGTAATAACACGTCTTAAAAAGTTATGAACAGTCTACAATCCCCCAATTAGAGGTAGAAAATAAATTAAAAAACAAATACATTATTCCTTTTTTTCATGTCCAACATTTTCACGAAAAATGTACACATATCAACCATACGATTCAAGAAGGTTTCCATTCAACGTTCAGAATTTTTACTTCGCGTATTGAAAGCCTTGGACTCCTTTTAAATCGAACAAAGAAATAAAAAGGATAAATAATGAATAAAAATGTGTCGTCCTTTCATCAGTTCGCAACTCTTCACCACTGAATCGCTTGCATTAATAACGCGAAAATTAATGAGTTTTCAGGCAAATATTTACTCCAGTTGCTAATGGTTTGTTATTTGCTATTCAAGAAATATTGAATTGCCAGTAATAACTTCAACTTTAAAACATTTATAAAACAACTACCGTATGAGCAAATACCTTTTCGAATGGAATATCAAATCCTCGTAATAAACCAGAAATAATGAAGTGCAAATACATATCTTGGGAAATGCAATTTACCTGCATTTTTCATTAAGAAGAAAATCTCCTTGCCAATTCGTTATTTTCTCAATATTTCTTATAATCATAAAAATGTAAGCAAAATTTAGAAGTTTTCGGTAAAAATATCGGAAATGATACTTGAAACTAGAATGGTCTGGTCATATAAAAGGAATTAATATAAGAAGTATAAAGAAAAAATAAATAATTTGGTTTTAGTATCTAAATAGTATGATATACAGCACAACTACGTTTTGGAGTTAGTTTTACAATTAAATTGTAGGATAGCAACGTAATTTCTTATCATAGTGTTTAGTTAGTAGTTCCTACTATTTCTCTTTCAATTTAAGTGTAACAATTTTTGTTGAACAAACTTAACGTGTAATACGTGTATAACGGTTAATTATTTTTACTGACTCAAGTAGTGCAAATGCTTAGAACTTTCGGATTCAAAATAACAAAAGCAACTATCAATACTTCCAATAAAATTCATGGAATATAGTGAGATACATCAGTCTAATTCCGTGTGTAGGGAATGGCCCACCCTACTGATTTTTTCAAACTAAAAACGAAATATCAAGTTTTTGGTTGAAGCAGATGTACTGTTGAAAAACGTTTTCAAAGTTTTGCGTTCATTGCAATTGAGTATTAAAAAACATTCTTTTTTCTTGTAAATTAAACATCATATCTGAAAATCATCATATCTGAAGAGTTTACAAATATTTCAATGCTACGAAAAAATTTCATGCATTTTAATTTCGGCTTCCATTTCCATGAGGGGACCACTTTTAGTATCCATAAGCAGTCCACTTGTTTTTATCAGTTTAAAGGTTATGTTGCGGAAGCGTAATTTCTGAGTGTATAGGGAAACTGAAAGGGCGACCAAAGAAAGTAGCCAAAGCCGATGCTTTATTCAATACTAAAACACCAATAATATCACCAGAAAAACGGAAAGCGAAGATATCATCACTATCATCAGACGAAGATGAAGATTTTTGCATCATTTGCTTACATGTGCTACCTCGTAAATTAAATAGAAGAAACTCGATTAAGTGCCGTAAATGCCAAAGACCTGACCATTTCTCTTGTGTATCAAATAAGAATAGTCTTATTACTTGTAAGAATTGTCAATCCGATGCTTTTTTCACAAAGTTTCTTTTTTATGTTAACCTTACCTTTACTCACATTTTCTCGATGTATTGCACACAGTAAAAGTGTTCAAAATAAATAAATTATTATATGCAAATTAGAATTTCGTCCTATATTTGCTGTTTCTAGCTATCCTAAGGGGATTTGAACGACTGGTCCACTCATGGATACAAATTTTTTTTAACCAAAAAACGTCCCTTCGTAAAAAAGGTCATTTTTATTTAACTGCAGAAAGTAACCCAAATGCATCTAATTTATACCTATGGGCTATATCTACCTAACGGTGTATAAGACTTAAAAATTCCTTAATTTAATTAACTGTTTACACTAAATTAAAAACGTGGTCCTCTCATGGATACATTACCCTACTAAACAGTAACCCATTCCTATAACGAATATGAAAAACGCAATAGCGCACCTACCGACCAGTCTCGAACTCTCCATTTGTGGCGCAGTGAATTCAACGACTTCCCACTATCCGCCGCCAGATGGCAAGTGTACTCGACATCGAAGTTTCGTTTTGCACTTACATTGGCTGAGATTTGTAGACGACGGAGACCCTAAAAGTCACCGAATATTGAATTTCAACCAGCTAGAATAAATATTCACATTTTACGTTTACCACATAAACAATAATTATCCGCCATTTTGTATTTGTCATCAGTACCCAGTCATAATAACTGCATAGCGCCTGCCCTGGTAGAAATCTGTTCAGTTTTGTGTTACATTATCCAGTTTTTTGTTCTGTTAACACGGAAAGTAATTGAACTGGACAAAAAGTAACCAAAAAATTGACTGGTTTTCTACTAGGGTGTATACAACAATAGAAATTAATTTTCATCCAAATTGTCATCCAAACCAGGAAGCTACTACTTCACATTCTCATATGGTTTTTTTTGTTAATTCTTTCTCGAAATTCTCGTCCGGTCCCGCTTTTAACGTCTGAGAGTAAGTTTCATTTCTACAGAACCCTCACTGAAGAGTCCTTACACAAGATTCTGCATGAAACGTTCAAGAAAATTAATGTATAAATTACACAGGCCCACAAAAAAATTGTTATTTTCTGTGCTGGACTCAAGATCACACTAATCCGACGTATTTTTAGCTGCTAAATACAATTTTGCAATAAAAAATGGCGGTCGCTGGCAAAATTCTAGATATAACCTCAAAAATTATAAAAAATTAGATTTTGTGGCGTTTAAAAAGGCACATTATGGTTTGTTTTCGCTAAAGACACCGCATTATTTCTATTTCGAATCGCTGAATAACAATCTACAGTAAAGAATGATGGCCTATTGACAAATTTTATAATTTAACCTTTAAAATCCATACAAATATTTTTTACAGCGATATTAGGCTTAAAAGAAAAAGAATATAATAACTTTTCTTAAGTTGAGAAAACATTAATCTCTTCTTTACTGATCTGTTGATGAATTTCAGACAAAACATCAAAAAATATTTTAATAAATAAGCTTTTATTGCAATATATATATATATGTACAACAACAAAAAAACAGGATACATGACGCATTCCCTGCATAACAGTATGTTTTATAATCCATTTTTTAGAATTTAATTTTTTGTGGGTAATGTTTTTGTGTTCTTAAAACAGAGAAAGTCGGATTCTTTCTTTTTTGTGCATAATATCCCTATAAAAACTTATTTTTTACGACTTTTTTGGGTTTATGTCGGTAATTTGCTAAGCGACTCCCATTTTTAATACAGATTGATACTCAACAGAACAAGAAAGATGAGATTAATGTGCTCTCAACTTGACAAAAGTTATATTTTTCACTTTTAAACCTATATCTTTATAAAACACGTGTTTTTTACGTTTTTTTACAGCTTGACTGCACATTCGTATTCAGCGGATCAAAATACAAAAAAATAACTCAGTATTTGTCCGAAACAAGTCATATTGTACCTTTTAAAAGCCTACATCTTTATAAAACCTACTTTTTATGAATTTTGACATTATGTCTCAAGTTTGTCCAGTGACCCCAATTTTTTACGGATTAGGGTGGTCTGGACTCCAGCGTAGAAAACAAAAATCTTTTTTGAGCCTGTGTTATCAATGATTTTCATTTATTTGCATTTGCATATAATAAGTTCCTTAACTCTAATAAACGATGCACATTTAATTCAATTTAAATAATTATATACTAGAAGGTGATTAAATACTACTGTCATAATAGACATACTACAGATATTTAATCAATTTTTTGTTTGAATTTTACCGTTTAAGAATTACCCAAATACATCTTTATACTTTTCGTACAAAAAAGAAGAGACATAGCCTCTTAAAAAAGAAATTATTTGTTGAATATATTCCATAGTAAAGAAATATCTTACCCAAAGTATATAAAAACGAAATTCTCTGTTTTCAATTTGTCAGTTTAAATTTATATTTTAAAAAAATTCGTATGCGATAAAAGTCGAAACGATGTAGATTCCCATATACTTAATTCGGAAAAAGGTCCAAAAGATCCCTGGCTGTAATCTGGGAAGCCCTGCAAAGCCCACATGCAACCGTAAATCGTGTACCTCAGACGTAAAATTCTACAAAAAGAGCGCATCAATACATTTTCCCCATATACGATACGAATCCTCTCGTTTATCCATCCCGGGCGACTTTCCATTACTTTTTTCGCACATCCCACCGAATCACGTTGCTAAAGGAGGACCATCCCGTCGCATTTTATCATCCTAAGTAGGACCCTCGTCTTAGTATAGGAGGCGTAGATGTCCGGACGCGTCGTCTTCTCCGTGGCTTTTCGCTCGAACGCCTGCGACGAGAACGTCGTCGACGTCACGATCGTATATACATAAAAAAAAATCCAACAAAAAAAGATCCTGGGATCGCCCACGATGAAAAATATTCATTGTCCTCCCTGTAAAAGACCCAACGAAATTGTTACAGACGATGCGAAATAATCACTGACGAAATAAATTTGTCATATATAATGAGGTTATGTTCTGTCTTAATATAAAGAATTGTGGATTAGAGTGGGGATGAGTATCAAACGTGAAAAACTTCCTTTCTGCTTTAGTATACAATCGCGTCCATGAATTTCAGTTATGAAATAGCACAAAACCAAAATATAGATGAACAGGAATAGATAAAGGCATTTTCCTAACCTCAAAAACATGGCGGATTTTACGGGACATTTTATAAATGTTGATGGATTTATATCAATCCTGGTTGAAAAGAATTTCTTAGGCAGCTGATGATGTAGTTCAAGTTAGATATATCAGACTTTTGAATATATTCAAAATTAAAAATGGCATCTCGAATATAAAGGTTAAACTCATATGAATGTAAACTCGTACGATTTTAAACTCATATTTCAACAATTATTATCCAAATCAACATGTCCTTTATTCTTCTAGTACCTTTCCCCTCACTATTTTTAATTAATGTTATATGAAAGTAATGCATGAAGAGAATTTGCATACGATGCAAATAGTCACTCGTAAAAAATGTAAAATCCGTCATATTTTTGAGGTTAGGAAGAAAATCATCCATAAAATCTTACGACACATAAGATTTGGTCAAAAGAACCATTTATTGAAATCTTTTATGTTCCTATATAATCAGTGACTATAAATCCTAAATAAAAATGGCTGAAATTGTCGATAGTAAAAGACCCAAAAAAGCTTCTTTGTTCATTTTATTAACCCTATATGTACTTTTTAGTATTAAACCGCAATGAAAGACATATTGTCATAGATATTTATAAAGCCAAAATTTCGCTCTTTCGAATGGTGTATCGGAAGATACTGGAAACTCAAAATTACACGTGATTAATAAATACAAGACACGAGTTTCTTTTCCCCTTATAATCATTTTCCACTAGAATGTCGTAGACGGAATTGATAGACGGAAAAAAGATTTTGAAACGAAATGTGTGTAGAATCTAATTTAATGCCATCCTTCTGATTTTTATATTTTTGTTAGTGAAGAGATTTTAACCAGTTTTAAACGATACCTTGAACGACTAACTTAGTGAAATATTTGTAAACATTCAACAAATGTCTAAAGAAATCACTTTGTATCTGCTAAGAATATTTAATTGCTTAATTTTGTTTTTTAAACGCCAAGTGTCTTTCAGTTAAGGGTTTTGAATTAATATAACATTATGTGGGATATAAGGTGACTATTTTGATAACTCATAGGTAGAGGATTTAATTGTTAAACCTCTAATGAGGGTGATGAATATTATAAAGTGTGGGTAACTCATACACAAAAAAAAATGTAAATACGACCGTACTATTTTTTATGGTTATAATAACCAGAATTCTGGGTAGTTTAATTAAAAAAATAATTGTTTTAACAGTAGGTCTAATTAAATCAACAATATTTCTGGTTGAACCAACCAGAATTCTGGTTACTTTAACCAGAAACAATAATAAGGGGCTATTTAATCAACTTTTCTGATTATTTTAACTATATTTTTCTGAATGTTCGATTGCAACGTTTTTTTGTTAAGGTAGAAACATAAGTAATTTAAAGTTTCATATCTATAAGGGAATATTTCTTAACAGTTATAGTGCAATTATCAAAAAAATAACCACATTGTAATTGAAAATTACTAATTAATTTTCGGCATCCAAACAATTGCATTTAAGATTCAAATTCGTAAAAATATACATGATATTTTTCTGGTAATTCTCGGAATGGCCAAAATCATCAAAAATTAATACTTAATCAAAACTGATATTTAGTTCTTTTCGATTGACAATGGCTTCGAATAAAAAAGTATTATACATTGATAACAGATTACAAACAAAAATAATACACTGAAAGAAAAAAATACTCTCTAAATTTGAATAAGTCAAAACCTACTAATGAAGGAATGAAAAGGCGACCAATTTGAATAAATGCGAATTTTTACTAATAAAGAGTAAAAACTACTAATTCCTTGGTCCAATTAAATTAATTAATTTTAGTAAAAAGGTAGTGAAAAATAGAATGTCTAATTTAAAATTAGCACAACTTAAGTATTGAACAAGTAGCTTCTTATTATATATTAGTAAAATAATTAATAATGCAAATAATCACAGAGTTTTCACTCCCCGATTAGTAGTTCATAACTGATTCAGATTTAGCGTGTAAAAAAAGTAAAGTATTTTGTCAATATAAGCCAATGTTTTATGAAATCACATTTCAAAAAGACGAATCTAACCGCACTAAGTCTATTTTGCTAATCATTTTTTAATGTTCATGTTTAATCTGTACGCCCAAATTTGTTGTCTCAAAAATCATTTCTTTTAATCTTTAATCAATTTACATAAACATTTATTATGTTATTAAAGTACCTAATATATTTTCAACAATATTTTACAACTTTTGGTTTCCTTTTTACTCCTTTCCTCCGTAAATTACTGTAAAAATAATATTTCTCTATTTTTATTTTCATCAATATCTTACATAATATTGATTGGATCCCATTACAAGATTAAAAATAAGATGATATAAATCTTGCTATTGATCGCTTAACAACTATGAAATAGACTAGTTCATGTTCAACATCAAAAAGACTCATATAGACTGTAATATAAAAACATAACCAATCCTGAGCAAGCACAAATAATGACAAAACACACAGGAACAACCCCTAAGTAAATATTCATGACCATTTTCCAATAACCCATCGTGATACTTCGTACAACTCGTACAAATCACACTGATTCACGGTACGTTGAAGATTTTTTTAGAGTTAATTCTGGTTTCATAGGTAAGTTATTATCGTATGATTTTTCAAATAAATATATTAATCCTCTATTATATATTTTTTATAATTTAACGTAATAAGAAACGAGCAATTCTTAAAATTGATTACATTATTTCTAAAGCTATTAACATTTTGCCGAATCCAATTCATGTCGTGTCATGTTAAGAATTAATTTCATGATGAAATATTTTTACTATATTTCTACTTAAAAAATAAAGTAACATTGTTTTTTTTAATTACAGATTTTATTTGGTATTATTCTGTTTCAGAGGTGAAAAAAACTATTTTCATTGTTTTTAATCTTTTAAAATCTCCGTGTTTTTGTGACTTCTAGTGGTTCCTTGCGTGATTTTTTTACAATTAAAAAAACACAATAAAAATGGATTCGGACATTCATTTATATACATGTACAAAACAATTTTATAACAATACAAAGTATTCTTAATTTTTTAAGAACTGTATTAACTTTTCTAATTTATTTGATTTTCGTATTCCTATAAATATTGCTTTTCTATATTATTCTTATAATATATGTTCTGCTTCTTCGTCTAATTAAATTATTGTATTTAAAATTGAAATTTTGAGTGTTTTCTTTTATATTAACGCCATTTTCTTATTAGGAAATGTGTATTGTTTCAGAAATTAATCTGGTTTACCAAAAACCATCCTTATCTAATATCCTAATATTGGCCTAATCAAATTGATATTTTTCCAATGTGTTCAGTAACCACAAATCTCTTTGAAGTTCTATGTATATTAACTTTGTGTTCTTTAATTCTATCCAATAACTGTCTTTTCGTCTCACCAACATACGATACATTACAATTAACATATTTAATTTTATAAACTATATTATTATTTTTTAAGGCATTGGTCATATCCTTGCCTTTTTGAATTGTGTGTTTAAAATTATTGATGATACATGGGACCATAGAAATATTAAATTCTTTTAATTGAATCTTTAGATCACGTTATACGTATTTATTGTATTGAATATTTAAAAAAACTTGTTTGTTTTTCATGGCACAAATTCTTTTTTTAATGCATTTGTCTGTGAATTGAAAGATCAAAAATACGTAATTGATATATGTATATTTTTTTTTTAAATGCACACACGGGGTATTTTGAAGCCGACGATTACAATTCTGTTGTCAGATTCTGAAATTTTAAACAGATGAATAATTTAAAATGCCAAAGATTTTAAATTTACGTCGCTTAATTCAATAAATTATATACAGAGATATTTCTTATATGCAGAATAAGACTCCAAATATTTTGGAATTGGTTTTTTATTGGGTTCTATGATTTCATATTTTTCAGTAATCTCGAATTCGACTTCAGAGTTTTGAAATGCAAAATAGAGGGTCCATTTGGACCAATGTACTGTTATCATGAATCTGGATTTAGGGTAATATATTTTTATTGAATCCTGCTGAGTCTATTAGTAGGTGGACAAATTTTAAAGGTTTGACCGCCATTTTCGGTCCGACATTTTGTATTTCATCATGGACAACAGAGTCGGGAAACTCAAAAAATGAATAAAAAATGTTATCCGTTAGAAATAATGCAAATTTTACTAGAAAATTTCATAATTTTTGTATAATGGTAAAGATTATTTTTTAATCAATAAATCTTAAATATTTGTTTTTCGAAATTCTCTTTTATTCCTGATACTATCCATTAATTACCGTCTATTATCACGAAGAAACACAAAAAACATTAAGTGATGTAAATTATACTGTTATTGTTTTTTATTCATAAATAAAACGTCGTAATGCTGTGTAATGTTTTGTGCTTAAGCCAGATTCTGAAATTAGGGAATACTTGCTCAATGAGATGTAGTGTGGTTGGTGTTGAATTCCGCTCTCGATTCTGAAGTACTTCCTGACTAGAGTGCCAACAAGGTCCTTGATATTCATTGATTCTCATCAAAAGGCCTAAGACTTAGATGCCACAGGAAGCACTATAGTGTGTAAGCTGGAATATACTGTTAACGTCAGTGTCAGCTCCAAGTAAATCTGTTTACATATTGCGAGGTGATACACTAGTCGCATCGACCTAGGAAGACCACACGCTTATCATTGATCGACCGATAAGCAACAAGCTTTTCGTGCAAACTTTGTCCACGAAGAAAATTTCTCTTCCGAACTTTACTACCCGGTTAAGTTTTATGATTCGAAAATTCTCCAATATGTTTTTTGGAGAATTCTTTTTTAATTTCTTACTATCGACAGTATAAAATTAAGAAAGATCTGTAATTTATATAGTCATTTTTCATTCATAGTAATTTCACTATCTAATATTTTGTACTATTTTACAAGTTGTAATTTCTAGTATTAACAATTATTACCTTCATGATCAATGATATAGGAAGTCAAAAAACCGACCATCAAAAAGCCAAACCTGTTGGGGGTTGAAAAACCTACAAATAAAAAAGCCGATAAGTCAAAAAACCGACAGCCGTAAAACCGAGAACCGAAAAGCCGACAAATAAAAATTATTTTAATTTTTTGTACGGTTTTTCAATTGTCCGTTTTTTGACTGTCGGTTTTTTTACCTGTTGGCTTTTTAATTTGTCGGGTTTTCGATCCGCACCCAAAAAATCACAGTCCGCTTGTCGACTGTCGGTTTTTTATACGACGGCTTTCTGACTGTCGGCTTTTCGACTAACGGTTTTTTGTCCTTACCTGTTAGGTAATATAAAATTAAAACTGATCTTACAGGTATTTTCGAGACCGCTTAAAAATCCTTTGTCGATTTTTAAAAGTTTAAAACAGTAGACTGAAATCCTAAATACTGAATTTTTTTAATTTTGGCTCTTGTATCCGCCATTTTGAATTTTTAAAAACTAACATTGCAGTAATATTCAGTGACCTTGAAAAGCTATAAATACAGAGTTGTAAACATAAACTGAATTTTATTTATTTCGCCAGCCATATTAATTCCGTCATTTTTAATTTTCAAAATCCGATAACGGATTCATAATCAGCGACTTGATATAAAATACAGATGCGAGTCAAAAAAACGGACAAATCAAACAGTCGAAAAACCGACACTTCAAAACTTTCCGCTTGTCGATGTGTATATATTTTCTTATTTGTCGGCTGTCTGACTGTCAGCTTTTCGACTGTCGGCTTTATGATAGTCAGTTTTTTGACCTGTCAGCTTCATGTGTTGGTTTTTCGATCCGCACCAAAAAAACTGACAACGAATTCGGAATCAGGAACTTCGAAAACCCCAAATACCGAACAAATCCAATGCCTAACAAAATTTGTAGCACGAAGAGTTGATACATTTTGTATAAGAACATTTCTTAAAAAATTTGACTTGCATAAAAGAAATCGATTTAACTTAAATAATTGCTTTCCATTTACAAAATTAGTCAAGTAATTAAATTCTAATTAAATAGTCATTTGTTATTGTACCACAATTGTCATTCACAGTAAACAATTAAATATTGACAAGAATGAATACTGAAAATAAATATTATTCTTTCCATGAAGATGTACATTTAATCATATTTAAGGTCTTATCACACAAGAGTTAAATAATTTGCAAACTCTACTCTTCAACCATTATGTACTTTAATAACCTACAGCCATTGCTAGTTTATTGCGAAACTAAACTTCATGTTTTGATTTATCACGCAAATTTTCGCTTTGTTAACATGGGCAGTTCGCGGCACTTGTGTAATAGTAGTCTTGAAGGTATTTATCTCAAAGTTTATCAATAAAATATAATTATTAGCACGTTGATCTGACGTGTTAAGTGAGTCACGCGAAAAACTTTCTTTGCCGCCCATTACTTTCTCTATTTTTATTGTTCGGTACTATATTATTATTGAAAAGAATGTTTTCTATGTTGACAACGATAAAATATAATTTTCTGAATTTCCCAAAATTATTTTTTCAATAAGAGTTTAATATTTGTTAAAATCAATAAAATTTTGAACTTCATTAATTTAAGGAACCTGGAATAATTTCAAACAGGAATTACACTTGACAGGTTGCCAAATTTAAGACACAACAATTTTATATGTGCACCGCGAGATCAAATTTTAGAGAATAATTTTTGGGGTGCAGGTCGAATAACCTACAAATAGAAAAGCCGACAGGTCAAAAAAAACGACAGTCCAAAAGCCGACATGTAAAAAAATAAACGGAACGTCAAGCGGATAGTCATTTTTTTTCAGAATTAAAACAAAACTTCAAACCTAAGTTTTAATATAATAAAAGTAAAGTAACTAGTACAGTTTCGAACTGAAATCAATTCTTGTTCAATGCCTCATGTAAGATTTCGACTTTTCTTTACATGCCGCACAGGAATATTATTACTACAAAAAATCACACTCAAACAGTAAACGTTAAAAATTTGCATACATATAGGTTGTAATTAAGAATGCACATTATACATTTATAAACATTGTTTTTTAAAAGAAAGCTTCAAAACTAGTAATTAAAGGCCTGATAACAAACAATTCATAATAGAGAGACATTTTTTACTAACAATTTGAGTATGTCAAAAACTCGCCGACCAATTACAAGCAAATACAAACGTGTTAGTTAGATTTAATGACGTTAAAAATCGTAATTTTACCAAAATTTGGTTTAGATTGTGTAATCTTAAAAAAAAAGAGGACAACACTCGACCGATTTTGTGAGGCAATCAAATGTTCATATCATCGTTACAAAGATTAAATTCTTCTAACGCATTTGCCTTCGTGGAATAAGCATGAAAGGTGGTCTATATTATAAAGAAATGCATTCAATAAATAAAAGTAAAATGTAATTTCTCCCCTGGTGTCATTATCCCTAGAATTGAATTCTGTTTTTTTCCTCGTTATTTTTAGATTTGTATCTCCTGATGATATTCTTGGCCAGACGAGTAGAAGTTCGCGATGATGCAGGAGCCGTGGCCAATCATCGGCAGATACCAGTGGTTGTCGGATTTCGGTTCTTTTATTTTATTTTTAAGAAATAGTTCCATTTTCCATGCATCTTTATTTGTCGGCGTCTTCGACGGATCAGACAGTTGGAATTTCAACCCAGATGGCACAATCGTTTTGCCGATTTTACACCAGCCGATTGTGATGTTGCTCTTTCCTGAATTTGCATGAATATATTATTATACCAGATACAATATTACTCAAAGAAATTGGTCGTCCTGTAATAATATGAAATAATTGAAAATTTCAGATAAGGAAATATATTTGGAGTTTATTCGGTTCAACACTGACCAAAATATGAAATTCTTGAGGTCTAAATGAGTCAAATTATACAGGGTTTTATTCTCGATTAGTTCATTTTGAACTGAACCATGTCCAATTAGGTGATATCGTCTGAAACAATCTAACAAGTAACACTAGGGAAGCGATAATCACCGATTTTTTAGAAACTGCGTATACAAGTACTTCTTTAAAAAGTATTTAACACGTGTTTTTTTTGTTTTTCCCCAAAAACCATTTTTGGGGTAAAAATCACCCTTGAATGTTTGTAGAAATGGCCCTTGAATGTCTTTAAGGTTGAATAATAGTATGTTAAAAATTATTTGTAGCATGTGTGTCGATATTGGGATATTGACGTTTTGAGGTCGCTGATGACGATTCTATAGTCAGGTTTTGAAAATTGAAAATGGCGGAACCAATATGGCGGACGAATTTTTACTATTTTTCAGGAATTTTGTGAAACATGGTTGGCTAGGGACTTTTGGCATTACTGATTATCAACATGATGTTAGAGTTTGTTAAATTGTAGATTAAGAATAGCCGTTGCTATTTACTTTTTGCGTTACCCAGGAACAACGACGTATAGACATAGTGGTTTTTTTGTTCCCATCGGGGTGATTTTTGTAAGTGAGTCCCCTTGCCTCTCACAATGACGGGTATTTTTTCATGCGAGTTCCCTTGCCTCTCACAACGTGTTGCAACGGCTATTCTTAATCTACAATTTCACAAAGTCTAACATCCTGTTGATAATGGGTAATGCCAAAAATCCCTAGCCAACCATGTTTCACAAAATTCCTGAAAATAGTAAAAATTCGTCCGCCATATTGGTTCCGCCATTTTGAATTTTTAAAATCTGACTTTAAATTTTTCATCAGCGACCTCAAAACGTCAATATCTCAATATTGACAGACATGCTACAAATAATTTTTAACATACTATTATAAACTTAAAGACATTCAAGGGCCATTTTTAGAAACATTCGAGGGTGATTTCTACCCCAAAAATGTTTTTTTGGAAAAACACGTGCTAAATACTTTTAAAGAAGTACTTGTATACGCAGTTTCAAAAAAAAAAGGTGATTATCACTTCCCTAGTGTTACTTGTAAGTTGAATTGTATTGGATTTCGATAAGAAACTGATCATTCTTTGAACATCTTATACAATTTGAATCCATGCTATCACAAGTATGTCATATAGTAAGAGATAAAAAACCGATCAAATACATATCTCAAAAAGGCCTCATTTGAGTACAATTTTGATCTAATTCCCATTAATTCTCGCAAAATTTTTCACATTTTGAAATATTTCAAAATAGTACTGAAACAAGCGTTTTACTCCCTTGGTGCAAATAATATTTTTCTGCTCTCCGGTCAGGAAGTTGCGGTTTCTGGCTACATCGAGCAGAAAAATAGTATACGGCCCTTGGCCAATAAAAAAGAAAGCCTCAGATCACATGTTTATCAGACTCGGCTTCGCCTCGGCCAACAATTTCATGTGATCTGAAGCACTTTCTGTTTTACTGGCCTAGGATCGTAATATAGTATTTCGATTTAGAGGGAGTAAAATGACTATTCATTCTATCACACAAATTAAAGATGTTTACGAATCACTGCGACGCGTAACAATGACTACCGAGTTTATTTTTCAATCAGTAATGTTTATATTTATAATGGAAAATTCGTGTAATACCTCCCCGAATAACGAAAGTTAGTGTGGCACAAATGAGGCAAAAGTGTGGCTGATGTTATGTGGCGAATGTGTGGCAAAAGTGTGGCATCTGTTATGTGGCGAATGTGTGGCGCAGTAGACAGAGCCACACATATGCCACACAAGATATAGCGATTGCTCCAATTACGGCAAAAGTGTGGGATAAGTGTGGCGTTCGACATTAAGTATATTATTACAAGTGTGGCATAAGTGTGGCAGTCGATACTTGGTATGTTACCAGTGTGGCGGCCGTCATAAAAAAAAGTATACTTAATTCTTACAAGTGCGCCACACTTGTAAATAAATAAACCGACCGTCTACTGCGCGACACATTCGCCACATAACAGCAGCCACACTTTTGCCACACTAACTGTTTTTATTCGGGCCGCTAATGCGCGTTTATTTGTATTTACAATTGTCGTTTTCTATTGTCTCCCACCATTATCATAATGTATTCTAATGTAGAATTATAAGAAATCGGATTTATCGGCCTTTTTTTTAAATCGTTCATTTTCCAACTGTTTTTATTTCACGCCCCCCAAAAAGAGGCGTATAATCTTCATTTTACGGCCTCAGAATCGAAAATGTGATTTTATTTTGATTTTGTTTCACGAGTTATTCGCTTTCGACCAAATTTGATCAAATTTAAATGAATTTTCTTTTTACTCGGGTGGGTGTAAACGATTTTAGCATATTTTCCACGTCCTAACAACTATTTATCGAAAAATGTTTCAAAAATGTACATTTATACATGATTTCAATTTTTTATCTTTGATACTGTCTTGTTGATCTCCATCATGTACGATCACGTATCGTATTTCGCGATCACATACGAATTCCCTAATCAGCTTATACTGTATATATGATGGTGAAATCTGTTTTGCAGGACTGCCAGAAGGAAATCTCACGGTGCGAGTGGAAAAGCCGAGGTACGCGGTCGGCGATACCGTCAGAGGGAATTGCACAGCACCGCCGGGTAATCCGCCGGCGAACGTCACCTGGACTGTCAATGGACTTCCGGTAGGTATAAGTCGATACTGTAGGAAGCCGGAGCGACATTTCTGAGCATGAAAAACCGGTACCGTGGTGACGAGTATATAACGATCAACGATTTTCGATCGTCCCCGTAATAGCGTCGTCGGCGACCTGGTCTTTTACTCGGCGTGTAATAGCCGTTTCAATCCAGTTTCATAATCGATGGCGTTAAGGACATCTTCGTCGAGGCACCTGTAATCATTTATGCAAAATTCGCGAGCTCATACCCGTTTACATTGCTATGGGACCCTCAATGAAAATCCCGGGCATGAGATACCCGGCTGATAATCGTGGCGATAAAAGAAATTTCACTTTTTAAATTGCGCGAATTCGGCCATATTTGCATCTTCATTGCCTTCTCACTGTCCCATCGAGTTCCCATTACGGGCAAAATCTCCCTAATTGCTCAGCATTTATTTTGCCCCTTTTAGAAATGTTTAAAAAGACCGGGACAAATTAAAAGGTAACGTATACAATAAATGGCAATTTTATAGGCTTACGAGTTACAAATATTTGTTAATGATCATAATTACAAACTTAACATTTTTCAAACTTCCTTCATTTTTCATGTAGTTACTTAAAACCCCCTTTTATGGAACATTTCTCGCCAAGAGGCCCGCCCTAATTTTTAGTACTCATTTTACGAACATTAATATGCAGGGGAAATAAACAATAATTAATATTTTTGCATGGGAATTTTGTAGATTCTTTTAACAGGCTTCTATAATATATATTTTTGATTAAATAAGGAATTAACATTTTTTTTTTATTTTCGAATTCGGACTGTATTTACTTACTTATTTGTTTATTTACTGTCTAAAATTTAGACTCTGTTACCCTAGTAGAAAATTAAACCATTTTCTGGCCAGTTTTTTTGGGCTCCATTAGTTAAGCAGATCAGAAAAAATGGCCAGAAACTGGTCGCATTTTCTACTAGGGTATTATTATACATTTTGTTGTATGCTAAATTATAAGTAAAAAACGTGCCAAACTTTTAAAAAACAATTTTCAAACAAATTCCGAAAGAAACACTTATACATTTATAAAACTCTGCCCCTTGGAAGAAATATAAGGCAGTCATATTTTGTATAAGACAAATCAACCGAAAAAACTTCTCGAAAGAAGAAAATCTATTGTACTATATTGTGAAAAACTTTAGGTTTTTTATGAGATAATTTTAGCAACATCAAAATAATTTCTTTAGTTTTCTCTCTTTATCTGAATATTTCATTTATAAAATACTATGAATTCGTAGTAAGCATTAAAAGTTTTAAGAATTTCTTATTAAAAAAGAATTTACATGATTACGTAAAAAATTAAAGAAAAAAGTGCTTGTTACATTAATTAGGTAAACATAAGAATACATAAAATCTATAACATAGAATGCATAATATTGAATTATGTAATTTATAACATGCCCGTATTATGGTTTTACGATAATGCCGCCTTCATTATAATCCTTATTAAAATAAACAAAGAAGAGGTTCCAGAGGTTCAAATAATTTGTTTTCCAGTTTATTCATTGTTACTTGCCCCTAAAGTTCTTAGTTGAATATAGAAAACCGCAATGGTTTATTAAACGTTTAATGAACGTATATTTACTAGTCATTATACACATTTTTATAATACGGGTCACGTACGGTGGACGATGATACACTCTCCGTGAATATTTTCGTTAAATATGTGACTTACGCATATTCTATAATGCACGACACGAACATAAACATACGTAATTTTAATTCGCTTAAATTTGATCGAAAGCACCACAAATTACAAGATGGACAAAATTTTAACATTACATTGAAAAATAAAAACGATCTATGTAGTTAATTTAAGTTAAGAATATTTGAACTCATATAGATAAGAATTGTCAACATTTCGAAAATGTTTAATAGTTATATTTGAAGTTAAATATTATACCAAAAATCATATTTTTTAAATATATAAAAAAAATAGAATCCAACCCGGAAATTAAAAAAAATTGTTTGTTATGGTGTAGTAGCACCTTGTCGTTATCAATTTGAAGAAAATCTGGACATATCATTTGGAATACAATATTTATAGTGCTTTTCGATTCCTGCATACAAATTTTAAAATAATGCTATCGAGAAAGAAGATACTTGCAATTGTTTCAAAAAAGTTAATTTTTTATCCCAATTTTGTTTAATCAACAACTTTGCAAAGAATCACCAATGCTGAGATCATTATGAGATGAAAATTTTGCATTCTCAGATATTAAATTTCAAAACCTACAGGCGGAATAATTGAATTTCACAATGGCGACATCTAGTATCACGATTTCAAGCCGTAAACTTTTTTTTTCTTTTTTGAACCGCGCACTACTGATTTTTTTTTAACCAAAAACAAATCAGTTTGCACTAACAAAAAACACATCCTCAATTTTGTTGGGTGATTTGGAGGTTATTATTGGTATACTTTAACGTAACTTTATTACGTATTCATATTGTATGCACGCATTACCTACGATATCTTTCACGCGTTTCAATCTTAATACGAAAAAATGTCGTTAACAGACTTAGTTCCAATACACGTGCACGATTGTAATTCTTCAACAACAACATGTCATTCAACAAACTATTGGGATTTCTGAAATGGAGGAAAATTAAATGAATATGATTCAATAAAAACTCGGTTTCATGTAAAATAACTGGCAGAGAAACTTTTGAAGATAACTTGTGAAATGTAGGAAAAAGTTGCGCTTGTTTACAGTATTTCCTGCCAACATCTGTTCACGCTGCAGTTGGCAAACAGAAAGAGAGAGAAAGAGATTTTGAAAACGTAAATTAACTACCTGTACAAGGTATTTTAATTTAAAAAATTATTATCATCCACAAAAAAACAAAATATCGTATTGAAAAATTTTATGAAACCAGTAAATATTAAAAGTTTAGGTAGATAAATAAATTGTAAAAGTAAAAAGGGCATTAATTCGAAAACTTTAATACAGAAAAAAGTATAACCGATCAATATTCGGTTTAACATATAAAATCTGGTATAAAATTAAAAATCTAGGACACTATGTTGTTTGTATTTAAAAAATGTTGACGTTTAATAACTTGTGAATAAAACATGACTCAATTGTTCTGATCCTTTCTGTATTGTAAAATTTAACACACATTATAATTATAACTAATAATGATAAGAAATTAATCTTATATTAAGTTTAAATGAGATTATTGAAAAATAGATTGTTATTTTTATACTTATTTTATTAAGAACATTTCTCGCCGAAAAACATTCATAACTATTAATTTCCCACTCAATTTAAATACTAATTTCTGAATTGTATTACACCTAGTACATTTCCTTACACTGCGAGAAATTGTGTTTTGTTATATTTAGTAGTCTATATCTAAAAATATCCTATTATTTCAGTAAAATTTCCTAATGTAAAAAATTATTAATGGAACCATGAAAATGGTAGACTTCAGAATGTCAAAAGTTGTCGTTGAGAATATGTTACGATTACAATTCAGAATATGGCAAAATACACCATACAATAACAATTTTTACTATTAAAAGTTTGTCGGTATATTTTGGTATTCGATCAACATTTCTTATAGCTCAAACCCTGTCTTTTCAAATGGTGTTTCTGAAAATACTGACAATTTTAAAATAAACAAATTAAGCGTCGTTAAGTAATAACAATCCTGCTTTCTAAGTTTTCTTTTAACTTGGATTAATTTTTTATCATTCCCGACATTAGGGTATCCCAAATGTCTATAAATGGCGTGTCAAAAATGTGACTTATTTTCAAAAATTCAACATGGTAATCCTCAAAATGACGTTTGAAATTAGACACTCAACAAGCATGTGCATCTCCCAAAATGAGAGGAGTGAAAAGTTGTTTATAGATTTCTTGACAAAATGTACATTAGAATTTTTTTCAGCAATTTTTTAGTGATATTTTGAAAAAAATTTTGTTTACAGTTTTCGAAAATTTAAGACAACAAATTTCTGAACAAATTCTCATTAATTCTATAGTAAATTCTAAGTATTTTTTGTACTTAACAAATTTGTTAAAAAATTGATAGTTTTCAAGGAAAAAAGGAGAAAAGAAAAATATATACATAACACTCTTTTTACACTTCGAAAAAGATCAAGTTTTGAAAAACATTACAAACAATAAAAATAGTAGGAATTTATTATAGAACATTCCAGAAATTTGTCCCGATTTTCTTTAACCAGTTTCAAATTATAAAAAAATTTTAATCGACAAATTTTCAAAATATTACTAAAATAAATTCTACAAAAATTCCAGTGTATTCCACCATAAAATCTAACAACTTTTCACTGTTATTATTTTTTCATAAAAGCACGTAGCTTTTGTGACGAATATCTTAACTTGTCGACAAGCCCCATCTCATAATTTTTCACAAAAACCATTTTAATAATCAAAAAAAATATTAAGAATAATGTTGACTTGAAAATCTGATTGGAATACGTTAATATTTTTTCTATTCCAGAACTGTAAAATTTTACATAACGGGTCCGGCATATTGGATCTGCCATTTTAATTTCGGTAAACTGACTCAAGATTCGAGTTTAGCGATGACTGAAACCTATGAGATTGTTAATTAGGAAATTTCACACCAATTTTGGTTGTAACAGAACTCAAAAAACACGTATTTAATAATAATAATAATAATAATGGGATATTACGGCTTCCATAAATCAAAATAGGTCATACAAAATAATTAGTTGTACGATTTTACTACAAAGAAAACCAAGCAGATCCGAAATAGTAGCATTCATCAATTTAAAAAATTTTTAACTTTCAGACGCCATTTTGAAACGAAAAACAAAATAAATAAAAATATGTGAATGTTTAATTTTGATGTAAAACAATCGGAAACGCGTTTCTGACAGGTTAGAAGGTGATTTGAAACCAATATCATAGTTGAAAATGCATGTTAAAAAAAATTGTAGCTAAAAAATAAGGTTCTTCCAGTATTTTTGTAAAAAAAATGTGTTAAAGGTGAGAATTTTTTTTGTGAGAATTGCAGTGGCGCCAATCGAAAGAGCGATCTCAAAACTAGTCGAATATAGATATTTTAATTTTTAAAAAATCTTTATTTTATACATAAAAGGATGCTGAAATCCATGTGCAAATTGTGCACATTTGGGACTTAAAGGGTTAAAGCCATGTAACAAAATATTTTAATGGTTCACATTGTCCCATAATTTTTTAGTATAAATATAATTTATTGCATTTCCTCAAAAACGTTTTTCAGTTAATTTAAAAATAAAATTGTTACTTTCATTTTTATCGCACAAATAAATCTACTCATCGAGAACAATAATAACAAGGCAGAATGGGCAATAAAAACAAAAATGATAAGTCTGAATGAATGTCAGTCACGAAAAACTTCTTACAATCCAAATCAGGCATTTTCGTGTCGCACGAACGGATGATTGCTCATTATCGAAGGGTGCATAATTCCTTTGATAATAAAACCAACGAGCAATCTTGAACATAGGAGATTGCACGATCGTAACAATTGGTTCCCAGAAAAAGCGTCAACGCCCATAGGGTTTAGTAGATTCCATTCTGTGACCGAATAAGTAACACATCGTGATTTGCATACTTATTCCGTGGAAATGTGTGAAATCAATCCTCGCGAACGTACTCCAGTGGAATACCAGATTTTGGAGTCTGGCCTTATTGAAACTGACGATATTCACCCAAGAAATACCAGAAGTCGTGGGAAATACAACGTGTATGCAGTACTGTCAATCTTGTGAAAATCCACTTTCAAAATTTTCTAAAAAATATATTTTTAACTTATTTTTTCTTTCCTCAAAGTTGAATTTCAGAAATATTTTATAAATCAATTTTTAGAAACTTTTATTAATATTCAAAGTTCAACACAAAAAAATATTTTTCTTATTTTATACGTTTCAAAGAAGAAATGTGATTTTAATAATTTTTTACATTTATGCATTAGTAAAATGATCCAGAGTAAAAAATATGCGGCTGATCTGTTACACGTCTATAGATCAGTCTAAAAATCTCAAAAAAAAAAAATAAAGGATAAAAAATATACAACAAAAAGACGCAACGACAAAAGACAAAATTGAACAGAATTTAAAAGTTTAAAAAAGGTTGTGTACACTATTTACACATACTAATAATTATTATATATGTTGACAAATATACCAACCGTCAAAAACATGCATAATATTACTTCATTTATTCATAAGTGATACGTGAAAGTCTACATGCTTAATCTAAACCTAACCTAACCCAACAAAATAATACATATATAGTTAGACCACTATTCAACAAGAAGATCCATTGAACTAACACGATGTCAACTATACGAAAATTTGATGTATAAACTAACTGCATTTTTCATGCATGTGTTTTTTTTCGGCACGGTGATTACACAGCCCAACAAAACTTTGTTGCCCTATAAGTATGAGACCCTATAAGTTTTGCTCCAGAATCCAAGTAATATTCCCGACAAAATATCCAATCAGCTCTAGTTTTTGAGATATTGAAGGTCAAAGAGGTAAAAAAATCGTTTTGACGAATTTTTGAGCACTTATTCATAGCCCAAAAGAATGTCCCACCAGTAAGAGTCAATTCTAATAGGATTTTTCCATCAGAACCCAAATAATATGTACTCCCAAATATTGAATTGGACCTACTTTTTGCCCAAATTAAAGTCCAATGAGGTAAAAACTGTTGTTGCATATAAAAATACATATAAAAAATTTTTCAAAATATCCACCAAAACACGTTCCTAAATGGAAAAGAATAAGTATTTCGCCATATAGACATTTTTATCTAAAATTATTTTTACGAGAAAAAGATCGCCTTTTCTTGCAATAAATCATATATAACTGTTTTAGTATTCATTTTAGACAATTTCTAAGGTTATGTTCTGTACAGAATATAGAAGGAAGGAACTGTTTGGAAATACATCGAAAGTTAATCCATTTATTATACGACGTGTCGTGAGAGAAATAAATAAGTTAATATTTTCATTAAAAAAATACAAATAACTTTCTCACACAAAATGTAGAGAGAATTCTTGATTATCAGGAGACATAAAAAATGCATATTAATAAATAAGTTTTTCGTGAAAATTAAAGGTTGCCTGATTCTTTCGAAAAAATTATTGACCAGTAAAATTAAAAAAAGAAATTCATAATTGAAACAATTGATGTATTAGGTAAATGTTAGCTCGTTACCAATAGTTTAGCAACTTTCATTTCAAATTTCAAGAGGATATATTAGATAGACAAATAGTAACCACAAATTATAAGGAATGTCTCGTAAAAAATGCAACTCTAAAACTTCTCCACTGCGTGTGCAGATCTGAAGTAATTAAATTATTGGAGAGAATATATCGAAGTTCATTAGTTTGGTACAAGTTTCGACAGATGCCATGGAAATCGACATCGAGGAAAACAGACTGACCGCAGAAGTTTCAAACTTTGAATTCTGACAGTATTTCCGTATATCAGAAACTCTGACATTTCAAAATTGAACATATGCGTGTACAGCGAGTCTAATATTAGAAACAGTGTACCAACAATATTTCTTTCTGTCTGTTTTTATCCTATGTAATAGTTCCGTTTATGTAGTCCCTAATAGGCAAATTTTATTGGCAATTCTTTCATGATTATACAACTGGCGAAATGGATTTTATTCCCATATTTATGTATCAAGCGTTATTAAAAACGATGTTCATTTCTACATGTATTTCAGTATTTATTTTATTTGAAATAAGAATTTGTTGACCTTCAATACTCCGTGAAATGTATAATTCAAACTATGTAAGGCAGCATGTTAAAGTGCTGACGTTAGAGGTAAGTAATTTGCAATAATAACATCAGTCTGGGAGGCTTCTGGAGTTGAATTTGATCTCAGATTCTCAATCAACGACCCGGAATATCCCATATAATGGATTGACCCCTTGACTGCTAATGACGACGATCTTAGTTATTTTGGACTTTTTCCAGACTGCCAGAAAAAGGCTAATCTTGATGTAAAGTAGACTAACAATTTATGTAAAATAAAACCAAATTCATTTCTGGAAAGTCTAAGGTGTACTGAATACTACGGCATTGTCCATTGCCATAATCGTTGTGTCAAAAAAAATATATAAATCCACAAAGATGGTAGTTTTCACAATTTTTACAAAATCTTAGTCATGAAGTATGACATTGTGTCCAATCAATTTATGCATAAAAAGTTTATTAAACCGATGGAAATTTGTTACTCGGGTCTCTTCGGCATCTCTGATTACGAATCTGAGGTCAGATTTTGGAAATTCAAAATGGCGGTTCCAATTTGGCGGGCAGTTTTTTGAAACCATTGTGTTTGAAACTTGTTACTCTGTGGGTTTTCGAGGTCGCTGATTACAAATCTGATGATATATTTTGAAAATTTAAAATGACGACTACAAATATTATGGAGAAATTTTCCAAAAATAGAACCATTTTGGTTAAAAAATTGTCAAAATCCAACTTCAAATTCGTAATTAGCGATCCCGAAACCCCCAGAGTAATAAATTTCAAGCGAAATGATTGGAATTTGGAAAATTTGTCCGCCATATTGAATCCGCCATTTTGAATTTTCAAAATCTGACTTCAGATTCGTAATCAGCGACCCCGAAATACCCCTATACACCAAGTGAAAGTAAAATCTAACAAATTTTTTTTTTCATTTTGGGCATTTTTGGTGAAATTCTCGTGGCTGTCAATGGGTTAAGTAACTTTTTACGAATTCGGGCCACCATATTGAATCCGTTATCTTGAATTTTGAAAATCTGAGGAATATTCTCTTATATTAAGCCTTTATCACTAAAAAAATTCGGTTTTTACTGTTTTTTTTTTTATATTTTCTCGAAAACGAGCGGGGAAATTGCATTTTTATAGTAGATTCAAGTTCAGTAGGCCAAAATACGTAGGAGTAATATCGCGACCCCGGATCAATGCTTTTATTTTCTAGAACTGTGTAATTAGCATATTTGGTATATTAAGTTATTAAATTCCATAATAACAGTAAGGAAAAAGACAAACTTTTTATGTTTCGATTACCTTTAATTTTCCCAGATTGTAATATCGTACGATCTGCATATCTAGAGCAGTGAGAGTTTTTGTACGAAATTTACACTTTTTAATTATTAAAATTTATTCATCTCACTAATGCCAGAACGCAAGCGAAGAGAACGGCGTAAACAATGGTATTCGATATTTTACATCCATAATCTGCATGCATTAATTTTCCTACCACGGACTGAAATAAAATTTCCCTGTAGGCTCTTAATCTATAAAACGTTTACCGTTTAATCCGGGCAAAACAAATTTTCCAGATACCACCGTAGGCGAAACCAGCTGATTTTAATAACGTATATTTTCGAGTCGCGTAATTTTCTAAACAGAGCTAACGTCAATGGAAAGTCCTTATAAATTGTGATGCGCGTTCTCGGTTCGTAATCCGTAATTATGAAATCTACAAAGTCTTCGATAACCAGGCAACCCGTGGGTATGGGTATGTTAAAGCCGAATATTATTACACGAGCGAAGGTGAAACAATTCAACGGCTCGAATGCATTCCCTTTTCCAACGAGGGCATTTCTAAAGGACCGGTATTCTTCGTCTCTTACCGAGACGCATCCCTTATAACTTCGTCCTCTAATGCCACTAATGAACCTAGTTTCGCATCGCTCAAAATTTTAATAAATGAGGTTTTGCAGGCGCTTGTGAATGTGAATGTACCTGAAACAAAGTCTACCGTGCATGAATGCGCTCTACGTTATGTGACAGTTCTCCAATTATATCTTGGATTCTGTTTATGTTTCAGATAATACCTCAGTTTATTAAGATCTGATTAATCCATTGATGTACTCGTTAATACATTAAATTCGTCGGTGGACTCATTTTACAAAAAAATACCGCTTGTTAAATATCACTGTTACAAATATTGAATTCAATATACTTTTAATATACTCCGTTATTACAGATTTGTAGAGTGATATATTAATTAATTTACATGTAGATTAATCCAAATCTAAAGTAAATCAAAATGTAAATTAATAAATTAATCAAGCAAGACATTCTTTATCTAATTCATTGCATTAATTCTATACAAATTAGCACAATATTTAAATCAATAGAATAATTTCTTGGCCGAGGTAGTTTCATATCTGCTCCTTAATAAAAGTTAACATTTTTCGAAGACAACACAATTATTGCGAGCATCGCATAATGGTTAATACGTTAGCGTCGTAAGGGAGAGACCCGAGTTCGATTCCCCTGCCGAGCGAGATTTTTTCTTATTTATTTGCTTTGATGTAAATATGCAATAAAATAAAAAATGTGCTCAACATATAAATAATACAAAAATTGGGTCAATTTAAAAATAAAAATGAATATCTTCATTAAAATGAACCTTGCCCAGGTGGAAATTTGTCTAGTTTTACAAGTTTGACGTAAACTAGACAGAAACTAGTCACATACTAGACAAACTAGACAGTTACTATCTAGAAATTGGTTGGCAATGAAAAAGAGCCAGAAACTAGCTTTCTACGAGATTCAATTTCCATCTGGGTGAAGTAAACTTCATAATATTTAATAAATATAAATATGAATATTAATTGTGAAATACAATTGTATATTAAATTCATTACGTGTGTAATATACGTTTACTTTTGAATGGATTTGGTAAAATTTTCGAAAAATGACCTTTAACACATTTTTTTCACATTTTCAGGTACAATTTTGTTTTAAATTGTAATTTTCACTATGATATCAGTTTCTGATTACTTTCTAACCTCTCAGAAACGTGTTTCCGATTATTTCACTTGAAAAATATACATTCACATATTGTTATTTATGTCGATTTTGATTTTTAAATGGCTCCAGGTCCAAATTTTCTTTTTGAAAATGGGACATTTTGCGGATTTTTTATTTTTGTACTTTTCTATATAGTTTATACGTATAAAATACGTATAACTAAAATAGTATATTTAACGTTAATGGCAGTTTATTGATATTTTTGGTCACAACATTAGGTGTTGCTGCAGATTTTAAAGATGGCGGCTTATATTCACTACAAGTAAAAGTACAACAAATTTCGTGTTTTATTATATAATAAAGAGGAATTGTAATCTATCAATTACCAAGTCGACACAAATTAAAACATGCAAATGCTTTTCTTTTGTAAATAAAATACAGGAATACGTTTTAGATAGGTTAGAAGGTAATCAGAAATCAGTATCGTAGTCAATGCATTTCAAAACAAAATCGTAGCTCAAAAATCGTGTTAAACGTCATTTTTCGAAAATTTTACCAGAACCATTCAAAGAACGACGTTAAAATTAGCCAGATATAGGCGTGTCCATTTAAAAAATAATTTGTTTGTATAAATAAAAAGATGCTGAAATCAAATTGTGTACATTTTGTCGTTAAAGAGTTAATGTATATTTTTAACAGTGTTATTTGGAAATTTTAAGTTTAGATCTCTTATATTTTAAAAATGATGTAAACATTATTTTCGCAAAGAAAACCCAGTTAGTATATAACTTTCAAAGAGCCCTTGAAGAGCCCTTAAAGAGCCCTTGAAGAAGCGTTACTTATAACTTCTTTAAGCATTAATCTCAAAAAAGTGTTGAAGTTTTCACTGCGAAAAACATTTTTTCTAATAAAGCAGTACACAGTACAAAGTTTTGTATATAAGCAATTCAGTATTGAGATTTAAATTTTTTAAAGAGATACTAAATGGCGTTCGAATAAAAATAAACTTGACGTTTGCTTCATATGACGCTCGTTGGATTATATATGATGGATTTCACGTCAAATGTCCAGACAAAAAAAAAATTTTCTCCAATCGAGCCCCAATTTTGTTTATGAGTTGTACTATAGGTTAGTAATTATTCAGGAAAATATTTTTTAATTTTATTAAAAATTGGAGGAGTGGGAGGGGGTGAAAGTTTTGAACTTTTTTATGTCACGCGCTACTTTGTGTATTTATTCCACTTAAACAAATAAATACAAAATTTGTTTCAGATATGATTTTGATAGGATTTTTCATGAACTTTCGATTGGTGTAGTCCATTTTGAATTTATTTTTTATTTTGACCAAAATTTTTGAAAATCAAAAATATAATTCAAGTTTTTTCGACTTTGGGCACGTTTTTTTTTTTTTTATATATTTTTAACAGAAAGCTGAGGGTTTTTCCTATAAAATACTTTAATTTCAAAACATCGTTTTTTTTTTGTTTTCGAGAAATTGAATTATAAAGATTGCGCGTCACGGCAACTCGAAGCACCAATGCACCGCGCTGCTACGCTAACGACTTTGGATTATTGCCGACAAGTGGCTGAACTCGTGGCATGTTTTCTCATACATGAAACGTTATAATACAGAAATATGGTAGGAAATATGATATTTACTAAATCCCTTTATCACTCATATTGCACTGTGTCTTTTATCATGCGTTAAACTGTAATTATCCATTTATTTGATCTGAAAAGATAATTGTATGTAACTGCACTTTTATTGACATTCTCAAGATATTTTTTGTTTTAGATATACATTCTTTTTTTTTCTTGGGTTTAATTTTTTCATTTATTTTTGTTTTATTAAAAAGTGAATGTTAATGCAAGAAACGTGTGGAGAAGCAGGTGGATCAACCCACTAAAAAAAAACTATTAAAATAACAGGTTTGATGAGTGTTTCTGAGAGTTTACGAGAGAAATATCCTGAACTTCCAGAAGGTTCAAAAATTTGTACAACGTGAAAGTTTGCACTTAATAACTCTGGAGAACTCAACATTCAATCTACATATTTCTGTATTATAATGTTTCATGTATGAGAAAACATGCCACGAGTTCAGCCACCTGTCGGCAATAATCCAAAGTCGTTAGCGTAGCAGCGCGGTGCATTGATGCTTCGAGTTGCCGTGACGCGCAATCTTTATAATTCAATTTCTCGAAAACAAAAAAAAACGATGTTTTGAAATTCAAGTATTTTGTAGGAAAAACCCTCAGCTTTCTGTTAAAAATATATAAAAAAAAAACGTGCCCAATGTCGAAAAAACTTGAATTATATTTTTGATTTTCAAAAATTTTGGTCAAAATAAAAAATAAATTCAAAATGGACTACACCAATCGAAAGTTCATGAAAAATCCTATCAAAATCATATCTGAAACAAATTTTGTATTTATTTGTTTAAGTGCAATAAATACACAAAGTAGCGCGTGACATAAAAAAGTTCAAAACTTTCACCCCCTCCCACTCCTCCAATTTTTAATAAAATTAAAAAATATTTTCCTGAATAATTACTAACCTATAGGATAACTCATAAAAAAAATTGGGGCTCGATTGGAGAACATTTTTTTTTTGTCTGGACATTTGACGTGAAATCCATCATATTGACGTTTCGTTTTTAATAAATTAAATAATAAATAACACAGACATTCAGGATTGCGACGTGATGACATACATATGTTTATTTTAGGCATGAAAGCTTCTTTCTTTACCTTTTTGGTCGTCACAAGGAAAAAACTGAATATTTGTTACTATGTTTCTTTCACATATTTCTGATATTTGATTAGTATTTACTACATAACTTCTGAGAATGAATCATATATATGGAGAACAGTTATAACAATTGTATGTGGCCGCAAAAATTAAAGTCGAGAAGATGAAAAAAAAATTGTTGTTGCAGTGTGCGACAGAATCTGCCGCAATCTTGCCGACAGTCTTTCATGCTAAAAAATATGCTTTTTTGAGTGAATAAACTATATACAACAAACAATAATACCTTTTAATCTTAAATTAATGTTGAGGGTTTTGAATGATTTCCATATATATGAATCTACTTTAAGACATACTCAAGTGACAAAAAATGATTACTAATATTGTATGATAAAAATATGCAATTTGATGTGTCAAGACTTACTCCAAAAGTAATTCTACACGATTTGTGTACAAAAAAGTATAAAGTTCGAACAAAATCGTATATAATGAAAATGTAGTTACCTCAGTTTGTTTTTCGTTCACTTATTATGTAATTTACTTTTCAAACTATCGAAAACTGTAGTACGACATAAAATTTCAATGCGGAAATGAAAGAGGTACATACGAAAACATGGAATTACAATGGATCTATGCAGAAATCCCGATGTTGATTCCCAATGTCGAGGGAATATCTGTGGTAGGACGATTACATGGAAAAATAAAAACAAAAAATACATTAAAAATGGTACTAATCGTCGTTCGATTCATAGCGATAGCTTTGGTGCTACTTCAGCGACAAATTTTTCCCGTTTACTAAAAAATACAAAACTCTTAAGTAAAGATCTTCTTTTATTAAAAGTTTAAGTTTTGCTAAATTAATAAAAACATTTTGTTTTGGTGTTTTAATACTTTTTTAGTATTAAAACCATTTATTTTTGCAACATCTTCATAATACTTCGGAATTTTGTATAAACAAGTTGTTGACTTCAGAAGAGAAACCGCAGGATGCAAGCCTTTATCAGTATATATGATTTTAGACCTATATTATTGAATTACTGTCAAGAAAATATATATAAAACACAAAAATTTGCCTTAATTATAAAAAGATGGCACTAATAACGAGAAACAACAAAGACCCAGAAAGGTGACAAAATTATATAAAATAAAATAATATCACGTCAGTAGGTTGAATATATATTATTTGTCAAGAAATAATATTTCAATTAGAAAAATAAATGTAATTTTTGTTTATTTTTCATAAAATTTTCAAGTATTGGAGAAAGCAAAATTATTTCTCAATTATAAAAATATTATATCTTAGGTCGAAGACGAATTCCTGAATACACGAGGTGTTTGGTCTAATATTTGGAAAAATTTAAATTAACACTTTTCAAAGTAAAAAATATACCTCGAAAATGAACATATTTTCTACTTTAAAATATTTAAAATGTAACATAAATGAGAAGATATTTAATTTAAGCACAAAATTGGAGAGAATGTTAATATTTTACGAGTAACGTAAGGTTACATTATTTCGTTGTGAAAGTTGTAGAATTATTTTAAAATATTAATGGATTTAATGCATACATAAATTTAGTACATTATTTCATTATTATTTTATATATTTTATTTGTAACAGACATGTTACTTTTTTCAGTAAAACGTAATTTTAAAAATAAATGTACAGGTTCGCTGGACGGGAATGTATTGAGCCTTTAATTAATATGAAGTAATTACTGTAATTCTATTAATTTTATTCTATCTCTGAATAAAAAAGTATTTCCTCTAAAAATTAAAAAAAAATGTTTGTTGATAAAACTAAGTTTACTATTTTCATTATTGTTCTTTTACCAGATAATTAATATTTTTAGAACTGCAGATGGCATGTCCTGAATTTGTCCCGAATTCAAACAAGCCTCGACAAATAGTTTCATAGATTTATAATATAACATTTGATGGCAATCACATGAAAACTGCAACCTCTGGCTTAAATTACAAAAATCGGCTTATCCACTGAAACAGTCTGTGTATATTCAAGAAATAATTTAACTTGAATTAGGAAAGCATTTTTGCAATATTAGAAAAGTATTTTCTTTCCAAATACATATGCACTTGCTACTACCCAAATCAATGACAAAATTGTTCTTTTTTTAGTATAGTTCTTTTAAAGATTAATAACAGAACGACAACGAACTTAATCGTTTGAAGAATTTATTTAGAGAATGTTTTGCAAAACTAATTAAATTTGTACATAAATAATTGAAGAAGCGAAATCGGTAAAATTGCACGAGAATTCGTAAGAGCGTAAATAAAGCTTGTATTTATTCTTGTGAATTTTTATCGAAAATATCAGATTTCTACAAATTCATTCGCGGAAAGAAAAGTGATGGCCATTTCAGCGAAATAACATTTGCTGGAAGAGACATCGCTATTCTGGCCATCTGATTTACAAAATCGGCGAAATATTAGCTACGCCAGTGACAACAGTAGAAAATACAGCAAATTATATTCCCTAAACTAAAAAAATATTCGCAGTTCATATGTTACGAAACATATTTTGCTGGACCAGACAAGTATTCGCTGGAATTGCGAAATATTTCTACCCGTGTTAGATTACTAAAAAAAACTACGCAAAAAAGAAACTAAACGCACAAATTAGGGGGAGGCAGTGGTGAGATTTTAGCTTCACTAAATTGCAATAACCACAAATCGACGAAAATATTTTTGGCTATTATTTTTCTTTATAGATTGAGCGCTGTAGCCGAAAAAATAAAAAGAATTGTTTGCCTAGTTAGACTTTGTTATTTTTTATCCAATGTACACATCGTTAAATCCATATGTAATGTTTACCCGAAAAAATAATAGGTACTATAAACTGTACGTTTGGACTAATTCAAAATTGGAGGAGAAGATACGTTTTTTAGGTATTTTATGATCGGTATTTAATATAATTATTCACTTTTTGTCACCAATAACTCTTTATTCGAACAATAAAGTAATTTTCCCTGAAACGCAGAAAGGAAATGTATATTACATTTCAATATTTAAATATTAAAAAAAAAAATTTTAAAGGTGTTATTAAATTTAAAAGTATCATTATATCTTCAATTACAGTCTTGTTATTTTCTAGTTTAATTCTCGTTCAATGTCTCGTTCAATTATCAGTCTTATTGAAGCTAACTGATCCACAAACAAATCACAAATAAAATAACTTATTGCGATCATTGCACTTTTCTTACTAAAAGTATTAAACCTCAACAAACAACAAGACATTTTGAAATAATCACATTACTTCTTTAATGTTTCTTTGAAAGAATAACATTAAAAGTATACTTTCTGCATTCCTAAAAATGTCCCCTATTAAATTTAGAGTTCTATATTAAGAATCTTTTTTAATCATTTTGGTGAAAAGTTCTTAAAAAATTATAACAAACCTTTCATAAAGAATTCTATCATAACGCTTTTTATATTTAATATATAATTTTAAATTTACTAATATTCTATTACACCCGTCTTTACAAACATCACCCATCGCATGTACATCTCGTAGAATGCGGTGCACATTATGTCATCTCGGAACAATCTGTATCTTCACTTGCGAGAATGATTTTGTACGCGTCGTTCATGCCTTGAATGCAGCACTTGATGCACCACCTGTACGGTGGGTTTGAAGCGTTTAGTGTTGTTGACTGACAGTTCAAGATAGCCGCACATTCATGAATTTTCCAGGATAATCCGTGTACAATAAATTTGCTCATAAAGAATAATTTAAGACTACTTTTATCACAACTGTGAAGCATTTTACTTTCGGCCGATAATGTTATTTAATTCATACATTCTTTATTGTGGTCATTCAAGACTACGAAAGAAATATTTATTTCAAAAGAGTTTAACTTAGTGGGACCTTTTTAAGTTATAAGATAATTCCGTATCTTTGTTTATATCCGTGCAATGAGTGCTTCTGTATGTGACTGTTGAGTGGTGGGAGAAGGAGAGGATGAGAATAGTATAACTTAGGACGACAACGTAACTTTGATGGTATAACATAGAGTGGGACCACTGTGATTAACTAACAGCTTAAGAACAGTTCGTCAAGAGCATACCATGCGATACAGACAAAAACGTTTACAGATCCTTTTTCTTTAAAAACGGAAGGGGCGGGGACAATTCAGATATGTCAAACAGTTTAAAATGCAAGAACTGCTTACTCGAAAAATTATTTAATGATTAATTTGATATGTATACCGACCAGTCATGCATGAAACCTCAAGACATGCAAGATCATTGATAGAAGGCTACAAAAAAGTTAAGACCATGGAAATCATCAACTCCAAAAGACACACTGCAAAAGTAATAACAAGACTACGACCAGGATACTGTCGATTCAACTCGGTCAGGATGGGGCTAACAAATATGGCATCCTGTAGATTCTGTCTTGTTGAGAACGAAATTCCTGTACACTTACTGACAGCTTGCACGGCAACCTAAAGAAATCAAGAATTATTCATTTAGTAGTATTGTAGCTTACATAGGGAAGCTAAAACTACTTGAAGAACTCTAACTTTGCTAAGGTTGATACAATAGGAGCGCATAGATTCGCAGTGGCCATGCTCAGTAGGCTAACCGTTTAAGAATATATATACCGACCAGGCCAAAATTCGGGGAAACCTCACATGATCACTTCGTTCGATTCCGATTAACTACTTAAATTGGCCTGCATTAATTGGGTTATTACATCGTTCAATCGATGCACCGATCGCAAAGGCTCATTTTAAACCGCATATTTGATTCGTCTCGCAAAGGCGACATTCTACATGAAGCAAACTCATGTAGTTTACATGCGGTAGATTACTTACTCATCCCTTATTATTTATTAAACCTGATATTTAGAAAACTAAAAACCATTCAGGTTGATCTAGAACAAAAGCTAATTCGGCTGTTATCACCATCCCAACGCTAAAACTGAAGGTTCGAATCACTCTCCGAAAGCTGGCTTCTAAATTGCACCATTGTCCCTCTGGTCAGGTTTTCGGGTTACATCAAATTGCCTGGTCCATTCTACACCAGATAGCCATAGTGCAGTTTACGATCCTGAATTCGCTCGTACACGACGTTACTACAAATTAAAGCCAAGTGCGTAAACGAAAGATCGCCGAACGACCGACCAAGGAGTTTCCATCCCAGGAATTCCGTTTAATTGGTCCTACGAGGGCAGTAGCGGGTGGTAAAAAAGGAACAACGGAACCAATGTTCTATTAATCCTAGAATAATCTAGGCGATCCACGAATACATTCAGATTGATCCAGTCACCCCATCCTCGATTTTCATACGAATGGGACATCAGGTTGATAAAAATGAAAGAGTGTTAGGATGTCGTCGTCATGTGGCGATAAACGAGGAACGATGCAGGGGGAATACGCCTTACACTGATAGTAAATCCGCCATTTCCAACGACACGCGGAATGTTCTCACAGTGAGCGCCCGCACTCTCCCTCTCACTCTTACTTACATATAAGGTATACCTCACGAGGAAAAGGAATAAACTCGCGATTTTATGTGTAGGTACGCGTGTACGTAATAATGCCGGGATGGGATTTACGCGACGGCTAACATCGTACATCAAAATTTCTTTCCACTCTTTCCCCTCCGTCGTTTCCCTTCCGTTGCCGCTGTATTTTCTCCTTGCCTTTCTTCTACCGTTTCCTGGCATATCTTTCAATCTACGCGATCGCCTTCCTGGTTCGCGTAAACTCTCTGTAATTAGGCGGAATTAAGAGCCGAGCATGAGTATATATGCATATACGCAAATGCGGATGTTTCCGAATTTCTACGACGGCGCTACATGCGTGCACTAAGGAAAAACCGTGAGATGCCTGTGATCTAATACTAGAGCCTCTTCCGTGATTCTGGTTGCGTTTGTGAAAAACGAGATGTTTGGTTATTGATGATTTGGTACAAGGCAACATGGTATAAATTCATAGCTTGGTTGGTGTAAAAGAACTTAAAAGAATTTTGTTGATAACACAGCCATGAAAGTTGCTGGTGTGAGATCGACAGGGTTGTTTGAACGATTTTATCCTGCACTTTCTTATTCACGGTTGTTCAATACGTGACTTTTAAACACAAGTTTACGAATAAACGTCCTATTGTCCAATAAAAATTTTGGAACTTTTCAAGATGTTGTCGATAAATAGTTGCGAATAGTGGTTACAATGACCTACATGCAGATCATTGAAAAATCGTCTGCCGATTTGACGAGATTTGCAACATTTCTAATACGTTGGCTAATCTTCTTCCAGTTGGTCATCTAAAAATTTATTACCGAATTCGTTTTCAAAACGTTTTGATAAAATTTCTTAAAGGTTAAAATAATAATATGACATTAAAAAAATGAAAACTTTCCCAAGTAGGATTTTCAATTGGTCTCTGACCCGCTTACCCTAGTTCTGTCCGGAATTCTACCGGGCTTGTTACATTTCCCTGATATAGCCCAATCAGATTTGAGATTCCGAATGAATTGGGTTAACCCGCCTATATTCCAGCCATAACCCGGCCTACATTTCAATCGAGTAAATAAGGTCGGATCATATGTGATACCCAGTTTTTATTGGGGCCCAATCGAACCAATTCGAGGCGGATCTTAACGTTTGGAGGTTCTCGGACAAATTACTCAATATCGACGGAAGCGCATAAGTCATATTACATATGTACACGTCATAGAGGAACATTCACTGAGCAAGTCGTCGGTTGTTGCTTGGATATGTAATATCTTGGACTTGTGTACTTGCCTGAAAGCTCTGCCACCACAAAATCGATCGGTAACTCACCAAAAGAAAAACACCCGAATAATAACTTATCACGAAAAACCTTATTTAACGATACAGGCAAGAACAAAACGATCTTCGAATTCTATTATCGCATTCGAATCACTGTTGGCATCAGACATATATATAAATCGTTTGGATATGTAAAGAATACATGTCAAGAATGTCAACAATTCAATATAGGTTATCTTGCAATTAATGTTTTGGTCCTTTATTGACTAAATTTTACAGAATAATTTAACAGAATAAACAAAAACATTCCAAAGTTGATCGCACTCAGATTATTGTCTTGATCGGTGCTCACAACATTGGAGAATTGCAACTGACCAATATATAAGACCAGTACTGAATATGGCAGTTGGTTCGACTCCAAATATCAGTACTAAGCATCGGCATCCGGACGGTACTTATTTGTTTCGGCTGCAAATACTATTTCATTTACACAAATAATACTGTTGACTACGTGTATGGATTTGTAAAAACGTAGGATTGACATCATTACTGACTATTCCTAAAACAAGTATGGAGTGCTAGTACCGGTTTAGTATCTTTCAGTAGTTCGATAAGTTCTGATTCGGCTCGAAGTTCAGTGCTGATGTTTCGTACTGGAATATCACTCTACCGGTGTTTAACTTTGGAAATTTCCACCTAGTGTACAACAGCATATTTTCTGAAGACTAATTTCGAAATGTATATTTTGGTCTATATCTTTTTCTATTTTTACTAACAAAAATTAACTCGCTTTTATACACTCAGGAAAAAAAATAGTTAAAATAACCAGAAAAGATGATTAAATATGACCTTGCTATTTTTTCTGGTTAACGAGAATTCTGGTTGGTTTAACCAGAAATATTGTTCGTTCAACTAAAAATATTGTTGAAACAAATATTTTTCTAATTAAACCTCCCAGAATTCTGGTTATTATAACCAGAAAAAATAGTACAGTCGTATTAACCAGAAGATTTTTTTGAGAGTAATAGTCGCTAAGACAATGCTTGAAGAAAGAACTTTGTTCTTAATTTTTGAATTTAAATCATTCGTAACTCGAACAGAGACAAGCGTAAAAAAGTGTAAACTTTTTAGCAGCAAGAGTACAAAGTGTAAAGTAGCCTAAGAGTTGGTACTATATAATAGCCCTATTTACTCGTTAATATGGCACTAATTAGGGCCCTAAAAGAATTGATTAAAAGTCAACAATTGACGGAAATACATTCCACGATATTTTAGTTCATAGATTTTATAAACTTTTATTATTACATAGTTCATTTCCATATTTACCGTTTTGAACAATAATTATTATTACGGCCTTTCTCAAAGAAATTACTCTCATGTTGTAAATATTTCTGAATACATTAAACCAATAAATAATATAAACACTAAAATATAATAAGATTGTAATAGGTTCTTCAAATATGAATCGTTATATTAATTAATTTTAAATAATAAACTTATGTTTTAATTACGATTCGTGTATTTTGGATACAATATCCCACACGCCGAAAGTTTCGACCTTATTCTGGGATCCTCCTCAAGGGCATCTATTTTTTAAACATAGGTATAATAAGGAGAATTACATTTTTTACAAAAATTAAAATATATTTAAAAGTTACACCAAATTTGTCCTTTTTTTAAATAACAAAAAAATATTTGAAAAGCGTGAAAAGAAATTCGATCATTTCACCATCGTGACCATTGAAAAACTCGTTTCCAACAAAAGTGAAAACTATTTTGAATTGTGCAGACGAATTTCTGACCGACTTCGGGTAATAAATAATACATATTAACAGACATATTTATTCTTCATAAGAGACATTTTATTAAATGTATTACTAATGATGAACTTTGTTTTATAAAGATCAGTATTATCACCTACGGATAATTTTCTGTACCTAAAAAATTCATGACTCAAAGGTTTAAATATTATATTTTAATCGTTTACAATATTTACAACATGCAATTTTTACAATTTACAACCAATTATATTTTTTGTAAATTTGATATGAATAAACTAATTGAATAAATGATTTATTGTTACTACACAATACATTTAGTTTTACATGACTGTTTATAATTTCATTAATAAAACCAGAATATTAAGTTATAAACAGTTAATGCTATTCTTTTTTAATTTTACTTATAACTTTTAACTAATTCACAGATGCAGTTTATCATTAACAAATTATTTATCTCATCACATTTATACATACAAGCATTCTTCGTTTTCTTTCAGATACCTATCTCAGTTCCCAAATATCTGCAAAAAAATAATTTTTTTGCACTATCTTGCTTCTGGGATTTTCATTTCGAAAACAAAATATAGGTTTAGGATAAAGGTATTTCTGAACAAATTAAGAACAACTTTTTAGATCAAAACGTCAGAGTTGAATACAAACCAACTAATACCAATATAGGAGGAATCAAACCTTTTAAAGATAAATTAGATAAATTACATCAAAAAGATTTAATTTATGAGATTTAATGTAAGGATTGTAATGGAGTATATGTAGGAGAAACAGGCAGACTGCTAAAAAATATAATTAAAGAAAACAAAAAGAATATCGAAGGATGAAGATAAGTGCACAGGCTTAACTTTACATAGAATTAATAATGACCATTCTTTCGACTTTAAATGTTCGAATTATTTTAATTGGAAAAAATAAACATAAACGTAAACGTATGGAAAATTACTTTATAAAAAATAATCTCAATGCAGTAAATGTTCGTTTCGAAAAATCGAATCTACCTGAAACTTATTTTTCTCTTTTGAACTTACAACCATATGTAATAACAATACAAGGTGCTTTAATCGTATTGCTTTCGCTTTCGAAAATTTCCAACAACTTTTCAGTACATATTCGAGCCTTCAACATCACGGTTCAATTTCCAGAAAGTAGTTATTTTATATATTTTTTAATTATTTGCAGTTCATCTTATTGAATACTTTTGTATTCATTTCGAATTTTACCATTTTTTTACAGTGTGTGCAGTCATTTGATTTTTTCTCTTTTTTAAATTAATAATTACTAAGTGCATGAACTTATTGGAATTTTGTAACGGAATTTTTTAAAAATTTTACTGGACTTTTGGAAACTTTTTCCTAAAGTAAGATGATACTGTAATTGAAAAAATAATACTAATATTAAAATTTTTCCCGTGATTTCATTTCACGCATTTTTTACTGAAAAGCTGAAGGAATTTTTCGAAATTTGTTAATAATTTGTTACAGTTTATAACTCTTTCAATCTTCTTTTAAACAGAATAAATATTTATGAGGAGGACCTTAATCGTAGGTCGAAAATTTAACCAATGTTATTTTTTTAAAAACCTGTCATTCTGATTATCAAGAAACTTCAAAGAATCTATTTTCACTTATGAAAATAATAGAAAAGAAAGTTTTATAGAATGATAATTTTAGGATGCTTAGAAAATAAATAAACAATAAAATAATATACACTATGAATATTGAAATAGAAAAACGAAAGAGATATATTTAAAAGAACGGCCATTTTAATATCCGAAATACACTTATGCAATTCATATCTACTTATTTTAAGTACTAATCCACTAAGCATTTGACTAGTGAATTTGACTGACGTAGTAAACTCGAATATTGTAGGGAGGAGTTGAATAGCTCTGAATAGTAATTTTCTGTAAGGGCACGTGCATGAATTGATAGATACATTAATAAATAGACAGAGATTGATTGATTACTCATTCCACTGAGAAGATACTTGACTAAAATTTATTCTGAACTTCGAACGACGTGCTTTTACTCTAATGAAACAGGAATTTTCATAATGATTTAAATATATTAGTTTAATCAGTATTTATACTGAAACTGCTCGATATTAATAATTACGAATTTCTATTAGTTTAATCAATATGATTTCTATTCGGGAAACTATTAAAATGAATATATATTTTACCGAAATTCAGCAAAGGTTGAGGTTTTTAAATTTTTATTATTTGTATTATTGAGTAATGACTATAACAGAAAAGTTACTCAAAAATTACTCCGGGCTTGCTATTGATACTACAAAAATATTGTAAAATTTTAATATAAAAACATTTTTCTGGAGGTTTACCAAAGAAAACTCATTATAGATCTCGTAAAAATAAAACTGATTAAAAATGCTAGGTATACAACGTCAAGTAAGTTTATTATCATACGTATGATTAAGTAGGTTTGCTATATGTGAAAATAATAGACGTAGTATATTCTGAATGTTAGTTAGACATTTCTCAAGGTAGGAACCATTACATTATAAAACCAATCAAGAGTCAGAATCATACAACACATCTGATTTTTCGTAATAAACAAATTTTAAACGAAGGTAAATGGCAGATACATGTAAATTTGTGCAATTAACTAGAGAAAGAAGCAGATTTACAGAGTTTAGTTGATCTAATCAGAAATGATTGGACATGGGATGATTGAACACGCGAATTCTGTACCGGTACAATTGTGAGTCCAGAGCTTTACACGTGACGATCATAACGGTACTTGATGTCACGCAAGTTTAAGATTTAATAGCGGACAGGCCACGAAAACTATGGTTATAATTTATATTTCAGACATTAAAGTTTGTTAAGGAGTGGAGTAATTGCATACAAACATCGATTTTCATATTGATTGTAAACAAAGAAAATCTCTATTTTAAAAATCTGTAAATATTGACGCTCCATGACAGGTGAGCCACTTTTTTGGACAACATTTTCAATCTCAATTGTACTTGGAAATGTAACAACTTTGGCCATTGTAAATATAAATAGATTTTTTTCAATGATTTTAGAGCATTTTTTAGATGTTTGATTTTAAAGTTTTTGATTCATTATCTTTATTTTTACGGAGTAGGAAATGAGTTACAACAATATTATGCGATATGAAATTTGTGCATTTTTTTATCTTTCTAGTAAAAATGTTAATTTTCAGAAATATAAATAAAATGAGGGTAAAAATGTAATTTAATTTTTGAAATCACTTTATCGATCTGTAAGAACCCCCCAAATATAGAAACAAAAATATATGAAAATAGCTCCTTCAAGTAAGAAACTATGAGTAAATGCAGAACTCTGGTACAGCCAGCTAATATAAACGAAAACTCAGTTGAACCGCCACCCGGCTAGAAAAGAAGACCCCTGGATTATACGTACGTACACACAAAGCAGGGGCCATCTAACCCGCACACTTAACTGCGCATAACTTCTTTCAACTGCAATGAATCCAAATAGATTTTTTTTATTTTGAAGAAAATATCATTCTCTTTTTAGTAGTGGCTAACTTGGTAAAAACCATCATCTTTTGTTTACATTAAAAAATTCAAAAACGTTGAGATAATTAAGTAAACATTTACTATATTATAACGGCTGAAGTTCCCCAAAACTCCAAAGTATCATTATTTTACTCCTTCGTTTGGTAAAATTTTTCGGATTTAAAGAATATATACATTTATCTTTCTTCCGTATAATAAAAATGTATTGAAAATTTTGCAGAAAATAGTATTGCAGTACGATTGTTAAATGTCACACATGGAATTGACGTTTAGTGACATTTTTCCCCTATTCTATTGCAATGTACATTCCCCAATGAAGATGAAATTTCTTTAACCTTTCTGTATCTTTTTAACTCTTTTTTATCAGTTAACTATTTCAGTGAATCTAACTTCGTTAACCAGTTCATTGAAATTTCTCTTTCTTTATAAAAAATGTGGAGACATTAAAGTAAAAATATTACACAATTTACAAACAATTTGTATGGAAAATTGTCAGAACGAATTGTGTGATGTACGAGCACGTCTATATCTATTCCGTACGAAATTCCTCCAAGACTGACTGCATTCCTTAGACGAAGTACAACATTCCGTCTTGTTTTCCGTCACCGTTATTTTCCCCTTGTCTCCACCGAGTTACAGAATAAAACGTCGTGAAACGCAACCCTCATATCTTTTATCGTTTCTTGTGTACCGCCTTTGCTATATTCCGCATCACTCTAGGGCTTTCCTTATCTCGAATGAACCCTCAAAAAAGCTCATAGGTCACTCTAAAGTCGCTCCGGTGTGGTCGGCCTTAAACATATTTTTCGAAATATTGATTTTTTAATTTTTCTGTCAACAACCTAGGTCAACGCGAGCTTTCTGAGGAACGTGTCCAGCGGTAAAATGAACGACAATCGAACGATGACAGTCGCTGGGTTGGACCTGGAGGTGAATCCCGGAAGCTTCACCGGCAGCAGGCTACACATCACCTGCAGGGCCACCGTCTTCCAGCTCTACCGGGAACAGGTGGACATCGTCCTGGAAGAGGAGCGACCGCGATTAGCTTCCGTGCTGGGTACGCGAGAATCTTCCTCAACCCGTAAGTTTATTTTCAACGCTCGACTTGATTGTAGAGCAAGAATTCGTCAGGTGTCGTCTTGACACTGCATTTTTTTCGAAAATGCAGAAAACGCACCTGAGATAAAAAATAACCTTACTGTTTGAACACTTCATCCCATGTAATTTTTATTATGGTGCGTTTTGGGAAAAATGCAAGCTTTTTCATTCTGGCAAAAAACGTATTAGACTTAAGATGTTTAAAGCTAAAATTTAAAAAACTCCTGACGTGCTGGAGTAATTTTGTGAAATTATACCTAGCTTGACTGTACAGTTTTTTCAACGTGCATGAATAAAACTAGGCAAAACTGTTTAATACCAATGGACCTTATTTTGAAATAATTTTAGACTAGTCAGGAGTATTATAGAACGCTTAGAACTTGTCGATTTTTATTGGTCTCTGTTCTAAGCAATAACCAGATTCGTTACCTACTAGGGTTTTTGAAACGTAATTTCATCAAGATTTATAACAGATCATTATTTTTTAGCATCAACGAATATGTTTATGTTAATAGTCGTTTAATAGTCATCTTACGTTAATAGATTTTAGTCGTGAAGGACTTTTATAGTATAAACAAACACTGAGTGAAAAAATGTGATTTCAGACTCACATTAGAATAGAAAAGGGTACTCTAATTTCCCAACAACGCCTATTGTATTTACTTCTATAACTAATGAAGCGTTATAATTTAATAAGCTAAACGTTTGACTAGTTTATTTGAAAAGGTCATGTCTATAGTACACTTATCCGGAAATAATCGGACTGAAATTCATGCAAGGTGCAGATTAAAGGCAGCTCTTGTAACCACGTTATTCGAATAAATCTCTGGAATATTTTACGTAGATATAAATCAAGGATTTCAGGGATTTCGTACATCTCTCTCGCTGCCATTTTAAGAATTCGACTGGGATTTCAGTTATCTCGTTGATTTTCGCGATTTCGCTAAGATCACATTGATTTCTGAAATTACTAAGATCTTGTCGAGATTTAATAGTTTTCGAAGAATTTCACGGAACCCGTTCGACGGATTTCTTGAGGAATGCTTTAATACCCTCGGAAGTCGCCTACAACAATACCACTTTGTAATTTTCAAAAAATCGAATACAAACGTCGATAATTTGAAGTATGCTTACTTTTTCTTTCACGGCGGAATCCAGACATTTTAAAGATGCGACACTATATGGGAAACGAGAAAAAATGTACATGTATTCTTATTATACATTTAGGTTTATGGAAAACAATCGAAGTAGAAATATTAAAACCTTGTATTGCTATTTGAAATGCTGAATTAGTTTAAGGTAAAATATTTTCGAACTTTTTATTAAAAACTTTAATGTTACATTTGCTTGCTAATTAATGTCGAAATTTCAAATTGAATTGAAGTGACTTCCCTCATGAATATCACTGAAAATAAATGTAGTATTCATTTAAAAAGTTTTTTCTACTATTTTCAAGGGTTCTTTTTCGTTATCTATAATTTTATCAAAAATTACAAAATATTTTAATTCGCTAAATAACTTATATTAAATACAGAAAAATATGTCTTAAAAAATCTGAATTTTTCGTATTATTGAAAAAATATAACATAAAATTAAGGCATGTGATCTTAGAATATTGGAAATGGTTTTTGGAAGAAAGTCAGTTTTCCGAGAGTAGACTTTTTCAGCGCAGTATAATGTTTTTTATTTTTTTAGAAGTTTATTACAAATCTATGTTTAACAATAATAATGCAAATTCTCTAAAAATTTTTGAAATTTAAAATGACAAATTTGCATTATTTTTAATTTATCGAATAAAACTAGACAATATTTATTAGCCAAAAAGAATAGGATTCAAAATAAAATACACAAGAAAAATGTTGGAGATTTAAATTTCCGAAAGGTTGCCGGATCTTTGTGGACTCCAAATGTAATTCCACGAACATCATTTTTTTTTATTACAATCATTGAGATAAGTTTGATCAATGAAATGAATAGAAACTTTTTCAAACATTATGTAAGATTACATAAATACAAAAAACACACATAAAAATTTAAAAAGCAAACAAAAAATATAAAAAGAAATAATTCTGAATAAATAGCTACCACGTCGCTAAAAAATGTTCAATAATACGAAATAAACGGCATTATTGAAATAATTTATTCTTCTAGTTCTTATTAGATTATTGTCAAATGAAGTAATTTTAAGAACTTTAGTCGTCTATTATATCACTATTTGAATTTCGAAATTCTATGGTATTACTCGAAATCATCGTCACCATAACCCGAAAGAACTGAATTTATCTACATCGCGGCTATTTTGCATTGTTTGTCCGTAATATGAAAACTGTTTACTTTTTTGAAAAATTAAATTCTTTAAAATCAAATCATCAATAATCTTGAGATTAATCAAATTTTATAATTTTGTGATTAAGTAATGTAACACTATTATTTTAAATTTTATTAAATGATTTTTACATTCATTTTTCTGTGAAACGATTTTTTTACTCGAACCCTTATTCGATGTTTTTATATATTTATTTTACATTTTTTGTTGATCTCTTTTGTAGTCTACTTTGACGAAATATCTTTTTGTTATTATCTTTTTGGTGTTAGTTTTTCATTACGAGTTTTTTGTTCCTTTTCCCGGTATACTTACAATTCACATTTTTTAATTCATCACTTTCCCTTAATTTCGAAGCAGGATTTACTATTCGAATGCGCATGTTTTTGTTTTTAATCAGTTTTTGAAATAATTTTATGAAAATATACATTTAAATCGTTTGTACTAAAAAATATAATTTTGTAATCTCTTGAATTATTTGCTTCAACCAATTATACTCGAAAATCTACGGTCTAAACATTAAATAAATTACAAGATATTGACGTAACAGATCTAAATTTATTTATTGTTTTTATGTGACATCAACGTAACGAATAATAATATGACGATTATATGAAAAACGTTTAATATTTCAAAAAGTTAGATTGCAATAAGAGAAGACATTTTACTGCAGAAAACTCAAATTGTTAAGACCATTTATTACTCGGATGTTGGAGCTTTCCATCGGTTTCATTTGAATACCGACCTCCTTTAATTTCAAAAGCTTACATCTTCTTAAATTTCGTTAAATAAAGCATATAAGCAACGAAACTCGAAAAGTTTGCGGAAAGAAAAATGAAAGGTCATAAAATCCCTTTTAATTCCTTTTTTGAATAGTTTTGTGCGACTCTTCTTTTCTTAAGCTGGTATTTAAATACGAGAACGTAGTTCCCACGAGTTTTATGCGTTTTCAGTAGTAAATACGAATTTCTTTTAGTGTACTTACTGCAATTTCTGTGTACTTAAACTGACAACATAATGTACCTTATGAGGCACAGTAAATTATAATTTATGACATTCTATAACAGTTAAATAAAACTACGGTCTTTCGTTATTTTAAAAATTATGTTTACGAAAACAATTTTAATAATCTTTGTTGTTTATTTCCGTCTAATTATACATTTGATTTATGTCATCGAATTGATCTCTAAAAGTCTTATAGAAGTGTAAAATCGCCAGATATTTTTGCATTTTTCCCAAGCACATATACGATGTTACAAAAACACACTAATCGTATAAAACACCGACCTACTTATTCATATGATTTTTTTTGGAAATATGAAGAATTTGATTTTGAATTCGAATGTTTGTAAATTATAAAAAATAGTAACCAACTGTTTCGAATATTAGAAAATGCTATTTCCTACGAAATATCAAGAACAATGTCTCAGTCGATGTCTACAACTACTTTCATAACATTTCTTCTAATTTTAATATTTTATTGTTGATTTTATACATAACGGTAATGAATATAAATCCTCTTCAAAAATTTGTCTGTAAAATTAACGTAATCTGCAATTTTTTTGAGTATTTTTTTATTTTTATGTTGAGTCCCCTTTTTGAGAAAAAAAATGTGGAGAGCCGGGACTCGAACCCGGGACGGTTTGCAAATGGTATAATCATATTCTGATCTAAAATTCATCTCGCGACTATTGCCAATATTGACTCTCTTCTAAGAATTCTCTCAGAATTTAATGAAGTAACTTTTAATTAAGGAAATCTCATCGCAAAGAATTTAAATCTGTTTTTAAAGAAATTGACATGCATCATTTCACTCTATTCTTTACGAGTTCTCACAACAAAAAATTTAAACAGCGAATATTTAAAAAAAATTATGAAAATTGTTTTTTTATTTTTAGTTTACAATAGAAAAAGCAAAATGAAAAGAAAAAGATAAAAAAGACATTCAAATAAATCAAAGGCGGTGTTTTATGACGGTCAGTGTAACATAATAAATAAACCAAATTTGATTAATGAAAAATGTTATTTTTATAGGAAATTCAGCAAGAAATCACGAAGAATGGATATTCTTGGGCGTCGTCGGCTGCGCGCTGCTTAGGAATCTGAGATAACATCAGTAAGGATGCCCAAGGGAATTCAAAAATTGTTCGACTGCGAGACAGAGTCGAAGCGACAGGGTGGGGGCGAAAAATGTAAAATTTCGAAATTTCGAAGGCCTAGAGGACGGTGCGAGTACGGGCAAGTACAGGCGCTGTCGAGGCGTCAAAATGCGACTACGCTGAGATCTCACGTTGATCCCGAATACCGAGCCTGACATTGAAGCTAGCAGACGATTAGCGAAAACTAAGTTTGCATTTAATTTCAAAAAAAGAAGAATCGTATTTATTGAAAAGTATTTATTAAAAAAAATATTTTAAAACGAAAGATTTATTAGGTTTAAATAAAATAAAACAGCGAATTCCGATTTCGCCTGCTAGTTTCAGAGTCTTGCTCCGAGCGTGTGTTATTTGTGTAAATAGAATCTAATTTAGCGAACCTGTCTATACGTGTAAGCGACGTTCGCGTTACGCCGCAAACGAATTTGTAATCCAAGTAATATGTCATTATGTAAGTAGATCAGCGATGTTCCCGGCAAGTGATTGACAAAAAAAATATTCATTTCTAACGTACGACTCATCCGAAACATTCCATAAGCCTGGCGACGAATATTTTTTATCCCTACGATAGAGTTCATTTCGTACCCGACTCAACGCAATGTTGCCCATATGAGATACGTCCTGTTGAATTCTTATGGAGAAATGTTGTTCTTGTTTCCCATGGAATCTCGTTTCAATGGCTAACGAATAAATTATTAACCTTCGTTGAATCTACCGTTGAGTTCATTATTAAACCTAATGCATTTTTCACAGATACCAAATATCTATCATTGATCTAATTTGTACTCGATCCTTTTATAGGTCTTTTAGGATGCTGATGGAACAAACATCACTGGCGCCCGATATACCGGTGGGTCATAAAGTGGAATCCAGTAAATTTACGACAAATTTTTTCGAAAAAAATAAGAAGCAAATCTTTGATTAAAAAAGTATTAATTCATAAATATGGTAAATGTTTAAAATGTTAAGATAACGAAACTAGTTTCAAACAAATAGCAAACCAAATTTCCAAAGCGAGAATATGCTGAAACAATAAGGTGATATTTTTATCTAGACGAAATAATAATAACAATATGGGGTAACAAAATAAAAAAATCTAAATATACGTTTAACGGGACATAGTAGACCTTATGGGCACGAAAAACTGAGGAGAATGGTGTTGTTATGAAACAGGAAAGGTATATTTTGTCATTGATGTCTTAAAAACTCACAAAGACCCAAACATATCTTAGAAATTCTCATTTTTATTCAATTTTTTTCACGTTTGACAACAATTTTACAATATTATTTGATCTCGAATATTACTTTCATTACTATATCTTGAAAGTATATGTAATTCCGTGGCCTATATGTTTACTTGAATGGGTTAAACTTTGACTGGGATGACTGAATTTTACGATATTTGGAATTTTAAAAAAAATTTGAATGTAATCAAACTTCGAATCCTTGCCTACGATATCATGCACAATGTCACGCAATAACAAAAATGGAAGATGGTGAGGTTGAGAAACAAGTAATTAAAGAATTTCAAAACTAAAAAATGTTTACTTGATCTTTTGCGTTCATAAAAATCATCATTTGTTTCGCGTTTAAACGACCAACAGTAATCTGCAAGCATAGTGATGGAGCTTTTACCTTGAAAACGGGTTACGAAAGCTACGAATCACTAATGGAATCTTTCACCCTGTTCGTCACTGGAGGTGGCCAAGATTTTCGGGAAAAAAAATCTTGATCGACATGTTGCATTTCATTGCATTTAATGAAATAAAAGTAGTCCAAGCTCGTCTTTATATTAGCATCCAGTTTAGTTTGGAAATTCCTTATCCTGCATCATTTTTCGAATTTGGAACCCAACAAGGATTCCTAAAAATGGTACAGAGAAACTTTTTCAACAGATATGAAGGATTCAAAATTTCAAAGTGATACATCAAATATAAGCAGACAAAATTTCAGAACCCTGTTAGTAAGTATAAACGTTATCTTTATAAATAGACAAATAATAAAATGTCTAGGATCTGTTGTTTTACAATCTAAAACATCCAGGATGTACCGCAGGAAGATTCCTGAGTCCGATTTCTCACCTCATATTCAAAATCAGAAATTCGAATAAAATTGTAAGAAATAATATTTGCTTTTGTAGAAATATGAGAATTTGGTTTCAATTTAGCTTAAATATTTGTAAAAATATATGGGGGGGGGTCAAAAATCGTAAATGGCAACACAGGCCGAGGGGGCTCATTTGAAAGGTCTTTTCGAGACGAACAAATAAAGAATTAGAAAATCGCCGTAACAAGTTTTCAAACAAATAACTGTGACCCCCGGTAAAATACAGCTTTTTTAAAAACTTATTTCACGTGTTTGGCGATTTTTGAATTTACATATTGTATTATTTGTAGATAATGTTGTACCCAGTATTGGTAAGTAACAAGCCTCTTTTTGGCCTTTGTGCATCAGCCAGTGTACTCGATATTTTTTTTATTAATAATTGTAAGACCAGCCTTGCGTTCCTCCTGTGTGAGAATATTTAATCTTTGCTACATTCAATACTAGATTACTGTTTACGGATGAAAAAATATAATAAAATACTGTTTTGAAAACTTCTTACTCGCAGACACTCTGATAATAATCGTTTTACGGTTTAATGGTACTTAATTCTGGTCAATGGTTGAACTACCATTCTGATCATACCTACTCACAAAGTTGAGTTCTAAAACCAAGCTACAAAATGCTCCATCAATTTCTTAACATTAAGCAGTGTTCATTAGGCAACAAGCATCCGAAATCGATATGTTAAAAGGAACCACATTGAATTTAATGAATATTATTACGACATGAAATGGCCTTTATTTATCTATCTTGATTATCTAACTTAATGCCATTGTCCATAGAGTTTCATGTATGCCTCCGAAACGGGATTCCTATCATCCCATGGAAAATTCACTGTAAAAATTAAGTTTATTGTACTGTAGCTATGGTACAAATTTTGTCTAAATATTGGTCAGTTTTTGGCTACTAAAACTCTGGCCAGTTTATGAGTAATAAAGCAGTTTTCCATACAAAATGTAACAAAACCATGGATTGTATTTCGATACTGTTTTTAGATAAATTCTGCACAGTTTCTGCCCAGTTTCTGGAATAAAGTACTCAGCATATGCATGCAAACTAAATACAATAAATGCAGCCATGCGGCCATGCAGCCATAAAGATTACATCCGGTTTTCTGGAAAGGTTAAAAAGTGCTTTCAATAAAGCAATCGAGTCTTATAAAAATCATCAATAGAAGTATACATAAAAAGCGACGAAGCTACAACGAATATAAAATTTTTTTTTATTTTTGGAACAAAAATACAAAAATACAAAATAAGATCAACGTACTGTGTGATTGTACGTACTGTAAAGATTGACATTAACAGCTTTCACTCATGCATTGAATGGTATATTCTCCACACTTATATATGTATAAGTACTTTAGTTTATATAATAATGTTATGCCAACAGCTCTGTTTAATTCAGTCTGTGTTTATACAGCGCTCAACACAGTACGTTGATCTTATTTTGTTTTGTTAAAGTTAATTGTGTTTATTTTATATTTTTATTTATTTAATTAATTTTTGTATTTTTGTTTAATTTATAAATAGATGCCCCTGATGAGGACTTGAAAAAAAGTCGAAACGTTGGGTTTGAAACTGTCCGTTATAGGGCATAATTTTAGAAGTGTAACGGCCATATTGCAATAAATGTTTACTTATTTGTTCAGAAAGGGTGGTTTTTAGCACATAGGGTTAATGTAACTTTTTAAGTAGAGGGTATAATGAGCTTATATTCAAAATTTCAGCCCAATCGATGCTATCTGAAAAAACTGGGTGGTTATACCCTATTTTTGCCTTTAGCGACTGGAGTAAAATTACTGTTTTAGCATTAAATTTTTCATTTGAGCGTTACGTAAAGGCGACATTGCAAAAAAGACAAAAAGATACTAACTACTACTAACTAAACTACTTTAAAAATATACTAACTACGCTAAAATATAAAAAAAACGTAGTAGTGGAGTAAACGTAGTTGCACATTCAAAATTGCCAAAACGAAGAAGCAAAATAGATTTCTCAAATAAAATATTCAACAAAACCACTGATACAAATCACACAACAAAAGAAAAACAAAAATTTGTTAGGAACAGAAAATATGTATAATTCCTGGAAACATCTGAAATTGATTTGAATCGATTTGTAAATATCTGTAAACTTATTTTAAATAATCTTAAACTTTCATTCAACGCTGTAAATATGCGTAGCATTATATGTACCTTAAAGCTCGATTCAATGACACTCTGAAGCTCTTTGATGTTATGTTGCTTTGAGCAACATAGAATGTAAAATATCTAAAATAAATATTACCTGGTTTCGAATTGAATGATAAATAAAAATTAAATATTGAATGTTGATTAATAAGCATACAAAAAATAACATAAACACATTAAAATTAATTTATACTCATCTGAAAATTCTGACGAAGTTTTTATTGTTGATCTCAGGGAAACCACCGCAATAAAATTGCTTGTTAAATAAAATTTACGAAGACGACTAGCACTCACTGATGTATATGAAATGGATAGGAAATAGAATGAAAAAGATGGCACACTTCGAGATTAGGTAGGAAGACAATTGGCATTAGCGCAAGTACCCCTTAGATTAGACGAACCAAAAGTCTTTCTGTCCCAAAAATCAAACAGCCGAAACATGCATATATCCTATCCATATAATATATATTAGTGCTAGCACTGCAATATAATCGAATAAAGGCCGGATGTATTTACATAGCATCTTAATCTATTTGAGTAGTTTAATTTTTTAAGGTATTTTTCCAAAACTGCAAAAAAAGCTAGTGTAGATACAAATCTGGTAATACAAATGATGTTTACCAATTCCAGTCCTCCCTGCGTAATTGCTGTAAGAACGAGTTTGTTGGAAAAATGAAACCAAACAACTGGCTTAGTGCGTTATGATTTGGGAAATAAATTGGTTGTTAGGATCAATTAATTAATTCTCCCAATCAACAAATGCCAACCGAATTCACAGTTGGTTTTCCTAACCAAATAGTTTTTTCCATGCAAATTTTCAAATGGTCGAGAGTATCAGGAAAGACCTTCTGTTTTAATAAAGGTACAGTAAAGACACCGTGCTAATGATACTTAAATATAATATATATTATTATTAAAAATTAACTTTAAGGTATAATGTTATATTCTGAAGGGTGGAAAAATTATACCATATGTTTTTTCGTAGTTTGACTAGATCTAGAACCTGTGCGCGGTCTAAAAAAGTACCCTGTCGTCCCGTGTAATATAATCTAAGCTCGCATTTAAAGGGAGAAAAGAGGAGAAAAGGGGAGAAAAGTTTGAGGTTTTGAAACTACCGTGGAATTCTGCTTACTTACTGTATTCTCTGAATTGTTATGTTAAGAAAAGAATGTCAAAAGAAAAATAAATATATAGTCCTAATTATACAACAAATGGTAGAATTACAAAATTCATAAAACTGGGGAAACCAGGGCTTTCATTATAAGTGTTTCTAAACTGAATCATGCAAAAAATCAGTAGTTAATCGTGTTACTTAAGTAGTAACAGACTACACTGCTCGGAATTTGTAGTTGTTACTACTTAAGTAGTAACAGACAGTGCAGGTAAACATGCAGTTTTTTTACGAGGTGAGCTTAAGTAGTAAAACCACCGGATTACATTAATCTTATCGCATCTTACTATTGACTTTAACTACTTATTGTTTACTTTTGAGTTTTAACTGTGTGCACATCAAATATGCACGTATAAAAGTGGTTACGTATTGTATTTTTAAACACAAAGTCAGTGTTTTAAATTCGGGCAATTATTTAAAATCATGAGATGTTTAAATAATCAAGTCGATTAAATCGTATGAATTTATAATTATTTAAACATAATCAAATGGATAATTTAACATTGAATTTTCAATTTCAATTATACGACCGCATAAAGAAATAAGATTTATACATCTCGCATACAAACTATTAATCAGCACAATAACGTAACTTAAACCATTTCTCTTTTTTGCCATTTTTAATGTCAATTTTTTATAAATATCTACCATATAAACTTAAATCTTTGTATCGAGGGATAGCCGAATACAAATGCGATGACAGTTGTAAGTAATCAACATGGACAGATACAAATTGAATACAGTCCTTCCTCCGTAATTGCTGTCCGGTCAGGGACGAATATCCCCTCATGCCCCTATAATTGCTTGTCTGTCGTTCCCGCTCGTACTTCCCCTTCTCCATGCATGATACACTTAAGAGAATATACATGCGCATGCGCGAGTGTACCTTTCTTCTTACGGTACTGCACCTGGAAGGAGAATCTGGACAATTACGGAATATTTAAAGACTGAATTACGGATGGAATTAGGAAGACAACAATTATGAAGTGAAACAATTACAGAGGGAGGACTGTACAAGCGAATCTCGCTCATAACCACTGTTGCAAAAGTTCTTGGAGAATATATAAAAATAGAATGCCCAGTTTTTAAACCGAATATAATATGTTAAATAACGCTGAAAATTGTCTATTTTATGCCGCCGAAAATCCTTAATTAATTGAAGAGCATCCTCTTTGTAACAAAAAATTTACATTTTGGCGCGGCGTTTGCGCCAATATGATCATCAGATTGTATTTTTTTCAAAACGATGATGGAAACACGACAATCACAATAGTGAACATTACCGAGCTATGCTAAAGGTTTGGTGATAACCATTATTGGCTAAAATGACATGAGTAACTTTTGGTTTCAACAGAAAGAAGTTACATGCCATCCAGCTCATGCAACAATCAATTTATTTTGACCATCATTCCACGTATGATTGATATCGAATAATATGTTTGACTGTCCACCGAAATCAGTACAATGGGCGCCAATATAGACGTTTATTTGTGGGGTTATTTGAAATCCAAGGTATACACTAATAAAACAATAATCTTAGCTCAACTAAAAGCTAACATTCGACGTGAACAAGCCACCATATCATCCATAAAATTGCCCGAATTAGCTAAAACGAATTTCCCATGGACCAAAATAAATTACATTTCAAATGGAAAAAAATTTATTTGTTTTTTTTTTGGCAACAAATGGGTCAACATTAAATAGCCTGCCCTATATAATGAAGTTTCAGAAGCTTGGATCCCTATTTCAATTATTTTGAAAATTCACCATAAACATACCTTTTGGACCTGTCTATTTGAAGCCATTAAAGGTATGTGCATCAAGGAACAGTTCTAACCAAAAATGAAACGGGCGATGGTCTAAATCGGTTCCATATTTAGTTCGACGAATCGAAGTCCATTACTTACTGAATAAAAATATCAAGCCGTTATAAAAGATGTATTTAGAGACTTTAGGGAGAAGCAAACATATTTGGAAGAAGAATTTTTCAACATTATTAACCAATTAACGCCCAAAGGACACTTTTTTGTTCAGTTTAGTACCCAAATTTTTGTTCAAAAAAGTTTAAAAAGATTGGAAGGTACTTATCCTATTGTTTTCAAGGTCGTTCTTCAACATTTCAAGGTCGAAACTGAGTTTCAGTCATCAGAAATAGCGCCAAACTTGAAAAAAATTGCCAAAAAATTGGGAAATATTTATTCTTCTCAGTTTTTTTGGAGTAATTCAAACACTGATATTTTATTGAAATAATATATATATATAATAATACTTAAATTTTAAGAATTTAAAAATTAATTTCTTTGAAAATTTTCGGGCGATATGTCTAAAATAAACTATGAGCTTATAAAAGAAAACATGATAAAAATGAAAAGTTCTTAGAAGTCATTAAGAAATATGATGGAATTTTTTTTACATTATTTTAAAGATATTTTGATAAATTTGTTATCTACATTTTTTTCAACATTTTAAATTATTTACGAAAAATTCTGAAAAATTCTATTTTATTGCCTTCTCTAATTCGTTTTTTTTAAGACTTTGACACATGGATTAATTACTTATTGTTTTTAACGAGTGACTTGGTTTTAACTCCATTTCGATTTTAAAGTGTACGAAGATTATTCTAATCTAATAATAAAAAAATTTGTTTGTTTTTTTTCTCATTATAAGTAAATTGAACCTACTTTTAAAATTTGTTATTTATATTTTGTGTACTTAATTTTTCTATGTTGTTTTTTTACACAACTATTTTTGTAGATTACTGAATTTGTATTCTGATGAGGGCCAAAATATATGGTTTCAACGTTAAGTATTTATTTTGTCGGTTTACTCCGGTTTCCAAGAAGTAACATCAAGATTAGAACATTTTTAGTTACGAAACAATTAATGGAAAATAAGTATTTGCTAATATATAATCTAAAGAAACGTAAGAGAATAAAACTACTATGAAAAGTAATTTTTTAGTGGTCAATGATAAATTTCCGTAACGAATATTGCTTTATAAATTCTTACATTACCTATAAAATCTAAGTTCTTGATTACACAAAAATAAAGATTAATTCATGGACATGATTGTGAAATTTAAAAACTAATCTTCTTCAACATTATTGAAGATATAACAGTACATCACGTCTTAATATAAGAATATTTCTTCAAATCGAATAAAGCATAGAATTTTTATAACTTTTTATTGAATTAATTAAAATTTAGTCTAGTTTTAGACTAACGTAGTTACACTATATCAAAAACAATGTATTACTTTAAAAAAAATCTTGGTTTGTTCACGTCACATGAAAAATAACCTTTACAATTTCTACTACCAGAAATTGCTTTACAAAATGGGTCGTGCTTCCTTCTGTATCGACCTTCATATTTTATGACTTTAATACGTGTACTAAGTGTAATATAAAAGGATAATAAAAAAAGTTATATAGAAATATGACGGATAAAAAAATTGTAATTCCTTACACTTTTATGTCCTGGCTAAACTTATAAATGAAACAGATGTGAATCGTGAGAACTCCTTAATAGGATGTCACATGTTTACATAACACGGAGAGAATTGTATTGTAATATTTACAATAATTATTATAAATTTGCAATTCATATTTTAAATCTTAATATACAATACTCTCCGTATACAATAATTGTTGGCCACTCCACACTGATTCATTTCTATATAGTTATAGATACACGAAAATGAAATAGTTGTAACTACTAATTAGATAGTAAGATAAAACAAAGCCACCGCTTTTAGTTATTTTTACTATCTAATAGTGACCAAATCTACTATTTCATTAGTCAAACCAACTAAAAAACGTAGTTGAGCTAGATCGAACTATTACTCGTCAGTTTTGAATCCAGTTGTAATATTCTAAACAAAAAAAGAATCGACTATTTTTTAAAATATTTTTGCAGCCATTTGAAATTTAAATGAATTTAGGATTCGCGTACGTACTTAACAAGCATTTCTAAAAGCAGAAGTAGTGTTTTTTAAGAGGCCTACAATTGTACCCACTACCATAACAGTTTAAATTAATTCCAAATAAATCCACCTTAATTTCGAAGTTCAAAAGGATGTAATTGCATTCATTTGGTTCTGAAAAGAAATAAATTTAATTGTTTTTAATATGTTCACTACCACACCTGATGCATCCCTTTAACAAATAAGGTGAGTAAAGGTTGCTCGTATATTTTTCTAGAATATAACCGAATTCCACTGTCCTCTACATTTCCACACACCATCGATTTTATTCTGTTCTTACCTCTGTTTCTTTTCCAATTCTAATAGTAAATCTTACACGCTTGGCGAGGCTTTTTAAAGTCACAGAGGAAACAAAAAAGAATACATGGTTCTCCTCTTTTGTGTAATGCAGTTTTATTGGAATCTTTATTTTCAACAACCATTGAAATATTAATCTTACTTTAAATGAAATATACTAAATGACCGAATCGACATAATTAAACAAAGGTCTAGTAGAAAGGAAATATTCGAATGTCTCCAAATAGCAGAAGTTAATGTTGTTTTTTTTTATATATGAACCGAATTCTTTATTTAATAAAATAAAGTACGTTTTACAATATTTCATTTATTCATTTATTAACAAAAATGAATATTTTTCGATTAAAAATAGATGCCCCTGAGGAAGACCCTCTAACAAGTAGGTCGAACCGTTGGGCGTGGATGTTTTTTTGTGTAAAACAGAATAAACAACAGTAATAGCCGGCCATGACTACTATAAAACGTATTTTATTTTAAGTTAATTTTTGTATTCGAATATTATCGAAAAAATTCCTCATCGAAGTATATGAAATGTAATTTATGAGAGAAATGAAATTCGACCTTTGTTTTTAGACTATTTCGGAAGTAGTGTAGTAAATTATGATCAAATCTGATTTTAAATTAATACATTTCGATCTAAATTAAAATTTAAAAATAATGATTATCGCATTATACTAGATTTAGAACCGAACTAAATCAGATTTTCAATACTTCAAAGTTGTAGTCGATGAAAAGTTATCAAAATATCATTCAAAGTAGAATATCTAAAACTTATTTTCATTTTTTTTAATTCGAATTTCTTTCGATATAAGAATGTATAACAATATCGTATGAATCGTATAAACATTATTCTAATTTTTAAAGTATCTAAAAAAAATCATTTTTTAGAAAATGGAGGATAGTCAAAGTTAATGCTTTGACCAACAATAACGGTCGTTTTTGGATATTCAACTGGCATTTTTAGCCACGAAATCGAATGATTAAACACCATGTTTTTATGTATTGAATAAGCTTATCAAATTTCAAAAAGCTCGCTTCAATAAATATCAATTAATTTTCGTCGCCGATTTAAAAAAAATGTCATTTTGACAACAATGAGATTAAAGTTTCATTTTCATTTCTAACCCTCATATATCAGTTAATTTTGTTCGGATCGACTAGAAATTTTAAGAAAGTATTTCCAGATAGATATACTTACAATAAGTGCAACAAAACAGGTTTATTTTTTTTAAATCCCAAGTGATATTAACCTCTTAATTACAATCAGTTTTAGTGAATAATTTACAACTTGAAGCCGCCATTTTGTTTTTTGAAAAACACCCACGGGAGAAGAAAGGGCTGAGCAAAAATACGCGATTAGCATCTTTTGAAATGGTCAACATTGCCTTTTTCAATGTCAAAAAACGCAATTTCTGCGAAGAAACGTAAAAAAAACAGGATTTTTTTTCAACAAAATGATCATAACTTTTTTCTTTGAAATGGCCAGCTAATTCTGATCACGGCAATCACCAGATCCATAGATTTTTACTTATTTCAATGTTTTCTATCGACGTTCGGAACAAAAATTACAGCGTTGTAAGTTCTATCCAAATTCCGGACTTTTGGAACGAAAAGGTTTAAACTGCATTAGACTGGTAGTCGTCTGAGTTTATATGTTAAAACTCCTTCCTTATTTAATATTCCATCTCTAATTATTCTAATTTTGGCTTTTTTGAAGTCGAATAAAATATCCATTTCTTCATCGTAATTTATCTTACTTAATAATTTTCTGATTGGACACCTAAGGTTTATTTTTTAATTGAGTGCAAGAAAGTTTTATTACAGATAAAACGACGGATTTTGTAAGTAATTACATTTTTCGTAATATTACGAAATAAGTTAGGCAATGAAATACATTAGGAGGAGAACTTATGAAAGGTTCTTCCCTGTTTCTCTTCTCGTATCTATTCTACGAATTTTTGGCTACGAAAAAAAATGTAAGAATTTATAAAACTACAGGTAATTACAGTATCCTGAAAGAAAAAATAAAAATTTGTTATATAACAACAGCAAGAGACGTACGTAGAAATTTTTTTATATTCCATAGTTTTTTTTTAATCAAGAATTTTCATAGTGAAAATTCATCTTCTTTTATAGTGAAAATTTTAATTTTTTGTTAAAACGTGCACCATTTCGCGAAAAAACAAAATGTCGAAAAAAACCCTTCGTATTTGTTATATAAAAACGAAACAAATTTTACTTTTTAAATTTGGAAGGTTACGTCTTCGGCCACGGACCTACTGAAAAAAGGCGTCTTCGGAGAAATGCTAAGCAGTCGCCATTTTGAATTCATTAACATTTAGAAATTTCTATTTTTTCTTCAAAATCTGTATTATAAAACCTATTTCCCAAATTTTTAGTTAATCCTTTTGTTGAGTCACGAAAAATTCATAAAATATGACCATTTTTTGCAATCTAGACCAGTTTCCCTTAAGACACCGATAAATGTCATGTCTACCCTATAACTATGTTGAATTAAAGTCGATCATACAAATTACCATTATTCATGGTTTTATTTGATTGTTTGATGAAAATATATTACTTATTTACTCAAATACAGTGTAGATTTACTTAAATTAAATAAAGATTCATTATTGATCACAAATTTCCTCTCACAAGTAAATCATTCAGAAATTTGGCATTTCCTGAGTAAAAGTAAGTATTCTTTTATGTTTTTTCTTCTTTTAAATAAATTATTCATTTTAATGTATGTAACAGATTTATTTCGAATTCAAAATGAATCTTGAAAAAACATGTTTTCTGTTTTTGTATGCTTAAAAGAAACATTTATTTTTACAAAGGGTTCAAAAAGCAAAGAATTGAAAGAATAAAGTTAAAAAGACGATTCACATGACTATCATTTGTTAAATATTAACCAAAAATTTGTGGATTGTTACTGGTATGTAATATAAAAATCGTAAGATTAAAACCTTCCTCAGTTAATTAACACAAAATTTGTAAGAAAATATTTCTGTAACATCAAAATTATTAACCATGTTTTCATTTTACTCTTACATAAATAATTGTGTTTCTTTTGTAAGATATTGATTTACATATCAAATTTACATTCAAAAATTCATATTTTTTTTGTTTTGGATAGCAATTCTCTGCAACGACCTCGCCAAACTGCACGTATTGTATCTTTTCATTCTCATCGTTTTCTGTTGCTTCTGTTACAGCCCTGTAATCTTCAAGGACATAAGTTTTGAATTTACCAAGGGACGTGTAAACAACTACGCGACGATAATATCTCTTTGCATACAGTTTCGTGGTAATTTTATCGCTTTCGAAGAATCTACCAGAGCATTACTGAAACGTTTTGCAGATAGGGAGGAAACTTCTATATTGTCATCAGCACACCACTGTCCGCTGAAGGTCTTGGGGATGTGTTGAACCGAAATTAATACGAAATTTATAACTTGACGATTCATTGCTTATTGAAAAATGAATTATGCTTGTACGGAAAAATTTATAAATAAAACTATTCACAATTATCAGGCAACGTAAAATACGTCTGTGACCTGGGACAACGTATATGGGTTGAAATAAAAACGAAGAAGTGAAAACTTTTTAACCATTTTACATAAATTCATGCAACAAAATAAATATACTGTTAAATAGTTTACAATTTAGTTGACCGGGCTTTGAAATTGAGTAATACTCAGTTTCATAACAAAAACTAGATGCCTTCGACCCGGGTGCCTACAATTTTGGCTAAATTCGTATTGCAGTTCCCTGACGAAAGGCTGATGTTTCCGGGAATATTCCCATTTTAACACTGCCAGGAAAGAAGGCGGCAGAGGGTAGTTCTAGCATCCTTAGGTTCGAGTAGTTTCTATACATATATTGTAACAATATCTTGTTCTTTAAATAGGGTGAATATGCCAATGAATGGACGGTTAAGCATTTTTCATACTTTGATCGATTGTAACTTTTGAATTCTTTTATGAACATTTAATTACGATACCACCATTAGAATCGTTAGACTCTGCTCTTTATGACCGTGTAGTTCAACCTTTGATTTTATTTAATTATTAACCTCGTCTTCATACGTTTGTAAAAAAATCCGCTAAACCCCAATGAATAGACGGGTTAAATCAAATGGGACGTTTTCAGTACCAGTTTTGGGTGGCTTTAAATCTTTGCTTTGATTTTACAAAATAATAAACACTGGAAGATCAATAGTACTGTAAATATTGTTTTGAATGTTCAAAGAACATAAAAATATGTATTTTGTTGCATGTTGTGCATCATACATTCATAAGAACTAGAAATATATAGAAAATCGTCCATTCATTGGTAGTCGTCCATTCATTGGCATATTCACCCTATATTAAAATTGAAAATGAGCATTTTCAAAACCCCGACCGCAGGTCAGCCGAAGCACTGACAAATGAGCACGTCTTGTTCACACTGATGCTTAAAAAAACGTGATTTAGTCGAGTTTTTGACAGGTCGGGTTGCAGGAAATCAATTTTTTTATATGTGGGATACTTCGGTTTCCGTTTTTTACGGCATTATCGTTGATTTTACGAAGAAATGAATACAACCTTTTTTGTAGAGAACTCGATGTTCTATATTTTTTGTTTGAAACATTTTTTTGTACGATTTGTATTTTTTGTTAAAAAATGGAAAAAACGTGTTTTTGAGCGTTTTTTTGTTAAACGTCCCCATAATCTAGTATGCATTGTCTCCAAAAAATAATCAGATCTAAGTTTGGCCAAGAGAAACCCAAATCCGTTTGTACTTTTTAAATTCGTCCTGCCAAGCGCGAGATATCGCGTATACAAAATTTTGCCCACGGACAGACGGACGTACATTGTACAACCTAACGGACACCAATTTTTTTATTATTGCTTTGGGTTCCTTAGGGCCTCAAACGTCGAAATTTCATGAAAAACTATAGGGTAATTTTTTTGCGGGAACTGACCAAATTCACTACTTCGCCAGACCTATGGTCTGGGTCGAAGTAATATGCAATTACTTAGAAAATTTCGGTAGACCTTCGGAAAGACTGGGTCACCTGGAAAAAATTTTATTGACATGTTTTCCGACGTATTTTGGATCGCTAAACACGAATCTGAAGTCAAAATTTGTCGCTCGGCCATATCTGGGCCGCTATATTGAAAAAATATCGAAAAAACGTCCTTTTTTAGTTTTTTCCATTTATCATGAAAACTCGAACTCGTACGAAAAAAAGTTTCAAACAAAAAATGTAGAGCTTGAATTTGTCTATAAAAAAGATTGATTACAATTTCTTCGTAAAATGAAAAGTAACGCCATAAATGAAGGTTGAATATGAGAATGTAGTCAGTGAATTTCAGAAGGATAGGAACTAGCCGGATTCAAACTCCGCTAGATGGCAATTGCGATTCCACGGTCGATACGCGTTCTCGTCTCAATAATGGGTTAGTGTTTCGTTGATTAGGCTGCTTGTTAGTCACAGCAATATACAGCATAGATGGCATTTACGCATACCCAATTTATCATTGGATGCGCCGATGAAAGATGGTGTATTCAGTTTCTCATTGACGAACAAACGAATTCAGCTTAGTTATGACAATCAGATGTTTCGTTTTTTGATTTTTTACATCTTGCTGAGTATTTGCTCAAACCAGGCCACCCGTTAAAAATTCGAATCTCTGCGCTTTTTGACGTGATCGCAGAATTTCAAAAAAATATGTCAGCTAGTTCCATCGAGTTACCGACTAATTAAGAGGAGGAACACGCGAGAAAGCACACACACAAACGCGCGCACACGCACACATACACATTCACACGCACAGAAACACGCACACAAACACGCACATGCACACGCACATACGCACACACACAAACAGGTGAAGTGACGGCAGAGGAACCACCTGAACAGAGCACCCCGAAGAGATGTAAACCCGACCGTGCAACCTCCACATGGTACATCTCGGGTAATGCTAATACCGGAGGTAATGTTAGAAAAGATTGATCATACATATCGAGGGATGTTTGGTTCACCCATAAACGGAGTTTATGCAAACCAAGAAGGTTAGGGTTTTTTTTAGCGGGGGCGGGGGGGGGGCCGCAAGCCCTCCCAGTAGGCAGCCGAGTGTGGGCATTATGCTAAAAACACGTCAAACCAATTTCATATTCAACCTCCATGTGCGGCGTTATTTTTTAATTTACAAAGAAAATGTATAGGACCTTTTTTGTGGAGAATTTCGTGCGCTACATTTTTTGATTGAAACTCTTTTTCGTGCGAGTTTTCAAGATAAATGCAAACAATTTTTAAAAATGACATTTTTTCGATGTTTTTTCAATACAGCGGCCAAGATATGTCCGAGCGACAAATTTTGACTTCAGATTCGTAATCAGCGACCCAAAATACGTCGGAAAACATGTCAATAAAATTTTTTCCAGGTTACCCAGTCTTTCCGAAGGTTTACCAAAATTTCTAATAAATAATGATTACTCAATAAGTTTGATAAACAAGTATGTTACAAAAAGAATTCATAGTTATACTAATATCGAACAGCTGTCGGTTTGTAAAAGAGCGATTTACCCTGAGCCTTGCCGTTCGGCTTCATAACCGAAAAAGTTGTTAACAAAAAAATAAAAGACATTATGTTCTACCGAATATAGAGAAAAGATTATTAAAATGACAATATTTTGTAGATTATTATTATCCAAAAAGAAGAAACTAACGCAACAAAAACTTTAACATGTTTCAATAAAATAGTACATTATGTGCCAAGGGCGGAATTATCGATCTTCGACGATTGTGAAGTTTGTCGTCCGAGCGAAGTGAGGGTAACAATCACACTCGTCGGAAATCGATATTTCGGCCGTGACTAATATGTAATGTATTTTTTAATCCGATTGTTGTAGGATTTGATAAGTCGCGGTCGACGGTTTCGCCCTAGGCCGAGAAATCGAGTTTTACGGCCAGAGGGTCAAAATAGTATATTATGCTTCAAGGGAGGAAAGCACGCGATTCTTGAGCGGGAGGTTTGCTGTCCGAACAACGCGAGGGCAACACTCGTCCGAGGTGCGCGCGCTTGCCTTCCGTGTAGCATACGCTATTTTTCTACCGACCCCATCCATTTCTCCCGCTGGCGGCACTTTCCGTCCCTAGAGAGTAATGAGAACGGAGTGCGCATGCGCTATGGCGCCCGGGCGAAATTGGCAACTTTCGTCCCGCATTCTATGCATGGAATACGGACATTCCGACGGAGTCGGGAGAAAAATACATTTAGCTCAACTCCCCTGTAGTTGTAGAAAAGTCAAGTGTCTACGTTTGATATGAAATAATTGATGCACCAGAGAAATCACTGGCGTCCTTAACCGTTATAAACACGAAAATTCCTATACGGAGAAAAATTTTCTTGTAAAGTTTAAAATTTTAGATGGTAATTTTGGTAGAATTTGAAAATTTGCTATTCTTTTTTATAAAACTGACTATCGGTACTTAAAATATTTATTGGTGAGGAAGATCAGGGAGTAAATAATAATAAAAATAAAATATAATGGTTGAAAAGGGTAAAGCAGCCGCGATAGATCACATAAATAATGAAGCATGGATAGAAGGGGGCGAAAATGTTGAGAAAAAATTAGGAGAGGTGTTGAAAAGGGAATGGGAAGGAAGAGGATCTCCGGGGAGATGGAGCGTAGGAGTAGTGTATCGATATGGAAGCGATGAGATGGAAGCGTTCCGGGTAACTATAAAGGGTAACAATGACATGCACGGGATACAAAATGTATACGCATATCTTAAACCGAAGAAATAAAAAAGATGGATGAGCAGGAAAGGTGGAGTAGGTCGCACGCTAGTTACAGGAAAGGAAGAAGTACCTTAGAGAATGTCAAGATATTAAAGCATACAGTTTTTGTATGGATTTGAAAGGAGCCTTTGACACAGTGGATATGAAGATCTTGTGGGATATGATGAGGGATAAGTGAAGGATAAGTGAAGGATTAATAAATAGAGTGAAGGATTAATAAATAGAGTGAAGAATTAATCAATAGAGTGAAGGATTAATAAATAGAGTGAAGAATTAATAAATAGAGTGAAGGATTAATAAATAGAGTAAATGAGGTTTATGAGGAAACCGGGTGCGTGGTAAAGGTAGAGCAAACAATGTCAAAGGAATTTTGGGTTAAAAATGGGATAAGGCAGGATTGCCCGATTCTTTTTATTATATATATCGCGGACATTGAGGGGGAGTTAAGGGGAGAATGGGAGTACACAAGGTGGGAAATGAGAAGATATGGTCGTAGAGTGCGTAGACGATATTGTGTTGGTAGCACAGGAAGAAGGTCTCAGGGATATGATAAGGGATGTAAAAAAGTATTTGCAGAGAAGTTGCAGTAGGGAAGTCGAAGGGGATAGTTTTCATGAATCTTGAGGAAAGGAGAAGGAAAGATTCTGGTGGTGGGGAGGAGAAAGGATAGAAAAAGTGAAGGAATATTAATTTTTAGAGTACACAATGAAGCAATGACAAGGTGTGGGAGAGAAAAGTAACACGTAAGAAAAAGAATAAAAAGAACGAGGGTTACAATGGGATGGGTATGGAGTTACGGAGAGAGAAATTTTATGGGGGATGTAAAGTGAAAACTAAAGCTTTTCAGTGAAAGGAATCCTCGTTTATAGGGCAGGAGTATGAGGATACAGGGAATGGAAGGAAGTGGAGGAGGTATAGGCAAAATATTTGAAGTGGATTCTAGGTTTAGACAGGGTAACACCAGTGTATGTAGTGAGGGAGGAACTAAAAATAAGTATATTGAAGGTAGAAACGGGATTGAGGAATGGAAGGTTTGAAGAAAAATTAGAAAGCGGAAATGGGGGACAAATTGAGAAGAAATGCGTGGATGAGAAAAGAAAGGAAGGGATAGAGGAGAAGAAGGGTGAGTGGCCGAGAGAGTGTGTCGAAAGGGGAAACTGTTTATGGAGGGCTGGAGTGAGTGATCTTACTATGAAAAAATTGGCGGACGACAAATGGGAACATTTCAGGGAAAGAGGTAGAGAAGTAGATGAGCCAGAGAGAGGATGAAGTTAAAATATTAAACTTGTGTAAGAGGTATGAAAGGGTGAATGGAATACCAAGATATTTAAGGGAGGGTAGGAAGAATGAGGGAAAGGTTATTAAGGATAGCGAGGTGGAGACTTGGGAATGAGGAGACATGAAACAGGTATTGGATAAAAGAGGAAGAGGTCTGGAGAATAATCTGTCTCCATACCGCGACTTTATTTAGCCAGACGGAACTGCAGCGAATTTGGACGGCATGAACTGGTGACAACCGAATTACCTGACGAGTGGTTAACTAAGTCTTAAATGGATTTAATAGAACTGAACTCAGCTGGCGATCGACCGACTGACTACTGGCTGGACTGCTGACATCTGCACTGCTAACTGACTTCCATGTACTGACTTGAACTGCTACTTGATAAGGGATGAACACCTTGGCCTTTTATAGTCTGCGTCTTGGCATTAGAATATCAAAAGAGTGGGAGATTAGGTGAAAAAGATAGGTAGAACAGTACGAGGAAGATGCATTCGACCCTTGATTACAACAATTTTTAACATTTTTAGTTTTCGATGATTTTGCCATATTTTCCGAGCGTTACATTTTGCATTTAGACAATGTTGCGAATTTTGACAAATGCTCTATCGATAGGTATTACAATTGGGTTTTTACAATAAGCATGCATCGGGTAATAACAAGATGAGTTAATTACAGTTCGCATAATTTCATTGATCAAATTATGAGATTTGCTAGTTCAGTTGGAATTCGCGATTTAAATGCACAGAGAGATAGTTGATTGAGTTGCGCTCCGATGGTTTGCAATTTCTCATTTCACCAATTCTCTGGGTGGCATTTGTTATAATTTTGAATTACTGTGCGATTACAATATTGTTGTTGCTATTACATTCTAATACTTTTCTTCTAAACAGCAAATAGTGAATGTATAGTTGTACGTTTGTACCGCGGCTTGAGTCTTTTGCATCATCATACCTTATGGTGATTTATTTTATCGGTTTTCGGGGAAGAACCATCATAGAGCATCTCAAAACTGATTTGTAGAACACGTTCCACCTCAAATAAAGTAAAACGGATTTATGAATTTGAACCGAAGAGATTTTTCAGATTTCTTGTACGTGTTTAGTTACATATAAACACTGTATGTTTTAGTGCATACAAATGTATGTTTCAAATCTTAAACCATGTTTACAATTTGAAAATCTAAACATATTTCTTGAATTAATTCTGTTTTATTATTTTCAACAACCACCCTGAGAAATAGAGTTTCCATTAACCATCAGGTAGAAATTCAATGCAATAGGAGACAAATCAATAAAAATGTTAAAGGAAAGAAATCTATCTTTGCATAGCTAAAAATACAGCATTATTCCTAGGTGTAAATCAACCTCGAGTTCTACTCCAAAAAAAGAATTCATTTGTGTTCCTCACATTGAATTGAAAAGAAAAGCCTGGTGCGAAGCTGTAGGCTATCCGCCTGAAAAGGTTAATAGCATAAACAAGCATTATATCATGATAATTTTAAACATGAAAGGTTAACTGTTGACATTTGAACCCTTCGTTTTCAAAATTTGTATCGTCTACAAACTTTTTATTCTCTAAATAAACTCTTTTGAACACGGTCATAAATGTATAATTTTAAATAAAATAAGAAAAATTTTTTTCAAAAGTAACAAAATTTTACTGCATACTTTTATATTCATTTTTATTTTTATTTTTAGCTTCAGTGTATATACAAACAAACATTTTACCAGGATATTGTCAAAAAAAATAAATAGAAATATACAATTGTTTCTTACAAATTTTTTAAATCAGTTTTCATTCTCACGAAATAAATTTGCATAATTTAACATATATCATGTAATTTATGTAAAAGATTGCTGTAATCACATTTTCTTTATTATTTCTGCACCGAATAATAAATCGAAGAGGGCCACAATAATAGGCCGAAACGTTTTAAAATCACTTTTGCTATTAATTAATCTTGATTTTACTTCGACGAAGTATAATATTTGGAAAATTTATCGATGCTTTGAGTCAAGGGAATTTTGAAATAACTAAACAGTTATTTTTTTTTAACGTTTCGACAACTAAAATTTAAATCGCGTTATTTATTAGAAATTGCGACGTTTTTGTAAAAGAATGTAAAAATCTTTTTGATTCCCAGTAAACGAAAAAAGATTGAAAAGTATTAAAAAGGGATCAATTGGGATTAAAATGAGACTACTTTTAATTCATTTTGTTCAAAAAAGGGATTTGAGTGGTTTTGAATTCTAGTAAATTCCAAAGTAGGTATATAAATTGAAATTATTGAATCCCTGTGAATCCTCCTCGAATAATCGTTGTGAAAATCAATCCCCTCCAATGCCATAACTGGGATTGAAAAACGTATGTTTCAATCCCCGTGTATTCCACATCTGTCAGTATCGTTTAAATACCATTACTGGAATTAAAAATTCCTTTCTTGGGTCCCCTTGAATACGCATTTATTACCAATATTTGAAAGAATCCCATTTAATACAAGATATGGGATTTAAGATTATATTCTTTGAATACCGTCGAATACTATCGATTACCAATCCCAGTAAACAAAAAGGGATGAAGGGTTTTTATCTTTTATTCTTTTATTAAACATTCGGAATTGGCAATTTTCCAATTCCTTTGTAGGAATTCACGCGTGAGACATGTGAATTCCGTTGAATTCTGATACGCAACTTTTTATTATGCGCATTTCTACCCTGGCGAAAGTTCCGGATAGGAATTTAATCCGACCGAAACCGGTGCAATCCGAGGCTATCCGGAATCTGTCCCCTGTTTAATCCGAATTTAATCCGGGTCACTGTCATTCCGTTCCAAGCCATGCCATACCGGAAAATTCTATCCGTTTTCATCGTCAGTCATTCCGAGACACATATATAAACCGTTCCATTCCTCGATTTCGATCCGAACGAATCCTGAGTCATTCCGAAACATATTTGCAATCCGTTTCATTCCTCCATTTCAATCCGAACGAGTCTTCGGTTATTCTCACTCGATTTGCAATCCGTTTCATTCCGTGAGTTCAATCCGAACGAATCCTGAGTCATTTCGAAACACATTTCCTATCCATTTCATTCCTCGATTTCTATTCGAACGAATCCTCGCTCATTCTGACACACAAAGATAATCCGTTTCATTTCCCCATTTCAATTGGAACGAATCCCCGCTCATTCGTTTCGTCCATGACGAATTAGAATGGAATGAGACGGATTGAAATGGACCAAATAATTTCGGAATAGATTGGATTTATTTGGATCAAGACTGGTCGCACTATTTAGGATTAAATCGGATCAAACCAGATTGAAACCTTTTTCGACATTTCCGGTTTAGATTGGATTAGAACGGAACAAATAATTTCAGAATATACCGGATTCATTCGTTTCAAAATCAACACAGGATTCGTCATGATTCATCAGGATTCATTCTCATTCAGTGATTATTTCCGAACGTTTCGGTTTATATCTGATTCAATTGGATCTCATTTTCAGTTTCGACAGGAATGGCCAGGATTGGATGGGGGACAGATTACAGCATGAAACGGACTAAGATGAAAGTTATTCCGTTTTAATCTGATTTTTTCGCCAGGGTTTTGGATCATATTTTGGCATGATATTTTGTCCAATAATATTTTGACTTATGATATTTAGTGGTAGAATCGAAAAGAACATATGATGAAGTAGACAAATACACTGGTTTAAAAATGCATAGAATTAATACTGGACATTCTTTTGATTTTGAAAATACTAAAATTATTTCAATAAAGAGAACAAACAAAAGAAAACACATGGAAAATTTTGTTATAAAAAATAATTCTAACGGAGTATATATCCGTTTCGAAAAATCAAATTTACAAGAGATTTATTTTCTGTTGACATTTGAACCCTTCGTTTTCAAAATTTGTAACATCTACAAACTTTTCAATCTCTAAATAAACTCTTAAACACGGTCATAAATATATAATTTTAAATAAAATAAGAAAAAATTTTTTCAAATGTAACAAAATATAATAATTGTAGCATTTTACTGAATACTTTTGTATTCATTTTTATTTTTAGTTTCAGTGTATATACAAACAAAAATTTTACCAGGATTTTGTCAAAAAAAAAAAAAAAATAGAACTATACATTTGTTTTATAATTCATTCACTAAATTTTATAAATCAGCTTTCATTCTCACGAAATAAAGTAGCATTTTTCATATATCATGTTATTTATGTAAAAAATTGTTATAATCGCATTTTCTTTACTATTTCTGCACAGCAGCTGGACTGGATGGCATTAGAAATGAGGCATGGAAGGAGGGCGGGGAAAGGGTTGGGAAAAGATTAGGGGAGATGTTGAAAAGGGTATGGGAAGGGGAAGGTTTCCCGGAGAGATGGAGAGTGGGAGCGGTGGTACCGATTTGGAAGAGAGGAGAGAGAAAAGAGCCTGGAAACTATAGAGGGGTAATGATGACAAGTACGGGGTACAAAATATATGCGAACATCCTGAACAAAAGATTAATAAAAGAGCTGGATGAGAAGGAAGGGTGGTGCAGGACGCAGGCTGGATTTAGGAAAGGAAAAGGGACCTTGGAAAATATTAAGATCCTGAAGCATGTAGTGGGAAGGAGGTTGAAAGAAAAAAAAAAGTGTGGGCATTTTTCATGGATCTAAAGGCATCTTTGGATAAAGTGAATAGATGTATGATGAGGAAGAGAGGGATAAGCAAGAGGTTAATAAATAGAGTTAGATGTGTTGTGAAGGTAGGAGATAAAATATCAAGGGAATTCTGGGTAGAGAAGGGGGTAAGACAGGGCTGCCCGATGAGTCCGACCCTGTTTAACATATATTTGGGGGATATTGAAGAGGAGCTAAAGAAAGGAAGAGGAGGAATTAGGGTAGGAAATGATCGGATAACGTCATTAGAATATGCGGATGATATTGTGTTGCTGGCAGAGGAAGAGGAAGGATTAAGAGCATGATAAGGGGAGTAAAAAGATATATGGAAGGAAAAAAGCTCGAATTGAGTGTGGAGAAATCAAAAGTGATGGTTGTTAAAAATAAGGTAGGGAGGGAGAAGGAAATGATTTTGGTGGTGGGGAAGAGAAAGAATAGAGGAAGTGACAGAATACAAATATTTAGGGTATGTGGTAACTAGGCATGGAGGGGAAAATGAACATGTGAGAGAAAGGGTGAGAAAAGCTAGGGTGGCAATGGGATGGGTATGGAGCTACGGAGAGAGGAAATTTAAAGGGGATGTAAGGTGGAGGTTAAAACTGTTTGACAGTATAGTGAAAGGGATTTTATTTTATGGAGTGGAGATATGGGGATACAAAGAATGGAAGGAGGTGGAAGGGCTACAAGAAAAATACCTCAAGTGGATTTTACTGGAAAGAGTAACACCGGGGTATATAGTGAGAGAAGAGTTGAAAAGAAATAAATTGAGGGTGGAAATGGGATATAGGGCGGGAAGGTTTGAGGAAAAACTGGAGAAAGGAGGAGGAGGGGAGTTCGGGTTGAAATGCATGTTGGAGAAAAGGAAGGATGAAAGAGAGAATAATAGAGGGAATGGACGAGAGAGAGAGGTGTTGAGAGGGGGAATTATTTATGGAGAGGAGGTATGAGTGAGGAAGCTTTGAATGAATGGGGAGAGAATAAATGGGAGCGTTTGAGGGAAAGAGATATAGAAGTGGATGAACAAGAGAGAGAGGAGAAAGTGAGAGCCTCTAGGTCATGCGTGAGTTATGAAAGGGTGAGTTGGGTACCAACGTATGTACGAATCTGTATGAGAAATGAGGGGAAAAGATTGGTGAGCATAGCGAGGTGGAGATGCGGGAACGAGGAGAGGGGGAATAGGTACTGGATGGAGGAGGACGAGAGAAAGTGCAGATTGTGCGAGAGGGAGAGAGAGAATTTCGAACATTTAAGAAACAACTGCGAGTATGAGAGGGAGAAAGGAGAAAAAGGTATGGATGTATTAAATGAGGATGGTAGGGGAATTGGATGGATGGAGATGATAGAACTAGTAAGAAGAGAGAGAGAGAGTGTAAATGATTAAGTAATGGATATGTTTGTTTGATTCATGTGTTGTGTAACCGCGGTAAATGTAATGTGGAATCAAGTTTTGTACAAAGGAAGTCCTATGTAAGCACATTATTGTGAAGGCATAATAAATATCTATCTACTATTTCTGCACAAAATAATAAATTGAAGAGGACCACAATAATAGGCCGAAACGTTTTAAAATAACTTTTCTTATTAATTAATCTTGATTTTACCACTCGACGAAGTTTCATATTTGGAAAATTTATCGATGTTTCGAGTCAGACTATCACTATATAAATTGTAAAAATTAATATTTTACGTTGTCACAGTTTTATAGTTATATGAAGACTAGTAAAATATTAATTTTTACAATTTATATAGAGATAGTCTTGAAAATGACAGTGACGCTGTCGAAACGTCTACTACGTGAACAGAACAAGACCAAGTGTTCATTTTTTAACATTCCTTGACTCGGATAATCGATCTAGCTAATTTTTCTAATTTTAAAAATTTTAGTTTCTGATGAGTTATTTCAAAACTCCCTCGACTCGAAGCATCGATCAATTTCAACTTTTACTATTTATTAAATAGACCTAATTACTCAGTAACATAAGAAAACTTTCAAGGATCTTTTCACTTAAGTAAATAACGGAGAAAAAAGGAATTTTATTTATGTTATACCAATTTACGATAGTTGAAACTATCAAAAAACAATCAGACGTTTTACAGGCGGTCTATAGTCGGTCCGGATTGCAAATACGGTCTGATTTCTGACGACACAGCTAGGAACACCTGATTCAAGCAATTTTTAAAAAATTACTTACATTAACGGGAAACACACAACTTTTATAGATGTTGCCAAAATGGCTATTTCAAGCTGGTACAAATTTACGTAATCAAGAGTACACTCAACGTTGTAAAAAAATTAAAAATTGAAGACGAATTTTAAACGGAGCACTGTAAAAATACTTCCAACATCGTAGATTTGGCCAGAAATATATGACGAAATGACCTTCGCTTCAAGCTATTGGTTAGAATAAAAACACATTTAAAATGAAAAGTAAAACTCATTTTGCGTTATGAAATTTTTTATTGTCAATGATCTTTAAAACAGTTCATATATTTAATAAAGTGAAATTGATGAAACTTGTAAAATGACCATTATTAAATATGAACATAAAAATATAACGATATATCTATATGCAATTCTATTATTTTAATTCGATTATAAAATCGCACAGCAAATTTATAAATGTATTCTCTGAATTACAATGGTTCTATATATCAGCATGAGGATAGTTTACGAGTTGTAAAAATTTAGGATTTATACTATCGAAATGTTAAAAAACGGCAGATGAATTATTGAAAGCACCAGAAATTGGTACGAAATTTTCATCACAGTTGTAATGAAATATACTTTACTCATTCGTCGAAACAAATGACAAAGCACGTGTGTTACAAAATCTCTAAAAATCACTTCGCAACTTATTTTAATGAAGCACTGTGGCGTACATTGTGAACGAAATATTGTTATATGACATAATAAAGTAATTCAACAATGTTTTCATAGTCCAATTCCATTATTAACCTAGATGCTGCATAAAACATTCTTTCACACAAATGACAACGTAAGTCTTCAAATGAAACTTGCGTTTAATGAATTCATGTTCGCTCGCCAGCTTTCTTTTGCATCGCTTGAAGTTTCATTTCCATAACGTCCATTGTCGCTTCTCGAATTTTGTTTTTCTCTTGTCCGATAACTTGAATTTTTTCCATTTGTTCCGTTACAAATGTGACTCTTCTCTTAAAATAGTCTTTCGCGTCTGCGACACATTTTTGAGCATAGTAACCAGTTCCGATGTCGACGAGAACATTTTCCGTATCTGCTAACCTTCCAGGAACGTACATGGAACTCGTCAAAGGCACCAAAATCTCTTTCCCTAAAACATAAGTAAATAATAATATAACAAAGGAAATTCAGAAAATGAGTACATGTTCTAACCTACAAATGTGAAATTTAAGTGGAAATAATTGAAAACGTATAATTTAGTAAATTATCTTACCCTTTGCTTCTGGACTGATTTTATCAAGGCAGTCACCGGATTCTTGAAATTTAGTTTGTGCAATTTTTAAACTCTGCAGGGAGTCTTGAAAAACCATCAAGTCTTGATCCAATTGCTGCTTCAGTTGTGTCAGCTGCTGAAGACTCAACCTTTTCAGGTCGATTTGTTGAAGATGTGGAGCTTCGTTCAACGAAATTTCCGACATTTTCTTGGCTTTCTGTAGAAACTTTAGAAATAATCTACTTTTTGTACGTTCGGTATCGTATGACACGAACCGTAAATCTTACAAGAGAATTACCATTACCAAACACGGACACACGAAAGCATCAATCGACGAAAATTTACGAACACAGCGACAGATGGCGCCACTTCCGTAATAGAACTTGTACTGACACACATATATTGTAGATATAATCTATGGGTAACATGAAGGAAAAACTAGTTTTCTACGTTTTCTACCGGGTGGATACGAGAGAATTGGCCATAGGGAAGACCGTGTTAAGGCCAGCGCGCTTGTGATTGGTCCATTCTATTTAGCTGAATGCTTAAAGTCTTTCGTGATTGGTTTTAACCAAATTCTAGTAAATTTCAATTCAGATCTTATACTCAAGCTCTTTGCTTGTAGTTTAATCAATTTTATTTTTAAAAAATATTAATAAATCTAATTTTAATATAATTTGGAAGTTTAACTAAATAGTTACACATAGCAAAGAGCTCGCGTATAAGATCTGAATTGAAATTTACTAGAATTTTGTTGCAACCAATCACGAAAGACTTTAAGCATTCAGCTAATTAGAATGAACCAATCACAAGCACGCTAGCCTTAACACGGTCTTCCCTATGGCCAATTCTCTCGCATCCACCCGGTATAAATATACGTAGATTACCGGTAACTTACGTCGAAAACGTCGAAAACTGGTAAAATACTAAAGTATGCTCGAACCCAATAAACACGCCTGACTACTGGTTATCTGATAGATGACTTTTTAATGTCATTTTTTGATCTTACCTTTAAGGTGATAGTAGTCCAGATAACTCGAAATAGATGCTTGGAATGCTGGATGTAGGTTACCATCCCAATAAAGGTATGTACAGGTAACTAAAGTGTATACATTTGTGATATGCATATATATTTTTTTATATAGTTTTCATAAATCTGAAAATAGTCACCTTTTAGACAACTTTTAGTTACCTATGTACAACAACTAATAGTTACCTTTCAGTCACTAAAAGTTACCGTAAAGGCGGGACATTAGTCAACTATTTATTAACAATATACAGTAGTGCTCCCCTTAAATCATACAGTCGCGGCAAGCAAGATGGCGGCATCTCCCCTTAACCCTTTGAGTCACACATTTTTCCTTTTATCGAATTTAGCTGAAATTTGTTACTCGGGGGTTTTTGAGGTCGCTGATTACGAATCCCAGGTTAGTTTTTCGAAATTCAAGATGGCGGATCCAATATGGCGGACAAAAATTTAAAATATAATTCGATTCGGACAAAAATTGCGACTCGGGAGTTTTCAAGGTAGCTGATTACGAATCCGAGGTTAGTTTTTCGAAATTCAAGATGGCGGATCCAATATGGCGGACAAAAATGTAAAATATAATTCGATTTAAAATATAACATCTTATCCATAATCAACATAAAATTCATATTCAGTGAGGCTGAAAATTCCCTAACAAGCGTTTTCATAAAAAAACTCTCGCCTTTTTACATCTTGCTCACAGCCATTTTGAATTTCGTAAAGTTGATATTGGATTCGTAATTATCGACTTCGGAAATCCCAAACACGCATTTTCACCATAATTCGCGCTTTTTTACATCTCGATCACCGCCATCTTGAATCAGCCATCTTGGATCCGTCATTTTAAATTTCTTAAAGCTGACATCGGATTCGCAATCAGCGACCCCGAAAACCCCCTAATGCGCATTTTCATCAAAATTGGCGATTGTTTACATATTTCTGACAGCCATATTGAATCCGCCATTTTAAATTTTGTAAATCTGACGCAGGATTCGTAATCAGGGACCCCAAAAAACCTATATACCCCGAACTTCAAGTCATTATCTTTCAAAACAGCGTCAAAAATGAATTCTTTCCAAAAAAACATGATTTTTTTGTGTTTGTTTATTTATATAAAGTAAACAATAAACAATTATGTATTTTTAGTCATGTGGATATGTTCTTTAAGTACTAAGGTAACAGAAAATAACAAAAAGACCGATCGGAATGCGTTAACTTGAACGTAAATAATTAAAATTCAAAGAAATCGAGGTAGTAACGTGGGTTACTACCGTGACTCAAAGGGTTAAGTAATATTTCATAACATTCAATTTCAATGATTTTGCAATGTAATTTTCTGGTATTTTTGGTACATTTGTGAGTTACATATTTATACCAAACGTTACGCGATCTACCGTTAAATAGGACGCGTGACTGGGGGATGCATCAGGATTTATAACCTATAAAATTATGACTTAGGAGTAAAAGATATGACTTAACCCATTAACGCCTGAAATGGCATTTTTTATACTTCATTATCAATCAAGTATTTCATATCAAAATTGAAGTTGAAAACAATTGAAAGGTACATATCCTATTGTTTTCGAGGTCGCTCTTCAAGATTCCGAGGTCGAAATTGAGTTTCAGCCATCAGCAATTCCAATATGGCGCCGAACTTTTAAAAAAATTCCAAAAAATTGGGAATTATTTATTCCTATCAATTTTTTTCGAGCTATTAGAATATTGGGATTCTATTGAAACTCTGAACAAAGGTGAACAAAATACTTCAATTTTAAGGAAAAATTTTACTTTTATACCCCACGTCATTGTAACGACCTCAAAATGGCGTCAACAATGAAAATTTCTTTGAAAAATTTCTGAACGTTCTAACTCAAAAACTACATCCTGTTATAAAAAAATTCTAAGAATGAAAAGTTCTTAGAATTAATCGAGAAATATAGTGGAATTTTTTCAGATTTTTGTGATGACATTTTGAGAAATTTTTTTTCAACATTTTTTTCAAAATCATAATTTATTTATGAAAAATTCTGAACAAAATGTTGTGTATTCACTTATGAATTCTACGAGTTTTTTGTTCTTTGCAATTTTTTTCAAAAGTTAATAGTTTTTGGGGGGAAAACATCCTAAACTACAATATTTGAAATTAATTTCCTCGAAAACTATCAACTTTTTGAAAAAATTGCAAAGAACAAATAACTCTTATAATTCGTCAGAGAATACACTAAATTTTTTTCAGAATTTTTTGGAAATAAATTACAATTTTGCAAAAAATGTTGAAAAAAAATGTATCAAAATATCATCAAAAAATTTTGAAAAAATTCCACTATATCGCTTGATGAATTTTAAGAACTTTTCATCCTAGGCATTTTTTTAAAAAAGTTCGTAGTTTTTGAGTTAGAGCGTCCAGAAATTTCTCAAAGAAATTTTCATTGTTGACGCCATTTTGAGGTCGTTAGAATGATCTAGAGTGTAAAAGTAAATTTTTTTCTTAAAATTCAACTGTTTTATGCACCATTATGCAAGGTTTCAATAAAATTCCAATATTCTAATAGCTCGAAAAAATTGATAATAATAAAAAATTCCCATTTTTTTGGAAATTTTTTTCATATTCGTCGCCATATTGGAATTTCTGATGGCTGAAACTCAATTTTGACCTCGGAATCTTGAAGAGCGACCTCGAAAACAGTAGGATACTCGCCTCTCAATTGTTTTCAACTTTGATTTTGATACGAAATACTTGATTGAAAATGAAGTATAAAAATTGTCATTTCAGGCGTTAATGGGTTAAGGGAAGATGACTTAAGAGGAGGACTACTGTAGGTGCCTTTTAAGTCATCCTCAATAGATACCGGCCATCTATTCCACGTTACCTGAACGGCACATTTCAGTTACCTGCATGTTTATTGGGAGAACATAACCTATATATTGAAAGATTTGTTTAATGAATTTTATAAAATATATACAGTCAGTAGTTCTATAAAAAACATAAAAAAGGACAAAAAACAAATTTCAGTCAACACATTTTTCTGGAAAAAAAAATATTTTTAAATTTTGTTAGAATTTAAAATGAATCACAGGTATATAAAATCCTAGAGAAAAGGCTTAAGGGCATTCAATTTTTAATACATATCTTTTCAAGCAATGAAAATTGTTTTCAATACAATAATACAAGTTCGAACAAATTTTTTCTCTAAAGTACATTTGTTCAAAAATAATGTTTGCACATGTTAAACAATATCTTTTGATATAAGTATATGTAAAGTATGCTCAAAAAATAAAAATAATTTTATATTATTATATAGTACCCTGCAAACACGGAAAGTAACAACTATGTAATATTAACGTAATGGTTACATTGTTACATAAATGTTACATAGTTGTTATATAACTGTTACTTTTGTCCCTGTCGAAAATATACTATAAAATACGATTCAGAAAACATATAGAGCACCATACAAATTATATTTTTTGAGAACAAAAGTGGCTAAATACCTGAATATATAGAAATGTTGAGGGCTTACAATTTTATTACAAACTTCCTTCAAAACTTAAAACAGTAAGAAATATTGCGAATCCCGTGTAAAAAGAACTTATCCTAAATTTAATTTTGTATGGTGCAAAAACTATTCAATGGTGCAAAAACCATACAAAGTTAAAATTAGGCCAAGGTCTTTTTACACAAGATTCTCAATATTTCTTACTTTTTTTTAGTTTTGACAGAAGTTTTGAATAAAATTGTGTACCCCCCTTTCTGTAACATAAATATTCAGGTATTTAGCAACTTTTTTTCTTAATAAATATAATTTGTATGGTGCTCTATATGTTTTCTGAATCGTGTTCTATAGTATTTTTTCGGCAAGGGTGTTTGCAAGGTAAAGAATATTGTGTGATATTTGTGATGTACCATAATTATAAAAGATTTCATAATATATATGGGTGATTCTCCAAAAACGGGTAATATTGCATGTAATCGTTCAATAAACTGAGGTTCGATAATTATGAAATAAAAATTTTTGATACATAAGATTAAAGCGGTTAAAAAGAAAAAAGCGGTAAAAATAAAATATTTCAATAACCTTATATATTTCTATTTTCTAATAGTAGAGGATAAATCACTCAATAGTTCACCACTCGCACACAAAATGTAGATATGTACCTATCCTATCAAGTCCTTTTCATTTAAACAAACTACAAAAATGCATACGCATGCGCAATCTAGCCATGTTCACCTGCAACAAAACATTTCATTTCACAAATGCGCATTACCGTATAGTCCAGTCAAATCGGACATTGACCTTCAAAAAAATCACCCTTGTCATTTTATTTTCATTTTCCTGTAAAAGGTCGACTAAGTTATAGAGCCTTTTCCCGGCACTTTTACTGGGCACTACATATTTTGCCTGGCTTTTCTCAGTCAAATATTGTCCGGTTTCAAGAAATTTGTTTAAATTGTACAGAATTTTGTACTCTACGACTTTGAAAATAACTGTTTTTACCAGAAAATGACGCCGGAGCGAGATAATTCGCAAAAACAATTTCAGAAACATGCATTTTTTTACTTTTTAGCTCCTAATTTTTTTAAATATTAATTTTACGAAAAAAAGTTTCAAACAAAACTTGTAGAGATTTTAATTCTGAACAAAATTGATACAACATATTTCTAGCGTACGACTCATCTAAAGCGAGATATTTTTAAAAAATGATAAACATACGTTTTTCAACATGGCGGCGCGACGGTGGCTCCATCTATCCCGCAAACTTAAACTTAGATTCAGTTATCGACCTTCTACAGGAAAATGAAAAAAAAAGGACAGGGGGATTTTTTGGAAGGTTTGTGCCTTTTTTCCGACGATTTGACTGGACTACTATCCATGTAGACTACCTCCGGTTTGTAGAAAACATAATATGTAGTCTACTCGGTATTCGACATGTCGAAAATGCATGTAGTTTACCTCCAGTAAAGTACCTCTCCAACACTGATGGCGATGTAACCTAACGTTAAGCCTATAAAAAAATAGATAAATAGATAGTAAACCTGATTGGCTAACATACCGGGTGCGAACGACAGAACTGGACGTAGTGAAGTTCATGTCAACGTGAGCGCGTTTGTGATTTGTCAATTCCGGGTATGTGGATGCTTAAGATCTATCGCCATTGGTTCCAACAGACTGCTAGTGAATTTCAATGCTGTTGCTCTACATGTGTTCGCAACATGTAATTGAATAAATTTTATCATAAAAAATGTTAATTAATCTAATTTAAAACTAATTGGAAGGCTTTAAACCATTATCTGGGTAAGAATTAGAAAAAAATTGAGAGGTTAGGTTGCTTTTATGCCATGTTTCTCATTGCTGCTGCTCCAGTCCCACGTTATTCATTTTGAATTAAAACATCAATTTACTGCAATGAATAAGAAAATTAAGGATCAAGAAGCAATTTTGGAACAATATCCTTACGAAAATCATCGATGATATCGATCAATAATATCATCTTAGGAACCCAATAAACAAGTTCAAGTGCAAAAATTTCGTCTTTCATTCGATTTGTTTCAACTTTCAAATGAAATTCATCAAATTTGAATACGAAATTAGTCGTTTTCAAATGTTTTCATACGCACAATATATTTCGAATATTTTTCGTCTTTCCAATACATCCGATGTCATACGTTACATTCGATTATATGCATTCAATATGCGATACTTCCAAAACACGGGTAATAATTTTTCATTCGAAATGATACGTTCTTTGTTAGGTTGCTTAACGTGAATGGTATTTCATACGATTTCATTTCGCTCTACATTAGAAACCATTCGAATATGTGCGCAGTATTAATGGTCTTTAAAATTGAGGTTATGTACATCCGTTCGCATGCGAAAACGGCTAATTGTCGAATGCAAATTTCAAATTTGAATCATTCGAAGGAAGGAATACGTTTACCTATGAAGTATTAATTCGTTTTAATACGAAGGCTATTCGTCATATTAGATCGCTGGTATTGAAGAATCAGTGTTTACATTAATTTTCTTCATTGTCAGATTTTATGTGTTATACAGTTTAATTTAAAAAATGGTCAAAAACGGGCAAATCTACCTTCAAGCAGATACTCTATAGAAGAAATTCCCGCTTTAAACGATTAAAAATAGCATGAAACATTTTGGTACTCATATTCGACAGTGGGAACTTGATTTTAAAAACCTACTTTTCCGATATTAATATTAAATTAAAACATCAGTGAAAATTTGAATTAATCATCTAATCAGAATTTTATTGGCTACTAACCGTTAAAAAAGCAACAATTATTAATCTAACCACTATTCTAAACAAAAACTGAAATTAAGAAGAGAACGAATTATTCATAAATGTGAACTTAATTCGAGTCTGTACCACAACAAAATGGCAAAGAATTTATTGATCAGTAAATCATTTTGGTAAAAACTAGTTTCATTACTACTTAATACAATAGTTAGTCTGTTATTTAAATATTACGAAGCCGATTTTCGGTCACGGAAGTAGCGCTCCTGGCCCACTGTGTTGTGTACTGTATGTGAAACTCATCTCAGTAGTTTCATTTTTCGCCACCAGAGTAACTTAGCATGGTTAATTGACTTGATCATTTTTGTTATAGCGAGAAAAACACCTGTATATTTCAAAAAATGAGAACAAACTGAGAACGATGATTTAGGACCAGTGAATGAACGATGATTTACCCTCGCCTATTGAAGGTAAGAACGTTTTCTCAATTTAATACTATTTTACACTTCGAACGCATTTTTCTCAATAGTCTTTGAATCTCAGAGTTTTTTGGACACGGCGTGACCATAGCGCCTTCATTTTTTAATAGAACGACTTGAAATTTTGGCGGTATTTTCTTGATTACATTTTCTAGTGCAATACGTAGGATTTTCATAATATTCAAGTCATTTACAAGTCACCATTTTAAAATTTTGAAAAGTGGCAGTTTCAAGCTGAAATATTTTGCATTTTAGTGTACTCTACGGTTAGTGTACTGTTTCCGGGTGTAAATTGCAGAGTTACGAAAAAATTGGACACAACTTTCACCCCTGTAACTTTTGTAACAAACGTCGTTAAAAAAAGAAGTCAAAATCGATAAATTTGGACCTCCTCTTTAAATCCCGTGGCGATAGTCAAATTATAATAAGTTTTTCGAAAAAAATACTGTTTTTTTCCAAGAGGTTGCAACTGTGAATCAAGTCAATATTAATGTGATGAATTACGTTATTTTTCTCCCGACCATTACCTCCCCAGTAAACGAAAAAGTATTCAGAAGTATTGATAAGTATTCACATATGTTACTTTCAATCCTATTTGTTGGCCTTTGTGAATGCTTCCCTATTTTCAATCATTTCTAATCATTATGGAAGTATTCACTGTATTTTTTTTTAATGCTTCCTAATACTTCAAGATTACAATTATAAAGTGAATCCTTTGCTATTCTTAAAGAAGTATTGCTACGTGTATTTTGAATACTTCCGAATACTTCCTGTACGGGAAACGTGATGAATGCTTCTCAATGCTTCAAGAAGCATTCATGTGAATATTTTCAATACTTCTGAATGTTTACAGCTGACACGGTATCTATAGGTGTCCCGCACCATAGTTTTTCGGCGTCCATGTTGACTGCTTCATAGTTTTCGATGTCTAGGTGTTCCTAGATTTCACCGTAGTTTTTGAGGCATCTGGGACCCGAACGGCACAAAATGTCAGTGCGAGACACCTAGATATCGAAAACTACGAAGCGATCGACCTGGACAGCGAAAAATGACGGTGCGGGACACCTAGACATCGAAAACTGTGGAACATCAATTTTATCAATATGGCAAAAGAAGAGTGTTCAATTTCGAGAACTGGTAATTCAGAATGAAATCGGAATACTCAGGATTGGTCTTGTGTCCGTGAAGGAGCTGATAATGTATAGGAAATCGTATTAATTAGAATACAGTTTATATCCTTTTGTACGTGTTGTATAATTCCGAAAAAAGCGAATATATAATTAAAACTAGAAAACGTCAAAACAAAATATTATGTATCCGTAAATATCGAATTACGTGTTAAACAGTGATCGTCAGCAGTGGACCCGTGGTTGGCGTCGCGCGAGCTTGTTACTCAAGTTAAGCAACTTACTTGGAGAACAGTAGGTGGATAGTGACCGCCCGAGAACAGATTTTCTTTAGAAATAATTAAGTTATTAAAAGAAAAATAAAAAATAAAAAATAAGTATCATTAAGTTAAATAAACAATATTAATTTTTCAATTTAATTTGTTAATAAAATTTTATAATAAAAAGAGAAAGAATGAAAAGAATTATACAAAATTCCTATCAGTTTTGAATTTCATAGGATTCGGTAGGAACAATTCTATCCTTCCCAATACTTTTACAAGGATTCAGAAATAGCATTCAGAAGTATTGAAAATTTCAATGCTTCTGAATACTTTTTCGTTTGCTAGGTCTGGTGGCACTTTCCGTCCCAAGGGAGTAATGAGAACGAAGTGCGCATGCGCGCTGGCGCCCGGGCGGAATCGGCAACTTTCGTCCCATGTTCCAGGCATGGACTACGGACATTCCGATGCGGTCGGGAGATAAAAATAGTATATTACTCAACGAGGGAGGTAAAATAAAGAATGTTTCAGACTGCGTGTAATTTTTACCCGAGGTGAAGCCGAGGCATTCTTTTTTACTTCCCGAGGGAAGTATACGATTTTTCATTATGGCCGGGAGGATAAGCGGCATCTTTCCTTCCGCTTGCGGGAGGAAAGTTGCTGCTTTCCTCCCGGTGTGAAGAAAATGTTTATTACATTCTGAAGAGTAAGATATTAGTCTTTGACCCTTGTCACAGAGCAATTTCGTCTTAAATACCTGTAAATGATAGAACTGTAGAGTCCCGGTATAATTGCGCCTCGTTATATTTACGTCTCAGCATATTTGCCCGGTTCCGTATCGTTATATTTACATGTAGCCGCTTTTTTCCCACCTCGCGGGCTAGGGCCTCAAGAAGGGCACGATCATAACGCGACTGAGGGGAGTGGGAGAAGTGACGCTCCCCTTCTTTTGGTAAATGTATGAGACGGGAGAGGAAGGCGCGGAACCGAGTGGGTAAATATACTGACCCTCTACTGCAATTACTTTTTCAGGCCAGTTTTCCGTAATTTCGACCGTTACACGGTGCGAGAAAATGCAAAATTACAACTTGTAGACGCCATCTTGAAAACGGTGTTTTGTTTTTTTTGGAAAAAATCCAATGGGAGAAGAAAGGGTCGAACAAAAATACGCGATTAGTGCATTTTGCAATAGTGAGTTGGCATTTTCAATACAAAAAAACGCGATTCTTGCGAAAAAACGTCGAGAAACTTAATATTTTTTTCGAAAAATTCAAATTCGTTTTTTTTAATCGATGGCTGATTCTAACCACGGGATTTGAAAGAGGAGGTCCAACTCGATTTTCAATTATTGCAATTTTTTTAAGTACGTTTGGAACAAAAGTTGCAGCGTTGAAAGTTGTATCCAAATTCCGAACTTGCGGGACAAAATAGGTTAAAAAACCCACACGCCCTATTCACTTCCTGCATGGCGCCCACCGCGCTACTAGTGGCGGAATTAGGAACTTATGGGGATCAGAGATATAATTGTTTAACACTTTTAATGCATTGTTAAAAAATTATTGACACAGTTGACGTTCATAAAAGTGTATTAGAGTACAGAGGTTAAGTAGGAATCTCATACTATCCATAGACTAGACGAATCCCTTATGACCGAATCAAAATCCAACTTCTACAACAGGAATTACGGGCAACTCTTGTTGGGATACTAGCGTCGCGACTGCGTCTAGCGGTCACGAAACGAACTATGGATCACTGATTCATATTTATATTTCTGTTACAAATTTCGTAATTTTCTGATACAGTTGCATAATTTGTCTGCTACAGAATTCAGACATATATATATATTTCAATTCAGAAATTCAACAGTAGAGATTGGAGAGAGAGGGAGAGAGGAAATAGGAGAGGAAATCGAGAATACATATAATTTTAAAGAATGTAAAAAATAAATTCATTTCTGAAAAATACATATTTTTGCAAAATACACTTTCTGGTTCTTACATTTTTCGTAACTTAAGGCTGGTATTATAATTTGAGCGAAAGTACAACTGTCTTACAAGGATTTATCACTGTTTAGCGATACCTACACTATCCAAATATATTTGAGTAAAACTATAAATCGTGTGCATTTCGTTGGTATTGGTAACTATCTGTTTATTATAGAATTTCTATATTTACATACAGTTTCATTTTGATTTCATGTATAAAGAACTAAAAGAAGGGGATACTTCCTTTAATATAATTGTTTGTATCAAATTCACAGTAGTAGAACAAAACCAAATTCGTTTAGAAAATATATGTCATTTATATAAATCAAACGTAATCGATTTTGATAGATCATTTTTATTTTTCATTCACATTTTTATTACGGTTAAGAAAACAGCGCGTTAAAAAAGTAATGTTAACAATAAGCAATGGTGTCAGCTTTTTTCTGAGTTTTCAGGAGCCAGTCTTCCATACTCCTATTACACGGCAATGCTTGTCGAACTTTTGAACATAAGACCATTACCCAATGAGCGCTGGGAACAGAGTCTTTGCTGCATCTAAGATAACACAAAAAATTATAGGTTATGTTTCTGATGACATATGTAGTTAATTTTAATGTTACGTAAATATTCATACCTAGACAACAGAACTGCGATTAAGTTGGCCCAACTTTCAATATTCGTAGGGAAGGACATTACGTCCTTCAAAACTGATCGCATGCCGTTGGGATTTCCATTAATCAAAGAACTCAGAGACGATATACACGCAATGGAAGCGATATGCGAATTTGAAGTATTTCGACCGAGAATAAGAGCCTTTTCTGCGCACACGCTAAATGCGCTATGATTAGCCATTAGCAGTAACCTGGCCAAAGTTGCCCAATGTTCCGAAGAGTCTACGAAAAAGCAATGAATGTAACTTCAAGTAATTGAAAGGCCATTTAAAAACACTTACAAGGATGTCGATGGACGAATTTCGAAAAGACTTTAACTGCTCCTTCCGTATCATTCTGCACGAGATGAGTATAGGCTCTAAGTTTCGCGATGTGATACCTGTAATCGGCATCATCCTGAAATGCACGGAACTCCACAAGGACTAATTGCAGCAGATGTTTATCTCCATCTAAAAGTGCGAGTGCTGCAAGTGCAAGCAAGCCTGGGACATTTGGTGATTTATTGATACTAATAGACTGAAATAGTAAAGTTTTAACATCATCGCTTTCGTGAAACATGTAGGCCATAGCTGCCATCGCGCATAATACATGGGCCTTGTCCGAATCGGCATCCGCGAGCCATTCAAGAGCCGTTTCGTAAGCGGAATATGATTCCTTGTACTGTTCAGCTGCAAAATGTAAATATTTTATATTACCTAGAATAAGTTACATTTTGCCCCAATATGTTACCTTTGAACATCGCTAGTGCTAGTAGACATTGCGATGCAAAACTTGCGTTCCTCACTTCTTTAACTTTATCAATAGCTGAGGAGAATTCCCCAATTTCTACCAGAACTCGTGCCAAATTTATTCGTATTTTATCTTTAGACTCCTCGTCTTTTTCGAGGGTCAAAGCCCTCTGAAATAGCTTCGATGCTGGTTTATAGATTTTCTGACGTTCCAGAAGTAAACCATAAGCATTAAGGGCACATGGGTCATTTGGAAAATGAACTGAAATTGAAATTCTGGATTTAATTTCATAAATTACAATGTGTATTTCAGCAGTTTACATTTTTTAAATTTTGTAAATTGGTATTATTCGTAAAACCAGAGTGATTAAAATTCGGGTACACCTTTTCTCTAACATTAAACTTATGATATTTAAGAATAAAATGAGTGAGTCTTTCTTCGTCAAATTGGTCACGATCTGACATCACATTTCCGATGTTGTTAAAAATTGCAGAAAAGTTAGTAGGGGAGGTCGGGGTATTATTGGACACGAGGTATTGTTGGACAGCGCGATATTTTTCCCGTTTGTAACGCTTGGAGTCTCTCCATCAACTAGCATCGACTCGTCTTATCATAATCTCAATTTCTATTAAGCACTTGACTTATTTTGTTGCCTCGCTATCATATAAAACAAAATTTTGATGTTTTTTTCACTTAGAGTTTTGGTCATTTTTACAACATTTTTCGAAGAACCAAGTCAGGTAAATATATTTATGATATTCTTGGAACTATAAGCTTTTTACGCATATAAGAGTTTTTGATGATATTTATACACCGACATTTTGTAAAAATGAGCGTTCGGTGTATTATTGGACACTTCTGTGATTTGGACACTGATGCGAAGGAAAATACTGATTTCTGCATAATTTGCATAACGAATATGTCCTAGAAAGAAAATCGCCGAAACATAGCCCATTGTATCGCTTGTGATCGAGGTGTTCACTTGAGTTGTGTCGGAGCAAACCGCAAACACTTTCACGCGCCTTACGTTATTTTATTCATTATAATATAGATATTCTTTCGTTTTCATTAACAAATAAACGTGTTCCAGTAACAATTTTAATGTTTTATTATCGATTTACAAGACTGTCCAATAATACCCCGAGATTTTTTAAAATTTCAAAAACTAGTTTTTTGCGCCAGCTGATACAGAATGTACAATTTTCAACAATTAGGTCAAATTGCTGGTACCAAATGAAAGGTTATTTATCGTACCACAAAATCAAGCTTTGAAATTTTGAGAAAAAGCAATTGTTGTTAGAGTTTCTGGACAAAAGAAAAATGTGTCCACGAATACCCCGACCTCTCCTACTTGGCATACATATAATATTTTGAAAATGGCGGCCATATGGAATTTTCAAACTTTTTTTCGAAAAATTATAGCTCGGCAGCATTTTATCAGAATTGGATAAAATTTGCTACATTATAGTAGAAAGTCTGAACTTTTCGAAAAAAAATATTTCTAATTAAATATAATAATTATAAACGCATGTAAAAACAATTTTTTGTTTTTTTAACGATTTTTAACCACCGGGCACCCGTTTTATTTTTTGTTAAATATTGTTATTTTATGGCAAATTTAATCTAATATTTTATTTAGATTTTTAATTCGTGGTATGTCTTTTAGTTTTCGAGTTACGAATTTTTTAAGTTGAATACCCCAGAAACTCGGGCGTGCGCTTATTAGAAATGTAACTGCTGCCGCCTTTTTCGACTAGCTGTTTTGTTTCTATTTATTTTGTTTTTGGTAATTTATGTTTGAAAAACACTTTTTTAAAGTTTCAACCATGAATTTCGTGAAACTGTTAGTTCAAAATTCATATATAAATACAACCAATAATATACTAGACAAAAAATTATCACAATACAATTTTTCACTACACTTTTGCTATTTACAGTACTCCTTTCCTTATTCTAATTTCCCTTATTCTAATTTTGTCTCTTCTCCTATTCTAATATTTCCCCTCACGCGTTCTCCCCACTAACGTGTGTTGACGTGTGGATTTTCTAAATAGAAATAACGGCGCATGCGCAACAAAAGAAAAAGAGACAAAAGTGAGACTACAAATCTAAGTAGTGGGGGGAGAGGGGAAACTTAGAATAAGGGAAGAAGGCCGCCATCTTGCCTGACTGAACAAATTGGAATAAGAGGACTACTGTATATTCCAAGGAATAAGATCATGCTCGGAAAATATGTTTTTTTCAAGATGGTGGTTTTAAAATTGCAGTTTAAAAGATTATTCATTTTATGGAGGTATAAATTTCAGGTTTTAAAAGTTTTCTTACGCATTCTGGAAGATGAAATACACAGCCCAACAAAAACTTAAGAATTTCATGTTGCCCTATGAGTATGGGTCGATTCTGATAGGATTTTTGCTCCAGAATCGAAATATGGCCGCCAAATTGAAGGTCAAAGGGGTAAAAGATTCGATTCTAGGCATTTTTGGACATCTATTCACAGCTTAAAAGAATGCTGCTGTCCCACCAGTTAGAGTTAATTCTGATAGAACTTTTCCAGCAGAATCCAAATACGTAAATCAAAATAATCAATTAAACCTAGTTTTTGATCAAATTAACCTTCGCCGGTCACTGGGGGTCCAACAGACCCCACGGCGAATTTAAAGGTAGATAATTCGCTTTATTAGTTTTAATTTGGAAACATTGGAACACCTATCGGTAAATTAAGTACTACCAATAAATTTCTTGTAATTGTGTAATTTCTTGTAATAATGTTGTCTGAAAAACGTCAGTACACTCGTGGTACGTTACAAAAGATAGTAGATTTCATGGCGGGGTCCAGCGGACCCCAGTGTGACTATGGTGTATACTTTGAAGAAAATAAAAAAACTTTTATTTCATGATTCGTGTAGTGTAAATAGTCGAAATAACACAGTAAATAATGTGTATTGTACATCTATTATTGATTGTCAATAATATTATGAGACATATAGTATTTATAGTTTTAGAGGTTTATGAGTTCGTAATATTCGCAAGCAATTAGAAAAGACTGAGGAAGATGAAACTATTGGCCGAGATGCTTCAGAAATTTTCGATTATCAGAATGTAAATTATTTTATTTGTTCAGATATATATCTTATATTTAAAACTTATGTATAAATAAACAAAGTATGTAGGTAAAAATTATGTATTTTATTTTTTAAAGAGTTCATTCATCTAAATAAATACCTTTTTTAAATTATACATCAATGGACTATTTTTTTACAAGGCAATCTGCAAAGTAAGTCCAGAAAATTTCATTAAAAAATATTGAAAATATAATAAGTTATGATTTTTTAAGTAAATAAAGTCATTTTCTTCGCTTTTTTTATTTGTTATTTTCTTTGCTATGTTAGATACAAACTTATTCAAATTGAACAATGGGGTTATAATTTGGGATGGTTGAATAACGTCTCAGAATTTTTGTAACTTGCTACGGCTTACTCTTCTAATACAGGAACTATTTTAACCATTGGGGTCCGGTAGTCGTTCTTAGCATTTTTAGGAGGTGTGACCGGCGAAAGTTAAAGGTCAAATGAGTAAAAAATCAGATTTCCGACATTTTGAACATCTATTCACAACCCAAAAAAAAATGATGTCCCACCAGTAGGAGTTAATTCGGCCCAGATTTTTCCGTAGAATAAAAATATGTACGTAAAAATATCGATGGGGACCTATTTTTGGACCAAATTGAACGTCAAGCCGATAAAAACCCATGTTTTTGGATACATTTCACATCTTTACTCCAGGATACGACGTAACAAATTCAAGAAATGCAAAATGGCGGATCGAATGTGTCCAACGAATTTTTTGAAATTATTTCAAACTCGTTATCGTTCTTAACGACTTTTCGAGAAAACTGAAAAAAGTCCCTAACACACGACTTCTTGCTCATTTGACCTTCGATTTAGGCAAAAGTTAGGCCCAATTCCATATTTTGGTGTACATATTTTGATTCTGCGGGAAAAATCATGTCAGAATTGACTCTTACCGGCGGGACAACAGCATTTTATGATGCTGTGAATAGATGCTAAAAAATGCCTAGAATCGATTTTTTTACCCCTTTGACCTTCAATATTTCAAAAACTGCAGCCAGTAGTTTTTTTTTTATTGTGATCATATTTCGATTCTGGTGCAAAAATCCTATCAGAATCGACTCTAACTTATATGGCAACAAAATTTTGTTAGGCTGTGATGTTTTTGAAGTCGCTGATCACGAGTCTGACGTCAGAATTGCAAAATATAAAATATAATTAAAATTAAAACGTATTCAGCTGAATTTGTTGTTTCATATCCAATTTGCTTGGGAATTTTATTTATGGAATTTTTTATGAACCTGCCATCAGACATCGTGAATCCAAAATAGTGAACTAAATTCTAGGCCAAATAAGATAAAGGTCATACTAAACTGAATCGTATCCGAGGAAATTTTCTCATTCCTAAAATAAGTTTCATAAATTCTTCACGATTCACATAAGTAAACCATACCAGAACATCTGAAACTATTAGTGGCCGACACCAGGGTTTATAAGGGATAAGTTTTTGAACCTTTTAATTTTGGACGTAGAACTTATAGTGGCATTAAAAATATTGTCCCGAGACGAAGCCTTTTTACGGTTACCGTTTCAGAATTTTACGAAACATGAACAGAAATTTCGGAAACGGTAACCGTAAAAAGCTTCGGTTGCATGTTTCAGAAAATTTTGTTACAGTTTCAGAATTTTCAATTCAGTAACAGAATAGTATAAGGGGAGTAAAATTTGTTTGCTTTATCATATTTTTTTGTGTTTTCTAAGATTTATTGTCCTTTTTTGGGGGAAGACTACCTTGTTATTAAAAATAGAAAATTTAATAAAAACAACACTGTTTTGTAAATGTGCATCAGGGTAGAAAAAATACGATATATATCTATTTAATGCCTTCCTACTAATAAGAATCAACATTATACAATTCAACAATATTCGGATGACACTCGTTATAAACTACTGATGGTTGACCGAGGAATCCTTTATGACCGAATGAAAATTCCACTTCTGCAATTGGTGCGCGGTCGCACCTAGCGTCTACAAACCAAAGTAATGTCCTGATTCACTGATTCCTTCTGAAATTTCTGTTACAGTTTCGTAATTTTCTGATAATATAACATAATGGTTCTTTCTGTTATAGGATTTAGTAAAATTTTGTTACTTCGGTAACATAAGAGTATCCGAAATTTCTGAACATTTCTAACAGTGTAGATTAAAGATGTAACGTCGAATGGCGAATTGCCCTTTTCTTATTTTTAGCTAACATAACCTAAGAACTAAAAAATTTTATAATTGTAATTAGTTTTTTTAACACTCACCAGTATACCATTGAATCGCGTCAGTTGCCACAGTGACAGCGTGCATTGTTTCGATTGTATAAGTGTACAAAGGATCTTCTTTCGCTTCTTTATTCAATAAAGTAGTAAGTACCCAATGTGTATATCCAATCGCTGCTTCGTGGTGATACCCGAGTTGGGTTGAATGTCGAAATAAATCCATCGCATCTTTCTGCCGAACATTCTCAGCTATGAGACCTTGACCTATCCAACAGTTTACGTATGCAGGATCGGCTCTTTGGGCCCACGAAAAGGCTTCATTAGCCTTATAAGGATCTTCTAAAAATTCAAACTTATTGTGATGAATTTCGCTTCTACATCAATAATAACTATGTTTATTACCTAAAAGAAGATATAACGCCCCAAGATTTGACCATGAAATGGCGTTGTTAGACTCTTTGTCTATCGCCATAGCAAAGCAATGTTGAGCAAGTGCGTAATTCTTTATTTCAGCCGTCATGCACACTACTCCAAGTAAATTCCAGTGAATCCAATTCTCAGGATTCCTTTTTACGGCTTGTTTGGCAGCCATCAAACTTCGATATGCCATTTCTTCCTTTTTTACAGATATATCAAGCTGAAGTTGAGCCAAATAACACTGCGCCAAATCATGCCACAATAAGGAAGAATCTGTTGTTATACTCAACGCCCTGCAGTAACATCTACAAATAACGAAAGTTCCATTTAATATTCGAAATTATTTTTCACATTAAACTGCAATAAATTGCAACTTAGCCGCAAGAGATGATTCAAAACACCCTGCATTTATTCACAAGTAAAAACATTTGGATGGAATAAAAGAGTAACTTCCAGACCTTTGGAATATCGAGTCATACGTTTCTAAACGAAACATGAACTTATACCTCTAAAATGTTACTAAAATTTTGTTTTGACAAATCATCCAATTAATTTTCTTCTTATTGCAGCTTCATTTATTTCTATCTTAATACCACGAACCTCCAGTTTTCAATGTGATAACAAATATTTGCTTCTTTAATAAGCTAGGTTAGGTAACGGAAACATAAATTGAGAGGCACGAATGTGTATGTGGATGATGATTTGCGAGAAATATGCGAGATTAAGAGATATACAGGGTGATCGGCCAACCATTACCCAGCGGCTAACTGTAGATTATACAGATAATCGGCATTCCGTCAATTTTGGGTCGATTTTCAGTCGTCTCTTACTAAATCGACCTAATATTGACCTAATCAAAATCCATTAATCGGTAAACTTCGTAAGATTCGACCGCAAATCGACCGTAGTCGGCTTTGGTCAATTGCCGGTCAATTTTGGTCGATTCTTTGCACAAGTCGACCGATTTACGGTCAATTTTCGGTCGACCCGAGACCGACAGGGATCTCCAAAATTAATTATTTGTTATTTATTCAACGTCGATACCAACCATTGTTTTCCGAATAAACAAATGTCATAACTACAAGATACATATGTTTTTATTCTACAATACGATGGGGGTAGAAATACTGCAGCCGGATCCGGTCTTTTAATCATTAACGCTTACTAAATTTTTACGCAACAGAATTAAAATACGACTGTTATATCTATAAACGAAGACCTTATTCTAACGATAAAAAATGTTAAATTCTATGTAGAAGTTTCAAACGCTGACCGTTTTAATATCTTGAAATAAAATAAATTACTTCTAAATCGCTTCTTTTCATTACCGAAATTAATGTGAACGATATTATTTGAATTTGTAGTAATTCATTACTAAAAAGCGAGGTAAATTGAAAATCAAATATTCAGTAACGAAAAACAGAATTGCAACTTTATATTGATATCACATTCAGTCACCGAGACACATAAATCAATTTTTAATAAAATGTGAGAACCCAACAAACAAAAAAGTCGAATTAAAATATTCGGAAATTCTCAATTCAAATCGTCAAGAAACCGGATTGGAAACAATAAATTAATCCTATTGTTACAATTATTTGTATTTTACAAATATGGTATTTTCAATTATGCTGAGTTCATCTACATGTAATAACCCAATAAACGACAAAGTATACGAAAAATCTGTGTACGATTTAATACGAAATGAGTCTGTTTCTTTCTCACTCTTTCAGTTACGAATGCGAGTGTATACGATATTATACATAAACGCACATAACCTCAAAGAAACGATTACTTTGGATCATCGAATGATTTAAACTCAAAACTAGAAAACAGAACATTTCTTCCAAATTATGAAATACGGAAAACGATATAATCAATTCTTCGATTAACCCGTTTCCGCCCAAAATGCCGTAAATTTCCCTACATTTTAATCGTCACTTTTCTTATAGAAACTAACGATGAATAATTCTGAATATTTAGATTCTATAGTTTTCAGTCCTCCTCTTTCCGAATCCGAAGTCCGTTTTTCGCTAGGAGCAGCCATTTTTTAAATATGGCGGCAAAAAGGCAAAAAAATAGAGAAAATTTCGATTTTTGGATCGGTTTTTCATGTTTTTCAATAGGTTCGCGCTGACCAAAACCTGGATCTGGTGGCATAATGAGTTTGACTAAAAGTTGACATGATCAGATATGCAAAATATAAGATGGCGGATTTTTCGCCGTCACTTATTATTGATTTATGCAATCATTTGTAACAGTATCTTCTATACAATACTCGAAATTAAAATGGCGGTTCCATCGGTTTTAAACCGATTTAACCTAAAGGTTCTGGCACCTGAGATTTTCTTGTTGATTTCGATTCCAGATCATTAATACCTCATTTTTCGACAAAAACGAAAATCTTTTGTGTAGCCGTTTTTGAAAAATGTCGATTTAAAAATTCAAAATGACGAAAAGTCAACTTTTTTCAAGAAATTAACGGTTTAAAAAGCACCGTGTTTGAGTTTCACAATTCAAAATGGAGGACCCAAAATGGCGGACGAAAATACAAAATTTCGTTGATGGTGTTGTAGGTACAATAAGCATATAAATTAAATAAACGACAAACACGGTTAAAAAAAAATTAATATGCGAAGGCTGGCCGACTATGCTTAACATGAACGAAAGAATACAAATGCAATAAACGATAAACATGGTTAAAAAAAGTAATGTACGAAGGCTGGTTGACTGTACGTAATATGAACATTTTTCTGGAAGGAAATAAATATATGTGTAACTGTAAGAAAAATGTTCATGTTACATACAGTCGACCAGCCTTCATACATTAATTTTGTTTTAACCATGTTTGTCGTTCATTGAATTTGTATTCTTTCGTATATTTTTCTTAATAATACAGATCTATTCTTTTACTACATGTAATATAAGACAGGAGGAAATGATACACATGTACTCGTGAGAAATATGTGCAAGACACTTACAGACGATAAGTGTTCGTAAATGAATTTTGTTTTAATGGCTGCCTTTGTTGGTTGAATTTATGTTTTTTTTTGAAATATTTCTCCAAACAGATACATTTTCATCATTTCCAATATGAGTATATAATTTTTGTAAAGAAATTGTTTTAACCCATTAACGCCCAAAACCCAAATTTTTTTAAAAATAAATTAACAAATAAATTAACAAATAAATTTATCGGTAATACGGACCATGTGTCTGAATTTTTAAATTCGCCTGAATTTTGTTACTCGGGGAGTTGTGGTCGCTGATTATGAATTTGAAGTTAGATTTTCAAAATTCGAAATGGCGGATCCAATATGGCAGACGTAAATACGAAAATTCATTGAATTTACCTGATTCTTGTTACTCGGGGGTTTTTGGGGTCGCTGATTACGAATTTGAAGTTTCATTATCGCACATGTGCCGTACCACATTTTCTGTTCCAAGTGTGTGTTAAATGCGACAGAAAAATGTCAAAAATGTGTAAAATAGCACTTTACACGCGCTGTAATATACAGATTTTTTGACATTGATTACAGTTCAATGAATTTTCGTATTTTGCGTCCGACGTATTGGATCCGCCATCTTGAAATGTTTCATTCCGCCATGCATATTTCGAAAGTAAACACTTTTTGTGCACTTTTGGTTGAAAGTATAAATATATATGTACACTTTTTCGATATAATGAAATCGATCAAACTTGAAAAATACAGACATTTGTAGTTTTTTTTTTGCATTAAAACCGCCATAGTTAATTTCAGTCAGGGTAAAATTTTTTTTTACTTCAGAATCGAAAACAGGTGGATCAGAACCTAGAGAAACGGTACCTTCGATACAAAATCTTATATTTCTAGTTAAGAAAAACATGGCTTGTAATTGAGCTAAAAAAATTTTTGTTTTTGCGATAAGGGGTTAACGAAAAGGTACAAATTAACCTTCCTATCCGTCCAAACATTCTATGTATGTCAGATTGTAATCGAACTGAAAATGTTATGTCTCCGATTATACTGTAAAACAATATTTTGTAGTTTTTCCTTTCCTCCTTTTTCATACAAGTTTACATTATTTGTTACATTACTTACAAGTTTTTCTTAAATTGTGAATAAAAAAATATATAGGGGAGAGGCACCAGATACGACCCACCTTTCTGTCTTCGGGCATAATTGTTTATGTGATTCATTTTTTGTATACTATAGGCATCGAAAGTAAGCTAAGGGTAGTATAGCAACTAATTAAGTAGAAACTTAGTCGGTCTAAACAACAGACAAAATTTGATGAACCATTTTTCGAAGTGGGTCGTATATGGTGCACAAATCGCTCGAAAAACCAACAAATAATGCAAAAATACTCTGCAAACACCTGATAATTTCCAAAAATATCAAAATTTGTTCATTCCATGATAATAATACTTTGACAAAAATAAATAGATACACCAAAAAAATGTTTTTAACTCTTTTTTTAACATTTTTTACACTTCCTCTTCGTCGAGATCGGAATCGCAGTACCTGCACGTTAAGGTTCTTCCAGTAGATCGGTAACCTTTATTTTCAATTAAAATTTGTTTGACAGCATTTAAAAGTGTAAAATAATTTAAAAGATAAAAATCTAAAATATGCACTTGCATGAAAAAAGTTAAGTGGGTCGTATATGATGCTTGACACTAGGTTGCAAATGGAACTAATGGGATCTTATATGCGACATAAATAGATTGTACAGATAATTCTGAGCAACTTTTTCCTCTGAAAAAATTTCCGGGAAGGTAGAGTTTTAAGTTATTCAACACTAAAATTTAGGGGGAAAAATCACTTTTTTTTTTAAATATCTCGGCTCTGTATGAAGATATCTTAGCGAACCGAAGCTCATTTTAAAGATATTTTCAAGCTATACAAGTTGCCTCTGTTGGTTTTTGACCTACAATGAATATTTCTCTTGTTATAGCCAAAAAACGGGGGTAAATGCCGATTTTTCAGGTTTTTCGCGTCTAACTCGTTTCGACACATAGCTATCGAAATATCACACTGGAAAAAGTTGTAGGCCTTGAAAATACAAACATTTTTTGTCCTCTAATACGATGCGATTAAATTAAAACTGAACCCTATTTGCACTCGTTTTCATAACATTTTGTTATTAATATCGATTTATTTGTCGTACTGTATTTTGTCGACTTTACGAGGCTGTTGTAGGGTTCAGTTTTAATTTAATCGCATCGTATTAGAGGACAAAAAATGTTTGTTTTTTTCAAGGCCTACAACTTTTTCCTGTGTGATATTTCGGTAACTATGTGTCGAAACGAGTTAAACGTGAAAACCCTGAAAAATTGGCATTTACCCCGTTTTTATGGCTATAGCAAGAGAGATATTCATTGTAGGTCAAAAACCAATAGAGACAATTTATAGAGCTTTAAAATATCTTTAAAGTGAGCTCCGGTTCGTTAATAAGATACCTTCAAACAGAGTCGAGATATTTCAAAAAATTTGATTTTTTCACCTAAAGTTTAGTGTTGAATAACTTAAAAACTCTACCTTCCCGGAAATTTTTTCAGAGGAAAAAGTTGTTCAGAATTATCTGTAGAATCTAGAGTTGGCCGCTGGGTAATGGTTGGCCGATCACCCTGTATATACCGGTAAAAATTAGTATTGAATATAAAAATATATCGAAAATGGTTAACATATACGTATTACACTCACTGTTAACACTTGTTTCACTTTAATTTCAAGCACTTTCCAAATACTGAAGAAAAGTTTCTCAAATCTCGTTTTGTACACTGTGTTTACAATTTGTACAATAGCATTTCCAATTACTTAGAGTGAAAGTCAATAACTGCGGCATTCAAAAATAATAACATTACGCCGAATAACGACACAATTACATCAGCACAACAGAGAAATAGTGGGCTGGGTCGTATATGATGCCTCTACCCTACTCAGTTTTCATTTGTGATTCAACATGTACATTTTCAGGCGAAGATGCTCCTTGTCCGGAAACCATGATGAGTCACTTGAAAAAAAGGTACGGTTGTGATGTTGTAAGATTCACTCCAAAAATAGGAGCTTCAACAATCGTAAGTTTTCGTGACACCGATTACAACGTATTGAAGCAATCATTGGAAGAATAAAATTTAGATGTTGAGGCTGAGAAGTTGAAGGTGTTGAAGACAGCAGCAAAATTCATTCGAAATGATATTATGCGACAGGTTTGTGAAACAGACTTTTATCCTTTCTCAGATGAGTTCCTGCAGGACGTTAATGTATCCATTCCTGAGTCTTTGCAGTTTTTAGTCCAAAATATTATATTAAAAAACAAGAAAGGATCTTCTAACGTAAAATGCACATCAATACGTCATCAGATTTGCAAGATGTAAATATAATCTTCGATTTTTGTAATAAAGACAATTATTATTTCCTGTTTCAACTCGCTATTCTTTATTAGAGAGATCGGGGGGGGGGGGCATTTTCAAATATGTAACACAAGTGTACGTTTTTTGAAATCTCTATAATCCGCTTCTTTCGATTTTTTTAAAATTTCTCAAATTTTTACCTTTGTAGGGGGGTTTTACACCCTTGAAGGGGTTGCAGGGGTGCTTTTCGAAGGAAGGGTGGTGATTGGGGGTTGTACACTTTTTCTGAACTATCTAACGTTAAATCATATAGTCACATTACGCAAATTGGCACAATTCTCTTGTTCACCACATACAACACGTGCTTTGTTACAAACAAGTGCTACCGAACTTTTTTGTGCAAAATCGTGCCAGCTACATTTTTTGTTTGAACCATTTTTTTTCAAAGTACAGATTTTTGGGAAATCGACTTTTTCCGTTTTTTACCCCCGACGGGGGTAGTTTTCTCGGGAAGCCCGGGGTAGAGAATGGTAAACTTTTTTGCACCTTTTTTGGGGTCCACTACTTGAGATATTCACCAATTTGCAGCTAGTTTGGACGATTTCCAGAGGTTCAGTGAGATTTTCGTCTCTGACGACTGGACTAACTGGGGGGGTTTATATTATATAGTTTGCAATTATAGAAGTCTTAATTGTAAATTATATTACTGCAAAAACTATTTTGCAATAAAACGCACAAATTAATAATTTATGGTAGAATACAAAATTAAAAATACAAAAAAAAATATAAGATTCTCTACAATTATAGACCTCCGCATGGCTAACAAATGATAAAAACAAAATAAAATTAATTTTGTAAGACTTCTATAATTGTGAACTATATAATATAAAACCCCCGAGTAACCATTTTCATTTCGGACGTGCAACATTTTGTATTTTCGTCCGCCATTTTGGGTCCGCCATTTTGATTTATGAAAATCAAATGTCATACAATATAGGTTCTCCCTTATTGCATACTGCAGATTTTTCAAAATGGCGGCGGTCTCCTTTATTCTCTACTTCCCCTTTATCCCCACTCTTAGTGGTCGGAGTGTCGACAAGGGTTCAAGATTCGCTCAGCCGCGAAGGTTAGGTTAGGACGCAACGGAGGAGGGAAGCCGACCGAAGAGGAATATACAGTGGCCCTCCCCTTATTTTAACTTTTCGAGTCAAGGAAGATGGCGGCTTCTTTCCTTATTTTACCGCTTCCCTTCATCACCGCCACTGGCAGTATAATAGAATAAAAACAGAGAAAGGAGATACAGTGGCGTCCTTCTTCACCTGTATGCGCAAGCGCAAACAACAATCCGCGCTCTTGAACATTTTAAAATGGCGAATGGTGGGGGAACTCATGAGGGGAAGAAGTTAACGTAAGGGACGAAAAAAAGGTAAAATAAAGGACGCAGTTAAAATAAAGGGAGGGCCACTGTATGCAATAAGAGATCCTAAATCCAGAGAATAAGAGATGTCTAGAGAATAAGGGAGGATTCAATAAGGGAGACCCTACTGTAATCGTAATCTGCGACCTCGAAAACCCCCGAGTAGTAAATTTCATCTGAATCAAGAAATGTTTGTGCATTTCAATAAATATTCAATTCTGGTATTACAGGTCGTATAAAATAGTATAAATTCGAATAAGAATCTCGAATAATCACTAGAAAGAAACAGAATCCAAAATATCGATTCCGTATCCTTTTTGTTTATTGGGATACGTAAAATAGTTACATACCTTGACGACAGAAGGAATATTTCTTTCCTCTTGACGGTTATGGAATCACATTGCAGATCCGACTTGACCAAACTCGGTTGAACTTTAAGTGAGCAATACTGTTCCGGGAGAGCAGCAGCTTCGTAACACACATCACCGAGTAATTTCCAAATGCACGAAAATTCACTACAATGCATAATAGCTTTCGTTAAATTATCCAAAGCTTCCTGCAAATTGTCTCTCGCGCGTCCCACCAATTGCACCTTCGCATTCACACGCGCAAGACCCAAGTAAGATTCCGCCAATCCCTTCAGCGCTGCAGTACAATTACTTTTGAGCAGTAAAACGTTTTCGAAATGAACTTTCGCTTCTCCGAAATCACCTAATAACTATTAAATAAATTATTATTTCCTCTATTACGAAGTATTAAAATTGTAGCAAAACACTAACCAATTTGACATTTCCGAGCTGAATCATCGGATACAGAGATTCCGGGTTCAGTTCCGATGCTTTTAGATACGATTTCAGGGCGGATGCATAAGCGCCTCGAGCCAAATAAGCATCGGCGAGACATTCCCAACAGTTACTACAATTAAAATAATTTGTTTTATTCAAATAACACAAGCCTGCAAATTTTGGCTTAGTTCTGTAACAAAAAAAGGGGAAGGTGATTCTGATAGGATTTTTGACGCAGAAAACGAATCCGACCTTCAAAATGGCCCATCACATCAGTATTTCTTGTAATATTGGTTTAAATAGAAAAAAATGGCCATTTTGGAATTTTTTTTTCATTTTGCCCAATTACATCGTATAGTACTATATGTAAGCTTTAAAACCCATTTTTTAAAATCGCTTTACGATTTTTTTTAACAAAGTTACGTTGATTTGAAATTTTTTGACCTTGAGATCAATGTTCAAGGTTATTTGAAGATGACATTGATTTTTTTAAATGGAAAGTCCTATTTTTGACACCGGATTCGGAAAGAGCGGGAAATTTTACGTCCGAATATGATACGACCGATATTTTGGTCAAGGTCATTTCAAGGTGAAACTTAAATGTTCCGTAATGGCGAAATATCTCAGCGGGAGTACATTTTCGTGGAAAATGTTTCAGACAAAAGTTTAAGGATTCTTCCCTGGCTATTTAATGGTACCATTGTATTTGACCTTGAACGTGCCCTTGAAGGTTATTTCAAGGTCAAGTTTATTTTCTTCAGCAGGAAGTCCTATTTTTGACACCGGATTCGGAAAGAGCGGGAAATTGTACGTCCGAATATGATATGACCGATATCTTGGCCAAGGTCATTTCAACGTGAAACTTAAATGTTCCGTAACGGCGAAATATCTCAGCGGGAGTACATTTTCGTGGAAGTTATATAGATTTGACATTTTTTCATTTAGACAAATGTAGGTATATAAAACTGTGAAGCCTGAGGTAAGTTCATACATAAGAAACGGGCTAGGAGTAAAATATTAACACAGTTTTTAACAAAAACACATCTAATTTTTTATATTGTACAATAATTACAAAGACAATTTTTTAAACAATTTTTTTATAAACAACAATTTTTTAATTTAAGTAATTTTAAAACATTTTAAGAATCAAGTCATATCGTATTTGGACGTAAAATTTCCCGCTCTTTCCGAAGCCGGTGTCAAAAATAGGACTTTCCATTCAAAAATCAATGTCATCTTCAAATAACCTTGAACATTGACCTCAAGATCAATAAAAAAATTTCGAATCAACGTAACTTTGTTAAAAAAAATCGTAAAGCGATTTTCAAAAATGGGTTTTAAAGCTTACATATAGTACTATACAATGCAATTGGGCAAAATGAAAAAAAATTTTGGTTACCCACAAAAAAGTCCGAAAAATGGCCAAAATGGTGACGAAAACCTGACTTTCGTCGCAAATCTCACTGTATCTTAGAATTATTTTAAATACTTGTGTAGGCTTTGGTGCCAGCGAACTTTTACCATATTGACCTCGAGGGAAATTTTTAAGGTCAACATGAATACCAATCCGGACGAAAAGCTTCCGAACGATTCAACATTTGACCTTCTTAAGCAAATCATAAAGTACCATTTTGGAAGCAAAATTTCCCGCTCTTTCCGAAACCGGCGTCAAAAATAGTGCTTCCCATTTTAAAAAAATAAACTTGACCTTGAAATAACCTTCAAGATCATGTTCAAGGTAAAATATAATGGTACCATTAAATATCCAGGGAATAATCCTGAAACTTTTGTCTGAAACACTTTCCCCCAAAATGTACTCCCGCTGAGATATTTCGTCGTTCGGGAACATTAAAGTTTCACCATGAAATGACCTTGGAAAAAATATGGGTCATATCATATTCGGACGTACAATTTCCCGCTCTGTCCGAATCCGGTGTCAAAAATAGGACTTCCCGCTAAAGGAAATAAACTTGACCTTGAAATAACCTTCAAGGGCATATTCAAGGTCAAATACAATGGTACCATTAAATAGCCAGGGAAGAATCCTGAAACTTTTGTCTGAAACATTTTCCACGAAAATGTAATCCTGCTACTGAGATATTTCGCCGTTACGGAACATTTAAGTTTCACCTTGAAATGACCTTGGCCAAAATATCGGTCCTATCACGTTCGGACGTACAATTTCCCGCTCTTTCCGAATCCGGTGTCAAAAATAGGACTTTCCATTTAAAAAAATCAATGCATCTTCAAATAACCTTGAACATTGACCTCAAGGTCAAAAAATTTCAAATCAACGTAACTTTGTTAAAAAAAATCGTAAAGCGATTTTAAAAAATGGGTTTTAAAGCTTACATATAGTACTATACGATGTAATTGGACAATTAAAAGAAAAAAAAAAAATATGGCCATTTTTTGGCCATTTAAACCAATATTGCAAGAAATCCTGATGTGATGGGCCATTTTGAAGGTCGGATTCGTTTTCTACGTCAAAATTCCTATCAGAATCACCTTCCCCTTTTTTTGTTACAAAACTAAGCCAAAATTTGCAGGTCTGTGTAATTAAAAAGAGACAAATTATTACTTATCGTCAGGATCAGTTTTGACAGCGTTGCGAAGAGTCGTGATGGCCAGTGGCGCGTCTCCTTGGTCGAGTTGTTGTAAACCGAGCTGAAGCCACGCCCACTTTGGTCCACCGGCAGGTTGACTAGTCCAATATTGAAGTAATTGTAAGTTCGCATCCTACGAAATACAAATTACAAAATAAAATACTTAACGAAACTCCACGACAAACTTACAGTATTTTTCAAAAGTCGATGAACTAAGCTTAAACCAATTCCAGCCTGGTCCGAATTTGGATTTATTTGAAGTGCTTTTTTGTAACATTTCTGGGCTCGCTGTAAGTCGTCTGTGTGTTCACGATGGTAATGTCCGAGATACACTAAACATTCCCAATTGTACGGACTTTCGCGCACAGCTTTCAGAAATGCCACTAAACTGTGACTGTATTCGCACATATCCCACTTAATTTTTCCCAACGTTAGCCAAGCATCAGCCGACTTCAACGCAGGTTCGAGAACATCCGAAGCCTCTTCGAAACTCCGTTGTTTCTGCAATCTTGTCGCTTTCAAAATCGTTGCTGCGACTGTCATGGCCGGGATTTTCATTAATTTTTCTAACAGTGGTACGGCACGTTCGTCCTCGAGTAAAACGTAGGTCCGAGCCAGTAATAGACTTTGCGCAGTATTCAGACTAGAAATCTTAAATAGACAAATTAATATTAACCCTTTAACCCATTAACGCCAGAAATGACAATTTTTATAGTTCATTTTCAATCAAGTATTTCGTATCAAAATCAAAGTTGAAAACAATTGAGAGGTGCGTATCCCACTGTTTTCGAGGTCGCTCTTCAAGATTCCGAGGTCAAAATTGAATTTCAGCCATCAGAAATTCCAATATGGCGCCGAATATGAAAAACATTTCTAAAAAATTGGGAATTTTTAAACTTATCAATTTTTTTCGAGCTATTAGAATATTGGGATTTTATTGAAACTCTGAACAAAGGTGAACAAAATACTTCAATTTTGAGGAAAAATTTTACTTTTATACCCTACATCATTCTAACGACCTCAAAATGGCGTCAATAATGAAAATGTCTTTGAGAAATTTCTGGACGCTCTAACTCAAAAACTACGAACTTTAAAAAAAAAAAAATGCCCGGAATGAAAAGTTCTTAAAATTCATCAAGCGATATAGTGGAATTTTTTCAACATTTTTTGATGACATTTTTTTTCAACATTTTTTTTCAACATTTTTTTCAAAATTGTATTTTTTTACAAAAATTCTGAAAAAAATTTAGTGTATTCTCTAATGAATTCTAAGAGTTATTTGTTCTTTGCAATTTTTTCGAAAAGTTGATAGTTTTCGAGGAAATGAATTTCAAATATTATAGTTTAGGATTTTTTCCCCCCAAAAACTATTATTTTTGGAAAAAAAATTGCAAAGAACAAAAAACTCGTAGAATTCATAAGTGAATACACCAAATTTTTTTCAGAATTTTTCATAAATAATTTATGATTTTGAAAAAAATTTCTCAAAATGTCATCACAAAAATCTGAAAAAATTCCACTATATTTCTCCATTAATTATAAGAACTTTTCATTCTTAGCATTTTTTTATAACAGCGTGTAGTTTTTGAGTTAGAACGTTCAGAAATTTTTCAAAGAAATTTTCATTGTTGACGCCATTTTAAGGTCGTTACACTGATGTGGGTCCCCCCCCCCCACCCCCCCCCCCCCCCACCCCCCCCCCCCCCCACCCCCCCCCCCCCCCACCCCCCCCCCCCCCCACCCCCCCCCCCCCCCACCCCCCCCCCCCCCCACCCCCCCCCCCCCCCACCCCCCCCCCCCCCCACCCCCCCCCCCCCCCACCCCCCCCCCCCCCCACCCCCCCCCCCCCCCACCCCCCCCCCCCCCCACCCCCCCCCCCCCCCACCCCCCCCCCCCCCCACCCCCCCCCCCCCCCACCCCCCCCCCCCCCCACCCCCCCCCCCCCCCACCCCCCCCCCCCCCCACCCCCCCCCCCCCCCACCCCCCCCCCCCCCCACCCCCCCCCCCCCCCACCCCCCCCCCCCCCCACCCCCCCCCCCCCCCACCCCCCCCCCCCCCCACCCCCCCCCCCCCCCACCCCCCCCCCCCCCCACCCCCCCCCCCCCCCACCCCCCCCCCCCCCCACCCCCCCCCCCCCCCACCCCCCCCCCCCCCCACCCCCCCAACGCATCGAGCAAATTCTTCTAAATGAACGTGAACAAATTTGTAATTATATGAAAACACAAGTGTCAAAGGCTTTCTTTGCAGATGGACTGTTAAACATAACTATGTATGAACTTGTTGTATTATTTTTAGAAATAATCATCGAAAATACAAAAACCACGTTTAACGCGGTACTGTAAAAATTCATATGAATAATAAAACGTATCATCATACATGAAATAAATTACCTATTAATATTTCAACCTATTTCTAAAAAACACCACTTCCTCACCTGCAATCTTGGAGCAAAAGATCCACTTGTTGGCAAGAACTATTCTCATAAGATGGGTCGCTGTCTTTGATGTTGTTTGATCGTTTTTATCGTTGCATAATACATCTCTTCTACGGAATATTCTCCGCAGGTGTACATGTATCTGTATTTATGTAAGTATATACGGATATTTCTTCAAAGAGGTACATGAGCATATTTTATGAAGTTTTTTTAACCTTCCACACACACACACACGCACGCGCACACACACACACACACACACACACACACACACACACATTACATGTATAACGCGGGTTTGTTGTCTTACAAGCGATGTTATCGAAGAGGGGGCACTGATGAGCTTGTTCAGCGCTGCCCCCTCTTCGATATTCGCGGTTGTCAAGCTCGCGAAAGCCCCCCGGAGGGAGGGTGAGCTCCCCACGGTAAATGAGCTCACGGTGCCCCAGCCGTAAGAGCTACTCGCGATAAATGAGCTTGCGAGAGCCGCGCGCCCCGGGGGCCGCCGCCGCAGTTGTAGGAATGTGTTGCGCAAAGTATATTTATTACTGTACAAATAGTTGTTATTGTTATTATTATTATTATTTTTATTTTAACATTCAGTCGTTTACGGTAGAGTACAGTGTACGGTTGCTCTGCAAACAAACAAAAAATGTCTTCAAGTTCAAAACCCTCTATGAACACGAGATGGAAACATCCGTGGACGTGTATGGTATGCGGTCCCACAGGATGTGGTAAAACAGTTTTCGTGACAAAATTTTTAAGAAATTTGTCATTATTAGCGGACGTTTCCTTCGATCGGGTGATTTTTTATTACGCCGAATGGCAAGATGAGTATCGTAATAAAATGGTCTTGGGTGGAAAATCGTCTGCAGCGCGTCGTGGAATCGAATTTCTAGAAGGTCTACCGAACCCCGATGATTATTCAAAGGACAACAATAGTAAAAAATTAATAATAATCGACGATCTTATGCGCGAATCATCGAATAATACCATCATGGATCTCTTTACTAAAGGTAGTCACCATAAAAATATGAGTGTAATTTTCATTACGCAAAATATTTTTCATCAGGGTCGTGGACAGCGCGACATTTCACTTAATACCAATTACCTGGTTTTGTTTAAAAATCCTCGAGATAGGGCTCAAATTCAGCATCTCGCACGTCAAGTATACCCGGAAAATTCAAAATTTCTCCAAGAAGCGTACAGAGATGCAACTTATCGCCCACATGGTTATCTTCTCTTAGATCTTAAACAAAGTACGCCGGATGATTTCAGATTTCGTGCACGTATATTTCCGGACGAACAACCGCATGTTGCATATGTGCCGAAACGTAGATGAATGAATTAAAGCGAACGAGTTTAAAAAAATCGTACAGATATTTATTATTGTCAGTGTACAGTTAACCGCGACTATGGAAGTATCGTCTGTTGGAAAACATAAAAATAACAAAATTCATCTCATCGCAAGAAATCGTAAAGACAGAAATCGTGCACAAAAAGTAAACGACGGTATTTCGTGTTCTTCACCATTTGGAAAAAAATATCTCGCTTTATTACACGCTTTGTGTCATGCGGATAAACGACAACGTACAGCTTTGTTGAAAACCGCCGACAGAACACTAGTCAAATATATCTGTGAGTGTGCGCTCAATGTATTGCGTGGTGTCGTTTCTTTAAAACCGCGGGAGAAGTGTTTACTTCGAAAGCATAAAAAAATTTTACGTACACTCGTCTTTACTACGAAAAAAAACGATAAAAACAGGTCTAGACAGGTCGGTAGCGGTGGTGGTGGTGGTGATAACCGTGCCTGGCAACGAAAAAGACGGATTATTTTACAAAGAGGTGGACATTGGATACCGCTTCTTCTGGCACCGGTTATCAGCGCCATTTTTTCGAAATTAATCGGCGGCAGCGGTAGTGATTAAAAAACGTTGACCTTATGGAGTATGCAAAGAAAATGATACTGTACACGGGGCGAGTGAGGATAAGAGAACGGCGCAAACACCCGGCACAGCGCTATCGCGATTGGACGAGGAATTGTCTAATTTCCTACAGGGTGGAGATAATAATAAGACGTTTGATTGTGATAATATTTCCACGTTTAATATTAAAGACGGCGAGGCAGCACAGATTTTCCACGAGCGTGGTAAACTCGCTCGGTACATTCGAACGCTTCAACGATATCTTCATTTTTTCACCAAACAATTATATGATGAAAAACGAACAAACTTACAGAATGTAAAGGATATTAGCGATATTGAAGATAGTGCTCATATCAAGAATGAGAAGAATCAGCAGCAGCAGGAACAACAACAACAACAACATAAGCCGCTAAACAGTGGACAGGAAATTTCCGGGGCTCGAAATGAAGTAACGTCCAAGGAGAAGGATATGATTCCAATTGCTAGCTCCGAAATTCTAAAAAGTATCCCTTTCTCGTATAGAGCAAAAGCTTTGAAATTACTGAACCATATACATCGCTCGAAACGTATTTCGTGGGACAATGAAGGCGTTGTAACTATCGACGGTTATGAGGTCATCGGGTCTGACATTGTCGAGCTTGTCAACGATGCAACACGTGCGCGAAAGTCCGCACAACCAGTTGGTCGCGAAGAATTTATTCGTACTCTTCGTGCGGAACGTATCCCACCACGTTCCATCGGCAACAAATCTTTGTGGAAGCTTGCCGCTACTCCACGGTTTGGTAAAAAATCTAGAGATATTATAAACGCTGCGAGATTCCGAAAAAACTTGTCGAAAAGTGTCGTCGTCGACGACGACGACAAGGAGGGCAGTGACAGGGAGAGAGAAACAGAAAAAACGCAACAAGAACGAAAACACGATAATTCAGGACAGATGGAATGGCTGGATCTCGAATTGTAACGGAAAACGATTTGGAGCGTATTTATTACGATCCTTCACACCCGGTAGGGTACTCGGGCGCCCGAAATATTATTCGTCTCAAAAAGTATCACGTTCCCGAGAAAAACATTCGTGAGTGGTTAAACCAGAAAGACGCCTACACTCTACACAGACCTATCAAAAGACGTTTTCAGCGTTTAAGATATTCAGTTACAAATATTGACGACCTCTGGGAAGCCGATCTCGTAGATTTACGCTCCCTTAAAACTTACAACGACAATAAAAGTTACGTGCTTGTCGTCATAGATGTATTGAGTAAATATGTATGGGTCGAATCACTTCGAGATAAAAGTGCCCTTGAAGTTCTGGCTGGGTTTAAAAGAATTTTCGATAGAAACGATGGTCGGTTACCGGTCGTTCTTCAGACAGATCGCGGAAAGGAATTTATCGGTAAACCAGTGCAAAATTATCTACGTGAAATGGATATTCAGTTTCGCGTTACCCGTAGCAACCCCGATGTAAAAGCCGCAATCGTCGAAAGGTTCAATCGTACACTTAAGGAGCGAATATGGCGCTATTTCACGCATAAAAATACCAGGCGTTACGTTGATATTTTGCAAAAAATTGCTGTTGCCTATAACAATTCTTTTCACACAAGTATAAAAATGACACCGGCTTCAGTAACCTTATTCAACGCGCACATTGCACGTCAAAATATCGATTCCAGATTTCACTCGAAACGACGAAACAAATCATATAAATATGAAAAAGGTGATCACGTTCGAATCAGTAGTGCTAAAAACGCATTCAAGAAAGGCTACGAACGAGGTTGGAGTGAAGAAATTTTTCGTATAAAGTCTGTTTTAAAACGTCAAAATCTTTTCGTTTACGAGCTCGAAGACTTGAACGGCGACGAGATTGAGGGTTATTTTTATCCGCAAGAACTAGGGTCAGTCTCGAAAGTCCGAACCGAACAAGAATTTAAAATTGAGCGTGTGATTCGTTCTAAAGGTCAAGGTGTGAAGAAACAATACTTTGTTAGTTGGGTCGGTTATCCCGAAGAATTCAATTCGTGGATCCCCGCCGCGAGTTTAAATAGTCTTTAAAATGCACCATTCGCAAATGGAAGAATTTTTTGTAGTTTTACCCAGCAACAGTAGCATGAAATATTTTCCCGATAATACAACAACAAGATTCACGACAGTTCTTCCCAAGGAAATTGAATTAACGGGAAACTGGTTAGTTGGATTATCAGAAATTCACGTACCGTACAGTGTTGTACATATAAGACGTAATAATAATTCATTCACATTTGCAAGCTTGGAGATTGGGGCCGATGGACTGCAAGTTATCGATACAACCAGTGCTAATATTTCCGAAGGTTATTACAATAGTGTATCTGATTTTGTAGACGGAATCAACGATCGTCTAAAAGTTTTCTACGACCAATTTTCAGACGGAGTACACTTACAATTCAATTATGCAAATACACGCGGGGGCATCGTTTCTTCGTTTTGTACGCAAAAAGATTGTAAAAAATCACATTACTTTCTTTTTCCCAGTTCGGTAAATAGGATTCTCGGACTTCCCGATGTAGCGAACATTACTCCTGAAAAGGGGGAAGAAGCTGATAAGAAAAATCGAATACATCGCTACTACCCTGCTAGTTTGTCCCGTGCAATCCCCGATCAGTTATTTGTCTACACCGATATTTGTGAACCGAACATTGTCGGTGATTCGCAAGTGACTTTATTGCGAATTGTCAATATCGGTGGAAAAAATTATAATTACGGCGAAACTGTGGTAAGGCATTTTTCACCGCCCAATTACATTCCTCTTTTGTCGAAAAGATTTCGCGAAATTACAATAGATATAAGAGACCACGCAGGTTTACCAATACCATTCGAGTACGGAACGTTGACCGTCACTCTTCATTTTAAAAGACAATATTGAATGGGTCTACAATGTTGAATCATTACATAACATACTACGACGAACAGGCTAGTAATGGTCTTGGTGGTGGTGGTGGAAACTTGTTCGGTAGAGGTCGACAAATTCGAAACGTTTATGTCGGGTCTTTGGATCAGCGCGGTCATGGAATTGGAAGTTTTCTCGGAGGATTGTTTAGACGCATATTACCGTTATTAGGTAAAGGCGCTGCTGCAGTTGGTAAAGAGGCCTTACGTGCTGGAATAAATGTAATCGAAGATGTCGGCGAGAAGAAAGTTTCATTCAAGGAATCGTTAAGAAATCGTGCAAAGGAATCTGGAAAAAACCTCACAGATAGAGCAAGAGAGAAACTTTCAAAAATTATGTCTGGTTCGGGATATAAAAGTTTATCAAAAATAGATCCTTCTCAGTATTAATCTGGTAATACGTTAGTGCATGTCACACAGCGGCGTCGTCGCAGCACCCATAAATTACACAAAACCAAATCGGGGCGTGTTTCGAAACGAAAGATAAATAGAGTGCGAGGGAAAACCAAAAAGAAGAGGAAGAAGCCGTTAAAGAAGAAGAAGAAAACTCAGAAGAGAAGGAAGACAAATAACGGAAAGTGTAGAAAGCGAAAACGTAATACTGATTCGAACGACATATTTAGATAAAAATAGAAATAATGTCTTTCCTCCATTCACACCCGTGTGAGTGCATGAAATCCGAGCTTGACCTCTTCACGCTACCCCCGACACAAACGACGATCAAGAGCTCGCACTGGGTACACTACAAACCTGTATCTTCCTTAACAGATGACTCACCGATAGAATTTGTTGTACCAGGTCATGGTGAAGAGTACATTGACCTTGCGCATACGATGATTAGTCTGAAAGCTCGTATTCATCCAAACGATGCAGAAGACAACGCTAAAGTTGCACCTGTGAATAACTTTTTGCATTCAATGTTTAACCAGGTAGATGTGTTCTTTAACCAAAAACTTGTATCACCACCTAATAATACCTACGCCTACCGATCGTACATTGAGACATTATTGAATTACGGTCCAGCGGCGAAGGCTTCACACTTAACTTCGACACTTTGGTATAAAGACACTGGGGCTCATATGGATTCGTTACCCTCAAGTGCGAATAATGTTGGACTAACTAAGCGTAAAAAATACACTGAAAATTCTCAAACAGTGGATCTCATCGGACATTTGCACTGCGATATTTTCAATCAGGATAAATTCATGCTAAACGGTGTCGAAATACGCTTGCGTCTCGTCCGCTCTAAAGATTCGTTTACTCTCATAGACGAATCGGCAGATGGGAAATTTTCAGTAAATATCAGCGATATTACATACACAGGTATACTTCTCGCACATGCAAAAACCTTGTCAAATACTACAGCGAAATATCCTCTCACCAGGGTCGAGGTCAAATCGTTTGCACTGCACAGCGGAGTACTCGGAGATACACTTGATAACGTTATTCTCGGACAGTTACCGAAAAGGGTGGTTATCGGTTTTGTTGACAATAAAGCTTTTAACGGTGATCGTCGACTTAATCCATTCAATTTTAAAAATTATGGTATTAACTTTTTATCGTTATACGTCGACGGCACACAAATCCCTAGCAAACCACTACAGCCAAATTTCAAAACAAATTCACAGCTATTCGTGGAGTCGTATCACACGCTGTTTTCAGGCACAGGTATTCATTTCATGAACGAGGGGAACGAAATCTCGAGGGATGAATTTGCAAACGGCTATTGTCTGTTTGTTTTTGATCTAACGTCTGATCTTTCTGCAAGTTGCGCTACTCATTGGAACCTCGTAAAGAACGGTTGCTTACGTATAGAGGTACGCTTCGATTCCGCTCTTGAAAATACTGTAAATTGTATAGTCTACGCAGAATACGATAATGTTTTAGAAATTGACTCTTCTCGTCAGATTATTACCGATTACAATGCCTAAATTCGTAAAAGAGGGGACTCCGTCTCGCTTAAAAGGATCAAACCGATCGTATTTTGACATCAGTTGCACGATCCGAGTTGAGTATCACGGTACAAGTATGGAGTTTATCGTCGACGTTCAAGGTTTTTTAAATAAAAGGCACAATTTTATTCCGAAAGAGATTGCTGTCACTTGTATAGAAAAAAACTACATTGGCCATAGGATTCTACGATCGAACGATAATTTCTCCGAATTACCTGCAAATTCGCGAAAGACAAATTCATACCTCTCCGAGCATCATCACGGGATCGAGTGGTTCGACGGTGAATCAGACACGTGTAAAGTATTTCACACACTTCAAGAAATCACGCGTCATGCCAGTCGCATTTACGTCAAAAAAAAAAAATTATTGGAGAAAATTATTATGAGACCTTTCATAAATTTAGAAGAAAACCCGGACGCGCCAACATTCACCGAAATTCGCTCGAATGAAACGTTCTGTATTTATCACGGAATCAGAGTGTCTGACAAATACTCGTGCGTCCTGAATAATGCTGTCAACTTACGAGGATGGCTAATTTCGCGCGAATCCGCTTCTAACAACAACAACAACAACAACATCAGCAACAACATCATCGACAACAACAGCGACAAAGATAAAAGTGAAGATTGGGGTTCGTCGCCTTCGATGTCGTCCTCGTCGTTATTGTGTGTTTCTACAGAAACTAGTTTCAGTTTCGCAACCGGCGATTGCAGTTCGAAGGCGCCAAACAAAATCGCCAATGAATTCGAAACAACTGTTACGATCCCTTCGATACATCCAAGGGCATACGAAAGGCGTCTATCCGGCAGATCTGATTCCTCTGGTGTGGACGAAACCTGCGGCAATAATCGCTAACACGGACGATAAAACAAAACCAGGCTCGCACTGGGTAGCATTTTATGTCGACGAATTTTCTAATGGGATCTTCTTTGACAGCTATGGATCGCCTCCATTCATCACGCATCATATTCGCCGCCTCCGACGCAATTGTAAGACAATCCGATGGAGCGACAAGTGTCTTCAGAGCGTTACTTCTTCTGTGTGCGGTCAATATTGCCTTATGTTTTTATATACTATGTCTAACGGTTATAGTTTATATGATTTTCACCAGAATTTCTCTACTGACACTAGAAAAAACGATTACCTTGTGAACAAGTGGTACGATCAATTTTTGAGAAAATATCAATATTCTACCAATACTAAAAATGAAACATGTACTAATTATCCGCTTAATTATGGCGGACAATATAATAACAAATGTATCCAATCTTGTACGTTTAAAATGTGCTATGTTTGAATAAAATGTGTTTTTAACAAATCTAATGTTTTCTTATTTTACCTTTGTCAAATCTTCCCTTCGTATTTTCAGCAGATTTCTAAGAAACTATTATAATAAAGTCAGAGGTTCGATGTCAGCTTTGTGCGGGTAGTCATCATTCAAAAGATTGTGATAAGCAGAACCAAAAAGAAGAATATAAGTGTATAAATTGTATTAATGCAAACACAAAATATAAATGCAATAGAGACATTAAACATGCAGCAAATGCAGAGGTGGTTTGTGAAACTTACAGACTGCGAAAAATATATATAATATCCAAAACAAGATATCCAATAGGTGACTTAATATCAGAATAAAAATCTTATATTCCTTAATTATTATGAATTTTATTAATCAGTTTAATGAAATAACTATCGAAAGTAAATTGTATTCTCTGGAAAACTTAACGGCTAAACTATTTATAAACAAACAACGTAAAGAGAGCAATATAAATATATTTCATACCAATATACGCAGTATTGATAATCACTTTAACGAATTAGAGGCAATAGTATTGAAAATGCATAAATCAGTTGATGTTATTGTTTGTACTGAAACATGGCAAGTTCCTAACGTAAATATGTATGCATTAAATGGATATATTACACATTATAATAACGGCAATGTAAATAAGAATGATGGGGTAATTGTATACATTAAAAACTCGATTAAGCATGATATGGAAGTAATTCAGATTGGTGAAGTACAAGCTATTGAGGTACGGATCCAACAGAATTCTAGTACGCCACTAAAGATTACATCTATCTATAAATCACCTGCTGTAGATTGTAATGATTTTATCGAAAATTTGTATTGTTATCTAAAAAACAAATCGAGTGAAACCCATATTCTTATCGGTGATTTTAATATAGATACATCTAAACTCAATGAAGTGTCAAATCTATACTTAAATGCCTACTACACCAATGGATTTATCTCGGCAATCAATATACCTACCAGAGTATTTAAAAATTCAAAGACAGTAATCGACCATATTTTTGTCAAATCTGCCAATTGTATTGACAAAATAAAGGCAGCGGTAATCGATACAACGATTACTGATCATTATTCAATTGCTGTTAGCATCCCTGTTGAATCAAACGTAAATAGTTATATGCAAATAAAAAATTCTGATAAAAAAAAAATAATATCACAAATTAATAGGAAAAAACTTATCTCGTTAGCAAAGAAAACCTCATGGCACACAATTAATAATGAACAAAACCCAGAAACAAGCGTCACTGATCTAATACATCTGATACTAAAAATAACTAAAGAGGCTACTGAAAAAAGGACTATCCTTAAACAAGTTAAAAAGGTCTGGATTACACAAGGTATCCTGAAATCAATCAAGGAACGAGACAGGCTGTATAGGTTAGCTGTGAGAACGAAAGATCCAGAACGTCTACAACAGTTTAAAATGTACAAAAATAAAGTAAAATTATTAATAGACAAGTCTAAAAAAAAATTACTATCAGAGGATGATATTAAATAAAACTGAAAACCCAAAAGGTCTGTGGAAGGCGATAAATACTTTTTTATACACAAGAGCCAAGAAAAAGATAGAAATTCCTGAAAGCATACGTATGGATGATGGAACTATCCTCAATAACTCCGTGGATATAGCAAACAGTTTTAACAAATTCTTTGCAACTATAGGCTTGACATTGGCTAGAAAAATACCACCCAAATCAATTAAGTTATCAAATTCTTCTCGGGTAGTTAACTCGCTATTCTTGACTCCTGTGACGGAGAATGAAATACAAAATATAATTATTGCAATGAAAACTAATAAATCACCAGGATTGGATGGTATCACAGTATTAACTCTTAAAAATCTTGCTCCTTTTATTTCACAAACTATAGCCCATATTATAAATAGATGCTTTGAAACTGGCTATTGTCCTTCTCATTTTAAAACAGCAAAAATTCTTCCGATATTTAAATCTGGAGACAAAGACATAGTTAATAATTACAGGCCAATCTCGTTAATTTCAAACGTTGCTAAAATATTTGAAACCTGTCTAAAAAATAAAATTACAGCTTTTCTCGATAAGCACAAAATTATAAATAATAAACAATTTGGGTTCAGAACGGGTAAATCTACAACAGATGCGATTAGTTCTGTTGTTAGTGAAATTTATACCGCACTAGACAAGGGTGATAAAATATTAGGTATATTCGTAGACCTCTCCAAAGCCTTTGATACAATAGACCATAAAAAACTTCTCATAAAACTAGAGCAATATGGAATCAGAGGAAATGTTCTAAAACTAATACAGAGCTACATAACTAACAGAGAACAATATGTTTCAATAGGAGACCAATTGAGTGAGGTGGTAAATACATGTGGTTTTGGAGTTCCTCAAGGCACAGTATTAGGCCCATTGATATTCCTGATTTATATCAATGATATCTTTGAGCTTGATATCACAAATCAAATAACTGCATTCGCTGATGATAGTGTGATACTGTATAAAGAGAAATCATGGGCGAATATATATAAGATCATCGACATCGAATTTCCTAAAATCCTAAATTGGTTTGAAGAAAACACATTAACAGTTAACATCACTAAAACTAAGTATATAACGTTCGGTTGTTATAAGGACAGTATCCCTACATCAAGAAAACTATCCATAGGAATACCTGGAGGAAAAAAAACAATTGAACGTGTGGATTCCTATCCATACTTAGGTATATTAATTGATAGTCACTTACGTTGGAACAACCACATCAGTATGCTAGTGAAAAAGCTACGCTTCATGCCATATGCTATTACTAAACTCAGGGAACTTTTAAGTACTGATCAATTATATCAAATTTATTACGCCTTGTTTCACTCTGTAGTAACATATGGAATACTTGCTTGGGATAGTGCTTGCAAAAATGCAATTAAACCTGTAGAGATATTACAACGAACTGTAATTAAAAAAATGTTGAAAAAAATGAGATTATTTCCTTCAGAGGAACTCTTTAAGATAAGTAAAATATTGGATATAAGGAAAAGCTTCTGTTATGCAACTACATTGTATGCAATTAATTCTACTACGTATCGGGAAGTACAACATAAATACAATACCAGAAGCAAAGAACAACAAAATGTTGAGCTCCCTGGTATTAATAAAACTATTGGACAGAGATCTTTTGTATACATTGGAGGAAAAATCATGAACCTATTGCCAAAGGACCTACGTGCAACAACAATGATTACTAAGTACCTGAAGAAAAAAATAAGAAATTGGATAACAAACGATATAGTCTCTTCATTATTACCAAATCAAGTGACATAAGTGCAATGAAATGTAATTGGTTTTAAACTTAATGTAAAAGTGTAAAAGTGTGTAATGTATGTAATGTATATAAGTGTATTTAATTGTAATTACATCAAGTATTTAGGGACGCGGACAAGTACTATGTACTTTTGCGAGTACGATACTGCACGTATGCAGTTATACTGTAGTGGTATTGTATATTTCCCACAATAAATTATTATTATTATTATTATTATAAAGTAGTTGTTTAGAGGGATTCCAGATTCTGCATGTATTAGTTTGTATGCTATGATTTCCAGCTTACTTCTAGAAGCTTATCTCCCCTTCGCCTTCAAGATTTTCCTAGAAAACTAGGTCACTCGAATATAAACACCACGTGTGCTTTTTAAACGTCGTAGGAAATTACAGTCTCTCGGTTTCGACTTACAAGCGGACTGACGTGCGCAACATGTATATAAAGGTCATCGGCGTTATGTATTGGTAAATCTTAATGAATAATAATGAGGAGTGGGGGCTGAATCATCATAAGAAGCCAAACACGAAAACTAACAAATAGTCGTCGAAAGGTCGTTGAACCATGACCTACCTCACGTTCCGGCCAAAGGTACCCCGTACGTTTTTGTATACGTCAGAATATTGACAAAGCGAACGAGATGGTGGTAGTGTTATTTACGACCATAAATTGATAGGTATCTGGCTTTAATTACCCAATTAACATTATTTAGTGACATTTTTATTATTTGTTTTGGCATTAATTACCCATTAATAACCATTAACACCTCTTTATGAGTTCATCAACCCTGACCTATCTCAAGATTCGTCTGCCGGCCACGCGTAGCGGCCAGAGGTACCCGTACGTTTTTGTTTACGTTAGTCTATTGACAAACCGTACAAGGCGGGAGTAGTGTTATTTACGATCATAAATTGTTACGTATCTGGCGTTAATCACTCAATTATCATTATTTATTGACATTTTTATTATTTGTTTTGACATTAATTAACCATTAATAACCATGAACACCTCTTTATAAGGTCATTAACCCCTGACCTATCTCAATATTCGTCTGCCAGCCACGCGTAGCGGCCAAAGGTACCCCGTACGTTTTTGTTTACGTCAGACTACCGACCTACTTCAAAAGGCGGCTACAGGGATATTTACGGTCATAAATTATTTTTTTCTGACATTAATTACCCAATTAACATTATTTATTGACATTAATTACCCATTAATAACCATTATCACCTCTTTTATGGGGTCATTAACCCCTGACCTATCCCAAGGCGCGCGTGCCGTCTGGCGCCAGACCTACCTCAAGGTGGAGGAGTGGGGGGTGTTTACGTCTGGCTATCGGTACCCCTATACTACTTAAGGGTAAAAGTAGTACTAAAAGTTGCAGAAAGTACACAAGGCAAAACGCATTGTTGCAACCTGTAGGTAACGTCAAACCTAGAAAAATAATATGTTTTTTCGAGTACATAGCCTCAAATATCTCAAAATCATGACGTTATGGGCCAATTGTGACTTCGGGTTCGGAAACTACGCACACAATTTCGTTTGATTACGTCCCATAAATTACGCCAGAAATGACCCACGTCTTCCAAACAACATCCAAGACCACCTTTTTTGTCGACCGGCCTGTAATATACATAATGAAAACCCCTATTCCAGGCAAGAGACCGAGCTACCCTCGTATGTTGTTAATATACTTATAGGTAGTATGAAATAGTTTTAACTACCTTTCACATTCCATGATGAGTAATATTCTATGCCTCCCGCAACTTGGCTACCTGATTTCATCAGCTTTAGTTTCCAGGCCTTAGGCGACAGAATGGTAGTCTCATTTTCAGTCCACCCCTCCTACCAGTCGGTTAGACATCTTGCATCAGTGGAAAACTCGATACCGATCATTTTTATCCTCTACCAAACATGGAAAAAATTAACAACATCGATAGCTGCACCCAGGAAACCTCCAACGGCAACAAGAAGTCTCAATCTCGGCATGAGCCAACAACGATGGATAGCCAGTCCAGCAACACTATAGCAGCTTGCAGCCAAAAAGTTTGCGAGAGACAAAGAAGGCTCCGGGAAGACGAAGAAGAGGATGATGCCATATTAATTATAGACGCGTCTAAGGAATTGAGAGCATATCTGGATAATATATATCTGAAGATGATGTTAGAAGACGCTGAGAAACCTTCTACACGCCGCGATCGCAAGCGGTGCAAAAATTGATTAACATTATCTAAAGAATGTCATTGCAAGTGTGTAAATCTCTGTAATAAATGAAATATTTTATAATTAAAACAATGAATTTTTCTATTCAATTTCCCATCATTAGTGTAAGTAGAAAATTGGTTGTCCGTCTGCATTCAACATAACACAAGGAAAAGAATGTTCAATTTTTCTAGTATTTGACATAAGCAGAAATCTCTGAATTTTCAATTAATGGAAAAATTCAATAATTTTTCAGTTCAGGGAGGGCCCAATTCCAAAGTAAACAGAATATCCACGATCAACCATGGATTATACATCATATTTTACAGAAGTTCTAAAATATCCATAAGTTAAATTGTACACGGAAAAAAATTTTTAATAATCGCCTCTGAAAAATCTAGCAAAATTTTCTGAAAAAGTTCGACGCTCGGCAACCTAGTAAAATTGACATTAGTAATTTCGGCAATATTTGCTCGACTACTTTGGTGACATTGACTGACGTATCTGAGTATGATGGGTTATGTAAATATATATACTGAAGATGTTCGGCAAATATTACCGAAGTTTCGATTGCGCACTTCTACTTGACGCATTTCAGTGGAATTTAATATTTTACGTGTAAAACAATATTCCAGCTTCATACGCTCATAATCAATTAACGTTATACCAGGATACTCCCTGACTTCTTTGTAGGAAATTTTATGCTCCACAATAAAGGTTTAGTATATTTTCAGTGGATCGTGCACTGATTTCGATTCGGAAGCCGTGGATTAAAAAAAGTGCCGACTTTTTCCCTTTTAGCAACGTTTGCGGATCATTACAAATAACTGGTAATAACTAATTCTCTACGTGTTATGTATAAATAAACCAAAAGATGTATTAGAAGGGTACTTGTTCATAAATATTCCTTTCTTAACGATTTCTAATTTTAATCGCCATTTTACGTTTAGCAGAACCCGTACGGCGTTCAGCCCGAAAACTGCCGAAAATTTATTTCTGTTCATATTTTCGTTAATGTTATTTATTACGTAATTTTAAACTGACCGAAACTTTGTGAGAAAAAATCGTAGTTGATCGAATTAAACCTCATTTTTAAGGGTAAAAGTAGTACTAAAAGTTGCCCCCCCCCCCCCCCCACCCCCCCCCCCCCCCACCCCCCCCCCCCCCCACCCCCCCCCCCCCCCACCCCCCCCCCCCCCCACCCCCCCCCCCCCCCACCCCCCCCCCCCCCCACCCCCCCCCCCCCCCACCCCCCCCCCCCCCCACCCCCCCCCCCCCCCACCCCCCCCCCCCCCCACCCCCCCCCCCCCCCACCCCCCCCCCCCCCCACCCCCCCCCCCCCCCACCCCCCCCCCCCCCCACCCCCCCCCCCCCCCACCCCCCCCCCCCCCCACCCCCCCCCCCCCCCACCCCCCCCCCCCCCCACCCCCCCCCCCCCCCACCCCCCCCCCCCCCCACCCCCCCCCCCCCCCACCCCCCCCCCCCCCCACCCCCCCCCCCCCCCACCCCCCCCCCCCCCCACCCCCCCCCCCCCCCACCCCCCCCCCCCCCCACCCCCCCCCCCCCCCACCCCCCCCCCCCCCCACCCCCCCCCCCCCCCACCCCCCCCCCCCCCCACCCACGATATTACGCGGGTAAAAATGTTGCCATTGTCATATACGACAGTAATGGTATCGGCAACGGCGAAGACTTAATATTTGACGGTCGGCGAGAATTCCTCTCGTTTCGTGGTGATACTATAAATATACTCTATCACGCAAGAGCGAACCATTTCTCGGCGATCACAAATCTAATGGGCGTGGTTGGGAAAAAATGCAGATATTGTCGATGTTGTAATAAACGCTATACAAGACCAGACTCGCACTCGTGTCCGTATACCTGCAACATGTGTTTTTCGGAACCCGCATGCGAGAAGATTAGGAATAATTTTGTTTACTGTACCGTTTGCAACAGACATTTTTACAACTACGATTGCTTCAATAAGCACCGCACCCCCGGTTCATATTCTAAATTGGGTAAAGGTATGCGTAGTATTTGCGGTACTATAAAAATTTGTAAAAGCTGCAACAAATGTGTAGATGTTAATTACGGGTCTCGATCAAAAAATTCGAATCTTTCCTTGAGACCCCAACCAACATTATCATCACCGTTATCGTCGTCGTCGTCTTCGCCATCCCTCTCTTTGTCATCTTCCACACCTTTAAATACTAATGGGCGTGGTATTGATAATGGTGGTAGTATTAGTAGTACCAACTCGTCGAATATTATTACAAGTCGCCCCGTACACGTTTTATTTTTTATGATTTTGAAACCCGACAAGACATGGCGTATCGAGGAAATCCAGAGATCAACCTCCACATCGTAAACCTTTGCGTCGCACATCAAGTATGTGAGTCATGCATCGATTTATTAGATATAAGCGGAATTTGTGAGTTTTGCGGACCACATGAATTTATTTTCAAACACGACCCAGTTAAAGAATTCATAGACTTTGCAGTACGCGAGAAATCGAGTTTTTCTAAAGTTGTTTGTATAGCGCACAACGCGAAGGGCTTTGATGCACAGTTTATCCTGAGGCATTTGATCGAACGTGAAAATGCTTTCAATAAATCATTAAAGCCGAGTGTAATTTTAAACGGAAAAAGCATTATAAAAATAGAATTCGATAAAACAATTTTTATAGACAGTTTAAATTATTTCCATATGAAGTTAAGTGCTTTGCCTAAAGCATTTGGCCTTCCAGAACACACCAAGAAAGGTTATTTCCCTCACTTATATAATATATTATATAATACTCTCGAAAATACAGATTATGTCGGAGCATTTCCTGAAGCGCATTTTTACGCCTCCGATCAAATGTCGCCTGATGAAAGAGGAACATTTTTCAGCTGGTATAACGACTGTATCGCTAGAAATGAGGTATTTGATATAAAACGCGATATGGAAGTATATTGCAAAATGGATGTCGATATTTTACGAAGAGCATGCGTTGCTTTTCGTAAAATATTTCTCCAAAAAGGTAATGTTTGCCCCTTTAGTGAGGCGGTAACGATAGCATCAGCATGTTCGCGCGTTTATAGGAAGAATTTTCTGAAACCCAACACTATCGGGCTATTACCACCGGGAAACAGTTACAGACGCTGTAATCGCCAATCGAAGGTAGCTATAGAGTGGCTTCTTTGGTGTGAAAAGGTGCACGGTTGTGAAATTGTGCACGCAGGTCGTTCTCGAGAATATCGACTACCCGAAGGTCCACTAGTGGATGGTTTCTTACCACCAGATGAAAACGATGTGACTAATAACGTCAAAGGCCACGTGTTTCAATTTCATGGGTGTTTCTTCCACGGTTGTCGATATTGTTTTTCGGAATTTAGAGATAAACCTATTTTTTCAAACGGTGAAAATTTCAATAAATGTTATGCAAATACAATCTCTACATCGCGTCTAATACGCTCGTTCGGATACAAGCTTACCGAAAAATGGGAATGTACGTTTAATCGGGAGAAAAAAACAAATAGAGAAATTTCTGATTACGTGGAAAATCATCCAATGGCGTCTTACATTGTTCTCGATCCGCGCGCTACATTTTTTGGCGGACGAACGGGAAATACCGCAACATATTACACGGTCAAATATAATGAAAAAATTAAGTACGTAGATGTATGTTCGCTATATCCATACATCTGCAAGACCGGTCGCTTCCCCGTAGGCCATCCAACCATTTATGTTGGAGAAGAATGTGCTGCCATCACGAGTCTAGAAGATCCAATTAATTTAGACGGGGTAGAAGGACTTATCATGTGTAAAGTACTACCACCCCGAAATCTATATCATGCGGTACTGCCAGTTAAAATGAATTCTTGGTTGCTATTTCCTCTCTGCCGAAGCTGTTGCGAGATCGAGTGGCAATCAGATTGTATACATGAGAATGACGACGATAGAGTATTAACTGGGACGTGGGTGGTCGATGAGGTCAAGAAAGCTATTCAGAAAGGCTATAAAATCCGAAAAATACTCGAAATTTGGCAGTATAATATAACGCAATACAATCATCAGACTCGCGATGGTGGTCTGTTTTCGAATTACATTGATACGTTCCTAAAAATGAAGCAAGAAGCGAGCGGCTGGCCTGCAGAATGTGTCGATGAGCAAACAAAAAGCTTGTACGTAGAATCTTATGAGCGGACCGAAGGGATAAAGCTCGAACAAAATAATATATCAAAAAATCCCGGTTTAAGAGCCGTTGCTAAACTGTGTTTAAATTCATTTTGGGGGAAATTTGGGCAACGCGAAAATCTGCAGCGTACAGAGATTATTTCCACGCGCCAAGACTTGCTTGAAATTTTCACAGATGTGACAAAAGAGGTTACTCAGATTCTTCCGGTAAATGACAAGATTATATTTGTCAATTGGGTCGACAGAAGCGAAACGGTCACACCATCAAATTGTACAAACGTTGTTATTGCGGCTTACACGACAGCTCAAGCGCGTTTGAAACTATACAGTTATTTAGAAAAATTGGATCGTCGCGTGCTTTATTTCGATACCGATTCAGTAATATATATATCTAATAAATCGATGACGTCACCGGAAGATTATGAACCGCCTTTGGGTAATTTTCTGGGTGACTTGACCGACGAGCTAGCGGCTTACGGGTCGGGCGCGTATATTGAGACCTTTATCTCAGGGGGGCCTAAATTTTACGCTTTTCGCGTGCGAACTGAAAACGATCAGTATTACGACACGTGTAAAGTCAAGGGTATTTCATTAAATTACGAAAATGGGAAAAAAATTAACTTTAATTCGATTTATAAAATGATTATTTAAAGTGATTGTAATAATACTACTAATACCACTACGACCACTGGTACACGTCCAAAAATACGCATTAGATTTAACGCAATACGACGCACCGCCGTACATGAAATTGTAACGCGACCGGAAGAAAAAACATGTCAAATAGTTTTGAAAAAACGGCGACACGTTTCGACTCGCTACTCATTTCCTTTTGGGTACAAACAGTAAAGTAGATCACAATTGTAGCACACTTGATAATTGTAAAATTTTGTATATACGATTTATCGTTTTTTGTGGAAAATTATAAATATAAGAGGTTGAACATATATGTCATCGAATTAATAAGAATAAGAATAATGAAAAATTATTACAATATTTTATTTACCCTTACGATTGAACGCAAGTACAGATCATTCATCCGTTAATACAAGGTCACAGTCAACTCGGACGACTCCGGACCTCCTACATATTACGCAACATATTTGCCCCGTTGCTTGTCGACTCTACTCATAGGAATTCTTCGTATCTCCTCTTTCGTATTTTCAACGTCTTATCTCCCCTTCGTATTCAAATTTTTCCTAGAAAACTGGGTCCCCTCGAGTAAAAACCATGTGTGTGCTTCACAGTCTCTCGTTTTCGACCTACAAGCGGACTGACACGTGCGCAACGAGTATATAAAGGTCATCGGTGTTATGTATTGGTAAGTCTTAATAAATAATAAGGAGGAGTGGGGGCTGAATAATCATAAGAAGCCAAACACGAAAACTAACAAATAGTCGTCGAAAGGTCGTTGAGCCATGACCTACCTCACGTTCCGGCCAAAGGGACCCCGTACAGGTTTGTTTACGCCAGACTACAGAGCTACCTCGCAAGGCGGGGCGTTTTTATTGTTTGTTTTGATATTAATTATCCATTAATAACCACTAACGTCTCTTTACGAGGCCATTAACCCATGACCTATCTCAAGATTCGTCTGCCAGTCTCGCGTAGCGGCCAAAGGTACCCCGTACGTTTTTGTATACGTCAGAATATTGACAAAGCGAACGAGATGGTGGTAGTGTTATTTACGACCATAAATTGATAGGTATCTGGCGTTAATCACTCAATTATCATTATTTATTGACATTTTTATTATTTGTTTTGACATTAATTAACCATTAATAACCATTAACACCTCTTTATGAGGTCATTAACCCCTGACCTATCTCAATATTCGTCTGCCAGCCACGCGTAGCGGCCAAAGGTACCCCGTACGTTTTTGTTTACGTCAGACTACCGACCTACTTCAAAAGGCGGCTACAGGGATATTTACGGTCATAAATTATTTTTTTCTGACATTAATTACCAAATTAACATTATTTATTGACGTTTTTATTGCTTGTTTTGACATTAATTACCCATTAATAACCATTATCACCTCTTTATGAGGTCATTAACCCCTGACCTATCCCAAGGCGCGCGTGCCGTCTGGCGCCAGACCTACCTCAAGGTGGAGGACTGGGGGGTGTTTACGTCTGGCTATCGGTACCCCTATACTACTCCCTTAAAAATGAGGTTTAATTCGATCAACTACGATTTTTTCTTACAAAGTTTCGGTCAGTTTGAAATTACGTAATAAATAACATTAATGAAAATATGAACGGAAATAAATTTTCGGCAGTTTTCCGGCTGAACGCCGTACGGGTTCTGCTAAACGTAAAATGGCGATTAAAATTAGAAATCGTTAAGAAAGGAATATTTATGAACAAGTACTCTTCTAATACATCTTTTGGTTTATTTATACATAACACGTAGATAATTAGTTATTACTAGTTATTTGTCATGATCTGCAAACGTTGCTAAAAGTGAAAAAATCGGCACTTTTTTTAATCCACGGCTTCCGAATCGAAATCAGTGCACGATCCACTGAAAATATACTAAACCTTTATTGTGGAGCATAAAATTTCCTGCAAAGAAGTCAGTGAGTATCCTGGTATAACTTTAATTGATTATGCGCGTATGAAGCTGGAATATTGTTTTACACGTAAAAAAAACTTTATTAAATTCCACTGAAATGCGTCAAGTAGAAGTGCGCAATCGAAACTTCGGTAATATTTGCCGAAGATCTTCAGTATATGTATTTACATAACCCATCATACTCAGATACGTCAGTCAATGTCACCAAAGTAGTCGAGCAAATATTGCCGAAATTACTAATGTAAATTTTACTAGGTGTCCGAGCGTCGAACTTTTTCAGAAAATTTTGATAGATTTTTCAGAGGAGTTTATTAAAAATTTTTTTCCGTGTACAATTTAACTTATGGATATTTTAGAACTTCTGTAAAATATGATGTATAATCCATGGTTGATCGTGGATATTCTGTTGACTTTGGAATTGGGCTCTCCCTGAACTGAAAAATTATTGAATTTTTCCATTAATTGAAAATTCAGAGATTTGTGTTTATGTCAAATACTAGAAAAATTGAACATTCTTTTCCTGGTGTTATGTTGAATGCAGACGGACAACCAATTTTCTACTTACACTAATGATGGGAAATTGAATAGAAAAATTCATTGTTTTAATTATAAAATATTTCATTTATTACAGAGATTTACACACTTGCAATTACATTCTTCAGATAATGTTAATCAATTTTTGCGCCGCTTGCGATGGCGGCTTGTAGAAGGTTTCTCAGCGTCTTCTAACATCATCTTCAGATATATATTATCCAGATATGCTCTCAATTCCTTAGACGCGTCTATAATTAATATGTCATCATCCTCTTCTTCGTCTTGCCGGAGCCTTCTTTGTCTCTCGCAAACTTTTTGGCTGCAAGCTGCTATAGTTTTGCTGGACTGGCTATCCATCGTTGTCGGCTCATGCCGATATTGAGTCTGCTTGTTGCTGTTGTAGGTTTCCTGGGTGCAGCTATCGATGTTGTTATTTTTTTCCATGTTTGGTAGAGGATAAAAATGATCGGTATCGAGTTTTCCACTGATGCAGGATGTCTAACCGACTGGTAGGAGGGATGGACTGAAAATGAGACTACCATTCTGTCGCCTAAGGCCTGGAAACTAAAGCTGATGAAATCAGGTAGCCAAGTTGCGGGAGGCATAGAATATTACTCATCATGGAATGTGAAAGGTAGTTAAAACTATTTCATTCTACCTATAAGTATATTAACAAAATACGAGGGTAGCTCGTTCTCTTGCCTGGAATAGGGGTTTTCATTATGTATATTACAGACCGGTCTACAAAAAAGGTGGTCTGGGTTGTTGTTTGGAAGACGTGGGTCATTTCCGGCGTAATTTATGGTACGCAAATTTTCGGAATCAAACGAAATTGTGTGCGTAGTTTCCGAACCCGAAGTCACAATTGGCCCATAACGTCATGATTTTGAGATATTTGAGGCTATATACTCGAAAAAACATATTATTTTGCTAGGTTTGACGTTACCTACAGGTTGCAACAATGAGTTTTGCCTTGTGTACTTTCTGCATCTTTTAGTACTACTTTTACCCTTAAAAATGAGGTTTAATTCGATCAACTACGATTTTTTCTCACAAAGTTTCGGTCAGTTTAAAATTACGTAATAAATAACATTAATGAAAATATGAACGGAAATAAATTTTCGGCAGTTTTCGGGCTGAACGTCGTACGGGTTCTGCTAAACGTAAAATGGCGATTAAAATTAGAAATCGTTAAGAAAGGAATATTTATGAACAAGTACTCTTCTAATACATCTTTTGGTTTATTTATACATAACACGTAGAGAATTAGTTATTACCAGTTATTTGTAATGATCTGCAAACGTTGCTAAAAGTGAAAAAATCGGCACTTTTTTAAATCCACGGCTTCCGAATCGAAATCAGTGCACGATCCACTGAAAATATACTAAACCTTTATTGTGGAGCATAAAATTTCCTGCAAAGAAGTCAGTGAGTATCCTGGTATAACTTTAATTGATTATGCGCGTATGAAGCTGGAAAATTGTTTTACACGTAAAAAAATCGTTATTAAATTCCACTGAAATGCGTCAAGTAGAAGTGCGCAATCGAAACTTCGGTAATATTTGCGAACATCTTCAGTATATATATTTACATAACCCATCATACTCAGATACGTCAGTCAATGTCACCAAAGTAGTCGAGCAAATATTGCCGAAATTACTAATGTAAATTTTACTAGGTGTCCGAGCGTCGAACTTTTTCAGAAAATTTTGATAGATTTTTCAGAGGAGTTTATTAAAAATTTTTTTCCGTGTACAATTTAACTTATGGATATTTTAGAACTTATGTAAAATATGATGTATAATCCATGGTTGATCGTGGATATTCTGTTTACTTTGGAATTGGGCTCTCCCTGAACTGAAAAATTATTGAATTTTTCCATTAATTGAAAATTCAGAGATTTGTGTTTATGTCAAATACTAGAAAAATTGAACATTCTTTTCCTGGTGTTATGTTGAATGCAGACGGACAACCAATTTTCTACTTACACTAATGATGGGAAATTGAATAGAAAAATTCATTGTTTTAATTATAAAATATTTCATTTATTACAGAGATTTACACACTTGCAATTACATTCTTCAGATAATGTTAATCAATTTTTGCGCCGCTTGCGATGGCGGCTTGTAGAAGGTTTCTCAGCGTCTTCTAACATCATCTTCAGATATATATTATCCAGATATGCTCTCAATTCCTTAGACGCGTCTATAATTAATATGTCATCATCCTCTTCTTCGTCTTGCCGGAGCCTTCTTTGTCTCTCGCAAACTTTTTGGCTGCAAGCTGCTATAGTTTTGCTGGACTGGCTATCCATCGTTGTCGGCTCATGCCGATATTGAGTCTGCTTGTTGCTGTTGTAGGTTTCCTGGGTGCAGCTATCGATGTTGTTATTTTTTTCCATGTTTGGTAGAGGATAAAAATGATCGGTATCGAGTTTTCCACTGATGCAGGATGTCTAACCGACTGGTAGGAGGGATGGACTGAAAATGAGACTACCATTCTGTCGCCTAAGGCCTGGAAACTAAAGCTGATGAAATCAGGTAGCCAAGTTGCGGGAGGCATAGAATATTACTCATCATGGAATGTGAAAGGTAGTTAAAACTATTTCATTCTACCTATAAGTATATTAACAAAATACGAGGGTAGCTCGTTCTCTTGCCTGGAATAGGGGTTTTCATTATGTATATTACAGACCGGTCTACAAAAAAGGTGGTCTGGGTTGTTGTTTGGAAGACGTGGGTCATTTCCGGCGTAATTTATGGTACGCAAATTTTCGGAATCAAACGAAATTGTGTGCGTAGTTTCCGAACCCGAAGTCACAATTGGCCCATAACGTCATGATTTTGAGATATTTGAGGCTATATACTCGAAAAAACATATTATTTTGCTAGGTTTGACGTTACCTACAGGTTGCAACAATGAGTTTTGCCTTGTGTACTTTCTGCATCTTTTAGTACTACTTTTACCCTTAAAAATGAGGTTTAATTCGATCAACTACGATTTTTTCTCACAAAGTTTCGGTCAGTTTAAAATTACGTAATAAATAACATTAATGAAAATATGAGCGGAAATAAATTTTCGGCAGTTTTCGGGCTGAACGTCGTACGGGTTCTGCTAAACGTAAAATGGCGATTAAAATTAGAAATCGTTAAGAAAGGAATATTTATGAACAAGTACTCTTCTAATACATCTTTTGGTTTATTTATACATAACACGTAGAGAATTAGTGATTACCAGTTATTTGTAATGATCTGCAAACGTTGCTAAAAGTGAAAAAATCGGCACTTTTTTTAATCCACGGCTTCCGAATCGAAATCAGTGCACGATCCACTGAAAATATACTAAACCTTTATTGTGGAGCATAAAATTTCCTGCAAAGAAGTTAGTGAGTATCCTGGTATAACTTTAATTGATTATGCGCGTATGAAGCTGGAAAATTGTTTTACACGTAAAAAAATCGTTATTAAATTCCACTGAAATGCGTCAAGTAGAAGTGCGCAATCGAAACTTTGGTAATATTTGCCGAACATCTTCAGTATATATATTTACATAACCCATCATACTCAGATACGTCAGTCAATGTCACCAAAGTAGTCGAGCAAATATTGCCGAAATTACTAATGTAAATTTTACTAGGTGTCCGAGCGTCGAACTTTTTCAGAAAATTTTGCTAGATTTTTCAGAGGAGTTTATTAAAAATTTTTTTCCGTGTACAATTTAACTTATGGATATTTTAGAACTTCTGTAAAATATGATGTATAATCCATGGTTGATCGTGGATATTCTGTTTACTTTGGAATTGGGCCCTCCCTGAACTGAAAAATTATTGAATTTTTCCATTAATTGAAAATTCAGAGATTTGTGCTTATGTCAAATACTAGAAAAATTGAACATTCTTTTCCTGGTGTTATGTTGAATGCAGACGGACAACCAATTTTCTACTTAAACTAATGATGGGAAATAGAATAGAAAAATTCATTGTTTTAATTATAAAATATTTCATTTATTACAGAGATTTACACACTTGCAATTACATTTTTCAGATAATGTTAATCAATTTTTGCGCCGCTTGCGATGGCGGCTTGTAGAAGGTTTCTCAGCGTCATCTAACATCATCTTCAGATATATATTATCCAGATATGCTCTCAATTCCTTAGACGCGTCTATAATTAATATGTCATCATCCTCTTCTTCGTCTTGCCGGAGCCTTCTTTGTCTCTCGCAAACTTTTTGGCTGCAAGCTGCTATAGTTTTGCTGGACTGGCTATCCATCGTTGTTGGCTCATGCCGAGATTGAGTCTTCTTGTTGCTGTTGTAGGTTTCCTGGGTGCAGCTATCGATGTTGTTATTTTTTTCCATGTTTGGTAGAGGATAAAAATGATCGGTATCGAGTTTTCCACTGATGCAGGATGTCTAAACGACTGGTAGGAGGGATGGACTGAAAATGAGACTACCATTCTGTCGCCTAAGGCCTGGAAACTAAAGCTGATGAAATCAGGTAGCCAAGTTGCGGGAGGCATAGAATATTACTCATCATGGAATGTGAAAGGTAGTTAAAACTATTTCATTCTACCTATAAGTATATTAACAACATACGAGGGTAGCTCGGTCTCTTGCCTGGAATAGGGGTTTTCATTATGTATATTACAGACCGGTCTACAAAAAAGGTGGTCTTGGATGTTGTTTGGAAGACGTGGGTCATTTCTGGCGTAATTTATGGTACGCAAATTTTCGGAATCAAACGAAATTGTGTGCGTAGTTTCCGAACCCGAAGTCACAATTGGCCCATAACGTCATGATTTTGAGATATTTGAGGCTATGTACTCGAAAAAACATATTATTTTGCTAGGTTTGACGTTACCTACAGGTTGCAACAATGCGTTTTGCCTTGTGTACTTTCTGCATCTTTCAGTACTACTTTTACCCTTAAAAATGAGGTTTAATTCGATCAACTAGGATTTTTTCTCACAAAGTTTCGGTCAGTTTAAAATTTCGTAATAAATAACATTAATGAAAATATGAACGGAAATAAATTTTCGGCAGTTTTCGGGCTGAACGTCGTACGGGTTCTGCTAAACGTAAAATGGCGATTAAAATTAGAAATCGTTAAGAAAGGAATATTTATGAACAAGTACTCTTCTAATACATCTTTTGGTTTATTTATACGTAACACGTAGAGAATTAGTTATTACCAGTTATTTGTAATGATCTGCAAACGTTGCTAAAAGTGAAAAAATCGGCACTTTTTTGAATCCACGGCTTCCGAATGGAAATCAGTGCACGATCCACTGAAAATATACTAAACCTTTATTGTGGAGCATAAAATTTCCTGCAAAGAAGTCAGTGAGTATCCTGGTATAACTTTAATTGATTATGCGCGTATGAAGCTGGAATATTGTTTTACACGTAAAAAAAACTTTATTAAATTCCACTGAAATGCGTCAAGTAGAAGTGCGCAATCGAAACTTCGGTAATATTTGCCGAACATCTTCAGTATATATATTTACATAACCCATCATACTCAGATACGTCAGTCAATGTCACCAAAGTAGTCGAGCAAATATTGCCGAAATTACTAATGTAAATTTTACTAGGTGTCCGAGCGTCGAACTTTTTGAGAAAATTTTGCTAGATTTTTCAGAGAAGTTTATTAAAAATTTTTTCCGTGTACAATTTAACTTATGGATATTTTAGAACTTCTGTAAAATATGATGTATAATCCATGGTTGATCGTGGATATTCTGTTTACTTTGGAATTGGGCCCTCCCTGAACTGAAAAATTATTGAATTTTTCCATTAATTGAAAATTCAGAGATTTGTGCTTATGTCAAATACTAGAAAAAATGAACATTCTTTTCCTGGTGTTATGTTGAATGCAGACGGAAAACAAATTTTCTACTTACACTAATGATGGGAAATTGAATAGAAAAATTCATTGTTTTAATTATAAAATATTTCATTTATTACAGAGATTTACACACTTGCAATTACATTCTTCAGATAATGTTAATCAATTTTTGCGCCGCTTGCGATGGCGGCTTGTAGAAGGTTTCTCAGCGTCTTCTAACATCATCTTCAGATATATATTATCCAGATATGCTCTCAATTCCTTAGACGCGTCTATAATTAATATGTCATCATCCTCTTCTTCGTCTTGCCGGAGCCTTCTTTGTCTCTCGCAAACTTTTTGGCTGCAAGCTGCTATAGTTTTGCTGGACTGGCTATCCATCGTTGTCGGCTCATGCCGATATTGAGTCTGCTTGTTGCTGTTGTAGGTTTCCTGGGTGCAGCTATCGATGTTGTTATTTTTTCCATATTTGGAAGAGGATAAAAATGATCGGTATCGAGTTTTCCACTGATGCAGGATGTCTAACCGACTGGTAGGAGGGATAGACTGAAAATGAGACTACCATTCTGTCGCCTAACGCCTGGAAACTAAAGCTGATGAAATCAGGTAGCCATGTTGCGGGAGGCAAAGAATATTACTCATCATGGAATGTGAAAGGTAGTTAAAACTATTTCATTCTACCTATAAGTATATTAACAACATACGAGGGTAGCTCGGTCTCTTGCCTGGAATAGGGGTTTTCATTATGTATATTACAGACCGGTCTACAAAAAAGGTGGTCTTGGATGTTGTTTGGATGACGTGGGTCATTTCTGGCGTAATTCATGGTACGCAAATTTTCGGAATCAAACGAAATTGTGTGTGCAGTTTCCGAACCCGAAGTCACAATTGGCCCATAACGTCATGATTTTGAGATATTTGAGGCTATGTACTCGAAAAAACATATTATTTTGCTAGGTTTGACGTTACCTACAGGTTGCAACAATGCGTTTTGCCTTGTGTACTTTCTGCATCTTTTAGTACTACTTTTACCCTTAAAAATGAGGTTTAATTCGATCAACTACGATTTTTTCTCACAAAGTTTCGGTCAGTTTAAAATTACGTAATAAATAACATTAATGAAAATATGAACGGAAATAAATTTTCGGCAGTTTTCGGGCTGAACGTCGTACGGGTTCTGCTAAACGTAAAATGGCGATTAAAATTAGAAATCGTTAAGAAAGGAATATTTATGAACAAGTACTCTTCTAATACATCTTTTGGTTTATTTATACATAACACGTAGAGAATTAGTTATTACCAGTTATTTGTAATGATCTGCAAACGTTGCTAAAAGTGAAAAAATCGGCACTTTTTTTAATCCACGGCTTCCGAATCGAAATCAGTGCACGATCCACTGAAAATATACTAAACCTTTATTGTGGAGCATAAAATTTCCTACAAAGAAGTCAGTGAGTATCCTGGTATAACTTTAATTGATTATGCGCGTATGAAGCTGGAATATTGTTTTACACGTAAAAAAATCTTTATTAAATTCCACTGAAATGCGTCAAGTAGAAGTGCGCAATCGAAACTTCGGTAATATTTGCCGAACATCTTCAGTATATATATTTACATAACCCATCATACTCAGATACGTCAGTCAATGTCACCAAAGTAGTCGAGCAAATATTGCCGAAATTACTAATGTAAATTTTACTAGGTGTCCGAGCGTCGAACTTTTTCAGAAAATTTTGCTAGATTTTTCAGAGGAGTTTATTAAAAATTTTTTTCCGTGTACAATTTAACATATTGATATTTTAGAACTTCTGTAAAATATGATGTATAATCCATGGTTGATCGTGGATATTCTGTTTACTTTGGAATTGGGCCCTCCCTGAACTGAAAAATTATTGAATTTTTCCATTAATTGAAAATTCAGAGATTTGTGCTTATGTCAAATACTAGAAAAATTGAACATTCTTTTCCTGGTGTTATGTTGAATGCAGACGGACAACCAATTTTCTACTTACACTAATGATGGGAAATAGAATAGAAAAATTCATTGTTTTAATTATAAAATATTTCATTTATTACAGAGATTTACACACTTGCAATTACATTCTTCAGATAATGTTAATCAATTTTTGCGCCGCTTGCGATGGCGGCTTGTAGAAGGTTTCTCAGCGTCTTCTAACATCATCTTCAGATATATATTATCCAGATATGCTCTCAATTCCTTAGACGCGTCTATAATTAATATGTCATCATCCTCTTCTTCGTCTTGCCGGAGCCTTCTTTATCTCTCGCAAACTTTTTGGCTGCAAGCTGCTATAGTTTTGCTGGACTGGCTATCCATCGTTGTTGGCTCATGCCGAGATTGAGTCTTCTTGTTGCTGTTGTAGGTTTCCTGGGTGCAGCTATCGATATTGTTATTTTTTTCCATGTTTGGTAGAGGATAAAAATGATCGGTATCGAGTTTTCCACTGATGCAGGATGTCTAACCGACTGGTAGGAGGGATGGACTGAAAATGAGACTACCATTCTGTCGCCTAACGCCTGGAAACAAAAGCTGATGAAATCAGGTAGCCAAGTTGCGGGAGGCATAGAATATTACTCATCATGGAATGTGAAAGGTAGTTAAAACTATTTCATTCTACCTATAAGTATATTAACAACATACGAGGGTAGCTCGGTCTCTTGCCTGGAATAGGGGTTTTCATTATGTATATTACAGACCGGTCTACAAAAAAGGTGGTCTTGGATGTTGTTTGGAAGACGTGGGTCATTTCTGGCGTAATTTATGGTACGCAAATTTTCGGAATCAAACGAAATTGTGTGCGTAGTTTCCGAACCCGAAGTCACAATTGACCCATAACGTCATGATTTTGAGATATTTGAGGCTATGTACTCGAAAAAACATATTATTCTGCTAGGTTTGACGTTACCTACAGTTTGCAACAATGCGTTTTGCCTTGTGTACTTTCTGCATCTTTTAGTACTACTTTTACCCTTAAAAATGAGGTTTAATTCGATCAACTACGATTTTTTCTCACAAAGTTTCGGTCAGTTTAAAATTACGTAATAAATAACATTAATGAAAATATGAACGGAAATAAATTTTCGGCAGTTTTCGGGCTGAACGTCGTACGGGTTCTGCTAAACGTAAAATGGCGATTAAAATTAGAAATCGTTAAGAAAGGAATATTTATGAACAAGTACTCTTCTAATACATCTTTTGGTTTATTTATACATAACACGTAGAGAATTAGTTATTACCAGTTATTTGTAATGATCTGCAAACGTTGCTAAAAGTGAAAAAATCGGCACTTTTTTTAATCCACGGCTTCCGAATCGAAATCAGTGCACGATCCACTGAAAATATACTAAACCTTTATTGTGGAGCATAAAATTTCCTACAAAGAAGTCAGTGAGTATCCTGGTATAACTTTAATTGATTATGCGCGTATGAAGCTGGAATATTGTTTTACACGTAAAAAAAACTTTATTAAATTCCACTGAAATGCGTCAAGTAGAAGTGCGCAATCGAAACTTCGGTAATATTTGCCGAAGATCTTCAGTATATATATTTACATAACCCATCATACTCAGATACGTCAGTCAATGTCACCAAAGTAGTCGAGCAAATATTGCCGAAATTACTAATGTAAATTTTACTAGGTGTCCGAGCGTCGAACTTTTTGAGAAAATTTTGCTAGATTTTTCAGAGAAGTTTATTAAAAATTTTTTCCGTGTACAATTTAACTTATGGATATTTTAGAACTTCTGTAAAATATGATGTATAATCCATGGTTGATCGTGGATATTCTGTTTACTTTGGAATTGGGCCCTCCCTGAACTGAAAAATTATTGAATTTTTCCATTAATTGAAAATTCAGAGATTTGTGCTTATGTCAAATACTAGAAAAATTGAACATTCTTTTCCTGGTGTTATGTTGAATGCAGACGGACAACCAATTTTCTACTTACACTAATGATGGGAAATTGAATAGAAAAATTCATTGTTTTAATTATAAAATATTTCATTTATTACAGAGATTTACACACTTGCAATTACATTCTTCAGATAATGTTAATCAATTTTTGCGCCGCTTGCGATGGCGGCTTGTAGAAGGTTTCTCAGCGTCTTCTAACATCATCTTCAGATATATATTATCCAGATATGCTCTCAATTCCTTAGACGCGTCTATAATTAATATGTCATCATCCTCTTCTTCGTCTTCCCGGAGCCTTCTTTGTCTCTCGCAAACTTTTTGGCTGCACGCTGCTATAGTGTTGCTGGACTGGCTAACCATCGTTGTTGGCTCATGCCGAAATTGAGTCTTCTTGTTGCTGTTGTAGGTTTCCTGGGTGTAGCTATCGATTTTGTTATTTTTTCCATGTTTGGTAGAGGATAAAAATGATCGGTATCGAGTTTTCCACTGATGCAGGATGTCTAACCGACTGGTAGGAGGGATGGACTGAAAATGAGACTATTATTCTGTCGCCTAAGGCCTGGAAACTAAAGCTGATGAAATCAGGTAGCCAAGTTGCGGGAGGCATAGAATATTACTCATCATGGAATGTGAAAGGTAGTTAAAACTATTTCATTCTACCTATAAGTATATTAACAACATACGAGGGTAGCTCGGTCTCTTGCCTGGAATAGGGGTTTTCATTATGTATATTACAGACCGGTCTACAAAAAAGGTGGTCTTGGATGTTGTTTGGATGACGTGGGTCATTTCTGGCGTAATTTATGGTACGCAAATTTTCGGAATCAAACGAAATTGTGTGCGTAGTTTCCGAACCCGAAGTCACAATTGGCCCATAACGTCATGATTTTGAGATATTTGAGGCTATGTACTCGAAAAAACATATTATTTTGCTAGGTTTGACGTTACCTACAGGTTGCAACAATGCGTTTTGCCTTGTGTACTTTCTGCATCTTTTAGTACTACTTTTACCCTTAAAAATGAGGTTTAATTCGATCAACTACGATTTTTTCTCACAAAGTTTCGGTCAGTTTAAAATTACGTAATAAATAACATTAATGAAAATATGAACGGAAATAAATTTTCGGCAGTTTTCGGGCTGAACGCCGTACGGGTTCTGCTAAACGTAAAATGGCGATTAAAATTAGAAATCGTTAAGAAAGGAATATTTATGAACAAGTACTCTTCTAATACATCTTTTGGTTTATTTATACATAACACGTAGAGAATTAGTTATTACCAGTTATTTGTAATGATCTGCAAACGTTGCTAAAAGTGAAAAAATCGGCACTTTTTTTAATCCACGGCTTCCGAATCGAAATCAGTGCACGATCCACTGAAAATATACTAAACCTTTATTGTGGAGCATAAAATTTCCTACAAAGAAGTCAGTGAGTATCCTGGTATAACTTTAATTGACTATGCGCGTATGAAGCTGGAATATTGTTTTACACGTAAAAAAAACTTTATTAAATTCCACTGAAATGCGTCAAGTAGAAGTGCGCAATCGAAACTTCGGTAATATTTGCCGAAGATCTTCAGTATATATATATTTACATAACCCATCATACTCAGATACGTCAGTCAATGTCACCAAAGTAGTCGAGCAAATATTGCCGAAATTACTAATGTAAATTTTACTAGGTGTCCGAGCGTCGAACTTTTTCAGAAAATTTTGCTAGATTTTTCAGAGGAGTTTATTAAAAATTTTTTTCCGTGTACAATTTAACTTATGGATATTTTAGAACTTCTGTAAAATATGATGTATAATCCATGGTTGATCGTGGATATTCTGTTTACTTTGGAATTGGGCCATCCCTGAACTGAAAAATTATTGAATTTTTCCATTAATTGAAAATTCAGAGATTTGTGCTTATGTCAAATACTAGAAAAATTGAACATTCTTTTCCTGGTGTTATGTTGAATGCAGACGGACAACCAATTTTCTGCTTACACTAATGATGGGAAATAGAATAGAAAAATTCATTGTTTTAATTATAAAATATTTCATTTATTACAGAGAGTTACACACTTGCAATTACATTTTTCAGATAATGTTAATCAATTTTTGCGCCGCTTGCGATGGCGGCTTGTAGAAGGTTTCTCAGCGTCATCTAACATCATCTTCAGATATATATTATCCAGATATGCTCTCAATTCCTTAGACGCGTCTATAATTAATATGTCATCATCCTCTTCTTCGTCTTCCCGGAGCGTTCTTTGTTTCTCGCAAACTTTTTGGCTGCAAGCTGCTATAGTGTTGCTGGACTGGCTATCCATCGTTGTTGGCTCATGCCGAGATTGAGTCTTCTTGTTTCTGTTGTAGGTTTCCTGGGTGCAGCTATCGATGTTGTTATTTTTTTCCATGTTTGGTAGAGGATAAAAATGATCGGTATCGAGTTTTCCACTGATGCAGGATGTCTAACCGACTGGTAGGAGGGATGGACTGAAAATGAGACTACCATTCTGTCGCCTAACGCCTGGAAACAAAAGCTGATGAAATCAGGTAGCCAAGTTGCGGGAGGCAAAGAATATTACTCATCATGGAATGTGAAAGGTAGTTAAAACTATTTCATTCTACCTATAAGTATATTAACAACATACGAGGGTAGCTCGGTCTCTTGCCTGGAATAGGGGTTTTCATTATGTATATTACAGACCGGTCTACAAAAAAGGTGGTCTTGGATGTTGTTTGGATGACGTGGGTCATTTCTGGCGTAATTCATGGTACGCGAATTTTCGGAATCAAACGAAATTGTGTGTGCAGTTTCCGAACCCGAAGTCACAATTGGCCCATAACGTCATGATTTTGAGATATTTGAGGCTATGTACTCGAAAAAACATATTATTCGGCCAGGTTTGACGTTACCTACAGGTTGCAACAATGCGTTTTGCCTTGTGTACTTTCTGCATCTTTTAGTACTAATTTTACCCTTAAAAATGAGGTTTAATTCGATCAACTACGATTTTTTCTCACAAAGTTTCGGTCAGTTTAAAATTACGTAATAAATAACATTAATGAAAATATGAACGGAAATAAATTTTCGGCAGTTTTCCGGCTGAACGCCGTACGGGTTCTGCTAAACGTAAAATAGCGATTAAAATTAGAAATCGTTAAGAAAGGAATATTTATGAACAAGTACTCTTCTAATACATCTTTTGGTTTATTTATACATAACACGTAGAGAATTAGTTATTACTAGTTATTCGTAATGATCTGCAAACGTTGCTAAAAGTGAAAAAATCGGCACTTTTTTTAATCTACGGCTTCCGAATCGAAATCAGTGCACGATCCACTGAAAATATACTAAACCTTTATTGTGGAGCATAAAATTTCCTACAAAGAAGTCAGTGAGTATCCTGGTATAACGTTAATTGATTATGCGCGTATGAAGCTGGAATATTGTTTTACACGGAAAAAAAAATCTTTATTAAATTCCACTGAAATGCGTCAAGTAGAAGTGCGCAATCGAAACCTCGGCAATATTTGCCGAACATATTCAGTATATATATTTACATAACCCATCATACTCAGATACGTCAGTCAATGTCACCAGTAGTATAGGGGTACCGATAGCCAGACGTAAACACCCCCCACTCCTCCACCTTGAGGTAGGTCTGGCGCCAGACGGCACGCGCGCCTTGGGATAGGTCAGGGGTTAATGACCTCATAAAGAGGTGATAATGGTTATTAATGGGTAATTAATGTCAAAACAAGCAATAAAAACGTCAATAAATAATGTTAATTGGGTAATTAATGTCAGAAAAAAATAATTTATGACCGTAAATATCCCTGTAGCCGCCTTTTGAAGTAGGTCGGTAGTCTGACGTAAACAAAAACGTATGGGGTACCTTTGGCCGCTACGCGTGGCCGGCAGACGAATCTTAAGATAGGTCAGGGGTTAATGACCTCATAAAGAGGTGTTAATGGTTATTAATGGGTAATTAAAGTCAAAACAAATAATAAAAATGTCAATAAATAATGTTAATTGGGTAATTAATGTCAGATAAAAAATAATTTATGATCGTAAATATCCCTGTAGCCGCATTTTTATGTAGGTCAGTGGTTTGACGAAAACAAACACGTACGGGGTACCTTTGGCCGCTACGCGTGGCTGGCAGACGAATCATGAGATAGGTCAGGGGTTAGGGACCTCGTAAAGTGATAGTGGTTATTAATGGATAATTAAAATAAAAACAAACAATATAACCGTCAATAAATATTGTTAATTGTACAATTAATATCAGATAAATAATAATCATGACCGTTGATAGCCCTGTAGCCGCTTTGTGAGGTAACTCAGACGTAAACAAACCTGTACGAGGTCCCTTTGCCCGCAACGTGAGGTAGATTATGGTTCAACGACCTCTCAACGACTATGCGTTAGTTTTTGTGCTTGGTTTGATACGTTGATCTACCCGCACTCCTCCTTATTATTTACTAAAATTTCCCAATACATTGCGCAGATGATCTTTATATACATGTTTCGCATGTGGCAGTCCACTTGTAGGTCGAAAACGAGAGGCTGTAATTTCCTACGGCGTCGAAACATACACACGTGTTTTTTACTCGAGGGGACCCAGTTTTCTAGGAAAAATTTAAGACTAGGGAAAGATAAGACTCTAAAAGTAAGCTAGAAATCGTACTATACAAAATAAAACATATAATAATAATAATAATAATAATAATATACACGTATAAACTAGAATAATTAATGTCGAAAATTTCCGATTTTGGTAAAACAAGGATTCAATTTATTAAAAACACGTTTTATTCAAACATAGCATATTTTAAAGGCACGGTGATCCTACAAAATTTGAATAAACCAGCTGTAATATTTGTAAACATGATGGTTTATATTATCTTGATTCCTGTATTTTTTTAGTTTAATTTATATCACTAAAACTTTGGATTTATAAAATAAACATTCATATTCAAAAAACAATAGAAATGGGCTCATGCAGAGGTTCGATAATTTAATAAATAAAATCTATTTCGCATCTTAATGACTTTATCTTGAATTTCCGAATAAACATTATGATTCTAAACAGAATTGCACTTTCGAACATAGTCATAAATAATAGAAAATAACGCAATCTTCCGAAATGAAGAACTCATAAACATGAAATTATTATTGCGCGACCAAAAACACGAATAACACGCGCGCGAGAGAGATGGAACACACATACATAAAACTTAGCTGGATGTCCTTTAAAAATGTTAAATAATGACGGGATGGCCAATCTTCACTGCGTCAAACAGGAAATGTTCCTTTTTGGTAGAAATTCTTGCCTATGGACACTAAGGCCACGTGGCATCGTCAATGGCCGATCACCAAATTGGACGTTGTAGGTTGTGGAGCAGCAACGCGTACCCCCGTTGACACCACACTAGACACATAAGTTTCTCCAGCAGTATTTGCATTCGCAATTATTAAAACGTGGTCGGTCACGTTCGTCGAAGCACCGGTGCGTCAGATGAAAATATGAAATTTACAACTCACCACGTGACTTTGACTACAAAATGGTGCAGTCAAAGTCCCCGGATGTAAGAGCCTGGTACAAATAATACAGCATCTGCTTTTCTCCGTTGTCCTCTGAAGGTTACTCAAAATTGGACCAAGATAAAATATCGTTCAAATGAAGTTGAGCGGATGAAATTGCCGATTCCGTGATAGCAGCCATGAGGCGTCGATCCAAAACTGTAACTTTACTCGGACGTGTGTACCCTTCGGTGTTTAATAGCGAACTGCCCCCTCCTGTTGCCAATCTCGCCTTGATTGTCGCCGATTAGTTCTCAATTACCACGTTGTCACTTTTCTTTTGGCAAAAGCACTGCCCCTTATAACATTCGCGACACCTATGTTCCATCTCTACTGTTCCATTTCTCTCTCTCTGTCTTTTTATCGACCGATTAATACAAAATATTCCCCTACAGGCGAAGTACAATCTAACAATTATGAATATTCTTAAACGCAATATTACATTACCCCCCCCCCCCTTTTTGAGTGTACCCAACTGTAAGCACTCAAAAGACACTAACTAAACAATCTAACTAAGCAGGTTTAAGTCATAAAATCGATTAACCAGAAATCATGTCGCTGACATATACAGATGTATCTCTAGAGTAATATTTTCGCAAGTTAAATATATTATAATTTCCTTTAATCTCTCCATTTTTCAGGAACGTCAATTCATACGCATTATTGTGAAACACACGGGAGACACGGTATGGTCCTTGAAACAAGTGAAAGAACTTTTTCGTTACGCTATTCAAGGCACTCGATTGATGAAGCGAACGAACCAATACTAAGTCACCCACCTTACATTGTACAGTGGATATATTCCTTTGCTGCTTTTTCCTCTGCTCGTACCTCCTCCCCATCAGCCTCTCCGCAACCACATGAGGTAGCTCCGAATCATGCTCCCCTGAGTTAGGAAATGCCAATAACGATCTAATTCGGTCATGGGGTTTAACACCAAAATGGAGTTCGAGTGGAGTGAAGCCAGTACTATTATGAGTCGTCACGTTTAAAAGATCCTCAATTTTTTTTACATATCTCGCCCACGACGTATGACTATCGGATACGAATATTCTGAAAAATTTCCCTAATTCCCGCATAATGCGTTCGCTCGGGTTGCTCTGTGGATGACGTATTGATGAATACACCACATGTATGTCATAATTACGTAACGCATTTTTCCATCTTGGAGAAACGAACTGCGACCCATGATCCGACAGAACCCTCTGCGGTTTACCCACCTTAGGAAGGTATTCTTTGAACAATCGATTTAAGGTAGCTGCCGTAGTTGCCTTTTTTAAGGGATACAATTTAACATGCTTCGAAAAAACATCTAACACAACAAACAAAAACTGAACTCCAGCTGTTGACACGGGTAAGGGGCCAAAATAATCAACTGCAATAAGCTCATTCGGCGTATGAGCTGCTACCCGCTGATAGGCCCCCTGCATTCGATTATTTAAACCCTTCACGCGCTGACATAAGTCACACTGCAAAACATATTTTTTAACTGTTTTATACATACCCTTCCAATAGTACGAATTGCGCAAATGTTCATACATTTTAAAACCACCAGGATGCCCCAAAGAACAGTGGACAGCATTTAACAAAGGTGAAATCAGTTCCGAAGGAACGACTACTTTCCACTGTCTCTTTAACGGATCCTGCCTAAACAAAACGTTTTCATACAGAATGAAGTGTTTGACTTCTTGCACTTTACATTGTTCCCTCAATTTCCTGATCTCGATAGATTTTTCTTGGAATTCTTGGATTCTCTTGAAACTAGACATGAGACCGCGATCAAATTTAAAAGAATCTACCCATCGCATCCGACCATCTTTCGATCTATCCACTATTGATACATTGTGCGGAAACTTAACTAAGGATAACACATAACGCTTTGTAGATTCTTGATGAAACTTTCGGTCTGGATTCCGACTGAAAAAGTCGGCTACTGTATTCTCTATTCCATCACAATGTTCATACGTGTAAGAATATTGCTAAAGGATAAGGTTCCATCGAATTAGGCGTTGACTGTGAAATGGGGTATTCGAAAGGAATGTTAAAGCCTGATGATCAGTTATGACCTTAAATGTGCGACCCAAAAGATACGATCGAAGTTTTTGCACAGAGTAGACAACGGCTAATAACTCCTTTTCTGTGGTTGTATAATTAGCTTCCGACGACGTAAGACAACGACTAACCAAAGAGACGATACCGTGAGAACCCTCTTTATCGACCTGATATAACACACCACAAATTCCAACATCCGAAGCATCAGTCTGCAAAACAAACGGCAGTTCAGGGTCAACATGCCGTAACATGACAGCATTCGCGAGGTTATGCTTAAGTTCCTCAAACGCCTGGGAATGATCTTTCGTCCACCCCCATGCTCGCGTAGACTTAAGCAAACTTCGAAATGGCTCGATGAATTTGGCATGCTTGACACTGAACTGTCGGTAATAGGTACAAATCCCTAAAAACCTCTGCAACTGCTTGAGATCCTTTGGTTCTTCAAATTCGCGTATTACATCAAGACGATCAGGGTCGGGTCTCACTCCTTCAATCGATAACTCGAAACCCAAAAACTTTACTCGACTGGTTATAAAAACACACTTGTTTAATCGGCGAGTAAAATTGTCAGCCTGCAAAATAGCAAAAATGGAGTCCAATTGCTCGAGATGCGATTCAAAATCGACAGATCCTATCACAAAATTATCTATATACCTGGACAAACAATGATCAAACTTATGACCTAATGAATTGGAAAGAGCAAGAATGAATCCTGCACCAGCGGTTTTGAGTCCGAATGGTATACGTCGGAATTCGTATAATTCCGTACCTACTCTAAAGGCTGTATATCGTCTCGAATCCGGGTGCAGATCCACCTGCCAATACCCGTTTGCCAGATCCGTCGTTGTCAAATACCTAATACCATGAAAATTCTGAATTATTTCGTTAATCAGTGGTGAAGTTTCTTGATGAGACTCAATCTGTTCATTCAAGAATCTAGCATCCAAACAAATGCGAAGACTACCATCTTTCTTTTGTACTATTCTTAACGGGTTACAAAAGCTGCTTTCCGATCGTTCTATAACACCCGCTTCGAGCATACTCTGAATCTCCATTTTCACTTTTTCTCGTAGGGCCAAGGGAATAGGATAGGATCGACATACCACTGCGTCTTTATTTTTTAGCCGAATCTTATGCTTGTAATTGCCTGCTGGCATTGCTTTGGCCGAAAACAACTTCTCGTATTTTGATAAACATTCAACGAATTTTCTTCTCTGTTCATGATTTATTCCCTCTAGAATATATGAAAGTTCAATTACATCCGACATAAAACATCGATCATCATTTTCTACATATAAATGTCCAATATTAATTTGATCATATTCCTCATCATCAACATCATTAGCATTAATTAAGTTTTCATCATTCATTGACACTCCAATCCGACCATCTGCCACAGATGCTTCCATTTCTGTTTCATTAATCTCATTAACACGCGTATCATCGTAGTGATCAGGATATATCATTTCACCTGTCTGTTCATTTAATATAAAATTATTATCACAAGTTTCATTAATTCGACCAGGGTTTATCATTTCATCTGTCTTTTCACTTAGCGCCAAATTATTATCAAGAACGTTATCATTATTCATTACATTTTCAATGAAAGCCTCTGTCGCATGATCGATCACCACCACATCAGCGAAAATATGTTCATTTTGAATACTATCAGGAATGTGTTCATTAATAGTGACATGCGTCACATTTTTATTAACTGTCTCATCAACCACTTCAACATTAATTTCCCCCCTAGCTATCAACTTCCCTTTTCCAGTATTATCGTTGTCATCAGAGCACTTAATAATCTGAACAAATGTAATTTCGTCATCTTTTGTTGATATAACTCTTTCCGATCTAAGAGTACCATATTGCATTAAATTCTGACAAATAACACGATCATGTAACATAAAATTTCGACTGTTATAATCTAAAACAACTTTATGCTTCAACAGCCAGTCATGACCCAAGATCATAGGTGAAGTCAAATGCGGTATGACAAGAAACGTAGTAGAAACAATTTTTCCATCAATAAATAAATCGAACATAACCTGTTGGCGAACTGTGGTAGGTTTTTTACCAATAGCTGTAAGAATAACAATACTGACAACAGGCAGAACGTCTACTTTAACTAATTTACGAAAATAATCGAAAGTTTCTTGAGATAAGCAGGTTATTTGACTTCCCGTGTCAATTAAAGCAGCGATAGGAACATCTGCAATACACACCGTTAATTTAGGACAACTTGCAATCTTTTCACTCTCTATATTATCGGATGAAGGACTGTTTTCAAAATCAGATTGCAGATCCTCTATAAAATCGTAACCCTTGCACTTCGCCGGACCTCTTTTCAAAGTACAAGTACCTAGTTTAACTGATTGGACCCATCCGATTGCGGAGATCCTGCATTGCGAGAAGCACGAAAGGGTGGAGGGACTCGCATATCAGGCAAACAAACCGCATCAGAATGCCCTGTATTCGTTATGTCAAGACTATTCACATTATTTACACGCGACGCAAAATTATTCCTTGGGTCAACATTATTTGATACCACTCGATGCGAGAATGCTTGTTGCATACCATTAGGAACATCCCGCAACACCTGCATACAATTTCTCGGAACATACTCCCTAAATCGTTTTCTAGTCATTCCCCGAACATGCGAATGCTGAGGACGATTTCCATTAAGTGATTCGCGAGCAGGGTTAGTCATTTGAGAATTTTCACCATTTCGTTTTCGATCATTTTCTCTTTCCTGATTAAAAAAATCGAACTTGCTTAATGCCTGTGCAATTGCATCCTCATTATCATAATCAATTAAAACGAGTTTCTCTTTTATATAAATCGGCAACTGCTGTATGATGTGAGCATGCAACACTGTTCGTTTTAATGGTGGATCAAAATATCTGGCCCTTTTTAACTGATCATAAAAAAAATTTTGCAATGATACATCCCGATTATAACTATATTTTCGCGAAAGCCAGCTCAATTGGTTATTAGCTTTAATCAGCTCGGAATCAAAATATTCCAAAAACATTTGTTTAAATTGATTAAACGTATTAAAAATTCTCGATTCAAACCACTGCTTTGCGCGTCCGCCCATTTGCGCACCAACTAGGAAAATGTTTGTTTGCTCATCTATTCGCTTCACCAAACAGTATCTCTCAAATTTTTCAAGAAAGTCAACTGGATTCTCATTGACCTGTCCGCTAAATTTCGGCAATGGAATATCCACATGAATCGCCCGCATATTTTCAAGCACCATATTAACCGTCTCAAAATTATTACTTAAATTCTGCTCACGAAAATGTTCAATATTAGGTAATTCTCGGTTTAATCTACGCCCTCCATTTTGACATTGAACATTTTCATAATTGTTTTCATTTGTAACATTAACCACATTTTGATTTATCTTCATTTGATCTATTTCGCGGCGCAACCGTTCATTTTCTACTCGCATTCGCTCAGTCATATTATCAGAATTATTTCTGTTATTCGCTTCGACATATTTTTCAAATCGCAATTTTTGCGCCTCATGATCTTCACGAAATTTCTTTAACTGTTCGACAATAATTTCGAGTAAATTAGATTCATTTGTTGTTTCTATTTGACTAATTTCAACATTTCGCGGAATTTCGAACATTGTTGATTGTTGATTATCAACTTCATTAATTACTTGATTTGTTTGTGTTTCTAATACATTGTCGGTTAGAATATCAGTATAGACTAAATTACGCGTTATGTTTTCTCTATCGTGCAACTGAATGTCAACAATGTTATTGTCTGTTGTATTTTTCTTGGAACGCGTATTTTTCGAAGGCGGTGTATGATTTACTAAATTCATTTTACCTAGATGTAAATAAACTGTAATTCAAATATTCAAATATTCAACATAAATTCTTTTGTTTTCATTTCTTAAATCATCGATTTATTGCATGCCCTTCACGTTGGACGCCAATTGTAATATTTGTAAACATGATGGTTTATATTATCTTGATTCCTGTATTTTTTTAGTTTAATTTATATCACTAAAACTTTGGATTTATAAAATAAACATTCATATTCAAAAAACAATAGAAATGGGCTCATGCAGAGGTTCGATAATTTAATAAATAAAATCTATTTCGCATCTTAATGACTTTATCTTGAATTTCCGAATAAACATTATGATTCTAAACAGAATTGCACTTTCGAACATAGTCATAAATAATAGAAAATAACGCAATCTTCCGAAATGAAGAACTCATAAACATGAAATTATTATTGCGCGACCAAAAACACGAATAACACGCGCGCGAGAGAGATGGAACACACATACATAAAACTTAGCTGGATGTCCTTTAAAAATGTTAAATAATGACGGGATGGCCAATCTTCACTGCGTCAAACAGGAAATGTTCCTTTTTGGTAGAAATTCTTGCCTATGGACACTAAGGCCACGTGGCATCGTCAATGGCCGATCACCAAATAGGACGTTGTAGGTTGTGGAGCAGCAACGCGTACCCCCGTTGACACCACACTAGACACATAAGTTTCTCCAGCAGTATTTGCATTCGCAATTATTAAAACGTGGTCGTTCACGTTCGTCGAAGCACCGGTGCGTCAGATGAAAATATGAAATTTACAACTCACCACGTGACTTTGACTACAAAATGGTGCAGTCAAAGTCCCCGGATGTAAGAGCCTGGTACAAATAATACAGCATCTGCTTTTCTCCGTTGTCCTCTGAAGGTTACTCAAAATGGACCAAGATAAAATATCGTTCAAATGAAGTTGAGCGGATGAAATTGCCGATTCCGTGATAGCAGCCATGAGGCGTCGATCCAAAACTGTAACTTTACTCGGACGTGTGTACCCTTCGGTGTTTAATAGCGAACTGCCCCCTCCTGTTGCCAATCTCGCCTTGATTGTCGCCGATTAGTTCTCAATTACCACGTTGTCACTTTTCTTTTGGCAAAAGCACTGCCCCTTATAACATTCGCGATACCTATGTTCCATCTCTACTGTTCCATTTCTCTCTCTCTGTCTTTTTATCGACCGGTTAATACAAAATATTCCCCTACAGGCGAAGTACAATCTAACAATTATGAATATTCTTAAACGCAATATTTCACAGCCTTGCACCTACGAAAACTAACGACGCAAAGTAACTTCTGCGTATAAAAACAATACCCTGTTCAACAAAAAATCGATACAAATACATTTTTTAGGGATAAGTCAATTTTTTCTAAGGATGCTGAGATAATGCTGGAAAAGTGAGAATATAAATCAGTTAGATTGATAACTTAAATTTGGAATGAACTAATTCGTTTTTTTAGTTTATTTCAGTTTTTTTCGCCTTTGGTAAAGTGAATTTAATTGTTTTCATTGTCTAAAAGTTAGCCCAGTGCAGTTACTCCAATATCAAACAGAAAGTTGAAAAAATTAATAACAGTAAATCAAGAAACGTATCCAAATGTCTGTCCAAATTTGCCCTACTAATAAAAAATGTTAAATGGAGAATTTTTAGACATTAAGAAGATATACAACTTTTGCCTACGTCAGTGATTTCATTAAAAAATTACAGCTTATTCGGAACATAAAATGTTAAGTCTCACGTAAAGTTAATGAAACAAATCTTTTTTTTTTGTTAAAAAAATAAAAATTAAAAACGCAGTTTTTTCGATGTTTTCAAAAACTTTAAGGTTTTAGGAGAAACATGATGTATATAGAGGTTGTACATATTTGTAATTTCTAAAATATTCCTATACCACAATATACAAATACTCCAACCACATATTGTCTATAATACGAATGTTGATAAAAACGAAAAAAATAGAAAGAAACGGGCTTATCTAAAACAGTGTATCTTTTTCGATTTTTTTTTTAACGGGGTTTGTTTTTATACATTCGTAGAAGTTACCTCACGACGTTAGTTTCGGGGTGTAGGGCGGCTTTATTCAAATTTTATTATTCAACACCGTGAAACATACAAAAAATGTATCATTTTTAGTAGTATTTCTAGAATTTTAATTTTTACTAAAAAATTGATCATGCCACTTGCTCACAACATAATCGTTGTTTTTCTAATATTATTCCAGAAATTCTGGTAAATATCATATAAACTGTAATCTTTAGACATAGTATGTAAAAACATAAGGTAATATTGAACGCACACAAAAAAAGTAACGCTCTGAAGGCATTTATCGACCCATCGGATTGTCTTACAATTGCTTCGGAGGCAGCGAATGTGATGCGTGATTCACGGAGGCGATCCACAGATGTCAAATAAGATTCCATTAGAAAATTCGTCAACATAGAATGCTACCCAGTGCGTGCGAGAACCTGGTTTTATCGGCCGTGTGAGCGATTAGTACCGCAGGCTTCGTCTACACCAGAGAAATCGGATCTACCCGATACACGCCTGTCGGGATTTAACCATTTGAAACATACATTTTTCTTAACACGGAAAATGGCTGAAAATCTTTAGTCGGTGGTTTTCGGGGTCACTGATTACGAATCTGACGTCCGATTTTCAAAATTCAATATGGGGGAACCATGATGGCGAACCAATAATAACATTATTTTTTTCAACACACAATGTAGAACTAAACGACAAATACCTGTGAGTTTTATACCCTCGAATTGTACAATTTTAACATTCCAGTATCGCAATCCGCGACATTCCGATCCGCCATTTTGTATCCACCGTATTGAATTTCGAAAATACTAGTTCAGATCAGCGGCCCCCGAAACGGCTAAAGTACCCAATTTGGTCATGTTTGAGTGGTGTTTTTCGTCTCAACACACGTTTTTGTGAAAAAATCCACCAAATTTACAATTTGTTTATTATTTCAAACAATATGACATAATAATTAATGATAAATATTGATTTATTTATGTTTCTAGCATGTCCTCAAACTTAAGAAGCAAAAAATTGCAAAAAATTAATTTATTATTACCTGAAATATGTAAAAACTGCATTACAAAAACGACGGATCGACACTGTGCTTGTAAGGGTTAAGGATCGTAGTACATAGGCTCGAGATCGTTTTCCGTTACAGCTGTCCTGTTTTCGTTGTTGCGTTTTTGCTTTTTCTCTCTCACTGCCACTGTCCCCTACAATGACGATACTTTTTGACAAGTTTCTTCATAAACTTGTAGCTTTTAAAATATCTCTGAATTTTTACCAAATCGAGGAGTACCGGCGAGCTTCCACAAAGATTTGTTGACGATGGAATGTGATGGGATACTTTCCGCACGAAGACTACGGATAAATTCTTCGCGTCCAATTGGTTAACAACATCGACAATGTCAGGCCCGATAAGCTCATCACCGTGTATATGGTTACACCTTCATTTTTCCATGTTCCGTGCGCTGTAGATGTAGTTCAGTAATTTCAAATTTTTTAGAATTTCGGAGATAACAATCGGATTTGTCAGTGAAATTGTGTCCTTCTCCTTGAATGTTACTTCATTTCAAGCTCCGTCCCGGATGTTTGCACCGTTCTCTTATCATCACTCGCCCTGTGTACTATACTTTCGGAAGCTAGTATCATTTTCTTTGCTTACACTATAAGACCAATGTTTTTTAATCGCGGCTGTTGCCGATTAATTGCGAGAAAATGGCGTTGATAACCGGTGTCAGAAGAATTGGTATTCACCACCACCACCACCGCCGCCGCCGATCTGTCTTATCCTCTTTTTATAGTTTCTTTTCGTGGAAAAGACGAGTGTTCGTAACATTTTTTGCTTTCGAAGTAAACACCTCCATCGGTATTTTAAAGAAATGACAACCCACGCAATATATTGAGCGCAAACATGCAGATATATTTGACGAGTTTTCTGTCCTCGGTTGTCAGCACAGCTGTATCGGGATTTAGTGGATACTAAAAATTATAAATATCTGTGCGTTTTTTTTAAAACTTGTTGGCTTTCATCTACGTACACCCGCGTATGCAACGTGAGGTTGTTAGTTCGGAAATATACATGCACGAAATCTGAAATCATCCGATATGGTTTGCTGAAGATCTAAGAGAAGATAACCGCGTCTGTGACATATTGCATCTCTATAAGCTTCTTGGAGAAACTTTGAATTTTCCGAACATACTTGACGTGCGAGATGTTGAATTTGAACCCTACCTCGACGATTTTTAAACAAAAGCAGCTTATCGGTATTAAGTGAAATGTCGTGCCGTTCACGACCCTTACGAAAAATATTTTGCGTAATGAAAATTACACTCATATTTTTACGGGGACTGTCTTTAGTAAAGAGGTCCATACTGGCATTATTCGATGATTCGCTCAAAAGGTCGTCCATTATAATTAATTTTTGCTATTGTTGTCCTTTTGAATAATCATCGGGGATCGGTAGACCTTCTAGAAATTCGAATCCACGTTGCGTTGCAGGTGATTTGTCACCTGAAAACATTTTTTACGACACTCATTTTACCATTAGGCTTAATAAAAAATCATCCGATCGAAGGAAACATCTGCTAATAATGACAAATTTATTAACAATTTTGTCACATACCATACACGTCCACGGATGTTTCCATCTCGTGTCCACCGACAGTTTTTAACCTTGAAGACTTTTTTTCAGAGCCACCTTACACTATACTCAATCTTAAACTGAATGTTAAAATAAAATAAAATAATAACAATAATAACAACTAATTGTATGCTGATAAATATACATCGCGCGAACACAGTCTTACAACCGGGGCGTCGCGGGCACGGGGCGCGCGGCTCTCGCAAGCTTATTTATCGAGAGTAGCTCCTAAACCACCGGGGGGCTTTCGCAAGCTTGACAATCGCGAATTTCGAAGAGGGGGACTGCGCTCAACAAGCTTATCAGGGTCCTCCTCATCGATAGCACCGCTTACAAGGCAACAAATCCGTGTTATACATGACATTTGTCGAATATTGAAGAAATTTTGAAGAAAGATGCGTACATTCGTACATACACATACATATATGTGTTCTCCACTACGGAGAATAATACATGCAAAAGATATATTATACAAAAAACATGCAACTGGTAGAAGGGCGTAAGCAAAGATGACCATCACGATCAAATACCATCGAAGACAGGGATCATCTTATAAAATAGGTCCTTCCAATAAATTTTGCTGCAAGATTTTAGGAGTAATTTAATTCATGTTCAAACATGAACAAGGAATATTTTAGAAATTACAAATATGTACAACCTCTATATACATCATGTTTCTCCTAAAACCTTAAAGTTTTTGAAAACATCGAAAAAACTGCGTTTTTAATTTTTATTTTTTTAACAAAAAAAAAAGATTTGTTTCATTAACTTTACGTGAGACTTAACATTTTATGTTCCGAATAAGCTGTAATTTTTTAATGAAATCACTGACGTAGGCAAAAGTTGTATATCTTCTTAATATCTAAAAATTCTCCATTTAACATTTTTTATTAGGAGGGCAAATTTGGACAGACATTTGGATACGTTTCTTGATTTACTGTTATTAATTTTTTCAACTTTCTGTTTGATATTGGAGTAACTGCACTGGGCTAACTTTCAGACAATGAAAACAATTAAATTCACTTTACCAAAGGCGAAAAAACTGAAATAAACTAAAAAAAACGAATTAGTTCATTTCAAATTTAAGTTATCAATCTAACTGATTTATATTCTCACTTTTCCAGCATTATCTCAGCATCCTTAGAAAAAATTGACTTATCCCTAAAAAATATATTTGTATCGATTTTTTGTTGAACAGGGTATTGTTTTTATACGCAGAAGTTACTTTGCGTCGTTAGTTTTCGTAGGTGCAAGGCTGGTTTATTCAAATTTTGTAGGATCACCGTGCCTTTAAAATATGCTATGTTTGAATAAAACGTGTTTTTAATAAATTGAATCTTTCCTTGTTTTACCAAAATCGGAAATTTTCGACATTAATTATTCTAGTTTATACGTGTATATTATTATTATTATTATTATTATATGTTTTATTTTGTATAGTACGATTTCTAGCTTACTTTTAGAGTCTTATCTTTCCCTAGTCTTCAAGATTTTCCTAGAAAACTGGGTCCCCTCGAGTAAAAAACACGTGTGTATGTTTCGACGCCGTAGGAAATTACAGCCTCTCGTTTTCGACCTACAAGTGGACTGCCACATGCGAAACATGTATATAAAGATCATCTGCGCAATGTATTGGGAAATTTTAGTAAATAATAAGGAGGAGTGCGGGTAGATCAACGTATCAAACCAAGCACAAAAACTAACGCATAGTCGTTGAGAGGTCGTTGAACCATAATCTACCTCACGTTGCGGGCAAAGGGACCCCGTACAGGTTTGTTTACGTCTGAGTTACCTCACAAAGGGGCTACAGGGCTATCTACGGTCATGATTATTATTTATCTGATATTAATTGTACAATTAACAATATTTATTGACGGTTATATTGTTTGTTTTTATTTTAATTATCCATCAATAACCACTATCACTTTACGAGGTCCCTAACCCCTGACCTATCTTAAGATTCGTCTGCCGGCCACGCGTAGCGGCCAAAGGTACCCCATACGTTTTTGTTTACGTCAGACTACCGACCTACTTCAAAAGGCGGCTACAGGGATATTTACGGTCATAAATTATTTTTTTCTGACATTAATTACCCAATTAACATTATATATTGACGTTTTTATTGCTTGTTTTGACATTAATTACCCATTAATAACCATTATCACCTCTTTATGAGGTCATTAACCCCTGACCTATCCCAAGGCGCGCGTGCCGTCTGGCGCCAGACCTACCTCAAGGTGGAGGAGTGGGGGGTGTTTACGTCTGGCTATCGGTACCCCTATTCTACTGTCACTTTAGTAGTCGAGCAAATATTGCCGAAATTACTAATGTAAATTTTACTAGGTTGCCGAGCGTCGAACTTTATAAGAAAATTTTGCTACATTTTTCAGAGGAGTTTATTAAAAAATTTTTTCCGTGTACAATTTAACTTATGGATATTTTAGAACTTCTGTAAAATATGATGTATAATCCACGGTTGATCGTGGATATTCTGTTTACTTTGGAATTGGGCCCTCCCTGAACTGAAAAATTATTGAATTTTTCCATTAATTGAAAATTCAGTGATTTGTGCTTATGTCAAATACTAGAAAAATTGAACATTCTTTTCCTGGTGTTATGTTGAATGCAGACGGACAACCAATTTTCTACTTTCGCTAATGATGGGAAATTGAATAAAAAAATTCATTGTTTTAATTATAAAATATTTCATTTATTACAGAGATTTACAGACTTGCATTGACATTTTTCAGATAATGTTAATCAATTTTTGCGCCGCTTGCGATGGCGGCGTGTAGAAGGTTTCTCAGCGTCTTCTAACATCATCTTCAGATATATATTATCCAGATATGCTCTCAATTCCTTAGACGCGTCTATAATTAATATGTCATCATCCTCTTCTTCGTCTTCCCGGAGCCTTCTTTGTCTCTCGCAAACTTTTTGGCTGCAAGCTGCTATGATGTTGCTGGACTGGCTATCCATCGTTGTTGGCTCATACCGAGATTGCGACTTCTTGTTGCTGTTGGAGGTTTCCTGGGTGCAGCTATCAATGTTATTTTGATATTATTTTGATATAATGATGAATAAACCAACCCCATTCGATAGGTTCCGGTATATGTCCCAGCCACTTTTGAACCTGGTAGTAGGTTCGCAAAGTATGCAATCCCGCTGCGTCTCGCGTTGGTGGAAGACTCGACAAGTTAAATTTCATTTTCGTGTCGGATTGTGAGAAGCGTTTAAATCGCAGAGAATCTAGCGACACGTCTTGTTCGTTCCCACCGTAAATAGCTATTAAAATTCGTTCTGCTGCTGCCCCGATCACAGTCGAGTCGACCGCCTTACTTTTAAACATCTCTGCTGACGGTACAAACTTTGGATTCGTTGCAACCAGTTTCATGAATTTCTTTTTCCCGACATTGTAAAAAGCGGACGTGGTGTCACACCCACTGAAAGCGTGTAGGAATAAAATATTTCGCGACAGTGCATCGTTTTTCAGGCTTTCAGGAGAGTAGATAACAGTGGGTATTTTCCCTTTCGCCGGCTTCTTGAACAAAATATTCTTTTTGCCCTGTGCCAGAGCGGTTAGAAGGACGAGCAAGTCGACATCTTCGCCGATAATTTCAAAGTAATCGTAACTCATAGAATGGTCGATGGCCGTTTGTACGATTTCTCTATCGGCGTCCTCGTGTGCGTGTTCAACTGAGATGTTAGCACTCGTTAAGTACGTAGTGAGCATTTCTATTAAACGTTTTTTGTTTCCGTCGTTGGCCAAGAATTTTTCCTGGCTAGTCTGCATGATTGTGTCTGCCGTGAATATGATTTCCATCGTTTGGTGAATCCTAGAACGCCGTAGTCTTTCTGAAGTACCAGCGTCCTTGGGATCTGGGTAACCGTCAAAAACAACGATAACATCATTTTTGAAGTTACTTTGCAAATAGTTCACATACATTGTGCATATGACGTGGAAAGTTGCTACACGACCCCACACAACTTTATGTAAGAAATACCCTCCGTCTATGACGTGCAGAGTTTTCTCAGTAGGTTCCACGGCCATTTTCAACGATTCAAATTCAGTAAACAACACTGACTTAGCGCATTTCCGCATGCCTTCTTCAGTAAAAATAGATAACGGGAAAGGAGCCAATTCATAAGACAAGAACTTCCTCATGTCAGCGTCTGAATGTTTTATTACACATATCCGTTGAAAAATTAATAAGGGATCTACTGCGATTATTTTCGAGTTGATCTTCAAGGTCGAGTTCATTAAAGCCAATGGCTTAACTTTGTCGCTTCGTTTCGACTTAATCGCATCGAAAGTTTTATCAACATTGGAATTCATCATCTCACGGCCAATTTCCTCAGCTTGATGGCAGTTAAAGTCGCTTGTACCGACAATACCTGTGCCAATAGACATCAGTTCATTACTAACAGGAAATGGGTCATGATCCGCTAGCCACATATCTATTTTTTCAACGTCGGTGTTGTCGCGTTTTATCCTTGTCGGGCGAATGTCGACATGTTGTTCCGTACTAGCGCAATATACTCCTGAAAAATGCTCAATCTCTTGACAAATGTTTTGCAGATGCGACATTCCTAAAGTCCACGATGCGAGGGTACTTGATGTGATTCCACGTCGAGTCAGATTTGTCGAGAAAGACCTCATTAACACTTGTTCAATTGTCTGATCGGACATGATTCCACTCCAAAATTTATCACTCCTCCGTAGTGTAAAACAGCCCTGCGTAAATTTCTCATACTCTTCGGGAGGCATTCTTTGATCCAATGATGACATGTCTTGGAGATAGAGTTGGGCAGATTTGGCATACAGAAAGTGTCCACTGGCGTGGATCAATGTTTTTCAACAGCGTCACCATTTTAAAATACTGGACACACAATTTAGCAGTAAGCCCCCTGTTTTCCAACAAAGTCAGTGCATCTCGAAATTTTGCCGCGACTTCTTGTGCTACACTGCTTTCCGCAGCGATAACTACAGAGGGACGATTGACGACATCTAAATAAGAGTCCAATTCATTGCGTTCGTTTTCTGTTAAATCCACGTTTTCCATGATTATCTTTGACAATGCAAGGTGCGTTAATACATGTGCACGAACAGCCCGGCTGTATGCATGCCCCGAAAGGATTTTAGTAATGCAATTTTCTGCATACATTTTATAGAAAAGTTGCTCTATCCCACTGCCCATCATTATACTACCGATGGCTCCCATGAACGACATGAGGAGATAAAATCCACCGTGCCTAATCACGACGTTCTGGAATCCAAATGATGGATCGGCGGCTGCGACAATGTCTCTCGCTTTCCAGTACAGTGGTTGATCGAAGGTAACTATACACGTACGTTGATGGCTTTCTGCACACTTTGCCACTGCTTGACAAAGCGCTGTCAGGATTGTGTCGTAGTCTGATGGGAGAGCGTTGATAAACGGAAGACACAGAATTTTCGACACTTCGAAAGGTAAATTGCACGTTATTGTCTCCATGAATCCGTTCCATCCTGGAATTTTATCGCAGCACGACCATTTTCCGTAAAGCCACATCAAGTCCGGTATGGTCGGCAAAATGTCGTGGGAAATCGGACGTAGTTTTTTTATATCAGATACCTTAATAGTCCGTAAACCAGCCAAAGTGTGGGTTGTGTATGACAGAAGTTGAATCGTGCCCATTAATGCTACTTTTTGCGACGATCGTCGTTCCGTAACGCGTTTCACTGCATCCTCGGGAGCGACACCAGTCCTCGGCGTGACACATTGGATGCCACACATGGCATGGAAAGTACCGTGACCGTCGATTGTTTTTATATTAAAATCCGCATTGTCATAAACAAATTGCGAAAACGATCCGGCAAGAATGTTACTGGTACCCCTGTGTATGCACGCATTTTTATACGTCATGACATCTGCATATGACGCCGAAAATCCCAAATTCGAAAGTACATCAATCAACGTTTTAGATCCGAATTTTCTATATAAGAAAGCACCGATGCCGATTTTTACAGAAGAGTTGAAAGAACGTGGGCGTACAGCAAAAATTATTGCGTGTGCTATTGATGTACATTTAGTCTTTAAAAATTGTGATGCACGTTCGGTGTTTGACTTTTTATTTTTATTTATGACTTCGTTCAGAAAAACTGTCAAAGATGTAGGTATTTCGGATTCGGCACTTGCAAGGAAACTGTCGGAAGGTGGATAATTTTGTAAATCGTAAACAACCGATTTAATGTCTTCGCGAATGATTGCGGCAGCTTCGCGCACGACACGCAATCGTTCGTCTGCTTCATTTTTATTGCTGTCACGATACCAGGCATCCGAAATCAATTTATGATCGGTGTTCTTAAAACATACTACCATACCGCGTTCTGACGTCACAATGATAATGTCATCGCCATACTTTTCAAGCAAATGTTTTCGTACGGTTTTCTTATGTGGACAAAGGCCACCTTTTGCTTGGGCCATTAAATCGTCCAAAGAAAATTGGCATTCATTGCTGCTTTCTTCCATATCTGTATAGATATCATCCATGGCGGCATCAATTTCATCTCCACCAGGTCGACCCTTCTTTGCTCCAGTACCTTTGCGATATACGTAACGCATCGCGCAGGCTGCATGATACCGAGCACCTGCAGCAACTAGATCAGGGACAGACTCCATACGTTGACATACTGCACGAGAAAATTCATCTCCGTGTTCGTTAAGGATCTTTTTAATATTTTCAACGGCGTTGCTTCGCGTTATTGTCACAATCTTTGTGCGATCCTCTCGTGACATTTTGTCAAAGTCTGCTCGAATTGTCTCATTGCAACAAAGGCACTGCTGTGAAAACTTGGAAGAATTATCCGTCTGTGACCCTTGCACGTCCTCTGCTTGTTCTGCATGGAAGAAATTAAATGCTTATAATTACGAAACAAATATGTTGAAGTAAAATACTATTAGGTTAACAACTGCAATATAACGGACACCTTTGTACATTGATACGTTTGCAACAGTTAAGTGGTTTCATGACCCTCGTTTAATAGTTGATTTATTATAAGTATCTAGTTATTAAAAAATTAATATTACAAGGATTACAGGATAAACGGTTTAGTTCAATGCAAATGGATTATACGATTTAATATGGTTTAATTCAACTTTACGCGCACTTTAACTTAGTCTGAAAATGATACAAATGGTCATGTTTCTAAAGCTTGAACGCTAAAATTGTTATGAGCAAATGGTAATAACTTAACGAGTACATGAAACAAAAGAAGTAATACGTAAATATAATAATGTAACATATTCAGATATTCTCTGAAACAAAAAATAAAATATTACAATAAGCTTTGTTCTGTATTTCTGTAAAATCACTGAAAAAACGATATACTTATTTTCAGAATAAATGCGCGAAGAATGCAATCTTACATAAAGTGTACTTTCTACTTACTATGATAATGTATTATTAGTCTTTTATAAGATATTTCTACAAACATGTATACAAAATAAGTAATGAAATGAATAATAAAATTAAACATACCGTTACTTCCACATGGGTCCTCTCTGCTTTCGTCGAAAGTGCTTTTTCTAATAAAGACGTTTTTTATTTGGGAATCTGTATATCGCCTATAACAAGGATTGTGCACAGAAATCGATTGAACATTTTTCAAAAGATGCCGATGTTCTTCCACTTGTCTTTCTTCACTACATTTCAGAAGCCTTTCAATACCTTTCGCTTTAACTTCACGCACATCGTTGAGTAATGGCTGTTTATATATAAAACAGTAACCCATCTTAATAATTTATAAAAACTTCGCTGTACATGCATTCGAACGCTCGGAACGCCGCGAAATAACTGACTGAAAACGTCGCCCGAGCACATGTTTCGAGGTGCCTGCCTCTGCAGGTCTGAACCGGTAATCCCTCCGCACAATGGGTCTTCTGTATACCTACCCTAAATATGTCATGCCCACTCTAGAAAAAAGACAGAAGCGAAAACGAACTCGGCCCGGCGCGTGCCTCCGTCCTGGCGGCCTATTGTCGACGAATCGGATCGAGTCATAGCTCATTTTGTTCGTTTTTTCAAGCTCTATAACTTTTATTTAAACGAAAATAGTGATTTATCTTCACCAAAACGAGATAAATGCAAAAAAACATGAAAATTAATGTCCCCCCCCCCCCAACTTCCACCGCAAAAAACACGTGAACCATTGACTCTACGAGGAAATGTTGAAAAACAAAATTGTAGGGCGCAAAAAATGCTACAAAATGAGAGGTCGAACGTTAATTTCCGATAGCGAATGGCCGATATATGGTGAAAAAACGAAATTTTAAAAAAAGGGGACCCCCGTACAAATTCCCGCGCCCCTGGGAATACGCAAACTTCTAAATCAGCTTTTCAAAACGTCCCAAATAAAACCCAAAAGGTTTCATTAAATTGCGTTCACTTTCCCGCTCAAGCCCTTTTTTTGTCTAATTTGACTGGCCTATTAGAAGAGTACGCATTAGAAGTTTTTTTGAAGGGTTTACCAGATGAGATAGCCGGCGTTGTTGAAGCTCAAAATCCAAAAAAATTAGATGATGCATTGGAAATAGCAGTTAAAAGAGAACGTAGGTGTAGTTTTGGTAAAGTAGATTTAAAGAATATTCAGGGTGGTAGTTTAGCACATAGTTCCCATGATATGCTAGAAGATTTTCGTATTCATAATTATCCCATTAATCAAGTTGGAAACCATCCTTTTAAAGTAAACCCAGGAACCTTAAACCCTGATATTAATAAATATAATCAAAGACAGGATTTTGACAGATCTTTGGGATATCAGTATTTACCACCTCCAATGCCCGTGCCTCCATGTCCATACCCGTATCCTTATCCATACTTCTATCCGCCGTATGGATATCCTTCTTATATGAATTCTCAAATGCAAAATATACCACCACATCCGTATCCACTAAACCCTTGTAACGTGCAACCATACAATTATCCATTGCAACAACCATACACTTATCAACCTCCTTATCAACGACGGGGCTTTTATCAAAATCCGCAAGAAAATAAATATCGATCCTCTTTACCGACCACATCAAATCAAAAAGACAATTCTCCAGTAAAAATTAGAGAAATACCAGATTCTTTAAACTCTCCCGGGATTCGTCGTGGAGACGCAACGGCGAATCAAGTGGAGAACGAGCGTCAAGAGAAAGTAAAATTTCTGGTATCCGACAAATTATTTCTTTTTTTTTATATTAGTCAAAGAAGAACTTATAACAATAATTATGTCGTAATCATAAGTATGTCGTAAAGTGACATAATTGAGCATTGCCGGGATTTGTAGCATAACGGCTCAGAACTTTTGATTTTACGGTTCGGAATATAAGAAATGACTTGTCTATTAATAGGTTCTGTGCCCCTCTAGCGGTGATACAAGGAACAAATGTCTATTATAGAAAATGTACGCTTCGTCCCAGTTTTTTCACGTGAACTTATCAGTAAGACCGTGAAAAAACCTGTCTTATACGTATATCCGGTTTTATTTATAAATAGGTGATATTTTAAAATTAATCTAGCAGAGGAGGAATGCTAGAAAAATTTGAAAAGATATCTATGCATGATAATGGTAACGTGATTTCGCTACAAATACTACAAATCCCGGTAATGCTCACTTATGTCAGTTTACGACATACTCAGTGGTTGAAATCGACAACCTATATATTTAATGTTATTATTTTAAAGTTTTAACGGTTTTAGCGGTCACTGTACAAAAAACGGGGGAGTAAGGGGATCAGGGGATATATTTGAAAAAAGCGAAAAATAAGCGAAAAAAAGGTTTAACGTTTTCGGTTCTAATACGAAACCTCTTCAGAAAATTAGTAAGTCTAGAATATTTCTAGTAAATCTAATGAATATAATTAAAACTAGATGCCTTCGACCCGGGTGCCTACAATTTTGGCTAAATTCGTATTGCAGTCCCTGACGAAAGGCTGACGCTTCCGGGAATATTCCCTAGATGATACTACGAGTGCAATGAGTACATTCAAGAAGACGCATTGATTTTTCCATTGCCGATTTCATCGAAATATTCGAAATTAACGAAAAATAGTACAATTTTCATATCGACTTAAATTTGCTATGTAATACAAGTTGCATATTTCGTCCGAATGTGAGGCGACATCTCTGAAGAGAAAAATATGGAGGATGATATATTAATACCAAGCGTCTTCTTCACCAGAATATCTATTGAAAATGCTGCAAACAAGCTTATATTCAAATTGCCGTATCCTAATCTCATTTTTCGTAGACAGGTTCGTAGACTGTAACATAAAGATTATCAGAAAAAGACGAAAACACGTCCTTATCCCATTATAGTTCAAAATTTTTCATTTTTCGTAGACAGGTCCGTAGATTGTAACATAAAGACTAACAAAAAAAGACGAAAACACGACCTTATCCCATTATCGTTCAAAACTTTTCAGCTTACGTAGACAGGTACGTAGACTGTAACATAAAGACTTACAGAAAAAATCTAAATACAACTTCTTAACCTATTATCGGTAAAAATTTGTCAATTCCCATGTAACTGACTAGTTAATTAATTCTTGTAATTGCTATGAAACACTAGATGATACTACGTGTGCAATGGGTATATTCAAAAAGACGCATTGATTTTTCCATTGCTGATTTCATCGAAATATTCGAAACTAACGAAAAATAGTATAATTTTCATGTCGACTTAATTTTGCTATGTAATACTGGTTGCGTATTAATTACGAATGTGTGGCGACATCTCTGAAGATAAAAATATGGAAGACGATATTTTAATACCAAGCGTCTTCTTCACCAGAATACGTATTGAAAATCCTGCAAACAAGCTTATATTCAAATTGCCGTATCCTAATCTCATTTTTCGTAGACAGGTTCGTAGACTGTAACATAAAGATTATCAGAAAAAGACGAAAACACGTCCTTATCCCATTATAGTTCAAAATTTTTCATTTTTCGTAGACAGGTCCGTAGATTGTAACATAAAGACTAACAAAAAAAAACTACATACAACTTCTTGACCTATTATCGCTCAAAATTTGTCAATTCCCATGTAACTGACTAGTTAATTAATTCTTGTAGTTGCGAAGAAACACTAGATGATACTACGAGTGCCACGAGTATGGTTTCAAGAAGACGCATTCGTTTTTACTTTGCTTCTTTCATCGAAATATTCGATACTAGCGAAGACTCGTACAAGCTTATATTCAAATTGCCGAGTCCTAATCTCAACTTTCGTAGACAGGGCCGTAGACGGTAATATAAAGATTACCAGAAAAAAATGAAAAAACCTTCTTGTCTCATTCTATTTTAAAATTTCTCAGTTTTCGTAGACAGATCCGTAGACAGAAACAGAAAGACTAACAGAAAAAAACCAAATACAACTTCTGAACCTGTTATCGTTAAAAATCTGTCAGTTCTCATGTAACTGACTAGTAAATTAATCCTTGTAGTTGCTATGAACCATTAGATGATACTACGAGTGCCATCAGTATGGTTTCAAGAAGACGCATTCGTTTTTACTTTGCTTGTTTCATCAAAATATCCCATACTAGCGAAGAATCGTACAAGCTTATATTCAAATTGCCGAGTCCTAATCTCAACTTTCGAAGACAGTGCCGTAGACGGTAATATAAAGATTACTAGAAAAAAAAGGAAAAAACCTTCTTATCCCATTATATTTAGAATTTCAAAGTTTTCGTAGACAGGTCCGTAGACTGTAACGTAAGGACTAACAGAAAACGAACAATTACAGCTTCTTAACCTATTATCGTTAAAAATTTGTCAGTTCTCATGTAACTGAGTAGCAAATTAATTCTTGTAGTTGCTATGAACCATTAGATGATACTACGAGTGCCATCAGTATGGTTTCAAGAAGACGTATTCGTTTTTACTTTGGTTCTTTCATCGAAATATTCGATACTAGCGATAATAACCCAATAGTTTTTCATCAAAAATGTCGACGTTTCAGACCCTAAGAACCCCAATTCAACGATAAAAAAATTTGTGTCCGTGATCTTGAGCGTCGTACGCTGCTCACGTCCTATAATTATCCGAAGTTATTTAATTAGGATTTAAATCAGTTTCTTAATAAATCTAAATTTTATGAATCATGCATCAATGTAATCCTGTCTGCAGTACAATAATATATTTATTTTTTGATATAATATTCCATGCGTTATTTCAAGATTACCAGTAGCACGCAGTGCATTATTCATTTAGAAAATCTAGTGCCAGATTCTCAATCAGCGACTACAAAAATCCCCGAGTAGACAGTTTTATACAGATTAATTATTCCTTAGATTTTGCCATCCACCTTGAATGCGCCATTCTGAATTTTAAAAAACTGAAGTCAGATATGTAATCAGCGACCCCGAAATCTCTATAAAATTTAATTCTGAGAGAGGCGAGAAAATACATTTTTAATATTTTTATGACGATTTTGTCCAAACATCGTCGGCATTTTCCGACAAACTACTTCTGGTCTATGTTTCCGCATATTTTTTCTGTATTATGCATTAAATAAGTTACAGTTTGGTTCTCGTTTAATTCATTTTGGTCAATTAGTGCTTGGCTCGAATCCGAGTTCACAAATGTCGACGTAGCGAAGGAGGAATGTTATGGGAAACGGCAGTGATAGATGAACCGTTAGGGGTGGGGATGTAGAGAAACGTGGTCTGCAGAGTTGGCAGTAAGCCCGCATGTAGTCAGCCACAGTACTGCATAGTATTTCGTAGGGACATCATTGTGCAGCAGTTGTTTCATCCGGCTACAGAATACGTCGCTGTCATCGTTTATTCTCGGTGTGACTAAAGTGAACATTTCCAGGGGCAGCATCGTTATTGAAGTTTATTAAAATCATCAGGATTGCAACAGTCGTAGTAATTTCTACATTATTCGGACAGTGATCGAAAGTGCCTTCTTGTGTATTTATATTGACATTGCAGTGCCATCATGAAAAGGGAGTCTGCACAATCAAGAAAACGTCCTTCGCGGGCAATTTCTCCGTCTGCAAAAATTGCAGCTATTGAGCGCGTTTATCGAGGTGAAAGCAAGGCGGCCGTGGCACGCGACATCAGAGTTCCTGAATCCACTTTCCGCGGGTGGGTAAAAAAGTACCAAAAAGTAAGAGCTATGATATGCAATTCATCAAAGCCGTTTGACGAGGTCCATCCGCATGCTGTGTCACCAGGCTTTAACCTAATGACGACGATAGTTGGAGAATCAAACCCGTTCAGTGGAGATGAAGATGAATGAGTAAACAAAAGTGAAGTGGAGCCTACACCCGGTTGTTCCGGAAAAGTAAAAAAAATTGAAATGAATCTACATTTCAAACATGCCGTAAGCTGTTTTCTGGCAAGCATTAGCGTGAAGAATTTTGCTCTGCTGCTCCATGAACTTAATGTTCCGTTCTCTTCAGAATCTGGATACAGTCTCAATACCGAAAAAAAGAATGAATTGCTATTACGACTGTATCACCTACAACAGTTGGTCGGGGCTCGTGGTACTCCATTCAATCAAGTCAATCTTGACGATTCTGGAATTTCGCAGTATTATATGAACGTATTCCCGCAAAATCAAATGTAGCCCACTGCACATGACTCCTAACCGCCACAGAACATCCGACAACTAGTCGACAGCGTAGCATGTCAAAATAACGACGACATTTCTAAAGGAAAATTGCATCTCGCCAACAATAACGACATAACAGGAGATTTCGAAACGGCCATTATCCGTGGGGAAAAATTGTTAAAATGTCTGAACAATTGCAGCGAACCGACAGTTTTCCGAAAGCAGATCTTCCAGCTCAACTAACTAATAAATAAATTGAAGTCCCGCAGAATGCCGAGCAGCACTGTTTAACGAAGCAGGAAATAATTATGGTGATGTGATCGAAAGACTATTCTTGTTATAAACAATGTATATCGATATAAAAATTTCGTACAATTGTGTGCATTGTCGATATTAAAAAGAAAGAAAATTGTATATTATATACTAGTCATTATTAATACTGTTTCTAATCATTTACCTATTTTTTCTAATTCTATCGAGACCAAATCATTTACTAATAGCACATGAACCTTACAACATGGTTACAACAACCTCAAATTGCGAGGTTATAAAATAAATGTTAAATAACTTTACATGCACCTTACAGAACATGAAAACAATCGCCCTAATTCCTTCCAGGTATTGTAGGATAAGGTTAATTTAAAGTTTTTTGACATTATTTTGACAAAATTTGTATTCTGTACCGGAAATTATAGTTATTTTCCTCGCCCTCTTGAAAAACACCACAGTTATTAATTGAGAATTAACGGATGATTTTTTTCAAATTTACATTGCACTTTTCTCATGTCAAGGTTTTCGTATCGAATACAGTGCAAGATACCGTAAAAACCCACTCAACCTTTTTTGTAGGGAACAAAATTTCCTTAAAAAAGTCGGTGTCCGCCCTAGTCTAAAGTTAATTTATACATAATTTATAAATTAAGTTATAGTGTAGGGTTTAGAATTAATATTAGTACCGTAAGAACTTTGCAATATTCATGTGTAACATTCATGTCATGTCATACATAACAATAAAATAAAATTGTGAATGACGGTGTAGTTAAATACGCACCAATCTCGTTCAAGGCTCGTTTCACAGAATCTGATCAATTTTGACATTACAAACTTTATCAAGGTAAGTCTGAAATACTCGAAAAATGTAAATTTGATGAAATAAAAATGATAAAAGTTAAATTAATAACATGTGATGAAAGTTGATCAAAGTACGTCTGAGCGATTAAAAAATGAGATAATATTTGAGACAACGGCGACTGTTGACTTACGCACACTCGTGATCCGTGGTTGTTTCGGTGAAACTGTGTAACGGGGTGGACCGGTGGAAAGGTCTTCTCGGTTTCTTCTCCTCCAGGCCCCGATATTTGGGAGCACTGGTCGTAAGCCGTGCACGTTGGACCGTTTGTTAAGATGGGGTGGATGGACGTCATGAAGGGAAGAACCATATTCTAAAATGTTTGAGAGAACGACCTGAGCACGGAGTTCCACACTGGTGTTTTCGAAACCACGAGAACGCGTTTAGCAAACTTTTCTGGACCAGGGTGGATTTTATCAACCTTTCTGTTGTTGTGAAGATGGTTATTATGAAGTATCTCACTCCCTCGCTGAAACCGGATGCAGGCTTTCGGGTAGACCAGTTTAGACTTGAAAAATGGCTGAAAAATAAATTAATACCTACCACGGCGTTCGTGAAAGGTGCAGGAGGGAAACGGCTTAGGATTTTCCATTGATATTTGTGACCCTACGGAAAGAAAACAATAAATCAACGTTTCTAATCAATCGTCGATCTAGCTTCTTGCAGGAAACTAAAGCCGACATATCCCATCCTCGGGGTCATTTACGACACCGGCTAGAAAAGGATGTCGCATACTGTCTGTTGGCAGTTAGGTAGTTAATGTCATCCAGACTTGTTTTCATATGTATTTTAGACATTGCTTTGTACTTGACTTTGAAATAAGGCTGGCGTACTTAACCGTTTTCTCCATAGCTGACAGAAGTTTAAAGAAAATACGCCGTCGATTTATGATGGCGTTGTCGGAAATACAGATATCCAGTATATAGTAGGACACTTTTACATCCCGGGATGACAACTATTAGTATACCTTGAAAATAATCGAATTAAGTTTGTAATGTCAAAATTGATCAGATTCTGTTAAACGAGCCTTGAACGAGATTGGTGCGTAATTAACTACACCGCCATTCACAATTTTGTTTTATTGTTATGTATGACATGACATGAATGTTACACATGAATATTGCAAAGTTCTTACGGTACTAATATTAATTCTAAACCCCACACTATACTTTAATTTATAAATTTTGTATAAATTAACTTTAGACTAGGGCGGACACCGACTTTTTTTAAGGAAATTTTGTTCTCTACAAAAGAGGTTGAGTGGGTTTTTACGGTATCTTGCACTGTATTCGATACGAAAGCCTTGATATGAAAAAAGTGCAATGTAAATTTGAATTAAATTTGTGACAATGTATATTTAATGATTAAGTAATAATTCTAAAGATTGGAGTAATAACTCTTGCAGGAGAATAATAATTCTCGTCCCCTTCATAGAAATGTCGATATAACCAACAAGTTTGTGTAGCAAAGTGATACACTCGTTTTATTGTACCTCGATCCCGATATTTCTGTAGTTTCTTGATATAATAATCAATCTTTTCCTTGGCCCTTGTTATTCGATGATCCATCACGGCAATTGAAAATAATAATTGATTTGTAAAATTATTTATGAAACTCGACGACACAAAGCAAAAGAATGAAGTTTGTTGTTTACCGTTGCTATGACGGGATGCATATGGAAGTGAGAACGCGCCCTTGTTTAAATAAAATACTTTAAAATTGTGACCAAAATGGCATCCGTCAGATGTACTACATGTTTGATCAGGAGGAAGAGGAGCGTAGTACAATGTTTTCTATGATTATTAGTAATATTTTATTTTTAGATCAGGTGCTAAGTGAGACAACTTGATGATAGCGAGGATAATTAGATCATAAGGATCATCGTCAATTGTGAAAAATGAGTTCCTTTATTTTAGCTTTTAAACTTTTTCTCAAAAATCTTCCGTTAATTCTCAATTAATAACTGTGGTGTTTTTAAAGAGGGCGAGGAAAATAACTATAATTTCCGGTACAGAATACGAATTTTGTCAAAATAATGTCAAAAAACCTTAAATTAACCTTATCCTACAATGCCTGGGAGGAATTTGGGCGATTGTTGTCATGTTCTGTAAGGTGCATGTAAATTTATTTAACATTTTTTTTATAACCTCGCAATTTAAGGTTGTTGTAACCATGCTGTAATGTTCATGTGCTATTAGTAAATGATTTGGTCTCGATAGAATTAGAAAGCATAGGTAAATGATTAGAAACAGTATTAATAATGGCTAGTATATAATATACAATTTTCTTTATTTTTAATATCGACAATGCACACAATTGTACGAAATTTTTATATCGATTTACATTGTTTTACAACCGTACTGAGTCCCGACGACACGGGGACTCTGGTTTTTTACTCAAAATAAAGGAGGGAATCAAAATAAAAATTATTAAAGGGGAATGTTTGTAAAATGAATATTCTGAACCGGGAATTACAAATTGTGGGGGAGAACTTTAATTTATTATAATATATAAAAATATAACAAAAATAATACGCCGCGCACTGTGCACAGTACTTACGTCGCTGCTATCTCGAGATTCGCACACAAAAAATGATCTATATATTTATACGCACTAATATAATTATAATTTTCGTAATACAATTAATTTTCGTTCGCAATAGATATAACACGGTTTGTTCCCCTTAACGGTTTACAAAGAAGTGATTCTTGAAGATGGTCTGGCCCGTTACCATCACGCCACAGCGTCAGTCCTGGATATTAACTTTCAGGGAACAAACAAAAAGGAAAAACAATTATGAATAAGGACGAATTTATGACAACGTAGGGCAAAAGATGGGGAACAAAATTTTGGCAATGCTGGGAATAGTAGGGCAAGTCTAAATTTTCAAAAAGGGGTGGGCGACTGAATGAGTTTTCTGCACGAGTGGGACGAACATTTACTCGGCACTGGAAGGGGTAATGATACATGTAACGAGTGAGACAAGCGCAAACAATATCGATGACGAATTAGTATTTTACATTGGGCCATGAGTGCTACGAACGTCGACTCGATGAGCGCGACAGCAATAGTCTATTCCATGCATGAGTGCGACGAACGTCGACTACGCGAATATGGAAGGTATACAGTGACGCTGTACAAATGAATTGACCAATAGGGACTGAGTTTGATCAAGATGGCCGACGAGTTGCGCGTAAAACTGCGCGATAGCCAGTCCACGGTGAACGACGACTGAACTGACAGGTCGTCTCGGTTTTCAGGATTTTTATGTGTTCTGGAGTGAATAATTTAAAGTTTGTGCGGGTTTTCTGTGTGGTTCACTCCGGGATCGATTGCCAAAGGATCGGGTACAGGGAAGATGCACTCGGAGTCATCCTCTCGACGGCAACGGGAAAAGGAGTTTTGGGAATTTTGGAGGAATGCAAAAAGGAGCAGCAGTTACGGTAAGTTTAAACTTTGATTATTAAGAACTATTTCTTTGTGTAAGGATGGGTAAATTTATGTTTCAGGATCAGGACGTCAGTCAGCAGCGATTCCGGCACGAGGAAGCAGACCATCGGAACAGCTGAGTGAACATGTAAGTATAGTGTTTACATTTCTTCATTATATTCCTCTTTGTTGGACGATAACATTACTTAGCTACGACAATGACAGATTCCTTATTTAAACAATTATAATTAATAATTTCTATGTTTACAGGTATATCTTCTATGGACACTTCTATGGACAGCTCTACGAGATGGGACGAAGACACCAACGAGTTGACAGGACGAGCACCAACATTGGGGAACGGTTCCTGGGGATTATTAATGGGATTCTGATGGGACGATGCACCAATCTTCGTTCTTCTCTCTTCAGGTAAGCATTTAGTTGGGATCGCAAGTAGACAGACCGTCTACTTTGTGTTACAAATTCCCCCGGGCCTGACGAAAGTAGATTTTGAATACTACATAAAATTCTCGAATCGTCATACAATATAAACAAACTTAAAATCTAAACTTACATCCATTTCCGCTTTACGATTTCACGATACGGCTGTCCGGGCTAAGGTAGAGGCTATCATATAAGGAAAGGATAAGATTGAGTGGAAAGAAGGAACCTAATAATCGCAGATTGCCAACAAAAAGTATTCTTATTATCAGATAAATGTGATATGATGCAAATATATGTACAACAAACAATAACAAAATATTTCCAATAATTATTTTTCTCGTTAATATTGGATCTCTAAACATTTCATTAATAATATCACAAACAACAAATAAGGGGGCATGTTTTCAAATTTTATAATGAACAAACAAAATAATACAAAAATAGTTACAATGTTTACCAAAGTTAAGAAGCATATCATTAACAAAACGTAAAAAAAAATACTAAAAAGGTACTGCCAAAAGGAACAGGCAATTAATAATAAAGGGTATTGCCGAAAGGAACAGGCAATTTAATAACAAGGGGATGCCGAAAGGAACAGGCGAAATAATAAAGGGTATTGCCGAAAGGAACAGGCAATTTAATAACAATGGGATGCCGAAGGGAACAGGCGATAATAACGATGGGATGCCGAAAGGAACAGGCGATTTAATAACAATGGGATGCCGAAAGGAACAGGCGAAATAATAATGAAGGGATGCCGAAAGGAACAGGCGAATAATAATGAAGGGATGCCGAAAGGAACAGGCGAATAATAACAAGGGAATGCCGAAAGGAACAGGCGAAATAAGGAAGGGATTATTGGGTAGTAGGGAAACGGGGTTGCAGGCAGGTTTTTGCCGAGTGTCCTTCCTGACGACACCTTTTGCAATTAAATCCCAGAGGGAAGGCATTCGGGCTTATGGAAGGTGAAGGTGAAGAGGGCAAGGATAAAGGACGGGGAATTTTTAGGGACATTAGGGCTGGGATTGATGAAATTACGGCCGTATGTGCCGGCCGTGAATTGTCGAATCCCGGGTGATTCGCCTTTTCGAGGGCAGCTGCGACGGCTTGCATAGCCTGCCGTTCCATCCACACATGTGGCGGGCATCGCGGTTGTCGCAAGGGGGCAGATCCCGACGGGGAGGATGGTCGATGACCACCTTCTGATCCGTCCTGGGGCTCGTTACCCTGCGCTCGCTTATGGCCAGGCTGGCCATAGCCGGCAACCATTCGGCGGTAATTTCGGGATTTAGGAAAAGGAATTGGAAATTGAATGGGGGTATATGGCAGGGAAGGGTGTTTAGGAGGAGGTGAAGATTGTCGAAGGGGTGAGGAAATAAGAGGAGATAAAGGTCTAGTAGGAGTATGAAGGGGTAAAGGTTTAGGAGGAGTTGGAGATCTAGAGATGGGTGAGGGTGTTATAGGGGATGAAGGTCTAGAAAGGGGTGAGGGTTTAACAGGGCCGGCAAAGAAGGAGAAAAGTCTAGGGGGAAGAGGAATAGGGTTAAAGGAGGCTGGGAGGGATTTGGATGAAGGGTATGTTGGGGGAAAATCAAATGGGGAAGTGGGGTCAGGAGTAGGAGCGGGATGGTTCTTCGAAACGAAGTAGGAGCGGCTGGCAATCCGTTCCAGCTGCGGAGCCTGCGGAACCGGACTCCATTTTGGTGCCACATACTCTGGCCGCTCGGTATTTCGGCTCCTGGGTCCGAAACGCGCTCGTCTCAATGGCATTTTTCCTAAAACAATATAATTTACTCATAAACTATCTATTCATTGTTCTCTATCTCCGTCCAACTTCTACTGTAATACTATTTTTATCCTATTGATTGGTTCTTGAACGAAGGTTATATTTACGGGGTTCATATACGGGTTGATCTATGGGGTTATACGTCGGATTGGTAATGGGTGATTTTTTTGGTCTACCCACTCTTCTTCTTGGAGGAAGATTGACTAGAGGGGGTGTTACTTGGGTAATTTGTACGGTATTAGGGGTTTCTTCATTTCTACTCATAATCGGATTTTCATTACTTGGGCCGGAAAAATTATTATCAATGGGTATATCAGGGGTCACATACAATTTCAAATCCTTGATATGTACTTTTGGATTTCTCCGAGTACTATTATCTTCAATCTCATACACAACAGGGAACAATACTTTAATAATTCGAAAGGGGCCGGTAAATTTGGGTGCTAATTTACCTGCAAAATTTTGAATTCCGGACGAAAGAACTCTAGTTCTTCTCATTACTAAATCATTTACTTTAAAACGGGAGTCTACACGATTTCTATTATAATATTGGGCTTGTCTTTTTGCAGCTTGCTCTAAATTCATTCGAACCCAATCATGAATTAACGGTAATCGTTTTATTCTATCTCTCCATGCCGTGGGGTCATTACTATTAAGGGTGACTGGGTCATTATTACGGATACTTCGGGCCGGACGGGGATTGCGACCAAAATTTAAGAAGGCAGGGGTCATTTGGGTGGAGGCTTGTACTGACGTATTCATGGCAAAGCAGAATTCATTTAAGTGCAAATCCCAATCACGATGATCCATATCAACAAAAGAGGAAATCATCGCTTTTAGGGTTCTATTGGCATGTTCCACAGGATTCGCTTGGGGATGGTAGGGAGGTTTTGGGACTTTGGAGATCCTAGGTGCTGTAAATGATGATCCAAGTACTTATTATCAAATTCTTTTCCATTATCGGGGACAAAATATTTTGGGCAACCCTTTTGCCTCCACATACTTGGTAAATAGGTCCTGAAAGACAACTATGTACTGATTCTGATGTTTACTGGGGGGAAAGGGACCCATTAAATCAGCAGCTACGGTACTCCAGGGATATTCCGTAGTTCTTTCTCGCATCAAACCTGCAGGAGGGCGTTGGGATACATTCTGGCGCTGGCATTCAGGACATCGAGCGACATATTTGGCCACATCATGAAAAATGCCAGGCCAAAAGAAGTCTTGTATCAAACGTTGATACGTTTTGTCGACTCCTAAATGACCAGACTGTGGGTTATCATGGGCATCACTTATGGCACGAAGACGGGAATCTGAGGGCAATACTAACTTCCAAGCATCAAGGTCTTCCACGGCGGGCTCTATAACAGGGTGAGGGCGATGGTAATATATCTTATCTTCAACTATCTTCCAATTAGGGTACTTAAATGGGAATTCTCTTATATTATTCATTTTATCTTTATACCAATTATCTTCGGAATCTCCTATCGCAAAAAGGGCGGCATCAAAAGAATCATACATTCGGGAAAGGGCATCCGGTACTACATGGAGGGATCCTTTCCTATGAATTATCTTCATATCATACGCCTGTAAGGCCAGTGCCCAACGAGCCAATCGTCCCGTCGGATCACGTAAATTTCTTAACCACTGTAGACTACTGTGATCTGTGATCACGTCAAAGGTGGTTCCCTCAATGTTGGGCCTGAAGTTTTTTACTGCCCATAACACAGCTAGACACTCTCGCTCCGTTACTGTGTATCTCCGTTCCGCCGCAGTCAATACTCGACTCGCAAAAACAATGGGATGTTTATATCCGTCTATTTCCTGGGTCAAAACGGCACCTACAGCAACGTCGCTAGCGTCTGTCTGGACTAAAAAGGGTAATTCGAAATTAGGGCGGGCTAAAACAGGAGTACAGGTAAGGGAATAACGGAGGGTATCGAAGGCTTGTTGTTGTTCAGCTCCCCAGTGCCAGGATGCGTTCTTCATTAGGAGCTGTGTCAACGGGACTCGATCTCTGGATAGGTTAGGGAGAAAACGGGCATACCAACCAACCATTCCCAGGAATCGGCGTAGTTGTTTCAGGGTAGTAGGAGGGGGGTATTCTAAAATAGGGGTTAAAATAACATAAGATAAAATAAAATAAGATAAAATATCTTGATCCGTTTTTAAGCCGTCCTTGCCTATGACGCAACCCAGATATTTAACCTCGGAACAGAAGACCTCACTTTTTTGTTGATTTATATCTAAACCAGCTTCAACTAATGTTTTCAAAACAATCTCTAAATACTTAAAATGTTCGTCTTCCGATTCCGTGGCTATTATTGCGTCATCTAGGTAGGCAAAGGCATGGGGTTCCCAAGCAGGATTAATGAGTCTATCCATTAGCCTTTGGAAGGTGGCAGGGTCATTTGTTAATCCAAAAAGCATTCTCTTAAATTGAAACATGCCTCTTCCTGGGACGGCGAAGGCGGTGATTGGGCGACTACTGGGTTCTACGGGGATCTGGAAGTATGCTTGGTTTAAATCTAATTTGGAAACACAACGGGCACGACGCATTGCTGATAAAATACGTTCCATATTAGGGATGGGATACGCGTCTTTCAAAGTTACTTTATTTACATCTCTATAATCTATACAAAATCTATGCTTACCGTCGGCTTTTGGGACAATTACAGGGTTACTCACTCACTTAAGATTTTATCAACTTCCGTTTGGGCAATTCTCAACATATAAGGGGATAACACACGGGGTTTTTGTCGAATAGGAGGATGATTTTGTACATTGATAGTATGCTGGGCTAGGTGGGTATGGGTTAGGACTGCGGAATGGGATACGGGAATTAATCAGATTAATAGTTCATTAAGTCTTTTCTCTGCATAAAACGATCGTTTTATTAAACCGGCACAATCATAAATAGGTTGGACGGGAATCATATCAGTATTGCTACCGAATTTACGAAAAGGGCCGTTTTTTGTTTTCCATATTCCTCTCTCATAATCAATCTTAATTCCAAATAATTCTAAAAAATCTATTCCTAAAACGCATGCATAACTAAGGGGGGCTACTCTCACATCTAGCAATTGGACATCATTATCTAATTTTATTTCTAGGGACACGACTCCACGCAAAGGGACAACGCTCCCGTCTGCTACTCTTACCTCTTCTTCAATTGGTCTTAAAATTGGAGCCAGTATGCTCTCACAACCAACACCTAAGTATGTTTGTGATGCTCCAGAATCTACAAGGGCTTTTAAGGGGGTTCCGGTCAATTCTAACCAAACGTAGTAACGAGGATCTGATGAAGGGGAATGTATACAACCTAAATTATTCAATCTGATTTTATGGGGTTTCTGAAACAAATTTTTACGGGGAGAGTGGAACGATTTGGTCCCCCCGGCTACGCGTTTCCCGTACGCCTACGAGCACACGATGGGCAATTTACTGACGATTTTCCCGGATATCCGCAAATAAAACAAAAGTATCCGAGGGAATCGGGACATTCTCTAAAAATATGGCCTATTTTCTTACAATTAAAACATCTTACACTATTACCTGTTACGGGTTGAGAGGGGGCTTCTACTACTTTACTCATTAGGGGTGGAATGGAAGAAACTTCTGGTTGGGATTTTGGTTTTTGCATTGCTTTCCGGTTTGAAGGAGGTGGATGAATTTTTGGACGATATTGCCTTAAAGGATTAATCGGGGTTTGTGGGACCGACGATGATGTGGTAGGGCTTGGAGTACGAAAGGAAGGGGGATTTTCAGGAACTGGATCGGTAGCAGCAATTCTAATTTTTGGTCTATTTTTATTAGGGTTATAGGCATAGGTAGGACAAAAGGATAGGGAGGCAGAAGGAGGGGGCCTATATTGTTTTTCCCTCTGCATTATGTTTTCATAATGTCTACATAATTGGTACAATTCTGAGAAATTATTTACCTTTTCTCGAGAAATTCTTTCCGATAGGGCTGGACTCAAATTGTGGCAGCATATAGCTAATTGTTCTTCAAGGGGTGGAGGGGTGGATAATAGATTAAAAAGATCACGTAAAGCTACTATAAAGTCTCGGGCGGATTCTTCTAAACCTTGGGAACGTAGGGAAATATCTCGTCGAATACTTATTTCGGAATGCATCTGACCATAAACCGATTTAAAACTGGAGACAAATTGATCAAAAGTGGACCAGCTTCCCTGCTCTACTCGATACCAATTTAAAGCAGATCTAGTGAATGCCTCGGGGAGGGCACGCAATAGTTCTTTCTCGGAGAGTTCTCGACTAACGCCGTATTCCTTTAATTTTAGCAGGAAAATTTCGGCGTCTTCATCGTCCTCTCCGGAAAATTTGGGACCTTGGGTTCGCCATTGCTCTACCGCGCTTTTATTCCATACTCCGGTTGTCTGCGATGGACATGCAGAGCAACCGAAGTATGATTTGGTAGGAGCCTGAATATTTTTCAAGAATCGGGGAGTGGGGCCAACCTTTGTACTGTGGCCATGAGGATCGTGGAGGGATAAATTGTAGGTTTGGTCAGGTGGAAAATGGACAGTATGACGAGAGGGAGGCGGACAGGTTATATTTGGGTTAATAATGGGAGGAGTGGCAGGGGCTATGGAAATTGTAGGGATAGTTGGGGATCTTGAAAGGGTATTTAAATAGTTAGGTGGTTCAGGATGACTGGACTGAGCTTCCATAAAAGATTCGGGGTCTTTATAAAACGCGCGAGATCGATCGGAAGGGAAAATAAGGGAAGGATCCCGTACGCGAGCGCCAAGCTCCTGGGCGGCGCTAGTAGTAACGGTGCGAGGGGGTACAGTATTTTGAAAGGGGTTCCGGATTATATTTCCTATAACTGGGTCACTTAACGCTTCACCAAGGGTAACTGGTAATGCTTCACCTCTACCATCCACTGCTTCATTCCAATCAACATCGGAATCGGGGTAAGTAGTTAACACCTTATATCGTGTTAACCAATCTTGCATTATTCTAAAGTCACCGCTAAAAGCAATTTCAGCCCTATCGCATTCTTTAATAAAATCTAAGAAATTCATATTTTCAATGCTCTCTTATATGGCTTCATATTGCTCTTTAGTGGCCTTTCGGGATTCTGAAGCAGTAGAGGTAGTGGTCACAAAAGTTGCAGTCATGGGTACTGCAGTTATTATTGGAGGGGTTATTGTTGGGACTGTCGCACTAGTGGTAGTTGTTCGTACTTCCTGTGTGGTTGTGGTATTGTGGGCAACATGATTATACCAAAACAGTCGGTATTGTTCCGCCATTGTTTTTTTTTTTTTTTTTTTAAAACACACAAATAAACAAAAAAAAAATAATTTTATCCCACAAAAACAAAATATAAAAATAACTAAACTATTCTAAATTAGTTCAAATAAAAAATTTATTTTTAAATCAATAATAAAAAAAATTAAATTTAATAATAACCACAAAAAAAAATATTTAAAAAAAAATTTAATTCACTTTAAATCAATTCAAATTATTAAATTCAATAATAATAAACAGAAAAAAAATAACAAAATTTAATCCACTGTTATCACACATTCAATTCAAATTAACACTGGGAGGGGAGGGGGAAATTTTCGAACACAATAAAATTTGAAAATCTTTAACTTAATTGATAATTTCACTTCCCAAATGATTAATAGAAGGGAAACTTATTTCTAATGTTAACGAGAAAACCTGAAAGAAAAGATTTATTATTTCATTCACATAAAATTTTTCATATAATAATTGCACCATATATATATCATATCACATATATTTAAATTTATATTACATATATTATTATTTTCTATACTACATATATTATATTATATAACATTTATTATTAATTATGTATTGGGAAATCGGGTTCAGGGAATTGGAGAATACTATTGTTCAAAAATTTTTTCCGTTGGTCACGCGCGCCAACAACCGTTTCGCGAGACCGTTACACTTAAAATTTTCTTTTCTTTTAATTTTAACAATTTCACACTTTAATTTTCCGGGCCACACGTTGGCTGCGCCATTTACAACCGTACTGAGACCCGACGACACGGGGACTCTGGTTTTTTACGCAAAATAAAGGAGGGAATCAAAATAAAAATTATTAAAGGGGAATATTTGTAAAATCTATATTCTTAACGGGGAAATACAAATTGTGGGGGAGGACTTTAATTTATTATAATATATAAAAATATAACAAAAATAATACGCCGCGCACTGTGCACAGTACTTACGTCGCTGCTATCTCGAGATTCGCACACAAAAAATGATCTATATATTTATACGCACTGATATAATTATAATTTTCGTATACAATTAATTTTCGTTCGCAATAGATATAACACGGTTTGTTCGCCTTAACGGTTTAAAAAGAAGTGATTCTTGAAGATGGTCTGGCCCGTTACCATCACGCTACAGCGTCAGTCCTGGATATTAACTTTCAGGGAACAAACAAAAAGGAAAAACAATTATGAATAAGGACGAATTTATGACAACGTAAGGACAAAGATGGGGAATATAATTTTGGCAATGCTGGGAATAGTAGGGCAAGTCTAAATTTTCAAAACGGGGTGGGCGACTGAATGAGTTTTCTGCACGAGTGGGACGAACATTTACTCGGCACTGGAAGGGGTAATGATACATGTAACGAGTGCGACAAGCGCAAACAATATCGATGACGAATTAGTATTTTACATTGGGCCATGAGTGCGACGAACGTCGACTCGCTGAGCGCGACAGCAATAGTCTATTCCATGCATGAGTGCGACGGACGTCGACTACGCGAATATGGAAGGTACACAGAGACGCTGTACAAATGAATTGACCAATAGGGACTTAGTTTGATCAAGATGGCCGACGAGTTGAGCGTAAAACTGCGCGATAGCCAGTCCACGGTGAACGACGACTGACGTGACAGGTCGTCTCGGTTTTCGGGATTTTTATGTGTTTTGGAGTGAATAATTTAAAGTTTGTGCGGGTTTTCTATGTGGTTCACTCCGGGATCGAGTGCCAAAGGATCGGGTACAGGGAAGATGCAATCGGAGTCATCCTAGTATAGTGTTTACATTTCTTCATTATATTCCTCTTTGTTGGACGATAACATTACTTAGCTACGACAATGGCAGATTCCTTATTTAAACAATTATAATTAATAATTTCTATGTTTACAGGTATATCTTCTATGGACACTTCTATGGACAGCTCTACGAGATGGGACGAAGACACCAACGAGTTGACAGGACGAGCACCAACATTGGGGAACGGTTCCTGGGGATTATTAATGGGATTCTGATGGGACGATGCACCAATCTTCGTTCTTCTCTCTTCAGGTAAGTATTTAGTTGGGAACGCAAGTAGACAGACCGTCTACTTTGTGTTACAGTTTATAACAAGAAGAGTCTTTCGATCACATCACCATAATTGTTTCCTGCTTCGTTAAACAGTGCTGCTCGGCATTCTGCGGGACTTCAATTTATGTATTAGTTCGTTGAGCTGGAAGATCTGCTTTCGGAAAACTGTCGGTTCGCTGTAATTGTTCAGACATTTTAACAATTTTTCCCCATGGATAATGGCCGTTTCGAAATCTCCTGTTATGTCGTTATTGTTGGCGAGATGCAATTTTCCTTTAGAAATGTCTTCGTTATTTTGACATGCTACGCTGTCGACTAGTTGTCGGATGTTCTGTGGCGGTTAGGAGTCATGTGCAGTGGGCTGCAAATGATTTTGCGGGAATACGTTCATATAATACTGCGAAATTCCAGAATCGTCAAGGTTGACTTGATTGAATGGAGTACCACGAGCCCCGACCAACTGTTGTAGGTGATACAGTCGTAATAGCAATTCATTCTTTTTTTCGGTATTGAGACTGTATCCAGATTCTGAAGAGAACGGAACATTAAGTTCATGGAGCAGCAGAGCTAAATTCTCCACGCTCATGTTTGCCAGAAAACAGCTTACGGCATGTTTGAAATGTAGATTCATTTCAATTTTTTTGACTTTTCCGGAACAACCGGGGGTAGGCTCCATTTCACTTTTGTTTACTCTTTCCCCTTCATCTCCACTGAATGGGTTTGATTCTCCAACTATCGTCGTCATTAGGTTAAAGCCTGGTGACACAGCATGCGGATGGACCTCGTCAAACGGCTTTGATGAATTGCATATCATAGCTCTTACTTTTTGGTACTTTTTGACCCACCCGCGGAAAGTGGATTCAGGAACTCTGATGTCGCGTGCCACGGCCGCCTTGCTTTCACCTCGATAAACGCGCTCAATAGCTGCAATTTTTGCAGACGGAGAAATTGCCCGCGAAGGACGTTTTCTTGATTGTGCAGACTCCCTTTTCATGATGGCACTGCAATGTCAATATAAATACACAAGAAGGCACTTTCGATCACTGTCCGAATAATGTAGAAATTACTACGACTGTTGCAATCCTGATGATTTTAATAAACTTCAATAACGATGCTGCCCCTGGAAATGTTCACTATAGTCATACCGATAATAAACGATGACAGCGACGTATTCTGTATCCGGATGGAACAACTGCTGCACAATGATGTCTCTACGAAATACAATGCAGTACTGTGGTTGACTACATGCGGGCTTACTGCCAACTCTGCGCTCAATTTTAAAGGGAAAATATTTTTTTGCATATACACGAACTGTAGTGTACGTTTATATGAAAATCTGTATTTTATTTTTTTTTGACTTGGCAGGTTTTGCACCACAACGCAATTGATGAAATTAACATCAAAGAGAATAAGTGAAAAGAGGATTTAGATTTAAAATTTTGTATTGTTGGCAAATCTCTAAAAAAAAAATGTTTTGAACTAAAAATCTTATCAATGGTAAAAAAAGGCTGCTTGAGCAGTTTCTAAATTTCAAATCTTGTGTTCATGGAAATACTTTCATTGATATAACTCGTGAGATCCAAAGTCTTCTGGCGATGGTGGATATTTTGTTGAAAGAAAGCTTTACGACTGAAATGTTCCACAGACGGTAAATCTGTAACTAAAAGAAATTTTTTTCAGCCTTGTTATATACAGGTCGTAATATTCGTAACGTTTTCATTCTTACGTTACGTTTAAATTAACGTTTTATTCGTACAATACCTTATTTAAAAAAAAGAATTTGAAATTACGTAACCATAGCACAAGAAAACATTGTTACAGGGAATAAAATTAATTTCCAGTACGCGAGCGTGCGCTCGTGACTGTGTGTCTATGAGTAAATGTAAATTTTATTCAGTGACGTACAAAGTATTTGTTACAAATATAAATACACGAATACGCACACGCGCACGGATACACACATACATACACACATACATACATACATACATGCATGCATGCATGCATACACACATACAGGGTCATCGAAAAGTATCGGACCCCCCTAATATCTTCAGTTAGAATGCACTTAGGAGAAAATGTCCAATAGCAAAGTTGTATGGTTTCAAGCGGGGAGTAAGATGATGACCTTGACTTTGACCTTGACCATGTCCTTCAAGGTCATTTCAAGGTCAATCTTATTTTCTTAAATAGAACCCCCTACAGTTTATTGCATATTCTTATAGCTTATCTCGAGAGCTTTCCAAAACACTATAATAAAATATTTTTTTATTAAGTACTTTTTGAGTTATAAAGGTTTGAAGTTAACAATTTTTTGACACAAAATGTAGAATATCTTGTAAAATATTATTTAGCTTTCAGTAATCATAACCTTAATACTTTTGTGCGCGAAATAATGAGACCAATTAATTGGTTTAAAGAAAATACATTAATCGGATCCCCCTAATATTTTCAGTAAGAATGCATTTTGGAAAAATTTCCAATAGCAAAGTATTGTACGGCTTCAAGCAATTATGCTAATAGGATGCGTGATTTCCGAAGGCGTTAGCGGGAATCTGACCGAAAGCGTTGGCCAATCTTTATTCTCTCACTCTCGCAGGCACCAATGTACGAGCTCTTGAGCAAACAATACGGATCACTGATTTGAAACTTTGATGCAGTGCTGTCTTCTTCTTAGCGAGCAGCAGTCACCTCGTGGACGAAAACGAACAGCCTCAAAAATTTTTTCTGTAACAAAAGAAACCATTGCGCTTCAATTGATTATCCCAAACATCTTCATTTTGTTTCCAATAGCCCAGAAATTTTTTGTAAATATTATTAATTGATCTATTAGATTTTCAGTTGCTCAACGAGCTTTTTGCTAGTGCTGGTTAAAATAAACAAATCGATAGTTGGACCAACACTTAATAATTAGTATTTTTCTCTACTTAATTATCTAGATCAATTTCCTATCACTTACCTGATTAATTCTTCTTCGCTCTAATTAAGAATGGCGGAGCTTTCTGAAAAAGATCGAATAACACTGTTAATGATGCGAGGATGGGGAGATCAACAAAGAGGGTATAAAACAGTAACGCGATTATTTAATGAAAATTTTCGGAATGAAAATAATAGGATCTCCAAAAGTACTGTAATCCGTACTATTCAACGTTTCGAGGCCATTGGTAGCGTTAAAAGGCGCCCAAAATCTGGTAGACCTAAAACAGCAACAAATAATGATAAGGCATTAGATGTTTTACAGTCTTTCGTTGAAGATCCCCATATTTCCATCAATCGCGTTGCACAAGAACACGAAATCGGTCATGCATCTGTCAGTAAAATTCTGAAATTGAATAAATGGCATCCATACAAACTCCATTTGGTGCAAGAGTTGTCCGAAGACGATTTTGATAGACGCATCGAATTTTGTGATCTTATGATGGAGATGATTGTCGACGATCCTCTATTACTTGATAATATTGTTTTCTCTGATGAGGCAATATTTGAACTGACTGGAAATGTAAATAGACACAATTGTAGATACTGGAGTGACGTTAATCCTCACTGGAAAAGAGACAATCATACTCAATATCCACAAAAAGTTAACGTATGGGCTGGTATTCTTAATGATAGACCAGTTGGCCCTTTCTTCATTGAAGGCAATTTGACAGCACAAGTATTCCTAGTCATGCTTCGCGAACAAATTGTTCCAGCTATTCGAGACATAGCTGGTGGAAATATGGATGAAATTTATTTCCAACAGGATGGAGCTCCACCTCATTATGGTGTCATTGTCCGTCAATATTTGAATGAGGTCTTTCAGGACAGGTGGATAGGGCGAAGGGGTCATATTGAGTGGCCACCTCGGTCTCCGGACTTGACCCCACTTGACTTTTTTTTGTGGGGTTACTTGAAAAGTAAAGTTTATGCCACCAAGCCTCAAGATTTAGATGATTTAAGAGGGAGAATAACTCGAGAGATAGAACTAATACCGCCAGAAACGTACCGGAATGCGGTTTCGGCTGTTTATAACAGATTGGCACATTGCCAGGCTGTTGAAGGGCAACAATTTGAACATTTGTTGTGAATTGTTTGGTACAATTAAATATTTTGCCCAAGCTAACCAATTGGAATTAAATTTGCCTTAACTGGCCGGACTCACACACCACTCTTGCCTTAACTGGTCGGACTCGCACACCACTTAACAAATTGTTAACTTCAAACCTTTATAACTCAAAAAGTACTTAATAAAAAAATATTTTATTATAGTGTTTTGGAAAGCTCTCGAAATAAGCTATAAGAATATGCAATAAAATGTAGGGGGTTCTATTTAAAAAAATAAGATTGACCTTGAAATGACCTTGAAGGACATGGTCAAGGTCAAAGTCAAGGTCATTATCTTACTCCCCGCTTGAAACCATACAACTTTGCTATTGGACATTTTCTCCTAAGTGCATTCTAACTGAAGATATTAGGGGGGTCCGATACTTTTCGATGACCCTGTATATATATATATATATAAATGACGAGTACGTCCATTCAAAGATGTCGAACTAGACGTAAACAGCAGCTAACTGCAGATGATGTTTCAGTTTCTGAAAATTATAAAAACTAATAGTACATAATAGATATACAATTCACTATGAAATATATAGTTCCATTCCGGTCAAGTTAAATTGAAATACTGATTGAAATAAGGTTTTCTCAATAACTTCAATACCTTAGTGTAGATGATCTCAAGACGATGCTAAAACTGATTCAGCAGATTATGAAGTTGTAATTTTAAAACTATACTAAAAATGTAGTGGTGCTTATACCGCCTCGTAAGAAAAGTGAGATCACAAACTTCCAGGTATTTGCAGATTGTGTGTGCTTCATGTTAGCGATCTGCTAGCTACTTGCTTGATATTACAAATGCGCGCAGCATGTTTGCAGGATATTTAAATGCGGCAAACTTCCCTAACATTTGTCGAGCAACTATGATATGTGGCACTCGGGCTCCGGTTAAAGATGCCCTCGCGTATCTGCCGTACGTTCAGAAAAACGTTATCGGTTATTGTGCTTCGAGTCAGTACCCCGTCCTCGTTGGCATGACCCTCAACATTAGTTCGGTTGTTTCGGTATGCCTGGCGCCTTCGATTGACATCTCACGCGTCGTGAGATTGTGTGAGCCCAAATTATACGGTGATGGAGTATGTTGTGGCGAGCGTTCATGAGTAACGATGACGGGAGGCAAATTATATTACGGCGCGGGGGGGGGGGGCACAGCATATAAATCTGTAGTATTATTTTGAACCAATTTCGCGCGGGGGATACTTTTGGAGAATACTTATCTCCCTAAGCACTTCGAATATTTAAGATATTGTGACTTTATAAAAACTTCGGATAAGAGTCGATAAATTACTTGAATTTTAAGGAAAACTTGGATTTTAAGGATATTGAAATGCTGGAAAATTCCCTAACATTTACCGAGCAACTATGATATGTGGCACGCCGTCTCTGGTTAAAGAGCCGTCGCGTAGCTGCCGTACGTTCAGAAAAACGTACGACAGCATACGTGTAGTCAAGCTACATACCACATATATAGTTCACGATAACTATACTGACTAGTTGATATTATAAATGAGTGCAGGAAGACAGTGGGATATTGAAATGCTGGAAAATTCCCTAACATTTACCGAGCAACTATGATATGTGGCACGCCGTCTCTGGTTAAAGAGCCGTCGCGTAGCTGCCGTACGTTCAGAAAAACGTACGATAGCAGACGTGTAGTCAAGCTACATACCACATATATAGTTCACGATAATTATACTTACTAGTTGATATTATAAATGAGTGCAGGAAGACAGTGGGATATTGAAATGCTGGAAAATTCCCTAACATTTACCGAGCAACTTGCGAATTAATTTCTATATTGCTTTGAATTTGCCGACTGATATTTATGTATTAGTGAACCTACCATCATGTCGTCGTCATACTTTAATCATGACCAACTTCGTGTGCAACAAAAACAAACCTTAATCAACCAATTTCGCATTGATATCTCGTAAATGATACCCTTTTTTTAATATAATATTTACCTTTCATAAGAACTTTCGATGAATGTTCATAAAAATGTATATAAAAAGTTTTCAGGAATGCTCTTTGCGAAGCTGGAGTTTACTTTGTCACCATTTGCAGTCATCATTTCGATATCGATTATGGTACATGGATTGTTCAAAACTCGCGGAAATTTGAAACGTCTAAGAAAAATCTGTTTACTAATTTTGAAAATAAACTATGTTCATCGTGAAAAATATTAACCTTTATCGGTTCTATTATGTCACTGCCAACAATCCGAATTAAAATTAATTCTTATGTTAAAAAATATGCATAAAAATGTTTATTAATCATTTATCTGCCATGCCAAAATTCACAGCTAAAACACTGAATAAATATTACTTTTAACTCATCTCTATAGTTGTAACCTTAAATCTGCGTAAATGAAGGAGACATTATATTTTATATCAAAGATATACTTCCAATTTTGTTTGGCCTGGCAGAGCAAAAGACGATGTAGTACTTTTCGATCCTTGGCCGTAAAGTTGAATTTTACGGACTTAGTGGAGATTGCAAATTATGTGTATCTACTGTAACTCACACAAGACTCTAGAATGTGGAATTATTAATTTTTTATCCGGCCACTATGAAAAAGCTTTGATAATATTACTAATTTTAACTCGCTTGTCAGAAGTTATTTAGCCGATTTTATGAAATTGTTTTCAAACTCATTCTCGTCTCATTTATCTACTTCCATGCACTTGCGGGACTTTAGACTAATCGAATTTCGTGTTTTGTATTTTCCAACTGTATATTCTCTTTCCAAGTTCATAATCAGCGATCAGCTTAAACGTAACACCCTATTGGCCATATTCAGCATGCGATATCTTTTTTTCTTCACTGAAACAGGTGGTCCTCTCCGCAGTTCCGCTTGCACCCAAAAAGGGTTCAAGCCGGACTATCCAAAATTTTGTTATGAATTTTTATCAGATCCGTCATTTCAGAAATAATTTGGACACGCATTCAATATCCGCGGACTAGGAAAATAAATACAAGATTGCGGAAATGAGGTTGATGGAAAAAAAATCGGTAAGTTCTCCTATTGAAAACTAACAGATCTATTCGCTTTTTCAAATTCGATTGTTACTTTAACATTTCAAAACTATTGTCGGATCGTCATGCGGCGTTCTCGAAAATCTCAGAGTGTTTATATTCTGTAGAATCACTAGATTTTCACATTTTCATCCCGCCATATATTTGGAAAATCTTATTTCTCAAAAATCACACCTGAAGAACAAACTTCAGATTGGACATTATGAGACGTTAACATTGTTATAAATAATATTTTATTTTTTACTCGAACTTTTCGATTGAGGGGGCGTAAAATGACCATTATACGCTCCACGCCTCGCGGGCGTAAAATAACAACAGTAGCAGGGCAATACACGAATTTTCCATTATAGACATACACATTACCGATTGAAAAATAATCTCGCTAGTCAGTGCGTTGCGCATCGCAGTGATTCGTAAACCTCTTTAATTTGTGTGATAGAATGAATTGTCATTTTACTCTCCCTATAATGTTTGCACTGCGGACGTAAAACGACCATTTCACGCCCTTGTACAAAAATTACTATTAGGAATTTTCCGTAATTATGTTCTTTTAGGCCACTGTTTAAATTTTGAAAAAATTCTAGTAGAACTTCTCATTTTAGAACAAACCATTACATTAAAGTTCGTAAGGTCTTACTAGTGTCGGCGGGGAGCCTCGCTCGATCAGAAACTTCAACCCCTTGGCGCGTCGGACATTCCTTAACGGGAGGGTCCGGGCTCAAAATCAGCTATATGAAGCAGGCGTTCAAAAATTGTCCAAACATTATTTCATGACTCATTTTTAGGTGAGGAATTCAATCGTAATACAATAAAAACTGTAAAAAAAATTGTTTTCGCCAAAAAAATGGAATTTTTTAAAATCAATGTAGCCTTTTTTGTTAAAACGTTTAATTCCGCTATATTTCGCCCAAATTCGTGAATCAAATACTATTTATTAATTTTGTTAGATATTTTATTTGTATTAATAAATATTTCTATACAAAATAAGTAATAAATACATAGAAAACAAATGTATGCGTGTGTGTGTGCGTGTGTGTGTGTGTGTGTGTGCGTGTGCGTGCGCGTGTGAGCGTGCGCGTGTGCGCGTGTGCGCGTGTGCGCGTGTGAGCGTGTGCGCGTGTGAGCGTGTGCGCGTGTGCGTGTGTGCGTGTGTGCGTAAAAGATGTATTTATTAGTCAGATTTTACTAATTCGTTAGTCCAATTCTACTAATATCAAATTAGAATTTTGTCCTATCTTATTACAATTGTTAACTAGTAGAGTGTAACTAATGAATTTGTATAATTTGACTTAATAAATTGTTGTTTTCACTATTTGTTAGTAAAAATCATTACCAATTCAATTAGCGGCAGATTATTCATTCTTTTGATAGTAGTTTTTGCGTAATTCATATTTAGAGAGCAGGTAACAAGACGCTGAAACTAGCAGTAAATTCAGTCGCTGGTAACCCTTGGAAATCCGTAGTAAGAAATTAGATTGCTGAGTTCTTAACAGCGATTTCCACTACATAAATGGCTATTCGATTTTGGATGTTGAATACAATCATAGTTTTCTTCTGAGATATTATCAAGAAAAAATCCATTAGTTCCAAGTGGTTTCAACCCAGCCGAAATAAAAAAATCATCGTATATGACGTAGATATTCCAAACAATTAGTCAAAAATCAAAATAGAAGTGTCTTTGCACTCGATTTTCGTCATTCTAGTTATTTGATATAGTTGTCTACAATATATACAAGAACTTCCGGGTGGTCCCAATACGGAACCTAACCCGAAAGTATTTTTTTTCACACATTTACACCTAATGTTATAAACTCGTTATCATAAAAACTGGTAAAAAAATCGAAATTCAAGTGTCTTTGCACTTGATTTTCGTCATTCTAGTTATTTTATATAGTTGTCTACAACAACCATGAACCTAAGCCGAAAGTAATTTTTTTTAACACTTTGAAATCCAAAGTTATAAATGCGAAAAAAGAACATTTTTTAATTTAGACTGGGTTGAATCCACTTGGAACTACTAGACTATTTTCTTGACAATATATCAAAAGAATAATATAATGTTAATAAAATTAATAGCCATTTATGAAGTGCAATTACTGCTGAGAACTCAGCAAATGAATTTCCTGCTAGTTTCAGCGTCATGCAGGTTACAGATAAACGTCGAAACTTTTCGATTTTTGTTTGAGTGAATTATTTCCAAATCTCTATGATTTGGTCCCTTTTTTCTTCGGTTGTTTGCAAACAGTGTATTTCAAATAATTTCGAAGAACTTAATAACTATAGTATTGATTGTATGAAGAACGAAAATATCACTTTAAATTTTTACAATTTTTTACCTGTTCTTTTTGAACTTTTACGAACTTTGCAAAAGAATTGAACAAGTGCATTATTTTACTAAGAGCAGCCATCAAAAGAAATCTGGACATGGTGTTGGAGGAGTACTATTTGGATCTTATATGAAGAATTCCGCAGAATATTTAAAATTTCAAGTACTCGAATGAAAATCGTCGAGATGCAGGTTATATTGATTTGCATTGTTGTGTGGCTGGAAGACTGAAGACAATTAGTATAAAAAACAGCAAATTTTACTGAATGCGCTAGTAAATATTATCATCGCGTTAAAAGAAGGAAACACTAAAATTACAAATTTTTTACTCGTACTCGCTAGACTTTACGCAAGGACGTGACTACCTTATTCCTATCGTTTAAAAAAAGGATATAAAATTGTTGTCACTAAAAGTTAAGACGCGGGATTTAACGTGTTTGAAATGAATGATAAGTGAATATCCGTTAAAGCAGCTGGTGAGTCATACCGAAATTTAGCTTCCAGCATCTACTAAGTGATCTCGAGGAACAGGAGCAAACTAACATTGTACGATTAAGATCATGCACAAAACAAATTAGCAATTACCTTTTTTTAAATCTTATTGAAAAATCTGCGTTAAATCTTCCTAGCTCAAATATGCAAACTGACCACTACATTGCAATATTCCATTAACACTGGTGTTTCGTCCCGGACCCGCTTGCAGACTCATCAGTGGGGCTGATATAAGCGCGGGTCCTGCCCCAGACACCAATCACTAATGTTGGATAAATGTATGGTTTATTGATACGTAAACATTTTGAGCTCGAGCGCTTATCTCTGAACACACCCTGCAGCAGCCATCCGGGAACGAGATACGACACGCGCATCGCGGACCATTGCTTCGACAGGCGTCACTCGCAACTGAAGATAAAAACGATCTGGCTTCGAGAGAATCTACTAACATCCTGACTGACTTGCGATTATTAGCGAGGCAATACACATGCATATCCACCCACCGTGTAGGAAAGGGGCGAATCGGCCTATAACCGAAACGCCAAATTTCTTTTTGATAAACTTTAGATTATTTCCAACACCCGATTTCAACGGAACTAGTCTATACAGTCGACCGTCTCAAAATAGCCGTTCTCAATAGTTCCGCTTTGGTCGAGCCACCTTGTTCATCAACTTCTACTCATATGGAATGTTTTTCTCTTGAATTTAATTTACCTTGTTCTCAATAGTTCCGCTAACTAAGTAAAAAAACAAAAGTGCCGTCTTGTATCCTTCATAGTAATTTTTTTTTTGTTCCAGGTATGTAATATAGAAAGTGTCATACCAAACTAAAAAATTGTAATATAATACTGCTAATATATATTGTAATATTAATTAATACTGAATTTAAACTAATGTTCTACGAACATGTCACCTCATAACATTTAAATAAACAAAAAACTCTCGGGGTCCAGTTTGGCGTACTGACATAACTCCGAGAAAGCGTGAAAAATTTTCCGCGGACGAGCAGAATGTGTGTGTTTTACGAGACATTGCACGTGAGGAATTTCAGTCATGTCAGAAGTATTCATTTCTTCGTAAAATCAACGATAATGCCGTAAAAAGCAAATTAACATGAAATTAACATAAATTGTACATACACATATACAAAGCATATGTATGTATATTATATACGTTACGTGAAAAACAGAGACACAGAGGAAGCAGGGGAGTGAGGCGGGTATCAGGGCGAAGGGGGGGGGGCATAACAAAATATTCACTGTGATGTTGGTGTCGGGTAGCCATGGGGAGGTGGTAGCAGGGAGGGGGGTTCAGGGCTTTGCAGGAAGCGGGGGAGCGTGGCGGGTATGCCCCCCCCCCCGACCTGTCAAAAACTCGACTAAACCGCGTTTTTTTAAGCATCAGTGTGAACAAGACGTGCTCATTTATCAGTGCTTCGGCTGACCTGCGGTCGGGGACGAAGTTTTGAAAATGCTCATTTTCAATTTTACTATAGGGTGATTATGCCAATGAATGGACGATTTTCTACATATTTCTATTTCTTATGAATGTATGATGCACAACATGCAACAAAATACATATTTTTATGTTCTTTGAACATTCAAAACAATATTTACAGTACTATTGATCTTCCAGTGTTTATTATTTTGTAAAATCAAAGCAAAGTTTTAAAGCCATCCAAAACTGGTACTGAAAACGTCCCATTTGATTTAACCCGTCTATTCATTGGGGTTTAGCGGATTTTTTTACAAACGTATGAAGACGAGGTTAATAATTAAATAAAATCAAAGGTTGAACTACACGGTCATAAAGAGCAGAGTCTAGCGATTCTATTGGTGGTATCATAATTCAATTTTCATAAAAGAATTCAAAAGTTACAATCTATCAAAGTGTGAAAAATGCTTAACCGTCCATTCATTGGCATATTCACCCTATTTAAGGAAAAGATATTGTCACAATATATGTGTAGAAACTACTCGAACCTTACGATGCTAGAACTACCCTCTGCCGCCTTCTTTCCTGGCAGTGTTAAAATGGGAATATACCCGGATGCATCAGCCTTTCGTCAGGGAACTGCAATACGAATTTAGCCAAAATTGTAGGCACCCGGGTCGAAGGCATCTAGTTTTTTTTATTGCAATTACAAACTTCTCATACGATATATGTTATACTTGTGAGTTAATTTATTAAAAATCACGTAATGTACAATTCATACTTTCAAAAATAATTTTCAATATACGAGTAAGTAATATATTCATATTTATTCATTATATTATTTTAAATACAATTTCTTAATAATTAAATAAAAAAATTAAAATAATTAAATAAAAAAATAAAAATAATTAAAAAAAATAAGTTTTATTAAAAGTAATTGCAGTTGTTAAAAATTATTAATTTTACAACTATTGAAAAAAATATATATATATACACAACAAAATAGAAAAAAAAACTCGTAACGCTCGAGATTCGAACTCGCGACGTCAATATTAGCAGGCTGGCGCTCTACCCACTGCCCCACGGCCGCTTCGTACGTTCATTTTCCCAACGAAGTATATGAATCATATTATAGGCAAACGCAATTTTTTCAAACTCATTTTTCTCGAAACCTGCTGCATATTGCGCTCTAGTACTCTCCTTGTGAATGACACACGCCAATATAACACGGCAAAATAACATGCGTCAAAATATCACATGTCAAAATATCACAAATAAAAATGAACAAAATATTGAATACACGTCATTAAAATTAAAAGAAAAAAAGGCTGGTTTTGCCGAATCTGACTACGTTTCGGATAAAATTACACCTACAATAATTAATAATACATATAGTACAAGTTAATAAATTTGAAAAATGCAAAACAACAATGAAAACTTACTTCTTTTTCGACTAGAATTAGTGTGTACTAACGAAGTACAACGCTTCACTGAAAAATATTTGTTTTAACTCCATGCGCTAACTGCTTCCTTCGGCGCCTCGTATGTATAGTTCCCGCCCGGTGCGTAAAAGTACACTTTGCACTCTTGTTAGGTAATACAATATTACACGTCTCCGTGTTATATTTTCGACTAGCAGCGTATTGTATTATACATATAACCGTTATAATTGAATAATCTTTTTTCTTTTTGGCTTTTTGGTTTACAATAATCGACAAACCCAGCATTTCGAACTAACTAAATTAAATAATTATACAACAACACGGAGAAAAATGACTACGCTGGATTAACTGATTCAAATCAGTTAATAGAATAAACTTCTTAATGATTTTTCATACGACGGCCCGATGTTGATATATTTGCGGAATTCCATTCTTTTGATACGTTAATATAAAGCACGAATCGTAACGCACATTATTACATTTCTTTCAGAGATGACATTCAAGAAGAGGATGAATGTAATACTTTTCACCTTTTCTTGAGTTTTCTATAGTATATTATGCAACTAGTGCGTACAGTGTACTTTTTTTCACGAGAGCGATACGTGCAAACAAGGGTCCGGCGAAGCCGGCGACGAGTGGGGGACTGTGGCTAGACTGAAAAAAAGTTACGCACGAGATGCATACGATATTTTATGCCCGGTGCGTGCGTTAATGTGCGTGCGTAAGGTCATTTTTTGTCCAATGCGTAAAGTGATTTTTGTTTTAACCGTGCGTAAAGTCTCACGAGGAGATGCAGGCGCCGAGTGAGACACTTTACGCACGGTTAAAAAAAAAATGACTTTACGCACTGAAAAAATGACTTTACGCACTAACTTTACGCACGCCCGGGCATAAAATTCTTTTTTCCTAATAGTACGCGGGAACTGCAAAACGTGCGAGAAACAGTAGAAAGTGATTTTTGGGCACATAATTCTACTAGGTTAAATATCTCAAATCAAGAGAGTATCTCTCGGTGATTTCAATATTTAAATATTACAGAAAATTAACTTACACAAGTACTGTTTGCTGGTACAACTCATGCAAGTCGCACCAACTCCTTTTGATGGACTTTTTCAGAGCCCACTTAAAGGTTTCGACTTCCAACATACTTATGTCCGTTACGCAAACGTCGTTGTGCTCTTGCATTTGAAATGTTTGGTCGCCTATTTTTTTGGCTGTCGCGCCGCAATTGGTTCTATTACAGCGTACATATGTACTATAAGATATCGGGACATAATTAATTAAGAATAATTGATAAAATTATTATAAGTAGATTTAATTATACGTACATTGTGCTTTTGTACTCTCCATGAATTTTGAACAGCTTCCCGTCAATGATTGGTGTCGATTTTTATTTACTGTTAGTTAACCAATTAACCAATTAACCAATATGAAACTGACAATTAAGTTTTCTAAGAAATAAAGTACAAATTTATGACTTTTAAATAAAATTTCAATTGTACTTTGTATATGAAGGGCATAAAATAGAGTTCAAGACCTCGGTGGGTAAGTGCGCGCTTCAGAGGCATTGAAGCTAACTCGGTAGTGGAGTAATTACCACCCTCGGCGAAAATTTTACACCCGTGATGCAATCAGTAATCTTACATTCATGGAGTGTGATATAACCATTTTTTATATTCATTTGCAGCTTCATACATGGACTCGTAAAATCTTCGTTTACACTTACTAGATCGAAAGGAAGTTAATCAAATTCGTTCATTTCTTTCATTAATTAAATAATTCCGTCTACACGGAAAGAAGTAGATGTTACCTGATAACCTATTGATGGTTCCGGATAACATCTGATAGTATCTAGTGCCATCAATATGTTATCCGGTAACCTTAGTATGTTATTGTTGAAAGATACAACATTTTTCTCTCTGTGCAGTCTCAATAAAAACTAGTTGTCCCATTCCCTTTTACAAAAACAATCTGCAGCAATTAGAAAATGTAGGTAAGGAAAATTTGGAAAACTTTAATTTTTCAAATAAACTCTATTAGCGGTGTACCTATTGACATAATCATGCATATCAAACGGCGACGATGCAAAGAATTCTAAATAGAATTATGCAGGGAGCTGCCAAGGTATTTTCCAGAATATATATCTAAAAAAAATTAGCAACCTTCTTCCACAATTAGCACCAGACAGGTGAAATATAAGAGATTATAAAATTGCAATGTATGTTGATGAAATAATAACAAAACTTTAGTATCGTTTGGACGCAATAAGCACTATTTGTCCAGGTACAGAAAATTATTAAATACAGGTAAAGAAAGTAACGAATGCCGGTGGCGAACAAAAATGTAGTCGTACGTATATCAAAATCAGTTTTTTTATACGGGCTGCGTATTTAACAGAATTTCAAGACACTTTCAACGCAACCCAAACATTTAATTTGTTATAATCAAATTCGTGAAAAGTTTAAGGCGAAATGTATCCAACTGCACCCATCGATTGTACGGGAACAATTACATGGATTTGTAAAATGTTATCAATTTGTTGTTAAAAATACATAAACAATACGGGCGAAAGCCCGCTTCTGTCCATGCCTAGCATATCGCAGATAGCGCAAAACTATCCCCAGTAAAAAAATTCGTCTCTGAAAGATCGTTTCGAGATCTCGCAGGTTTAATCTCGCAAAGATCTCGCTAATGGGACGGAGCAAGATCATTGAGAGATGAACAAAAAAATTAAAATAATATGTTAAAATTATCGATTAGAAAATAAAATAGTTGAATTAAAAAAAAATTATCTCCGTCGGGAATCAAACCCGAGACCTTTCGTTCTTGAAGCTGGAACTCGGCTAGACATTCATTTGAGGGGGGGTTACAAATGATACGTTTTTTTAGTAAATCGATCATTGAAATTCGGCATTGATATGTGTCATTTGTTATATGTCAGTAAATGACTGGTTAGCAGCGTGGTTAGAGTTCCAGCTTCGAGACCGAAAGGTCCCGGGATCGAATCCCGATAGTGATAATTTTTTTTTCATTTAAATATTTTCTTTTTAATCGATAATTTTAACCTACTATTTTAAACCTATTTGTTCGTCTCGCAACATTCTCGCTCCGTCGCTTTAGCGAGATCTTTGCGAAATTAAACCCGCGAAAGCTCCGAAAGATCTTTCAGAGAAGATTTTTGCTATTACACATAGGATATATGCCAAAACTAAAATACCCGTATTTTTTTAAAAATAATTATTTACAGCAATTTGTTATAAACAATTGTGTTAAAAGTTGACAACGATCATTCTCAGCCTCAAGTTGCAGTTCCTGTCAAATCTACTTTTGACGAAATTGTTTATAACAAATTGTTATAAACAATTATATTTTATAAACAACTATTTGTACATATTTTAAACTATTTCAAATTAATTAATTAATTAATTTTACTATTAAATTAAAATATTACATTTTATATTACAATAAAACTTTTATTATAAAATAAAATTTAATTCATTATTTTCTTAATTATGTTACGTCTTCGTAACCATTGTATTACCGAATACATTTTTATCTCTAGCTCGCCCTAGCAAGCTGCAACGAAAGAGAACGACCGACACCTGAATCAATAAACATTAGTAATAGCTACCGGAGTAAAGACGCGGCGCTCTATGACTTATTTCTTGTATCAAATACAGAATTAAGTCATACAGTACAGTACGATAGACCCTCTTCCAAACGTTCGAGATAAAGCATGCGTGTACCTAATCCTTCGCTTGACGCATATGCATGTAGCGTCGCACCTCCATCGCATTTCTCGTATAAGCGTTAAACAAATAAACTCTCGATTTCCTCAGCGAAAGGAACGGTCGAAGTCTAGGTGCGTTCTTATCTCTATCTCGCCCTAGGCAGGCTAGAAACGGAAGAATGACCAACATCTAAATGAACGAATACCGGCGATAACAACCGTCGAGAAGGTACAGCGTTTAACAAACGCAATATTCAAAATTGTAGGAGATGAGACTGCCGATGTTTCCACTCGTTCGAGATAAAGCATGCGTGTGCTTACTCGTTCGCTATGTATGTGTCCCCTTTTCTAGGAAATTAGAATTGGACATAACGAAATGTTACTGAAATTACGAACAATGATCCCATTCTCCTCCTCCATCCTTTTCGATATAGATTCCTACATCAGTCCTTATCAATATACCTATGAAAGAGGGGAGAGGATATAAATATTATCCACTAGACCAAGAGGGGGTAGTAATCATCAATTGCCTATCGAGGAAGCAGTTACCGAGACATCCACAGTCTGTCTTCCGGATTCGAGTTCGGACTACCATCGAAAAATCTTCAACAAAACTGTTTTCAAAAAGTTCGGGCACCGGTTCGCGTGGTAAACTGTTAACAGTGTTAGTGGATCCAGAATCGGCTCTCTTTCCTTGGTGCCACACATCTGTTCCAGTGCTTCAATTTGGCTGGGACTGCAGATCTTCGGAAACACTGATCACCGATCTGAACGTCCGGTATTCCACCACACCGAAACCGGAAACCAGAAGAACCTAGGCTCCCATTCCTTGAATGCAGAAACAAGAACGCGAGCGAGCCGCCAGGGAAGCCGCCCTCAACCCTTTCCCCGAACTTCGAACCAATCGCGCCCCCGTATCACTGCCTGCTCCTAAACCCTTTATTCCTTCCTTGCACCCTCCCGGATTTTTTGACCAGTTCAGGGTCATTCGACCGGTTGATCCTCGTCCTCCTTCACCTTCAACGGACCCATTTTATCCAATCCCTCTCGATACGCAACTTACCCCGCAAGAGCTATTCGCCCCGCCGGTACACTTTGTCGCGAGCGAGCCCGTAGCTCCAATACTATTGACGTCCACAGAGGACCTAATCCTCCGTTTTTGTAAAAACAGATGCAATAAAAAATAAACGTTCGTAGTATCTTTACACAACTGTCTTTATATATTTTTGTCTCGGTTCTAACCTACCCGTTTCAGCAGCACAGCAGCCCCGTTCACAAACAACCCAGGATCGAGTTTCACTTCTCGACCGCCCTTTCAGCGTTACGAAATCGGGTAAGTACTTCGATTTTCCGACGCAACAAATTGGTGACAGCGCTATTGAACGGGAACCTGTGCACTTGAGCGTTTTCGGGTTGGAATCAAGATATTTATATAAATATCGCCAATATGACAGTTGTTTAACAAAATCACTTTACTACCAACAAACAATTTGAGTCAACTATCAAACGGAAACTGTACTGCTGAAACTTATGGTATATTCCCTCTTATTGCGATTAGACACGAAAAAAAAACAGAATAAACCCTGTTCCTTCCTATCGTTTGCAACCCTGGCGGCTCGATAACGTTTTAATTTGCATTCTCCATTTTCAAAAAGTAGAACAAATATACTTTTTAATAGGAATAATCGTACATAAGAATCACACATAAAACTCTGACTTATCACAACATAGTTTTCTTTTCTTCATTTCTTCAATTACAAGTTAACTTTTGCGGTTCATAATTGTCATCTCGTAAATACCCATTCCATTCTTTCATGAGTTTGAATACTTTTTCAGCAAAAGGTCAAACTCAATTCGTTGATAAACTCTATTCAGTATAGAAAATCAACAATTCAGAGAGAAAGGAAGGCGGAATAGACATACAGAGACACCAGAACTGAGTTGCAGCCTACAAGGTTGATCAATCTTTTGAGTAGAGATATCAATTTCTCTTTGGCATCTTCTATAGCGGAGAAGCCCTTGAGAAACTGTAGCATAGCACTGGTGTACATTAACTAATAAATAAAAACTATTGTTTCAGTGACAAATAAAAACAACCTCGAAATTGAAGAAATTATAGATTAGAAGAAAGCGACATTTTCAGGCGTTTCACAATTATAAATTGAGAGAATGCTTGGAATCGATACATGACGAAAACACACGAAAACTAACTATCAGGCTAGATAAGGGACTTAAAAGACTTAAGAAATTAGACGAGAGGCTTCAGCAAATAACGGCGGAAAAACCACGAGTCATAGCCGTAATAAAACCCACACCTCGTAAAGAACCACAAACAACCAACACACCAGTAGCAGATCAAAATCATGCAGCTATAGAAGTGATTCAAATAGACTAGTTTTAAACAAGTATTAATAATGATATGCAAAAAAAATCATAAACTTATTTACAAATTAAGAAATATTAAAATAAACATATGATTGTAAATTATATAAACTTATGACAGAAAATTAGTAATTAAATTTTATTTTTAACCGTAAGTAGTACATGTACCCCTTCTCTACCATTCATTAAAGTAAAATACCTTACACTAAATTCTCATTATCGTCGTAATTTTAAAGTTTATTTTTCGGAAATCCGTATTTCTCACTATCGGCACAAATTCAATTCGGAAAAATTAGAGATGAAATAAAAATAAATGTCAGAACAGAGGATCACACGACGTTCGACACAAAACTTGAGTGAAGAAGAAAAAAAGCAATCCCCCCCCCCCCCCACCCCCCCCCCCCCCCACCCCCCCCCCCCCCCACCCCCCCCCCCCCCCACCCCCCCCCCCCCCCACCCCCCCCCCCCCCCACCCCCCCCCCCCCCCACCCCCCCCCCCCCCCACCCCCCCCCCCCCCCACCCCCCCCCCCCCCCACCCCCCCCCCCCCCCACCCCCCCCCCCCCCCACCCCCCCCCCCCCCCACCCCCCCCCCCCCCCACCCCCCCCCCCCCCCACCCCCCCCCCCCCCCACCCCCCCCCCCCCCCACCCCCCCCCCCCCCCACCCCCCCCCCCCCCCACCCCCCCCCCCCCCCACCCCCCCCCCCCCCCACCCCCCCCCCCCCCCACCCCCCCCCCCCCCCACCCCCCCCCCCCCCCACCCCCCCCCCCCCCCACCCCCCCCCCCCCCCACCCCCCCCCCCCCCCACCCCCCCCCCCCCCCACCCCCCCCCCCCCCCACCCCCCCCCCCCCCCACCCCCCCCCCCCCCCACCCCAGCACATTATTAACATTTCTTTCAGAGATGACATTCAAGAAGAGGATGAATGTAATACTTTTCACCTTTTCTTGAGTTTTCTATAGTATATTATGCAACTAGTGCGTACAGTGTACTTTTGTTCACGAGAGCGATACGTGCAAACAAGGGTCCGGCGAAGCCGGCGACGAGTGGGGGACTGTGGCTAGACTGAAAAAAAGTTACGCACGAGATGCATACGATATTTTATGCCCGGTGCGTGTGTTAATGTGCGTGCGTAAGGTCATTTTTTGTCCAATGCGTAAAGTGATTTTTTTTTAACCGTGCGTAAAGTCTCACGAGGAGATGCAGGCGTCGAGTGAGACACTTTACGCACGGTTAAAAAAAAAATCACTTTACGCACTGAAAAAATGACTTTACGCACTAACTTTACGCACGCCCGGGCATAAAATTCTTTTTTCCTAATAGTACGCGGGAACTGCAAAACGTGCGAGAAACAGTAGAAAGTGATTTTTGGGCACATAATTCTACTAGATTAAATATCTCAAATCAAGAGAGTATCTCTCGGTGGTTTCAATATTTAAATATTACAGAAAATTAACTTACACAAGTACTGTTTGTTGGTACAACTCATGCAAGTCGCACCAACTCCTTTTGATAGACTTTTTCAGAGCCCACTTAAAAGTTTCGACTTCCAACATACTTATGTCCGTTACGCAAACGTCGTTGTGCTCTTGCATTTGAAATGTTTGGTCGCCTATTTTTTTGGCTGTCGCGCCGCAATTGGTGCTATTACAGCGTACATATGTACTATAAGATATCGGAACATAATTAATTAAGAATAATTGATAAAATTATTATAAGTAGATTTAATTATACGTACATTGTGCTTTTGTACTCTCCATGAATTTTGAACAGCTTCCCGTCAATGATTGGTGTCGATTTTCATTTACTGTTAGTTAACTTAACCAATATGAAACTGACAATTAAGTTTTCTAAGAAATAAAGTACAAATTTATGACTTTTAAATAAAATTTCAATTGTACTTTGTATATAAAGGGCATAAAATAGAGTTCAAGACCTCGGAGGGTAAGTGCGCGCTTCAGAGGCATTGAAGCTAACTCGGTAGTGGAGTAATTACCACCCTCGGCGAAAATTTTACACCCGTGATGCAATCAGTAATCTTACATTCATGGAGTGTGATATAACCATTTTTTATATTCATTTGCAGCTTCATATATGGACTCGTAAAATCTTCGTTTACACTTACTAGATCGAAAGGAAGTTAATCAAATTCGTTCATTTCTTTCATTAATTAAAACTTGCGTTCTTTATGTAAGCGTAAACAGATTGACTATTCTTTTCGAACCTTAAAAACTTTGGTGTTTATCCGTTTTATAGCATTTACGGAAAAAGGAAAATGGTGGTCCATTCATTCCTTTTATTTTTTCCACTTTAACGATGGCCACGACTGCAGAAACTGATGTTACATATAATAAGTTACATTAAAATTTCTTACCTTTTTGTATATAGGCGTACAGTGGACTTTCGGCAGAGAATCAAGAAATGTAGACGTATATATATACGTTTTTTTAAGGGTAATACACGATTCAGTAAATAAATAAATAATTTGTCGAAATAACGTCATGTATATATGTATATTTACAAAGTCACATTCAACAGTGACAAGTTAGAAATGGTGTTTTGCTGTAGAATGTAGAGTAAAGACTGCGAGAACAATCTACGGACAGCACTGACCGTTGTACAGTTCATGGAAGTCAAAATTCGCCCATGAATAAATTACCAAAGAAAACAATCACCGATTGACAACACAGTCTTTCTGCGTCTACACGGAAAGAAGTAGATGTTACCTGATAACCTATTGATGGTTCCGGATAACATCTGATAGTATCTAGTGCCATCAATATGTTGTCCGGTAACCGTAGTATGTTATTGTTGAAAGATACAACATTTTTCTCTCTGTGCAGTCTCAATAAAAACTAGTTGTCCCATTCCCTTTTACAAAAACAATCACTTCACTGCAGCAATTAGAAAATGTAGGTAAGGAAAATTTGGGAAACTTTAATTTTTCAAATAAACTCTATTAGCGGTGTACCTATTGACATAATCATGCATATCAAACGGCGACGATGCAAAGAATTCTAAATAGAATTATGCAGGGAGCTGCCAAGGTATTTTCCAGAATATATATCTAAAAAAAATTAGCAACCTTCTTCCACAATTAGCACCAGACAGGTGAAATATAAGAGATTATAAAATTGCAATGTATGTTGATGAAATAATAACAAAACTTTAGAATCGTTTGGACGCAATAAGCACTATTTGTCCAGGTACAGAAAATTATTAAATACAGGTAAAGAAAGTAACGAATGCCGGTGGCGAACAAAAATGTAGTCGTACGTATATCAAAATCAGTTTTTTTATACGGGCTGCGTATTTAACAGAATTTCAAGACACTTTCAACGCAACCCAAACATTTAATTTGTTATAATCAAATTCGTGAGAAGTTTAAGGCGAAATGTATCCAACTGCACCCATCGATTGTACGGGAACAATTACATGGATTTGTAAAATGTTATCAATTTATTGTTAAAAATACATAAACAATACGGGCGAAAGCCCGCTTCTGTCCATGCCTAGCATATCGCATATAGCGCAAAACTATCCCCAGTAAAAAAATTCGTCTCTGAAAGATCGTTTCGAGATCTCGCAGGTTTAATCTCGCAAAGATCTCGCTAATGGGACGGAGCAAGATCATTGAGAGATGAACAAAAAAATTAAAATAATATGTTAAAATTATCGATTAGAAAATAAAATAGTTAAATTAAAAAAAAATTATCTCCGTCGGGAATCAAACCCGAGACCTTTCGTTCTTGAAGCTGGAACTCGGCTAGACATTCATTTGAGGGGGGGTTACAAATGACACGTTTTTTAGTGAATTGATCATTGAAATTCGGCATTGATATGTGTCATTTGTTATATGTCAGTAAATGACTGGTTAGCAGGGTGGTTAGAGTTCCAGCTTCGAAAATGGTCAAAACTTATTATCTAACATATCAGATTCTAAAGATAGGTTTTTTCAATCGTTTTTCCTATACATATAAAAAGACTATCATAACCAAAGTTAGAAGTAAGAAGTTTTAATTCTACAATACTAGAAAATAAGGATATACTTAATTATATTTTATTATATAAATTAAGTATACAATGATAAAATATCAGTAGGTTAAGCTAAAGATGAGCAGGAACTACACTAAAAGAATATGTAAATGCATGTATATTTAGTTGAACTACATATATTATGTGTTATGTAAATATATTGTTAATAAAGATGTTAATACAAAAAAAAAAAAGCTTCGAGACCGAAAGGTCCCGGGATCGAATCCCGATAGTGATAAATTTTTTTTCATTTAAATATTTTCTTTTTAATCGATAATTTTAACCTATTTGTTCGTCTCGCAACATTCTCGCTCCGTCGCTTTAGCGAGATCTTTGCGAAATTAAACCCACGAAAGCTCCGAAAGATCTTTCAGAGAAGATTTTTGCTATTGCACATAGGATATATGCCAAAACTAAAATACCCGTATTTTTTTAAAAATAATTATTTACAGCAATTTGTTATAAACAATTGTGTTAAAGGTTGACAACGATCATTCTCAGCCTCAAGTTGCAGTTCCTGTCAAATCTACTTTTGACGAAATTGTTTATAACAAATTGTTATAAACAATTATTTTTTATAAAAAACTATTTGTACATATTTTAAACTATTTCAAATTAATCAATTAATTAATTTTACTATTAAATTAAAATATTACATTTTATATTAAAATAAAACTTTTATTATAAAATAAAATTTAATTCATTATTTTCTTAATTATAATCATATTGAGATCTGAAATATTGTTTAAATTATAAAATTAAGAATGTATTTAAAAAAAAATTCTTTTAACAAACATACATAAAAAAAAAAAAGTAAATCTTGTTGTGGATTATCAATTATAAAACAAATTCCTCTATAAAGAATAAAATACCGTCAAATTTTTAATTTTAATGAATTTACATTGAATATTTTAACTGCATATTTAAATTTAATAATAGCGTATCTAATCCTAGTTTATTAAAACTTTTATTAAATAAATGTAAATAATTAAATAATTTAAAATTATATAAATTTAATTTTACATTAAACTTTATAATATTTTAAAACTAAATATTTTCTAATTAAAGTTAAAATTTATTAATTTTGAATTAATGTTTATCCGCTATTGCTAACACATTTTTTATTATTACTGTCTAAATTACTAAATATAATTAACATTAATATATTAATATTTTATCTCAAATAAAACAAAAAATTTTATATGTAAATTTATATATATTTTAATTATATAATTAATAAAAAAAATTTTAAAATTATATATTATATTATATAAATAAATATCTCATAATTGTCAATAATTTATTTTTATTAAACTACAATTAATGTAAATAAAATTTATATTAAGTTAATTAAATAGAAAAATTAATTACACTTTTATATTTAAATAAAAATTAATCAAATTTTATATTTAAACAAAAATTAATCAAATTTTATATTTAAACAAAAATTAATCAGATTTTTATATTTAAATAAAAATTAATTAGATTTTTATATGTAGGCAAATAAAAATTAATCAAATTTTATATTGAAACAAAAATTGTCTATTAATTATAATTATCTATTTTTGCTCGCAGCGGAAAATGAAAATAATGTAACAGTACTTTTCGAAACAAGGGCGTACCTTTTACCAAGTTAGTTAAAAAAGATCAAATCGACATAACATTTCGATACTATTATTTGTTTTGTAAGGGGTCACTCGCACTCAGTATTTCTCATGTTTTCGTTTACATTAAAACACTTGTTTTAGAAAGAGGTTCCTTTAAATAAGAAATTCGTAGCGGACACATTTAGTTTACGCACATACGTGAAATACGTGAAAGAAAAGTATAACTGTCGGTGAAAAGTGATAACAAAATTGAATAAAATAATCGAGAAAAGTAAGTTTGAACCAATTCCAGTTTTGTTCGCAGTAAAAAAAAACGGTAAGTTTACAGAAAAATAAATATGTACTTAAAAATATAAATAAAACGATATACATAAAAAGTAACTTCGCAATATAATTTAAAAAAAAAATCAAATGTAATATTATTTATTTTGAGACAGATTTCATTTCATTAAATCTTTCATTCTAGATTTCATTAAAACTTCAAATTATTATGCTACCTTAGTGCAGTTTATTTACTGCAGCTATTTAATTGTAATCATTGAGCAGATTTTATTTAATATTATAATCAATAAACAATGTTTTTAATAAACAGTTGAATCAAAATTTTGCCTTATTCCTTTAAATAATCTTTAAATTAAAAAAGTATTTATTTCAAATAATTGGATTATTTCATATAATTAATAAAAAATTTTAAATTATATATATTATATAAATAAATATCTCATAATTCTCAATAATTTATTTCTATTAAACTAAAATTAATTTAATTAAAATTTATATTAAATTAATTAAAAACAAAAATTAATTACATTTTTACATTTAAATAAAAATTAATCACTTTTTATATTTAAACAAAAATTAATCAAATTTTTATATTTAAATAAATATCTCATAATTGTCAACAATTTATTTTTATTAAACTAAAATTAATCAAATTTTATATTTAAACAAAAATTAATCAGATTTTTATATGTAGGCAAATAAAAATTAATCAAATTTTATTTTGAAACAAAAATTGTCTATTAATTATAATTATCTATTTTTGCTCGCAGCGGAAAATGAAAATAATGTAACAGTACTTTTCGAAACAAGGGCGTACCCTTTACCAAGTTAGTTAAAAAAGATCAAATCGACAAAACATTTGGATACTATTATTTGTTTTGTAAGGGGTCACTCGCACCCAGTATTTCTCATGTTTTCGTTTACATTAAAACACTTCTTTAAGAAAGAGGTTCCTTTAAATAAGAAATTCGTAGCCGACACATTTAGTTTACGCACATACGTAAAACAAAAATATAACCGTCGGTGAAAAGTGATAACACAATTGAATAAAATAATCGAGAAAAGTGAGTTTAAACCAATTCCAGTTTTGTTCGCAGTAAAAAAAAAACGGTAAGTTTAAAAAAAAATAAATATGTACATAAAAATATAAATAAAACGATATACATAAAAAGTAACTTCGCAATATAATTTTACCAAAAAAAATGAATTTTAATATTATTTTTTTTGAGACAGATTTCATTTCATTAAATCTTTCATTCTAGATTTCGTTAAAACTTCGAATTATTATGCTACCTTAGTGCAGTTCATTTACTGCAGCTATTTAATTGTAATCATTGAGCAGATTTTATTTAATGTTATATTCAATAAACAATGTTTTTAATAAACAGTTGAATCAAAATTTTGCCTTATCCCTTAAAATAATCTTTAAATTAAAAAATATTTATTTCAAATAATTGGATTATTTCATGTAATTGATAAAAGATTTTAAATTATATATATTACATAAATAAATATCTCATAATTCTCAATAATTTATTTTTATTAAACTAAAATTAATTTAATTAAAATTTATATTAAATTAATTAAAAACAAAAATTAATTACATTTTTACATTTAAATAAAAATTAATCAAATTTTATATTTAAACAAAAATTAATCAAATTTTTATATTTCAATAAAAATTAATTAATTTTTTTTATTTAGGTTAATAAAAATTAACCAAATTTTATATTTAAACAAAAATTAATGACATTTTTATATTTAAATATTTTTTTTATATTTATTATGCACACTAAAAAAAATGTTTATCAAACAATTGCTATAAATAAAGCCTTATTTTTATAGATATTTAAAATTTTAATTTTTTTTATATATTAATTAATTATGTGATTATATTTTTTTTTATGAAAAATAAATAATTTTGTATATAATATATATATATTAGGGTGGCCGTTATTTTGGTGACTTTCGAATTTTTTTGTTCCGTACCCTGTAACTTTATTGGAAAAAAATTAACAAAAATTTTAAGCCCTCATAGACCCCTCTGGCTCAATTTTAACCTGGCCCCGTGGAGGTTTGAAATTTAACATTGATTTTAAATGAAAAAGAAAATTTTTTGCAGTATTATCGAGACTGCTTTTTCAACAAGAGCTGAAAAAATCTGAAACTTGGCATATCTTTCCTCGAACGTTTTCTGAAGGACCTCAAAAAATTTCATTTAAAACATGTATGTTCTGGTTGAGATATAACGTTTTTAAGGACGGTCATTTTTTGCTTAAAAAATGAGAGAAGTTTAAATTTCATCGTTATTTGTCCACATCTCTCTTGTGGAACGTTCTAAAATTACGAGCATTAACGTTTTATATTTATTGGGTTCTTATGAATGAAATGGGCACCGATTGAGTCAAATTCGATCATACCCAGCTGAGTTATCGTATTTTTTTTCTGAATGTTTTTTTAATAAAAATTGAGTAAAGCAAATGTAGGTTTTGTTTCTACGGTATAACTTTTCTGAAAAAAATTACACGATAGTGCGCTATGGTGCATCGTATTCCGTACCTTTTTCTGCATCTATTACCTTATTTATCTTAGTAAAAAAAAAAATTTGCCCTCCAGCTATTATATTGTGAATATTAAAAGTCGTGGTTTGCGTGAAATCTAGAGACGGTAATATATGTGTCAAATATTACTTTAAAAAATCATCTCCTTATTTTGTAGGTTCCTTCGATTTCTACGAGTTAAAGGTTACTAGAAAGCTCTGTTTCTACCCCGTATACAAAAATACTGCAGATATTTTTAAAATTCCAGCGATTTAATTGATTTATTATATTATATTAATGCATTAAAATTGCAGCGCGTATTTAGTGAACATGTCACGTAAGAAAAGCAGATTAATGAAAATTCATTATATCACTATCAGTAAACACTCCTAGAAAGTGTACTTCAAGTTTCGAACGTGCAACGAACGATTTGTCAGGGGCGCCACAGCGCTAAAATAATCAAATAAAGTTATCAAAATATAGAAATTGTAAATTTGTTATGTTTTAATGGTGAAAAAAGTGCGAACCCCATGATACCTTTATTTGATTGTTTTGTCACTGCAATTCCTATGAAAATTGTTCATTGAACGTTCGGAACATCAATTACATTCCAAGAAACATGTCAAATTATCAAAAAATCAATCATTCTACAAAATTCATTAAAAAATATGTAAATCAATAATGAATCGGCACATCAATAAATTGATTAATAAATTAGTAAATCCACTCAGAAATATAGTAAACCGATTTAAAAATCAGTAAATAATGAAAAATTCCATAAATCAATAAAGAATCGATATATCTTTAAACAAAATTATTTACAAATTATTTTTAATGAAATAAAAGTCAGTAAAATCATTAAAAACTACAAATCGATTGAAAAATGTGTATGATTTAAAAATCAGCAAATCGATAAAAAATCCGTAAATTATCAGTTAACCGATCAAATATCAGGGCATCTGTTAAAACCAATAAACCGATGAAAAAACAGTGAAATGCAGTAAATCGTTTAAATTATCACCAAATTACACAAAAAATATGAGGATAATGAAGCTAGTTTTTATCATTGAATAAAATTTATTGAAATTCATTAACAACAATTTTCTTGGTAAAACCAGCGAATTGTTTGTGATATTCAGAAACGACCTGAAGAATATACTGCTTTTGATCTTCATTTTTAGTTAACGCTTGACTAAATTGTTGAACTAATTTTACACCTCTCTCGGCCAAGTCGTTGACAACCATAATTTTTTTAAACATTTCTCTACCTTTAATAAAATCTTCATCATCAATCCAAGTATTAACATCTTTTTTCAAAAACTGATCGTTAATTTTAAATCTTTTGAATAAATGTAGTGACTGCGAGTTGATAAAATCGTATAATTCTTTTTTACAAATATAAGAAATATCACGATCACTAACATATATTCTTTTCAAGGAGTCCGTTTGTATTTCCTCCAATGCTAGTACCATTTTTCTCTTTATATTTACGGACAGATCATCGTCAAAGAAACCCATTGCTGCATTTTCAGGACTTAGATACCATAAATGATTTTTAAATTTGTTTAGTGCCACTGTTGAAATACTTGAATTAATATTTTGGTAATCATTTAGCTTTTCAAAAATTCTAAATCATGAGCTGGAGCTTTTTGCGCAATAGGAGCTAAAAACCATGCTCTGATATACACCTTTACAATGAAGATGCAAATTTCAGCCAACGATGCTTCTTCTTCTGTTGTCAATTTAAATTCATCTCAAAATAAGTATATTTTTAAAGAATAATTCGCTTTTGCCATCCACCTAGCGTGATGACAAGGACCAGGAACATAGAGTTTTACGTCATTTTTTGGAACGACGCCTAAAATTATTTTTGTCAATTGTAATAATTCGCGATAATGGTCACGAGGTTGCGATTTAAATGAAATATTACTTAGAAAGGAAGAAATTTCTTCCATTTCATCTTTTAAAACTTCTTTCACTCTTTCATTATCGATGCCGCTTCTGAAATTTAGTTTATCTATCGCATTCCACTGTTTTGCAAAACGTTCAAACATCAAAACTTTAGGGCCTACTGTCCCTGGAAATTTACTTTCAAAAACGCCTATGAGAACAATTTCAAAAATATGGTGACGGCAGGGGAAATATAAAATGGATCTTTCAAAATATCTTTCCAAAAAAGTCGCTGCACCTTTTTCCGTCCCTAAATTGGACGCAGCGGTATCACAACAAAATGCCTGTATGTTCTTAGAAAGTCCCCAATCTTCAATAATTTTAAAAACAGCGTCAGCTTGTGTAATGCCATGTCCATTTACTAATTCCGGAACTTCCAAAAGTTTTGAAATTTGATTGTTGGAAACAAGTACCGGTAATCTTTCGGAACCTGTATTTCTTAATGAATCAGGAATAATTTTACCATCCCAGTGTAAAATAAGATTATCGATATCAGCTGATTTGAAATATTCTTTGATTTTATTGGCTTGTTCTTTCCGTAACTTTTCTCTATAGCATTGAAAAGATGTGCGATTTAGAACTAAACTATTGACATCAAAATGCAAAGCTTCCGCGATAGCTGCAACAATATGGACGGCATTTCGGTCACTAACTTGGCATTTGTCCAGTGTAGCAACTACTTTGGGAGTTATTGGATTGAAATATCCTCGTAATCTTTTTGGCTTCGGCGGTTCCAACTCAGAACATTATTCAGATAATTGTTGTGAACTTGATTCAGGTACAATTTGACTACTTTCTTGACTAGAAATCAATTGCTCATTTTGAGCTGAAAAATGAAAATATAATTTTATAACCTATTTTGTAGTAAATAAGTAAAATAGACTCTCTAAATTTTCTGGACTGAAATTTCAGTTGTATAAAGTGGAACGTGAATCAATGTATACAAAATTTCACTTCATCGAGAAGTCAACACTGCTATGTATTCAATCTTCAAACGAGTTAATTCCAAATCGGAAGATTATTCATTCTTGGTTGAGTGAAAACATTCACTATTACTATTAGAGTTTTTCACTATTACTATACACACTAGAAATTTTCAATTCACAACTTAGGGTAAAAACTTTACTCCTAACCGGAGAGCATTAACAATGACTCATCAGTAACACTGAAAATTCATCCGTAGAAGTAAGTTGCATAATCACTAAATTTTCAGAGTAAAAATTTCACTCCTAGATATTTAGAAACTAATTTTGAAAAAATGATCCACCTAAACCAATCTATATTCAAACTAATTTTTCAAAATTAACCTAGTTCATCGTGTTGAAATTCCAATTCCTCAGCTTCCATCTGACATACTGTATTAACCTGATTTTCTGGGCCCAATATTTCAGAATTAAAATTAGGAATGCAACCACTTCGTTTCTTTCTTTGATGGAGAAGAAATTCGTTTTTCTTGTCATCAATCCTGTTTAAGGCATCTTGTGAGGCAACATCAAACAACTTATATGAATCTTCAACAAATTTGTCTTCTTTCTCTTTATTAAATGATTCACCAAAATGTTTCTGTACTTCTTCCCATTTTTTATGTAATTTTTTTAATTTCATAGCAGCAGTATCTCTTCGCATGGTTGATAATCGAGCATTATTCAAAACAGACAGAACCTTGTCAATTACATATTTTGCACGTTCATAAACAGTGGAGCCAGCTATTCGGGTATAGAAAAATAGAACTTACAAAACTTCTTTGCAGTTTGGCAACTTATCACCACTAATCTCACTTTCTACATTACCAACTAAATTAACGTAAACTTTCTGGCTTCGCCTAATCATGCTTATGAAAACTGAAAACAAGGAAACACTGAACACCACAAAGTAATAAAATTATTTCGTATAAATATTGTACTTAAATATTAATTACCTATACAACGATTATTTCTGTCTTGCTTTATAAGTATAACCTTAAAAAAGTGTAACACGATTAACACATATCAAATTAAATATTAAATACAGTTCTGCGACTTCTTCAATAAACAATCTGGCTGTATAAACAAATACATATATTCGTTTTCACACAAAGAATGCAGAGAATTAAAATTTCTTGAACTTAACCCATTACGTACCAAACGGACGAAAAATTGTCGTTGACTTTGATGCTATTTTTTTGTATGAAAAAGAGAATAAAAAAATCGGCATAACCCATTTCTGATGTAGAATTTGTCGCTCTTTCAGAATCTGTAGTCAAAATTTATTAATAATAAATATTGAAAAAGTTATAAACAATTAAAACAAACAAAACATCATTTTTCGAGAAAATATTGGTTTACAATCCTTGGCTTCGCATGGAAAATGTTATTGAATTACCTCAAACGCATAAAATTTTACGTCCATGGACCCTAAGCTATAAACTCATACAGTTAGTTTTTCTAAATTTCAAAATGGCTGACGACAACATGGCGTGGAAGCCTAAAACAATAATCCGTAAAATCACTGTGGTGCCTGAAATTTTAAAGACAATTTAAATCGCTTCAAACTTCTTACTCGGGGGTTTTGGGGGTCGCTGATTATGAATTTGAAATCAGTTTGCGAAAATTCAAGATGGCGAAGCCAATATGGCGGACTAATTTTTTAAATTTGATGAAATCGTTTGAAAATTGTTATTCGGGGGTTTTTGGGGTCATTGATTAAAAATTCCAAGTTAGTTTTAGAAAATTCAAAATGGCGGGGCCAATATGGCGGACTAACTTTTTGAAATTTGATGAAATCGTTTGAAATTTGTTACTCGGGGGTTTTTGGGGTCATTGATTACGAATTCGATGTCAGTTTTAGAAAATTCAAAATGGCGGAGCCAATATGGCGGACTAGGGCATCAAAGATTATCATCTTTTTTTAAAACCACAAAATTGTAAAAGGTAAAAAAACAAAATATAAAATGTAAAAAATAAAAATAATATAAAATGTGAAAAGTAAAAAAAATTATAAAAATTAAAAAATCAAAAAAAAAGTTTTAAAAAAGTGAAAAAGGCTCCCTTTTATACGTTTACCGCCAAGTGGTAGGGGCCGGGCAACGGACAAATTTTTTGACGGCTAAGAAACGTATTCTGTAGAGAAAAATATTGAAAATATTTGACCGTCATACTGCATCCGCCAGTTTGAATTCCGAATTCATAATTGTATTCTCAACAGGTGACTTCAAATTCGTAATCAGTGACCCCAAAAACCACCGAGTAATAAATTTCAAAGGATTTCATCAAATTTCAAAAAATTAGTCCGGCATATTGGCTCCGCCATTTTGAATTTTCTAAAAGTGACATCGAGTTCGTGATTGCTCGTAATTGTATAACGATGAAATTTGAACTTCTCTTAGTTTTTTAAGCAAAAAATGACCGCCCTTAAAAACGTTATATCTCAACCAGAACATAGGTTTTTTAATTGAAATGTTTTGAGGACCTTCAGAAAACGTTTGAGAAAAGATATGCAAAATTTCAGATTTTTTCAGCTCTAGTTGAAAAAGCAGTGTCGATAATACTGCAAACATTTTTCTTTTTCATCTAAAATCAATGTTAAATTTCAAACCTCCACGGGGCCAGGTTAAAATTGAGCTAGGGGGGTCTATGAGGGCTTGAAATTTTTGTTGTTTTTTTTCCAATAAAGTTGTAGGGTACGGAACAAAAAATTCGAAAGTCGCCAAAATAACGGCCACCCTAATATATATATATATATATATATATATTTATTTATATAAATATTTATCTTACAAAATTATTAATAAGCAATTAGTCTTATTAACATAACTGATATTAAATAAATACTTATAATTGTGACTAATTGCTTATAAATAATTTTTTTAGAATAATTTATTACTTATATATTAATATTTCGAAAGAACGGTTTCGAAAAAGGTGGAATCTGATTTCATATTGAAAATGATTTATAACTATGACCTACGTTAGCCCCATCGGGTACCCCCAGACACTATGGATTGTAAAGAATCTGCAGGAATTATACGAATACCGCGTCAATTTTCGTCCGTAGTATTGTCCCAAATGGTAAATTCGAAAATATGAATATATTCCAGTCTTTTTGAATAAATTATTTGATATTTTTATTTTCCGCAAACAAAAATGTCTGTCCTTCACAATTTTTTATGCGAAATAATAAAAATCCGGTATAAAATATATGCCAATTCGTCATCAATGTAGGTTCGGCATCTGAAAAGCTTTAATTTCGATCTTTTACTTTTTGTATATTTCGTTATTTATATTATGCTCTTCATGACCAGCACAGGCCTAGTTGTCGGGTAACACCGAACATAAAATGTCAGGCATTTCCTAATACTGAAAATCATGTATTATTTTAGCTAATTCACATACGTGTGTCGCAATCCACACAATAGTCTTATAAATGACTTTTTAAAATATTTATTTAAAATAGAATCGGAACAATTCAGTTCCCATCTTCCTTCTTTCACGTCTATCATTAATCTGTCATTTCGCGGTTACAAACATTCGCTAATCATATTTAAACATTCGAACATCTAGCATCCACATTCAAATTGCAATATATATATATATTCTGAATCAGTCATACATCTCGCATCCAATCACGGTTAATAATAAATCATATACAACATTCGACCATTCCTGACAAAATCGTCGTCCTCGACGATAAAAGAGAAAAGAAAAATATACATGTACATGTAAATAGCACAATTACCATGTGACAGACGTATAAAAATACCTTTTTTTTTATTAAACTTATCCGTAAAACTAGCAAATATTGCGTTGTAAAGTAAAATCACATTTATTTTCCGCTTGGAATAATTTTTAGTCGATCAATTGAAATTATACCTTTATATAATCTTTGACTTTGTTGTTCTCTTACGACTTCGTATGGGCCTCTAAATTTGTCTATTAATTTTCTACTATACTCTGTTGACGGTGCGTTATATCGCACTAAAACCAAATCACCTTTCTCTAATTGTTTAACTTTCTTTCGTTGTTTATTAAATTGTTTTTCTAATTCTTTCCTATTATTTTCTAGTAATTCTGCAACATCTTGTTTTTCTTCAAATTTAATTTGGTTTGCAAATCTTTAATTTCGCGAATTAATTCAATATCATATTTACCAATATCATTAAAATTAAATATTATTTCACTAGGAGTTCTTTTAATATCCGATGTTCGCTATTATTAATTGCCCATTCAATATCATACAGTTTTTGATCCCAATCGCTGTGTTCGACGTCTTGTATTATTGTAGGAAAAGTATTTAATATAATACCATTTATTCTTTCTATCTGTCCATTTGCTCGGAGTGTTCCAGCTGCTGTTTCAATATGATTAATTTCACAATTAAGACAAAACTGTTCAAATTCATCAGAAATATAGGCTGCTCTATGGTCACTAATAAGTCGATTTGGGTTACCACAGTGTGACATAAATTCATTAATAAAATTTATTGTCGATTCTGTTGTACTATCTGTAACTGTTTTTAGAATCGAATATTTACTAAAGCCACAAATTAATGCTACTACATATTTATTATCACGAATTGTTTTTACAAACGGTTCTAGATGTTTCTAATGGTTTATCTCCCTTTTCTATCGGATGTAAATACCCTGTTTGTTTCCTGTTGGAGTTTTGTAATAAAGACAGTTCATACAACGATTTATAAATTCTGTTATTCGTTTTCTCATTCCCGGAAAATAATACGTTTCCTTTATCTTTGCCAGTGTTTTACCGACACCCAAGTGTGCTAAATATTTTTGGGTTTCTGACATAATTTCTGTTCGTAGCTCTTCAGAAACATATAAACGCCATCTTCCTCTGGTTATGCGATACACTCGTGCGTTACACATTGAAAACTTTTTGTGTATTTCCTTATCGCCCATTTCTAATCTATCTCGTATATTCATAATTTCTGGGCTTCCTCGTTGCATGGCTGCAATCCAATCTGTACTAATCTTAATACTTAATATCGGTAAACCAATAATTGGAGTTTCTTCTGCTTTTTCCACTGGACATCTGCTCAAACCGTCAGCGACTGTATTGTTTATGCCTTTTTGATATTCTAACTTGTAATTAAATTCTGATAGACGTATGAACCATCGACCTATTCTTGGATTTATTTCTTTTATATTTTCGATCAATTTTAAACTATTGCAATCCGTTTTAATTCGACATTCAATACCTAAAAGATACGTTCGAAATTTTTCTAAAGCAGATACAATCGCCAGTGCCTCAAGTTCCTAGGAATGATATTTAGCTTCTTCGGCACTAGTTTTTCTGTTATAAAATAAAACGGGGTGCATCTTTTTATCCGTTTGTTTTTGAAATAAAACTGCTCCTAATCCTACTTGGCTAGCATCAGTATGAACTTCTGTTTCTGCTTTCGGGTTGTAAATAGACAAAATATGTCGTGATGTTAAACGTAATTTAATATCATCAAATGCATTTTGTTGTTCTTGTGACCATACAAAGGAATTATTTTTGCTCAGTAAATTCGTTAAACGTCTTATTATTATCGCAAAATATTTTATAAATCTTCGAAAATAGCTGGCTAATCCGACAAAACTTCTGACATCTTTTATGTTTTTGGGTACAGGACATCGGTTTTTAACATGACTCCTTCAATTTCTAAATTGATTGCCCTAATCGGTCTAACCTTACCACCATCATAACCACACATTTCCGGCAATTAACCTTCAAAATATGACAATTTCAAAAAATCTACGTCATCTTCTCGAATCGCGGTCGCGCTACTCCCCATATTAATATAACATCGAATCGTTTGCCCGTTATTTTTCGCGTTTTTAAAATATTTTTCATGCGAATCGTAATTACCCGGTAAATGTTATATTTTATTTGTTTTTCTAACCTCATTTAAGTTTCTCTCGCTATTTCAATCCTTATAATTATAACCTTGTGGTGGACAATTTCTTGCGTAATGCCCATATTTTCCGCACTCGAAACACGTTGCTTCCTTCGTTGATTTTGCCGTTTCTGTAGGTTTTGATGACGACATCTTTTTCTTACAAAATTTCGCTGTATGACCAATCCCTTCACAATAAAAACATTTGACATCTTTAGAATACGAACCATTCCAGAATCTTGATTCTTCCCGCTCGCGAATGAATGTGCTTCCAGTTTTCAAATCAGGCAAAAGTTCACTGGGTTCCGTATATCTGGATAATGGTCCCAAGTAATCACGATATCGTTGATTTCCTAACCCATTAACTATCCACTGGATGGTTTCTCTATTTCCCATATTAGCTTTATTGCATCTTGACAGCTTTTCGTAAAAATATTCGACTAAATTTTGAGATCCTCTGCGTTTATAATTTTGTGCATCTAATTTCAGTCGTATTTCAGTTTCATCGTTTGGAAACGTCCTTTTTAATAATAGTTTTCAGTCGTTCCAAGAACGTTGTTCGGTATTCAAAATGTTTTGCCATTTTTTCCTCCTGTTAACTTTGAAAGAACATAATACTTTATAGATACTTCATCCCAATTGTATAGCTCTCCATATTCTTCGATGTTATCAATCCACCTTTAAATATCTGCGTCCTCTTGAGTTTGATCGAATGATGGCAGATTTCCGGATAAATCCGAAAAATGACGTGGTTGAGGTCTGAATAAATCATTTAGTTCAGTATCCAACAAGTTATTGACATTGCTATTTATTGGTTGTTGAGAAGTAGATGTCTGATTTACTTGAATATTTCTATCCCTGATGGGATCGAAATTTGGTGGAAAATTCGATGATCTTTCTGCAGTTCGTTCGATATATTCATCGCGTTGCATTAAATGCATTGTTTTATTACATTCGTTCAAGGATCTTCGTGTTGTAACTGTTCTTTTTAATCTACCTCTTCTTTTCGATACTTCCTTCAGATTGTCAAAATTATTTTCGGTAGCCAGTTTTAATGATTCTTGTAATCGTTTAATTATTACTATTTGTGTGAAATCAAATTTTCTTGAATACAATCAAACCTCTCGTTTCGAATCTCAGACTGAAACAACTCGAAAAGATTCTTTTCAATAATTCAAATCCAATTTGAATGAACGAATCGCACTTCATTTCTCAACGTGATGAGCCCTCTTAGTAAAAGACGCACACCGTTTTCGTCTGCTTACACTAGGGCAATATCCAGTCTTCGTGAAGCATGCAAATATTTGGAAGGATTAATTTATGGACAACTACCTGAACACCTTATACGTCAGAATCTCATCGATCCGTACCAGTCGTGTTACCACGCTCATCATGATACACAAACTGCCCTTTTCGGCCTATTTGACGGTATACGAGAAGGCATAGATGAGCGGATCGTAACAATTTTGATATTATTGGGCTTCAACAAATCCTTCGACACTATTTCGCATGGCATCATCCTATGGCAGTTGCATGAGATTGGATGTTCAAGGTCCGTAATCAAATTGTTCTTTTTTTACCCTACTGCTAGAACTCAGGTCGTTCTTGGTGAAGATGGTTCTCTTTCTGAGTCGATTGATGTTACCAATGCAGTACCACAGGGGTCAGTTCATGGGCTATTGCTTTTTCTTACATTTATTAACAATATCCGATATCTTCTAAAAATTTCAAAACACATGCTTTTCGCTGATGATATGCAGATTTCTCTGCAATGCCCGATTTCCGACTCACCCAGTGCGTTAGTTTCCGTCAGCAAGGAGTATTAAGCTGTTGTGGATTGGGGTTTAATAAATGGCCTCATACTTAAATACTTCCAAGACGCAAGCAATGACACTGGGTTGTAAAGTAAATGTAAGAAGCGTCAAATAGTTTACCGCAACCAACTCCCTCCGTATTAATAACCAAATCGTACCTTTTGTCGCCTGTTTGAAAAATATGAGTGTCTGGATTACCTGGACCTCGGATTGGCGCTTACACATTATAAAAACAATTTCACCAATTAATGGTATCATACACATTACATGCTATCAAATTCAACAGGAAAAGCCTGTTTCAATATTTTTGGGCGCATATGGGGAAAACATTGATTTTCCCCTACATAAATTATACATGCTTGGTGTTCGACGACTTGCCCGATGAAGGAAATATTATGCTTCAGAGGAGAGTCAACAATTGTGTCCGCTTTGTATTCAATCTGCGCAGAGATGAGCGCATCTCTCCTTATCTCATGAAACTGAATTGGCTTACAACCACATGAAATCGAAGTAATTACTTCTTAGGGATACTTATGGACAAATTCTATAAATGTATGGCTCTTGTTCATCTGTGTAAACACTTCTCCCTTAACGCAGATAATCCCGAAATTCGTCGTTATCAGTGTAATGAACATCCTAACCATTACATTCCTAACTGTGGAACAACATTCTATAAGAATTCTATTACAATCAAAGGCTCATACTTCTGGAATTGATTAACATCTGTCATTCCACTCAGTTCAACAATTACAAAATTCAAGTCCGATCTACGTTTACTTTTATTCAAGAATGATACTTTTGGGACAACACCTACCGAGGGCCCGGCTCTAAGTTATATCATTACACGTATAGTTTCCCAATAGTCGAACCCTCTATAACCTTTTATTACTTTAGTTGCAATCAATTTTAAATAGTTTAATTAGTGTTTGGAATTGCCGAGTTAATTTGAAAATTAATTTACAATTTCACATCTGTGATGCAACAGATGTTTTCCGTTTACATATTTGACATAAGTAAAAACGGCCATAGGTACCCGTTTGCAACACTTCCGATATGTATCCACTCCGTTAGGTATCATCCACCATGATAACCATTTTTTTTTTGTTCATATCTGTGGCGTGTCTGAAACGTAAATGTAATAGTCGGTGCTGTGTAAAAAACCGATTTTCATAAAATCTGAAAAGGATACGGTACTCTCCAAAGACGTTCTGTTCTTTTGCGCCTCGAAGGGCATGAAAAATACTACAAAAATGATTATAACCGTACCCTTTATGGTTTAGAAAGAATAGTAACTCTGTTAACGCTTACAGAATGTGACTTTTAATTATTTTAATTAACTATAAAAATTAACGAAAATGTTATACTTTCTCTCGATCGTATGCGCGTGAAATGAAATTTTACGAGTCCATGTATGAAGCTGCAAATAAATTGTAAAAATGGTTACTTCACACCGTCTAAATCGAAAATTACTATTGCACCTCGAGTCTACAATTTTTGCCGCGGGTGGTAATAACTCGACTCCCCGGTCAGCTTCACTGTCTCTGAAGCGCGCACTTACCCTCTGAGGTGTACAACTCTGTTTTTTACCAAAAGTACTACTTAAATGTTATTTTTAAAATTATCATTTTGTAGTTTATTTCTTATATAAACGCCAGGTAATGAGCGGAAATCGGCATCGGGTGCCTCGGCGGTCCATCCCCCGGATCGATCGTATAATCGACGGGAAACTTTTCCAAATTCGAGGAGAATATAATGGCACAATGTACGTATTATACCTACTTATAATAATTTTATCAATTATTTGAAAGTAATTATGTTTCCATATCTTATATCAGATATCTGAGGTGCGCAAATAGTAATTGTGGCGCGACTGCAAAAAAAATTGGTGCGGAACTAATCCAAATGCATCAACATGATGATGTTTGCATCACGGATGAGACGATTACGGAAATAGAGCAGTTTAAATGGGCTCTGAAAGAATCTATTAACAGAAATTGGTGTGATCAATTATACGAGCAAACAAGCCTCGTGTAAGTTAATCTCCTGTAAGATTTATATAATGAAATTACCAAATGGTATGATTATGGTATTAGTAATGGTACTCTTTTGCTTTTGTATACATATCCTAATAGTGAGCAAAAATCACACTGTCAGGAAAACTATTCTGAAAACATGAAGCAACATTGAAGAGCATAGAAAATAGTACTTTTAGACACGAGTGCGTAAATGTTTTTACTACGAGCGTGAGGGTTGAGTCTGTCTTCACATTGGTACAAAAAACATTTTCGCACAGGCGTCGAACAATATTTTTTAAAACTCCGGGAGTAGTACACGATTTTCTGCCGTGCAGTAAAATATTCCGGCATAAATGATCGAGTCCCACTCCCGTCATGTTAAAAATTATAGTATGGAACACGGGAGAATTATCGATTCCCGACGTGTGCGATTGTCACCCTCGCCTCGCTCGTGCGACAAATTTCGCACCCGTTGAAGATCGATCATTGCGCCCTTGATACACAATATTAATATTTTGATATAAGTATGTGTAAAGTGCATTTAAAAAATGTCGGAAATACGTAAAGCCACATTTTACGCATACTGTATTAAAAAAATATCAAGTTACTGGTGCCAACCACCGTGTACACATCTCAGGATTTAAGTAAATGTTATTATCTACCCGATTATAGATACCCGAACGTCAATATAACATGGCCGAGCATCCGATCTTTTATGCGTCGCTGCCGCCGGGAAATTTATCCCAAGAATCCACCGAATGTACAATGTTTTGCGCAGACACTAGAAGATGAACCGCGGCTCCTTGAATACGCCACAGGGACTATGTCCTGTATAAGCGTAACTGACATTGGTAATAATATTCATCTGCTATTCTATGACGAACAATTTGTTGCCGATGAAATTAGTCCGTCTGTTACGAAAATTCTCGTGGATGCGACTTTTAAGATTCGACCCCGACTTACCGGCGCATATCAAGTTCTGATTGTGATGGGGATCCGTTTCAATCACGTAAGATATTCAATGCATTACAATACATGAACCATCTCAGTAATCTAAAGTTTTATTTTGCCTATTGCATTCTCAATTCTCGAAAAACCTTTTTTATTTTTATATGATGTGTGGTTTTATGTCAGTGTGTCAGTCTTTTAAAAAAAAACAAAAACTTTTTTCTTAAAAAAAATACACATTACCATTATGTATTTTAAGATAATAAATTTTGTTATTCGTATTTAACTTTCTACAGCGAATAGAGCAATTTTTGTTATTAGGTAACGTCCTTTGGTTGCAGATGTCATTTTTCCTTTTTTTTTATTGAATACGGCAATTTTTGCATGTATGTGGTAGCGATGACTGTAAATTGCAATTTTTTTTTACAATTATCATCTCCATTTGAAGAAATATTGTCAGAAAAAGTATCTGGTATGTGTATTTCGTATAGCTGTACAGCATGTGACCGCAACATACTTCGGTATGCCGAAGTATTTCTATTGGATTCTATTAATATAGTTTATGTAGATTATTAAGTATTCCTGTTTGCAGGCCATTCCATTCATATGGTGTGTAATGACGAGCAAAACGGAGCATGCCTATCGAAGTGTATTTGGCCACTTAAGAGAATATATTTTTCCTAACGGCGTCAAAATCCTATTCAGCGATTTTGAGGAGGCGTTGCGAAACGCTGCCGACATTTTGACTCTCAATAAGGTTGGGTACAATGTGCACTTCGACAGGGTAAATATTACATTAACAGTCGCTGAAAACTTAATGTGTATATATAACTCCTAATTCTTTTTTTATTTCCAGGCAGTGTTTCGAAAATTGAAGAAATTGAAACTGGGACCCACATTACGAAATAATGAGGAGGCCATGGCGTTTGCAAAAAAAGTATGTGCTTTGGCATATTTGCCTTGCAACCGGATAGAGGAGCAATTTTATAAGATATGCGGTGCATTAAACAACGAATTGAAATTGGCCATGCAGCCGTTCATTACATATTTCAGACGCCAGTGGCTGTCAAAAGTGAAGCCTGCCGGATTTAGCGTATACGGGTATACCCGGCGAACAAACAACGCGCTGGAATCTTATAATGCCAAAGTGGGTCGAGTGATGGGACCCCGTCCGTATCCGTGGCACTTCATGGGTAGGGATAGTATTTTTCGTTTTTATGGCGCAAACTGACATTTAGCAAACTTTACGCATACATATATTAAAAGTAATGTTGGATATGCATGTTTCGATATCTAATCGCATGTTAAATTACGGTGCGTAAAGTTGAACTTTCCGCTCTTATATCGAAAACTACTGTTTGCGGCCTATTGCGACAAAAATAAATGTTCTTACGACCGCATGGGTATTAAAATAATTTAATTTCAATGTTATTTGCAGAAAAGTTGGGCAAATTGCAAGCCCGGGCACGGGCGGATATTCGGGCTCTGAAAGACGGTCGGGTGCTCAGCAGAGAGCAGAGATACTCCACCGTCTTTAAGCACAAAGGCCTTCAGAAAGGTAAACGACTCATTGAAATATTTTGTGCATTATTAACATAAAAATATACCCAATGTAAGTTCGAATTATATAAGCATGCATTTTACTTTGACGCAGCATGGTCCGAATACCACCGAAGGGACATCTCCATAGATGAACTGCACGAAAAGTGCGCGGCATTAAAGGGCCCTATCGTCCGGCCGTTGCTGAATTGCAACTTAGAGGAGAGGGAGGGGCCCGAATACGAAATAGTGACAACGCCGGTCTTGGCCACGGATGAAGGTAAAGAAAAAGCCACACACACACACACACACACTTTTCTCTTTCGTGAAGGTATTATTCCTTTTTCATGCACTTGCCAGCCAACGATTCCGATTGGGACCTCGAAATTTTTCAAGATCCTCCTCCAGGGGAGTTTACCATGGATAATCTAGAGGAACCCGGTCTGCAGCAGAATGTAGATGGTATGTTTCAAATTTTTAATGACATTATTTATGCTTCCATGAAACAAGGTAATCTTCATCAGTAGCTCGTAAAAACCACATGCCTTTTTAATTAAGATTAGGCTTGTAACTGAAGGATCTCTGTTTTAGAGAATTCACTTTTGAAATTTTGTATTTATATATTTATTTATTTATTTAATGGATCAGCGGTTATAAAGCCTTTTACAAAGAATGAACAATAATAAAGGCGCGTTCTTAAAGAATAATATGTAAAAATAAGTCTATATATGGATAACAAGAACGAAAATATCAAAGTAAATCCTTGATGCGTAAGGAATTTTAATACTATTTAGTGTAATCTCTTGCTCTACGAGAGAAACTCAAATACGAAGGCAAGTTCGTAACACTTGACGGTAGACAATTCCGAGATCTTATTATTATTCGTGGAATACATGAAAAAAAAGTATAGTTCGTACTAATGTTACACGTTTGAACCGGCCTCACACTCCGAAGGTCATGCTGTATTGAACGCACAGAGTAGGTAAAAAGGGGTGTGGAGGGGTAAATTTATCCTAAATGACTTTAATAAGTGAAAATAATAACAAATTAATATATATTTTAGTCTAAAAATAAACATTAAACAAGTTATTATGATGCGTCAAAATATTGATTTACCGGCAGTCTAAAGGTTAATCTACCCTTTATAAACCCATGCTGTTCAGGAATAATAACCGATGAAAATACCGCGGTTGCCTTTACAGTGACTATTACATCTAAACATCTCTTTGGAATAATACTAATAATTGAAAGCCTTTATCGGCAGATTTCCAAATTGGTGTAATAAACGATTGTTTCCAAGCAGTCGGCATAACTACAGACTCCATAGACTTATTCAATAAAAATCTGAAAGGTTTCAGAAGAAAAGTAATGACATTTGTTTATAAAAAGGGCGGGTAAAAGGTCAAGTCCATAACTGTAACTATCATGCAGACCCTTGACTACATCTAATATGCCTTGATCGGTTATTAAGATATACTTCAAAAGAGAATCAAACTCGAGCAAATACGTCTCATAAATACTTCGAGTAGAAGCAATATGCACTGATGAAAAGTGTTTAGCAAACACACTTGAAATATCAGTTTCTGTTGATACCTGATTTCCATTTACATGCATTCAAAACGGCATTCTGTTAGCTGATTTTAAATTTTTTACATAAAACCAGAATGCTTTCATGTATGTCCTAGATTCGGATTCTACTTTCTTTTTTACTGGAACACGAGAATTTATAGTTTGATATATACATTCGTAAAATGAAACTGAATTGCAATTAAGGCTTTGACAGCAGAGAACCGATTACCAATTGACAGAAAATAGATCACAATTAATATTATTGTTATTGACACTACGAAAAATCCCAATGCTTTCTTAGCAAAGGCACAGTACGATTATAGGCACACTTATACTCAAAGAAAGATGGATCATGATGAGCATCTGTATCCACAAGTGAGTCCAGCGATGGAATATTATCCAAGTTGCGTAATGACGTTAAGGCCAAATCCAATGTATAACCTTTCGACACATTTATTGGGAAGGGTTGAACAAGATCATTAGTTGAAATCACTCCATATGACAGATGCGAGGTTATAGTCGCCAAAAAGAATAATATCACAATCATTCGACCTTACAATTTGTGATTCAACTTCCTCAACATGATTAGAATAAATTTGTGATTCAGAATGAGGAGGAATATACGTTAAACCAAGTCAAATTTTATTATTACCAAACTGCATCTTAACAAACAAAATCTTCAATATCTTCATGAATCAGATCACATTTATTTACTGGGATACTATTTTTAATCGTCAGACGTACATGACCTCAATCATTAAAAGATGATTAAACAGGTACCGCAAGTACGCATTTCGAATCATTATATAGGTGTCAGGCCAACTTAAAGAAATTACAAAATTGATAAATATATATTAAATCCCACCTTTTGCCACGTGCTCTCCAAATTACAAAAGTAAGGTTAGATCTTGGAAATCACAAAAATCAGCCAACATTTAAGCAGAAAATAGGGAATCTATTTACGGCATAGAACCAAACTACTTGCACCACAGTTTGTAGGCATTTTAGATTTAATGCACACTCCGAAGAAGTTCAATTTGAATAAAACTCGAGAGACAGCTATTGTACAAGACATACAATAACTTACGCCATCCGCACATCTTTTTAAAGATAAAACAAAACTTACAGTAATCGTTTAGGATAACTTCCAAACAAGATTACAATTTCTGTGAATTTTCCTTAAAATACGATGACTTCTTTTCATATCGCTGTAAACGCTTTCGCAAACAATATGTATAAACGTGTGCACTGTATAGCCATTGGTATTTTCAGAATTGATAAACTCTGACGACGACAGCGTGGGATCCGGCGTGGACAATTTTGATGCGTGGCTTGAGGAGATTCGTTCAGGTACCTTGTACATCATATAATATTCAGCACTGTATTATGTGACCGTACGATGGGTCATTTACCATTTGCATTGTTCTTGTGTAGCACCATTAAACACAGAATCTGCGAATCCGGACAGCCCGATTGCTGAATTGGAATGGCAATTAGAAACCCAAGAGGAATCACACTTTCCAGGTAAAGTAATAACTTCCATTGACCCCAAAAACTGTTCATTCAATGTCGAAAAATGTGCATTGGGTAATATTTCGATTGGTAACAGAAATATTCCTCATTGCATTTTGTATACCTTTACACTAATTTCACAAATTACGACGCGGGCGATACTGCAGCGCGAGTCGTAGGCAAAGACGAGGCGACCCGAAGGCAAGCCTAGGCACGCCGTCGTATGCGAGGGATCAAGCATCGCACGAGCGTGTAATGCATTTAAGCCCGTGGTACAAACGATACTTTTCGTCACACCTGTCTAAAAATGCCACCTTAACGCTCGACGGTAACGAGCAGCGGGCGGTAATGAGAACACGGGGCTGTAAAAATAGAAAAAAGCCCGTACGCATGCGCATTTGCGTTATCGCTAGAATGGCTCACTTTCCGTCCGCTTAACCTGCACGCAAAAGTGGCAGTTTTGTGCAGGTTTGACAAGAAAACATTTTGATGAGAAAATCGATTGCCTGCTAGAATTACCGACCAGCTTCAGTGTCATAAATACACCTCGTGATGTAAGCCAATTCGAAATAGAAATTGTTTTTTCATAGTTCAGAAGAGCTTACTTTATTGTATGTAAATTATGTTCAATTTTCGGGTTATTTTTAGTGTCATACAATTGTAGCAAGACATTAAACTAACAACGAAATACTATTTACTTTAGTGCATGCCTTCATAATGTTAAATATCCAAAATGTTTTTACAGCTGGAGTCTCAGGTGCCGTGAACCCTAGATTTACAGATCCAGAGGACTTGGAGGTATGGGAGGCTGACGAGTCCGATATGCTTAAATATTAACCCACTCAACCTAAACGATTATTAGGAGCTTCGTCGCGTGGCGATCCGGAACATACATCGAACATATTTTATTGGACTCGTTTATTACAGTTATAATATTGCATGCGATGGGTCACTAGTCGATCGGTCAATGCCTCAGCCTGGAAAATTTTCTCAATCGTTTTTTGATAGTTCAGGAAATAGCTTATTTCATTGTCTATAAATTATGTTCAATTTTCGAGTTATTTTTAATACAATACAAATGTAGCAATACATTAAATTAACAACGAAATGCTATTTACTTTAGTGCATGCCTCCATAATGTTAAATATCCAAAATGTTTTTCCAGCTGGAGTCTCAGGTGCCGCGAACCCTAGATTTACAGATCCAGAGGACTTGGAGGTATGGGAGGCTGACGAGTCCGATATGCTTCCTGCAGTTATGCCCCGGGAACCTCAAGGTTATTACATTTTATATTTTAGAAATACATCGAACATATTTTATTGGACTCGTTTATTACAGTTATAATATTACATGCGATGGGTCACTAGTCGATCGGTCAATGCCTCAGCATGGAAAATTTTCTCAATCGTTTTTTGATAGTTCAGAAAATAGCTTATTTCATTGTCTATAAATAATGTTCAATTTTCGAGTTATTTTTAATAGAATACAAATGTAGCAATACATTAAATTAACAACGAAATGCTATTTACTTTAGTGCATGCCTCCATAAGGTTAAATATCGAAAATATTTTTACAGCTGGAGTCTCTGATGCCGTGAACCCCAGATTTGGCGCTCCAAATGACTTGGAGATATCGGAGTCCGACGAGTCCCACATTCTTCGTGCAGTTATGCCCCGGGAACCTCAAGGTTAGTACATTTTATATTTTAGAAACACAACAAACATATTTTAATGGAATCATTTATTACAATTATAATATTATATGCGTGTGGTCACTAGTCGATCGATCAATGCCCCAGAATGGAGAATTTTTTCAATCGTTTTTTGATAGTTCAGGAAATAGCTTATTTCATTGTCTATAAATTATGTTCAATTTTCGAGTTATGTTTAATACAATACAAATGTAGCAATACATTAAATTAACAACGAAAAGCTATTTACTTTAGTGCATGCCTCCATAATGTTAAATATCCAAAATGTTTTTCCAGCTGGAGTCTCAGGTGCCGTGAACCCTAGATTTACAGATCCAGAGGACTTGGAGGTATGGGAGGCTGAGGAGTCCGATATGCTTCCTGCAGTTGTGTCCCGGGAATCTCAAGGTTATTACATTTTATATTTTAGAAACACAACAAACATATTTTAATGGAATCATTTATTACAATTATAATATTATATGCGTGTGGTCACTAGTCGATCGATCAATGCCCCAGCATGGATAATTTTTTCAATCGTTTTTTGATAGTTCAGAAAATAGCTTATTTCATTGTCTATAAATTATGTTCAATTTCCGAGTTATTTTTAGTATAATACAAATGTAGCAACGCATTAAATTAACAACAAAATGCTATTTACTGTAGTGCATGCCTTCAAAATGTTAAATATCGAAAATATTTTTACAGCTGGAGTCTCTGATGCCGTTAACCCCAGATTTGGCGCTCCAAATGACTTGGAGATATCGGAGTCCGACGAGTCCCACATTCTTCGTGCAGCTGTGCCCCGGGAACCTCAATATTTCATTTTATATTTTAGAAACACAACAAACATATTTTAATGGAATCATTTATTACAATTATAATATTATATGCGTATGGTCACTAGCCGATCGATCAATGCCCCAGCATGTAGAATTTTTTCAATCGTTTTTTGATAGTTCAGAAAATAGCTTATTTTATTGTCTATAAATTATGTTCAATTTCCGAGTTATTTTTAGTATAATAGAAATGTAGCAACACATTAAATTAACAACAAAATGCTATTTACTGTAGTGCATGCCTTCAAAATGTTAAATATCGAAAATATTTTTACAGCTGGAGTCTCTGATGCCGTGAACCCCAGATTTGGCGCTCCAAATGACTTGGAGATATCGGAGTCCGACGAGTCCTACATTCTTCGTGCAGTTATGCCCCGGGAACCTCAAGGTTATTACATTTTATATTTTAGAAATACATCGAACATATTTTATTGGACTCGTTTATTACAGTTATAATATTACATGCGATGGGTCACTAGTCGATCGGTCAATGCCTCAGCATGGAAAATTTTCTCAATCGTTTTTTGATAGTTCAGAAAATAGCTTATTTCATTGTCTATAAATTATGTTCAATTTTCGAGTTATTTTTATTACAATACAAATGTTGCAATACATTAAATAACGAAATGCTATTTACTTTAGTGCATGCCTCCATAATGTTAAATATCCAAAATGTTTTTCCAGCTGGAGTCTCAGGTGCCGTGAACCCTAGATTTACAGATCCAGAGGACTTGGAGGTATGGGAGGCTGAGGAGTCCGATATGCTTCCTGCAGTTGTGTCCCGGGAATCTCAAGGTTATTACATTTTATATTTTAGAAACACAACAAACATATTTTAATGGAATCATTTATTACAATTATAATATTATATGCGTGTGGTCACTAGTCGATCGATCAATGCCCCAGCATGGAGAATTTTTTCAATCGTTGTTTGATAGTTCAGAAAATAGCTTATTTCATTGTCTATAAATTATGTTCAATTTCCGAGTTATTTTTAGTATAATACAAATGTAGCAACGCATTAAATTAACAACAAAATGCTATTTACTGTAGTGCATGCCTTCAAAATGTTAAATATCGAAAATATTTTTACAGCTGGAGTCTCTGATGCCGTGAACCCCAGATTTGGCGCTCCAAATGACTTGGAGATATCGGAGTCCGACGAGTCCCACATTCTTCGTGCAGTTATGCCCCGGGAACCTCAAGGTTATTACATTTTATATTTTAGAAATACATCGAACATATTTTATTGGACTCGTTTGTTACAGTTATAATGTTACATGCGATGGGTCACTAGTCGATTGGTCAATGCCTCAGCATGGAAAATTTTCTCAATCGTTTTTTGATAGTTCAGAAAATAGCTTATTTCATTGTCTATAAATAATGTTCAATTTTCGAGTTATCTTTAATACAATACAAATGTAGCAATACATTAAATTAACAACGAAATGCTATTTACTTTAGTGCATGCCTCCATAATGTTAAATATCCAAAATATTTTTCCAGCTGGAGTCTCAGGTGCCGTGAACCCTAGATTTACAGATCCAGAGGACTTGGAGGTATGGGAGGCTGAGGAGTCCGATATGCTTCCTGCAGTTGTGTGCCGGGAATCTCAAGGTTATTACATTTTATATTTTAGAAACACAACAAACATATTTTAATGGAATCATTTATTACAATTATAATATTATATGCGTGTGGTCACTAGTCGATCGATCAATGCCCCAGAATGGAGAATTTTTTCAATCGTTTTTTGATAGTTCAGGAAATAGCTTATTTCATTGTCTATAAATTATGTTCAATTTTCGAGTTATGTTTAATACAATACAAATGTAGCAATACATTAAATTAACAACGAAAAGCTATTTACTTTAGTGCATGCCTCCATAATGTTAAATATCCAAAATGTTTTTCCAGCTGGAGTCTCAGGTGCCGTGAACCCTAGATTTACAGATCCAGAGGACTTGGAGGTATGGGAGGCTGAGGAGTCCGATATGCTTCCTGCAGTTGTGTCCCGGGAATCTCAAGGTTATTACATTTTATATTTTAGAAACACAACAAACATATTTTAATGGAATCATTTATTACAATTATAATATTATATGCGTGTGGTCACTAGTCGATCGATCAATGCCCCAGCATGGATAATTTTTTCAATCGTTTTTTGATAGTTCAGAAAATAGCTTATTTCATTGTCTATAAATTATGTTCAATTTCCGAGTTATTTTTAGTATAATACAAATGTAGCAACGCATTAAATTAACAACAAAATGCTATTTACTGTAGTGCATGCCTTCAAAATGTTAAATATCGAAAATATTTTTACAGCTGGAGTCTCTGATGCCGTGAACCCCAGATTTGGCGCTCCAAATGACTTGGAGATATCGGAGTCCGACGAGTCCCACATTCTTCGTGCATCTATGCCCCGGGAACCTCAAGGTTATTACATTTTATATTTTATAAATACATCGAACATATTTTATTGGACTCGTTTATTACAGTTATAATATTACATGCGATGGGTCACTAGTCGATCGGTCAATGCCTCAGCATGGAAAATTTTCTCAATCGTTTTTTGATAGTTCAGAAAATAGCTTATTTCATTGTCTATAAATTATGTTCAATTTTCGAGTTATTTTTATTACAATACAAATGTTGCAATACATTAAATAACGAAATGCTATTTACTTTAGTGCATGCCTCCATAATGTTAAATATCCAAAATGTTTTTCCAGCTGGAGTCTCAGGTGCCGTGAATCCTAGATTTACAGATCCAGAGGACTTGGAGGTATGGGAGGCTGACGAGTCCGATATGCTTCCTTCAGTTGTGTCCCGGGAATCTCAAGGTTATTTCATTTTATATTTTAGAAACACAACAAACATATTTTAATGGAATCATTTATTACAATTATAATATTATATGCGTATGGTCACTAGCCGATCGATCAATGCCCCAGCATGTAGAATTTTTTCAATCGTTTTTTGATAGTTCAGAAAATAGCTTATTTTATTGTCTATAAATTATGTTCAATTTCCGAGTTATTTTTAGTATAATAGAAATGTAGCAACACATTAAATTAACAACAAAATGCTATTTACTGTAGTGCATGCCTTCAAAATGTTAAATATCGAAAATATTTTTACAGCTGGAGTCTCTGATGCCGTGAACCCCAGATTTGGCGCTCCAAATGACTTGGAGATATCGGAGTCCGACGAGTCCTACATTCTTCGTGCAGTTATGCCCCGGGAACCTCAAGGTTATTACATTTTATATTTTAGAAATACATCGAACATATTTTATTGGACTCGTTTATTACAGTTATAATATTACATGCGATGGGTCACTAGTCGATCGGTCAATGCCTCAGCATGGAAAATTTTCTCAATCGTTTTTTGATAGTTCAGAAAATAGCTTATTTCATTGTCTATAAATTATGTTCAATTTTCGAGTTATTTTTATTACAATACAAATGTTGCAATACATTAAATAACGAAATGCTATTTACTTTAGTGCATGCCTCCATAATGTTAAATATCCAAAATGTTTTTCCAGCTGGAGTCTCAGGTGCCGTGAACCCTAGATTTACAGATCCAGAGGACTTGGAGGTATGGGAGGCTGAGGAGTCCGATATGCTTCCTGCAGTTGTGTCCCGGGAATCTCAAGGTTATTACATTTTATATTTTAGAAACACAACAAACATATTTTAATGGAATCATTTATTACAATTATAATATTATATGCGTGTGGTCACTAGTCGATCGATCAATGCCCCAGCATGGAGAATTTTTTCAATCGTTGTTTGATAGTTCAGAAAATAGCTTATTTCATTGTCTATAAATTATGTTCAATTTCCGAGTTATTTTTAGTATAATACAAATGTAGCAACGCATTAAATTAACAACAAAATGCTATTTACTGTAGTGCATGCCTTCAAAATGTTAAATATCGAAAATATTTTTACAGCTGGAGTCTCTGATGCCGTGAACTCCAGATTTGGCGCTCCAAATGACTTGGAGATATCGGAGTCCGACGAGTCCCACATTCTTCGTGCAGTTATGCCCCGGGAACCTCAAGGTTATTACATTTTGTATTTTAGAAATACATCGAACATATTTTATTGGACTCGTTTATTACAGTTATAATATTACATGCGATGGGTCACTAGTCGATCGGTCAATGCCTCAGCATGGAAAATTTTCTCAATCGTTTTTTGATAGTTCAGAAAATAGCTTATTTCATTGTCTATAAATAATGTTCAATTTTCGAGTTATCTTTAATACAATACAAATGTAGCAATACATTAAATTAACAACGAAATGCTATTTACTTTAGTGCATGCCTCCATAATGTTAAATATCCAAAATTTTTTTCCAGCTGGAGTCTCAGGTGCCGTGAACCCTACATTTACAGATCCAGAGGACTTGGAGGTATGGGAGGCTGAGGAGTCCGATATGCTTCCTGCAGTTGTGTCCCGGGAATCTCAAGGTTATTACATTTTATATTTTAGAAACACAACAAACATATTTTAATGGAATCATTTATTACAATTATAATATTATATGCGTGTGGTCACTAGTCGATCGATCAATGCCCCAGAATGGAGAATTTTTTCAATCGTTTTTTGATAGTTCAGAAAATAGCTTATTTCATTGTCTGTAAATTATGTTCAATTTTCGAGTTATCTTTAATACAATACAAATGTAGCAATACATTAAATTAACAACGAAATGCTATTTACTTTAGTGCATGCCTCCATAATGTTAAATATCCAAAATGTTTTTCCAGCTGGAGTCTCAGGTGCCGTGAACCCTAGATTTACAGATCCAGAGGACTTGGAGGTATGGGAGACTGAGGAGTCCGATATGCTTCCTGCAGTTGTGTCCCGGGAATCTCAAGGTTATTACATTTTATATTTTAGAAACACAACAAACATATTTTAATGGAATCATTTATTACAATTATAATATTATATGCGTGTGGTCACTAGTCGATCGATCCATGCCCCAGAATGGAGAATTTTTTCAATCGTTTTTTGATAGTTCAGAAAATAGCTTATTTCATTGTCTGTAAATTATGTTCAATTTCCGAGTTATTTTTAGTATAATACAAATGTAGCAACGCATTAAATTAACAACAAAATGCTATTTACTGTAGTGCATGCCTTCAAAATGTTAAATATCGAAAATATTTTTACAGCTGGAGTCTCTGATGCCGTGAACCCCAGATTTGGCGCTCCAAATGACTTGGAGATATCGGAGTCCGAAGAGTCCCACATTCTTCGTGCAGTTATGCCCCGGGAACCTCAAGGTTATTACATTTTATATTTTAGAAATACATCGAACATATTTTATTGGACTCGTTTATTACAGTTATAATATTACATGCGATGGGTCACTAGTCGATCGGTCAATGCCTCAGCATGGAAAATTTTTTCAATCGTTTTTTGATAGTTCAGAAAATAGCTTATTTCATTGTCTATAAATTATGTTCACTTTCCGAGTTATTTTTAGTATAATACAAATGTGGCAACGCATTAAATTAACAACAAAATGCTATTTACTGTAGTGCATGCCTTCAAAATGTTAAATATCGAAAATATTTTTACAGCTGGAGTCTCTGATGCCGTGAACCCCAGATTTGGCGCTCCAAATAACTTGGCGATATCGGAGTCCGACGAGTCCCACATTCTTCGTGCAGTTATGCCCCGGGAACCTCAAGGTTATTACATTTTATATTTTAGAAATACATCGAACATATTTTATTGGACTCGTTTATTACAGTTATAATATTACATGCGATGGGTCACTAGTCGATCGGTCAATGCCTCAGCATGGAAAATTTTCTCAATCGTTTTTTGATAGTTCAGAAAATAGCTTATTTCATTGTCTATAAATAATGTTCAATTTTCGAGTTATCTTTAATACAATACAAATGTTGCAATACATTAAATTAACAACGAAATGCTATTTACTTTAGTGCATGCCTCCATAATGTTAAATATCCAAAATGTTTTTACAGCTGGAGTCTCAGGTGCCGTGAACCCTAGATTTACAGATCCAGAGGACTTGGAGGTATGGGAGGCTGACGATTCCGATATGCTTCCTTCAGTTGTGTCCCGGGAATCTCAAGGTTATTTCATTTTATATTTTAGAAACACAACAAACATATTTTAATGGAATCATTTATTACAATTATAATATTATATGCGTATGGTCACTAGCCGATCGATCAATGCCCCAGCATGTAGAATTTTTTCAATCTTTTTTGATAGTTCAGAAAATAGCTTATTTCATTGTCTATAAATTATGTTCAATTTCCGAGTTATTTTTAGTATAATACAAATGTAGCAACACATTAAATTAACAACAAAATGCTATATACTGTAGTGCATGCCTTCAAAATGTTAAATATCGGAAATATTTTTACAGCTGGAGTCTCTGATGCCGTGAACCCCAGATTTGGCACTCCAATTCCACCTATTGGTCGAGGTAATACAGCACTTTCTTTCCGCAACAATTGCTTTTGGCGGTTTTGATACCAGCATTTGCCCTTACTTTTCTATTCAAACTCCTTATTTACAAATTTTAATTTACCTAAATTATAATATACACAACTTTGTTTCATTGAACAACCGTAACAGCTCATATCGTTGAATCGAATTATGTCTTTATCGAATGTGGTAGAATTCTTGGTCGGGATATTATATCCGCCACTTTGAAATTTAAAAATCTGACATCACATTTGGATTCAGCGACCCCAAAAACCCTACGAGTAATAAGTTTAAAGCAGAATGTGATCGACTTCTGTAGTTTAAATCAGTATTTTATAAAAAGGCTTCTAAGATTATCAGACTTCGGAGATCACAAATCGACATATTATGACTTGTTATTAAATAACGGAATGCTGTAAACAAATATCCGTATAAGTTTTATGGCCGTAGCATTTATTTATAGCATGTTGATTCAATTTTATTCCCAAAAATGAGAGGCTTCGGAGGTCACTCGGAATGTTTACTCGCCAAGAAACACAAACATTAAGCAGTGGTATAAGATTTTAAAACAACATTTATACGTAATTCACCTTATACATTATAAAGAGCATAGATGAAAGTAATTTTTAAAGCATTTCAGAAAATTATTTATATTTTTATATTACTTCACTGCAAAGAAATATATTAAATAGCCATTTTTGTTAAAAGTTGACAAGTTTCCAACGCTCGTTTTAAAATAAAAAAGAAATTTTAAATTTACTCTATATGCATGAAAAATTAGTAAATATATACCACTTTATGAATCAATTTATAAGAAATTGCAACAACATAATATTTGTGATAGTATTTCTTTTCGAAAAAGTCGAATAACATTGGCGACACATTTCAGTGTACTTTTCAGGAGAATCACCCATATACAACAAATGCATTAAATACATTGACAACGCAGTAGAAGAGAATTCGAAATAAAATAACGGAACCAGTATTATGCACTAACGCGAAAGAATAAAAACTATATCTGTCTATAAATAAATCACGAGAATGATATATATTTCACAGAAAAAACAAAAAGTTAAAATAAATTTTTAGCCAACCCGACTGCCTAAAGCCGGGAGACAAAATTAAGCAACTGAGATTTAACTAGGATTAATTATGAATGCATTGTCATCATCCCACTGAATAAGTTTTGCAAATGTACCTTAAAAGTAGTAGCAGCTAGAGAGATTTAATCTGAATGGCAGGATAGGGATAGGAAGACTTGTGTGTCGTCAACAAGAGTTGTACTAGATACATAATTACAGCAATCATATATGTCCGCAGTAAAAATAATAAAAAGAAGCGCACTAAGCTTAACACCTGGCGAAACTGCACAGTTTAAAATGTAATGTTAGAGGAGACATTTTTGCCACCCGAAGTGATGAAAACATATTGTGCCCTTTGAAGTAAATAAGATTCAATTAATTTACAATAGCTGATAGAAAGACCATAAAAATTAAATTTTTCAATTAATAATTCATGACTGACTGTATCAAAGGCCGAAGAGAAATCCAAAAGGCCAACCATTGGCCACTGAGCCGAAAATCTTAACGGGATCGTGCCTAAGCAGAATACTTGCACGACCCAAAATGCATAGACTTTCTTTTTAGTCTGAAGTATAATTTGTATTTAACAAAACTTGTCTATTTGTAAACAGGGAAAGGGAGCAAACGGAATGTCAAGCGTCGATTAAAACATAGAACAAATGCCGACGGTACAATTCGGCCTCGAAACCGAGGCAACCGGTACTCACGGCGCGAGCGCTTGTCCAGTCAAGGTAATAATAAATAACGTACGTTTCTTTTCTCATAATTTCTTAAGTGAAATTATCTTCGGGAGATTTCATTGTAAGTAGGTATGGCTGTGGTTAACCCGTAAATGGATTCGGAACTTCATTCACTTGTAAGGGATTATATTTTATTATGGTTTTTTAATATATATTTGGCACGAGAATTCTGTAACCACCTATACTAACAAATATTTTACGTTGAGTGGGTCTCCCCATATATTCTTTTATATTAATGATCGACAATCCAAAATATGGATGAATAATCGGTATGGCACTACGGGAAGCTGATGGGTCATTGTGTCACCATGTGCATACATATTGTTAATAAAATATTATGTTTTTTGGACATAATTTAGGACAAGAAAGACGATGTCAGATATGCCTCGTGGAAGCGATGACGCACGCGTTTATGCCGTGCGGGCATCTAAGTGCCTGCGAACGCTGCGCGTATAGAATCTTTGATGTACGACCGTCAACGAGCAGAAACCTGGACGTGCTGCCTCCGGAATGTCCCATATGCCGTGAAGACTTGACACAGCCACCACACCGGATTTTCCACTAACATTAAAACAGGTAATTGTTAATTTGTTTCTTGCATGGTTGTAATAGTGAAATTTTATTTCGCGCTTTTTCCTCCAGATGTAGAGGTTGAAAGTTAATTTCACAGGTAAAAATGAGTCATAAACAATTTCGTAGAGTTGATTACAAAATTTATAGATAATTATATAGAATTGTAAAGCATTTTTGTCCATATTACTGTTTAACAGTGGTCATTTAAACCATATTACAACATACAATAGTTTTGGATAATCCATTTGATTATGCAACTCACTAGCATCTTGCTGTTTTTATGGACAAATATAAAAAATGCTAAACAGTTTTATATTATTAAAATATATATATACGAATGAATAATAATATATACAATCATATACTTCTATGTCCAATTTTATACAATTGTATACAGTTATATATAATACTATAGAGACACAATTCATATATACTGGTATGCAATCGTGTATACTGTTATACAATTTCTGTATAACTGTATGGAAATCATTTTTACCCAGGTTTCAGCATTAATCTTCAGGTGTGTTGACGTATACGAACCAAGGACCTAAGAATAATGGATGGAGCGTAAAGGCGGCATCGACTTCGCCATATGTAAAATCTAATTTTATGCAATAAAATGGTAGAATTCTGTATGGTACTTTCACATTTCAATTCACTTACCCGTTAAAATTACCAAATTACTATCATTAGTATCATTCTCGGTAATTCGTGCTGTAACGGATATAAGCATTCGGAGTCATCATGGATTGATGGATAAGCGTCATCTATGTAGATTATTTTATAAGGCGAGATTGATGTAGGACGAACGATAAGACCGTGTAGTGAAGCGGAGGACAGGAGGGGAGGCACGGGTCTCGTCGCATTATGGGATGTCCATTCGTTCTAACTAACAATAAAATTGAGTACCCTGCGAAACCCTATCCATACTTTTAGCATACGTATCTTCTAGGTTTCCGTAGAGGTCCACGGGAGGCACCATAGCCTCCCGAAAAGCAAAGAGCCGATTCTCCCCTCCCCGAGCGATGACATGGTGGGTGGAAATGGATGTATTGCTCGTAATTGCGGGTCAGTCAGTACGGTAATAGATTTCCTCGAGGGTAGTTCGCCTCATCTTCAGCTGTGTCACGTCTGTCGAATAATGGTCCGTGATGCGTGTATCATGTGTGATTTCCGGGATGGTTGCTGCAGGGTGTCATCAGAGGTAAGCGCATAAAGCATAAATGAGAATGTATTATTAACCTAACATTTATCCAACATTGGTGATTGGTGTCTGGGGCAGGAAACGTTCATATATCAGCCCCGCTGATAAGTCCATAAACGAAAGCGGGACGGAACACCAGCCATATAATATAGTGATTAGTTTGCACGTTAGAACTCGCATGGTGTCCGAAGAACTGCCTAAAAGCAAAGAGCAGACTATTCCCTTTCAGAGTATGGTGTGAAACCAACGCGTTCGGTCGAAGCTCGTTTCAGTCCGTAACACGTGCGCTAATCAACGCACATTTTTTGCGGATAACTTTAAATATCTGCTAGTGTTTGAAAAAAATAATATACGACACGAGTGCAGATTAGTGCTGGATAAATCCCTCTCCCTGTCGATCCGCGTGTTGAATTTCGGACTCGTTCCATTATCAATAATTTACCGCACTTACATCATAATACGGTATCAAATGACATGATAAACTATATATATATATACATACAAAAATATTATAAATTAGTTGAAAATGTTGATAACATCAGATTTTAGAGGATTCGTAATGGACAAATGCATTAGTTTGAATTATAAATAAGGAAGGGCACTAGCTCTGAAATGATTTGAAACTGACGATGATACTGTAGAACTTCATTTTGTAGGGGTTTCGGTGTACAATAAGACCCGCAATATTGTAGATAAGTGGAAAGTTAAAAAAGTTATTGCATAAATAATGCATACAAATGTATTATTATCGAGAAAAGCAGTCTGCATTTTTTGGGATATTTTAACACATTATTATTTATATATTTTTACACATTATTATATTCATGTTAGTATGATAGTTGTGAAGCTGAAAAAAGTCAAAGTCGTCACTGAATGAATGAAAAATAGTTCTTACGACGACACGAGAAATAAGAGTACCTCACTTCTATGTTTGTAATATACCGAATGGATTCGGAACTTCACTCGCTGTTGACGGAATAATATTTTATGATGTCCTTTTAATGTATATTTGGTAGGAGAAGCCTGTAATCACCCATCCTCGGAAGCATTGAAAGTTGAATGGGTGCCCTATACAATATTAAAATTTGAGAGTCCAAAATATGGATTGTATAATCGATATGGTAGTAGGGTAATCTCAAGGGGCATGTGTTCCAGCATTCGCATATATATATATGGTGAATAAAATATTATGTTTTTTTGCATAAGGTAGGACAAGAAAGAACATGAAATATGTGCTGTTTGAATTTTTGCCGAGATATTTAACTTCATTTTGCGTTCCGACATGTGTTGTTTGGAAGCTGGCACAAACTGACAATATTTCTATTTCAAATCATACGGATAACAGTATAATGTTTTAACAGAGCCCAACTGAATAAAAGTGTAGTGAGTACGCATAAAAAGTCTGTAAATTTAGCGTGTTTCTTTCTCGTAACGGGATGATAATCTTTACTGACGCAATCCCAAAAATCGATTTAACATTACGGTTTGCATGAGACTACTATTAATTTTCAACGTTCTGTTTAATTCCTCATGCAAGATCTAAATATTACTCGTCTAACTCCATTTCCGGATTTCAGTTATGGTTGAATGTAATGTCTTGCTACTCATTTTACCATGAGGAGGTTAAAGCAATTCATTGCTGCCCTGTTGTCGGTTTTTAGTACGATATTGTAGTTTTTCTATTCGTTTGCAAAGCTTGTAAAAGATAAAAAAGAACAGGTAATAATTTTTAAATGTTTTAAATTATATATTCATTCTTCATACAAGTAATACTGACGTTATTATCACTAGCCCCGGGCCCTCTCACCAGTTCTTGACGCGTTCGAACAAACTTACAAGGCAAAATCTAAGTTGAGAATACATTTAACAATTTGTAAAATATTATTTTTCCACCAACGAAAATATTCCCTCCAGTAGGGCTTTCATTTATTTAAACCTGTAAGATCAGCATTTTGTTTCGTTGGTTCTCTTATTTATTCCTTTTCAAATTCTTTGGTAAGAGCCCGGGCACAAGTTAATGCTTGCAAACAAAAGCCGATAAGGCAAAACGGGGAATTATACAGCTTTGTCACACTGAATTTCTTAACGAACTTTGATTGTTTTCCCATTCAGCAATTCCACGCCAACTGATCGTAGATGGATTCGAGAGGCTGGAACAATGTTGCGCCACACGCGGAAGGTATTCTTTTTTTTCGACCATAAAGTTATTACTGTCCTCCTCCTCCCCCCCCCCTCCCTGAAAATTTCAGGACTTATTTAAAATATCCTGAACATTGACTACAAGAATGAAAATTTTGATCAGAAGGTATATTTTTGTAAATGAAACCTTTGTTGAATTTTTTGTTTGTGATTATATTTGTATGAAAAGTGCACTTTATTGTGAGCAGTTTAACAAGAAAAAATTTATTGTTATTAGACCTACAATGAAAAAAATAACATGCGTTTTAAAATCAAAATTTTAGCACTTTTATGGATTGTTGATCAAAACCGACGAGATCCAGAAGTGATCTAACTGGTGAGCGGCCAGATGCCGTTCTCTTTTTAGGCGAGCGTGTGCCTCCTCGACCCCCCACTAATGTGCATATGTAAGGTCGCGCATACATATGTGCGTAGTACACTGGCGCAGCGGTAAACGCCGCAGTAGAAGGGGAACGATACCCTCCCTCACGCGGCCAATTACCCCCCCCCCCCGTGCGCCAGGACGAGTATATTCATCCAAACGACATTGTTCCCTTATGGGAAAAGAAAAACTGGTGCACAGGAGGGTTAAGAGATTGAGCCGAGAACCGACTCGTCCCACCAAGGGAGATCTTACTGCATTTCGATTTACTTGTGTATTTAAATATAATTTCTAGCATATTTATATAATATTAAAAGATATCAAAAGATATAAAAAGATAGGAAAGTCGTTGCTTTCGTCCCAGTGTGATGAAAATACGATTTTACGCACCGTTTTTAACATGCGATTAGACAGGCCGGTGCGTAAAATCGAATTCTTACGCACGCGTGTCGAAAGATATTTTTCGATATACTATGCGTAAAATTTGTGCGCCGTTATTTGTGGGTCAAATATGATGTTACGCACGTGTGATGACCGCGGCGCACGAGTGCCCGACGCATCGTATTTTACGCACTAATAACGGTGCGTAAAATCAAATTTTACGCATAGTATATCGAAAAACATTATTGCACATACACCGAAACATATTTTTAGTTACAAAGGTGCGTAAAGTGTCCTAAAAATCGAAAAAACCACTTTAGGCACTACTTTTTGCACACTGTTACAAAATATTCTTATTGATACAGTGTGCGTAAAGTGCGGCTTTACGCATTTTTGACATTTTTGAGGTTCACATTACGCATACTTGCATCAAAAAATATTGTTGGACGCTTGTGCGAAAACTTTTTTTTTTAAACTAAAAACTTTTTGAGCACTAAAAACTTTTTGAGCACTAAAAACAGTCCGTAATGTGCCTACTACTTTTGCGAACAGTGTATCAAAAAATAGTGTTCGCTCCTCTGACGTAAAATTTCACGACCACGGTTTGGAGATGGTGCAATCCTCGGATCATCGTCTTGCTTGTTTAAAAATTATGAGAAAATGAATTAGTAAATAAATAATGGACAATGTTTTTGTTCCACAAGTTCATAGCTTTATATTAAAATTCAGCATTTTTTTTAAACTCAAGTTATACATTAAAAAGAAAAAGTGCTGAAATTTTTAATTGTTTATACCTGGATCACTATTTTAATTACAAACAATATCACTTGTGGTAATATTCTATTTTTCCAAAAGATACCGATATGTAAAATTACATCAATTTCTGACGTGACTGAAATTCCTCACGTGCAATGTCTCGTATAAACACACACATTCTGCTCGTCCGCGGAAAATTTTTCACGCTTTCTCGGAGTTATGTCAGTACGCCAAACTGGACCCCGAGAGTTTTTTGTTTATTTAAATGTTATGAGGTGACATGTTCGTAGAACATTAGTTTAAATTCAGTATTAATTAATATTACAATATATATTATCAGTATTATATTACAATTTTTTAGTTTGGTATGACACTTTCTATATTGCATACCTGGAACAAAAACAAAATTACTATGAAGGATACAAGACGGCACTTTTGTTTTTTTACTTAGTTAGCGGAACTATTGAGAACAAGGTAAATTAAATTCAAGAGAAAAACATTCCATATGAGTAGAAGTTGATGAACAAGGTGGCTCGACCAAAGCGGAACTATTGAGAACGGCTATTTTGAGACGGTCGACTGTATAGACTAGTTCCGTTGAAATCGAGTGTTGGAAATAATCTAAAGTTTATCAAAGAGAAATTTGGCGTTTCGGTTATAGGCCGATTCGCCCCTTTCCTACACGGTGGGTGGATATGCATGTGTATTGCCTCGCTAATAATCGCAAGTCAGTCAGGATGTTAGTAGATTCTCTCGAAGCCAGATCGTTTTTATCTTCAGTTGCGAGTGATGCCTGTCGAAGCAATGGTCCGCGATGCGCGCGTCGTATCTCGTTCCCGGATGGTTGCTGCAGGGTGTGTTCAGAGATAAGCGCTCGAGCTCAAAATGTTTACGTATCAATAAACCATACATTTATCCAACATTGGTGATTGGTGTCTGGGGCAGGACCCGCGCTTATATCAGCCCCACTGATGAGTCTGTAAGCAGGTCCGGGACGAAACACCAGTGTTAATGGAATATTGCAATGTAGTGGTCAGTTTGCATGTTTGAGCTAGGAAGATTTAACGCAGATTTTTCAATAAGATTTAAAAAATGGTAATTGCTAATTTGTTTTGTGCATGATCTTAATCGTACAATGTCAGTTTGCTCCTGTTCCTCGAGATCACTTAGTAGATGCTGGAAGCTAAATTTCGGTATGACTCACCAGCTGCTTTAACGGATATTCACTTATCATTCATTTCAAACACGTTAAATCCGGCGTCTTAACTTTTAGTGACAACAATTTTATATCCTTTTTTTAAACGATAGGAATAAGGTAGTCACGTCCTTGCGTAAAGTCTAGCGAGTACGAGTAAAAAATTTGTAATTTTAGTGTTTCCTTCTTTTAACGCGATGATAATATTTACTGGCGCATTCACTAAAATTTGCTGTTTTTTATACTAATTGTCTTCAGTCTTCCAGCCACACAACAATGCAAATCAATATAACCTGCATCTCGACGATTTTCATTCGAGTACTTGAAATTTTAAATATTCTGCGGAATTCTTCATATAAGATCCAAATAGTACTCCTCCAACACCATGTCCAGATTTCTTTTGATGGCTGCTCTTAGTAAAATAATGCACTTGTTCAATTCTTTTGCAAAGTTCGTAAAAGTTCAAAAAGAACAGGTAAAAAATTGTAAAAATTTAAAGTGATATTTTCGTTATTCATACAATCAGTACTATAGTTATTAAGTTCTTCGAAATTATTTGAAATACACTGTTTGCAAACAACCGAAGAAAAAAGGGACCAAATCATAGAGATTTGGAAATAATTCACTCAAACAAAAATCGAAAAGTTTCGACGTTTATCTGTAACCTGCATGACGCTGAAACTAGCAGGAAATTCATTTGCTGAGTTCTCAGCAGTAATTGCACTTCATAAATGGCTATTAATTTTATTAACATTATATTATTCTTTTGATATATTGTCAAGAAAATAGTCTAGTAGTTCCAAGTGGATTCAACCCAGTCGAAATTAAAAAATGTTCTTTTTTCGCATTTATAACTTTGGATTTCAAAGTGTTAAAAAAAATTACTTTCGGCTTAGGTTCATGGTTGTTGTAGACAACTATATAAAATAACTAGAATGACGAAAATCAAGTGCAAAGACACTTGAATTTCGATTTTTCACCAGTTTTTATGATAACGAGTTTATAACATTAGGTGTAAATGTGTGAAAAAAAATACTTTCGGGTTAGGTTCCGTATTGGGACCACCCGGAAGTTCTTGTATATATTGTAGACAACTATATCAAATCACTAGAATGACGAAAATCGAGTGCAAAGACACTTCTATTTGATTTTTGACTAATTGTTTGAATATCTACGTCATATACGATGATTTTTTTATTTCGGCTGGGTTGAAACCACTTGGAACTAATGGATTTTTTCTTGATAATATCTCAGAAGAAAACTATGATTGTATTCAACATCCAAAATCGAATAGCTATTTATGTAGTGGAAATCGCTGTTAAGAACTCAGCAATCTAATTTCTTACTACGGATTTCCAAGGGTTACCAGCGACTGAATTTACTGCTAGTTTCAGCGTCTTGTTACCTGCTCTCTAAATATGAATTACGCAAAAACTACTATCAAAAGAATGAATAATCTGCCGCTAATTGAATTGGTAATGATTTTTACTAACAAATAGTGAAAACAACAATTTATTAAGTCAAATTATACAAATTCATTAGTTACACTCTACTAGTTAACAATTGTAATAAGATAGGACAAAATTCTAATTTGATATTAGTAGAATTGGACTAATGAATTAGTAAAATCTGTTTAATAAATACATCTTTTTCGCACACACGCACACACGCACACACGCACACACGCGCACACGCGCACACGCGCACGCACACGCACACGCACACACACACACACACGCACACACACACACACACACACACACACACACGCACACACGCACGCATACATTTGTTTTCTATGTATTTATTACTTATTTTGTATAGAAATATTTATTAATACAAATAAAATATCTAACAAATTTAATAAATAGTATTTGATTCACGAATTTGGACGAAATATAGCGGAATTAAACGTTTTAACAAAAAAGGCTACATTGATTTTAAAAAATTCCATTTTTTTGGCGAAAACAATTTTTTTTACAGTTTTTATTGTATTATGATTGAATTCCTCACCTAAAAATGAGTCATGAAATAATGTTTGGACAATTTTTGAACGCCTGCTTCATATAGCTGATTTTGAGCCCGGACCCTCCCGTTAAGGAATGTCCGACGCGCCAAGGGGTTGAAGTTTCTGACCGAGCGAGGCTCCCCGCCGACACTAGTAAGACCTTACGAACTTTAATGTAATGGTTTGTTCTAAAATGAGAAGTTCTACTAGAATTTTTTCAAAATTTAAACAGTGGCCTAAAAGAACATAATTACGGAAAATTCCTAATAGTAATTTTTGTACAAGGGCGTGAAATGGTCGTTTTACGTCCGCAGTGCAAACATTATAGGGAGAGTAAAATGACAATTCATTCTATCACACAAATTAAAGAGGTTTACGAATCACTGCGATGCGCAACGCACTGACTAGCGAGATTATTTTTCAATCGGTAATGTGTATGTCTATAATGGAAAATTCGTGTATTGCCCTGCTACTGTTGTTATTTTACGCCCGCGAGGCGTGGAGCGTATAATGGTCATTTTACGCCCCCTCAATCGAAAAGTTCGAGTGAAAAATGAAATATTATTTATATCAATGTTAACGTCTCATAATGTCCAATCTGAAGTTTGTTCTTCAGGTGTGATTTTTCAGAAATAAGATTTTCCAAATATATGGCGGGATGAAAATGTGAAAATCTAGTGATTCTACAGAATATTAACACTCTGAGATTTTCGAGAACGCCGCATGACGATCCGACAATAGTTTTGAAATGTTAAAGTAACAATCGAATTTGAAAAAGCGAATAGATCTGTTAGTTTTCAATAGGAGAACTTACCGATTTTTTTTCCATCAACCTCATTTCCGCAATCTTGTATTTATTTTCCTAGTCCGCGGATATTGCATGCGTGTCCAAATTATTTCTGAAATGACGGATCTGATAAAAATTCATAATAAAATTTTGGATAGTCCGGCTTGAACCCTTTTTGGGTGCAAGCGGAACTGCGGAGAGGACCACCTGTTTCAGTGAAGAAAAAAAGATATCGCATGCTGAATATGGCCAATAGGGTGTTACGTTTAAGCTGATCGCTGATTATGAACTTGGAAAGAGAATATACAGTTGGAAAATACAAAACACGAAATTCGATTAGTCTAAAGTCCCGCAAGTGCATGGGAGTAGATAAATGAGACGAGAATGAGTTTGAAAACAATTTCATAAAATCGGCTAAATAACTTCTGACAAGCGAGTTAAAATTAGTAATATTATCAAAGCTTTTTCATAGTGGCCGGATAAAAAATTAATAATTCCACATTCTAGAGTCTTGTGTGAGTTACAGTAGATACACATAATTTGCAATCTCCACTCAGTCCGTGAAATTCAACTTTACGGCCAAGGATCGAAAAGTACTACATCGTCTTTTGCTCTGCCAGGCCAAACAAAATTGGAAGTATATCTTTGATATAAAATATAATGTCTCCTTCATTTACGCAGATTTAAGGTTACAACTATAGAGATGAGTTAAAAGTAATATTTATTCAGTGTTTTAGCTGTGAATTTTGGCATGGCAGATAAATGATTAATAAACATTTTTATGCATATTTTTTAACATAAGAATTAATTTTAATTCGGATTGTTGGCAGTGACATAATAGAAACGATAAAGGTTAATATTTTTCACGATGAACAACATTATTTTCAAAATTAGTAAACAGATTTTTCTTAGACGTTTCAAATTTCCGCGAGTTTTGAACAATCCATGTACCATAATCGATATCGAAATGATGACTGCAAATGGTGACAAAGTAAACTCCAGCTTCGCAAAGAGCAATCCTGAAAACTTTTTATATACATTTTCATGAACATTCATCGAAACTTCTTATGAAAGGTAAATATTATATTAAAAAAAAGGGTATCATTTACGAGATATCAATACGAAATTGGTTGATTAAGGTTTGTTTTTGTTGCACATGAAGTTGGTCATGATTAAAGTATGACGACGACATGATGGTAGGTTCACTAATCCATAAATATCAGTCGGCAAATTCAAAGCAATATAGAAATTAATTCGCAAGTTGTGGCATAGTGTTGCATCTGTTACTTTTGTAATTTTTAAATTCTATGTTTAGATTCGTCATCAGCGGCCCAAAAAACCACACCATACCGTGTTTCAAGCATTTTCATTAATTACACAATTCTACATAAGAATCGTTATGGGCAATTAGACAACCTTCCCGATTAGGAATAACTGAACTATATATGTGGTATGTAGCTTGACTACACGTCTGCTATCGTACGTTTTTCTGAACGTACGGCAGCTACGCGACGGCTCTTTAACCAGAGACGGCGTGCCACATATCATAGTTGCTCGGTAAATGTTAGGGAATTTTCCAGCATTTCAATATCCCACTGTCTTCCTGCACTCATTTATAATATCAACTAGTCAGTATAGTTATCGTGAACTATATATGTGGTATGTAGCTTGACTACATGTCTGCTATCGTACGTTTTTCTGAACGTACGGCAGCTACGCGACGGCTCTTTAACCAGAGACGGCGTGCCACATATACTAGTTGCTCGGTAAATGTTAGGGAATTTTCCAGCATTTCAATATCCCACTGTGTTCCTGCACTCATTTATAATATCAACTAGTCAGTATAGTTATCGTGAACTATATATGTGGTATGTAGCTTGTCTTCACATCTACTATCGTACGGTCTTAACGAAGTACAAGTTTTCCTTAAAATTCAAGTAATTTATCGACTCTTATCCGAAGTTTTTATAAAGTCACAATATCTTAAATATTCGAAGTGCTTAGGGAGATAAGTATCCTCCAAAAATATCCCCCGCGCGAAATTAGTTCAAAATAATACTACAGATTTATATGCTGTGACCCCCCCCCCCCTCCCCGTAATATAATTTGCCTCCCGTCGTCGTTACTCATGAACGCTCGCCACAACATACTCCATCACCGTATAATTTGGGCTCACACAATCTCACGACGCGTGAGATATCAATCGAAGGCGCCAGGCATACCGAAACAACCGAACTAATGTTGAGGGTCATGCCAACGAGGACGGGGTACTGACTCGAAGCACAATAACCGATAACGTTTTTCTGAACGTACGGCAGATACGCGAGGGCATCTTTAACCGGAGCCCGAGTGCCACATATCATAGTTGCTCGACAAATGTTATGGAAGTTTCCCGCATTTAAATATCCTGCAAACATGCTGCACGCATTTGTAATATCAAGCAAGTAGCTAGCAGATCGCCAACATGAAGCACACACAATCTGCAAATACCTGGAAGTTTGTGACCTCACTTTTCTTACGAGGCGGTATAAGCACCACTACATTTTTAGTATAGTTTTAAAATTACAACTTCATAATCTGCTGAATCAGTTTTAGCATAGTCTTGAGATCATCTACACTAAGGTATTGAAGTTATTGAGAAAACCTTATTTCAATCAGTATTTCAATTTAACTTGACCGGAATGGAACTATATATTTCATAGTGAATTGTATATCTATTATGTACTATTAGTTTATATAATTTTCAGAAACTAAAACATCATCTGCAGTTAGCTGCTGTTTGCGTCTAGTTCGACATCTTTGAATGGACGTACTCGTCATTTATATATATATATATATATATATATATATATGTGTGTATGCATGCATGCATGCATGTATGTATGTATGTATGTGTGTGTGTGTATGTATGTATGTGTGTATCCGTGCGCGTGTGCGTATTCGTGTATTTATATTTGTAACAAATACTTTGTACGTCACTGAATAAAATTTACATTTACTCATAGACACACAGTCACGAGCGCACGCTCGCGTACTGGAAATTAATTTTATTCCCTGTAACAATGTTTTCTTGTGCTATGGTTACGTAATTTCGAATTTTTTTTTTAAATAAGGTATTGTACGAATAAAACGTTAATTTAAACGTAACGTAAGAATGAAAACGTTACGAATATTACGACCTGTATATAACAAGGCTGAAAAAAATTTCTTTTAGTTACAGATTTACCGTCTGTGGAACATTTCAGTCGTAAAGCTATCTTTCAACAAAATATCCACCATCGCCAGAAGACTTTGGATCTCAAGAGTTATATCAATGAAAGTATTTCCATGAACACAAGATTTGAAATTTAGAAACTGCTCAAGCAGCCTTTTTTTTACCATTGATAAGATTTTTAGTTCAAAACATTTTTTTTTTAGAGATTTGCCAACAATACAAAATTTTAAATGTAAATCCTCTTTTCACTTATTCTCTTTGATGTTAATTTCATCAATTGCGTTGTGGTGCAAAACCTGCCAAGTCAAAAAAAATAAAATACAGATTTTCATATAAACGTACACTACAGTTCGTGTATATGCAAAAAAATATTTTCCCTTTAAAATTGAGCGTGTGCGTGCATGCGTGCGCGTGCGTGTGCGTGCGTACGTGTGTGTGTGTGTGTGTGAGTGCGCGCGCGCGCGGGGATGTAGGTGTCTTTGTGTGTTTGTGAGTTAGATATGCAAACTAATGTTTGTGAGCAGGTTGGTGAAAGTATTGTAATAAATAAAATGAAAAAATATAAATCTAAAAATGTTAAATACCAAAAAATAGGTTAAATAAAGTATTCTTATATTATAACTGGAATTGTATTAATATTGACTTTGGTAATTTTGATTTTGGTAATTTTGACCTTTCGTAACTTTGAGTTTGGTAATTTTGACCTTTTGCAACTTTGAGTTTGGCAATTTTAGCATTTGGTAATTTTGATTTTGGTAATTTTGCCCTTTCGCAATTTTCAGTTTAGCAATTTTAGCATTTGGTAATTTTGACATTAGTAATTTTGATATTTAGGAACTTTACATTTAACAGATCTACTTTTTAGTAAATTCAATATTTTGGTAGAATGCATACTGTGGAACCAATCCGCTTGTATTTGGGAATTTGCAAATTGGTAACTTCGGTCATTAGAAACATTGCCTTTAGGCATTTTGGTATTTGGTAATTTTGATTTTGGTAAGTTTAACATTGTGAAAGATTGGTTTTAGTAATTTTTTTAATTGGGATATTTTGATATTGGGGTTATTGAGTATTGGTATATATGAATTTGGGAATATTAAATTTTAGGTATTTTGGCTCTCAGGAATTATGACCTTTAGGGATTTTGACCCCCACCCGAAAGGTTCTCGCCGTTTTGTTATGATGTTTACGGAATAAACAAAGGCATCCGCTGTTTTGATAGAGGTATCGAGACAATGAATGTTTACCGCTACCGCTTCTGGAAGTCTCTAGAAGTTTCCAGAAGGCGTGAGGGGAATCGGTGGAAAAGGGGAAGAGACGCCGCGGTGAAAGCCGTGGTTGTCACGCGGCACCGCGGGAGCGAATCAGCGCGCTCCGTCTCTGGTACCGGCGGGCGGCGAGGACCGCGTGCTGGCAAGGCGGCGACGAGCCTCGGCCATTCTCGTTCTGGCAGCAGCAGCGGAAGGACTACCTGGGCTGTGGAAGGTGAGCGTCGCTTGGTGAAAAGGTAACACGAGTTCCGGAAGGCAAATCGATCCTTTTTTTGATCTTAATTCTTGTCGTTTTTGCAATCGCCTTCCGGGATTCGTTCGTGAGTTCCTCGCTCGCGTTCTTGAGTGAAGTGCCGCGGATCACTCGTGCTTTCGTTTCGTCTTTTTTTTTTACTTAAAAATCTTTCGGTTTCGGTTAAAATTAAAATGTCGGGTCTCGTTATCCTGGAAGCATCGCGGCGAAAATGTAATTTTGGACGTAGTGCGGGTTTCGTCCTTTGTTCGGCTAACGCGTTTCAACACCCAAGTTCGTGCGCGGTAGGCTGGCACCACGCGGTAAAATCAAAATAATAATTTCTTTGTTCCGTGTCGCTTGGGTTGAAAAAGTTCCAAGGAAAGTGAAAATTCCGTAACACTTAAATAACTCTTAAAATGGATATCGCCTTTGAATTGTATTCAAAGGGTTTAATTAACCTTAAAGGAGGAAACCTTTTGCGGCTATCGTCCGTGACATTGGTCATGGAGACTAAACATTTCTTAATATTTAAATAATTCCTAAAATGGATATCGCCTTTGAATCTTATTCAAAAGGTTTAATTAACTTTAAAGAAACCTTGTTGCGGTTATCGTCCTTGACGTTGGTCATGGAGGCTAAACTTTTCTTAATATTTAAATAATTCTTAAAATGGATATCGCCTTTGAATCTTATTCAAAGGGTTTAATTAACTTTAACGAAAACCTTGTTGCGGCTATCGTCTTTGACTTTGGTCAAGGAGACTCTAAACTTTTCTTAACACTTAAATAAGTCTTAAACTGGATATCGCCTTTGAAACTTATTCAAAGGGTTTAATTAACTTTAAATAAAACCTAATTGCGGCTATCGTCCTTGACATTGGTCATGGAGACAATAAACTTTTCTTAATGTTTAAATCATTATTAAACTGGATATCGCCTTTGAATCTTATTCAAAGGGTTTCATTAACCTTAAAGAAAACCTTTTACGGCTATCGTCCTTGACGGGGATCAAGGAGATAATTAAAATGTTGTAGAGCTTAAATAACTCGTGCCGCGGATACCGCCTTCGAAGAGATTTCGAAGAGGTTTAACCTAAAATTCAAAAGAGATTTCTTCACGGCTATCGTCCTTGAAAATATTCAAGGAGAGCACTCTTAATCTTGCAATCTTTCACGCGTTTATTAAAATACGATACGTCTTACCTTGGAATTTATTCAAACGATAATTGACATCGTGGTGCAAGTCCTGGCCTCGTGGCGTATTTCGTTTCGCGGAAATAGCCGTACCCGCGTTCGGAAGTGTTCGGATCAAGCGGCGCTGGCCTACGTAGTCGAAGCTAGTGTCGATCGCGGATAATGTGGAAATCTTGGTTACCGGCACTGTGTGCCACCGCGAGATTAATTAATTTCTTTGGCACCGATATTTTCATAACAATGATGGCTACGGACACCCGCTGGAGGTGTGGCGCGATTTTTTGTATTGAATTTTGTCCAAATGGCTCCCGGCCCCTACGGGGCAACCCAAAATTTTTTTTGTCAGGAAAAATTCGGTTTCGCTTCGTTCTGACGTCAGGTAAATAATATTGAATTCTCGTTTCGGCATCGTGACGATCGTGTGGGGTTCGGTCTTGAGGTTAACCCGTCCTCGCTGTTCGTGACCGCTAGTTTCTATCGTCGAGTTTCGGTTTCGAGTTTTGACTGCGCCTGCGAATACCGCCCTCTCCCGTGCCGAGGGGATCTCGGGGCTGAGCATAGCGGGCACACCATCACCTTGCGGCGCGCCTATAAATTCGGTATGCTTCGGCATGCCTGGCGCCCTTATTAACATCTTGCGCGTCGTAGGGTTTTGTGACCCCAGGTATTCGGTTGGTTTTGTTTTTCGGTTGCGGGCGGTTGCGAGCGGTGACGACGGTGGAGAAATTTTGGGGTTATGTTTTGGGGGGGGTCACACACTATATATTTTAAAATTTTGTCTATTAATATTTTTGTTTTAGAATACAGTTTAATATAGGACTTATAATTCATTTAACTTATCAACTATAACATGTAAATGCACGGATATAAATTCGTAAAAGACTGAAAGCGAACACGGCTTCGATAATTGTTTGGTTGCTGATATACAAGGCTCTATAACATCGTCTGTAAATTCTTTTGTTACGTTGCGAACCATATTAATTGTAAATATTTGTACCTGCGCATCGTAAGAAAACCGCACTTTGTCTTCAACAAGTCTGAGTACATCTTGAGCAATAATGCTCACATCACTACCGATTATTGACAAATGACGTATTTTTTTGTCAATGCACCTTGAAACGTCCACTAAACACTCGAATGTAACCTGTTTTAAAATTAAGCAGTGTCGAACGCGTTTCACAGACACACCGGTAACAGGACGTTGATCATGTTCGAGCTCGATCGCTTTACCACCATGGCTGTAGGTAAATCGCACTGTCCAGTTAGCTCCACAAATTTTTTGATCAATTTTAATCGGATTGTTATCAGTAAAGAAATCTTCGATTTCTTTGAAACTCTGGACAAATGCATACCAAGTGTCCGGAGTAAACGGTATACCGATGAAATTTTTCCCAATTATACGTACTATCGGTATGTATTCAGGATCCATCAAATCTGAATACTCCAGGCCTACGATGATTTTCTTTGTGCAAGATTTATTCAGCCCATAATTGCTGCCAAAGATTTGAGGCGATCCTTTTCCACTATCGCCAAACATTGATGACACTGAAGTTGAAGTAGTTATTTCTTTTGCCATTTCCAACCGATATTATCGATATATCGTTTAAAATACGTGACTAAATTCACTGCACAGTAGTCGGTATAACTCGTAAGAGTGAATGATGAACTGAAGAATAAGTAGTGCCTTAAATTGCTTCAATCGGTAATGTAAGCAAAAACGTTGCAATTACTTGTCAGCATTTTACAACATTTATACGATATTTACGATGTGTGCACTTTAAGTATTTTTATGTAAAATAATACTCATATCACATTCAGCAAAACAGTAAAAAGTTAAAAGTCTATCACGTGGCAACTATGTCATAAAATATTCTGTATGCTAGCATTATATGATCCACGGTTATTATTCTGTTATAGCGTATACTTTAAATGTTTTATTTGTAAATTAATTTTGAATAACACTTTTGTAAACATCTTAATCTGTTTGTCCCCTTACCGATGAAGGGCCCACCTCTATACTTAGAATTGATATGACGTCGAACAATGTCATCATTTTTATCCAGGTCCGTAGAAAAGTTATCGAGAAACGCCTTGAGACCAAAACCAGCACCCATATAACGCAGAAACATCACACAGAATTGTCCACAGACATCCGACGAGTTACTTTGTCGACAATTATTTTTCAAAGATTTTATATAAGCAGGTATGAAAGGTGGTAATCCATAACTGTCAAAATACCATGCATTGTCATACTTGTCAGCATACACAGCTACCCAATGTGTGCCAGGTTTTTTGTGATTATCTGTGTTCAGTACAAAACATGTGGGTTTACCCCAAACACGGGGTATTTGATCCGAAGGAAACACACCTGCAGTATGATCTTTTATACCTGATATACATTTCAAAATTTCTAAACTATTCATTTTCTAAAGATATAGGTGAGCTGAACGTATAAGTTTGAGTATCCTTGTCAACGACGTCTCTGGAATGTTGGTTCTCTGAACAACGTGGTGATGTTTTAATCGACCAATCTTCTATACGCAGTACACTTTGGTTACACTCGCTAATACTATTAATATTCTTATATAAATTTGATTCCCGATATTGTTCTATGTCAGGGGTGCATTCGTCATCTTCTCTGTTCCTCGACAAACCCGTCGATCGTATCCAAAGTCGTAACCGATGTGCATTATTTAACGTGCAAACGAAGCGCACAAAATTAAATTTACTACCGTGTTGTATACAGTAATTACTCGACCAAGGAAGAATGTTGAATGCCGGACATCTTGTATCCTCCTCCAAATTTATTACATTACGGGCGGTTACTTTGTTTAGGAGTTTCCATTTTTCCTTACCTCGTACATATATATTTCGGGCGTTTACGGTGACTTCCCATAACTTTTTGTATATCGACTCAATAAGTCGACAGGATATGGCGGTGCAATTACCCAATGTCCAGAAATCTCGTCATCGATAGACAAAACGGCCACTTCTTTCGGTATTATCTTATTATTTAGATCTTTAAAAAACTGTACGTCAACCACCAGATCCATTGCAATGTCTACCGTGTGTCGTGTCTGGAAGATAACTGCGATCTCGGTCTAATGCTATCGTTTTTAAGACCATACGTATAAAACGGCATCTGTAGGAATCTTTATGCATTCACGCACCGAAGTCAACAACTACTTGTCGGGATGCATCAATCTCCAATACATTTTCATATTCGGCATAAATAATACAATTGACGGTACTCGTTAGAGCTTTCGCAAATCGTACATCAATTCTGATACTACCGTGTCTTACTAAATTCCAGTGTGTAGAATCGCTAGCCGACAGGTCGGGTGTCAAATCAAACACGAACATGCAATATCCACCTGCATAGCCTTTACGTGTGATAGCGTTTCCTTCATTGAGAAAGTGTATACCTGTACCTGAGAATAGCGTGTGAAAAGTGTCCACATAAAGATTTGACGTATGAAAATCTGGTTGTAATGGTCTAGAAGGTATTTGAGTGCCGTCAACATATAGACATAGAAAATTGATATTGAAATGTTTAAAGTTAAACGGATTTAAGGTGCGATCGCCAATGTAAGCTTTGTTTTCTACAAACCCGACGACAATTCTTTTAGGCAATTGGCCAAGTATAACATTATCTAAAGTTTCGCCATGGATTCCTTTGTGCATCGTCATTGTCTTAACTTCAACTCTTGTCAGAGGATATTTTGCTGAAGTTTTCGAGAGTGCTTTAGCATGCGCAAGTAAAACACCTGGGTTAACTTTTACTCGTCGTGCTAAAAGACTTGCTTCCTCTATGAGTGCAAAATAATACCCAGACTGATCCATTATACAGAAGGCATCTCGAGATTTTATAAGCCGCACGCGTACCTCCACCCCGTTCAATAGTAACTTTTCTTGGTTAAATACATCGCAATGTAAGTGACCTAGTAAATCTACTGTTTTACTCTGATTCATCGCAGCACAACGACTGAGGAGTCCTTTATTATCAGTATTAAATGCATCCATATGACCCGGTGTATCGTCATACCATAAAACACTCGTTAAATGGGAACCTTTGGCAGCAGGCCCGTAATTCAGTAGTGTTTCAATATATGATCTGTAGGCGTATGCATTATTCGGTGGGGAAACTAGCTTTTGATTGAAGTATACATCGATCTGGCTAAAAAGCGAGTGCATAAAATTATTTACAGGGCCAACACTATCACGATCCGCCTGTAGTGTATCAGCAGGCATATTTTGATCAGGTGTTAAAGTTACCCGTAAACTTAACATCGTATGTGCAAGATCAATATATTCTTCACCATTTCCGGGTAAAACAAATTCAATTGGTGAATCATGAGAAAGTGTTGACACAGGTTTATACTGTACCCAGTGCGAGCTCTCAATAATCGTTTGAGTAGGTGGTAGTGTAAACAAGTCGAGCTCCGATTTCATACATTCACAAGAGTGTGTATGCAAAAGAGACATTTTCTTTCAATTAAATATATCTGCCACCGTACGGCGCTTGTTCTTCCTATTTGTTGCACGCTTCTTCGTTTTCCTTACCTTATTAGTTACGGTGTGATTACCGCTTCTTTTTTTTATTTTCACACTTCGTTTAGATTTCGCCTTTTTTGTCTTCTTCTTTTGTTGTATCTTGGTCTGACGTCGACGAGAATTACGGTTGCTATCGAGTGTAACGATGTCACCGGGTAAATGACCAACTGTTGTGTAGCGCGGGTATTTATACCCCGACCCCGCCATCAGTTCATCAAATTTTTCTTCTGCCTTCCTTTTCAAATTCGCACCTGACTCTTTGACATGTCGTCGAATCGCCTCTTTTGCAGATGTATTATTTGTAGCCATATCGGTCACAATATTTAGACCTGCTCGTAGTGCTTCTTTACCGACAACCGTAGCACCTCTCGTGAAAAGAGGTAACACGCGTCTGAATAAACCACCAAGAAAACTACCAATGCCATGTGCTCGCTGATATAATGCCCCTCTGTATACACGACCTACACTACCAGTATGTATACTACAGTCAATCTGATTATTAAAGTATACTACATAATGCGACATTTTGCTAATTCCAATCGGTACGTTTAAAGTGTAACGTCACCGTTAACGTACCATAATCAAATGGTATAAACTTCCCAATCTCATCCCTTATATCTATTTCAATAGTTTGGAAAGAGCTATACAGTAATGGTATATATACAGCAGGTGAAAAGCTACATATTCTTGTATCACCGTAAGTATAATTATCATGTTTTAATGGTACAGCTCGCAATAATCGTGTCTGAACGTCCCCTGTAACGTAAGGTTCGCAAATATCACTATACACCATTAGCAGAGATGGTGAGCCATTGAAAAGGTTTACAGGACGAATGCCGTGAATCATCGTATTGTCACTCAGGATTATTGCCCCCTTTTCGTTTACGGATGTATAATCATAACCAAGTATATTTCTCAATTTATCCGGTAGATATACAGCGTGTTCATCGTTAAGACATTCATCGGTACAGATTCGTGAAACTCACACATACCCACCGTGACCAATTTAAAATATTAGACGGTCTTTTATACATTGTAGATTATTAATCTCTTCAACTAAATCGTGAGTATTCTTATATATTCCGGGTGCTAGAAATGATACCTGTAAAGTATTTTTATTTTTACGTTTACTTTGTTCAGCTGGTAACTCTGTATGAATAGCCTTCACTGTTCTAAATCTTGAAAATACAATTCGTCTATCTTCTTCTTTGACAGATATGTGTTGAAACGTTAGAGGTATCTTGTATCTCGGTAAGTGCCACACACCACTGGCCTTGCAAATGCAGATGCTGCGGTAATTGTGTAATAAAGTTGGTCGTTCTGTTTTCAGGGTAAAACTCCATACTGCTGTTACTTGGTAAAATAATGTGAAATTCATCCTTCATCACGAATTTTTAAATTTTCTGCACGAATCCAAGAATTAAACTTATCAGGATACCCCAACCAGTGTACGTAATATCGTTTCCTCCTACCGGTACCGGCAGTTTTTAGAATGTTTTCAACTACGAAAACTTCTGTATCCACGTTTTTCTGGACACGACTTAATTCTTCTTCGTAAAAGAAACCGTCGATTTCTTCTCCTTGTAGATCTTCAATGATATAAACTAACGGTTGACGTGTATTTGATATACGTGTAATTTTGAATAGTTCTATTGTCCAGCCACCCTCGTAACCTTTTGCAAAGACATTCTTTGCACGACTGACACGGACTAAATCACCAACTCTATATTTAGGGACTTTCGGTGGCCGTTTGAAAACGCTATAACGACGAATGAGATTTTCGCGCGCTTCTGCAGCATTGTACTAATTAATTAGAGCGGGTACCATATTGGTACCTGAATGTTTAGAATTATTATAAGATGTGACGATAGACTGTAAAACGTCAATATAGCGACGGGTATTTTTATGTGTGAGATACCGCCACAGTTTCTCCTTAAGAGTTCTTATAATGCGCTCGACAATACTGGCTTTAATGTCCGGGTTACGAACAGATCTGTAGATTATGTTAGCAGACTTCAATAAATCCTGCATATCACGACCGATAAACTCTTTTCCTTTATCACTCTGTAGGGATACGGGTTTTCTATTATCACTTCGGGCTAAAATGTACTCAAAAGCTTTTCTAACACTTTTGGATGTTTTTTCGATTATGGGTTCGACCCATGCATATATACTTAACGCATCTATAACTACTAGCAGGTAAGTATTGTTTTTATTATAAGACTTGATAGAACGTACATCCATTAAATCAGCCTCCCAGACGTCGTCAATATTTCGCACGTTATAAGAGCGTCGAGGAAATACACGGCGTGTACGACGATGTTGGTTATAAGCTTCTTGACCCTCAAGCCACTCAGATATTTGATTGTATTGATAATTTTTATTTGTCGTTTGATGTAGTTTGCGAGCTGAACCTATATACGCAGACGGATGCGAGGGTTCATAATAGATCCCCTGAAGAATATCATTCATTTTCTTTTTTACCATTCTTTTGGGGGTTCTTATCAATGGGTAATGTTTTACTATGTTTCTTCCTCGATTGGCATTTTAAACGTTTTCTAGATATATTTATAGATGTTTTTATACGTGAAAATATTTTTTCGAAGGCGATCTTACTAACCATACAACAAGCAGTTACAGCCGCTGCAGTTTTCTCATCTACTGAGGCAGTGTCTGCAAGCATACGAGAAAACGCTGTTTTCGCCAACTTTTCGTCAGCTTTGTGGCGATTTGTTATACCGTCAGAGTAAGCAATATCATGGATACGACACGCATCGTCCAATGGGTTTATACCCTTTTCTCCACGTTCCAATCTTTCTAGAAGATGGGTTCCAGGACCACAAAATCTATAACCTGGTATATGTAATTCAAAAGGGATTGAATCGATAACATTGTCTAGTATACTTTTTGTAAATGTTAGCGGTGTCCCTTTGAAACTGACAGACTTTTTCCTTTTCGTAGTCGAGCATCTATTCGATGCCATGCTAAGATCTGTCTTGACTGTGGTATTGACTTCTTACGTTTAGATTTAGTTTCTTTGTTCTCGTCGTTGTCGTCACTACTATGTAAACTACCCGCACCAGCTGATGAAGAAGATGATACGGTGAATAACAATCTCTTAGGATTATGTGTCCCTTCACGAGGTGCGCGTCTAACTGTACTACACGACGACTTATCATCAGTGGGATTAACGATCTCGTGCCAAACGCGTTTATTACCAATAAACTCACGCGGCACCGCTGCTGCACGAAGTGCACTTGCAAACTGACGATGGCCGTAAGGCGGCGTCCTTTTTCTATCTCTCATAGCATCATTCAACATGTCGATAATGTTGGTACCATGGATAGTATCTCCATCTATCACGATTTCACCACGACTATTCCACCGAAACATGCTCGTGGCACGTAAATGGTTGATCAGTTGTTGTGCTTTCGAACGAAATTTCTTGGGGACGGTTTCCACAAGATATTCTCCGTTACTTGATAAATGTATTAAAGTCCCACTATAATCCTTTTGTACTTCTTCAACAGTTGTATCTTGCTTTTTATTCCACTCGTTAATATCATTTTGTTTCTCCGAGTTACGTTAAAACAGTTTATTTTTATCGACAGAGTCTTTAAAATATAAATACCGTTGTAAAACTTGGCTATATCGATACCATTTTTCACGCTGATCATATGTTGGTGAGTTCAAAATTTCGCTCATATCGGTGTCAAGCCTACTAATTACCGTGCCAGGTGTCTGAGAAGTTTTGTGTATTATATTGTTCTTTTGTAGCTCACTAGCGAGCTCTTGAGGTACTAAAATCATCTTTCGTGCGTATTCCATACTACACAACGTTATTGATAACGCCTGCTAAAAGTGTGCCGAGTATCGGTGCCAGAAGCGCTGGTAGAAAACCACCACGCTGTATAATAATGCGTTTTCTAGATCTGAGCGAAGTGTGAGGGTTAGATAGTTTTCTAAGAGTTGTGGCGTATTTGCGTAGTTTTTCTTTATGTATCTTACTAAGGTGTACGTTACCCCGCAAAACATTCAGCGCTATTTCGCAGATACGTGTTACTAAATTACGATTAGCGTATTATAGCACCGACCGTCTTTGACGCGCGTCAAGATGGTATAACGCTCTCAATATGTCAGAATCCTTACCGCTGATCGGTACGCGTGTTTTCTTTGCCATTATTCGTGTACTACTGGAATTAGATTATGTGTTGTATAACCTTTTATGTATTTTTTTGCACGTAAACATAGTGATAATCGTCGTCCGAAAAAATACAAGTACGAAATCGTACATTGTCGGGTGTAGACTGTTTTAAATCAAGAAGAATGTATCCGTGTGGTTGGGATGTAGCATCAAAGTAGCACTCTTGGACGAATCGCGTATTTTCCGGACATACCTGTCGTGCTAAATGCCCAATTTGAGCCTTATCCCGCGGATTTTTAAAGACAACAATATAATTTGCATTGAGAGATATATCCCGTTGGCCTTTACCCTGATGAAATAAATTTTGAGTGATAAATATAACACTCAGATTCCTATTATGACTACCCTTTGTGAAAAGACCTACAATTGCCCCGACACTAGAAGATTCCCGCATCAAATCATCGATAATCAAAAGTTTAGGACGAGGATCGTTTTCATAATGACTGCTGTTAGGCAGTCCCTCCCTAAATTCAATCTCGCATCCTAACTCTTGGTAGGAAGGTTGCCATTCAGAATAGTACAAAATTATACGGCTAAACTGTGTATCACTCATATGATCGATGTATTGGAGAAATCTTTTAACAAATATGGTTTTACCACACCCTGTAGGGCCACAAATCATTGATGTCCATGGATGCTTCCAACAGATGTCCATGATGAATACTAACATCATAATCCAAACTGTTCTAATATATATATTAAAAATCGTCTCTTCTCATAGCAGCTCTCAACATGTCTACAGATACTGGGATTGAAATGTGTACGTTAATAAGACCATTATCGATGACGGTAAAATGTGCATTGGGAATGATATCACGTTACAGTTAGATACGACTAATATGACTCTACGAATTTTCCATCAAGTCACAAATGTGCAAGTTAACGGAAAGATTGTGCTTTAAAAGCTTTCTCTTATCAATCATGATGATAACTTGGAGTTTTTCAATTAAAATTATAGGACCGCTACCAATCTCTCAAACATGTTCACCAGTAATTTATAAAGACAGAAATAAGGTACAGATTATTAATAATGCTATGCACAAAAATATTAAGCATAATTTATTCAATGCTGTTCACATGAAAATTCTTTTTTATAACCGTATGGGTAACTACGATCTAAACTTACAAATCTACGTTTATGATAAATTGGTTTACAAGATTTTTGCTCGTTTCTAGTCACTACCTCGTGGAATTTTGTCCGCCTTATTGACTGATTAGTTACAGTTATCTCGTCGACATTACCAATGATCATTTCGCGTATTGTCTCGAATTTCATTTTCTTACTATTCGCGTAATTTAAAGAAATACCTTTAACCTACTGAACACATTTTGCGCATTTGTTGGGTGAATAAATCTTATATGCGTAAAATTTTGGACCGCCTGATATAAATGACGAGATATACGAACCTGGGGGTTCCTTTGCCAATTCATCCGTAAGCTCGCCCAACATAGACCCTATCGGTGGTTCATATTCGCCGCTGCCGTCCGTACTGACATAAATGACGGAATCTGTGTCATAATACAAAACACGCATTTGTAATTTCTCTAAATAACTGTATAATTTCAACCGGGCTTGTGCAGTGGTATAAGCAGCAACTAACACGCTTGCTGCAGGTGATGCAATTATGGCGTCTCTCCATGGTGACAGTATTACTACTAGGGCGGGTACTCACTTCCATATGCATCCCGTCATAGCAACGGTAAACAACAAACTTCATTCTTTTGCTTTGTGTCATCGAGTTTCATAAGTAATTTTACAAATCAATTATTATTTTCAATTGCCGTGATGGATCATCGAATAACAAGGGCCAAGGAAAAGATTGATTATTATATCAAGAAACTACAGAAATATCGGGATCGAGGTACAATAAACTGAGTGTATCACTTTGCTACACAAACTTGTTGGTTATATCGACATTTCTATGAAAGGGACGAGAATTATTATTCTCCTGCAAGAGTTATTACTCCATTCTTTGGAATTATTACTTAATCATTAAATATACATTGTCACAAATTTAATTCAAATTTACATTGCACTTTTTTTATATCAAGGCTTTCGTATCGAGTACAGTGCAAGATACCGTAAAAATCCACTCAACCTCTTTTGTAAAGAACTAAAGTTCCTTAAAAAAAGTCGGTGTCCGCCCTAGTCTAAAGTTAATTTATACATTATTTATAAATTAAATTATAGTGTTGGGTTCAGAATTAATATTAGTACCGTAAGAACTTTGCAATATTCATGTGTAACATTCACGTCATGTCATACATAACAATAAAGACCTTTCCACCGGTCCACGCCGTTACACAGTTTCACCGAAACAACCACGGATCACGAGTGTGCGTAAGTCAACAGTCGCCGTTGTCTCAAATATTATCTCATTTTTTAATCGCTCAGACGTACTTTGATCAACTTTCATCACATGTTATTAATTTAACTTTTATCACTTTTATTTCATCAAATTTACATTTTTCGAGTATTTCAGACTTACCTTGATGAATTTTTTTTAAATTTATCACTTTGATTACATTACATTTTATCTCATTTTTTAAAAAACTTTAAATTTTTCGATGAACAATTTTGATCAAATTTGATTAATTTTACTTTTATCATATTGATTGGATCAAGTTTTACCCCATTTTCAAGAATACTTCCAATTTAATTGCATCAACATTGCTCACATGTAATCATTTTGCTTGTATCAGTTTCTTTTGATAAACTTTAATTATTCAATTTTTGGGAGTATTTCAGCCTTCCTTTCATCAATTTCATAAAATTTGATTAAACTCTTCATTTTTACAATATTAAATGTTTTCCCATTTTTAGAGTATTTTAGATTAAACTATAATCAATATGGATCAAATTTGATTAATTTTAATTTTATCATTTTGATGTGATAACACATTACGTTTTAATAAAACATTTCATATCTACGATTATATAAATCGTATACGATATTATAATAACGCAATAACATCATTAATGAGAAATTTTTAATAATTATGTGCTATTGAAATATTTGTGAATTTTAGAACGGTTATTACTTCGACCCAGACCTTAGGTCTGGACGAAGTTTTGAATTTGGTCACTTCGGGCACAAAAATAACCCAATAGTTTCTCATCAAAATTATAGTTTGGTTCTCGTTTAATTCATTTTGGTCAATTAGTGCTTGGCTCGAATCCGAGTTCACAAATGTCGACGTAGCGAAGGAGGAATGGTATGGGAAACGGCAGTGATAGATGAACCGTTAGGGGTGGGGATGTAGAGAAACGTGGTCTGCAGAGTTGGCAGTAAGCCCGCATGTAGTCAGCCACAGTACTGCATTGTATTTCGTAGGGACATCATTGTGCAGCAGTTGTTCCATCCGGCTACAGAATACGTCGCTGTCACCGTTTATTATCGGTGTGACTACAGTGAACATTACCAGGGGCAGCATCGTTATTGAAGTTTATTAAAATAATCAGGATTAAACAGTCGTAGTGATTACTACATTATTCGTACAGTGATCGAAAGTGCCTTCTTGTGTATTTATATTGACATTGCAGTGCCATCATGAAAAGGGAGTCTGCACAATCAAGAAAACGTCCTTCGCGGGCAATTTCTCCGTCTGCAAAAATTGCAGCTATTGAGCGCGTTTATCGCGGTGAAAGCAAGGCGGCCGTGGCACGCGACATCAGAGTTCCTGAATCCACTTTCCGCGGGTGGGTCAAAAAGTACCAAAAAGTAAGAGATATGATATGCAATTCATCAAAGCCGGTTGACGAGGTCGATCCGCATGCTGTGTCACCAGGCCTTAACCTAATGACGACGATAGTTGGAGAATCAAACCCATTCAGTGGCGATGAAGGGGAAAGAGTAAATACAAGTGAAGTGGAGCCTACACCCGGTTGTTCCGGAAAAGTCAAAAAAATTGAAATGCATCTACATTTCAAACATGCCGTAAGCTGTTTTCTGGCAAGCATGAGCGTGGAGAATTTTGCTCTGCTGCTCCATGAACTTAATGTTCCGTTCTCTTCAGAATCTGGATACAGTCTCAATACCGAAAAATAGAATGAATTGCTATTACGACTGTATCACCTACAACAGTTGGTCGGCGCTCGTGGTACTCCATTCAATCATGTCAATCTTGACGATTCTGGAATTTCGCAGTATTATATGAACGTATTCCCGCAAAATCAAATGCAGCCCACTGCACATGACTCCTAACCGCCACAGTACATCCGACAACTAGTCGACAGCGTAGCATGTCAAAATAACGACGACATTTCTAAAGGAAAATTGTATCTCGCCATCAATAACGACATAACAGTAGATTTCGAAACGGCCATTATCCATGGGGAAAAATTGTTAAAATGTCTGAACAATTGCAGCGAACCGACAGTTTTCCGAAAGCAGATCTTCCAGCTCAACGATCTAATACATAAATTGAAGTCCCGCAGAATGCCGAGCACGACTGTTTAACGAAGCAGGAAATAATTATGGTGATGTGATCGAAATGCCCTTCTTGTTATAAACAATATAAATCGATATAATAATTTCGTACAATTGTGTGCATTGTCGATATTAAAAATAAAGAAAATTGTATATTATATACTAGTCATTATTAATACTATTTCTAATCATTTACCCATGCTTTCTAATTCTATCGAGACCAAATCATTTACTAATAGTACATGAACCTTACAACATGGTTACAACCACCTTAAATTGCGAGGTTATAAAAAAAATGTTAAATAACTTTACATGCACCTTACAGAACATGACAACAATCGCCCAACTTCCTCCCAGGCATTGTAGGATAATGTTAATTTAAGGTTTTTTGACATTATTTTGACAAAATTTGTATTCTGCACCGGAAATTATAGTTATTTTCCTCGCCATCTTTAAAAACACCACAGTTATTAATTGAGAATTAACGGAAGATTTTTGAGACAAAGTTTAAAAGCTAAAATAAAGGAACTCATTTTTCACAATTGAAGATGATCCTTATGATCTAATTATCCTCGCTATCATCAAGTTGTCTCACTTAGCACCTTATCTAAAAATAAAATATTACTAATAATCATAGAAATCATTGTACTACGCTCCTCTTCCTCCTGATCAAACATGTTGTACTTCTGACGGATGCCATTTTGGTCACAATTTTAAAGTATTTTATTTAAACAAGGGCGCGTACTCACTTCCATATGCATCCCGTCATAGCAACGGTAAACAACAAACTTCATTCTTTTGCTTTGTGTCATCGAGTTTCATAAGTAATTTTACAAATCAATTATTATTTTCAATTGCCGTGATGGATAATCGAATAACAAGGGCCAAGGAAAAGATTGATTATTATATCAAGAAACTACAGAAATATCGGGATCGAGCTACAATAAACTGAGTGTATCACTTTGCTACACAAACTTGTTGGTTATATCGACATTTCTATGAAGGGGACGAGAATTATTATTCTCCTGCAAGAGTTATTACTCCATTCTTTGGAATTATTACTTAATCATTAAATATACATTGTCACAAATTTAATTCAAATTTACATTGCACTTTTTTTATATCAAGGCTTTCGTATCGAATACCGTGCAAGATACCGTAAAAATCCACTCAACCTCTTTTGTAAAGAACTAAAGTTCCTTAAAAAAAGTCGGTGTCCGCCCTAGTCTAAAGTTAATTTATACATTATTTATAAATTAAATTATAGTGTTGGGTTTAGAATTAATATTAGTACCGTAAGAACTTTGCAATATTCATGTGTAACATTCACGTCATGTCATACATAACAATAAAGACCTTTCCACCGGTCCACGCCGTTACACAGTTTCACCGAAACAACCACGGATCACGAGTGTGCGTAAGTCAACAGTCGCCGTTGTCTCAAATATTATCTCATTTTTTAATCGCTCAGACGTACTTTGATCAACTTTCATCACATGTTATTAATTTAACTTTTATCACTTTTATTTCATCAAATTTACATTTTTCGAGTATTTCAGACTTACCTTGATGAATTTTTTTTAAATTTATCACTTTGATTACATTACATTTTATCTCATTTTTTAAAAAACTTTAAATTTTTCGATGAACAATTTTGATCAAATTTGATTAATTTTACTTTTATCATATTGATTGGATCAAGTTTTACCCCATTTTCAAGAATACTTCCAATTTAATTGCATCAACATTGCTCACATGTAATCATTTTGCTTGTATCAGTTTCTTTTGATAAACTTTAATTATTCAATTTTTGGGAGTATTTCAGCCTTCCTTTCATCAATTTCATAAAATTTGATTAAACTCTTCATTTTTACAATATTAAATGTTTTCCCATTTTTAGAGTATTTTAGATTAAACTATAATCAATATGGATCAAATTTGATTAATTTTAATTTTATCATTTTGATGTGATAACACATTACGTTTTAATAAAACATTTCATATCTACGATTATATAAATCGTATACGATATTATAATAACGCAATAACATCATTAATGAGAAATTTTTAATAATTATGTGCTATTCAAATATTTGTGAATTTTAGAACGGTTATTACTTCGACCCAGACCTTAGGTCTGGACGAAGTTTTGAATTTGGTCACTTCGTGCACAAAAATAACCCAATAGTTTCTCATCAAAATTATAGTTTGGTTCTCGTTTAATTCATTTTGGTCAATTAGTGCTTGGCTCGAATCCGAGTTCACAAATGTCGACGTAGCGAAGGAGGAATGGTATGGGAAACGGCAGTGATAGATGAACCGTTAGGGGTGGGGATGTAGAGAAACGTGGTCTGCAGAGTTGGCAGTAAGCCCGCATGTAGTCAGCCACAGTACTGCATTGTATTTCGTAGGGACATCATTGTGCAGCAGTTGTTCCATCCGGCTACAGAATACGTCGCTGTCACCGTTTATTATCGGTGTGACTACAGTGAACATTACCAGGGGCAGCATCGTTATTGAAGTTTATTAAAATAATCAGGATTAAACAGTCGTAGTGATTACTACATTATTCGTACAGTGATCGAAAGTGCCTTCTTGTGTATTTATATTGACATTGCAGTGCCATCATGAAAAGGGAGTCTGCACAATCAAGAAAACGTCCTTCGCGGGCAATTTCTCCGTCTGCAAAAATTGCAGCTATTGAGCGCGTTTATCGCGGTGAAAGCAAGGCGGCCGTGGCACGCGACATCAGAGTTCCTGAATCCACTTTCCGCGGGTGGGTCAAAAAGTACCAAAAAGTAAGAGATATGATATGCAATTCATCAAAGCCGGTTGACGAGGTCGATCCGCATGCTGTGTCACCAGGCCTTAACCTAATGACGACGATAGTTGGAGAATCAAACCCATTCAGTGGCGATGAAGGGGAAAGAGTAAATACAAGTGAAGTGGAGCCTACACCCGGTTGTTCCGGAAAAGTCAAAAAAATTGAAATGCATCTACATTTCAAACATGCCGTAAGCTGTTTTCTGGCAAGCATGAGCGTGGAGAATTTTGCTCTGCTGCTCCATGAACTTAATGTTCCGTTCTCTTCAGAATCTGGATACAGTCTCAATACCGAAAAATAGAATGAATTGCTATTACGACTGTATCACCTACAACAGTTGGTCGGCGCTCGTGGTACTCCATTCAATCATGTCAATCTTGACGATTCTGGAATTTCGCAGTATTATATGAACGTATTCCCGCAAAATCAAATGCAGCCCACTGCACATGACTCCTAACCGCCACAGTACATCCGACAACTAGTCGACAGCGTAGCATGTCAAAATAACGACGACATTTCTAAAGGAAAATTGTATCTCGCCATCAATAACGACATAACAGTAGATTTCGAAACGGCCATTATCCATGGGGAAAAATTGTTAAAATGTCTGAACAATTGCAGCGAACCGACAGTTTTCCGAAAGCAGATCTTCCAGCTCAACGATCTAATACATAAATTGAAGTCCCGCAGAATGCCGAGCACGACTGTTTAACGAAGCAGGAAATAATTATGGTGATGTGATCGAAATGCCCTTCTTGTTATAAACAATATAAATCGATATAATAATTTCGTACAATTGTGTGCATTGTCGATATTAAAAATAAAGAAAATTGTATATTATATACTAGTCATTATTAATACTATTTCTAATCATTTACCCATGCTTTCTAATTCTATCGAGACCAAATCATTTACTAATAGTACATGAACCTTACAACATGGTTACAACCACCTTAAATTGCGAGGTTATAAAAAAAATGTTAAATAACTTTACATGCACCTTACAGAACATGACAACAATCGCCCAACTTCCTCCCAGGCATTGTAGGATAATGTTAATTTAAGGTTTTTTGACATTATTTTGACAAAATTTGTATTCTGCACCGGAAATTATAGTTATTTTCCTCGCCATCTTTAAAAACACCACAGTTATTAATTGAGAATTAACGGAAGATTTTTGAGACAAAGTTTAAAAGCTAAAATAAAGGAACTCATTTTTCACAATTGAAGATGATCCTTATGATCTAATTATCCTCGCTATCATCAAGTTGTCTCACTTAGCACCTTATCTAAAAATAAAATATTACTAATAATCATAGAAATCATTGTACTACGCTCCTCTTCCTCCTGATCAAACATGTTGTACTTCTGACGGATGCCATTTTGGTCACAATTTTAAAGTATTTTATTTAAACAAGGGCGCGTACTCACTTCCATATGCATCCCGTCATAGCAACGGTAAACAACAAACTTCATTCTTTTGCTTTGTGTCATCGAGTTTCATAAGTAATTTTACAAATCAATTATTATTTTCAATTGCCGTGATGGATAATCGAATAACAAGGGCCAAGGAAAAGATTGATTATTATATCAAGAAACTACAGAAATATCGGGATCGAGCTACAATAAACTGAGTGTATCACTTTGCTACACAAACTTGTTGGTTATATCGACATTTCTATGAAGGGGACGAGAATTATTATTCTCCTGCAAGAGTTATTACTCCATTCTTTGGAATTATTACTTAATCATTAAATATACATTGTCACAAATTTAATTCAAATTTACATTGCACTTTTTTTATATCAAGGCTTTCGTATCGAATACCGTGCAAGATACCGTAAAAATCCACTCAACCTCTTTTGTAAAGAACTAAAGTTCCTTAAAAAAAGTCGGTGTCCGCCCTAGTCTAAAGTTAATTTATACATTATTTATAAATTAAATTATAGTGTTGGGTTTAGAATTAATATTAGTACCGTAAGAACTTTGCAATATTCATGTGTAACATTCACGTCATGTCATACATAACAATAAAGACCTTTCCACCGGTCCACGCCGTTACACAGTTTCACCGAAACAACCACGGATCACGAGTGTGCGTAAGTCAACAGTCGCCGTTGTCTCAAATATTATCTCATTTTTTAATCGCTCAGACGTACTTTGATCAACTTTCATCACATGTTATTAATTTAACTTTTATCACTTTTATTTCATCAAATTTACATTTTTCGAGTATTTCAGACTTACCTTGATGAATTTTTTTTAAATTTATCACTTTGATTACATTACATTTTATCTCATTTTTTAAAAAACTTTAAATTTTTCGATGAACAATTTTGATCAAATTTGATTAATTTTACTTTTATCATATTGATTGGATCAAGTTTTACCCCATTTTCAAGAATACTTCCAATTTAATTGCATCAACATTGCTCACATGTAATCATTTTGCTTGTATCAGTTTCTTTTGATAAACTTTAATTATTCAATTTTTGGGAGTATTTCAGCCTTCCTTTCATCAATTTCATAAAATTTGATTAAACTCTTCATTTTTACAATATTAAATGTTTTCCCATTTTTAGAGTATTTTAGATTAAACTATAATCAATATGGATCAAATTTGATTAATTTTAATTTTATCATTTTGATGTGATAACACATTACGTTTTAATAAAACATTTCATATCTACGATTATATAAATCGTATACGATATTATAATAACGCAATAACATCATTAATGAGAAATTTTTAATAATTATGTGCTATTCAAATATTTGTGAATTTTAGAACGGTTATTACTTCGACCCAGACCTTAGGTCTGGACGAAGTTTTGAATTTGGTCACTTCGTGCACAAAAATAACCCAATAGTTTCTCATCAAAATTATAGTTTGGTTCTCGTTTAATTCATTTTGGTCAATTAGTGCTTGGCTCGAATCCGAGTTCACAAATGTCGACGTAGCGAAGGAGGAATGGTATGGGAAACGGCAGTGATAGATGAACCGTTAGGGGTGGGGATGTAGAGAAACGTGGTCTGCAGAGTTGGCAGTAAGCCCGCATGTAGTCAGCCACAGTACTGCATTGTATTTCGTAGGGACATCATTGTGCAGCAGTTGTTCCATCCGGCTACAGAATACGTCGCTGTCACCGTTTATTATCGGTGTGACTACAGTGAACATTACCAGGGGCAGCATCGTTATTGAAGTTTATTAAAATAATCAGGATTAAACAGTCGTAGTGATTACTACATTATTCGTACAGTGATCGAAAGTGCCTTCTTGTGTATTTATATTGACATTGCAGTGCCATCATGAAAAGGGAGTCTGCACAATCAAGAAAACGTCCTTCGCGGGCAATTTCTCCGTCTGCAAAAATTGCAGCTATTGAGCGCGTTTATCGCGGTGAAAGCAAGGCGGCCGTGGCACGCGACATCAGAGTTCCTGAATCCACTTTCCGCGGGTGGGTCAAAAAGTACCAAAAAGTAAGAGATATGATATGCAATTCATCAAAGCCGGTTGACGAGGTCGATCCGCATGCTGTGTCACCAGGCCTTAACCTAATGACGACGATAGTTGGAGAATCAAACCCATTCAGTGGCGATGAAGGGGAAAGAGTAAATACAAGTGAAGTGGAGCCTACACCCGGTTGTTCCGGAAAAGTCAAAAAAATTGAAATGCATCTACATTTCAAACATGCCGTAAGCTGTTTTCTGGCAAGCATGAGCGTGGAGAATTTTGCTCTGCTGCTCCATGAACTTAATGTTCCGTTCTCTTCAGAATCTGGATACAGTCTCAATACCGAAAAATAGAATGAATTGCTATTACGACTGTATCACCTACAACAGTTGGTCGGCGCTCGTGGTACTCCATTCAATCATGTCAATCTTGACGATTCTGGAATTTCGCAGTATTATATGAACGTATTCCCGCAAAATCAAATGCAGCCCACTGCACATGACTCCTAACCGCCACAGTACATCCGACAACTAGTCGACAGCGTAGCATGTCAAAATAACGACGACATTTCTAAAGGAAAATTGTATCTCGCCATCAATAACGACATAACAGTAGATTTCGAAACGGCCATTATCCATGGGGAAAAATTGTTAAAATGTCTGAACAATTGCAGCGAACCGACAGTTTTCCGAAAGCAGATCTTCCAGCTCAACGATCTAATACATAAATTGAAGTCCCGCAGAATGCCGAGCACGACTGTTTAACGAAGCAGGAAATAATTATGGTGATGTGATCGAAATGCCCTTCTTGTTATAAACAATATAAATCGATATAATAATTTCGTACAATTGTGTGCATTGTCGATATTAAAAATAAAGAAAATTGTATATTATATACTAGTCATTATTAATACTATTTCTAATCATTTACCCATGCTTTCTAATTCTATCGAGACCAAATCATTTACTAATAGTACATGAACCTTACAACATGGTTACAACCACCTTAAATTGCGAGGTTATAAAAAAAATGTTAAATAACTTTACATGCACCTTACAGAACATGACAACAATCGCCCAACTTCCTCCCAGGCATTGTAGGATAATGTTAATTTAAGGTTTTTTGACATTATTTTGACAAAATTTGTATTCTGCACCGGAAATTATAGTTATTTTCCTCGCCATCTTTAAAAACACCACAGTTATTAATTGAGAATTAACGGAAGATTTTTGAGACAAAGTTTAAAAGCTAAAATAAAGGAACTCATTTTTCACAATTGAAGATGATCCTTATGATCTAATTATCCTCGCTATCATCAAGTTGTCTCACTTAGCACCTTATCTAAAAATAAAATATTACTAATAATCATAGAAATCATTGTACTACGCTCCTCTTCCTCCTGATCAAACATGTTGTACTTCTGACGGATGCCATTTTGGTCACAATTTTAAAGTATTTTATTTAAACAAGGGCGCGTACTCACTTCCATATGCATCCCGTCATAGCAACGGTAAACAACAAACTTCATTCTTTTGCTTTGTGTCATCGAGTTTCATAAGTAATTTTACAAATCAATTATTATTTTCAATTGCCGTGATGGATAATCGAATAACAAGGGCCAAGGAAAAGATTGATTATTATATCAAGAAACTACAGAAATATCGGGATCGAGCTACAATAAACTGAGTGTATCACTTTGCTACACAAACTTGTTGGTTATATCGACATTTCTATGAAGGGGACGAGAATTATTATTCTCCTGCAAGAGTTATTACTCCATTCTTTGGAATTATTACTTAATCATTAAATATACATTGTCACAAATTTAATTCAAATTTACATTGCACTTTTTTTTATCAAGGCTTTCGTATCGAATACCGTGCAAGATACCGTAAAAATCCACTCAACCTCTTTTGCAAAGAACTAAAGTTTCTTAAAAAAATTCGGTGTCCGCCCTAGTCTAAAGTTAATTTATACATTATTTATAAATTAAATTATAGTGTTGGGTTTAGAATTAATATTAGTACCGTAAGAACTTTGCAATATTCATGTGTAACATTCACGTCATGTCATACATAACAATAAATTAAAATTGTAAATGGCGGTGTAGTTAAATATGCACCAATCTCGTTCAAGGCTCGTTTAACAGAATCTGATCAATTTTGACATTACAAACTTAATTCGATTATTTTCAAGGTATACTAATAGTTGTCATCCCGGGAGGTAAACGTATCCTACTATATACTGGATAGCTGTATTTCCGACGACGTCATCATAAGTCGACGTCGTATTTTCTTTAAACTTCTGTCAGCCATGGAGAAAACCGTTAGGTACGCCAGCCTTATTTCAAAGTGAAGTACAAAGCAATGTCTAAAATACATATGTAAACAAGTCTGGATGACATTAACTACCTAACTGCCAACAGACAGTATGCGACATCCTTGTCTAGACGGTGTCGTAAATGACCCCGAGGATGGGATATGTCGGCTTTAGTTTCCTGCAAGAAGCTAGATCGACGATTGATTAGAAACGTTGATTTATTGTTTTCTTTCCGTAGGGTCACAAATATCAATGGAAAATCCTAAGCCGTTTCCCTCCTGCACCTTTCACGAACACCGTGTAGGTATTAATTTATTTTTTAGCCATTTTTCAAGTCTAACCTGGTCTACCCGAAAGCCTGCATCCGGTTTCAGCGAGGGAGTGAGATACTCCATAATAACCATCTTCACAACAACAGAAAGGTCGATAAAATCTACCCTGGTCCAGAAAAGTTTGCTAAATGCGTTCTCGTGGTTTTGAAAACACCAGTGTGGAACTCCGTGCACAGGTCGTTGTCTCAAACATTTTAGAATATGGTTCTTTCCTTCATGACGTCCATCCACCCCATCTTAAGAAACGGTCCAACGTGCACGGCTTACGACCAGTGCTCCCAAATATCGGGGCCTCGAGGAGAAGAAACCGCGAAGACCTTTCCACCGGTCCACCCCGTTACACAGTGTCACCGAAACAGCCACGGATCACGAGTGTGCGTAAGTCAACAGTCGCCGTTGTCTCAAATATTATCTAATTTTTTAATCGCTCAGACGTACTTTGATCAACTTTCATCACATGTTATTAATTTAACTTTTATCATTTTTATTTCATCAAATTTACATTTTTCGAGTATTTCAGACTTACCTTGATGATTTTTTTTTTAATTTATCACTTTGATTATATTACATTTTATCTCATTTTTTAAAAAACTATAAATTTTTCGATGAACAATTTTGATCAAATTTGATTAATTTTACTTTTATCATATTGATTGGATCAAGTTTTACCCAATTTTTAAGAATACTTCTAATTTAATTTGCATCAACATTGCTCACATGTAATCATTTTGCTTGTATCAGTTTCTTTTGATAAACTTTAATTATCAAATTTTTGGGAGTATTTCAGCCTGCCTTTGATCAATTTTATAAAATTCGATTAAACTCTTCATTTTGACAATATTAAATGTTTTCCCATTTTTTAGAGTATTTTAGATTAAACTATAATCAATATGGATCAAATTTGATTAATTTTACTTTTATCATTTTTATATGATAACACATTACGTTTTTATAAAACATTTCATATTTACGATTATATAAATCGTCTACGATACTATAATAACGCAATAACATCATTAATGAGAAATTTATAATAATTATGTGGTATTCAAATATTTGTGAATTTTAGAACGTGTATTACTTCGACCCAGACCTTAGGTCTGGACGAAGTTTTGAATTTGGTCACTTCGGGCACAAAAATAACCCAATAGTTTCTCATCAAAAATGTCGACGTTTCAGACCCTAAGAACCCCAATTCAACGATAAAAAAATTTGTGTCCGTGATCTTGAACGTACAGACGCTGGTAACCTCACGTCCTATAATTATCTAATTTCGGTCTACAAGTTACTTAATTAGGATTTAAATCAGTTTTTTAGTAAATCTAAATTTTATGAATTATGCATCAATGTAATCCTGTCTGCAGTACAATAATATATTTATTTTTTGATATATTATTCCATGCGTTATTTCAAGATTACCAGTAGCATGCAGTGCATTATTCATGTAGAAAATCTAGTGCCAGATTCTCAATCAGTGACTGCAAAAATCCCCGAGTAGACAGTTTTATACAGATTAATTATTCCTGAGATTTTGCCATCCTCCATGAATGCGCCATTCTGAATTTTAAAAAACTGATGTCAGATTCGTAATCAGCGACCCCGAAATCTCCCCGGTAGCTGGTTTTATAAAATTTAATTCTGAGAGAGGCGAGAAAATACATTTTTAATATTTTTATGACGATTTTGTCCAAACATCGTCGGCATTTTCCGACAAACTACTTCTGGTCTATTTTTCCGCATATTTTTTCTGTATTATGCATTAAATAAGTTATAGTTTGGTTCTCGTTTAATTCATTTTGGTCAATTAGTGCTTGGCTCGAATCCGAGTTCACAAATGTCGACGTAGCGAAGGAGGAATGGTATGGGAAACGGCAGTGATAGATGAACCGTTAGGGGTGAGGATGTAGAGAAACGTGGTCTGCAGAGTTGGCAGTAAGCCCGCATGTAGTCAGCCACAGTACTGCATTGTATTTCGTAGGGACATCATTGTGCAGTAGTTGTTCCATCCGGCTACAGAATACGTCGCTGTCATCGTTTATTATCGGTGTGACTACAGTGAACATTACCAGGGGCAGCATCGTTATTGAAGTTTATTAAAATAATCAGGATTACAACAGTCGTAGTGATTACTACATTATTCGTACAGTGATCGAGAGTGCCTTCTTGTGTATTTATATTGACATTGCAGTGCCATCATGAAAAGGGAGTCTGCACAATCAAGAAAACGTCCTTCGCGGGCAATTTCTCCGTCTGCAAAACTTGCAGCTATTGAGCGCGTTTATCGCGGTGAAAGCAAGGCGGCCGTGGCACGCGACATCAGAGTTCCTGAATCCACTTTCCGTGGGTGGGTCAAAAAGTACCAAAAAGTAAGAGATATGATATGCAATTCATCAAAGCCGGTTGACGAGGTCGATCCGCATGCTGTGTCACCAGGCCTTAACCTAATGACGACGATAGTTGGAGAATCAAACCCATTCAGTGGAGATGAAGGGGAAAGAGTAAATACAAGTGAAGTGGAGCCTACACCCGGTTGTTCCGGAAAAGTAAAAAAAATTGAAATGCATCTACATTTCAAACATGCCGTAAGCTGTTTTCTGGCAAGCATGAGCGTGGAGAATTTTGCTCTGCTGCTCCATGAACTTAATGTTCCGTTCTCTTCAGAATCTGGATACAGTCTCAATACCGAAAAAAAGAATGTATTGCTATTACGACTGTATCACCTACAACAGTTGGTCGGCGCTCGTGGTACTCCATGCAATCAAGTCAATCTTGACGATTCTGGAATTTCGCAGTATTATATGAACGTATTCCCGCAAAATCAAATGCAGCCCACTGCACATGACTCCTAACCGCCACAGAACATCCGACAACTAGTCGACAGCGTAGCATGTCAAAATAACGACGACATTTCTAAAGGAAAATTGTATCTCGCCATCAATAACGACATAACAGTAGATTTCGAAACGGCCATTATCCATGGGGAAGAATTGTTAAAATGTCTGTACAATTGCAGCGAACCGACAGTTTTCCGAAAGCAGATCTTCCAGCTCAACGAACTAATACATAAATTGAAGTCCCGCAGAATGCCGAGCAGGACTGTTTAACGAAGCAGGAAATAATTATGGTGATGTGATCGAAAGACTCTTCTTGTTATAAACAATGTAAATCGATATAAAAATTTCCTACAATTGTGTGCATTGTCGATATTAAAAATAAAGAAAATTGTATATTATATACTAGTCATTATTAATACTGTTTCTAATCATTAACCTATGCTTTGTAATTCTATCGAGACGAAATCATTTACTAATAGTACATGAACCTTACAACATGGTTACAACTACCTTAAATCGCGAGTTTATAAAAAAAAATGTTAAATAACTTTACATGCACCTTACAGAACGTGACAACAATCGCCCAAATTCCTCCCAGGCATTGTATGATAAGATTAATTTAAGGTTTTTTGACATTATTTGGACAAAATTTGTATTCTGCACCGGAAATTATAGTTACTTTCCTCGCCCTCTTTAAAAACACCACAGTTATTAATTGAGAATTAACGGAAGATTTTTGAGACAAAGTTTAAAAGCTAAAATAAAGGAACTCATTTTTCACAATTGAAGATGATCCTTATGATCTAATTATCCTCGCTATCATCAAGTTGTCTCACTTAGCACCTTATCTAAAAATAAAATATTACTAATAATCATAGAAATCATTGTACTACGCTCCTCTTCCTCCTGATCAAACATGTTGTACTTCTGACGGATGCCATTTTGGTCACAATTTTAAAGTATTTTATTTAAACAAGGGCGCGTACTCACTTCCATATGCATCCCGTCATAGCAACGGTAAACAACAAACTTCATTCTTTTGCTTTGTGTCATCGAGTTTTATAAGTAATTTTACAAATCAATTATTATTTTCAATTGCAGTGATGGATCATCGAATAACAAGGGCCAAGGAAAAGATTGATTATTATATCAAGAAACTACAGAAATATCGGGATCGAGGTAAAATAAAATGAGTGTATCACTTTGCTACACAAACTTGTTGGTTATATCGACATGTCTATGAAGGGGACGAGAATTATTATTCTCCTGCAAGAGTTATTACTCCATTCTTTGGAATTATTACTTAATCATTAAATATACACTGTCACAAATTTAATTCAAATTTACATTGCACTTTTTTCATATCAAGGCTTTCGTATCGAATACAGTGCAAGATACCGTAAAAACCCACTCAACCTCTTTTGTAAAGAACTAAAGTTCCTTAAAAAAAGTCGGTGTCCGCCCTAGTCTAAAGTTAATTTATACATTATTTATAAATTAAATTATAGTGTTGGGTTTAGCATTAATATTAGTACCGTAAGAACTTTGCAATATTCATGTGTAACATTCATGTCATGTCATACATAACAATAAAATAAAATTGTAAATACCGGTGTAGTTAAATATGCACCAATCTCGTTCAAGGCTCGTTTAACAGAATCTGATCAATTTTGACATTACAAACTTGTTTCGATTATTTTCAAGGTATACTAATAGTTGTCATCCCGGGAGGTAAAAGTATCCTACAATATACTGGATAGCTCGACGGGCCCTAGGAAAACAAACGTATCTCAGACATTTCGTTCAAACTGGAGTATATTGTGACAAAATGCAACGGTTCAGATGCAGGTAGAATAGCTGTCAAAAAAGTAACTAGATGGAAAAGTAAGGTTGGAAAAAAGAACTCAATAAAAGAAAACAAAATAATTATAGGTAGTATATAAAAGGCAAAAAGTGAAAAAAATAGCAAAAACCGAATTGGAAAAAATGATCCCGACATGCATTGTGATATTAAAGCGTATACATAACCTGCGTAACTATACAAAAGGACGGTTATGATCATGAAACCGGTAGATAAATAATTCGATTTCTAAATAAATAATTAATTTTCCCCGAAAAGTGAAAGCATGAACCGATTCTAACGATCGAACTCTTGAATTCCTGCGCTGCAAAATTTTAAATTTATCAACGGAAAATGCAGGAGGATATTTTTAAGCTTTTTGCAAACAGTCCATTTATAAATAAACAATTAATTTTCCCCGAAAAGTGAAAGCATGAACCGATTTTTACGATTGAACTCTTGAATTCCTGCGCTGCAAAATTTTAAATTTATCAACGGAAAATACAGGAGGCTATTTTTAAGCTTTTTGCAAACAGTCAATTTATAAAAAAACAATTAATTTTCCCCGAAAAGTGAAAGCATGACCCGATTCTTACGATTGAACTCTTGAATTCCTGCGCTCCAAAATTTTAAATTTATCAACGGAAAATGCAGGAGGCTATTTTTAAGCTTTTTGCAAACAGTCGATTTATAAATAAACAATTAATTTTCCACGAAAGGTGAAAGCATGAACCGATTCTTACGATTGAACTCTTGAATTCCTGCGCTCCAAAATTTTAAATTTATCAACGGAAAATGCAGGAGGCTATTTTTAAGCTTTTTGCAAACAGTCCATTTATAAATAAACAATTAATTTTCCGTGAAAAGTGAAAGCATGAACCTATTCTTACGATAGAACTCTTGAATTCCTGCGCTGCAAAATTTTAAATTTATCAACGGAAAATGCAAGAGGCTATTTTTAAGCTTTTTGCAAACAGTCCATTTATAAATAAACAATTAATTTTCCCCGAAAAGTGAAAGCATGAACCGATTCTAACGATCGAACTCTTGAATTCCTGCGCTGCAAAATTTTAAATTTATCAACGGAAAATGCAGGAGGCTATTTTTAAGCTTTTTGCAAACAGTCCATTTATAAATAAACAATTAATTTTCCCCGGGAAGAGAAAGCATGAACCGATTCTAAGGTTCGAACTCTTGAATTCCTGCGCTGCAAAATTTTAAATTTATCAACGGAAAATGCAGGAGGCTATTTTTAAGCTTTTTGCAAACAGTCCATTTATAAATAAACAATTAATTTTCCCCGAAAAGTGAAAGCATGAACCGATTTTTACGATTGAACTCTTGAATTCCTGCGCTGCAAAATTTTAAATTTATCAACGGAAAATGCAGGAGGCTATTTTTAAGCTTTTTGCAAACAGTCCATTTATAAATAAACAATTAATTTTCCCCGAAAAGTGAAAGCATGAACCGATTTTTACGATTGAACTCTTGAATTCCTGCGCTGCAAAATTTTAAATTGATCAACCGAAAATACAGGAGGCTATTTTTAAGCTTTTTGCAAACATTCCATTTATAAATAAACAATTAATTTTCCCCGAAAAGTGAAATCATGAACCGATTCTTACGATTGAACTCTTGAATTCCTGCGCTGCAAAATTTTAAATTTATCAACGGAAAATGCAGGAGGCTATTTTTAAGCTTTTTGCAAACAGTCCACTTATAAATAAACAATTAATTTGCCCCGAAAAGTGAAAGCATGAACCGATTCTAACGATCGAACTCTTGAATTCCTGCGCTGCAAAATTTTAAATTTATCAACGGAAAATGCAGGAGGCTATTTTTAAGCTTTTTGCAAACAGTCCATTTATAAATAAACAAACCGATTTTTACGATTGAACTCTTGAATTCCTGCGCTGCAAAATTTTAAATTGATCAACCGAAAATACAGGAGGCTATTTTTAAGCTTTTTGCAAACATTCCATTTATAAATAAACAATTAATTTTCCCCGAAAAGTGAAATCATGAACCGATTCTTACGATTGAACTCTTGAATTCCTGCGCTGCAAAATTTTAAATTTATCAACGGAAAATGCAGGAGGCTATTTTTAAGCTTTTTGCAAACAGTCGATTTATAAATAAACAATTAATTTGCCTCGAAAAGTGAAAGCATGAACCGATTCTAACGATCGAACTCTTGAATTCCTGCGCTGCAAAATTTTAAATTTATCAACGGAAAATGCAGGAGGCTATTTTTAAGCTTTTTGCAAACAGTCCATTTATAAATAAACAATTAATTTTCCCCGAAAAGTGAAAGCATGAACCGATTTTTACGATTGAACTCTTGAATTCCTGCGCTGCAAAATTTTAAATTTATCAACGGAAAATGCAAGAGGCTATTTTTAAGCTTTTTGCAAACAGTCCATTTATAAATAAACAATTAATTTTCCCCGAAAAGTGAAAGCATGAACCGATTTTTACGATTGAACTCTTGAATTCCTGCGCTGCAAAATTTTAAATTGATCAACCGAAAATACAGGAGGCTATTTTTAAGCTTTTTGCAAACATTCCATTTATAAATAAACAATTAATTTTCCCCGAAAAGTGAAATCATGAACCGATTCTTACGATTGAACTCTTGAATTCCTGCGCTGCAAAATTTTAAATTTATCAACGGAAAATGCAGGAGGCTATTTTTAAGCTTTTTGCAAACAGTCCACTTATAAATAAACAATTAATTTGCCCCGAAAAGTGAAAGCATGAACCGATTCTAACGATCGAACTCTTGAATTCCTGCGCTGCAAAATTTTAAATTTATCAACGGAAAATGCAGGAGGCTATTTTTAAGCTTTTTGCAAACAGTCCATTTATAAATAAACAATTAATTTGCCCCGAAAAGTGAAAGCATGAACCGATTCTAACGATCGAACTCTTGAATTCCTGCGCTGCAAAATTTTAAATTTATCAACGGAAAATGCAGGAGGCTATTTTTAAGCTTTTTGCAAACAGTCCATTTATAAATAAACAATTAATTTTCCCCGAAAAGTGAAAGCATGAACCGATTTTTACGATTGAACTCTTGAATTCCTGCGCTACAAAATTTTAAATTTATCAACGGAAAATGCAAGAGGCTATTTTTAAGCTTTTTGCAAACAGTCCATTTATAAATAAACAATTAATTTTCCCCGAAAAGTGAAAGCATGAACCGATTCTAACGATCGAACTCTTGAATTCCTGCGCTGCAAAATTTTAAATTTATCAACGGAAAATGCAGGAGGCTATTTTTAAGCTTTTTGCAAACAGTCCATTTATAAATAAACAATTAATTTTCCCCGGAAAGAGAAAGCATGAACCGATTCTAAGGTTCGAACTCTTGAATTCCTGCGCTGCAAAATTTTAAATTTATCAACGGAAAATGCAGGAGGCTATTTTTAAGCTTTTTGCAAACAGTCCATTTATAAATAAACAATTAATTTTCCCCGAAAAGTGAAAGCATGAACCGATTTTTACGATTGAACTCTTGAATTCCTGCGCTGCAAAATTTTAAATTTATCAACGGAAAATGCAGGAGGCTATTTTTAAGCTTTTTGCAAACAGTCCATTTATAAATAAACAATTAATTTTCCCCGAAAAGTGAAAGCATGAACCGATTTTTACGATTGAACTCTTGAATTCCTGCGCTGCAAAATTTTAAATTGATCAACCGAAAATACAGGAGGCTATTTTTAAGCTTTTTGCAAACATTCCATTTATAAATAAACAATTAATTTTCCCCGAAAAGTGAAATCATGAACCGATTCTTACGATTGAACTCTTGAATTCCTGCGCTGCAAAATTTTAAATTTATCAACGGAAAATGCAGGAGGCTATTTTTAAGCTTTTTGCAAACAGTCCACTTATAAATAAACAATTAATTTGCCCCGAAAAGTGAAAGCATGAACCGATTCTAACGATCGAACTCTTGAATTCCTGCGCTGCAAAATTTTAAATTTATCAACGGAAAATGCAGGAGGCTATTTTTAAGCTTTTTGCAAACAGTCCATTTATAAATAAACAATTAATTTTCCCCGAAAAGTGAAAGCATGAACCGATTTTTACGATTGAACTCTTGAATTCCTGCGCTGCAAAATTTTAAATTGATCAACCGAAAATACAGGAGGCTATTTTTAAGCTTTTTGCAAACATTCCATTTATAAATAAACAATTAATTTTCCCCGAAAAGTGAAATCATGAACCGATTCTTACGATTGAACTCTTGAATTCCTGCGCTGCAAAATTTTAAATTTATCAACGGAAAATGCAGGAGGCTATTTTTAAGCTTTTTGCAAACAGTCCACTTATAAATAAACAATTAATTTGCCCCGAAAAGTGAAAGCGTGAACCGATTCTAACGATCGAACTCTTGAATTCCTGCGCTGCAAAATTTTAAATTTATCAACGGAAAATGCAGGAGGCTATTTTTAAGCTTTTTGCAAACAGTCCATTTATAAATAAACAATTAATTTGCCCCGAAAAGTGAAAGCATGAACCGATTCTAACGATCGAACTCTTGAATTCCTGCGCTGCAAAATTTTAAATTTATCAACGGAAAATGCAGGAGGCTATTTTTAAGCTTTTTGCAAACAGTCCATTTATAAATAAACAATTAATTTTCCCCGAAAAGTGAAAGCATGAACCGATTCTAACGATCGAACTCTTGAATTCCTGCGCTGCAAAATTTTAAATTTATCAACGGAAAATGCAGGAGGCTATTTTTAACCTTTTTGCAAACAGTCCATTTATAAATAAACAATTAATTTTCCCCGAAAAGTGAAAGCATGAACCGATTTTTACGATTGAACTCTTGAATTCCTGCGCTGCAAAATTTTAAATTGATCAACGGAAAATACAGGAGGCTATTTTTAAGCTTTTTGCAAACATTCCATTTATAAATAAACAATTAATTTTCCCCGAAAAGTGAAAGCATGATCCGATTCTTACGATTGAACTCTTGAATTCCTGCGCTGCAAAATTTTAAATTTATCAACGGAAAATGCAGGAGGCTATTTTTAATCTTTTTGCAAACAGTCCACTTATAAATAAACAATTAATTTGCCCCGAAAAGTGAAAGCATGAACCGATTCTAACGATCGAACTCTTGAATTCCTGCGCTGCAAAATTTTAAATTTATCAACGGAAAATGCAGGAGGCTATTTTTAAGCTTTTTGCAAACAGTCCATTTATAAATAAACAATTAATTTTCCCCGAAAAGTGAAAGCATGAACCGATTTTTACGATTGAACTCTTGAATTCCTGCGCTGCAAAATTTTAAATTTATCAACAGAAAACACAGGAGGCTATTTTTAAGCTTTTTGCAAACAGTCCATTTATAAAAAAATAATTCAATTTCCCCGAAAATTGAAAGCATGAACCGATTTTTACGATTGAACTCTTGAATTCCTAGGTTCCAAAATTTTTAATCTTCCAACGGAAAATGCAGGATGTTGATTTTTCGTTGTCCACGTATGTATCGACATTCAACTTTTTTATATATTTGGTATCAACGTAACCTTCGCGGAGAAGAATAGTACGTTTCTTCTCCTAGTTGGCGAATAATAGTTGATATTGCTCTATAAATGTTTCATATTAATCCTACGTGTGAATTTTTATTTATGTACATGTATCATGTCACAGTTCTGCACTGATTTTTTGGTATCGATCATAATCGGTAATGTTAATAATTTGTCGGAAGTTAATTTTAGGCGCGTTTGCAGGGGATCTCTTTGTGAGAAGGTATTTTATTGATTTAATGAAGTATGTATGATTCTTATTAATATTTTGTTTTTTTATGTAAATAATATAGATATGTAATGCTCGAAAAATAAAATGTACACAAAAAATTGCACTGACTTTATGTTATATCTGGAAAAAGAATAAGGATAATATACGTGACAAAGTGGACATTATTTTACGCCAAAGATCTGCTGCAGCGTGTAAATTATTTACAGGTAAATTTTGTAAAGAAAATACGGTTTAATTAGCCCTTCAGCCTATTTAAATTCGTTGCTATGATTTTTATATTTGTATTTTCTATAACTTGCTACCCGCTTATAGGATATTCTCGCTTATAGGAAGTCTCACTCCTTATTTCCTAAGGTAACATTTTAGGTTAAATATTTTTATTATATGTTTGAACATAAATTACGACGATTTCCTTTAAATGAAAGATTAGTTGACGAAATAAATGTTAAGTATTTTAGCTGTATCGAAATTGGCTACAAATTTCTTTCCAATCTGTGACAGTAAACTTCAAGCATTCACCAATCATGAGCGTGTTAAGGTTATCACGGGCTTGCCGATTTCGCTTTCCTCGCTCGCACCCTGTATATTAAAATCTTAAATGTAAGGTTTTTATTATTTAACTTCGTTAACTACTAATTTTTAAGGTATTCGATGTACGAAAAAGCCACCAATAACAAATGTAGAAATAATGGTCCAGAATTGCACAAATAATGGATATATTACTGACGATTCATTGGTATGTAGCGAAGAAAATAAATGTGGCGAAAATATAAAAAATGAACGAGGAAAAATGGAGTTCTCTACTAGTTTTGATGGAGAGAACGATTTAGAAAACATAGAGCCTACCTACAATGTGACATTAATGGAAAGTACTTCAATTAATTATGCTACATTTTCCAATGATAAATCGCAATTGGGGGAATTCGACAATAAAAATGATCATACATGTGACAAAGTCGGCTCTATTTTACGACAAAGTTCTGCTTCATCGTATGAATTATTTACAGGTAAATTTTATTTTTAATAAGTTTTAGTTATTTCTTCCGTCTATTTAAATTCGTTTCTATCCATTTTAATTTTTTTTGTTGCTCACTTATAGGATATTCTAACTAACTTGTTACCTGCTTATAGGATATCCTATAAAAATCCCACGCTTTATTCTTTAAGGCAACATTTTAGGTTAATTATTTTTTATTATATATTTGAATATAAATTACGATGAATTCCGTTCATTTAAAGATTAACTAATGAGATAAATGTTATTTTTGCTGCATAAAGCTTCATGTTACTAATTTACGTTAATATATCTTTAAAAGGTTCAGCATCCAGTTTAATACAGTCACCTGAATTATTAAACCATGTGGATTCTGCCGAAGAAACGATATCCTGCAATTACGAAGATATTTCCGGTATATTTAACTAAATAGTTAATAGTATTGAAATTATAGAAATAATATATTAAACACTAGCAGAGCTGATTGTGGGATTTAGATCTACATATCTATATTTATACACACGTCGATGATGATTGGTGGGAATATTATGCGCATACGTTTAGGTCCTTATGTTCAGTAAACTTTTTTATTCGACTGAAAACAAATATTACAACTTGGCTTATTTTAATATTATGCATTTGGATATCAGTCTTCCTTTTATACAGAACTTGAATACGGTAGAATATTTTCAAGTAGACTTTTCACTTTATTCCATTGCATGTAGAGTCCATCCAAGAACATTTATGTGACCTAATTTGTTTTCGCCAACTATACATATAATTCATCGTTATTAATACAGATATTTGATTAAAAATGTTTAAACATTATTTTCTTAAAATATCATTTTTTATTTCTCTGAACAATATTGCATGCCGATTCTGTAACATACGTTAAATGAACATAAATTTTATTTCTGATATACTTAAATATTATATATAGCATAATAAATTGAAAGTTATATATTTTTGATGAACAATAAAGAATTCGCAGGGAATACAATTTCGTAATATTGAGTGAATATGAGGTTGTTGGTTACTAGCTAAATATTTTGCCAAACAAAATTTAATATTTGGAAATATATTCCCACCTTATAATTATTATGCTGTTATGCAAATTAGTATTTTGTTTTATATTTTCTTTTTTTCTATTAACGGAAGAAATGGATTTGAAACTCAAGATATTTAGATAATAAATTCCACTTTTGTACAATTGCTTTACAACATACCGTATGGCATCATCATGTGGGGGGAATTTCTCTACATATTCTCATCAATCACTTTCGACTCGTGCGTGAATGTTGTAGTCGTACACGGGAAGAATATCATGGTTCGGGCAACTAGTTATATGGTTGTCCTGATCATCTGGCTTAGTGCCCTGAGCTCCGGACAGTAAATCGGATGGGATAACCAATTTTCGAGTCTCCTAACCAACTAATGTCCAACGAAGCCACAGTTGGTTCTCCTTTAAAATCGTTTTTTACGTGTCAGTAAATTTTGTTTCTTCCTGATCTCTTGATACATATAATGTATATTAAAATCTTTATTATTAGGTTCTTTTTACTCAACTTCGTTAATTCTGATTATTAAGGTGTTCGAAGTATGGAAAACTCACAAATAACAGATATAGAAACAATGGACCATTGCACAAAACTTGGAAATAGTATCGATTCAGCCGTATGCAGCCAAGAGAATAAATGTTACGAAAGTGCAAAAATTGAACAAGAAGAAATTGAGTTTTCTGGTATTTTTAATGAAAAAAACGATTTAGATAATATTGAGCCTATCTCCGATGTGACATTATTGGAAAGTATTTCCAAAAATGGTGCGATATTTTTCGATGATAAATTGCAATTGGTGGAATTTGACAGTCAGAAGAAAAACCACATGTTAATTAGCGAATCAACAGCAGAGCCACGCGTGCCGCACGTTGAAACAAACAAAAGTATTGGTACGAAGTTTAGTTACGTCGGTCGACAGTATTTAGTTCAAAGTGACATTTTTTACAATCCACAAACAAAATGTACAATGTTTAATTGTGAAACCAACAGCTTCATTGGCGTGGATAAAGCAGAATCTACCAATGCACTTAATTATACAGCGATTCGATTTTTTATAAAGCTTTTGATACAATATGCTTTGAAATACTGGTGTGTCCTACGTATATATCATATTCGAAGTAATAAAAGTAATACGGTCGTCTATGCACAATGTCGCTATGACAGTCATAAACAAAGGTTTAAATTCATTTTTGAAGACTTGCATTTATCACATTGCATCGTTTTTGTATATGCTGAATGTGGTGATAATTTTAAACACATTGAGCATATCGGAAAGCCTCAGATGGCGCAATTGAGAGGTCCCGAAAGAATCGAAGCTCAAAAACATCTGCAATTTATAAAACCACTACAATATTTCGATATGATAGCTAGTGATGTTGACTTCAACGCTTTAGAGGAAGGTAACTTTCAGACAGTAAGAAGTGAGCGTACTTATCAAAAAGCACGAAGTGAGGCTAAATTAAAAGACCGGAAGTGTCTTTCCTCATCCATAATATCTGATATTATTCAGCGATGCCAAGATGAAAGCGTAATTGGAGATCAGTTTATACAACGTGCTGGAGTTCCATTCTTCGTACATTTGTACTCAAGAAAACAATTGTCTGTCTTATTATCTAATAAGAATGTAGATACTGTTAACTTGGATGCATCTGGGGGATGGTTACGTTCTCCGGAAGATCCAATAAGGTCAAGAAATGCCCCATTGCACAAGAAAAAAACTTTATCCTGTGTACTCGCAGTCAATGTAAAACAGACATTCGATTCAACAGGAACCGTTGTGCCATTAGCCGAATTGATTACATGCGAACATGACAGACTATCAATTGGTTATTTATTATCACAATGGAAAACGTTCACAATTGAAGAACATATGAAATGGCCAGGCCCCATTAAAATCATAGTAACTGATTGGAGTTGGGCTATAATACATGCCATCTTAAACCAATGGATGGTCATTGAAATTGGACCATACTTGAATCTAATGTATGGTTATTTAGAAAATAATCGTATATTACCTGATGCTTTCATACTAATTTATTATTGTTGTGCACATAATATGCACAGATTTGCACAGGGAATAGACAGAGTGTTTCCATCATTTAAAGAGAAAAAACATATTATAATGCAATGTCTTGCAATTATGATCAAATGCACAACATTAAGTGAAATCGACAAGGTCTTTGAGCAACTAGTCAGACTATTATTAACAAAAAATGATCAAGGCGCGAATTTAATTGTGATAAAAGTTTTCTCTCTCTATAAAGCCATTAACACTCAAGATGACACTTTCTTAGAAGAAAACGAATCACTGGAGAATTACTTCATTAGACCAGAGGATAATGAAGCTACCAGCACCTATGCTTCCTCTCCATTTTACATTCGCAGAATGGAAATGTTAAAAAGGATTAAAAACGAAATTCACGAACAAGAAAATAATACTCTGGGTAACGCCAAAGACAAAGGCATAAATGAATATTATTGTCCTGAGCTGGCAGACTATATTACCAAAATGTATATGGCATATGAGCCAATGTGGACAGGCATAATATTGTACAACTTGAAGCCAAAAACAAAACGGTTAAGTAACCAGAGTATTGAAAGCTACTTCAATATCATTAAAAATAACTTGTTAGATGGCAGAACACTTACGGTTTCGGAGTACATTAAAATCATGAATGATTACCGTGACAAATTATGTACTCGACTTGATATAAATAATATAAAAGAAACGCAAGTATTACGCGACAAACAGAAAGAAATAAATAATGAACAAGGAGAAAGACCGGACCTCACCGATCCTACACTTGCTGATAACCCATTACCTAACGAACAATGGGCAAAGAGCAATAAGAAAAGAACCAAGCCGTCGTATTTCAATGGAATTGGTTTCAAATTAATTCAATCAATTTCAGCCAATGGAAAAATAAATTCGGATCAAAGTAACGTCCTTCCTTTACTTACCAAACATGATAAAATACCAGACAACGCAAGTATTACAAACGTATCAAGGACTGAAAGTAGTAGCACATCAGTGAGCGACAACTCAATAAATTCAAATGCGCTACAAAATTATTTATTCCCGGATCCGCAATATTATTGTAATATAATTAAGATTAACGACAATATGAAGAGACTATATTTTGTAATAGCGAAATACATCTGTGACCATGATTTACCTTTAATAGGAAATAGGGCTTTTATACTGTTGCCACAGTCGGAGTACATACGACTTCAAGGAAGACAATTCCTGAGTGATTCAGTCGTAGACTGCTACGCAATCGGAAAAATTGGCCGTTCAGAATGGACAAATGTTTCCTATATACCAGTATACCTAAGTGTGGGCATGATAGGAGAAAATTGTAACCGAAAGAAACCAAAGAAATGGCCTTTGTACGAATTACAGGAAAATTTCCACGGAAAGATTCTTATTCCATATGTTTACAATAAACATTTTTGTTTAATTATCCTAGATGTACAGAAAAAAACTTTTACCCACATTGATCCAATACACAAAAATCCAACGAAGGAAACTGACCGGGCATTTCAGGCATTTAATAAATATATTCACAGTGTAAAGAAATTCCGGATTATTCCTCAAATTTAACCTCAATTAAATGGACACAAATATTCGACACTGAAGAGAGGCCGATGCAAAAAGATAGTTACAATTGCGGGGTATATGTCATGTACTATTTAGAATGCATAGGAAAAAATTTGCAATTGAGAAACAATGTCTTCAATCCAAACATGTATCGAAAAAAAATCCAGCATGAATTACTCACAATGTCTTGCAGCATGATGAACATGTGCTATTTGTGCGGTACTGATCTGAAAGACTGTCTAAAGGATAGCGACGAATTAGCCGTCCAATGCAATATATGCAAACGTTGGACACACACAAAATGCGTTGAAAAAATTATTAAAGATTATACTGACTACACAAAAGATCCAGAAGCAAATTATACGTGCAAGTTGTGTTCCTTTAAGAAGAAATAAGACGATACAAAATAAGAATGTCAATAAATCAATGTACATCTAAATATATCGCCCATTTTACATGTAATATATTTAGTTTTGTAAAAAATAAAAAAAATTTGTTTCCTATATTTTCGCTGTTATTAGTTTTACAAACTCCCAGATTGTTGAACTATTATTTTTTATTTATGAAACCACAACTTACGAAAAGCATAAATTTCGTCTCCTGCATATTGAGTTAGGGGCTGTATTTAATTACAAAACGCAACTTTTTGGGGATTTTGGACACCCCCCCTTCCCCCACTTACATTAACTAATTTAAGTACAGCTTGTTACTAGATTTACACATTCGCTGGGAAGAATTCACGAAGCTTAAATATCGCCTCCTGCATTTTCCATTGGTAAATTTAAAATTTTGGAGCGCAGGAACTCCAGAGTTCAATCGTAAGTATCGCTCGTACTATCACTTTTCAGGGAATATTAATTGTTTATTAATTTTTGTTGGTTAATTTAAAATTTTGGAGCGCAGGAATTCAAGAGTTCGATCGTTAGAATCGGTTCATGCTTTCACTTTTCGGGGAAAATTAATTGTTTATTTATAAATGGACTGTATGCAAAAAGCTTAAAAATAGCCTCCTGCATTTTCCGTTGATAAATTTAAAATTTTGCAGCGCAGGAATTCAAGAGTTCGATCGTTAGAATCGGTTCATGCTTTCACCTTTCGGGGAAAATTAATTGTTTATTTATAAATCGACTGTTTGCAAAAAGCTTAAAAATAGCCTCCTGCATTTTCCGTTGATAAATTTAAAATTTTGCAGCGCAGGAATTCAAGAGTTCAATCGTAAGAATCGGTTCATGCTTTTACGTTTCGGGGAAATTTAATTATTTATTTAGAAATCGAATTATTTATCTACCGGTTTCATGATCATAACCGTCCTTTTGTATAGTTACGCAGGTTATGTATATGCTTTAATATCACAATGCATGTCGGGATCATTTTTTTCAATGCGGTTTTATGCTATTTTTTTCACTTTTTGCCTTTTATATACTACCTATAATTATTTTGTTTTCTTTTATTGAGTTCTTTTTTCCAACCTTACTTTTCCATCTAGTTACTTTTTTGACAGCTATTCTACCTGCATCTGAACCGTTGCATTTTCTTGCAACGTTTCAAACTTCTGAAGGATCTCACAATTCCGAATCAAACTAACGTATCTCGTAATTACCGTTCAAACTAACGTATCTCAGTCTTCCTAACAAAACTCGGGTAACTCGGGCGAAATTCAAGAACACGTAACTCGTAAGCACTACTTAATTAAATTTTAATTCGATATTACTTCAATCTCTCTTACCACAATTTAAGTAGTGCTTATGATTGAGTTACATGTGTTTGAATTTCGCCCGAGTTACACGAGTTTTGCTAGGAAGACTGAGATACGCTAGTTTGAACGGTAATTCTGAGATACGTTAGTTTGTTTCGGAATTGCGAGATACTCCAGTTTGAACGAAATGTCTGAGATACGTTTGTTTTCCTAGGGGCCGTCGATCTGTATTTCCGACGACGTCATCATAAGTCGACGGCGTATTTTCTTTAAACTTCTGTCAGCTATGGAGAAAACCGTTAGGTACGCCAGCCTTATTTCAAAGTGAAGTACAAAGCAATGTCTAAAATACATATGTAAACAAGTCTGGGTGACATTAACTACCTAACTGCCAACAGACAGTATGCGACATCCTTGTCTAGCCGGTGTCGTAAATGACCCCGAGGATGGGATATGTCGGCTTTAGTTTCCTGCAAGAAGCTAGATCGACGATTGATTAGAAACGTGGATTTATTGGTTTCTTTCCGTAGGGTCACAAATATCAATGGAAAATCCTAAGCCGTTTCCCTCCTGCACCTTTCACGAACACCGTGTAGGTATTAATTTATTTTTCAGCCATTTTTCAAGTCGATAATATCTACCCTGGTCCAGAAAAGTTTGCTAAATGCGTTCTCGTGGTTTCGAAAACACCAGTGTGGAACTCCGTGGTCAGGTCGATGTCTCAAACATTTTAGAATATGGTTCTTTCCTTCATGACGTCCATCCACCCGATCTTAAGAAACGGTCCAACGTGCACGGCTTACGACCAGTGCACCCAAATATCGGGGCCTGGAGGAGAAGAAACCGCGAAGACCTTTCCACCGGTCCACCCCGTTACACAGTTTCACCGAAACAGCCACGGATCACGAGTGTGCGTAAGTCAACAGTCGCCGTTGTCTCAAATCTTATCTCATTTTTTAATCGCTCAGACGTACTTTGATCAACTTTCATCACATGTTATTAATGTAACTTTTATTATTTTTATTTCATCAAATTTCCATTTTTCGAGTATTTCAGACTTACCTTGATGATTTTTTTTTAAATTTATCACTTTGATTATATTACATTTTATCTCATTTTTTAAAAAACTATAAATTTTTCGATGAACAATTTTGATCAAATTTGATTAATTTTACTTTTATCATATTGATTGGATCAAGTTTTACCCCATCTTCCATGGGGTCTTACCAGATCTTGCAGCTCAACGATCTAATACATAAATTGAAGTCCCGCAGAATGCCGAGCAGCACTGTTTAACGAAGCAGGAAATAATTATGGTGATGTGATCGAAAGACTCTTCTTGTTATAAACAATGTAAATCGATATAAAAATTTCCTACAATTGTGTGCATTGTCGATATTAAAAATAAAGAAAATTGTGTATTATATACTAGTCATTATTAATACTGTTTCTAATCATTTACCTATGCTTTGTAATTCTATCGAGACGAAATCATTTACTAATAGTACATGAACCTTACAACATGGTTACAACAACCTTAAATCGCGAGGTTATAAAAAAAAATGTTAAATAACTTAACATGCACCTTACAGAACGTGACAACAATCGCCCAAATTCCTCCCAGGCATTGTATGATAAGGTTAATTTAAGGTTTTTTGACATTATTTGGACAAAATTAGTATTCTGCACCGGAAATTATAGTTATTTTCCTCGCCCTCTTTAAAAACACCACAGTTATTAATTGAGAATTTTTTTTTTTTTTTTTATTTTCCTGGTTTATTTACAATCTGTCTACGTTGACAATAAGTAAATATTTGATAACATAATATCGAATAGCGTGGTGGTACTTTCCCTGCGTTCGGTACCGTTATTAAATTGAATTGAGATATCTGATTTACATAAATTTATAGCAAATACATATAAGTTGATACTCGAAATTAAATTAAAATTTTAGTTTTATGAATTTTGAAAACGCGTTCTGGGGTCTCTGTTGTTAAGTCTCTTCAATCTTGAATTTCGTATCCGTTCAAGTGGTATTGCTCTTATTAGGTTATTAGGATGTTTTTGTACTCTCTTATCATATTTTGCTGTATGTAATGCAATTTCTTGTCGTATTGTTGTAATGTCCAAATCTTTCCGTATTACCTCGTTAGGTACGTACCATGGAGCATTGACTATCTGTCTTAATGGTTTGGACTGAAACCTCTCCAGAATGTCGATATTAGAATTCGCTGTATATCCCCATAGTTGTATACCATATGTCCAAACAGGCTTTATTATGGTTTTATATAATAGTATTTTATTTCCTATTGAGAGGTTAGACTTTCGAGCTAGTAGCCAGTACATTTTTTTTAATTTGAGATTTAGATGTTTTCGTTTCATCCATATATGTGGCTTCCATGTGAGACGGCGGTCCAAATGCATCTCAAGATACTTAACTTGGTCCGATTGTGGTATGCTTTTGTTATTCAGTATTATAGTTGGACATACCTCGTTTCTCATAGTGAAGGTGACGTGTGTAGATTTGTTTTCATTTACTTTAATTCTCCATTGTTGGTACCAGAGTTGTAATTTGTCTACATACGTTTGCAGAATTCTAGAGGCTGGTGTATGACAATATGAGATGATAGGACTGCTGTATCGTCAGCATATGTAGCTAGGGTCACGAGTTTCGAAGTTGGCAGATCCGATGTATAGATAAGGTATAAGATGGGACCTAATACACTGCCTTGTGGTACACCAGCTTTAATGGGAAAAAGCTGGGTGACTGTATCTTTTATTTTAACTTGAAAATATCTATTGTTTATATATGATTTCAATATCAGGTAAATATTGAATGGTAGGAGTATTTTGAGTTTATATATTAGGCCTTCGTGCCAGATTTTATCGAAAGCCTGAGATATATCTAAAAATATAGCAGAGCAGTATTTTTTATTTTCAAAGTCCTTTTTAATTTTTGTAATTATTCTATCAATTTGTTGTACCGTTGCATGTTGCGGTCGAAAGCCAAATTGATAGTTTGGTATTATTTTGGAGCTCGTCAATATTGGGAACAATCTTGATAATAATAGTTTCTCCATGATTTTTGACATCACTGGAAGAAGACTTATAGGCCTGTACGATGTCACCAGATCTTGATTTTTACCAGGTTTAGGTAAAAGTATCATCTGGGCAATCTTCCATTGAACCGAAAAATAGCAGAGCCTTATTGAAGCATTACACAATATAGTAATCCATCTAAATCCTTTTTCAGGCAGTTCTTTTAAAATTTTACCACTTATATTGTCGTACCCAGGGGATTTTTTGGTCTTAAGGTTTTTCTTATGATATTTTTTACTTCTTTAACTTTTATACGTTTAATCTGATGTTCCTTCTGAACAGATGGATCCTCCAGTAATTTTTCTTCTTCTTTAGGTGAGATTTCAGGTGGATGCGGCTCGAATACTTTTGTCAGGTGTTCAGCAAAGGTGGAGGCCTTATCTGAGTCGTTCCTTGCCCAGTGTCCATTTTCTTTCCGTATTGATGGAATAAACTGCTTAGGTCGTTTAAACTTCTTGGCTGCTTTCTATAGTGAGTAATCAGTTGATTCCGTAGGTGTCAAGTTCTCGAGATACTGCTGTATTTCTGCATTTCTTTCTTCGTATAACCTATTTTTTAGTTCTTTTATTGCCTTATTCAACTTGGTCTTTTCACAGGGTGCTCTAGATTTTTGCCAGATTTTCCTTAGTCTTCGTTTTTCCGCAATCAAGATCTGTACAGTTTTTGAACATCTCTTATCACTCTTGTGGTTGTCAGTAGTAGGCGTAGCTAGATGAAGTGCTTCATGTATTTGTATGTTGAGGTTTTCAATGGCCTCTTCCAGTTCTTCTTCGGTTTTTAATGGAATATTACAACATAAGTTGGTATTTAATGTCTCTCTAAATATTTCCCAATCCGTTTTCTTGTTATACAAATATGTATTTACATATTTTTTTACATTTTGTGGTCTCAAAGTAATAATTATAGGTGAGTGGTCTGAAGAAAGGTCTAAGCATGTCTTTGCTTCAATATTGTTTGGGGAGAAGCCCTTTAAAATACCAAAATCAATAAGGCCTGGTATTTTACGTCTGTCTGATGGCCAGTATGTAGGTTCGCCGGTCGATATAGGTTCTAGATTATTAGTTTGCATAGATGCATATAGCTGCCGTCCTCTAGGAGAAGGTGTTATGAACCTAGACCCCCACCAGGGATGTTTGGCGTTAAAGTCACCACCAGCAATAAATCTATGTCCTAGACTGTCAAAGAAATGGGTGAACTTTTCTTTTGAGATCGTGTGTTTAGGTGGACAGTAAACGGCAGATAACGTAATGGGTCCTTTCTCATCAATTAATACAATATTTGTAGCCTGCAGAAAGTCCTGGCTATATTTGGCAGCTTCGTAATGGTTTATTTTGGTTTTAATAATAACAGCGGTGCCACCATGTGCTGTTCCATCTGGGTGTTGAGTATCGTAGATAGAATAATGCGGTATCTTTAGATAGCTTTTACTTGTGAAGTGCGTTTCGGAAATAAATATTACATCTATATCATTATTGATTAAAAACGCTTTTAGTTCTAGGTTTCTCTGAACTAAACCGTTTGCATTCCATATTGCGATTTTAAGAGCCTCTGCCACTATGATAGTTTTGCAATCATGGTAGTAAGGAGATTCAGCATAGTGTCCATCCTTATCATTAATTGGGTCATCATTTCTTCCAGTTTATGATTTCCATATTTAGGTGTTAGCGTTTCCGAAGGCGTAGAATTAATTTCGGTTTGTGTTGCGTGGGGCAATATTCCTCTTGTCACCTGCGCATAGGATTCGTTTCGCTTTGTTTCGGATTTAATGTTTTTGTTTTTGTGTTGCATATTAGGGATTATTTTTTTGTCTCTCAATTTAGGAAATAGTGATTGTAGCAACTGTTTTCTTACCATACAGCCTTTGTAGCTCGCTGGATGATTCCCCTCACAGTTTGCACATTTAACTTCACTATTTCGTTCTTTTCTCGGACACTCGTGTGTTAAATGATTTTCCGCACATTTCACACAAACAGGTCTCTTATTGCAGTAGTTTTTAGTGTGACCATATGCTTGACATTTCATGTATTGTGGAATATCCCTTTTTTTGCGTGGTTGTTCAAAACTAATTATGGTGTTCATTAGCTTTTTAATTTTGTATATATCTCTGTTATTTTCTCTTGATTCCAATTCTATAAAAAATAGAGGTAAAGGTATCTTAGTTGTGTTTTGTAAAACATTTGTGATTCTCAACACTTTATGATCATGTTCTTCTATTTCCTTTTTGAGATCTTCTGTATCGACCGAAGGATGCATGTTTTTAAGTACAGCCTTAAAACTTTTATTTTGTTTACTCTAAAAAGAATAAAATTCAGTTCCTCTTTTTTTTAATTCCTCGATAATGGGTATATATTTTTCTGGTGAATTTGCTTGTATTTTTACTTCGTTATTATAGAGTATCTTAATAGTGTACTCTCTGTTTACTATTCCTTCTAGTAATTCTTTTAGTGGACGTATGTTCTCCACTCCACTTACAAAAATCGGAGGTGGCTTAGGAATTTTCACTATTGTATTTTGTGAATTTCCAATCTCTTCATCGTTATTGTTTCCTGGAAGCTGCTCGAAACTATTTTCAGTTTCAATGGGTTTATTCAGCCAGTAGTCTTTTATAGATTGACGTTTACTTGCCTTGTTTATCATTTCTGGGCTGGTTCTTCCTCTTTTGTTTTTGTTTTTGTTTGTATCTACTATTTTCCACTCGGTATTTTCATAGTTCTCTTGGGAGTAAGCTGTTTCGCTGTGAGCGTTACTGTTATTTATTTTTGTCGTTACTTTATTATTTTTGTCTGTTAACGACAAATTATTTAGATTCAAATTTGCAGCACTTTTTTTAGGTGATGCTCTGGGCAGCGACAGCTGCGCCTGCAACATTCCACTCATGAGAATGGGAATCGGTTACTATTCCCAGCATGAATTTATTTACACGTTATAATTTGTAATAATCTAGAACACTAGTAAACACAACTTAATGCCCTCAAATCACGGAACAAAACCGTAAACACGTCTGCACACATCGACGGTCACACGATAACTGAGAATTGAGAATTAACGGAACATTTTTGAGAAAAAGTTTAAAAGCTAAAATAAAGGAACTCATTTTTCACAATTGAAGATGATCCTTATGATCTAATTATCCTCGCTATCATCAAGTTGTCTCACTTAGCACCTTATCTAAAAATAAAATATTACTAATAATCATAGAAATCATTGTACTACGCTCCTCTTCCTCCTGATCAAACATGTTGTACTTCTGACGGATGCCATTTTGGTCACAATTTTGAGTATTTTATTTAAACAAGGGCGCGTACTCACTTCCATATGCATCCCGTCATAGTAACGGTAAACAACAAACTTCATTCTTTTGCTTTCTGTCATCGAGTTTCATAAGTAATTTTACAAATCAATTATTATTTTCAATTGCCGTGATGGATCATCGAATAACAAGGGCCAAGGAAAAGATTGATTATTATATCAAGAAACTACAGAAATATCGGGATCGAGGTACAATAAACTGAGTGTATCACTTTACTACACAAACTTGTTGGTTATATCGACTTTTCTATGAAGGGGACGAGAATTATTATTCTCCTGCAAGAGTTATTACTCCATTCTTTGGAATTATTACTTAATCATTAAATATACATTGTCACAAATTTAATTCAAATTCACATTGCACTTTTTTCATATCAAGGCTTTCGTATCGAACACAGTGCAAGATACCGTAAAAACCCACTCAACCTCTTTTGTAAAGAACTAAAGTTCCTTAAAAAAAGTCGGTGTCCGCCCTAGTCTAAAGTTAATTTATACATTATTTATAAATTAAATTATAGTGTTGGGTTTACAATTGATATTAGTACCGTAAGAACTTTGCAATATTCATGTGTAACATTCACGTCATGTCATACGTAACAATAAAATAAAATTGTAAATGGCGGTGTAGTTAAATATGCACCAATCTCGTTCAAGGCTCGTTTAACAGAATCTGATCAATTTTGACATTACAAACTTAATTCGATTATTTTCAAGGTATACTAATAGTTGTCATCCCGGGAGGTAAAAGTATCCTACTATATACTGGATAGCTGTATTTCCGACGACGTCATCATAAGTCGACGGCGTATTTTCTTTAACCTTCTGTCAGCTATGGAGAAAACCGTTAGGTACGCCAGCCTTATTTCAAAGTGAAGTACAAAGCAATGTCTAAAATACATATGTAAACAAGTCTGGATGACATTAACTACCTAACTGCCAACAGACAGTATGCGACATCCTTGTCTAGACGGTGTCGTAAATGACCCCGAGGATGGGATATGTCGGCTTTAGTTTCCTGCAAGAAGCTAGATCGACGATTGATTAGAAACGTTGATTTATTGTTTTCTTTCCGTAGGGTCACAAATATCAATGGAAAATCCTAAGCCGTTTCCCTCCTGCACCTTTCACGAACACCGTGTAAGGTGATTATGCACCCATATTTATATTTTTACCATAAATAAAAGGTATATGACGCATTTCGCCTAAAAGTTAGTCATTGTTATTTAATATTTATAAAAAGAAAAATTATTTGATTTCTGCGTGCATGATTTAGTCAAATAGGTTTAATGTAATAGCGATTATCCATGTAAGGTAAATGGTGAGGTGAAGGTACGGTAACCGGTAGAGAGGGATTTGATGTGATTCGCATTCGATAAATTTTGATGATTGATAAGAGGTTCGATCGATGTCCGCGACTGGAGGGATCGCTGGTGCGGAAAATATGGTTTCGCGAGGGGTTCACTTGTTCCCCTCTTTCTTTCGCAAACCAGCAGTCCTCGAGTCCGGGTGTGTGGCGAATTTCTTGGGAAGGAGGTAAGATCAAGGCGCGACCGCGTGTAATTGTTAATTAAGTTTTATTTGGATTATAAAAGAGAAGTTTGATTTTGTTGCAGGGCGGGAAAGTTTTATGCTCAAAAAATAACATTTGAATTCCCTTTTTTTTTTGAGAGTTATTATGTTATGTCCGAAGAAAAATATCATTAAATTGGTGACGTTAAATTTACCGTTAAATTTAAGATTTCGGCATAATTAAACTCACGGTAAGGAAATTCGAAAATTCAAAAGAAACTGAAGCAAAACTCAATAAAACCTTTACCGGACCTGTCATCATCATTTATCGCCACGTGCCTAATAAAAAGGATGTAATCAGTGTTTCTCATTTACGATTATATCGAGTCAAATTGAAACAGAAGTGATAAAGAACCGCTTTAACTTCTCGATAGCTTCCGACAAGAACAAATAAAATAATTTACCGGAACCAGTTATTTATAGTTTATTTTATTCATGTGCGAGATCTAAAACAAGAAGAAAAATTATAATTAAATAAGAAGATAAGTTTTTTGATGGTGGAAAATAAGGTTTCATCCGAATATATGAAAAGGAGAGATTTTGGAACCAAAAGGAGTGGCCGTTGATTTTTGATTATTCCGTGATATGAACGGCCGAGCGTCGACGGAACCCTCCGAAATTTTCCGAAGAGGTCAGTCTACGAGTGCAGTGAGCGGATCAACATCGAAGTGTTTGCGGAAATTCGTCTTGTTTTGGTGAAGTTGTTTTGACTCAATAGTTATATAAGTTTATTTACTAAATAGTGTTTTATTGTTTTATTCAGAACTTTGAACAGTTAATATGTTGGATAATAATCACGGTTTTCTAGTAGAATAACGATAGTTTTTTCTTTGTAATAAATAATGTGATGGCTGGCTCATGAATTGCACAAATCAAATTTAATATTTAAAAATTTCTTTTTATGTTCGTTATCAGAATATTAAAACAGATACCATGAACATATGAAATATTACAACCGTGTAGGTATTAATTTATTTTTTAGCAATTTTTCAAGTCTAACCTGGTCTACCCGAAAGCCTGCATCCGGTTTCAGCGAGGGAGTGAGATACTCCATAATAACCATCTTCACAACAACAGAAAGGTCGATAAAATCTACCCTGGTCCAGAAAAGTTTGCTAAATGCGTTCTCGTGGTTTCGAAAACACCAGTGTGGAACTCCGTGCTCAGGTCGTTGTCTCAAACATTTTAGAATATGGTTCTTTCCTTCATGACGTCCATCCACCCCATCCTAAGAAACGGTCCAACGTGCACGGCTTACGACCAGTGCTCCCAAATATCGGGGCCTGGAGGAGAAGAAACCGCGAAGACCATTCCACCGGTCCACCCTATTACACAATTTCACCGAAACAGCCACGGATCACGAGTGTGCGTAAGTCAACAGTTGCCGTTGTCTCAAATATTATCTCATTTTTTAATCGCTCAGACGTACTTTGATCAACTTTCATCACATGTTATTAATTTAACTTTTATCATTTTTATTTCATCAAATTTACATTTTTCGAGTATTTCAGACTTACCTTGATGATTTTTTTTTGAATTTATCACTTTGATTATATTACATTTTATCTCATTTTTTTTAAAACTATAAATTTTTCGATGAACAATTTTGATCAAATTTGATTAATTTTACTTTTATCATATTGATTGGATCAAGTTTTACCCCATTTTTAAGAATACTTCTAATCTAATTTGCATCAACATTGCTCACATGTAATCATTTTGCTTGTATCAGTTTCTTTTGATAAACTTTAATTATCAAATTTTTGGGAGTATTTCAGCCTTCCTTTGATCAATTTTATAAAATTTGATTAAACTCTTCATTTTTACAATATTAAATGTTTTCCCATTTTTTAGAGTATTTTAGATTAAACTATAATCAATATGGATCAAATTTGATTAATTTTACTTTTATCATTTTTATATGATAACACATTACGTTTTTATAAAACATTTCATATTTACGATTATATAAATCGTATACGATACTATAATAACGCAATAACATCATTAATGAGAAATTTATAAGAATTATGTGGTATTCAAATATTTGTGAATTTTAGAACGGGTATTACTTCGACCCAGACCTTAGGTCTGGACGAAGTTTTGAATTTGGTCACGTCGGGCACAAAAATAACCCAATAGTTTCTCATCAAAAATGTCGACGTTTCAGACCCTAAGAACCCCAATTCAACGATAAAAAAATTTGTGTCCGTGATCTTGAACGTACAGACGCTGGTAACCTCACGTCCTATAATTATCCAATTTCGGTCTACAAGTTATTTAATTAGGATTTAAATCAGTTTTTTAATAAATCTAAATTTTATGAATTATGCATCAATGTAATCCTGTCTGCAGTACAATAATATATTTATTTTTTGATATATTATTCCATGCGTTATTTCAAGATTACCAGTAGCATGCAGTGCATTATTCGTGTAGAAAATCTAGTGCCAGATTCTCAATCAGCGACTGCAAAAATCCCCGAGTAGAGAGTTTTATACAGATTAATTATTCCTTAGATTTTGCCATACACCACGAATGCGCCATTCTGAATTTTAAAAAACTGATGTCAGATTCGTAATCAGCGACCCCGAAATCTCCCGGGTAGCTGGTTTTATAAAATTTAATTCTGAGAGAGGCGAGAAAATACATTTTTAATATTTTTATGACGATTTTGTCCAAACATCGTCGGCATTTTCCGACAAACTACTTCTGGTCTATGTTTCCGCATATTTTTTCTGTAAAATCATCAGGATTACAACAGTCGTAGTGATTACTACATTATTTGGACAGTGATCGAAAGTGCCTTCTTGTGTATTTATATTGACATTGCAGTGCCATCATGAAAAGGGAGTCTGCACAATCAAGAAAGCGTCCTTCGCGGGCAATTTCTCCGTCTGCAAAAATTGCAGCTCTTGAGCGCGTTTATCGAGGTGAAAGCAAGGCGGCCGTGGCACGCGATATCAGAGTTCCTGAATCCACTTTCCGCGCGTGGGTCAAAAAGTACCAAAAAGTAAGTGATATGATATTCAATTCATCAAAGCCGGTTGACCAGGTCGATCCGCATGTTGTGTCACCAGGCCTTAACCTAATGACGACGATAGTCGGAGAATCAAACCCATTCAGTGGAGATGAAGGGGAAAGAGTAAATAAAAGTGAAGTGGAGCCTACACCCGGTTGTTCCGGAAAAGTCAAAAAAATTGAAATGAATCTACATTTCAAACATGCCGTAAGCTGTTTTCTGGCAAGCATGAGCGTGGAGAATTTTGCTCTGCTGCTCCATGAACTTAATGTTCCGTTCTCTTCAGAATCTGGATACAGTCTCAATACCGAAAAAAAGAATGAATTGCTATTACGACTGTATCACCTACAGCAGTTGGTCGGGGCTCGTGGTTCTCCATTCAACCAAGTCAATCTTGACGATTCTGGAATTTCGCAGTATTATATGAACGTATTACCGCAAAATCAAATGCTGCCCACTGCACATGACTCCTAACCGCCACAGAACATCCAACAACTAGTCGACAGCGTCGCATGTCAAAATAACGACATTTCTAAAGGAAAATTGCATCTCGCCAACAATAACGACATAACAGGAGATTTCGAAACGGCCATTATCCATGGGGAAAAATTGTTAAAATGTCTGAACAATTGCAGCGAACCGACAATTTTCCGAAAGCAGATCTTCCAGCTCAACGATCTAATACATAAATTGAAGTCCCGCAGAAAGCCGAGCAGTACTGTTTAACGAAGCAGGAAATAATTATGGTGATGTGATCGAAAGACTCTTCTTGTTATAAACAATGTAAATCGATATAAAAATTTCGTACAATTGTGTGCATTGTCGATATTAAAAATAAAGAAAATTGTATATTTTATACTAGTCATTATTAATACTGTTTCTAATCATTTACCTATGCTTTGTAATTCAATCGAGACGAAATCATTTACTAATAGCACATGAACTTTACAACATGGTTACAACAATCTTAAATCGCGAGGTTAAAAAAAAAATGTTAAATAACTTTACATGCACCTTACAGAACGTGACAACCATCGCCCAAATTCTTCCCAGGCATTGTATGATTAGGTTAATTTAAGGTTTTTTGACATTATTTGGACAAAATTTGTATTCTGCACCGGAAATTATAATTATTTTCCTCGCCCTCTTTAAAAACACCACAGTTATTAATTGAGAATTAACGGAAGATTTTTGCGAAAAAGTTTAAAAGCTAAAATAAAGGAACTCATTTTTCACAATTGAAGATGATCCTCATGAACTAATTATCCTCGCTATCATCAAGTTGCCTCACTTAGCACCTTATCTAAAAATAAAATATTACTTATAATCATAGAAATCATTGTACTACGCTCCTCTTCCTCCTGATCAAACATGTAGTACTTCTGACGTATGCCATTTTGGTCACAATTTTAAAGTATTTTATTTAAACAAGGGCGCGTACTCACTTCCATATGCATCCCATCATAGCAACGGTAAACAACAAACTTTATTCTTTTGCTTTGTGTCATCGAGTTTCATAAGTAATTTTACAAATCAACTATTATTTTCAATTGCCGTGATGGATCATCGAATAATAAGGGCCAAGGAAAAGATTGATTATTATATCAAGAAACTACAGAAATATCAGGATCGAGGTACAATAAAATGAGTGTATCACTTTGCTACACAAACTTGTTGGTTATATCGACATTTCTATGAGGGGACGAGAATTATTATTCTCCTGCAAGACTTATTACTCCATTCTTTGGAATTATTACTTAATCATTAAATATACATTGTCACAAATTTAATTCAAATTTACATTGCACTTTTTTCATATCAAGGCTTTCGTATCGAATACAGTGCAAGATACTGTAAACACCCACTCAACCTCTTTTGGAGAGAACTAAAGTTCCTTAAAAAAAGTCGGTGTCCGCGCTAGGCTAAAGTTAATTTATACATAATTTATAAATTAAATTATAGTGTTGGGTTTAGAATTAATATTAGTACCGTAAGAACTATGAAATATTTATGTGTAACATTCATGTCATGTCATACGTAACAATAAAATAAAATTGTAAATGGCGGTGTAGTTAAATATGCACCAATCTCGTTCAAGGGTCGTTTAACAGAATCTGATCAATTTTGACATTACAAAATTAATTCGATTATTTTCAAGGTATACTAATAGTTGTCATCCCGGGAGGTAAAAGTATCCTACTATATACTGGATATTTGTATTTCCGACGACGTCATCATAAGTCGACGGCGTATTTGCTTTAAACTTCTGTCAGCTATGGAGAAAACCGTTAGGTACGCCAGCCGTATTTCAAAGTGAAGCACAAAGCAATGTCTAAAAGACATATGTAAACAAGTCTGGATGACATTAACTACCTAACTGCCAACAGACAGTATGCGACATCCTTGTCTAGCCGGTGTCGTAAATGACCCCGAGGATGGGATATATCGGCTTTAGTTTCCTGCAAGAAGCTAGATCGACGATTGATTAGAAACGTTGATTTATTGTTTTCTTTCCGTAGGGTCATAAATATCAATGGAAAATCCTAAGCCGTTTCCCTCCTACACCTGTCACGAACACCGTGTAGGTATTAATTTATTTTTTAGCCATTTTTCAAGTCTAACCTGTTGTACCCGAAAGCCTGCATCCGGTTTCAGCGAGGAGTGAGATACTCCATAATAACCATCTTCACAACAACACAAAGGTCGATAAAATCTACCCTGGTCCAGAAAAGTTTGCTAAATGCGTTCTCGTGGTTTCGAAAACACCAGTGTGGAACTCCGTGCTCAGGTCGTTGTCTCAAACATTTTAGAATATGGTTCTTTCCTTCATGACGTTCATCCACCCCATCTTAAGAAACGGTCCAACGTGCACGGCTTACGACCAGTGCTCCCAAATATCGGGGCCTGGAGGAGAAGAAACCGCGAAGACCTTTCCACCGGTCCACCCTGTTACACAGTTTCACCGAAACAGCCACGGATCACGAGTGTGCGTAAGTCAACAGTCGCCGTTGTCTCAAATATTATCTCATTTTTTAGACGTACTTTGATCAACTTTCATCACATGTTATTAATTTAACTTTTATAATTTTTATTTCATCAAATTTACATTTTTCGAGTATTTCAGACTTACCTTGATGATTTTTTTTTAAATTTATCACTTTGATTATATAACATTTTATCTCATTTTTTTAAAAAACTATAAATTTTTCGATGAACAATTTTGATCAAATTTGATTAATTTTACTTTTATCATATTGATTGGATCAAGTTTTACCCCATTTTTAAGAATACTTCTAATTTAATTTGCATCAACATTGCTCACATGTAATCATTTTGCTTGTATCAGTATCTTTTGATAAACTTTAATTATCAAATTTTTGGGAGTATTTCAGCCTTCCTTTGATCAATTTTATAAAATTTGATTAAACTCTTCATTTTGACAATATTAAATGTTTTCCCATTTTTTAGAGTATTTTAGATTAAACTATAATCAATATGGATCAAATTTGATTAATTTTACTTTTATCATTTTGATATGATAACACATTACGTTTTTATAAAACATTTCATATTTACGATTATATAAATCGTATACGATACTATAATAACGCAATAACATCATTAATGAGAAATTTATAATAATTATGTGGTATTCAAATATTTGTGAATTTTAGAACGGGTATTATTTCGACCCAGACCATAGGTCTGGACTAAGTTTTGAATTTGGTCACTTCGGGCACAAAAATAACCCAATAGTTTCTCATCAAAAATGTCGACGTTTCAGACCCTAAGAACCCCAATTCAACGATAAAAAAATTTGTGTCCGTGATCTTGAACGTACAGACGCTGGTAACCTCACGTCCTATAATTATCCGATTTCGGTCTACAAGTTATTTAATTAGGATTTAAATCAGTTTTTTAATAAATCCAAATTTTATGAATTATGCATCAATGTAATCCTGTCTGCAGTACAATAATATATTTATTTTTTGATATAATATTCCATGCGTTATTTCAAGATTACCAGTAGCATGCAGTGCATTATTCATGTAGAAAATCTAGTGCCAGATTCTCAATCAGCGACTGCAAAAATCCCCGAGTAGACAGTTTTATACAGATTAATTATTCCTTAGATTTTGCCATACACCACGAATGCGCCATTCTGAATTTTAAAAAACTGATGTCAGATTCGTAATCAGCGACCCCGAAATCTCCCCGGTAGCTGGTTTTATAAAATTTAATTCTGAGAGAGGCGAGAAAATACATTTTTAATATTTTTATGACGATTTTGTCCAAACATCGTCGGCATTTTCCGACAAACTACTTCTGGTCTATGTTTCCGCATATTTTTTCTGTATTATGCATTAAATAAGTTATAGTTTGGTTCTCGTTTAATTCATTTTGGTCAATTAGTGCTTGGCTCGAATCCGAGTTCACAAATGTCGACGTAGCGAAGGAGGAATGGTATGGGAAACGGCAGTAATAGATGAACCGATAGGGGTGGGGATGTAGAGAAACGTGGTCTGCAGAGTTGGCAGTAAGCCCGCATGTAGTCAGCCACAGTACTGCATTGTATTTCGTAGGGACATCATTGTGCAGCAGTTGTTCCATCCGGCTACAGAATACGTCGCTGTCATCGTTTATTATCGGTGTGACTACAGTGAACATTACCAGGAGCAGCATCGTTATTCAAGTTTATTAAAATCATCAGGATTACAACAGTCGTAGTGATTACTACATTATTCGGACAGTGATAGAAAGTGCCTTCTTGTGTATTTATATTGACATTGCAGTGCCATCATGAAAATGGAGTCTGCACAATCAAGAAAACGTCCTTCGCGGGCAATTTCTCCGTCTGCAAAAATTGCAGCTATTGAGCGCGTTTATCGCGGTGAAAGCAAGGCGGCCGTGGCACGCGACATCAGAATTCCTGAATCCACTTTCCGCGGGTGGGTCAAAAAGTACCAAAAAGTAAGAGATATGATATGCAATTCATCAAAGCCGGTTGACGAGGTCGATCCGCATGCTGTGTCACCAGGCCTTAACCTAATGGACGATAGTTTGGAGAATCAAACCCATTCAGTGGAGATAAAGGGGAAAGAGTAAATAAAAGTGAAGTGGAGCCTACACCCGGTTGTTCCGGAAAAGTCAAAAAAATTGAAATGAATCTACATTTCAAACATGCCGTAAGCTGTTTTCTGGCAAGCATGAGCGTGGAGAATTTTGCTCTGCTGCTCCATGAACTTAATGTTCCGTTCTCTTCAGAATCTGGATACAGTCTCAATACCGAAAAAAAGAATGAATTGCTATTACGACTGTATCACCTACAACAATTGGTCGGGGCTCGTGGTCCTCCATTCAATCAAGTCAATTTTGACGATTCTGGAATTTCGCAGTATTATATGAACGTATTACCGCATAATCAAATGCTGCCCACTGCACATGACTCCTAACCGCCACAGAACATCCAACAACTAGTCGACAGCGTCGCATGTCAAAATAACGACGACATTTCTAAAGGAAAATTGCATCTCGCCAACAATAACGACATAACAAGAGATTTCAAAACGAAAGCCTGCATCCGGTTTCAGCGAGGGAGTGAGATACTCCATAATAACCATCTTCACAACAACACAAAGGTCGATAAAATCTACCCTGGTCCAGAAAAGTTTGCTAAATGCGTTCTCGTGGTTTCGAAAACACCAGTGTGGAACTCCGTGCTCAGGTCGTTGTCTCAAACATTTTAGAATATGGTTCTTTCCTTCATGACGTCTATCCACCCCATCTTAAGAAACGGTCCAACGTGCACGGCTTACGACCAGTGTTCCCAAATATCGGGGCCTGGAGGAAAAGAAACCGCGAAGACCTTTCCACCGGTCCACCCTATTACACAGTTTCACCGAAACAGCCACGGATCACGAGTGTGCGTAAGTCAACAGTCGCCGTTGTCTCAAATATTATCTCATTTTTTAATCGCTCAGACGTACTTTGATCAACTTTCATCACATGTTATTAATTTAACTTTTATCACTTTTATTTCATTGTCTATCACTTTTATTTCAATTACTGATAATCCTAATGGCATTCCGGAATTTCCAAATAGAAAACTGAAAAAGATTATCTTTCATCAAATGTTCATCAAATATTGAATTATAACAACTCATTGACTCCGGGAGATGCGCAGTTTGTAGTTATATTTTCGATCTTCTGTCTGAACACGAAATTACAGTATCGACCTGAATGCGACCAAACGTACTACTTTTTAGAATGCTCTTACGATCGGCGTCGTCAAAATTGCATTTAAATTGTTTTAAGAACCAATATGGCGGATTTTTAATGGAAAATCAACAAATGTTTAATATTTTGTCAATTTTTGTTCAGATCAATAAATTTGTCGAATCCCCCATATATTGACAAACAAAACTACACAAAATCTTGAATTTCGACGGGACATGTAGTCGTTTATTCCCGATCAACCTATCCTATTGAAAACAGAAATATGTCCGAAATATCAACTGTTTTTGATCATTGAAGATTACTCGGTGCTCCTTGGGCGACACACACAATAAAGTTATTAATAAAAAGAAATATCCTACGTGGAAGATCTCGGACAACTAGATATGCATCCGATTTTTGCTACTACGAGACGCTTCGCATCAAGGCCTCTAGCATGCTGAGAGTTGAGAAGAAAGTATATTTTGTAATAATCTTAACTAAAGCCTGAAAAACAATGCTAGGACATGGTGCGTCTCGTCGGCCTCAATGTTAGAAACATATCAGCGGATATCCCTTCATCGCTTAATAATGCCGACTTGCTTAATAATCACTTTGGTAGCCTCCAAAACTTGAAGACGATTGATAATTAAGATCAATACTTTTCCACTCCTGGTGTTGAGGAATACAAAGCAGTTGTTAATCGTATTACATTCTCAACATTTTCCTTCGCACTTTACACAGGCTTAGGACTGTCAGTGTTTGATATTTACAAATAAATATATAATATTTATAAATTTCAAACATAGGCGTGCTTAAAAATGTTGTTAGAGTCTTCTTTTCTCTGATTCCCATTGTTTTGTCTTCGCGCAGTGGTTGAAAGTCGGAATAATCTTCAATTAGATGAAGATTACTGGTCGCTTCCGTTGAGGTCCTGCACTACTCTTTGTGCAATTTCATCGGGACTGTCTCCGCGGTTATTCCTCAGATAACAATCGCAGCCATTTTCTATGAGGAGCCGTCCTGCCTCGATATTACCCAGAATGACGGCAAGGTGTAAAGGAGTATTGCCATCCTCGTCTACGGCATTTAAGTCGGCGCAAAACTCTATCAAGAGTTCCAAAATCCCGACTCCTTCATTATACACAGCTGCGTGTAGGGCCGTTGAATTGTCATTGTATTTTTCGTTAACGTCTGTCCCGTTGACGAGCAGCCTCTTCACTTCGAAGAAGTTCTCGGAGAAAACAGCGTCGTACAGTTTACTCATATCGCAATGTCCGTTTGGTTCGGATGTCAACTGGAAACTAAATTCTGTTAAGATGCCGAAGGCCATGACGTATTCCAAAGAGAAGCAGGATGGATGGATCGTAAACATTTCTTTACCGAAGCGCCCCAGGTCCCTTTATAGGTTCAGTCTACTGATAATCCTAATGGCATTCCGGAATTTCCGAATAGAAAACTGAAAAAGATTATCTTTCCTCGAGAGGTGTTTTATAATTTTGTTTTTCCTTCCTTGGTGAATGATTTTGCAGGTTAGGAGGAATGTTACGTGTGATCGCTATTAAAAATTTATGGAAATTCTAAAAGTATTATCCATCGCATTAAATGTAAAATTGATTTGGAAATAATTCAAAATTTAGTAATATTATGCAGATCAGAATAGATATACCGCTGGCACCTATATTTAGGTCAACTCAACTGCTTTTTAGTTCCGGCAACTGAACCAAGATATACGCTGAACAACGTTTAGTTGACTGAACCAGAATGAACTTACAGTTTCCACAATTTATAGCTTGAATATCGTCAACTCTCAATACCTATCTGCGAGTCGCCTCAACGAATTTCGTACGAGTTTATTCGGTTACAGGTTTGTTTTTTTCTTTCAAGTTTGTAATTCTTGAATTTGAATGTTGAAATTGCAACATATAAATGTTTCGAGAAACACGCACAGTTTCATAGAGATAAAATTGTTTTCAAATTGTTTGAAAATAATGATGTATTACATGCAGGATGGATAATTAATTTCCGTATACTAATAGGCAATTTATGTGTATTTGTGTAGAAATTACATTCATCCTCGTAAAAGATTTCGAATCATTTAACAATAATGTTGTAATAATTTTCAATGATCTAATTTATATTTAGTATTATAACTTTATTTTTAAATGTTCATCAAATATTGAATTATAACAACTCATTAACTCCGGGAGATGCGCAGTTTGTAGTTATATTTTCGATCTTCTGCCTGAACACGAAAGTATAGTATCGACCTGAATGCGACCAAACGTACTACTTTTTAGAATGCTCTTTCGATCGGCGTCGTCAAAATTGCATTTAAATTGTTTTAAGAACCAATATGGCGTATTTTTAATGGAAAATCAACAAATGTTTAGTATTTTGTCAATTTTTGTTCAGATCAATAAATTTGTCGAATCCCCCATATATTGACAAACAAAACTACACAAAATCTTGAATTTCGACGGGACATGTAGTCGTTTATTCCCGATCAACCTATCCTATTGAAAACAGAAATATGTCCGAAATATCAACTGTTTTTGATCATTGCAGATTACTCGGTGCTCCTTGGGCGACACACACAATAAAGTTATTAATAAAAAGAAATATCCTACATGGAAGATCTCGGAAAACTATATATGCATCCGATTTTTGCTACTACGAGACGCTTCGCATCAAGGCCTCTAGCATGCTGAGAGTTGAAAAGAAAGTATATTTTGTAATAATCCTAACTAAAGCCTGAAAAACAATGCTAGGACATGGTGCGTCTCGTCGGCCTCAATGTTAGAAACATATCAGCGGATATCCCTTCATCGCTTAATAATGCCGACTTGCTTAATAATCACTTTGGTAGCCTCCAAAACTTGAAGACGATTGATAATTAAGATCAATACTTTTCCACTCCTGGTGTTGAGGAATACAAAGCAGTTGTTAATCGTATTACATTCTCAACATTTTCCTTCGCACTTTACACAGGCTTAGGACTGTCAGTGTTTGATATTTACAAATAAATATATAATATTTATAAATTTCAAACATAGGCGTGCTTAAAAATGTTGTTAGAGTCTTCTTTTCTCTGATTCCCATTGTTTTGTCTTCGCGCAGTGGTTGAAAGTCGGAATAATCTTCAATTAGATGAAGATTACTGGTCGCTTCCGTTGAGGTCCTGCACTACTCTTTGTGCAATTTCATCGGGACTGTCTCCGCGGTTATTCCTCAGATAACAATCGCAGCCATTTTCTATGAGGAGCCGTCCTGCCTCGATATTACCCAGAATGACGGCAAGGTGTAAAGGAGTATTGCCATCCTCGTCTACGGCATTTAAGTCGGCGCAAAACTCTATCAAGAGTTCCAAAATCCCGACTCCTTCATTATACACAGCTGCGTGTAGGGCCGTTGAATTGTCATTGTATTTTTCGTTAACGTCTGTCCCGTTGACGAGCAGCCTCTTCACTTCGAAGAAGTTCTCGGAGAAAACAGCGTCGTACAGTTTACTCATATCGCAATGTCCGTTTGGTTTGGATGTCAACTGGAAACTAAATTCTGGTAAGATGCCGAAGGCCATGACGTATTCCAAAGAGAAGCAGGATGGATGGATCGTAAACATTTCTTTACCGAAGCGCCCCAGGTCCCTTTATAGGTTCAGTCTACTGATAATACTAATGGCATTCCGGAATTTCCGAATAGAAAACTGAAAAAGATTATCTTTCCTCGAGAGGTGTTTTATAATTTTGTTTTTCCTTCCTTGGTGAATGATTTTGCAGGTTAGGAGGAATGTTACGTGTGATCGCTATTAAAAATTTATGGAAATTCTAAAAGTATTATCCATCGCATTAAATGTAAAATTGATTTGGAAATAATTCAAAATTTAGTAATATTATGCAGATCAGAATAGATATACCGCTGGCACCTATATTTAGGTCAACTCAACTGCTTTTTAGTTCCGGCAACTGAACCAAGATATACGCTGAACAACGTTTAGTTGACTGAACCAGAATGAACTTACAGTTTCCACAATTTATAGCTTGAATATCGTCAACTCTCAATACCTATCTGCGAGTCGCCTCAACCAATTTCGTACGAGTTTATTCGGTTACAGGTTTGTTTTTTTCTTTCAAGTTTGTAATTCTTGAATTTGAATGTTGAAATTGCAACATATAAATGTTTCGAGAAACACGCACAATTTCATAGAGATAAAATTGTTTTCAAATTGTTTGAAAATAATGATGTATTACATGCAGGATGGATAATTAATTTCCGTATACTAATAGGCAATTTATGTATATTTGTGTATAAATTACATTCATCCTCGTAAAAGATTTCGAATCATTTAACAATAATGTTGTAATAATTTTCAATGATCTAATTTATATTTAGTATTATAACATTATTTTTAAATGTTTATCAAATATTGAATTATAACAACTCATTGACTCCGGGAGATGCGCAGTTTGTAGTTATATTTTCGATCTTCTGTCTGAACACGAAATTACAGTATCGACCTGAATGCGACCAAACGTACTACTTTTTAGAATGCTCTTTCGATCGGCGTCGTTAAAATTGCATTTTAATTGTTTTAAGAACCAATATGGCGTATTTTTAATGGAAAATCAACAAATGTTTAATATTTTGTCAATTTTTGTTCAGATCAATAAATTTGTCGAATCCCCCATATATTGACAAACAAAACTACACAAAATCTTGAATTTCGACGGGACATGTTGTCGTTTATTCCCGATCAACCTATCCTATTGAAAACAGAAATATGTCCGAAATATCAACTGTTTTTGATCATTGAAGATTACTCGGTGCTCCTTGGGCGACACACACAATAAAGTTATTAATAAAAAGAAATATCCTACGTGGAAGATCTCGGACAACTAGATATGCATCCGATTTTTGCTACTACGAGACGCTTCGCATCAAGGCCTCTAGCATGCTGAGAGTTGAAAAGAAAGTATATTTTGTAATAATCTTAACTAAAGCCTGAAAAACAATGCTAGGACATGGTGCATCTCGTCGGCCTCAATGTTAGAAACATATCAGCGGATATCCCTTCATCGCTTAATAATGCCGACTTGCTTAATAATCACTTTGGTAGCCTCCAAAACTTGAAGACGATTGATAATTAAGATCAATACTTTTCCACTCCTGGTGTTGAGGAATACAAAGCAGTTGTTAATCGTATTACATTCTCAACATTTTTCTTCGCACTTTACACAGGCTTAGGACTGTCAGTGTTTGATATTTACAAATAAATATATAATATTTATAAATTTCAAACATAGGCGTGCTTAAAAATGTTGTTAGAGTCTTCTTTTCTCTGATTCCCATTGTTTTGTCTTCGCGCTGTGGTTGGAAGTCGGAATAATCTTCAATTAGATGAAGATTACTGGTCGCTTCCGTTGAGGTCCTGCACTACTCTTTGTGCAATTTCATCGGGACTGTCTCCGCGGTTATTCCTCAGATAACAATCGCAGCCATTTTCTATGAGGAGCCGTCCTGCCTCGATATTACCCAGAATGACGGCAAGGTGTAAAGGAGTATTGCCATCCTCGTCTACGGCATTTAAGTCGGCGCAAAACTCTATCAAGAGTTACAAAATCCCGACTCCTTCATTATACACAGCTGCGTGTAGGGCCGTTGAATTGTCATTGTATTTTTCGTTAACGTCTGTCCCGTTGACGAGCAGCCTCTTCACTTCGAAGAAGTTCTCGGAGAAAACAGCGTCGTACAGTTTACTCATATCGCAATGTCCGTTTGGTTCGGATGTCAACTGGAAACTAAATTCTGGTAAGATGCCGAAGGCCATGACGTATTCCAAAGAGAAGCAGGATGGATGGATCGTAAACATTTCTTTACCGAAGCGCCCCAGGTCCCTTTATAGGTTCAGTCTACTGATAATACTAATGGCATTCCGGAATTTCCGAATAGAAAACTAAAAAAGATTATCTTTCCTCGAGAGGTGTTTTATAATTTTGTTTTTCCTTCCTTGGTGAATGATTTTGCAGGTTAGGAGGAATGTTACGTGTGATCGCTATTAAAAATTTATGGAAATTCTAAAAGTATTATCCATCGCATTAAATGTAAAATTGATTTGGAAATAATTCAAAATTTAGTAATATTATGCAGATCAGAATAGATATACCGCTGGCACCTATATTTAGGTCAACTCAACTGCTTTTTAGTTCCGGCAACTGAACCAAGATATACGCTGAACAACGTTTAGTTGACTGAACCAGAATGAACTTACAGTTTCCACAATTTATAGCTTGAATATCGTCAACTCTCAATACCTATCTGCGAGTCGCCTCAACCAATTTCGTACGAGTTTATTCGGTTACAGATTTGTTTTTTTCTTTCAAGTTTGTAATTCTTGAATTTGAATGTTGAAATTGCAACATATAAATGTTTCGAGAAACACGCACAGTTTCATAGAGATAAAATTGTTTTCAAATTGTTTGAAAATAATGATGTATTACATGCAGGATGGATAATTAATTTCCGTATACTAATAGGCAATTTATGTATATTTGTGTATAAATTACATTCATCCTCGTAAAAGATTTCGAATCATTTGACAATAATGTTGTAATAATTTTCAATGATCTAATTTATATTTAGTATTATAACATTATTTTTAAATGTTTATCAAATATTGAATTATAACAACTCATTGACTCCGGGAGATGCGCAGTTTGTAGTTATATTTTCGATCTTCTGTCTGAACACGAAATTACAGTATCGACCTGAATGCGACCAAACGTACTACTTTTTAGAATGCTCTTTCGATCGGCGTCGTTAAAATTGCATTTTAATTGTTTTAAGAACCAATATGGCGTATTTTTAATGGAAAATCAACAAATGTTTAATATTTTGTCAATTTTTGTTCAGATCAATAAATTTGTCGAATCCCCCATATATTGACAAACAAAACTACACAAAATCTTGAATTTCGACGGGACATGTAGTCGTTTATTCCCGATCAACCTATCCTATTGAAAACAGAAATATGTCCGAAATATCAACTGTTTTTGATCATTGAAGATTACTCGGTGCTCCTTGGGCGACACACACAATAAAGTTATTAATAAAAAGAAATATCCTACGTGGAAGATCTCGGACATCTAGATATGCATCCGATTTTTGCTACTACGAGACGCTTCGCATCAAGGCCTCTAGCATGCTGAGAGTTGAAAAGAAAGTATATTTTGTAATAATCTTAACTAAAGCCTGAAAAACAATGCTAGGACATGGTGCATCTCGTCGGCCTCAATGTTAGAAACATATCAGCGGATATCCCTTCATCGCTTAATAATGCCGACTTGCTTAATAATCACTTTGGTAGCCTCCAAAACTTCAAGACGATTGATAATTAAGATCAATACTTTTCCACTCCTGGTGTTGAGGAATACAAAGCAGTTGTTAATCGTATTACATTCTCAACATTTTCCTTCGCACTTTACACAGGCTTAGGACTGTCAGTGTTTGATATTTACAAATAAATATATAATATTTATAAATTTCAAACATAGGCGTGCTTAAAAATGTTGTTAGAGTCTTCTTTTCTCTGATTCCCATTGTTTTGTCTTCGCGCTGTGGTTGGAAGTCGGAATAATCTTCAATTAGATGAAGATTACTGGTCGCTTCCGTTGAGGTCCTGCACTACTCTTTGTGCAATTTCATCGGGACTGTCTCCGCGGTTATTCCTCAGATAACAATCGCAGCCATTTTCTATGAGGAGCCGTCCTGCCTCGATATTACCCAGAATGACGGCAAGGTGTAAAGGAGTATTGCCATCCTCGTCTACGGCATTTAAGTCGGCGCAAAACTCTATCAAGAGTTACAAAATCCCGACTCCTTCATTATAAACAGCTGCGTGTAGGGCCGTTGAATTGTCATTGTATTTTTCGTTAACGTCTGTCCCGTTGACGAGCAGCCTCTTCACTTCGAAGAAGTTCTCGGAGAAAACAGCGTCGTACAGTTTACTCATATCGCAATGTCCGTTTGGTTCGGATGTCAACTGGAAACTAAATTCTGTTAAGATGCCGAAGGCCATGACGTATTCCAAAGAGAAGCAGGATGGATGGATCGTAAACATTTCTTTACCGAAGCGCCCCAGGTCCCTTTATAGGTTCAGTCTACCGATAATCCTAATGGCATTCCGGAATTTCCGAATAGAAAACTGAAAAAGATTATCTTTCCTCGAGAGGTGTTTTATAATTTTGTTTTTCCTTCCTTGGTGAATGATTTTGCAGGTTAGGAGGAATGTTACGTGTGATCGCTATTAAAAATTTATGGAAATTCTAAAAGTATGATCCATCGCATTAAATGTAAAATTGATTTGGAAATAATTCAAAATTTAGTAATATTATGCAGATCAGAATAGATATACCGCTGGCACCTATATTTAGGTCAACTCAACTGCTTTTTAGTTCCGGCAACTGAACCAAGATATACGCTGAACAACGTTTAGTTGACTGAACCAGAATGAACTTACAGTTTCCACAATTTATAGCTTGAATATCGTCAACTCTCAATACCTATCTGCGAGTCGCATCAACCAATTTCGTACGAGTTTATTCGGTTACAGGTTTGTTTTTTTCTTTCAAGTTTGTAATTCTTGAATTTGAATGTTGAAATTGCAACATATAAATGTTTCGAGAAACACGCACAGTTTCATAGAGATAAAATTGTTTTCAAATTGTTTGAAAATAATGATGTATTACATGCAGGATGGATAATTAATTTCCGTATACTAATAGGCAATTTATGTATATTTGTGTATAAATTACATTCATCCTCGTAAAAGATTTCGAATCATTTGACAATAATGTTGTAATAATTTTCAATGATCTAATTTATATTTAGTATTATAACATTATTTTTAAATGTTTATCAAATATTGAATTATAACAACTCATTGACTCCGGGAGATGCGCAGTTTGTAGTTATATTTTCGATCTTCTGTCTGAACACGAAATTACAGTATCGACCTGAATGCGACCAAACGTACTACTTTTTAGAATGCTCTTTCGATCGGCGTCGTTAAAATTGCATTTTAATTGTTTTAAGAACCAATATGGCGTATTTTTAATGGAAAATCAACAAATGTTTAATATTTTGTCAATTTTTGTTCAGATCAATAAATTTGTCGAATCCCCCATATATTGACAAACAAAACTACACAAAATCTTGAATTTCGACGGGACATGTAGTCGTTTATTCCCGATCAACCTATCCTATTGAAAACAGAAATATGTCCGAAATATCAACTGTTTTTGATCATTGAAGATTACTCGGTGCTCCTTGGGCGACACACACAATAAAGTTATTAATAAAAAGAAATATCCTACGTGGAAGATCTCGGACAACTAGATATGCATCCGATTTTTGCTACTACGAGACGCTTCGCATCAAGGCCTCTAGCATGCTGAGAGTTGAAAAGAAAGTATATTTTGTAATAATCTTAACTAAAGCCTGAAAAACAATGCTAGGACATGGTGCATCTCGTCGGCCTCAATGTTAGAAACATATCAGCGGATATCCCTTCATCGCTTAATAATGCCGACTTGCTTAATAATCACTTTGGTAGCCTCCAAAACTTCAAGACGATTGATAATTAAGATCAATACTTTTCCACTCCTGGTGTTGAGGAATACAAAGCAGTTGTTAATCGTATTACATTCTCAACATTTTCCTTCGCACTTTACACAGGCTTAGGACTGTCAGTGTTTGATATTTACAAATAAATATATAATATTTATAAATTTCAAACATAGGCGTGCTTAAAAATGTTGTTAGAGTCTTCTTTTCTCTGATTCCCATTGTTTTGTCTTCGCGCTGTGGTTGGAAGTCGGAATAATCTTCAATTAGATGAAGATTACTGGTCGCTTCCGTTGAGGTCCTGCACTACTCTTTGTGCAATTTCATCGGGACTGTCTCCGCGGTTATTCCTCAGATAACAATCGCAGCCATTTTCTATGAGGAGCCGTCCTGCCTCGATATTACCCAGAATGACGGCAAGGTGTAAAGGAGTATTGCCATCCTCGTCTACGGCATTTAAGTCGGCGCAAAACTCTATCAAGAGTTACAAAATCCCGACTCCTTCATTATAAACAGCTGCGTGTAGGGCCGTTGAATTGTCATTGTATTTTTCGTTAACGTCTGTCCCGTTGACGAGCAGCCTCTTCACTTCGAAGAAGTTCTCGGAGAAAACAGCGTCGTACAGTTTACTCATATCGCAATGTCCGTTTGGTTCGGATGTCAACTGGAAACTAAATTCTGTTAAGATGCCGAAGGCCATGACGTATTCCAAAGAGAAGCAGGATGGATGGATCGTAAACATTTCTTTACCGAAGCGCCCCAGGTCCCTTTATAGGTTCAGTCTACCGATAATCCTAATGGCATTCCGGAATTTCCGAATAGAAAACTGAAAAAGATTATCTTTCCTCGAGAGGTGTTTTATAATTTTGTTTTTCCTTCCTTGGTGAATGATTTTGCAGGTTAGGAGGAATGTTACGTGTGATCGCTATTAAAAATTTATGGAAATTCTAAAAGTATGATCCATCGCATTAAATGTAAAATTGATTTGGAAATAATTCAAAATTTAGTAATATTATGCAGATCAGAATAGATATACCGCTGGCACCTATATTTAGGTCAACTCAACTGCTTTTTAGTTCCGGCAACTGAACCAAGATATACGCTGAACAACGTTTAGTTGACTGAACCAGAATGAACTTACAGTTTCCACAATTTATAGCTTGAATATCGTCAACTCTCAATACCTATCTGCGAGTCGCATCAACCAATTTCGTACGAGTTTATTCGGTTACAGGTTTGTTTTTTTCTTTCAAGTTTGTAATTCTTGAATTTGAATGTTGAAATTGCAACATATAAATGTTTCGAGAAACACGCACAGTTTCATAGAGATAAAATTGTTTTCAAATTGTTTGAAAATAATGATGTATTACATGCAGGATGGATAATTAATTTCCGTATACTAATAGGCAATTTATGTATATTTGTGTAGAAATTACATTCATCCTCGTAAAAGATTTCGAATCATTTAACAATAATGTTGTAATAATTTTCAATGATCTAATTTATATTTAGTATTATAACTTTATTTTTAAATGTTTATCAAATATTGAATTATAACAACTTATTGACTCCGGGAGATGCGCAGTTTGTAGTTATATTTTCGATCTTCTGTCTGAACACGAAATTACAGTATCGACCTGAATGCGACCAAACGTACTACTTTTTAGAATGCTCTTTCGATCGGCGTCGTCAAAATTGCATTTAAATTGTTTTAAGAACCAATATGGCGTATTTTTAATGGAAAATCAACAAATGTTTAATATTTTGTCAATTTTTGTTCAGATCAATAAATTTGTCGAATCCCCCATATATTGACAAACAAAACTACACAAAATCTTGAATTTCGACGGGACATGTAGTCGTTTATTCCCGATCAACCTATCCTATTGAAAACAGAAATATGTCCGAAATATCAACTGTTTTTGATCATTGAAGATTACTCGGTGCTCCTTGGGCGACACACACAATAAAGTTATTAATAAAAAGAAATATCCTACGTGGAAGATCTCGGACAACTAGATATGCATCCGATTTTTGCTACTACGAGACGCTTCGCATCAAGGCCTCTAGCATGCTGAGAGTTGAAAAGAAAGTATATTTTGTAATAATCTTAACTAAAGCCTGAAAAACAATGCTAGGACATGGTGCATCTCGTCGGCCTCAATGTTAGAAACATATCAGCGGATATCCCTTCATCGCTTAATAATGCCGACTTGCTTAATAATCACTTTGGTAGCCTCCAAAACTTCAAGACGATTGATAATTAAGATCAATACTTTTCCACTCCTGGTGTTGAGGAATACAAAGCAGTTGTTAATCGTATTACATTCTCAACATTTTCCTTCGCACTTTACACAGGCTTAGGACTGTCAGTGTTTGATATTTACAAATAAATATATAATATTTATAAATTTCAAACATAGGCGTGCTTAAAAATGTTGTTAGAGTCTTCTTTTCTCTGATTCCCATTGTTTTGTCTTCGCGCTGTGGTTGGAAGTCGGAATAATCTTCAATTAGATGAAGATTACTGGTCGCTTCCGTTGAGGTCCTGCACTACTCTTTGTGCAATTTCATCGGGACTGTCTCCGCGGTTATTCCTCAGATAACAATCGCAGCCATTTTCTATGAGGAGCCGTCCTGCCTCGATATTACCCAGAATGACGGCAAGGTGTAAAGGAGTATTGCCATCCTCGTCTACGGCATTTAAGTCGGCGCAAAACTCTATCAAGAGTTACAAAATCCCGACTCCTTCATTATAAACAGCTGCGTGTAGGGCCGTTGAATTGTCATTGTATTTTTCGTTAACGTCTGTCCCGTTGACGAGCAGCCTCTTCACTTCGAAGAAGTTCTCGGAGAAAACAGCGTCGTACAGTTTACTCATATCGGAATGTCCGTTTGGTTCGGATGTCAACTGGAAACTAAATTCTGTTAAGATGCCGAAGGCCATGACGTATTCCAAAGAGGATCTAATTTATATTTAGTATTATAACTTTATTTTTAAATGTTCATCAAATATTGAATTATAACAACTCATTGACTCCGGGAGATGCGCAGTTTGTTGTTATGTTACGTCCCCGTAACTAAATAAATAATTACTAAAAAACAGTTCTGAGAAGTATAACGACATTCATAGTAACTGAGCATTGCTTAATAATTCAATTCGACAAATAAACTGCTTTGCATGAATCATACTGGACCGAAGGCAATCACTGGGCAACAGCAATTTCATCGTTTTCTAAAAACTTTGCCATTATTCACGAAAAAGAAGAATCAAAACCGGTATGCCGAAAATTCTGTAAAATAAGTAATTCACGTGATATTACGTCAGCCGAACATCACACTTAGATTTGTCCTCCAAAGAAAAACCTTCGCTATATCTAAGAAAACAAGTACATTATACAGTATACCGAATAAGAATATTACACGTAAATTTCCGAAAACACGATGTCGTAATCTTCGTTACAGCATTTCAAAATCTTAAATAAATATTCTATAATTTAATAAACATTCAATTGCGACAACATTTTCAGTAGATTTTTCAAACGCGACAATATCCATCATCGATCATTTTTATACGTTTCTTTGCGACAATATGTTTAATTCCAATTTAATGCGACATTCGAATATTTTTGTAATTTCAAATATGGCTATATTTAAGTGCGCCAACAATTGTAAATTCTATTCCGACAATATGTTTAATTCGATTTAAGTACGACAATACTTTCAACCATACATTTTTGTAAATTTAATTACTACTGTTAATCACGACGATCAAAATTGCCAATTTAATTGCGATAACGTTTAGTTACAACAGCATTAGTATCCGAATAGTTTCACGATATTTTCAGTTTAACAATTCCAAACATTTTTATATTCTGCCAACGTCGACGGGAATGCTTGTTATTCTATATATTGAAAGTTGCAAATGGCATAGCATAGAGTCCAAGATTCGCATGGATCTCATTATATTTGCCACATTATACATAATTCATATTGAAATTCAAATATTGTTAAAAACATGTAGAGATATGACGGAACAACCAGAATCCAGCATCTTTCCAAGAATTCCTTTCACTTTTCCTACTCCCAAAATTTTATGATTCGCGACCATGGGCCATCTTCATTATAAAAAGGGCGTGCGCAAACAACCAAACAGTTCCAGCCGGTCAGTCGGTCAGTTAGTTAGAGTGTCAACCAGTTCCAGTCAGTCAGTCAGTCACTCAGTCAGTCAGTTAGAGTGTCAACCAGCGTCCGGCAGGCAGTTGAAGATGATGAGTGGATAAGTTCCAGCCGCTCAGCCACACTTCAGTCGTAGGTGACACCAGAAGGAACCAATGGTAAGAATAATTTCTTCATTTTTCCCAATTAACTACCCTTCCTCTATGTCTGAGACGAAGTGCCAAAAGGAGCACTAAAAGGAAGCGGTTCGGTCCCTTCTCCGAGCGGTGGACAAGAGTCCTTTTGGATTCCGTTAACCGTCTCCGATGATTGGATCCGAACCAATTCAATTTAGGAAAGATTATATTTATTTATTGTTTTTTTTTATTAGCTAAGGATTGATTATTTCCTCTTTCCCGAGCGGTGGACGAAGTTCCTTTTGGACTCTGTTAACCTTCTCCGGTAAGTGGATCCATATCAATGCCGACGTTGGTTTATCCTGTAATCGATGGCAGCACGTCGACCAGGATAAATCCATAGGGACTTCATATTGTCATATTGTTATATATATTATAATTTTTATTTTTGTTTTCTATCAATTAGTAGTCTTCCCCACCCCCTTTTGACTAATACTCTAATTAGAAATTCCGTATTTCATTAACACCTTATTCCCTTTTTTGTTTTCAGTGCCAGATGCTTGGGAAAGAAATATTCGACGGCTCCTCCAAATTCTTCAGAAGGTCGCTTCATCGCTCCCTATCATTCCTACCTTATACCTTTCTCATTCTGTCTAACACCATGTTTTGAAACTTAAATGAAATAAATTAAATTTTTCCTGAAAACATTTGTACTTCTTTATTTTACCTTCACCTTTATTCATTTCTTTTGCATTAGCAGCAGCCCCCATAAATTTTCGAACTCTTCCAGTCGATCCAGTCTTTTCGCGGTTGTGTCGAGGAAACGGTATTTGCAACCAAAAAACCCTTGCAAAACACTTTTCCCTCCGGCCGTAACAAGTGGTGACACCGGTGCTCGTGGGAAAACTGTTAATGCAAGGGAAAAAATAAAGGTCTATACTATTTCAACAAAAAATATATAAAAAAAAAAATAATAATAATTTTTGCAAAAACACTTCCTTCGCCGCCATACGAAGTGGTGACAGCGGTGCTCGTGGGAAAACTGTCAATGAAAATGAACAAATAAAGGACTAGACAATTAAAAAAAAAAAATAATAATAATAATAATTATTGCAAAAACACTCCTCTCGCAGCCATCACAAGTGACGACATTGGAATTAGCAGGAAAACTGTTTATGCCATGTAATGGAGAAATAATAAAAGAAATAGTTATTGACCTTTTCAAATTTTTATCCGCATTATAACTTATAAAGTAGAATTTTATGTACTTTTATTTGGGTTCAAAACAAAAAAATACTATAATATCGTCGGGTTTAACCATTATTCCTTCCGTCCTACAAAATAGTCGAAACCTATCTATCCACACGGCCAACTGAATATCTTCGGAGTAGTCTCCTAGGCATCTGATACTGTGTAGAAGAGAAGATTGGATCTTCGCATATTTATATTGTTTAAAAAAAAAAATATAGAAGAGAAAATTACAAACTCTCAAATCATTGTCAAATTATAGGACATGATCTTAATTGTATAATAGTACTTAACAAAAATATTTTATCGTTCATTATTCTCGAAATATTTTCTCAGCTTAAATAAATTATGCATTTATATGCAATTTTAACTATGAAAGCACATAAAATATAAATCTCTGATTAAATCAAAATTTTGATTTAAACTTTTAAATACCTTAATATTCTAAAAAGTAACAATATTGCTTGATAAACGACAATAATACAATTGAGAAAATCAAATTGTACATATATGACATTAACATTAACATTAACAGTAAAAATATAGAATTATTTTCCAAATCTTAAGTTCTTAAAAAAATAAAACAAAAAGTTAGACTCTAGATGTTATGCGCCACACTTAAAGATAATCGCATCAAAATAATAAAGCTGTAACTTATGATATTTCCATTCCATAAATTTTTTTTAATTGTGACAAGGTGTCACCGATCTACCCCTTGGCCGATCCTTCACGATGGGTGCCGCGGGTCCCTCGCGTGTCGAAAGTGTCCCGGAACTCAGGATCACCTTCCTCAATCCTTTTTTTTTGATCATTTTCAGTAAGTCGGATACTCGTCCGTCAGTCGCCGGTAAAGCGCCTGAACGGCATTACCGTCACTTGCTCGGTTGCGCGTTCCGCCGGGAGCGTCACCACCTCCCGAGCACTCGAAGGGCCCGAGCCCCTCTTTCCCCTGGCTGTCCCTCTCGGCAGCGCAGGAGGTAACACCCGATGGTAGGAGCCATCGTGGCCGTCGAGAAGGGACACCGCCCCTCTCTGACGCGCCTGCATCGTTCCCCCTTTTTCGTCGCTGCGCGCCTGCATCCTTCAGGCCCAGCATGCTAACTAAAAAACCGTCTCGTATTCCCCTTCTTTTCCCTCGTGGATGGCGACCTTACGCGCCTCCACTCATTCGGCAGTAGCCATCCAGCTCTTGCCACCGCAAAGCTGCATTCTAGCAGCGCGGCTATCTTTGATTGCGTCACAGAACGCCTCTCTCTCTCTCTCTCTCTCTCTCTCTCTCTCTCTCTCTCTCTCTCTCTCTCTCTCTCTCTCTATCGCAGCATATAAGCCGCCCGAGACGAGGACGGAGGCGACTTCCCCGACACCGCGATTAGGTGGGGAAAACCCCGGTCGGACCCCGCTCTCTAAGTCCCCCGTATCACCCCCGGTGATTCTCCGCTCCTGGTCACTGGAGATGCGCGTACGGTTCCCGCGCACATCTACCAGCGCTATCGGCTCCCACTTCTCACTTCGTTTTCGGACGTGCTACGAGACGGACCCCCAAAAACCTTTTGTTCTTTTGCGAGTTGTGTTGCGATTTGTGTAGCGTGCGTTTTCTATTTTTGCGGTCGTTTTCCGGTCTCGCGTGTGGCTAGTGTCACTAATATTGTTTTGCGGACTAAAAGAAGACCCCTCGACGGGAGGATAGCCGGTGTGTGCAGTGACACCCTACACTAGAAGCGTTTTGGCGACAAACACCCGCCATCCTGCCAAGTCGGTCCGACGTCCCGGAAGGAGGGCTTCAAGGGCGGCCAGGTACTCCGCCGCCGCCGGACACGCTAGCGACGACGCCGTAAGTTACTCCGCTGCAGATCTATTGTGCTCCCCCCCCCCCTCCCCACGGTTTATACGATTATCGTGTCTCCGGTCTTTCTTTTTAAGAGACTCTACCGTCGAGTGATTCGTGACCCCCGCGGCTTTTGCGTATTAGCGCGTTCATTTTTCTTGTTGCGAATCAAAACGCTATTGTATTTTTTTCTGTGGTACAAATATAATCTTCCGTTATATAAAGTTGCAGATTATTCAACCCCCTTGCGTTTTATTTTTGACTTCTTTGGCTTTGCGATCTACCCTTTTCCACATCAGGAAAAGGATTATGTAATAAACTCTTAGTAATATATTAAATATATCTATAATTAATCTGCACATAACTTATATATTTTTGAGCTCAACATTACAAGAATTCGATTTGATACCTACGGTACTAGAGAATAAAAAGTTTCTTACGAGAAAGTTAAAAACAAACCACAATCTGAACTGGAAAAATTATGACTCGGCACTGCATCGAATACGAACAGACACTTTCGAAAATGTTGAGTATCAAACACTAAACCGCAGAGATGAGATAAATATAAATAGACTCAGAATAGGCCATACTAACTTCAGTCACTGCCATTTGATAAAGAAAGAACCACAAAAACTATGCACCAGATGTAACCATCAATTATCAGTGCAACATGTACTAGTGGAATGCCAACAATACCAACCCGAACGAAATTCAGTGGATCTACCTGCAGACCTCAAGAACATGCTGAACTCTGAAGAAGGCTGCAGACGGACAATAAAATTTATAAAAGTGATATCCTTATACTCATCAGTGTAAAAAAAGTCAGCCTAAAGTGATCAAAAAATGTTCTCTAGTCTACTTGTAAATGACATTGTGCAGTCGCTCATAACCCTGGCAGTTCTATAGCGACTATAAATAACCCAAAAAAAAAAAAAAAAAAAAAAAAAAGCTTATATATTTTTATAAATAATTTCGGCCAATAACTCTTAAGAATTTCATTGACAAACAATAATATTTCAACCCAAAAGAAAATAAATATACAATTTTTTTTACAGATGAGTAAATACAAAAAGTGAAAAATTCTTTTTTCTTCAAGTTTACAACTTTGAACAAATAAATACACCAGTCACAAGTATATAAAATTGATGATAGTAATACATTATAGAGAAATAAACTAATTTTAATAAGATATAGTTATAAACGCAATTTCAATAAGAAAATAAAAAAAATCTACCGCGTAATACATTAACGCAATGGTATTGAGAGGAAACATTCTCTTAATAGTCCAATAGATGATGATCAAATTTTTATGACTTCTTATTTTCACATTATATATATTTGTATACGTATGCATTGTACACTTTTCTTTATTTTAATGTAAGGAATATAATTCTTAAGCAAATACTAAGAAAAACATGAATAATAGTGATTATAAAATACAGAAGTTTAAAAGAAAAATTCATAATTTTTTAGTAACCATATGAATTATAATAACTTCATTTCATTTTTATATATTCTTGTAAAATTTTGATATTTCACAAACTTTAATAGATAATTAAATATTATATAATAAAAGTAAACTTTTAACGTTAACTAAACGAAAGACAAAAGAAACAAATGCCTATTGCTCAATTAATTTTATTATTATTTTAATCAGTTTTTAATGATTTTAAACAACTTTTCCCAAAAGGATTACTTATTTCCATTCAACATTTGAATAAAACATACCAGAAACATCCTGAAAAATTTCAAGACGAAAATGTTATAAAACTCTCAAACAAAATTCAAAAGTACTCATTTCAGAAAACTATTTTCATTTTCTTCAACCAAACTCGTTTTATATACACTTCAATAAAACATGTGAATAATATTGCAAAAGTTTAACATTAGATTTTATTTACTATTTCTCAAACAATTTACATATTCCAAGCAACTGAAATTACTTTAATTACAAAGAATTTTAAATATCCTTGTTATTCAAAAAAGCTCATAATTTTAACTTTGTTTTATTATTCAAGAAAAAGTGAGCAAAGATAAAAAAAAATAATGTCAGAAAGAAAATACTTAAAAATAGAAACAGAATACTACGGAAAATAAACACCGAAGCTAAACTTTTATAAAAATAAAATATAATAATTCCAAATATGCAGAATTACCAGCATCATCAAAGAAATATATACCAAAACTCTCGTTTAGATGATAACTTCCAGACAAATGAATACCACAAGTACAAAAATTATCGACCAAATTTACGACAAAACGGGTATTATAATCAGCAACAACAAAATTATCATTCTTCAACCCTTCGAAATACAAAGCGGAATTCTCAAATCCTGGAATCACAAAATTATACAAATACACCTTGGAACGATCAAGATAACTATCAACTAAACCACCAAAATTTTCAACTTCAAAATAAAAAAATACAACATTCTCAAAACGGACCCTTACAAAACTATCAAGCAGTTCCTTGGAACTACCAAGAAAGTCGATCACCACACAAACATCTTTTGCAAGCCAGACATTATGAAAACCTGTCGCAAACGTACCAGAACAATCATAACAAGTTTCCAAATAGGAATCAACGGCACGACCAAACATATTTTGAAAATATACAAGCTCGTCAAAAAAATTATAGTAAAAGATCAAAGAAAATAGGAATTCAATGTACGCATTGTAAAAATATAGGACACACCTGGGACCAATGCAAGAACTTTAGAACAGAAATATGTGCAGAAATATTACTAGAATTAAACAACCCAAAATCAAGAGAAAAGGAATTTACCAATAGGAAAGGGGACATTTTGGAACAATCATTAAATAATTCTTCTTCGAGCAATCTAAGCAAATCAAAACCAGTAAAAACGTTTCGTCTAAGTATTAATGAAGCACCAACTATTAAACTTTCTTCAAAAGACTTATACACTGAAGTAAACCTACTAGTAGATACCGGAGCAAGTATAAATATCATAAAAGAAAAAAATATTGTAGGAGAAAAATTAATAGATGAATTAGATATTATAGAGTTGAAAGGAATCATGGGACAACCTATCACGACAATGGGTGTAGTAAGAATAGAAATTTAAGGATACAACACTGTTGGAATTGATCTCGAGCTCGAGCCGCTGACTGTCGCCGCTAGTCGGCGTGTTCCGGCGCGCGCAGTTGGGGTGGATCTGGGACCCGCTCGACGAGGCCCGCGGACGGCTGAGTGAGAAGAGCAACGGCTTTCGGACGCTCCTGTCGATTTGCGATCGCGTGCGATTCGGTGCGTTTTTTCTTTCGACCGAGCTCGGTGCGGAAAAATTGTGCGGTTGTCGGCGCGGTGGACTTTGTGTGCCACTCGTAGCAGATTGGAATGTTCGAGTGTGAACTTCGGTGAAGTTGGGGAGATTCGACCACGCGCCAGGAACGTGTCATCTCCACGAGCTGTACCGACGCGGTGGACTTCGTGTGCCACCCGTGGCCCAGTTGGCGGGCCCTCGAGACGTCGAGGCGCATCTGCGGCGTTGGCGGTACACCCAGCCCTGTGTGCGGCAAAAAAAACATCTTCTGTGGCGTTGGCGGTACACTAGCCGTATGTGCGGCAAAACATTTTGCGGTAAGAGAGCTCTCTGCGTTTTGCGATCAAACAAAGGATCCTCGCGGAGATCTGTGAATGCGGTCGGGTAAATTTGATTATCGTTCATTTTATTTTTACGTACATGATTTAACTTTGTTTCGCGTATTGATATCTGTATTCTTTTGTTTGGGGTTTAAATAAAGGATCCGCTTGCCCCGGCTTTTTCCCAAATTCGTGGGGTTTTTTATGCCTAGGCAAGCGTGTGGGTTTGCCGCGAAATTTTGTGTGCGTATCATTTCATCACCCGATCCTCGCTCATTCCTTTCGCTTAATTCGACCTATTTGATTTTGCTTTGTTCATGGTGCTCCGGGTGAGGAGCGAGCGATTGGTTTGTGGAATGATTCGCAATTTTCCACAAGTGTGATTTGCATGCTTCGGTGTTTGCGCGCGTTTTGGCTTTCGCGGTCGCTGCGAACTTCGTGCATCTTTGTCTTTCGTGAGAGCTTCGTTTCCGCGCGCTCTCGGTCTTGCACGCGTGCTTCGTTTTTTTATTGTCGCGGTCGCACTCTTGTGCGCTCTTTGTCTATCGCGGGCGCTTCGCCTTCCGGGAACACTTCGTTTCCGCGCGCTTTCGGTCTTGCGCACGTGCTGCGTTTTTGACTTTCGCGGTTGCGCTCCCGTGCGCTCTTTGTCTTTTCGGGCGCCTGGGCTTTCGGGAGCACTTCGTTTCCGCGCGCTGTCGGTCTCGCACCCGCGCTTCGTTTTTTTTACTTTCGCCGTCGCAATCACGGGCGCTCTTTGTCTTTCGCGCTGATCGCGGCTTTGACCTTTGCGGCGTGGCGTTGCGTGGTGTGTTGTGCGGCGGACTTGCTCGCGGATCGGTGAACTTCGGCATCAAACGCGACGAACACGCTTTATCTTTTATATGCTGCGTATATTATAAGTTATCGTTTACATATATTGCGTTAATTTTAAGTTAACATATCACTGCTCTGGGAACTATCAGCGGTTACTTATATTATTATTATTATTACACTCAGTGAATGGTGTAGCCATATTTTCGCGCGTTTGAATGATTCGTCTTTTTTTCGGTAGTCGCATCGTGAGCCGGGAAACTTATTAATTGCATGCTATGGCGCCTCCTATTTTGAAAAAATTAATAGCGATACAGCTTTCGCGCGAATCTGAAATAGATAGCAGCTGTAAACGGCTGCTGAGTAAACCGCGTGAAGCACTGAATGCGAACATTTTACAGTCACGGCTCGAAGCTTTGAGGGAAGTCTGGGCAGAGGTTCGCAAAACTCATTCCGAGATTGTGGGAAGGGACGACGCGGAATCTGAACCTTACATCGAGCAAAATTTGTTTTCTCGCATTCAGGGGGTTTACGAGAACGGTCTTGATGAATGTTTGACACTCCTCGCGAGTCTCGGGCATGCTTCTGAGAACACACTGCCTGTAGGGGCAGGTGATTCAAGTTTTTCGGAAGTGAAGGGCTCCGGTATCGCAAAACTCCCTCGCATTCCTCTACCCAAGTTTTCCGGTAAATATGAGGATTGGGCTAGTTTTTGCGACCTCTTCACCACACTGGTGCATGATGTTCCTCAGTTAGCAGATGCAACTAAGTTGCAGTACCTGAAATCATGCTTGACGGGCAGCGCATCCGATCTCGTTAGGGACGTTACTACTACCAATGCAAACTACAGTAGTACGTGGAAGGCTCTTAAGGCTCGCTATCACAATCCGCGCTTGATCATCAACAAGCTTTTAGCTTCCTTCATGGAAATCCCTTATTTAAAGAGAGAGTCAGCTTCTGAGCTACGCTCCTTCGTAGATGACGCTCAACGTATCGTTAGGTCATTAGCTAACCTCAAATTACCGGTCGATCATTGGAACGTGTGGTTGGTTTTCATATTATCTGAACGGTTAGACCCGGAATCTCGAAAGTTATGGGAGGCAGAACTAAGCGAGAAGGATTCCGAGGCGGCGGTGGATGATAGTTCGGGAGACGCGAATTTTTTGGAGTCGCTTCCTAAGTTTTCCGATCTCGTAAGATTTGTGGGAAAAAGAACACAGGTTCTGGGAATGATAACCTCTGACAGGAGACCAGAAAAGAGACATGCTTCTACAAATCTTTCGGGGTCTCAGTCGCGCAAAATTTTCCATGCCAGCGCTACCCGATCTTCGGATTCTAGCTCTTTCAAATGTTCTCTGTGTCTCGGGTCGCACTCTCTTGCAAGGTGTCACAAGCTTAGAGATAAACCTCCCCATGAACGACTCACTACAGTGAAACGACTGCAGGCTTGTTTTAATTCCCTTGGACAGCACAGAGCGAACGCCTGTCCGTCTTCAGGTCGTTGCTCTATCTGTCAACACAAGCATCATACGCTCCTCCACTTGAAGTCACAAGGCGGTGTTCAAACACCACGTGAGAACGTCAGTCGGACGAGCGATTCTCGTGGTGTTGGATCGGCCACTTCTGCTCCTGTTGTCAGTCTACATGCGTCTAGCGTCCCATCTGCGAGACGTAAGGTTGTCCTTGCAACTGCGCGGGTTTTGGTGATGGGTCCGGGTCGTAATATCGCCTACGCGCGAGCGCTCTTAGATCGGGGTTCGGAATCGTCGTTCGTTTCGGAATCAATCGTGCAGCTTTTAGGGCTTCGGAAACACCGCACCAACGTAGTGTTGACAGGACTTGGTGCCAGTACTGCCGGTACTGCTCGATCGACGGCACGGCTTATCTTACAATCCCGAATCGATTCCGAATTCCGATTTGAGATAGGTGCTCTGGTTCTTCCGAAGCTCACTTCGCATCTTCCGGCAGATGACATCGACGGCCTCGATTTGACACAGTTTGAGGGAATTTCATTGGCGGACCCTGAATTTTTCGTATCGAATAAGGTAGATCTCATTCTAGGAGCTGATGTTTACGGTCGGCTGCTCAGGTCCGGGTTAAGGCATATTCCTTCTTCGAATCTTGTTGCCCAGAACACGGCTTTCGGTTGGATCGTTTCCGGTCCTCTGCAGTTGGACGTACCACGGCGGGCGGAGAGGTCTGCCTCTCTTCCGACGGCGCAGGTTTTACATTGCGATTCTTGTGATCTAGATCAATCGCTGCAGCAGTTCTGGAGTCTCGAGGAGGTGCCCTCGGTCACACATATTTTGAAACCGGAAGATGAAGCATGCGAGCGTTTATTTCGAGACACGCATAGTCGAGATTCGCAGGGTCGATACGAGGTGCGGCTCCCGCTGAGAGCGACTTTACCACCGGCAGCGGCTGAGACTCGCAGGATGGCTATTGGGTCTCTTTCGTCTATGCATCGTCGGCTTTCACGCGATCCGAAGTTATCTGTCGCTTACTGCCGCTTCATGCACGAGTACGAGCGACTGGGGCACATGTCGCGAATCCCGTCTTCTGAGATTCAATGCGAAAACGCGTGGTACTTACCACACCACGCCGTGGTTCAAGCATCAAATTCTTCGTCGAAACTCCGGGTCGTCTTTGATGCTTCTCGGCGAACTCGTGACGGGAAATCTCTAAACGACTTTTTAATGACAGGCCCTCCCCTCCAAGGCGATCTCTCCTTAACTTTGTTGAACTGGCGTAGATATCAGTTCGCGTTCACCGCGGACATCGTGAAGATGTTCCGACAGATTCGAGTAAAGCCCGAGGACCAGGATTTTCAGAGGATAGTGTGGGCAGCTACTGCCGACTCCGAAGCAGCTGAATATCGCTTGAATACCGTCACCTATGGGACGGCTTGCGCTCCTTATTTGGCGATTCGCACGCTTCTGCAATTGGTCGAGGACGAGGGAACTAGGTTCCCCTTAGGTGCTGAATGCCTCAAATCCGAGACTTACGTCGACGATACCTTTGCAGGAGCGGACGATGTGCCCACGGCTATTCGAAAAAGGGATGAGCTGTCTTCGTTACTAAATTCAGCAGGTATCAGCTTAGATAAGTGGGCTGCAAATCATCCGGATCTCCTTCCTCCTCAGGTGGAGCAGAATTCGGAGAAGCTAATCGAAACAGACTCTTCCGTTAAGACTTTAGGAGTTCAGTGGAACCCGACGCGGGATCATTTCAGGTTCTTAGCGGGGGGAATTGAGGAGCTATCGGCCGCGACAACGAAGCGGGGAATTCTCTCAGTTATTTCACGCTTGTTTGATCCACTTGGATGGTTGGCTCCAGTCACTGTGGTGGCTAAGATTTTAGTGCAGGACTTATGGATCCAAAAATGTGACTGGGATTCTCCTTTGCCTTCAGAGTTCCGCGAGCGCTGGTCTGGCTATTGCCAGTCGTTGTCCGCATTACCTTCTCTGTCTGTCGATCGTTGGTTGGGTGTTACTGCCGCTCGTTCTTACCAAATCCACGGATTTTCCGACGCGTCCTCTCGTGCGTATTCAGCAGTGGTGTATTTGCGGGTCGAGGAAGAGGACGGCCGCGCTCACGTTTCCATGATGTCGGCCAAGTCTAAAGTCGCGCCTGTTAAAACCGTTAGCATCCCTAATTTGGAATTATGTGGTGCAGCACTTCTCGTCAAACTTCTGTGTCATATTAGGAAGCTAGATTTTCTCAGCAACTTGCCTGTCTATGCTTGGTCTGATAGTCAGATCGTGCTTATGTGGCTTCATAAACACCCATGCCACTGGAAGACGTTTGTCGCGAACAGGGTTTCGTATATACAAACGGAACTGTCATCCGCCACTTGGTCGCACGTGCCCACCGGTGAGAATCCGGCTGATTTAGCTACTCGTGGATGTGAGCCTTCTGATCTAGCTCGGAGTGATATTTGGTGGCATGGACCTAAGTGGCTTTCTCAATCACCGGAACAGTGGCCGCAGCAGGTGGAGAATCAGCGAACCCTTCATGCCCAAACTCGGCCTGTAGAATTGGAGCTTTTGACACGTTTCTCCTCTTTGACTCGATTAATTCGAATAATTGCGACATGTCGTCGCCGTCTTCTAAATTTTCGTAGGCGAAAACAAGGCGAAGTTCCTTTGCCACCTTTTCTCACTGCTGCGGAGCTATCTGAAGCGCGACTTGTCGCCATTCGTTTGTCGCAATCGCGTCGTTTCTCCGAGGAGATCTTGTGTTTGAAGGAGGGTAAGAGTTTACCGAAGCGCAGTGGACTTAGTAAATTGAACCCGTTTTTATGTGACAACGGGATTTTACGCGTAGGTGGTCGTCTGTCGCACGCCAATCTTCCTTTTGACAGCAAGCATCCTCCGATTTTGTCGTTCGATTCCTCTCTAAGTGTCTTGTTTGTTCGTCATGCTCACCATCTCTGTTTGCACGGTGGACCGACGTTGACATCCAGCATTTTAATGAAACACGTCTGGATCTTAGGAAAAACCCGTTTGGTTAAATCCACCATAAGAAAATGCATAACGTGTCAGCGGGTTAAACCACAAACAGCGCAGCAGTTGATGGGTGATCTCCCAGCCGATAGGGTGAATCCGGGACGTCCTTTCGCTATATCTGGAGTTGATTATGTCGGGCCTTTTCAAGTGCGCGCTACTAAGGGTCGTGGTTATAAATCGTACAAGTGGTATATCGCGGTTTTTGTTTGTTTCTCCACACGAGCGATTCATCTCGAACTTGTGAGCGACCTCACGACTGCTTCTTTCATATGCGCGTATCGTCGATTCGTAGGTAGACGTGGCACTTGCCGAAAGCTTTACAGCGATAATGCCAGCAACTTTCAGGGAGCAGATGCTGAGCTTAGGGCCATGTTCCATCGAGCCTCCGAATTCTATCGTCAGATTGCATCTCTGCTTGCTAATGATGGTACTGAGTGGACTTTCATTCCGCCAAACACTCCTCATTATGGAGGTCTGTGGGAGGCGGGCGTTAAATCGGTCAAGCATCATTTGAAACGGACGGTGGGTGAACACACCCTCACCTTTGAGGAACTGTCCACCGTTCTCGTGGAAATTGAAGCTTGCCTAAACTCGCGACCACTAAGCGCTCTTAAGGCAGATGTGGACGATCTTAATGCGCTGACACCGTTCCACTTCCTCAACAGGAGTTCTTCAGGACTTATCCCAGAAGGTGACCTTCCAGACGTCCCAGAAAATCGCTTGAATAGATATCAGTTGCTTCAGCGCATTAGAAACCAGTTTTGGAGGCGCTGGTCTTCGGAATACCTCCTCCACTTGCAAGAGCGAGAAAAGTGGAGGGAGCCTAGCGTAAATTTTTCATTGGGTAGACTAGTTTTGATCAAGGACGATCGTTACCCTCCGTCGAAATGGCCTTTAGGTCGAATAACGGAAGTTCATCCCGGTCCAGACGGTCTCGTGCGAGTGGCCACTGTGAAGACCGTTACCACCTCACTTCGACGTCACATTGCTCGGTTGTGTCCACTGCATCTGGATATGGACTAAGATAGTTTAGAAATATTCGTTCGTCGGACGAAGGCGGGCGGAATGTTGGAATTGATCTCGAGCTCGAGCCGCTGACTGTCGCCGCGAGTCGGCGTGTTCCGGCGCGCGCAGTTGGGGGGGATCTGGGACCCGCTCGACGAGGCCCGCGGACGGCTGAGTGAGAAGAGCAACGGCTTTCGGACGCTCCTGTCGATTTGCGATCGCGTGCGATTCGGTGCGTTTTTTCTTTCGACCGAGCTCGGTGCGGAAAAATTGTGCGGTTGTCGGCGCGGTGGACTTTGTGTGCCACTCGTAGCAGATTGGAATGTTCGAGTGTGAACTTCGGTGAAGTTGGGGAGATTCGACCACGCGCCAGGAACGTGTCATCTCCACGAGCTGTACCGACGCGGTGGACTTCGTGTGCCACCCGTGGCCCAGTTGGCGGGCCCTCGAGACGTCGAGGCGCATCTGCGGCGTTGGCGGTACACCCAGCCCTGTGTGCGGCAAAAAAAACATCTTCTGTGGCGTTGGCGGTACACTAGCCGTATGTGCGGCAAAACATTTTGCGGTAAGAGAGCTCTCTGCGTTTTGCGATCAAACAAAGGATCCTCGCGGAGATCTGTGAATGCGGTCGGGTAAATTTGATTATCGTTCATTTTATTTTTACGTACATGATTTAACTTTGTTTCGCGTATTGATATCTGTATTCTTTTGTTTGGGGTTTAAATAAAGGATCCGCTTGCCCCGGCTTTTTCCCAAATTCGTGGGGTTTTTTATGCCTAGGCAAGCTTGTGGGTTTGCCGCGAAATTTTGTGTGCGTATCATTTCATCACCCGATCCTCGCTCATTCCTTTCGCTTAATTCGACCTATTTGATTTTGCTTTGTTCAAACACAAAATTTCATGTAATTAAAAATAGCATCCCAATAGACTGTGAAGGCATTCTAGGATTAGAATACTTTAAGAACAACAAGGAAACTATTGACTATATGAAAAATTATATTATACCGAAAAACAGCAGAATATGTTTCAACACACCAGAAATCTCCAACATTCTAGCCAAAAATAACAATGGAAGAGATAACGAAGGGAACTACTTACAAATTTTTAATAAAACCAATGTACCATTAAAAATATATACACCAACAATCGAAATTGACGAAATAGAATCATATGACGAAAAAGATAATGTAATTCAGTTAAGTTATAGGCGAACAAAAAATAATGAAATCAAACATGAAACCGACAACGAAATCACCAATGAATATGAAATTAGCCACGAAACCAACGACTATAAAACTGACAAGAATATTGGTTACAAAATTGACAAGGAAAGCATCAAGGAATATGAAACAACAAACGCAAATGAAGTAATAAGAACAAACGGAAATCAAATACTAAATAAAAATAAATAAAAAAATATAAAACGATATAATAATACAAATGAATACCAAAATTCAAAACAACAACATAAAAATGAACTCAAAAATAAATATGAAAATATCCACGAATTTGATTTAAACGAATATAGGAATAAAAATGAATACTTAAATCACTATGTAGATACAAATCAACAAAAAAATACAAATCAATATGATAATACAAATAAATATAAAAATTCAAACCAACTCGAGAATAAAAATGAATACCAATATACAAATGATAAAGAAAATACTGATGAACATAAACATAAAAGTGAACAATCAAATAAATATAAAATTAAAAATAAATATGAAAATAGACATGAATACGAGAATACAAACGATGAAAATAAAATTAATCTAAATATTACATATGAAATTAAAAACGGAAAAAATAATATAGTTAGAAATGAAAAATGTAATGAAATGATAAAGCGAGATGAAATTACAATGAAACATATAACAATAAATATTAATAAAAATAATAAAACAGATCAAGTTAAATCCTCTGAATCCAGTACAGATAAAAAACCGGATCAAGAATTCCCCTCTGAATCTAGTAAAAATAAAAATATAATAAAAAATAAAAATGAAATGAAATACAAAAATACATTGAAAAATGAAAATGAAATAATTAAAAGAAGCAAAAATGAATTAACATTTAAACATAAAAACGAATTAATGATTATAAATGAATATGAATTAATAAATAAAAATAAAAACAAATCGATAAATATGAATGACAACGAATTGTTACATACAAAACAAATTGAGAATGAATTAATTAAAGCAAAAGAAAGTAAAAATGAAAATGAAAATGGAAACGAAGTAATTGAAATAAACCAAAATGAATTAATAAATAAGAATAAAAAGCAAATCGCGCATGAAAATAACAATGAATTAATGAATAAATCGGAAATTAAGAATGAATTGACAAATAAAAATGGAATACGAAATAAAAACGAATATAAATTGTTAGGTAAAATGGGAATGAAATTCAAAAACTAAATGAAACAATTAATGAATGTCAAAATGAATTAAATGAAAATACAGTTAAAAAAATTAATGAAATTAAAAGTAAAAATGAATATGATATTATAGTCGAAACCGATAGTGGGTATAAAAAGAATAATGAAAGAACTGATAGATTCCAACAAATAGTTATAAATGAGAACCTACAACATTATCCATTTGATAGAGGAAAAAAATAATATTTAATATTTTTATAATATATATAGAAACAGTCATGTAATTATAATAACAGAAATTAAATCCAAGTATTAAGATAAAAACATTCAAATGTAAGATTCACTTTAGCATAAAAATAATGCAACTACAAAATGCTGTAAATAAAAAATGATATAAAATAACAAAAGAAAAATATATATACGTAGATACATATATAAATATCGCCGACATTTAATATGAATAAACAAAAAAAAAAGAAAAAAGAGATAATAATAATAATGAAATATAGAAAATAATAAAAATAATAGGATTAAAATAATTAAAACAATTACGAAATTAAAAGATCATGAAATAGAGCCTATTAAACAATAAGATTACGCAACAATTGAATTTAGAGTCCATAAGCATGCGAAGGTCTCAATCAAATTCCGCAATCCTTTTTTTTTTACACATTTTAAATAAGCCATACTTTATAGTATACCTAATATCCATGTATAATCTAGTAAAATTTATTATAAGATTTTAATAAAACCAATAATAATATGACATTACGCATATACAACTATACATGTCGGTTCCAATACCCAACAATCTAAGTGGATATATGGGATAATTAACATGCATATATGTATGTGAACATTTTATTTTTCAGGATATCAAATTATATGGGAAACAATCTAAACGATTTGACAAAATAGATGAAGCTGACCTTCAAGTATACATATGTTGTTTTAAGACTAACAATGAATAAATTTCTTTTTACTATATCAGTTCACAAGCAACATTCAGTTAATTAATTCTTGTAGTTGCTATGAAACGCTAGATGATACTACGAGTGCAATGAGTATATTCAAGAAGACGCTATGATTTTTTCATTGATGATTTCATCGAAATATTCTAAACTGACGAAAAATAGTACAATTTTCATATCGACTTAAATTTGCTATGTAATACTGGATGCATATTTATTACGAATGTGACGCGACATCTCTGAAGATAAAAATATGGAAGACGATATGTAAATAACAAGAGTGTTCTGCACACCAGAATACGTGTTGAAAATCCTGCAAACAAGCTTATATTCAAATTGCCGTGTCCTAATCTCATTTCTCGTAGACAGGTCCATATACCGTAACATAAAGACTAACAGAAAAAAACTAAATACAACTTCTTGAACTATTATAGCTCAAAATTTGTCAATTCCCATGTAACTGACTAGTTAATTAATTCTTGTAGTTGCTATGAAACGCTAGATGATACTACGAGTGCAATGAGTATATTCAAGAAGACGCTATGATTTTTTCATTCCTGAGTTCGTCGAAATTTTCTAAACTGACGAAAAATAGTACAATTTTCAAATCGACTTAAATTTGCTACGTAATACTGGATACATATTTATTACGAATGTGACGCGACATCTCTAAAGATAAAAATATGGAAGACGATATTTAAATAACAAGAGTCTTCTGCACACCAGAATACGTGTTGAAAATCCTGCAAACAAGCTTATATTCAAATTCCCGTGTCCTAATCTCATTTCTCGTAGACAGGTCCGTACACTCAAAAAAATTCCTTGCACCCGTGTGCAAGGATTCAGTAAGGTTACCTCACTGAATACGGCGCCAACTAATCGATCTTTGTTAAAGTAGCAAGGAAAACCTTACTACAATAATAGGGAAATTCATTGTTCCACTTAGTTTTCTTGTTTCATCTAAGAATAAAAAAGTACTGATATGATAAAGATAATATTATTCTTTTAGCAACAGGGTTAATAGAAGTAAAAATAGATAATTATTTGCAACAACAAAGAATATGTTTATTGCTTGAACTAGGAATGAATACGATACATATATGTATGGGATATGTAAATGCGCGAGTTCAGTGTAGTTGGCGCGTCGTTGTACAAACTATACAGGTCTACACAAATTGTTCTGTGGTTACGTACATATACCAAACCAAGGGCATTTTGTTCCAAATATAGAGTGAAGCGAGTAAAGGAGTAAAGTACATAGCACTTTCGGGAATTTTGCTCGGACCCAACAGCGTAAAATAATCGAGGGAGGTTAGGATGTATTACCTGAGATCTCTGTCTAAAGGAATGTTTTGAGGTTATAGATTCCAACCTAACCTTAGTGCATACCCAGTTTATGTGCATACCCAGCTAGCATTTTTGCCAACGTCTCATTTTTATGTCAAACCGATGTTGGTCTGACAGAGTAAGTCTGTCATGAATGACATTTCTTTTTTCAGACATCTGTAAGACGTCAATAATAAAGTACAAATTTTATACAAATAATTACAAATATTTTATTGACTGTACCGATATATTTTATTTATACCTTATTTCTAATTTTTAAAATTATTTGACATCACAGATGAACATATTTGTTTATATTTTAATAATCTTACATTTGTTTACATTATATTAATCTCTTATATATAATCTTCATAATTTACATCAATCAACGTTCAGCGTTAACAAGTAATCAGCGTTCCTGGTGGTTGAAGTTGTTGTATTATCATATATTATGATCAAATTGTCGCATTGACTCTATGAAATTAGCATCTAAAATTGCTTGTAAATCCATCCAGACAGAAATAACGCTAGGACTCACGTAATTGTCGGCGTGTGGCATTTTGTATACGTACGTTTCAATGAAAGTCCAAATACTCTTACATTCTGCAGAGTATTCTGCATTTAAAACATGGTGAGCTTTGAAACAGAAATCTACTGCACTTACAAGATTCATCATTCTGTACTTTTGTTCATTTATATACACGTATATTGATGAATTTTGTAATTTTCCTATAATTATTATTAACGGCTGCATCGTTAAATTATATTTCTGCAGTTTACACATTCTAGCGGTGATGCGGCCTTCCAGATCTGCAAGAACCTGCAAAATTTAAATAGTAACTCATAAATAACATGAAAGTATTTATAAAATTTAAAATAAATAAATAAATGCTAATAACTATAATTAAATAATTTACTTTGCTTTTAATATTAATTTTTAACTATAACAAACATTTTTTAAATTCTTTGATATCCTAAATAACATTGGTGATGATTTTTATTAGCTTGATCCAAGTTATGTATTATAATATGTATATGGACCATCACATTGTTTGATTACTTCCTATGACGATGTAATTGTATATAATTTATTTATTTACGATTAAATGCGTAAAGCTTGTTTCGCGATTAGCCTTACTTGTAACATATTTATCTTTATATTTTCATGTGAAAAATTGAGTTTGATTTGTATCTTCTTATTTATCAAATACTTCTCATTTTTTAAGATTTTATTGTTTGGTGTTCAAGAATATTAATATTATACATAAGAGAGATGCAAGGAGGTTGGTAACAAATATACGGCAAAAATGTCTACATTTTTAGAGAGCTCATTTGTGATGTTATTAATTTGTTCAATAAAAATCTTACATTTATAGCTAAAATTTGAATTTAAAACATGGAATTTAATATGGATTAATTGCATTTGTGTATTTTGACATCTAAACTTGATTTTAAAATTCAAAATCTTGATTTTTTAACCTTGAATAGTGAATATTGCGCTATAGGAATTATGACTGAACAGTTTTTAATTTTTAACTTCAAATTTTACATACAAGAATTTTAAAAATTGAATTTTTAAACTAAAGTAGCACAAATCCATCCTCACATCTGTGTGATTCTTATTCGAAAGCACATCATATGATGTTTATTACACAAACCATAGAATACGCAAATATAATATCTCATTGTGAAACTGATCTCAATTGACAGCATATTATAGTAGATTTTTACTATGTAGATTGCTTAAAAATTAATGATTTCTTATAAAATATACAGAAATGAAAATTCACTTACATTTATTTGAAAAATGAAACCTTCTGCCACTTCAATTTTGGAGGGTTTCCATCTGGAAGATTTCCCAACTTTTTTCATGCTCAAATTTTGGTGTGTATTTGTACTTGTCATTTTTCCTTGAGCAAGTAGAGAGGTTTTAAATAAATATGGCAACAACATTAATGCTGCTTCTTCTTGTGGAACGTCTACATAGGCATACATATATCATAATGTTACACAATATAAGATTTACAAACATTAAGTTTCTTCAGATTTATTTTAATTTAATACGCAATTTCACAAATTTACCTTTTAATCCGCGTCATAGATCTTCGCAAATATTGTTTTCATCTGCGTATTTTAAGATGCATTTTGATATTTTTGTCCAGTTGCTTGCAAACGATGTGTAATTTCCACTAGTCAATAGTTCGAAGTCTTGTTTCATCTGCTTTAAAACACATGTTTTAATACATATGTACGCACCATTTTTGTTTTGCTGGCAAAAATATAAGTGCTAATTTACACTTTACATCCAATTTAACTATAGTCTTAATAATATATAGGTCTACCAATTATTGTGATTGACATAATTGAATAATGGGTGTACCTGCTTCCACAAAGACACGTATTTGTTATTAAATTATGGGAGAAATAACAGTAATTGAGAGACTCCTAGTACGTTAAAATTTTACAATTTAAACTAAATGGCAAGTGGAAGTTCTTCTATGTAAATGTTTTATTTTAAAATTATTATTTGTACACAAATACTTACCAAATCTATACCAATATTTGTTTTTAATACTGGATATTTTTGCATGTAATCTGCAATTGATGCACCACGGTCAATTGTTTGATCATCTTACTGTCAATGACATCAGTTGGTTGATCACTATCTCCAGCCGCGTGTGAGTTGTGTTTTTTAATTAATGATTTTATTCTGTTTTACACATTATACAGCTTTCCTGCAGCCGTCTTTCTTAATGGAGCTTTGGCAGCTAAGTAATAAATTTTTGGATTTTCTTTACTGAATAACAAATTTCATTTGCCCAAAATTCGAATTGCTCTTTACTAATTCTGTAAATATGTTATAAAAAGTACACTTATAAATTATGCTGCACGTTAGATAAAGGTCATTTCTAGAATACAAATAATATATATACTTTTGTGTTCTTGCCACTAAGTGATCAACAATTAGTGTTGACAGTTTTCCTCGATTTTTCTCAGTAAGGACTGCTTTGGATAAAAGCAACTGTCCCTGAGCAGTTATGGATAAAAGATGTTTTAACTCCTGGAAAAATATTAATTTAGGACTTGAACATTACGCTACATATAATAGCTAAAATAGATAAAAATGCTTGAAATTTATATTTAAGAATTTATTCGCATGCATAAAATTAAAAACAATGTAAATTGAATCGAATGAATTACTGTTCAATTTCTTCGTTCAAATATTTTTGGTGTTCTTCCCATATCCTCAATCATGATAAAGTGCAGTGTGTGTTCGAAAGAAATACCTTCCAAGCAGCTTCTGATGCATATGAAATATGTACATAGTGCTTCGTCAGTAGGGTCTTATCATTGCACAGTTGACGGATGCGATTGCTTGTTTTCAGTGAAAAAGTCGATGCAGAAACATTTAAAAAAAGAACATGTTGGGCTATCTTTAGTGGTAGCAAAACCTACTGAACAAAGAATTTCGTCTAATGAGACGTTATCCAAAAATTTACCTGGTCCCAGTATTCTCAGAAAAGACGCAGCCACATCCACAAGTCATGAGCATGCATCAAGTCAGGAATTTTTATTTTCTGAAGAATCAGAAATACTTATTTCGAATGTGCTACAGTTAATTTCACCATTTTATGCTGATCCGACATTACCCAGAGTACAAGTGCAACTCATTGTATCTACATTTCAGGAATTTTTGAAAAGCCAATATTTAAACCACATAAATGAAGACATTAGAAATTGCCAATCAGTATACGATAAAGAAAATATAAGCAAAGTAGAAATATTTCAAAAGTCTTTTGATGCTGTGGGTGCAGAATATAAAAGAATGAGATTACTAGAAGATTCTGGCTTTTTTATTAAACCAGAGAAAATATTTTTTGATACCGAAGATGACATAGATAAAGGGGGTCAATTAATTTTAAAACAGAAAGCTGGTCAAATTATACCAATAAATGTGGTGCTGAAAACATTTTTTGAATTACCAAGCATATTTGATACGCTAAGGGATTATTATTTGAACTTAACTGAACAGAATGATGGCAAAATGATCAGCATTGTTCAATCAAATTTTTGGAAATCTAAAGTAACTGGATATTCTGATAAAATCATATTTCCATTATTTTTATATGAAGATGGACATGAAACCGGAAATCCTTTAAGTTCTCATGCAGGGATATATACCTTAAATAGCATTTATGTCATACTTGAATATATGCCTCCGCACTTAAGATCGAAATTAGAAAGTATATTTTTGATTCAGTTATATCATGCTGATGATGCTACTGAAGCTAATAAGAAAACTATTTATGGTAGACTTATTTCCAATCTTAATGAATTAAATTCAACAGGGATAGAAATTATGACAAATGGCAAAAAATTTCAGATATATCTCAAAGTCATTGTGATTATTGGTGACAACAAGGCTCTCAATGAAATGTTGGGATTTTCAAAAAGTTTTTCAGCTACTTACTTTTGCAGATTTTGTAAAGCCTCGAGGAATCAAACGAGAGAAATGTGCAGCGAAGATTCTCGCCTTTTAAGAAACGCTGAAAACTATAGAAGTGATCTTGCACTAAGTAATGGCAAAGAAACTGGTGTATATGAACCATGCATTTTCAACGACTTAATAGATTTTTCCGTAACGGAGAATTATTCTGTAGATATCCTTCATGACTTGCTCAAAGGTGTATGTCGTTACGAATTAATGTATGTTCTAAAGTCATTTGTATGTAAAAAAAAATATTTCTCTTTACACATTCTCAATTGGCGTATAAAATGTTTTAAATACGAAGGAAATACACCTCCATTATTCACGGAATCAAATTTAAAGGGAATGTCCACAAAAATGACCGCATCAGAAATGATGTCTTTGATTTTGAATATCCCATTGATTATTGGGGATCTCATTTCTGATGTCAATGATAAGTACTGGAAACTACTAATTTTGCTTAGGAAAATATTGATTATTTCGCTTAAGTTTGTTGTAACTCTTTCAGACATGAATGATTTAAAAAAACTTATTACAAACCATCACAATCCGTACATTGAACTGTTTGGGTGCACTTTAAAACCCAAACACCATTTTATGCTCCATTATCCAAGAGTAATGCAAGAAGTTGGCTGACTTCGAAATCTGTGGACTATGCGTTTTGAAGCAAAACATCGGCCAAACAAAATATATGCCAGAGCAACATACAACAGAAAAGACCTTTGCTACTCCATCGCGTATAAAAATCAACTAAATTTAAGTAATATTTTCCTTCAAAATAAATCATTTAAGCATCCCAAACCAATTTTTGAGCAGACATTTATACCTTTAAGATATTCGGAAAAAGTTTTATTACCCCTTAATGGACGAGACTATGAAAATATCAAATTTGTTATAACAAATAATAGCAAGTACGAGGCAGATACAATTGTTGAAATACAATATGACAAACACCCTGTATTTGCTGTCATTGAAAAATTATATTGCAAAAGTAGCAGTGAAAAAAATAAAGCCGAAGATTTCACATTAATTGTAAGCGTATTAGAAAATAATAACTATAATGAACATTTGCAATCATATTGTGTCGGAGATCCAACAAGAATGCAAATTATAAATATCGATGACATTAAAAGAAAGATTGTTTGGCATTCTGTATATATGCCTGATGGATCGGGTTATATATTATACTATCCACTGTAATTGATTATGTGCAGTAACAAATAAAAATTACAATAAAATTTTGAAAGAAAAGTTACTACTTATTTTTATGTAATCCTTTAATAATGTATATTTATTTATCACAATATTACAAATAGATAGAAATAATTTAAATTCGCTTTATTTCATTTTATAATATTGCAGATTTCTGGCATTTCATTTGCAACATATTATAAGAATATTTTTTACAGGATTATGTTTTACATAAATTCAGGATACATGTGTACGTGGCATCTTTAACGATACATCATCTTCTGGCATGTAGGCATGACTGAATTTTTAAATATCTCTACATTAACATATTGTAAGTAAACCTGGTACTTTCCCTTGAATATTTCGTTCATTGTTGAAATGTTCTTTGATTTTATGACCTAGAAGTGGACACATTTTGTTAATAATGGATCCAAAATTAATATTTCCTTAAAGAAATGGATTCCTTCCAATTTGCTTCAAAGCGTATTTTAATACATTCAAATCGGCTAATAATACCTACAAATGAAAGTCGATGCTTTTGAATTCATATGATTCCATAATAATCTTTATATTACTAATAACTAATCATGAAATATAATTATTTACCTATTAATTGACACTTTAATGTAATTTCAACGATAAGTAATAGTACTTTCAGATTCATGACAATTAAAAAGGATTGAATTTCATTTATAGAGAATGGTGTTAAAGTATCGAAATGAATTCATTTCCTTATTTCGCACTATTGGTAGTAATCATTAGCATATGTAAAACATATATAAATTTCTTACCGACATATCCAAATCTATAATTGGACAAATGTTTCGATTAACAGATATTGCACTCGCAACACTGGCAAGTAATTTACTTAAAACCGACAAGCGAATCAATGACTTGATTTTCTTTCATACGACTTTTGGCAGGCAGGTTCCAAAACGACCCTAGTTTATTATATACTTTTTCTGAACCCAGCAACATTATGTCACAACACACAAACCTGGGCAAATTTTTTCTCCATATCAAAAGTATTCTTTTTCGATGTTACTAATATATCACAAGAATCTTTATGAATTTTAAATACTTAACTTTCCGCTTCCAGAAGCTGACTGGTTAAACAAGTTGTCCTAGTTCTTTTTCTAAACCTTGCAATCCCATAGATGATGTTCAGCCCCAACTTTTGGCATATTGCGATCTGAATTAAACATTACTTTGAGACACTCTTTATTACCGTTATCGCAAACGACACCACCAAAACATTTACCAGGCTCCAAAATCTCGCCTTTTGACAAATTGAGGTTATGTCAATAAAGACTTAAACATAAACTTAGAAAGTCTATATGGTCTATATGCACAGTTTGACAAACTCCATTAACGGTCATGACACAAATCCCGGTTTGTGTAGAGTGCAACTGGTTTGTGAATATTATAATGTATTGAATACATACATTGTACTGGAATATCTTGTGATGTTCACAAACCCGTACTGTATTCGGTAGAACTGTCGAGTAACGTTCACATTGAACATATGTATATCAATAATTATGTTAATACATACATGCGTATATCTTGTAATTTTAAATAGTATTCTTTATTTATTTTAATAAAGATAATATTTTTATAACAACAGTATGTAACCTTACTTACGCAGTTAAAAAACCTTGTTAATTCGTTAATTTAACATTTTTGAGTTGATCAGGATATCATTTACTAACAAAATGTTATCTCTATAGCTAGTTTAACAAGGATTACTTGTTATTTCAAGAATTTTTTATCCTGCTCAGTGAACAAAATTCTTATTTGTATAACAGCGAGGTATGCAAGCTGTCCTAAGCAGGAATCCTTGTTATTTTAGCAAGGATCGGGTTAATAAGGGGAAATAGTTGTTCCGCTGCGTTTTATTTTTTTCAGTGTAGACCGTAATATAAATATTACCAGAAAATACGAAAACACGTCCTTATCTTATTACCGTTCAAAATTTTTCAGTTTTCGTAGACAGGTCCGCAGACTGTAACATAAAGACTAACATAAAAAAACTAAATACAACTTCTTGACCTATTATCGCTCAAAATTTGTCAATTCCCATGTAACTGACTAGTTAATTAATTCTTGTAGTTGCTATGAAACGCTAGATGATACTACGAGTGCAATGAGTATATTCAAGAAGACGCTATGATTTTTTCATTGATGATTTCATCGAAATATTCTAAACTGACGAAAAATAGTACAATTTTCATATGGACTTAAATTTGCTATGTAATACTGGATGCATATTTATTACGAATGTGAGGCGACATCTCTGAAGATAAAAATATGGAAGACGATATTTAAATAACAAGAGTCTTCTGCACACCAGAATACGTGTTGAAAATCCTGCAAACAAGCTTATATTCAAATAGCCGTGTCCTAATCTCATTTCTCGCAGACTGGTCCGTAGACCGTAATATAAATATTACCAGAAAAAGACGAAAACACGTCCTTATCCCATTACCGTTCAAAATTTTTCAGTTTTCGTAGACAGGTCCGCAGACTGTAACATAAAGACTAACAGAAAAAAACTAAATACAACTTCTTGAACTATTATAGCTCAAAATTTGTCAATTCCCATGTAACTGACTAGTTAATTAATTCTTGTAGTTGCTATGAAACGCTAGATGATACTACGAGTGCAATGAGTATATTCAAGAAGACGCTATGATTTTTTCATTGATGAGTTCATCGAAATATTCTAACCTGACGTATAAATCTTACAATTTTCATATCGACTTAAATTTGCTATGTAATACTGGATGCATATTTATTACGAATGTGAGGCGACATCTCTGAAGATAAAAATATGGAAGACGATATTTAAATAACAAGAGTCTTCTGCACACCAGAATACGTGTTGAAAATCCTGCAAACAAGCTTATATTCAAATAGCCGTGTCCTAATCTCATTTCTCGTAGACTGGTCCGTAGACCGTAATATAAATATTACCAGAAAAAGGCGAAAACACGTCCTTATCCCATTACCGTTCAACATTTTCAGTTTTCGTAGACAGGTCCGCAGACTGTAACATAAAGACTAACAGAAAAAAAAATACAACTTCTTGAACTATTATAGCTCAAAATTTGTCAATTCCCATGTAACTGACTAGTTAATTAATTCTTGTAGTTGCTATGAAACGCTAGATGATACGACGAGTGCAATGAGTATATTCAAGAAGACGCTATGATTTTTTCATTGAAGAGTTCATCAAAATATTCTAAACTGACGAAAAATAGTACAATTTTCATATCGACTTTAATTTGCTATGTAATACTGGATGCATATTTATTACGAATGTGAGGCGACATCGCTGAAGATAAAAATATGGAAGACGATATTTAAATAACAAGAGTCTTCGGCACACCAGAATACGTGTTGAAAATCCTGCAAACAAGCTTATATTCAAATTGCCCCGTCCTAATCTCATTTCTCGTATAAAGGTCCGTAGACCGCAATATAAATATTACCAGAAAAAGACGAAAACACGTCCTTATCCCATTACCGTTCAAAATTTTTCAGTTTTCGTAGACAGGTCCGCAGACTGTAACATAAAGACTAACAGAAAAAAACTAAATACAACTTCTTGAACTATTATAGCTCAAAATTTGTCAATTCCCATGTAACTGACTAGTTAATTAATTCTTGTAGTTGCTATGAAACGCTAGATGATACTACGAGTGCAATGAGTATATTCAAGAAGACGCTATGATTTTTTCATTGATGATTTCATCGAAATATTCTAAACTGACGAAAAATAGTACAATTTTCATATGGACTTAAATTTGCTATGTAATACTGGATGCATATTTATTACGAATGTGAGGCGACATCTCTGAAGATAAAAATATGGAAGACGATATTTAAATAACAAGAGTCTTCTGCACACCAGAATACGTGTTGAAAATCCTGCAAACAAGCTTATATTCAAATTGCCCTGTCCTAATCTCATTTCTCGTAGACAGGTCCGTAGACCGTAATATAAATATTACCAGAAAAAGACGAAAACACGTCCTTATCCCATTACCGTTCAAAATTTTTCAGTTTTCGTAGACAGGTCCGCAGACTGTAACATAAAGACTAACAGAAAAAAAAATACAACTTCTTGAACTATTATAGCTCAAAATTTGTCAATTCCCATGTAACTGACTAGTTAATTAATTCTTGTAGTTGCTATGAAACGCTAGATGATACTACGAGTGCAATGAGTATATTCAAGAAGACGCTATGATTTTTTCATTGATGATTTCATCGAAATATTCTAAACTGACGAAAAATAGTACAATTTTCATATGGACTTAAATTTGCTATGTAATACTGGATGCATATTTATTACGAATGTGAGGCGACATCTCTGAAGATAAAAATATGGATGACGATATTTAAATAACAAGAGTCTTCTGCACACCAGAATACGTGTTGAAAATCCTGCAAACAAGCTTATATTCAAATAGCCGTGTCCTAATCTCATTTCTCGCAGACTGGTCCGTAGACCGTAATATAAATATTACCAGAAAAAGACGAAAACACGTCCTTATCCCATTACCGTTCAAAATTTTTCAGTTTTCGTAGACAGGTCCGCAGACTGTAACATAAAGACTAACAGAAAAAAAATACAACTTCTTGAACTATTATAGCTCAAAATTTGTCAATTCCCATGTAACTGACTAGTTAATTAATTCTTGTAGTTGCTATGAAACGCTAGATGATACTACGAGTGCAATGAGTATATTCAAGAAGACGCTATGATTTTTTCATTGATGAGTTCATCGAAATATTCTAAACTGACGAAAAATAGTACAATTTTCATATCGACTTAAATTTGCATTGTAATACTGGATGCATATTTATTACGAATGTGACGCGACATCTCTAAAGATAAAAATATGGAAGACGATATTTAAATAACAAGAATCTTCTGCACACCAGAATACGTGTTAATGCTTGTAGTTGCTACGAAACGCTAGATGATACTACGAGTGCAATGAGTATATTCAAGAAGACGCTATGATTTTTTCATTGATGATTTCATCGAAATATTCTAAACTGACGAAAAATAGTACAATTTTCATATCGACTTAAATTTGCTATGTAATACTGGATGCATATTTATTACGAATGTGACGCGACATCTCTGAAGATAAAAATATGGAAGACGATATTTAAATAACAAGAGTCTTCTGCACACCAGAATACGTGTTGAAAATCCTGCAAACAAGCTTATATTCAAATTCCCGTGTCCTAATCTCATTTCTCGTAGACAGGTCCGTAGACCGTAATATAAATATTACCAGAAAAAGACGAAAACACGTCCTTATCCCATTACCGTTCAAAATTTTTCAGTTTTCGTAGACAGGTCCGCAGACTGTAACATAAAGACTAACAGAAAAAAACTAAATACAACTTCTTGAACTATTATAGCTCAAAATTTGTCAATTCCCATGTAACTGACTAGTTAATTAATTCTTGTAGTTGCTATGAAACGCTAGATGATACTACGAGTGCAATGAGTATATTCAAGAAGACGCTATGATTTTTTCATTGATGATTTCATCGAAATATTCTAAACTGACGAAAAATAGTACAATTTTCATATGGACTTAAATTTGCTATGTAATACTGGATGCATATTTATTACGAATGTGAGGCGACATCTCTGAAGATAAAAATATGGAAGACGATATTTAAATAACAAGAGTCTTCTGCACACCAGAATACGTGTTGAAAATCCTGCAAACAAGCTTATATTCAAATAGCCGTGTCCTAATCTCATTTCTCGTAGACAGGTCCGTAGACCGTAATATAAATATTACCAGAAAAAGGCGAAAACACGTCCTTATCCCATTACCGTTCAACATTTTCAGTTTTCGTAGACAGGTCCGCAGACTGTAACATAAAGACTAACAGAAAAAAAATACAACTTCTTGAACTATTATAGCTCAAAATTTGTCAATTCCCATGTAACTGACTAGTTAATTAATTCTTGTAGTTGCTATGAAACGCTAGATGATACGACGAGTGCAATGAGTATATTCAAGAAGACGCTATGATTTTTTCATTGAAGAGTTCATCAAAATATTCTAAACTGACGAAAAATAGTACAATTTTCATATCGACTTAAATTTGCTACGTAATACTGGATACATATTTATTACGAATGTGACGCGACATCTCTAAAGATAAAAATATGGAAGACGATATTTAAATAACAAGAGTCTTCTGCACACCAGAATACGTGTTGAAAATCCTGCAAACAAGCTTATATTCAAATTCCCGTGTCCTAATCTCATTTCTCGTAGACAGGTCCGTAGACCGTAATGTAAATATTACCAGAAAAAGACGAAAACACGTCCTTATCCCATTACCGTTCAACATTTTTCAGTTTTCGTAGACAGGTCCGAATACCGTAACATAAGGACTAACAGAAAAAAACTAAATACAACTTCTTGAACTATTATAGCTCAAAATTTGTCAATTCCCATGTAACTGACTAGTTAATGAATTCTTGTAGTTGCTATGAAACACTAGATGATACTACGAGTGCAATGAATATATTCAAGAAGACGCTATGATTTTTTCATTGATGATTTCATCGAAATATTCTAAACTGACGAACAAATCGTACACTTTTCATATCGACTTAAATTTGCATTGTAATACTGGATGCATATTTATTACGAATGTGACGCGACATCTCTAAAGATAAAAATATGGAAGACGATATTTAAATAACAAGAATCTTCTGCACACCAGAATACGTGTTAATGCTTCTAGTTGCTACGAAACGCTAGATGATACTACGAGTGCAATGAGTATATTCAAGAAGACGCTATGATTTTTTCATTGATGATTTCATCGAAATATTCTAAACTGACGAAAAATAGTACAATTTTCAAATCGACTTAAATTTGCTAGGTAATACTGGATGCATATTTATTACGAATGTGACGCGACATCTCTGAAGATAAAAATATGGAAGACGATATTTAAATAACAAGAGTCTTCAGCACACCAGAATAGGTGTTGAAAATCCTGCAAACAAGCTTATATTCAAATTCCCGTGTCCTAATCTCATTTCTCGTAGACAGGTCCGTAGACCGTAATATAAATATTACCAGAAAAAGACGAAAACACGTCCTTATCCCATTACCGTTCAACATTTTTCAGTTTTCGTAGACAGGTCCGCAGACTGTAACATAAAGACTAACAGAAAAAAAATACAACTTCTTGAACTATTATAGCTCAAAATTTGTCAATTCCCATGTAACTGACTAGTTAATTAATTCTTGTAGTTGCTATGAAACGCTAGATGATACGACGAGTGCAATGAGTATATTCAAGAAGACGCCATGACTTTTTCATTGATGATTTCATCGAAATATTCTAAACTGACGAAAAATAGTACAATTTTCATATCGACTTAAATTTGCTATGTAATACTGGATACATATTTATTACGAATGTGACGCGACATCTCTAAAGATAAAAATATGGAAGACGATATTTAAATAACAAGAGTCTTCTGCACACCAGAATACGTGTTGAAAATCCTGCAAACAAGCTTATATTCAAATTCCCGTGTCCTAATCTCATTTCTCGTAGACAGGTCCGTAGACCGTAATATAAATATTACCAGAAAAAGACGAAAACACGTCCTTATCCCATTACCGTTCAAAATTTTTCAGTTTTCGTAGACAGGTCCGCAGACTGTAACATAAAGACTAACAGAAAAAAACTAAATACAACTTCTTGAACTATTATAGCTCAAAATTTGTCAATTCCCATGTAACTGACTAGTTAATTAATTCTTGTAGTTGCTATGAAACGCTAGATGATACTACGAGTGCAATGAGTATATTCAAGAAGACGCTATGATTTTTTCATTGATGAGTTCATCGAAATATTCTAAACTGACGAAAAATAGTACAATTTTCATATCGACTTAAATTTGCTATGTAATACTGGATGCATATTTATTACGAATGTGACGCGACATCTCTAAAGATAAAAATATGGAAGACGATATTTAAATAACAAGAGTCTTCTGCACACCAGAATACGTGTTGAAAATCCTGCAAACAAGCTTATATTCAAATTCCCGTGTCCTAATCTCATTTCTCGTAGACAGGTCCGTAGACCGTAATATAAATATTACCAGAAAAAGACGAAAACACGTCCTTATCCCATTACCGTTCAAAATTTTTCAGTTTTCGTAGACAGGTCCGCAGACTGTAACATAAAGACTAACAGAAAAAAACTAAATACAACTTCTTGAACTATTATAGCTCAAAATTTGTCAATTCCCATGTAACTGACTAGTTAATTAATTCTTGTAGTTGCTATGAAACGCTAGATGATACTACGAGTGCAATGAGTATATTCAAGAAGACGCTATGATTTTTTCATTGATGAGTTCATCGAAATATTCTAAACTGACGAAAAATAGTACAATTTTCATATCGACTTAAATTTGCTATGTAATACTGGATGCATATTTATTACGAATGTGACGCGACATCTCTAAAGATAAAAATATGGAAGACGATATTTAAATAACAAGAGTCTTCTGCACACCAGAATACGTGTTGAAAATCCTGCAAACAAGCTTATATTCAAATAGCCGTGTCCTAATCTCATTTCTCGTAGACAGGTCCGTAGACCGTAATATAAATATTACCAGAAAAAGACGAAAACACGTCCTTATCCCATTACCGTTCAAAATTTTTCAGTTTTCGTAGACAGGTCCGCAGACTGTAACATAAAGACTAACAGAAAAAAACTAAATACAACTTCTTGAACTATTATAGCTCAAAATTTGTCAATTCCCATGTAACTGACTAGTTAATTAATTCTTGTAGTTGCTATGAAACGCTAGATGATACTACGAGTGCAATGAGTATATTCAAGAAGACGCTATGATTTTTTCATTGATGAGTTCATCGAAATATTCTAAACTGACGAAAAATAGTACAATTTTCATATCGACTTAAATTTGCTATGTAATACTGGATGCATATTTATTACGAATGTGACGCGACATCTCTAAAGATAAAAATATGGAAGACGATATTTAAATAACAAGAGTCTTCTGCACACCAGAATACGTGTTGAAAATCCTGCAAACAAGCTTATATTCAAATTGCACTGTCCTAATCTCATTTCTCGTAGACAGGTCCGTAGACCGTAATATAAATATTACCAGAAAAAGACGAAAACACGTCCTTATCCCATTACCGTTCAAAATTTTTCAGTTTTCGTAGACAGGTCCGCAGACTGTAACATAAAGACTAACAGAAAAAAAATACAACTTCTTGAACTATTATAGCTCAAAATTTGTCAATTCCCATGTAACTGACTAGTTAATTAATTCTTGTAGTTGCTATGAAACGCTAGATGATACTACGAGTGCAATGAGTATATTCAAGAAGACGCTATGATTTTTTCATTGATGAGTTCATCGAAATATTCTAAACTGACGAAAAATAGTACAATTTTCATATCGACTTAAATTTGCTATGTAATACTGGATGCATATTTATTACGAATGTGACGCGACATCTCTGAAGATAAAAATATGGAAGACGATATTTAAATAACAAGAGTCTTCTGCACACCAGAATACGTGTTGAAAATCCTGCAAACAAGCTTATATTCAAATAGCCGTGTCCTAATCTCATTTCTCGTAGACAGGTCCGTAGACCGTAATATAAATATTACCAGAAAAAGACGAAAACACGTCCTTATCCCATTACCGTTCAAAATTTTTCAGTTTTCGTAGACAGGTCCGCAGACTGTAACATAAAGACTAACAGAAAAAAAACTAAATACAACTTCTTGAACTATTATAGCTCAAAATTTGTCAATTCCCATGTAACTGACTAGTTAATTAATTCTTGTAGTTGCTATGAAACGCTAGATGATACTACGAGTGCAATGAGTATATTCAAGAAGACGCTATGATTTTTTCATTGATGATTTCATCGAAATATTCTAAACTGACGAAAAATAGTACAATTTTCATATCGACTTAAATTTGCTATGTAATACTGGATGCATATTTATTAAGAATGTGACGCGACATCTCTAAAGATAAAAATATGGAAGACGATATTTAAATAACAAGAGTCTTCTGCACACCAGAATACGTGTTGAAAATCCTGCAAACAAGCTTATATTCAAATTGCACTGTCCTAATCTCATTTCTCGTAGACAGGTCCGTAGACCGTAATATAAATATTACCAGAAAAAGACGAAAACACGTCCTTATCCCATTACCGTTCAAAATTTTTCAGTTTTCGTAGACAGGTCCGCAGACTGTAACATAAAGACTAACAGAAAAAAAACTAAATACAACTTCTTGAACTATTATAGCTCAAAATTTGTCAATTCCCATGTAACTGACTAGTTAATTAATTCTTGTAGTTGCTATGAAACGCTAGATGATACTACGAGTGCAATGAGTATATTCAAGAAGACGCTATGATTTTTTCATTGATGAGTTCATCGAAATATTCTAAACTGACGAAAAATAGTACAATTTTCATATCGACTTAAATTTGCTATGTAATACTGGATGCATATTTATTACGAATGTGACGCGACATCTCTAAAGATAAAAATATGGAAGACGATATTTAAATAACAAGAGTCTTCTGCACACCAGAATACGTGTTGAAAATCCTGCAAACAAGCTTATATTTAAATTGCAATGTCCTAATCTCATTTCTCGTAGACAGGTCCGTAGACCGTAATATAAATATTACCAGAAAAAGACGAAAACACGTCCTTATCCCATTACCGTTCAAAATTTTTCAGTTTTCGTAGACAGGTCCGCAGACTGTAACATAAAGACTAACAGAAAAAAAATACAACTTCTTGAACTATTATAGCTCAAAATTTGTCAATTCCCATGTAACTGACTAGTTAATTAATTCTTGTAGTTGCTATGAAACGCTAGATGATACTACGAGTGCAATGAGTATATTCAAGAAGACGCTATGATTTTTTCATTGATGAGTTCATCGAAATATTCTAAACTGACGAAAAATAGTACAATTTTCATATCGACTTAAATTTGCTATGTAATACTGGATGCATATTTATTACGAATGTGACGCGACATCTCTGAAGATAAAAATATGGAAGACGATATTTAAATAACAAGAGTCTTCTGCACACCAGAATAGGTGTTGAAAATCCTGCAAACAAGCTTATATTCAAATTCCCGTGTCCTAATCTCATTTCTCGTAGACAGGTCCGTAGACCGTAATATAAATATTACCAGAAAAAGACGAAAACACGTCCTTATCCCATTACCGTTCAAAATTTTTCAGTTTTCGTAGACAGGTCCGCAGACTGTAACATAAAGACTAACAGAAAAAAAATACAACTTCTTGAACTATTATAGCTCAAAATTTGTCAATTCCCATGTAACTGACTAGTTAATTAATTCTTGTAGTTGCTATGAAACGCTAGATGATACTACGAGTGCAATGAGTATATTCAAGAAGACGCTATGATTTTTTCATTGATGAGTTCATCGAAATATTCTAAACTGACGAAAAATAGTACAATTTTCATATCGACTTAAATTTGCTATGTAATACTGGATACATATTTATTACGAATGTGACGCGACATCTCTAAAGATAAAAATATGGAAGACGATATTTAAATAACAAGAGTCTTCTGCACACCAGAATACGTGTTGAAAATCCTGCAAACAAGCTTATATTCAAATTCCCGTGTCCTAATCTCATTTCTCGTAGACAGGTCCGTAGACCGTAATGTAAATATTACCAGAAAAAGACGAAAACACGTCCTTATCCCATTACCGTTCAACATTTTTCAGTTTTCGTAGACAGGTCCGCAGACTGTAACATAAAGACTAACAGAAAAAAAAATACAACTTCTTGAACTATTATAGCTCAAAATTTGTCAATTCCCATGTAACTGACTAGTTAATTAATTCTTATAGTTGCTATGAAACGCTAGATGATACTACGAGTGCAATGAGTATATTCAAGAAGACGCTATGATTTTTTCATTGATGAGTTCATCGAAATATTCTAAACTGACGAAAAATAGTACAATTTTCATATCGACTTAAATTTGCTATGTAATACTGGATGCATATTTATTACGAATGTGACGCGACATCTCTAAAGATAAAAATATGGAAGACGATATTTAAATAACAAGAGTCTTCTGCACACCAGAATACGTGTTGAAAATCCTGCAAACAAGCTTATATTCAAATTGCACTGTCCTAATCTCATTTCTCGTAGACAGGTCCGTAGACCGTAATATAAATATTACCAGAAAAAGACGAAAACACGTCCTTATCCCATTACCGTTCAAAATTTTTCAGTTTTCGTAGACAGGTCCGCAGACTGTAACATAAAGACTAACAGAAAAAAACTAAATACAACTTCTTGAACTATTATAGCTCAAAGTTTGTCAATTCCCATGTAACTGATTAGTTAATTAATTCTTGTAGTTGCTATGAAACGCTAGATGATACTACGAGTGCAATGAGTATATTCAAGAAGACGCTATGATTTTTTCATTGATGAGTTCATCAAAATATTCTAAACTGACGAAAAATAGTACAATTTTCATATCGACTTAAATTTGCTATGTAATACTGGATGCATATTTATTACGAATGTGACGCGACATCTCTAAAGATAAAAATATGGAAGACGATATTTAAATAACAAGAGTCTTCAGCACACCAGAATAGGTGTTGAAAATCCTGCAAACAAGCTTATATTCAAATTCCCGTGTCCTAATCTCATTTCTCGTAGACAGGTCCGTAGACCGTAATATAAATATTACCAGAAAAAGGCGAAAACATGTCCTTATCCCATTACCGTTCAAAATTTTTCAGTTTTCGTAGACAGGTCCGCAGACTGTAACATAAAGACTAACAGAAAAAAAAATACAACTTCTTGAACTATTATAGCTCAAAATTTGTCAATTCCCATGTAACTGACTAGTTAATTAATTCTTGTAGTTGCTATGAAACGCTAGATGATACTACGAGTGCAACGAGTATATTCAAGAAGACGCTATGATTTTTTCATTGATGAGTTCATCGAAATATTCTAAACTGACGAAAAATAGTACAATTTTCATATCGACTTAAATTTGCTATGTAATACTGGATGCATATTTATTACGAATGTGACGCGACATCTCTGAAGATAAAAATATGGAAGACGATATTTAAATAACAAGAGTCTTCTGCACAACAGAATACGTGTTGAAAATCCTGCAAACAAGCTTATATTCAAATTGCCCCGTCCTAATCTCATTTCTCGTATACAGGTCCGTAGACCGCAATATAAATATTACCAGAAAAAGACGAAAACACGTCCTTATCCCATTACCGTTCAAAATTTTTCAGTTTTCGTAGACAGGTCCGCAGACTGTAACATAAAGACTAACAGAAAAAAAAATACAACTTCTTGAACTATTATAGCTCAAAATTTGTCAATTCCCATGTAACTGACTAGTTAATTAATTATTATAGTTGCTATGAAACGCTACATGATACGTCGAGTGCAATGAGTATATTCAAGAAGACGCTATGATTTTTTCATTGATGAGTTCATCGAAATATTCTAAACTGACGAAAAATAGTACAATTTTCATATCGACTTAAATTTGCTACGTAATACTGGATACATATTTATTACGAATGTGACGCGACATCTCTAAAGATAAAAATATGGAAGACGATATTTAAATAACAAGAGTCTTCTGCACACCAGAATACGTGTTGAAAATCCTGCAAACAAGCTTATATTCAAATTCCCGTGTCCTAATCTCATTTCTCGTAGACAGGTCCGTAGACCGTAATATAAATATTACCAGAAAAAGACGAAAACACGTCCTTATCCCATTACCGTTCAAAATTTTTCAGTTTTCGTAGACAGGTCCGCAGACTGTAACATAAAGACTAACAGAAAAAAACTAAATACAACTTCTTGAACTATTATAGCTCAAAGTTTGTCAATTCCCATGTAACTGATTAGTTAATTAATTCTTGTAGTTGCTATGAAACGCTAGATGATACTACGAGTGCAATGAGTATATTCAAGAAGACGCTATGATTTTTTCATTGATGAGTTCATCAAAATATTCTAAACTGACGAAAAATAGTACAATTTTCATATCGACTTAAATTTGCTATGTAATACTGGATGCATATTTATTACGAATGTGACGCGACATCTCTAAAGATAAAAATTGGGAAGACGATATTTAAATAACAAGAGTCTTCTGCACACCAGAATACGTGTTGAAAATCATGCAAACAAGCTTATATTCAAATTGCACTGTCCTAATCTCATTTCTCGTAGACAGGTCCGTAGACCGTAATATAAATATTACCAGAAAAAGACGAAAACACGTCCTTATCCCATTACCGTTCAAAATTTTTCAGTTTTCGTAGACAGGTCCGCAGACTGTAACATAAAGACTAACAGAAAAAAAAATACAACTTCTTGAACTATTATAGCTCAAAATTTGTCAATTCCCATGTAACTGACTAGTTAATTAATTCTTGTAGTTGCTATGAAACGCTAGATGATACTACGAGTGCAATGAGTATATTCAAGAAGACGCTATGATTTTTTCATTGATGAGTTCATCGAAATATTCTAAACTGACGAAAAATAGTACAATTTTCATATCGACTTAAATTTGCTATGTAATACTGGATACATATTTATTACGAATGTGACGCGACATCTCTAAAGATAAAAATATGGAAGACGATATTTAAATAACAAGAGTCTTCTGCACACCAGAATACGTGTTGAAAATCCTGCAAACAAGCTTATATTCAAATTCCCGTGTCCTAATCTCATTTCTCGTAGACAGGTCCGTAGACCGTAATATAAATATTACCAGAAAAAGACGAAAACACGTCCTTATCCCATTACCGTTCAAAATTTTTCAGTTTTCGTAGACAGGTCCGCAGACTGTAACATAAAGACTAACAGAAAAAAACTAAATACAACTTCTTGAACTATTATAGCTCAAAGTTTGTCAATTCCCATGTAACTGATTAGTTAATTAATTCTTGTAGTTGCTATGAAACGCTAGATGATACTACGAGTGCAATGAGTATATTCAAGAAGACGCTATGATTTTTTCATTGATGAGTTCATCAAAATATTCTAAACTGACGAAAAATAGTACAATTTTCATATCGACTTAAATTTGCTATGTAATACTGGATGCATATTTATTACGAATGTGACGCGACATCTCTAAAGATAAAAATATGGAAGACGATATTTAAATAACAAGAGTCTTCTGCACACCAGAATACGTGTTGAAAATCCTGCAAACAAGCTTATATTCAAATTGCACTGTCCTAATCTCATTTCTCGTAGACAGGTCCGTAGACCGTAATATAAATATTACCAGAAAAAGACGAAAACACGTCCTTATCCCATTACCGTTCAAAATTTTTCAGTTTTCGTAGACAGGTCCGCAGACTGTAACATAAAGACTAACAGAAAAAAACTAAATACAACTTCTTGAACTATTATAGCTCAAAATTTGTCAATTCCCATGTAACTGACTAGTTAATTAATTCTTGTAGTTGCTATGAAACGCTAGATGATACTACGAGTGCAATGAGTATATTCAAGAAGACGCTATGATTTTTTCATTGATGAGTTCATCGAAATATTCTAAACTGACGAAAAATAGTACAATTTTCATATCGACTTTAATTTGCTATGTAATACTGGATGCATATTTATTACGAATGTGACGCGACATCTCTGAAGATAAAAATATTGAAGACGATATTTAAATAACAAGAGTCTTCTGCACAACAGAATACGTGTTGAAAATCCTGCAAACAAGCTTATATTCAAATTCCCGTGTCCTAATCTCATTTCTCGTAGACAGGTCCGTAGACCGCAATATAAATATTACCAGAAAAAGACGAAAACACGTCCTTATCCCATTACCGTTCAAAATTTTTCAGTTTTCGTAGACAGGTCCGCAGACTGTAACATAAAGACTAACAGAAAAAAACTAAATACAACTTCTTGAACTATTATAGCTCAAAATTTGTCAATTCCCATGTAACTGACTAGTTAATTAATTCTTGTAGTTGCTATGAAACGCTAGATGATACTACGAGTGCAATGAGTATATTCAAGAAGACGCTATGATTTTTTCATTGATGAGTTCATCGAAATATTCTAAACTGACGAAAAATAGTACAATTTTCATATCGACTTAAATTTGCTATGTAATACTGGATGCATATTTATTACGAATGTGACGCGACATCTCTAAAGATAAAAATATGGAAGACGATATTTAAATAACAAGAGTCTTCTGCACACCAGAATACGTGTTGAAAATCCTGCAAACAAGCTTATATTCAAATTGCACTGTCCTAATCTCATTTCTCGTAGACAGGTCCGTAGACCGTAATATAAATATTACCAGAAAAAGACGAAAACACGTCCTTATCCCATTACCGTTCAAAATTTTTCAGTTTTCGTAGACAGGTCCGCAGACTGTAACATAAAGACTAACAGAAAAAAAATACAACTTCTTGAACTATTATAGCTCAAAATTTGTCAATTCCCATGTAACTGACTAGTTAATTAATTCTTGTAGTTGCTATGAAACGCTAGATGATACTACGAGTGCAATGAGTATATTCAAGAAGACGCCATGATTTTTTCATTGATGAGTTCATCGAAATATTCTAAACTGACGAAAAATAGTACAATTTTCAAATCGATTTAAATTTGCTACGTAATACTGGATACATATTTATTACGAATGTGACGCGACATCTCTAAAGATAAAAATATGGAAGACGATATTTAAATAACAAGAGTCTTCTGCACACCAGAATACGTGTTGAAAATCCTGCAAACAAGCTTATATTCAAATTCCCGTGTCCTAATCTCATTTCTCGTAGACAGGTCCGTAGACCGTAATATAAATATTACCAGAAAAAGACGAAAACACGTCCTTATCCCATTACCGTTCAACATTTTTCAGTTTTCGTAGACAGGTCCGCAGACTGTAACATAAAGACTAACAGAAAAAAAATACAACTTCTTGAACTATTATAGCTCAAAATTTGTCAATTCCCATGTAACTGACTAGTTAATTAATTCTTGTAGTTGCTATGAAACGCTAGATGATACTACGAGTGCAATGAGTATATTCAAGAAGACGCTATGATTTTTTCATTGATGAGTTCATCGAAATATTCTAAACTGACGAAAAATAGTACAATTTTCATATCGACTTAAATTTGCTATGTAATACTGGATACATATTTATTACGAATGTGACGCGACATCTCTAAAGATAAAAATATGGAAGACGATATTTAAATAACAAGAGTCTTCTGCACACCAGAATACGTGTTGAAAATCATGCAAACAAGCTTATATTCAAATTGCACTGTCCTAATCTCATTTCTCGTAGACAGGTCCGTAGACCGTAATATAAATATTACCAGAAAAAGACGAAAACACGTCCTTATCCCATTACCGTTCAAAATTTTTCAGTTTTCGTAGACAGGTCCGCAGACTGTAACATAAAGACTAACAGAAAAAAACTAAATACAACTTCTTGAACTATTATAGCTCAAAGTTTGTCAATTCCCATGTAACTGATTAGTTAATTAATTCTTGTAGTTGCTATGAAACGCTAGATGATACTACGAGTGCAATGAGTATATTCAAGAAGACGCTATGATTTTTTCATTGATGAGTTCATCAAAATATTCTAAACTGACGAAAAATAGTACAATTTTCATATCGACTTAAATTTGCTATGTAATACTGGATGCATATTTATTACGAATGTGACGCGACATCTCTAAAGATAAAAATATGGAAGACGATATTTAAATAACAAGAGTCTTCTGCACACCAGAATACGTGTTGAAAATCCTGCAAACAAGCTTATATTCAAATTCCCGTGTCCTAATCTCATTTCTCGTAGACAGGTCCGTAGACCGTAATATAAATATTACCAGAAAAAGACGAAAACACGTCCTTATCCCATTACCGTTCAAAATTTTTCAGTTTTCGTAGACAGGTCCGCAGACTGTAACATAAAGACTAACAGAAAAAAACTAAATACAACTTCTTGAACTATTATAGCTCAAAGTTTGTCAATTCCCATGTAACTGATTAGTTAATTAATTCTTGTAGTTGCTATGAAACGCTAGATGATACTACGAGTGCAATGAGTATATTCAAGAAGACGCTATGATTTTTTCATTGATGAGTTCATCAAAATATTCTAAACTGACGAAAAATAGTACAATTTTCATATCGACTTAAATTTGCTATGTAATACTGGATGCATATTTATTACGAATGTGACGCGACATCTCTAAAGATAAAAATTGGGAAGACGATATTTAAATAACAAGAGTCTTCTGCACACCAGAATACGTGTTGAAAATCATGCAAACAAGCTTATATTCAAATTGCACTGTCCTAATCTCATTTCTCGTAGACAGGTCCGTAGACCGTAATATAAATATTACCAGAAAAAGACGAAAACACGTCCTTATCCCATTACCGTTCAAAATTTTTCAGTTTTCGTAGACAGGTCCGCAGACTGTAACATAAAGACTAACAGAAAAAAAAATACAACTTCTTGAACTATTATAGCTCAAAATTTGTCAATTCCCATGTAACTGACTAGTTAATTAATTCTTGTAGTTGCTATGAAACGCTAGATGATACTACGAGTGCAATGAGTATATTCAAGAAGACGCTATGATTTTTTCATTGATGAGTTCATCGAAATATTCTAAACTGACGAAAAATAGTACAATTTTCATATCGACTTAAATTTGCTACGTAATACTGGATACATATTTATTACGAATGTGACGCGACATCTCTAAAGATAAAAATATGGAAGACGATATTTAAATAACAAGAGTCTTCTGCACACCAGAATACGTGTTGAAAATCCTGCAAACAAGCTTATATTCAAATTCCCGTGTCCTAATCTCATTTCTCGTAGACAGGTCCGTAGACCGTAATATAAATATTACCAGAAAAAGACGAAAACACGTCCTTATCCCATTACCGTTCAACATTTTTCAGTTTTCGTAGACAGGTCCGCAGACTGTAACATAAAGACTAACAGAAAAAAAATACAACTTCTTGAACTATTATAGCTCAAAATTTGTCAATTCCCATGTAACTGACTAGTTAATTAATTCTTGTAGTTGCTATGAAACGCTAGATGATACTACGAGTGCAATGAGTATATTCAAGAAGACGCTATGATTTTTTCATTGATGAGTTCATCGAAATATTCTAAACTGACGAAAAATAGTACAATTTTCATATCGACTTAAATTTGCTATGTAATACTGGATGCATATTTATTACGAATGTGACGCGACATCTCTAAAGATAAAAATATGGAAGACGATATTTAAATAACAAGAGTCTTCTGCACACCAGAATACGTGTTGAAAATCCTGCAAACAAGCTTATATTCAAATTGCACTGTCCTAATCTCATTTCTCGTAGACAGGTCCGTAGACCGTAATATAAATATTACCAGAAAAAGACGAAAACACGTCCTTATCCCATTACCGTTCAAAATTTTTCAGTTTTCGTAGACAGGTCCGCAGACTGTAACATAAAGACTAACAGAAAAAAACTAAATACAACTTCTTGAACTATTATAGCTCAAAGTTTGTCAATTCCCATGTAACTGATTAGTTAATTAATTCTTGTAGTTGCTATGAAACGCTAGATGATACTACGAGTGCAATGAGTATATTCAAGAAGACGCTATGATTTTTTCATTGATGAGTTCATCAAAATATTCTAAACTGACGAAAAATAGTACAATTTTCATATCGACTTAAATTTGCTATGTAATACTGGATGCATATTTATTACGAATGTGACGCGACATCTCTAAAGATAAAAATTGGGAAGACGATATTTAAATAACAAGAGTCTTCTGCACACCAGAATACGTGTTGAAAATCCTGCAAACAAGCTTATATTCAAATTGCACTGTCCTAATCTCATTTCTCGTAGACAGGTCCGTAGACCGTAATATAAATATTACCAGAAAAAGACGAAAACACGTCCTTATCCCATTACCGTTCAAAATTTTTCAGTTTTCGTAGACAGGTCCGCAGACTGTAACATAAAGACTAACAGAAAAAAACTAAATACAACTTCTTGAACTATTATAGCTCAAAGTTTGTCAATTCCCATGTAACTGATTAGTTAATTAATTCTTGTAGTTGCTATGAAACGCTAGATGATACTACGAGTGCAATGAGTATATTCAAGAAGACGCTATGATTTTTTCATTGATGAGTTCATCAAAATATTCTAAACTGACGAAAAATAGTACAATTTTCATATCGACTTAAATTTGCTATGTAATACTGGATGCATATTTATTACGAATGTGACGCGACATCTCTAAAGATAAAAATATGGAAGACGATATTTAAATAACAAGAGTCTTCTGCACACCAGAATACGTGTTGAAAATCCTGCAAACAAGCTTATATTCAAATTCCCGTGTCCTAATCTCATTTCTCGTAGACAGGTCCGTAGACCGTAATATAAATATTACCAGAAAAAGACGAAAACACGTCCTTATCCCATTACCGTTCAAAATTTTTCAGTTTTCGTAGACAGGTCCGCAGACTGTAACATAAAGACTAACAGAAAAAAAATACAACTTCTTGAACTATTATAGCTCAAAATTTGTCAATTCCCATGTAACTGACTAGTTAATTAATTCTTGTAGTTGCTATGAAACGCTAGATGATACGACGAGTGCAATGAGTATATTCAAGAAGACGCCATGACTTTTTCATTGATGATTTCATCGAAATATTCTAAACTGACGAAAAATAGTACAATTTTCATATCGACTTAAATTTGCTATGTAATACTGGATACATATTTATTACGAATGTCACGCGACATCTCTAAAGATAAAAATATGGAAGACGATATTTAAATAACAAGAGTCTTCTGCACACCAGAATACGTGTTGAAAATCCTGCAAACAAGCTTATATTTAAATTGCAATGTCCTAATCTCATTTCTCGTAGACAGGTCCGTAGACCGTAATATAAATATTACCAGAAAAAGACGAAAACACGTCCTTATCCCATTACCGTTCAAAATTTTTCAGTTTTCGTAGACAGGTCCGCAGACTGTAACATAAAGACTAACAGAAAAAAAATACAACTTCTTGAACTATTATAGCTCAAAATTTGTCAATTCCCATGTAACTGACTAGTTAATTAATTCTTGTAGTTGCTATGAAACGCTAGATGATACTACGAGTGCAATGAGTATATTCAAGAAGACGCTATGATTTTTTCATTGATGAGTTCATCGAAATATTCTAAACTGACGAAAAATAGTACAATTTTCATATCGACTTAAATTTGCTATGTAATACTGGATACATATTTATTACGAATGTGACGCGACATCTCTAAAGATAAAAATATGGAAGACGATATTTAAATAACAAGAGTCTTCTGCACACCAGAATACGTGTTGAAAATCCTGCAAACAAGCTTATATTCAAATTCCCGTGTCCTAATCTCATTTCTCGTAGACAGGTCCGTAGACCGTAATATAAATATTACCAGAAAAAGACGAAAACACGTCCTTATCCCATTACCGTTCAAAATTTTTCAGTTTTCGTAGACAGGTCCGCAGACTGTAACATAAAGACTAACAGAAAAAAACTAAATACAACTTCTTGAACTATTATAGCTCAAAATTTGTCAATTCCCATGTAACTGACTAGTTAATTAATTCTTGTAGTTGCTATGAAACGCTAGATGATACTACGAGTGCAATGAGTATATTCAAGAAGACGCTATGATTTTTTCATTGATGAGTTCATCGAAATATTCTAAACTGACGAAAAATAGTACAATTTTCATATCGACTTAAATTTGCTATGTAATACTGGATGCATATTTATTACGAATGTGACGCGACATCTCTAAAGATAAAAATATGGAAGACGATATTTAAATAACAAGAGTCTTCTGCACACCAGAATACGTGTTGAAAATCCTGCAAACAAGCTTATATTCAAATAGCCGTGTCCTAATCTCATTTCTCGTAGACAGGTCCGTAGACCGTAATATAAATATTACCAGAAAAAGACGAAAACACGTCCTTATCCCATTACCGTTCAAAATTTTTCAGTTTTCGTAGACAGGTCCGCAGACTGTAACATAAAGACTAACAGAAAAAAACTAAATACAACTTCTTGAACTATTATAGCTCAAAATTTGTCAATTCCCATGTAACTGACTAGTTAATTAATTCTTGTAGTTGCTATGAAACGCTAGATGATACTACGAGTGCAATGAGTATATTCAAGAAGACGCTATGATTTTTTCATTGATGAGTTCATCGAAATATTCTAAACTGACGAAAAATAGTACAATTTTCATATCGACTTAAATTTGCATTGTGATACTGGATGCATATTTATTACGAATGTGACGCGACATCTCTAAAGATAAAAATATGGAAGACGATATTTAAATAACAAGAGTCTTCTGCACACCAGAATACGTGTTAATGCTTGTAGTTGCTATGAAACACTAGATGATACTACGAGTGCAATGAGTATATTCAAGAAGACGCTATGATTTTTTCATTGATGATTTCATCGAAATATTCTAAACTGACGAAAAATAGTACAATTTTCATATCGACTTAAATTTGCTATGTAATACTGGATGCATATTTATTACGAATGTGACGCGACATCTCTGAAGATAAAAATATGGAAGACGATATTTAAATAACAAGAGTCTTCTGCACACCAGAATACGTGTTGAAAATCCTGCAAACAAGCTTATATTCAAATTGCCGTGTACTAATCTCATTTCTCGTAGACAGGTCCGTAGACCGTAATATAAATATTACCAGAAAAAGACGAAAACACGTCCTTCCCCCCACCCCCCCCCCCCCCCACCCCCCCCCCCCCCCACCCCCCCCCCCCCCCACCCCCCCCCCCCCCCACCCCCCCCCCCCCCCACCCCCCCCCCCCCCCACCCCCCCCCCCCCCCACCCCCCCCCCCCCCCACCCCCCCCCCCCCCCACCCCCCCCCCCCCCCACCCCCCCCCCCCCCCACCCCCCCCCCCCCCCACCCCCCCCCCCCCCCACCCCCCCCCCCCCCCACCCCCCCCCCCCCCCACCCCCCCCCCCCCCCACCCCCCCCCCCCCCCACCCCCCCCCCCCCCCACCCCCCCCCCCCCCCACCCCCCCCCCCCCCCACCCCCCCCCCCCCCCACCCCCCCCCCCCCCCACCCCCCCCCCCCCCCACCCCCCCCCCCCCCCACCCCCCCCCCCCCCCACCCCCCCCCCCCCCCACCCCCCCCCCCCCCCACCCCCCCCCCCCCCCACCCCCCCCCCCCCCCACCCCCCCCCCCCCCCACCCCCCCCCCCCCAAAATAAAAGCCGTCAGTTTGTGAGATTTAAACATATAACAGTTAAACAATATATGTGTATTACGGTTTTTTCGCGTTCTTCATCAGCACGTTTTTTCACTGTAAATTTCGTAGGTTCCATAGTACTTGTCACTGTATCAGTAGAAAAGTATCCAGTATCCTCTGTTTCGCATTTTACAGTCGAAACTGATTGAGATGTCGACTGCTGCGATTCGGATGTTACGGTTGCCTGGTTCTAGTATAATTTTATTTAAAACTTATCATTTTGAAATATATTGCTCTAAATGATTAATCAAGGGGTTACACCACATTTGAACCCATTAGAATAGTGGCTTCGCTATCATTCGGGTATGAGTATTGTCTGCTGGCATAAAAGCGCACTTCACGCCCATGGTACGAAAATAACTTTTTTGATCTGTTGCGTTTTTCTCGAAAGTACATGTTAAATACTATTATATATGACATATCTTGTAAGATACCAAAAAGATTTTTTTTTCTTCAAGGCTAATGGGTTCTTATGTGTTGTAATATTCAATATGTTCACACAAATTTGAAGCGCTTTTTAAAATAATCTAATTTTGATACTTCTTTAAAACTTAACGGAGTTATACATAGTTTAGTTTCTAGTAGCAATATTTAACAAACATGTACATCATGTTATACCTGAGACATTACGAAACGTAGTAGCAGGGGATCTATGTTCAATGCTATGCGTGAATCGTTGTTTTTCGTACGCTCGTTTCGTGCGAGCAAAGTCGACGAAATTATTTCTCCTTGCATGGTACTTCTGATATCGGGCATTTCTTTGGCTGAGAAGTCGAATGAAGCGTTCAGAGCAATATAATTGGCGTACATGCAAATAAAAACTCCACAGTCCACAAAATTCGTTTGTTGCGGCAAATTCTTGAAATAAAAATAAAAAAGCATATATCTATATTGTTTGTTCATAACACATTCATTTTTACGCAGAGGAGTTTTGAGTTGGCTTAAGTGATTGTCAACAACGAATTTGTACAAGACAAATCATGAATATGGTTGTTTTTTAACACGTTTCTTTCATTAATTAATAGTATATATTAAGATAAAATCTCGGGATTTTGCAATTCTTTTCTATTCTTAATTTAAATAAATTAATTTAAAGGAAATACATGCTTATTAGTCAATTCCTGCCAAATACAAGCAAACGTGGGTGCCATTCTTTATTTATTTTATTTTTTCGTAAAGTATTGAAGAGTTCAATAGGTTTAAATTAAGATTCTGAATTACTTTCAATTAATTTTAATACATTTCAATATTTTATACTTTGACCAAGAAACAGATTTAAATTTTAATGTTGAATTCTTGTTAGTTCTTTTTGGTTTACTGGATAAAGCTATTATGCAATGTACTGCTTGACACGTACTTCATCCTGTGCAAAAGTCCAGCCACTGTCGTTCCACTGCCTTTTCTGTCTTGCCTGGTATTCCATAATAAGGTATTGTTTAATCATCTGAAAATGTACTTATAATTAATCACTGTCGTTGGATGGAAACACGACCAATTATTTCAGTGAAAAGGTATACGAACATTCATGCGCGTATAATCGGTAATTTTTCCCATGCTGTCGTAGTAGATTATATTTTTTTTTTCTAAATTGACGACACACAAGGCCCAATGATTGCCCGATACATGCAGTGGGACAAAAATCTTCTTTTTAGCAAAAAGATCAACCTACAAATAGTACATACATTATAACACTAGAAGCAAGGCCCAATTTAAACTCAAAGTCGAAAACATCGTCCAGATACGTTTGTACCAAAGCATGCATTTCGGCGGAAATAGCTGACATCCTCATGCTTTCTGCGCGAATATGACGACAAGAAGAACAAGAAGAAAAAATTTGAAGAAAAGTATATACATTATTGGGTCCTCAAAAAATTTATCGTTGCATGTAGGTATATAAAAATTGTATATTAAATTTATACATTTTTTCACATACCTCCTACTACTACATTGTTAAGTAAGAGTACCGCAGAATTTAATTAAGATTCTTACATTCTTTGTCCATCTAGAAGCAGTCTCGTAGGAACCTGGTAAATTCCTTATTACCTCAAAAAAATGAGTGCTAAATGCGTACACTGAACCTTTCTCTCTCTGCATTATCAAATATAAGTACGCATTGATAACCTGCAATTGAAAGAAAAACGATGTTACAACATGAACAAAAATGCAGATAGTACGTAACTTTCGTATTTAGATTAGCAAGACTTATTGCAAAGTGTAAGCAATATTATATACGTGTATCTTTCTTAAATGATATATGGGCAAATCTCTGGAACTTTTAAATTTCAGCCTCTCAATAAATTTTTTTTTAAACTTCAAGCACAACATTGGCGTTGGGTATATGTATTCATATCTACATAAGAAGTAAAAATGTACGCTCGTGCATCCTTTTTACTCAACGGCATTAAAACTTTGCGGTACAATGTCCAAAATATTGACCACCGGGATGAGCTTGAAATTTTGATTTTTTGAAAGGTTAATAATTAAATAACGCATTTGCGCCCAATTTTTTAAAAATATCACTTATGTGAGAGTTGAAGAATGGTCCATATATGGTCCATATATGATTCATTTTTTCCCGGGTTATCACTTATACATAGACTCGAAATGCATATTTTGTTTTACAATAGCTCTAATTTGAAACACAGTGCTTAAACAAGTATAATAAAGAATTGTTTTTCTTTAAACACATAAAGAACACCAAATTTTATCTGAATAAACATACTTTTAGTGTCTGACCACAATGTTACTAAGCTTACAGTGTTTAATTCATCGTTAAATTATGACTTTATAAATAGTTCTTTCAATAACTTTGAAAATATGTAAAATATAAGAATGCCGCGCACTTTACATACTTATATAAGGTATTTACTTACCAGCACACCGAACAACAACTGGATATTGGCGATATTTTGAATGAGCCACGAAAAATAGTCAATTTTCTGAAATTGGCACGTTTTTGGAATGTATGTTTACACTTGTATAACATCAACAGTTTAAGGCGCACACAAATGAATAAAGTGTCAAACACTTTATTATTGTGTCCGTTAATAACCAAAAACAGTAAATATTCGATTTCTAAGACGGCGCGGATAATAAATAAACAAGTTTAAATAAGTTTAGAATTTACGAAATTCAAGGGACGGGTACTGTAGGCTCACTCTATACAATTAAATGTGTGGCACATATAATTCATATGAATATATTGCTTTATGAGATGTTTGCCTCCATTTCGCGCAAAAAACACAACGTTAACTCACGCGGCGCAAATACAATACTCATAAGAGTAAAAAAAAAACATGCAAGGGACGCATGAAATTTCATTATTATTTTGTCTATAAATAATTATAGAGCGTCTCTGTAACGTCGGGCGACTTCGAAATTCATCAAGCTTTTTATTTATGATATCTTGATGTATAAAAAAAATATAGCATTTGTGTGAAAGCAATGACGTTCAAGTAGTGTCACAGGACTCCACAGTTTAAAAGTCCTAGAGATTTGCCCATATACAGCCCACTAAATTCTCCGGCGAGTTACAAATAAATTGCATTAATTGCAAAGAAATATAAATCATACCAAGCATTTCGTTTCTTATGAAACCTCTTTTTGCTTGAAATATTCAAAATGATGTTTTATGATGTCCGTTTTCCAGCAGCTTATTAATTTCGAAACTGAGACACGACTGATGCAAATATTTCCAGATAGAATATTGTACAATGACAGCACTTACTTGATCATTCAACCATGTATGTGGCAGGAGTGTTTTTAAGTCGTGCACTCTGAAGTCAACACCAACCGAACAGGGAATTATGGTTTCATCTGGTTGATCTAACCACGCTGTTACCTGTAAGTTGTATAAATTAAAATATAATATAAAACCCGAAAAATGTACGCGCCTTTTTACAGATGAAAACTTTCATACCTCCTCGTTTGCTTTCATTAGTACACATGTTTGCAGATTGAGGCTTGCACCGTTCGATGGCGATTCCCTTACATCAGGTTTAACATTTTACATAACAAATTAAAGATAAAATAATTGTTTAATACAATTAATAATTGTTTATATTGGAAAAAAATTGTTCCTACGCCAAGGATTTCCAAAATGGGATTGGTCATGTCTTGCGGTGAATCGTCCGGGAACAATGTTTTTTTACATGCCGCGTGTGCATCATTGACATGGTCTAAAAGGCATATTGCAACTTGGCTTAGACAATCATCGTCACCCTCTTCAACTTCTTTCTCAACTAACAATCGTGCAATGTCCGGATTGTTGACCACGTAACGCTCGTAATCCAACCTTATGAGCCTTTCAACTTTTTCACAGGTTTTTCTCCAAATTTCTGGGGTTACCGTGGCAAGTGCGTCTTCCCAAGTTTTCATTACTGCTGTATCGGAATAGTCGCGGTGCAATCCAATTTCTTTGTCGTATTTGCGCTTAACAAGTCCCCAAACCAGCTCTATAGGATTGTAAAAACAATGGTAAGGTGGTAATCGAATGATTTTGTGCTCAGTGGGTTCAACAATTTTCTCAAGAAAATATTCCTCTGGTTTGCGGTTTGTTTTGCACAATTCTAATAATTGTTTATTGGTAGCAGTTGGGTTTTACAAAATATTGTTTTTCGCCAACCACAGCTGCAAATCGTATTTTCGCCAGTGCGTTGTCGGTTGCTTCTCTAACTGTAATCGTGTAAGAAAATAGAATCAAATTTTTATCAAATGAGAATGAAATTATCATAGAAAACTAGAATATTTATGATTATAAAACTAAACATACGATTACGGAATGATATGGTGCATTATCCATAAAAATTACAGTTGGCTCCGTTAAGTTTGGAAGGAGTTGTTCTTGGAACCACTTGTGCAAAAGCGGTCCATCCATATCGCCATGGTAATCATCCCCAATTTCAGGAATTTTCTTTGACGTGTTTAGCATTAAGGAGGCTCCATCTACAAATCCTTTCTTGCCTCCAGCGTGGCAGATTATGTACCGGTATCCTGTGCTATTAGTCTTTACCGAGCAGCTTAAGACATTACTGTCTTGCCACTCGCGTGTTTTGTGTGATCCTTTCCTGAAGGCCCACGTTTCGTCCAACCAAACTTTGTACATTTCTCCTGCCTCCATAAATTTCTGTAGGAACCGTAGGCGTTTCAAATCGATATCTGGTTTCTCAATTAGGAAACGAGTACCATTCCGAATGGTATACATGAAACCCAAATCGTTTAAAACTTTCCTACAGGTCTCTGCCCCTCCATAAAATGCAACGTTTTTTTTCCTGTACGCGTGAGATAAACAATGAGAAAATCAGAACAAAAATCTAAGTCATATTAAAGAAATATTAAAAAATTGTAACAGTTGCATACCGAATTTCGTCAAGCAGCGACTGAATTGTAATGGAACGACCTGCGCGTTTATGTGTACCAATAAGAAGCGAAAAAGTAAAAAAAGTAAACCATGTTATTATTCAAAATTTTGTTGAAAGATTTATATCACATCACAAAGACTCACGTTCAGCGGCATATTCGTAAATAATTGTTCGTATGTCGTCTTTTACATTTACATCAATGTCCCGTATTTTGTTGTTCCGTGGGCGTATCTTGCCAGGAGTTATAAATTCCTTTTTAGTTCCAGCATATTTCACATATTTCGTCACCGAATCTTTGCTAATATTCAAAATCTTAGCAACTCGTACTCTGAAATATTTCACAAATTAAGCTTGAGTGTATTTAACTTCTAACTTAGTGAAATTAACTTAATTAAAAAGTAAAAATTGCATTTAACTTTTAACTTCATAAAGTTAACTAAGTTGAAAAGTTAAAATATTCTGTCATTTTTAATGTACGGTTTTCAGGGTAAATTCCTACCTTATCGGCGGAACACTTTAGAACCCCTTTAAGTCGCATTGCTTGTTAAATATTAGCAATTAAATTTTGTCATTAACTTGTACAGATATATATGATATTTTCGTAAGCAAATAAATATTCAGTTGCTATTTTTGTTTTACTATCTTTAATTACTTAAATATATCTTTAGTCGTTCATATATATATCTATAGGTGAAAAAAAAACAGAAGCGGGGATTCCCAGGAATAATCAGTGGTGTTGACTGTAAGCTTCGATTTTCAACAATTTCCTTTCCATCATCTGCATATCAATTGTATATTTTAGACGCAGATATATTATCTTTTTGTTTGTGATTTGTGTTTCTTTTTATTTATTTCTCTTTCTAAACAGTTAGAAGAGAAAAGACGTATTAGAATATAACGTAAAAGAACCGCAATAGTTAGGCATACCGAATTTTATACACTGATTCTACTTTTACAATGATAAATATCAATCGATTTATTTGCGACATTACACAATTGTAAAATTGTAAAAAAATTGAATATAGTGTCCAATAAAAGGGAACACCTCAAAAACCCGACTTTCAAAAACCCGACCCTTTAAAAATCCGACGTTCAAAAACCCGACACTTAAAAAATCAGACATTCAAAAACCCGACTTTCGAAATCCCGACTTTCAAAAACCCGACAGTCCAAAAATTGAATTGTCATATGTTGTTCTGGATAAAGATGAAGTGTCGGGTTTTTGAAAGTCGGGATTTTGAAAGTCGGATTTTAGAAGTATCGGATTTTTGAAGGTCGAATTTTTGAAGGGTCGGGTTTTTAAAAGTCGGGTTTTCGAGGTGTCCCCCAATAAAAGTCAATAGATCAGATCAATTACACTTTAACACAAGTTACGCCGAACAAAATAGTCATTGTTGATTTATAGGTGTAGGTAATCAGATGTTTATTGTTTACAAATTATTTCCTAACCTCACTCTTCGTAGTGGAATTATGGGTGCGTTTCTTCGGCCTTCTTCTTGGCAAAATTTGAAGGCCGATCAAATACTCCCTTGCATTTGCCGGTTAAATGATCTGCCATACTTAGCCTTCAGAGCCGAAATAGAGTTCAATTTCTTTTCACGGGGTTTTTGTACAGGTGAGAAATAGCCTATTCGGTACTGTCTCTTTTTCACTTCTTTTTCACACACTTTCATTATCTTACTTAATTTTTAAACACAATCGCCCCTATTTTCTATTTGTTTTATTGCTTATTACATATCCCGCACTGTTTATGTCGCACACATATAGCTTACAATAACATTATAGCAATGTTTACCAAAGGGCAATGTTTACATTTGCACTGAAACAGCTGATGCATACATGAAAGCAATTTTAAACGAGTATGGCTTAAGCGCAAATGGTGCAACACAATTTTTCGAAATGATGACATTAAAAATGTGTGCATTATCAAGTACAAGAAACTCAAGACAATTCTCGGACTATGTTATCGATTCGAAATGAATGGAAACGCAGAAAATGCAATCCGATGTCGACGATATTGAAAATCGTAATGGAAAATGCAGGAATAAAATACAACACATTTTTATAGAAATATTCATTACGAAATAGAAAATCATAATGGAAAAAGGAAAAAATGAAATATAATAAATTCTAAAACATATATTTATTACGAGGTAGAAAGTCGTAATGGAAAAAGGGAGGAATAAAATACAATACAGTTCTATCAAAAATATTTATTACTTCAACATCAGACAAAAAGGCAGGTTATCAATTACACCTTACAGTACACATTTGTTATATTTATTCTGCTTAATATTTTGCTGCTTACAGTGCAAACTATAAAAAAAATTCGACGTTTTAATTTTTCTTTTATGCTTTACAAAAATTTGTTATTTTACACTAATATTCTCTACTTTTCCACGGCTAGTAACGAATTTCATACTATTTACGTTAAATCGTAATATTCGCAAGAAAGAAAGCTTTTTAAATATCATTATGTACCATTGGGGATTTCTCCCTATGCTGATTCAGAATTAACTTTAATGTTTCTCCTTTGTAACATTATAAATGTAAGATATATTATCCAATACAACGTACAAATCAACAAATATTTCATTAAAATAAAAATAATTTAATTTGTTCTGTTAAAACAAAGTTTTTTTATAACGAAGGCGACTTGAGGGTTTTTGAATTCCCGCCGCTACTAGGGAATTTCGCGGTTCTTAGCGCTGCCGCTCCCAGTTTTCGCGCCCCGCTCTGTGGGCGGTCCTTGCCGCACGCTCGGCCAATCCGCGGCGATACGCCGTGGAGGGGGTGGCGCGCTGGAGGGGATAGATGCGAGGAGCCCGGAATCGAAAAGACGAAACATTCAGTGGGTAGACTGTACAGTCGAACTACTGACTGAGCTCCCCTTTATCTAATTAATATTAAATATTATTATGCTCACGCACTAACCAAAATGCTCAGTTTGCGAAATCCCGTAGTTATCACCATATGTATAAATGACGAGATCCATCGCTGATGGCTTATCATTATTTCAAACCAATATTGTATAAGGTCTTTATAAGTAGTATTCTGCCTTAAAATAATGTAAAAGTTATAACGAAAAATTCTAAATAAAAACTACTTTTTCAAACCAAAAACTGAGCTCCCCTGAGAAATTCCGTCGGATCCGTATAGTCCGTGCCGCCTCCACTCCAACCCACCTGCCTATTCCAGCCTACCGTCCGCAGTGTAGGGGCCCAACGGTATGGAGCCGACGGAATTTCTCAGGGGCGCTCAGTCAGTGGTTCAACTGTTAGCCGTAATCTCTCGGTCTCAAAATATCCTCGAAACAATTATAGCCTAGAAGCGTTGGTATTTAAATCTTTTTAAATCTTTTATAATATTTATAAATTGTTATTATAAATCTTTTTATAATAACAATTTTCTACGAAAGATTATGCGGTTTTGGATTTATGTCTTATTTATATATATATATATATATATATACAAATGTATTTTCATCTTTTTTTATATGTATATGATATAAATCATACAATGATCTGATATAGTAAGATATTACATATATATATATGTGTAAGAAATATGTAATAATGACATTTTTTTATTGTTTGAATGTATATAGTTGCGGAGAAAAATTCTTGCGGTTGTAAGTTTTAGGCATATATCTCCCATTGTATGTAGAATATATTATCTTGAAATTTCTATTAAAAAATATCATGAGAATAAATCATTCTAATGGATTGTGCGGTGTTAACAAATTTACTAAATTATTACCATAATTTATTTTAAACATATTTTCGTTCAGTTAAATTGTGATGCAATTCAGTCTAAATATAACAAATATATATCTGTATTGGTAAACTGTTTTAAGTATATTGTAATATAATAATATTTAATTTTTTAAGCTTTAACTTTGTTACTTTTTAACTTTTTAGCTTTTTAGCTTTTTAACTTTTGAACTCAAGTTTGAATTCAAGTTTCCAAATATGCTTACCTTGAGAACATAAACAATTTCCTTCAAGATTTATTATTAAATAGAATACGTCAAATGAGTCTCAATGCAAATTAATCGATTGTGAGATAAAAATGCATGCGAAAAATTTTTGTCACAGCCAACGTAAAATATATTCCTTTAAATACTTATCAAGAATAAATAACAGAAGTATGAGAAATATTTTTTTGTAAGCACGAATACATACAAATTTCGTTTTACTCCGACCCAGACCATAGGTCTGGCGAAGTATTGAATTTGGTCAGTTCCCGCCAAAAAATTACCCTCTAGTTTTTCATCAAATGTCGACGTTTCAGGCCCTAAGGAACCCAAAGCAACAATAAAAAAATTGGTGTCCGTTAGGTTGTACGTCCGTCCGTCCGTCCGTCGGATAACCATTCGAGCCAAAACCTTTCGCGTCCAGGGCGTGAAGAAAAACGTATTAATGTACTGGATCGCATGAACGGAAACCGCAGTATCCCAGATATAAAAAAATTTATTTCTTGCAACCCGACCTGTCAAAAACTAAACCGCGTTTTTTAAGCATCAGTGGGAACAAGACGTGCTCTTTTATCAGTGCTTCGGCTGACCTGCGGTCGGATCGAAGTTTTGAAAATGATCATTTTCAATTTTAATATAGGGTGAATATGCCAATGAATGGACGATTTTCTACATATTTCTATTTCTTATGAATGTATGATGCACAACATGCAACAAAATACATATTTTTATGTTCTTTGAACATTCAATACAATATTTACAGTACTATTGATGTGCAGTGCGTGAATGTTCTACTTTGCTTAAAATTATTTTTTTTAAATGCTTCTACATTTTTCTACATTAATTTAAAAATTGAAAACAAATAGGGCGAACGTAAAAACACACTTTCTAAATAACTACGGATGGATTTTTAAAAATTCAATTTTTATCGAAAAAATACATTTTTTATGGGACAAAAAAAATTGTTTTTTATTCTAGTACCACTGAATTCCATGTCAAAAATTACTGAAGACATAATTTTGCCAAATTTGTTCAAGGTGTACATCATAGAGCTAATTTTTTTAGGTGTTCCCTCCCCTTAAGATTTATTGTTGAGAAACCCATGTCTCAGTGCATCTTTGTTTTTAAGTTTATACCTAGTATTTACGTATCGCAAACTGAATTTGAAATGTCAGACGTATCCGAAATATCAGATGTGTCGGAAGCGGTAGAAGTGGCAGAAGTGGAGGAAGTGGCTTTAGTGGCAGAAGCGGCGGAAGAGGCTGAAGTGGCGGAAGTGGAGGAAGCGGCCGGGTGTACTAACCGTCCTAGGATGATACAACCGCGTTCGGAACGCATATTAGACGGACGTGTTTTCCGTAAAAATAAAACAAATCAGGAGGTTATGTAAGTATATGAATTCGATAAATTACGTATTAGTTACATATCACTCATTCCTGTACCAGTAGTAATCATGATGTTCATTTCTATTGTAGCTATTACACATGTGGCACCAAATCCTGCTTTGCAACAGCTTATTTGGAAGTAGGATGTGACACATTGAAATTGCGAAAAACGCATTCTTCCATCTGTCGTAAAAACGATAGCATAAGCAATATACATAGCTTTAAAGAAGAAATACATAAAGCTCTCAAAGAGCATTATTGGCCCTTGAGGGAATTGTATGACGTATTGGCACTTGTGTAAGTTCAATGTTAAGTTCTCATTACTTCGTCTCAGGTTATGGGTTTAGATAAAATAACGTAACTCTCCAACTCTCGAAAATGAGTATTATCTGGGTGATTCTAAGAAATGTTAATAGATTTTCACTTCGATAATTTAAGAACTTAAACATGTTGGTATTATTATAAATTTTCCCGTGAATCTTAATATTTAAGTGTATTGAAATTAATGTAAATTTAAAATATTGTAACTACAAGTTCCAAAAAATAGTTTACATCGCGATTTAAGGGAATTCTGCGATGGTAGATATTACATTTTTTATATGTGTTGAACACAAAGTTAAGGAACAGAGTCCGTTTCGTACTCTTTTATCTTGTAACGAGATTCGTCACAGATCTCACCCCCACCTCCTGTAAATTCCCAGTTTCCGAGAAAAGGAACGGAGGACCACGACTAAGCCGCGCAGTGGCAAGTCGACAGGATGTGCAGACATCCTGAATCGCCGCAGATCGTAGGACGTCAGAAACCGAATTGCTTCCCCTACTCAAAAAGGTACATCCTCTCCTCTCACCTCCCACTACCGGTCCGTCAACTGCAATTGCAGCTGTTGAACGGCAAGTTCCAATTCTCGAAGAAGCGTCCGCTCGTGTGAGAACTATTCTCTCAAACCTTCGATGCGCGAGCCTCTTCCTCCCTTTTGCCCCTCATATATCGCCAAGCTAAGGAATCGGTGCTCCAACGATCGTCGCCTCGACGCACGAGAGCCCGTTCCCATTTCTCATCCCCACCAAGGCGACTGCTCCGCAAGCCGTTCGCCTCGGTCGTGCATGCATCCATCGCACGTTCTCGACGCACGAGCCCTTTCCCCCCGCTGGATTTTTCCATGCGGCATCTTCGCCTCGACGTTCGTCGCAATCGCGACACGGAAGGAACCGATGTTCGCTTCCGGTTCCCCACCACGGCTACGCACTCGCCAGCCGTCCCAAGTCGTTCGAACGACAATCGGACGCTCCATGCAACGCGCCCGCGCGCCGATGCCCCTTCTTTCGTTCGCCTGTAATTCGCAGGCCCCTCTCTCTCGGACTCAAGCAGCAGTCGCCTGCGTCCGTCTCATTCTCTCCCCCTCTTTTCGTGCGTGCCGCCTTGCACGTACGGAAACTTTCGTTGCCTCCACCACTTCAGGTCCGAGTTGACAGTCGTTCCTCGGCACAACTCGACGGCAGACCTGATGCCGCGTTCCCCGTGTAACGCCGCCTCAAAACAGTTTTCATAAAAAACGAAGAGACCATCTCCCGTCCAACTCTTTCCAGGACACGGAAATTCCGCTGTCCCGCCTCACTCTGAGACGCCCAATACGCTGCATCTCTCTCTCACACAAGAGGAAACATATGCACCCCTCTCTGTGCTACACGGAGAGAAGAAACCAGGGGCGAACTCTGTGCGCTGCCTGCTAGAAAGTCGATGCGGCGGTTAGCCACGGAATGGCGTGACGAGCGCCAGAGAAAGGCGCGGAGGCATACGGCAAATCTATATACTTTGTAATATAGACTTTCCGAATCGAGCTGTAGGGAGTTTTGCTGTATAGCATCGGGAGTTTGTCCGGTATATATATAACATCAGCACGTGTAAAGATACATATATAGGTATATATTCCGATTCGGAAAGTCTATATTACAAAGTATATAGATTTGCCGTATGCCTCCGCGCCTTTCTCTGGCGGTCGTCACGCTATTCCGTGGCAAACCGCCGCATCGACTTTCTAGCAGGCAGCGCACAGAGTTCGCCCCTGGTTTCTTCTCTCCGTGTATGAGACGAAGTCTCTCTGCTTTCCCCCTTCCACACCGCCGTCACACACCTATCCTATCTAACTGTAAATCGCTGTCCTTTTCCTTCTGCTTGCCCGTCACACTTTCTATTTCTTTTCCTCCCTTCCCCCCGACATTCTGCGATACGCACGAAGCGGCAACACCGTGCTCGCGGCACGCGCCTCGGAAATTTCGGCGCGAGCCCCCGCACATTCGTGATCGGTGCTAAGAAGCAATCGGACAGATATTCGCCGTGCGTGCCTGTACCCGAGTGAAGAACTTTAAAGTGATCAAGGAGTTACCGCGAGTGACTCTCGAGTGGAATACACCGTCTGGAGGACAACCGACCTCAAGGAGAACCCCCCAATCAACCGCCAACTCACCACCCTCTCAACCACCCCGGACGAAGAATTCGCCGTCCCGAGTGGACCATCACCTGTCCAGTGCGCCGGTTTTTTCGCGAGTACCGCCGCCCTTTTTTGATTTTGTGCCCCCTTTCGTTTCCGGTCATTTCGCAAGAAATTTTCTCGTCGCGTGATTTCGAACTCTATGAATGTTTCAGCCGCCCTTTGCGCATTTATGTAATGCCCCCTTTTTTCTTGAGAAATACATAACTTGTCGAGTCAATTTAAGTCTTTCACTTTTTTATAACCTTTATTCCTATCAGAAAAACCACGGTTATAATGTCCTCATATAAAAGTAGGTATTTCTTTTGTATTTTGCATCAATAAATTCGTATTTTTTTGTCTCGAATTTATATCATTAATTGTTTAAGATTATTTGTTTAAACAATTAAATACAATTTTTGTTATTTCTACTTCTTTAAAATTTGTTTCGTATTTTTTTCGACAATCTTATATAAAATCGATTCGTAGTAACTTTTGCAAAGTGTAGCAAATTTTCGAAGCAGAAAACCCGAATTTAAAAAAGAAAACGAGTTTTGCTATCTTCAACGGGCCACCACGTTCTATATTTCTAGATAATCAATAATATTAAAAAATAATCAATTTCAAAAATAGTTGCACGCATTAAATTTGTACCTGCAGCGAAAGAGACACGTTGTCAACCAAACTGGATGTAGGGCTATTAGAACTTAACTATTCCGTTTCACCAACTAAACCAGTTTGGTTGTGGGCCAGAGTTCGGTTGGTGAAAGCAAACAGTTCGGTTTTCATAATTGATCTCGTTCGCTCACGTGTACAGATCTACAGCAACCGAATAGTTCGGTTGCAGCAACCAAATCTTTCTTTACGTATGCATCATTTGTTAATGTTTTATAGGTCAGTAATTGTTTATGACAATTTATTTAAACAATTCAACACCCTTTGTTGCTTTTCTTTTGACAAAAGTTTTTTTTGAACAAGTTTAAAAAAAAAAATCGGATCCATATTCTACGTCATAATGTTTAATAGACATGAAATAGACCAGAATACATAAGATTTGTTTTAAAATTTTCATTTTATTTCTATTAAATGCTCTAAAATGTCATTTTCACGACTACTTCTATTCGTTCATTGTTTGAATGAATGTACAATTTCATTTGCAGATACCCAAACGCTGCTATGGAGGTGCCATACACCACGTTCAAAAAGACAATGGAACGTTGGCGCAGAAACCTGCAGGAGTTGCTTGATCCACAACAAAATCGGTTATTAGAATACGAAAAAGCTAAGAACCTTACAGCCGAAAGCGTCACAGATGAAGATGGGGAAACCCATAAAATGATTTTGGACAAGCAACTGCTCTCAACAATTGCCAATGTGATTCAGCGCCTATTTCTAGATGCAACATATAAGGCCACTCCCGACATTGTTGGAACATACCAGCTATTTACAATAATGGGCGTTGCATACGGATGCGTAAGTATAAATTGGAGTTTTTGAATGAATCCATTTTCAGGAAGTATTATTTTTTAAAAAGATTAGTCGAAACGTATGTGTATGAATATAAAATAAGGCGACAAGAGTGTTCCTGCTTCTAATCTTTACAGCTACATTAATAGTTTTTTATCTTATTGACAAAGTCTTTTAATACAATGTTTTGAAATTCGAGACCACTGCTTAAAATATCAATCGATCCAGAAAACCGATTTCATTTTTCTACAGATAGAGTAGAGTGCAAACCCCTTTGGCATATTGGGCGCATCTCTGTAATTTTCGATTTGATGGATCATAGGTAGGGATTAGTCAGATCACGTAAAGACACTGAATCAGTATTTGCGCTATCACAGACAAAACCCCTTACAGACTGCAAGCAGTCCGGAAAATCGGACTACAGCTATTGGTACCGGAAAATAATGTTCGTCATTCGGCCGTAATAGTGATTTCACGGACCAAAACAATCGCAGCGTACGAGCACCGGCGCGCGAAGCCACAATTTTAACAATTTTTTAATTTTCATGATCTTACGATGAAAATTACTATTTCGGTCCATGGCCCCAAACATTTTCGGCCATAAAGTATTACTTACGGTGAAATTCATTTGAAACTTACATGTATTTTTGAATACATACCAGCATCAGGATTTGTCCGCAATCATTCACTCGGTGGCCAATAAGTCAACAAATATTTTTATTAAAAGAAATTATGTGAACATTCGATTGCACTTCTTGAAGATCGGAGCAAAATTACCCCGCTCTCTCTCTCTCTCTCTCTCTCTCTCTCTCTCTCTGCCTCTCTATGCCTCTTTTAAAGTCTTATCTTAATGTCAATTTTTACCATATTATCATACTTTCTGAAACCTGGTTCAACTCTAAAACTGTGGGCTCATATTTTTATCTGCCAAACTACCATCTGCTGCGCAACGATCGCAAGTATAAACTCGGAGGAGGTGTTGCAATGTATATTCATACTACTCTTAATTACAAAATTCTAGAAAAATCAGAATGCACTTCTGTTGACCCTCTCGAGTTCATGCTTGTAGAAGTCGGTTGCAGCTCCATAGCGAATTTCAGAGTGCTACTAGCGGAAATTTACCGCCCACCCAAGAAAGCTCTTCTTGAACAATTCGAGTCCGCATTGCAGAAGCATAGCAGTGGTTACGATCGAATCATCATTATGGGTGACTTGAATGTGGACTTAAATCGGGCTTATTTCGAATCTTAGTTTAGAATCGTATTTGCAGCAGTTTGCGGAAGCCAATGCCCTCCATATCGTACCTTACCTACCTACAAACCATACGAGCCGAGCGGACACTTGGATAGATCACTGCCTTGTCGATAACCCCTCAAATGTTGTAGCACAGAACCAAGCCAGCATACCTTTTATCTGTGGCTATGATCTGATAGATATCGAATACAAGGTTCAGATTCTTAAACCAAAACCATCGCAAATTACGTGTAGAGATTACCGTTCATTCGATACCTTGAACCTACTTAGGGACCTAAGTAATTACGACTGGAGCATTTTTAATTTAGCCTCCTCGCTTGCTAATATCAACGTACTTACTAAAACGCTCAGTCACCGCATCCTCGAAACCTTTGACAAACATGCCCCTATCCGTACCTTTACTCCGGCACACAAACCATCCCCGTGGATTACGCCTCACTTACATAGACTAAAACAAGAGCGGAATAGCCTTTTATGCGCTTACCGTCGAACAAGGGATCCTAAGCTAAAACTCAGACTCATTTCTGCTAATAAAGTCAACAAGCAAGCATGGACTTCGACAAGAGAAATGTACTACCGTACCAAACTTTCCAATATACACGACGCCAAGACTATGTGGAAGGAACTGCGGAATCTCGATCTGGTGACTTCGACAAAATCCGCTAAGCCATTATGTTGTTCACTCGATGAACTCAACTCGTTCCACACTGCTTCTGTTTCCTCCTGGACCGATCTACTGGACTTAAATCTCAGCGAACACCTGCTACACGACGATTTTAATGATAACAGATTTTTCTTTTCAAACGTTACCATTGAGGATATAGCCGCGTATCTCACAGAAGCTAGGTCTGAAGCTTGTGGCACCGACTCGATATCTATCAGCTTTCTCATCAAATCATTTCCCGTTATCGCTCCTCATATAGTTCATCTCTTTAATGAATCTCTCAATACGTCTATTTTTCCCGCCGACTGGAAAAAATCATTGTTGCTTCCAATTAATAAAATTTCGAATCCCACTTCTCCTGCTCACTATCGCCTTGTTGCCATTCTTCCAGCTCTCTCTAAAATCCTGGAACGTGCCGTCTTTAACCAACTACTAAGATTCCTAAATCATAACGATTGGTTTGATCCTCACCAATCAGGGTTTCGCAAGGGTTACAGTACACAAACTGCGCTCTTATATGTCTCTGATTTCTGCAGACAAGCCATTGACAACCGCATGATAACCATCATTATTCTCTTCGATTTCAGCCGCGCTTTCGACACAATTAGCCATAGCTTACTTATAGAGAAACTTAATACTGCCAACCTTTCAAAATCGGCCGTCCGTTGGTTCGCATCATATCTTTCTTGTCGATCCCAAGCAGTCACTGGTCCCGACGGTAGTAGATCATCGTGGCTTCCGGTGGGTGCTGGAGTACTTCAAGGTTCGGTTTTAGGACCATTATTGTTTTCCATCTTTATCAACGACCTACCTATGGTTCTCCAGCACTGTGACCATATGATATTTGCCGACGACACACAAATTTTTCTAAACTGTCGCGTCTCTGAGCTGGATATGGCCATAAATAAATTAACATCTGACGTCACACATTTTTGTCAGTGGGCGAACACTAATGACCTCGCCCTGAACCTTAACAAAACTAAGGCTCTAATAGTCGGTAGCGCTATCTACCTAAACACACTTAATTTTGATTCGATCACTCCTATCGTTATCAACAACACGGAAATACCGTGGGTCAAATCGGTGAGGAACTTAGGTCTCGAGTTTGATGCGACGCTTTCATGGAAGAACCACCTCGTTAAAATGTCTAATAGAGTTTTCTCCACTTTACGCCAGCTACGTAATAACCGGGCTTTACTTCCAACTGACGTTCGGAAAAACCTTGTTTCCTCACTGATTTTACCCTACTTCGACTACTGCTGCGCTGTCTACAATGACATTAATGTCATTCAGAAAATCAAAGTAGAACGTATGTTCAACGCGGGAATTCGCTTTATTTTTGATCTACGGCGCGATGAACATATTACCCCGTTCCGAAATAAACTAAACTGGCTCTCGACCAGATCGCGTCGGCTGTACTTAATAGGGATCCTTACCTATAAGATTCTGACCACTGGCGTCCCTCAATATCTGTACGATTGTTACCAGTGGCGCATCGTAACCGCGTCCAGAGCACTCCGACCTGGCTCTATGTTGCAACTTCGTGTACCGACTCATCGATTAGAATCGTATGCAAAATCTTTTATTGTCACTTCCACGCGGCTATGGAATGATCTTCCCGATGATATTCGAAACAGCATTAGTCTGAACTCGTTTAAATTTAAATTAAAAAATTATTTATTAATCCGGACCGTATCGTGAGCTTATTACCAAATTACTTCGATGAGCGTGTACTGTACAAGAGTATTCACTTGATCAATTGAGTATTTTTCTGTCTGTTAGTTACTAAGTTTGTATTCTTTTTTTGCGCTTTTTTACGCTTAGCTATTGTTAAACTGCGCTTTTCTGTTATAAATCTGTATTGTTTACTATATTTACTCTAGTCTTAAATTTTATTATGTATGCTCTTTTACTGGTTGGCCCAAGAGGTTATTCCTCAAGCCAAAATAAAGCCATTCAGTCAGTCAGTCAGTCAGTCTCTCTCTCTCTCTCTCTCTCTCTCTCTCTCTCTCTCTCTCTCTCTCTCTCTCTCTCTCTCTCTCTCTCTCTCTCTCTCTCTCTCTCTCTCTCTCTCTCTCTCTCTCTCTCTCTCTCTCTCTCTCTCTCTCTCTCTCTCTCTCTCTCTCTCTCTCTCTCTCTCTCTCTCTCTCTCTCTCTCTCTCTCTCTCTCTCTCTCTCTCTCTCTCTCTCTCTCTCTCTCTCTCTCTCTCTCTCTCTCTCTCTCTCTCTCTCTCTCTCTCTCTCTCTCTCTCTGTGTCTCTGTCTCTCTGTCTCTCTTATCCTGCTTCCGATCACACTCGAGGGCCCTTAAAATACTTGACATATTAGCAAAGTTTTGTTTCATGTTTTCTATGGTTTTTAATCGTCCCATTGGCAAGTTTTCACAAACTTACTGTGGAGAGTGCAGAAAAACATGAGAGCAACATTTCAGTAACTTTTGTACAACCTTAGTAAAGTTAATAAGCATATTTCATCTAATAGTAATTATTTTCAGAGATCTGCATTTTTTCTAACAAATTTCGTGCAACTCGCCGGAAATTAGTTTCGAAATAAATACTACATTCCGTGCAGTGAAAACAACATTTAAATTCGTTTGTTTTCATGTATAAACTAATCACACAATATTAATACAATAATAATATTATACATTTTGAAAAACTAACAGGCGTTTCCTTTGATTTGGACAATTATGTGAACGAAGACGCAAGCGGCCTACACCGCCTGCTTGGAAACGGCCAAGCGTCTCATCTTAAACGAATGCCACTTGACAGTGGTAATGGCAGACTTCGAAATTGGGCTGCGTAACGCCGCTCTAAAAGTACTGGACATTGCGTGTGTTGGCTGTAATGTCCATTTTGATCGGGTAAGTGACATTATTAAATAATTTCACTACAGCGTTGACTGCTAGTGAAATTGCATAGCCAGTAGTTTAAAGTGTTTAACGTTGAGAATTAAAACTGTAATACGCAAACATATATTCAACTTTCCATCATGAAAACTGAAACATATATTCAACTTTCCATCATGAAAACTAAAACATTTTTTCATTTTTTCATAATTTGGTGATTTCGAAAATGAGCGCAATAGTGAGGATTGAATGCAATTGAGGAGAGGACTTTTAAATTTGAGGGGCGAAGGTGGGGAAGTAAAATCACCAGAGTCTAAATTTGAGGGATTCGACCATACTTTATTTCTTGTAATCCAAAGTCTATTCAATAGAACGCTCAAAATACTTATACTTTTATTTTTATCATATTAACGCGCCGTAGAAAAAAAAAATATTGGCATTTAAAATAACACAAACAAATGTGTTACTTGTCGGGCCGGGGAACAAAGTTCCGAAAATCAAACCCCGAAAGGCTAAAAGTAACACGTTTGTGTGTTATTTTAAATGCAAACATGCTTGTTTTCCTACGGCGCGTTAACATGATAAAAATAAAAGTATAAGTATTTTGAGTGTTTTATTGAATATACTTTGGATTACATAAAATAAAGGATAGTCGAATCCCTCAAATGTAGACTGTAGTATTGGAAATGTTCCATGCGTGTCTCCCGCGATAAGAGAATGCGAGAAAAGCTCATTGGCGGACCGGGGCGAAGTACGTAGCCAATGAGCGAGCGAGCTGGTGTGCGAGTGACTGTCGAACGAACGCACGCTCCTCAGTCTCCGAGCAGTCGTAGAATAAAGTACATGTACTTGAGCGTAGCATATTAATAAAAGTTTTCATTTCTTTCCACAAACATTTTCTTTTATTCCACAATCTGATCTGCGGTTTTAACACTTCCCCACCTTGACCCCTCATATTTAAAAACCCCGGGTTCAATCTCCGATGCGTAGAATCTCTAGAGATTTGATTGGCCTCATTTTTTTCCGAAAATCAAGGGACAATCTAATGCTTGATCGTGGAATCGAAATTTCGCCTGGTTGAATTTCGACTACGAGGTTCAGCCAGGGCTGGGGTTCTGACTGCAGGGCCCCTAGTCGTCAGGGTGTTGTACGAGCGGTCAGGACCAACTAGCTTTAGTGGGCAAAAAGAGTCGAAATATATATATATACATAGAAAAAAAGAGATAATCTAAAAATATCGTAAAAATTTTCCATAATTTTCCATTGATGTATGTAAAAAATCTAATTTTTCAGCATCTTTGTAACCATTCTGAATTGTACAGACTGTGTTGTCAGAATTGTAAAAATTGTCAGAATGTAAACCGCTGGAAAAATGTAATGGTTGCAAATTCCATCAATTTGCTTATATAAACAAATTTGTTCATTATAAAGCATATTTCACTATTTCATCTCACCTCACAGACACCGTCACCGCCACCGTCACCGCCACTGTCACCGCTACTGTCACCGCTACTGTCACCGATACTGTCACCGCTACCGTCACCGCCTCCGTCGTTATCACCATTAACCTCTCTTCCGCCAATGCAACAAGTATCGGTGCCGTCACCGGCTTTGTCGTCATCGATATTATCACCGACAACATCTTTGCAACCGATAACAGGATATAAAACAGGGTTAACTGGAGTAATAGTCTCCTCAAAAGAGATATATCTGAGACGCAGACGAAGGAAGAGAAAAATGAAAAATGTAGACGTAAGTATATTGTCATCAACTCGCGTGTAAACTTGTTAAAAGTATCCTAAACATCTGGAATAAACCTTGGGCAATGCGTAGAAGGTAGAAAATATTAGACACGTATATTTTCTGCACGATCTCGTAGCGATCGGCACAGCAATTGTCACCGACACCATCACCGTCACAGTCACCGCTACCACTACAGCTACCGTCACCGTCACCGCTACCGTTACAGCTACCGTCACCGTCACCGCTACCGCTACAGCTACCGTCACCGTCACCGTCACCGCTACCGCTACTGCTACCGTCACCGTCACCAACACCACCGCTGACTGGAGTAGTAGTCACCTCGAAAGAGATGTGCCTAAGTCGCAGACGGAGGAAGAGAAAAATGAAAAATGTAGACGTAAGTACTTTATGCTCGGAAAAGCCGTACGTAAAATATCGTATGCGACTATTTGAGTGCATGAAGTTACGCACTCGTTGCATACTATACTATTTCGATACAAGGGCGTAAAAGTTTTTTATACGCCCAAAAAAAGTAAAAAAATGTGTAAAAAAGCATTATACGTACACTGTAACATAATAGTATATTACGATACAAGTACGATGCGCGAAGTAGGTGAATTGTGCACGAGTGTAACGAATTCGAAAGTCACCTACTGTGCACACGTATCGTATACTATTTATTTTTAATCCGTAAGAGAAATCTTTTGCGCACTAAAAATAGTGCGCGAGATTCAATTTCGCGCTAGGAGTTAAAAATAGTACACTTCTATACATGTGCGTAAAATGCGATTTTACGCAGCGTTTTTAACATGCAATTAGATAGGACTGTGCGTAAAATCGAATTCTTACGCACGCGTATCGAACGGTATTTTTTTTAAGTCCGTGCGCGAATTTGAACCTCGTGCTAAACATAGTGCGCGAAGTAACCCATTTGCGCACTGAAAATAAATGCGCGAAGCACATCGCACACTCAAATCCGTGCGCGAAAAAATTCTCTAACGAGAAAAAACTCGTTACACTCGTGCACAAATCACCTACTTCGCGCACTTGTATCGTAATATACTATTTCAAATATACGGTTTTTCCGTGGGGGATGTTCCACTGCCCGAGGTCCGCACCGTGTGTGTGTGTGTGCGCGCGTGTGTGTGTGGGGTTTGTGTTGCAAGGAAACCTAGATGTGATGAACTGAAATAGTTCCAAAAACTTCGATATTCCTGCTAAACAGTTAGTCTTCCATTCGAATAATCATTTTTTAATTAAATATTTATGTGTATGACTTCTGAAGTTATTTTTTAACGATATCCTTAGTCTTCGTCGCTGACAGAAGAGGCCCACGTTCCCTGCACTTCCGCCAAACGGAAAGCACTCAATAAGAAGTGGACTGGTCTACATTACGCAAATAATGATTTATTTATTTCGCACACGTCAGTTGTACCGTAATCCGAGGTACAGGAGAAAGAAGAATTTAAAAATTATAATTTATTCTATAAAATTATAAATTGTATTATAAATATTTCGTCTGCTATAGTTATACTGTTTTTCAACGAGTGCGCGCAATCCATTTCCCACACAGTTTTCGATTTTCACAATAAGAAATTATCAGTGGGTGAATGTGGCACGTGATTTTTGATTAAATCGGTTATGTTTAAATTTTTAGTAATATTTCAAATGACAGCGCCGCAACCTTTCTGCATAGTGTTTGGAACTAGTATACATTATGCCATATCTGTGTGCAAAGTATACCTTTAGAATTAGTGTTTTGGTGCTGCACTAATTCGGTAAAGTGCATTTTACGCTCTAAAATCCAGTGCGGGAAGTACTTCGCATACTCAAATCAGTACCCGAAAAATTTCTCTCACGGAGTCAAAAAAAAATAGTGTACGATACTCGCTACGCTCAGGCGCCAACTTCGCTCGTGCGCAAATCACCTACTTAGCGCACTTGTATCGTAATGTACTATTGTGCGAAAAAAGTTTGTGGCCCTCGCTTCGCTCGGGTATATCTCACCCGTGTTCCATACGATATTTTTTAATACGACGGGCTCGAAACTAGATAATTCACGTCCGCAGCTTTCGCCCTAGAAAAAATGGAGATTGCGCTCGGAGTGCTAAAAAAGTACTTTTTGCACCAAGAGCGCGAAATGGTCGTTTCACGCCACCAATAGTGATTAGATGCCCGAGGGTCACCTTTTCTCCATGAAGGCGTAAATACCGCACCCGCGGTGCAAACAATATTTTTCGATTTAGGGGGAGTAAAATGACCATTCATTCTATCACACAAATTAAAGATGTTTACGAATCACTGCGACGTGCAACACTGACTAGCGAGTTTATTTTTCAATCAGTAATGTTTATGTTTATAATCAAAAATTCGTGTAATATCCCGCTACTACGCCTTTATTTGTATTGTGACCCCTCCTTGGAAGGGTAAACGAAAAATAAATTTCTTGACACAGATAAATTGAAATAATCGATATATTTTCCGAATATTCTATTTTACAATATGGTATCTTAAATGTCGCCTACGGCGCGGGCCCTAATCTCGCGAATGGGATTGTTACCAAAAAAAAAATGACCGGAGGAACGTATCGCGGAGGCGCGAGAATGGCCAAACGGGCGAAGCGAAACACCAAAATAAGGGGGGGGGGGCGGCGTAATTACAATTTCCGGAGCACTGGTACTCACGGTGGTTGGTTAACTCGCCAGACGATGACCAGTAAAATGGGTCCAGAAACGGGTCCAGAAACGGGTCCAGCAACGGGTCCAGCAACGAGTCCAGTAACGGGTCCAGCAACGGGTCCAGAACGGGTCCTGAATGGGTCCTCCTGGAGACGCTATGGCGGCACTTCACACAAAAGGTCGGACCACAAACGATGCACTCACGGGTTCACTACTTGCGTGTGCGCGGTGTATCTCCTCGAAAAGTTTATCCTCGACTCAGCAAAGGGCTGTACTCCACTCCGTAAAGGGCTTCACTCGACTGTTCGAAGGGCTTTTCTCAACTGACTACTATATACTATTTCGCGGTCCGCGACAGAATGGCTTCTCCGTCGTTCTCGTCGTCCGTGAAGGCGCCACCTCGGGGCCCGATGCTGGGGGATGATCCGTGGAAGGGGGGAGCAGCGTGACGGTCGCGCGGCCCGCGCGTACCGGCTTCTCCTCCGAAGGGAGAGAGAGAGATACATAGCTGCGCAAATCGGCTCTCGGCTTCTATCGTTGGAAGGAAAGAGAGAGACGCCCCGGCTTCACTCGCCTCCGTCTGTGGGGAAGGAACTCCCGGCGGCGACTGACTATAGAGGAGCGACAGCGGGGAGGTCTGAGCCAGCGCGGCCAAATTGACCAACATTTCCGACCCCACTCAAGGCGCGTTTCTTCTCCCACCGCTTACCGCCGCGTCACGCGAGACTCCGCCTCTCGAGCAATCAGGCACGAGCAGGGATACCGCGAAAGTTGACTGCCGGCGCGCTGCTACGCGGAACTCGCTTCGTTTAAATTATATGCACGCAGTGGATTTGGATCACAGATGAAATATTTGGATACTTGGATCTTCTCAATGCACTCTATTCAATATTTCGATTTTATTATAATTGAACAAAAACATAATAGCTGTTCATTTTTCTATGAGACGCATTATTTTCTAGTATACTAGACGTGCTAATAACATAAATCCGCATTCATTTTCAAAATCGTATTTTCGTATGATATAATTTCATGAATCTTTTTTTTTACAATTTCAATATATTTTTCATGAAAACAAAAAATATCTTCTATACATGTCTTTTTATCTAAAGCAGGAATTCAATGAATCATTTTTATTTATTTCTTAATTCTATTTCACCATTAAAATCTACTTTTGTGTTAATAAAATACACAAAATTCACTTTTCTGATATGAGAATACAATTTCATGCAATGTGTTAATTTTACTGTATTGTGTGCATCTATTATAATTTACGTAATTATCTAATTAATTTGCACTAATTTTATAAACTGTATTTTCATAATGTGATCAAATTTCATTAATCGTTACTTTATAATTTTGATCTATTCTTCTTTTGAGGATTTTGAATATGGAAAAGAAACATTTAAGAAATATATGTTCTATTTAAATCCAAAATTCTATGAATAATTGCTACTTATTTCTTGCATTTATTCTACTTGTAAATTTGTAAACCATTTCATTAACGTATACAAAATTGATTGATGTGTATGATATGACATAATTCCATAAATTATATTCGATATTGCGCTATGGTAAAATGGATGCCACCGTTTGTCAATGGGCTTTAATAAAAATGTTTATTGTCTTATAATTAAACAGATAACACTCATTAGTGATTGTTCTATGCAACGTATTATTTTATTTCTCCAGTGTACATGCGCTTTTGTATCCGGTTCTTTTCAACGTAACCTATGAAATGGAACAACTTTACTCCTAAAAAATTAAACTAATTAAATAAATCTTTGGTTTTTCTACATTACGTAGTTAATCAGTTTAAAGATAATTTTCAGAGAATTGATGGACAAAGATTTATACAGTTTAATATTATTCCAATTAATAGAAATGTTTGTTATATAATATTATTAGCTAGCTTTCATATTATTATAATTTAATTATATTGTATTAAAATAGACTCTTTTAATGTTTTTTTTTCTCGTAATGGTTTCAGTAACTTTGGTATTCATTTTTTCATATTTAATCTTTCATTTCTAATCTACAAAATTAGTTTGGCAATTTCTGTTCTTACAACCATTCTGTTTACATAATTCAAGCAAACTGAGTATATTATTATTATATTTCGTAATTAAAAATTTAGACAACATTTGAGATTCTCAACAAATTTCAACGCCATAATCGTTTTAGTAGACATTATATGGTATGTTAATAAGTGTGTTTCGGTTTTTCCCCATTTTGGTTTATCCAATGTATGAATCTAATTTCAAGTACCCTTAACAAAGGATTTTTAACGATCCACTGGAAATATGACTCTGAAATGCATATATGCATACAATAATAACACGTACGGCCTTCAAGTTAACTATTATCTCTTTTAAAATTAACTATTTCCCTTTTAAATGAATTAATCCAAATAACGAGGATGCGAGCAGGAAATAATTGTTTTTCTTTTTAAGATAAGCATCAGAATTGCAAATTATTTGGCTTATCAATCAAGTAAATCATACAGCTTATATATCTGACATTACTGTCCAACCTGGATTGAAGATATTTTTTGTGGCCATGAAAAATATATTAAAATTGTAAAAAAAAAAGATTCATGAAATTATATCATACGAAAATACGATTTTGAAAATGAATGCGGATTTATGTTATTAGCACGTCTAGTATACTAGAAAATAATGCGTCTCAAAGAAAAATGAACAGCGTGCATATAATTGAAACGAAGTGAGTTCCGCGCTGCAGCACGCCGGCAGTCAACTTTCGCGGTATCCCTGCTGGCGCCTCGAGAGGCGGAGTTTCTCGTGACGCGGCGGAAAGCGGTGGGAGAAGAAACGCGCCTTGAGTGGGATCGGAAATGTTGGTCAGTTTGGCCGCGCTGTCCCCTACCTCGGGAATTTCCCCCAAATTTATATGCCGGAGAATCATACATGCACGCGACACTCACTTTCGCTCCCACTCGCACACCCCTCTCGGTCTCACTCGCTCGTGTTATTATTTACCTACGGGTCTATGCTAATCGGTCCGTTACATAGCCCCCCCCCCCCCCCCCCAGGAAGTTAGCTACGGAGAACTACTCTTCCGATTCCGATTTGTTTTTCGAGAGGACGGGTTTCTCTTAACGGAAATTAATTTTTATTTATTTTATTTATTTAATTTTTATTCTAAAAAGAGATAAGGGTTTGCACCCAATCCGGCTCCGCCCCCGCGTAGTCGTCGATCCACAAGATAGCTTCTGTTAAGAGTTTAATCTCATTTACCTCCGAACTCCGCGCCATCTCCTGCCGGATTTCATTTCAACTCGGCACACCCGACACTCGCACTTCACCTCGTGACGCGCCGTCTGGGTGGCCACGTGTCGCCCGTTGTGGAAAACACTAGTATTGGTTCCGATCTCCGGCATGATTTCGAAATTACTTGCTGATTTTGGGGTCAATGCCGTCTATTTAAAGGCTCGCTTATGTTTACCCCGATCTTGTTTATTTAGAATTTCGCTTCGATCCCTGGAACTTCCCCTTGTCCCCTGATCTATCTCTGGTTTGTTATTTACCATTGCGGGATATGTACGCTTTCAGAAGTTGCACGTGGAACATGCCTCGTTCTATTCCGCTATTATTTTCGAGAATATATGTGGTTTCATTTATTACCTTTTTTATCTTAAAGGGTCCTTCGTAGCGTGCGAAGAATTTCCCTATCTTTCTATCCATCGCATTCGAGACATTCAAAGCTTTAAGCAGCACAGTATCTCCGACCTTAAAAAAGGTATATCTCCCTTTGTTATTGTTTTTCTCTGTCTCTCTCGTCCTCGCATGTCGTATAATGTTTTCCTTGGCGAGCCGGAGTTTATATTCGTAACTAGGTTCCTTTATCTCGCGTGACTTTGGAATTCATTTTTCCCAGATTCTCGTGGGTTTTTTATCGAGATGTAATTCTATTGGTGTGAATTCTGTTGCCTCGTGATACGTCTCATTTATACATCGTTGAATGACGTCGACCCAGGCCGCCCATCCGGAGTGTTCATCACCCACGAATGTTCTGAAAAATCGACCCAACTCTCGATTTACCCGTTCGACGATGTTCCCTTGTAGATGCCGAATGGATGAAAAAATCCCTTGAATTTTTTCTTGTTTTAGTTTTTTCAGCCATTTCTCCGAGGTGAATTGCGTTCCGTGATCGAACTGAATTCTCTCTGGCGTCCCATATTTCGAGATGTAATCTCCGAAGATTTTCTTGATGACTGTAGTGGTGTTCGCCTTTTTTATAGGGTACATTACCACGAATTTACTGAACGCATCTATCGTGACTAAGATGTAATTTGCTCCCCCTCTGGATGTTGGGAGTGGTCCATAGAAGTCGATGGAGAGTAGATCACCTGGTTTTTCCGGTATTATCGATTTGATCGGACCCTGGGGATATCGATTCGGAACTTTGTTCCGTTGGCACGAGTCGCATGTCCTTACAATGTCCCGAATTATTGAGCGGAACTTGTTAAAAGTGAAGGCTTCTTCCATTAATTTGGACAGTTTTCTTGTTTCGTTTTTTTCTTATATGTGGGTCTTCCTTTTGCATCCTTCCCAGATTCTTCAGCTGGGAGACCGTTTCTTTATCGAGTTGTGGCAAATGTACTTTCGCTATCATGATTTCGTCAGTGCTCTCTCGCGAGCCACCGTTGCCGTTTCGGCTCAAATAGTCGGCAACCCTATTCTGCAATCCTTTAATAAATTGAGGCTCAATATCGTAGTCTTGGATGCTGAGCGCCCATCTGGTTATCCTCGAGTTGAGGAACTGGCAGCTTTTCAGAAAAGTCAACGCCTTGTGATCGGTTTTTAAGATGATCTTTTCCCCTAACACGAAGGTTCGCAGCTTCTTGAGAGACGCCACTATTGCCAACAGTTCTTTTTCGGTCGTATGATACGTTAATTCCGCTCCTTTTAACGTCCTGCTGTAGTAAGTTACTATTTCTTCTTCTCCCAGTTCGTTTAATTGAGACAGTACTGCCCCGACCGCATATGCACTGGCGTCGGTCGTGAGTATGTAGGGTTGCCCGGGCGCAGGGTGCTTCAAGAACATGGTGTCCGCGAAGGATTGTTTAATTTCTTCGAAAGCCCGTTGATGTTCTTCCGTCCAATCCCACTTTTGTCTTTTCTTTAGTAATTCTAGTAATGGCACCATGCACTCGGCATGTTTACGCACGAACTTACTGTAATAGTTTATAAATCCTAAGAATCCCCTCAGCTGCTTCTGGTTCTTAGGAGGAGTAAATTCTCGGATTTTCTCGAGTTTTTCCTGTTGAGGTTGTATTCTTCCCGGGGTCAGAATGTGCCCGAGAAAAGAAATCTGTTGTCTACATAGTTGTAATTTGTTAAAGTTTATGGTGATTCCATTGTCCTGGAGTCTTGTCAGAGTTTTCTCCAGGTGTTCTAGATGTGATTCAAAATTGGGCGATATGCATAAAATATCATCCACAAAATTAATAATGAAATCGCCTATTCCCCAAAATATTCGGTTTACAGCTCGTATTAAACTTGAGCTACTTGTTTTTAGTCCAAATGGCGTGATGGTATGTTCGTATACGTTACCCTCGTGCAAAAATGCCGTATATTTTTGGGATTCTTTAGCCAATGGAATTTGCCAGAAACTGTTAGTCATGTCGAGGCTAGTCATGTACTCGGCTCCCAGACATTTTTGGAATATCTCGTCGGGATTCGGCGGGGTCTCATGGTCACTTATCATTCGTTTGTTCAGTGCCCTCGCGTCTAAACATAACCGCACTGATCCATCCTTTTTTATTACCGTGAGCATCGGGTTAATATAGGGGCTCGTGGAGCATTGTATGACTCCCAGCTCCAGCATTCTTTGTATTCCTGCCTTCACTTTAGACTTATATGCAAACGGAATGGGATATGTTTTTACGAAGAATGGTGTTGCTGATTTCAAGTTGATTTCATGTTCGTATATCTTGGTTCTGCCTGGTCGGTCATTGAACGTGTCCTTGAACTTAACCAGTAGCTTAGACAGCTCGTTTTTTTCATGTTCTTTTAAGATTTCACATTTGTCTACTTTTTCACGAATATCCTCCTCGCTGGGTTGCGAGATTTTTTTTTTCTCTGAATTCGATATTGGTTTCCCTATCTCGATCTCCGCCTGTTCAACCTGCTGTACAGTTCCAACCCTTTCGCTTTGGTCTACTTTCCTTCTTGAGTTAAAGGTAAGGATGTCCTTTTTCGAATCATCCCCCGATATGTGGATTTGAGCATTTTCGAGATCTATTCGGGTTTTCCACTGTGTCTGTACGTTGATACCGATTATACAATCTCGAATCAGGTGGGGTACGACCGCGAATGCAATCTCGCTTTCGATTTTTCCCACGAGTGTTTTTAATAGCACCTGCATCTTTAGGGTCGTTGACTTAGTGCCTGTCGCGCCTATAATGCGTTTCCCCGTGATGGGTAACGTTGGACACTTTTTCAACGTTGCCGCGTTCGCCCTGTAAAACGCTTCCGAGATGCATGTGATCTCGCTACCTGTGTCCCATAAGGCTTTCGTTCGGATTCCTTCTATTATGATCGGGATTTCCGGGCATGTTATGTGCTCTTTCTTTGTGGGGATACTTTCTTCGTTCGTCAAGAATGTCCTTGGATCTTCGAATATAGATTCGATTCCAATCTGTCGGTCCTTATCCCGGTTTTTCCAGTCCTCCTCCTCGAGTTTACTACTTTCCCGGTCTTCCGAACTTTTTAGTTCGTCCGATGTAAAAAGCTCCTCTTCCTCTTGTTTCCCTTCATTCACCCCCATGGTATTGACATTGTACCTCCGCGGCATCGCTCTTTGCGGCCCCGCCGGTTGATGCCGCCATCCTGGGAGATGTCTTTCTCCCCTCCCTGGTTCACCTTCGTATTTCCTGTGACTACTTGGGTTTCCGTATGGCATTGTTTTTCGCCATCCCTCTCTTTTCTCTTCCATTGGGATTCTTCTTCGATCCTGGTGGATCATTCCCATTCTATACCCCTTATTTTCGTGCACCCCTCGACTCGCATTTGGGGGCCCCATTTCGTCGTATGTTTGTAGGATATCCAATAAATCGTCGTATTGGCGAATATCCCGGTTAATGATCGCATTTCTTATTTCTTGTTCGAAATGTCGAGCTATCATGGTGATTAATTCCTTGTTTGATAGTGACATATTCGCATCTTTAATTTGGTTACATAAATCAATGGCGTATTCTACGCGGCTTGTATTTCGCTGAGGTTGATAATACCCGAACTCAATCTGTCGTTTGAGTTGGTACTGTGATTCTGCATTCCAGTATCTCTTCCTGAATTTAAGTTCAAATTCGTCTAGATTAAGTACATCTTGCTCGACGAAATACCACCAATCCAAGACAGGACCCTTCAAAATTTGGTACATAATTGTCTTGAATTGAGGCGGATTTATTTTTAGTCCTTCGCAATCTAATTGAGTTATCCTTCGCTCGCAGTCTTGCCCCTTTTTGCGCATTTCCCGGAACAGCCCGGTTGCTTCGGACTGCCAATCGAGTCTCGCAAAAAGCTCTCCATTCCCTTTGGGTTCTCCTTCTTTATCTCGAAGAATTTCGTGAGAAATGCTTCGGCGCATTTCTTTTCGTGGTCTGCCCCTCGGCATTTTATTTATCAGAAAATTCTCTTCTTTTGTAAAAAATATATAAAAAAAAAAGGATGTGCCGGAAATGTAAATAATAAAAAACAATTCAGGATATTTTCAATCTCTCATTTATTCGGTTTTTACCGGTGGTTGAGGAAGATTCATCAAGAATTCTTCAATATTAATTACTGTCTGCCTGACCGTGTAGAGGCCACCGAACACTCTTTGGCCGGCTTTCTCCTTGGATTTCCACTCTTCCATGAGTGGCTTTATTATTATTATTATGATTATTTTCTTTGTTCTCTGCTCAATCGCTCTCGAGTCCTGTCACGGTCGCCAGTTGAAACTGCAGGTTTTGAGATTAAGTGGACTCGAGAGACAGATTGATTTAGAAAAAGATAACTTTATTTCAGCTTCCTCCTTTTTATCGCCTTGGGCGTACAAATTTGCATAAATTATGTTGTGCCTTTATTTTGGGCTTGAATCACTCCACCTGTAAGGAGAAAAAGTGGTTACAATTGATACGGAGGGAACCTGCCAACCCGTACTTGACAGGGACACTCGACGCGCTGGCCTGGGTGCCGCTGCAAGTTTATGCTATTGCACTTCTACTCAACCCGCCCACGGATACTTATGTAGCCGGGGAATCGGAGCGCGTGCTCAAGTCGATCGACAGACCGTATAGACTGTCTGGCGACGACTGTCCCCTACCTCGGGAATTTCCCCCAAATTTATAGGCCGGAGAATCATACATGCACGCGACACTCACTTTCTCTCCCACTCGCACACCCCTCTCGGTCTCACTCGCTCGTGTTATTATTTACCTACGGGTCTATGCAAATCGGTCCGTTACATGCTAGTACGCAATTTGGGTACACCTCAAAAGATTTCCCCTTATACATGTACATATTACAAATTATTACATAAATCAAATTATTATTATAGACTGTGGATATAAATATAAGGACAAAGGATTACAATCAAAGGTTAAAAATTATGTCGCTGAAAGGATCCAATATGTCAAATGTCAAATCTTTCCTCAGAAGAAACCTGCTGGAGCGGTGAAGCGATCCTTTACTGGAGTCCCAAAATATAATAACTCAATTAGCAAGTTCTTTTAACATTTAAAACATTTAATAACATTTAATAAGTAGTGAATATTTATAATTATATTACATAATCATTTTCCTTCAAATTATATAGATGTGCAGAATCTATTGAATAAGCCGACAAAGGGTTTCGCAACATTACAATAACAGTCGGCAAATATAAAACTGAAGGAACTATCATCAGTTCCATTTGCAAGTCCAAAAGCTGTATTTATTTCAGTTCCTTCTAAAAAACTAAAACAAAGCATGTTTTTGCACATATATATTATAACGGTATTATTGTATAAAACATGACCGTTACCTTCGGGAATTTTCTACATCCGGTAACTAAAAGTAACTTGAATGTTTAATTAAAGATTGAATAATAAAATGTTACTTCGAGTAACGAAACTCCACAAAAATAGTACGAATACAGGAAAGGTAAAATAAATAATACAAAGTAATTCTTAATTAGAAGTTTAGATATAAATTATTCAATATAATAGATAAACCAATTTTGGGATCAAATCAACACTTGAAGGACTTACAGTTTTGTTGACTATCGTACTAAAATCCGTCCTTATAAAATGTATTCGGTTGTCGGAAACCTCATCTTTTTGGCACAACACACCGGAATTTGAGTTCGAATTCTATTTATTAAAACAACGAATTTAATACGAGGAATCGGTATTCTCTCCAATCAATCAATTAAATAATTTATTGGAGGATGTTACTTCGCGTAATGAACAATAAATCGTAACGGTACGAATCGGTAGGAATTGACGTTACAGAAAATCGAAATTTAATTTACCGGACCTGTTAGCGTGATCGTTGAACGAAGACTGATCAGACCACTGATCTCTATTATGCACTGCACTGTAAAAAATGTAAATGAAATTTACAATTTTGTTGTGATTTTCCTACCTAAAAATATTTTGATATTCCCACGTTAAAAGTTATAAATTTCCCGCGGGAGGTTAGGAATTTCAGAACGATTTGTAAATTCCCTACACTGAAGGTGGTAAATTTACAACGCAACGCGTTTTTCCGACGCTATAAGTGGGTAAAAATCGAGCCCATTCTGTACATGGTAAATTTACAATATGAGGGGAAAAACCATTGGTGTAGTAAAATTAATTTTTACATTAAAATTCCACATATTTTAGTTTTATTTTGTTTTTAAATGTAAAACTGAGGAATATATTGTAAAATTTATTATAAGATGTATTTTAATATCTTAGAGGTTTTTTGAGCTATAATCTTTTGTCGAAAGAAAACATTAAATCTAAAATTTTTTGTTGATAGTAAAACTTTGATCGAAAGCCAATTTTAGAGCTATAATCTTTTTTTTTGTCAATAGTAAAACTCTTGTCGAAAGAAAACATTAAATCTAAATTCTTTTGGTGATAGAAAAACTTTGATCGAAAGCAAGTTTTAGAGCTATAATCTTTTGTCGATAAAACTTTTGTTGAAAGAAAACATTAAATCATAAAATCTAAATTCATAAATTATTAAAATAACAAATTATTATTACAAGCCACTACAATTGGTTCAGGAGTACGTGCATAAATTTTACCCCGTAATGTAGAGTTCAAATCACCTGCTCGCATAAGGTTATGGCGCTTTAGTACATAACCTAAAATTTTTTCTATATGTATTTTGTTGTAAATTTACTATTCTCTTGGAGAATTTAAACTTCTCTCCGGTGTAATATTACCGTAACTTGTAAAATCCACTTTCAATTGTAAATTTACAAATACAAGTTGACATTTACAAAGGTAAAAAAGTAATATTCACAGTGCCTATGTAAATTTACAATAATATTGCGTAAAAGTCCTACTTGCAGCATGGGCAATATTGTGTCCAACTCTACAAGTTGTAAATTTACATTTCCATTTTTTACAGTGTGGATAGGATATGGGACTCCAAATCTGTGACGCGGTGTACCTTCGCGAACATCCAATCACAATCAAGTTTATTCCGAAGTACATTATAGCAAGCACCTCCTCCTTTTATTGTCTTTTAACTGATTGGATAGCCGCGAAAATAATTCCGCTTTTCCAAACTTGTGGAATCACACGCAGTTATAATGATGTAGATACAACGTCCCCTATCCAGTGTATAATAGAGATCAGTGGATCAGACTGATCAGTATAGATTATAGATTCCGTATCTACACGCGCTCTGCTTTACCGCCCGAATACCGACACTATTAAACCTGCAGAAGATTTAAATTATTTCGGTTATCGAAACCGGTAATTATCGATACAGGACGACAAATTGGAATCGAGAGGACAACTTCGACGCGTTAGAAGTGACAAGTTGCCAGAAATCTCCAAATGTATCCTCCACAGAATAATGCCAAGAAGTGGACTAATAGAGTGTGTCCATTGACGTGTTGATAACACAACTCCTTGCAGCATCGTTATGGTCGTTCAGATTTTGTAAAATTTTGATGATTCCGTTGTTAATGACGAAATATTATTGTAGTCAGGTTGAATAGCGGTAATCGAATACAGTATTATAGCGAGTCGGAACAATAATAAGATTTTGATGTTCTGTCAAACCCAAGTGATATTCCGTCCAGCGGTACAGCATCCTACCTTACCGACTCGTACATCAGAAGCATAACAAAAATAGATCAACTAATTAATTTCATATATAAGATTCGGACATGGATTTGAGTACGTCAGTTCACCAGGAGGTATTATTTAAAAATAATTATGAATGAATAAATCGTTAAATAATAAAAAAAGGCTAATTAAATTAATGTAAGTTTTTATCGGATCCCCTTCAACCATCACGCTTAGATCATTTTGTCAATGGTATTTGTAACAGGTGACATGAAAAGAACACTGTTACAATATATATACAGTAGACTCCCGCGTTAGTGGCGTCCCGCATTAGTGGCGTCCCGCGTTAGTGACGCGATGGAACCCCGTGTTAGTGGCACTTCTCGGAATCTTTCCATCCTCGCCATGTCGCCAGCCGCCTGGGGGGCGTGGCCTAATAAGGTACGGGCTCCAGGCGCGTGATTTGAATTACGTCACGTGACTGCAGGACTGCAGTCTAGCGGGGGAAGCGATGTTTCTCCTACTTCCGCCACTAACACGGGGATTGAGGGGAGGGCTCGGAACCGAGCACGCCATTAACGCGGGAGTCTACTGTATATATATATCTATATCATACCGAAGCCGCAGATTTAAACACGTAATGGAATATTTATTTAACAAAAGCCTGTCGTTCTAAGAAATATTTTGAATTAATTGTAAACGAATGGGTTTGCGATTAAAAAATCAATTTTCCATGTAAAACAAATATAGATAACGCGGTGGATATACTAGTTTATACTGTTACACTTGAAACGTGCAGGTTAGGTTTAAGAAGCGGACTCGAGAGACAGATTGTAGGTAAAAGAATATATTTTTATTTATTCTTCTCTTTTTATAAATTTGTATACAACTGCAAGTACAATTCTTTGAGAATTGTTTCTCGAATTATGTGAACTCTAACGGTTCGGATATCTCCACCTGTAAGGAGAAAAAGAGTTTATTACATAGAGTGATTAGGGAAAACCTGCCTACCCGACCTTAAAAGGGACACTAGGCGCGCTGACCTGAGTGCGACGCAACATTTTAGAATTGGAAAATGTACATGTGTGTGTCCTCTAAAAGATATCCATGGTCCCGAACCAGGGCACCACGGGGGGAAAAAACTATTTCACTTTTTTAATGTTAAAAATTGTTTAAAATATGACTTTTGTATTATTTTCCCTTTGATCGATTATTTTCGTAACGGTCTTCGAACATATTCGATATCAGTCCATATATTTTAATATTGTCGAGGTCGCCCTTCCAAATTCCGATGTCAAAATTGTGTTTTAAGTTCCAATATGGCGCCAAATTCGGTAAAAATTGCCAAGAAATGTGAAGATATTGATTTAAATTATAATCATTTTTTTTTCACGCAATTAAAACTTTAGTTTTCTATTCAAACAATGGTGCAGAGAATACCAGAATCGCAGGCCAAAATTTAGTTTTTGACTCCACCTAACAAGTAGCATTTACAAAAGTGAAAAATTTTGTGAAATACGACTTTTTAAAAATTATTACTCATAACAGTGAGCACCCTTATGAAATGTTATCAACGTCATTATTTTTATGGATTCTTGATCACTGTGACGAATGTATTATCATATTCTTGTAATCCAAAATGGCCGACACAACATGGTTTTTCATCTTTAGTTTATGGCATTTTCGTTAAAAGGTCTTGCACACTCAATCATTTCAATATATATGAATATGAAAAACGTGAAAAAACACTTCTTTTTAATTATATTTAAAATCTGTGAAGCAAACCTATGTAGGGAGTATGCAGGTTTTTTATATCCTCTTTTATGTTAAGCGGGTGTTTTTGCAAACCAATATAGCACAACTCAGAAGTCAATCTTTAGTTTCAGTACAAATTATTGTACAACAAACTCTCGTATTACAATAATGCCTAATATAATTTCTCATTTAGATAATAATACATTATGGTACAAGGTCGAAATTATCGTAGATCCATATTTCCTCTATGTTGCATACGATACTTTTTAATACGACTGGAGTTCGATCATTTGCGCCCGAAGATTTCGCCCTGGGAAGGACGTAAAATCGATTTCTACTCCCGTAGGATTAAAAAAATGTTTATTTTAAATGTCTGCAAATTATTTCTGTTTTCGTCTCACTGTTTTTCAGAGAATTAATTGTCCCTGTTACAATATTTCTAAAAAAGCAAAATAAGTACACACTTGATTTAACCCAGCCTGTCAACGATAATACATATTTTATTCGACGACACCTTGAACTTCTGGCATGACGATACCAGATTCGCACAATCGAGTCACCCGGTTCATACAGAACTAACGCGTTCTATCGCAATATAAGAAATGATCGGCGTTACACGGTTCGAATCGCACATGTCAAGGCTTTTTTCCTACGCATAAACAAATGAACAACTAAATATATTATCTACATCACGCCAATAGCAAACAGAACTCAAATATTCGACCGAACACCCCGGCGAGGACCTGCCTCGGTGCAAATGCCTCCTCGCAATTGTCTATCACCCTTACAAAAAACCCAACACGGTTCTCCACTTCGAATGGAGTTTTTTCTTTTTAGTTCAACGAGGTAAAAACTTCTGACTCGTTGAACATGTCACGTTTGCCCCGCGAAGGCTTAAGACTCCTTTTCACTTTTTTCGAGCACCCGGCGAATTTGGGGAGCTCACGAAACACTATTTTTCCGGCACTTCCCCACGACGGGTACACTTTCCGCGAAACTCGTAACTGACTTTTTCTTTTGGAGTTGACGTCGAAAGAAGCTCGATGCTCCCAGTGGTCGATTTTCTCCGACTCGTTCCACGTGCAGATAGTTGGTAAAACACGTCTTCCACGGCCACGTGGTAAGGCTCGCACTTCTCCAACTAGCGTTTGCTGCACAAACACGGGAAGCGGGCAGATTTGCCTCGTAGCCGGTGGATTTCCTCGACACCGAGGACTTCAGGACACAGTCGGCTCCTGTACGAAGGTGGGTTCTGGACGCCGGTGAAAATTTGGCACCCACAACCCCAGATGCCAATGACCCTGGTTGATGACTCCGGTTTCGGCTACAACCATCCGCAAAAATAACAAATTGTTCCCAAAATATTGTCTCCCACAAAATTCACCCTTAGGGGAAAATGCCGGATCGCCTCGTGGTGAACAGCCGCCAACGGGATCCTCGGACTCGTTCCCTGGCACCGTCCTCAGGAAAAAGAAGGGCGAGGTGCCCGGTCGCGCACATTTTATCACTTTTCCCCAAACCCTGCAAATTTTCCCCTTTTTCTCCAACGACGCTCAAAATCGCACGCACGAACCTAAACTTCGCATCCCGACCTAGCCTCCTTGACGCGCGAATCGATACTAGCGACCGCGTTGCGCACGCGAAGCTTCGCTGAAGCGCGCGAAAATTCAAATCGCGGAGTTCCATATTAAAGATTACTACACATCGCTTACATGACGAATAAAAATAATAAATGAACAAAATATTCTGTCTGTCTACTTTTAACGATTTTATATTAGACATCTTTCTGCTTCAAACTGAGAAAAATGCGAAGAAATGTAAAAGTATATCGGAATACATTTTTGTTCATTTCTTGCAAAACAATTTTATTCAAGTTTTAATTAAATTGGCATATATGCGGGACATTCCACGTGAAATCGACAATGTATTTTTCAAAGGAAGTTCTCTTTTTAAAATTCTGAAACAATTCATAAAAAATGATCAATATTTTAGGGGAGATAGGGGAATGTCGGTCACGTAAGGAAAAATTAACATTTTAGAAATATGATTAAAGTATTCAAGTATTTGTGAGTAAATATTTGTTAAGGGGATGCCGTAGTGTCAAGTCGATAAGGTAGGAATTTAAACGTTGCAAGTACTGAAAATTAAGTGTTCTAAATGAACTCACAATTTTCACTGCAGTTGAAATAAAAATATTGTATGTGGTCAAGAATAGGTTACTTCTTTAACATGCGTTGACAGTAAACAAATGATAAAAATAAAATTAAAAATTGTTTGAAACAAAGTTGTCGATTTGGCATGGAATCCCCCATATGTCAGTATAAGCATGTTTAGTTCCACCACGAGTATAAGGATAACATTTTTTCTTCAACTTTACAAACAATTCCAAATGGTTCTGTGCTCATCAACTGACTAATTAAAATTTATTGTTATATACTATTTATTATATTTCTTATTTTTTCCAAATTTCTAATTTCTGATGAGGGTAACAACTGGACTGTTCATTTTGTATGATTACCAACTTACTACCATGACACTTACATATGGTGAATTCTCAAAAAATCGGCCGATTACGTTCTTTGTGAAAAACTTATATAAAGTAACAGGTAACACGACTCAAACAATTGTTCCTAGTTACTATATATCTTCATACAATAAAGGCATCGATAACATTATTAATTGGGGGTTCTATTCACCCAGTATATTATTAAAAATCACGAAAAATCGTAAATTCCGTTAGCTTTTACACGCAAAGTTACAAAAAATGTTTACTTATTTCTCTCGAGTATCTCTAAAAAAATCATTCAATTTTCCCTGAAAAGAGTTCATTTTACTTTAATAATAGGGTACAGTTAATTAAACAAACATATTTTTACACTGATTTATGTACACCTTTGGTAAAAAAGGACTTGTTCCAAACCGAAAAACTCCGTTAAAACAAGCTTCCATTAACTTAGCATAATCATTTTATATTACTCACGAGTGTTTAACCTTCAATTTATTGTAATTTAAGTATTATTTAAGTTAAATAAATTAATGCCAACTAATTAGCACGAAAATAATAATTTTCAAACGATGAAAAAAGAAAAAAAAAAATTGGAATAGGCCGATTTTTTGAGAATTTACCATATATTGAGATTTAAATATATCGGTGTCGGGAACTATACGCTTAAAAAGAAATTGCAAATTCTACCGAAAAATCTGTTGATTGGACAGAAACTGGCATCAGAAAAAATATCTGTGATTCTTGCAGAATTTATCTGTAAATGTAACATATACAGGGTGGCCGATTTATCTGAAGACATCGAAATATCTCGAGAACTATGCACAGAATCAAAAAAGTTGTCGGATGAAAGTTGTTCGACACGAAGGGGGGCATCCAGTGATAATTAAATTTACCCCCTCCCCCATCCCCTAGAGGAGGAGTGGGGGCAAAAACAATAAAACTTAAATAGGAACCCCCATTTTTTATTGCAGATTTGGATTCTCCGGAAAAAAGTACACGAATTTGACCTAGGAGCTATTGCATTTTGGTTCACAGGTGGCGCTGTAATCGACAAAAATCCAAATTTATCCGAAGACATTGAAATGCCTCGAGAACTATGCACAGAATCAAAAAAGTTGTCGGATGAAAGTTGTTCGACACGAAGGGGGGCATCCAGTAATAATGAAATTTACCCCCTCCCCCATCCCCTGGGGGTGGAGTGGGGGCAAAAACAATAAAACTTAAATAGGAACCCCCAGTTTTTATTGCAGATTTGGATTCTCCAATATTGACAATTTTCGCCCGCGTAGCGGATATGGAATACGGTCATTCTAACAAAGCCGGGAAAAAATACATTTAGCGTTACCCAGGAACAACGACGTGGACGTAGTATTTTTCTGTTCCCTTTGGGGTGCTTGTTGTACGTGAGTCCCCTTGCCTCTCACTGGCTCACTGTTCACTTACTTCAGTAAGTGTTCGAAATGTTGACCTTCCACTTCAAGGCATTTATTTATTCTTTCTTCAAATGACTTTATACATGATAGAATCATATCTGCAGAAATTTCTGCGCAAGCAGTTCTTATGCGTTCCACCATGTTTTCACGAGTCGTTGGTACTCGTTCATAAACCTTACCGTTTAGGTAACCCCATAGGAAGAAATCCAGAGATGTTAGATCAGGTGACCTCGCAGGCCAATTAATGGGGCCACCTCTACCAATCCACCTACCATTGTAATCACGGTCTAGTATTTCCCTTGCTACTCTTGAAAAATGTGCTGGGCAACCATCATGCTGAAACCACATTGTCCGTCGGACGTCCATAGCAACATCCTCAAGTAGTAATGGTACTTTTTGTTCTAGGAAATCTCGATATTTTGTTCCATTCAAATTACCTTCAATGAAATAAGGACCAATGAGTTTATTTCCTATGATTCCACACCAAACGTTCACCGACCAAGGACGTTGATGATTAACTTGTCGTAACCAATGGGGATTTTCTACGCTCCAATAATGCATATTATGCCTATTGACGCCACCATGGTTCGTGAATGTAGATTCATCTGAAAATAATACATTAGCAAAGAAATTGTGGTTCGTTTGCATTTTTTGAAATGCCCATTCACAAAACACCACGCGGTTATGAAAATCATCGCCATCTAGTTCCTGGTGCAGTGAAATGTGATATGGGTGAAACTTATGACGATGCAATATTCTCTGAATACTGTCTCTGGAAATGCCGGAATCGCGATGTAATTGTCGTGTGCTTACATGTGGATTTTGGTGAATAGCTGCTAGTACAGCTACTTCGTTAGCTTCTCCTGTAACTGTTAATCTTCGCTTCCTTTTTTTCATTTGTACGCTGCCATCAGAGTGAAAGGCATTCACAACTTTGTAAAAAAAAGAACGCGAGCGAGCTTTATCTGGAAAACGCTCAGCATACAACGCAACAGCATTGTCAACATTCCTCTTACATTCACCATAAATAAGAATCATTTCGATTTTTTCGGGAACTGTAGCAGGATTCATTTTTAACTTGTAATTCGATTTAAGCAATGAAGGGTAGACAAAAAATAGTCACGTAAACGGAAAGTTGTTATTCTAAAAGCAAAGTGACCTCCGACCGAATTACTACCAATACAATGTACTTCAAAAACAGTCTTACACTGAGAGACCGTGAATACTAAATTTTAAAATGGGGATTAGAAAGTCGCGATATCCATTTACTTCCCTTCAGGAAAGTAGAGAAAAATGTAGGTGAACTGGTTACGTGTGACTCAACTTATGTATAAAATGATATGCTACTTTATTTTCGAGTTATGTCGCCCTCTAGCGTTATGTAACAGAACCGGCGCCGGTGATGGCCGAAATGCAAGCGATGTACATGTATGAAACCACGTGAGTTCTCTCGGGGTCCGGTAGATGGCGACGAAATCCCCAAATGAAGTAAGAGTTTCGTTTTGTTTAATAGAAGCTGGTTTGACCGTCAATGCTCAGCTTATTTATTCTCATTTCGGAAAAAACATACAGTGAGAGAATGAATGAGCTGAGTGAAGGGACATGACGCGTTTTTAAATGGATTGCGTGATGTCCTCTTTTTGTTTATTTAATAATAAATTTAAAACCTAAAATGTATTTTTATTGAAGGTAGAAAACTTATTTATAAAATTGCTTCCATATTGTATGCACAATTTTTATGTAATCAGTTTTGATTTTTAATATGAAGAATATCAATTATTCATAATCTTAATTTTTCGAATGGACATTATTAAAATTTCATATTCAGAATAACAATTTTCGCAATTGATATTACCAAATTCTAATATTAAAAATTCTAATATTAGAATTTTTAATATTAAATTTTCATAAAGGGATCAAATTGTCCCTATTTGCCCCCTGGATGCCCCCCTTCGTGTCGAACAACTTTCATCCGACAACTTTTTTGATTCTGTGCATAATTCTCGAGGTATTTCAATGTCTTCAGATAAATTTGGATTTTTATCGATTACAGCGCCACCTGTGAACCAAAATGCAATAGCTCCTAGGTCAAATTGGTGTACTTTTTTCCGGAGAATCCAAATCTGCAATAAAAACTGGGGATTCCTATTTAAGTTTTATTGTTTTTGCCCCCACTCCACCCCCAGGGGATGGGGGAGGGGGTAAATTTCATTATCACTGGATGCCCCCCTTCGTGTCGAACAACTTTCTTCCGACAACTTTTTTGATTCTGTGCATAGTTCTCGAGGTATTTCAATGTCTTCAGATAAATTTGGATTTTTATCGATTACAGCGCCACCTGTGAACCAAAATGCAATAGCTCCTAGGTCATATTTGTGTACTTTTTTCCGGAGAATCCAAATCTGCAATAAAAAATGGGGGTTCCTATTTAAGTTTAATTGTTTTAGCCCCCACTCCACCCCCAGGGGATGGGGGAGGGGGTAAATTTAACTATCACTGGATGCTCCCCTTCGTGTCGAACAACTTTCATCCGACAACTTTTTTGATTCTGTGCATAGTTCTCGAGATATTTCGATGTCTTCAGATAAATCGGCCACCCTGTATATAATTTTTTGCATATAAAATATTTGCATATTTCATTCTGCCAAATGTAGAGAAAATTTTTCAGCGTGTACATTTATAATTTAATTCAAGTTTTCATTACATGTGCATTGAGATGTAGTACCGTATAAATACTAACTTTATAAGAAAAATATTACCTCTTCCGTTACATTTCTTAGAAACTTCTGAATTTTACATAATAAAAGTTAACAAAGTGTAATTGTTACTCTCTAAATGTGAATTAGTTAGAAACTACTAATTAAAAAACTAAAAGGGAATTGTTTTTACCAATAAAAAGTAAAAAACTAGTAATTCATCAATCAAATACAATTTTCTTTCATAATACTCTTTTCAGACATTCAATTCAGCTATTGAGATTAGATCACATATATTATATTTAGTGAATGCTTCTTATTAATTGTTTGATGTCCTGTAAACTTTTCTAAGGCTTTTCGTGAGAGTGACAGGAGATCTAAAAGGAGAAAAACGGAGGAACTTCGTGAATCTTACCCTGTCGAACAACTGGCCATGGAAACAATTAAAATGCGTGAAGCTGAACATAATGTTGCAGCTACATTAATTACAGAAGTAATGAAGGCTCCTGACATAGCACAAGAAATGACCTAAGCTTGGACAGATCAGAAAAAACAATCGAAATTAATACCATATACACCGGAGGAAGCACTAGGTTTAATGATAGATACGAAGCAATCAGTAGGAAGTTATAAAATAATGAGAATGGGAGCTGTAGAGAGAAATGCTGATATTTATCCTTCTTACGATCGTGTTATAGCTTCGAAAAAGAATTGTTGCCCATCAAAAGAATTTATTATAATAACCAAATCATCTGCCGAAGTTAAATTGCAATCGCTTCTTGATATTACTAGCAAGAGACTTCTACAATCATTAAATGCTACGTTATCAAAAGAAGAATTGCAAAATTTGACGTTGATGATTTGACGAAATGGGGATTTGACGGAAGTAGTGGTCAAACGAGGTATAAGCAAAAAATGAAAGATGGATCAGCGAGCGACACTAATTTTTCTTAACCTCCTTAGTGCCCTTAAAACTCTTAACAGGTCAAAAAGACCTATGGACTAATCCTCTTCCAAACTCTACCAGATACTGTCGTCCCATTAGATTTACTTACGAAAAAGAAACGACAGAATTAGTAATCAAGGAAAAAGAACGAATGGATAAACAGATCGAGCTCCTTCAGCCATCAGAGTTTTTATTGCCTGAAACTGAAAATACTGTACTAATAAATCATAAACTTCTGCTAACAATGATTGATGGTAAAATATGTAATATTTTGACAGACACAAAGTCAACACAACGATGTTTCATATGTGGTGCGTTACCAAAACAAATGAACAATATAGCGAAGGTGTTACAAAGACCAACTCAGAAGAATTGTCTTGACTGCGCATTATCACCACTCCATGCACATAGAGTTTTTTAATGTTTGTTACATGTATCGTATCGTCTTACCATTAAAAAATGGGTTGTTACTAGTGCGCTTGATAAAGTAACAGTCGCGAAAAGAAAGAAAGACATTCAAGATTTGTTTTGGAAGGGATTCGGGTTGTTAGTTGATCATGTCAAACATGGAGGAGGCAACAGCAATGATGGAAACACGGCACGACGTTTTTTCCAAAATTCTGCCATTTTCGCACAGATTACAGGCATAGAAATTCAAATCATTGAAAATTTTAAATTAATTTTACAAATTATTTCGACCAAGCACCGAATCAAAATAAATGAATTTCGAACGCTGTGTACTGAAACCGCTTGTCTTTTTGAAAAGCATTATAACTGGTATTTTATGCCGGTTTCAGTTCATAAATTACTAATACATGGAGCTGATATAATTGAAAATTGCGCATTACCTATTGGATTACTCTCAGAAGAAGCTCAAGAAGCCAGAAATAAAGATTATCGCTATTTTAGAGAGCACCATACGAGAAAAACATCAAGAATTCACACGAACGAAGATATGCTTACAATGTTGCTAGTTTCGTCGGATCCATTAATCACAGCAAAACGAAAACGCGTCGATGATCAAAAGGCAATTCCTCCAAAACTACTACAATATCTCCATATCGAAAAGTGAAAATTAATTTTGTTATGTAATCAAGTTCGGCCCTTTTAAATATATTTAATAATACTTATCCTGTTCTTCTCATTATTTCAAGAAAAATTTTACTCTTACAATTTAACAAAAGATAAATGTTAATAAGTCCGTAAAGAAGACCCGAAAATAAGCTTGGACATTATTATATATATATTATTTTAGAATCCAACGTAAGGCATTATTATATATACTATTTTAGAATTCGTATCGCAATCAGCGACTCCAAAAACATTACTACTTAATTTTTGAAGCGAATCGTTCCATCATTCGCAAAGTTATAGGGTTGAGGTCCGCCATATTGGATCCGCCATTTTGAATTTTGACATTCTGAACTGAAATTCGTAATCAGCGACTCTGAAAACATTACTACCTTCATTTTGAAGCGAATCGTTCCATCATTCGCAAAGTTACAGGGTTGAGCTCCGCCATATAGGACGCGCCATTTTGAATTTTGACATTCTGAACTGAAATTCGTAATCAGCGACTCTGAAAACATTACTACCTAAATTTTGAAGCGAATCGTTCCATCATTCGCAAAGTTACAGGGTTGAGGTCCGCCATATTGGATCCGCCATTTTGAATTTTGAAATTCTGAACTGAAATTCGTAATCAGCGACTCTGAAAACATTACTACCTAAATTTTGAAGCGAATCGTTCCATCATTCGGAAAGTTACAGGGTTGAGTTCCGCCATATTGGATCCGCCATTTTGAATTTTGAAATTCTGAACTGATATTCGTAATCAGCGACTCCGAAAACATTACTACCTAAATTTTGAAGCGAATAGTTCCATCATTCGTAAAGTTACAGGGTTGAGATCCGCCATATTGGATCCGCCATTTTGAATTTTGACATTCTGAGCTCAAATTCGTAATCAGCGACTTCGAAAACGTAAGTAATGAGGTCAGCAAACAAATCGGAAGCATTTTTTATGTTTTGCCCACATTTTCCGATCTCCGAACAGTGTGCGGCCTGCGACGACTGTCCCCTACCTCGAGAATTTCCCCTAAATTTATAGGCTGGAGTGTCCCGCCGGCACGCGACACTCACTCTCTTTCCCACTCGCACACCCCACTCTCTCTCTCTCTTACATGAGCGCTATTGTTTACACTCGGGTCTATGCAAATCGGTCCGTTACACACTTTATGTGGAAACGAGGATGAGGCAGTTTGTGAGACAAGAAATGTCAAAAAAGAAAACATTAAATGTACCAAAAGAGAAAGCTGCAAAACTGTGTGAAAGATAAATTATTGCATTATATTCTATTATGTGCCTTTGAATTATTCTTTGGGTAATTACTTCGACCCAGAATAAGTCTGGACGAAGTATTGAATTTGGTCACTTCGGGAATCAAAATTACCATATAGTTTTTCATCAAATGTCGACGTTTCAGACCCTAAGGAACCCAAATCAACAATAAAAAAATTTGTGTCCGTGATCTTGTACGTGCGTACGTCCGTCCGTACGCCCCGTTTTTTTGTCTCGCGATAACTCGCGAACGGATAAGCGTATTGACATAAATTTTTTTTATAATACGCGGCTTGGCATAACTTAGATATGATTAGATTTTGGGGCAGATCCACCCGTCCATTATTAAAAAAAAATTAGCCCCAATTAAGTGTCTTCGTAGTTTTTTTCATTTATTGTGAAAAATACAAATTTTATTAAAAAATGTTTCAAACAAAAAAGATAGAGGAAATTCTCTACAAAAAAGGTTGTATGCATTTTTTTCCTAATATTGCTTTTCATCAAATTTCGACGTTTCGACCCCCAGGGGTAGTCTTTGCCAGCCCCTCAGGCGCGGTGACCACCTACGGGCGCATATGTCCTTTTACGCCCTTGATACGAAAATAACTATTTCGATATATCTAAAAGATGTCTTATAGATATCTATAAGATATCTGTCAGAGATCTTTTCGACACTTTCAAGATATCTTTGACGAATTACATGTATACATATTGTATATATAAGATCATAATAATACAGACAGTAATTAGTAAAACACAGTAAACATATAATATGCATCGAATAGTCTATTAGAATACAAGTGCATGAAGTAAGTGTTTTGCAACTTTTATTTATTAATACTTCGGCTGGCCTGTTGTCGGGGTCGAAGTTTTGAAAATGCTCATTTTCAATTTTCACCCATATAAGAAACACTATATTGTAAAATATCTATCGAAGCCACTTGGACCTAAATATGATTGGACCCCCAAATATCAATATAATTTTATAATATAATTGAAAGCTGTTAGTAAACAAACGAGTCTTAAGGAATAGCCGACTCTCCACTGGGTCGAAGTTTCTGAGCGAGCGAGGCACCACGCCAACACTAGTTTGAAGTTAAATTTTGTTTTACAAATTTTATTGTTCCCTTGTTAATAAAATTTTATATTTTTATTAGCTTAAAGGAATCAGAATTATATGACATGATTGTTGTGTATTTATTATATTTCATACTTGACTGTGTTATGTAACTAAATATTAATACAGTAGTACCCCTCCTAAGTTATCCCCGCCTAAGTTGTACTCCCCGCCTAAGTTATACGCCTTCCCCACCCAAAGTTATACCAGACGCTTCCCCTCCATCCCCATCACATCGTTTTCGTTTCTGCACCGTCACAGTGCACGTGTTCGGGCGGTAAACAACTCACACTCAAACGCTACATATATGTTTAGCATTATTCCGTGGAGTCTCCCCAAGCGGTGCAAAAACGGTGCAAAAACGGTGCAAAAACGGTGCAAAAACGGTGCAGGCGGTGCAGTCCGCCCGAATACGCTTACAGAAGCATGACACATACACTCGCGCTTCCATGGATGACTCGATTTGCAGGTTATGTTGAATTTTGACATATGTGTACAACGTCAATTATGTATGTATGTATGTACATATACGTATGAGTTGCATTATTTATTTCATTTTATTTCATTTCATTTATTTATCCCAGTTTACAATAAAGTATATAAAATGTTGTGTTTACAGTATTCTTTCCTGTTCATTTTTTCTATGATGTAACCTGAATTATTGCAAACAGATTTCTCACGTAAGTTCTAAGTGAACTTGTCTGTGAGTGCGATAGAAAAAGATGTTAAGTCGGTAAATAGATGTAACATTAAATATAAATATTTCATAAATTTGAATTAGAATAAAATACGATATTATAAATTAAGATATAATTTTAACAAATAAATAAAATTTGACTTGATAGGTGTTTCCTAGACTCAAGGTTATTTATAAAGTTTACTAAGAAAGATTGAAATTTGGCTGTTAAATCTGTAGAAAGGGCTCCGACTCTCGATGATCTTCTTTCGTAGATCCATTGGTAGTTGGTTGAAGGCGAGAGGTCCTTGATAGTGTAATTCTCTTTGTGCTGTCTTCTTCTTCATACGAGGTATGTACTGGTATTATGTATAAGAGATCAGGTCTTGTCGATCTTTGTCGTGATGTAGGCACTAGTAACTTGTGCGATTGATAATACGCTATTGCTCTTAAGCGATGAGTTTTACGAACATCAAGAGTTCCACTTAGTTGATAAAGTTCTTCAGTAGGAAATGTTGGTTGTTTCTTATACATTATTTTCAAATGACAGTGAACCCAGACGACAGTTGAATATGGGAGTCATCCGTGCTGTTCGACATGAAAGTCCAAGACATCCTATTGTCTATTCGCACTCATTATCATCCTCGCTCTCATTGACTGATTCATTTTTATTAACCGCATATTTGTTTTTTCTTCACTCTTAATCATATGTACTCGCTTATTCGGTTCACACTTTTCAGACATTTATGCACTTAATTTAGTTTGTATTACATACTTGTGTTGTCAGATCGTTAACTGATAATTGAATTAAGTTTACTTTTGATTTTTAAATTTCTATTTTTAACTTTGTAACTTTATAACTTTTATCTTTATTCTTTATTCATTTGATAGAAAATTGATAGAAAATTTTTTTTTTTATCAAAAAAAGGGAACATAATTCGCAATTTGTAAATGCAAGAGAAAAAGGATTTCTGAATGGGAAATTAGTTACACATAAAAAACACATAAATCCTTCAAAATTTAGTACAATGAAGTGTTCTATTATGCCATTTAGTAATATTTACTACGAAGTGAACCTTTAACAAAAAACTTTAAGTATTCTATTATGTTCGCAACTTTAAAATACATAGAGTTAAACGGAAGAATAATTATTTTCAACAACAATCGGATTTAAAATTTGAATTGCAAATTTTTTATATTGCCAACTTTTTAAATCCACAAAAGAAAAGTTTATATTAATTTTAACAACTGGTAGAAATTTGTCGGGGCGTTGACATATAGCCTTGTAATGGCTTCGGAGTAGGTTCGTCAAAAATTCTATCAGCGAATTAATTTTGAAACTAGCACTCTTACGCAGGAAAAAACCGCATTATGCTGATCGCAAAACTTCAAATTTACACTGAACTTGCATTAAAACAATGTAAATAAACTTTAGAACAGATAACTCAACCCACATTACTGAAACAATTCGAAGCAAAAATTGTAACAAATACATTATTTCGATGAATATATCACACGCAAAGAAAAATTTGGTTACTGCAGCTAAACTGTTTGGTCGTTATTGACCTGATCGAATGCGTTCGGCTATGAGGACCAAACTGTATAGTTCTTCCAACCGAACTCTAGTACATGACCAAACTTGTTTATAGAAAATTTTTTTTTTTATCAAAAAAAGGGAACTTTTTAAAATTTTAATAGCTTTTTTCAAAAAAAATTTCTTTTTTTCGCTTCAGAAGGTCTAATTTTGCTATATTTCTTCCAAATTCGTGAAGCAAATACTATTTCCTAATTTTTTATGATATTTTATTTGTGTTAAAATGATTTTTAAGAATTAAAAAAAAAATATTCTACTTTCGCATTAAAAAAAAAATATTCTACTTTCGCATTAAAAAAATTCACAAAATTAATTTAAAAATTCAAAAAAAATTTGATGAGTAGGAAAACACATTTTCCAAATAATTATTTATGGATTTTAAAAAATTCCATTTTTTTGGTAAAAAAAAATTTGTTTTTCTCGTCAAATAAATTTTTTAGAATTTTTATCGTATTACCATTGAATTCCTCGTCAAACATTAGTAAAGAAATATTTTTTAATGAGTAAATAAATTTTACTTTAAAGTTTTCTTTCTTACATTCTCATCATTGCTCTCATTTACTGAACCAAATACTATTTCTTAATTTTTTCAAGCTTTTTATTTATATATATTATTTATATTATGCGACAATTTAAAAATTCCAAAAAAATTTTGTGAGTAGGAAAACACATTTTCTAAATTAACTTAATTTCATTTTTAGCTGTTCGAAATTGAAATTAGTGGTGATGTTCGACTGCGAAGAAACCTGCAATGATACTGAAGAGATTGAAGGACAAGGGACAAATATGATTAAAAATATAGTCGAATAGTGCTAAAAAACATGTATTTAAAGAATTCAGTTAAATAAAAGAACAAGTTGTGTACACGACATGTAAATAAATTAAATAATTTTTCTTTTATCACAGGAAATTGAGAGTCTCACTTGTTGCAACATCTTCAACTAAACTATGCAATTCTTGCAACGATTGTAGCTGTTGGTCGGTTATATCCCATCTGCCTAGCGCCCATCTATAAAATTGTTCAAAATGGTCATGGGCTGACAAATTAGATGTCACTTCTTCTTCGGCGTTATCCATTTCTGTCTCCTCCTGGTCATCTTCGGGTTCCTCTTCTTCGATTTGCTTTCCGAAAGCAATCTCCCGGTGAGTCAAAAACTCCCAACCTGGATCGGTGTTGTCGTGTCCCAACCAGTTTTCAGCAAGCTCCGGTGTAACTGCCTGCAATTCAGGAATGTGACGCATAAGACTTGTTATGTCACCTTCGTTGTCCTCGACAAGATTGACATCATCGGTTTGAGGGAAGAGTTTATTCCAAGCGTTTCGGAGATTACTTTCGGTGACATTATTCCAGGCTTTGGACAGGAACATAATGCACTTGTACAAGTCCATCTCTTTAATGTACTGCTGTATATTTGTCCTATGCTGTGAACGCAGAAGGTCTCTCAACAGATTTTGCCGATACAATCTGCAAATAATAAATATTTAATGATAACTAATTTCGATCTTTTAATATTGTATTTTTCATAAAAGAGCCGGTTTTACCAACTCCGATTAATAATGAATCCATGATTAAAGCCTTAACCGAACAATCATGAGCGGTTAAATTGACATTAATCACTGATTAATTTTTAACTATAGTTGGTAAAACCGGCTCTTAATATTTTATTCGTTTCATTTCTTTTTTCAATTTCTGATTAAGCAATTTAAATGAATTCTTACCTTTTCAATTTTTCGATGACCCCTTGGTCCATCGGTTGGATGAGTGACGTCACATTCGGTGGCAAGTATATAACCGAACACATGTCACTTATTTCGTTCAGTTCTTGCGCTGGTGGATGAGTCGGAGCGTTGTCCAATAACAAAATACATTTTTTTCCTTGGTGCTTCCTAAATATATGATCCAGGAATACATCAACGTACCACTTCCTAAAAATCACCTTGTCCATCCACGCACTTCTTTGGTTGTCATAAATGACAGGTAAAGATGCCAAATTGATATTTTTAAAACACCTCGGTGTTTTTGACTTCCCTATCATGAGAAGTGGAAGACGCTCAGTGCCACTTGCATTCCCACAAGTCATTATGGTCACTCTATCTTTTATCAGCTTCCATCCAGAAGCTCTCGTCACTCCCTTTTCTACGAGTGTGGTACTCGGAAGCACCTTCCACATTAGACCCGACTCATCAGCATTGTAAATGCAGTCTCTGCTGTACTCGAAATCGCCAACAAAAGAAAAAAAATGTTCTTTAAATTCAGCAGCACCATCAGCATCTGCCGACAAACTTTCACCTTGCGTCGTTATACTTCGTATGCTGTGTCGTTTCTGGAACCTATGCAGATATCCGTTGCTGGCTAAAAATGTAGAGGGACCTCCACACAATTCGTTAAACGAGACAGCAGATTCTTGGAGGAGTTTGCCCGAGATAGGCACACCCCCTGCTCTCGTTTGTACAAACCATTCGTACAGATTCTTCTCCACTTGCGATTCGAAGACGTCTGAGAATCTTTTCCGCTCCAAACTCATATTACGTTCGGTCAGCACAGACCGTTCACGTAATATTTTATCCTTGTTGGCTTTAATTTTGGAAATGGCAACTTGCGACCGGTTAAACATGTGGGCGATCTGCTTCTGCGTTACACCAGAATCCAAAAGTTCAATTATTTTGACCTTTTCTGCAAAGGTAAGTCTTTTTACTTCCGTTTCTCGATTTCTCTTCTAAAAAATATACAAAGAATATTAATAATTAAACATTTAAAGAAAACGAAAAAAAAATTCTATAAAAAATTAGGTTGGGTTATGTTGACTTACTTTGCTTTTTTGGTTGGATGCGGTCGATGCAGACGAACTAAGTCCTGCTTCCTCATTTTCATTATTTTCATCCATATCTCTCTCGTTGTACATGTATTCCATTTTTTTTTTAATTTTTGTTCACTCTCGTTCGATACAGCATACACATAACCACAATATATATATATGTAAGGTTATGTATGTTTAAAACATGTGGACATATAGAGTAATCGGCAAAGATCGGCAAACCTCGGAACGCTTCGGTTACACACACACTCGCAACGTACGTAACAGAAAATACGGAAGTGGGAGAAGGCAGGGGGTATAAGTTTGGCGGGGGCGCGGCCATTTTGAAAGAACCGACTATACAACTTAGGAGGGGTACTACTGTACTGCATTTTCAAATACATATTCACAAAATTATGTTTCTTCAGTCCTACCCTTCCTCTCTTCCTTCTTAAGTTCATCTATCTAATACATTCATATGGATTTTCGAATATTTGAATTCGGAAAAATTTGTTTGCGTTGGGTTTTATTATGTATATTATATTATATGTATATATTTCTTTTATTACAAAGACAGAAGAAAAATAAATGTTACGTCCTTGTGAGGCATTGTTTACATTCATATATTATTATTACTTAGTTTAATTATTTTCCGTTTGTTGGAAATTAACTATTTACATTATTTATTTATTTATATTAATGTACATATTCAATGTATATATTATATGAAAATTAAATGTCTCATACTTATACGTTGTACTTCGTAATTAAAAAAATTCAAATCGACTTTACAATGTATTTTTCTTTTCCTTTTGTCGAATTCCATTTGACTAAATTTGAGCAGGTTGTGTGCAGCGCGCTCTAGTAGTGAGCTTCCGCGGTAGAAACATCAATCGCTAAGCGTCCCTCGTCCGATCAGGAACACACTGAAAGAAATTTCCGAACGTAACGTTGGGAGGCTACATCCCAGCCCGTCGTTACGGAGGCTTTCCAATCGTGCTCCTTCGGAAATCCCAGCGTTCGGTCGGGATCGGTATCCGTAGAGCTGCGTCTCGGCTATCACGGCGTGGAGTCGTGAGCGTCGAGACGCTGAGTAAACAATCCCCACCATAACGTCGCATGCGCAGATTTGAAGACGTGTCCCCGTGTAAACTTTATCAGATACTTCGAAAATTAAAATTTTGTCTAATCGTCGTGGTCGAGTGGTACAAGCGCATGAGTTGAAGTGCGGCGCGTTATTTTTTTAGTTCGATTTCGATGTCGGGGATTTTTTTTTTTTTTTTTTTTTATTGTTCATTTACTCAACATTTGTAACGAAAACCATTTTTTAGTTGTTTACTATTAGTTATTTTATTTACAAAAATGAATTGTGAAAATAAATTTTAAAAACATTAAACAATATGTTTTTGCAGAATGACATTTGTAAGAATCGAATTCGCTATAATATTAAAACAAATAAATGTACAATATTTTATTGTAATTTCCGAAATAATATACAAAAATTACAAGTCGTACATTTTTTCTAAAAAACTTATTGTAGTTAAAATAAGCTTGTAATTCATTTTTTTTTTATATGTTTCAAATATAAGGTAGACCTTCCATCTAATTCCTAATATCGGGCGGTATCTTTATTTATATATACGGCAACAGTTTATATTGCATTTACGGTAAATGGAAACATCTTGTACAGAAAAAGGAAGAAACGAAAGTATCGTGGAAACAAATTTAGGAAACAAATATTTGGAACACTCGATTAATATAATATTAAAATAAAAAGATGTTTTTTTACTTCTGCAATGAAATTGTACTAAATTACTAACTGCTTTTTTGAAATATTTCAATACTACTAGACAATAATATTTTTATCCCGTTAGAAAACTTTTATGATTACACTAACAGCATTCTGTAAATCAGTATATCTATATAGTATAAAATCTTATTTAAATTAGTTATAGATTTTCACCAATATTTTTTTAAATATTTAAACTCTTTCACGACAATTTTACTTACTTTTAATTAAATTGATTTTAAGGATATATCATTCAGCAAGATCGTTATTCGTCATTCATTATTTACTTTGTTTTGCCTACATTATGCTATTATTTATAGCTGTGGGTTTTCTTTTACGTATTAATTAATTAAATAAATATATTATACTAATGTTATTGTAATACACCGATTAAGATATACAAAATTAGTACATTATGTTTCAGATACTGATTTTCGTTAACCTATTAAAAAACCACAGCGATTGGACCAGAATCCATACCGTATTGCCTTGGGTTTCAAAGCGATAGGCTCGAACAGTCTAATCGCAGCGCTCGTAACACAGATCCTAACGGAATGTTTCGAAAGCGCCAAGGCGCTACGCTGGGAAATTTCTTTCAGTGCAGGAAGTCGGAGAGGGCTGGTGTAGACTCAATGTTGTGTATTTAGGCTTTGTGCAGTTTATTGCAAACAGAAAAAAACAAGAACAATTTGTGACAATTAAGTCAAGGCAGTCAAGCTTCTTATCGTATAATTTAGTTCGTATGACTCACCTCTGAGTTTTAAACAAATTTTTATAAAAATCAACATTTTTATGTTGCATTCACTCTTATCCACTCTGTACGTTCAATAAAGTATATACATAAATACATTTTTATATATTAATAGTAGGTTTCAAAAATTGCCATGAGAGGTGGGGCAGATACTCCTAAGGCGCTACGACTTGCTGTCAGCACAATGATGGATAATGAGCTTTTCACAAAATATTCAGGGACTGGAAAAAGCGGGGAGCAAATGTCTACCACAACAGCGGCTTCATTTATAATTCGCAAGTATCACCTTATTTACTCCTCTTTCCATCTTTGCGCAATACTCATTACACACAAATATATTATTATTTAAATTTAAATAATTTTTTAAACACAAATGTAATTTTATTTAAATTTATGCCTTAAACATATACTGTGAGTATAAGGTGCAGGTATTACATGGGGTAACATTGCTTAACCTTAATCCACACACATGATTAGTAGACCAATCGCGCCTAAAATCACTTTCAATTCAGCATCGAACAACATATTCAGAATTTACACCAATCATTTATACCTTGCAAATCTTAAATCTGTGGTTCGATGTCGAAGTTTAAATAATTTTATTTATCGGTCCATTAAGTATATTTGTGGATTCAGGTTTTAAACTGCCTAATTCTGAACAAAATTAAGAGCTCCGTGTAACATACAAAATGTTTATCCAAAATTATATATAGATTGTAGTTGATGAAAGAAAATATCTTTATTTCAGAAACCATACTACGTAAATATTCCAATTCGACAATCGACGAACTAGAAAAGACGTTTAAGAACTGGCTGCGCCATGCCCGCGATCGCATTCGACTTCAACAGAAGAAACGAGTACAGAAATATGAACATGTAAACATACTTTCATGCCTATTAATATATGAAAATTAAAAATTGCATAATTTACTTTAATATTTACATATACTAATATTAGTAGATATAGTAACAAATCAAATAAATCTAATATATATAATTACATTCTTTACTTATTTCTACCTATACGTACTTCCAATTATAATCGTTATAACCACGTCAATAGATTTTAAGCAACACAATTCTTGAAAAAGAATTCATCCGTGAAATCTCTTTAATATCCGTATAATACACACTTAACCGCGTTAATTCTGTGTTGGTGACGAAATTAATGAGGGTAAGTGTATATATACATACATTTTTAAGACTTTGAAGACATTTTTTTTAATTAAAAACTTTCAATTAATAAGATTATAAAACATGATACTTATAAATGGATATAATGAGAATTCACTGCAGATGAACTAGTCTTTTAAGATTTGTGTCACTTTTAGAGGGGTCCTTTACAAAGAGTATTTCTTACGTTTATGTTTACGTCAGAACCAATCAGAATACTTGTTTAAGAAATCTCGCTTTAAAGAAGTGTTCTGATTGCTTCTGACATAAACGTAAACGTAAGAAATACTCTATGTAAATAGAACCCCTTTTAGGATGGAAATTAGTATTTGTAAGACGTAATATAGAAGTCTAAGATACGTCTTTGGCATAACATTCTGGCGAATATTAGACGTAACATAGTCAACGGAATGTCTATATCTCCATTATTTTCATTGACTGTGTAGACAACATTTTGTCAGCTTTTAGACGACGTAAATAAGACGAATTTTTTGTCGCCTTTACGACCGGTCTTTCGAACGTGCATTGGACGCCTTTAAGGAGTCTTTGAATAGGCTTTGAGACTTAAAATCAGGACTGTCTCAAAATTGTCAGAACCGCTTTACGTCCAACTTTGAGACGTCTCGGTGTTAACTGGGAATATTATGTAGTCGCGTCATTGCGAGAGACGGCATAATTGTTCTTGTTTAGACGTCTTAAGGGAGACGACTTATTTGCGACCTTTAAGACCGTCTTCTGAGTGTGCATATCACGTCTTTAAGGCGTCGCAGAACAGTCTTCAAAACTAAAAAGTTAGACTGTCTCAAAATTGTCAGGATGGCTTTGCGTCTAACTTTGAGACGTCTCGGTGTTAACTGGGAATCCACCCAGTTAGCACCGTGACATCCCTGAGACGTCGTCAAGACGCACGACAAATGTGGCCGACGTCTCGTTAGTCAGTCACGATGACATTAATATGACATCGCTGAGACGTTATAATACAGTCAGAAACGACCGTCGACAAGGACGCGGTATTTTTGTGAGCATGGTTTGACGTTCCTAAGTCGTCCCTAAATTGATGTTTCATTAACTTTTAATCGAGTCGCCTCACTGCTGCCCAATCGGTGCTTCGTGTTTAAAATTAATATACCCCAGTAAACGAAAAGGAACTAAAATATTCGACAATTCCAAAATGTACAAAAAAGAGATTCAAAGGATTTTAAATTTCCTTTTACTTCATATGAATCCCTTTTTGGTACATTTTAGAATTGTCGAATACCTCCAAATTCCTTTTCGTTTACTGAAACATATATTATTATAAGTATAAAACATTATAATTGTCAGATTTGATATCCCATAATTAAAGTATTCTATGTTTAAGTTAGAACACAGCGATTCAAATGCAAAATTTAATAGAATATTCATTAATCTGCACCGCCTCGGTCTAGTACATTTATTAGTTAGTCTCGGGTACCCCAAGGCCAGGGTCTGAGATTAACAAACATGTGCACTACACCCGGACCGTACAGATTAACGAATATGACGTAATATGTAGTGCGTTAGACCAACATAACCTACATTTCAATTGCCTTCCCATTTCGACTGTTTTCAAGCCTGACAGTCATTATATATTTTAATAATGCAAATTAAACAAGAAGTTAGTATGATATTAAAATATTTATTACTTTAGTATAACTGTTATGGTAAGTATAATTTAACAGATTTTGATATCAAATTGTTTTCAACGACTCTTTAACAATTTTACAATAGCAGATTTGCAAATCCGATTTATGGAGTCTCTTCAAAGACGTACAAAATTTCAACAATAACATAATATCATAAAGATATCATTAAAGAGACGTCATATGGAGGAACGTAATAATGACGTTGTATTCGTGTTTTTCGGTTGTCTAAAAAATGACGTCACTTTGTCATCACTTTGGCGACGTTGCAAAATTGTATCAAAAACAGTGGCATAAAGTCGTCCCTTTCGGGACGTCTCACTTGCGAACGCCTTTTTGTCAGCCTTATGACACGACTTAAAGCCGTCTCGGAAACAACGTTTTTTTTTACGTACATTTGCAACTTGTGCTAACTGGGTCTATGCTCCCGATCTCTTCTTCTTCTTCTTTCTTTTATTTGTGGTATTATGCAGGATAAGAAGCCAACGCTGGTCGCGTTCGATTTAGGGGAACCGTATCCCAAACGTATCCCAATCGTATCCCAATCGTATATGCGTGTCCATGGTATGTAGTAGGTAGTATGTAAATGCGGAACGAGTTTTCGACTGATGCACGGGACATGGAGGCGTGGAGGTTACAGTTTGAATTGCATATTTCCCGTAATATTAAATGTAATTGTAAGCGCTGAAAAGTTATTAAAAAGTTGTCGATTTAATTTGATTAAATTTATTTCGGTAATTTTACTTCGACCCAGACCTTAAGTCTGGACGAAGTATTGAATTTGGTCACCTCGGGCAAAAAAATTACCCTATAGTTTTTCATCAAATGTCCACGTTTCAGACCCTAAGGAAGCCAAAAAACGAAAAAAAAAATTTGTGTCCGTGATCTTGTACGTACGTACGTCCGTACGTCCGTACGTCCGTACGTACGTCCCGTTTTTATGTCTCGCGATAACTCGCGAACGGATAACCGTATTGATATAAATTTTTTTTTAAAATACGCGTCTTGGCATAACTTAGATCTGATTAGATTTTGGGGCAGATCCACCCGTCCGTTACTAAAAAAAATTAGCCCCAATTAAGTTTCTTTGTAGTTGTTTGCATTTATTTTGAAAAATACAAATTTTATTAAAAAATGTTTCAAACAAAAAAGGTAGAGCATGAAATTCTCTACAAAAAAGGTTGTATGCATTTTCTTCCTAAAGTCAACGATAATGCCATAAAAACTGGTATAAAATGTTTATGACTATTATCTGAAAAAGTATTGAATTTGGTCATCGCGGCAAAAAAATTACCCTATTGTTTTTCATCAAATTTCGACGTTTCGACCCCCTACCCCCCAGGGGTAGTCTTTGCCAGCCCCTCGGGCGCGGTGACCACCTACGGGCGCATAAGTCCTTTTACGCCCTTGATACGAAAATAACTATTTCGATATATCTAAAAGATGTCTTATAGATATCTATAAGATATCCGTCATAGATCTTTTCGACACTTTCAAGATATCTTTGACGAATTATATGTATATATATTGTATATATAATATCATAATAATACAGACAGTAATTAGTAAAACACAGTAAACATGTAATATGCATCGAATAGTCTATTAGAATACAAGTGCATGAAGTAAGTGTTTTGCAACGTTTATTTATCAATACTTCGGCTGGCCTGTTGTCGGGGTCGAAGTTTTGAAAATGCTCATTTTCAATTTTCATAAATATAAGAAACACTATATTGTTGTAACATATCTATCGAAGCCACTTGGACCTAAATATGATTGGACCCCCAAATATCAATATAATTTTATAATATAATTGAAAGCTGTTAGTAAACAAACTAGTCTTAAGGAATAGCCGACTCTCCACTGGGTAGAAGTTTCTGAGCGAGCGAAGCGAGCGAGGCACCACGCCAACGCTAGTTATTAGAATTTGAAATAAGTTTAAAAATATATAAATAAAAAATAAAATAAATTACTTATGTCTAAATCGTCTAAAGAACCTTAGTTAAACTTGTAGATTATTTTTTTAAGGACAAAAAATGGAAGAAAAGGATCTGGCGATGTTCGCGAGCACTGTAGTGTCTATGATTAACGTAATTTTACATTTGCAAAATTTTTTACTCATGCAAAACAGTTATTTTGCTGATACCTCATTTTTGATATGGCTGAGAGAAACTGTACAGTGAGTACAAGTAACATATTCTTGCTATTGTAATTCATTAATTTACAATTTTGTTCAGGAGTGAATCTAGAGTTATAATGGATACAAGTACCATGGTTATGTGGATAAATACAATTTTGTCACATGCGATTGTATCAAACTGCCAAATCCAAAATGGGATACTTGCACAACTGATTGATCCAGTCCCTTTATTATGCAAATATAAAAAGTGAGTTGTTGAATATAAAGAAAAATTAAAATGGCCATTTACGGTACTTATTTATTGTTTTTTTCGTTTATTTAACTCCTTATATCTTTATTACTCCTTATATCAACGATAAATGATCTTAGACGCCATTAGGAGCAGATAATTACCGACCCGCTCTTTTCATCAAGTTCGCTTTTACCGACGCCATATTTTCATTAAAAAATATATGTTTCGGGGAGAATTTACAATCAATTACTATGTTAAAGCTATTTTACATGCTTTTTATGAATGTTGGTCAAATTTCAGCGTTTTCGGTTCAGAAACGAGCGAGAATCTAGGAGAATACATTTCGGAGGTAACATCGCGCTCTGTTTGACCTCTAAAAAAATTATTCTCTTAGATTCTCGCTCGTTTCTGAACTGAGTTTGCTGAAATTTGACGTACATTCATAAAAAACGTGTAAAATAGCTTTAACATAGATTTAGGTTTGAAAATATGTTTACTGCATGATACTTCGACCCAGACCATTGGTCTGGCGAAGTATTGAATTTGGTCAGTTCCCGCAAAAAAATTACCCTATAGTTTTTCATCAAATGTCGACGTTTCAAGCCCTAAGGAACCCAAAGCAACAATAAAAAAATTGGTGTCCGTTAGGTTGTATGTCCGTCCGTCCGTCCGTGGGCAACATTTTGTATACGCGATATCTCGCGACTGGCAGGACGAATTTAAAAAGTACAAACGGATTTGGGTTTCTCTTGACCAAACTTAGATCTGATTAGTTTTTGGAGACAATGCATACTAGATTATGGGGAGGTTTAACAAAAAAACGCTCAAAAAACACGTTTTTTCCATTTTTTAACAAAAAATACAAATCGTACAAAAAAATGTTTCAAACAAATATATAGAACATCTAATTCTCTACAAAAAGGTTTTATTCATTTCTTCGTAAAATCAACGATAATGCCGTAAAAAACGGAAACCGAAGTATCCCACATATAAAAAAATTTCTTTCCTGCAACCCGACCTGTCCAAAACTCGACTAAACAGCGTTTTTTTAAGCATCAGTGTGAACAAGACGTGCTCATTTATCAGTGCTTCGGCTGACCTGCGGTCGCGGTCGAAGTTTTGAAAATGCTCATTTTCAATTTTAATATAGGGTGAATATGCCAATGAATGGACGACTACCAATGAATGGACGATTTTCTACATATTTCTATTTCTTAAGAATGTATGATGCACAACATGCAACAAAACACATATTTTATGTTCTTTGAACATTCAAAACAATACTTACAGTACTATTGATCTTCCATTATTATTATTATTATTAATATTGAAGACCAGGTTAATAATTAATACAATATATGTATAGAAACTACTCGAACCTAAGGATGCTAGAACTACCCTCTGCCGCCTTCTTTCCTGGCAATGTTAAAATGGGAATATTCCCGGAAGCATCAGCCTTTCGTCAGGGAAATGCAATACGAATTTGGCCAAAATTGTAGGCACCCGGGTCGAAGGCATCTAGTCTTAGACTGAATTTGCAAGGTCTGAGGTTTACCGATTAAGACGCGTGCATTGCAAGCAGGTGTCTCCGTTTCGAATCCCGTCGCAGAGTTGAGAATTTTTTTCAAACGTGATTCCGACTTTAGTTAATTTATACAAAATAGCAATATTTCTAACAGGTAAAAATAATGCCGTAAATAGAAAATGTTTTTTCTTCTTTTACATTACGCAGAGAGACATTGGATGTTACTATTTGCCTGCTATATTGGCGATATATTAGCCAGTCTACAATATTCCATAATATACTACAGGATTTATGCTGCCATCATTTTTATAATCGCCTAACTAGTATTGATTGCATATTTTATGAAATTTTCGGGTTTTAACATCCTAAAAAGATGTGGACTCTTCGATATTCATATAATGCAGTACAACGATCTATGGAAATGTTATGGGCATACGTCATATAATTCCTCGATATATGGGTATATGAATCACGCACGTTAGCAGATTACCTCCTGCATTCCCAGACATCCTTGGGTTTCTTCAGGTCAGAGTTTTTTATTGCATCAGTTTGAGCACAGTCGTGACAGAAGCAACATAGAAGATAACAAAAATGGCTCCACCAGCTACCTTCTTGACTACCGCGTCGCCGATGGAGGAATCCCGGTTGCCGGCGAGCTCGGATAATTCAACGGAACAAGGAGCGACCGCGTCGACGTCGCACTTCCACAAGCCCCGGCTTCGTCGCCGAAAGAAGTATCCAGGAGGATCGCGGCGTGTTCGGACAAACCCCAAACTGGACGGCAGCCTTCAGCATCGGTGCTCCGAGAACAACCTCTCCTGTGGGAAAAATGGACGCAGCGGACAAAGGGCAAACGGAAAGTCAAAATATTGCCAGCGCAGAGTGTCGGTGCTATGACCAGCAAACACAAATAACGTTTTTTATGTAAATAAGACGACAATCGCGGTTTATGTACCCTCATGCGTCTTGTATGTACAAAAAAATAAATTTTGTTCAAATAATAAATTATACATTATTATTATATTTATATATTGAATGTTTTTTGTTATTCACCTAACCACTTATTTAAATGTATTAGTGAAGACGAATATGTATTCCTAAATGTTCATTTTCTCTTTATTTGCATAATTTGTACGGTGCAGTAATCGATTTATTCTACATTTTATTATCTTAGACTGAATTTGTAACGTCTCAGGTTTAAAGATTAAGACGCGTGCATTTCAAGCAGGTGTCTCCGTTTCGAATCCCGTCGCAGAGTTGAGAATTTTTTTCAAACGTGATTCCGACTTTAGTTAATTTATACAAAATAGCAATATTTCTAACAGGTAAAAATAATGCCGTAAATAGAAAATGTTTTTTCTTCTTTTACATTACGCAGAAAGACATTGGATGTTACTATTTGCCTGTCAAATTGCCGATATATTAGCCAGTCTACAATATTCCATAATATACTACAGGATTTATGCTGCCATCATTTTTGATTGCATAGATTATGAAATTTTCGGTTTTTAACATCCTAAAAACATGTGGACTTTTCGATATTTATATAATGCAATACTCCGACCTATGGAAATGTTATGGGCATACGTCTGTAACGTTGTTACCCATCGGTGACAGGTTTAACCCAAATTTGGTGTCAGTCCCCGCAGAAGAATCTACTCAGTATCCAGCAAGTACCGCCGTCGCCAGTCCCAAAAGTAATCCTTGAGTATTTCCTAAAACGAATCCCTGCGCGCACGATCCCGAAACCCCTTCGCCCATCCCGCTCCCGACATTGTTTTCCCCAGCACGTTTTGTTTAACACGTGTACATCGACGATCGCCATCGAGGGATCGTCACACGCGTTGCCCATACTCGCACTCGCCCGAGAATTGACGGCAGCCATTGTGTATATCGCGGAAGTGGTAACTGGCTCGCGTCGCCATGACAGCCTCGACTGTCTTCCTGCGCGTGCGCAGCCGCGCAGTTCATCCCACGCGCATATACGTCATCAACGCAGTAGACCATTTCGGTGTACTGCTCATATCGACGTTGCGCACTATCCCTAATTCGGTGCTTGCGCAACAATCATGGCAGCACTATCGGGATGCGCATTAGCACAGACCTGCGCAGTTGCCACTTCGGCTCTGCTGCATTATGTTTCCCCGCCCCCCCCCCATTTTTGACGTATCGAATCGAAACTCCCATGAAGGAGATGTCGCCACCGTAGCCTCGACTACAGCGCTCACCCGCACATTATCTTTCTCTGTCCCTCGAGTAAGATACCCATTACCTGTCCTTACCCCCACCCTTCCTGGTACCCTTTGCGCATCGACGACCTTATCTCCCTCTATACAACAAGTGCCCTCTATAGTTTCCCGCCCCTTACCAAACGATCCAATTCCCTTTTTTTATTGGTCCCTTTTAAAAACTCCCCCCCCCCCCACCTAGATGACGCGGTGGTACCAGTGTCGCAAGAAAGAAGAGTTCCGGCCCAACGACCAAGGACACTTTCTTGTTTGTATCAGAAGCCCTCGGGTGTAATTCCGTTAACGAACCAAATTTTGTGCGAATCGTGAAAGAATTGCGATAGAAGTTGCGGTGTTAAAGTTGTGATCTAGTTTATCGAATTGTTAAAGAATTGAGGTGTATAATTTTGTTATTGTTAATTTTGTTTTTGTTAAGTTTGGCGTATACCGGGTGTCTTTTCCCAGCAAAAGGAGTACTCCAGCCCCTCGTGGCAGCGGCCACCACTGTAAGTAGATAGGAAAGTGGAAAGGAATTAATAGATAGACTTACGCGTTTTCGAGTTTTGCGTCGTTATCCGGGTAGTCTGATAACGTGGGATCCCCTTACTGACGAACGTGGTGAAGGTCCTCCTTTTACCCTGTCTTTAGCTTTAGAGGATGACATTATTGGAGACTGCCTCCATAACGTGACCCTCTACCCCTTCCGTGGTCCTCCGCGTACTACGGCCCCCCTGATTAGAAACGTGTCGCCCCCTTTGATTAGTCTACCCTACCCTAGTAATCGTCCTCCTTCCGGTATCCCAGCGACGTGGAGTGATCCCGTTCTCCCTTCGGACCGATCGCGAAATTTTTATCAAGATCCCCTCTCCTTACAGGAAGAAACTACGACAGGCACTCTCCCAGATTTATCCCGAACTCAACCTTCCTTCCATCCGTCCCCTCCTAATTACAGCAGTATTCCCCTTTCACCGCCATCACAGCCCAATATGACTTCCTTTTCCGCGATTTCCCTTCCCCCTTCCCAACCACCAGTTATTACCCTTTCGCAACCCTCCCTTCGGTCATCGCAACCTCCACTTTGCACGACCTGTGCAACAACCTCCCTCACATGTTCCTACGTCATCTCGTCAGTATCTTCCTCCGCCTGTTCCCCAACCAACCTTCCCTCAATCTACCCCCTTTCCAAGAAATATACCGGTTCATTCCCGTGCACCTGCTAGCGCTTACTATCCTTCCCATCCCCCACCTAATGGTCAGAATAATAATCCACATCAAGCACCGTATGTTACCGGTGAATACCCACCACTCCCTTCCATGCCGTCCACAAGCTTACCGCGTGCCTCCTCCGTTCATTTTGCCCCTGACTTAACCTATAACCTTAACGAATCGGGCCCGTGCTATAATAGCACACAAAATGCTCACCCTCGCATGGCATGGAATGGCAGACACCCTCCTACCTCTTTTTGGTCACGTAATCACCCATCTTACACAACATGGTCTGCTGGACCCCCTCCTCATCCCTCTTGGCCAAATAATACCGCGTACCCCACGAACACCCCTTCGTATAACCATGCCCCCGCTCACAACCCCCCTCCTTCATGGTATCAGGCTTCCGTTCCCTTCGTGCGTCCCTTCGATTATTGTGAGTCCTCCTACATCGGGAATAAGACGGCCATTGACCATTGGCGTACCCATGGACCGAAGTTCTCTGGTGAGGATAGTGAGGATGCGGAGGAATTCCTACTCAAACTATATGAGTACGGAATGACTCGCAGTCTCAACGAAGATGAGATGCTTCGTGCCTTGCCAGAGGCATTTCGCGGTGCCGCCCTCCACTGGTATCGAGTGGAACGAACCAGTTGGTCGTCAATGGTACAATTCGTTACTTATTTCCGAGAAGCTTTTGGTCAGCGCCATCTTCAGGCCAGTATCAAGAGAGATATTTCTCTTCGTACCCAAGGGCCTGATGAGTCGGTTCGTGATTTTTTAGTTGCCCTACGATGTTTAATGAATATGGTAAATCCTCCCCTCCCCCTTCATGAACAATTAGATATAGCATGTCAAAACCTCCGTCCTGAGTTTAATCAATATGTTGATCGCGATTTAGTTAGGGATTTCGCTGACTTGCTTCGCGTTTGTCGTAACCACGAAGCCGCAATGTGCCATGAAAAAGCATATAGACCCCCTCCCTCGGCCGCTCATTCGTCGTTCCCCGCGTTTGCTTATGTCCCTAAGAAAGGAAAGCCTAAAGAGAAACTGGCTGCGACGAAGCCAGTCATTAACGAAACAACCCCTCCCCCTTCTCCTCCCCCAAAACCTAGAGTATCTTTTTCCGTCCCCACTTCCGAACAATCCTGCCCACTTCAACACTATTACCCATATTCTCCCTCCTCCCCTCCTAGACATACCAACCCTTCCCCAGCACCACGCAAACGATACTCAGACGTAGTATCCTCTCCACCACTTAGTCAACGCCGCGGCGTGTTCAGACAAACCCCAAACTGGACGGCAGCCTTCAGCATCGGTGCTCCGAGGACAATCTCTCTTGGGGGAAAAATGGACGCAGCGGACAAAAGGCAAACGGAAAGTCAAAATATTTCCAGCGCAGAGTGTTGGTGCTATGACCAGCAAACACAAATAATGTTTTTTATGGAAATAAGACGACAATCGCGGTTTATGGACCCTCATGCGTCTTGTATGTACAAAAAAATAAATTTTGTTCAAATAATAAATTATACATTATTATTATATTTATATATTGAAAGTTTTTTTGTTATTAACCTAACCACTTATTTAAATGTATTAATGAAGACGAATATCTATTCTTAAACGTTCATTTTTTCTTTATTTGCATAATTTGTACGGGCAATAATCGATTTATTCAATATTCTATTATTACTTCGACCCAGACCATTGGTGTCCGTTAGGTTGTACGTCCGTCCGTCCGTCCGTCCGTGGGCAACATTTTGTATACGCGAATTTAAAAAGTACAAATGGATTTGGGCTTCTTTTGGCCGAACTTAGATCTCATTAGTTTTTGGAGACAATGCATACTAGATTATTGGGAGGTTTAACAAAAAAACGCTCAAAAAACACGTTTTTCCATTTTTTAACAAAAAATACAAATCGTACAAAAAAATGTTTCAAACAAAAAATATAGAACATCTAATTCTCTACAAAAAAGGTTTTATTCATTTCTTCGTAAAATCAACGATAATGCCGTAAAAACGGAAACCGAAGTATACCACACATAAAAAAATTTATTTCCTGCAACCCGAACTGTCAAAAACTCGACTAAACCGCGTTCTTTTAAGCATCATTGTGAACAAGTCGTGCTCATTTATCAGTGCTTCGGCTGGCCTGCGGCCGGGGTCGAAGTTTTGAAAATGCTCATTTTCAATTTTAATATAGGGTGAATATGCCAATGAATGGTCGACTACCAATGAATGGACGATTTTCTACATATTTCTATTTCTTATGAATGTATGATGCACAACATGCAACAAAATACATATTTTTATGTTCTTTGAACATTCAATACAATATTTACAGTACTATTGATCTTCCATTATTATTATTATTATTAATATGGAAGACCAGGTTAATAATTAAATAAAATCAAAGGTTGAACTACACGGTCATAAAGGGTCATACAGAGTCTAACGATTCTAATGGTGGTGTCATAATTAAATTTTCATAAAAGAATTCAAAAGTGACAATCCATCAAAGTGTGAAAAATGCTTATCCGTTCATTCATTGGCATATTCACCCTATTTAAGGAACAAGATATTGTTACAATATATGTATAGAAACTACTCGAACCTAAGGATGCTAGAACTACCCTCTGCCGCCTTCTTTCCTGGCAGTGTTAAAATGGGAATATTCCCGGAAGCATCAGCCTTTCGTCAGGGAACTGCATTACGAATTTGGCCAAAATTGTAGGCACCCGGGTCGAAGGCATCTAGTTTAATTTGAATATTTTAGAGTAGGAACTGATGTTATCGACGGGGTCGGTTTAGCAGCCCCTTCAAAATATTTATTATTTTAGAAGAAAGAATATGCAATTATCTCAATAGCTTATTTATGTATTATTTTCTTTACATCTTTATATATTATTTACTACTTCAAAAAATTTTGCCTACAATTAACTTTGGTCGTTATTATTTTTTTTCATTCATTCTCTTTTCTCTTCTATCCTTATCTTTACATTAATCCTTTCATTTTATTCTTTACCATCTACACTTCTTATTGTTACATAGACATTATTGTGATTTATTATTATTATGTATTGTATGTGCGGTAAAAGCGAATTTGATGAAAAGAGCGAGTCGGTATTTAGCTGCCCCTTAATGGCGTCTAAAAACATTTATCGTCGATATAAGGAGTTAAATAAACAAAAAACAATAAATAAGTACCGTAAATGGCCATTTTAGTTTTTCTTTATATTCAACAACTCAATTTTTATATTTGCATAATAAAGGGACTGGATCAATCAGTTGTGCAAGTATCCAATTTTGGATTTGGCAGTTTGATACAATAGCATGTGACAAAATTGTATTTATCCACATAACCATGGTACTTGTATCCATTATAACTCTAGATTCACTCCTGAACGAAATTGTAAATTAATGAATTACAATAGCAAGAATATGTTACTTGTACTCACTGTACAGTTTCTCTCAGCTATATCAAAAATGAGGTATCAGCAAAATAACTGTTTTGCATGAGTAAAAAATTTTGCAAATGTAAAATTACGTTAATCATAGACACTATAGTCCTCACGAACATCGCCAGATCCTTTTCTTCCATTTTTTTGTCCTTAAAAAAATAATCTACAAGTTTAACTAAGGTTCATTAGACGATTTAGACATAAGTAATTTATTTTATTTTTTATTTATATATTTTTAAACTTATTTCAAATTCTAATAAAATTACCGAAATAAATTTAATCAAATTAAATCGACAACTTTTTAATAACTTTTCAGCGCTTACAATTACATTAAATATTACAGGAAATATGCAATTGAAACTGTAACATCCACGCCTACATGTTCCGTGCATCAATCGAAAACTCGTTCCAGTTTCACTCGTTCCGCATTTACACGGAAATAAAGAAACACGACCGAGTCCTGTCTAAGCAGCACTGGTTACTGCGTGGCCGGTTCGCAAATACATTCTATTTCAACTCGCTATAACTCAGTCAATTTTGAGAATTTTGAAACGAATAAAAAATGAAATTGTTCACTACAGCTTCCCAGATCTAGTGCAGAAAGATCTAGTGCAGAAAATTATATATCTTAATAAATCAAAAAGTTATTAATTTTTTAATGCGGAAGTGCGAAATTTGTGTTTTTATAGATTCAGGCGCTTCGTTTATCGAGCGAATTTCAAGCATCCGAAAACTTTCAGCGAGAAAGTTGTTCATTAAGGTATGAACAAATTTTCTGGAAAGTTTCATCTCAATTTCATTAATAGTTTTAAAATTAATGAATGTTTAAAATAGGTAGCGGCCGACGGCCACCGCGTCATGTGTGCCACGGCGATGCGCGCAAGGCCACGACCAACATTAAACATTTATTACTTTTAAACTATTAATGCAATCAAGATGAAACTTTCCACAAAATTTCTTCATACCTTAATGAACAACTTTCTCGCTGAAAGTTTTCGCATGCTTGAAATTCGCTCGATAAACGAAGCGCCTGAACGTATAAAAACACAAATTTCGCAGTTCTGCATTAAAAAATTAATGACTTTTTTATTTATTAAGATATATCACTTTTTCTTAGTGCACCAGATCTGAGAAACTATAATGAACAATTTTATTTTTTATTCGTTTCAAAATTCTCAAAATTGACTGAGTTATAGCGAGTTGAAATAGAATGTATTTGCGAACCGGCCACGCAGTAACCAGTGCTGCGTAGACAGGACTCAGTCGTGTTTCTTCCTTTCCGTGTACATACTACCTACTACCATGGATACGCATATACGATTGGGATACGATTGGGATATGTTTGGGATATGGTTCCCCTAAATCGAACGCGACCGCTGTGACCGCGGCCCGATATATTTTTGGACAATACTCGGAAGGGCATTTAAATATTTATTTTTCTAGTTCAAATTTAAATTATAAAATGTGTAATATTTCTGCCACTTTAATTTACTATGTTTTCCGGATACTAGTGGATTATAATAATTCGGAATTGAAAAATGATTTCGAGTGACAAATTCCTGCCACTTATACGACTTATATTTTCCCGATATATTATAGTACTAGTTGTCGGCTTCCGTGCGTATTTTTTAAAAGTTCTTTTACGCCCTTGATTCGAAAATAACTATTTCGATATATCTAAAAGATGTCATATAGATATCTAAAAGATATCCGTTAGAGATCTTTTTGACACTTTCAAGATATCTTTGATGAATTATATGCATATATATGATCATAATGATACAGACAGTAATTAGTAAAACACTGTAAACATTTAATATGCATCGAATAGTCCATTACAATACAAGTGCTTGAAGTAACTGTTTTGCAACTTTTATTTATTAATACTTCGGCTGTGCCCGTATTCTATAAGTCGGTATTAACAATAACGTTAACGTTACTGTCGATAACGACAATATCCTGGACCGTGGTTGGTTGGAATTGTCATAACTCGTTATTCGTAATAACGAGTTACAGAATGAAGGCACTGGCCTGTTGTCGGTTAGTAGTTCGTTATTAGAATTCGATTTGACTATTCTTTCTAGTTTAATTTTATTTTTATATTGGTCTTCAATACCTTCTAGAATCGTTTCTGTCGAAAGACTTGTGTCAAAACCATAAATAAATCCAGAAGGGTAAAGCTTAAACGAGGGGATGAAGGGAATCCAGCCATTAGGGATGATAGCTGCATTGTCTAAAACAAAATTTGCTTGGTCCAATGTAATAAATGAAAGTTGGAGCTTATAAGGACTCATTTTTTTTAGTCTATCAAATATAACTCTTTGCGCAAGTAAAGTTCTTGCGAATTCGCAAGCATTATGTCGGTATACACAGGTCTGCAAAATTCACTTTTTTTTTTTAATATCAAAGTGATTTCCGACGTATTTTTGTACGCTGAATGCGAATCTGAAGACGAATAATGTCTATCACGTCATGATTTTGAGAAAAGTGGGGGCAAAAACACCAAAAAACACGTTTTTTGGTGTTTTTGCCCCCACTTTTCTCAGAAGCCTGATGTGCAACAGATCTAAATTTGTGCTCAAATTAAAGCTTGATTCTTCCCCTACAAAAATCATATACGATAACTTTAAAAAAATGTCATAGTTTTGAAAAAAAAATTGTTTTAACCTTGCTATTCCTAGCGATGATGATGAAAATGCAAATTATTTAACTACATTGAGCAGAGTTCATACAAACCACTACTTGACTGTTTTCGGGGTTGGTGTTTAAGAATCCTGTGTCGCTTTTAAAAAATTTCAAATGGCGGATCTAAGATGGCGGACGTAAAAATAAAAAATTTGAATTAACCTCATGAAAATCAGTATTCGGGTTTTTTTTTGAGTCGCTGATGACGAATCCAATGTTAGTTTCACAAAATTTAAAATAGCGAATCCAAAATGGCGGCCGCAAAATAAAAAATATACTTAGGATCTTATAATCACCACTTCACGGTTTTTTTGTTCACCGTTAGTAATGCCAGCGATTGTTCAACCAGGGAAGGCAAGACTTTGTTTTATAAAACAATCTACATGCAGTGTAAGATTCAAGATTTCATTTCAGTATAGACTAACTAAAGATTTTAATAGATCATATTCCATATGGATTCTATCCAGGTTTCTTCTGTCCTCGTGTGTCCTTAGACTTTTCTCGCAATTTCTAAAACGAAGGCTTGGCTGTCAGCATTTTGAAAGCCACCGTTTTCGACTGTCCAATGAACAAAAATCCGCTGTGGCTATTTGTGGAGATTAATTTTTCAATTTCAACAGATAATCTTGTTATCAAGTCGGGCATATCGAAAGTTCCCATCACGTTACAATCTTCGACCGCAACATTGACACTACAGTTCATAATTTCTATAGTTGACAACAATTCGTTCGTTGCAAGGAAAGGATGCTTTACATTGAAAGCATTTTTGCATTGGATGTAGTAAGCCGTGCCTTCCTCCAGAAAGTGATCCAAAAACGTGCGAGTGATGTTTTGGTTGCATGTCGTAAACGCTGCTATTGCACAAACCGCAATTGCAGTACACTGCATATTGGCGTTCTCCAGGAATCTCTTGTCGCCTTGGTGGATGCTGGCAGACTGCAGCAGCCAAACCCCTCGTAGGCTATCGTAGTCTCCGAAGCTATGGGTACTTTCTCCTAAATAGAGGAATTACAATTCAGACGTGAAAAAGTCAGTGAAGACATTTGACATTGAATTCTTGCATATGAAGAAATGAGCTGAAAATAATTTTACCAACAACAAGTCAGTCATCGAGGTGGATCTTGACAATTCAAGTGATTTACACTCCTTAAATTTTTTTTTTCGGAGGTGGCTCCAGATTCGTCCCTCTTCATGGCCGACATCTAATACGTGCCACTAGAGGTGCATGAAGGGGATTGAGTGGTTTCACCCGTATGGTTTCTAAACGAATTTTATTCCTTTCAACTCCAGCTCTCGCGAATAACGGCCTTGGCTTTAAATTTGACGCTATAATTTCCTGTTGCATAATTCTTCGGAAATGAGGGATTTCGTCACTCCGAATGTCAATTTCTTGATCCGAGGCAATTTGGTCTGCAAACACGCAGACGAAGACACCGCAGTCGTAAAAATTGTTTTGTTGAGGCAAATCCTGACGGGATTTAAATTCTCTCTGTCCGAGTAAGAGTGATTCAACCCAACGTGTTTATCATAATAACGTTTTGCAATCCCCCAAATCATTTCAATGGGATTGTAAAAACAATGATATGGAGGCAGTCTCAACATTTTATGGGGAGTGACTTCCAGTATCGTTTCCAGGAAGAACCGAGTCGGTTTTCTATGTTTGTTACATAGATCCATCAAGTCTTTCTTAGGCGCAACAAGTGGAAAATTGATGCCGTTAGAAGCCAGCCACATTTGCAATTCGTTCTTCGTTCACTGGCTCGTCGGTTCCTTCTCTAACTGCAAATGAAATGTTTAATCACATTTATTTATTACCGATAGAATTAAACGTAATATAAAGTTAGAAACTCATAAGTACCTGGACTGAATGGTAGGGGGCATTATACATTACGATAATAGTAGGAGCCCTCAAATTAGGAAGGAGCTGCTGCGCAAACCACCGATGGAATAAAGAGCCATTCATATCACCGTGGTAGTCATCGCCCAATTCGGGAATTTTTTTTGACGTGCACAGCATTAATGAGGCTCCATCATCTACAAAACCCTTCTTCCCTCCAGCGTGGCAAATGATATAACGGTACCCCGTGTCGATTGTGCGTACCGCGCAGCTGTCTATATTGGCGTCCTGCCAATCTCTGGTTTTGTGACTTTCTTTGCGAAACACCCACGTTTCATCCAGCCAAACAACGTCCATATTTGCCGTTTCTTTCACGAACGCTTTTAAAAATTGGAGACGTTTTAGGACGATTTCTGGTTTCTCGACAAGGTATTGTCGAGAGCCATTTCTAATGCAGAATTCGAATCCTATGTCGCTAAGTACTTTTCTTAGCGTCTCACGACCCCCATGGAATCCGATTCCTCTTTTCCTTTTTCAATTTCAGCATTCAAGTTTGCACTGGTGCCATATGATCAGTGTAACGAAAAATATTCGGATTAAAATTGTCCAAAAAGAATTGGCTAAAGATTGCCTTCAAATTTTTTCACATTTTTTAACTTTCTTCTAAAAAATTTCGATTTACCACATTTTCGGAAAATAAAAAATTGCAACAAACCATTCTAACAAAATTTAAGGGTATTCTTTGGCCAATTGTAAGACGGTTTTGTTCTGAGATATTTTCTCTAAAGTATACAGTATCGGAGAAAAAAATTAGTTAACATTTACAAAGAAAATTGTCATTGCGGCCGCCATTTTGTTTAAACAAAAAATTTTCAGACTTTACTAATCATATTTATTTTCAGTTTAGATATCGAGTTCGCGGAGAGAGACACGATCCAGATGGATTCTGGACGTATTATACGTCAACAGTACGAAATATTATTTAAAAAGAAAAATTGCAGTAGAAAAAGCACGTTTTTCTGGTTAAAATTCGATTTTTTATGGTTAAACATTTTTTTTTACAGTTTTAATCACCACCATTGAAAAGAACATTCCCAAAACCATTGGAAACAATTATTGCCGATTTTTTTTTCGTTACACTCATCGTACGGCAACTGTTCAAACTTGAATGCCAAAATTGCGACCTGTGAGCGTTTCAATGTAATGTTTTTTTAACAGTATGTAAAGTGCCCTTGAAATTCGAAAAGATCACACTTTACGCACGTTTTAACAAAAAATAGCACTTTACGCATTTCAGTGCAAAAATGCACGTGCGTGGAGGGTATTTACTCTCGAGCGCTCTTGACGCTTTCGTTGCGACCGAATGGCAATGTTTCGCACTCGTGCGTAAAACACCTACTTCACGCACTAGTATTGTAATATACTATTTTTGGAAATGATACTTTGCAAATTCAAAACTTCACAAAAATGTAACGTAATAGGAAAATTGCGGAAAATTGTTAATAATAATCCTAACCTCACTTTCCTTAGCGGAATTATTAATCCTTCCCTTGCAGCTTCTGCCTTACAAAAATTGTAAGTCGACCAAATGCATCCTTGCATTTGGCGGTTAAAACTTCGGCCGTGTTTTCTTTTCAAAGCCAAAACATTGTTAAAAGCTTTGTGCCTTCGTTTCACCACTGGAGAATGATATCCCCGTGTACACAATTCATAAATGCTCCACGTTTCAACTATTTGTTAGTTTCGCGTCATCTTTTACAGCAAGGAGGTGGTCGAGTGATTACGGCTCAAAGTTGTGCGGGAGACCAGGGTTCGATTCTCGGTCGATGAAAATTTTTTTTTCATTAAATGTATGAACTGAGATTATTTTTGGATTTAAATATATTGCTATGCATTAAAATTTTTAATAGATTTCAATCTTTTTCAATACTTTTAAGATCAAAGAGCGCATTCAAATGTATTGTAATGCATTCAACATTTTCAATACATTTCAATGCATTTCCGATTGCTGGGAAGCCAGTATTCGTTTAACATTCTCGTAAGAAGAATTCGGAAAGTCCAAATTCCATGAATTTTTATTATTATTACAAATTCCATTTTTATATTACACTACACTTATATAATTTGTTTACTATATTGCAAAAAATTGTAATAATGTAATAATGGGAGATTTCAGTTATTAGCTTATTTTAAAACAACATAGAAAATATTAATTGTTATAAGTTTATATTTTATTTTTATTAAATTAGTATGACTTACCTGCAATTAAGATGATTACATTGTGATTCTTGCGAAGTAATAACACATTATTTAACACGAGTGGAGAAATAAACGACACATTTTTAATATAATAAAACAACGTTTATTACACACATTGTAGTAGACCCTTTTTGACATTGTATCATGTTATTACTAAGGTATGACAAATAGGAGATACTTTAGGGAAAATAATAAACATAATTGTTTTAGATTATTACGATATTTTTATACTTTGTACATACAATACACGTATTGTTAAAATTAAAGCAAACGTCTTGCTATCTGACAATGAACTCCCTAGAATTGTGCATTTCCAATTATGTAATGTAATTAAGTATTATAGGGAACTTAATTGTTAAATTTATAGGCAATGGAATACCTTCCCAGAATCATTTTTTCGAATATTGTTTGTTTTTTAAAAACTATGAACTTTGAACTTGAAACTATGAAATTGCTACGCTCTTCAAAGCTGTGAACTTCGCATATATATTCTAAAAAATTGTTGAAATGTTTATTAAAAATTAGGAAATGACAGCGTATCACTTTACTTCACTTAGAACACAGTTCTAGTATCTCCAATAAGGTACTGTATGACCTTAAAAACTATGAACTTTGCACCCCTGCGAAAAATTTAGGTAGGATTCTCAGGAGAATCATATGAGAAAATGAACAGGATTCTTATGCGAATCAAGTGAGATTCTCATGAGAATCTAGTGAGGTATTCCTGACAATGTCGTAGGAACTCGCGGATTGGAAATTGATTAAATTTTAAATACTAGAAATAAAGTTAAATTGTTATAAATATTAAATGAAATGTTCAATTTTGTATTCGCATGCGAATCCTTTTTCAATTTCTCACATGATTCTCATGAGAATGCTCTCAAATTTTTCGCACGGACTTGTTTATAAAACATTGTCTGAATATTTATTAAAAAAAGATACGTCATGAGAACGTGTCACAATTTTCTATTACAATTCGATGACATTAAGTACTTTTGACATGAATTACTATGAAATTAATTGCATTTATTAGCTGAAGTTTGAAGTATTAGGCAACATTCACCCTACTGCAATTCGCCCTATTAAGTGTTTCGAAAGCGCCATCTTGGGGGAAACTTTGCGAGCCCGAAAAACATCGTTCAAATGCGGAAATAAACGTGCCGAAATTAATGAATTCTTTGACGCACCGTGGTCCCCATAGGGACCCCCATTTTTAGCCGCTAATTTTATTTTTAAACATTCTATTTTAAAAGTATTTAAAAAGAGTGGTTGGCTTTTCCTGTAACTAAGGTATTTCTCCAGAATATTACATCCCTAATATCTCAATTTCATTTGCTGTAACATTTTTATAAATAAGCAAATACCAAAAACATGATTTTTTTTAAAACGTTTTCAGCTTAGAGGCCGTCCATAAATTACATTACGCAATTTAGGGTGGGAGGGGGGGGGGAGGAGTAGTGTACACATATCCTGCCACATATTTTCATAAGTAATTTCCAAATAGTTCTAATAATATAGTCAATGAAATAAATTATGTACAAAATGTTTTATTTATTTCATAAAACTCTTTTAATAATAAACTAGTGTTGGCGTGGTGCCTCGTTCGCTCAGAAACTTCGACCCAGTAGAGAGTCGGCTATTCCTTAATACTCCTTTGTTTACTAACAACTTTCAATTATATTATAAAATTATATTGATATTTGGGGGTGCAATCATATTTACGTCCAAGTGGCTTCGATAGATATGTTACAACAATATAGTGTTTCTTATATGTATGAAAATTGAAAATGAGCATTTTCAAAACTTCGACCCCGACAACAGGCCAGCCGATGTATTAATAAATAAAAGTTGCAAAACACTTACGTCAAGCACATGTATTGTAATAGACTATTCGATGCATATTACATGTTTACAGTGTTTTACTAATTACTGTCTGTATCATTATGATCTTATATATACAATATATATGCATATAATTCGTCAAAGATATCTTAAAAGTGTCGAAAAGGGTAATTTTTTTGCCGAGGTGACCAAATTAAATACTTTTTCAGACAATAGTCGTATGCATTTTAAACCAGTTTTTATGGCATTATCGTTGACTTTAGGAAGAAAATGCATACAACCTTTTTTGTAGAGAATTTTATGCTCTATATTTTATGTTTGAAACATTTTTTAATAAAATTTGAAACTTAATTGGGGCTTATTTTTTTTTAGTAATGGACTGATGGATCTGCGCCAAAATCTAATCAGATCTAAGTTATGCCAAGATGCGTATTTTAAAAAAAATGTATGTACGCTTATCCGTCCGCGAGTTATCGCGAGACAAAAAAACGGAACGGAAGTAAACTTTACGCACGGAAAAGCCGTACGTAAGCAATATTTCGGCACACGTGTGTATGTGTAAAGTTCTTTACACATACGCACTTGTATCGAAAAGTACAATTTACACACTTTTGACATTTTTCGGTCGCATTTTACGCACTCAAGTGACATAAAATATCGTATGAAACATCTGCGTAAATGTTTATTCTGCGAATGTGATTACGACCCTCGCCTTCGGCTATAGCCGCAACCCTTCACATTCGTAGAATGAACTTTTAGGCACTAGTTTCATAATATACTATTAGGTGTCTCCAAAAATAATTTTCTTTTTATTTGAAAAAGGAATTTTATAAAAACATTTTGATAAAGTGCGCTTTTTTAAGACATTTTTAAGATGTACTTTTTATTTAAGTACTAAATTATTAACCCACGCTCACATAGACAAATATTATTCGACGCATGTGCTAAAATATTTCTTTTACTGATGTGAAGGCGTTGCGTTCATCTGTGTCCAAAATCCTCACATTTGTAGCAAACAACTTTTATGCACTTATAACGAAAGCTACTATTTCAGCTTCATATGACATATTTTTCTGGCACACCAATTTCTTCATAAATGCCTGCATTCATTTTGACTTTATTAAATACGTATGAGCCTGTGCAGGCTGGCATTCACAAAATCACGCATACGTAATTAAGAAAATTATAAATAACGCGCACACATAAAACAAATTAACATGATGCCTGAAATCAATTTTATGTATTTTATGAACCAAAAATTAAATTTTAAAGGTGAAATAAATTCAAAGAATGAATAGAAGTGGTTTATTCAATTTCTGCTTTAGATAAAAAGATATATTTTAAACATTTTTTTTCATTATTTGAGTCATCAAACAAAAATATATCAAAACTATTAAAAAAAGGATTGTTTTCCTACGAAAGTACACTTTAAAAATCAGTGCTGTAATATGTTATTGGTACCTTCTTCTAGACTAGAATGTAATACGTTACATAGTAAAATGAACAGTTAATATTATACGTTTAATAGTAAGAAAAGACAAATATTTAATAAGGCGCTTTGAAAAGATTTGGCGGATATATATCAAACGAAGCGAGTTCCGTCACTATAGAGTAGGATCGGAAATGTTGGTCAGTTTGGACGCGCTGTCGGGAAGCAGCAAATCGAGCATGGGTTTGGTTGAGATTGTCGATTGGGGGAGGTATTTCAGAGAAAATCCCAGGGTCAGGAACCAACACAGCCGTACTTAAGTGGGCAGAGTTTATTCAAATACGGTGTTGGATGCTATCTTGTACCCCGTGAATTTTGTTGTGTCGAAATTGGTCATGCTATCGAATATCGTCTGAATTGACACTGTTTTCATATTTTTTTAGCTGCTTCCCGAAGCAAGCCATGGAACCGGCTCTTTCCTCTAATATATAAAAATATAGTTATGTTTATTCCTGTTTTTAAGGATGCCTTATTAATACTTGGCGAAGTTGTGAAAATGCTTATTTTCAAATTTTATTTATTCCAGAAACAATACATTATACTATATTAAGATATGTTTATTGCCTACAGTGTAGAATAATGGAAGAGAATCCTAAACGGTTTACGATTCCCTTGATTTTGCGAATCAAGGATGGCCACACGTTCTGTATCGATAAATGTGGCAATGACCACATGTTAGTACTTTCGAATGTTCGGTCGTACATAATTAATTAGGAAGATATCATTATGATTCATTTTGCCTACTTTTTAAATCGTAGATACATGTATTGCCGTAACTATGGAAAGACATGTTACGCTCGTGGAAAATATGTAGATGGCTACATAATTGTTACGCATTACCACGATATAATGTGTGTACCCGATAACGATGCGAAAAGAATTGCTGCTTTTAAGGAAGAACTGAAAGCCAAGCTAACCGAAGGTACATGGCTGGAATTAAAAACATGTTTCGACACGACATTAGAAAGTTATGGACATATTTAATCCCCAATATTATATAGTTTATACTTTTCATTTTACTATTTTAATTAAGCCGATAATCACCATTACTATTCTTTCAATTTTTACATTTGCTGTATCATTAATTAACATAAAGAAATGTATTCTATGTATGTGACCTTATCAGATTTCAAGATATCGCAGACAAAGTGTCCTTTGTAAGCACACAAAGTTTCATGCGAAGAATAAGAAAAACCATTTTTCCGCCTAATCCGACGGACATTAAATGTCTATATGCGCAGTTGGACGATCAAAAATATAAAGACCTTATCAACAGAGGAAACGTTCAACTACATTCTGAATTAATTGAAGACAGTAGTGTAACTAGGCCGGTCCTGGATACCCCCACCCTACCTCCCATCTGTTCCTGGATACCCCCACCCTACCTCCCAGTCGGTCCTGTATACCCCCACCCTACTTCCCATCCGGTCCTGTATACCCCTACCCTACCTCCCATCCGGTCCTGTATACCCCCACCCTACCTCCCAGTCGATAGTGTAAATAAACCGGTCCCGTATACCCTCACCCTACCTCCCAGTCGATTTATTTAAACAATTAATTATTTATTTGATGATGTCACGCATGACAGGTGAGTAGGGGGACAAAGTCGCGAGTGAAAGGGAAATTGTAAACAATTTCATAATCGAAGATTGTGAAGGTTGAGAAACATGTGTACTACATATTATTATTCCATATAATTAATGACCTAATCCAACCATAGGCAACAAATTGTTATTAAGAATTTACTATTATCATGAATAAACATCCGCGGCCGAAGCCCGTCGCCTATAAGAATACCAACGCAGATCGCTCTATGCGCGAGGAACCGCAGTGATACGTAAAAGTCCTCGTCATGCTGTTTACTACTACCTTCTCTCTCGCACTCATTGCCGAGCTCATATTTGTCGTGACAAGAACATTTAGTTTTCACGGTCATTGATACCCCACGTTCGTCATCTGTACCTCTAAACTTTCAAATGCGTGCGCCCTTGTAGACAAGTTATGACGCGTCTCCCGGATCTTTTCGTCGTACGTACTATTCTCCACGTAATTACTTTTGAAATGTACGAATAGACCTACACCAGACGTGGCCCACATATATTTTTTCAAAATACATCTAATTAATCAGTCCGTAGCATTTCTCAATTTTCGCGAGGCCTTGTTGTCAGGGTTTCCACACGTCTTAGAAATACACGGTAAGTTATGAAATTTAAGGCAATCAAGCGTAAAATTGTAAGGACGTCTTCCATATGTTTACTACAGAACCCGTATTTCGTTAATGACCTCTAAATTTTTAACCGTGTGCGTGTGTAGAGAAGTTTTTATGGTTCGTTTCTCGGTAAATGGTTAGAATATTACAACATTGTTGTAAACAATTTTCATGGTCATTGATTTCCCATAGACAACATTCGTCATATCTTAAAATTGGGGAGCGTGCGCGCGTGCAAACAGGTTATGATTCATGTTTTGTTTATATTATGTAACCTTCATTTTCCACAGGCTTAAACTTGCTTCAATTCCCACCATGTCCCGTCAATCACTTTCAATGAAACTTTTGACATCCCACAATCCATTTTTCCCAAAGATTGAGAAATAGTATGCAAGTTCTACAATAAAGTAGTGGGAGTATATTATATAAATACCGATCAAAAGTTAGCGTTTTCCATCAGTCTTCGTAAACATCTTTTCATGCACTCCCGAAACGTGCACATAAAATCACTGGAATTACGCCAAAGAATTTTAACATTCTTAAATAATATTAAAAAAGTAAAGTCCGAACTTCAACAGTATTCGGATATTATATTAATTGTTAGAAGAACGGATAAACTACAATTAGAAAAATGTCCTGCAATGGATCACCATCTTCAGCAGCAGCAGTTGCGAAACTGAATCAGCTCAATACAGCAATCAAGTTTTTACCAACCGTAAAGCTGGCTGTGCTTGAGAAAGGACACATTTATAAAGTGACTAAAATTCGTCAAATTTCAACACGATATGGTACTCGCATCACTGTCGACTTGGATGGACAAGTTTCGTGTTTCCTTCCACCAAGATTCGCTTCATTATTTGAGGCTGATGTCGAAGCAGTCGAAAATTTTCAGCGTCTCGCAAATGAAAATCATTTATATATGGAATATATCGGAGGACCGATGGTTCTCAAAAAGATATGGTTCAGACCGAACCATATTAATAACAGTGGATATAAAAATATCGATAACTTCAATACTCATGAGAACGCCTAAATTGCGTAAGCGTTCAGTTAAACGTTGTTGTAGGAATGTACCCAAAGCTTCGGGGTCCGTGATTCCATCGGAATGATTATATATCTCATCAACGAAGGCAATCCCTTTCTCAATGATGCTTTTTGATGATACGCTATTATAATGAGCGATCAACTTCTGCTCAGCTTTGAATATAATAGTGAATGGAATACCGTCGGTGTCAGCGTATTCGCTGTATTCCACATACTCACGGACGCGTTCATAACGAGCGCGTATGAACTTTTCTGGCCATGTATGCTTCCGTTATAATTGTAATCATTCGCGTTTCGTTCATATTAGAACGATGCATATTTACGTTCCTTTTCCTTTATTTACATTTTGTATAATGCCGTCTATACCAACATATTTTATTGATTGTTTTTATTCAACGTAAATATGTTGTGAAATAAATGTTTATTTCACAACATCCAAAAGATACATTTATTTCGATTTGTTTATGAATGAATTTCATTGTAAAGTAGAGTAGGATGAAAAAGACACTTTTGCCATTTTCACGCTCTAAAATTTGTAATATTGAAAATATTATAAAATTACAAAATGGTTTTGAAAGTTTAATTGCTTGACTATAAAATCATTCCACGATAATGCATCTTGTGAAACAGCTTAGGCTGTATCCATTCTACGAATGTGGTTCAAAGTGCTGTTTCACCCCACCAGGTCGGATGAAAAAGTCAAGGTATCATTTCAGAAGAATGAATGAATTATTCTGATTTTTTCCAGGTTTATCCTTCTCTCGATTAAGAACTGAGTTAATTTAATAATATCCCGATAAGTTGTAGAAAAGAAAAAAATGTAGAAAATAAGAATTAATCTGTAATTGTATTTTGATGTCTTCAATGTTGTTAATGCCTTCTGGGAAGGTTTTTATCTACAACACAGGTCATTATCAAGGAAAGAGACTCCGATTATGGATGTACAGTAGATGGCAATAGATGTCCAATAGATGTACATGCCTGAACATACCGGACGTCCATTGGACGTCTAGCGATATTTGGGAAAGGGTTAATAATTTCAATTCGAAATAGAATTACACGGAAAGAAAGAAACACGACTGAGTCCTGTCTACGCAGCACTGGTTACTGCGTGGCCGGTTCGCAAATACATTCTATTTCAACTCGCTATAACTCAGTCAATTTTGAGAATTTTGAAAAATAAAATTGTTCATTATAGTTCATTAAAGTGATATATCTTAATAAATAACAAAGTTATTAATTTTTTAATGCAGAACTGCGAAATTTGTGTTTTTATACGTTCAGGCGCTTCGTTTATCGAGCGAATTTCAAGCATCCGAAAACTTTCAGCGAGAAAGTTGTTCATTAAGGTATGAACAAATTTTCTGAAAAGTTTCATCTCCATTGCATTAATAGTTTAAAAGTAATGAATGTTTAATGTTGGTCGTGGCCTTGCCTGCATCGCCGTGGCACACATGACGCGGTGGCCGTCGGCCGCTACCTATTTTAAACATTCATTAATTTTAAAACTATTAATGAAATTGAGATGAAACTTTCCAGAAAATTTGTTCATACCTTAATGAACAACTTTCTCGCTGAAAGTTTTCGGATGCTTGAAATTCGCTCGATAAACGAAGCGCCTGAATCTATAAAAACACAAATTTCGCAGTTCTGCATTAAAAAATTAATAACTTTTTTATTTATTAAGATATATAATTTTTTCTTAGTGAACTAGATCTGGGAAACTATAATGAACAATTTTATTTTTTATTCGTTTCAAAATTCTCAAAATTGACTGAGTTATAGCGAGTTGAAATAGAATGTATTTGCGAACCGGCCACGCAGTAACCAGTGCTGCGTAGACAGGACTCGGTCGTGATTCTTTCTTTCCGTGTAATTAATTACCTATTGACAATCTTGAAAGAAATTGCTATATGGTTTATAATGCATTTAATTATTATAAGCGTATTTGTAACTTTTCAAAAATACAAGTTTCATAATTCCTATATATAGTCCCATGATGGCGCTAGAATAGCGCTGTACAACAAAAATTCATCATTATTTTTTACCACGAACATAATTCGGCGAGTTACTTTTTAATCCAGATGTAGAAAAAAATGGGAACCTTAACTCGAGAAGAAGTACATAATTATTATATAGTGAATGAAGGGAATATAAGTAGTGACGATAAGAAAATAATTGATTTCGTAGCGAATAGACTAAGTTGTTCTGAAAATGAGAAAGCACATTTGCAGATTTTTTTAAATCAGAATTTTACGAGTACGTATTTGAAGAAATGGAATGACAGTCGGCGAAAAATGATACATTCATGGCAAGAAACAAAATGTGGCTTCAGGGCTCTATAATTTTCAAAAATGCAATTGACGCGTCATTTCATGCGCAGAAGTAAATAATGCCGATCCGGCAAATGCAGGTTAGAAAACACGGTCTATTTCCCGTTAACATTATATTGTGATAATGAAAATAAATCAAGTTTTCATATTTGATATAAAACAGATACTTTGTGTATAATTTAAGCACCAAATATTTAACAACCACAATGAAAATCAGTGTGTTTTAAGAAGGAAAGTTGAGGTTAAATCGAGTTGCAGTTTTCCCTTTGTTGTGGCATTCTTTTTTTTTTATTTCAGGATGTACGGGGAGTAGAAGGAGCTAAGGATTTGTTGATATTTTTGCCAGGAAAAGATATTACTCTCCATGAAAAAATAATTACATTTTTTAAACTTGGATGTGATTCACCGTGTATTTGTAAGATTTTTTTTTTATTTTACGAAAAGTAATTTTCTAAAAATGGAGGCCTCTTATCAAAAACCCGGCACTTCAATATCTGACTTTCTAGTATCAAGTATCAGGTGTTTCTATGTATATTTTTTAACGTCTTCCCATTCTATTGAGCGATGGTTTATTTTCTTTCAGAACCTAACCTCAGGCTTGAGTCTCTAATGTGTTAATCTAATCTCCGACCAAATTATTTGATCCGCGCCGTAAACTTTAAACATCAATAAGTTCCTTTCTAATAGTCCGATTTTTATGAAACTTTCCAAAAAACTTATTCGTATCTTAACAAACAACTTTGTCACTGAATGTTTTCGGTACTTCGAAATTCGCTCGTCAAACGAAGCGCTTAAAGTTTGCAATACCGAAAATTTACATTGTTTGGGGAAAAAATGGATATCTTTTTTGTTTATAAACATATTAACTCTTTTCTTTCTGCATTTATTTTTGGAAACGTGTACTCTATTACCGCGATTTTTTTTATTCCGAAATTTCAAAAATTGAGCGAGTTACCACGAGTTGAAGTGAAAAAATATCGGAAATTGTTACTTTTCAAAAACGTGGTTTTTCTTATTTTTTAAGAAAAGTAAAAACCCTACAAATTTTTCTCAAAGGAAAAAAAGATACGCTTTTACATTCTGTATATGGATTAATCAATAACATTTTAATTTCAGACATTTTAAAAATCGACTATTGGACAAAACATTTCCGGTCGAATCCACGCGTATGCCCTTTTGATCGCCGGAGATTCAAATGATTTCGACCAACTTCACTGTCACGACGTTTTATACACAAATAATGTAATAGCAAAAATTATTCAAAAGTATTTTCAAAAGTAACGAATGTAATGGCAATATTTGTAGATACTTGATGAAATTTATATTACATTCTGCTTCTTTCCCACATTTCCTAACACTTTAATTCGATTTAATTCGATTTGAAGATTTTTAATATCTAGGTGATAGAATGTCAACATTGTCTGATATAATGAATACAACTATTTTTCAATTTATTTTATAAGAAAGGAAAAATAATAGATTCAATGCATTAAAAACAATGTTTTCTGTGTTATGTCAAGTACAACTTTTCATTATGTTAATTCTATTATTAACATGTGTTACAATGGTTTATACCTTTTTTTCTTTCTGTATGAATGCGACTTTCATTAATTAACCCATTAGCGCCAAAAAGGATACTTCTCTCAATAAAATTTCAATACAGAATACCGTATCAAATCGAAGTGAGGAAAAATTGAATGGAACATATCTTACTACTTTCGAGGTCGGTTTTTTCGAATGATATGGTCTATATTTATCTGAAATTGCTATTTATATTCAATTTTAGCATAAATAAAAAAAAGAAAAATAATTCTAAGGCATTTTCCTTGACGAAAATTTGTCGGCAATGTCCAGTATTGCAGAACAAAAATTATTACGCTTCACTGAAAACAAAGTTTGTTTCAAATTTTTAAAAAATCACGAATTGCATGAGTATAATAAAAAAAATGGCGGTGTTCTTTAACTAATTTTAATACATTTTTATTCTCAAAAAAATTCCTCTACAGACTACAGGTTTTCAAAAATAAAAATTTTGAGACATTTTACATACAAATGTGTCCTTGCGGCCGCCATTTTGTTGTAATGAAAAACTTCCCAACTCTACTGAACGTATTATTTTTAAGTTTCGACATTGCGTCTATGGCTCTAATGCATTTTTGCATCATTTTAAAATAGATATCCAGGAGGGCTTTAAACACATAAGGACCGCACTATTCAAAACATGGTTCTTTATGGAACTTTCAGTTTTTCTTAACTTCGATTTTGATGCGATATTTTTTATAGTAATTTTCTATGGAAAAGTGTTTTTTTCGACATTAATGAGTTAATCAATGAGAGAAGTATTATTAGACGTGCAATTTAATACAGATACTATAATAAATAAACTATCTGCATGCGCAGATGGTTTTCTTGGAAACAAATAATAGAACTATGTTTAGTGCAGCCTATTAAGTACACTTCATCAATAATCTGCGTCTTCAACTTTCCAGTATCGATGGCCGCGAATAAACATAAGAATAAACGTAAGCGTTTCGAAGATTATTCTGACAGATACAAGCAACAAAAAGTACAAAATCTTTACGAAGAAAATAATTTGGAATCGTTATTGTCAGCCACGGCTACAGCATTAAGATTGTCAGGCTCTGAATCTAGCGCTAAAATTGTGCAACAAATTGCAAAATCTCCGGAAGAAGGGGATGCTATTTGGCGTGTCTGGTCAACGGAACAGAAAAAAGGGTTTGCGAAGAAATATAGGCCAGATGAGGCACTGTGTCTTACTGCATCAAATAATATGACAGTATCCACATATAAACAATTAAGGTGTGAAGCACTGGAACGTAACCATGAACTTTATCCGCCTTATAAGGACATATTGATAGCCAAGAAGGCATCATACCCTGACAATATGTTCATAACCGAGACAAAATGCGAAGTTCCTTTGAAATCTCTGCTGTACCATACTACTCGACGGCTTATGGAGGTAATTGATTCATCAGGTTTACAGACGCATGAAAAAATGCAGCTAGAAATGATCTGTAAATGTGGATTTGACGGCAGCTCAGGACATTCCATGTATAAACAGAAATGGACAGAAGAGAACGAAGGAGATGAAAACTTATTTTTAACTTCGATCGTGCCCCTTCAAATATACGTGAAAGATTCGCGGAAAATCTTATGGCAAAATCCAAAACCCTGTTCTCCGAGATTTTGTAGGCCTATATCAATCCAGTGGATTCATGAAAATGCACAAGTTATTAAAGCTGCAATGCAGAAGCTAGACCGTGAAATCGATGGACTTCTACCCTTCAAGGAGAATGATTACGAAATGTCCTTTTCAGTTTACTTCACAATGATAGATCGAAAAGTACGGATCTTATTTATTACTCCAACAATTATGATATTTTTCTCCATTAAATAATATTTTTATAACGCACGCATGTTTAACGCGTGTTATGTAGCTAGTTATTCATACGGAAAGTGATCCGTTATCGTATACGAGTAAAAACAGTAAAATAATAAGCCTCAAAATCTACTAGTACAATTATGTGTTCGTATACGTACAGAGAACAATTCATTTGCCTTTATACCTGTTCGTACACGTTGATTCGCATCCGATATGTGAATTATGATATCACAGGTTCCCTAATTTCACGTAGAAATCGAAATTTCAACCATTATATTTTACAAATTTGTGGCTACAGAACTACTCACAGTTAAATAATAGTATATTAACCCTTAATTCCGACTGTTCATTTAAGCCATTTTCGCCCCTACCACCAGGGTCAATTGTGTTCTGCCGTCTGAAAATGCTTAAAGTAGTGCAATTTATAAAGAACAATTTGAATCTTCCCCGGGTCGTAAACGGCCCCCGGATCGGAATTAAGGGTTAACAAATAGGGGAGAGTGGGGCACAGTGGCACGCGGGACACAGTGAAACGTGCTAAATATCTCGGACACCGTTTGCGCATTCATTGTAATTTTTTTTTGGAAAGCAGTAAGCGATATTGGATTTCTTCAAACGTAAGTATATACTGAACACGGGCCGATAAAACGAATTAAAAAATAAGTCAGGTTTCGAATTGTGAAAACTAAATTTTTTGTTACTTTGAAAACATGTTATTTCAAACCTCACATTTCCCGTCTTGTCAAGTTTCGTGTAAATATTGATAGCTTGGGTATTTTTGAATCGATTAGTGCTTGTGTTTTATATATTTAAGTTAAATTAATAATAGTTTTTTAATCAAAAATAACTTTATTGCCAATGGGGCACAGTGAAACACTGACGCGTGGGGCACAGTGAGACAATTTTAAAATGTTGGCAAGCAAATGTATTTAATGGCACATAATTCGGTTTCAATTAATTGAATGGAAAGTCTGTCATTATTATGTTTAGTTTTAATTAAAATTATATTCTGAAGTATGAACTTTTAAATCGTAAGTGAATGGTATATTAAAAAAAGTTTAAAAATATAAATAATTAAATGTGATTAATTTTTATTGTGAAAATGGTTATCAAATTTTATTACAGATTGTAATTGAGATTCAACTATAAAAAAATATTTTGGTTATGTTAATTACGCGCATTCATATTTTATTTTTCTAATTATAATGTTACTGATATAAATATTATTACAAACAGATTGTTATGTAATTAATTAGTTTGCCATTATTGTAATAAAATAAAACATTTTACCTATTGGATTTATCATAACCTGTACGCCACGCACGTTTTATTCCTTGCACCGCTGTACCCCACTCCTTGTTTCACTGTGCCCCGCTAGTGGGGTACAGTGAACCACAGCGAGATTTTTTTTCAAGCGACTTTTTCAAATACGTTTAACAGATCTATATAAATTATTACAGCTTTAAAATATATCTGAATCCCTACAGAAATCATTAATGCAATGTACGTTGTAAATAAACTTCACCGGTAATCATAATAATTCATTTAAAGATCCGCGTGCCACTGTGCCCCACTCTCCCCTACGTCTTTCAACATAAATCAACATAAGAAAGCAACATAATTGCTTTCACATGAATAATTTACAAGAATGAAAATTCCTGTCATTTTCTACCCTTGCAATTATAAAGTTAATAAAAAGGATGGAATTATTTGTAGGTGGTAAATACCTTGACGGACACATCATCGACGACCTGTGCTATTTGTAATACAACCGTTTCCGAATTTAATAATATTAACAGGATGTTGCAAAAACATGAAGGTAGTGACGCATTTAAATATAATATTCCAATTACGCATGCCTACATTAATACCATGGAATGTTTACTTCATGTCGCATATAGATTGCCGTTTCAATCGTGGAGAGTAAGTAATTATAACAAATGGAATGCTTAAACTTGTGACGACATACACAAATTCGCGTAATGTACCGACAGCAAATATGTTACCCACAGTATATGAAAGCGTGACCGAGTAAAATGCGCAAGACAGAGAAGAGCGTTGAACGACGAAGAAGCAAGCTGACGAAGTTTCCACCAATCAGAGCGCAAGACCACGTGGAGATGGCGCGATGAGTATGACGCGTGGGGGAAACGGAGCACGACGTGACACTTGTGATCTGCTCTTCAAGAAGAACGCGCGTTCTATATTTCAATAAGTTTCATTTTGAAATCGCGATGAAACTAAGTTTTGTTTCCTATCGCCGATAACGTTTTCCTTTGGAAGAATGAAGTCATCACGCTGTTATCAAGACGGAGGATCCCTGTTCTCAACCATTTTCGATGAAGATCATCGCCAGAATTCCCAGGTTTGATCCTTTCAAGCAGTTGGCGAATTTCAAGGCGTGGTTACGCCATATTCCATCGGCAGGATCGGGCTAGTCAACACGTTTCTCAATTCATTTCAACTTACAGAAATAAATTGGAGAAATGTTCGCCGATCAAGATCATCGAATGTTGTATTCGGAATTTCTTCAGATCGACAAATTCCAAAAATATGGGGAATCATCGTAACCGTCGCATTTACGTGAGTAAAGGAAAAAACTTTATGAGCACTTCACATAAAAACCTGTAATGAAAAATCTAATAAAGCGTCAGCTGTTTCCACACGTCATTTATAATTTAATGAAATCAAGATATTTTGCAATAATATTAATTCAAGAGAAGAAATGAGCGGTTTATGGAAAATATTCAATTTTGAATTCAACTTTTGAAGATTATTCGCGGTCACGCTTTCAACGTTAATTTTATTATTTTATTTTGTATAACGAAGATTAGTTGAAATTTTATGAAATAATACATTGTGTGATATTTATTTCTATTGATTGATGATCGATAAAATAACGGAATCTTTGTAAATCATGTTCTTTTGTGTGTTGGTATGAACAGTATGATTTGATATTTAATTCTGATTTCGCAACGATATTTTTAAATAATAATGATGATGTGTTTAATTAACAATCTTAAAGATAATTTATATGTTTATTTATCATTCCCGATATATCCAGTTTATACAAATTTTATATCATGTGTATTTATGTATAGGTATTTCTTTCTATAATTTATTTTCATCTTTATATATATATATATATTTTTTTTTATGTAAATTCATTACCATCCTAATTCGATGCTTAAAAACCCTCATAAGAAAAAGGACAGTAACAAACTTCATTTACACACTTCCAATTAATAAACAATTTAATTCCTTATGTATCCAATTAATTTCCGCGACTTGATATCTAAGGAAGGGATTTTTAAATTGGATTTAAAGGATGTATTTTATAAGTAAGCGTCTTCCTAATATTAGCCCAACAATCACAATTGCTATTTACATTTAACAGGTCAGTGCGAAGCTGGGCACAAAAGATACAATGATAGCCAAAAAAAAATTAATTCAAAATCAATTCATGAAAGAAATGGGATTGCGAATAGACTTTCCAAACCCCGGTTTCGGGTCTACGAATGACGGAAATACTGCTAGGAGATTTTTCGAAAATACTTCCAAAACTTCGCAGATTACCGGTAAGGTCTTACATGAATCGGTCCATGTAAAAAGACATAAAGCCCATAGAAATAACACAGGTCTGCACGGATTTTTTTTTTAAATATCAGAGTGATTTTCGACGTATTTTTGTGCGCTGTATACGAATCTGAAGTCGAAAAATGCCTATCACGTCAGGATTTTGAGAAAAGTGGGGGTAAAGACACCAAAAACGCGTTTTTTGGTGTTTCTACCCCTAATTTTCTCTGAAACCTGACGTGCTACAGACTTGAATTTGTGCTAAAATTAAAGCTTGGTTCTTACCCTACAAAAATCATAACATAGTTTAAAAAAAAATTTGATAGTGTTGAAAAAAAATGGTTTTAACCTTGCATTTCTAGTGATTATGATGAAAACTCAAATTATTTAATTACATTGAGCAGAGCTCATACAAAGCACTACTTAACTGTTTTCGGGGTTGGTGTTTAAGAATCCAGTGTCGCCTTTATAAAATTCATATTCCATATGATCTATTAAAAACTTTAGTTAGTCTATACTGAAATAAAATCTTGAATCTTACACTGCATGTAGATTGTTTTATAAAACAAAGTCTTGCCTTCCCTGGTGGAACAATCGCTGGCATTACTGATGGCGAACAAAAAAACCGTAAGTGGTGATTTTAAGATCCTAAGTATATTTTTTATTTTGCGGCCGCCATTTTGGATTCGCTATTTTAAATTTTGTGAACTAACATTGGATTCATCATCAGCGACTCAAAAAAACCCCGAGTATTGATTTTCATGAAGTTGATTTAAATTTTTTATTTTTACGTCCGCCATCTTAGATCCGTCATTTTGAATTTTTTAAAAGCGACACAGGATTCTTAAACACCAACGCCGAAAACAGTCAAGTAGTGGTTTGTATGAACTCTGCTCAATGTAGTTAAATAATTTGCATTTTCATCATAATCACTAGGAATAGCAAGGTTAAAACAATTTTTTTTTCAAAACTATGAAATTTTTTTTAAAGCTATCGAATATGACTTTTGTAGGGGAAGAATCAAGCTTTAATTTGAGCACAAATTCAGATCTGTTGCACATCAGGCTTCTGAGAAAATTAGGGGTAAAAACACAAAAAAACGTGTTTTTGGGTGTTTTTGCCCCCACTTTTCTCAAAATCATGACGTGATAGACATTTTTCGTCTTCAGATTCGTGTTCAGCGTACAAAAATACGTCGGAAATCATTCTGATATTAAAAAAAAGTGAATTTTGCAGACCTGTGTAATTATTGGAAAAAGAAAAAACACTTATTCATACAGAATGAATTAGTACATTACGATACAAGTGCGCGAATCACCTACTTAGCGCACTTGTATCGTATACTATTTTTTTTAACGTGTGAGCTAAGTGCCCAGTTAGCACACTGTTTTCCGTGCAATTTAGAACATTCGTGCACCGTGCGCTAAGTGTTTACTTATTTGTTATTTGAGCTAATAACATAAAAAGCTACGGAGCGCACTACCTAGACCCCGTAATCGGCGACCCTAAACACCCAGTGCACGTAGAATAGCTAATAACATAAAAAGCTACGAAGCGCACCACCTCGACCCCGTAATCGGTGATCCCGAACACCTGGTGCACGTATGTGAGCTAATAACATAAAAAGCTACGGAGCGCACTATCTAGACCACGTAATTGTCGACCCTAAATACCCAGTGCACGTAGAATAGCTAATATCATAAAAAGCTACGGAGCGCACCACCTCGACCCCGTAATCAGCGAGCCTGAACACCTGGTGCACGTAGAAAAGCTAATAACACAAGAAAGTATGGAGCGCGCTGAAATGTCCCGGACGATGAAGTGTCCAAGACGTTGAAGTGTCCCAGACGATTAAATGTCTAGACGAAGAAGTGTCTCAGACGTTGAAATGTCCCAGACTATGAAGTGTCCCGGACGATGAAATGTCCCAGACGATGAAGTGTCCAGACGATGAAGTGTCCAGACGATGAAACGGAAGGCTATGAAGTGGGGGACGATGAAATAGGCTACGATGAAGTATCCATAAATCACAATATATAAGTACATTCTACGATGTTTTTCGATCACAGAATTATAACACTTTAAATATTTATCTGGTACTTATTGTAGGTTTTAAGATCATACATTTTTCCATTTTCTTATCGAAGCTTAGCCACTAGGGTTAGCTACATGCAAAATTGAACATTTTCGCATTAAGAAAGTATATTTTAGGGATTCATGTATAAAATTGTATCCCAGAACATGCCGAACAGCAATTAACTGCAGTTTTTGCGGATCCTAAAATAAGTTTGGCAGGGACAATTAAAAACAAAAAAAAATTAGAATTACCTGCAGAAGCCTTACAATTGATAGTTCTTAATGTGGATGGTTCTCCAGAAAACTTGGAAGAAACCTTATATCTTCCGAAGAAGAGTAACCATTTTATTGTATTCTGTGAATGTATATTGACACGCTGAGAATAAAAATGGGTCAAAAACATAACGCGGGCAAAAGTGAATTAACTTTCTTAACGCGGAAAAATGAATTAAATAATCTCCGCGAGCAAAAATGACTTATATAATATTCAGGGCAAAAATGGATTAAAATTATAATTCACTTTTGCGCCTATGGAAAATTTAACCCACTTTTGATCGCATCATAAAAAGTAAACCATTTTTACCCGTTAGGTGAAATTAACTCACTTTCGCTAATTTCCAAAAGTTAACTCGTTTTTGTATTAATCGAATAATATCTACACAAAGTGACTCTTATTGTTTTGTTTATCGGAAACAGGACTTACGAGTATATCATGTGTAAACATGATTCTATTTATTTATGAATGTTGTTATAATTGAAATCGAAAAACAACTCAATTATGAAAATAAAAAAGTTTTATATATTTCTTACATTTGACTTTGAATTCAGCGATCTGAAAGTATTCACATCAGTTATTCATATTCTGAAAGGATACCTGAGCTCCCTAAATTGAATTTATATATAATTCTTAAACATTCAATTTGCTTTGTCATAAAATAATTTTCATAGTGTATCAACCGCCGAGATGACAATTTTACCAGCGATTAAGGACACCTCATTCAACCAAAGACTATGATTTTGCCAGTGGAGATGGCGATGACGAATAATGTAGCATATTATTTTTGTACTTCATAATTTTTTGTTTAAGAACGCATTTATGTACTTTATAAAATATATCTATATAATTAAACAGGTGTTGTGATTTATTCAATTATTATCGATTAACTTAAACTCGTAAACTTAGAAAGTTTGAATCATTTGAGAGTAGCTTGCGAAGCTTAGCAATGACAAAGGCGATATTATAAGCATGGTCTTAACTCAAAGTAATTGCAAAGTTGATGACAATTGACAGTATAGGGTGATATATTAAAACGATTATTAAGCGCGACCGTTCAAGTTCAATAATATAAAATAATAGCGCGAGCAAAAACGAATGATAATTTCAGCGCCAGAAAAAATGATATACATTTTTAATTCGGTTTTGCCCAAAAGAATATTTTATATATGTAATTTTTATCTTCGTAATATTTTTATACATTTTTGCTCGTAGCGTCTAATCTCGAAAATATGACGTAACAAAAAATTCTGCTAGCGTCATAACAAAAAACACGTCGGATATGATACTTCGCTTGTGAAAGATCTGTTGTGCCCTAAAATGTCTGTTGTTTTCTGAAAAATGCAACGGCATAGGAAAATTCTGCTAGTGTCGTCGTTTTCAGCACCAAAAAAACAGTTCGGATATGATACGCTTGCCAAAGGCAAAATCAGCGTCGAACAGTAATAAGGGAGCGTATATTCTGCAAACAATATGCCTCTCAATACTTAATTGTGCCGCTGCAATAAAAAATTGGTGAAAACAATAAGTCAATGACAATGAATATCAGTTGTACACGTCTCATTCAAAATGTAGAATTCGCATACCAAAGCATAACGAAGCATACTAAATTCGATACTTTTATTATAGAATTAACATAAGAAGTATAATAGTGTAATCAGAGAATTAACGGAAATAATGATTAAAATTTTAAATCATTTGTACATTTTTAAAGGAATCCCAAAAGTTGCTAAAAATTGCGATATCAAAGCGAACAAGTTCAATACAAAATTGTGTGGGCGTGATGCCTCGCTCGCTTCGCTCACTCAGAAACTTCGACCCAGTAGAGAGTCGGCTATTCCTTAATACTCGTTTGTTTACTAACAGCTTTCAATTATATTATAAAATTATATTGATATTTGGGGTTCCAATCATATTTAGGCCCAAGTGGCCCCGATAGATATATTACAACAATATAGTGTTTCTTATATGTATGAAAATTGAAAATTAGCATTTTCAAAACTTCGACCCCGACAACAGGCTAGCCGAAGTATTAATAAATAAAAGTTGCAAAACACTTACTTCAAGCACTTGTATTGTAATAGACTATTCGATGCATATTACATGTTTACAGTGTTTTACTAATTTCTGTCTGTATCATTATGATGTTATATATATACAATATGTATACATATAATTCGTCAAAGATATTTTGAAAGTTTCGAAAAGATCTCTGATGGATATCTTATAGATATCTGTAAGACACCTTTTAGATATATCGAAATAGTTATTATCGTACCAAGGGCGTAAAAGAACTTATGCGCCCATAGGTGATCACCGTGCCTGAGGGGCTTATAAATCACACATTTCATTGCCAATATTATATATTGAAATCCTTATCAGTAGTATTTTTTGACGTCATATTTATTCCAGGTTAGGAAGTAACGTTATCGGCGGGTTCGGTTTAGCAGCCCCTTAAAGCATGAATTTCTCAGAGAAGAAGATAAATTATGTCAGCACATATAAAAGGCAGTTGCTGATTGTAAATGTGATGTTAGTTTTTCAAAATAAAGAATGGCGTATATAATACAGTTAGTAGATAAATGTTTAAAAATTAATTAAATTCCCATGAAAATGGTCACTGGGAAGTTTTTGGGGTTGCTAATTACGAATGAAGCTGTGCTTTACAGTTTTATGAATATTAGAAATGATGTATTGGTGAAAAATTCTAATTTATCCTTTTTTCGTTTTCTAGAAAAATTGGCAGATAATATGCAGATTTTAAAATTATGTATATTTATTTACCAACATATGGATAGTTTACCCTCAACTATACAGATAATAATTTAATGAGCTTCAGCAGTGTGCTTTCAAAAGAAATAAAACTTACCGTATGTTAATTTATAATACTCCATACCCACACCCATGTTCGTATAAACTTTTTTAATAATACATTTATTTATTGCATAATACATTTTTTCATTATATATTCCAAGCAATTTAACAATATCTCACAAAGCATACCTTGTTGCGATATAGTGAGTTTTATTTTTAATCACAGACAGACATGGCGTTACATTTGGTAAATCCGTGTATTTTACAGCTACTGTTTTCGATGTTTTATAAACAATGTATGCATGTACATGTTCATCAAACGTGATTTCGATATAAATCCGCATGAAAAATATGATGTCATCGTTTACTTTTAAAATTTGAATAATTTCACCAAAATCTTTCTCGATATTTTCTCCATTTACAAGTAGAAACGTTTTAATTCTATATTCAGTCCCCTTGATGTTCACTTTATTATAAAAGTCTGCGTTATTATACTGTGCCCTAAATTGTGGTAAGCAGCCGCTGTTGTCGCAAGAACCTAACTTAATGAAGTCATCCACTTTTAAACTATTAATCATATCACACATCTGTAACATTTGTTTAATTGTAATTGTTTTTAAAAGATTTTTGCTACATGATGTCGATTGGGCAGTTAGTTTTAATTGGCGATGACGTGCTTCAAAACGCATACTAGAGTAGTGAATAAATGGACCATTTCTTAACAATAACTGAGGGTAATGGGTTAAATGTGAAATTTTGGTTTAAGTTGACCAATTAGCTTTACGTAGAATAGGTTATGATTTTTGATTAACAATTTTAATCTTTTAGCGTCAGAACGTGTAACGTGCGGTGCAGTTACAATATCGATGATCATTCTCAAATATTTATAAAGTTGCCAATGATCATCGTTTTTATCGATTTCATCGCCAATTATTAGCCCAAAGTAGCGAACAAAACACAGCATTTCTGATGCAGACATTTTCAGCGTTACATTATTTTTCAATCTGCTTTCCGATAGTATGGGAGGTTTATTAGAAGTTTCGATGTAACCAACAAACTCAAAATTTGTCAACATACTGTTAAAATGTTGTAGTGTAAAATACTCTTTTACGAAGACAAAGTTGTACATTAATGCATGCATGACGTAACTTGCAATGCCCTCCAATACATCATGCATTATATCACAGTTGTGTTTTCGACGATGTGAAAATTTGATATTTTATGAAATTCGCATGATTCTTTTATGCCCGTGCTCGAAGGATCATTACGCTTCCTCCTCGTAATTTTCGCGTGTTCTTAATGTCGATATGTCTTCTATAGGTAACGATCCTATTATGTCGCTTGGAACTTTGCAAATTCTACAGTAATTCGAACCTGAAAAAGATTCGACGAAACCGCAGACTCCATTCAAACCGAGGTTATCTCCTAATAATAAGAGGAAGACAAATTTCACTTTAATGATTGCGTCATCCACATTGATGCTGATGCCTTCGTCTTGTAAATAATTCAACTCGGCGATAAGTTTTTTAAAAACTTTTTCATTGTTCGATTTTTTCTTATCTTCGACACTCACTAAAGTAGAAAATAAAATGCTGGTCAACCGTGAAGCAATATGGCTTGGCAGACATGCAATATAGGCATAAATAGCACCAAATTTATTTATGCCTGCGTGACTGCCTAAAGGATTGCCTACTTCTAGGTCGTCATAAAATATAAAAATTGGAAGAACGTATTCATTTGAATATTTGGTCGCATACTTTTTTACCCACAAATCAGCTTGTAAAATATTAGATATTATTCGCGTGTCATTTTTTAAATTGTTAATATACTGTATAATTTGTTTAAAAAGTCCGGGTATCTCTAAAAAAATTTGTAAAGTTGCACGCAATGGTACATGAATTGCCTGCAAAGGCTCCAGTATGAGCAACATCACTCCGTCCACGTTCTTTTCAACAAAAGTGCTTTCTATGTTGAATGTTTCAAAGTTAACGAAGCCTTTGCTTTGGAATAGTTTGAATCATTGGCCCTCTGTTTGTAGATCATCAAAAATGTTTTTATACTTTTCGAAAACTTTTTTTATATTTAGTCTTTTCGCTTACTTTCTGTTCTTAATATTTCTAGCACTTCTTTTTCCAGTTCAGTTAAATATAGATTTTTTATGAAATAAGTCAAATGTTCTATAACTATTTGAACAATCTTTCGGGGAAATGCAGAATCAGCATACAATTTCAAAATAAATGTTACAACGTACTGTAGAATTTTATAATTCATGTTATTTCCTAAATAATTTTTTACTACACTTTAAAAAATATACTTAAACAGTAAGTTTCCGGATGGCTACTACGAACTTCACGACATCCGTTGGACACTTTTTAGGCTCGTATCCGAATGGGGCATAAATAAGTTTATGGATTATATTCCAAATGTGATCACAAATGTAGGGTAATGAATTTAGGGCAATCAAACATTTGAAGCACGATTCGACAGCCGCCAACGGATTAGGAAATGTATATATTTGTCCACCGAAGACGACGAACGACTGCGATACTTCCGGCAGATTTCCGCAAAATACAACATACGGATGTACTGGTAAACACGGATGTGATGACACAGACGTATGTGAACGGAGGCTGCTGGACCAGGAGGAAAGACGAGGGTAAAAATAATTAATGCTCAGGTTCGGAGGTAAAATGTAATTTATTCAATAAGTTCTTTTTTGTACATTTCTTTCCCTATACTCCTGAAGGGAGATCTTTCTCTTGGGTTCAGGAGGGGATCCAGGGAGAGGGTCAGATGGAGGAGGAGGAGGAGGAGGAGGAGGAGGAGGAAGAGGAGGAGGAGCCGCCGGGAGCTGACAAAGCTCCGCTAGTCGCTCGCTGGTGACCGGATTACTTGAATTTCTGGGGTCAAGTCCCCTGGCAAAATGGGCGCCCCACACGGACCACTGGGCCTGTAACCGAAGATGGGCCCGCCTTAGTCGACGGCGCTGCTGGGCACCCTTCACTATAAAAAAAACGAAAATGGTGGTTAATGGGTGGTCGGACCGAGACCGATTGGATGGAAGTAAAAAGTGGTACGGGGGAGGCTATTGAGGATTGGTAATTGGGAATGTAGAACGGTGGAAAACCGGGTAAAATGGGCTATCACGTGAACGAGATAAAGGTTCCTATGGGTCGATCATGCATCGGAGCGTGTTGACCCCAATTCCATAATCGACCGAGGGGTGGATCGATTCGGGGAGCCGACAACGGGGTGGCTCGACGTGGTTATAAACCAACGTTCGCCGCTCGGAGGTCGATCCCTTTATCGATCCCTAATAATAAAAAAAAAGGGATATCCTGCGGGTCCAGAACTGGGCTGGCACCAGGTGGATCGCACCGAAGGCTCACCACGGAGAAGCTCGACGTGGTCGAAGACCAACGTTCGCCGCTCGGTAGCCAGTATCTCCAGTCGATCCCAAAAAACAGGCCCTCAGCTGGGCCTGAGAGGGGATCGGTGGGTGTACTTCCGGCCGAAGGTTCCTCCTTGGGTGAAGCCGGGGACTCGTAGTTTCCGTTGTCGTTGACTTTTCGTCTAACTTATTCAGTTTTTTTTTTTTTTTTTTTTTTTTTTGGGTTGGGAAGGAAAAATCGTACATAAGACACCCTCAGGATGGAGATGAGGGTAGTGTCAGATTCTTACTGACTAAAAAACCTCCCAGAAGAATCGGTCGTCCGTGTGGGAATCCGCGCTAGCATTCTTTCCACACGGGGACTGTCTGGCGGTTAAAGCCCTACTCGTCTATCGTCTTACCGTCTTTCAGTCTTGCTTCTCTAATAAATTAGATAAATAATACATTAGAAAGGGGACAAGTTAAGACACAAAACATAAAACATATATTTTTCCTGGCTCGCTACTCCTCTTGCGTTCGCAGCGTCTCGCGTTGCTCCCGTTTTATCAACAGTCTTATTTCCCTCTCCTTGTTTTCCACGATACTTCGGATCACGTGGTACGTCGTCGCCCATCCCTCCGCCGAGCTGAGGAGACCCGTCATCATGTTCACCTGGTTAAAGGGTAGTCCTGTCTTCTCTGCGAATGAATCCCGTTCTGGTCGCCATCTCTCGCAATCGAACAACGTGTGTTCGGCATCATCCACCTGGGCACAGAAGAAGCATTTATCGCTGGCTGTCTTCTTTTTTTCGAAGAGGTAGTTTCGGAAGCATCCGTGCCCTGACAAGGCCTGTGTCAGGAAATAGTCCACTTCCCCGTGAGATCTTTCTATCCAGATCTTCACTTCGGGTATGAGGCTATATGTCCACCGTCCGTATTTTCCCGTCGTCCACTCGCTTTGCCAGTTTCTCCACAGGTCTTCCCTTGCCTCGTGTCTTAGTACGCCCTCGTACACCATCTGTCTCTCCCTGGCCAGGAGCTCAATCGGGGGGATAACGGCAATAACCCCCACTCCTTCCGCCGATATCGTGCGGTACCCACTGCTCACCCTAATGCCCATTTTCTTCTGAACGGCTGTCATTTTTTTGCGCAGGTCTTCCCTCTTCAGAGCTTGTACCCAAATGGGTGCAGCATAGAGGAGTTGCGAGTGGACCACCTCTACCAGTATTCGCCTCTTCATTTGCCTCGGGCCTCTGATGTTCGGCATGAGGCTGGCCAGTGCGGCCATGGTCTTCTCCGCGTTCTGGGTGGTCTCTCGTATATGATGGGAGAAGGTCATCTTCTGGTCCTAACTTATTCAGTTAACGAGATACGTAGATACGTAGATATTATCTTGAACTTGAACTGAATTCTGTAGTTCTGGAGCCGCTATTTATATGATTCTGGCTCTGTGTTTTCTGGGTCAGATGGAGGGGTTAAAGGTTGGAACAGAGATAAGAGATTTTCGTGATCAGATTTTCCAAAGTTTGTTAAAAACAATGATCCGTTGACAAAATAGTGAAAAACGAAAACTAAAGAATACTAAGCAGGAAAATAATCCGTTAAAATAATTAATGAATTCGGAAATAGAAATTGAATTTTTTTTCGTTGACAGTTATGATGATTTTGAATTTTGAAAACCTGTTTGTGTTTGTGTAACTGTGTTGTATTGTCATTTATATTGAGAGTCTCTTACAATTTCAAAATCAACGATTCGAGTGGAAATAATAATTCAAAGAATAACTAACGAAATTAAAAATTTTCTAGAAGATTGAAAGTTGAACTTGACTGACACTGAGTTAATATTTTAATTTTAAGAAGTCTTGGATATTTATGTTTCCGAGAGTCTTTAATGATGAAAAATGAGTTGTAATAAAATTTAACGAAGATAGAAAATAATTGTGCGAATTTATGACAGTTGTAACTAAGCTTTGAACTTAGGTGAAATTAAATAATAAATGGTTGAAATAATGAATTTGGAATAATGTAATGTTGATAATTGTTTTGATTTTTAAAATGATTGAAGGATATATATTTTTTTTAATTTTATTACCTTTATTTGAATATTCTATTGGAAAGTTGTATGAATTAAAATTTATTGATTGAGAGATTTTGAACGGTTAAACTGAATTTATGAGAGATTTTAAATTGTAATAAGAAGTTGATTTAATTTAAATTAGTGAAATATTGGAAATTAATTGAATTTTATTTTTTATTATTTTATTTTATTATTGTTTTATGCAATTTTTGAATTTTCCAATATTGAGTGAACTTGATATTAAAGCAAGGAAAGCATACGTTTGTAACGGTTAAGTTATAAATAAAGCGTAATTGTGAATATTTTTGAGAGTCAGTTTATCTGAAAGAGAATCTTATGTGTTATTGTGTTGTCCTTTGGTAATGAATATTTAATTTGATATTTGAATTTTCGATTGATGAATAGGAAAATTTAATTAAGATTTTGAAAGATGGAATTTTATGTCTGAATTTTAGAGTATAAATAAATTGATTAATATTTTACGTAGTGCGTGCAAATTCGGGATGAAGTAAATTCTATAGGTTTGATTTAATTAATATCGGATTTACTTAAATGTGGAAGAATATTTGAGATTCTCACATGAGCTTCTGTACTCGATATGATTATAGCGAATAATCATAATTTAGTCAAATTTAGCTAGTCAGAAGGTCCGCTCGAAGTCATATTGCTAGCGATTATTAATTTTTATTGTAAATTAATTTTGTAAATTACTTAAAATAGATAGTTAGGATGTCGGATAGTAGTAAAACTGCATCCACGGGAGAGTGGGATGTTCGGGAAGACGATAGCAAATCAAGAGAGTGCCACTCGTGTTACATGGAGTCAAGCTGGTTTAAGAGGGTCTACTTTAAATACACAAGCTGGAATGTTTTATCCTGCAAGACCATCACTTTTCGAGGGTCCGACAGCCATCGGACCTAGATTCTCTAATGTGGGATGTTGGTACATGCCACCAACTTGGGAGAGCTCAAGAATAGGCGTAACAGGGCCTGTCGTTCGTGGATTAAATCAACGAGTTTCTGGCAATAACAGGAGTGTGGAGTCTAATCGTGCATATTTATCATCTTCAAACTGGACCGCTTTCCCATCGGGAAGTTTAGACTCAGATACACCTAATGAGAGACCCCAACGACACCAGTCTCAATTACCAAGAGAACGTGGTAGAAGACATCATAACAGAAACATAGAAGAAGATTCGATTTCGAATTTATCAGAGGAAGAAAGACTTCCCCAAGTTCGAGCTGGAGTACGCAGAGTAAATAGAGTTCGTACATCTAGAAATCGAAGATCACCCGAGAGACATGAAGATATATTGAGGAAGGTCCGGAATTGGAATATCAAATTCTCAGGAGAAGATTCGATGACTGGAGAGGATTTTCTCTTAGATCTTCGAGATTGTAAGGAAAGTCTAAACTTATCGGATGAAGAAATCTTAAGATGTCTTCCAGCTCTATTGAGTGGAATTGCTCGTCAATGGTATAGAGTAGAGCATTCTTCATTGCAAACCTGGCGTTAATTCGAGAGAAGTTTTCGAGAAAATTTTGTAGAAGACGACGATGAAGATGATTTTAGAGACAAAATTCAACGTCGGATACAATTACCGACGGAATCAATTACACGATTTTTGTCGGAATTCCGAACGCTTCTAAATCGATTAAAACAGCCGCTTCGAGAAAGTAAGCAAGTGCAGATGGCTTATAAAAATTTGCGCCCGGATTATCGACGATTTATCGAGTCCCGACCTTTTACTGATTTTTCGGAGCTGAGGAAGTTAGGAAAGCAGCACAAAAAAGAGAAGAAATGGGACCAGGACTATAAGAGAGCCACTGGATCGAATGTTGTTCGAGAGTGGGGAAAGCCAGTGAAATATTCAACTAAAATTGCAGCGATAGAATCGTCGGTATCAGAGGAATCTACGCCGAAGAGAAATAAAAAGAAAAAGGCGACGAAGAAACGCAAAAGTCCACAAAGAGTCGTAGCAGTTATGCAAGAAGAACAAAATCGGTCAGGAATCTCTCAAGTTCAGAAGAAATCTTCACCAGCTCGTAATAATCGTCTAAATGTATCAACTAGTCAAGTTCCTAGATCCAAGAGTCAAGTTGGAAATACCCGAATATTCTCAAGGTCTTACGAATCAGTGGCAGGACCTTCCTGGAGAAAAGAGACCAGATGGCAACCAACGTCCAGTCCACCAGCGAGAATGGTTAATACTCCTAACCTATAACCTAAGGATAATAGTAGGTTGAATGGAGATACGATAGTCTGTTACAATTGTCAACAGCCTGGACATACCTTCCGAGTATGTCTAGAGCCATTACGTTGTTTAGGTTGTGGACTCGTTGGATTCCAGAGGAACAGATGTCCTAATTATCAGCAGTCCAAAATTGTGGATCAGGGAAACGGTCAGAACGGGCCGTGGCAGGGTTTTCCTCGGTCCGAAGCAGTACCCAAAACCCAGTGACGATAATTCCGAACGACCGAGCTCTTCATAACCAATGCCAGGAGCCGGAGCTCCAAGAAGAATTGGTGAAGGAGGTGGTACGTCATTTCGTGACCACTAGATGGAATCCAAGATCGGGAAATGTAGAAGTCACAATAAGTTCTGAAAATGGGACAAGAGATGAAGAAGTTAGACATTCATCTGAGCCAGTAGAACCAGAAGCAGGAGTTCGATTGGATAGGGACCCTAGACTATATTTTTCACTAGAGATAGAAGGTCGTCCGATTAGAGCACTCTGTGACCCGGGAGCTAGTAGGTCTTATTTTGGTCCGCATACGAAAGATAGTCTTCAAAAATGGATTCAGCCAGGACATGGTTATATTCGAGGTGCAACCGGATATCAGGAATAAATTGGAGGTGTGGTCCTCATTTGTATGGAGGTGGATGACCAAATAAAATGTCTACATGTCCGGATAGCCGATTGTCTGGAATATGATGCTATCCTAGAAATGGATTTTCTGCAACTATTCCAAATCAAAGTAGATTTTCTTAATCGAAAATGGCAAGTTGGCACGAGTCCATGGAAGTCCTTTGAAGACAGCAGTAATTCTAAAATCTATGCAGAATGTGCAGCGATATCAGAAGTTTCTTCAGTCCAGCAAGAAATGTTAACTCAGTTGTTGAATCGAGTTATTCCTATTGATGACAGAACGATAGGATTGACGACTTTGACATTTCATCATATTGATGTCCAGGGTGCAGCACCAATTAAGAATCTCCGATTCCGGAGAGTATCTCCCGCTGTCCTCCAGGTAGCCCATAACGAAGTAGATCGGATGTTATCCGAAGGAGTCATCGAGCCATCCGTAAGTGCGTGGTCTAGCGCACCGATCATCGTTAAGAAGCAAGATGGTAGATATCGATTCTATGTCGACTACCGTGACGTGAATTCTGTCACTAAGAAGGACGCGTATCCTGCACCAATTCTGGATAGTATTCTAGATAAAATAAGAAAGGCCAGATACATTTCGAAGTTGGATCTAAGTCAGGCTTATTTCCAGATACCGTTATCAGAAGAGAGTAAGGAAATCACAGCGTTTTCAGTCCCTGTGAAAGGACTATTTCAGTTTCGAAGAATGCCTTTCGGACTAACCAACGCGCCTGCTACCTTCCAACGATTGATGGACGCTTTATTTGGACCAGAGTTCGAACCCCATGTTTTTGTCTATTTAGATGACATTATCATTGTGTCAGAAAGCTTTGATGATCATTTAAAATGGTTAGAGAGAGTCCTAAAGAAAATTATAGATTTGGGACTACAACTCAACCGAGAAAAAAGTGAATTTTGTTGTTCAGAGGCTCGATATTTGGGATTTCTCGTAGACCGGAATGGATTGAGACCAGATCCAGAGAAAATAGAACCTGTACTGTCGTATCCGCCGCCTACGAACCTATCGGAATTAAGAAGATTTCTAGGCATGATTGGATGGTACGCGCGGTTTATTCCAGATTTGGCCCAGAAGAGGATTCCCCTAACGAAATTAACGAGAAAAGACGCGGAGTGGGAATGGACCAGTGAGCATGAGGAAGCTTTTGAAACGCTAAAGCAAGACCTGTGTCAGGCTCCCGTCCTAGGAAGACCTGATTTTTCTCGTTCATTTTGTCTTCAGACAGACGCAAGTAATTATGCGTTGGGTGCAGTATTAACGCAGGAGCAGAAAGATGGAGAACACCCAATCGTATTTTTAAGTCGGACTTTAAATTCTGCCGAGAGAAATTATAGCACGACGGAGAAGGAATGTCTTGCTGTGGTCTGGGGAATTAAGAAGTTACGTCCTTACCTAGAAGGTTATAAGTTTGATATTATAACCGACCATAGTAGTCTCCGTTGGCTTAAGAATTTAAAAGACCCAAGAGGACGTCTGGCGAGATGGGCGTTAGAATTACAAGGCTGGGATTATATAATTAAGCATAGGAAAGGTGCTTTTCATCGAGTCCCAGATGCTTTATCTCGATTGAGAGGAGATATCGAAACCATTTTGCTGATAGAAGAGACTCAGGATGGTTGGTATCAGCGACAGTACGAAAGTGTGGAAAAATATCCATGGCGATTTCCAGATTGGAATATCGAGGGAAATCTGCTGTATTTTCGTCGGGAAGACCCACTGTTAGATCATATTAATGAAGGAGAGGATCAATGGAAGTTAGTCCTTAATCAAGAACTTCGTGATCAAGTAATGAATGGAGCACATCGCGAAGCACAAGCTGGTCATTATGGAAGAGAGAAAACTTATCATCGAGTTGCCTTAGAATATTATTGGCCCGGTATGAGGTACGACATTTCGAATTACATACGCGCTTGTCCCGAATGTCAACGATACAAAGTCTCGCAACAAGGACCAGTAGGATTAATGGGCGAACGCATAGTGGACCGGCCATGGATAATCGTTTCCGCCGATATAATGGGACGTTTACCGCCAAGCAAGAATCAATATCGATATATTGTGGTTTTCCAAGACCTCTTCACACGTTGGGTAGAAATAAAACCGTTAAGGAGAGTCGAAGGAAAAATTATTGCTGAGGCCTTTGAAGATTTAGTCCTATTTAGGTGGGAAACCCCCTATTATTTGTTGACTGACAATGGCAAGGAATTTGCTAACCATGCTCTAAAGCAAGTCTTAGAAGAACATGGAGTCCAGTGGTTACCAATTCCGCCATATCATCCACAATCCAATCCTGTCGAGAGAACGAATCACATCATAAAAACGATGATTTCTACGTTTGTCAAGCAAGATCATCGAGATTGGGATCGTCATTTATCGGAGTTTAGAAGTGCCATAAATACTGCTGTTCAAGAGAGTACTAAAGTATCTCGAGCATTTTTAAATTTTGGTAGGAATCCTAGACCAGTAAAGAGTTTGAGAAGGACAGTGGAACCAAGTCCTACAATATTGAGAGTTGATGTTGAAACCTGGATTGATCGTGTCAAGCGGTTAAGTGCCATCCAAGATTTGGTAGTGAGACATATCGATAGAGCTAGGCAGCGTCAAAAGCATTATTACGATAGAGGTAGACGCACTATATTATATAATGTAGGTGACTTAGTTTTAAAACGAAATAGAGTCCTGTCGTGTGCGGCTAAAAACTTTGCGGCGAAGTTAGCACCTCGTTATGACGGTCCATACGAGGTTACTAGAGTCCTATCTCCTGTCGTGTATGAGGTTCGAGGAGGTAGTCCTCACCGAATTAGTAAAGCCCATGTGAGTGATCTCAAACGATTCGTTCCAACGCGTCGATGTACCAGAAGGTTAGATGATTGAGCAGTGTGTTATAAATAGGTAATTGTTTGGTATAGCACGTGGTGATGGGATGTTATCATAATATAGCTAGTGAGTTGTCAGCCGAGATCGGGGAATTGTGATTCTCTTTAGAATGATAGAGATTCGGAAAGCTGATGGCTTCCCGGCTAAGGAGGGGGGAGTTTGTGACGGATCATTCGCCACATGACTCGGCGCTCCTTAGCAGGCGAACCGTTCGCTGCCGCAAGCTTCGATTTCCCGATCGCCGAAGAATTAAATTGCGTACGACTGACAAATGCGTTTTCGAATGTTTGTTTCAGCGACGATGTTTTCGATCGAACGAGAGAGACCACCCGGAAAATAGACGATAACGGTGGCCGATGACGAGAGGGATGTGAAAGAGAGTCGGAGCGTCACGTGCGATCCGCGAAAAGTCTCGCGGAAAATTCGGCACTTCGTTGCCGACCATCGGGCGTTTATGTTACGGCACGATAAAAGAGAATTGTTTTGTTTTATATAAGTTAGCTCGATTATCTATTATTTTTTTTTTTATTTTTCACTGTGCGTCGCTACGATATATATAGAGAGTCCAGAAGAATTGTGCACCAAAGAAGGCGGTAAGTCCGAATCGCCGGTTAATTCTATTGAATGTACTTTTTCTCCGGTTTCGGTCTCGCGATTCGGTATTTGTTAATATATTGAATGGTATGAAATGAAAAACTAGTTAAATATAATAAGTGTTCTAAACTAAGTGAAGTGTATTCATTAATTTTAATTCGTATCCTTAATTGATAATAATAAATTAAGTGAGGAAGAAGAAAAACCCCTCGCAAGATATTCGCGCAAACGATTCGATTATTAATAAAGCTCCGTCCGGTTTAGATATATTGTGATGGTTAAGATAAATTTATCATTGTGTTGTGGAAATTCTGGTTTGAAATCGTAGCGACTGGTTAATCTAACCTATGTTTATTTTCTTCCATGCGTTACGGAAATAATTGATTTGTGTGATGATGACGGATTCCTTATAGTTTTTTTTTTGTTTTTTTTTTGAAAGCGCGATTTGATTGAAGTGTGATTAACTGACTTGGCTACGTGAATATGATGTATGACGTCATTGGCCTCAATATTTATTGAATAAAATTGTATAGTCGAAACTGGACTTAACCATCCTGATATTCGTATTTACAACAAATAGAAAATAAGAAGAAACAACTACAAAATGGCGCCCGAACAGGGACAGAGAAGGGAAAAGAATTATAGACCGGAAATTTAATATAAAGAAAGATAAAAAGATGTCTTATAAGAAAGAAAAAATAGCAAAGATATTAGTAAAGTCGCGATAGCGAGATATTGCCTTAATCTAATTATTTTTATTGTTTTTTTTTGGAGCTTCAAAAATGTTTAAAGAAAAAGGGACCGAGGTCACAATGGAGCAAATGAAGGAAGAAGTGATGAGACTGCGCACACAAGCAAGAGCATCGGGCCAAGAAAGAGATCTTCTACGCAAAGAAGTTCAAAAGCTTTGCGAAGATAACGAGAAGGCTAAAAAAACAATTGAGAAAAGTGTCGGAAATCAGCGACCGACAATGACAACGGTAAACAATTCAAATGTGAGTATGTCAAACAATAACAAAAACAATAAAGAAACCGAAAAACAAAATAGACCGAGTCGCAGTCCGGAAAATGTAAATAATGATAGTGTTGATAATTCCTTGATTGCTGGTTTATTGTCATATTTTAAAAACAATCTCTTGAATATAGTGTTGCCAATATTTAAAGGAAATAACGAAAATCCGCTCAAATTTCTAGAAGATTTAGAAAAATATTTTATTAGAAAAGAAAATGCTCGTGACATGAAATTATTATTCGTGGAAGAGGCACTAAAAGAAAACGCGAAAACATGGTATGACGTAAATTCTTACATATATAGCAACTATTTTTGATGGAATATTATTCGATTGAGGCACGGGTAAAGGCTAGGAGTGAGTGGGCAAGTCGTTGATTTTCTAACAATGATCAGTCCTTGCAATCTTATTTTACGGAGCAACTGAAAGTCGCGCAATATTTTACGCCAAGAATCGAACAATACGAAATCAATTATACCATCGCGAAGTAGTTACAGATTCGAATTCGCGACATTATTGCTACGATTGATTATGCAAATACAGACAATCTAATTAAATGTCTTACGCGTATTGATGAATCTTCTAGAGAGTGCGATAATTTTCGGGGTTCAAGGTCGAACGTTTCCCGAAATGATGGATTCACGAGAGGTGGGGGGACTCGAGAAGGTCAAAACGGTCAAGGAGATTGCCATGGTCATACGCGAGCGTATACATACAGTCGAAATGAACCGGTCGTGGAAAATTGGAGAAGAAGGGATGAGGCTAGGCCCATGGGGAACGAGCGTAATAGAAATCAAGGGGCACGTGGCCCAAATACGTCGGTATCGTCAAATCCTAACCCACCGATAACGGAGCACAAGAATAGAAACAACACGTCGGGGGGTTCGGTTAGGTCGTTAATAATAGGGAATTCCTTGGAATTCATAGAAGATCTGTGTTGGGACGTGCTTGAGGGTAACGCGACAGAGAAGGGAGAGGCTATAAATTTAAGGAGGGTTATTAGTCCACGTGTAAAAGCAGAGGTCATGCAAAGGGAGGTGCCATTGCTGGTCGATACCGGAAGTGAAGTGGCATGCGTTTCAGCGCAGTTTTACGACGATATCCGAAAAGAACCGAATATTATTGAATTACCAGTGAGTAAATTCTCTGTATAAACGGCAGTAGGGCGTAAGCCCACGAAGGTTCAGAAACAGATTCAGTTAAGCGTGAGAATCAATGGCACTGACCTTACGGGCCCTTTCCTAGTGGTATCCGGATTGGCGAACGAAATATTAGCAGGGGTGGATTGGCTGAAGCGCCATAAAGAGGTAGTTGACTTGGATAATGAACGCGTAAACTTAGTCGGGAAATGGTTGCCAAGGGAAATCGTTACCTTTCGCACGAATACCCTCGTAAAAAATGACGCACCCTTCGAAGTGCAGGAAATTGATAAGGTGCTGTGGTACCAATCGATGGATGAAGATCCACAGACGGCCCAAACGTGTAGCTTAAATGTAGGAACGACGATAGTACGGGCAGGACGGAGGATGAGGTGGAGGTGATGGACGGAGTGATCGATGAGCAAGTGAATAGTTTAGAAAATTTGGATAATTGCGGAAAAGAAACCGTTAGAAACCTGTTTGAGGCTAACCGGGATGTTTTTTCGCATACGCCGGGACGTATTAACACGTACGAACATGTCATTTACGTGACCGAAGGAAAGCCATACGTTAAAAAATCGCATCCGGTACCCTTACACCAGCGCGCAGAAGTGGATCAGCAAATTGAGAAAATGTTGTCGCAGGGCATTATTGAAAGGTCACGGAGCTCTTACTGTAATCCCCTTCGCGTCGTAAGGAAACGGGATGGGGAAATCCGACTGTGTATAGATGCGCGTCATATTAACGCGATAATAATAGCTGACAATGAATCACCTCCGAAAACAGAGGAGTTGCTGCAGAAATTTGCAGGAGTGCGATATCTGTCAGTAACGGCCTTGTTCCAGGGTTATTGGCAGATACCACTCGAAGAGAAATCAAAACAATATACCGAATTTTTACACGGAGGAACCCTATACCAGTTTACCCGAATACCCTTTGGTCTCAAGACGGCTGGGAGTGGATTTATCCGAGCCCTTGGAATGACCTTGGGAAGTGAACTCTTAGAATTCGTGACGTGTTATGTGGATGACGTATTGGTCGCGTCGCGAACGTTTGACGAACATATAGGACGTTTGCAAAGGCTATTCGGCAGAATAAGGGAGGTTGGTCTTACTCTGAATTTAAAAAAGTCGCATTTTTTAAAAAAATCGGTCAGTTTTTTGGGATATGTGCTCTCGGAAAGGGGGATAGATGCCGACCCGACAAAACTTGAAACTATTAGGAATTTTCCGGTACCGTGTAATAGAAAGCAGCTGCAAGGTTTTATGGGGGTATACGGTTATTATCGTCGCTTCAGTCGGAAACATTCGGAGTATATCGAGCCTTTTCGGGACCTGTTGAGTAGCCAGTCGACCTGGAATTGGACGGAGAAGCATTCCCAAGCGTTTCAAAGGCTTAAAGATAATTTTTTGGATTCGGTGACCTTGGCACACTATTTACCGGATGTGCCCTTTGGCGTACAAACCGACGCCAGCAACGCCGGTGTAAGTGGTATTTTGTACCAGATAAATAAAAACGGGGAACATCGTATCATTTCCCTCGTGAGTAGATTATTGAGCCAAAGTGAAGTGACTCACTTCACCCACCCCACTCTCTAATGAAATTCCTGTTTTACTTGATTGGTGCGAAATTTAAAATAATCACCGATCACGAAGCACTTTTGTCGTAGTCGAATACCCTATATCACAATTCCCGCTTGTCCAGATGGCTGCTGTTTCTACAAGAATATCAATTTCAAATGAGTCACGCGAAGGGAGAGGACAATGTCGTATCCGATTTTTTTAGCAGAAACTTTGCAAATGGTAGCGTAGTTGATGGGCAAGAAGAGTATTTCGCGCGGCAACTAATGGGTTCGTTGGGATTCGATGATATCACCGAGATAAACGCAAATATTCGAGCGGTTAGTTGCATGCTACGTAAGCACGAACTAGTTGAAGATTTGGGGGATCTGGGAAATCTCCAGGCGAAAAACGAGGGTTAGAAGGTGTTAAGGGAAAATGCGCGGGGGGCTTGAAGTTTTGCAAGCTTGATGGTATCGTATATTGTCATGGTCTGACGGACCAGAAATGGAGAATTGTGGTTCCCCAGAATCTGATCGATAAGATTCTAGTTTCGTGTCACGAACAATTATGTCACGCGGGTGGATTTAAGACGGCGGCGTATTTAACTCGTCATTTTTACTGGAAGAATATGCTCCAAAATATTCGTAAGTTTGTGCGGGCATGTGATAGGTGTCAGCGTGTTAAACCGCTTAATTGTTGCATGGAGGGGGCGTATAATTTTATAGAATCGAAGGGACCAAATGATCTCGTGTCCGTGGAGTTTTATGGTCCTTTGCCCACGTCTACGGGAGGAGTACGCTATTTGTTTGTTGTTTCAGGACCTATTTTCCAAATATATCCGATTGTTGCCCATTAAGAGGGCGACCACATTTGTCTAAAAAAATTGCGGGTCATATATTTTAAGGAAGTGGGGTTGCCCAAACGAGTTTTGAGCGATCATGGGACCCAGTTCACGTCACCTGCATGGGAAAAGGGTTTATCGGAACATGGGATCGAGACATTATTTTCCTCCATTCATCATCCACAATCAAATCCGGTGGAGCGATCCATGCGGGAATTAGGGCTACTTTTTCGGACCTTTTGCTCCCAAAATCACACGAAATGGGCAAAGGTGGTTACAAAAATCCCAGAATGTCTTAATATAACAATGCATCGAAGTACCAATACCGTTCCCCACTTTCTCCATTTTGTTGAGCCTGTTCAGGATCGATTGGTGAAGATGTTTCCTTTACTGCGTGGTCACCCTACCTCTCGTGAATTTCAGCTTCGGTTGGCGTCGGAAAATCTGCACAAGTCATTTGAGGCGCGATGTAAGTCACAAAAGATCGTTAGTCACATATCGGTAGAGTGTGACGATTTAGTTTTAATTCGTGTTCCACGATTATCCGATGCATCTCAGAAACTTGTATATAAAATTTGTTATCTATATGAAGAGCAATTTCCTCATATAAATTTTTTTATCTATATGAGGGGCAATTTCGAGTAGTTAGAAAAATTGGTCAAACTGCGTTAGAGATAAGCGACGTCGATGATGAAACAGCAATCAAGGGAATATATTTTATAACCGAATGAGTCTTCAAAAATATTATGTCGGGGATGAACCGTTGAGATGTAAATGAGTGAGAGTGTACTGTCGGGAGATGTATGGCGAAACGAGTCCAAAAGGATGACATGGTAGTAATTGTAATGTGAGTGAGGGTATTGGTAATGGTATTGTTAGACGAAGGTTCTGAGTTTCAAATTAATAGTAATAAGATATCGATTCCCTCCGGTTTTCATCCCAAGTGTATCGATAGGGGGTGTTGTAGCGATATTTAATTTGATACACGCCGATTTGAATTTTCGCGCGGTGCGACGGAGCTTCGCGTGCGGCACACCAACGCTGGTGTCGGGTAGGCGGTCACACCGAGCGGATCCGACTAGTGTCGAATGCGGCTGTCTGAAGTGGCGTCGTGTTAGATCGGTAAGGCCGAAGGGTATTGAAAAAAGGATCTACAAAGGAACGCGACGTGACCCATCGTTCTTCTTTCCCCAGAGGACTGGCACCACGAGAAGAACTGGTATTTTGCCCATTGGGTGAGTTGTTTAGGGAAAATATATTGAAGACATATTTTGAGCCTGGTGGGGTTTTATTACAGCAAAAAGTAGTCACCTACATCTAGGATTCACCGGCGCACCGTATTCCTTTACACCCAGGAATCATCGGTGTCAATATATTTAACGATTTAGCGGAAAATCTGCCCGCTTCCCGCGTTTGCAAGGTAAACGTTCTTCGGAGAAGTGTGAGCGTTAATACGTGGCCTGAGGCGAATTATTAACCAGCATATTTCATAACATAGAGTGGATCGTGATGTCAGGATTAGCATTCCCTCTGTCCCTGGAAAAATATATCGCTGGGACCTGGAAAGTTCGGTCCGAAAACCAGTAATAATCAGGTACGCTAGTTTCCGAAACTGCTCTTATCACGGCGAAGGGTCGGAACTCATAAATTTCAAGTGTTCGAATCCACCGGGTGTTTGGGAGAGGAAACAGTACCGTAAGCCCTCGTGAGGCAAAGATATTCGCGCAAACGATTCGATCATCAATAAAGCTCCATTCAGTTTAGATATATTGTGATGGTTAAGATAATTTATCATTGTGTTGTGGAAATTCTGGTTTGAAATCGTAGCGACTGGTTAATCTAACCTATGTTTATTTTCTTCCATGCGTAACGGAAATAATTGATATGTGTGATTATGACGGATTCCTTATAGTTTGTTTTTCGTTTTTTTTTTAAAGCGTGATTAGATTGGAGTGTGATTAACTGACTTGGTTACGTGAATATGATGTATCACGTCATTGGCCTCAATATTTGTTGAATAAAATTGTATAGTCGTTGACAGGATTGGTTGAACGAGAAACTGTACTTAACCATCCTGATATTCGTATTTGCAACAAATAAAAAATAAGAAGGAACAACTACAAACTCATTGATGTAATCGGATTTTACTCGATTGCGTTAATGTAACATTTGTATACTTTGCTGGATCCTTAAACATTAACACTTTTACCCTAGTAGGCCACATCCACTAAACCTTTCGGGCAGCAAGTTTCAAATCAGTAAAGCAATGAAAGCGACAATACCTAAAGTAGTTAGTAGAGAATTATGAATGATATTAAATTTTCAAAACGGACAGTTAATTAACATTGACAAAAAGAGACGAGCAACGCAATTTTTAAGAGAAAAAAAATTATTACAAGTTTGATGCCGGAGGGGTTTTAAAAAATTCCCTGTTACGAAAAAAATTACATTTTTAGTCCTCCGGCCGCGAAACCCTATTTCGCGGCCTATGCCGCGATCTTCCGATCAGAATGACCGAGCCACGGTGCCGTCGAACTAAAAAATATAGTACGTACCATGTCCGACAAATCGTTCTCCAACGAGTATGATTCTCGACCTCGCTTCGGTCGGCCGACAAAGTTCATACTCGTCGAAAATCGAAAATTTCGGCCTTGGTGCATAATGTACTATTTTGATACAGTGTGCGTGAAGTGCGGCTTTACGCATTTTTGACATTTTTTAGGTGCACTTTACGCACACTTGCATCAAAAAATATTGTTCGACGCATGTGCGAAAATGTTTTCTGTACTAATGTGAATGCGGACCTCGCTTTCAGCTCGGCCCACAACCCTCACATTCGTAGAAAAAACTTTTACGCACTTGTATCGAAAACTACTATTAAAACCAAAACTTGCTATTGCTGTTTAAAACCAGGACGAACAAAGAATGCAAATAGATATTTTGACGAGAATATGAACTTATAAATTAACTATCTGCACTGTAAAAAAAAAAGTCCACCGACGGTGGATTTTCAAAGGTGAAAAGTGCGAATTGTGTTTGTGGTTTGAATATCTTTCTGATTTTCCATACTAGAAAGCATAAATGGATAACGGGGAGTGTTTTTCGGGTTCTGGTAGTAATGTTGTCGAGCCCTCGACAAAAAAATACCGTCAAAAGTTTAGAAATCCATGGCGATATGATCGCGATTTTTGTAAGTGGCTTACTCGCGATGAATCTGACGAATATAGGTTCTTTTGTACTTTATGAAAAAGCAGTTATGTCGGAGGATTAACCGCTATTAAGCAACATGCAAAGTCCGCGAATCATGTGGAAAATGCTCACACTGCAAAGGTCAACGAGGACGATTTCCCGGAACCAGCCGTTTCTTATACGGATAAAGTAAAAACGTCTGAATTGCTTGCAACATCTTTTTTCGCTGATCGAAACATCAGTCAACATAAGTCACTATTCAAATTATTGAAAGATGAAATTCCTCATCTAATTAAATTAAAATGCATATGCCACTTGTCCGCATTAATTGCTAAAAAAGCTTGTAGGGCTTTGCCCGACGATTGCGAACGCTTAATTAAAGGGGTCGCTACGTACGTCAATGGAAGTTCAAAATGCCAATCAATTTTTCAAGATTGCCAAGAGTTTCACGATATAACAAGAAAACCGTTTATTAAAATTGGCTGCAACGCGGTGGCTGCGCTTGCATCAGTGCGTTGCACGTTTGGTTCAAAACTGGGGATCTCTGAAGGATTATTTTAGAGTAGAAGCCTTTGAAGAGTCCCTTTCGAAACAAGATAAAAATACTGCTTCAAAATTATATGACTTATTATGTGACACAAGCATTGAAGCTTATATTCACTTCTTAAATTATGTTTTCGTCAAAGTAAAATCGTACTTTACGCCAAGTAGGCGTATAGACGCACTTTACGCCTACTTGGCGTAAAGTACGATTTTACTTCTACTATGACAAAAAATTATGTTCGTACCACGGGCGTACAACTTTTACGCCCATGATACGAAAATAGCTATTTAGAATTCTTTAATCAGTTTCAGGGGGCATCAACTGCTATGCAGTAAAGGTACTACCGTTACGACGTAGTTCCGCAGTTTTTAGGCGCTGTAGACAGCGCTACTAGTATCGAAATAATTGCATGTGTGTATCTAATGATACACACACAAGCATAGAAATTTTCTCCGAAAACCGGGTTATTCGAAAACACCAGCTGAAGACAGTTCAAAGTAATTTGCGCTATTTTTCATTTACTGTTATTAACTAAAAAAACTATTAAGTAAATATTTTTCAAATTTAACGTGATGTCGTTAAACAAAATATGTACATAGATTTAACCAAAATAAATAAAGTAAACAATTGCATAAGCAACAAATATAATTTCTCGACCGCTTGTTTTCAATTTTCATAATATTCATAAATAATTCTTGGTTTTGACGGTCACTATACAAAAAATACAAATCACAAAAATTCCACAATGGTTTTCAATGGAAAACACGAAATGTGCGTAAAAATTAAGCAGTAAAAAAAAAATATTGGAGTATGAAGCGTCTCCAAACGAACCTTTTCTACTGTTAAATATATATGCTTAAACGTTGTTAATTAATTGCAGGTTCTATTTCCCTCTGTCGACGATTTAAACTAATATTGTTTGATATTTACTATGATACAGATATTTAAAATATCAACATTTTTTTACTATGACCAATACGTATAAGGCAGGGCTGCCGTGATCGCCTTACTGACGAGTCCACACGGTTGCCTGGGACGAAACGTGTTTTTTACAATAGACAATATTAGTTTAAATCGTCGACAGAGGGAAATAGAACCTGTAATTAATTAACAACGTTTAAGCATATATATTTAACAGTAGAAAAGGTTCGTTTGGAGACGATTCATACTCCAATATTTTTTTTTTACTGCTTAATTTTTACTCACATTTCGTGTTTTCCATTGAAAACCATTGTGGAATTTTTGTGATTTGTATTTTTTGTATAGTGACCGTCAAAACCAAGAATTATTTATGAATATTATGAAAATTGAAAACAAGCGGTCGAGAAATTATATTTGTTGCTTATGCAATTGTTTACTTGATTTATTTTGGTTAAATCTATGTACATATTTGTTTAACGACATCACGTTAAATTTGAAAAATATGTTACACTTTTCAATATCTGTTAATGATCCTTCTATGATACAGATATTTAAAATATCAACATTTTTTTATTATAACCAATACGTATAAGGCAGGGCTGCCGTGATCGCCTTACTGACGAGTCCACTCGGTTGCCTGGGACGAAACGTGTTTTTTACAATAGACAATATTAGTTTAAATCGTCGACAGAGGGAAATAGAACCTGTAATTAATTAACAACGTTTAAGCATATATATTTAACAGTAGAAAAGGTTCGTTTGGAGACGATTCATACTCCAATATTTTTTTTACTACTTAATTTTTACGCACATTTCGTGTTTTCCATTGAAAACCATTGTGGAATTTTTGTGATTTGTATTTTTTGTATAGTGACCGTCAAAACCAAGAATTATTTATGAATATTATGAAAATTGAAAACAAGCGGTCGAGAAATTATATTTGTTGCTTATGCAATTGTTTACTTAATTTATTTTGGTTAAATCTATGTACATATTTTGTTTAACGACATCACGTTAAATTTGAAAAATATGTTACACTTTTCAATATCTGTTAATGATCCTTCTATGATACAGATATTTAAAATATCAACATTTTTTTACTATAACCAATACGTATAAGGCAGGGCTGCCATGATCGCCTTACTGACGACTCCACACGGTTGCCAGGGACGAAACGTGTTTTTTACAATAGACAATATTAGTTTAAATCGTCGACAGAGGGAAATAGAACCTGTAATTAATTAACAACGTTTAAGCATATATATTTAACAGTAGAAAAGGTTCGTTTGGAGACGATTCATACTCCAATATTTTTTTTACTACTTAATTTTTACGCACATTTCGTGTTTTCCATTGAAAACCATTGTGGAATTTTTGTGATTTGTATTTTTTGTATAGTGACCGTCAAAACCAAGAATTATTTATGAATATTATGAAAATTGAAAACAAGCGGTCGAGAAATTATATTTGTTGCTTATGCAATTGTTTACTTTATTTATTTTGGTTAAATCTATGTACATATTTTGTTTAACGACATCACGTTAAATTTGAAAAATATGTTACACTTTTCAATATCAGTTAATGATCCTTCTATGATACAGATATTTAAAATATCAACATTTTTTTACTATAACCAATACGTATAAGGCAGGGCTGCCGTGATCGCCTTACTGACGAGTCCACACGGTTGCCTGGGACGAAACGTGTTTTTTACAATAGACAATATTAGTTTAAATCGTCGACAGAGGGAAATAGAACCTGTAATTAATTAACAACGTTTAAGCATATATATTTAACAGTAGAAAAGGTTCCTTTGGAGACGATTCATACTCCAATATTTTTTTTTTACTGCTTAATTTTTACGCACATTTCGTGTTTTCCATTGAAAACCATTGTGGAATTTTTGTGATTTGTATTTTTTGTATAGTGACCGTCAAAACCAAGAATTATTTATGAATATTATGAAAATTAAAAAACTATTAGTTTATTTGTAATTAGATTTCACCATTTTGTGAAAGTTTGACGGCAAAGTTAAGTTGAAGATATCACGAAAGTCTATACGAAAACCGCAGAGGAACTAAGGTTATTAAAAGTTTGTTTTCAATATCTAAATTAAATACCTATTAATATGCTTAAAAAATAACAAATTTGTTTTAAATTAATTTATTACTATTTGAACTGTGAGTTAGTATCCATTTTCTAATAGTGTTTATTTAATATGTATATATGTCATTCATATACCATTGCGTTACATTTCCAATAATACGTGCCAAGCAATTAAAAAGTACCTATTTTACTTTCTAGTAGTATATATGACAAGTAAGTGTATTGGGACTGTTAACACCGCCGCCTACGGTCTCTACCGGCAGAAGAGCGAACTAAAATGATAGGGTCAGAGTAAAAAAAACAACACAAGCAAGATGGGCGAAACCCAATATTTAATTAATTTTATAGATTTAATCAATTACATCGGACCCGGTTCGCGACCCCTTGCGAAACATGTAATGTATTGTGTATTGACACACGTTTCTGATGTTAAATGGGACATTTTAGGGCTGTGTCTACAGACGTCGAGTCTCTCAGGAAGTCCGCATGAAGTTATAGTTTGTATAAATTAAGATAATGATGTTACAAATATTAATTGCAAATGTTCATGCAAGGCTGGAAGTTCGGGAAAATGCAAACATTGCGTGGCCTTATTAATGCATTTAAATCGGTAACAGTGTCTGAAAATAATAATGGAAAAAATTAAATGACAGTTTATTTAATTATTACTTGCCTTTTAATTACTTCCAATAGAGAGTTCCTGTTAATGAAATAGAAAATGCCAGCTGTACCGACATTCGACAGAAATGGGGAAAACTAAAAAAACGATGCTAAGGATATGTATAGTGTCGTCCCTTGCAACCAATTTTCCCACATAGACCAAAAATATGTGAAAAATTAGATTTTTTTAAGAACACTGGTAAAGATTTTTCCATTAGAGACATTTTAAATTGTAAATTTTATCCATTTTAAATATGCATAAAATCATTCGCTATGATTAAAGAAATAAATGTAAAAACATTACTATAAATTTCGTTTTACAGGTGCCCCAAATAGCGAGCTGTATAAAGTTATTTATACGAAGCGAAACGAAATTGTTGTGGATGTTATCGACATTGATCCAAATATTGAAAGCAATATTAATTCAATTTTATCTACTGCTATTCATCCAGTACTTGATGACACTACAGTTTTGTATTATTCTCAAGACGACAATGCAGTTAAAGAAATAACTCTACAAAATTTAGAACCGGTTCTTTCTAAATATTACAAAAAAAATGTTAACATAAGTTTTGCCAATAGTGTCGAAATATGTAAAGCCACAATGTCTCAAAAAGGCAGCCGATGGCTACTTGAAAGAAGAAAGTGGATTACATCCAATTCAGTGTATTCCTTGTTGACATATATGAGCAACAAAAAACGTGTTTGGGACAAGAAAGCTCAAGGATATGTCAATCCATCATTTACAGGAAATGCTGATACCCGGTATGGACAGATTACTGAACCTAAGGCAAGAAAATGCTACGAACGTGTAACTGGTCACACTGTTCTACAAGTAGGTTTTTTGGTGAACTCTGCCATACCGTGGTTGGGATACAGCCCGGATGGCATTTTGGTTGATAAGGCAATTGTTGAGATCAAATGTCTAAAAGCTGGGAAAGTTATGACAGCAAGAGCGAGTATTGCTCAATTGTCGTACATAATGTACGAACATGGAAATTTTATTTTAAAAAAAAAGCATATGTACTATTGCCAAACTCAACTAGTAATGTTTATCGCGGGATACAAAATGTGTAACTTCGTTATCTACTCATCATTTGATGATCCGTGTGAAGTTATACCAATCGTAAATGATGAAATGGTAGTTTTTAATGAATATTTACCGTTCCTTCAGTGCTTTTTTTTTTGTATATACTTAAACAATTAGCAAAGGATGATGCAGAAAATAGTAATGAAACTAATAGTAACGCATTGTAAGCAATGCATATACGATATAATAATAATAATAATAATAATAATATTTATTCAGCAGTATAATAAAATACAATAAAATACAGTAGTTAATATACATTTCGTATCGCAAGTTTTCTTTTTGTACATAACACCTAAGTATTCTTTATTACACTTGTACCACTTAAGAGCTTAAAGCCCTTGTGTGTGGCGCTGAGTATCTTAAAAACTAATATACAACGCAATAAAATTTAAAAAATTTAACAACATTTAACAATATAAATTTTTTTTTTTATATCACCGCTTTATCGTGTCACTCTTAGAGTAATGTTCTTTTTTGTAGGTAGTTGTCTCTAAAGTTCTGTGCAATTTCCATGCTAGATTTATTCTTGAACCATTTTTTAAGTTGATATTTGAAAGTTGATTCGTCTTTCTCTGTTTTGATGTCGATCGGTAGAGCATTGAAGCAAAGAGTTCCGACATAGTCGTAACACTTCCTTCCAACTTCAGTTCTTCTTGTTGGTACCTCTATCTGTCTATTTGTTGCACTTCTGGTAACTCCGACTGTTTGTTTGTTGTCTATAGCCTTATGTATTTGAGTTACCGCTGCAAAGTACGCAATTTTCCTAATGTCGTATACCTCACTTTCTCGATACAGAGCTTCTGTTGGGTAATCTCTTTTTTTGTTCAAAATAATTTTTAGTGCAGATTTTTGTATTATTGCGACTTTTTTCATCACGTTGTTATACGCTCCACCCCATAGAATTATCCCGTACCTTATAATAGATTGGAATAAGGCATGATATATTTGCATTAAAGATTTATGATTTATGATATGTCGTAATTTCTTAAATAAATACTGGAGTGGTCTCAGTTTTTTTAATAATAATTCTATGTGTTTATCCCACCTCAGTTTGGAATCAACCATTACACCTAGATATTTAATGCAATCGGTTTTCTCTATCTTTTCTAACATTTGTCCATTTTCTATGTAAAGATGATCCAAATTTCGGGGTACACTGTCGCTATAACATCCGAAAGGAATAAATTTTGTTTTGTCTATATTGACGGTGAGTGAATTGTGATTGAACCATTTTTTAATTAAACTGAAGTCTTGAGATGCTTTTTGCATTAGTTCTGTCCATGTATTTGATCTCAAAATAATTACCGTGTCATCGGCGAATGATTGGATCTTCCCACTCGTATTTATCGAATACAAATCGTTGATGTAGAGTAGAAATAAAACAGGGCCAAGAATAGTACCTTGCGGCACTCCGAATGTAACGTAATGCGGGGAGCTTAAACATTCGTTGCATACAACTTTCTGTTTCCTATTTTTTAAATAGCTTGTTATTAGTTGGCTACTGAGTCCCCAAATCCTAGGCTCTCCAGTTTGCTTATTAGTCTATTGTGTTCAAGAGTGTCAAATGCTTTAGCCAGATCAATAAAAATAGCCATTGTCGGTATTGATGCATTGAGATTGCTGTGCAAGGTTTTGGAAAGTTCTGCAAGAGCGTCGGTTGTAGATATACCACTTTGAAAGCCGAATTGTGTTTTACTTATAATTTTGTTCTTCGATATAAATTTAATCATTCTCACTTTTAGACACTTTTCAAAGATCTTGGATATGTTTGACAATAGCGATATAGGACGGTAGTTATTTAGGATACGGTGGTCTCCATTTTTAAAAATGGGTTTAATTATTGCCGTTTTAAGGTCTTCTGGTACTTGTCCAGTTTCAAATATCCAATTTATTAAATAGGTTAATGGCTTGGCAATAGCATTCCCCATTGCTTTTAAGAGTTTAGCTGTTATTCCATCGGGTCCCGGAGTTTTTTTATCCTGTAACGATTTGATATGGTGGATAATTTCATCTTCATTTACCGGTGCAATGAAGAAGGTATCCTGTACTGTTTTTCTTGGGGGGGAAATTGTTTGTCGTTCTCTGGATATTTTTAGCTAAGTTTTTACCGACTGATGCAAAGAATTTGTTAAATTCATTAGCTATCTCCAGTCTATCAGTTGTAATCTCACCATTTGATTTTAAAATTTCGGATGGGGAAGTGCTTCTGTTTTTGTTCTTCGTTAAGTTATTCACTATATTCCATAGCGCTTTGGGGTCGTTTTTACGAAGAAGTGCTTGATCAGTGTAATACAGTTGTTTAGTTTTTTTAATAAGTGAGTTTAAGTGATTTCTGTAGTTTTTATATTTATATAGTGCTTCCTTCGTTTTGTGTTTTTCAGCATATTTTCTCAGATTTCCTCTTGTACGAATTGAGTTTATCAATCCTGAAGTGATCCATATTTTCCTTTTGCTTTCTTTGCTCTTTATTATTTCCGTTGAATCTGATTGTATATTTTTGATTATTTCAATAATGTTTCTGCAACAGTTTTCTGGATCTGTGCTTTGGTATATAGCGTCCCAAGAAATGCTATCTGAGCATAGTTTAATTTGGTTGTAGTTTACTTTTAGATATTCATTTTTTCCCAAGGTTTTATCTAACTTGGTGTTTTCCCTTATAATTAGAAAGATAGGGTAATGATCTGTAATATCTGTGTTAAGTATTATTGCTTTAATCATATCATGATGACTATTTGTTTTTAGAAGGATATGGTCCATGCAGGTGCTACTAACATTTGTAACTCTCGTGGGTTTGTTTATTGCTGGTATAAAACCAAATTCTGAAATCATATTCAGGTAATCTTGTGAAATATCATCGTCCTTAAGGATATCTACATTTAAATCTCCTATTAGTATATGTTCGTTTACTGATTCGCAGATTTCTAGGTACTCCTTTAATTGTTGGATAAAGCTCAGTGGGCAAAGAGAGGGGGAACGGTATAACGCTGTTAATAAGGTTTTGTGACCCTTTATATTGAAATTTAGAGTAACAGCCGTTGTGTTTCCGATTTGCACAATTTGTGAATTATGTGTGATTTGTTTCTTCATATAAATGATCACTCCATCATTTTGATTCAACTCACCGTTATTGTAGTACGATTCATACCCACTTATGTTATATAACCCAGGGTTTTGTAATTTCCACGTTTCTGTACAGACTATTATATCAGTATCTCCTAATTCATGTAGTAATAATTCGAGTTATTCAAAATTCTTATCTAAGCTCCTAATATTAAGATGCATTATAGCCAGTTTGATATTACTGTCTTTATATTCCATTAATTCTCTCCTATTTTTTATAATTTTACAATTTATTTCCGTCAAATTAAAATTATCTAAAAAGTTCGCCATTTATGTGTTTAATTTACAATTATTGGGTAGTTTACTTTTGATATTAGGAATTTCCTTCTATCAATATAAGTAGAACAATTTATCTCGTCATCAGCGTAGTGGTCTGTTGGTTGGTTTGTTTTAAATCGCAAATTTGCTTCTGTACAATTTATACATTTCTTTTCAGATTTCTTGGTACAGTCTTTTGAATCGTGATAAAGTGAACAAAATTTACAGAAGCTTTTGGTTTTTTCGCATTTGGTGCTACTGTGTCCATACATATTACATTTAAAACATCTACGCGTGTTAATGTCGTTGTACACCGGACATATTTGCCATGCCAGTGCTATCTTAAAATTATTTTGCGCTATACTAAGGTAGATATCAGGGCTGGTTTCAGCGAATATAGTTTTGGCCTCAGAGTTTCTTTTCTTTTTAATATAGGTTATCTTAAAAAGTGAATCTTCCTTATCTGCAAAATTTTGGCTCTTGATGTCTCTTTGGAGCTCTTCTATTGACTGGTCTCCAATAACGCCTGCAATTTTAATCTTCGGGTTTTGCAATATAGATTCTGTCACATCGTACTTGTTGTTAACTGTTTTGTTGAGTTCGTCCTTAAGAATTTTTATGTCTCGTTCCATACCGCATTTGATAATCAAGGATCCATCCTTGCGTTCGATAAATTTTTTAATTTGGATTTTAAGTTTAGCAGGGTCTATCGCATTTTTAATATCTTTGCCAGTTTGTTTTGGATCTGTACTTTTTTGCTTTGGGTTTATTAGAATATCCTGAATTGTATTGGGTTTTCTAACTCTTACCCCAGTTTGTAGGTTTACTGCTATATTAGCGTAGGAAGTCTCTAAGTTCTTATTTTGCCGCAGATTTGTTATCGTAGTTGAGAGTTGCTCGTTCTTCTCTGTTAGCAGAATGTTTTTTTCTTTAATTTCTAGGTTCAGTTCCTCGAGTAGAGTATTTTTTTCTTGCAGAAATTTTATTTTTTGTTCCTTCTGTTCTGAAGTTTTGCTACTTGCGAGTTTACATTCTATTTCTCTATATTTTTTCTTCAAGTTGCTGTTATCAAGCCTCAATACCTCTATTTCTTGCTTGTTTGCTTTTAGTGTCTCTTCCATTTTGGTTGTCTTTTTTCGGAGTTCCTGTAGTTCTATTTGTTCTTTACTAAAATAGGCCTCCACTATTGCTGTTTTTGTCTCTTTATCGCTCTCATTGCAGCACTTTATCCAGCTTTTCGTTATTATACGCGCTTTTTGATCACGTTCACAGCAGCTCTTATGGAGGATATTACCACAGTATATACATACATATACACGAAATCTTTTCTTACCACAGCACGCGTATGTTAAGTCATCTTCTTCCTTCGCTTTTTTCCCGTCAGTATTTTCACCCATTTTTCCAATTTATGCATGTAATTTTGCCTGTATATCCTGTGCACTTAGACACATGGAGAATCTAACCTCAAATACTTAGCTCACGATATTGTCGCTATTATGTGACGGATCGACTCCTCGGATCACGATTTGACAATCTCTTCGCGTTTTAAAACGTTTTTTAACTAGTTTTTAGAGCTCACAGATCAAATTTACTAATTTATGACTATTTCAGTCATCAGCGAGTTTAAGACACGTGCGGCAAGTTTAACCTCAATTCAAGTTCTGAAAATAAGAAATGTTATATTTAATGTTATTCGGAGTTAAAATCTACAGATTTTATTAATGTTCAAAATCGTATAAATTATGACACGACATACATGTAACGTACGAGCCGTAATACGTACGTTTTAAACACCCGGTATATTTAGAATATTTTTTTTTTGGAAGTCTTCTAAAATCTCAAAATACAGTTTGGAAAAGAGAAACATACGTTTTCTTTTAACACAGCTGCAAATCATAACTTATTTAAAAATAGTTAACGAAAATGTGAGAATGAGAACTTGGGGACAGTAGGTTTCTCCCGGAAAACGATCATAAAAATTATATCATATTCGATAAGCTGGCCCAAGTGTGAGAACGCTTTGGGACCGCATCCTTGTTCTCATTCTCATACATGCAATCTGGCGGAAAAACCGTCACTAAATTTATCTAAATTTAAACACCAAGGAAACCCTCTTAATCTCATGTTCTAGAAGTTTCTTCTTGAAAATATTTTAAATTTATATATTTTATTAAGTGAACAAAAGAATCATCCTTATTCATTTAAACTAAATTGTTAAATGTACATATTGTCAAAAATTGCTTTATTCAAAGACTAAAAAATTATAGTTAATATAAAAATATTGATAATAATGGATGCTTCTCTTGTAATACTTTTATTATTAATTAAATTTAAGCCATATCATTTAAGATTTATATAAATCCTCGCCTTTTAATATCCGAACTATATTTTAACTGTTAAATCAAAACACATCTTTCTCTTCACTATTACAATAATATCTTCTTCGTCATTAATAACTATTACATAAACCGTCTTCAATTATATTTCAAAATATCTATTACCATAGGCGAATATTAATATTAAATAACATTTAAGTTTGTTTAGTTATAATTGACGTATTGAATCGCACTTATAAATGCCTGTTTCAAATTATGTAACACTTATTAATATTAATGATCCACTTGGAAATAATGTTGACAACCACTTTAAAATTAATGTTCGTAAATAATATTATTTCGTTATACTCTTTTTGTTAAAATCCAATGTTCATTAATATCAATAACTGATTTAGAAGCAAGGCTTTAACTATTTGTGTATATGATATTAATATTGTTAATAATATAAAATTGTATTTGTCTTGCCTCGGCGACAGTTCGCTCGTATCGCCCCTCCCCTCGCCGTTTTTTGAAGATCTTTGCACCCTTCCACCTCAAGAAAGCTCCCTATTGGCCCTTACACATGGGTCCAAGTTCCGCCCCAGACACTACTCGTGTCTGTATAAAAAGAGGCCCCCTCGCCCTGCTCAGCAGTCAGTCAACTGTGGAGTTACCATTCCCGTCCCCTACGTCGTTAGTGCATTGTTAGTGTTGCCAACCCGTCCCCAACCAGCAACCAGCAACCAGTCGCCATCCGCTAGCCGCCAACCGCGAGTCGTCAATCGCGAATCGCCAACCGTGAATCAACCAGTTGCCACCCGCCAACAACTTAGTCTTCAATCCAATCCGACGTAAGTAACAGTGTACTTTCCGCCCCACAGAATCACCCTATGGCCAACTGGTTGCCCCCTTTTTCCCTAGCCCGCCAAATATATAACAACATTACAATACTGTAATGTTGTTCCCACAACGGTCCCAAGTAATATCTAGGTTGCTCATGCTTCCTAACCCCAAATATTCCCCTTTATTGTCAAAGAACCCCTATATTTCAAATGTCCCTTTTTGCCCTCCAGTTTTTACCTTACAACCCCGAATCAGAAGACCCAAACTTAAATTACAGTTGACTGTCCCGAGGCAAGTAGTTAGCCTCGTTAAATAAATTAAATTACGATTACCATTATTTTTATTATTGTTTCCTTTTCCTTCTCTTGAGCTTCCTAATACTTAGGATGATTGAGAAGAATCTCCCTTTCCTTATGTTGCGTCAATCCCGGACGTGACAACATATATGATATTTTGCAATTTACATTATAGGTTTCAAGAAAACGTGACATAAATGTTCTTTTTCTAAAAATCTAAGTTTTATTAAAAATTTAAAAAATCACATGACATGTGTTACATTTATGGATATGTAATTTATTTAAAAAACGGTCATTAGAGAGCCCAGAATTACTCCAGTTAACGAGAGCAGCAATAATTTTACATATTTTGTCAATGTGCACAACCATCGACCATGGTAGTTTTGATTTTAAAATTTTAAGTACTTTCATCCTCTGGATCACTCGTTCCACATGAACTCGAGCTGCAGCAATTTTTTTGGTCTTTTCTGCCTCCTCCAAACTAAGTTGTTTGTTTTTTCCTAGTTTGGGAGGTACGATGAGTTCAACGTCTCGTTGTGCACATTATGCATCAATGAGAAAGCCTTTGTCCACCATTATAGCATCTACGTTGGGTATAAGCCTATCAAGGATGTCACTTTGAATAAATATTGCCTTGTCGGAGGCTCGACCTCCGTAGGCATCACTTACAAAGCTTATTAATCCAGATGGTGTTACACCTAACATTATTTTAATCGTCTCTGACCCTTTGTAGTGGCTGTATAGTCTTAGACGACATTCGAGGCAATTAGCAGGCTTTTCTACGAAGATTTCGGTGTAGTCAAGTACAATCCTGGTTTGTTTAAAATTAGCAAAACACTTTGGCATGTGCTCTAAAATTTCATCTTTACGTGGCCAGTAAATGGCTTCCTTCAAGATGCAGGAAAGTGTATGCAAAGTTATTATGAAATATTTGCTACACGTTTGTCTGCTAACTTTAAACAAACCCGATAAACAAAGGAATGACAAATTTAATTTTAATTTGCACAAACACAGAACGATTCGATCCAATGGTTTGATGTCGCATTCTATTTGCCCTTTTTCGAATTTTTCTGCTGCTTTCGCTAGCCCATTTAATAAAGCAAATGTTATGCCTGTAAAGGCCACTAAATCTTCGTCAGTTTCAATTAGATTAACAAGTGTTTGTTTTTCTTTCCTGCCACTGTTATCGGTAACACTTTCGATTACTGTACTTGCTTTGTCAAATAATAATTTAGCTTCGTTTGATGACTCCAAAGTTGCAAACTGTAACTCGAGTAATGCTTTGGCTGCTTCAGTTTCTGGCGACTCGTCATATATAGTGTCATCGAGTAAAACATCCTCTGCACTTTGAAGGCAGCACGTCAATGAAGATATCTGCATGACAGGTAGGTCCCCTTTATTTGTTGGCTCGGTCATTGAATCCACTGCCCTTACAGATGGTATATTTTCTCTTGCTGAAGAAGTACTTGGACCCGGAGTACAATCAGCTGTCATATTTGAACTACATAAATAAAATTGAAGAAAGTTAATGGTAAACATATTTATTTATTCTAACATATTAAAATGTACTGTATTTATAATTTTACATAATTCTACAAAACTAACTTGTCATATTTTGACTGCCTTCTCTTTGCACGGTTCTCTCGATTCACATTACTTTGTAGCTGCTGACATGAAAGTACTCTATCATGTGATCTTACGGGTAGGTTACAAGATGGTACTGCAGTTTTTTTAAGGTGATACCTTTTCTTACCAGGCTGAACTATACAAATACAAAAAAGAATTTAACAAATATTTCATATCTTAAAATATATTCGATTCACACACACACACACACATACCTGGAAGATAATCTTGCTCCAAAAAGTGATCACTGCATACTTGCATGTATGGGCTCACGGGTTTTCCAATTCTGCACTTTATAACCCACTCTTTTTTTAAGTCCAACCTTTTTGGAAAATAGTGCAAGGATTTATTTCCGCCTTTCACCCACTTGCAACCCGGAACACAGCACCATTGCTTAATTTTTTTACTTTTTTCAACGGTTCCTGCCATTTTGACGTGTCAAATTCTGGAGTATGACCCTATCATTCTAGTTCGCTCTTCTGCCGGTAGAGACCGTATGCGGCGGTGTTAACAGTCCCAATTGTGCTCGACTCCGTCGAACATGCCTAGTCACAAAATTCCTAAAAACCCAATTCTGTGCGCCAAATGGAAGGAAAAACTGTCATGTCCTGAAATTGACCCATTGCCTTTAGAAGAGCTATAAAAAAACAGCGTTTGCTATAAATATTTCAGCGATGATTGCTATACGGTGTCCTTTCATAACAGGAAATTGGAAACAATGTTTTTAAATTTGTTGTATTTTTATGATTTTTGTAAATTTTTGCAAGATTTTTGGGAACGACATTTCTTTCTTATAATTTCAAGTTAAAAGAAAAATAACGTTTAGAAAATCCCAAAACATTAAGCATTTTCATATTTAATAATAATAATTTAGTTACAAGAAGATAACCTCATAAGAAGTAATTATGTAGGATTCAAAGAACTAATTAAACGTCGTGTGAGAGTAAAGAGGATATATATTTGATATTTAAGATACACGTGTCCGATCGGTCCCGTACATGTACATCGTCTGACTCGCCTCTCTCCGTGTGCGCCTCACTCCTACCTAGCGGAGCCTCCACTAACAACAAGTCGTCGGCAATGATGTTGCCTGCGTCGGTACATGACATCCCGCTACCGGTCGGTATCTACGCGTGTATCAGTACCTGATTGGCAATTTACGTTCGCGCGTGTACAGAGGGGTCATAATTAATATGCTAATCTACTTAACACTCTTCCACAATTACAACAAATTAATACATTAAAAACCATTCAAATCAAAATACAAAAAAAAAATCAGTGGAAATAAGTCACCAATCAAGTGTTAAATATTAAAAGTTAATAAATAAATGTATAATCACAAAAAGTGTAGATGAACGTTACAATATACCGCAATATTAGGAAAAAATAAAAATAAAAATAATTAAAAACTGATTTTTTATAGGACAGAAGTCTAATGGAGTAATATTCGAAATAAAAATACGACATAAATAAAATAATAAAAGACGAAAATGAAATGCAAACTGAAATAATAAAATGAAGGATAAAAATCGAAAAAAGGAAGGCACTGAATTTAGATTAAATTAAAAATAGTCGATAAAACTTTACTGGAATGTATACAAACCCACTTTTTATGATATTTATAGAATATTCTTTTTTAATCATAATATGCTAGCTTTCATTATTTTGCATTATTAAATTTAAATTTAACATTAGTTTCTACATAAAATTGAAGTTTTTCACAATTACTGCTTAGATAAGCATTTTTTCGTTTCAAAAATCCCGTGCTTTGTTTTGATTGGTTCCCAACGTCACTCCCCGTGCTCCGCTGCAATGCTAGTAGCGCCGTCTACAGCGCCTAAAATACTGCGGAACTACGCCGTAACGGTACCCTGCAAACACGGAAAGTAACAGTTATGTAATATTTACGTAATGGTTACATTGTTACATAAATGTTACATAGTTGTAACATAACTGTTACTTTTGTGTTTGCAGGGTAGTACCTTTACTCCATAGCAGTTGATGCCCCCTGTCCCGAAGCCGTTAATGAAAATTCGTCAGTGTCTGTCTGTAAGATCGCTGAGTCTCTGGGTGTCCCCCTCCTTTTCTCGGAGATTGAACGGGCTGGTCGAATGCCCTCTCCTCGGGACGTTCCCCCCGCAGACTCTTCGCCTTCAACTTCAAATTCGACTTTCGCAGCAGCTGTTCGCGGCTCTACTAGACAAGCTCGCCCATGCAATATTTTCGTGCGGTTTAATTCTCGCGCCAAACGGAACAGCCTTCTCCAAGCAAGAAGAGTCATTAAGGAACTTAAATCTAAATCAGTATTTTCTGATTGGCCTGAATGTGATATTTATATTTATGAATTCTTGACCCATGACTTCTATAAACTTTTTAAAAAATCTAGAGAACTAGTCAAAAATAGAGGATTCAAGATTCGGCGTAGAGGCTCAACTATCCATTTGTTATCGAGTAATGGATCTACTTTTATAATTAATTCTTTAGATGATTTGGAATCTCTACAGCATAAGAATTGACAGTTATTGGGTAATTCACCGTATAGTACCAGGGCAACGTCATTCCGCTGTAATCAAGTGCAGAATTACAGAAATGTTCAACGTCAGGAGAATAAAGTTGCAATATCTTCCTATTATCAGAATGCCAGGGGAATTCGGACGAAACTGGCAGATATTAGAAATAACGTTCATCTTATGGATCCACAACCTGATGTCATCATCCTTACAGAAACTTGGTTGCATAATGACATTTCAGTATCCGAATTGGGGTTCTCTCAATATTCAGTCTTACGAATGGATCGTTCAACATCAGCTCATCAACGTGGAGGTGGAGTCCTGATTGCAGCTAAATCGAAATTGTATTGTACGGTCATCTCTTCAACCAACTTTTTATGTTCGGAACACTTAATTCTTTTAATTTCATCTAAATCGTCTAAAATGTTAATGTCCGTGTCTTATTTTTCACCATCTGCGACTGTCGAGGATTATAGTTTATTCTCTGATTTAATTGAAAACATTTCGCTACAATTCAATAATGTTCCGTAGGTAATTTGCAGTGATTTTAATCTTCCGAATATTGCATGGGATCAGTCGGGTTTTAAAACTGTTGGTTATGTTCCACCTGATGTAAAACAGGCTGCGTTTATTTGTATCGATATCTTTTCTTTTCTTAATTCAGCATTTCCCTGTTCATCCCAGCAAAGGTTATACTTTAGATCTTATGTTTTTGTCTATTTCTAATACCTCGTATTATTCTAGTTCAGATTTTCTTATCCCAACTGACTGTCTTCACGTGCATGCTTACTTTGAATTTCCATTTGATAGTCCAGAATGTTCTTTTTATAACTTTACGTCATTAAACTTAAATAAATCGAACTTTGTTGAGATTAACAGGGATCTAGCGGCAGCTGATTGGATGAATGAATTGGATGAAAATAAATAAATAAATAAATGTACATTGTATGCTGAATATTGTACTATACAAACTTGAAATTGGAATTTTAATTATGTATTATAATTTAGGGGCTTTTACTGGAGAAACTGAGCTGCTGGAATTTTCACCGGAGGAATGCGCTCATAGTTCGAATGCATTGCTATTTTTTAATGACCTCTTTGATTCGGTGAATAGGGACTCTCACAGAAATTACACTCCCTTAAGGAGAGTCATAACTGATGAGAGTTCGCATCATGAATTTTGGAATGAGGCCCTTAAAACATTGCAAAACATGAAGTTCATTGATGCAGGATCTCAGAGAAAATCCCTGGACAACTGGGTTCTGTCCATAAAAGGATTCCGGGCTTTATGGCGAACATTGAAAGGTTATACATTGTTTATAAATTAATTAATTACTTAATACACATTTACGGCGTATGTTATTCGCTTGCTACTACTCGCTTACGTAAATTTGTTTCCTGAATGGGTGTTTATATGATATTTCATTGCAATTAGTAAACATTTACTTACATTATCTCTATAGTTACTTACTAGAATAGACGTATTGTAAATATAATTGCAGAATCTTATATTGTTATGTTTTATGTTTAATTGTAGAAGAAGGATACACGTCGTTAGCAGGGAGATCCATCAATCAAGACCCACTGAAATTACTTTGGTCAGGTGAGAAGTTTAGGTGCCAGAAATGTGAAACCGTCATGCGAACAATTTCAGAGTAATTTTAAAACTTTATTTATTAATAATTTATCGAGCAAGCGTATAATTGGAGGCAATTGCGAAGGAGACTGTGACGAGCACTTACTGACATACGACGAGACGTACGTAAACGAAACAAACAACAAGACAGTAGACATTACTAGTTTACCCGTACATTTGTTACTGGAATCTGACGAGACAAATGTTAAAGAAGAAGTTATTGTAAATGACGTTCAAAAAACGCGAAATTTATTCTTAAAAGATTATGTTCTGACCGCACCATTCGCAGTTGTCCCAATTGTTCTGCACTTTTGCAAGATGTAGAATTACTCAATAAACAATCAGTATTTATAAGATGCATACGCGAAGCTCGTGCGATAGGTTTAACCAGGGACCCAGAACGAAATTTTCGTTTCGTTCTCGTTCCGTTCCGGGAGCGGAACGAAATTCGCCTGGAAGTTTCGTTTCGATCCGGGAACGGCACACAATTGGCTGGAAGTTTCGTTTTGTTCCGGGAGCGGATTGTACTTTACATTACTATTTTTCGAAAATTAATATCGTTAGTTATATTTTTCAACATAGCATTATATTCAGAATATCGCGGTGTACAATATACTAAAAGCTTTGAAGCTTGTACTAAAATACTTCGAAAGTTAGCCCCATTTCCTATCCTACACAAAATGAAGTTCTAACTTCCGAGAAACTAAAAAATAGTGCCACCCAAAATTATATCCGTATTGTATTTTAATTTTTGTTACTTATTTATTTCATAATATATATATATTATATACAGGATATCCAAGAACTGGGTAATTAAATGTTTAATGTTTCTTGTAGATTCATCCATTAAAAGCCATTTTTTATGTTTTAAATAAATAAATGTAATATTTTCTCTTTCCTCCACGATAAAAATTTTGCGTTTCTTAGAAAAATTCTCGCCGAATATTATCTGTACAAGATCGAATAAAATACGAAAGATCCTTTCAAAAATAATGTTAAATCGTAAATTGAAAACTACAATGGATTTACTTATGTATGTAATAACGTTTGTATATTATAAGACATAGAAAGAGATATACACGATACAAAGAAAACTACGTAGAGGGAACTCATTTCAATTTGATGGAAACTTGGCAACACTTTATTTACCTTCTTTTTCTCAGTGATATGGAAAAGAAATGAATAGATAATGCCCAATTTAGAATAATGAAACTTATGTCAACTATTATCTGTTTATATAATTTATTAACAAACAAATAAACAAATCGATCGCCCTCATTATGAGCTCGTGTCGTATAAACGAGAAAATTAAATAATAATATGTATATAATTTTTCAATATTAAATTACCGTGCTACACTCATTCCAATCTTACCCATATTCAAGTTACGTACGCTAAAAATATTAAAAATGAAAAAAAGTGGAAGACCACAAATAAATGTGGCACGACGATACTACAGTTATGTTGAAGGTAGCAACTGTTCCGTGTGTACCATCGCAGAGTGTTCGCGCCAAATAAAAGTAGTTTCTAACTTTTAAATTATGTAAAAATGAAAATTTGCAAAATACAGTACCGGCGAAAAGTTCGAGAACGCTCTGAATTTTTAAAATCATCAAATAATGCGTCATTATATCCGCATAAGTCCAAAATCACGCTTAAGGGACGTCACTGAAGCGTACAAATCTGAAAATTTCTACCCGGGCACTTTAAGTACTCTTAAACGAACACTTTCATTTTTACCAGGGAAAGTTATGATTTTTGGGAATTTTCGATTGTACTCCTTGTAATAATTCTTTTTAAAAAGTTTGTGAAAAATCCTCGGAAAAAGTCTTTTTTATAAATTTTATTATTTTTCATATTCTTGAAAAAAATTGCCATTCACAAAATATAACAAAATGGAATCAAAAAATTCCAACTGACAAGGAGTAAAATTGATAATTTTCAAAAAATCATAACACTGCCACTGGAACGAAAAATCGTATCGACTTATCAAAAAGCCATTTTAAAGGTCTTGAATTGTAGTGTTCGTACAAGAATTGGCACTGTCCAGAAAAATTTATTACACTTTGAATTTATTACCAATTGAAAGCTATATTTATGTACTTTATATGGTATCAGTTTTTCAATATCTTCAAAGGATTCGAAGATATGACGCATTATTTGATGAGTTTGAAAATTCAGAGGGTTTATTACGATATTTTTTCGGTATTGTATATATATTGTCAAAATACGTACTGAACAACAGCACTATCCATATGTAGAGCTGAAAAAGTACATTTTTAACATATTTCATATACAAAATTGGATTACATTATCTACAGGGCAATCATGCAGGTAATCTAGAACGTCACATCATGAGACGTCATCCGGATATTTACGCATATGCACTTGACGAAAAAAAAATACAACGTCTCAGGGTAAAAAACAAAGAAAAAGAAGTCCATTGTTACATAATGTTGTCATGAATGGGGATATTTTACGCAATGCGTGCGTCAAATTAGTAACGATAGATGAAAAGCCATTTTCACTTATGCTTGCGTCCAGATTTCGAGATTTAGTGGAGTCGTACATTAATGCAATGAAACCTGAAGATCGATTTTCCATCTCTAATGAGTCAGTAAGAAAAGATGTCATAACCGTTACGCATGAAATGCGGGATATGATGCGACGGGAAGTTAAAGTAAGAAAATTGACATATATCAAATTTAAGTGTTTTAAACAAAAAAGATAGAGCATTAAATTCGCTACAAAAAAGGTTGTATGCATTTTCTTCCTAAAGTCAACGATAATGCCATAAAAACTGGTTTAAAATGCTTATGACTGATATCTGAAAAACTATTCAATTTGGTCACCTCGGCAAAAAAATTACCCTATAGTTTTTCATAAAATGTTGACGTTTCGACCCTCTACCACCTAGGGGTAGTCTTCGCCAGCCCCTCGGGCGCGGTGCTGACCTACGGGCGCATAAGTTCTTTTACGCCCTTAATACGAAATATTTCGATATATCTAAAAGATTTCTTATAGATATTTAAAAGATATCCGTCATAGATCTTTTCGACACTTTCAAGATATCTTTGACGAATTATATGTACCCAAGCAGCAAAATTGGTCGAAATTACGTCAATTCGAATTCCGAATAGGTCCAAATTACTAACGTCCCTAACCTAATTAACGTCGAATCGACTTCTATTTCAGGTAAGTGGGGAATAAAAACACGGTAAATTTCTGGTCGAAATTAGGTAATGGAAGTCATTTGGACTAATAAGACATAGTCCAATGTGGGAGAACGGACCTATTTGAAGTCGAATATTAGTAATATTTTGGTAATATTGCCCTAGTTTTCACTTAATTCTGACTTAGTGGATCCCTTTGTTTTTAGTTGTGGTACCGACAACGTAAACTTGGCACCTCTGCTTTATACTTATGTATATGCCTACGTATATTAGTATGTCTATGCAACCCTGTTGTGAAAAGTGAAGGATTAATTTGATGTGGTGATGTATATAAAGTTAAGCAATCTTAGTAAATTGTTAAAGTAAAATATACGGCGTATATGTGACGTAAATTCATAAACGGATGAAGTTTGACGGCTTAGATTTTAATTCTACTTCGCTAAATGCAACGCGCCAGGTATAAAATACATTTTATATAATTGTTGATTTATGATTATTTACAATTTTTTTTTATGATGTAAAAAAATGATTTCCTATTTCTGTAGTAAAACATTTCAATAATTAGCCTATTTACAGCTTATGGCTCAATAGGAGGAACAAACTAATTATTTAAACAGTGTTTTTTAGGTAATACTGATTTTCTGTGGCGGATAAATAATTATCCCGTATTTGCCTGTATCGACCTCAAAGTAAAAAATACTTATATTTTTAACTTATAAGTCAAATTTAACGACAGAGAAGTACAATTACCCTAATATTGTTCCTTTAGAGGTCAATTTCGTTCTTTAAGGCATTTCGACTTTAGAAGTCAAATAGATGTCGAATTATTTTCAACCAAAATAGGTTATAACGACCACTATTTTAATATTAGGTCTGTTTCATGGCGATCACGTTGAAAGCGCGCGCAGGTTATAATAAACCCTTTTTGAACTGAGGAATGTCAAAAAAGTTTAGTACCTACCTCCTGGTTTTGTATCAGCTATTCATCCAAATTTCAATAGTTACACGAGCATTGAAATCATGAGTGGAGGAAATTTCAAAATTGTGGCAATTTAAAAAAAAAGAGGCTCATCTACTATGCTTGAGTATTCATACGTGCCTCATTTGTGGGAAAAACGGTATTTTACGTTGGCCAAAAAACAATTGTTTGGCACTGCGAAGTAATGCAACAAGTGTACCCGAAGATGATTGGGAAACATACAAATGTAAACTGAAAAAAGATTAGATCCAAAGCCTCGACGAAGCAGAGTTATGGGAGGATGAATTCCTAAACGCCTCAAATACTGAAGCCGAAGAAACGTAAGTGCCTAAAATTTATGTAAATATAAAATATAAAATTAAAAATAAAAAAAACATTTTATATGTGTATTACGAAAAGCATAATTTTAAAATGTTTATTTCCCAGGCTGACAATTGCACACGTGTCACATACTAGACAGAAATCGACAAAGAAGAAGAAAAATGTGGATTCTAGTCATTGCACGAAAAATAATACTTTTATTGATAACTTATTTGAAAATCCATCACAACCAAAGGATATTACGAATCAGTCACAAGTATCAACGATACTGGAATTCGATAGTAGAATTGGAAAGTCAGCTCATATTGTGCCGCAAAACTGTGTTGATGCCTCTGAAAATCAACAGCATATGGAAACATTGTTGTCATTCAGTAATGGTAATAGAATTAAAAATTCAGAACCAGTTATGCCACAGGAATTGGATGCTGGAGATATGAACAGCATTAGCATGGTCGACATACCGATTTACTCCGAAGTGGGTTCATCTGAATTTAAAGAAAGTAAGTACACAACTTGTGAACTATTTATCTATTAAATTGTAATACGTTCTATTGTTGTACTAATTTGCATCAGATAAATAAGCGTAGAGATCTAAAATGTTATTAAACATTTAAGTTGTTGAAATATCAAATTAGCTGTTCAATAACGTAAATTGACACCCTGTTACTGAATATTTATAGAAATATATTGACATTTCAATATTACTATGATAGTACATTATGTGTCAAACTTGTTTTCAGTTTTGCTTAAGATCACTAATATTGAAGCCAGACAAATTCGAATGGAAGACAAAATAAATTCAGAATTTTTAAAGTGTCTTTAACGATGGACAAAATGTATACAATGTTGCGGAGTGGAAAACGGAATAATTTAGAAGAGACAAATACAAATCCTGGCTCGAGCAGTTCTGCATCAAAAAATAATTTTGTCGAACTCATTGCTTTCCCACTTGGTACAGTCCCTGATGTCATTCGTTTTTATAAGGAAATCATCAAAAATCCACTATATAAAGAATACTTGGTGAGCACTTATTTTTTAATTCCTACAAAACTTTAAACTTAAATCAACACATTATTATTGATTGACGGGGGTTCGTTGTAAAAAATTTAAATGAATTTTACAACTGTGTACAAATTTTAATCAGCAAAAAGTTGGTAATGTTAAATATAACGTCAGGTTTTTTTAGAAGCACAGATGACGTATTTGTATTTTGACATTTTGGGATATTCAACAAACCGCTATCCAAAGACACTACATAATTTCCAAATTTACCATTGAAGCCAATAGTGTTGAATAATACGGTATTCAAGCTATCCATTACCATTACTTTACACAATAAATTTGTGCATTACAATACTTTTTCATAAAGATTTGTCGAATAAAATATAAATAAAATATCAGAAATGCAGAGACAGTATCTGTGCTTCCGATGGTTCTCCAAATACTACAAAAAATATTCAGTAAAAGTTTCATTTCAAAACTTAAAAAATTGATTGAGTTACAGCAAACTGAATCCAAGAGTCAACAAAAATACCTTGCCTGGTTCTATAATCTGGAACCTCAATGCTAATTCAACAAAAATGTTTATTCACTTAGTTCAAGGGAAAACAAGTGAAAATATACAAAAACACAATGCTGACAATGGATAAACGATCTGGTGGGGAAGCGGCTATCAAAAAAGCAACGAAACTTTGCACGGTTAACATTTATTTGTCACGCTCTATGTCCTGAATTTCTTTGCAGAAATAAATTTTATCTGATAAGGGCTTCTACATGAAGTAATTTGGTAAAGATTTGTTGCTTAGAAATAGGAGAAATCAAAACTGAAAGTACATCTGAGAGGTTAGGCAAAGGAAGGTACCGTATCAGATATACAAACTTTCAGGATTTCTATTTCTAAGCAACAAATTTCTACCAATTTCATCTGATAGCCCTTGTGATGTGGAATTTATTTCTGCAAAGGAATTCGGGAAAAAGAGCCTAACAAATACATGTTAATCAAGAAAAGTTTCCTCACTTTTTTGACAGCCTCTGAAAGCCACCTTGGGACGATCGTGGAGCCTTACACATGTAGCATTATTCAGGTTAAAGACCAGGTTCGAATAAATGCTAAATTCAATAAATTCATTTTATCCTTCTGCGTAGAATACTTCTGCCCACCTACCATTCGATATTTTGAAATGACACATTCCGTCTTATGAAAAAACTATTTTATGTTATTCTTTGAATGATTACAAACGGTATACTAGTATTGCAAACATAAATAGGAAAGGGAATAATGACATCATTTGTGCAATCAATAATAAAAATGGTCAGGTGGTTGACAATTCTTATTCCTAAGCATGGGCGAGAAACTATTATTCAGCATAAATATATTATAATTTTATTAATCGACCGTTCGAAAATGTAATCATGTAACTATTTAATTGTTGGTATTACAATCTTAACATACAAATATAAGCAGGTTAGTAAATCGAAGATTCTGTAGCTGACAAAACTACAAAATCCAGTTCGTGCAAATTTCCTTCCTCATATTCGGTGGCTCGCATCAGAGTCCCACTATTTATATTATTAGTTTTTTTTCATTTTTATTTTTGTCCATAAGACCATAATATCAACAAGTAAATAATTACATGATTATTATTCAGCATATATATAAAATTAGTTTTTATGCTTATTTAACATCAAATTGTATTTTACACGTATGGCAAATTTTCACAGATTTTATGCAGAAAATAGACTATATAAGTAAGGTTTGATTCTCTTTGGTCAGAGCTTACAATCGTTTTTCAAATTTAAGCAATGCTTGCCTTTATTTAAAAACTTCAGTAAAAGAGAGAGATAACAACTGTAAAATTCATTAATATAAGCATACCTACATCATGTACAGTAGAACCCCTTATGAAAACGCAAATAGATGTATGTATTAAAAATCCTAAAAATATCATGAAGTTCAACATCTCACAGGCCACATAGGTAAATTGCACCACTATCACATAATTGCAATACAGGAGAATGTAAATACACATGTATTTAGATCTCGTAATGACATAAATTAATAATGTGCAATTGCCACAGTCCATGCTCCAATCCCTCCAGCCTTTACTTGGTAAACAGCTGATGGTAACGGAGAGGAAACTCCATGCTCCATGCTTATTATATAATACATATTCGGTCGGATACACTGGTGTTGCACTTTTCATTGTACGTATTTGGCAGACAACACACACTCTCTCCGTAGATTGGTAACGTTCGACTTACATACATACGGTGAGTTCTTTAAGACCGGCCATAGGGAACAGCATGTTACGACGGTAGCCGATAACAATCGAGCATTAGAAATGTCACTACCTAAAGAACTCAAGCATTTGTTTTCATAAGATCATTTTCATAAGAACAGGTTTTCATGTGCTATTCATAACGAATTTTTCTCCGTGCATATGTACACTCAGCGACAACAATTAAAGACAAAAATAAAAAGAAATTGTAATATTATTTCCAGATTAATACATACAAGACTATCCGTGGGATCGATGGAAATGAAGATGGGAAAATCGTGACAAAAAATTTAACGGCCGTTTTTTTTTCAAAATATGTTCTGACTTTTTTCTCTTGGACCGGAATCTCAAGGACCGAAGGTGTAGGAAAAAAAGAGAGTTTTCAGTCATGTGACGGAATAATTAGTCTACTATATGATTTAATAGCAATGGCTGATTCGCGCTGGACTACAACAAAGAATGAAAAATTTTTTAAAAACCAAGTTTTGAAACACGCAAAACAAATGAATGCTGCAGAAGAAAAAAAATAGCCGCTGCAGAAGAAAAAAAATTAGCCGCCAGCAAAGTTGTTTTAGTTGAAGTAAATCACAGTGAAAATATTAGGCAAGAATTGATCATTATTGAAAATGAGATCAATAATGATAATAATTTGTAAAGTTTAATGTAAAGATTTTTATGTATTCTGTGAAATATAATTTATAATAATCCTGTAGTCGTAATTATCTGCAAAGTCATTCTTTTAGATTTTTATTTCAACGTCTAAAAATGATTAAATCTGTTTTTTGTCCAATTCTTTCCATCGATAAGTGGCCTTTTGTACATATGTAGAGTCAAAGTTGTGAAATCTATTTTTGATGTGATTCTTTCCATCGAAGACAGGGTTTAGGCAAGTGCGTAGCCTTAAAACTGTGTTTTATGTTGGTTACCTTCGAAAACAGGTTTTGTGCACATATACGTAGCCTCAAACTATGAAAACTGTTTTAGGTATAATTCTTACCATCGATAAGTGGTCTTATGTACATATGTAGAGTCAAAATTGTGAAATCTATTTTTGATGTGATTCTTGCCGTCAAAGACAGGCTTTAGGCAAGTACGTAGCCTTAAAACTGTGTTTTATGTTGGTTATCTTCGAAAACAGGTTTTGTGCACATATACGTAGCCTCAAACTATGAAAACTGTTTTAGGTATAATTCTTACCACAGATAGCAGATTTCACACAGGTACATAGGCTAAAAATGATTAAATCTGTTTTTTGTGCAATTCTTTCCATCGATCAGTGGTCTTATGTACATATGTAGAGTCAAAATTGTGAAATCTATTTTTGATGTAATTCTTGCCATCGAAGACAGGTTTGAAGATGAAGACAAACAGGAGGACAGTTCTTTATTGCTATAATAAGATAAATCAATTGAGTTACAAAAGAATTGTTTTTCTATAAAGATCTCGTTTACTCGTTCGTTACTTCTGTTTAATTATATACATTTCAATGTTTGTAATAATTAAGATATAATATAATAAAATATTATTTTTTAATATATAATTAATATGTATTTTACAACAAGAATTACAATTGTAATTTGACATCAAGTGTGTGAATTAATGGCATAAAAATAAATTCATTACGATATTTTATACAAAATAATTTACAATTTATCTCGTTTAATGCATACAATCTTGGATCGCCAAAATCGAATTCATATGTTTTTTGCCCTTCAAAATTTGTACGTTCTTACCTTTTGAGGCGAAAATATTGAGCTTACTTGAAGCAAACGGATTGTCGAAAAAATCATATTTATTTTTAAGGCCTACATTTGCAATTAAAATAAAAAACATCTATACTTTCACAACAGACAATGGCAAAAACATGATTAAGTTAGGACACCCAGACAGCATTTATCGTTCCACCTATATTCCAGGAACATAACAACTGGAATGTTGTTATGAAGGTTGTTATATACCTGGAACGTTACTGGAATATAAAATGTCCCGAGGCGTTTGTATATATGTTACATAGCCTGTAATGTATCAGGAACATAACCAGATATCATTCCAGTAATATAACTCCAATCCGTCGACAAAATTCAGTGATACGTTTCATACGTTTCTAAGTTTTTTATGCACCTATTTTGAAGTACCAATTCTATTTCTTTTACATTATATATTTGCACAAAATATGAAGGAAATGTATGTGTATTGACATAGATAAGATATACACCATGCAAGTATATAATAACTGAACGAAATCGAAAGGATTTAATTTTTGAGGCTATGTTGCAGCCGAATAAAAGAAGTTCACTACTTTCTGGTGTACTAACTATTTATTTTTATTTTGTACAAATTATGGCTAATACGCGTCCCGTGTTCAAAAACCGTCTTGCCTACTTTGACGGTGGCAAGTTTCTGTCCGCAAATTGTGCGCAAACAACGTCCCATGATTATCCCCTCTTCTTCCTTTAGATTGTACTAAATGCTTCGCTAATAAATTATATTCATAAGGAATATTTACATTAAATAAATAGCCGCATAAACATAATTATTTTAAATTGTTTCTATCAGCGATATTGAAACGGTATCGTTTTAAATACCCAACAATAACATTAAGTAAATAGGCCCATTCGTCGACAAAACTCTTTCAAACGTTACCTTTGCTTCTATGTTTATTAAGTGACTGGTGTCATAACCGTGGAGATACCACAATATTGCTGTCCTAATCTAATTAATCTAATTAATATTGGGCTCTTACAGTGTACACATATGGTGTAAAATTTCACCACGACTGTACCATATAGATTGCAATAATGAGAATGGGAAGAAAATATGGGTTTTTTGTTTGACAGGTCAGTTAACCTCAAACCTTAATTTGAGATGTACGAACCTGAAAAAAGACATAAATAACACCTATTCACACACAATTGGCATATAATTAATTCATTTCAAATATAAATAACAAGCTCACGATGGCAATTATGCCACTGTTTTGTCCGTGTGTCGATTTGTATAACATTACGAGATCATTGCAAATGTTACACACAGGGAATGTGACAGGTGGGTAATTGCAGGAATGTAACACTGGGAACATACCTGGAACATACAATGCGATATTATATATTTGTAATATTCCTAGTATATTCCTGGTATATAACGCTCAAAATGATAACATCTGGTATGTTCCTGTTATATACCATTCGAAATGATATCAAATATAACATTGTTATATTCCTGCAATATAGGTGAACCGATAAATGCTGTCTGGGCAGTTGCTAAGAAACCAAAACACTGAAGATGAAGATGAGAATGGCTACGAACAGAATAACGATGATGAAGATGAGAATTATGACAAAGATACCAATGAAGAAGATGCGGATTCGACGGAAGTCAACCTTTTTAAGGTGTCTTTAAATGACGAATTAAAAGTAGAAGGGGTAAGATGTGCTGCTCATACCCTTCAATTAGCAGTTCACGACGTTATAAAGACAAAGGAAGTTAAGATGCTTATAATAAAAATGCGAAAAATTGTTAAAACGTTAAGAACCCCAACAATGTACAGTCTGTTAAAAAAAATAAATCCAGGCTGTTGTAAACCGGTAATAGATGTACCAACGAGGTGGCATTCTACCGCAGAAATGTTGAAAAGTTAGTGAACTTAAAAGATGATATTCAAAATATCAGCGTTTCTGTTCACAACCTTGATTTCGATGTCGAACAATGAGATTTATGCAATGAATTATTGGAAGCACTAAATCCAGCCAAAATTGCAACAACAAAAAATGCAATCCGAGCAATTAACTGTTGGAGATTTTTATAATATATGGTTAGAAAGCAAGTTGCAAACCATTAATATATCATCACCAATTGCAACTCAGTTGTCAGTTGCAATTGAAAAACGTGAAAAGAGTCTATTCAATAATTCAGCTTTTAGAGCAGCCATTTACTTAGATCCTCGTTTTAAAGATATCGTTCTTACAAAGGAAGATATAAAAGAGGCAAAAAAAACTCTAAAATTAATTTGGTCCAGAATAAATATTCATGACAGAGTGGAAGATCATGATCATGAATCAGAGTTTCCTGGTGACGAAGAAAATCAGGATATAGTGGAAGTATTTCTTCGTTCAAAAAATAAAAATAACCCTAAAACCTGCAATCTTTCCGAAATGGATATCGAACTTCAGAAGTTCGATCAATTAGACCGATTAAACCGACACACAAATGTTTTACAATATTTGAAACAACACAAAACTACATTTCCAATATTATATAAATTATCAATTATTGTTCTCGCAGTGCCGGCGACGCAAGTAAGTGTGGAACGCTTATTCTCTGGCATGTCATATATTTTATCGCCAATTCGTAATAATCTATCGGGCCCAATTTTGGAAGACATTATGTTTGTTAGAACAAATTATAATTTTTTAAACAAATCCTCGTCCACTAAACGGATTTCAGTATTCTATAGTTCTTCTACATTGTCTAACACGTCAATGGATATAAGCGCAGAGGATGAGGAGCTTTCGTTTTCCATATCCAATGGAGAGAGTTCGTTTAGTACAAATTAAAAAAGAAAACAAATTAATAGAATAAATGTTAAAGAAATCTTGCTAATCAACTTTTGTAAAATATACCTCGATACATGTCATAATTACAGTTAAATAAGAATTACACTTATAATTGTTAACAAAAAATTATTAATAATGTAATTTCCTTCAATCTCCACCACACAATATAGTAAGTCTAAAGTTTAGTAAAGGGATTCCAGTCGGCTCAGTCGATAAAGGATTACTTTACGCTAAAAAACTGAAATTAAAACTAGATGCCTTCGACCCGGGTGCCTACAATTTTGGCTAAATTCGTAATGCAGTTCCCTGACGAAAGGCTGATGCTTCCGGGAATATTCCCATTTTAACATTGCCAGGAAAGAAGGCGGCAGAGGGTAGTTCTAGCATCTTAGGTTCGAGTAGTTTCTATACATATATTGTAACAATATCTTGTCCCTTAAATAGGGTGAATATGCCAATGAATGGACGGTTAAGCATTTTTCACACTTTGATCGATTGTAACTTTTGAATCTTTTATGAAAATTTCATTATGATACCACCACTAGAATCGTTAGACTCTACTCTTTATGACCGTGTAGTTCAACCTTTGATTTTATTTAATTATTAACCTCGTTTTCATACGTTTGTAAAAAAATCCGCTAAACAATTTCCATTGTAACACAAATTTGCAACAACTAAAGTTTTAATATATTTCAAGAGCAGCTGGTGACTCTCAATGCTGTCAATAATATAAAATAGGTCTATCTATTTTTGTGTGAGGAAGTTCTTTTGGATTTGGAAATGAAAATTCATAATGGTGGCAATGTTTGTAAATTTTAGACTCCTTTTTCCTCTTTGTAAGAATGTCTGTATGTAATTTTAGAGTTTGCAAAGTATTGGAAAAAGGTTTTTTGATAATGTAGAGACCAATAGAATATAAAAAATGAAAACTTTCCTGACGAAGAAGGTTATTTGGTTGTTATGATACTAGTGGAGTGTTTGAAAGAAATTAGTTTGCCCAAAGGTCATTTTGTCATTTTGGATCTTGTAGAGTGTTGAAATGAAAAGTTTTTTGTAGAGAGGCTAAGTTGGTCTTTATACGCCGAGCGGAAATTTCGTGTACCAGACGTAGACGTTTGCAAGCCGAAGTCGAGTATGGAACGTTCCATGTAAAGTGGGCCACTTTTTTTTTAAAGTAAAAAATATTCTTAATTTCAGCATGTGCACTCTTCAATGACATGTAAGTATAGAGTTTTACACCGATTGCGACTGAAAAAGTTGCAAAATAAAAGAACATTGGCACAATTTGCAATCATAAGATTTTTAGTTCTTATCTTACTGAAAGTATTTGTACAGAATTGCAGTTAGAAAAAAAAATATTTTGCGAGACTAATTTTGTAGATTTTTGGACTTTTTATAAAAATATTTGTTTAAAATTATACGCGTAAATAATGGCCAAAAAAATAAAAAAAAATTTTTATTCCAATTTTTGAAAAACTTGGACCCATTTTAAAATTCTGAAAAAATTTCAAAAACATCCTTTTTCCAGTAGGAAATAACTGGTATATTCAAAAATATGGGCCGAATATCGATTTTCGAAACAGAAGGCTCCTACGAAACCGTGTAAACTAAGGCAATCCAGGGGCCTTCTACTTTCTAAATTCAATCTTGTATACCTCCGCTAATAATTATCGTACGGAAATGAGTTTTTTCCATGTTCAAGATAATTAAAACGCCTTGTATATGAAATTATCAAAATTTTAGTAATTCTTGACTGCAAGTGTGGAAAAATGAAATAATTTCATATTCAATTTGGGGGACGATATTGATGTACCATTTCCTTTGCCGAGTTATTACTTATGTTTTTTGGTTCGCTGAATACGAAAAAATAAAGAAGATGATGCTGGCGGAACCCTCGACGTTGAAATGTGATATTTTAAGTTTAAGTTGACCTTAAAAATCGCTATTTCGAGATCCAAAAAATCGTTTTTTGGTCTAAGAGAACAAAATATTGAAAAGCCTATTTTTAGATGAGGGTTAGAAGTTTTAAAATTTTCGTAAAGCTCCTTGAAATTACACAAAACCAATCGCTTCTGGATTTGCTTTTTGGTTCCATCGATTTGTTTTACGGATATCCAGTCTTTTTTACCAGGTAAAATTCGACTATTCTCATCACTCTCATAAAAAGATATAACAACATTTTTTACGTCGTGAGATAGTGACTTTCCTTGTTTAAAATCTGGTTTTATTAGAATCGCGTTAGTGCCATGTGCTGTTTTTCTAATACTCCAAGAATCACGCGCTAGTGTTAATATCTGGAATCTTTCAACGGATGTTGCTTCAGGGTACGCAAATTTGACCAGTAGTTTTTATAAGATTTCGCAATCATGTCGGCATGGTACAATTCCAGTGAGTTCCTCATTAAATGATTCCGTATCGTCAGCATCATCAATGTAATCTTCATCGTGGGTGAAGTCTTCAAGAAGTAGTTGCTTTTTCGGTGGCGGAGGAGACGGATTTTCAGAATCTTGAGACGGGCCAGCATAACTATCTAACGCTATATTAGATTGAATCAAATCATTGTTCATCGAATTCAGTTCTTTACGACATGGGGAACAAATCAAGGCATCTTCAGCAAATCTTTTACTTTTTCCAGTTGCATTTTGGATGTTTTCGAAGAGTAGATGAAGGTACTTTTGTAGTATGATTGGATTTTTTAAAAGGATTGCAGCAGCGATCATGAAAATTTCGCGACATTATTTCAATATGAGAAACTAAATATAAAAGGAGGTGAATAAAAATATCCTAATGAAGTAACCTCAGTCAAAATAAATAGCAATATACCAATGTAGCGCATACAGCAGCCCTAAACACAAAAGATTCGTACAAGTAGCAACGCCAAGTATTGCAATAGGTTGGCGCTCGCTTCCGTATATTCACGCCAGATTCCATTTCTCTAACGAGACCGCGAGGTAGGCTGTGAGAAGCATACTCTCGCCTGGTGTCGGCCAAGGTTTTTAATACGTACTGACTTTAATACAGTGCTTCAGACTTTTGGATCTCGAAATAACGATTTTTAATAACTCGGCAAAGGAAATGGTGCATCAATATCGTCCCGCAAATTGAATATGAAATTATTTCATTTTTCCACACTTGCAGTCAAGAATTACTAAAATTTTGATAATTTCATATACAAGGCGTTTTAATTATCTTGAAAATGAAAAAAAAATCATTTCCGCACGATAATTATTAGCGGAGGTATACAAGATTGAATTTAGAAAGTAGAAGGCCCCTGGATAGCCTTAGTTTACATGTATTTCAGGGGCCTTCTGTTTCGTAGGTCGCTGAAAATCGGTATATATATATTTTTTTTTCGGTACTTACAATATTCGGCCCGCATTTTTGAACAGGTTAGAACATGCACGCCCTACGTATGGTATACGTAGGAATGGTCATCGTATCCGACTATTGTGTACGACGTTTGACGACGAATGGTCGTATACGCATACGCAACGTATACGTAATATAGACGCATCGTTAGCATACGTTTACTGGACGCTGTAGCTTGAATAGAGTACGTATACGGGCACTTTATTGTACTAGTACGTTTTAAGGCACTTATTGTACTCTTTTCATCGTGTACGATAAAGCGCTATTTAGTGTACGCAAATCATGTACGATAAAACGTGGAAATCGTACGGAGTTACATAAAGTAATTTTGTTATTGATTTGAGGTGAAACGGAGGTGTTTTGATCGGATTCATAATCAGTGACCGCAAAACGGCGGAGTAACGATTTTTAAGCCAATTGTCCGACAATTGGACACTGTTTTTTGCAGGTAGTTTGACACTCTTTTTGAAAGAAAAAAATTAAATATGAGAGTTAATTTGATCAAAATAGCTTAGTTGCTTCTCAAATCAATAAAAATTACATTTTCTACCATAAGAAAAACTTTTCAACCACTGAAATTCCAATCCCGAGGGGGCGAAATATAGGCATTAGGGGCCCTCCTCCTTTATTTACCTCGTCGGACCCTGGCATGGTGAAGAAAGTAACATTTGATTCCCTTGTAGGATATGCAAAAATCAATTCTAGTTGCTCTACTGAACTCTGGCCACATGAAAAATGTGAAATTTGTTTCTCTCTATAAACTTGTTCTATAAACAAAGAACGTACTGACTGACATAACGTCTTTATTAATCGTTTGATAATTTTTTACTTGAAATATTCGCGACACCAACATATGGCACACGTACACACGTACACACATATAAAAACGTCAAATTCTGTGTACTTCCATATGAGCAGCCATATACCCCGACCCGACATACCTTGGCATGAACCATAGAAAATAACAGAGTGTACACTACATTCTCAGATTTTTGGGGCGGAATGCCCCTCACACCAGACATAGACCATGGCATGATCTCAAATCTTTTATCAATAGTAAAACTTTCACGGCAAGAAGATTTTGGGTTTTAAATTTCCTATCGGTGGTAAAAATCTTGTGGAATGAAAGTTTTAAACCTACAATCTGTAATCGGTGCTAAAACTTTGGTCGAAAGAAGGTTTTGGATGTACGTTCTTTAATCACTGGTAAAACTTTGGTTGAAATAAGGTTTTACACTTCAAATCTTCTATTGACGGCGAACGACTTGCTAAGAACTAAGTTATACATCTAAAATCTTCACTAGGTGCCACAACTTTTATCGAAACAAAGTTTCAGATCTAAAATCTTTTATCGATGGCAAAACATTCACTGCAAGAGGGTTTTGGATCTTAAAGGACCCCGCACACTTTAGCTTGATTTGCGGGCCCGGTTAAATTTCCTGAAACTTCGCTAAGTTGTAGTCCAGAACAGGCCGAACAAAAGTTCTATATGGTAAAAGCCCCAAAAATCAATAGTTTTCGAGCTAAAGTACTATACGATATAGTCCGGGCGTACGATATAGGCCCCCAGATCCGAGACTTTCGCATTTATTTTTTATATGCGACAATAATATTCATAGGTTTTTTTGGTCGCTGATTACGAATGTGATATCAGATTTTAAAAATTCAAAATGGCGGATCCAATATGGCGGACAATTTTTGAAAAATTAAACGAAATCGCTTGAAACTCATTATTCTGGGGTTTTTGGGGTCGCTGATCACGAATCTGATATCAGATTTTGAAAATTGAAAATGGCGTATCCAATATGGCGGACGAGTTTTGAAAAATTAAACGAAATAGCTTGAAACTCATTATTCTGGGGTTTTTGGGGTCGCCGATCACGAATCTGATATCAGGCTTTGAAAATCTAAAATGGCGGATTCAATATGGCGAACGTGTTTTAAAAAATTGAACGAAATCGCTCGAAACTCGTTCTTCTAGGGTTTTTGGGGCCCGCGATGATGAATTTGATATCAGATTTGAAAATTCAAAATGGCAGATCCAATATTGTTGACAAGTTTTGAAAAATTAAACGGAATCGCTTGAAACTCATCATTCTAGGGTTTTTGGGATCCCTAATAACGAATCTGATGAGATTTTGAACATTCAAAATGGCGGATCCAATATGGCTGACCAGTTTTGAAAAATTGAACGAAAGCGCTCAAAACTCGTTACTCGGGTTTTTTTTTTGGTCACTGATTACGAATCTGATATCAGGTTTTGAAAATTCAAAATGACGGATCCCATATGGCCGACAATTTCTGAAAAATAAAACGGATTACCTTAAATAAAAATCACCTATCGTAGACCATTGTGATGATAACAGCAGAGTCTCAGGTCCTTAAAAGAATTGCTCTTTGAGTTTTTTTGTAAGCTTGTACCAAATACTTGCAGTGCTTGCAAATAATTTTCAAATGCTGATGACAGCAACAAGCTGATTGTGGTATGTATATATTTTTTATGACAAGAACTTATCAATAGATCAGTATCTTATTTAATACTCCTTTTCTTTGTTTCTGTATTTTATAAGTTTACGTTATCTATTTCTTACATTTTTTGTTTGAGCTACCCGGCAAGAATGTTTTATATAGAGTTGTATACGTATACATTTATATATTATGTATATACTCATGTGCATTCGTATACAATTATATACAAACATATATATATGGATACAGTGCTATAGAGACAAAATTCATATATACTTGTATATAATATCATCATTTATGATATATATATACATATATAATTGAAAATAATTCTCATGTAGAGAATAATTAATGTTATTTCTTCGCCGCTCGTATTTAATACAATTTAGAAATAAAATTCTTGGTTTGACGGCTCATATATAGATTGTATTGAATTTCTATGTAATTATATATAGTTATATAATTATATAGTTATATAATTATATCTCATTTCTTTATAGTTTAATACAATTGTATATAACACGTTTTTATCTGGGTAAAGTAGATTCTCTGCAAATTCCTGGTTGTTTTAGGCTTTGACATTGAATAAGTACACCATATGTTCAATTGTTTCGGCATCATATATATATATATATATATATATATATATATATATATATATTTTGATACTACGCTCTACATTTCATTAGTTTTGACATCTGATTCGTATTTGCATTCGTTTCGTCAGTATTTTGTATATGTTATCCTAACGTTCCATGTGATATGTGATGCGTTATATCTTTTTGCAATCATACTGGATTCTCTGTTATTTCTCATTTGATCTGTAAGGGAAAATAAGTGTATTGAAGAGTAAAGACTGACAATATATTATTAGAATGTATAACAATGGCAGCTCGAAATAGAATAAATTGTTATGTATGTGACGCAAGATTTCACCGCCGAGTAATGGTCCGTATTTTTGGCAATGAAAACAACCAAAAATGCCAAATCGCGATTCTGCGTCGAGAATATCTTCATCATCCTCCCTAAGATGTTCAGGAGGATAGCCGTTTATGTTTTAATTGTAATGTAAGTATTAATACAGAGATACGTGAACTGGAAGAAGATCCAAACTGTTTGAGATTAAACGTAATGACATTGAAAAGAAATAATAATTGTATATTTTGCGATAATTGCGGAAATTTTGTGAGGTTATCTGTCAATTGTAGGATTAACGTTTTTGTCATAAAAAATATATACATACCACAATCAGTTCGATGCTGTCCTCAGCATTTAGATGCTAATGGATTTATACCGCTGCCTCTAATGGATACAATAGAATTTATCAATAGACCTTATCGTATATGCGGTCCACAGTTGCAAGCTTTCTTATAGGGTTTACGGGTCTCAAGTAAAATAAACGAGGTTGATTACGATGACGAAGAAAGTTTCTCAGAAGATGAGTTCAAAAGCTTAAGCCCAATATCTCGTGAGCAATTTAGAGATTTGTTTTCACGTTTGGTCCCTGTACCGGAACCTAATAGAAATGTAACTCGACATATAAGTAAAAAACATCTACTTACATTTTTATGTAAAATGCTCCAAAACTTATCTGATAATTTTTTAAAAGTAATATTTAAATACACAAGCCGGCAAGCTGTTTCATTAGTTATCGCTAATGTGCGAAAGTCACTAATGTTGAGGTTTGTACCAGAAAATATTGGATTAAATGCAATTACTCGAGAACAATACATTGAAAGACATGTCACTGATTTTGCTAATCGGCTTTACAATCCGAACCCTAATGACCCTCGCGCAATTGCAATTATCGATGGAACATACGTGTATACACATAAATCAAGTAACTTTCAAACACTCCGACAGTCCTACTCGGTCCATAAAGGTCGACATTTAATTAAACCAGCCCTTATTGTGGCTCCGAATGGTTACATTTTAGATATTCATGGGCCATATTTCTCAGACTCTAAAAATAATGACGCCGCTATGCTTGAAAACGAAATGCAAACAGATCCTGCAGCTCTTCGAATGTGGTTTGCAGAAGGCGACATAATCATTGTCGATCGGGGCTATAGAGATGCTATACCACTACTTGAACTTTTAGGCATCAATCATAAAATGCCTGCACTACTACTTCGTGGTCAACGTCAACTTGACACCTTTGCAGCAAATGATTCCAGGCTAATTACAAAATCAAGATGGGTAGTAGAGGCGCGAAATGGTCATATTAAATCTGTTTTTAAATTCTTAGACGGACCTGTGTCTATTACCCATGCCATTAACATCGGGGATTTTTATCGTATTGCTGGTGCTATCCTCAATAAATATAGAGAACCAATCAACATGGCTGCAGCAACTCCAGAACTTGCAGAACGAATGATAGAAATGTCTCGTCATCCTAATGTTGTTCAAAATAGAGTCGAGAACGATCATTTAGAGAGACGAAACGCACAGTGGGTTCGGTTGAATGAACACCACGTGCCTCACTTCCCAAGACTGTCCCTAGATTATTTACATGATTTAACATTTGGCGTTTATCAAGTGAATCTTGCGCCTGCTTACATTCAGGATAAACTCCAACGTGAACAAACTGAAGAATTTAACATTGACACATTGTTGAATGAACCGGGGCTTATTAGAGTTCGAATATATTCAAGATTTAGAAATGCAACTAAGTACCAAATATTTATAGCGTTCGTCACTGACAACAGATATGAAGAGCATAACATAAATGATGAAGATATCGATACCCCTATTTCGGGTTATTACTGTACGTGTAAGACAGGAGCTAGAACAGTCGGTTCATGCGCACACGTTGGTTCTATCTTATGGTTTTTGGGGTATGCTCGTCATCAACCACAAGTGAAATATCCTTCACTAGCCATGCTTGAAAATATTACCGATGCAGGCCACAGGCAATGAATGTTAAGGTTTCACTCACGATGCGCCGACACACACAGTAAAGTAAAAACGCGGTAAAAACGCAGTACGTCTACAAAAAAAATGTATAAATATGTTATTATTTGTAAATAATAAATATTGCATTTATATGCTATACGTGTATTTATTATTTCTTAATTATTGGAAATATTATTCTAATTTTATTATTTCAAATTCATCATCGGGGACCCCAAAAACCCTAGAAGAACGAGTTTCGAGCGATTTCGTTCAATTTTTTAAAACACGTCCGCCATATTGAATCCGCCATTTTAGATTTTCAAAGCCTGATATCAGATTCGTAACCAGCGACCCACAAAACCCCCGAGTAACGAGTTTCTTGCAATTTCGTTCAATTTTTCAAAACTCGTCCGCCATATTGGATACGCCATTTTGAATTTTCAAAATCTGATATCAGATTCGTGATCAGCGACCCCAAAAACCCCAGAATAATGAGTTTCAAGCGATTTCGTTTAATTTTTCAAAACTCGTCCGCCATATTGGATCCGCCATTTTGAATTTTTAAAATCTGTTATCACATTCGTAATCAGCGACCAAAAAAACCTATGCATATTGTTGTTGCATATAAAAAATAAATGCGAAAGTCTCGGATCCGGGGGCCTATATCGTACGCCCGTACTATATCGTATAGTACTTTATCTCGAAAACTATTGATTTTTGGGGCTTTTACCATATAGAACTTTTGTTCGGGCTATTCTGGACTACAACTTAGCGAAGTTTCAGGAAATTTAACCGGGCCCGCAAATCAAGCTAAAGTGTGCGGGGTCCTTTCCTATCGGTGGTAAAAATCGTGTGGGATGAAAGTTTTATGTGTAAAATCTGTTATCGCTGCCAAAACTTTGTTCAAAAGATGGTTTTTTATATGTATATATGGGGCATTCCACGCCAAATGTGCAAATTTTTTTTCATATTTTTTTTTCTTATCTAACTAGTCTGTTAACTTTAGAACATAAAAATGAAGCACTTTGAACCATATATAATAATAAAATATCGCTTGTATGAAATATTATAGAACTCTTTGCATTAAATAAAAATTTCGACTTTAATTTTTATAAATGATTTAAGCTCCAAAATATTAGTATAAAAAATTAATACAATACATGGTTTCTGTAGAATTTTGATCAAGCTTTCGTATAAAAATATTTATTTTTATGATTTATTACAGAAAGGCATACAAAAATCGTTTCGAAGTATTTAATTTAAATTTTACAATAGATCCACCGTTTTTAAAAATCTGAAAAAATTCATAAAAAACCTCTGTTTGGTACATTTCTAACAGCATATCAAACAAACATCTTGGGCTATGACTATGATATATGCTCATTATCGATTTGAATTTAATAGCAAAAAATGAAGGCCCCTCAATTGCATGTAAAGCTATACAACACAGGGGTCTTCTTTCTCGAAAACTTAAAGTTAATTATCTCCGTCAATTTTGGTCGTAGAATAATTTTTTTTTTAATTTTAAAGGGAATTTCATGCTCTACACGACTTATTTATCCAAATTTATATATTTTTATTTCTTACTCACAATAACTTCAAAAAAGTGCCAGTAGTATTGAAATGGTTATGTGCAATTCCCCAAGTTGAAAGTTTTAGATTTTTTTAATATTAAGTTTTGTATTGTCATCCGTTATCTTAATTCGATATATGTCTACGTGTTTTCTCACAAAAATATCTAACTTCGAAATGATCAGATTAGCTATGGGCTGCCACCGCGTACCGCGAAACTTTCGCACGGTCGGGTTTACGTCTCTTCGGGGTGTGCGCGGATAGCGAACTTTTCCGCCGCTAGTTGCCGTCAGAGCGTTCGTGCATATTTTTGGTTCTCTCTACAGAAATGGTAATTGGAATTTCAGTAGGGACATTATGATCATATACTTTACATTGATTTTTCAACATATTATCAATTTCCTTCCGACAATTAGCAAAGCATGGCACCTTCCTTAACATTTGGTAATAATTCCCTTTGTCTTGCAGTAATACAACCAATACCAGAAGAAGGAAGTTTTCGAGAAAGAAGACCCCTGTGTTGTATAGCTTTACATGCAATTGAAGGGCATTCATTTTTTGCTATTAAATTCAAATAGATAATGAGCATATAAAATAGTCACAGCCCAAGATGTTTGTTTGATATGCTGTTAGAAATGTACCAAACAGAGTTTTTTTTATGAATTTTTTCAGATTTTTAAAAACGGTGGATCTTTGTAAAATTTAAATTAAATACTTCGAAACGATTTTTGTATGCCTTTCTGTAATAAATCATAAAAATAAATATTTTTATACGAAAGCTTGATCAAAATTCTACAGAAACCATTTATTGTATTAATTTTTTATACTAATATTTGGAGCTTAAATCATTTAGAAAAATTAAAGTCGAAATTTTTATTTAATGCGAAGAGTTCTATAATATTTCATACAAGAAATATTTTATTATTACATATGGTCCAATGTGCTTCATTTTTATGTTCTAAAGATAAGAGACTAGTTAAATACGAAAAAAAAATATGAAAAAAAAATATGAAAAAAAAATATGAAAAAAAAATATGAAAAAAAATGTTGCACATTTGGCGTGGAATGCCCCATATACAACATATAAAATTTGATACAATACGCACCGATATTTTATAATGTGTTGTTAGTACGTAATTTTGCAGACGAAAAACTAAAGATTATATTATAATTTCAATGACTTTACTTTATTATATTCTTTCCTCAAACATTTTATTATCATTTAATAAAAATTTAGAAAATACTTCAAAGCTATTTTTAAAATTCGTTGTCCACATTCTAGTGATTTTTTTTAGTTTTGAAGAAAAACGAAGAAATGTAACAAAAATGTATAAAAATGTACGATTTTTGTCACTTTTCTTCGAATTTCGCCAAATAGTGAAATTTACATTTACTAATCGCGTATACATTTTAAAAAGCCCGCGTCGGATCGCCATATTGAATTATAGTTCCAAAATAGGATGTACAGTCTCCAGATGGCATTAGTGTACACGAAATGAAGCCTTGCTAATTTAACATCGCCGTTGCCACCCCCTGATGAGCATCGAAAGTGCCCGTAATTGGTTTTTGCAGGATATAATATTAATATTATTTATATATAATTTTTGAATTTGACATTCTTCTAGAATATAATTTCGCAACCTTTGCTCATTCTTTGTATGGACCAAGCAGCTCTCTACTTCGCTTTATGACCCAACTCGCGCGCTAGTTCACTAACGAGAACCGCAACACCTGGTGGTGAAATCATGAAGCTGCGCTACGCGGGCGTCGTGGCCAGTGCGCTGTTCATCAATACCGGATTGAAATTTTTCGTCGGTTGGAGGTGAGGTTAGTATAAAAAAGGGGGGTCTGGGGGGCGGAGCTCTCCAGGACGCAGGTATCTCCTAGGTACACGCATTAACTTGAACAATTATAATTAATTATTTCCTTCAGATTCAGAAACTGAATGAATTATAATTACTAAAGTTAATACGTGTACCTAGGAAGTGCCTACGTCCTGGGGGGCTCCGCCTTTTTTAATACTAACCTAACCTCCAACCAAGAAATATAGATTTCATTTCAACCAGAAATTTGTGTCCCAGTAATAAACGCAAAAAACCTAATAAAATTGTGTTTTTTCGTTATTTTTTCAAGATAGCGGACGAAATACATCCGACCGCAAAATTCTGTTATCCGACTCGTAATCAGGGTCTCAAAATACGTCAGAAACATGTTGTACAATCAATTTTTAGACGAGAGTCGCTTTAATAAACACAAAAAAACTAAACAAATCGTCTTTTTGGGCGTATACCCTGTAGAAACCAATTACGGGCATTTTTGTCACTCATTTGCGGACTTTTCGTTAGGATGTCGAAACAAATGTATCCAAACTTTTGTGTAGAGAATTTTGCGCTCTACAACTTTTGTTTGAAACATTTTTTAGTCCGATTCATACTTTTTCATATAAATACAAAAAAACAAAAAAAAAAACGCCTTTTTGGCTGTTTTTTGAAGATAGCGAACGAAATAAGTCCGATCGCCAAATTTTGTAATCAGATTCGTAATCAGCGCCACAAAATACGTTAGAAACATGTCGTACAATTAATTTTTGATGTGAGATAGCTCTTCTGCAACATTACCTTATTCAGATTTAAGTGTTGAATATCGAATAGATACACCAAAAATTGAGGAAAATTGTAAATTGGCCCAAATCATAAGCTTGTTAAGCTTGTATAAGCCTACGTAGGCCTGTTATAAGTTTGCGATTGAGACCAATTTCCAATTTTTATCAATTTCTGGTGCATTTATTCGATATTGAAGAGTTATTTATACTTGGGTATAAAATGAATATCGAATAAATTTACAAGACTTTGAAAAATTTTTATACTCATATTAAATTCTGTCCTCTCTAATTTAAACTCAATCTTTTTACAAGCTTCTGATTTGGGCCAATTTACAATTTTCCTCAATTTCTGTGATATTTATTCGATATCCAACACTTAAATTTGTATAAAATCAATATCGAATAAATTTACAAGACTGAAAAATTTTTTAACGAACAATAAACTTCGTAGCTTTTGAAGCCTACGTGGGCCTGTTATACGCTTGCGATTGAGGCCAATTTCCAATTTTCATCAATTTCTGTTGTATTTATTCGATATTGAAGAGATACTTGGGTATAAAATCAATATCGAATAAATTTACAAGACTTTCCAAGAAGCAAAATTTTTAAAAAATCTCTTACTTGGTAGGGAATATAAGAAATTTCGAATTGACAGTTTATAATTTATTTCCTGCATGACCCATCTGAAACTAACATTATCCCCTCACTAACTCACATCCATAATGGGATCGGTATTTACATCACCAGTACGTAGTTCTGTAGTTGTCTTGCTGAACATTTTGAATTGTTATTATCATTATTAGTATTATTATTATCGCGTAAGAATACATATTATAAATATGTATGTTCGCTCCTGGCCCTGATTTTATCAGTAAAAATCACTGACCTCTGGCGTGCGGGTGGGTCAGGTTTGCAACAGAGTCAACGCTAATTGTCACTATATAACTTTATTTACACTAATTAAAATTACATTAAATGACTACTATCTAAAAATTGCGGAGATCACGAGGAATCTCTTGCGGCGCGGCGAAAGCGGAAATTGGAAAATTACTAAAAGGTTGCGACAATGGTGCACACGTGGGTGACCTTCTGCGAGCGGTTCTAGACTGACCAGGAAGAACACCTCCGAAACCAGGTACTGTCACTGGATCCTTCGAGACCGCGAAGGTTATTACTGGTCAGTTTATTGCGCGCGTGATTTAAATAATCAGATTAATGATCGCGACGATCGGTAATTAATTAGCGCGAGTGCGACGAACCGTGTAGCGACGCCCGCAGATGTCGCCGCTCATACCAATTTCGGTACGCGGATGCCGCGCGAACATTACCGCCCGCCTTGCGGTAACCTACCGCAACAATACTTAAGACATACTTATGACTAATATATGGCTAATTGTAAGCACTTGTACTAATTGGGGACTTTGCATCCTCATCTATAGAGATTGGCAGAAGAGCCAATTTCACAATTGGACGTTTGTACTCGGACGTAGCGGTACGTACCGTTACTACGCGCACTAATCCGTCTGAGCCTGGATGCCATCGAGTAATGCGCGCCAGATCCCATTTAGCTGGGTGCAGATTGTCATTGCGCAGAAGAACAATCTGTCCTACCCGTAGTGAACGCGACGCTTGTGACCATTTTGAGTTGCTGGATCAATTTCCAGCGCGCACTTCGACCTAGCGAATAGTCGACGGCTAGTGGAGCAGGAATCGATCAAAGTTACCCGCCGATAAGGAAATGCGCTGGAGTAAGAACTTCTAAATCCTCGATGTCGAAACTCAGCGGAGCTATCGGGCGCGAGTTCGGCATGCCTCGATGCGGCATAAGAGCGTTACTAACTCTTCAGAGGTCGGAGTGTGCTGACCTAGAACCCGTTTGAGGTGTCGCTTCATGGATTGTGCCTCAGCCTCCCACAGCCCCCCGAAGTGAGGTGCAGCAGGCGGGATAAACTTCCACTCTACGCCTTCCTCAGCGATCCGAATACGAAGCATATCGGACTTTAACGTTGCGCGGCACGCGGCGCGCAACTCCTTATCGGCGCCGACAAAGTTCGTGCCGCAGTCACTGTACACCCAGCTCGTTTAATTCTGTCCCTTCCGGTCACTCGTTTTCTTTGTCTTACCTATACCTTACTTTATGTGATAAACGATGACAACAGATACCGGAAGGGACAGAATTAAACGAGTTGGGTGTACATAGTGCACGGAAGACCTCGACGTGCGCAGAAACGCTGAAACGCAGCGAGAAACGCCGGTGTGGAGTAATCGCACACGACCTCCAAGTGAACGGCACGCGACGCCATACAAACAAATATTGCGACGTATGCGGCTTGTGAATGAGAGCCGCGAACGGTCGTATCGATTTCGGAGAGGCGGTATTCCCTCCGCGAGAGTAGCACCAGACCTTTATAGCTATTCCTTGTGCGAACCATGTCGAGTGATCCTCGAGACAGCGCGGCCAAACTGACCAACATTTCCGATCCCACTCAAGGCGCGTTTCTTCTCCCACCGCTTTCCGCCGCGTCACGCGAAACTCCGCCTCTCGAGGCGCCAGCAGGGATACCGCGAAAGTTGACTGCCGGCGTGCTGCAGCGCGGAACTCACTTCGTTTCAATTATATGCACGCTGTTCATTTTTCTTTGAGACGCATTATTTTCTAGTATACTAGACGTGCTAATAACATAAATCCGCATTCATTTTCAAAATCGTATTTTCGTATGATATAATTTCATGAATCTTTTTTTTTACAATTTTAATATATTTTTCATGGCCACAAAAAATATCTTCAATCCATGTCTTTTTATCTAAAGCGGGAATTCAATGAATCATTTCCCTTTATTCCTTCAATCTATTTCACCATTAAAATCTACTTTTGGGCTCATAAAATACAGAAAATTCACTTTTCTGATATGAAAACATAAATTCATGCAATATGTTAATTTCACTGAATTTGCATTCATTTTAAAAATTGTAGTTGTTATTGAATTTCAATAATCTTTTCTTCATAATTTTGATTTATTTTTATATTTGTATCTTTATAGTGCATTCTCCTGGTCGTTTTTCTTCATCAATGTTTACCATATTAATTTTTAGTTCATTTTAGTTAAGTTAAATTTATTTTGAAAAATATCATTACGAGTTAATAATCATAAAATTTGAAGTTATGAAAAGGAAGGAATTAATTGCTTCAAGATGATTGTGTGCTGGAATTTAATTTTCAGTTTTGGGATGGAATTTTGGAATTAATACTTTTAAACGCCCTTTCGGAAATATCATATTGCAGGTTGGACAGTAATGTCAGATATATAAGCTGTATGATTTACTTGATTGATAAGCCAAATAATTTGCAATTCTGATGCTTATCTTAAAAAGAAAAACAATTATTTCCTGCTCGCATCCTCGTTATTTGGATTAATTCATTTAAAAGGGAAATAGTTAATTTTAAAAGAGATAATAGTTAACTTGAAGGCCGTACGTGTTATTATTGTATGCATATATGCATTTCAGAGTCATATTTCCAGTGGATCGTTAAAAATCCTTTGTTAAGGGTACTTGAAATTAGATTCATACATTGGATAAACCAAAATGGGGAAAAACCGAAACACACTTTTTAACATACCATATAATGTCCACTAAAACGATTATGGCGTTGAAATTTGTTGAGAATCTCAAATGTTGTCTAAATTTTTAATTACGAAATATAATAATAATATACTCAGTTTGCTTGAATTATGTAAACAGAATGGTTGTAAGAACAGAAATTGCCAAACTAATTTTGTAGATTAGAAATGAAAGATTAAATATGAAAAAATGAATACCAAAGTTACTGAAACCATTACGAGAAAAAAAAACATTAAAAGAGTCTATTTTAATACAATATAATTAAATTATAATAATATGAAAGCTAGCTAATAATATTATATAACAAACATTTCTATTAATTGGAATAATATTAAACTGTATAAATCTTTGTCCATCAATTCTCTGAAAATTGTCTTTAAACTGATTAACTACGTAATGTAGAAAAACCAACGATTTATTTAATTAGTTTAATTTTTTAGGAGTAAAGTTGTTGCATTTCATAGGTTACGTTGAAAAGAACCGGATACAAAAGCGTATGTACACTGGAGAAATAAAATAATACGTTGCATAGAACAATCACTAATGAGTGTTATCTGTTTAATTATAAGACAATAAACATTTTTATTAAAGCCCATTGACAAACGGTGGCATCCATTTTACCATAGCGCAATATCGAATATAATTTATGGAATTATGTCATATCATACACATCAATCAATTTTGTATACGTTAATGAAATGGTTTACAAATTTACAAGTAGAATAAATGCAAGAAATAAGTAGCAATTATTCATAGAATTTTGGATTTAAATAGAACATATATTTCTTAAATGTTTCTTTTCCATATTCAAAATCCTCAAAAGAAGAATAGATCAAAATTATAAAGTAACGATTAATGAAATTTGATCACATTATGAAAATACAGTTTATAAAATTAGTGCAAATTAATTAGGTAATTACGTAAATTATAACAGATGCACACAATACAGTAAAATTAACACATTGCATGAAATTGTATTCTCATATCAGAAAAGTGAATTTTGTGTATTTTATTAACCCAAAAGTAGATTTTAATGGTGAAATAGAATTAAGAAATAAATAAAAATGATTCATTGAATTCCTGCTTTAGATAAAAAGATATGTATAGAAGATATTTTTTGTTTTCATGAAAAATATATTGAAATTGTAAAAAAAAAGATTCATGAAATTATATCATACGAAAATACGATTTTGAAAATGAATGCGGATTTATGTTATTAGCACGTCTAGTATACTAGAAAATAATGCGTCTCATAGAAAAATGAACAGCTATTATGTTTTTGTTCAATTATAATAAAATCGAAATATTGAATAGAGTGCATTGAGAAGATCCAAGTATCCAAATATTTCATCTGTGATCCAAATCCACTGCGTGCATATAATTGAAACGAAGCGAGTTCCGCGTAGCAGCGCGCCGGCAGTCAACTTTCGCGGTATCCCTGCTCGTGCCTGATTGCTCGAGAGGCGGAGTCTCGCGTGACGCGGCGGAAAGCGGTGGGAGAAGAAACGCGCCTTGAGTGGGATCGGAAATGTTGGTCAGTTTGGCCGCGCTGGCTCAGACCTCCCCGCTGTCGCTCCTCTAGTCAGTCGCCGTCGGGAGTTTCTTCCCCACAGACGGAGGCGAGTGAAGCCGGGGCGTCTCTCTCTTTCCTTCCAACGATAGAAGCCGAGAGCCGATTTGCGCAGCTATGTATCTCTCTCTCTCCCTTCGGAGGAGAAGCCGGTACGCGCGGGCCGCGCGACCGTCACGCTGCTCCCCCATTCCACGGATCACCCCCCAGCATCGGGCCCCGAGGTGGCGCCTTCACGGACGACGAGAACGACGGAGAAGCCATTCTGTCGCGGACCGCGAAATAGTACACGGAAAAACCTTTGGGAGCGCTGCTCACCCAAACCGGGCGGGCAGCCCTCCCGCAGCACTTTTAATTTTTCAAATGATGATTAAAAATATAAGGGCGTAAAGATAAATCTTTTTTTAAATAGATATCGATTCATACTATTATTAAGAAAGTTTATGCGATATTTTTAGACTATCAAATTACTTATATGGTTTATAAAGATCGTTAAAAGCGTAAAAATCGGCACTTTTCCCATTTTAACGCTTCCGTATCAAAAACAGAGCAAAAAAGAGTAAAATTGCACTGAAGCTTTTCTGTAGAGCGTGAAATTTCCTACAAAAAAGTCACCGGCAGCGATAGTGTAACATTAATAGTTTGGCCAGAAAGAAAACACGAATTTAAATAGAATATTCCGAATATTTTACATTGGATATCGATCAAACTGCAAGTTGAAGTTCCAGTGTTATTTCTGGCTAAACTATTAATATTAGACTAGGGCTGCCCTTGACTTTTTTGTAGGAAATTTCACGCTCTACAGAAAAGCTTAGTGCAATTTTACTCTATTTTGCTCTGTTTTTGATACGTAAGCGTTAAAATGGAAAAAGTGCCGATTTTTACGCGTTTAACGATCTTTATAAACCATATAAGTAATTTGATGGTCTAAAAATAGAGCATAAACTTTCTTAATGATTGTATGAATCCATATTTATTCAGAAAAAGATTTATTTTTACGCTCTTATATTTTTAATCATCATTTGAAAAGTTAAAAGTGCCGCGGGAGCGCTACCCGCCCGGTTTGGGTGAGCAGCGCTCCCAAAAGTTTTTCCGTGTACAGTAGTCAGTTGAGAAAAGCCCTTCGAACAGTCGAGTGAAGCCCTTTACGGAGTGGAGTACAGCCCTTTGCTGAGTCGAGGATAAACTTTTCGAGGAGATACACCGCGCACACGCAAGTAGTGAACCCGTGAGTGCATCGTTTGTGGTCCGACCTTTTGTGTGAAGTGCCGCCATAGCGTCTCCAGGAGGACCCATTCAGGACCCGTTCTGGACCCGTTGCTGGACCCGTTACTGGACTCGTTGCTGGACCCGTTGCTGGACCCGTTTCTGGACCCATTTTACTGGTCATCGTCTGGCGAGTTAACCAACCACCGTGAGTACCAGTGCTCCGGGAATTGTAATTACGCCCCCCCTCCCCCCCCCCCTTATTTTCGTGTTTCGCTTCGCCCGTTTGGTCATTCTCGCGCCTCCGCGATGTGTTCCTCCGGTCATTTTTTTTTGTAACAATCCCATTCGCGAGATTAGGGCCCGCGCCGTAGGCGACATTTAAGATACCATATTGTAAAATAGAATATTCGGAAAATATATCGATTATTTCAATTTATCTGTGTCAAGAAATTTATTTTTCGTTTACTCTTCCAAGGAGGGGTCACAATACAAATAAAGGCGTAGTAGCGGGATATTACACGAATTTTTGATTATAAACATAAACATTACTGATTGAAAAATAAACTCGCTAGTCAGTGTTGCACGTCGCAGTGATTCGTAAACATCTTTAATTTGTGTGATAGAATGAATGGTCATTTTACTCCCCCTAAATCGAAAAATATTGTTTGCACCGCGGGTGCGGTATTTACGCCTTCATGGAGAAAAGGTGACCCTCGGGCATCTAATCACTATTGGTGGCGTGAAACGACCATTTCGCGCTCTTGGTGCAAAAAGTACTTTTTTAGCACTCCCAGCGCAATCTCCATTTTTTCTAGAGCGAAAGCTGCGGACGTGAATTATCTAGTTTCGAGCCCGTCGTATTAAAAAATATCGTATGGAACACGGGTGAGATATACCCGAGCGAAGCGAGGGCCACAAACTTTTTTCGCACAATAGTACATTACGATACAAGTGCGCTAAGTAGGTGATTTGCGCACGAGCGAAGTTGGCGCCTGAGCGTAGCGAGTATCGTACACTATTTTTTTTTGACTCCGTGAGAGAAATTTTTCGGGTACTGATTTGAGTATGCGAAGTACTTCCCGCACTGGATTTTAGAGCGTAAAATGCACTTTACCGAATTAGTGCAGCACCAAAACACTAATTCTAAAGGTATACTTTGCACACAGATATGGCATAATGTATACTAGTTCCAAACACTATGCAGAAAGGTTGCGGCGCTGTCATTTGAAATATTACTAAAAATTTAAACTTAACCGATTTAATCAAAAATCACGTGCCACATTCACCCACTGATAATTTCTTATTGTGAAAATCGAAAACTGTGTGGGAAATGGATTGCGCGCACTCGTTGAAAAACAGTATAACTATAGCAGACGAAATATTTATAATACAATTTATAATTTTATAGAATAAATTATAATTTTTAAATTCTTCTTTCTTATGTACCTCGGATTACGGTACAACTGACGTGTGCGAAATAAATAAATCATTACTTGCGTAATGTAGACCAGTCCACTTCTTATTGAGTGCTTTCCGTTTGGCGGAAGTGCAGGGAACGTGGGCCTCCTCTGTCAGCGACGAAGACTAAGGATATCGTTAAAAAATAACTTCAGAAGTCATACACATAAATATTTAATTAAAAAATGATTATTCGAATGGAAGACTAACTGTTTAGCAGGAATATCGAAGTTTTTGGAACTATTTCAGTTCATCACATCTAGGTTTCCTTGCAACACAAACCCCACACACACACGCGCGCACACACACACATACGGTGTGGACCTCGGGTAGTGGAACATCCCCCATGGAAAAACCGTATATTGGAAATAGTATATTACGATACAAGTGCGCGAAGTAGGTGATTTGTGCACGAGTGTAACGAGGTTTTTCTCGTTAGAGAATTTTTTCGCGCACGGATTTGAGTGTGCGATGTGCTTCGCGCATTTATTTTCAGTGCGCAAATGGGTTACTTCGCGCACTATGTTTAGCACGAGGTTCAAATTCGGGCACGGACTTAAAAAAAATACCGTTCGATACGCGTGCGTAAGAATTCGATTTTACGCACAGTCCTATCTAATTGCATGTTAAAAACGCTGCGTAAAATCGCATTTTACGCACATGTATAGAAGTGTACTATTTTTAACTCCTAGCGCGAAATTGAATCTCGCGCACTATTTTTAGTGCGCAAAAGATTTCTCTTACGGATTAAAAATAAATAGTATACGATACGTGTGCACAGTAGGTGACTTTCGAATTCGTTACACTCGTGCACAATTCACCTACTTCGCGCATCGTACTTGTATCGTAATATACTATTATGTTACAGTGTACGTAAAATGCTATTTTACACATTTTTTTACTTTTTTTGGGCGTATAAAAAACTTTTACGCCCTTGTATCGAAATAGTATAGTATGCAACGAGTGCGTAACTTCATGCACTCAAATAGTCGCATACGATATTTTACGTACGACTTTTCCGAGCATAAAGTACTTACGTCTACATTTTTCATTTTTCTCTTCCTCCGTCTGCGACTTAGGCACATCTCTTTCGAGGTGACTACTACTCCAGTCAGCGTTGGTGTTGGTGACGGTGACGGTAGCAGTAGCGGTAGCGTCTTCGTTGACATAATTGTCCAAATCAAAGGAAACGCCTGTTAATTTTTCAAAATGTATAATATTATTATTGTATTAATATTGTGTGATTAGTTTATACATGAAAACAAACGAATTTAAATGTTGTTTTCACTGCACGGAATGTAGTATTTATTTCGAAACTAATTTCCGGCGAGTTGCACGAAATTTGTTAGAAAAAATGCAGATCTCTGAAAATAATTACTATTAGATGAAATATGCTTATTAACTTTACTAAGGTTGTACAAAAGTTACTGAAATGTTGCTCTCATGTTTTTTCTGCACTCTCCACAGTAAGTTTGTGAAAACTTGCCAATGGGACGATTAAAAACCATAGAAAACATGAAACAAAACTTTGCTAATATGTCAAGTATTTTAAGGGCCCTCGAGTGTGATCCGAAGCGGGATAAGAGAGAGAGAGAGAGAGAGAGAGAGAGCGCGGGGTAATTTTGCTCCGATCTTCAAGAAGTGCAATCGAATGTTCACATAATTTCTTTTAATAAAAATATTTGTTGACTTATTGGCCACCGAGTGAATGATTGCGGACAAATCCTGATGCTGGTATGTATTCAAAAATACATGTAAGTTTCAAATGAATTTCACCGTAAGTAATACTTTATGGCCGAAAATGTTTGGGGCCATGGACCGAAATAGTAATTTTCATCGTAAGATCATGAAAATGAAAAAATTGTTAAAATTGTGGCTTCGCGCGCCGGTGCTCGTACGCTGCGATTGTTTTGGTCCGTGAAATCACTATTACGCCCGAATGACGAACATTATTTTCCGGTACCAATAGCTGTAGTCCGATTTTCCGGACTGCTTGCAGTCTGTAAGGGGTTTTGTCTGTGATAGCGCAAATACTGATTCAGTGTCTTTACGTGATCTGACTAATCCCTACACTAACTATGATCCATCAAATCGAAAATTACAGAGATGCGCCCAATATGCCAAAGGGGTTTGCACTCTACTCTATCTGTAGAAAAATGAAATCGGTTTTCTGGATCGATTGATATTTTAAGCAGTGGTCTCGAATTTCAAAACATTGTATTAAAAGACTTTGTCAATAAGATAAAAAACTATTAATGTAGCTGTAAAGATTAGAAGCAGGAACACTCTTGTTGCCTTATTTTATATTCATACACATACGTTTCGACTAATCTTTTTAAAAAATAATACTTCCTGAAAATTGATTCATTCAAAAACTCCAATTTATACTTACGCATCCGTATGCAATGCCCATTATTGTAAATAGCTGGTATGTTCCAACAATGTCGGGAGTGGCCTTATATGTTGCATCTAGAAATAGGCGCTGTATCACATTGGCAATTGTTGAGAGCAGTTGCTTGTCCAAAATCATTTTATGGGTTTCCCCATCTTCATCTGTGACGCTTTCGGCTGTAAGGTTCTTAGCTTTTTCGTATTCTAATAACCGATTTTGTTGTGGATCAAGCAACTCCTCTCCGAAAGCGTGCAGGTTTCTGCGCCAACGTTCCATTGTCTTTTTGAACGTGGTGTATGGCACCTCCATAGCAGCGTTTGGGTATCTGCAAATGAAATTGTACATTCATTCAAACAATGAACGAATAGAAGTAGTCGTGAAAATGACATTTTAGAGCATTTAATAGAAATAAAATGAAAATTTTAAAACAAATCTTATGTATTCTGGTCTATTTCATGTCTATTAAACATTATGACGTAGAATATGGATCCGATTTTTCTTTTAAACTTGTTCAAAAAAAACTTTTGTCAAAAGAAAAGCAACAAAGGGTGTTGAATTGTTTAAATAAATTGTCATAAACAATTACTGACCTATAAAACATTAACAAATGATGCATTCGTAAAGAAGGATTTGGTTGCTGCAACCGAACTATTCGGTTGCTGTAGATCTGTACACGTGAGCGAACAAGATCAATTATGAAAACCGAACTGTTTGCTTTCACCAACCGAACTCTGGCCCACAACCAAACTGGTTTAGTTGGTGAAACGGAATAGTTAAGTTCTAATAGCCCTACATCCAGTTTGGTTGACAACGTGTCTCTTTCGCTGCAGGTACAAATTTAATGCGTGCAACTATTTTTGAAATTGATTATTTTTTTAATATTATTGATTATCTAGAAATATAGAACGTGGTGGCCCGTTGAAGATAGCAAAACTCGTTTTCTTTTTTAAATTCGGGTTTTCTGCTTCGAAAATTTGCTACACTTTGCAAAAGTTACTACGAATCGATTTTATATAAGATTGTCGAAAAAAATACGAAACAAATTTTAAAGAAGTAGAAATAACAAAAATTGTATTTAATTGTTTAAACAAATAATCTTAAACAATTAATGATATAAATTCGAGACAAAAAATACGAATTTATTGATGCAAAATACAAAAGAAATACCTACTTTTATATGAGGACATTATAACCGTGGTTTTTCTGATAGGAATAAAAGGTTATAAAAAAGTGAAAGACTTAAATTGACTCGACAAGTTATGAATTTCTCAAGAAAAAAGGGGACATTACATAAATGCGCAAAGGGCGGCTGAAACATTCATAGAGTTCGAAATCACGCGACGAGAAAATTTCTTGCGAAATGACCGGAAACGAAAGGGGGCACAAAATCAAAAAGGGGCGGCGGTACTCGCGAAAAAACCGGCGCACTGGACAGGTGATGGTCCACTCGGGACGGCGAATTCTTCGTCCGGGGTGGTTGAGAGGGTGGTGAGTTGGCGGTTGATTGGGGGGTTCTCCTTGAGGTCGGTTGTCCTCCAGACGGTGTATTCCACTCGAGAGTCACTCGCGGTAACTTCTTGATCACTTTAAAGTTCGTCACTCGGGTACAGGCACGCACGGCGAATATCTGTCCGATTGCTTCTTAGCACCGATCACGAATGTGCGGGGGCTCGCGCCGAAATTTCCGAGGCGCGTGCCGCGAGCACGGTGTTGCCGCTTCGTGCGTATCGCAGAATGTCGGGGGGAAGGGAGGAAAAGAAATAGAAAGTGTGACGGGCAAGCAGAAGGAAAAGGACAGCGATTTACAGTTAGATAGGATAGGTGTGTGACGGCGGTGTGGAAGGGGGAAAGCAGAGAGACTTCGTCTCATACACGGAGAGAAGAAACCAGGGGCGAACTCTGTGCGCTGCCTGCTAGAAAGTCGATGCGGCGGTTTGCCACGGAATAGCGTGACGACCGCCAGAGAAAGGCGCGGAGGCATACTACAAAGTCTATATTACAAAGTATATAGATTTGCCGTATGCCTCCGCGCCTTTCTCTGGCGCTCGTCACGCCATTCCGTGGCTAACCGCCGAATCGACTTTCTAGCAGGCAGCGCACAGAGTTCGCCCCTGGTTTCTTCTCTCCGTGTAGCACAGAGAGGGGTGCATATGTTTCCTCTTGTGTGAGAGAGAGATGCAGCGTATTGGGCGTCTCAGAGTGAGGCGGGACAGCGGAATTTCCGTGTCCTGGAAAGAGTTGGACGGGAGATCGTCTCTTCGTTTTTTATGAAAACTGTTTTGGGGCGGCGTTACACGGGGAACGCGGCATCAGGTCTGCCGTCGAGTTGTGCCGAGGAACGACTGTCAACTCGGACCTGAAATGGTGGAGGCAACGAAAGTTTCCGTACGTGCAAGGCGGCACGCACGAAAAGAGGGGGAGAGAATGAGACGGACGCAGCGACTGCTGCTTGAGTCCGAGAGAGAGGGGCCTGCGAATTACAGGCGAACGAAAGAAGGGGCATCGGCGCGCGGGCGCGTTGCATGGAGCGTCCGATTGTCGTTCGAACGACTTGGGACGGCTGGCGAGTGCGTAGCCGTGGTGGGGAACCGGAAGCGAACATCGGTTCCTTGCGTGTCGCGATTGCGACGAACGTCGAGGCGAAGATGCCGCATGGAAAAATCCAGCGGGGGGAAAGGGCTCGTGCGTCGAGAACGTGCGATGGATGCATGCACGACCGAGGCGAACGGCTTGCGGAGCAGTCGCCTTGGTGGGGATGAGAAATGGGAACGGGCTCTCGTGCGTCGAGGCGACGATCGTTGGAGCACCGATTCCTTAGCTTGGTGATATATGAGGGGCAAAAGGGGGGAAGAGGCTCGCGCATCGAAGGTGTGAGAGAATAGTTCTCACACGAGCGGACGCTTCTTCGAGAATTGGAACTTGCCGTTCAACAGCTGCAATTGCAGTTGACGGACCGGTAGTGGGAGGTGAGAGGAGAGGATGTACCTTTTTGAGTAGGGGAAGCAATTCGGTTTCTGACGTCCTACGATCTGCGGCGATTCAGGATGTCTGCACATCCTGTCGACTTGCCACTGCGCGGCTTAGTCGTGGTCCTCTGTTCCTTTTCTCGGAAACTGGAAATTTACAGGAGGTGGGGGTGAGATCTGTGACGAATCTCGTTACAAGATAAAAGAGTACGAAACGGACTCTGTTCCTTAACTTTGTGTTCAACACATATAAAAAATGTAATATCTACCATCGCAGAATTCCCTTAAATCGCGATGTAAACTATTTTTTGGAACTTGTAGTTACAATATTTTAAATTTACATTAATTTCAATACACTTAAATATTAAGATTCACGGGAAAATTTATAATAATACCAACATGTTTAAGTTCTTAAATTATCGAAGTGAAAATCTATTAACATTTCTTAGAATCACCCAGATAATACTCATTTTCGAGAGTTGGAGAGTTACGTTATTTTATCTAAACCCATAACCTGAGACGAAGTAATGAGAACTTAACATTGAACTTACACAAGTGCCAATACGTCATACAATTCCCTCAAGGGCCAATAATGCTCTTTGAGAGCTTTATGTATTTCTTCTTTAAAGCTATGTATATTGCTTATGCTATCGTTTTTACGACAGATGGAAGAATGCGGTTTTCGCAATTTCAATGTGTCACATCCTACTTCCAAATAAGCTGTTGCAAAGCAGGATTTGGTGCCACATGTGTAATAGCTACAATAGAAATGAACATCATGATTACTACTGGTACAGGAATGAGTGATAAGTAACTAATACGTAATTTATCGAATTCATATACTTACATAACCTCCTGATTTGTTTTATTTTTACGGAAAACACGTCCGTCTAATATGCGTTCCGAACGCGGTTGTATCATCCTAGGACGGTTAGTAGACCCGGCCGCTTCCTCCACTTCCGCCACTTCAGCCTCTTCCGCCACTGCAGCCTCTTCCGCCGCTTCTGCCACTAAAGCCACTTCCTCCACTTCTGCCACTTCTACCGCTTCCGACACATCTGATATTTCGGATACGACTGACATTTCAAATTCAGTTTGCAATACGTAAATACTAGGTATAAACTTAAAAACAAAGATGCACTGAGACATGGGTTTCTCAACAATAAATCTTAAGGCGAGGGAACACCTAAAAAAATTAGCTCTATGATATACACCTTGAACAAATTTGGCAAAATTATGTCTTCAGTAATTTTTGACATGGAATTCAGTGGTACTAGAATAAAAAACAATTTTTTTTGTCCCATAAAAAATGTATTTTTTCGATAAAAATTAAATTTCAAAAATCCATCCGTAGTTATTTAGAAAGTGTGTTTTTACGTTCGCCCTATTTGTTTTCAATTTTTAAATTAATGTAGAAAAATGTAGAAGCATTTAAAAAAAATAATTTATGTACGTCTTTTCGGTGCGTAAAGTATACTTGTGCGTAAAGTAAACTTTACGCACTCGATTATACTTTACGCACGAAAAAGCCGTACGTAAACAATATTTCGGCACACGTGTGTGTGTGTAAAGTTCTTTACGCATACGCCCTTGTATCGAAAACTACTATTTAAGCAAAGTAGAACATTCACGCACTGCACATCAATAGTACTGTAAATATTGTATTGAATGTTCAAAGAACATAAAAATATGTATTTTGTTGCATGTTGTGCATCATACATTCATAAGAAATAGAAATATGTAGAAAATCGTCCATTCATTGGCATATTCACCCTATATTAAAATTGAAAATGATCATTTTCAAAACTTCGATCCGACCGCAGGTCAGCCGAAGCACTGATAAAAGAGCACGTCTTGTTCCCACTGATGCTTAAAAAACGCGGTTTAGTTTTTGACAGGTCGGGTTGCAGGAAATAAATTTTGTTATATCTGGGATACTGCGGTTTCCGTTCATGCGATCCAGTACATTAATACGTTTTTCTTCACGCCCCGGACGCGAAAGGTTTTGGCTCGAATGGTTATCCGACGGACGGACGGACGGACGGACGGACGGACGGACTTTGGGTTCCTTAGGGCCTGAAACGTCGACATTTGATGAAAAACTAGAGGGTAATTTTTTGGCGGGAACTGACCAAATTCAATACTTCGCCAGACCTATGGTCTCGGTCGGAGTAAAACGAAATTTGTATGTATTCGTGCTTACAAAAAAATATTTCTCATACTTCTGTTATTTATTCTTGATAAGTATTTAAAGGAATATATTTTACGTTGGCTGTGACAAAAATTTTTCGCATGCATTTTTATCTCACAATCGATTAATTTGCATTGAGACTCATTTGACGTATTCTATTTAATAATAAATCTTGAAGGAAATTGTTTATGTTCTCAAGGTAAGCATATTTGGAAACTTGAATTCAAACTTGAGTTCAAAAGTTAAAAAGCTAAAAAGCTAAAAAGTTAAAAAGTAACAAAGTTAAAGCTTAAAAAATTAAATATTATTATATTACAATATACTTAAAACAGTTTACCAATACAGATATATATTTGTTATATTTAGACTGAATTGCATCACAATTTAACTGAACGAAAATATGTTTAAAATAAATTATGGTAATAATTTAGTAAATTTGTTAACACCGCACAATCCATTAGAATGATTTATTCTCATGATATTTTTTAATAGAAATTTCAAGATAATATATTCTACATACAATGGGAGATATATGCCTAAAACTTACAACCGCAAGGATTTTTCTCCGCAACTATATACATTCAAACAATAAAAAAATGTCATTATTATATATTTCTTACACATATAAGTAATATCTTACTATATCAGATCATTGTATGATTTATATCCTATACATATAAAAAAAGATGAAAATACATCTGTATATATATAAATAAGACATAAATCCAAAACCGCATAATCTTTCGTAGAAAATTGTTATTATAAAAAGATTTATAATAACAATTTATAAATATTATAAAATATTTAAAAAGATTTAAATACCAACGCTTCTAGGCTATAATTGTTTCGAGGATATTTTGAGACCGAGAGATTACGGCTAACAGTTGAACCACTGACTGAGCGCCCCTGAGAAATTCCGTCGGCTCCATACCGTTGGGCCCCTACACTGCGGACGGTAGGCTGGAATAGGCAGGTGGGTTGGAGTGGAGGCGGCACGGACTATACGGATCCGACGGCATTTCTCAGGGGAGCTCAGTCAGTAGTTCGACTGTACAGTCGACCCACTGAATGTTTCGTCTTTTCGATTCCGGGCTCCTCGCATCTATCCCCTCCAGCGCGCCACCCCCTCCACGGCGTATCGCCGCGGATTGGCCGAGCGTGCGGCAAGGACCGCCCACAGAGCGGGGCGCGAAAACTGGGAGCGGCAGCGCTAAGACCCCCCCCCCCCCCACCCCCCCCCCCCCCCACCCCCCCCCCCCCCCACCCCCCCCCCCCCCCACCCCCCCCCCCCCCCACCCCCCCCCCCCCCCACCCCCCCCCCCCCCCACCCCCCCCCCCCCCCACCCCCCCCCCCCCCCACCCCCCCCCCCCCCCACCCCCCCCCCCCCCCACCCCCCCCCCCCCCCACCCCCCCCCCCCCCCACCCCCCCCCCCCCCCACCCCCCCCCCCCCCCACCCCCCCCCCCCCCCACCCCCCCCCCCCCCCACCCCCCCCCCCCCCCACCCCCCCCCCCCCCCACCCCCCCCCCCCCCCACCCCCCCCCCCCCCCACCCCCCCCCCCCCCCACCCCCCCCCCCCCCCACCCCCCCCCCCCCCCACCCCCCCCCCCCCCCACCCCCCCCCCCCCCCACCCCCCCCCCCCCCCACCCCCCCCCCCCCCCACCCCCCCCCCCCCCCACCCCCCCCCCCCCCCACCCCCCCCCCCCCCCACCCCCAAACAGAAAAATACGGGTTTCCTTATTTGCCCTAAAGAACAACATATTTCATGGAAAACAATTTTCGAGATGTCAACATTTTACCTTTGCGTGATTTGAAATGGAATCGGTATAATATAATGAATTAATTTTATAATTAAGATTCAATCTCATATCTGTTATGCAACAGATGTTTTCTGTTTACATATCTGACATTAGTAAACTGCCATACAAAAACAGCATTTTCTCAAATTCTAACCTCAAATTCATAGGTGGACTATCTCCAGCTAGTTAAACTCCATGGGACAATAGGACGCCTAGGAGAGCCGGGTCTATGGCCGCAGCTGATCCTACGGGTGTAGGGGATATCCCTGTCGGTAATTCTTATCAATTTTAAATTTTTATTTTAATCTTGACTAATTACTGGTACTGATATCTTGCCTTCCTTTCCCGCGTTTTTCTGTGGCAATCGCTCGACTTGTCCAATAAAACGACATCCAATTGGCTAAGAGACCTGTCACGTGACCTACCGCGTGACAGGCACCGCGCGGAGATGGACAGCGCCACCGCACGTTATCTCTTGGCGGAAAGAGATCTCCTCTCCAAGCAATCACCATGAGTCACAAACTACTATCCTTCTGGAACCGCGGCAAGCTATCACAGTCAACCAACCAAAGAACAGAAAACGTACCAACAATAATTCTCAGGAGGAAAACCAACTCGAAATCGAAGGACTAGAGGCGGTTCAGAAATCGGTGGACGGTATTAAAATCTTCCTGGAGGAGAAGCAGAAGATCAAGAAAACGATAGTTTATTCTACTTTTTCTGAGTTTAGAACCACAATTGGTGAGTTCCTGGACGTGATTTTAACAACAACGAGAACACTATCCCTCGAAAACGCGTCACTCAGAGGACGACTCTCAGCCATCACAGCTCATAACTCGAACTTTATGCCTGACCGCATTCTAAATCTAACTTCTTTTCCTTCCGATAGAGTCAGCAGAACAGGACTACCTCAAACACCGGCTACTCAAACTGGGAACAAAAAGATCTTGACTCCAGACAAATCATACGCAGCGATTATCAAAGCGGCGGGAAACAGGATTGATGTTTCTCCAGGCAAGGTCAAACGAGACCTCCTGGCAGCAACAAACCCCATCGAGGCCGGGCTAGGAGTCAAACGCTCCCAACAGACCCGTGAGGACACTATCATTGTTGAGACGCGTACCAAAGCTGACATGGACAATCTTTTAAAAGGAAATGACTTAGAAAAAGCTGGACTTGTAATGAAACCTGCAGACAAAAACTCCCTAGACTACTCCTCAAAAACGTGCCCTCGGACAAGTCAACAGACGAGCTGCTGGAAGCAATATACGAACAAAATCCTTCAATCAAGTCATCATTCTCCCCTGAACAACTACACCAAGGACTAACCTTCAAATTTCGCACCGGAAGGAAGAACGAAGACTCGACCTCATGGGTGATCGAGACCACCCCTTCCATCAGGAACTGCATACGACAAGCCGATAAGCTATCCATTGGATGGATGAGGTGCCCCACGTATGACTATAACCATGTCTCAAGGTGCTACAAATATCAAGGACTTGGCCACGTGGCTCGTTTGTGTAAACAAGACAATGACACTTACTCGCAATCTTTTTTACTGACACTAATTATGACAACTAGGAGAAGCACCAGGGGCAACCCTCAAAACCCTGCACGACCCACTACCTATGCCTCCCAATAGGTACCAGAAGAAGGGGCGTCCATATCTTTACGCCATGCATAAAGATTTCAACCTCCTATATTTTAAGAATGATCTGAACTCCTTTACGGTGGTATATGGCAATGCCAATATGAAGCGCAATTCTGGCCTCACGGACACTAAAACCCGGCGGATCATTATATCCTGGGAGATCGTGGCTGAGATAACTCCGGACCCAGCAGCCAGGAAGAAGGAGGTCGCAAAATATCTGCTGCATGAGCTGATTCATGCCTACCAGTTCCTTAAAGATTAGTGGGAGGACTCTGTTAGGCATGGACCACTCTTTTTAAAGATCGCCGCAGACATATCCCTAAGATCGGGATACAACATCACCGTGGACCACCCAAGTGCGGAGGCAGTTGTGACCAAGATTACGATTCCAGATCAATCATACGCAGCAATCATCAAGGCGGCGGGTAATAGAAATGACATCTCCCCAGGCAAGGTTAAACGAGACCTCCTGGAAACAATCAACCCGACTGAGGCTGGAGTAGGAGTAAAACGATTCCAGCAGACCCGCGATGGTACTATCATTGTCGAGACGCGCACAAAAGAAGATATGGATAACCTCCTAAAAGGAAACGGTCTAGAACAAGCTGGACTCACGATGAAAATGGCAGATAAAAAGCTCCCCAGATTACTTCTTGCGAACGTACCTACGGATAAGTCAACTGACGAGCTTCTTGAGGCGATTTATAAACAAAATCCTCCAATAAAAACACCTTTCACGCTGGAACAATTACGCCAAGGACTCACCTTCAAATTTCGTATTGGCAGGAAAAACGAAGACTCGACCTCATGGGTCATAGAGGCCATCCCCCTAATTAGGAATCGGATACGACAGGCTGAGAAGCTATCAATTGGGTGGATGAGATGTGCCACGTACGACTATAATCAAATATCAAGGTGTTATAAATGCCAAGGACTTGGCCACGTGGCCCGTTTGTGTAAAGAAGACAATGAAACCTGCGGACATTGCGCAGGAGTAGGACATAGGATGGCGGACTGTCCTAACTCAGAACGCGACAGAGCCTGTGGGTTGTGCAGACGATTAGGCAAGCCCTATGACCACCCTCCAGATTGGGTGTGCCCAGCATACAAGGCCTCGGAGGCGAGGTCACGGAAAAATACGGACTATGGAAACTAGCTCTCGGTTTGGCCTCAAGATTTTCCAGCTAAACTTGGGCAGAGGCCGTCTCTCCTCCTCGGAGTTACTTCAGGAGGCATACGATGACGGTGCCTCCATACTCATAATCCAGGAACCGTATAGACACAAGGGCACCGTAGCCTGCTTAGGCCGAATGACGAACCGTATAATTTCGGTAACTGACACGGAATGCCCTCCGTGGACTGCCATTGCTATACTGGATCCGGACTTCGATGTGGTCCTTCTATATGACATTTTTCCTTTTTTTATTGAATACGGCAATTTCTGCATGTATATGGTAGCGATGTCTGTAAATTGCAATTATTTTTTTACAATTATCGTCTCTATTTAAATAAATATTGTCAGAAAGTCTCTCAGGTTTGGGCTATGCACGATATATAATTCTGTTATGGAACAGCAACGTACCAACCAATTGGCATTTTCCAAACCTTGGAATACGTAAATATTACAAAATTCCTTCACAAAATCTTGTAACTGTCAACGACGATTAATGCATTTAATACAGTTAGTATATTGCCACATACACGCATTGGGCTATAAAGAGAGGGCCTTACCGACGATCGAGTATTCAGTCGTCGCAGTGCGCTAAAACAATAAGCATCACTACGATCGACTTGTGTTCGGCAGCTTGTGTACTTACGCTAAGCTCCCGTCGTAGCAACTAAATTCAAATGCCCACAGATTGAAATTAGAATCTATGGAGTCATTGTAGCCTGGAAATAGTCACCGGTCCTACTTAATCGTGAGTAGGCAAATTGCGGTTTTTCAGGCGCAGTCGGCCTTATAATAGATATAGGGGAAGTAGGGGCAAAGTGGGATGGTTTTGGGAAAACTCGTATACAAAAAATATGGGGCATAAGAATGGTTAGGTGTAGTTTAGAAACCCTTATTTTGGTCCTCAACTAACCTATTATGAAGCTCATTTAAAAAAAAAGTATCTGTTTAATACTCCAAATTTCAATTTTACGACAAATTTTTTTTTTTTGAGAAATCTGAAAATCCAGGGACAAAGTGGGATGGGTTGTTAACATTACTTTTGGAAAGGTTTAACAGAGAGAGAGAGAGAGAGAGAGAGGGGGGGGGAGGGGAGAGAGAGAGAGAAAGTGAAAGGGGGGAGGGAGAGGGAGAGATGGACAGAAAGAGAGTTCTTACTTATCTCTATAAACCTAAATCCAAACGAAACACATCCCACTTTGCCCTACCCACTTTGCCCCAAAATCGAATTTTTTTAACCCTTCCATCCCACACTTCCTATTTCAATCATCCGTCCCCCACTGGGTCCGGTAGACCCATGCGATAAAAACGTGGATTCTCGCTGCGCATTTAATTATATTGATTTAAAAAAATTCATGGACATCCTCAGATGTATCAGAAAGTAGATGAAAGGCATAAAAAAATTAAAAAAAAAAAATTAACATTGTTTAAAAAAATAGAGAATGTGTGAAAGTAGAAAAAATGACTTTTTTCACTTAAAAAAGCATGACTTTTTTGTTTTTCAATTTTTTAGGTAAAATTTTAACTGCATACTCTTGAAATATGCCCGAAAAAAGAAAAAAATTGTGCAGCAGCATCCATCGCAAAAAAGGTATTTATTTTGAACATTGAAGTTGGCAGATTTACAAAAAACGTGCGTATAGAAAATAAACGAATAAGGCAGAGGTCTAATTAAATTTTAGCTATATTAATAAATGAATCACAATTTTAATTGCTTATTTACACATACTTTTTAATAATGTGAAGTGGAAATAGTAGTTTTCGATACGAGGGCGTATGCGTAAAGAACTTTACACACACACACACGTGTGCCGAAATATTGTTTATGTACGTCTTTTCGGTGCGTAAAGTAAACTTGTGCGTAAAGTAAACTTTACGCACTCGATTATACTTTACGCACGAAAATGCCGTACGTAAACAATATTTCGGCACACGTGTGTGTCTGTAAAGTTCTTTACGCATACGCCCTTGTATCGTAAACTACTATTACGTACGGATTTTTCGTGCGTAAAGTTTACTTTACGCACCGAAAAGACTTACATAAAATACTTTTACTCTTGCTGCAATACGCAATCGACGCACTAGTAGCACCTGTGTTCATCGCACATTAGACGCGAGCATTGAACACAGCGAATTTTTGTCATCCAATCGGACCGGATTGGGCAAAGTTGACACCGTTTTTTACCCAATTATTTATTTCTACACTTAATACTTTTTTGTATCTCCTGACGCCAAAAAACGAAGAAAACAAAATGCACATTTTTTTTTTTGCAAAAATGACGTCCGTCCCCTTTATGGGTCGCTGGACCATTTCGGGCCACCTTCAGACGCGTTCTGAGCGTTAAACGGGTATGATTTTCATTGGATTTTATAGTACAGGTGTCGAATGAACGGCAATTGGTGGCACAAGTCCCGATTTCAGTATTAAGGCAGTCAAATCGAAGCTCGACTGAGCCGTGGGTCCACTAGACATACAGTGGGATGGAAGGGTTAAACACATCGTAAAAAATCATCCTTGGCCCCAAATGAAACAAATAAAAAACGAAAATGGAGTGTAAGAGATATCAGGGGGTCAAAATTCCGAATGAAAAAACATCCGAAGGTACATTAAGCCGAATGAAAATCTTCCGAATCCCGAAATACCGAAGGTTCAATGTTCCGAAAGTAAAATTTTCCGAATATAAAAGTTCCGAAATTTAAACTTCCGAAATGTAATTTGCTGAATTTAAAATTCCCGAAGGTATAAAGTTCCGAAAGTATATTTTACCGAATTGTCACCGGATTCCTTTTAAGAAATATTTATTATTTACTACATAATGCAGCCGTAATTATTGTATGTTTTTTTATATTCTATATCAACAATCAAATCTTCCGGTTTTTGGCTCCAGCGGTAAATAAGCTTTAATATCGAGACATCCATCCGTGATTCTCGGGATGCCTTGCCTCCTTCTTATGTGATAGAAATTAGTCGGAGTTATTACAATTTTTATTACAAAGCCGCAGTTTTTAAGTAAAATCAGTTTAACCCATTATCATCAAGAAGTCCCGAAATTCGACTTTTATATGTATATAAACGAAACCAATGTCAATATTTTTTCCAAACCAAGTTTTGTAGAGGTAATTTTCGGGATCTCTCTATTGTATTTTATGTTTAAAAAGTCTTAAGATAAGGATTTTCAATAAATGTTTCATTTTTTGTGCAAAAAATATCATACTTTTACATTTTTTTTTAATTGAAATTAAATTGCAGACAGATTGGGCATGTCCACCGACTAATGATGCACATAATAAGTGGATCTGGTAGATACGCTAACAATTCGTCGGAAAAAATATTTTTTGCAGCATGGATAAAAAACTATCATTAGGGGTAGATGGAAAATGAAACATTACAAGTATTATCATATTAATATTCTCACATAATTTTCTATTCTGTGGGACATTTATAATATAATGTAATATTTGCCATTACAAATTTAATATTGCTTGAGTTCAAAATCGATGCATTGCCGTAGTTCTCGAGAAATTGTGTTTTGGTTCTGGACATATTTCCTCTTACTTTAACCCACTAACCCCCAGATGCACAGAAGTTTTACCCTCGACTTCAGCGTTTATTTCTTATACGATACAGATAAGGAAAAAAATCGAGGCAACATTTTTTTTTAAGGGGCCGGGGAACAAAGTTAAAAAAAACCCAACCCCCCCCCCCCCCCCGAAAGACTAAAATATTCGATATTGCGTGAGTCCAAGGTATTTTAATTTGCTTTCTTTTTGCCAAATTTCAAAATACAAAGTGAAGAAAATCACGCTCGAGCCATGCTATATCGAAATTTTGGCCTTTCTGTGTGTTGATTTTCGTAATTGTTCCCCGCCGTCAAAACTTTCACTCATTTTTTTGTTTCAAACATCATTGGTTTTGGTCGATACTTCCAATTGGACGGATCTAATATGGCGGACGATTTTTACAAATATCTGTAGTATTCGCTCAAAATTGTTACTAGCGGGTTATTGATTTAAAAAAAATTTACCTGCTTGCATTCACTAGAAAAAAATTCTCTATCCAGAACACGCCGAGAGGAAGCTGAAATGGTAGGATTCCGTGCTCCATTTTCTGTATTTTTTTTTGTATTATTTTTATATTTTTTAATTACTTCGACCTAGACCATAGGTCTCAAATCAATCAAATTTTGACGTTTCATGCCCTAAGGAACCCAAAGCAGCAATAAAAAAATTGGTGTCCGTTAGGTTGCACCTTCGTCCGTCCGTCCGTGGGCAAAATTTTGTATACGCGATATCTCTCGACTGGCAGGATGAATTTAAAAAGTACAAACGTATTTGGGTTTCTCTTGGCCAAACTTAGATCTGATTAGTTTTTGGAGACAATGCATACTAGATTATGGGGAGGTTTAACAAAAAAACGCTCAAAAAACACGTTTTTTCCATTTTTAAGAAAAAATACAAATCGTACAAAAAAATGTTTCAAACAAAAAATATAGAACAACAAATTCTCTACAAAAAAGGTTATATTCATTTCTTCGTAAAATCAACGATAATGCCGTAAAAAACGGAAACCGAAGTATCCCACATATACAAAAATTTATTTCCCGCAACCCGACCTGTCAAAAACTCGATTAAACTGCGTTTTTTTTAAGCATCAGTGTGAACAAGACGTGCTCATTTATCAGTGCTTCGGATGACCTGCGGTCGGGGTCGAAGTTTTGAAAATTATCTTTTTCAATTTTAATATAGGGTGAATATGCCAATGAATGGACGATTTTCTACATATTTCTATTTCTTATGAATGTATGATGCACAACATACAACAAAATACATATTTTTATGTTCTTTGAACATTCAAAACAATATTTACAGTACTATTGATCTTCCAGTGATTATTATTTTGTAAAATCAAAGCAAAGTTTTGAAGCCATCCAAAACTGGTACCGAAAACGTCCCATTTGATTTAACCCGTCTATTCATTGGGGTTTAGCGGATTTTTTTACAAACGTATGAAGACGAGGTTAATAATTAAATACAATCAAAGGTTGAACTACACGGTCATAAAGAGCAGAGTCTAACGATTCTAATGGTGGTATCATAATTAAATTTTCATAAAAGAATTCAAAAGTTACAATCGATCAAAGTGTGAAAAATGCTTATCCGTCCATTCATTGGCATATTCACCCTATTTAAGGAACAAGATATTGTTACAATTGTAAGGGATCTAATAGCCACTATTAGCGGTTTGTGTTGTGCGCCATAATTATGAGAGAGGGAGAAAGAGAGAAAGAGCGAATGATCAATAAGAACACCGGTAAACTATGTAAGCAGGAGTTTCGCACACGAATTAGCCACACAAATGTTAAGAAAAGAACTAATAAATAATTAAGTTAAGATTCGAACTTGCAATCAGTAAAACGAATAAGACGTGACCCTTACACAATATATGTGTGGAAACTACTCGAACCTAGCGATGCTAGAACTGCCCTCTGTCGCCTTCTTTCCTGCCAGTGTTAAAATGGGAATATTCCCGGAAGCATCAGCCTTTCGTCAGGGAACTGCAATACGAATTTAGCCAAAATTGTAGGCACCCGGGTCGAAGGCATCTAGTTTTCATTTCAAATTCATAACCAGCGACTCCAATTATCTCTTATAAGAATTTTGAGCGAATACTATACAGATATTTTAAAATCGTCCGCCATATTGGATCCGCCATTTTGAATGTTCAAATAACAACTTCAAATTCGTAATCCGCGACCATAGAAACCCCTAAGTAATAAATGTGTTATTATATATAATTAAGGACATTTGCACTCAAGAAAACGTAGAATTATTATGGTTTCCTATACTTCAATACATCTACAAACTTTACAAAGCAAGTTTAAGCTTCGCCGGCAACTCGTGTGCGCGGATTCCGCTGGTACGCAAAAGTACCACTTTACGCACTAGATGCTTAAACTACTATTTCAAAATTATATTTGAATTATGTAACAAAGACACTTTAAACGCGTTTTTCTCGAAATGATGTTTTTTTAACTGGCGGGCAGTTATTCTTCAAATTTACCAAACCGATTTTAATGAATCTTGGCTCATTTTATTCATTAACGTTTCTTGTATGACGATTTACCATAATATTACCAAAAAATAACAATAAAACATTTTTATAGAGGATAAATAGTGAAAAAAAAACGGTAAATTTGGAAAAAATTATTTCAAATATCGGCCATTTTTTATTTTTTATCGATGTTTTATTTATCGTGGTAAATTCTTATGTAAAATACCTTTCTCTTTAAAATGCCGTTTGGATTTTTTATTTCAGACTTGCCAATCCTGAGATTAGTTGTCCGCCATTGGACGAGTTCATTTTTCGATGCTCGACTTTGACGCCACCTGCAGATCGCAAAATGAAACAAAAATGAATGACAAAAATGTAGTTCTCCCGACCGCGTCGGAATGTCCGTATTCCATGCCTGGAACGCGGGACGAAAGTTACGGATTCCCCCCGGGCGCCAACGCGCATGCGCACTTCGTTCTCATTACTCCTTAGGTACGGAAAGTGCCGCCAGCGGGGGGTAATGGATGGGGTCGGGAGAAACATAGCGTATGCCGCACGGGAGGCAAACGCGCGCATCGCAGGAGTGCTGACCTCGCCTCGCTCGGGCGGCAAACCTCCCGCTCAAGAATCGCGCGCTTTCCTCCCTTGAAGCATAATATACTATTTCGTGTTCTTCAGATGTGTATTAATGTCATTAAAAAAGTGTTGTATTCAAGTTTAATATAAGAGCTGAGAAAAAAAATCTTGAAATTCTGTTCTTTTAAGACCTTCTAAAGTGTAATAGTACCTTAACTTTTTCAAAGCGCAAAAACGAGTTACATAAAAGCTGAGAGCAAGAACGGGTTACTTAATGTTCATAGCAAAAATGAGTTAAAGTCATATACTTATTTTTTGCCCTAAAGAAAAAGTAACTCATTTTTGCGCTCAAGAAAAAGTAACCCATTTTTGCTCTAAAGAAAAATTAATAATAATTAAGGGTACAGTCTCATCAGTTATGTAAAAAAACAGGCAATTTTGAGGATTTTTTTCTTTGTTTTAAATGAAAGAACATAGGTACTGGATATTTTTCATACACATATATTTATACATCTTTGAACATAATTTTGCGAAATTTTTGAACGATTTAATGCATTTCCGGAGACAGAACACGGGACCACGTAGGTCAATGCGTGAAACTCGGACCGCGCTGCAGACTCTTCCAAAGCCCGTAAAAATCGTCTGAAACAAAAAATTCATTTGAAAAATTTGGTGTCCTTTTTACTGAATATTTTCGTCATATTTTTGTGCATAAAAATCCAATATGAAACCTATCGGTGCAATTGTAGTCCATTCCATGGACAGTATAATTCCGCGCATTAAAAAAAACATTAAGATTCGTTAAAAATTTACTGAGGTATGACAGTCGGCAGGTGGAAAAATGTAGTTTTCCAGAAATCGCGTTTAAAGTTTAAAGTATACATTTTTTAATATTAATGTTTACATCTGGATACTTACAGCTAATCAGCTATTCTAGAACCATATAGTAGACCCTCGCCGTCCTCAAAATTGAGTTGATCTTGTAATGTTTCGTTTTTACAGGCGTCCCTTCCTCCGTTGATTGATATATCGATCGTTGCTCCGCGTCTTTGATACACTTTTCATCGCGAGAGCAAGCGAAATAGTGTCCATTCTGGCCGATGCACTGAGAAACAATTAGTAATATTTATCAAATAGGTGGATGCCTATTAGCAGACAAATATTAAGTAATGCCAACTACATTTTATTTGAATTAACTAAATGTTGTTGAATCGGTATCATGGTGGTAGCTTTAAGCATTAATTTGTAGTTGCATTGACTAAATATTTAGGTGCTAATCGGCAACTATACATATTTAGTCAAAATTTCTTATTTTTTTTTCAGTGTGGTAATTCCCATGATGGTCATAATTTTTAAAACAGGTTGAAAACGTTCATTAAAAATGCAAGTAGCAAGATATGCTGCAATCGTAATAATGTTAGAGGCGTAACAAATTTTGTTGGGGCGAACTGCCAAATAGTTTGTTGAAGCACTCTTTGTTGTTCTGAGTGAATCCCCCGCAACAAAGTCCAGCCAATATTGGGAAAAAATCGTGCCAAGGCGTGTCGTTTGTCGATATATTATGATAAAATGGTGTCCACACATCGTTCCTCATTTTCTCAACATTATGCGGAGTTCGTCAAAATGCAAGGCTATAATAAATAGTTAATTCATTAAATAACTTGTCTGTAAGCTTTACAGGACCACGTCCACCGATATTTTTGTTCATTTTTTGGTCGTTGCGTAATCTGGAGCCCATCCTTTTTTGTACATAATTAATGCACCCGTTTTTTTGTATTTGTTAGTCTTGTTGCAATAATGCTTTAAATGTTTTTGTGTCTCCGTCTCCAATGTAATTTTGATATTTTGCGGCGTGCAGATATTGAGTTCTCTGGATCATTTCCAGCATTCCATCCACCTCCATAACTCCGGCACTGCCTTTGTGGTTGGTTTGAAAATCCTCCCCGAGCTCGCTGAACCATGTATCGAACTCGGTTTCTGTCATTCTTTTTGCCAAATTTTCAAAACAAAGTGAAGAAAATAATGCTGGAGCCATGCTGTATCGAAATTTTGGCCTTTCGCTGGGTTGATTTTCGGAACTTTGTTTCCAGGCCGATTTCATTATAACATCTAGTACTTTACTTGAATAATGTCCAATCAATGTAATTATAACAAACAGAAGAAAATCCGCGCTTGGTTCATGTTCCGTCTATTGATACTGTCAATTCATTCTCATTATATCTATTAGCAGCGTTTTTTTTTCTTTATCTTCACAACCTGCTTTTCTGTTGATTTCATTGAACAGAGAGCTTATAGCAACGAATATATTTTCTACGGCAGCGTAGTACATACGTTTGCTTATCTTTTTTCCAAAATCCATCAATCTAAGAAATGTATTGATACCATTGAATGCAACGCCCAAAAGTCGTTTAACAAATACAATTTGCCGATTTATTTAATACGATTTGTTGTTAATTTTTTCACATGAATAAATAAACTGCTCGTCACATTTGCATAAAACAGAAAGTAGAAATCCTAATCCCTGTTCACATTTTTCCCAATTGTCACGTCTCCATTGCATTTTTGGAATTTCAAAAACCAGCCTTTATATTTGAATGTCATGTAATTTTTTTTTACTAAGATAATGAGTTACAATGAAATTACACAATTTCTTTTACTGGAGTTTTTGACAACATTCTAAGCGCTAATAAAAAAATCCGGAATATACGGCTTTTAGTACAGGTTTTAACGAAAGAAAATTATTTTTATAAATTACTCAAAAGAAAATGCAAATTTTTCAGAAAGTACAAAAGTAATCGTAATAAAAAAATACCACCATTTTAAAGTCATATAGGTTACCTTTTCACAAAATTATATGTTCCTAACGATAAAACTGCAAAATATAAAAAATAATTTTTTTTTCATTTTTCACGTATTTTTGGTTATTATCGCATTGAAATTTTAATTTTTCGAAAATATTAGACAAACCATTTTTGTACAGAATTTTAAGAGCTACAACTTTCCTGTTAACACTTTTCCCCTACAATGTAAAGTTTTTCAGCTAGAATAGAAAAACTGAAAAAATAACTTTTTTTCGGGTGTTTTTGTTTATTTAACATTGAAAAACACCAAACTTTTGGTTACTCCAAATTTTTTAAAGAGTTTAGACAACAAAATAAATACTTGTGTGAAGGATCCGTCCTGTTTACAATTTTTTCTACATTTTCCTAATTTTCCTGGACTACTTGTGGAAACGGTCGCTTCGAAAATCGTCGGTACCGGCTATTTTCTTTGCTGACGTGCTCGTGAATTCTTTGTCATTTTCTTTCGTATATCGATTTCCACTAAATCTTCTCTTCGCTCGTTTTTTACCGGGACGTATTGTCATAGCACTTTTTATTCTGATACATTCTGTGATATATTGTACACTCGAATTTCATACACTGAAAGGCAAAAATCGACGGAGACACAGAAACGAACACGTGCTTTTCGTAGGTTACGAAACTGATTTCATCAATGAAACTGTCTATAATTCAATAGATTACTAGAGGGACTCTATAATTCAATGTAAATAGAGTCTAACGTCGAAAATAGAAAACTTGGAAAATCATATACCAATAGAAATATCAATCGATTATATAAGATTCGTTATACCTGCGGCTAAAAATGAAATTTCATCAGAGAATCCAACGCCTAGTGCTGTCCGCTGTAACATCTGGTGAGACCGATTATTTGGTTGTAAATCCTCTACAGCAGGGGCATAGGCGGTGCGACAACGCGACAACAGTCGCACCGGTGAAATTCTAACATTTAGTAACATCGGTTCCATAAAACCATTTTCTCCGACACAACAGTCGCACCGGTGAAACCTAACATTGGCAACATCGGTTGAAAAAACCATTTCGGCAACATCTGTTGCAAGTAACCATTTTGGCAACAACAGTTGCACCGATCTTGGTTTCACATTGCGTAAACTAGTCACGCACTTGTGTATGATGGTAAACTGTCACGCAAACTATTGTAAACTTTAAAGGGTTTTTTATGCTGAAAGGCATTCCGTTGCGATTACATTCGACCCGCGGACACATTTTGACAGGAAAAAAGTCAAGAGTTCAAGACTTTACCACTGTGCGGTGTAAGGACAGGAAATAAAACAAAGATGAATAATGTACAGCAAAAAGATTAAATCATTGTTATTGGATGTATATTTGTACAGTACATGATGCAGTATACATTGTAAACCCAAATATCCCATTAACTCTCCGTTTAGTAGTTTTCCATCCCAAACAGAACAATCCGCCCCGGGATGTCCTGGGGAGCTCCTGTGGATTTCCAAATGTCTGCTTTTGGTTCTCGGGATCTCCTCAGGAGCTCCTGAGGACGTCCTGGGACGAGCTTGTACAGTTTGGGATACATATACGTAAATGTTTTTTCTATTCAGGCGGCGTAAAATGACCATTATACGCCTCCTTTTGGGGGCGCAAAATAAAAACAGTCTGAAATGAACGATTTTTCGAAAAAAACGCCGACAAATACGATTTCTTATAATTTTCTACATTATAATACATTATGATAATGGTGGGAGATAATAGAAAACAACACATGTAAATACTGTGACGTAGTCACTAATCGAGCCGTTAACTCTAACCGGGGAGAGCGTTTCGGGGGAATCCTTCCCTCTATTCGCCGCTGTTCTCGCCCGCCGTACCGGGGATACGCGCTATGGAGGCTCAGACCAGCCTTTTTAATTTGTCGGTTTTTCGACCCGCACCCGAAATTACATATCGCATACAATTTTAATCGAAAAACAGGAATTTTTATACTGTCATGCTTACAAAAAGAATATTTCTTGCAATTTCTTAATTCTTTCTTCAGTATTTCAGAAAGAAACATGTCTTGCACCGACTTTGTCAAAAAACCGAATTTTTCAAATGCATTTTCATGTCAAAATTGATGATTTTGCATTGAAACTCATCCGCCAACGTACCGTTTGAATTCCCGCGGTTCCGCGGTGAGTCGGGCGGCCAATCAGCGCAACTTCGTACTGCGCGTGCCCGAGATGCATACTAAATCAGTGAACACTGCTCTCACGCCTTCGATGCGCGAGCCAGCGCGGCCAAACTCAGCGCGTCCAAACTGACCAACATTTCCGATCCTACTCTAGACCAGCGCGGCCAAACTGACCAACATTTCCGATCCCACTCAAGGCGCGTTTCTTCTCCCACCGCTTTCCGCCGCGTCACGCGAAACTCCGCCTCTCGAGGCGCCAGCAGGGATACCGCGAAAGTTGACTGCCGGCGTGCTGCAGCGCGGAACTCACTTCGTTTCAATTATATGCACGCTGTTCATTTTTCTTTGAGACGCATTATTTTCTAGTATACTAGACGTGCTAATAACATAAATCCGCATTCATTTTCAAAATCGTATTTTCGTATGATATAATTTCATGAATCTTTTTTTTTACAATTTTAATATATTTTTCATGGCCACAAAAAATATCTTCAATCCATGTCTTTTTATCTAAAGCGGGAATTCAATGAATCATTTCCCTTTATTCCTTCAATCTATTTCACCATTAAAATCTACTTTTGGGCTCATAAAATACAGAAAATTCACTTTTCTGATATGAAAACATAAATTCATGCAATATGTTAATTTCACTGAATTTGCATTCATTTTAAAAATTGTAGTTGTTATTGAATTTCAATAATCTTTTCTTCATAATTTTGATTTATTTTTATATTTGTATCTTTATAGTGCATTCTCCTGGTCGTTTTTCTTCATCAATGTTTACCATATTAATTTTTAGTTCATTTTAGTTAAGTTAAATTTATTTTAAAAAATATCATTACGAGTTAATAATCATAAAATTTGAAGTTATGAAAAGGAAGGAATTAATTGTTTCAAGATGATTGTGTGCTGGAATTTAATTTTCAGTTTTGGGATGGAATTTTGGAATTAATACTTTTAAACGCCCTTTCGGAAATATCATATTGCAGGTTGGACAGTAATGTCAGATATATAAGCTGTATGATTTACTTGATTGATAAGCCAAATAATTTGCAATTCTGATGCTTATCTTAAAAAGAAAAACAATTATTTCCTGCTCGCATCCTCGTTTGGATTAATTCATTTAAAAGGGAAATAGTTAATTTTAAAAGAGATAATAGTTAACTTGAAGGCCTGTACGTGTTATTATTGTATGCATATATGCATTTCAGAGTCATATTTCCAGTGGATCGTTAAAAATCCTTTGTTAAGGGTACTTGAAATTAGATTCATACATTGGATAAACCAAAATGGGGAAAAACCGAAACACACTATTTAACATACCATATAATGTCCACTAAAACGATTATGGCGTTGAAATTTGTTGAGAATCTCAAATGTTGTCTAAATTTTTAATTACGAAATATAATAATAATATACTCAGTTTGCTTGAATTATGTAAACAGAATGGTTGTAAGAACAGAAATTGCCAAACTAATTTTGTAGATTAGAAATGAAAGATTAAATATGAAAAAATGAATACCAAAGTTACTGAAACCATTACGAGAAAAAAAACATTAAAGTCTATAAAAATCTAAAAAAACATTATAGTCATTAGAGTCTATTTTAATACAATATAATTGGGCTTCCGTTTTGGGTAAGTTACGTTATAGACGTATTGGAAAGTGAGAGTAGCGAAAATTTAAAAAAAAGGCTTGATTCTGCAATTTTCTGTTCCGAGAGGGTCGTGTTTCATTGCAGGATTGGCTAAGCGATTTTTAATAGCCGTTGCAGAACGAGCGGTTGGATAAAGGAAGGAAAAGGGCAAGTAGAGATTCTGACAGGCGCTCTAACCTCAAAACACATCCATCGGGGATAGCAGAAAATAAGAAGTGGAGGAGCTTATAGGTGCCGCAGAAGAGACCTTAGACCAAGAAGCGATCATAGCTGCTTAAGGTGGGTGATCCCCCTCTTTATTTTGTACAGCTTAGTGCATAAAAAGAACAGGGCACGTGGTGGAAGTGACGTGTGAAGAGCGAGATATCGAGGGCGAATTTTCCCAACGGTCTCGGACGGATTCGATAAGCCGTCGATAAATAGCATTGTCGAAAACACCACGACGATAATACACAAGTGCGCGCAATAACAAAAGCAGTGCGCGGAGAGTGTGTATGGAGAAGAGCGGGGAGAAAAGTGAGGAACAACCGAAGTTGCCAATAGAGTCGGAACCAGCCGAAAGGCGAACGCTCGCGTGGCTATTTGGTCAAAAGCTTGGTGGGCCGGGCGGCGCAGAAGAAGAGAGCGGGAGTAGACAGAGAAAGGGAAGCGTAAGCAGTGAAGGTAGACGAAGAAGAGGAAGACCGACGAAAGCAGAGAGTTTGGGAGAAGTAAGTCGACAGCGATTAGGAAGCGGCGCATCGTCAATTATAGAAGCGCTGCGTGCAAAACGAGGAAGAGACAGTCGTTCAGCAAGTCCAGTGGAAAAAGATCGAAAGAGCAAGGTAAAGAAGAGAGAGGAGAAGAAAAACGAGGAAGTAAAGATGAATAAAGAACAAATGATGGAGTGCTTAAGAGAAGTAAAGAAAAGAAGAATGGAAGGAGTTTAGAAAAGAATTTGCAGAGCTAAAGAAAGAGAACCAGCAACTAAGGGAAAAGATAGAGGACATGCAGAAACGATGTGAAGAAATGGAAAGAAGAGAGAAGAAACGCAATATTGTTATTAAAGGTGTGAATGTGGGGATGAATGAGGGAGTGAAAGATGTAGTTAAAAAGGTGGTAAGGGAAACGGGGCTAAATGAAGTTGAGATAGAGGACGCTTTTATAGTTAAGAGAGTAAATGAGAAAATAATAATAGCAAAATTGGTCAAATTTGAAGATAAGGTAGAAATTTTAAAGAACTGTAAAAAGTTGAAAGGGACAAGTTTAGATAAGGTGTATGTAAATGAAGATTTAACTAGAATGGAGCGAAATATGCAAAGAGAAGTAAGGATGTGGGCGAAGAAGGAGAGAGAGAATGGAAAGAGAGTAAATATAGGGTGTGGAAAAGGTTTTGCGAATGGCATGGAGTATGTGTGGAATGAAAGAGAAAAATGTATGCAAGAGAAAAGGGTGTATGCGAGAGAGAATGAGGAAGAGTATAGTAGACGGCGGAGGGATTTTCGGCGCTCAGAGATGGTAATAGAGTAGCTAGTAATAAGAAACAATATAAGGGGAGAAAGAAAAATGACAATAAGCAGAAAGAGGGGAAGTTTGAAAATAGGGAGGGAGAATTTAAGGAAAAAGGAATAAAAGTTATGTTTTGGAATATAGCGGGAATAGAAAATAAGGACGAGGATTTCTGGGAGTTTATTCAAGGGTACGATGTGGTAGGTTTGACGGAAACGTGGTTAGAAGAGAAAGGGTGGCAGAAACTGAAAAATAGATTGCCGGGAGGGTGGGAATGGAAAGCCCAAATAGCTAAGAGAGAAAATAGAAAAGGAAGAGCGAGAGGAGGAATGAGGACAGTATTAAAGGAAAAGGATATAGACAGGATAGACAAAGAAGGTATCCAGGAAAGAAAAATAGTAATTGGAAACGAGGTATGGACAATAGTGACAGTGTATAATAGAGCAGGCAATGAGCAAGTGCTAGTAGATTTGGATGAGATGGTAAAGGAAGAAGATGAGGGTAGCTTACTAATAGGTGGAGATTTTAATGCAAGAATTGGATCGAAAGGGAGTGGGGGTACAGTGGATGAGGAAGGGAGGGAAGAAGACAGAAAATCAAAAGACAAGGTAATGAATAAGGAAGGAAGACGGTTAATTGATTTGATTGAAGATAGAGGGTGGTTAGTGTTAAACGGGAATAAAGAAGGGGATGAGGAAGGAGAATGGACGTATGAAGGCAAGGGTCAAAGGATTGCAAACTCGGTGATAGACTTAGGGTTGGTTAACTGGACAGCATGGGAAAAAATAGAAAGATTTGAAGTGGGGGTAAGAATAGAATCGGACCATCAGCCAATAATGGCGAGAATAGGGAAGGAAATAATAAATGTAGAGGAGCAAAAGATAGAAGGAATAAAGGTGCAGGATTGGTCGGAAGAAGGGGAAAAGGAATATAGAAAGAGAATAGAAAGTATAGAATGGAATAGTGTAGGGGTAGAGGAAGGCTGGAGGGAAATGGAAGAAGTGGTGAAAAGAGCAACTCAGTATAAAGATAGAAAGAAAGTAAGAAAGATAGGGTGGACTCCGTGGTGGGATAGGGAATGTAGAGAGGGAAAAAGAGCAGCACAAAAAGCGAAACGAAACTTTAGGAAAGCGAAAGAGATACATAGAGAAATAGCGAGGAATGAATTTTATAGAAAGAGAAGCGTGTATAGGGAGACATGTACTAAGAAAAAGCTAGCGTATAAGGAAAAAGAAGAAAAAGAAATAGAGGAGATAAAAACAGAAACTCAGGCATGGAAGTTTATAAATAGATATAGGACCAGAAGGGAGCAGATAACGACGAAAATAAGTATAGGAGAGTGGGCAGAGCATTTTAAGGGGGTCTTTGGAGGAGTATCAGAAATACATGAGTTTGTTAGAGAAAAGGAAGACTTCATAGGAGACAATAGTGATAGTTTAGAAGAGGGGGAGATATATAAAGAGATTATGAAGTTAAAGAAAGGAAAAGCAGCAGGGGAGGATGGGATTAAGAACGAAGCATGGATATCCGGTAGGCAGAAAATCGGGGGCAAGCTAGTAGAGATTATTAAGGGGGTATGGGAAGGAGAAGGTTTTCCTGATAAATGGAGGACTGGAGTGATCATCCCGATATGGAAGAAAGGGGATAGGGATAGTGTTGGTAATTATAGGGGGGTGATGTTAACCAGTACAGCTTATAAAATTTATGCCAATATTTTGAACAAGAAAATAGTGAAGGAATTAGATGATAAGAATGGGTGGAGTAGAACGCAAGCAGGTTTTAGAAAGGGTAGGGGAACTATAGAGAATATTAAAATAATGAAACATATAATAGGACGGAGGATAAAGGTAAAGGGGAAAAGATTGTGGGCATTTTTTATAGATCTAAAGGCGGCTTTTGACAATGTGGATAGAGAAGTATTGTGGTATATGATGCAGAAAAGAGGGATAAGCAAGGATCTAATAGAAAGGGTAAAGCAGATATACGAAGAAACTAGATGCAAGGTAAGAGTGGGAGGGAAGGAAAGTGAGGTATTCTGGGTAAGGAAAGGCGTTAGACAAGGATGCCCCTTAAGCCCAACCTTATTTAACATCTATTTAGTGGATTTAGAAGAACAGTTGAAAAAAGGTACAAAGGGGGTGAAGATAGGAAAAGATAGGATTTGGTGCCTAGAATATGCAGATGACGTGGTACTCGTGGCAGAGGACGAAGAGGACATGAGAAGTATGATTAGGGGATTAAAGAGTTTTTTAAAGGGAAAGAGATTGGAATTAAACATAGAAAAATCGAAGATAATAGGGTTTAGGAAAGGAGGGGGTAGGGAAAAAGAGAGGTTCTGGTGGTGGGGAAGAGAAAGAATAGAGGAAGTAAAGGAAGTAAAGTATTTAGGATATATAATGAGCAGAAATAATGGAGAAGAAGGCCAAGTTAGAGACAGGGTTAGGAAAGCAAAGATAGTAATGGGGTGGGTTTGGAGTATGGGGGAGAGAAGATTTAGTGGAGACATAAAATGGAGAATGAAACTATTTGATAGTTTAGTGAAAAGTGTAGTAATGTATGGAGTAGAGATTTGGGGATATCGAGAATGGGAGGAAATTGAGAGATTACAAGAAAGATATATTAAATGGGTTTTAGGTTTAGATAGGAGTACCCCTGGGTACATATGTAGAGAGGAACTGAAAAGGAGAAAGATTAGGGTAGAATCAGGTAAAAGGGCAGGGAAATTTGATGAAAAGCTAGGCAAGGGAGAAATAAGTGCAATCGGAAGAGAATGTTGGAAAGAAAGAAAGGAAGGGGAGAAGGGGGATTATGAATGGACTAAAGAAAGTATGGAAAGAAGAGAATATATATGGAGATGTGGAGTGAGTGAGGAAGCATTAGAAGAGTTAGGTGAAAATAAATGGAATTGGATGATAGAAAAAGATGGTGAAATAGATAGACAAGAAAGATGGATAAAGATAAATGGGTCGAGGTCCTGTGGGAGGTATAAAAGAATATGGGTAGAGGACATACCGAAATATATAAAAAATGGTAAAAAGTGTGAAGGAAATGAAATAAAAACGATAGCTAGGTGGAGATGCGGAAATGAGGAATGGAATAATAGATATTGGATGAAAGAAAGGAATCGACAATGTAGAATTTGTGGGAGGGGAGAGGAGAATTTAGAGCATATGTTAAAAGAGTGTGAGGGTCTTGAAAGAATGAGAGGTAGTGTGAATGAAGTACTGGATGAGGATGGTAGAGGATATGTATGGATGAAGAGGGTGGAGAAAAAAAGAAAAGAAAAGGAATGTTGAGTATAGGATAAGGAATATAAGTGTATTTAGAGTAGGAAGTAGAAGAGAGAATGAGAACGCATGTAAGATATAAGAAATAAGATATAAGAAACAGAAGTCATGCAATCACATGTATGTGGAACATTAAATAAATATATATATATAATACAATATAATTAAATTATAATAATATGAAAGCTAGCTAATAATATTATATAACAAACATTTCTATTAATTGGAATAATATTAAACTGTATAAATCTTTGTCCATCAATTCTCTGAAAATTGTCTTTTAACTGATTAACTACGTAATGTAGAAAAACCAACGATTTATTTAATTAGTTTAATTTTTTAGGAGTAAAGTTGTTCCATTTCATAGGTTACGTTGAAAAGAACCGGATACAAAAGCGCATGTACACTGGAGAAATAAAATAATACGTTGCATAGAACAATCACTAATGAGTGTTATCTGTTTAATTATAAGACAATAAACATTTTTATTAAAGCCCATTGACAAACGGTGGCATCCATTTTACCATAGCGCAATATCGAATATAATTTATGGAATTATGTCATATCATACACATCAATCAATTTTGTATACGTTAATGAAATGGTTTACAAATTTACAAGTAGAATAAATGCAAGAAATAAGTAGCAATTATTCATAGAATTTTGGATTTAAATAGAACATATATTTCTCAAATGTTTCTTTTCCATATTCAAAATCCTCAAAAGAAGAATAGATCAAAATTATAAAGTAACGATTAATGAAATTTGATCACATTATGAAAATACAGTTTATAAAATTAGTGCAAATTAATTAAGTAATTACGTAAATTATAACAGATGCACACAATACAGTAAAATTAACACATTGTATGAAATTGTATTCTCATATCAGAAAAGTGAATTTTGTGTATTTTATTAACCCAAAAGTAGATTTTAATGGCGAAATAGAATTAAGAAATAAATAAAAATGATTCATTGAATTCCTGCTTTAGATAAAAAGATATGTATAGAAGATATTTTTTGTTTTCATGAAAAATATATTGAAATTGTAAAAAAAAAGATTCATGAAATTATATCATACGAAAATACGATTTTGAAAATGAATGCGGATTTATGTTATTAGCACGTCTAGTATACTAGAAAATAATGCGTCTCATAGAAAAATGAACAGCTATTATGTTTTTGTTCAATTATAATAAAATCGAAATATTGAATAGAGTGCATTGAGAAGATCCAAGTATCCAAATATTTCATCTGTGATCCAAATCCATTGCGTGCATATAATTTAAACGAAGCGAGTTCCGCCGGCAGTCAACTTTCGCGGTATCCCTGCTCGTGCCTGATTGCTCGAGAGGCGGAGTCTCGCGTGACGCGGCGGAAAGCGGTGGGAGAAGAAACGCGCCTTGAGTGGGATCGGAAATGTTGGTCAGTTTGGCCCACTGATATGTAAAGATATGGATAGGTCATAGTAGTAAAATTTTTCGCCAAATAGAAGTTTGGGAAGTAGGTAAACGGGCAGGTGCCGAAACCTCCTGAATGCGTACGACTATTTCCGAATGCTACATTACAATAGTATTTTATGCAACAAGGGCGCAATTATCGATCTTCGACGAGTGTGAAGTTTGTCGCTCGAGCGGAGCGAGGGTGACAATCACAATCGACGGAGATCGATATTTCGCCCATGTTCTATACGATATTTTTTAATACGACGTGCGTAGAGCGCAATTTTACGTACATGAAAATTTCGCCCAAGTGCGTAAAATCGTGTTTTACGCACGGAGTGTTAAAAACTGTTTTTTTTTATTTATGACATTTATATATACTACATCTGTAGTGATTGTGTATAGAGTTCCATATAAAATACATGCGTATTTGAAATGCCTTACGTGTGCCTTTCGGAATTGAACATTTTTACTATTTTGTTTTATTGTTGTTGAAATATATGCATACGGAGTACGTATGCACTTGAATGCTGACATTGATATTGCAGAAACCGAAGGAAAAAATAATATCTTATATCCAGGTTCAGTAACTTATTTGTGAACATTTATTTGTCTTAGGCAATTTATGAAAGCAGTCAGTAAAGGAGTTTTAGATTCAATTTTCAAAACGTAAAGTATAAAGACATACTTTAGTTCTTGAACATGTGTTTAAATACAAATCAGTGGATGAAGTATGCTTCCAGTGTCTCTATCTCACGATCTAATATGGGCAAATCTCTGGAACTTTTAAATTTCAGCCTCTCAATAAATTTTTTTTTTAAACTTCAAGCACAACATTGGCGTTGGGTATATGTATTCATATCTACATAAAAAGTAAAAATGTACGCTCGTGCATCCTTTTTACTCAACGGCATTAAAACTTTGCGGTACAATGTCCAAAATATTGACCACCGGGATGAGCTTGAAATTTTGATTTTTTGAAAGGTTAATAATTAAATAACGCATTTCCGCCTAATTTTTTAAAAATATCACTTATGTGAGAGTTGAAGATGTATATAACATTGCATTTTAAGCATTATTTATTTAATATTTTGTTTTATAATTAAATAAACCAATAAAAATTATGATTTTTATAAAAAAAATCGGATTACAGGTAAATGCTTAATTGGATCGCCCTAAGATTGTGTATAATAGGGTTTCCGAGGTCACCGATTATGAATCTGAGTTCAGATTTTGGAAATTCAAAATGGCGGATCCAAGATGGCGGTGAAAAATGAAGTTATTAGTAGATTTCGTTAAAATTGGATCTGCCACATTGAAATTTCAAAATCCGAGCTCAGATTCGTAATCATCAGCCCGAAAACTCCTGTATAGCAAATTTATATAATAGCACATATGCTCATATACGAGTATATGCAGTTATATCAGGTCAAAATTCATACATGAGCATATATAATTATACATGGATTATATATAATTATATATGGATTATATATGAATCATATATGATGATATATGATCATATATGGTTCATATATGGTTCATATATGACCCATATATGATTCATTTTTTCCCGGGTTATCACTTATACATAGACTCGAAATGCATATTTTGTTTTACAATAGCTCTAATTTGAAACACAGTGCTTAAACAAGTATAATAAAGAATTGTTTTTCTTTAAACACATAAAGAACACCAAATTTTATCTGAATAAACATACTTTTAGTTTCTGACCACAATGTTACTAAGCTTACAGTGTTTAATTCATCGTTAAATTACGACTTTATAAATACTTGTTTCAATAACTTTGAAAATATGTAAAATATAAGAATGCCGCGCACTTTACATACTTATATAAGGTATTTACTTACCAGCACACCGAACAACAACTTAATATTGGCGATATTTTGAATGTGCCACGAAAAATAGTCAATTTTCTGAAATTAGCACGTTTTTGGAATGTATGTTTACACTTGTATAACATCAACAGTTTAAGGCGCACACAAATGAGTAAAGTGTCAAACACTTTATTATTGTGTCCTTTAATAACCAAAAACAATAAATATTCGATTTCTAAGACGGCGCGGATAATAAATAAACAAGTTTAAATAAGTTTAGAATTTACGAAATTCAAGGGACGGGTACTGTAGGCTCACTCTATACAATTAAATGTGTGGCACATATAATTCATATGAATATATTGATATATGAGATGTTTGCCTCCATTTCGCGCTAAAAACACAAGGTTAACTCACGCGGCGCAAATACAATACTCATAAGAGTAAAAAAAAACATGCAAGGGACGCATGAAATTTCATTATTTTTTTATCTATAAATAATTATAGAGCGTCTCTGTAACGTCGGGCGACTTCGAAATTCATCAAGCTTTTTATTTATGATATCTTGAAGTATAAAAAAAATATAGCATTTGTGTGAAAGCAATGACGTTCAAGTAGTGTCACAGGACTCCACAGTTTAAAAGTTCTAGAGATTTGCCCATATACTTCCCACTGTTTATAACATTCACTCCTTCTGATGGCGCATAAAATACATTTCCATTAACTGCATGATTTCTTGAATTTTTTTAATATGTAATTTTTACATTACTACATGCCTGGTAAATAATTAAGTTTCACTGCACACTTTCTGATACTCCAGACATTTGAATTTGAGCGCGCAACCCGTCAGCCACTTACAGCACGGCGCAACGATACATGCTCCACTTTGCCCCTTGCAATCGTTGATCTCATCGAGAGTGTTCGGGCACTTTCGGCAGCCTGCCCGTTTACCTACTTGGAAATTTTCTACTTGCTTGAAAGTGCCACTATGCCCCATCCATATCTTTACATATCAGTGGTTTGGCCGCGCTGCTCTAGACGCATTTCTTCTCCCACCGCTTTCCGCCCCGTCACGTGAGACTCCGCCTGTCGAGCAATCAGGCGCGAGTACGGAAACCGCGAAAGTTGACTGCCAGCGCGGCGCGGCGCAGAACTCGCTTCGTTTGAGATGTATCCTCCAAATCTTTTCAATGCGCTTTATTAAATATTTCTCTTTTCTTACTATACGTATAATATTAACTGTTCATTTTACTATGTAACGTATTACATTCTAGTCAAGAAAAAGGTACCAATAACATATTACAGCACTGATTTTTAATCGCTCCACTGATATATATATGGTCGATCGCGAAGTGTGGAGAAAAGTGCAAAGCGAGGAAGAGCGTCCAGTCGTGGAAAAGAAGCAGAAAGGATAGAGCTGGTACGAGCGAAAGCGAAAAGGAGGAAGAGAGAGAAGTAAAGAGATCAAAGAAAAAGAGATCACCGCAAGAAAAGGTTAGAAATAAAGAAATGGAGGAGATGAAAGCAATGATGAAGGAATTGCTAGATGTTTAAGGTTTAAAATTTAAATCGGTTAATTCGACTCATCGTCAGTGGTTGTCGAAGTAAATATTTGCGCGCCTTTTGTGTATGTGTGTTAATCCGCGTCGAATGTGTGCGAGATCGATGCGGCGTATTTCGCTGTTTCAAATTTGAAATTAGTCAGTTATCGTTTCTATCGCAATCGAGGATACCAATTTACACGTGCGACTCTATAAAGTTATTTTTCGTTTCCGACCACGCTTCGTAAATTTAGTGTAGTTTTATTATTTAGTTAATAAAGATTTGTGATCCAATAACAAATTGGAAATTAGTATAGACAAGAGTGAACTTTTTTTCGATTCTGTGAATCCTGGACTCTCACTCCTATAACCGTAAGCATATTACGGAACATTGGCGATCCTGCCAGGATTCGGCAGTTTTTAAAAACCTAAACAAGTGCATCATTCGGAAATCGGCTCGTCGCGAACAGTGCATCATCGTGCATTTCAGTGCATTAATCACATACTGGATTAAGTGCAAGTGTGTGTTCGCTATCATTGTTTAGCACGCAGCGCTAAACGGATATCATAGTATCGCGTTCTCTGTCGCACGGGCAAGCCTCTCCTTTTCGGCTGCCCCCTCTCATCAAGTCTCGGTACCCTCGTTACACGGCGAAGCTTTCTCTCTCGAAGCTCGCCCCTCTACTCAAACGAAGCTCATCTCATTCAGTGAAGGTCTCTCTCTCTCTTGGCTCCCCCCTCTCGGAGCACTCAACATTAGGCGTAAACGGGGAGTCTCTCTCTTGACTGCCCCCACTCACACGTACGCCTCTGGTTAATTGCTTACGAAGACACTCCTACGGCTCTACGGCTCATCCGAGCGCTTCTCTCTGTCTCGCTGCTTGCGAAGACATTCCACGCATCTCACCACGTGCGGAACTCGACACAGCTGAGATGCCGCCAAAGAAAATCACCGCTGATGAATTGTTCGCGCGTCAAGAATTAAATCTCGAATCTCTTGGACGTCAGATAACGGCTTTTCAACAATTTGCCAAGCAAGCTCCTGCAGCCGTTGTCATCACGAATCGGCTGTCAACTTTACAAAACACGTGGGAAAAATGTCAATCGGGCCACTTCCAATTAATCTGCACATGCGATGAGGAAATGCGGCAATCCGATTACTTCGAAAAAGACCGGTTCGCCGCTGTTGAACTTCAATATTTGGATGCAACCGATCTCGCTGCAACTTTGCTGGCTGCGTCTCAAGAAGCATCCAACTCCTCAACTTCCAAGACATCCACTGCAACTTCGTCTTCGTCTACAAGGCTGGATTATTTGCCGAAGATTTCGTTGCCTGTATTTTCGGGTAAATATACAGATTGGGCAAAGTATCGATCTTATTTTGAATCTTTAATTATTAATAATGACTCGCTTGATCCACTTCAAAAATTGCATTTTTTGTTGTCGAGTTTGACCGGAGAACCGAGTAATTTGTTAAAAAACACGGTGTTCACTGCCGAAGGGTTTGCAACTGCGTGGCGTCTTTTAATATCCCGCTACGAAAATCCGCGTGCTACAGTTTCGGCGCAAATTGACGCGTTATTATCGCTCCCATCCGTAAAAAATAATTCGGTGGAATCTTTGCGCGCTTTATACAACCGCGTCACGGAAGTAATCGCCGCATTAGAGACGGCTAAACGTTTTGCGCACGTGTCAACACCCGCAAAGGAAAACACTCCAGGCGTTCATGGAGTGAGCGACATTGTGGTGGGAATAACTACCTCAAAATTAGACCATGGAACACGGCAAGCGTGGGAACTCCAATTAGGGGATTCACATGCTGTTCCACATTTTTCGGAACTAAGCAAGTTTTTAGAGAAACGCATTTGGGCATTAGAAGTGTGCCCTAAAGCGCAAGGTAGTTCTTCCTCCACTCCGAAGCGAACCGAGACGTCGTTTAAATCAAACGTCAAAGCCCAAACTTTTCACGTCAACGCTCAAACAGTTGCAACACCATCGGCCGTAAGTTGCCCAGTCTGTAGACAATCGCATAGCATTTATCAATGTTCTCAATTTAAGACTGCAGCGCCCGCTACGCGTTGGAAATTTGTAAAAGATGCGCATGTATGTTTCAATTGTCTAGGAACTCGACACTCCGCTCTGCAATGTAAAAGCACGCGTTCATGCGCACAACGTCGACAGCGCCACCATACATTGTTACACTCCGACTATAACTGTCCTCCGTCAGAGCCATCTGCAGCATCTGATCAGGGGCCTGCTCCCGTGCTCTCGCCACAGGTTGAACCAGAAGTCCAAGCACATTTGGCCTCAACTTTGACAAGTGGAGTTGGGCACGTGTTGTTGGCCACTGCCCACGTGCTGGTAATGTCTCCGGCGCCGCGTACCATTAAAGTACGAGCATTGCTCGATCAGGGGTCAACGCGGTCATTTATCAGCGAAAAGCTAGTTCACGCTCTTAATTTGCGCAAACGGAAAAGCGCGAGTTCACTTGTCGGTATTGGGAATGTCTCGGCTGGCATCGCAGAGTCGGTCGTTGAATTTAACGTGGGGTGTAAATCGGGAGACGGGCCCGTATTTCACGTGACTGCGCTGGTTCTAAAGACCCTCACGAGTTATGTTCCTCGAGTAACATCGGGAAAGTCTTTGTGGTCCCATGTTCACCAACTCAACCTTGCGGATGATCATCCGATGGACGATGAGCCAATCCATATAATCATCGGTGCTGACCTTTATGGCCTTTTATTATTGGATGGATTAAGTAGAGGTCAACCGGGGGAACCAATGGCTCAAAACACCGTACTTGGGTGGGTGCTTTCGGGACCCACGGTATTGCACAACAGCCCCATACATGACACAATCACCGCATTTCATTGCATGGATAATGATACGTTGCACGAATCTCTTAACAAATTTTGGGAGGTTGAAAATTTGCCCTCTATGTCACCTTTCTCGCAAAAAGAATTACAATGCGAAGAGCATTTTAATAAAACTCATTCTCGCGATAAGTCTGGGAGATATATAGTTCGGCTCCCATTCAATGTCAAACCACCGATTCCAATCGGGAACTCTCGACCAAACGCATTACGCGTTATGCAAGCGCTCTCTCGTTGTCTCTCTCGTGACCCTAACCTGAACACTCAATATTCCGAGTTTCTCTCTGACTACGAAGGTTTAGGTCACATGGTATCAGTACCACCCCCCACAACTCAAAACTCGCAAATAGTTTATCTGCCACATCACCCGGTATTGAAACCAGGTAGCTCAACAACTCAATTAAGAGTTGTATTCAATGCGTCATCACTCACCTCTAACTTCACTTCGCTCAACCACCATCTGTTAGTCGGTCCGAAACTGCAACCAGATTTATTCGTCATTTTGTCGCAGTGGCGCGCCTATCGTTTAGTACATTGTGCCGACATTGCCAAAATGTAGCGGCAAATCTTGATACACGAAGACGACCGAGATTACCAACGTATTGTGTGGAAAGCCAGTTTAACTGCACCGGTGATAGACTTTCAACTATCTACACTTACTTATGGAACCGCTTGCGCCCCCTATCTCGCATTGAAAGTCCTGCAGCAGCTAACACGCGATGAAGGACAGTCTCACCCGATAGGATCGGAAATACTTACGCGATGCACGTTTGTGGACGATTGTTTGTTTGGTGCGCATGATCCCTTGATTCTTATTCGTATGCGCCAAGATCTCTGCGAATTATTAGGTAAAGGGAAATTCGTCGCTCGAAAATGGGGGTGCAATGACACGTCACTTCTCTCGGACGTAGATCCGTCGGATCACGGGCTTGCGTGGACTCAGGGTGAGCCTGGAGCTGGCGACGTAAAACTATTAGGCCTTCGCTGGCGACCTCTCTCTGACGACTTCACGTTCCAGGTAAAACTCACTCCCCTCACAGTGATCACAAAAAGGGCAATTCTATCGATAATTGCCAAATTATTCGACCCGCTGGGTTGGATTTCCCCAGTTGTTGTACGCTCAAAAATGTTTATGCAACAACTATGGCGTCTTAAATTAGAATGGGACGAACCGCTTGATTCAAATTTGGAAACAACCTGGTCTAAAATTCATGATGATCTTCCGAATTTGAGCAATCTTGTGATTCCGCGATGGGTAAACTCACATCCCGACGCACGATCATGCTCGTTACAAGGATTCGCTGATACATCCAGCTCAGCATATGCTGCGGTACTCTACCTCCGATGTGAACATCAAGATGGTTCAATCACTGTCTCTCTCCTCTCAAGCAAAACTAAGGTGGCCCCCCTCAAAACTCAGACCATTCCCAACTTGGAGTTATGTGGTTGTGTGATACTCGCACAGTTAGTCAACACCTTCCTCGAGATTCCGGAGTATTCTGGCGTGTCATGTCAATGCTGGACCGATTCCAGCATAGCTCTCTCGTGGATACGAGGAGATCCGGCTGTCCGTAAGGTCTTTGTAGCCAATCGGGTGGCAAAGATTCAATCGCTACTTCCGAAATCAGCCTGGAGGCACGTGCCAACTGAAGAAAATCCGGCTGATGTAGCGTCTCGAGGTCTAAGCGCTACAGAATTGGCCGCTTCCGACCTCTGGTGGCGCGGCCCCTCGTGGTTGTCTGGCACTCAGGACAGTTGGCCACTGGATCTCGAAACACGTTGTCAAGACGAAATTCCGGAAGAGTTAGTGCATCTTCAGACTCCGAATGTGTCGCATGTTGTGGAACATTCGAGCTATCTTCTCGACCAATTAGTTGCGGTTCATTCACGATGGCCTAAACTAATGCGAATCACGGCATATTTAATGCGAATAGCACCCTCTCGTCGATGCAACTTGTCGCGCCCTCTCTCGCACTATCCACTCATCTCCGAAATAGCATGGGCAGCAACGTTTTGGGTCCAATACGTTCAGCGTTGCACCTTGTCGGACGTAATCTCTAGCCTCAACAATGGCCTGTCTCTGCGTCCTACTCATAAAGTAGCGGCCCTTGACCCATTCCTCGACGAGAGTGGCGTCTTACGCGTAGGAGGACGGCTAGCGCACTCCGACTTCGGCTTTTCAGTTAAGCACCCGATGCTGGTGACGGAACATCCTGTGACGCGGCTATTTATATTATACGCTCATGAACTATGTCTGCACGGTGGAGTGCAACTAACACTGCGCACTGTGCGTCAGAAAATGTGGATCATACGCGCCCGACAGCTTGTACGCTCGGTGATCTCAAAGTGTGTTACGCGTGCCCGCTTCAACTCGACTCCTCCCACTCATTTGATGGCTGACTTGCCTGCCGCTCGCGTTTGCCGGCCCACCAAAGCATTCCAGCACTCCGGTATAGATTATGCTGGACCCCTTCTTGTTCGATAAACCAAAGGGGGTGGTAAGCGCGCTCATTCAGCTTATGTTTGTCTTTTTATTTGTATGGCCGTGCGCGCTATACATTTAGAATTGGTGATGGACTATACAACCAGCGCGTTCATTGCAGCGTTTAAACGCTTTATCGCTCGACGCGGTGTGCCTCAAGCGATCTATAGTGATCAAGGCACAAATTTCAAGGGAGCATATTCCGAGATGCAAGAAATGTTTGAGGCTGCAATCCAGTCTACTTAGTTTCAAAAGCTCCTCTCCGAAACTGGTGTCACATGGAAATTTAATCCACCTGCGGCACCACACTTCGGCGGATTATGGGAGGCTGGTGTACGCAGTGTCAAACATCACCTGCGTCGAACCGTCGGAAGTCATAAGCCGACTATCGAAGAAATGTCAACTTTGCTGTGCCAGATTGAGGCATGTCTAAATTCGCGCCCGCTTATGCCTCTCACCGACACCGTGGACGATCTTACCGCTTTGACTCCTGGTCATTTTCTCGTTTTGAGTGAACTCACTGCGCTACCCGAGCCCACGCTACTCCACATCCCTCAGAATCGGCTGTCCCGATGGCAGTTGTGGCAACAGCTGTTGGAGTGTTTCTGGAGGCAATGGAGCTTGGATTTCGTTACGTCGCTCCAACACCGATCAAAATGGCGAACTCGGTCCGATGCATCTCTTGTCGGTCAAATCGTGTTAGTACGTGACAATAACTTGCCGCCTACCAAATGGCATTTAGGTCGGATAGTGCAGTGCCATCCTAGCACAGATCAATTAACCCGCGTAGTAACTGTTCGCACCGCCACTACAACGCTTATGCGGCCCCTCGCAAAACTCGCGTTACTTCCTCTTCGTCATGAGGATGATTCGAAAACCTCTGACGATGGTCCATCAACTGCGTGCATTACCTAGACCCGATGGGTCCAGGGCGGCCGCTATGTTTAAGGTTTAAAATTTAAATCGGTTAATTCGACTCATCGTCAGTGGTTGTCGAAGTAAATATTTTCGCGCCTTTTGTGTATGTGTGTTAATCCGCGTCGAATGTGTGCGAGATCGATGCGGCGTATTTCGTTGTTTCAAATTTGAAATTAGTCAGTTATCGTTTCTATCGCAATCGAGGATACCAATTTACACGTGCGACTCTATAAAGTTATTTTTCGTTTCCGACCACGCTTCGTAAATTTAGTGTAGTTTTATTATTTAGTTAATAAAGATTTGTGATCCAATAACAAATTGGAAATTAGTATAGACAAGAGTGAACTTTTTTTCGATTCTGTGAATCCTGGACTCTCACTCCTATAACCGTAAGCATATTACGGAACAGCTAGATAAGCAGAAAGAAGAAATAATGGCAAAAATGGAGAGTGATAAACAGGAGATGAAGCAAGAATGGAAAAATTTTAAGAAAGAATTTGAAAAAAGAGAAAAGGCGAGAGATGAAGGGATAAGAAAGTTAAAAGAAGAACTGCAAGAAATGAAGAAGAAAGAAGAATACAGAGAGAGAAGAGAAAAGAGAAAAGACATTGTGATAAAAGGGGCCGAATGTAGAGAGCAGGAAGAGAAAGTAGTTGTAAATGAAATACTAGAAGGCCTAAATGTGAAAAAAGAGTGTGTGAAAGAGGCTCAATATATAGGAAAAGGAAATAATAAGATAATTTTAGTAGAGCTAGATAGCATGGAGGCGAAAAAGGAAGTGATGACAATGAGAAGAAAATTAAAAGGAACAAACGTATATATATATGATGATATGACAGTGAAGGAAAGGATAATGCAGAAGAGCATTAGAGAATGGGTGAAAAATGAACGAAAGAAAGGAAAGACGGCGATCGTAAAATACGGCAGAGGGATAGTAAATGGAAAAGAATACGTGTGGAGCGAAAAAACCGAAAGAATGTTGGAGAAAGCATTTCGAGAAGAAGAAATGAGAGTGTATTTTGTGAATTGACGAAAAAATGTGTAATAAATGAATGCGTTGCGAATGAGGATATGAATGAAAGTGTGAATGAAAATGGAAATGAAAATGAGAAAAAGAGTGGGAAAGAGTATTGTTTAAAGATAGTGAGAATGGATCAAATGAGTACGGGGAGGAATGAGAGAATACAAAATGTAGAGAGGGAGAAAGAAGAATACAATAAAGATGTAGGAAGAGAATGCATGAACGTATGTGGGGGTAAGAAAGAGAGAGGGAGAGGGGTGATTGAGAGAGAAAGGTATAAATGGAAAAAGAACGGGAAAGAAGGGGAAAAAATAAAAGTAAAAAGGGTTATAGATATAAACATAGGTATGAAAGATGAAGAAAGAAAGGAAATAAAGGTTCTCTTTTGGAATGTAGCGGGGGTAAATAATAAAGACGAAGATTTTTGGGATTTTATTAAAGAATTTGATATTATAGGATTAACAGAAACGTGGGTAGAGGAAAGAGGATGGAATTTATTGAAGAATAGGTTACCAGAAGCGTGGAAATGGAAATTTCAAACTGCAAGACGTAAAAATAGAAAAGGTAGGGCCAGCGGGGGGATAATAACGGGCATAAGAAAAGAATTAAAAGAAGATAATGTAGAGAAGGAAATGATAGACGGGTTGCAGGAAAGAAAAGTAAATATCATGGGGGAGGAGTGGAGGATAGTAACGGTATATAATAAAAAAGGGGAGGAAGCCCTGTTGAAAGAAATCGACGAAGGGGTGAAGGTAGAAGAGGAAAAAAACCTTATAGTGGGAGGAGATTTTAATGCTAGGATAGGGAAGAAAGGGGGATGGGCAAACGAGAGGGAAAAAGGGGAAATAGAAGACAGAAATTCGAAGGATAATACGATTAACAAACAAGGAAAGCAACTGATACAATTAATAGAAGATAGAGGGTGGATAGTACTAAATGGAAACAAACAAGGGGATGAAGATGGGGAATGGACTTTCGAAAGACGAGGGAAAAGATCAGTTATAGATGTAGGGATAGTAAATTGGCAGGCATGGGAAAAGATTGAGAAATTTGAAGTAGTACCGAAGGTGGATTCAGATCATCAGCCGATTATAGTAAAGATAGGCGGAGGTATAGAGAGCGGGGATGCAGAACAAATAGAAGAAGGTAAGACACAAGATTGGTCAGAAGAGGGAATAAAAAGGTTTATAGAAAATATAAAAGGAGTAAAATGGAATAGTACAGGAGTGGAAGATGGATGGAAAGAATTAGAGAAAATAGTAAAGGAGGCGACTCAGTACAGACAAAAAGGAAGGGAAAGAAAGATTGGATGGAAGCCATGGTGGGATAGCGAATGCAGAGAGATGAAGAGAGAGGTACAGAAAGCAAAAAGAGCAGGCAGAAAAGATAAGGAAAATAAAGAAGGAGAAGGTATGAAAGATTTTTATGAGAAGAGAAGATCATATAGACAACTATGCGAGAAGAAGAAATTGGAAGTTAGAGAGAGAGAAGAACAAGAGTTGGAGTCAATAAAAACAGAAGAGAAAGCATGGGCGTATATCAATAAATATAGAAAAACGAGAGAGGGGGTGAGTAGAAATATTGAAATAAAAGAGTGGGCCAGACATTTCAAAGAGGTGCTAGGAGGGGTGGGGAAGAGAAAAGAAGAAATAGGGATAAAAGGTGAAAGAAAGAAGAGGATAGGGAATTTAGATGAAAAGGAAATATGGGACGAGATTAAGAGGTTAAAAAAGGGGAAGGCTGCAGGTGAGGACGGGATTAGAAATGAAGCATGGTTAGCAGGGGAACGAGAAATAGGCAGTAAGTTAGTGGAAATAATTAAATTGATATGGAAGGGGGGAGGATTCCCGATGGAGTGCAGGACGGGGGTGGTGGTCCCAATTTTGAAGAGAGGGGATAAGGAAGACGTGAAAAATTATAGGGGGGTTACATTAACGAGTACCGGGTACAAGTTATATGCAAACCTGCTGAATAAAAAGATAGTGAAGGAAATGGACGACAAAAACGGATGGAGTAGAACACAAGCGGGATTCAGAAAAGGAAGAGGTACGATAGAGAATATTAAAATTTTGAAACACGTAGTAGGGAAAAGATTGAAAGTCAAAGGGAAAAGATTATGGGCATTTTTTATCGATTTGAAAGCTGCCTTTGATAATGTAAATAGGGAAGTATTATGGAAAATGATGGAAAAGAGAGGGGTAAGGGAGGATTTAACATAGAGGGTAAAAGAAATTTACGAAGAAACTAGATGTAAAGTAAGGGTAGGAGCTGAGGAGTCGCAAGAATTCTGGGTGGAGAAAGGAGTAAGGCAAGGCTGCCCTCTGAGCCCAACCCTGTTTAATGTTTATCTGTCAGACGTGGAGGATGAAATGAAAAAATATACAAGAGGGGTGAAGATAGGTAATGATAGGGTGTGGTGCCTAGAGTATGCAGATGACATAGTTTTGTTAACAGAGGAAGACGGAGATTTAAGAATTCTGATAAAAGCGATGAAGAAATATCTGAAAGAGAAAAATTTGGAATTAAATAGTGGAAAATCTAAGATAATGGGTTTTAGAAAAGGAGAAGGAAGGGACAAAGAGAGAATATGGTGGTGGGGGGATGGTAAATTAGAAGAGGTTAAAGAAATAAAATATTTAGGGTACATCTTGAAAAGCAATAATGGGGAAGAAAGTCACATAAAAGATAGGGTCAGGAAGGCAAAAATAGCAATGGGATGGGTATGGAGTACAGGAGAGAAGAGGTTTAATGGTGATGTAAACTGGAGAATAAAATTATTTGATAGTTTAATTAAAAGTATATTACTGTATGGGGTAGAAATTTGGGGGTACAGAGAATGGAAAGAAATAGAAAGTATGCAAGAGAGATATATAAGGTGGATATTAGGGTTAGATAAATGTACGCCGGGATACATAGCCAGAGAAGAGCTGAAAAGGGTGAAAATTAGAGTAGAAACAGGGGGAAGGGCTGGAAAATATGATGAAAAGTTAGGAAAGGGGGAAATTAGTAGTATAGGGAGGGAATGTTGGAAGGAAAGAAAGAAGGACGAGAGAGAAAAGCATGAGTCTGAATGGACAAAACAGAGTGCCGAGAGAAAGAGTTACTTATGGAGATGCGGAGTAAGTGAAGATGCGATTGAACATTTAGGGGAGAGTAAATGGGAATGGATGGGGGAAAAAGATAAGGAAATTGATATACAAGAAAGATGGGGGATGATAAAACAGTCGAAGTCGTGTCAAAGATATCAAAGGGTATGGGTGAGGGATATCCCAACATATATTAGAAATAGTAAAAAAAAGGGAAGGGAAGAAAATAAAAACTATTGCTAGATGGAGGTGCGGAAATGAAGAGCGAATAAATCAATACTGGAGAGATGAGAGAGAGATGAAATGCAGGATATGTGAAGAAACTAGAGAAAGTTTAGAGCATATTGAGAAAGAATGTAATGGGATAGAGGGATGGAAGGGGGTGTAAATGATGTGTTGAATGAAGATGGCAGAGGATATGAATGGTTCAAGAAAGTAGAGAGAGTGAGGCGAGAGAGAGAGAGAGAGAGAGAGAGAGAGAGAGAGAGAGAGAAGTAGCAGTATTAGTGAAATACCGAAGAATGTAAAAAGTCATAGAATAGAGGAGAGAAGAAAAAAATTAATACAATATAATAGAATGTAAATAACAATGTAGAAGTAGATATGTAAATAACCGGAAGTCATGTAGTCACTTATGTGTGAAACATTAAATAAATACAATACAATACAATACAAATAAAAAGTACATCTTAAAAATGTCTCAATAAAAATGTCTTAAAAAAGCCCACTTTATCAAAATGTTTTTACAAAATTCCTTCTTCAAATAAAAAAAAAATTATTTTTGGAGACATCTAATAGTATATTATGAAACTAGTGCGTAAAAGTTCATTTTACGAATGTGAAGGGTTGCGGCCCTAGCCGAAGGCGAGGGTCGTAATCACATTCGCAGAATAAATATTTACGCACATGTTTCATACGATATTTTATGTCACTTGAGTGCGTAAAATGCGACCGACAAATGTCAAAAGTGTGTAAAATAGCATTTTACGCATCGAATGGCATAAAAAATATGAGAAAATGTCTAATTGTTCTTTTAAATATACTACAAGAAATGCACATTTTTTACAGAATAAAAAATTAGTTATTAATAAAAATTTTTCTTGGGAATCGAACTGTATTTTCGAATATAATTATAATGTATCTATATTCAAATTTGAAGCTGCAAAAAGGAACAATTTAATTGCTTGCCTCTTATCGTGTGCTTGAATTTCATTTTCGCTTTTAGGGTGGCATTTCAGAATTAATAATTTTAAAAGGGAATTTGGCTAAACTCAATTTTTGAGTGCTTTTGTTTATGCATTTCGATTTGTGGAATTGGGAACCATATTGAAAATTGACGCAATATAATATATACAAATATATAATATATACAATGATGGCAAAAAATCTGGGAACGATCAAATATTTCGAAACCCATCGATAGTATAAAAGAAAACGCTAAAACCCGTCACATGATTTTTCAAAAATTTATTGGAAACACCTTTCAAATCAGATAATGAAAAAGATAAATGTTTTGAAAAATCGGTTCACGTGTTAAATATCGACGGTTTTTAAATGTCAGCACTCCTCGACTTTTTGTCAATATAAGAATTAAATAATTTAAAAAGATATTAATTAACTTCAAAATGAAACAAAACTCAATATCATTCCATAATAATTATTAGCTGAGTTAATTGAAATTTAATGCAGATCGTAAAAGACCCCTAGATTTTTTATTGTTTACCTATATGAATTTCAGAGGCATATTTTTATTGGGTCCTTAAAAATTATAACCAACGTGCACACAATAAAAGAAAATTACTATGATGCATGAAATCAATTTTATGTATTTCATGAGCCAAAAATTAGATTTTAAAAGTGAAATAAATTTAAAGAATAAATAGAAGTGGTTTGTTCAATTTCGCGCCGCGCTGGCAGTCAACTTTCGCGGTTTCCGTACTCGCGCCTGCTTGCTCGAGAGGCGGGGTCTCGCGTGACGGGCGGAAAGCGGTGGGAGAAGAAATGCGTCTAGAGTAGGATCGGAAATGTTGGTCAGTTTGGACGCGCTGTCGAGCACCGGCAGGTACAATGCCTACAGTCGACCCACTGAATGTTTCGTCCATGGTGGAAGTATACATGGTGTGCTCAGTAGTTTCGCCTTCTCTCTCTAAAATCGTTTCTCGCTCCCACGAGTCGCCGAGAAACTTAGGGAATGTTGCCAACTGCGGAGAAACAAAATGTTATGCTTTTATGTTGGCTATATCAATCAGGGCATTGGGTGTCGCGACACACGTGAGACATGCATCAGCCAGTTGAAACGTTAACGGAAAAATCGTGGCATTTTTAAAATGACATCGCGCTTATCAATCTAACTTTTCTTGTTAAATATTAATAAATTATTGTTCAACAACATTCTAGAAACAAACTATTTTTGTCAATGTCGGCGTAAAATATGTTCGTTGAAATATTTATCAAGAATTTTGATAAATATTTTTTTTTCACGCATACAAACAGTCAAACTTTTGTTTTTCAGTTACAATGCAGATAAAATACGGTATACGTTTTTTAAAGTAAAGGCAATTGTAAAATATATTATCAAATTTGTGATTAAATAATCCCCATTTAAGTTTTAATTAAACTTTCATGACAATAAAGCACTTATAAGAAAATAGTATCGAAAGTACAGCATAAATGGTAACTTCAATGTTACTGTTTATCATGTTTTAATAAACAATTATTATTTAAAAACATCCCAGTAGTAAATTATTTTAATTGAATGATAATAACATTAATATATTTTTCTGATTATCTGATGATCAAATGCGACCAACATTCGAGCTTTATGTTTGAGCCTTGTTGGCTCCATTGGTAGAGCGTTTGCTTATAGAACCGGAGGTCGGTAGTTCGAGTCCTCGGGGTTTCTGTCTTTCCAATTTTTTTTTTTTTTATTTTTTTATCCCATAAGTATTAAAATTGTGAGAAGTATTTTGAAAAATTATTTGTTATTAAAAAAGAATTAAATTTTTAAATTTCATGTGTATATTCATATATATTTATTATTTATTTATTTTCAAAAATGACTCTTTTTAACGTTTTTTTTTTAAATATTCGACAAGTGAATTATTTTAATTCATATTTATTTATTATTTATTTATTTTCAATAATTAGTGTTTTTAACGTTTTTTTTAAATATTCTAGAAGTGAATTATTTTAATTCATATTTATTTATTATTTATTTATTTTCAATAATTAGTGTTTTTAACGTTGTTTTTTAAATATTCTAGAAGTGAATTATTTTAATTCATATTTATTTATATATTTATTTATTATTTATTTATTTTCGATAATTACTTTTTTTCACGTTTTTTTTAAATATTCTTGAAGTGAATTATTTTCATTCATATTTATTTATTATTTATTTATTTTCAATAATTACTGTTTTTAACGTTATTTTTTAAATATTCTAGAACTGAATTATTTTAATTGAATGATAATAACATTAATATATTTTTCTGGTTATCCAATGATCAAATACGACTAACATTCATTGCTTTACGTTCGAGCCTTATTGGCTTCATTGGTTTGCTTATGGAACCGGAGGTCGGTCGTTCGAGTCTTCGGGGTTTCTGTCTTTCCATTTTTTTTTATTTTATTTTATCCCATAAGTATTAAAATTGTGAGAAGTATTTTGAAAAATTATTTGTTATTAAAAAAAAATTAAATGTTTAAATTTCATCTGTAAATTCATATATATTTATTATTTATTTATTTTCAAAAATTACTCTTTTTAACGTTTTTTTTTAAATATTCTAGAAGTGAATTATTTTAATTCATATTTATTTATTATTTATTTATATTCAATATGCCTCTAAGGGTTAAAGAGCGGATTTCACACATAGAAATTTATGAGATGGCCATATTTTATTTCCAATGGTGTTAGAAAATTGTTTTCCATATTAAAAATACCAATAATTATTTTAAGTTTTCTCATGACGATTTAAGCAAAAAACGATGAAAAATAGCCGACTTTACCCCAATTTACGGTACGTTGAATAGAATTTTCAACAGATTCATTATTGTGATATTGAATTAAAAACTTAATATTACAGTCAACAAAAAATTATTTGCACAAGCTGAATGCCTATAAAGGCTGACAATACGTCGAATATCTATAGAAACATTGAGCTTATGCAATAATTTTTTTGTTGACTTTAATTCCGTCTTTAATTCAATTTGACAATAATGAATCTATTGAATTCATTTAATAATAATACATTAAAATCGATATTGTGATCAAGGATTAAACGAATATCGATAACATTCCCTTTTATAAATAATCTTTCTAAAGATATCTGCATTCCGATAAAATAGTAAATCCCAATTGTATTATATTTAACATACAACATATAAACTATAAATAACATATAGTTTTAATTTGTGTATTAAAGCGATGGCGTCGATCATATAAGCGTATATATATATTTATTAACATTTACTTAAATGTTATTAAAAAATCAGTATATAACTTATTCTTAAAATTTTCAATTGCAACAAACGTTTTGTTAATTCAGAAATTTGTTAATACAACCTATTTATCAATAAACGTTTGGATTTTGCGAACGTTTTTTTACTATTTCTTATAAATATAGTAAACTAAATTTATTGTATATTGTTATAAAAGGAAAAATCATATTTGAACCATTCTTTTAACGAAATGATTATCAATTATTTATCACCTTTTCTAGTCGGGAATGAAATTGGACAATTTGTTGATAAATAATAGACCATATATCCAGTCTTGTGCCAAACATGTGGTTTTTTAATAGGTTAATGAAAATCAGTACCGGAAACATAATGTATTAATTTTCGATATCTTCATCGGTGTATTACAATAACATTAGTATAATATATTTATTTAATTAATTAATACATAAAAGAATAATTTGAAAAAATATTGGTGAAAATGTATAACTAATTTAAATAAGATTTTATACTATATAGATATACTGATTTACAGAATGCTGTTATAGTGCAGTCATATAAGTTTTCTAACGGGATAAAAATATTATTTCTAGCAGTATTGAAATATTTCAAAAAAGCAGTTAGTAATTTAGTACAATTTCATTGCAGAAGTAAAAAAACATCTTTTTATTTTAATATTACATTAATCGAGTATTACAAATATTTGTTTCCTAAATTTGTTTGCACGATAGTTTCGTTCACTCTGTATTCTGTAAAAGATGTTTCCATTTACGTAAATGCAATATAAATCGTTGCCGTATATATATATATATATATATATAAATTGTAGTGATTTTATTATGTTGCGGTTTTACAATGTACCGATCGTCGATAAGAAACTGCCATTGCGTAACGATGCTGAATTCCGGCGGAGTCAGGTTGTGAACATTATTGTTGTTAATGTGTGTGCGCCATAAATTGGGTGTAGCGGTGTCGAAGCCGCGCGGTAGATTGGGAGAGCTCTCTTGACTCTGAACCTCGGAACGGTGAGCAACGTGTTTGGCAAGAACGACGAATCTTGGATACTGGGACAGAAGACACAGCAGGACGGGAGTTTTGAGTCGCTTTCCTGACGGACTTGGAGCTTTCTGAAATCCCACGACAAGAAAAGCCTGTGAGCCAAGATCTGAGGGATCAGGAGCTGGGTGCCAGCAAAGTTAGTAAAACTGCATTGTGCCAGGGAGTGCCCCATGCAGGGCTATTACGCGAGCATCTCCTTGGCGTCTTAATGGGTAAGCAACGTGCATTTCTTTATTCATTGGCGTGAGCTGAAATCGCTGGATGTCGGAAACTCATTGTCGACTTCGTTTTTCTGTCCGAGAATCACCCCGAAGGAGCTATTTTGTGAACTCGTCGCTGATTACTTTCGGTGCATTCGTCGGACAAGAAGCAATCTGGCCATGGAGGTCATCGTCTATATGCAGATGTCGGCCATTTTGGGTGTGTTTCTTCCCAAAGTTCAGAGTCTCTCTCTCTCTTTCTCGACGGTTAATGGCGCGTAAGTGTGAAATGAACAATGGTGTGGTGAGTGGATGAATGAAATCAAAAAAAATGTAAAATAGATGTAAAATAATATACTAAATATCACAAAAGATAATTACAAAATAAAGATACCGGCCGATGTTAGGAATTAGATGGCAGGTCTACATTATATTTGAAACATAAAAAAATCAATTACAAGCTTATATTAACTACAATAACTTTTTTAGAAAAAATGTACGACTTGTAATTTTTGTATATTATTTCGGAAATTACAATAAAATATTGTACATTTATTTTTGTTAATATTACAAAGAATTCGATTTTTACAAATGTCATTCTGCAAAGACATATTGTTTAATGTTTGTAATCTTTTTTTACAATTCATTTTTGTAAATAAAATAACTAATAGTAAATAAGTAAAAAATTGTTTACGTTACAAATGTTGAGTAAATGAGCAATAAAAAAAAAAAAAAAAAAAATCCTCGAAGTCGAAATCGAACTAAACAAATAACGCGTTGTGCTTCAACTCATGCGCTTGTACCACTCGACTACGACGAGTATACACAAATATAACATTCGAAGTATCTGATAAAGTTGAACCCCCCGTCATTTGTTTAATATTTTCCTCTCGCTCCGCTCCCCTCCCAAGAGCCGACAAGCTTAGACCGCCGACGGCTCCTTTCAATGCCGTGACAGTATTGAAGTATATGTACACACAAACACATACGTACATTTACCAACTTACAGAGCTTAAAAATTTATTTTTACATGGTTGGCAATATTTCGTAAGTTTCTTGGCTGCCGGCCAGAAAAGGGGCGTGGCGTCAGAGTTCTGAGCACACCATGTATACTTCCACCATGGTTTCGTCTTTTCGATTCCGGGCTCCTCGCATCTATCCCCTCCAGCGAGCCACCCTCTCCACGGCGTATCGCCGCGGATGGCCGAGCGTGCGGCAAGCACCGCCCACAGAGCGGGGCGTGAATACTGGGAGCGGCAGCGCAAAGAACCGCGAAATTCCCTAGTAGCGGCGGGAATTCAAAAACCCTCAAGTCGCCTTTGTTATAAAAAAAATTGTTTTAACAGAACAAATTAAATTATTTTTATTTTAATGAAATATTTGTTGATTTGTACGTTGTATTGGATAATATATCTTACATTTATAATGTTACAAAGGAAAAACATTAAAGTTAATTCTGAATCAGCATAGGGAGAAATCCCCAATGGTACATAATGATATTTAAAAAGCTTTCTTTCTTGCGAATATTACGATTTAACGTAAATAGTATAAAATTCGTTACTAGCCGTGGAAAAGTAGAGAATATTAGTGTAAAATAACAAATATTTTGTAAAGCACGAAAGAAAAATTAAAATGTCCAACTTTTTGTATAGTTTGCACTATAAGCAGTGTACATTGCCTTGAAAATTGTACCATTTCCCGCACGGAAAACAAATATACTCTGAGATATATCTGGATATATCTCAGGATATATTTTGTTCCATGCTGGTGCTGATGGTAATTTGTACATGTTTTTTTCAGAAAAGGTAAAATTTATTCTGCATTCGAGCTTTTGAAACAGAATTTGTATTTTAATTTGTACACATGTTTATAACGTTATAATAATTGCGTTTTAATCAGAAATTAACACTATACATCTGCCAATAGGCGTTATTTCGCGGAGAATTGGCGAGAAGTGCTGTAGCCAACGATCTTGAACCAGAGCAACGAAATAATCGAGCAAAGCCCTTCTCGCATTTTCTTGTCGGGTATTTATTGTCTTTATCAACATTATGCGAATTGAACAATAAAAATGATGATCGAGATGATCCTGATTCGCACTTTTGGAAAGCCACTGTTTTAGAATTCCCCCCCCCACCCCCCCCCCCCCCCACCCCCCCCCCCCCCCACCCCCCCCCCCCCCCACCCCCCCCCCCCCCCACCCCCCCCCCCCCCCACCCCCCCCCCCCCCCACCCCCCCCCCCCCCCACCCCCCCCCCCCCCCACCCCCCCCCCCCCCCACCCCCCCCCCCCCCCACCCCCCCCCCCCCCCACCCCCCCCCCCCCCCACCCCCCCCCCCCCCCACCCCCCCCCCCCCCCACCCCCCCCCCCCCCCACCCCCCCCCCCCCCCACCCCCCCCCCCCCCCACCCCCCCCCCCCCCCACCCCCCCCCCCCCCCACCCCCCCCCCCCCCCACCCCCCCCCCCCCCCACCCCCCCCCCCCCCCACCCCCCCCCCCCCCCACCCCCCCCCCCCCCCACCCCCCCCCCCCCCCACCCCCCCCCCCCCCCACCCCCCCCCCCCCCCACCCCCCCCCCCCCCCACCCCCCCCCCCCCCCACCCCCCCCCCCCCCCACCCCCCCCCAAGTCACTGATCGAGCCGTTAACTCTAGCCGGGGGAGAGCGTTCCGGGGGAACCCTTCCCCCTATTCGCCGCTATTCTCGCCCGCCGTACCGGGGATACACGCTATGGAGGCTCAGACCTCCCCGCCGTCGCTCCTCTATTCAGTCGCCGTCGGGAGTTCCTTCTCTCTCTCTCTCTCTCTCTCTCTCTCTCTCTCTCTCTCTCCGAAGGAGAAGCCGGTACGCGCGACCGTCACGCTGCTCCCCCCTTTCACGGATCACCCCCAGCATAGGACCCCAAGGTGGCGCCTTGACGGACGAGGAGAAGCAAGAAGAAGCCATTCTGTCGCGGACCGCGAAATAGTTCGGAGGTTGAGTGAGACAGCCCTTCGCGTAAAAGTTCAATTGCGTGTCGGCTCTTGTTGAGTGTACTGGTGTACGGTCGTACAGACATTTAAATCCCCATTCGGGAGACGTATCATCTTACGTGGACGCGGAAGTAGTTCGTTAGTGGAGAACAGCCTCCGGTCAATCGTTGTCGCACGGAAAGGAAAGTGCCGGATCCCACAGGACGTCGAGGAGTGGTATCACCCCGGGGGACGCCGTTTCCAGGCCTCGTCCAGCCTCATCCGGAGCGGCCACCTCTGGACCCCGACTTCTAGTCCAGCCCCTGACTGCAACTCGAGTGAGTCGCCCATAGGGCCACGATTTCCTATATCCCATAGGGTTGCGTCATAACTGGATCACGCGACCATCTTTTTTCTATTTTTCCCGTTGCGATTTGTGACGTGCATTTGTGCGTGTTATGATGTTCTCCTCCGGTCATTTATAATGGAACGAGCCCCTTCGCGAGATTTGAGCCCGCGATAATGTAATCTAATTGTAATAAATTCACTGTTTTTGGTGGCAGCATACAAAGAAAAGAAAAACTTTATTTTTCGTTTACCCTTCCACGGAGGGGTCACAACAGTATCCTGGTACTTAATTTGCTTTCAGTTCGTGAGATTTGACCATATACTGTACGATCCTGATCTTACAATTCTGTAATAAAATACTTCAATGTTTCAGAACTCAAAACGAACATGTTTGGGACATACGGAATTAAGAACATGTTACGATGGAGTCTGGTTATGCCACGTTTCACCAAGGCGACAAAAGGTTTGGAGACACTGCCAATAATCAGTGTACTGCTAATGCAGTCATTAGCATTGTAGCGTTTCATTACAATGGCCAAAATAATATTAGTCGTGAATTTTTAGATAATATATTGATTGCCGGCAATCAATATTATATCAATAGTAAAAATAAAAATAACGTGCCACACAATTTCCTTGCTGTGGATGAGCTTCTTTCAAGCGTCCAGTTCGAGAACAATACGTTCAGCATCGCTATAAACGAAGAAATATGTGGAACGTTAAACATGGAACGTTTGATTGAAAAAATGACGTCATCAATCGACGAGTGTGTTTCAAAAAAGGAACTTGTGAGGGGGTTTTTGTTTATGGGACATTCTAAAACAGTGGCTTTCCAAAAGTGCGAATCAGGATCATCTCGATCATCATTTTTATTGTTCAATTCGCATAATGTTGATAAAGACAATAAATACCCGACAAGAAAAGGCGAGAAGGGCTTTGCTCGATTATTTCGTTGCTCTGGTTCAAGATCGTTGGCTACAGCACTTCTCGCCAATTCTCCGCGAAATAACGCCTATTGGCAGATGTATAGTGTTAATTTCTGATTAAAACGCAATTATTATAACGTTATAAACATGTGTACAAATTAAAATACAAATTCTGTTTCAAAAGCTCGAATGCAGAATAAATTTTACCTTTTCTGAAAAAAACATGTACAAATTACCATCAGCACCAGCATGGAACAAAATATATCCTGAGATATATCCAGATATATCTCAGAGTATATTTGTTTTCCGTGCGGGAAATGGTACAATTTCCAAGGCAATGTACACTGCTTATAGTGCAAACTATACAAAAAGTTGGACATTTTAATTTTTCTTTCGTGCTTTACAAAATATTTGTTATTTTACACTAATATTCTCTACTTTTCCACGGCTAGTAACGAATTTTATACTATTTACGTTAAATCGTAATATTCGCAAGAAAGAAAGCTTTTTAAATATCATTATGTACCATTGGGGATTTCTCCCTATGCTGATTCAGAATTAACTTTAATGTTTTTCCTTTGTAACATTATAAATGTAAGATATATTATCCAATACAACGTACAAATCAACAAATATTTCATTAAAATAAAAATAATTTAATTTGTTCTGTTGAAACAATTTTTTTTATAACGAAGGCGAGTTGAGGGTTTTTGAATTCCCGCCGCTACTAGGGAATTTCGCGGTTCTTTGCGCTGCCGCTCCCAGTATTCACGCCCCGCTCTGTGGCAGTGCTTGCCGCACGCTCGGCCAATCCGCGGCGATACGCCGTGGAGGGGGTGGCGCGCTGGAGGGGATAGATGCGAGGAGCCCGGAATCGAAAAGACGAAACATTCAGTGGGTCGACTGTAGGCATTGTACCTGCCGGTGCTCGACAGCGCGTCCAAACTGACCAACATTTCCGATCCTACTCTAGACGCATTTCTTCTCCCACCGCTTTCCGCCCGTCACGCGAGACCCCGCCTCTCGAGCAATCAGGCGCGAGTACGGAAACCGCGAAGGTTGACTGCCAGCGCGGCGCGAAATTGAACAAACCATTTCTATTTATTCTTTAAATTTATTTCACCTTTAAAATCTAATTTTTGGCTCATGAAATACATAAAATTGATTTCATGCATCATGGTAATTTTCTTTTATTGTGTGCACGTTGGTTATAATTTTTAAGGACCCAATAAAAATATGCCTCTGAAATTCATATAGGTAAACAATAAAAAATCTAGGGGTCTTTTACGATCTGCATTAAATTTCAATTAACTCAGCTATTAATTATTATGGAATGATATTGAGTTTTGTTTCATTTTGAAGTTAATTAATATCTTTTTAAATTATTTAATTCTTATATTGACAAAAAGTCGAGGAGTGCTGACATTTAAAAACCGTCGATATTTAACACGTGAACCGATTTTTCAAAACATTTATCTTTTTCATTATCTGATTTGAAAGGTGTTTCCAATAAATTTTTGAAAAATCATGTGACGGGTTTTAGCGTTTTCTTTTATACTATCGATGGGTTTCGAAATATTTGATCGTTCCCAGATTTTTTGCCATCATTGTATATATTATATATTTGTATATATTATATTGCGTCAATTTTCAATATGGTTCCCAATTCCACAAATCGAAATGCATAAACAAAAGCACTCAAAAATTGAGTTTAGCCAAATTCCCTTTTAAAATTATTAATTCTGAAACGCCACCCTAAAAGCGAAAATGAAATTCAAGCACACGATAAGAGGCAAGCAATTAAATTGTTCCTTTTTGCAGCTTCAAATTTGAATATAGATACATTATAATTATATTCGAAAATACAGTTCGATTCCCAAGAAAAATTTTTATTAATAACTAATTTTTTATTCTGTAAAAAATGTGCATTTCTTGTAGTATATTTAAAAGAACAATTAGACATTTTCTCATATTTTTTATGCCATTCGATGCGTAAAATGCTATTTTACACACTTTTGACATTTGTCGGTCGCATTTTACGCACTCAAGTGACATAAAATATCGTATGAAACATGTGCGTAAATATTTATTCTGCGAATGTGATTACGACCCTCGCCTTCGGCTAGGGCCGCAACCCTTCACATTCGTTAAAAGGAACTTTTACGCACTAGTTTCATAATATACTATTAGATGTCTCCAAAAATAATTTTTTTTTTATTTGAAGAAGGAATTTTGTAAAAACATTTTGATAAAGTGGGCTTCTTTAAGACATTTTTATTGAGACATTTTTAAGATGTACATTTTATTTGTATTGTATTGTATTGTATTTATTTAATGTTTCACACATAAGTGACTACATGACTTCCGGTTATTTACATATCTACTTCTACATTGTTATTTACATTCTATTATATTGTATTAATTTTTTTCTTCTCCCCTTTATTCTATGACTTTTTACATTCTTCGGTATTTCACTAATACTGCTACTTCTCTCTCTCTCTCTCTCTCTCTCTCTCTCTCTCTCTCTCTCTCTCTCTCTCTTCTTCCCTTCCCTTTTTTTTACTATTTCTAATATATGTTGGGATATCCCTCACCCATACCCTTTGATATCTTTGACACGACTTCGACTGTTTTATCATCCCCCATCTTTCTTGTATATGAATTTCCTTATCTTTTTCCCCCATCCATTCCCATTTACTCTCCCCTAAATGTTCAATCGCATCTTCACTTACTCCGCATCTCCATAAGTAACTCTTTCTCTCGGCACTCTGTTTTGTCCATTCAGACTCATGCTTTTCTCTCTCGTCCTTCTTTCTTTCCTTCCAACATTCCCTCCCTATACTACTAATTTCCCCCTTTCCTAACTTTTCATCATATTTTCCAGCCCTTCCCCCTGTTTCTACTCTAATTTTCACCCTTTTCAGCTCTTCTCTGGCTATGTATCCCGGCGTACATTTATCTAACCCTAATATCCACCTTATATATCTCTCTTGCATACTTTCTATTTCTTTCCATTCTCTGTACCCCCAAATTTCTACCCCATACAGTAATATACTTTTAATTAAACTATCAAATAATTTTATTCTCCAGTTTACATCACCATTAAACCTCTTCTCTCCTGTACTCCATACCCATCCCATTGCTATTTTTGCCTTCCTGACCCTATCTTTTATGTGACTTTCTTCCCCATTATTGCTTTTCAAGATGTACCCTAAATATTTTATTTCTTTAACCTCTTCTAATTTACCATCCCCCCACCACCATATTCTCTCTTTGTCCCTTATTCCAAATTTTTCTCTTTAAGATATTTCTTCATCGCTTTTATCAGAATTCTTAAATTTCCGTCTTCCTCTGTTAACAAAACTATGTCATCTGCATACTCTAGGCACCACACCCTATCATTACCTATCTTCACCCCTCTTGTATATTTTTTCATTTCATCCTCCACGTCTGACAGATAAACATTAAACAGGGTTGGGCTCAGAGGGCAGCCTTGCCTTACTCCTTTCTCCACCCAGAATTCTTGCGACTCCTCAGCTCCTACCCTTACTTTACATCTAGTTTCTTCGTAAATTTCTTTTACCCTCTATGTTAAATCCTCCCTTACCCCACTCTTTTCCATCATTTTCCATAATACTTCCCTATTTACATTATCAAAGGCAGCTTTCAAATCGATAAAAAATGCCCATAATCTTTTCCCTTTGACTTTCAATCTTTTCCCTACTACGTGTTTCAAAATTTTAATATTCTCTATCGTACCTCTTCCTTTTATGAATCCCGCTTGTGTTCTACTCCATCCGTTTTTGTCGTCCATTTCCTTCACTATCTTTTTATTCAGCAGGTTTGCATATAACTTGTACCCGGTACTCGTTAATGTAACCCCCCTATAATTTTTCACGTCTTCCTTATCCCCTCTCTTCAAAATTGGGACCACCACCCCCGTCCTCCACTCCATCGGGAATCCTCCCCCCTTCCATATCAATTTAATTATTTCCACTAACTTACTGCCTATTTCTCGTTCCCCTGCTAACCATGCTTCATTTCTAATCCCGTCCTCACCTGCAGCCTTCCCCTTTTTTAACCTCTTAATCTCGTCCCATATTTCCTTTTCATCTAAATTCCCTATCCTCTTCTTTCTTTCACCTTTTATCCCTATTTCTTCTTTTCTCTTCCCCACCCCTCCTAGCACCTCTTTGAAATGTCTGGCCCACTCTTTTATTTCAATATTTCTACTCACCCCCTCTCTCGTTTTTCTATATTTATTGATATACGCCCATGCTTTCTCTTCTGTTTTTATTGACTCCAACTCTTGTTCTTCTCTCTCTCTAACTTCCAATTTCTTCTTCTCGCATAGTTGTCTATATGATCTTCTCTTCTCATAAAAATCTTTCATACCTTCTCCTTCTTTATTTTCCTTATCTTTTCTGCCTGCTCTTTTTGCTTTCTGTACCTCTCTCTTCATCTCTCTGCATTCGCTATCCCACCATGGCTTCCATCCAATCTTTCTTTCCCTTCCTTTTTGTCTGTACTGAGACGCCTCCTTTACTATTTTCTCTAATTCTTTCCATCCATCTTCCACTCCTGTACTATTCCATTTTACTCCTTTTATATTTTCTATAAACCTTTTTATTCCCTCTTCTGACCAATCTTGTGTCTTACCTTCTTCTATTTGTTCTGCATCCCCTCTCTCTATACCTCCGCCTATCTTTACTATAATCGGCTGATGATCTGAATCCACCCTCGGTACTACTTCAAATTTCTCAATCTTTTCCCATGCCTGCCAATTTACTATCCCTACATCTATAACTGATCTTTTCCCTCGTCTTTCGAAAGTCCATTCCCCATCTTCATCCCCTTGTTTGTTTCCATTTAGTACTATCCACCCTCTATCTTCTATTAATTGTATCAGTTGCTTTCCTTGTTTGTTAATCGTATTATCCTTCGAATTTCTGTCTTCTATTTCCCCTTTTTCCCTCTCGTTTGCCCATCCCCCTTTCTTCCCTATCCTAGCATTAAAATCTCCTCCCACTATAAGGTTTTTTTCCTCTTCTACCTTCACCCCTTCGTCTATTTCTTTCAACAGGGCTTCCTCCCCTTTTTTATTATATACCGTTACTATCCTCCACTCCTCCCCCATGATATTTACTTTTCTTTCCTGCAACCCGTCTATCATTTCCTTCTCTACATTATCTTCTTTTAATTCTTTTCTTATGCCCGTTATTATCCCCCCGCTGGCCCTACCTTTTCTATTTTTACGTCTTGCAGTTTGAAATTTCCATTTCCACGCTTCTGGTAACCTATTCTTCAATAAATTCCATCCTCTTTCCTCTACCCACGTTTCTGTTAATCCTATAATATCAAATTCTTTAATAAAATCCCAAAAATCTTCGTCTTTATTATTTACCCCCGCTACATTCCAAAAGAGAACCTTTATTTCCTTTCTTTCTTCATCTTTCATACCTATGTTTATATCTATAACCCTTTTTACTTTTATTTTTTCCCCTTCTTTCCCGTTCTTTTTCCATTTATACCTTTCTCTCTCAATCACCCCTCTCCCTCTCTCTTTCTTACCCCCACATACGTTCATGCATTCTCTTCCTACATCTTTATTGTATTCTTCTTTCTCCCTCTCTACATTTTGTATTCTCTCATTCCTCCCCGTACTCATTTGATCCATTCTCACTATCTTTAAACAATACTCTTTCCCACTCTTTTTCTCATTTTCATTTCCATTTTCATTCACACTTTCATTCATATCCTCATTCGCAACGCATTCATTTATTACACATTTTTTCGTCGATTCACAAAATACACTCTCATGTATCCATTTCTTCTTCTCGAAATGCTTTCTCCAACATTCTTTCGGTTTTTTCGCTCCACACGTATTCTTTTCCATTTACTATCCCTCTGCCGTATTTTACGATCGCCGTCTTTCCTTTCTTTCGTTCATTTTTCGCCCATTCTCTAATGCTCTTCTGCATTATCCTTTCCTTCACTGTCATATCATCATCTATATATACGTTCGTTCCTTTTAATTTTCTTCTCATTGTCATCACTTCCTTTTTCGCCTCCATGCTATCTAGCTCTACTAAAATTATCTTATTATTTCCTTTTCCTATATATTGAGCCTCTTTCACACACTCTTTTTTCACATTTAGGCCTTCTAGTATTTCATTTACAACTACTTTCTCTTCCTGCTCTCTACATTCGGCCTCTTTTATCACAATGTTTTTTCTCTTTTCTCTTCTCTCTCTGTATTCTTCTTTCTTCTTCATTTCTTGCAGTTCTTCTTTTAACTTTCTTATCTCTTCATCTCTCGCCTTTTCTCTTTTTTCAAATTCTTTCTTAAAATTTTTCCATTCTTGCTTCATCTCCTGTTTATCACTCTCCATTTTTGCCATTATTTCTTCTTTCTGCTTATCTAGCAATTCCTTCATCATTGCTTTCATCTCCTCCATTTCTTTATTTCTAACCTTTTCTTGCGGTGATCTCTTTTTCTTTGATCTCTTTACTTCTCTCTCTTCCTCCTTTTCGCTTTCGCTCGTACCAGCTCTATCCTTTCTGCTTCTTTTCAGCCACGACTGGACGCTGGATCTCGAGCTCGCGCTGCTATCCCGTTCTGCCTTTAACGCTTCGGCTTTTGTCGGTCTTCCTCGCTTTGCACTTTTCTCCACACTTCGCGATCGATCATATATATATCAGTGGATCGATCCGATCGATGTCCCTCTCCACTCGACTCCCCGCTCGATTCGTTGACTTTCTCACTCGGTCTCTCCTCCCTCTCGCTCATCCCCCTCCGCTCCGCCTTCCTATGTTCTCGTGCGCACTCTCGCGACAACTTTGAATTTTGAACGATAGTTCGGTTGCTCGGTGTCGTCTCTCTTATTCTCGTTCTTTGTCACTCCTACTAACTTTAACGTCACTTCCCCTTAATTCCCGCGCTTGCGCAGTCTCACTCTCCGCACGTGTCGTCCGCAAGCCACTTTGCCAAATTCAGCCGAAATATGTAGAAAATATACCACTTACAGGCTTATCGAAGAAATTCACCAATTTTTCCACCCTGCCTATATTTTTCGCCCTCTCTTCTTCTCACCTGACAGCCTCAACGATGTTGTCTCGAGGACTTGACACTTAGCTTTTCAGGTTAGGAATGGAAGCCTCGGAAATTCCTCTCTCTAGCTCGTCTTCCGAACGGATAAACGAGCTATTTTTTCGCCTAGCTCACAGTTATTACGACTCTCGTCGCCTGTAACAAAAACTCCCCGCGGGGCAGATCTTTTCAGCACCTTGAATTTCTCTTACAGTAATTCCACAATTTTTGACATGCAATCGCACTCACCTCGCAACCGGAAGTCCATGTACTTTTTATTAAAGTAGTAAATTATTAACTCACGCTCACATAGACAAATATTATTCGACGTATGTGCTGCTAAAATGTTTCTTTTACCGATGTGAAGGCGTTGCGTTCATCTGTGCCAAAAATCCTCACATTTGTAGCAAACAACTGTTATGCACTTATATCGAAAGCTACTATTTCAGCTTCATATGACATATTTTTCTGGCACACCAATTTCTTCGTAAATGCCTGCATTCATTTTGACTTTATTAAATACGTATGAGCCTGTGCAGACTGGCATTCACGAAATCACGCATACGTAATTAAGAAAATTATAACCAATGCGCACACAATAAAACGAATTAACATGATGCATGAAATCAATTTTATGTATTTCATTAAACGAAAATTACATTTTAAAGGTGAAATAAATTTAAAGAATAAATAGAAAAGGTATATTCTATTTCTGCTTTAGATAAAAAGATATATTTTAAACATTTTTTTTTTCATTATTTGAGTCATCAAACAAAAATATATCAAAACTATTAAAAAAACATTGTTTTCCTACAAAAGTACACTTTAAAAATCAGTGCTGTAATATGGTATTGGTAACTTTTTCTAGACTAGAATGTAATACGTTACATAGTAAAATGAACAGTTAATATTATACGTATAGTAAGAAAAGAGAAATATTTAATAAAGCGCATTGAAAAGATTTGGAGGATACGTCTCAAACGAAGCGAGTTCTGCGCCGCGCCGCGCTGGCAGTCAACTTTCGCGGTTTCCGTACTCGCGCCTGATTGCTCGACAGGCGGAGTCTCGCGTGACGCGGCGGAAAGCGGTGGGAGAAGAAATGAGTCTAGAGCAGCGCGGCCAAACCACTGATATGTAAAGATATAGATGGGGCATAGTGGCACTTTCAAGCAAGTAGAAAATTTTCAAGTAGGTAAACGGGCTGGCTGCCGAAAGTGCCCGAACGCTCTCGATGAGATCAACGATTGCAAGGGGCAAAGTGGAGCATGTATCGTTGCGCCGTGCTGTAAGTGGCTGACGGGTTGCGCGCTCAAATTCAAATGTCTGGAGTATCAGAAAGTGTGCAGTGAAACTTAATTATTTACCAGGCATGTAGTAATGTAAAAATTACATATTAAAAAAATTCAAGAAATCATGCAGTTAATGGAAATGTATTTTATGCGCCATCAGAAGGAGTGAATGTTATAAACAGTGGGAAGTATATGGGCAAATCGTCTCAAAGAAAAATGAACAGCGTGCATATAATTGAAACGAAGTGAGTTCCGCGCTGCAGCACGCCGGCAGTCAACTTTCGCAGTATCCCTGCTGGCGTCTCGAGAGGCGGAGTTTCGCGTGACGCGGTGGGAGAAGAAACGCGCCTTGAGTGGGATCGGAAATGTTGGTCAGTTAGGCCGCGCTGGTAGGGGACAGTCGTCGCCAGACACTCCAGACAGTCTATACGGTCTGTCGATTGACTTGAGCACGCGCTCCGATTCCCCGGCTACGTAAGTATCCGTGGGCGGGTTGAGTAGAAGTGCAATAGCATAAACTTGCAGCGGCACCCAGGCCAGCGCGCCGAGTGTCCCTGTCAAGTACGGGTTGGCAGGTTCCCTCCGTATCAATTGTAACCACTTTTTCTCCTTACAGGTGGAGTGATTCAAGCCCAAAATAAAGGCACAACATAATTTATGCAAATTTGTACGCCCAAGGCGATAAAAAGGAGGAAGCTGAAATAAAGTTATCTTTTTCTAAATCAATCTGTCTCTCGAGTCCACTTATTCTCAAAAGCTGCACGTTTCAAGCATATTGCTCTTCTAAAAAACAGTCTTTAATGACAATCTTCGTTCCTATATATTTATTAACACTACGAGCAAATATGCAATGCCAGTAAACAATATTTATAATGAAATAATAGGTTTAAATAACAAATTTATTCGCTGAAATCGAGGAAATTGGAAAATTTACGGTGTAACTGAAAATGGTATTTTTATCAAGTCATAACTATTTAAGCGTTCTGTTTCAAAGCTTGAACTTTTCAGACGTTCAATTAGAGGGTTTAAACGATACAAAATGATGTATGAAATAAGTGTGCCAGTTATTAAATGCGAGATACCAGACTATTCACAACTGTAACTGCATTTTCACTTAACTCACAAAAGTCGTAAGTTTTGTTGCGATACTCTTTGAGCGTTCATTATTTAGGAGTTTCGGACAAAAAATTAATATTTTTAGTTCTCGAGGAAACGAATGGTAGGTGGTAGAATATGAAAAACGTGTGCGTGACTTGTTACTAAAAATTGATTTTTCATTAAGCACAACCAATCAGAGGAATATAAATATCTATTGTTGTGTGATTTTGTCCTTAGCTGTAAATGAATGTGTGAGAGAAGTGCTAACCTCTAAAAATAGTATTAGGGGTTCAAAGTGGTAATTTTAGAGGGAAAAATATGATAATCCTTTAACGTTTTAAAGTATACATTTTTCATTACACGGAAAACATCTGAAATTTGTTACTCTTTTGGGGTCGCTGATCACGAATGTGATCTGAAAATTGAGAAATTCAAAATGGCGGATCCAATATGGCGGACCAACTTCGTAAAAACTATATTTTATGAAGCTAAAATTGGGTACTCAGGGGTTATGTGAGGTTCGCTGATCATGAATCTGATCTTAAATGTTAAACATTCAAAATGTTATCGATGCCGTTAATTCCTGCAAAACAAGTAAAGTCAAAATGTTTTCAATAGATAGAAATGAAAAAGTGGAAACTATAGTGAAGAGCAAAAAGAACCTAAAAGCTGCACCTCATTCTAATCAAATATTACAACTGACCTACGCCAGAGAACAAAATGAAATTTTGCGTTTAAATTATTTATCATGTTCGTATTGCATACAAAATCGCTTAGAAAATTTTCGTTGTATACATTTTTCTCTGACACCCGATGTCTGGTATCCTGATTGAAAAATAATAAGAGAAGAAAACGATACCGAAAAGTTTCCAGTAGGAATAAAAAAAATCAGAAAAGGTACGAAAATATCGGAAGTGAAACCAAAAAAATTGAAAACAAAAAAGTGATTGTACAGGCAAATCAGTCTCATTTGTTGTTGTTGTTGTTGTTTAATGTTTTTTTCGTTTACATTATAATGAATTTCAATAAATTTTTAAATTTTATTCTTCTTATGTTTAGTTGCATTGAACCTTCTCCCACACACACCCAAATAATTATTTTTTGAAAATATCTGTCATATTTGATCCGCCATTTTGAATTTTGTAAATTCGCGGTCGGATTCGTGATCAGCGACCCCGAAAACCCTCGAGTAACAAATTTCAGCTGTTTTCCGTGCAATGAAAAATGTTGTTCTCTTCAGGAGTACTAGTTTCTAGTCTAAGTTTCTATCGGGCAGCTATTAAGAAATATGAGTCACGTGGGTTGAAATGTACTTATATTATGCTAACAAATGATAATTGACGGTAAAAAAGAGTGTGCCACAAACTTTCAAAAAAAAAATTATTTCAATAAAAAGTTCACGTCTCAAAAGATTTCCCCATAACAGTGTGAGCGTATATATGTGCATTTTTATATAAAATTGTCTCAATAAGAATTGAGGACATGGATCTTAAAAGGGGTCGCGCTCTCAAATGGTCGGAAAAGTATTGTCCACGCGTAACAATGAAGTCTAAGGGAGACTTTATTCAATAAATGTTGTTGTCTTGAACTCGTCATATCTCCTCAAAAACTGCATGAAAAATTCTGAAATTTTCAGGGTACATGCACAAGATAGTAGCGAAACAGATAGGTGAAGTTAAGTTAACAAAATATCTACCGAATTGTTAATAATAATTAACAAAAGTAGAAGTAAATTGAATTCGCCGTTTGCGAGCTATATCGAGAAAAAGTGTGTTACAAAATTTACGTTAGAGAAAACTTCCAGTGGGAAAGTTGTTCGTCAATGTATGACAAAGATTTCTGCGAAGTTTCAAATTTTTTGAAACTAAGATGCGTTAATTATACGTTATTATCTAAAAAACGCGTGGGGCGCTGATGCAGGGGATTCTGCACGCTTCATTTCATACACCACATACAAGGAACATACGAAGAACAAAACATTCTGTATAAATTTATGATTGATATTGATTATAAATTAATACTTATTAGTTAATTAGCAATTTATATTAGATTAATATTAGATGTAATATTTTTAAACTTTCCGCCTTTTCTATTATACGACACAATGTTTTACAAGTTCATGCACGTCGAGTCCCGTAAGGGAAGGGAAGTCGTTTTGTCTTATGAAATATTGTATTTAATATTATAATAAGTATTTTTCATAACGTGATCAGTAAGTTTTGTTTATAATGAGCGACAAAAACAATAATTCAAGAAGAACGGGAAGAAAAAGCCATAGCGATTCCTGTAAACCTTTGATGTCTGAAAGGAAATAACTAATCTGCGTTGAAAAAGTACTGTACATAAATTAAAAATACAACAAAACATTATTAAGTCTATAAATAAAGTAATATTAATCATAAATTTATACAGAATGTTTTGTTCCTCGTATGTTCCATGCATGTGGTGTATGAAATGAAGCGTGCAGAATCGCCGGCATCAGCGCCCCACGCGTTTTTTTAGATAATAACGTATAATTAACGCATCTTAGTTCCAAAAAATTTGAAACTTTGCAGAAATCTTCGTCATACATTGACGAACAACTTTCCCACTGGAAGTTTTCTCTAACGTAAATTTTGTAACACACTTTTTCTCGATATAGCTCGCAAACGGCGAATTTTCGAGCTCATTAAATTTACTTCTGTTACGTTTGTTCAGTCTCCGGTAGATGCCGGTACGAACCCACCTCAAACTGTATCGTTCACGAGACGCTTTTTCTTACTCGTGCCTTCTCCGCTCGTAACGGACGCAGAATTGTACGTGTGCGCATTGCGAATAAATAATCGTATCTAGTCGAAAGCATTGCGTGTTCTTTAATAACCCATTCCTGATTAACAGGTTATGGGCCCAGAAATACGCTAAAATAGCAAGAACGAACGTGAGTGTAAAAACGTGCACGCGATATTTTTCGAATCGAAGCTAGTGTGCGGCTCGCGAGACGAAACAGAGATGTCGAACCTTGTGAGAATAGAAGCCCTGAACCGAGAAAATTTCGACACCTGGAAGATGCAGATGCGCGCCATTTTAATCAAAAATGAATTGTGGTGTTATGTGAGCAACGAGACGCCGAAACCTGAAGCAGGGGAAGCAAACATGGCCGCCATCGACACGTGGGCGAAAAACGACGCAAAAGCGATGTCGGACTTAATATTGTCGATAAGTCCATCCGAGCTGAAGCAAGTCAAGGGATGTAGTACATCGAACGAGATGTGGCACCATCTTGAGAGGACTTATCAGTCGAAGGGTCCCGCTAGAAAGGCGACGCTCCTCAAGCAGCTCACGCTTCAACGCATGGCGGAAGGCGACGACATTCGTGAGCATATCAGAAAATTCTTCGACGCAGTCGACAAACTCAGCGAAATGGAGGTGGCGATCAACCCAGATCTACTGGCCATAATGCTGCTGTACAGCTTGCCGCCAAATTTCGAGAATTTTGGTTGCGCGATCGAATCGCGTGACGACCTACCGAGCCCCGAAGTTCTTCGCGTAAAAATAGTGGAGGAAAGTGATGCGCGCGCGAACGAAACACGCCACGCAATTTCCAATGCCATGGCTGCGGGAAAACGGTTCGGAAGTGGGACAGTCAAGAAAAACAAAAACGATAGAAGTGACTTAATAGTGAAAGACAGTGGAGGCTATGATGCTTCAAAAATAAAGTGCTACCGGTGCCATAAATATGGCCATAAGGCAAACGAGTGCCGTTCCCGCCAAAACGGAAATCGTCGGCAAGGAACGCCGATGACGTAACGCTTCTAGCCGATGCAGAATTCGCACCCTGGCGGCAACCTGAAGCATTGAGAGCGGAAGACGGCAGCCCGGAGCAGTGGTGTTTGGACAGCGGCTGCACCTCCCACCTATGCAAAGATTTGGACAAGTTTACGAACGTCGACGAGCGCTACGGAGGTAAGGTGAACCTCGCGAGCAGCGCGACCGCCGCCATTAACGCCCGCGGGAACGTACGTATCGAAACGTTGTACGGCAGTAGGGCGGCAGGCGTCGTTTTGAGCGACGCGTTACACGTGCCCGACCTACGCGCGAATCTGATGTCGGTAGGAAAAATTACCGACCGCGAAATGACCGTTACTTTCAAGAAAAATCGCGCGACGGTTACGGATAAAAACGGAAACATAATATTAACCGCGGATCGTAAGAACGGGCTGTATTTCATTCGTCAAGGAGATCCCCCCGATTGCAGAATCTCGGTCCGATGCGATAGTCTCCGAAAAAGAAACGAATTCGAGTTGTGGCATAGGCGCCTAGGACATTTGAATGCGGCCGATCTTGTCACGGCGAGTCGAAACGGCATAATACCCGGCGTTAATTTTAAAAGCTCCGACAATTTACAATGCGAAATCTGTCTGCGAGAAAAGATGACGCGAAAACCGTTTCCGAAAGAATCCGAAAGAAAGTCAGAGTTACTCGAAATCGTTCATACTGACGTTTGCGGCCCTATGCGTACGAATTCAAACGGAGGCGCGAGATGGTTTGTAACGTTTACGGACGACCATTCGAGATGGTGCGAAGTGCGGTTCATCGAATCGAAAGATAAAGTCTTCGAAGCTTTTAAGGCGTACAAAGCTTTCGTCGAAAATCAAACGGGTCACGCGATAAAGTACATCCAATCGGATAACGGCAGAGAATATGTAAATTCTAAATTCGATTCGTATCTAAAGGACAACGGCATAGGACGCAGACTGACCGTCGCGTATAATCCCGAACAGAACGGCGTGGCCGAACGGAAAAACCGTACGCTGTTAGAAATGAGCAGATGTCTATTGGGACAATCGAGTTTACCCGAGTCTTTTTGGGCCGAGGCCGTATCGACGGCCAACTACATACGCAATCGATGTCCGTCACGAACATTGGCGGGAACTTCGGCCTTCGAAATTTGGACGGGAAGAGTGCCGAACGTAAAATATTTTCGAGATTTCGGTTGCGAGGTCTACTGCTTAAACGCGAAACCGTGTAAGGGGAAGTTCGAATGTCGCTCTCGAAAGGGCATATTCGTAGGCTACGCGGAAAACTCAAAGGCGTACAGGGTCTGGCTGCCAAACGAGAGAAAGGTCGAGATCGCCCGCGACGTCAAATTTTTAGAAAACGTCGATATATCGTTGCTCAGACGTAACCAAGGGGAATCGCCTTTGGCAGTGGCGAGCGACAAACGCGAGGAGGATGCGAAAGAGCAGTGTATCGAAAATCGTGAAACCGTAGTACTCGTGGATTTCAATGATAACGACGAAAACAACAGTACCGACGAAGCAGACGCGCGAGGCAACAACGGCGAAGCAGCAAATCAGCGCAGAGGTCCCGGTAGACCACGAAAAGTGCTCACCGGTTGTAGAGGAAGACCTCGAAAGGAATATAATTTGATCGATGCTGAAGACACTGACGACGTCGAGTCGGAACAAGCCGGCGTGGCGGAAATTCCTCTAAAACGGGCAATTTCAAGCCCGGAAGCCGGCGAATGGTATATAGCTATGGCAGACGAGCTAAAGTCCATTATCAAAAACGAAACTTGGAAGCTCGTCGAACGGCCTAAAAATTCGCGCGTAATAGGCAGTCGAGTGGTCTTAAGAAATAAGTGCAAGCCTGACGGGTCTCTCGAGAAGCGGAAAGCTCGAATCGTCGCGCGCGGATTCGCACAGAGGCCGGGCGTTGATTTTAGCGATACCTTTTCCCCGGTTGCACGACTGGGTTCAGTAAGGCTTCTGTCGGCTCTCGCAGTACAAAACCGTATGTTTATACACCAGCTGGACGTAACCGCGGCGTACCTAAATGGCGACCTCGAGGAAGAGACGTTTATGGAAGTTCCTGAGCATATCGAGGACATGCTAGATGTCGTCATCGAGAGAGAACCACGTGGAAGCGTGATCAAGAAGAGAGTCCTGAGCATGCGAGAGGAGCTGAGACGCGGCGACAAAGTATGCCTTTTGAAAAGGGCATTGTACGGTTTGAAGCAAGCCGGGCGCTGCTGGCATCGTAAGCTAGACAGTGCATTAAGAGAATACGGGTTGCAGCCCTCAAATGCCGATCATTGCATGTACCGTATGGGTCAAGGGGAAGAACTGTTATTAGTCTTAGTATACGTAGATGACATGCTTATATCGTCGCAAAGCATAAACAAAATAAACGCGGTCAAGGATTATTTGGCAAATAATTTCGACGTCAAAGACCTCGGGAACGTCAGGAGCTGCCTGTTCGAATTCATTCGAACTAAAGAGGAGATTTGCCTGCGACAACGAGGATACGTTCTCGATTTGTTAGACCGTTTTGGAATGTCCGACTGCAACCCAGCGCCGACTCCGATGGAAATTAACCTAAAGTTGATGAAAAGGATAGAGGATAGCGACGACAACGAACACTCACTCCCCTACCGAGAGCTCCTGGGCTCGCTGATGTACTTAGGCGTGGCCACAAGGCCCGACATAGCACACGCAGTAAGCGTGCTTCGTTACCTGAAGGGCACCTGCGACGTCGGGCTCACCTATGCGGTGGACGAGTTACCTGTCAGAGGCTTCGTGGACGCAGACTGGGCAGGCTCGTTTGAAGACCGTCGATCCTTTACAGGATATTCCTTCATTCTCGGAGGCGTTTCAATATCCTGGGACTCCAAGAAGCAAAAGACGGTAGCTCTGTCTTCGACAGAGGCAGAGTATATGAGTATGACTGAAGCCTCAAAGGAGGCATTATATTTACGAAGATTCCTCTGCGAACTAGGTTTCGAAAGATTCGCCGACGTAATTTTATATTGCGATAATCAAAGTGCGCTAAGTCTCGCGAAAAACCCTGTGTATCACGGTCGCACGAAACACATAGACATTCGTCATCATTTTGTACGCGACGCGTTAGACAGCGGCGAAATTAAATTAGATTATATTCCAACCACGGAAATGACGGCAGACGTCTTGACGAAAGGTTTGTCGGGAGCGAGACATAAAATGTTCACCGATCGACTAGGTTTAAGAACTGCGCATAATTAGTAAATAATAAGGGAGGTTCGTCCCGAGGGGAAGTGTTACGTTTGTTCAGTCTCCGGTAGATGGCGGTACGAACCCACCTCACACTGTATCGTTCACGAGACGCTTTTTCTTACTCGTGCCTTCTCCGCTCGTAACGGACGCAGATTTGTACGTGTGCGCATCGCGAATAAATAATCGTATCTAGTCGAAAGCATTGCGTGTTCTTTAATAACCCATTCCTGATTAACAAGTTCTACTTATGTTAATTATTATTAACAATTCGGCAGATATTTTGTTAACTTAACTTCACCTATCTGTTTCGCCACTATCTTGTGCATGTACCCTGAAAATTTCAGAATTTTTCATGCAGTTTTTGAGGAGATATGACGAGTTCAAGTCAACAACATTTATTGAATAAAGTCTCCCTTATATTTCATTGTTACGCGTGGACAATACTTTTACGACCGTTTGAGAGCGCGACCCTTTTTAAGATCCATGTCCTCAATTTGTGTGAAGTAGGGGGAAAATATAAAAGCAATCTTCATAAGGAATTTGAAATCTCTTTTGTTGAATTTCGTCCACTGCCCGACAGACATTTTACTTTGGACACACGTATTAATTGCGAGTCGCAAGGATAATCAGGCAGTGTTGACGAATCTATGAATCTGCGGCAAATAACGAATGGAATCAGTCCACGATAACAAATTTGATCAACAAGAATGATGTCTCCATTCCGGAGATAACAACAATTATTGAATTGTTTATCCGTAATAGTGAAGTTTTTGAATTTTATTGCAGAATGAGGTTCAATGTAATTTGCCATCAACACAGGGCCTTGTTTTGGTCCAATTATCGAGTACCCTATGTTCACTTTAATCATTTTTGGAGTGCTGAACTTGGCCCTTTCTTCAAGCCTTCTACTAATTTGGGCTAAGGGATTTTCTCCTTTTCTTACGTCATTTTTCAAAGTTTGAAGGTAGTTTTCAAATGGGAATGCACTGAATGCATCAAGAGGGCTAAATTTGAGAACATCTGCAGCAATGTGGCATGTGTAGATTTGGTAGTTTTTTGGTCCAGAGTTTTTTTTGTTATAAGTGCATGGCCACCTCTAGTTCGCCCCAAAAAAACGTATATTTATGAAGCAAGTTCTGCTGTTTATCCAATGCGGAATATATAAATAAGAGGAAGTATTTCAAATTGTCGACGATGCGAAAAGGTAAACAATTGATTGTAAATACGCCCTTGATGATTTCAACGATTGCAGAAGAAAAAAAAACTACTCTTCCTGTTGCGATGCTCTCTACGACAAGTATTCAATGTTACGCACGTAGGAAATATTTATTAACTAATACTCGAAGTTAATAAAAGAGGAAAATACTATAAGAATTTATTCAATATAATTTTTATACAAGTTGGCTCTCTGCGCTCTTGCACGACGCTTGACATTTCTGCTGGTGCGATGACGTTCAATCGCGTCTACAGCTTGAGTATCAATGTTTATATATCTGGAATCGGGTATTTCACAGTCGTAATCTAAATGACCAGAATATTTTTGTAATGCTGGCGAAGCGGAGTGATATTTACGATGTATGGATAAGAATCGCGGATCAGACCGAAAAATCTTAGTAGTTAATAATTTACGATTAGTATCTATATTACACGGTATAAGTTTCCAAACAGTTGGCTTCACAATAACGACAGATTTTAAACGAGATTTATTAGGAACAAAGTCCTCTTCGATTTGAAAAGTCTCCTTTGGTGGACACGCGTAATCTCGTACTGAGTCAGGATCTATTCGAAACATTCGTCAAGATTTCGTTTACATACTGCGCGGCGACGGACGTTTTCGCGTATTGTGTCCTCTGTTTTTTGGACCGGAGATGACATGAATCGCGCACTGACTCTAATCGGTTACCGCACTAAAAAGTTAGAGCCACGCTAGCAGCAGACTGTATGAGGACACTTACGGTTGTCAATCCTGTCTTGCAGACGGATTAGGGTTGCAGGAAAATCGCGGAGACTTACGGGTGCCTACCAAGCTGGTGACACGGACGTGAGAATGCTCCTGAATTACCTGTTCGCCCGGTTGAACAGGAGTTATGAAGTATAGTCCTCCACTCGATGATATTGTATGAGTGGCCGACCTTACAGGCAGCCCAGACGAAATCTCGAACGGTAGTTTTTTTTTGTCGTTGCCGTCCTTGAAAGTATTCACGACCTTGAATGGTATTTACGGTAACTGTGGTCCAGGTAGCTGTAAGAGATCAATTAAAGTCCTGAAAAGGACTGATCGAAAGAGTTAGTTTCTAGTGGTTAACTAGACTGCGGTCATGGACCACTGACTGGATGCTGTGATGTCACGTAGGTTCCGTATATTGGGCCCGAGTGCCGAATTCGATCTCGTGAAGCGTAGCTCAGTGACAGTACTATGTCTTCCGGATGCTGCTTGTACCAATAACCTCCTTGTCGTTCGGATATTCTAGACTTGTCGCCTGTTACAAGTGCCAAAGTTGAAGGTGGAATCTCGAATTATTTTCCATTGGAAACGCCCGTAATTTATACCCTGACCGAGCACAGAGTTTGCACTGATTGGTTCGTGGCTACGCGGCGTGGCGTTAATAGTATAGGTAAAAAATGAACTTACGTTTTTTAATAAATAAATATGAGTTCCTGTTTCCTGACTTTCGTTGTTTTAAGATTCACCAAATAGTCTATAATAAAATGTTCTATTTTTTGTGTGAAAATTAGTTTTTTCTATTCAGACATGCTTAAGTTTGTTACTTTCTAATATTAATCAGGATTCAGACTCGTTCCTACATTTTAACCCTTTTTTGCTTCTAAACTTGTGAATTTTTAACTACTAAAAAATTCAGGGAACTTTCTTTATGCATTTAATTTAACGTGTTTCACGTCTAACGGTTCTTCTGTATTGAACGCTTATTAGTTTCTAATGCTGTGTTTTTTAGTTTGTTCCACATAAACATTTTTATGTCATTTCTCCTGGGCTATATTAATACGTGAACAGAACTTAAAAAATAACCATAAAAAATCGTTCCGATTCGTCTTAGGTAAAAATATCTGTATTCCGTTAAGTGACTTCCGACTTGGACGTTAAGTGAAACGTAGGACAAGAAAAGTTACAACCGTCGGCGATAACCGGCTCAGGGCCGGCCTCGCCGGCCCGAGAATCGTTCCAATCGCCGGCGGGGGTAACTTTTCGCCCTAGGGTTCACTTTACGCCTAGTAGGCGTAAAAGTCAACTTTACGCCCGCAAAAAGAGGCGTAAAGACGTACTTTACGCCTACTATGACGAAAAATTGATTTTCAGATTCAAAATTATAGGGTAAATTTAAATTGTTGGAATCAAAATTACAATTTTGAGTGTCAACACCATTATTATAATCATGTTCGACATATCGATCCAATTCAGAACTACTTGCAATATTTACATCTACACAATTATTATATTCTGGGAGTCTAGTCTCATGGGTATTCGGCGCATTACTGCAATAATTAATATCGGCATTAGTTAATTTAATGATTCGTCTTCTTTTCTGCCACCAAGACAGATATTTAAAATTCATCTTTCTTTTAACGATGTGTGGTGGCATTATGATTTTGAAAAATATGTTTGAAAAATTTATATTTGGAAATAAATGGGAGAGTGTTTTAAAAATATGTAATATTCATGTGTAATGCACATATTATACATAATAAAAGAATATACATATACAATTGGCAATATTTGATACGATTTTCACTTAGCTGATGTACGTTTTCTTGTTTGTCTCAAGGCTTCAAATATTTTGAGTTATTTCTCTTCATCTGCAAGCGCGGAATAATTTTCTACGATATACAATATGAGCAAAGCATAAGAACAGAGGTTTTACAATAAAAAAATAGCGTAGCGTTTATACGCGATAGCTTGCTTGGTTTGATATCACGCCATTCTGCTGTTGTCTTTGTCTCATTAAACACCGTCTTTAATTGATCTCTTTAAAGGCACCTTTGTGATGTAACGATTAAGACAGCTTTTAGATGACTATACAACGACGTCTTTTTAAAGATGCACTTTTGTCGTCTATTGAATTTGTCTTAATGGTCAACTCAATAAAGCCGTCTTTAATACATCTTTTTAAAGACACTTTTATGATGTCATGTTTTGGACGGTTTTTCGACGGCCTTTCATTGACACATTTCACAAGACGACGTATTTGCTAACTTTTAGACATGACTTTAAGTCGTCTCAAAAACGACGCATCTAAGACGTCTTTGGGAAGTTTGTGTTAACTGGGTTATCATCCAGCATTTGTAACCTACTTTTTCATATGCAGTAATATATACAGTAATGTTTACCTTTAATTTCATTATTAATCGGTACACATGCATATTTATTTATTTTTAATGTTCACTTTTATAAGTGTAAATTATGCGTGTCATAACATAAAGGTGATATGTGATTAATCATTCGGCTGCATATATAATGGTCTATATAAAACTTTGCCACTTGCGAGAAAGGCAGAATCATGCATCATTTTATAGACGCCTCTACGACGTCATAATTAGAGACGGTGCTTAGACGACCTTTTCCAGAAGGTCTTCCAAGGCCTGCTTTTTGTTAACTTTTAGACACGACTTTAAGTCGCCTCGAAAACGACGCCTGTATGACGTCTTTCCGCAGCTGGTGTTAACTGGGGACCATAGACCATCACTGTTGGGTAAAAGGAAATAAAAACTGGTTTTCTACAAATGTATGTAGATAACCGGTAGTTTACGTCGAAAACGTAGAAAACATGTAGTCTACATGAAAATGGTAGAATACTGAAAGATGCTCGAAAACGTAACCTATTCAAATGTATATGTTTTATGGGTTTCATTAACCCATTAATGCCTGAATGTCCAAAAATCGTACAGTAACTTTGAGCTAAAATCTTTTAATGAAATCGCGGAAATTTCTATTTGGCAAAAGATGTTCTAGACGTTTTCGGGTGTGCTCTACACGATGCGACCATTTAGAAAAATGAAAAATTTCATTTTGTATTGTTTTTTGATAAATTTATATAAAAAATAGTGTTTTTTACGGGATTTTTTCGTAGAAAATCACCATTTTTTAAAAGAAAATATATGTTTATCATATTATAATTAATTAAAAACGTGTCATTAGTGTTTGTACCAACAAACTATGGATGTAGATTTTTTCAAATTTTTTTTCCAAAAAATAGGAATCTTTGGAATGCAAAAATATCATTAGCGTGGGCATTATCAGAGTTGTTCAGATTTGTTTCACTAGTATAATACTCTATTATTCACAAAAGTGTCTATTCCGGGTTTTGGAGGATGCTGATTACAATTCTTATGTCAGAAATGGAAAGTTAAAAATGACAACATTTTTTGCATTCCAAAGCTTCCTATTTTTGGAAAAAAAATCTACATCCATAGTTTGTTGGTACAAACACTAATTACACGTTTTTAATTAATTTTAACACGATAAACATATATTTTCAGTTAAAAAATGGTGATTTTCTACGAAAAATCCCGTAAAAATGCTATTTTTTATATAAATTTATCAAAAAACAAAACAAAATGAAATTTTTCACTTTTCTAAATGGTCGCATCGTGTAGAGCACACCTGAAAACGTCTAGAACAACTTATGCCATATAGAAATTTCCGCGATTTCATTAAAAGATTTTAGCTCAAAATTACTGTACGATTTTAGGACATTCAGGGATTAATGGGTTAAATTGTTTTTTTATCCATCATAAACGAAACAGAATTTTTCCCGAATTCAAGATGCCAAGGTATTTAAAATCTTAAAAGAAAAGATCAAGTAATAAACCAATTAATTTTATATTCCTGTCTTAAAAAATAATTTATAGAATTTTTGTGAAATAAATTTTATTAATTTCTACAGTCACAGAAGTATTTTTCAATAACAAGATAACCTCTTTAATGGTGACATTAGCGAAGTTTTAAAAGTTTGATAACATTTACATCATTTGTAACTAATATTTTCGGATACCTTGTATCTTTATGGATTTTTCAGTTTTCAGTTTGATTTTTAAATAAAAAAATACACATATAATTGCGCCAAATAAATTCAAAAGTTTGATGTAGACTACCTCCATTTTTGTAGAAAACAGAAGATGTAGTCTACGCCATATTCGACACGTAGAAAACTGAAGTAGTTTACCTCCAGTAAACTACCAACCCAACACTGTAGACTAGAGAAAGAGTAGCCGTGGTGCGTGGTGTATTGGCAACACTGTCCACATCGAATTTACAATGAATTCAATCAGATACGATTTTGAAAATTAAGCGAAAAATAGGGTTTCTGCAATAAAAGTAAGAAATATAATTTCGTTTACAGAAATATTTTAAATTAAGAAAACATGATACATTTGTAGTATATCCAACAAACCTTACTAAACATACAAATTAATATATAAATCTGCAATCAGTTAAAAGTCACTTGAAAGTCTACGTTAGGGTTTAATATATTATCTCATACATTTGTTAAAACCGAGTGATGAATATTCAAAGACGAGGTAGAGTGGCTTCATTTCAAGTACCCCGTCGTGGTCGAGGTAGAGGAATAAGAATTCCTCGAGTTACAATCCCTGTAAAAACTCATCCTACATACTGTACGTTATTTTCAATTTATAACCAGTTTTTATATGTTTGCATCTTGTCAAATGTGTTAATACACATAAGTGTTAACAATATGACAATAGAACTTTTTCACAAATAGCTGCAGAAGAACCGGAGTTTCGTGTTCCTTTAGTTCCTACGATCCAAAGTTCGTCAAGAGGTTCGTCAAGAGGTTCAAGAGGATGGTCAAGAGGTTCATCAAGACTAAAGACACCTCGTAGTCGTGGTACTTCTTCTAGAGGAACATCCAAATTCAGTCGAACATCAAGGTTGTTATAACAGTTAAAGTAAAACATTTAAAATATATTCATTATGATACAAAATAAAATTATTTAGCTCCAAAATTGGTGCTTCGCCAAGTACTACAACAACCACAAACGAGTCCTCCACAATCCTCGGTTTGAAAAAACAACTTATATTTTATTAGAATGTTGAATAATTGACCATTTCTTAAATTTGTTCAGCAATTATCTCAGGTCGTGGGGATGCAAGATGGGAAGTTGGAATGGCAGCCATTGATTTGAATTTTCCTCATTTAATTCTCTGTCAAATAAGCGATAATCAAATCTATTCCAATACAATCATTAAAGTTAACTTTTTTCATCCGGTAGAAATAATTATGCCTGAATCAATGGTCGGGGAAGAAGAAAATCCCAACACTATTATGTATCACGCTATAAGAAAAAAATTTAGAAATGTTGTTATTAAATCTATTAGTCGAATGTTTTTCAGTGATGTAGAAGGAATGGAAAATATTCGTGACTTGTGCGCTCCTGATTTTATTAATGTTCAGGACATTGTGAAAGAAAAGTAAATCATTTTTTCTTTTTAGTTTTAACCACTTAATATTTAATTGGTAATTCTTTAAAAACTTATTTATAAGCAATTAGTCATAATTAATATGACTGATATTATATAAATATTTATAATATTAACAGATATATAATTAGATACATATTTATATTAATAAAGGTTTTCCGAAGGTTTACCATAAATTTATTATTATATTTAAAATTTTAATTTTTCAACTAAATTTATTCATAAAATTTTATTAAAATAAAATAATTAATTAAATTTTATTCTTAAATAAAAATTAATCAGATTTTTATACTAAAATAAAATTTAACCAGATTTTATATTAAATAAAAATTAATGAGATTTTTATATTAAAATAAAATATTTTTTATCATATTTATTGTACACACTAAAATAATTTTTATCAAAAAATTCCTAAAAATAAAGCCTTATTTTTATATATATTAAAAATTTTAATTTTTCAACTAAACTTATTCATAAATTCTGATCTTGTTAATAATTACACAGGTCTGCACAGATTTTTTTTTTTAAATATCAGAGTGATTTTCGACGTATTTTTGTGTGTTGAACACTAATCTGAAGTCGAAAAATGCCTATCACGTCATGATTTAGAGAAAAGTGGAGGTAAAGACACCAAAAAACGCGTTTTTGAGTGTTTTTACCCCTAATTTTATCTGAAACCTGACGTGCTACAGGCTTGAATTTGTGCTTAAATTAAAGCTTGGTTCTTCCCCTACGAAAATCATAAGATAGTTTTAAAAAAAATTTCATAGTTTTGAAAAAAAAAATGGTTTTAACCTTGCTATTTCTAATGATTGTGATGAAAATGCAAACAAAATCGAATAACCGCTGGTATTACTAATGGCGAACAAAAAAAAAACCATGAAGTGGTGATTTTAAGATCCTAAGTATATTTTTTAATTTGCGGCCGCCATTTTGGATTCGCTATTTTAAATTTTGTCAAACTAACAATGGAATCGTCATCAGCGACTCAAAAAACCCCGAGTACTCATTTTTATGAGGTTAATTTAAATTATTTATTTTTACGTCCGCCATCTTGGATCCGCCATTTTGAATTTTATAAAAGCGACACTGGATTCTTAAACACCAACCCCGAAAACAGTCAAGTAGTGGTTTGTATGAGCTCTGCTCAACGTAGTTAAATAATTTGCATTTTCATCATAGTCACTAGGAATAGCAAGGTTAAAACCATTTTTTTTTCAAAACTATGACATTTTTTTAAAAACTATTGTATATGATTTTTGTAGGGGAAGAATCAAGCTTTAATTTGTGCACAAATTCAGATCTGTTGCACGTCAAGCTTCTGAGAAAATTAGAGGTAAAGACACCCAAAAACACGTTTTTTGGTGTTTTTGTCCCCACTTTTCTCAAAATCATGACGTAATAGACATTTTTCGTCTTCAGATTCGTGTTCAGCGTACAAAAATACGTCGGAAATCACTCTGATATAAAAAAAAAAAGTGAATTTTGCATACCTGTGTTATTAATATATTAATTAATTAATTAATTATATATATATTTTTGTATAAAAATAACTAATATATTAATATCCAATTATATTTATATATTAATTATTTATATGATTATATATATTTTTTTAAATAATAATTAATATATTAATAATTATTAACAAGATCAGAATTTATGAATAAATTTAGTTGAAAAATTAAAATTTTTAATATATATAAAAATAAGGCTTTATTTTTAGGAATTTTTTGATAAAAATTATTTTAGTGTGCATAATAAATATAAAAAAAATATTTTATTTTAATATAAAAATCTGATTAATTTTTATTTAATATAAAATCTGATTAAATTTTATTTTAGTATAAAAATCTGATTAATTTTTATTTAAGAATAAAATTTAATTATTTTATTTTAATAAAATTTTATGAATAAATTTAGTTGAAAAATTAAAATTTTTAATATATATAAAAATAAGGCTTTATTTTAAAGAATTTTTTGATAAAAATTATTTTAGTGTGTATAATAAATATGAAAAAAAAATTTATTTTAATACAGGGCTCCCAGTCAGTCTCTTTTTAGGAAATTAGTCTCTTTTTTCGACTTTAGTCCCTTTTATTTCCTTTTTTTGTCCAAAGTCCCGTTTACATCTTTTTTTTAACCTTTCAAATTTAAATTGTCTTTCTGCGGCTTTTTACGTCTTGTTTTCTGCGTATGAATAAATGTTTGATTAAGAAAAGTAATTCGTTTTTCAAATCCGAAGAAATATGACAATATTACGTTTTAATTTCGGAGAAACTGAAAAATAGTATGAAGCCATTCAAAATTATATCCATATTGTTTTTCATCTATAAATTCTTTTATAATATACATACAGTGGCCCTCCCCTTATTTTAACTCCTCCCCTTTATTTCAACTTTATTCCTTCCTCTATTTTAACTTTCTCCCCTCAGTCGTCCCCCACTATTCGTCGTGACGTCAGTTCACACATGCATTTGTATGTGTACACAAATCAGGTGGTACATTGTAAAAAATCGAAATGAAATTTACAATTGCGCATAGACGCGAAGAAAGATGCCACCATACAGTGGCCCTCCCCTTATTTTAACTCCTATTGTTTTAACTGCGTCCTTTATTTTAACTTTTTTTCGTCCCTTATGTTAACTTCTTCCCCTCGTGAGTTCCCCCACCATTCGCCATTTGAAAGAGTTCAAAAGAGTGCGGACTGCTGTTTTTGCTTGCGCATTCAGCTGAAGAAGGACGCCACTATATCTCCTCTCTCTGCTTTTATTCTCTCATATTGCCAGTGGAGAGGATGAGGGGAAGCGGTAAAATAAGGGAAGAAGCCGCAATCTTCCTCGACTCGAAAAGTTAAAATAAGGGGAGGGCCACTGTATCTGTTTTCTCTTTCTTAGATCCTTAGTGGTGGGGATGAGGGGAAGCGTTAAAATAAGGAAAGGAGCCGCCATCTTCCGTGTCTCGAAAAGTTAAAATAAGGGGAGGGCTACTGTATACAGTATGTAATAAAAATTATATGATTATTTTTTTTCTCTATTTAATTTAAAAACTTTGTCGAAATGTTTTGAGAAACGATTACTTTTATTATGTAATAATAAAAAATTGTAAATAAACCAAACAATTTTCCATATTTATGATTTTATAAATATAGGTTCCTTGTATAGATAGACCCCTTATGAAAAAGTTGCAAAGCATCTTAAGGAAATGGAAAAACTAAGTTATTGAAACTTTAAGGAACTATAACAATCTCTCGAAAAATACGAAAAAAATGTTTGTTTTTTTTACGACGAATTTAATGGTAATATAGTAACAATTTTATAAAAATGTTTGATAAAAAAGATTTTTTTTTCGTCGAAAAAATAAAATTTTTTAAAATCCATCCATAATTAGTTAGAAATTTTTGTTTGTTATTCACTCAATTTGCTTTGAATGTTTAAATTAGAAAAGACGAAAAAATAAAAAAAGAAAAAAATAGGTGGAAAAATTAAAAAAAAATTGAAAGTTAAATTTTTTGGGTAGACAACCCGTATACAAAATTTGCAGGCAAATCTGAAAGGGTGATGTCCAACAATAGCAAAATTAAACGTTTTAGCGTGAAAAAATTTGTTTTTTTTTCCGAATAAAGGTTATTCAAATTTGTTAATCTATTTTAAAAATAAAAAAAAAAACAATTGGAAAACAGAAAAACATATTTTCTAAATAATTACGTATGGATTTTAAAAAATTACATTTTATTCGAAAAAAAAAATTTTTTCTTTTTTGGTAAAAAAATTTGTTTCTGATTTTTATTTTATTACGATTGAATTCCTCCTCAAAAATCACTAAAAAATCACTAATGAAAGTTTGTTTGATATAGCTGACTCTTCCCTTGTGATAACAAACGAAAAAAATTTATTATAAATTGTAATGTAATAATTGTATCAGGCTTACAATTAAAATGTTGAAATCACAACTATTTTTAATCCTTTTTTAGTTCCTTTTTTTTAAGTTCAAATTTCTTTTTTTCCTTTTTTTAAGGGGACGAGGCACTGGGAGTCCTGTTAATATAAAAATCTGATTATATAAATATTTATATAATCAGATTTTTATATTTATAATTTAGTATAAATATAAAAATCTGATTAATTTTTATTTAATATAAAATCTGATTAAATTTTACATTAGTATAAAAATCGAATTAATTTTTATTTAATATAAAATCTGATTAAATTTAATTTTAGTATAAAAATCTGATTAATTTTTATTGCAGATATTATTGTCTTGCCGCAACTAGTGCGCTTTTGAAATACATTGGATATATCCAACAAATTACTTATAATCCTAAATCTTTACGGATAGATTATCAAGCCTTGGAAGGATCAGCTATGATTGGTCTTATTTTTATACCTACTAACATATTTACTAACATTTTAATTCTGCGTATTTCTGTAGAAATCGAAGCAGCAGAGATATTGGAACTTATTTCGTCCTTAAATCCATCCATGCCACATTTCAGTCTTTTGCATTCATTAGATAGATGTAATACTCCAGCAGGTAGAAAACTTTTGCGAACTTCCATTTTACAGCCGCCTTGCAATGCAGAATTTATTGAAAAAAGACTAACGTGTGTATCGGAGTTAGTTTCGAATCATGCGTTATGTTCTGTTCTTCAGGTATGCTTTAAATAATTTATCATTTACAGAAAGTATCAAATTCTAAATTAATTTTAGCCAGTAGTTCGACAATTCTATGGTGCTGACAAATTGTTAACTTTGTCAATGAAGCAGCGCAATACTAACATTGTTACTGTAGCTGAAAGAAATTTAAATTATGTCCTATTATTAAAGAACACGCTTGAAGTAATTCCACAATTGCGATCTTTGCTCGAGCCAGCTGTTTCTCCGTTCTTTAAAAAAGTACAACAAGTAATTGCTCCAATTTTTATGAATTTTATTTCGACCCAGATAGCAACGTGAGTTCATATAGGGTGCATAATGACACTCATAAATGAGACTAAAGCGCACGTTTGCGCTCCATGTGTGTCCTCAAATCGCCTGACAATTGTCACTCACGTATGAGTTTTGCTTTATGAAGGAATTCGCGCATGCGCAAACCGTTAACGTTCTGTCGCATAAGCGTTTCACCCGACGGCTATTGGTTACCGACTTATACCGTTAGCCAATCATTACAAGTATCAAAATGTTCTCATTTAAGCGTGAAAGCGGAGACTTTTCGCACTTGCGCAATACATTAATCTCACACCCGAAGTCTCATGTTAACTCATATACGCCCTCACAAATGAGATCTCAAATGTGAGAACATAGTGAGACTCACGCCTTGCTATCTGGGGTTTTTTATTCTGTATTTTTTTGTAGAATTTAGGAGATCCTCGATTTGTTACTATGATAGAATTAATAAATCAAGTCATTCAAACCGATGCTAAAGTTTTACGTGGCTACACTTCGTCAAATATGCAACGATGTTTTGCTGTAAAAGCAAGACTTAATGATTTACTTGATATTGCTCGACAAGCTTATTGCGAGTTGATTGATAATATGATGAGTTAGTAACAGTATTGATTTAACTTGTATAAAAATGTGACAAACTATTAAATGTAATATTTAAATGTAGAATTAGTAGCAAATTATGGGGAATCGTATGGTTTGGACTTAACCCTAAGTTGCACTGCGAACATGGGATATCACATTCAGATGAACCTACCTCGTAACTCAAATTTTGAACCTTCGCTTTTACCAAAAATATTTTTAAACCCCCAAAAAAAAGGAAATAGCGCAATCATGAGTACTGAGGAACTTGTAGTCATGAGTCGACGTACCAAAGAAGCTTGCGACGAAGTTCACATAATGAGTAATGTGTAAGTTTAAATTTTGCCAAATAGTACAGTAGTCCTTCCTTTATTCTAATTTCGCTTATTCTAACCTCTTCTCTTATTCTATTTTTTTTGCTTCTCCTATTCTAATATTTCCCCTCACGTGTTCTCCCCACCGCACTTATTACTTTCCTTAGAAGCACATCTGACATACAGTGGCCCTCCCCTTATTTTAACTTTTCGAGTCAAGGAAGATGGCGGCTTCTTCCCTTATTTTATCGCTTCCCCTCATCCTTACCACTGGCAGTAGGAGAGAATAAAAACAGAGAGAGGAGGTATACAGTAAAACCCCTCTTACTTGAACAGGGTCGAGCCAGCATTTCCCCTCCGACCCCGTTTATTTGAACGCTTACAGTTTTCCCCACTCCTCGCACAATATACCCGTCCGTCGTGAGTAGCGCACGCGCATTGGAATTTGTATCCTCGTAAGAGCGAGTAGTGGGGGTAAGGGGAAGTAAAAATCGTTCAAAATAAACGAGATTATTTTGTTCAAATAGACGGGTGTTCAAGAAAGCGAGTGTTCAAGTAAGAGGGGTTTTACTGTAGTGGCGTCCTTCTTCACCTGTATGCGCAAGCGCAAACAGCAGTCCGCACTCTTTTGAACACTTTCAAATGGCGAATGGTGGGAGAACTCATGAGGGTAAGAAGTTAACATAAGGGACGAAAAAAAGTTATAATAAAGGACGCAGTTAAAATAATAGGAGTTAAAATAAGGGGAGGGCCACTGTATGACATATATAACTGTGCATGCTCTGCGAAAGAGAAAGAGAGAGGGAAAACGAGACAGCAAACGTTTAGTGGGAGAGAGGAGAAAATTAGAATAAGAGAAGAAGGTCGTCATCTTGCCTGACTGGACAAATTAGAATAAGAGAAGGACTACTGTATGCATTATTGTTTATAATAAGAATTCTTTTAGATTACTCGAGGAACTTCTAACTAGAATTCGAGATCTTATCAGTTGTCTATTTCAAATGTGCGCCGATATAGCTGAACTTGACTTAGTAATATCGCTAGCACGAGTCAGCACGATACCCGGTTTTGTTGAACCAACTTTTGGTCATAAACTACATGTTGTCGACTCGGTGCACCCAATTCTCTACATTCAAGGAAGAGGAAATCCAATACCCAACGACATTGTAGGAAGTTAAAATAAAGCGTATCAAATTTTTGTTTAAATTTTATTTCATTAATGCTGAATAAGTATATTTTGGTTCAATTTGTAGGAAGCTTCAGTTCCTTACAACTTTAAATTAATCACTGGACCTAATCTTAGTGGGAAAACTACATATTTAAAACAAGTGATCCTGATGCATATAGTTGCTCAAGTAAGTTTTGTTTTTAATACAATATGTTCGAATTATATTATAATCCTATAAAAAATGATACATACATACACACCGGTTTTTCCCACCACAAAAACTTACTAAAAACCGCCACTGAATTTTCAAGGTTATGTAAATTTACTATATATAGGGAATTGTTGCGCTTGGGACAAAACTTTGGTTCCTTAGATTTTCCAGATTCTCCCTAAATTAAGAATTTTACACGATTATATAGAAATTCACATCATTCACTGTAAAAATCCAATTATAATGATGTAAAATGTTCATAATATTGTAAGAAAATTATATAAACAAAAACTTTGTGTTTACAGTGTATTTATTTGAAATTAAGATAAACAGTTACAGTATGTACCCAACAAACGAAAAAGTATATGAAAAATCTGCGTACGATTTAATACGAAATATGTTACTTTCCCACTCTTTCAGTTACGAACGCGAGTGCATACGATATTATACGCGATACATAAACGCACATAACCTCAAAGAAACGATTACTTTGGATTACCGAATGATTTAAACTTAAAACTAGAAAATAGAACATTTGTTCGTAAATTATTAAATACGGAAAACGATACAATCAATTCCATCGATTAAATTAACAGAATTTAAAACTATTCTAAGCCGGAACAAATCAATTTTTGTAATGTGTTAAATACGGTATCGTATAAGATCGAATGAATTCAGTTCTGGTATTACAGGTCCTATAAAATAGTATAAATTCTAATAAGAATCTCGAATGATCAATACTCCACTAGGAAGAAACAGAATGCAAAATATCGATTCCGTATACTTTTTCGTTTATTGGGTAATGAAAAGATGTAACGTAGGTCGGTTTTAACAAATTAAATTAAACAATTCGGCTTATGCCCCACCAAGCGAGCAGGAAGCGTACGAACACATTTCAAACAAATACATGAAATATGTAATCAATTTAAAAAAAATGCCCCGACGGAGAATTAAACCCCGGTCTCCCGCGTATCAGTATCGAACCGTCACACATTGAGCCAAGACTTAAGAAATTTTTACTAAAGAGCATAAATAGTTCGTTAAGCAGAACATGGATATTTCCTAAGCTCGCGTAATACGTCATTTTTGCAGGGCCTATATATTATGTATAAAAAGCATATATTTTAAAAATTGTATCCGCTATATTTGATTCTATATTTTGATTTTCTTAAATGTGCCTTTAATTCGTGTCCTACAACCCTAAAAACCCCTTAGCACCAACTTTAAGATCAATTTGTGCTCATCGTTACGCATGTGTCCGGTAAAAATCTGTTTTACTTTACAAAATGGTCTTTAAAGGGTAAAATCAACACTTTCAAAAACACTCATTATTAGTCTATTATCTATCTCCTACTAATCAATTATCTACTATTTTCAATAGCATAGAATATAATTGCGTAAAAATAATGTATATATTATTTTTAAGATTGGTTGTTACGTCCCAGCAACAAAGGCAGAATTTCGTATTTGTGATAGATTTTTTTGTCTTATGACATCCCGAGCTGAACTGGAAGGCCAGGAATCAACATTTGTTTATGAGGTAAATCATTCGAATTATGATTTTTTATAGTTTAATATTTTAAAAGGCCACTGTTTCACACTGTATTTGATAAGACAGCAATCGCACGCCGCATTTTTTATAGCGAATTTACATTAGTATTACGGTCAATCTACCGAACTTTTATCGAATATAGTGTAGGATGATTATACGAAAAGTTTGTAAGATGTGTTCTCGTGGCCGGACACCTGAGTGCTTAAGTAGTCCCTTTGCACTCTTTAGGTCCACACCCCCGACCTTAGGGCAGCTAATGCAGTGACCTTTATATAGGCAACGTCCTGCTCTGTCAATACAGATCTTCCCGTCCGCTTCACCCTATATTTTGTGATTAGACGACAGTTGCATAGAATGCGGGTGGCACACTTTCCACCGCCTCCGTACCTGCAGGCCGGTGCAGCTACCAGCCTCAGTTTATACAGATATACACGAAGGTCCCCGTGATCAGTGACCATGGAAATTTGATGCTGTAAACTCCCGCCCCTCCCCTCTGCGGTCCTACTGATACATTAGTGAACCTTGCCGGGAGGCTGATTGTATATGTTTTGTTCGAAAGGTAGCGATGTGAGGTGCGATCTGCAGCGTCCTCCAAAACGCTACTCTAAAAGTAAGTTTCCAGTGGTCGGATTCTTTTATTGGAGCCTTTGTGCTTACTTGTTCCTTTGAGCCTACGCCACGCATTTGCAGCTTCGTTTTTCACAGTAATGTGAAAGGGCTCGATGCTTAGGATTGCACCCAGGGCTTTCGTGGGAGCACATCTCACGGCGCCGAGATACTCCTGACAATTAGTCCTTTTAATCTCTCTAGATCTTTTGCTGATGTGACTACTGTGGACCTATTTCACCGAACCAGCGACGCCTTAGTTTTAGAATGCCTTCAAAGATCCACTGCATGGTGGCAGATTTTATGCCCCATTTGCTGCCTATCGCCCGCCTCATACATGCCACAGAGCGGCCGTGATCTTGGCGAACCTAGAGGTGTTCTTTAAATCTTAATTTTGCGGTCCAGGATCCCTGCAAGGTGTCTCGCGCTATCCTCATAGCTCAAGTCCAGATAGAAACAGTGGACCCACCTTATCTATTAGTAGTGTCTGCCGGATAAAAATCGGGCCTCTGACAAGGAGAAGTGCATCGGCAGCATTCCCCGTCACATAAAGTCCAAGGTTTGTAATGCTGGCCAGGAGCTCATTCATCACCAAGTGTTATAACAATGGTGAGAGAACCCCTATCAGCGGACATCTAGATCATGGTTTATTCATTCCATAACTGGCAGAGGAGTATCTTGGTTTTCCAAAGCTTTTCCAAAGCTTTTCCAATCACTCCTCGACCGATGTGATTGAAATCCCTCTCGATGTTCAATAAGGCCCCACTATAAAGCCCTTAGTCTCTAGCTGGGCCTCTATAAACGGGATGGCATGTTGCACCGTCGCCCATCTGGGTCGAAAGGCCCTTTCGATATCCATGTTGGCTCACGTGTAGGGGTCACCTCACCAGGTCGCTATCCCTCATGTATCTATCCATGAGGGTTTCAACTTGTTTCAATAGAAATGACGTTAGACTTATCCGCCTAAGTTCTTTGGTGATTCATGTCCGCATCTACCTGCGTTGAATGAATAGACCACTTTAACACTATGCATTAAGGCTGGGCCATCTGAGCCTGGCGGGGGTGACAATTTCCCAAGCCATGCGATGGCCAAGTTCCATACGGACCTTAGGTCTCATTTCACCCGGGCAAAAAGTGGCCCGATTCGGGTCCTCGTTTCCCGCTTCCCCCTTTCAGACCTCCTGAAGCCCGGTAAGTGGGTCTGGATTAGGTAGCCCAACTATCCCCGTCGAGTAGGCTCCCTATCCGTCGTCGAGTAGGTATCATCTGGGAATCTCAGTGCCCCAAGAATGCAGCAGCAGGGCTCTTAGAACCTTACAAAGTATAGCTGCTGATGGTACCTTTTCGCGTTCTAGGCATATCTTTGAGGTGCTCGTACAAATCTTTTCCGAAACCTTCCCAGTTTGAACGCCTGAGGATTCTAATGAGTTACAATCTGGTGCCGATATCAGTCATCACTTGGAACTCTATTGTCATATTTGTCAGACAATGGTGGTGTGTCTCTGACCCTCCAGTTCTTCAGTGTAAAGTCCAAGACTTCCGCTCTAACAGCGTTACGAAAGGTTGGCATTCCTGGATTAGATCCTGAATCCATTGGACCCCTTAGAGGCCGAAGAACCGTCGACGGGAACTCTGGTGCATCGGCGTCGAGGCCGTGGCTTCAAGTATCTTCTGGAGTAACTCACACCGTCCCCCCCCCCCCTTTTATTTTTGGTCCAGACCAAGATCCTCCCTTCGCCCTAAGTTCCGCTACTAGTCGGTCTCTGGTCTGTTGGTGCCGGAAGAAACGCGGCTCTCCTCGTCGAAACGATCCTCGGCCATGGCTCCTCCCAGCGTTCCCAAGCAGCAAAATAGGGCGAAATACACCACTTTTCTACCATCCATCAGGGCGTGAAATTTCCTTGACCACATCTTATTTACCTAGAATAGAAGTCGAATTACGGTAAGTGGGGCAAAAGTAGAAGTAATTTTTGTGTCGAAATTTGGTAATGCAGGGCAATTTTTCCAATAGGTCGTAGTCTGAATTTGGTAAAATCGACCTGTACTTGGGCGAAAATTGGTAATGTTGACTTAAAATGGGCATAATATCGACTTATAAGTTAATTCGACTTTGAAGACATATTTTTGGTCCAGATTTGGTAATTTCGATTGAAGTCACAGGACTTTAAAGCCATTTCTTAAGTTATATTTAGGTGATTTTCGACCTGGGTTTAGGTCTTGATAGTCTATTCGACTTGCAGAACAACTTTTTGGTCGAAAAGTGGTCAAGTTTACTTGATTAGAGCAGTCTGACTTTGGCTTGGTCGAAATGACTTCTTTTGCTGCTTGCGTTTTGGCCCGCTTCGAAAAGGTCAGGATGAAGGATTTGAGGTGTTCCCTCGCGAGTTCTATTTCGGAGCAGCCGTCGCTTATCACGATGAGGATGAAGGGATCGGCCCATTAAGCTGCAGTGAGACCCGAGCCAGCGGCCTTGGGTTCAGCCGACTGACCCCATAACTTCAGCGTACCCACTTTGGTTTTATTTTGAGGTTCCTGACCCTCTTCGGGGTTCCGCCTATGCAGCTTGCATTTTGATTTTGATTCGCATCCGGGCTTCCGGAGGCAGCCTCTAGGCGCTCCTTATCTTTGCGGAGCCTCTTTATTACTGCCCTCCTACCTTCAAAGTCTCTTCTTTCATAGTTTGTCAAATTTACATTGAAAATACAAATTGTATGATTTAATGGAGAATGTTTACTTTTTATATATATTTAGCATTTCAAAATTATTATGCAAAAAATGCATAATCTCAAAAACGAAAAACGGGACTTTTTAGTTATTTCTTATACGTACTGTTTAGTATGTGTGCCTTTAGTTTTAATTTTTAAATGTTTGCACGGAAAATTTTCGGGGGCACGCGCTGCTCCTCCAAACTCGGGAGCAAACACCGTCAAAAAGTAATTCAGTTAATAAAATATGATCAAGTATTTAAAAAGAGATTTTTTCCCGTCAATATTGTTTCGTTTCATAATTACACATATCCATGTATCATTTTTAGACTTTAAAATAGTTTAAAAGATTTAAAAAAATAGTTATACAACATTTTAATTTTAAAAACTATGCGAATGAATTTTTAAAACTTTTAGATGTGATTTTAGCCCTGGAAATGTTACATGGACATTTGCAATGATGAGCCGAAACAAAATTAACACAAAATAATCTTTTTTTAATGTTTGATTGTATTTTATTAACTTCATTATGTTTTTATTATGTTTGTTCCCGATTTTGATGGAGTAGCTCCCCAGAATTTCTTCAGTGTGGGGTCTTGCATTTTAAAGGTTCCGCGGAATTACTTATATGTATAATATATTCCAATCATTTATGTGAGACTTAAATACTGTTTAAAAAACATCCTTTCTTTTATTACCTGTAGTAATCAACAACTCAAATCATACCAGCCTATTTTGCGAGCACTTCTGATTTTTAGTGCTGTACATTTTTTATCTTTAAACCGATGTCACGTGTGTAACTCGTAAAACTTGTGAAAAACTCGTAATACTCTGTTTATTTTTTATCGTATTCCGCCAATCAGCTAAATTAATGAATATTAGTGAAAATCTGGTATTAATGCCTTATGATGAACGAATATGCAATTACTTTCTTTTAAATTTGTTTTAATGTTTTTGATTTGCACAATTCAAAATTATGAATATTTTTGTATAGTTATTTTAGGACAACATTGAACTGGTAATTGAAAGGTCTCCGTTTTCATATGGAATATGTAAAGCTGTATTATTTTGAATAAATGAACTATAAATTAATTTAGGGCAGGGATAGCATCATTAGTAATAGAATGTAGTAAATATCCCATATACGTAGGTATATAGGTCCTTGTGAAAGTGTAATATGTATATTCAATCATATACAATATAGAATATCCAAAATGAACTAAATGGATGATTTTCTTAACAGCTGAAAAGAGCAAAGTACACTATGCAGTCTTTGACTCGCCAGTCATTAGTAGTTCTTGACGAACCTTGCAAGTCAACGAGCGTTGAAGAGGGCACCGCAATGGCTATGGGTATTTGTACGAGAATTTTGGACTCCTTGGCATTTGGATTTTGTGCAACACATTATATTTATATGTCACGTCTAGCTGAATTATTTCCAAACGTTACCAAGTACGTACATTTTTAGTTCTCGTTTCCTTCATTGTGGCTTTATACTTACTTATATTTGTTTATTTTTCTAATACATTATGAATAAGAAAATTATATAACTCGTTGAAGATATGTGATCACATGAAAGATGAAATTGTAATATCAGAATCTTTATATCGTTCCCAAATTCAGCCACATGGTTTCCTAAAAAGACAAATAAAGTATAATAATTAAAGTGTTATTCGTGGTAAAGTAACAAAAAATCAAAATGATCTTGTTTTAGTTACAAATCACCAGAAGAAGTTTCTACTTTTTAGAATTCACTAAAAAAGAATATGGGGCCAGATAGGATTATGGGGAGGACGGTTCCAGTCCACCTTTTTTGAAATAGTCGAAAACTTTCCTTGTGTTGTCTTTCCTCTCTCTATTACTATTCCACCACTCTTCTTTTGCCCTCTGTCTCGTTCTTGTTTACTTCCTTATTCCGAATTTTATCTGCTCCTATCCCATCGACTATCACTTTCTTCCTCAGAATCAATTCCCCTGGTAAACTCTTTGTTTTTCATTCTAATTGAAACGTTTTTCTTCTTTCTTTGTTCCAATCCTCTATCCTCGCTATATGTTTTCCTCCTGTGTCTCCCCAGTTCTTCACCTTTACTCCCATTGTTTCCATTTCCTTCTCTTTACTTTATTCTCCCTTTCCTTGTTGATGTTTTCCATATCCTTCTTGCATTCTCCATCTTCATCTTGAAGTTTTTCTCTATATTTTTAACTTTCATTGACTTTACTTCTCAATCTTGTGTTCACTTACGCCATGGCATGTCCTGTAAATAGCTATTGTTACACTTGTCAATTTACACCTTTCTTCCCTTCTCTGTTCTTCCCCTTTCTGTTTTCTTTTTCACTTCTCCTCTTCTTTGTGTATATCTACACAATTACACCAACACTCTCTTATCTTATATCCTTTATACTGCTTCCTTGTTTCATCTTAATTATTTTCCCTTAATATTATCTTGCCACTATTTATTCACATTTTTCGCCCGTGCCTCAAGCGTGAAGCCGTCAAGGTACCGGAAGTCCTACTTATGTACACTATATGCGATTGAATTATCAGTAATTCTGTCTTGCGATTGTATATTCTAACGATACCGTTTAATAAATATACCGTTTAATGCAGCAGACTAATATATCATTGATTTAATAGTATTTTTCACTCTTGTCAGTGTCGTTAGATTTTGTAGTAGAAAAGTCATTGTATAGAAGCTAAACTTAAGATTCAAAATATATTTCAAAATTTATTTTAAAATAGTACATTTTCATGTTCTCTAGTCACCATTTTGAATGTCTTCCTCGATTGTTCGACGATTGTACTTTGCAGTACACACACAAACTGAAACCTGGTGTCACTACAGTTATCAATTACGGCATAGCAGTTGCAGCTTTATCAAATTTTCCTTTATCAGTAATTAATGAGGCTAAAGAAGTAGCTGCCAAACTTCTTAAACAAAAAAAAGTAAGATCCTTTACAGAGATCACTTCTTGCAGGGCTAAAAATGATAGTTTTCTTCGCAATTCTTATAAAATAGTTTTCGTATCGTGTTTACCAGGTCCGAGAGCGAGGTGAGGAATCGGAACAGACGAAACGACAAAATAAAATTCACGCATTTCTGGCAAAAATTTATGACCTTTGTGTCACGAACCGTTTTACAGAAGAAAATGTTTTGTGGGTTATTGACAGTATGGGGGGTGCAGAAGTTTGGGGAACCCTAGTTTGGGATGAACCGGACGGGGATACGCCAACTAGTTACTTCGGCGACCAAGAATACGATTCTTCCGCTAGATGTCGAACGATTCGTGCTATTCCTCACTCTTCTGATATAAACAGTTCATTGCCTGCATCCGGACAAGCGAAGATTGACAAACGTCGGTTAATGATGAGTCCAACATTGAGGAACATGACACCGTTTCCAAATAAGATACCGCGAACGACTTCGCCGTCAAATTCCCTTTCTAAGATATCATCCATTATGCCTCCACCATCAGTTGCAACAAACGCTTCAAGGACTCCCATGCGTGCACTTCCACCTTCGGAAGAGCAATCGCCGCCTGAAAAGTCAACTTCTCAACCAGTCAAAAACTTTTCTCCCGCAACGCCACATGTACCTATGTCCCTACCTCAAGTTCCCCGTCAATCATTTTCCACTCCTTTACAACGTTCCCCATACGTGCCACCACCTTTGGTACCACCTTCAATATCCACAAAATCGACAATTTCAAATCCCAGTACGCTGCATTCCAGTCTGTATCAACCAACATCATCTATGCCGTCTACACCACAACATCAAAATTCGACGGGCTTGAGCAAGCATTTGAAGCCAAATACGACTCAGTTGAAGATGAATGAAACTGCAAGATTGCCACTGGCAGAAACCAGTATATTCTCGAATCAAAGTAACATCTCTGAACATTACAAGCTGCAAAAAGAACCGTCCAAATCATCGTACTTTTCGGGAGCACTTAAAATGCCCTCGCCGCCTCTTAAGTTTGAACGGAAAATGCAACACCCTTCAACTTCGGGACTTTCAGTTCGTTCGCTCGATACTAATCGGTTTAGTCAATTAAGCGCCGCCACAACAGTAGATGCAAACATGCCGATGGTAGATACAGTTATTCAACGATTTACTCCCGAATTACAAGAAATGTCGGATACTTCCGAATCTTTACTAAATTACAGTTATACCATATCTGTTGACGAAAACACAAGCAATGACATTCAAGAATTTTACGTTCCCAGCGATGAAAATAGTAAACCTGTGGATAAAGATATGGAAGTTTTTAAAAGAATCGAAGGCTCTGCGTTTAACGAAGATACCTTTTACGGCGGTCTTTTGCAACGTCAAGCCAGCCCGGACTTACCTGCTTATGAAGATATGGACGTTGACCCCGTAGAGGTAATGGATGTAACGACCGAGTTTTGTGAAGAAACAACGTCACAATTTTTCGATGAAAGCGCCATGTACGCAAATCTTTTAGAACGAAATATGAGCCTTACCAGGAGCATCAGAAGCGATGGAGTGTCGATTGATTCGAAAATGGGCCTTGAGATATATTGTGATAATACATCAGAAAGAACACAAGAGAGCTTTCGTTAGACTGTAGTATTGACTCAAAATATGCTGAAAATAATGTATTTCTTAATAATATTTTTTTAATTTAAAATTAGATTAATATATGTTAAATAAATATATAAAATGTGTTGATTTGAAATTTTTTAAATATTAAGATATTATTTGGCTATAAAACAATTCAATTAGGCTTCTCCAGGAACAACTCGTTCGATCTCGGAGTGTACAGATAGGTGTACTATCATCAATAAGTCAGGATCAAACAACGCAGAGTTTGGTAAGTCACAGGGAATAGATGATTATTTTATATTTTTAAGTTGCTGTATTTAACGTACTTCTCAGCTGATTCGCAATAATTCTCATTTCTTTTATTAAGTCCGGCGGGACTTTCAAGTATTTATAGTATTGGGCGAGATGGTTATAAGGCCTAAGGCGTCAGTTCACATGAACTGGTCGTCGCGATGGTCCCGAGTTCGAATCCTCGTCTGTGCCTTTTTTCTCTATTTACGTCCATGTTTGGAAAATTCATAGAACCTTGCTAGGCGAAGGTACGAAGCTGTCGACCTCCGTCGGCAGTTAGCGGTACCTTTAGTGTTTTTTCCGTGGTCCCCTATTTAAAAAATGACGTCGGTTGTGACGTCCATTGTGACGTCGCATGTTACGTCAAATAGTACGTCACATTATAATTTTATCTATCTTCAAAGCCTGTTCTTTTACGAATAATGATTATGAATTTACATTATTTTTCTCGATTAATATTTAGAAACTGAAGAGCATCGCGATTCAGGGCCCAAAATAAAAAATTTCTTTCACAAAAATTGTCTCATCACAATTTTTAGGTTATATCTGGGTATTCGACATAATTTTGTAAGGTTTTGCAATTATCCACCTGACCAATCCCATTTCAAATCCTGCAATGAAAAAAGTTTCAAATTTAAAATTATGTTTTTACTATTTTTATTGTTCTTTTAGGTAAATTAAGAGACACGTATTTTTTTGTTTTGCACAAAATCTCTCGCTGGTGATTTCATTTTTGTCCGAAACAGGTAGGAAATTATTTTCAAATATCTCTCTATTTCCGGTAAAAATCGATATTTTAACATTCTGTTTTCTTAATTCAGTAGTGTTTTAAATGTTCTTTCATGGACATTTTGAAATTTTACAAACTTTTGAAAATTAATAAAATGGCGGTCATTTTTTGAAAAACTTGATTTTCAAAATTTTAATTTTTTTTTATTATAATTAGACACTATAAAAAGGAAAATTTTCCAATAAGTTTGGTCTGCGCTAAAACGATGTGAAAGCATCAAGAATTTTTTTTCTGAAAAAAAGAAATCGGTATTTAGCAGGTTTCAGCGACGTCATCTTTCAGTTAGTAAACAGCAGGAAAATGTTGAGCATATTAATTACAAATAGAAACTTTTACACATTAACATTAACAAACAATTTTTTATATTTTAAGAATAAAAACGTGCTACCGATTACTCCGTTATCGGCCCAAGGAAAATATGTTCAAACACCGTTAGGTCCGTTCATAAAATCGAGCGTATCGCCATTGTTGATGTCTAATAATAATGCGTAAATAGAACAAGAAAAAATAAGAAAAGTGCAGAATTTTCAGGAGAAATTTTTCTTTCATATATTAAGAATCTTACAATGAATATTACAACCCTACTTAGCGCTACCCAGGATAAACGACATGGACGTGATAGGATTCTTATCCCATTGGGGTACTTTTTGAAGTGAGTCCCATTGCCTCTCACGAATTGGGGTGCTTTTTGAATTGTAATTATTTCACGATTAGATAAGTAGATGTGTGCTTTATCTGTAACATGAAACCTGAACGACACGTTCAATTGCATATACTGATGGATGAACATTTTTCAACGAATGTCTTCCACGAATGTCGTTAACAATAGCACGCATTTATTCTTAAAATATAATCAAATTGTTTATTAATAATAATATTTGAACGTTTCTATGGCTAATAGATATGATCCAAATTTCTCTTTTATTTCACTAACTGAAAGATGACTTTGCTGCAACGTGATAAATGCCGATAAAAAAAAAAATCTTGACGCTTCCACACCATTTAGCGCAGACCAAATCTATTGCAAAACATTCCATTTTATATTGTCTAATCATAAAAACAAGTTTTTTCATTTTTCAAAATATGGCCGCCATTTTGTTAATTTTCAAACTTTCTAAAATTTCAAAATGGCCATGAAAGAACATTTTAAACACTACTAAATTAAGAAAACAGAATGCTAAAATATCGATTTTTAACGGAAATAGAGAGATTTGAATATAATTTCCTACCTGTTTGGCAAAAATGAAATCACCAGCGAAATTTTTGTGCAGGCCGTAACTTCGCGAAAAATTTTTGTTTGAAAAACAAAAAAATACGTATCTCTTTATTTACCCAAAAGACAATAAAAATCGCATAAAACATGATTTTGAATTTTAAATTTATTTTCATTGCATGATTTGAAATGGAATATTGGTCACCTTCAATATTCGTTTTCTAAATCTTTATATATTTATGGTGTTATAGAGTATATTCTCTATATCAATAATTTCCATTTAAAATCCATACTAATTACATTAGAAAGTGTTAATTAAGGCCCAAGCCTACCACAACACAGATCGCGCCAAACTAACTATCGAAAATAAGATATATGCCAAAAATTAAATATCCCTGTATTTTGGGTTTTAAAAAATACTTGTTTATAACAATTTGTTGTCAACAATTTTGTCAATAGTGGTTTTAGGGGAAATCTGGCTGCGGCCATTGATTTTACGGGAAAAATTAGATGCTAACCATTGGAAGTACGATATGTCAAAAATAAAATACCCGTTTTTTTTTATAAAAAATAATTGTTTACAACAATTTATTGGTAAAGAATATACAGAAATTCTATACTTTTCTGTAATAATGTGGATTTATATTGTTTTCCATTGTCAACTGTCGATAAATATTTAGAAAAATTACAGTTTTTTGTTGATAAAGCCCGCAACAACTTTTAGATGATTGTTGATGAGTAAATAAAGCAAAGAACAATCGGAAACCTGCCAGAGAATTATAAGCAGTCCTTTAAAAAAAAAAAAATGATATCCATGTAAATATGCATATTATTGATTATTATTTCACATAATTATTTCAACATTACTTCCAAAATAATTGAAATATGCATTTCAATTGAACATTTTATATGCAATGAGAGATGCAATCATTCCATCTATTTACTATGTCGTTTCGACGCAGATCCGCTACCTAGTGTATATATATAATGTGTGTTATTCACATATATGTATGTACACTAGGGTGGTCCAAAAAAATTAAAATGGCGTTAAAAAATTTGTGGGGTCATTCGACAGAGAAAAATAGAAAAACTTTTTTTCCTTTGGCAAAACTCGATTCGATTAGATTTAGAGGTAGCACAAGTGGCTTGAAGTTTTGCATAAGATTTTTACGGGAAAAATCTAATATTTCAGTTTTCATGTTTTTTAGGCATCAAAGACGTCTCGGAAAAATTTTTGTCTCACTGAGAACGCAAAGTTGAGGGATTTCTGAGTGAACATGAATTTTTTCGATTCCTCAAATTGATTTTTCAGTGCATACACGAGGTATGAACATGATTTTCTTTAACCTTCAAAATCGTGTCAGATGTTTGGTAGTATAAAAATGTATTAATTGATGAATTTATATGAAGATTGGTATCGCGGGGTTTTTGAGGCCGCTGATCACGAATCTGAAAACAGATTATTAAAATTCAAAATGGCAAATCCAATATGACGGTCAAATTTTAAAAAATTGATGATTTTATAGAAATTTTCTTACAGATTAGTGGATTTTTATAAAATTTAGTGTGTATGGGTCTTTAAGGCCGTTGATTTCGAGTCTGAAGTCAGATTATTATCATTCAAAATAGCGGATCTAATATGGCGGTCAATTTTAAAAAAATTAATAATTTTTTAGAAATTTTATTACAGATTAGTGGATTTGTATGAAGTTTAGTATCTACGGGATTTTAATACCGCTGACTACGAATCTGAACTCAGGTTTTTTAAATTCAATATGGAGGATCAAATATGGCATACGAACATTTAATAATTTTAAAAAGTGATTCGCTTCAAAAACGGTATTCGGATGTTTTCGGTATTACTACTCGCGATTCCGACGTAAAAAATAAAATAAGGTGGCTTTTTAACCCCTTGAGTCACGGTAGTAACCCACGTTACTACCTCGATTTCTTTGAATTTTAATTATTTACGTTCAAGTTAACGTATTCCGATCGTTCTTTTTGCTATTTTCTGTTACCTTAGTACTTAAAGAACATATCCACATGACTAAAAATACATAATTGTTTATTGTTTACTTTATATAAATAAACAAACACAAAAAAATCATGTTTTTTTGGAAAGAATTCATTTTTGACGCTATTTTGAAAGATAATGACTTGAAGTTCGGGCTATATAGGTTTTTGGGGTCGCTGATTACGAATCCTGTGTCAGATTTACAAAATTCAAAATGGCGGATTCAATAGGCGGTCAGAAACATGTAAAAAATCGCCAATTTTGTTGAAAATGTGTATTAGGGGGTTTTCGGGGTCGCTGATTGCGAATCCGATGTCAGCTTTATGACATTTAAAATGACGGATCCAAGATGGCTGATTCAAGATGGCGGTGATCGAGATATAAAAAAGTGCGAATTGTGGTGAAAATGCGTATTTGGGGATTTCCGAAGTCGATAATTACGAATTCAATATCAGCTTTACGAAATTCAAAATGGCTGTGAGCAAGATGTAAAAAAGCGAGAATTTTGTATGAAAAAGCGTGTTAGGGAATTTTCAGCCACGCTGAATATGAATTTTATGTTGATTGTAGGTAAGATGTTAAAAAATATAAAAACAACAACAAAAAATGGAGCTAGTACTGTTCACGTCCACGTTATTAGCTCTGGGTAATGCCGAGAAAGAGAAATATTCAAATAATATTTCGCATAATTGATCCACACATCTTGAGTGCAACTGTTACTCGCCATTTTCAATTTCTAGTTTTGGCAATCTGACATCAAATTCGTAATGTATGACCCCCAAATGACATTTCTATCATTATCAGCAGATTCACAATTGTATAGAATGCAACATCGAATTCGTTATCAGCGATCCCAAAAACCCTCTAATACGCATTTTCATCAAAATTCTCGATTTTTATATCTCGGTGAAGGCCATATTGAATCCGCCATTTTGTATTTCGTAAATCTGACATCGGATTCATAATCAGCGATCTTGAAAACCCCCGAGTAGCAAATTTTGTCCCAATCGAATTATATTTTAAATTTTTGTCCGCCACATTGGATCCACCATCTTGAATTTCGAAAAACGAACCTCGGATTCGTAATCAGCTACCTTGAAAACCCCCGAGTAGCAATTTTTGTCCCAATCTAATTATATTTAAAATTTTTGTCCGCCATATTGGATCCGCCATCTTGAATTTCGAAAAACTAACCTCGAATTCGTAATCAGCGACCTCAAAAACCCCCGAGTAACAAATTTGAGCTAAATTCGATAAAAGGAAAAATGTGTGACTCAAAGGGTTAAGGAAGCCTCATGGACGGGGGAAGAGGTTAATAATTCAATTTCCCCAAAAAGGTCTTATTCGGTTCGGAATCGCTATTCGAGTGTTTTTGTAGTCGCTGACTACAATTCTGTTTAAAAAAAAAGATGGTGACTTTTTAATAGGTTATCAGGGACGGGGAGGGAGCGGAGCTTATTCGTTTCAAATAAATTGAATAAAGCTTTGAAACAAAGATCAAGTTTTATTATTTTTTAAAATCATAGATTGACAGTTAACATTCAGTGACTTTTTTGAGCAGTCTGGAATTTTACGTCGATGCTCTGAAACGACTAAGTATAGATTTTGTTTTTGCTTTGCATCTTTTGTGAGTGTGCCGTTGTAGCTTTGGGCTAATGCTACTGTGCGTTCGGAAAAGAAAGGGTTGTGCAAAAAGACGCGATTAGTATCTTTTGAAATGGCCATCATTGTCCTTTTCCATGTCAAAAAAAGCGATTCCTGCGAAGAAACGTTAAAAAAATCAGGATGTTTTCAAAAAAAATGATCTTCAATGAAGGCATTTTTATCGCATATGTTTGTAATTATTTTATTCTTTATTTTTTCAATGATATCAATCAGAACTTTAATTCTCATGTCGAATACGTTTCTCAGCACAAAATGTATAAGATAGTATTAATTTAGGTTACCCGTCCGAGAAGAGTATCTACATTTTCGATCTTGAATAATCAACGTTTATAAATTTTGAAACAAGTTTAGTTGTTATTCACATTTCTTATCATGGTGATTTAGAACGACATTTCCGCCAAAGGCAAAAGTAGCCAAGAAAATGAAATACAAAATAAACTATCGTCATTAGCATGATGTCCGTCCAAAAATGATCCTCTTCAAAATCGTAGTGACTTAAAACTTGTGATCCGTCAGTAAAGCAGGGTAGTTCTGCATTTGATGTTGCGCAAGCTGAAACCAAACATACAAAGTGAGTTTCTTTTGCTTTTAATCACAACGACGTAAAATTTCTATGTAAAAAGCAACAAACTGTAATCGCATTTAAAAATGCTATTTTCCTCTGCTAAGAATATAATTGGCGATTCAAACAGCTAAAGTGGCACATCTGGCGGTCGAGTTTGAACTAATATGTACACGACTCACAGTATGGTGTTCAATGTACACGTAAAGTTTATTTTTACGTTTTCTTGTCAAATTTAAAATGTCCCCTGTAATAGAATTGGAGCATTTAGTTGACTTACATAGAGGGTTTGTTAGACCTATTCGTGAAATAGAGAGATTGTGAAAAATATAGTTTTTGTGGGTATTCGAGAAGAGAAAAACTCCTTTGTGAAAGTTGAAGCTCTTTTTATCAGGACGGCAAACATTCTCGAAGATTCTTCACTGAGTACCACGAAGTACAAATCCAGATTAATAAAAAAATGAAAAAGTGGAAGAAAAAATAAAATCAATTTCATATTCGTGAAGCACCTGCTTCAAAGGAACACTGCTGTAAACATGCAATGGCTACGCTTATTTACCTTGAAAAGGAATTATATAAGTATAATACTCGATTAATTTTACTAAAATATAACAAAAGATATATTGAAGTATATAATATAATAATATGTTAATGTATTAATTCTCTTAATATTAAATAAAATGAACATTTCCCAAAATTAATTTGACTTATACTTAGTTATTTTTATGATTGTTAAAAATTTACTTGCTAAATTAGTAACTGACTTTCACTATTATTCTAGGAGTTATTAACTAATTTAGATTATAGAGTATCGAAATCATTTTATTTAATATATAATTCTTCAGGCACGATGAAGAATGGAGAACGTTGATGCATTTTTTTCGACTGGAATCTTGCAGTTATTTCGTTCCCATTTTTGTTCTCCTCTGTCTGAAAATACATATTTTCTTCCACGATTATTAGTTGATATTTAAATAATATGGAAAGTATTAATAACCCCGAGTTAATAGTAAACTAAATTTGAAAACCTCTCAAAACCTATATATTTATATTGAGCACCATACAGTGAGTCGTATACATATTAGTTCAAACTCGAACATCAGGTGCGTCACTTTAGCTGTTTGAATCGCCAATAGGAGGACTTATACAATTGTTTCTTGTGCCTAAAGGGGACAAATTCATTCGTAAAATAAACTTGTCACACTCCATCCCCTTTAAGCATAAAAAACAGGTACATGAAATAGTGTTTAGCACATGTGCTGGCGTGTAAAGTAAACACAATTTACACAGACGCAAGTATTAAATTCTAAAGATTTATGCAATGCTCATGAACGAACTTACAAATATTGCGAATATCGTGCCACTGGATAATCGTCAAAGCTTCCGTAGAGTGGAGAAGCCACGAGATGAATTTTACCCAACGAATATAAAGGGGAAAAGCGCTGGTTATATGTAACAAAAAAATGTTAAATTTCTGAGAATGTTTTACAAAAAGTATTATAAAATTCTAGAATTCAAGTTTACCTGAGTTTTCCAAAATTTCCCATAGTAGCCATCAAAATGTAATCAAAAGGCACAAGGTACGCCATAGCAACTGGTACATTATCAAAAGCCGCAGAGAAAAAACAGCCTGAAATATCAGTGTGTAAATTAAGTCAGCGAAATTTGTTATAGCTGTAAGTCAAATTCTTTTTTACACCATCTAAATATTTTACACTTTAGATTTGTTCCTTACAGACTATATTATCAAACAAAAAATTCAGTTTAGTTCATTTTGATAATAATAATTATATGGCGAATTCATTTTGTCTTGAAATCTTCAAATTTGTCTTGTATCATCAAATTCATGATACTAAAAATATATTATTTTAAAACTATGGTAAACTACGTTGTTAATTTTCGTACCGCACGCTGTAGCGACGTTCATGGTGAACATAACAACAAGTATAGAGGACCCAAATGCTTCTAAAGTATTGCGCAATCCTGCAAGCCAATATAATACAGCTGCAAAAATAGCTGGCTCAATAATTAAACCTGGAGTCTGCAAAAATAAAGAATAATATAACAGCAAAAATAATTTAAAAATGTATAATTACGATTATTACTATTTCAATTAGTTACAGAGTACATTTGATTTCGAAGGATATTACTGCAAGATATTTAGCAAGTGAGAAAGTCTACCAATTAGTATAGGCAACAAAATCCTGTTGTAAAATTTGTGTTTTTGTGACTCTATTAACCTTGTTTTTCCTACGTATTTTCGTATTATTTAATTGTGTAACTTAAAAAAAAAAATAATTTTTATCCTTCATTTTAATTAAATTATTTTTGTCTGCTAACATAAATGAAATAAGTTTGATAACTTCATACCAATGATGCTATTCGAGACAAATAATAAAGATGTGCTGGATACATCCCATCTCTATATTCTCGAAGAAAAAGTGGTAATTCTTGCGGTATTAACGACAAAGTAGCGTACATTGGAAAAAAAGTGTTTTCTGAAACCAAAATGAAGATGACACCTTGGGCTGCTTGGATTCCCGGTTGGTCCAATTTTACAGCACCAACGAAGCAGAATCCAGCAATAGTCGCCACAACCTGTTAATTTGGAATAGTTATTGATTTGAACATAATCTCGACTTTTTTTCAAAACATAAATATAAATGCAGTAGCAAACAAAAAAATACATATTTTGGCTTTTAAGCAGTTTTATCCAAGTATTGATTAATTGTTCAGAAACATCTCTTAAATTTACGTATTATACAAATATTATGAAAAATAGCTTCAGATTCTTATCCGCGATCCTAAAAACCCAGAGTAATCTGTTTCAAAGCAATCTCGTCGATTTTAATTTTTTGTTTCACCCATATTATATTTGGCATTTGAATCTTTTAAATCTAACGTTAGTTTCGTAATTAGCGAACCCAAAAACCATCAGTAGAAAATTTCAAGCAATCATTTTCACGATTTCTTGTCCGCCATATTGGTTCTGCCATTTTAAATTTTTTAAAAATAACTTCGGATTTGTAATCAGCGACCCCAAAAACCGCTAAAAGCTAAGCTATTTCAAACATTTTTAAGGCATCTTGATTATCATTGTTTAACAAGCAGCAAAAAGTGATTTAAGAACAATAGGATTGATTTAATTTTTTAATATGTTATTCTACACAACTTTTTTGTATTAAACGAATCTTAACACATACTTTTTTTACACTTCATAACATAAATAAAACAACGTAAAAAATAATTTATATAAAAATGCTGAAATAAGCCTTTATATCTAATTTCGCTGAGAATATTATACTGACTAGTTTTTGAATAATCCTCAAAATTTGCAGTGATGGGTCACGGATAACTTGGAGAATACCGCGATGTGTTAACCAAAAAAATCTCGACCAGAAGTAAGGAGGTTTGCTGCAAACATATTTCATTACATATAATTTCCTTCTACAGTCAAAAACAAATATGTAAAAATGTTATGTTTTAAATGTTAATTTTTTAATAATTAATGTATTAATAAAATTTACATTTTCACATTAAATTTATTATCAATCATATTATAAATTTAGCAAATTATGACAGATAATGGAAGAAGCTTTTATTAAAATGAAGAAATTTATCTTTAAAACCAGAAACTATTGAGTTAATTACTGTTGATTATTATTTTAAATCACTTTTTTAATTTCTAATTTAGGAATACGTACGAATTGAAAATTAATATTAAATAATACGTTAATAGAACAATGAACAAATATTGAGGAACTTACAAATCTTTTTTTGTTTTGGCATCTGTCATCCACTGTAAAGAAAAAGAATATAAACTTTAGATAAAAACTTTAGCTCATTAAAATAATAATAACTACTATTTGAGTGAGTTCAAACAGAATCTTTTCAGTCCTGTCGATAAATACACTAGAAGATGTTTGTATCAATTTTGTATTATTAATCATTATATTTTGATTGATTTGTCAGTGAGTCAAAATCTGCGTAGCTTTCACTCAAACTACTAACTAATTTAGGCAAGATTCACCGATAAGAAGTTCTAAAAATGCCCATATTTTTTAGGGGAAGGTCCAGGATGAAAAATTCTTTACTTTACGAACAGAAAATTGCACACAAAAAATAAATTTATTTATTTCGCCTTACTCCAAAAAGTCTTACACTATACGATTCTGCATGAAGTTCAAGTTGAAGAGCCACATCCAGTTCCTTACATGCATCACTGGAAAGAAAGGCATCACAAATTCGTTCGGCTGATCTTTTACTGCCACTTTCATCCCTTGGTGCCGTCGCCAAAACGGAAACGAAGAAGTCGGCTGGATTGTATGAGTGTGGACAAACGTGACCCTGACTTAATATGAGATCTGATTAATTTATTTATTAAATATTAGAATGATTTCTAAAAAACATACATTGTTCAAATTGTTTGTTTTCTTTACAATGTTTTATTGAAATAATTTTAGAATGCCTGTTTGAAATAAAGAAATCGTGTCCTACAGACTAGAACTCTAAAATGTGCATCTTAACATTTTGATAATAAACGTAAAAACATCCAAAATAGCGACTAAAATACGAAAAAAACGGTGACAGATTCAGAAATTTTGTATAAAAAAAAATTATAGAAATGTTGCCATTGAATAAGTTCCATTCTCGAGGACAAGATTTTGTTTACTTCAAGTAAGAATTTTGAAATAATTTCAACGTAAAAAACGATATAAAGAAAAAAACAATTTAAGAAATGTATTTTTTGGCAATATATTCTGAAAATTCAGTTAATTTAACATCAGCTATAATTGTTTGGATATTTTTTAGAAACTCTTTTTTAACAAAATATATCCATTGAAAACTGTAATGAAAAGATATCCATTCAGAGCTTCATTCTTGAAAATGTGTATAAAGTCCTAAAACGAAATCATATAATAATGGTCCCAGAAAGCATTTCTGTGAAAAAATTGTAAGAAGCATTTAATGAAAATTTTTTTAATGTTTTTTGATTATATTAAAATCCTTTGCCCTCTACCATTTGTACACTTTTTTTCCTGCCTTTATTATAATATCCAATTAAAGGCCCTTCGAAAAAGGGAAGCATACAAACATCATAGTTTGTGAAAATTTATAATGTAAGTGAAAAAGTCAAATTGATGAGGCGTTACTTTTAAGAGCGGTTTTTTCAAACTCTTTTGCCATATTATACAGAAAATTATTATAATTATTATTATTAATACACTTTTTCCCGACAATATTTCTCCGGGTGTAAATTGTCACTTTTAACCATGTTTAGTTGTATTTAATGAAAGTAGTAACGGGTCATGTTGGTGAGATATTCAATTTTACCAATGGGTTGTTCTTATACTTCCATCGACAGACATTTTACATATAAATAATATTTTTTCTCAAAACACATACAGTAGTGCACGGAGAATAACTTTCTTTAACGAAAATTGCCATTATTTCTGGTAAAAATGACTAGATTTTTATTATTTCTATCATTTTTAGTGTCCGAATAGTAACATTTCGAAGAAATGTGATCAGAAAGAGCAGTAAATGTGTTAATTCTCTAATCATTTATCTAAATAATCATTTATAATGGTAAAACTACCAAGAAAATTTTTGTTTGAGCGGTTTTCCCATCAAAATGTCGGAACATCTAATAATGATTGATTCATATTTTATCATAATTTGGTTGAATTGCAGAGATCTGTTTAGTAAAGTTTCTATTTTTTTATTATTATTTAATGGGCAAACAATATTCTCGAAACGTAAAACAAGCAACGTGACTCGTCTTATCAACAGCGAGCTGCTTGAAAACGAGATCGAAAAATTGTTCACCGGACGGGGATCGAACTCACGACCTACCACTTCGTAGTCCAGTGCGTTGCCGTCTGAGCCACGAAGCCGATAAATAATTTAATAATTTTTTTTAGTGTCCTGGGTGTAATGATTATTTGAAAATAAATATTAAAGTAAAGACAAAATGTCATGAGTATCCTTTGTACCAAAGTCAAGTTTCAATGTTTAAACACACACCGTGTTATAACTTGTACTATCTTACTTCGAATTGTTAAAAAAAAAGTGACGAATCCCTCTCTTTTTAAACATTTCCTCGAGGTGTTTTTTTCAGCAATGAAATACTGAAAAGTATTCAGGTAGAAATATTTAAAAAATTGATGATTTCTGCAGAAACCCATCCTACCAAGGGAAATTTATGATTCTAATTTCATGACCACTGTCAATTTCTTATATTTATTTGGTACATGCTTATAGAATAAAAATATTTTTGAACCTTGCAAAAAATTGAATAGCCTGTTCAGTAGTTCCAATGAAAGCAATTCTTCCGTTCGATACAAGTATAATCCTTTGAAAAGAATCGAATAGAGCAGAACTAGGTTGATGAATTGTGCAAAGTACTGTGCGGCCACGTGAAGCAAAGCCTTGCAATTGTGAGATAAGAAAACTTGCCGAATGCGCATCTAATCCCGTTGTTGGTTCATCCAGAAATAAAATTGATGGATCCGTCAGCATCTAAAATGTTTTACCGACTATTTTTTTATAAATTTTCAAATTATATAATACAGTGTAGCAAAAAATAAGTAATAGTATATTTTCTCTTTCATTTCTAAAATTTAATTTCATGACAAAAAATTGTTTGTAGGAAGGTTTATGTAAAAAATGATGTATTACGTACTGGAAATTGGACTTTTTTAATACCCTTAATAACTTCCGTTGATTAAAGAAAATCAGGGTTTGGAAATTTCTTTTCGTTGTTTAAATAGCATAGATCGATAGAGCGACCTCGAAAATAGCAGAATACGTCTTTTCTATATTTTTGCAAGGGTGAAAATAGATAAGTCAATCCCCTTAAACGAAAATGAAATCATATCTCAAGAATCCAAGTTCAGAAACCTAACCATGAGTTCGTTTCTATAAATGCCATTGTTAAGGAATTGAAATTAATTTGTATATATGATGCATAATTCGGATTCTTGGCATCTCAATGAATTGTCGTTAACATCAAATCCATCAAAATGAAGTATGGACAATCAAGAAGGCATTGAAATTGAAGGCAAACTATATCGGATAAAAATTAAGGTAGTTACGATGGATTATTCATATAAACCTGCCTAAAAACAGATTGTGGGCTACGAAATTAGATTTTTAGGGTGTATGGGAAGATTATACTGTATATTTCTGAATTAACTTAGAACCCGCGCTAGATCTCCATTCCGTACCATATTGAGGCCACACTTTATAATACTATTCATTTACTATTGTTTTGAGGTTTTGAGGTATATTTAAAGACGTCAGATATTTTTTTAATAAACGGTAATTCTATATCGGGAAAAGCACTTACTTCCGTAGCAAATGCAAGACGTTTTTTTTCTCCTCCAGAAAGTACTTTATTGTCTCCGACAGCCCCAATTCGAGTGTTAGATCTTGATACGAGGCCGACTTCTCGTAAAAGTGTATCTATGCGATTCTTAATGTCTTTGTTTCTCGTTCTTCTGTCCAGCTTCATTCTAGCCTGGATTTATATTAAAATGATACATGGTTTGTATTGGTAATATTATAAAAATGCTGTAATTTTTCATTTAATTTGAAAAAATAATCCTGTCTATTTATGTCAATAACCATTAAGATTTCTTTCTGCGGAAAATTGCAGAAATGTTGTAAATAAAAATGAGGCTTAAAATAGGTCTGCAGTTGTATAAGACTATAAAATGAAATATGTATAAGTAGTAGATATATAAAATCTGTAATAAAAATTCAGGCTGGTTCTAGAACGATTAGAGTTGAGATTAAGACAAAAAGTATTTGTCATTAACTGATACTACATTATTTCCATGTATCTTAATCTGAAAAATTAGCAATAAAACTAACCTTAAAACGCCACCGACAAATGAAAGAGTTTGAATCAAGGTATCAAGGGAATTTAGACTTTATATTGATGAACCATTACTGGATTTTATAAAATGAAACGAAGAGAAATAAATTCGAAGTAAAAATGCTTAGGTCGTCCCATGACAAAAGTAAGCAAAACTAGATTTTTTTTCGTTGTTAAGATCACCTCCGTTTTGTAAGCCGTTTTGAAAAATGTATTTTCCTATTATAGTGCGCAAAGTTCGATTTTGCGCACGTATTTGCGTGTGCAAAGTGCCACTTTCCCACACTTTACTGACCTTATAATTTAGCGTGCGGTAAAGAAAATTTGCGTGCGGTAAAGTAGCGCTATATAGGTATACAGACATGTAGAATAGACCTGTCAAAATTTTCATTTGTTATACTTTTAAATCCCCGTTCTTCAGTACGGAAAACGATAGTTGTAGGTTAAATTCCATCCTGCATAAATAAAAGTTAATAGTGCACGAACATTATGTCAATGAGTGATAATGATAGTGACGATTTTTCCAATGATGTACCACCTGAAATGCTCGAGGCAGCAAAAGAAATAGCCTTGAATTCATTGCCGAAAATTTCGAAACAAAAATACACAAAAGTGTATAATGAATTTAAAAAATGGAGAAATACAAAGAATACTAAATCATTCGCAGAATCCGTTTTATTAGTATATTTTAATGAAATAGCTAACAAGTTCGCTCCATCGTCATTGTGGTCGAAGTATTCTATGTTAAAGGCAACGATTAAAGCATACGGCAATATTGATATCGGTATGTATCCACAATTGATAGCATTTCTAAAAAAAGCAATGCAGAATATAAACCGAAAAAATCTAGTATATTTACAACAACGGACGTATCGAAATTTCTTGAAGAAGCACCGGATGCAGAATATCTTGTTATGAAAGTACGTATATTATATATTTACTTGACTGTTTAATTTCTTCCAAATTCGAATGTAATAAATATTTATAACAAATAATGCTTTCCTTTATAGGCACTGCTAGTTATTGGACTCTCTGGTGCTTGTAGAAGAAGGACATACAAGATCATAATACATTTTTATTCGTAACTTTGCCGAAAACCAAAAATAAGACCGTAAGGACGTTTACGATAGTTGGGGAATTTTATGAAATCGTTAAAAAGTACATGGGAAAAAGGCCAGAAAATTAAAAAACAAATAGATTTTTTTTAACGTACAGAAATGGAAGATGTGTATTACAGCCTCTTGGTATAAATAAAATTGGTAGTATACCAGCAGAAATTGCCAAATTTCTCAAATTAAAGAATCCCGAAAGTTTTACAGGTCATGCATTCCGAAGATCGTCTGCCACTATATTAGTTGACGCAGGAGGAGATATTACCGCGTTAAAAAGACACGGTGGGTGGAAATCCAACACAGTAGCCGAAGGTTATATTGCAGAATCACTTGCAAACAAACAAGACATTAGCCATCGCATTGAAAACGCAGTACCGTCTACTTCAAAAAAATCCAAAGCGCTCACGACTCTATAATGATATAATAAATACTACAACAAATCATGAAGAAATGGACAGTTTTTATAATACATTGTATGCAAACCCATCAGAAAATAGTATTGTTATCGAAAAAGATCCCGCAAATACCGTGATTCCGGACACACCCGATACACCAGAAATACCTACCGACCAATACGCAAAAGAAAACAATATAAATATATTGAACATCGAAAAATAAAATAATAATGTAATTGAAAATGTACCCGTAAACGCGAATGCGAATGCTAACTTAAATTCATTAAAAAATGTACAATTTATAAACTGCACTGTAACAATTAACATTAATAACAGTAATTAACGATAATAATTAATATGTTATATATATATTTCTAATTTTAGTCTATTTATTACAAAAACATTTACAAATAGTGTTTTGAGTCAGGGGGGCTTCGCCCCCCCCCCCCGAACCCCCCCTCTCCACCGCCCTTGCACCACCACTTTGAATGTTGTGTTTACTTTTCGCACTTAATAGGAAAAATTTTGAAAAAGAAGTTGAAAATTATTTTTAATATAAAAAATTCAATGGTATATCAAAATGTTTGCGTTTAATTATCAATCGAGTATTATAATTACAGATTACCAATTAAAAACCTAATTGAATATAATTTAATAAATAAATATCATCTACAGATAAAAATGTAACTCACCATAAACCAAATATGTTCGGAGACTGTCAAGGTACCTATAAACATATCTTCTTGGTGCATGAATCCGCTATTTTGTCTCATGAAAGACAAATTCACCAGTCGGCCATCTACTCGAATATCTCCTTGAACTACGACGGCGGCTAAAATTTGTTATAGAAATTAATTAACGCATACAACTAAAAAATATAAATCTTGATTTTGCTCAAATACAAACGAATCATTTTTTAATATTCACTTTTACAATTAAACAAATTTTTGTTACATTCGTGTAACCTCTAGAGTGCTGGGGTGTGTATTATAGTTAATAAATTTTTCCAAAAAGTCATGAAAACCAGTTACTCGGATGTTTTAGGGGTCTAATTTTAAAAATAGAAGCCGATTTTTTAAATTTGTTTTTAAACCAATTTGATTCGATTGAACAGAATCTGTTCGAAACTCCATCAAGTATCGCCGGAAGTATTTTTTATTTGATGGACTTTGCACATGATGCTTATGCGTTGTACACAGTTCATAATTATTAATACTTCTCATTTCCGCCATTTCGAATGCAGGTCATTACACTACAATAACGGATGTCTTAATGTGAGACTTTTGTGCTCACTTTTAAGTCCTTTTTGGATGTCTGAAAGAAATATACTAAAAGTGACTTTTTTGAGACGTTAAAATTGCATCTAGTCGTAGTTTGATGGCACTGCTGTAAAAATAAACTAATGAGAGAAATTAAAAGTATATTGCAATATTAAAATCGTTATGAAGCATGTAAGCAGGCAATATGCCTGTACGCCACTAGTGGATCTATATACTTTTTCGGTCATCAAGTTTATTTTATTTACATAGTTTCTTTTTGTGCTCTAAAATGTTCTGTGTCTCATAAGTGACTCCGACGTATTCCTACAGACATGTCGCGGAAGTATGCCAACTTGGACACTACCACCTCAACACTTCTAAAGCAACTCCAATGCGACATTTCATATACTTTCGTGAAAGAAGGTATTTTGTATACGTTTGGGACGCTGCACCCTGGTTACTTTTGGAACACATTTATGATAAAACCCGAAATATTTCGAAACATTTTCGGGACACAGAAAACAACAAAGGCATCGACGTCGTCGACAAATCGGAGGAGACACCAGAGTTCCGGTAAGCACTAGAAACTTGTGTAGAAAGTAAGAATCAAACATTCAATCATGTTGTTAGAATATGTAGAAACGCAAAACACGTAAACACAGAAATTTTATTGACATTTTTTTAATTCCACTATTTTGAAGAGAGGTTCGTGGGAAATTGTCAGAAAAACAAAATCTAGCAACCAACGGTTAAATCGAGACTAAGTAATCCCGATTATTTGTCAGTTTTCAATGAACCTCTCTTCCAAGTACATCACTCTAAAGTAGAGTTAAAAAATGTCAATAAAACTTGTGTGTTTAAGTGTTTTGTGTTTCCACAGGTTACAATGACGAGATGAGATTGAATTTTTTATTGCACTATCTGCAGAAATTCGAATTGCTCACCAGAGTCCTGTTGGTTAGATTGTTTTTCAACATTTTAAAAAGTAGTCCATCACGTTGGTTAAGCCATTTCCAATAGTTCAAACTTGACACGACGTGTTCGGTGTTCCAAACACTCTCCGAGTAACAATATTTCCATTATTTAGATTGATTATTTTGTTTTTGGCGAGGTGATCAGTACAGTGACTGCTTATTCTAATATTTTGGCATCGCTAGTTACAATATTTAAAATTTCACAATGTCATACAATAACTAATTTAGACGATGTACCAGTGGAAAGTATTGAATGTTCGCATTACTTTTTATACTCAATACACTTCTGACTTATTTTGAAATTTTTATTCGTTTAAGTTCCCCCACAGACAATCTATAAAAAGTGACCTATTCTACGGATATGTGATTGAAAAAAGTGAAACTTACGAGCTGTTCGAAAAGCGAGTGCTGTCATCAGTGAGCTCTTTCCTGCCCCACTGAAAACAAGATAAAAATATTGTATAAATCATAGGAAATACAACTTAAAGTAAAAATAAGTTTTATTATTTATCGATTATTTGTAAAGTTCACGCAGGACAAGCTAATTCATGAGACGACTGTAGTTACTTAACTATATGTTTTTTCGACTTGTAAATACTCATATTATGGATAAAACAAACACTTTTTGAAACGCTGCATCACTAATTATTCCTGACTTAGTGCTGCGACGCCGAAAAAAAATAAAAATGGTTTACATTTATAAGCACAAACAACTTTTTATTAAATCCCTGTGTCAACTATCTTTTTTTTAATCAATGTTTTTGGGTTACGGATTAGTGTTGTAGGGGTCGATTTCTACTTAGAGAACACATTTTTCCTTTTTTCAATATTAAAATCAACAATAAAAATCATGTTACTATACTATTTCAAAGGATAATATGTCGATAAGTGGCTTTTTTTGGATTGAAGATTAGGGAATCTCGAAAATCTAACGGAAAAAATCAAGTTATAAGATTATACTTCTAATGACAGTTACATTCCAACAATATTTTTTCCGGTCCTGTTTTGTATCCTAAATTTAAAGTGTAAATAATAATGCATTTACCTTCCTCCTAAAATTGCAGTTAACTCTCCAGATTTAACCTCCCCTCGCACTGAAATCATAAATTTAACAAATTAGAGGTCATCAAGGTGGAAACGAATATAATTTTTAGTAAGTTTATGATTCTTTTCGAAAAAATGTGAGCATTGAAAGATCAGCACGAGCGGTCATATTCGAAACTGACACGCATTCGATCGATGGTAAATATATAACAAAAAATAATACGAATAATTCCAATCTACCAAACTATTTTAAATGATGGTATATATTAACATTATTCATCCAGTTAAGTTTACCATTATTAACTAATTGCTTAAAAAGCACTTTAGAGTCACTTGCGTACACGGAGAGGTCCCTCCATGACAGGGTAGCACTCCTTCCACCTCTTGCTAGCCCAATGCTCTTCAAAGATTGTATTTCCATAATAAATAGGCATGTGTTTACATCTAGTGTTTATTTCAGCTTATGTTGATTTTCGACGTGTTACCTGAAAATCATAAATGTTTCAATCTAACAATATTCTTCCTGTAAATATATGTCCACATGAAGTATTTTAAATTCAGCAAAAAACAAGTTTTTTATGCACAGAAGTTACTTAACCCTTTAAGCTTAGGTCAGGCAAAAAAAACTATTTCTTATGGTATCATAAAATATGTTTTTTTAATTTTTTATTGTAAAAGTACGTTTTTCCAGATAGAAAAAAGCATCGATAAAGGCCTGAAAGGTTAAATTATCGCGTCCACAAGTTTAAGTTTTGACTTCCCCGTGCCTGTACTTTTTAGACAGTTAGGATGTCAGAAGAATTATTTTTTTTTACACAAATATAAGGTATTATTTGAATTCTTTCAAAAAATTGTGAATTTTTATGAAACTTTACACCTAGTGGTTTTTGAGGTTATGTAGGAGTTTATGAGACCACCGATTACGAATCTACAGTGGACTTTAAAGATTCAAAGTGGCCGATCAAATATGGCGGAATTTATTTTTAAAAATCATGCGGAACCTACTTGAAACATGTTACTCTGGGATTTTTGAGGTCCTTAAATACGAATACATGTAAAATATTGTAAATGTTCCATTTTTAGTCAGATTATATATAATTGTAATGCTTGTAACTTAAGTTATATATCCGCTCTTTTTAATTTCCAAACTGTGTCTTCACATTCGTAATCAGCGACCTGCAACACCCTAATCAGCATGTTTCTAATAGATTTTGTGTGACTTTTAAAAAATTGTCCACGATATATGATCCGCCATTTTGAATGTCCAAAATCTGACTTCAGATTCATAATCAGCGGCATCAAGGGTGTTTTCGGAATTGTTGATGTTAAAATCTAATGTCAGTTTTTTTTTTAAATTCAACATCGCGGACCCAATGTGACGGACCATGACTTTTGTAAAAGTATCCTGATTTATCAGATAATCATGAGCCAAAGGTTTCTTAAGTGGTTGAATATGAATCTGCCATCGGTTTTCAATTTTTATGCATCCAAGATGGCGATTTCAAAATCGATGGAAAGACTTTTGCAATTACCTATCGTGTATTTTTTCTTGGAAGCGTTTCTTCGGATATTTTTGGGTCAGGTCGTATACGTAAGTTGTGCATTTTAAAAAATCTAGGGTGGCAGATTTAAAGTTGTCAAAAACTTTGTTGGAAGATATTTTCAGTTATGAAATAATGAAAATTTAAATAATAATAATAATAATAATAATTTGCCCAAAGGGAATGACGCGTAACACAATGCGGCTATGCAAAAAGCCGCATCTTAGCCTATCTTCCCAAATGGCCTACTCTCACCTCCACGTGTGCTTATTAAAGCCGGTGGGCCCTGGACTCTTAGCAACCTTGCCAGAGATTGGGTAATCAAACCCAGTGGATGGCGAGGTAAGAGACAAACGAGAGAGGCATAACAACGGGGAGTAGGGCTAACCACCCTACTCCCTGTATTTGCGGTTACTCACAGAATAACGCGCAGGGCTCCTGACCATCGGGCTGCTTCGGATGCAGCCCAGTCCCGAGGTGGAGGAGCCGAAACGGGTGTCCCGGGAAAACGACCTTTTCATTCCCACGGACGATTTCAGTGGACGGAGGATCTCAGGCGAGATCTAATGCGCTGCTACGAGGAGAGCTGTCCGCAACAGAGGGGCTACATGGCGCGAATGCATAGTCGGTTTGCAGTAATGCATCCCGAACTGGCAGATCGCTTTTCTCAACAACAACTGAGAGATTATGTGGCCTATCTGAGGCGGACGGGTTTCGTTGTTCCCAGCTGTCAACCGGTACCGGATGTGCGGGCAATAACAACTGAGCCCGTACGCGGTGCTGGGAGAGATGCTCCACATTACGAAAGCACGACACTCGTGTTTAGGCAAAATTTGACAACAAAAATTTTGCCTAAACAACGAGAATTAGACAGAGCAAATAGCCTACTCCTGGATGCTCTTCCAAATGACTGCGACCTGCGACAAGTCAATTGTGCCGTTTACGAGGCTGCAAGTGATCTGGTGACTCCGCGAAATCTGACACAGATATCGGGGAGTCGGCAAATTACAAAACGCATGTCTCAATTGAACGGCAAGATTCGACTGACACGGAAACTCGCTTCCCGAATTCAGTGTGTGATCGACTATTTAACATCTGGCCGTTCATTTACGGCAAAAGTCAAGAAGTTCGCACAACAACTGCGGACGTACTATCACACACTGAACAAGCTGAAGTTGCTCAACATCAAGCAACGTTTGGCGGATAAAATTCGGGTTTTGGCGGATGCCAAAAAGAGGCTGCAAAGACGGGAGGATGGAATTCGACAAAATGCAATATTTTGGACGAATCCTTCCAACCTCTTCAAACATCGTATCGCAGCCTCAAGCGAGTTTCCGTCGATAACCGCAGTTGAGGAATTCTGGGGGAGCATCTACGAGAAAACATCTAGGCTTAATGCAGACACTCCAGGTATTGAAATCTTCACCGAGTTGTGCGACGAAGTCACACAAGAAAGTGAAGATTCCCCACCCGTCAGTGCATTAGAGGTGAAAAATTCCATCACAGGAGCGAGGAATTTCTCCTCGCCGGGCTGGGATGGAATTAACAACTATTGGTGGAAGAAGTTCACTTCTGTCCATCAACACCTAGCCCGAATATTCACCTCTTACATAAATGGAGACCAACCCATTCCGCACTGGCTGGTGGAGGGCCGAACGACACTGATCCCAAAATCGGGAGACTTGTCCGATCCGACAAACCATAGACCGATCACGTATCTCAATACGTTATACAAATTGTTCACTAACATCTTGAACGAACGTATTGAGAAATCCGTGAAACCGGTGTGGCAACGGATAGTAGAACAACGAGGCTGCAAAATGGGTGTATCCGGCTGCAAGGACAACTTGCTTATCGACAGGTGTGTTTGTCAGGACGCAGTCCAGTACAAGCGTAACCTGTCGATAGCCTGGCTGGATTACATGAAGGCGTATGACTCAACATCGCACGAGCTTTTAAGCTTGTTGCTCAAACGCCTTCATGTCCACCCAAACATAGTGAGAATTGTAGAAGACCTGATGCCTCTTTGGAAAACACGCTTTGTCATGACATCGGGCAAGCGTCGAACCATGTCTAGACTGGTTCAATTCCAAAGAGGTGTCTATCAGGGAGATTCTCTGAGTCCTCTGCTCTTCTGCATCTCACTATTGCCTCTATCCGTTGTTCTCCGGAAATCTCAAGGGTACATGTGTGGACCTCCTGGTGAACGTGTACATAAGATCACCCATCTTTTCTATATGGATGATCTTAAATTATACGCATCAGGCGAAGATCAATTACATCGATCTCTGAACATCGCCCTCACATACTCGAGAGATATCGGTATGGAATTCGGATTGGACAAGTGTGCAGTCGTTCATTTGCACAGAGGAAGGTCAGGCTCCCATAACAACGATATGGAGCTCGTCAACGGAAATGTCATCCGCCACCTTAGCGCCGAAGAAGCCTACACATACCTGGGCGTACCTCAAAGCCATGTCCAGGATGTGCAGGCTGCTAAAACCACCATCATTAAGAAATACCGGCGCATTCTCCGTCAGATCTGGTCATCAGAATTGACCGGGAGAAATAAGGTGGCAGCCACGAATATGTTGGCCGTATCACCAGTGCTCTATTCTTTTGGAGCACTGAAGTGGAACGTTGACGAGCTTAGGGATCTTGACCGAAGCACACGGAAGATGATTTGTATGCAACGCAGTTTGCATCCAAGATCTTCCGTGGAACGACTGTATTTGCCCCGAAATATGGGAGGTCGTGGCCTTTTAAGCCTGGAGTGTATGCATGACCGATTGGTCCTCGAAACAGCTTGCGACGTGATTAATCGAACGGAGGATCCCCTGATGATGCTAGTACATCAGCATGAAATTCAGGGGAAGGGGGCGTTTTTGTACAACGCGGCGGAACGAGCGGCGCGAAACCTCGGTCTGGTTTTCAACGTGGGACGTAGTGGTGCACAGGAGGCTGAATCAGTCATCAATCTGTGCCCAGTGCGTCTCAGGGCTAACATACGGAAGGAACAACTCCGTATGTTGGAGGGAAGGCATATCGACAAGCCGTTGCATGGACAATTCTTTCGAAATGTCCAACAACTTGGCTTGTCGGCAGAGATGACCTTCTCCTTCTTAAGATCAGCCGGCTTGAAATCCGAGACCGAGGGTTTTATCTTCGCATGCCAGGATGGGGTCATCAATACCTTAGCGTATCGCCAGAACATCTTACACCAGGCGGTACAGAGTACGCTTTGTAGACTGTGTAGATGTCATGCTGAGACACTAATGCATCTTTTGGCAGCATGCCCAATATATGCAGTTTCAGCATACATCGAACGTCACAATGCGGCTCTTCGAGTGCTGTATTACCACCTTCGCAGCACTTATAGTATTGATGCAACCCCAGTTTTGCCGTACGTCCCCACTGATATTGAATCCGTTGTCGGGAATGAGTCGTGCCGAATATACTGGAATTACTCATTCCCGACGAGCAGGCAAATATCAGCCAATAAGCCTGACATCGTCCTTGTTGACTTCGATGACAAATCCATCTTCGTCATCGAGTTTTCTGCACCAGCAGAAACAAATATAGTCAGCAAAGAGGACGAAAAACGGATGAAATATCAGGAACTCCTGTTCGAGATTCGCAAGCTGTATCGAGGGTTCAAAATCAAGCTCGTCGTGCTGATAATTGGAGTGCTGGGAGGAATGAGACCAACTTTCCTCCAAAACATCAAAAGCATTCCGGCCTGTCGAGAACATGCAAATTCCATCGCAGGCCGAATGCAGAAAGCAGTGCTGCTGGGATCTCTCCGTCTACTGAGGTCACACGAGATCCTGTAACCACTAACCCAATGGTAGAGGGAGTGGTTACAGTTGCAAACGAAATGGCCCGGTGCAGTCTGCAGCGGAGGAGATGGATATCGGAGCCACTTTTCTGCTGCAGACTGCACACGTGGATTCTGGAGGGCCAAGGGAGGTTAGGGTTTTAGTCGGTAAACCTTGCCGTTAACATCAAAGGTGAGGGAGTCCGACACACGGGGGGTTACACAACATCTTCAACCCCCTGTGGTGCCTAATGCATTTCCCCCCTCCGTCAAAAAAAAAAAAAAAAAATTTATTGTGGGAAATATACAATACCACTACAGTATAACTGCATACGTGCAGTATAGTACTCGCAAAAGTACATAGTACTTGTCCGCGTCCCTAAATACTTGATGTAATTACAATTAAATACACTTATATACATTACATACATTACACACTTTTACATTAAGTTTAAAACCAATTACATTTCATTGCACTTATGTCACTTGATTTGGTAATAATGAAGAGACTATGTCGTTTGTTATCCAATTTCTTATTTTTTTCTTCGTGTACTTAGTAATCATCGTTGTTGCACGTAGGTCCTTTGGCAATAGGTTCACGATTTTTCCTCCAATGTATACAAAAGATCTCTGTCCAATAGTTTTATTAATACCACGGAGCTCAACATTTTGTTGTTCTTTGCCTCTGGTATTGTATTTATGTTGTACTTCCCGATACGTAGTAGAATTAATTGCATACAATGTAGTTGCATAACAGAAACTTTTCCTTATATCCAATATTTTACTTATCTTGAAGAGTTCTTCTGAAAGAAATAATCTCATTTTTTTCAAAATTTTTTTAATTACAGTTCGTTGTGATATCTCTACAGATTTAATTGCATTTTTGCAAGCACTACCCCAAGCAAGTATTCCATATGTTACTACAGAGTGAAACAAGGCGTAATAAATTTGATATAATTGATCAGTACTTAAAAGTTCCCTGAGTTTAGTAATAGCGTATGGCATGAAGCGTAGCTTTTTCACTAGCATACTGATGTGGTTGTTCCAACGTAAGTGGCTATCAATTAATATACCTAAGTATGGATAGGAATCCACACGTTCAATTGTTTTTTTTCCTCCAGGTATTCCTATGGATAGTTTTCTTGATGTAGGGATACTGTCCTTATAGCAACCGAACGTTATATGCTTAGTTTTAGTGATGTTAAATGTTAATGTGTTTTCTTCAAACCAATTTAGGATTTTAGGAAATTCGATGTCGATGATCTTATATATATTCGCCCATGATTTCTCTTTATACAGTATTACACTATCATCAGCGAATACAGTTATTTGATTTGTGATATCAAGCTCAAAGATATCATTGATATAAATCAGGAATATCAAAGGACCTAATACTGTGCCTTGAGGAACTCCAAAACCACATGTATTTACCACCTCACTCAATTGGTCTCCTATTGAAACATATTGTTCTCTGTTAGTTATGTAGCTCTGTATTAGTTTTAGAACATTTCCTCTGATTCCATATTGCTCTAGTTTTATGAGAAGTTTTTTATGGTCTATTGTATCAAAGGCTTTGGAGAGGTCTACGAATATACCTAATATTTTGTCACCCTTGTCTAGTGCGGTATAAATTTCACTAACAACAGAACTAATCGCATCTGTTGTAGATTTACCCGTTCTGAACCCAAATTGTTTATTATTTATTATTTTGTGCTTATCGAGAAAAGCGGTAATTTTGTTTTTAAGACAGGTTTCAAATATTTTAGCAACGTTTGAAATTAACGAGATTGGCCTGTAATTATTAACTATGTCTTTGTCACCGGATTTAAATATCGGAAGAATTTTTGCTGTTTTAAAATGAGAAGGACAATAACCAGTTTCGAAGCATCTATTTATAATATGGGCTATAGTTTGTGAAATAAAAGGAGCAAGATTTTTAAGAGTTAATACTGTGATACCATCCAATCCTGGTGATTTATTAGTTTTCATTGCAATAATTATATTTTGTATTTCATTCTCCGTCACAGAAGTCAAGAATAGCGAGTTAACTACCCGAGAAGAATTTGATAACTTAATTGATTTGGGTGGTATTTTTCTAGCCAATGTCAAGCCTATAGTTGCAAAGAATTTGTTAAAACTGTTTGCTATATCAACGGAGTTATTGAGGATAGTTCCATCATCCATACGTATGCTTTCAGGAATTTCTATCTTTTTCTTGGCTCTTGTGTATAAAAAAGTATTTATCGCCTTCCACAGACCTTTTGGGTTTTCAGTTTTATTTAATATCATCCTCTGATAGTAATTTTTTTTAGACTTGTCTATTAATAATTTTAGTTTATTTTTGTACATTTTAAACTGTTGTAGACGTTCTGGGTCTTTCGTTCTCACAGCTAACCTATACAGCCTGTCTCGTTCCTTGATTGATTTCAGGATACCTTGTGTAATCCAGACCTTTTTAACTTGTTTAAGGATAGTCCTTTTTTCAGTAGCCTCTTTAGTTATTTTTAGTATCAGATTTATTAGATCAGTGACGCTTGTTTCTGGGTTTTGTTCATTATTAATTGTGTGCCATGAGGTTTTCTTTGCTAAAGAGATAAGTTTTTTCCTATTAATTTGTGATATTATTTTTTGATCAGAATTTTTTATTTGCATAAAACTATTTACGTTTGATTCAACAGGGATGCTAACAGCAATTGAATAATGATCAGTAATCGTTGTATCGATTACCGCTGCCTTTATTTCGTCAATACAATTGGCAGATTTGACAAAAATATGGTCGATTACTGTCAGTAGAGTAGGTTACCTTATAGGCCGCCGGAGACTTCCCCCTCTCCTCCCCCCATGGCGCCAGTCCCTGAGAGGTCATTGACCCCGCCCATAGACTTTTTTGTTTTCGTCTGGTGGCCTTGAGGTAGGTCAAGGTTTGTTATTGTTTTTGTTAACCCCTTCCCCATGAGAGGTCATTGACCTCCACCCGTAAACTTTTTTGATCTCGTTCTGACGGCCTTGGGTTAGGTCATGGTGTGTTATCGTTGTTACCCCCCTGATAGGTCATTGACCCCGTTTCGACGTTGAGGTAGGTCATGACTACCACAACCCCCCCTTCCACACACCACCCCCCTCAGAGAAGGGTAATTGACCCATACAATCTGTGAGACAGGTCACTGTTTATTATTATTTTTATTACCACCTCCAAGGGTGACTGCATCTACCTTACACGTGTGCACGCACTCACACACACACACACACACACACACACACACCCACAAACAGTATATGCACCGAGTCACACAAGTTTTCTTTCATTCTCTCTCTCTCTCTCTCTCTCTCTCTTTCTCTCACTCTTTCTCTCCCGTACGCTGTTTCATTTTCTCAGGCTTACATAATATCGTATTCATAAACAGGTCCAGACTTGAAGCTCTCTTATTTTTAGGGACCCTTGAAAATTTCCTTATCTCACCCACCTGCGCATTTCCCGCGTTCCCACTTATGACGCATGTGATTGTCTGTATACATTCGCTCTCTCTCTCTCTCCCGTACGCTGTTCCATTTTCTCAGCCTTACATAATATAGTATTCATAAACAGGTCCAGACTTGAAGCTCTCTTATTTTTAGGGACCCTTGAAAATTTCCTTATCTCACCCACCTGCGCATTTCTCGCGTTCCCACTTATGACACATGTGATTATCCGTATACATTATTTACACTTACCGAATCGTCGAAACAATGTGGCATTGTCTCTGTCTGAAATAGAAATATTTCTTAGCTATTCGAAACCAGCAACTCTAGTGAATAATATGTCAAAGAAATGTGTCGACATCTTGAAAGGAATGAAATAAAAACTCACATTTAATCAATTAAAATTTTATTTTAAAAATAAAAAGTTTTAAATGTACAAATTTGATTACATTTTGCACTATATTGCCCACCGTGATTAAGATTACGATTAACGCATACACCGTTCTGTTGTTTTTTCCGACAATATAATTTTTGCGAAAACTGATTGTACCATTTATTTACAATATAGTCGTTTTGTCTAGCATTATTGGAGAAGTTCTTATAAAAATCATGTAAAGTATAACCATTAGCCATAGTATGCAAAAACATAACACAGTATTGACCACACACAGAAGAAGTAAAACTTTGAAGACACTTATCACTCCATCGGATCGTTTTACAGTTTCTTCGGAGGCGATCAATGTGATGTGAGATGAATGGCTGCGATCCATAACTGTCAAAGAAAATTCCGTTGCCAAATTCATTGACGTAAAAAGCGACCCAGTGAGTACCAGGTTTTGTATGATCGTCCGTATTCGCTATTATAGATGCCGGTTTCGTCCACACCCGGGGAATCAGATCCGCCGGAAATACACCTCTTGTCCTCCCCGGAATAAGTTGCAGGGCTTGTATCAGATCTTTCGAGTTCATGGATAGTTTTTTCTTTCGACGTACTACAAATGTCGCTAGTGGGTTTGTAACTGATATTCGTAGACAAAGACGGTACACATGGTCTTGGTGAAAATGTTTCCTGGTCCTCGTTTATATGTGACACTATCCACTTTCGTAGTTTTAACGAGTTATTCAATGCGCATGCGTATTTACCAGGTTTCTTGATTCCGTGATATATGCAAAAAGCTTCGTCTGTGTTGAGTTGCGTAAATGTCGGTGCATTGACATCGTCTTCTAAATTTTCAATAGGTCGAGTAATGATTTTCTCCAAAAATTGTTTCTTTTGATGTCCTCGTACATAAACAGAGGACGACTCGCGAGTAATCTCTTGCAGTATTTGATATATTTTAGTCGCATCGGTATCACCATCAAACCACTCGATACCGTGATGATATAGCGAGAGATACGAGTTTGTCTTGCGTAAATTTACAGGTAGTTTTACAAAATTATCAGTAGATCTGAGAATCCAATGACCGATATAATTTTTCTCGATACAAACAATCGCAATTTCTTTTGGTGTAAAAGCATGCTTTTTATTCAAGAAACCTTGAATGTCTATTACAAAACGCATAGTCGATGTTTGTGGTGCGACATGAAACGAACAACTGACATCAAAGTTCGTAGCAAGATAGAATTTTGGGACTAAATCATAAGTACCCCTCTCTTGTTACAACTTTAAGCATTGTAATCTGTAATAATTTGACGGGAAGAGTCGATTTCCAAAACGTTGTCATATTCAGCGTAAACTATACAATTTACTGTATTTTCAAGAGCAGCGTCGAATCGTACTTCTATTCGCAGACAACCACTCTTTACGAGGTTCCAATGAGTAACGCAACTTGCGGAAAGATCCGAAGTTAAATCAAAAACAAACAGACAATAGCCGTTGGCGAATTCTTCTCTCGATATTTCATTTCCTTCATTCATAAAATGAATGCCAGTGCCTGAAAATAAAGTGTGATATGCTTCTACGAAAAGTTTAGATGTTTCTTTAAAGTTTGGCTGCAGAGGCTTACTCGGAATTTGTGTGCCGTCGACGTATAGTGATAAAAAGTTGATACCGTAATTTTGAAAATTGAAAGGATTACGGCGACGATCGCCATTGAAAGCTTTATTATCAACGAAACCGATAACTACTCTTTTCGGCAATTGACCTAGTATGACGTTGTCGAGTGTATCGCCGAGTATCCCGTTATGCAATACAAATGACTTCACCTCGACTCTGGTGAGTGGATACTTTGCCGTCGTATTTGCAAGAGTTTTTGCATGTGCGAGAAGAATTCCAGGATTTATTTTGGCTCTTCTTACGAGTAACGTAATATCGCTAATGTTGACTGAAAATTTTCCATCGACGGATTCATCCATGAGCGAGAAAGCATCTTTAGAACGAACAAGGCGTAATCGTATTTCGACACCGTTTAACATAAATTTGTCTTGATTGAATACGTCGCAGTGCAAATGACCAATAAGATCCACTATCTGTGAATTTTCCGTATATTTTTTACGCTTAACGAGTCCGACATTATCATTTCGTGTCGGTAATCCATCCATATGATTTCCCGTGTCCTTGTACCATAGTGTCGATGTCAAGTGGGACGATTTTGCAGCGGGTCCGTAGTTTAGCAATGTCTCTATATACGACCGATACGCATAGGTATTACTGGGTGGTGATACTAACTTTTGATTAAAGAAAACATCGACTTGATTGAACATTGAATGTAAGAAATTATTCACCGGTGCAACTTTAGTATTATCCTCTGCGTGACTAGGTTGAATTCTTGCTTTGAGACTTATCATTGTATGCGCAAGATCAATGTACTCTTCACCATGACCTGGCACGACAAATTCAATCGGTGAGTCATCCGTCAACGATGACACGGGCTTATAATGTACCCAGTGCGAGCTCTCGATGGTTGTCTGGGTCGGTGGAATCGTGAAGATGTCGAGCTCCGATTTCATGCACTCGCACGAATGTGAATGAAGGAAAGACATTATTACTTTTTTAATTATCCCCAAATATATCCCTCGTTAAGTTATTACGTTTTCGTTTTCTAGACGTCTGCTTTACACTACTTTTTCTCTTGGATGTCTTCTTTTTCTTCCGTGTCGTCTTCGTCTTTTTACCTTTCTGCACCTTTCGTTTCGAAATACGACCAGTTTTTGTCTTTCGTAACTTATTATTCTTACGACGACGACGTTTCGCGACACGCGTTGACGTATTACCAATCGAATACTGAGCAGGCTGATTATGGAGCACACTGTTATAACCCGAACCAGACATCACTTTGGAAAACTTATCTTTGGCTTTATTTGCAAGCATTCTACCAGACTCCTTTGCTCGATTTCTCAATGATTCTTTCAAAGTTACGTTGTGTTCACCAACATCTTCGAGTACATTTATTCCTGTACGCAAGGCTTCTTTTCCAACTGCTGTCGCACCCCTCCTAAGCAAAGGAAGAATACGTCTGAATAATCCTCCCAGAAAACTACCTATTCCATGACCCCGTTGATTCACAGACCCGACATAAACGTTGCGAATTCCTCGAACTCCACTACCACCAGTTTGATCTTCGTAGTACGATATATAATGATCGATCATTTCGTTGCTCAATGCGAATTTTTATCGTTCTTTAATACTGTCGCTTAAAATGTAGAGTGACTGTCAACGTCCCGTACTCGAATGGTATTGGTGCACCTGCGTGATCTCTTATATCGATTGTAATCTCTCGAAAATATTTCGCGAGGAGAGGAACATAATTTGGTGGTGAAAAATGCTTCACAATAGTTTCACCGTAATTATAATTTTTACCACCAACATTAACTATACGTAGTAACGACACTTGAGAATCACCGACCACGTTGGGCTCGCAAATGTCTGTGTACACAAATAGCTGATCGGGTATGGCTCGGGACAAACTAGCTGGATAGCAATGTTGCCTTATAAAAATGTCTTTATCGCGCTCAGTATTTAGTAAATGGTATGTATTTGTAACAGGAAATCCGAGAATCTTATTTACAGAACTATGAAACATAAAAAAGTGAACTTTTTTGCAATCTTTTTGTGCGCAATGGGCGGTAACAAAGCCACCTCGTGATTTTGCATAGTTAAATTGTAAGTGAACAGACTCCGACCCATACACCGATTTCAAATTCTCATTAATCGCGTCGACAAAATCATATACGTCTCTGTAAAAACCTTCGGGTATATTTACAGACGATTTGTCAATAATGTGCGCTCCATCCGTGGACATATCTATGGTTCCAAATTCAAAAGCACAATTATCTCGTTTTATATGAACAACACTGTAAGGAACATGAATTTCCGATAAACCTACTAACCAGGCACCGGTTAATTGAATTTCTTTGGGAAGTACTGTTGTAAATCTAGTCGTAGTGTTGTCGGGAAAGTACTTCATACTGCTGTTGCTCGGTAAAGTTATAAAAAATTCGTCTGCTTGTGACTGATGCATTTTACAGATTTTTTAAATTTGCTGCAGGTATCCACGAATTAAATTGTTCAGGATAGCCTACCCAGCTTACAAAGACTTCTTTTTTCGAGCCTCGGCCTCTAGTCCGGATGACACTATCGATTTTAAATTCTTGTTCTGTTCTATCTTTTGAGACTGTGCCCAGCTCTTGTGGATAAAAGTAACCCTCGATATCTTCTCCACTCAAGTCTTCTAGTTCGTACACAAAGAGGTTTTGGCGTTTTAAGACACTCTTTATTCGAAAAATTTCCTCGCTCCACCCTCGTTCGTATCCTTTCTTAAAGGTTTTTTTTGCACTACTGATTCGAACGTTATCGCCTACCTGATACTTATACGTTTGTGTATACTTTGCAGGATATCGCGACTCAATATTTCGCCGGGCAATATGAGCATTGAATAATGTAACTGAAGCAGGGGTCATTTTTATACTCGAATGTAAAGAATTATTGTAAGCATCGACAATATTTTGCATAACGTCTACGTATCTTCTGGTATTGTTACGTGTAAAATAGCGCCATATACGCTCTTTAAGCGTTCGGTTGAAGCGTTCTACAATCGCTGCTTTTACATCAGGGTGGCTGCGTGTTACTCGAAACCGAATGTTACCCTCTCGTAGATAATTCTGTACTTGTTTACCAACAAATTCTTTACCACGATCTGTTTGAAGAGTGACAGGGATTCGCTTATTGTTTCGTTCCAGAATTCTCTTAAAACCTGCGAGAACCTCGTGTGAACTTTTATCGCGTAACGATTCGACCCATACGTATTTGCTTAACACGTCTATGACAACGAGAATGTAACATTTGTTATCGTTGTACGTTTTCAACGATCTCAGATCAACAAGGTCTGCTTCCCAGAGGTCATCGACATTTGTGACGTTATATCTTAAACGTTGAAAATTTCGTCGTATGGGTCTATGCAGAGTATACGCGTCTTGTGCGTTTAGCCACTCTTGAACATCATCCGGTGACACGCCATGCTTCATAAAAAATTGCCTCACATTTCGAGCACCCGAGTAGCTAACAGGATGTGAAGGGTCGTAATAAACACTTTCGATCTTATCTACGATTACATTTCGAGACCCAGCCATTCCATCTGGCTCTTGTTAGCTTCTTCTCGTTTTTCGTCGTCGTCGTCGTCAACGTCGTTGTTGTCAATATTTTCGGTCAAACTTTTCTTTCCAAATCTCGCTGCGTTTATAATCTCTCGAGATTTTTTACCAAATCGCGGGGTAGAAGTAAGTTTCCAAAAGTTTTTATTACCGATGGAACGTGTAGGAATACGATCTGCCCGAAGTGCACGAATAAAGTCTTCGCGACCAACTGGATTTACAGATTTTCGCGAGCGTGTTGCATCGTTGACGAGTTCGACGATATCGGATCCTATAATATCATAACCGTCGATATTAACGACACCTTCGTTATCCCAGGATATACGTTTCGAGCGTTGCAGATGATTCATCAATTTCAAGGCTTTCAATCTGTACGAAACTGGAACACTTTTAACTATTTCAGGGATAGAAATAGAAGGTGGGATATCTTTACGATTTTTGTTTGATTCCACTTTCGATGAGTCGTTCTCACGCCGAGTATCATCTCGTTGATATTGTTCCTCTCGTTTCATACTTGCAGCATCTTCGTTGTTACTAGTATTATTATTCATTGTCTTATCGTTTATTTCTTTTTCATCGTACAGATTTTTGGAAAAAAAATGTAAGTAACGTTGAAGCGTTTGTATATATCTTGCGAGTTTTCTACCTTCATCGAAAATCCTAGCAGCTTCTCTGTCTTTGATTTTTATTGTACAATTACGATCGTTGAAAGATCCGTTATTTTCATCGTGGAGAATATTTGACAGTTCCTCGTCCAATCTTGAAAGCACCGTTCCGGGTGTTTGCACAGTTTTCTTGTCACCATTTGTAGGTACTTCATTTTCAGGAACAAGGATCATTTTCTTTGCGTGCTCCATACCAGACCTTATTTCTGACCAGAACTGAATAATTTGGAGAAAACAGCACCGACTATTGGAGCCAATAAAATTGGTAACAAATTTCCACCTTTCTGCAAAAGGAGAGTTTTTTTCCGTTTCCAAGTGGTAATATTGCTACGGGTGCGATCGCGTGTTTTTATGATAGCTCTACTTCTTGTCGACAATGCGAGATTACGTAGTATATTTTTATATTTTCCAAGTAATGTTTTCTCACGCGGTTTTAATGAAACAACTCCATACAATACATTAAGTGCACATTCGCAGATATGTTTTATAAGTTTTCGATCAGCCGTCTTTAATAAAGCCGCTCTCTGTCTTTTGTCAGCATGACAAAGTGCATGTAACAACGCGAGATACTTTCTTTCGAAAGGGAATACGACGTTTTCGCAGTATGAGTACTTGCACTTTCTTCAAAAACTTTTTTACTTGAATGCTTTTCAAGGTTTCGTCCGTTCGCCAATTTATTGTGTTTACGCATGCGTCTCGATACGTTCATCTTCGTGGTTTACAACGTACTGAAAGCCATATATGATAATGATAATGATTAGATATGTTTACCTACGTTTCGGTACGTATGCAATTTGCGGTTTATCATCAGGAAATATACAAGTACGAAATCTGAAATCATCCGGTGTCGATTGCTTGAGGTCCAAAAGAAGATAACCGTGTGGATGAGAAGTTGCATCTCGATATGCTTCCTGCAGAAATTTTGAATTTTCAGGATATACCTGTCGTGCGAGATGCTGAAATTGCGCGCGGTCTCGAGGATTTTTAAACAAAACGATATAGTTAGTATTTAAAGAAATATCTCTCTGTCCGCGACCCTGATGAAAAATATTCTGTGTTATGAAAATTACACTAATATTTTTGTGATGGCTTCCTTTCGTAAAGAGGTCCATTATTGTGTTGTTAGACGATTCTCGCATAAGATCGTCGATTATAATCAACTTTTTACAGTCGTTATCTTTTGAGTAATCTTTGGGATTCGGCAAACCTTCGCGAAACTCGATTCCACGTTGTGACGCTGGCGATGTTCCGTCTACAGACATTTTACTTCGATATTCATCTTGCCATTCGGCGTAATAAAAAATGACACGATCGAAAGAGACATCCGCTAAAGATGTCAAATTGTTTAAAAATCTTTTTACAAAAACCGTTTTACCACAGCCCGTTGGTCCATAAACTAGACACGTCCACGGATGCTTCCAACGCGTATCCATGATAGAATTTAAATTTTTTTATTCGACAATTCTCGAATCTCAACCATTCACCATATGTTGTCAACATCGACTGATCGTGTAAATAAGAGCCGAAGTCTTATAAACTTAAGTTATGTAAAAAAGCCGACCTTTTTTTTTCTTGGCGGCGGCGGCGCGGTCCGCGGCTTCGCGAGCTTTTTTCGCGACTTCGTAAGCTAACAAGGAGCCTGCGACTAGCGATCTTATCACCGCGGCTTCGCAAGCTGATCATCGTAGACCGCGGCTACGCAAGCTGATTTACAGCGTATCGGAAAAAACGCTTACTTTTAATTTAATACCTGGTAATTAAAAAAAAATGTAATATGATTATTGTCTTCGTTATTGACCAACATTTATTTTGATTACGTGCAAAATAAAGCATTTTTGAATTCGTAAAAATATAAAAGTTAACTCATTTTCTATCAAAGGCAAGCACGTTAGAAATTTCTTTGGACTAACTCGAGAGCGTCGTAAACATTCAAACATCTAATCGAAATCACTTGTATCTCGAAAACTTCTGCGATGAAATTAAATATAGATATTTTTTAAAATTCTCGATAAATCGGGAAAGGATTAAGGAATAAAATAAATCAGACAGGTTAAAATATAAATTCTACAAAATAATGTATTGTAAATTATTAGAAAATTACATGTTTTCTTTTTTTTTAAGTAAAATTTCGTTTTGTTTGACATATCAAAATATCCATATAAAAACCAATTAATTCATTTATAACAATATTCAAGTAGATAGAAAATGATTCGGAGAGTCTACTTTTGATATTTCCACTTAAATTGTCTCTAATTTCATATATAATGTTTCGAATTCGTAAATCAGACGGAAGACTTTGGAACTTCATCGTGAACAAATATTGACGAATTTCGTCGACCACAACATTTTTACACTTATTTACATCGTCACAAATGTCACTCAAACGAATTAAATGTTCATTGACACAAGGAATAACAATTTTTAAAATATCAAACGTTGATCGTTGCATGACTATCGATGGTGTGAAATGTTGTTTTCCAAGTGTAACTTCGTCATCCTTATTTTGCAGTACAGTGGCAGATGTTTCGGCTGTCAAATCAGATTTATATTTCTTCAGTTCTATCTCTTCTTTGGCATCATCATCCTGGACAATCTTATCAAAGATAACTGCTTTTTTATTATAGCAGGTGGTAAACGTAACTTTGAGCTCACCGAAATCTTTCTTTTCGCCTCTTAACGTTGATTTTGAAAAGGCACTTTCGAAAAAATAATCTCCAATACTTTCAGCGTTATCTGCAAATTTTGTCCAGCTGCTAGGGTCAATTACAAAACCATTGTTAGAATTCTGACTGTTTAACAATTTCACTATTGGAACGAAGTTTCCTTTATGGTTTGCCGCCAGCCCCACGTATATCGCTTTGCCAGCGGACTTATTTAGTGGATACATAGCACCCAAGAGCAATGCCGTGGTTTGAGGAAATTTGGACATGGCAGCCGACGATGCAGGAGCCATTCGAACTCTTTTCGATAAAGATTTTTTCTTATCACCGCACACTGAATTGTCGATAAATCTCGCAACTTGTTCGTTTAAAAAATCATCCGTAATTATCTGAGAGTCTTGAAGAAGCTCTTCCGGAATATCGACGAAGTTTTCCATTTTTATTTTTTCCCACTTATTTCACTGAACGAATTGCACTTTTTTTGTCTCTCTATTTCTCTTAGGTCTTTGCGGCACTACTGTAGCAGTACGAATGAAAAATGTCTGATCAGAAATGACTCTCTATGCGTCTAGATTGAATCAAAGTAATGAAGAGAGGGAAGAGGGAGGTGGGAAGTAAATCATAAATGTTATCTAAAAGTTTATTGCAAATAACACCGATAAAATAATTTACCGTTAACACATAAAAGGGTTTTAATTACGTCATATCACGTGAGAATGGACACATTCTTCTAACGTTGTTCGAATTTCATTTTGAGAATTTATGTAATAAATTTTTAAGAAAAAAAACAATTTCAACGAAAATCGTTGGTGGGGTTTTATTTATTTGAAATAAACGTTGTAAGTGAGATAACAAATTGAAAGAACAGTATTCATAGGGCAATTATTTATATTGTCTGAAAAAATATTACCTCTCCTGTTTGAAAGTTTATCATAAATTATGTGATATAACATACCTATTGAAAGATATGTATGAATATGTCCATTGTACATGGTATAAGAAAAGTATAGGGCTGTTTGAAAATTTATCACATACTAGGTCCCGTGAGAACCTTTCATCCCGTATTATTTACGTTCTTATAAAAAAGTAATGCACTTTATATTAAATTTTGAACAATCAAGAATAAATCCATTCAGAGTGAAAAGTAAATTTTTATTTTGAATGTTTGCGTTACTCAAGTTCACAAGGATAAAATAATCCACGAATAGCTTCTTTTGTTTACAGTAGAAAAAAACAGAATATTTCTAAAATGGTCTATTTGTAAATACTTTATATTAAACCAGACTGTTATCTACTTTATGGTAAACTAAACTGATACGAATTTAACAAAGCTTAAGATTTTGTCATCTCCGAGCTTGTCAGATTTAGTTTTGCTCTCGTTGTGGTAACATCGTAGTGATTTCCTTTCGTCGAAAACATGGCTAGCGATTTAAGAAGTGTCTTGTGCAATTGCATTGCTTTCATTAATACTGCACATCCGTACATCAGTGAAGTGTTTGGTCCGCGATTTTTAGCATCCGCGGCTCGAAAATCGTACGAAAGACTATGTCACGATTTTCGACAGTTTTTGAGGTACATAATAGTGGACGATCCGCGTCAATTTCGTGCTCTGTTTAAGACAATCATAAAACCAAGTGACACAGCATCGATGATGACGGGGGATGTTTTAAAATCGCGTGGATTGAGACACGACCCGAACTACACCGACATTCTGGATCACTGCGAAGAAGTGCGAGGTAAATCTATTTGTAACCTGTTAGTCGGATAAATTTTTAAGTCGTTGGTTCAAGTTTGTTATTTTTTTTTTTGTTTAGAAATATACAACGCTATATTTCGAGAAGAGATGTCCATTGGAACCGGTGATCTTGAATCGGAGAATGACACCGTTATTGTAGACAATTTGCGTCCTATTCGCGAAGAAGATCTTACCGCAGGTAATATTCGCGGAAACGATGGCATCCTCCGCCAGCCAGTACTGGCTGATATTCCGAGGACAGATCCCGAGCACCGTACGTTTGCGTACATGTCTGCACTGGATGAATGTAAGTTAAAGCACATTAATTAATCGATTACTTAATTTGAGTAAATTTCGCTTTTATTTTTAAATTTAATTTGCGGTTGCATTTGTGTAGATGCGGAAATAAGTGAAATTCACGGTAATGAATACCGCCAGCGTATGAAAAAAGTTCGCGATTGGTTAAGCGATCTATACGAAAAACACAGAGAAGCAATTTTTCCTCCGACAAGTTTTTTTGGAGATGAAATTCTCCAAAGAATAATTACACGCGTCGCAATCGTTCTCTGTCATTCGTATGTTTTGTTTTTTGATAATAATGAACAAAAAATATATGTACTTGTTTTGAAATGTCAAAATTTATATAATTTTTTATTCCAGTTAGGGACGAAGAAATTCTGCGTACGCTGGACAGAAGCGAAATATTAATCTCATCCAATGATGATGAGCCCGAAGCATGTGCAAACGTGCAACACTCGCAGCAAGATTGTTTCGAGAATGACTTACGACTAACCAGTGAATACAGTGATTACGGCGACGATGACATTATGCACTACAGTCACAACACTATTGAAATTAACGAGAGCGAAGATGATGACGTCATCGAAGTCGAAATTAGTGACGAAGAATTTGACGAATCTCAAGATGATTCCTCCACTGTCTACCTTGAAGATAGTATTGACAGCGTCTCACAACATGGTGGCGGCGGAATTTCTGCAGATGGTAATGTTTCCAATACAACTTATTTAACAATTGTCGATCGTTCGTTGCGAAATTATAATCGTTTCGGTGTTGTAGGACGTAAAATTATTTTTAAACTCACGGAACCTTCGATGAACATTAATCCTTTGACGTTTTTAGAAAATACGATAGAGGAGTTATTTAATATAATAATTTCTGATAATTTTTTAACAGCGTCGGGAAATAATGATAATAATGCCGATTTAATAGGAATAACATTTGACTCTACGAGTTTTGTAAAACCGGCGGGTATTTCCTTTCGACCCTTTAATAGTTTAAAACAAGAGGACTTGTGGAACCTCATAAGTTCGTTAGTGCAAAGTGCGAGAAATTTCGTACTTGAGGACACATTTGAGATAAATGTGCATCACGTACGAATTCCAAACGGTAGTGGTTACAACAGGAATTTGATCGACGAGAGTGTTTTAAAGAGCAGGTCGACTGTAACGATATCTAATGATGACAACTTGTGCCTTCCACGAACACTTGTCGTGGGCGAATATTTCCTGAAAAAAAATTCGATTCCAAATGCAGATTTTAATTGCACTTGGAAACGCATTACGAAAACCCGTTATCAATTGCAATGTGCGCGAGAACTAATCTCTCGGGTTAACATTGCTATTCCAGAAACGGGCTGTTGGACCCCGCAGTTTATCCAGTTTCAAAATTATTATTCTACTAAAGGAATAGCTGTAGTAATTTACGATGATAATAATATAGGTAACGGTAGGGAACCCCTTTTCGATGGTCGTAGTGTCATTAAAAAGTCCGACCAACTGATTAATTTATTATACCATTCGCGTGCTCGGCACTTTTCAGTCATAGTAAATATGATGGGTATCTGTGGTAAAAGAAATTATTATTGCCAATTTTGCAACAAAAAGTTTTTACGCCCAAACATGCATCGTTGTTCAAATACATGCGACAGATGTTACTGTCAACCTGCTTGTTCCAAGAGCTGTACCATAATACACTGCTCCTCATGTAACCGCTACTTCTTTGGAGAAAAATGTTTAGAAAACCATAAAAAATCAGGATCGTACACAAAGACAAAACGTGGTGTTAAAAGTATTTGCTCTGTAATTAACATCTGTAAAATTTGTAACACATTCGTGAACAATTTGCGAGGAAATCATGCGTGCGGTGTAAATTATTGCAAACGGTGTAAATGTAGACACTCGATAAATGAATATTGTTACATGCGTAGTATCACAATAAATAACCAAGGAAATATCGGTTCATCAGACATAATGAATTTAAATGCAGAAGCATCGTCTGCTCTGTCGAACCATCCGTCCACTTTATTTGTTTTTTATGACTTCGAAACGCGTCAAGACGAGGCGTATCGGGGTGCCTTTGAAATAAAAAAACACACGGTATGTCTCTGTCTTGTGCAACAAGTATGCGATGCGTGTATCGACATTGACAGCGTGGATGTATTCTGTAATTTTTGTGGAATCAGAGAATTCATTTTTAAGCAGGATCCTGTTAACCAATTGCTCGATTTAGTAATTCGTAGCAAGACAAATTTTTCGAAAATCGTTTGTATCGCGCATAATTCTAAAGGTTTCGATGCACAGTTCATATTAAGAGCACTAATCGAAAAAATAGAAATCCGACAAATGAGAAAAGAAAACAAGTATTCGATGTAATTTTAAACGGAAAACATATTATTAAGATTCAAATTGGAAAAACGTATTTTATCGATAGTTTAAACTATTTTTATATGCGTCTAAGTGCTTTGCCGAAAGCATTTGGTTTACCGGATTCGATTAAAAAAGGATATTTTCCACATTTTTTTAATACCTTAAATAACGAAAATTATATTGGTAATTTACCCGATGCAAAATTTTATGCTCCCGATGCTATGTCTCGTGAAGAGCGGATAAACTTTTATGCGTGGTATACAGATGCATCGGCTCGCGGTGAACAATTTGATTTACAGCGAGACATTGTCGAATATTGTCGGATGGACGTAGAAATTTTAAGAAGAGCATGCATTGCTTTTCGTAAAATTTTTAAAGCTTCCGGCAATGTATGTCCTTTTACGGAGTGTGTGACGTTGGCGTCGGCGTGTTCGCGTATCTTTAGAAAAAATTTTTTAAAGTCTGAAACCATCGGTTTTCTTCCACACCGAAACGGTTACAGACGAACAGATAAACAGTCGAAAATAGCAATAGAGTGGCTCTTACTATGCGAACATCAATTCAAACGTCAAATCGTACAGGATGGACGCACACGTGAATTGCGTTTACCCGAAGGACCGCGAGTAGATGGATTTCTTTCTCCGAATAGCGACAGTGATAATAAAGGTCAGGTATTTCAATTTCATGGATGTTACTATCATGGATGTCCACGATGTTTTACAGAGTTACGTGAACAAAAACGGTCAGACGGTATTAGTTTTACTGAACGTTATGAAAATACAATTGCTCTAACGAGTAAAATCCGCTCTTACGGTTACGTAATACATGAGAAATGGGAGTGCGATTTTCTTCGCGAAAAAATCGTCAACCCTGATTTCAGAATATTTGAGAATCATCCTTTGATTCTTGAAAAAAGTCTTAATCCACGCGATGCATTCTTCGGTGGCCGAACTGGAAACACAGCTACCTATTACACTGTACAAAACAATGAACAAATACATTACACAGATGTTTGTTCATTGTATCCCTACATTTGTAAAACAGGGCGTTATCCTATAGGTCATCCGACAGTTTACGTCGGCGAAGAGTGTTCTGCGATAACCGACATTAATAAGGTGACTCTGCACGGTGTTGAAGGACTAGTTCTATGTAAAATATTGCCACCGCGAAATTTGTATCACCCGGTACTTCCTGTAAGAATGCACGACAGATTACTTTTTCCCCTCTGTAGAACGTGTTGCGAAATTCAGTCAGTGCATGACTGTTCGCACGAGCTCGAAGAAGATCGCGTTTTCACGGGCACGTGGGTTTCGGACGAATTAAAGAAATCAATCGAGAAGGGGTATCGTATTGTTGAAGTATTCGAAATTTGGCAATATCGAATAACACAATACAACCCAAAAACGCGCGAAGGTGGTCTTTTTAATGAATACATTGACACATTCTTAAAAATAAAACAAGAAGCCAGTGGTTGGCCTCGTGAATGTGTCGATGATTTATCGAAAGATCGCTACCTCGAAATGTATGAGCTTGAAGAAGGAATTCGTCTGAGTAAAGATCAAATCTGTACGAATCCGGGTCTACGATCCGTTGCCAAGTTATGCCTTAACTCGTTTTGGGGAAAATTTGGGCAAAGAGAAAATTTGCCGCGAACCGAAATCGTAAATACAAGAGACGCGTTGTTAAAGATTTTCGCAGATGAAGATAAAAACGTAACGCATCTTCTCCCGGTAAATGATAATGTTATGTTTGTCAATTGGATTTTCCGGGAAGAAGCAAGCGCACAAGCGACGTGTACTAATGTCGTACTAGCTGCCTATACAACGGCCCAGGCTCGATTAAAATTATATTCCTATTTAGAAAAACTCGGACGTCGAGTATTGTATTATGACACCGATTCGGTGATTTATGTTAGCGACCGAACGAACGACCAATATGAACCGAAACTGGGTAATCTGCTCGGCGACATGACAGACGAATTGTCTTCTTACGGTGAAGGATCGTATATTGAAACATTTATATCTGGAGGGCCAAAATTTTATGCGTACCGCGTTAAAACACCGTGCGGAACCACAGACATATGCAAAATAAAAGGTATTCGACTGAATTTTGAAAATAGCCGTAAAATAAATTTCGAAACGATACGTGATCTCGTGACGAACAATACCGATGATAATCAAAGCATTGAAGTGCGTTTCGGGGCGATAAGACGTACGGAAACGCACGAGGTTATTACATGCAAACAAAAGAAAACAGTTAGAGTAGTTTTAAAAAAACGACGACATATATCGGACCGATATTCACTCCCGTTTGGTTTTAAAAATGTTTAATACTATTACGTAGACTATAGGTGAAATGTTAGATTATAAAAATGTACAATTACAAATGAAAATAGTAGGTACAAATTTCAAGCATTTAACAATGCATTACAGTTAATAGAAAATAAATTAAATCTGTTTATCGCTTCGAAAAATATGTATGTGGAACTGGCATGAAGACCAACAAAGAACGGTGTATGCGTTAATCGTAATCTTAATCACGGTGGGCAATATAGTGCAAAATGTAATCAAATATGTACATGTAAAACTTTTTTTTATTTTTAAAATAAAATTTGAATTGATTAAATGCGAGTTTTTATTTAATTCCTTTCAAGATACCGACACATTTCTCTGACATTATTATTCACTAGAGTTGCTGGTTTTGGATAGCTAAGAAATATTTTTATTTCAGACAGAGACAATGCCACATTGATTCGACGATTCGGTAAGTGTAAATAATGTATACGGAAAATCACGTGTTTCATGAGTGGAAACGCAAGAAATGCGCAGGTGTGTGAGATAAGGAAATTTTCCAGGGTCCCTAAAAATAAGAGAGCTTCAAGTCTGGACCTGTTTGTGAATACTATATTATGTAAGGCTGAGAAAATGGAACAGCGTACGGGAGAGAAAGAGTGAGAGAAAGAGAGAGAGAGAGAGAGAGAGAGAGAATGAAAGAAAACGTGTGTGACTGCATATACTGTTTCTGGGTGTGTGTGTGTGTGTGTGCGCGTGCACACGTGTAAGGTAGATGGCAGTCACCCTTGGAGGGGATAATAAAAATAATAATAATAAACAGTGACCTGTCTCACAGACTGTTTGGGTCAATTATCCGCCTCTGAGGGGGGTGGTGTGTGGAAGGGGGGATGGTGGTAGTCATGACCTACCTCAACGTCGAAACGGGGTCAATGACCTATTAGGGGGGGGGGGGGAAACAACAATAACACACCATGACCTACCCCAAGGCCGTCAGAACGAGATCAAAAAAGTTTACGGGTGGAGGTCAATGACCTCTCATGGGGAAGGGGTTAACTAAAACAATAACAAACCTTGACCTACCTCAAGGCCACCAGACGAAAACAAAAAAGTCTATGGGCGGGGTCAATGACCTCTCAGGGACTGGCGCCATGGGGGGAGGAGCGGGGGAAGTCTCCGGCGGCCTATAAGGTAACCTACTCTACTACTGTCTTTGAATTTTTAAATACTCTGGTAGGTATATTGATTGCCGAGATAAATCCATTGGTGTAGTAGGCATTTAAGTATAGATTTGACACTTCCTTGAGTTTAGATGTATCTATATTAAAATCACCGATAAGAATATGGGTTTCACTCGATTTGTTTTTTAGATAACAATACAAATTTTGGATAAAATCATTACAATCTACAGCAGGTGATTTATAGATAGATGTAATCTTTAGTGGCGTACTAGAATTCTGTTGGATCTGTACCTCAATAGCTTGTACTTCACCAATCTGAATTACTTCCATATCATGCTTAATCGAGTTTTTAATGTATACAATTACTCCATCATTCTTATTTATATTGCCGTTATTATAATGTGTAATATATCCATTTAATGCGTACATATTTACGTTAGGAACTTGCCATGTTTCAGTGCAAACAATAACATCAACTGATTTATGCATTTTCAATACTATTTTTTATTTTTTTTTTTATTTTATTTTATTTATAAACGGGTATACCCCATAATTTACAAGTGTACATAGATATTATTAATAACAAATGTAACTGAACTTCATCTCTTAGATGAAAATAGAGTATATGAAAATGTAACGAAAAAAAATATCTCAATATTGACGCACTGTAGATTTAATTTTTAACATAGCCGTTGAAAGTTGGAGTTCTTGAAGGTGTGGTAGGTTAAGGTTACCCTGGCGATGGAGTTCATTAAGTTGTTGGCAACATCGTTGCATAGGCGCATGTAGGATGTAGTTCCTAGCAGAAACTGGCATTTGGAATAAGTTTGTAGTCCTAAATGTGTAGTTAGGTGAAGAGAAATTTAGTAGGCTATAGAGCTCCGTACTATTAATTTCGCCAATTATCAGTTTGTATAAGAAGATCAGATCATTAGCCTTACGTATTGATGCTAGAGTTGGTATCTTAAATTTTCGTCCAACTACATGATAATCATGATCATATAAGTCCATTGGATTTCCCGATTTGAAGGCAAGGTATCTAAGCATTTTATGTTGAATTTTTTCCAAACTATAAGAATGTATCATGTAATGTGGAGACCAGAGTACTGAACCGTAGAGTAGAATCGGTTTGGCTAGCGTGTTATATAGTTGGATGATTGTGTTCGTTGAATTGAAATCCTTGGAGTTGCGAATGAGAAAGCCTACCACCTTAAGGGATTTTTTCTTAATATAGTCCAAGTGAGGTATAAAGGTGAGGCTCTCATCAAACACTATGCCTAGGTCTTTAATCATAGTCTCTCGGTTTACTAGATTATTTGAAAGGAGATAATCGAAAGTAAAAATATTATTTCTAGTATATGTGACGATGTTGCATTTGTCGAAATTCAGGTGTAGGCCATTTCTTCGGCTCCAGTCGAGTAAGCTGTTAATATCTTGTTGTAGTAGAGAGGAGTCATGGGGTTGAGATATTTCCTTGTAGATCTTGACATCGTCGGCAAAAAGTAAAGGTGTACTGTTCTTAATGCATTCTGGCAAATCATTAATGAAGATATTAAATAGGACCGGACCTAAGTGGGATCCCTGTGGAACTCCTGAAGGAGCTCGGATCGTCTTTGATATTGTTTGCTTATATCTAACATTCAGGGATCTATCAGTCAGATAGGAAGCCAGCCACTTTAATAAATTGCCTCTTATACCCACGACTTCCAGTTTCTTTATCAATCTCGAATGGTTCACTGTGTCAAAAGCTTATGAAAAGTCACTGTAAATTGCTTCTAATTCGTTAAAGTGATTATCAATACTGCGTATATTGGTATGAAATATATTTATATTGCTCTCTTTATGTTGATTGTTTATAAATAGTTTAGCCGTTAAGTCTTCCAGAGAATACAATTTACTTTCGATAGTTATTTCATTAAACTGATTAATAAAGTTCATAATAATTAAGGAATATAAGATTTTTATTCTGATATTAAGTCACCTATTGGATATCTCGTTTTGGATATTATATATATTTTTCGCAGTCTGTAAGTTTCACAAACCACCTCTGCATTTGCTGCATGTTTAATGTCTCTATTGCATTTATATTTTGTGTTTGCATTAATACAATTTATACACTTATATTCTTCTTTTTGGTTCTGCTTATCGCAGTCTTTTGAATGATGACTACCCGCACAAAGCTGACATCGAACCTCTGAAGGGCACTTTTTCATGCCATGACCGTAACCACAGCATTTCAGACATCATTTCAGATTTAAAGTGTCATACACAGATCAATTTTGCCATCCAATAAATACTTTTTTTGTTATCTTAAGTTTCGAATAAACATTATCATTAACTTCTACAAAGGCTGTGTACGTGCCTCTGTTATTAATAGATATTATATTATTTACCTTAACTAGTGGATCAGTAACATTTTTAAAATTTTTTCGTATCAAAATTTCTTCCAGGTCTTTAGGCTCATATTCTTCATTAATTCCCACAATCTTGATGCAGGGGTTTGCCAGTCTTTCTCTCTCTATTTTATATTGCTTTGCCAATTTTTTCTCAATTTCATGTGTTAAGCGTTCTGTCTCCTCTTTACTATCACAGCTAATTTTTAAGCAACCGTTCCGCAATTCTTTCATTGCGACAATGTTAATATCGATGTTTCTAGATTGTATTTTTGACTTCATTTCGCGTATTGTCTTTGCACTACTCTGTTCCATAATCGGTTTGATAAAAATTGCTGGATTTCGTATTTTGCCACCTGAAGCTTGGTTCTGGGTCGCAACTCTGTGCGTCATGACGTCAGAGTAACTGGTATATTTTATATTATTTTCCGATTTAGTTAATCTCAAATTTTTCTCTTCTAGTAGGGTATTTTTATCTTTAATTTCCTTGATTAGGTCCTTAAGCAGCGTATTTTCATTCTTAATTCTAGTACATTCTTCACATTCATTTAAACATGCTGAACAGCTCGACTGTACATTGACGAAACCTACAGATTCATCTCCCTCCGATTCTTCAAGCTCTTCGACTCTTCTTTTCTTACGTTGGTTATCTTCCAAAGAAGGAGGTACACATTTTTTACGGTTGGCAATTTCTATTTTCAGTGATTGTATTACACTCCTGAGAAAAGTCACTTCTTCACATTTGTCGGTGTCTATATCATTTGGAGATATGTTCAGCTTACAGCACACTACAAGGTAACCATCGATAACTTGAACATTTTTCACTCGTTTTACACAACTAAGATGATAAAGCGAATTACAAATAAGGCACTCACATATTTTGGCTGGTTTTGCTTGTGCACAGCATTTGAATCGCTTTCCATCATAAGCTCACTCTGAAAATGCGTCGTTTACATCGTTGGCCATGATATGTACATAAAAATAAAAATTTTGAATAAATTTGAAAAAAAATAATAATATGTTATTATTATTTTTTCTTTATTTCCATTAATTCAGTTTTGTTTTTTAATACTTTTTGTTGTATACATTTTGATCCGCCATCTTGAATTCACTATTTTGAATTTTAAAAATCGGACAAACTGAAAACTAGTTACATCTCAAGTAACTTTTTGTGTTTCGGCCCGCCATCTTTGAACCCCCATTATGATTTTTGAAAATTTTAGGTCATATTTATAATCAGCGGGCCCGAAACCCCTTGAATACCTTAACACTCGCTTTCATCTTGATCAAGCAATTTTTTACATTTTGGTCCCCATTAATTCGTGCATTTTTCAAAAAATTTGTAAAATCTGAATTTTGAAGTCATATTCGTAAAAGGGCGACCTGAAAAACCTCAAAGTAATATATTTCTATATTATTATATGATATGATGTTGAAACTTTTATGAAACAATTAAAATTTACACGAAGTACACGAGGTTATTTAGAGTATGTTTATTCCGAATAAAATTCCAATTATATAAATGTTTCTTTATTAAAGAATATATTTTTTTTCAAATAATATGTTATATTAATTGAACCTCGTGCAGTATAAAAGAAGAAACTTCCTTTTTGTCCAGAAGCAATCTAGAAAAATACTTGAGAAAGTTCTATTAATTTCAAAAAAGTAAGCCAGAGAGTAGTCATTTGTAATTGTAATTCTTAATTCAGAAATTTGTTGATTGTTAACTGAGTGTTTCTAGTAATTTGAAGAAAAAAGAAGATCTAAATGTTTAACAAGATTAAAAAACTTATTTCGATAATTTCTGTAAAGTAATTTAGTTAGTAAAGTTAGTAAAGTTTCGAAAAATGTTGATGGTAATTATAAAACATTCAAAATGCACAATTTGAAGATCCATTAGAACCCCTCTCTTCACCTCTCATATATAAGGTTGAGATGAAAATAAAATTTTACGATCAAAATTGAAATTAATGAAATTAATGTAACCATTATATTGGACATATGTTTTTTATAGACTGTTTACAATATCAAATATTATAAATTTGCTAGAATTGTAAATAAAATATATTAATTAGAATTCTTTAACTCGTAATTGTAGTATTTTGTTAGAGCTTATTATACATAATATACAAAGACTTTTGCAATATTGTAAGAAAATAAATGTAGCAATACTCTGTAACTTGAGTAGACGAATATGAAAAAAACACCATGTAACGAACAATCTTAGATACACAGTCGTGGTTGCAGATAAAATGGAATTAGATATAAGATAAAATATTAATGCGGATAATATAAATAAATATAAATAATAAATCTAACCCATTTTTGCATAATACTCTGTAACGTGAGTAAAAGATTATTAACAATTAAAAAAATACACCAGGTTATATTAAATTATCTCAGAAACTAAATAAAATCTAAAAGTACCGAATAACACATAAAATAAATTAGTATGGTGCACATAAACCAATTGAAATAGTAATTTCTTCAATCGGTTCTTTCCTCTTTGAAAATTATAGAATTAAAACGATCGTTACTGAATACCGTAAACAAGTTGTATATATGCAGTATTAGCGCACACAGAAAAAAGGAAATTGTTGATTTTCCTATCTAAATAGTAGGATCTGGCACAATTACGTTTTTAATATGATTTTACTATTTAAACAGCGGGCTTGGCTACGTAATGTCTCGAGGTCGCTACTTAGATAGTAAAATTAACTAAAGATAGTAGCTGTGTCTTGTCCTACCAGTTCGTAGTTCAAACTACTTTGTTTTTTTTCGTATATTAAAAAAATTTACCGTTCTTTAAAAGTCGTACAAGTATCACGTGGAAAATAACACCATAGATTACCGAACATGAGGAAGTCGTAGAACTGCAAGTAAACGAAAAGTAACTGTGACTCGGTGCAGAGGGAACGTAGCCAGACTGCGGAGACTCATTGTAGATACCTTATTGCAAAACCCTTCCAATCGCACAGTGGATAGGGTGGAGGCAAGTACAAGTAAACATACGAGAAAGGTTATTAACACCGTAAGGCAGTCTAAAGGTGTACATTAAAAGTAGATTTAGATCAATGTTTTTTAATTTTTATATTGTAACTTATTTATTCCTTCTCTGTTAATTGCAATGGCCAATTACATTTTTGGTCTGTCTCTAACCGAAAAAAAATTACATATGATTTCAAAAAGTGGTGGTTTGTTTATTTCGAAATTTTTATGTTTCATTGAATGTATCGTTTACAATGAAGACGAAAACAGTAAAAGAAATTTTGTCATCTGGTCAGTTCCATAAAAATCGAGGTTAAAGTGTAAACAATTAGCTTTTTAAGACTTTTTCAGTCAGAATAAAACCTAAATGGATTGGATTCAACATTTTTAATAAGTATCGAGCCAATCAGCTCGTATTCGAAAATATCGTCCACCATATTGGATCCGCCATTTTGAATTTTTGAAATCTGACTTCAAATTCGTTATCAGCGACCCAAAAACCTCCGAGTAATCAGTTTCACGACATTCCGAACAATTTTAAAAATATCGTCCGCCATATTGGATCCGCCATTTTGAATTTTTGAAATCTGACTTTAGATTCGTTATGAGCGACCGGAGAAATATTTAGATACTCAACGCCATACAAATAGAACATTGAAAAAAATAAGGATATACATTAATATTTGCGGGGAAATTCTTCCGCCTGCATTTTTGAGCCGCCATCTTTAAATTTTGAAGAGTACGTTTCGCCATATTCAAGCTCAGATATTGCGGACGCGATATTTTCAGGTGAAACAGTGCTCTGGTGACCTGCAAAAAAATTAATTTCTGAAAGAAAATTGTCAAGAATTTCGATTTTTCTTTAAAAAAATGATTGTAACTTTTTGAAAATTCATTTTGTTTACAGACTCTGAAAGGGCGAGGTCAAATACATGTGAGATCGTTCCTGAAGGATTTTTACAATCTTAATCGCCGAGAAAATTAAAGTTGAAAATGAACGAACGAAAGTGTCCATCCCGGCGTTAATGGGTTAAGTCGATCTGCAGCTCTCGCAAAATCTTATGAATATTGCAGCAATTTAGTAAAAGGGCGATTCCGTCCAATAATAATCAATAAAAAGAAATTGTGCTAAAGCTGCCATAAAAATTTTAAATGGTTTGAAATCGGGGGTGCAGGTTGTAAAATCAACAAATGGAGAGGTCATAATAGAGGTTAAAAAACCGATAGACAAAAAATCAACAATCAAAAACCGACACTTCAAAACATGACTGTCCGCTTGTCAATGTGTCTATATCTTGTGTGTGTCGGCTTTTTTACTGTCGGCTTATGACTGTCGGCTTTTTGATGTGTCGATTTATCGACCCCCACCCGAAGCATCGATAAAAACATTAGTATTTTTAGTGTTGAAATAGTCAAATTTTGTTTGCACTGAGAATTAATTTAAAATGTCATACATTCATTTACGTTAAAAAACAATAAAAATATATAGAACTACATTGCAATTTAATCACATCCAATTTTAAGTTGCCAGGGCGTATTAAACAATTTTTTCGGAGAAATACAGCGCACGTCTTAAAAAAAGATAAGATCAATAAACTTGAAAGCAATCAAACAATTAACTTCTTTTTACATAGCTAAATACTTGAAATAAAATGTACTGTTTACATGTTGTCTTGTTAAATAGTGACGACATCTCGCTGATTACATGCTCACCAACTGCGGTAAGGGTAGCAGTACTCTGAAATGATCGAGTTTGACATGTACATTATTTTTAGTAATATCATACGCGACAACTTTTCCCTCATGGGCAGAATCTGTCATTAATCGTTACAAACAACATGATGTCAATCATTCAAGACAAAGTATGGTTCACCACATGTTACTGTAGACATTTATTGTCAAATGCATATATATCAGCTTCAATTTAATACATACCTGTCGACAATCACTGTAATGAAAAGAATTTGAAGATTTCATAAATAATTACAATTTTAATAAGTAATTTATACCTTATTTCTTTATGCTATATTAAGTAAAATTGATTTCCCAAGTAATGAATCGGATTTGAGGAAAGAGTTTTAGCTTACTCTAATTTATATCACAATACATTCCATTAAAGCATTATTATTCTAGTAATGTTTTTCTAAACATTATAATTATAATTTTACACAATTTTTTCTACGGTAATAATTGTCTATCTACAAAAATTACTCTCAGGTAAATGTCATTTTTGCAGAAATAAATAAAGGGTATTCAAGAACGGAACATTTCAAAATTTTGTCAGAAAAATCACATAATATTACTAAAACAAGAAACATAAACAACTGGAAATGCTAAAAACCTGAAACTTTATAAAAAAATCATATTTTCATAGAAGTAAAACTTCCTGTTTTAGAAATGAAAAATTGAGAATTTCATGATGCTTTATGAGTCGATTCTGAGAGTGTGATTCAAATGTGGCTGCCAAAATATCCAAATGGTTCTAGTTTTTGAGATATTGAAAGACAAATGCGTAAAAAATCCGATGGCAGGCTATTCATAGCTCAAAAAAATTATGTTCTCCCATTAGTAATAATCAATTCTAATAGGATTTTTCCCGCGGAATCCAAATATGTACAAAAAAATCACCAATTGTACCTAGTTATTGAACAAATTGAAGGTCAATGGAGTCCAAAATCATGTTTTTGGGCATTTTTCACATCTATACTATAGAATGCGATACAAAAAAATTAAGAAATGCAAAATGTCGGATCCAACGGTCCGACGAACTTTTTGAAATTCGAATCACTTTAAACTCGTTGCCGTATTGGCTACTTTTCGAGAAAAGACAGAAAAATGTCCTGAAAGCTGATTTTTACGCTCTTGACCTTCGATTTAGGCAAAAAGTAGGTCCAGAAATTGAGATTACAAGGCGACAAAATTTTGTTGTGTTAATTATTTAATTACTTTATTTAAACCATGTTCAAACAGGAAAAACCTTCAAAATACCGAAAATGATAAACATCGAAAAAATAAATAGATAAACGATATTTTAATAAACAACATTTGTAATGATTGCAACTAAGGAAAATAAGATTTTGCAAGGTCGGATTTTTATATTGTTGTTATAATAATTGTACAATTAATCGTTAATCTAAGGTCAGCCTATAAAAAAAACTTTGTTGCATGTACTTTAATGGATATACTTAATATTTTGTACCAATAAAGCTGTTTAATACTACTACTACTAATAATAACTTCAATAAGTTAATAAGTTAAAACACTAATTAAACGTTGCCAGAATATTTGTAAAATATACATATGGAAATTCACTTTTTTTTTATTTTTTTTGGAAACTTTATTTAAAATCTGTAATTTTACGAAAGTTCATAAAAATAGTATACTGAGAAAATATATTTTTACAAATAACTACAAAAAATGATTAAATAATCGAATCGATGAACATAAATAATAAATAAGAGTTTAAAATGTTAATACAAAATTTCACAACTAATATGTATTTTTTTAAAATCTATCTCAAACGTAATTGTATTCCACGTCGCTTTCAATTAAGAGGAGCTTACATAGTCGGAAAGTTCTGTGCTATAACGTTATATAGAACATCGTGTACTAACTAAAAGGAAATATTTTCGTGAGCCTCCTCATACATCGCGGTCGCACGGTATGGTTGGCAACCGGTTTTCAACGATATCAAAGAGGTATCAACGATACTTTCGTGGTTTCTAATTGTTAGACAGGAAGTGACGTAGGAAACTGCATTTTCAAATAATCGACGCAATTGATTTCGTAAATTGTGAAACATAATCTATTCATTTTCCAAATTTTATTTTCTTATCTTTTTGAAACCTTAAAAAAATGTTAAAGAATTGAAGATGAAATTGTATTTACCCGGTGTTACTCATTTTAGAATTGTTTTTTCATTCGTAATTCTTAGGGTTCAGAAGTACAGTTATTGCCTCCCTAAAATAATAATAAAATAGACATATAGGGGTTAGGAACCTGTTAAAAGTTATAAGTTCATATACTAGGAATCGTTTACTAACATTTTTTCAAACTGGAAAAATATATCTTACAGATTGTCATTTTCATTTAATTTTATCACCTTTCACAACAATTTTACGATAGTATTTGATCTGGAATATTATTTTCGTTACCATGTCTTGAAAGTATATGTAACGTACAATTAAAATTTCCTATTTGGTTAAAATTTGACTGGGATTACAGAATTATTAGATTTTTTAAAATTTTAAGCAAAATTTGAATCTACTGAAACTTCGAATCTTTACCTACAATATAATGCAAAATCTCACGCTATAACAAATGGAAGATGGTGAGGTTGAGAAACAAGAAATTAAAACATTTCAAAACTCAAAAATGTTTACTTTATTTTTTTGCGTTTATAAAAATCATCATTTGTTTCGCGTTTAAATGCGACTAACACTAATCTGTAAGCTACTAATTCCTGATGGAATCTTTCACCCTTTTCGGCACTGAAGTAGCCAAGATTTTAGGAAGAGAAATTTAAATTTGGATGCAGAAAAATTATTTTGATCGAAATGTTGCAATTCATTTCATCGTAGGCATTCAAAAATTCATGAACTACATTCACGTAGTCGAGACTTTTGTTAGTACCTAAAAAATTATCACATAATAAAATAAAACCAGTCCAAGCTCGTCGTTCTACAGCATCCAGTTTGTTTAGAAATCCCTTGTGCTGCATAACTTTTCGATTTTGGTGACCAACAATGATTCCTAAAATTAGTACAGAAAAAGTTTCTCAATGGATATGAAGGATAAAGTTGTTTCATATATACAGTGGGACTATTTAGACACCAACTAGGCACACTTTTGTTTACAAACAGAGGCTGCAACTTGTCATGTTTTCGACGAATTGAAATATTGACCGAAAAAATAAAAATATGAAATCTTCAAGTAAACAAATATGTTATTTTAATCGGAAATACATATACTTTCATGATACAGTGACGAAAATTATATTCGAAACGAAATAATATCGTGAAATTCTTGTCAAAGTTGAAAAATTTAATAAAAATGAAAATTTCTAAGATATATATTGGTTTGGATCTCTGTGAGACTTCAGATATTGACGTAAATGACATTGCGTTGAAAAAATATATCCTTTCATATATCTTTTTTTTTTATATCATATATCTTTTCTTATTTTTTGCACAATTCTTATATAACATTCTTATTTGCTATGTTAAAGGTATAGGGGAAATGGACAGTGTAAGAAAAAAAAATGGACAAATTTCTACTAGGGTTACTTTTTAAACAATATTAAAAAAACAAAGTTTTTTAAGTATAACATGAGATTTTGGGGGTGTATGAGAAAAATCAGCCATACCATTGTCCTCAGTTCGTGCCCTACAAGGTCTACTATTTCCCGTTGAAAGGATATTTTCTCTATCATTTTTATTCGATTCTATATTATATTTCATGTAACATCTTATATTGAAGACTATTAAAAACTTGCAAATTTCTATGGTTTCACTCAATATTTTCACAGTTTCAGCGAATTTTTTTAATGTTTCACAACCGAGGACAATAATTAATTAAATGAAAATCGAAGATGTTTATCAATTTATTAAGAATGTCGTTTTGACCCTGCATTCGGGACATCTTCAGACAGAAAGGTTGTCTAATATAATAATTAACAATCAAGACTTTTATAATAAGTATATTTTTGAGTGTAATTAAAATTTGCTTGTTTTTAATTTTACTTAGATTTAAAATATTATTATTTTTTAATTTGTATTGAAAAAAGGGAGAACATATTTGCATGTATTAAATTACTAAATTACTATTATATTAATAAAATCGAACACGATTTTAGTCTTACATTATTGCATTATGGAAAATTCTTACTGATTACCTCGAAAACCGAATTATTTACATGAAAACCACAACAGAAAGTTTGAAATTTCAGCTTACAATATGATGAAATGTTTTTTATTTAAATAATAAGGTTAGTCATGATTTCCGACATTTGGATGAAGCCACTATTCTGCATTTCGGAAATCTGACTACAAATTCCTTGTTCCTGTGTACACCATATTGAGTTTGCCATCCTGAATTTCGAAAATCTGGTAATAAATTCTTAATCAGCAACTCAAAAAACATAAAGATATCGGAAATCACAAAACTTCGTTAAATATTTTATATTTTGGTTCCAGCATACTGAACCTGCCGTTTTGGTTTTAACAGTGAGTATTATTTTAATCTGGTCTTTGATAAATTGCGAACAAAAATTTTGTTTCGCCACAAAAACTGAAAATGATTAAAAATAATGTTTTACTCGCTAATAGGTTTGAATATCTCAGAATCTTGACGTGATTGAAGGATTCCGGGCCCGAAGATCGATCTGGTTTTGTTAGTTATTTTCATAGATTTAAAAGCTAATGAATAGCATTTTAATCATGGTTTTGTAAAATTGCGAAAGAAATGGTTGTTTCGTTTCAAAAATTTTAAAAATTTATTGTAAATGGTAGAAAAACGGTGTTTTTTGCACTTTTACATTTGAATTCAACACAACGAAAACCCTCGGAAAAGTATACTCCGAAATTTTGTTTTACTTGGCCTGTGTTATCTGAAGAATACCAATTTTATTTACAAATTTGCATCATCATTCCGTATACATAAGTATGAATGTTTAATAACTATCTCTAGTGGAGTCTTTAAGGGGGGATTTTACTTTAATATGAATTGGATGATGGAATAAAAGAAATTTTATATGATATTAAGTTTGAAGAAGGCAAAAAATGTTAAAAATAAATATACATTAGAAATAGTAAGAAAATCCACACAAAACTGATCAGACAATTAAATTTGGAAATTGATTTTTTCAAGCTACCCTTGTTTAGAGCAAATTCATTCTTTTTATATATCTTATCTGCCTCGCTTGAGTGTGAATTCTCCTTTTTATCTTCAACAATTTTTCAGATTATAGAAAATTGTCTCTTTATTTATATATAATCATATTTCTATACTGTTTCTTGTTCCGGACAATAATTACTTAGATTTGAAAGTGAATAAAAAACATCACTCTCTCAAAATAAAATAAGTAACAAAATAAGTAAAAATATGTCATTAAAATAAAACACGAGGCCAGCATCTATAACAAATGGTAGATTTTATTTATAAAAATAATATATAAATAACGACCAAAATAAGAGAAAAATCGGTTTTAAACTTTTATTGATATAGATTCTGATGACGTGTGCATATTTACAAAAGTGATGAGCAACACTAATCGATGCCGTAAAAATTACCAATTTTTATGGCATTTTCGGAATATGCATGATAATTAAATTTGTGTAAATATTTGTCGGAGATGAAGCTGCGAAAAAGATTAGTTACCTGAATTTTATATATGGAAAAAATTGTTCTTACCTGCATAAATCCAAACTAAATGTATGTTAGGTATATAGTATATATATTTTTTAGGATCTATTTCATTCGGTAGGTGATGTACAAAAGCGAAAACATTTAACTACATAAATCTTGTATTTAGTTTACATTTCATAGATCTTTCTCGTATAATTGGTACAAAAGAAATGAACGCCGTAAAAAGAAATAACGTTAATTATAATACAATATATTAACATAAACCTCGATAATAATTTTACAATTAACATATATTAATTATAATAGTAATATATTAACTTTTTTCACATAACTGTCCTTTCACTTATTGCCACTGAATTACAAATCGCACATGTACGAAATTATGACACGGTTCATCTTAGAGTCTTGGATGAAAGTGCAAGAAAGGCGGCGAATCGGAATAAGATGATCAATGATACCAACCCAACGATGTCGAACCACAAATGATCCTGGAATTATAAAATGTTTCATTGTTATTTACAAGTACCATTTAAAATACATTTAAGCTTTCAAATCATAGCTAGAACAGAAATTGCTTTCAAAATGTGATAATTTTATAATTTACTATATTCGACATTTTTTGGAAAATTGAAATTTTCTCTAACCTCTGAGAAATTGAACGTTTGAAGAACTGTATGACCAGATTTGGGACAAGTAGTATTACTTCTCGTGCATTGAATTGTCTCGACGTCTGCCCATTGGTTTATTAGAAGAGCTTCGTAACCATAAAGAAACCACGACAAATATGTGCACCACTTGAAGTACGCAGGTACGGAACTGCGAAAAGAAATAAGATCCGTTTTATAAGTCTGCGGGAAAACGAGTTTATTTTTTATCCTTTCAATTGATAATATTTCTTATTAATATGTGAACGCCTGAAAAGATTATTGCTTAATATAAGTATGGTAACTACAAAGTTAATAGAAAATCTAAAATATGTCAGTTTATTACTTAAACGTGAAAGAGAAAACCAGCAATGTAGTCCCAGTAAACGAAATTGGACACTTTGAATTCCATTGAATCCTTTTTACTCTAAATTACTCATTCCGAATGTTCAATAAAAGAATTCAAAATATTGCTCTTCAATCCCTTTCTGTTTGTTGGAATGTACCAGAGTAGCTCACAAAAAGAGACATTTAAAAATATTATTTTTACATTGGGACTCCACAATTTTCATAACACTAATTTTGGGTAAACCAGTTCAACATCCCAAAATCGACAGGATACATTCAATGTTTTGCCTCCTGAAAACGAATATGACAATAGAAATTCGATCTTGGCCGTATCTTGGTCAAAGAAAAAAACTATTTTTTCATTTATTTTGAAACATACGCAATGGACGAAAAAATGTAGAACATAAATGTCTGCCAAAATAATGTTATTAGTATTACATTAATTAATTATAATATTTTGAAAACTACACAGAGAGAAAAAAAGGGTTAATGGAACTATGAAGCAATAGAAGAAACGATGTTAACATTGTAAATACTAAAATTAAAAACATGAAAGGTTATATAAGTATAGTTAATATTTGATTGATTTAAATACCGTAAAATAGTAAATGGTACAAAATTTGATTGTGGCATTTACTAGGGAAATAGTTCATTTACTTTTTGTACTAAATCGTTTTACTATTACAAAATTATTCCATTAACTATTTTCTTGAACTCTGTGTATTTATTTATTAAGCAATTATATGGATAGAGAAGATTGAAACAATATTTTGTTAAATTTTTAAAGTAATTCCTTAAGTACATTACTTAGTAGTTCCAGGATCAAAAAATGTTTCTTTCAAGCATGTGAAACCGAAACTAAAAAAGTATTTATTTCAGATTTAGTTGTACTTTATAAATAAATTTACTTCTTTGTTTGAAATAAATGAGTTTAACAGTATAAAAATAGAACAAAATATTTACTTGAAGCTAGGAAATGTTAAATTTCTAGCGATTTACTTGGTGGAGGGAAACAATTCCTTGATCAACATGAATCGTTATGCAATTCAAGTAAATATATACTAGATATCAAATAGTCTCAACATCTGTATTAGTTCAAAAATGCTAATTAGAACACGAAATGTGAAACATCTATTTAATTAACTGTAATTTATACTAAATAATAAAAAGTTAAAATATATTAATTATTACTAGTCCTATAAACTGCTAAACTAAAAAATTTAGTGCGTACTTTTAGATTAGTAGAATTCTGCTCATAAATTAATTCATTGATGATATCTTTTTTGAAATGATGAGTTAATTTAAATTATGTGATTTTGTATTATTTATTAGCAAAAATCGTACTACTTGATTTTCACTGTTTGATTCAAACTTGATTAACTTGACAAACTTGATTTCACTACTTGATTAGAAGCTCTTTAGTCAATTTTGTAATTTTGTAATTTTTGTTCCATGTAAAATTTTGAAATTATTATTATTATTATTTTCGTTATGTGTATGCGATTTACTCGAATGTTAACCATATAAAGATTATCATAAATGTACTATGAATATTGTGACATAATGTGTTTTTGCAAGAGATATTATGTTTCGATATATAAAATATTATTGAAAATATATTTCTTCTTCTATTGAAGTATATCTTAGTTATGCAAGAACATAACAACTGCGTTTTGTATTCATTACATAGAAAATCTATAAAATAAAAAAATACAAATAGTGTAACATTACTACAATTTCACAACTCTTAGTGATAATTCTATACTGGTGGTAACTTTACATCTCTGTTTTTGCAAAAAATATATGACGTCCATTAATGAATGTCCTGCTAGATTCATGTGGTCAAAACTAAAATAAAAACTAGTGTTGGCATGGTGCCTCGCTCGCTTCGCTCGCTCAAAAACTTAACGAGTTTGTTATACCTTTATACTCGTTCGTCTACTAACAGCTTTTAGTTATAATATAAAACGAGTTTGCAGTGTAGTTTTTTGAGTGAAAATTTTCTGTTACAAGAACATTCCGAATGTAACATAAACAGAAACTGAAAGAAACAGTGGCGCTTATTAAAACATTCCCTATGTAACTTATTGTTAGGTAAGAAAGAAGAGGAGTGGGGGGGTGGTTTCTTAAATGTGTAAAAAGTGAAAATGAGTATTTTCAAAATGTCGACCCTCACTTTATGTCAGCCGAAATATTAATATATAACACTTTTAACACTCCGAGCGCGAAGCTTGATTTCGCGCCCAAGGGCGAAACCTTCGGGCTCGCATTATCGAGCCTCACGCCCGTCGTATTAAAAAATATCACCTCTCCACTAAACTACTAGCGGAATTTATTTGCCGAGGTGACCGAATTCAATACTTCGTTAGACTATAGTCATATGCATTTTAAAACAGTTTTTATGGCATTATCGTTGACTTTAGGAAGAAAATGCATAAAACCTTTGTGGTAGAGAATGTAATGCTTTATCTTTTTTCTTACAAAAACATTTTTCAATCAAATTTGTATTTTTACAAAATAAATGCAAAAAACTACGAAGAAACGTATTTAGGGCTAATGTTTTTTTTAGTAATGGACGGATGGATCTGTGCCAAACTCTAATCAGTTCTAAGTTATGCCAAGACACATATTTTTAAAAAAAGTTATGTCGATTCGCTTATCGACACGTGAGATATCGCGATACGGGACGTACGTACAAGAACACGGGCACACATTTTGTTAATATTGTTTTGAGTCCCTTAGGGTCTGCAACGTCGACATTTGATGATAAACATATATTTATGTTTATGAAAATCAAAGAAGTGATATTATTAAATCTCTTCTGGTTTTAAAATGTTACCCACTTCATAAGATTACGTATTAATTTTATTTATTTCCACGGTCAAAAGATTTTTAATGGGTAATGGTATTCTTATTTACAAATGATAAAATGAAATACACTCTGAAATATGTAGCTATTAATTAAGCTATATTTAAAATTGTAAAAATTGTAACTGGTTAAAACTGTAATATAATGTAAAATAACTGCAAAAAATCTTGTATTAGTTTGTGTACGCAACTTGCATGCAGCAATGAATTTTCGAGTATCCAGTATCCAGATGTACCTTTGAGAAATGGGGTCCTTTGCGACATTATGTAAGAAATTGAATGCCCAAAATTCATAAAACTAGTTAGACAATTTTTCAATATACTTACGCAGTATTCAGCAAATATCCCCCAAACAGAAGAAAGGGAATAAGTATCGGAGGTCCGATGGCCAGCGCCATGGGTAAACTCGTACTGACACAAGATATCAAATATCCTGAAATTCAATAATTCCAAGTTGGCACTACGTAATGGTAAACATTCTAAGAGTAATTTTTAATATGGAATATGGATGGCAATTCGAACCGCGAGGGACTGCAGAGTCGTTTAATCGGCGATCATGTATCGAGAAACTCGATAACAGGCGTGAACGCCATACTCGAATGTCGTTATGAGCCACTGAAAAAAAATTCAGAATATTCTCTTCGCGGCCTTGTCCATTTAGCCACATCTTTCTAAATACTTGCAATATATTTACAAAACTTACTATTTCCCAAAAGTCACTTTTTTCATTGACAATCGTTTTTTTAGTAGTTAACCTTTAAAGCGCCCTGGGGGTACTGGGCGACCCCACACATAAATATTACATTTTTTCCCTTCTAAAACTGCAATATTACATCATTTTTATCTAAAAGAGCTACATTTCAAGAGGCACAAGTTAAATTTTTAGGAAAAAATATTGAAAATTGGCTGAGTTATGATTTTTTTGTGAAGAACGTCACTTTTGTATTTCATTTTTTATAACAGGCACCAATAATTTTTTTATCAAGATAACTTATCTACGCGGTAAAATTACACTTGGAGAGTATCCAGTAATTTTGTTAAAACGAAATAACGAAAACTGTCTGCGCAGGACGTTATTATCATCGGATTGGGGTCTCCCACGACCCCACAAGGAGCTTTGTGTTATTTTTATACAGGTTGGCGCTTTAAGGGTTAAAATTAAAATTTAAAAAATCCATCCATTTTGTTTTATATTTCATGAATAAAAACTGAATTAACCCTTAACTTAAATTTTAGCCTCGTAAATCTACTAGAAAAAAGGGTAGCAAAGTTTCAAAAGATCCATTTCCGACTATTTTTTGAGGATACTCTTTCGAATGGCATGGGTAAAATTTCGAAAAAATGACATTTACCTCATTCTTTTTTCAAAAATGCAAAATAAAATCATGTGTTTTTCAATTGGAATTTTGTCTACATTACAGCATACTGAGCACCACATGAAGTATAAGAAACGTGTTCCCAGTTGTTGCACTTTGAAAATGTACATTGAACATTTTGTTATTTTCGATTTTGAACCGAAAATGGAGACTATATCACAATTAACTCGAATTCGATTGAGTCTTGTTACCCGAGGGGTTTTAGGGTAGCTGATTACGAATCTGTTGAAAAAATCCATTCAGAAAAAATCGTCCGCCATTTTGTGTCTACCAATTTGAATTATTGGAATCTGATTTCAGATTCATAATCAGTGATCCCAAAATCCTACAAGTAACAAGTTTCTATCGTATTCGGGCGCATTTTATACCAATCTGCTCGCCATATGCAAAATTTCGAAATATTTTTGAGTTCAAAATCGGAAAGAACAATGTATATTTTCAAAGTACAACAATCGGGAAAACGTTTCTGATACTTCATATATTGCTCAGTATGGGATATAATAGAAAAAATTGGAATTGAGAAAAAGTTATCTGACAAAAACGTGATTTTATTTTGCATTTTTCAAAAAAGCACGGGGTTTTTGAAAGAGCAACCCCAAAAACAGTCGGAAATGGATCTTTTAAAACTTTCCTACTTTTTGTTCTAGAAAAGTTACGAGGCTGAAATCCACGTAGAAAAGCACCATATCTCGGCGTTAAAGGGTTAATACAGAAGATATACACTCAAAAATACTGCAAGTATCAACCGGCAATCGACAGGTCCCGGGTTCGAGTCCTGACGCCTCATTTTTTTTTAAATCACAAAATAATTAAAAAAATTTGTTATCAACTTAAAAATTGTCTACAAATAAATAACGTAAGAACCGGTTTTGTAATCGAATTCTCCCAAAAAAAATAAGAACAAAAATGAATATCGTCCTATCCAATTACTATAACCTGAATACTTATTTGGCTATAGTTGGCTTTATTGATGAATCAAATTGTGGATATGTGTTCATAAGATCTTAATATATACTTTAATAGTGTCCATTGTATCAGAACTCGCTTATTTCTTTGTTTATGGCTTACGAAAATGTCATTCTTAAAGCACTCTTTTTATGTGACGACTTTTTTTAAACATTTCGATAGTGTAAGAAAATATTATTTGACAATTTCACATCGAAATTTGAAACATTTACGAAATCATAGCCCGAAGACCGAAGTCGCTCGGTGTTTGGGTTACTAAAACTTTATACACTTTTTTTCATTGTGAATACTAAAGTTCTATTTAAGGGATCGAGCTTAAACTTTGAAGCATTACTATGCAGACTTTTACATTTGGTATGAGCCTGGATCATTCATTTTTATTAATAAATTTATAGTTTATTAGCCCCTTTTGACAGAAAAACACAACAATTTTGAAACCCGTTTACGTGATCGTTATTTTGTTAATTTTTTATATAAATTACGTTCCATGGTTGATGCGATATTGACAAACATGCAGAATAATAAGCAATTTTATTTTTTGGTTTTAGACACAAAAAAGTAGAGATATCACCACCACCATATTTTTTTGGAGTCAACTTCAAGTGGCAACTATATAAGGATAAATATTTTAAGATTTGTTGTGTACTTTTGTATGCTTCTTAATAAATAAAAAGACCGAAAAGATAACATTGCCTTTTCATACAAAGAATATTTGGATATTTTTGTTATGAAACACTTTAAAAAGTCAGTAATTGTTTTAATGACACGTAGGTTCACGAAACTCCCTGCGCAAGAGCAAGCATTGACAAATTCCTAAAGGCCATTTAAAGATTACTTTCTCATACAAATTAATTTTTTCTGAAATATATCAAAGTATTAAAAATAGTTTTTTTTTTAATTATTAGAAAAATTCAATATGCAATAAATAAAGACTAAATTGTACTAATTACTAAAAATGTGTAAAAATAATTTTAGTTACCGAATGAAGTAGCAACGTTAGTCACCAAAATAACGATTCCTGTGGTGATAAAAAAGTGTGGGACTGAAGGATAAAGTCCTATCAACGGATACGCGGCTATAGTAAAAAGTACTGGCACAACGATGAAGATTGGAGACTCCGCAAGAGTTTTGCATATGAAGTAGACGTCCGTCCTGTACATTCCATTCCGATTTTCTTTCAAAAAGACTGGCAGTTCAGTGCAAAACACCTTTTAATGTTACGTTTTTTAATATTTTTATTTCGATAATTGTAAGGATTAAAATCTACTTTTCATAATTTTTGAAATCGGCAATCCAGGCTAGAGGTTTAAGAATTAATGACTGAAACTTAATATCAACTCTGTAAATTTGAATGATTTAAAAACTGTTTATTCATAAATGAAAAATCAGTCAAGATTAGAATGATTTATACTAACAAATGCAGAAAATAATTATTTCGTATTATGAATTTATTTACTACTTAAAGACATCTGCAACTAAACTGATAGATTAGCAGTTGTTTACTCTACAGATTTACTAAATTTAGACTGCGCACATTTTTTATTTACATGAACAGTCAATAAATTAATATAGAATAACAAAAGTCTACTTCTTTTATTCCCTGGATTATCAAGTTCCAATGTTTAGTATAAACCAAATGTATTTATTATATATAATATAATATTATTAGATTAGATTAAATTAAAATATTAATGTATTGATTATATACGTACATTAACGACAGCATATATATTCTGAAAAGTCATATTGGTAAGAAAAATATAAAGTACTCCATTGATGTTCATAACACCATCTTGATCGTTATTTTGTTGAATGTACATGATCCCGATGAGTAATGAAACCATCTGAAACAAACAGAATTCTATATGTACGAACAGAAAACCATTGAAATGTATTAGGAAATAACGATTATTAATACTTTTTATTTAATATTTCGAAGTCAATAACGTCCATTTTCTATTTTTAACAGACATATAGTTAACTTACTAAATATACAAAAAACAAGTCTTTAACCAAGTTGTAATATATATTTTCTGATATGTAAAGATGAGTTCAAGCTTTAACGGAAATTTGTGAAATGTTATCACTTTTTCTCGAATAAAATAACATAAAAGATATTTTTAATACTCCACGGGAGTAGAACTCGATTTCGCCCCCTGCCGTGCGACAAATGTTGAATGAAGTTTCTACCTAACTATTCACCTTCGTATAAGCAAAGTTAACGGTCAAAATTTCTTCTCTATTATATTTATGTCAGGTGCTTCTCAATCAAATCAAGTCAAATGTTACAAAAAATTTAAATTTTTAGAAATTAAATTAAAGTAATATGAAAATTGGTAACATACGTACAACGGTCTGTAGAAATCTAACTTTGATCAGAATCGGTTCTTTAATAACCGACAACCAAGACCTCCATAGAACTGCCCTAAATTGTTCGCACCAAGTTGCTTTATATTTTGAAATTCGTTGATTACTGACACCATCACAGGAATTTTCAAAATTGCCTCGTATGTACATAGCTTTATTTACTATGTCCAAACCAAGTTCACTACGTTCGAAAGCATCGCAAACTGCATGTATAGAGTGATGACAAGAAGCTTCTCTCCCTGGAACCACAGCTAAAACTTGGATGAAATAATCGGCTGGGTTGTAATTCCTCGGACAAACTGCTCCTAAACTTTTTTCCATTCTCATTATATATTAGATACTATAACAATTTTGAAGAAATCATCTTAAGTTAGACTTATGGTTTTATTCTAATATTTTATTTTACTAATACTGAGTAATTGTCAGTTATGATTAGGTAACATAGTAACTTTAGTATCATCGTAACTATTGCGGGTATTTCTATATTTGTAACTAAGGATATTGCAAGTTGAATTTAAATAATTTCTCCGCATTCTTTTGTTGGCAGTATAAACAGGCTGTTACTACTTATATTGCTGCATTTTTCTACTATTATCCGTTTCAACAACGATTTATCAAACTTGCTCACATGATAAAATGCACAAATTTGGTATTAGGTGTTAGCTCCTATTATACTTTAACCGGAATTGATCAGTTTCAGAGGTTCCATCTCCGGGGTGGAAAACATATATGCTCGTGAGTATCCTGCTTTCATATTGTTACGTATATTTTTAATTCTACTATCCGTATTATACAAATTAGATTATAGTCAAAAGAGCGTGCTCTGACGAAATCAAATGTGTAAACTTTATAACATTAAATATGAAGAAAAATTAGAACAATCTGAACGTTCAAAAAATTAAAGGTCCTTCGAACAAGTTTACAAACATTCTGTATATTTTGATAATAAACACAAATTATAGGTTGAAACAAACTAATTTAATGGGCTTTTTATAAAAAATCTTCTTCCCCTTCTACGGATCAAACTAATCTTCTTTTTTAATTAACTTTAATACTTCGTTTTGTTGATATACATACTATAAAGGTTACACTTTTACGAAAATAAATCAATTATAACCTAGGCATTTTCCTTCGTAGAATCATTTTGAATTCATGCCTAGTTTCCAAGAAATAAAATTATTAGGCATACTTAGATGTTTTCTTACACTCTAATGCCATATGTATTTTTTATTTTTTAATTGTATTTCTATATCATTACACAAATATCGTTTTCATTTTCCGTTTTACTGATAGAGAGAGTTTTTCCCCATTTTTATAATTTATTACTAGAACAGTTTATTTACCATAGTGTGCTTATTCTTTATAGCGAAAAACTAATACAGTAGAGTCCCGGTATATTTACCCGCTCGGTTCCTTGTAATGGACAAATTGTAGGTCTATGTTATTATGCGAATTTGAAGTTGCGCGGCAATTTTGTAAGACAAGGACTCCGTTGATGTATTGTGGAACGTCGCGTCGCAAGTAGGATTGTTGTAAATAAAGTCGGTCGCGATTGAATGACTTTATGGACGCATCGTGGTGAGTCGAGGAAGGAACCGGCGAGGGGAAAATAGTCAGTCTCTAGTCTTGAGGGAGTGTAGACGTATACAGCTATTATATTTTTAATAATAAAAACTAAAAAAGTAGTGGCGGTCGAAAGGTTGAATTCAATCGGAAGAAGTGTGCGGTCCAAGGATTAAAACGTCGGGACGCTTCGCTACAGTCATCCTATTTTTAACAAGAAGTTTCCTTAAATTTTGGAAGCCACTTCGATGACGCCGTTCGAACCGTTGGCAGCTGGAGTGGCCATTTTGATCACGTTGCCGATTCTGATAAAACAAATGCCATTTACTTCACGACGACTTCGACTAAATGTCGAAGTCAGTTGGTGAGTGTCTTTATAGATCATGCTATCGATAATTTGGGAAACCTGGGATTCGTAAGGAATTCGGAGAAAATCAGGAGTTTCCGTTTGTCGAAATTTGAATACTGTGCGTGCGTGTTCTTTCTGTTTGTCTAGTTTGGTGACGGATCGCGATCCATGAACTGTGATGAATTCAGAAATTCAGGCCATCATTAGTGGAAATAATTGACGAAGGCTGTTCCAAATTCTGCAATCGACATCTTGGGGTTTGAAGAAAATATTTTCCGCCATTTTTGTTCCTGAGATAACCTCGTGACTGGAAGACCGACTCCATTTCTATTTCGACGACCACGTGGACAATTAGCGTGCGATAAGTAGTATAATGTTCTTTTATATTCTATTTTTTGTTAAATCGTAGATTATTTTTTGAATAATTCGCGACAATTTCATTCAAGCGTATTATTTTGTAAAAATGATAATGGCGAAGTGTGTAAGCGACGAAAGTTATTTGTTAATTGGTGAATGGAATTTCAGACTATTATAAGAGGATCATTAATTACCGATATAAAAAAAAAAATGAATGTTGATCGTAATCAGTTCTTAGTGGATTTTGAATTTTTATTTCATGTGTTGATAAATTTATTCCGTTATTTTAGTAAACTCGAATGCTAAGTCTATTCGCATGTAGTTTCCATTTCTGTGTAATCATTTGAACGCGTACCTCGACGATTGTAAAATAAAAGTTGATGTTTGAAGTCACAAATAGAAATAGATTCTCTAATATTTAATTATCTATCACTAAAACGCAACACTACATCCTCGCCTTCCACTCCCCTCCCCTTATATTTGTCAAGGGAAGGGGAGCGCCGCTTCTCCCACTCCCCTCAGTCGCGTTACGTTCGTGATGTCACAGCAGGCCCTACCTGAGACTCAAGCGCGCAAGGTGGGGGAAAACGGGAGCGACGGCAGACAAATCTAAGAAGACCGAACTGGGCAAATATGCTGGGATGTAAATCTAGCGAGACGCAAATATACCGGGACTCTACTGTAGTGTAATGTTACTTGCCACTGGTTTAAACTGTTACTAAAGCAATTTCATCGCATCAATAATATGATATTGAGATCATATGAGTCAGTTATTGAAAAATCATCCAATTTTGCACCAATAATTAAAACAATATCCCCACCGAATATCTTCAGTAGTAACATACCATTATATTCATTTGTCTACTTACCTTTACTACTTAAGTAGTTACTGGCTAAGAATGTGAGACAGGCATAAACGTCGATTAATTATTTTTTGCATTTAAGCTTATGATTTTTTTTTTATTTTGATGTAATGAAACCTTTGTAATGACAAGCATTTTAACGTGATTTTTGGTCTCTTCAAAAGCTTCAAGTATTCTGATGAAATTCGATACTGAATATAATTCTAACATGTTTTCGATCGGTTCAAGCACTATAAATATGTTAGTGTAACTTGAACCAAATGCCACTTTAACTAAAGAGAATCCATAATTTCCACTTTTCTATAATAAAATAACATTTTTTATCGACCGAATAAAAATGTTACCTAAAAAAGCGTCCATTCCTAACCTTATAACCTAAAAACAGATCAAATTTTTCGCAAAAATTGTATAGGTGGTGTGTGTCCTAGAGATGGAACCTCTCTAATTGGAATATTCGGTTAGGGTATGATGGGAGGTAACACCCCATACCAAATTCGATGGCCCAATCATAGCAGAAGGTCGAAAAAAATCGCTGTAGAATTCACGGAATCTGTGCAGTAACGTAAGTAGTAATATGCCGCACCGTGTGTTGTTCTTACTGTTACTACTTAGATTCCTATTATCTTATAAAAATATACATAATAATCTGACATTTTATTGTTTAAACCACTTAAATTTAACAACTTTACAATACTATTTTATGACCATTTTTGACTAAATTTTATTTCTATAAATTTTTCAATGATATTTTTTTAAATACCAATTTCAAGTTTTTGATTCGTAACACTCTTCCTATTCTTCTTTTATTTTTCGTTATATACTTTTTGGAGTTTTTCAACCCTGTTCTATTCTTTTATTTTATGTACTTTCTAATAAACCTATGGCTAATATTATACATTTGTGTTCATCGCTGTTTGGTTTTGATTTGGTTGATTTTTCAATCTCAATGTTCATAAACTAGCAAGATCAATTTATATTTTGCAGACTTTAAACAATGAGTTGCATAAAAATTAAAAAAGTAAAAATTAAAAATTAAAAAATTAAAAGTCTTATAGTAGTAATATCTGTATAATCCCGCAAATTACATAATCGTATTTCCACATAAAATGCAACAGTTTTAAATTCTTTTCATAATGTAAAAAATCGCAGCAAGAAATTCCATCTTAGTTAGTTTTCTTGGAAGCATGTCAATATATCTTCATCATTATTGGGAACAATATTTCCATAATAAGAAGTCATCAAGATACACAGGAATATATTTCTAAAAAACCATTCATATTATATTTCAAAATATTTATAGATTACAACAGTCAGCAGAATTTCTAAAATTTTGGTATTGAAAAGGGACTTCTGATGATCACTCAGCGCAAAATAAAACATTATTGAAGCAATCATGCAAAAAATATAAATTTTGTATTTAAATATTTAATACTTAGAATGTAGATATAATATGTATGTCACACTTTTAAAACAATGTCACAACAAATAAAAAAGTACATAAAAGTAAGTCTTGATAAAATTGCAGTCAGAAAAAGAATATGAATACATGTCGGAAATCTAATATTTTTATTTCACAGATAACAAATATGCGCAACAGTAGTTACTGGGTAAATAAAGTTTGCATATTAAACAATTTTCATGAAATTGGATTTCGGTTTGTCGGTTATTTTCAAAGGATGGTAAAATAAAATTCTGATTTTTGGTAAATTTCGTATATTTCTCTACGTTTTAATTACTTGTGGGTCTTCTTCAGGACAGATTTTTACTAAAAATGTTATTTTACCATCATTCTAAATAAATTACTGATAAAACGAAGAAAGTCTACTTGAAAATATTTTTACTGGGGGCGAAAAAACATATTATTTAATGAAACTTATCAATCAGTTTTTCACATATAATAATATTAATTGTAAATTAAAACTACAGCACTCACGTTTTAAAAAATATGATGGCTTGGTCTGCATTTCCCATAAAAGCTATTCTGCCATCCGCCATCAGGAGTATTCTATCGAAAAGAGCGAAGAGCTCCGATGAGGGCTGATGAAGTGTTGCCACTACCGTTTTTCCATTAGCTGTGTATAACATATTTCGAAAATATGTAAATTTGGATTCCTTCAAAGCTTCCAGAATATTAATTAATTTTGTAAAAATTACTGCAATGAAATACTTTTTCTTAGAATCCTCTTACATGATTTTTCTTCGTTAAATTACTTGTTATGTAGTAGCATCTCATATAATTGTTAAGTCGCACAAAACAATAAGAATATTTTGTGTTTTCAAATATTCGAACCAATATGTTATTTATTTAATTTAATAAATAAACTATTATTCAATTACATATTTATGAACGTTTTAACGAAATTAAAATGAGCTCTTTAATAACACAATTCTGTCAACTTATTCGACGTATACTAAACAATACTTTGTTTTTATATCAACAAAGATTTTATAAATTAAAAGTTACAACAAAAATATTAACACATTTACATTGTTAATGCGTGTTTTTAACATGTCTCATTAAAGAAGGCATGTTTCTAGTGTTATTTCGAAATACTGAACTATTTCATTGTTACTTTATTGGTAAAACTTTAATATTTTCACTCTAAATTTAAAATAGTAATATAGTACTAATTCGTAAACAATAAGTGATTCATTCGATTAGTCTAATAGATTTTGTAAATAAACAGTGTAAAACTATTATATCATTAGTCAAATATTCTTTATTATTAGATGAAGATTAGTAGAATAAACACTTTACTACAATTTTACTAATATAATTTAGTGTTTTTCTGTTCCTACGGTTCTTTTCTATTTGTTAGGGCAAAATTGACTGATTTATGATAAACTACTTTTTATTTGATATTAATATTTGTTTTACTAAGTTTAGGATTAATTTTAAGGCAATTAATAATACAAAATGTAAATTTTAGGATAATCATTCATTCATTTTAAAGAAAAGTTTGATATAAGGTTGTATAAAAGGTTACATGTTTAAAAGGTTAAATTAAATTTGATTGACGTAAAAGGTACTATAGTATAGTATATGATATGAGTTTAAAACATTTTGTGTCATATATTACTATTTATATTTAATTGTAAGTATTATTAACACTAGATATTCAATTGACAATTTACACCAACTAGTTTAAGTGTGATTTTAGTATAATAACAGACGTTGCACCCATAAAAATAACAATTCTATACTTTTATAACATTCGACGCAACACTTTTCAAAAGATACCTATTATTAAACGCTTCTTTAGCATTCTGCGATTAAAATATCATGCAATAAAATTTTGTTATCATTGTTAATAGTTCAAATTTTAATACTTTGAAAAATGTTTAACAGATACTAACCCATTAACGTCAAAAAAGACAATTCTGGCCACAATTTCAATAGAGAATGTAATAATAGAATCAAAGCAAAAAAATAAAATTGGAAGATTCAAACAAATTCAAATGGTTTTGAGATGGATCTTTTGAATTGTGTACTTCCTTGTCTAAAATTTGAAATTATTTCAAATTTTGAAATTAATAAACCGTTTTTTTTTAATATTCAAATTTTCTAATGGGCATCGTGTTTAAAATGACTGAAAATGTATTAACATTGTGGACGCAATTGTTTTGCTTAGAAGTTACAGATGTTTTTTACATTTAAGACCAAAGATAGCGGTGTAATAAGTCAGAATTTTTAAATCTTATTACCAAATTTTAAAAGGTTTAATGACTAAATTCTCTATTGAAATTGTGGCCAGAAAAATTTCCTTTTTTGATATTATGAATGGTTTTTTAATACAATTTCATAACAATATTATTGCAGGCATTGCAACACGCATTTCTTAATTTTACTTTTATTCGTGGTAAGTATGAAAACATTCCAAGCAAGTGATATCGAACTTAGCATTAAAAGCTCGTCGAACAAGTAATTATTATTGTATTATCTTTGTCACTAATATATAAATATTGCTGATACAATGACCTTCGATATTTTCAAATTCATTATTCATTTATTCATCACATCATCAGATTTATATATTTCAAATTCAACTTTTTTTCTATCCCATGCAATTTTTAGAAGTTAATAAAAAATTTTTTTTTGACATACGTTACCTAAGGCTGAAACCAATTATAACAATACAGCCATTATTTTTAGTTTTAAATTTGTATATTTTCTTAGACTTTCTTTGAGTGAATTGCATACTTTACAAAGTGTATCTCAGATAACCTGGGGTGCGGGTCAAAAAACGGGCATTCGAAACGCCGACAGTAAAAAAACCAACACTTTCAAAAAATAACTGCCCGCTTGTCGATGTGTCTATTTTTTTATGTGTTAGTGTTTTGACTGTCGGCTTTTCGCCTGTTGGTTTTTTGGTTGTCAGTTTTGGGACCAATCGGCTTTTTGATTTGTCAGTTTTATGATCCGCAGCCATTCTTGGTAACACAGTTGTAAACTTTTATCCCCTCAATACAATTGGGATTGTTGATCGCCTGCGGGTGTGAAAGTTCATTTTACACCCTTGTTATGGAAATACCTATTTGTCTCATTCGAGAGTACAGTTTCATATTTTTTTAGTTTCAATTCACTCAAGAAGAAGAATGGCTCACTATTATTTAGATCTGTTATTTATTTAGAATAAAGCTATTATTTATAAAGATTGAATTTACTAGAAAAACATCGAATTCGATAGAATCTCGTTTCAAGTATTTTCTTAGATAGTTCAAATTTTTCAGAGCAGTGTAGACTTTTACTTTTTAGAGGGTTCCTTCTAACATATCTGAAATCTGGAATTAATGTTCCCGTTTGTGGAATCTATAAGTAGATGCATTTCAAAATACAAATAACTTAGGCTGGTAAATTTTCTTCGTATAGTCTATGTAGTAGTGGGAAAGTTTTCTGTACCTTGTTATTTATATTTTCACGTAAACACTTGTACGAACCATGCTGGAGTTAGTTTCAAACTCTGGAATAATCTTAAATATTTCGAGCTATTTTTAGTGTGTTCGATATTTATATCTAGTAGTTTTATTTAAATAGAAATTTGAATTGTCTACGTTGATTTCTTTTATCAACTCGGACTTTTTAGAACAGTTATACGGATTAAACTTATGCATATATCAGATTTAAAATTCATTTTGTAAAAACATACACATAAACACAAAAATTGCCACAAAAAAGTACTTATTCTATAAAAATATTAAGATATGACATTATGCAGCTGTAAAATACATCTTGAAGGATATGTCATATCTAATTTCAATAGACTATTACGATATATATATATATAGACATAAATTTCATTTAAAATATGTAATAAAGTGCAGAATCATACCAAAAATTAACAATACAAAATGTAATACACATACTAAAATAAGGGAGAAGTTTCGGTTAGGGACATCTTTTCATTTTTTACTCATACCTTTTTAACTGGCAACAAAAAATTAATTCATACATGCAACTGTCAATATTGTTTTACCAGTAAATGCACGAGACCATTTTTGTTAAAAAAAATTTGCTGTGATCGACCATCTATGAAAATCCTATAAATATCTATTCTATAAATGAAATGAAAACACAACAAATATAGAATAAAATGACAATTTTAGAGTCTTTTACAGCAACTATAAAAAGCAAACTGCCTAGTCGAACGATCATTCACAATTCACTACTGAACTTGTAACAAAAACACTAACGGAATTTCTGAAAAAATGTTAACAAAATTAAATAAAAAGGGAATTATCTACATTAATAATTTTAAATTATGTATCAACAATAATATTTCACGGTTTAAAAAAGAAAAGTTTTGGCCACAACCAATTTGTATGACGACAACCAAACTTACCAGCCGTTTTAAAACTATGTTATTTTGGATGTGATTATTGTGGTGATATTCGGTATAAAAAAAAATATGATACATTTATTTTGTACTGCAATCGCGTCCTCGTGTGATTCACTTCGCAAAAGACATTTGTGGCAATTTACACAAATAATATTTACTAGCGACTATGAACTTGGACTAACTACACTGAGAAAAGTGTTTTTTACCCAGTATTAGAATTCTTATGCCTCGTAAAATATAGTGTTTTACGCAATTTTCATACATTCAACAAATCACGAAAGATCCTGTTCTAGAAATATAGAAAAAGTAGCACTGAATATCTCATTTTTCGAATATCCACTAAAACAGCCTCCATGAACATGACTTACAAAAATGTCTGGAATAAACAAAAAAAAATACCGAACAATGTAGAAGTAGAACCTGCTTTAACAATGACCTGGTGTAATACTAATAAATAAAATAATACTATTTTTGCTAAATTTAAATATGCTCCTCATCATTTTTTTTTCAGTGTACCGCTAATGAAAATCAACTATGTACTTTAATTTACCTGCAAGTGTCTTTAAAACCGACACTACTTGGTGAGCCATAAACGAATCCAGGCCAGAAGTCGGTTCGTCACAAAACATCAATGGTGGATCAGTGATAATTTCTGAGGCAAAAGATAATCTCTTTGCTTCCCCACCTGACACACCAGCCAATCTACCTGGTATTCCGATAACTGTGTCTTGACATTTTGTCAGTGACAACTAAAACGGAACACAAAAGTTATTTAAAATTTTTATGTAATGTAGTTTAGATCTGAAATTAAAAAATATACTTCGGTGATGACTTGCTGAACCCTCTGTACCCTTTGCCGATAAGTAATGTGTCTATCCATCCGAACCAAGGCTTGGAACATTAGATGTTCTTTAACTGTTAAAGTGCCGATAAAAAGATCGTCCTGTTGGACATATGCTATTTTGGACGTGAGTACGTCCGATGTGACTTTTTGGCCATTCGCTGCCATTGTTCCGGAAACTGTCACACCTGGACCGGACCGAAAAGTTAGAGCATTCAATAATGTCGTCTTTCCGGCCCCGGATGAACCCATAATAACCAAGAGTTCGTTTGGATAGGCTATCCCGGACACTGTAATATTCAGACATTATGACTCGATTATGAATTGATTTCTTGCACGTATTTGTATTAATTTTAATCACCATAAATCACATTAGTTAGTTAAACTGAGCAATGAATATACTCTTACTGAATGATGAACAAAATTGAAATGTACACGCGTATATTTTAAAGGTCAAATGTCCGCATCTCTCGAGTTCGGTACTAATTTTTTTAAATAAAAAAATTATATTTTTATGGTCTTATATGGATTATGATTTTACAATGAAAACGTTTAAAAAGATTAAAATATTAGCACGTATTTTTCATTTTATTTTTTAATCATATGGCAATTTACATATTTTAATTATAAAGTATTACCTTGATGGCCATTACTACTTAGAATCAAAAACAAAATTACTACCAGCATACAATTTTCTAAATTTCCCATAATATTTTACGTTTCCCAACATGGTTGTCGATGTTCTGTTAAATGTCAATGTCACAGGTGCGAGCAAACGTTGAACAAATTTTACGTTAAACTAACAGTTTGGTCAAAGTTTACCCACATCTGTGACATTCACTGCAGCAGTCGCAGCTAAAAAATATTCAACAGGTTCCTAAATCTGTATTAAATACAATCATTAAACGAAAATTTTAAAATAAAAACTATAATAAATTAATTTTTTAATGGTTATTGAAGGAAACTTATATAATTCAGACCATTTTTTACGATATGTTTCTGCTGAACGTGTCTTCGTCCTCTGAATAAGAATCGCTCCCAGAATCGATCAGTTTTTGCAGATGTATAGACATCGACTTCACTCCACGTGTAAGTAATTTGATCTCCGTGAAGTACATGATTCGTAGTCGAGTCGATGATCGGATCCATCCGAATCGAAGCCCCACTTTCAGCTGCATTTTTCACCGACTGTTTTTCCTATAAAATATTATATTAGTTGACATCGGAAATAACTTCCGATCTAAAATATTAACAAATTAATGTCAGGTAAGGATTCATTTTTAGAATTTCTACTTTCTAAATTTATTAGAGTGAGAATTCACTCCTTCTGGAGTGAAAATAGAACCACTCTAGTTAATTTAGAAAATATAAAAACTATACATATGTTTATCAATTGGCAAATTAGTAAATTTTATATTTAATTGTACCTGTTGGATAATATCGCGATCGATAGAGATTTATATTAAATAGGTTGAATGAGTGTATTAAATATTCACGCTTATGTGTTTACCTCGTCGCAGACAATGGAATACTGATATATCCATAAACATAACAATAAAAGAGTCTTGTGCTACTTGCTAGGTAACATCCTTCAGTATATAACATACTTGCGATAAAAATAATAGTAGCATTTTCCATTTGTTAGTGTGACGTTCTTTCGTGGCATATTGTTCGGGGGAGGAGAGGATAATTAGCCTGCGTAACATGGTGCAATACTCCTTCAAAAGACCTAATATATTGCGTAGCATAGGTTTTTAAATTCTCTACTTATTTTTTCGTTTAAAAAATTTGGTTCACGATTCTTTCACAAATTTAATGAAATATATTTTGTATCATTCCTGAATATTAGGAAATTATATAAGATGACGTAATATAGTAGTCTACTTTTAATGTACACTACTGAACCAATTATATTAATCGAACCATTAGACCAATATATAGCGCATTACCAATAAGAAAAAATAGGGTAACTAAATTAAGAACACGACATTCAATATTACTTATTGCCACAACAGACTGCCTACTGTATAGAATAAGACAAAACCACATAACAAACTTTCGTTGAAGAAAACTTATATGGACACAAATAATGGTCATTGAAATCGAGTGAATTTTCACTCTAGCTGCAGTAAAAACTGAACAACTCTCATAGGTACTCAATTTTGCAAAAGTGACGTTATTTCACTCCTTTCCTAGAGTAAATACGTCCCATGGGTTTTTCTTTATTGAAAAAAATACTTGAATTCTTTACACGTGAAAGCTGCAAAGTGTTCAATAAATATTAGTTACAATATATAAGTATCATGTACATAACTGCCAGATATCCTAAATAAGATATGTAGCGTCGAAAGTTTCTTCGACTCGTCTAATATACAAAATAGAAATACGTTTTCATAACGAGAGCAACATAGAACCGCCAGAGTCGCGAGCACTCCTAGCGGCCGGCGGTTAAGCTACTTGCGTCTTCTCCACTCTTATTAATTCCTTCTTACCGCAAGAGTGAACATTTCGACTCTTCTTAAAAGAGTGAAAATATAAACTCGTTTTACAGTCGAATTTCACTAAATTCACTCTTATTAGAGTAAGATGTAGTTGCCCTTAGAAAGAAGTGAAATGTCACTCTTTGCAGCAGTGAACATTCGCGCCAATCAGGGATATTCAGTATTCACTGTGGCTTAGAGTGAAAATTCACTCGATTACAGTGTCTTTTCACTCTAAGGGTTTGAAAGAGTAGTACTGCATTGTCATAAGAATGACAATATGAGTGGTTTTCTCAGTCAATTGTTATAAGAGTTATAGGAGTTATTATATATAACTATAGTTAGTTACTCCAAGAAATTTATAGACTAATCTAAAGTAAGTATTCGTCTAAAGTACTCTCTAAATTTCTTAGGGTGATAGGTCACTTCTTATAGAAAGAAAATTCAGCAATTCTGTGCATTTTACTTTATATTGAATGATAATTCACTCTTTAACTAGATTGGCTCCATTTTCACTCCATTAAGAGTACATTTCTTATAGGTTAGGATTCACTCTTTCTCAATCCAATGTCAGAATAAGAAAAAAACAAATGTTGTGTAATGACAAAACTAATATTGACTTTTTACAATTTAAACAAAAAATTCTATTTTCCCCTGACGATTTTTCTACAAATTGTTGATCTTACTTCGATAACGTTGTCTGTATATTTTCTTATTTTATGAGTTTGTTGTAAATATTTTTTTTTTAATATTATTAGGTGGAACCACCCGAGCTTTGGCGTTATTAGACACTTGTTATGAATATTATTTAACGTTTATAATTTTACTCGTTACTGATTTTTATTTAAATATGTTCTTTTGTTCTTTGTTTATAATTTTTAGACAGTTTAGTGACTAGTAATTTATTTTCATGAACTGCAAATGATGTGTACAAATCAGTACTTTTTACATTTTTTACTACTGTATCGAAAAAAATGCGAAGTACACTGAAACTTTTCTATACAGGACACAATTTTTTTATAACAAAAAATATAAATACATATAACCTATATAAAAAAATATATTTAATAGAGGTTATAAAATGTTAATTGATAACTTGTAATGCAAAATATCAGGGTCATTTGCATGTAACCTATTAACATTAAACATCAGTTTTCCTGGACTTGGTAGGAAATGTACTCTGCAAAAAATATCAAATGCACAAACTCGTTGTTTTGTACTATTTTCGATAAGTAAGTATAAAACTGTTAAAAGTACTGATTTTTACACTTTTAACAACATTTACAGTTCATTAGACTACGTCTTTAAATTATCTAAAATATTTAATTTACGTTTCATAAACGTTGTTTTTTAAATTACACTTTTTAATTGAATATTTTGCATTTTTGTAATTTCATGTTATTGTAGGCAAACAATTATCTCGAACAATAGAATAAAATTGAATTTAACATAATATTTAAACAATTATGATAAAAGACATAATTAACTTATTTGACTATTAGACTCTCTCGTAGTCTCGATATATAGAAGTAAAAATGGTAATATCACTGTATAAAAAGTGAACGTTTTATTTCGAATTTTATTTCATCCAGTCATCACATGAAATTGGCGATAATGCAATTATTCCGGCGGTAGCCGATTCTCTATGTAAAAACGTTGTATACAGTTTTCCGCATTATTCCGCACAAATAATAAAACTAAAATAACAAATTGTGTGAATATAGGTTGCCGATTTAACGTGGAATGCCATATATATGTCGCACAAGTTCACGGAAAAAAAGAAATAGTTGGTTTACTATCTAAATAGTGACAAAACTACTTTTCTTTAGTTGGTTTTACTATTTAAATAAATAGACTTTGCTGTATAATTTGTGGAGGTTACTATATACATAGTACGATCGCTGTCTCCTACTATCTAGTTAGCAGTTTCAACTTTTTCATTCTTTCCGTGTTGGACTACTTTAATTTTGTATCACTTTTCTTGTAGCTTATTTCCCTGTGATTGTAATTTTGTGTACTGCGATATTTTATTTTTACTTTTTTAAGGTTTTCGTCGCATTGAATCCAAATCTGGTCGCAGAATTGTTCCATCACGTCAAGATTTTGAAACATCCTAACATAAATGTGCAAAAAACATCGTTTGCCCATTTTTGGGGCGAAACAAAATTTTTGTGATTGGCATCAGACACCTGAGTATACTTTTCCGAATGTTTTCGATGTACTGAATCCAAATCTGGCCGCAGAATTGCTTTATCACTTCGAGATTTTGTGATAACCTAATCTAAAATTGCAAAACACCAACAAAACTCGATGAAAAAAGGAACTAGGAACTATTAAAGGAGCATTTCAAAGCTGATGAATAGAACATTAATCTGCATTTTGACAAACTGCGACAAAAATTTTGTTCCTCCACGAAAACTTACTGAACATGTACAAAAACGGTGTCTTTTGCACTTTTAGGTTAGGTTAGGGTTAGGGTTAGATTAGGATATCTCAAAAGTTCCACCCGATTCTGTAGACAGATTTCGATTCTGCGCGCTGAAAAAGTATAGTCTTGTTTCTGGGTATGGATGGGCCTCCATTCCTGTCATTTTTATTAAATATGTTTATTAATTAAGTTATTCAACGCATTTTAGATTAATGTGCGCACGTTTTCGAACCGACTTTCTGAAACGTTTAACACTTCGCACACAAAGTGTTAATAAAAGAATTGCTTATTAATTACATTTTCGAAGTAAAAATTACTTACAATTGAATTAATACCAACCTTTGTACCTTCGCAGTAGTCATTATCGGTAATTATTTTTAAAAAATTCATGTAACAAAATTCATTAAAAAATTTCCACTTTGAGCATTATTCCTGATTTTCGTTTTTTTTTTTTGTATTTTGATAACGTGTGAAAAAAAATTCTTTCGACATTTTTAAGTATCTATTTACAGAGATCTTTTAACATGTCAAACCGAAAAAATGTAAGATGTTAAAACATAAGATAAAATCAAACGTTATATTCGTTAAAAGAAAATTTCATGATCGAATATGTCAACACTAATAGAAAATAAAATTATGAGCTAAAAAATATACTCGAACAGAAGACTTTGATCAAGATGTAATTAGGTTTTTATTAAATTTCACTCGGGTAGTTAGGCAGTTATTAATATAATTCACATCCACATTTACTGTCAAAAGGTTTTTAAAAATAAATTCAGTAACGATCATAAAAAATGAAGGGTTTACTTCCTAGAATAATTGTTCTAAATTTACTAGAACTGGATTTCAGTGGTATATAATTTTAAAATCCTCGACTTTTCCCGTCTTTAATATCAATTTAGCAAATTTATTATTTTTTATAGTAAACGTTTCTTATTAGTAAATTCATTATTAAAGCTCATTTTTAAGACTAAACAAAATTTTTTAGTGAAATTCACTACTTTTTAATTACTGTGCAATGTCAATGAAGTAGTTAAGAACTAATTTTAATAGAAGTATTATTTCTTACTATATTCCATTAGTTTAAATAAAGATACAAAAGTAAACTGTCTTTTTTAGTTAATAACTAATCAAGTAATTATTAAGCAACAAGTTAGCTGAATGAAGTTGAGAAATGAATTTGTCTAATTTAAGTCTCAAAACATTGCACAGGTTTAAGTACACATTTTAGTAAATTTAATAAGTTAATATTAACTTAAACAAAAATGGTAAAATCTAATTAAAAAAGTAGTTCCTTTCTCTAGTTTTTTCTCAACTATTCAGGAGTAGTTGAAGTCCAGATAAATTTGTTCAATGAATGTTTATTTTTGGCATATCTTACTACGTTTAAGAAAGTATTTTCTTAATTACAATCATGTTTACTTAAATACAACCAGGCATTTTTATATGAAAAATGTACATCTTGAATGAGTATTTTCATATGAACAAGTACAGCTCAGAGTTTATTTGTTATTGGGCTTTTTTATATTGAAATGATCTCGATGTAATTCTTACATTCTATTTCTTCTAAATAATAAAAGATTCCAATTATAATAGTGTTTAATACAGTGGATTCGTATTTTAGATACAAAATAAAGTTTACTATAAAAATATAACTTACGTACGGATTTAAAATAAATCATCAAAGATTTTAAAGTTTAAATTTTCTATTCGATATATTTTAATTATTTTATTATATTAATTAATTTATCATTATTTTTAAAAATTTATTGAACGAATATACTCGAAAATCCTGAGAAATTATTAATTTGTGTAATACTTTTATTATACTATTACGTATCTTTGCATGGAATGGATACGACTGAAAATAATTTATAAATCAAAAAGTTTTCAATTATAAACCACATTTTTACATGCTTTAACTATAAGCCATATAAAATCCGCGCACAACTTAACAAAACGTGTTTAAAAAATCCAAGCGTAGTAAAAAATTGTTAGAAATGTATGAAAACTATTTAGTGAATGATTAAGGAAAATGTCATATGATATATTAAAGGATCGGTCACCACTTTGTTCATATAATTTATCTAGTAACTCAAAACCTTCGAATGGAATCTCCAAAAAAGTATTCTAATTAATTTGTTTACTAAAACTATATTACAAATATTCTTACTTACGTGGACTACGGAACGTTCAGGTATGCTAGAATAAAATTTCTAATTCTCTTTATTTTTATATAGTACGAGGTCAACTGCACATAAGTAAAGTCTTTTGTGAAATGAACGTTTGCAGTAAGGTTTGAAGTAGATATATTTCCTTATCGCAAATATGTCGTTGAAGAAATAAAAAATAATACTTTTCCTTCGTTAATATTTATGTAAAAATATAAAATGAATCATAAATGGCTATATTATCATTATTATACAATTTTGGAGTGAAACTTGATTTTATAATAGAATTTTTGCTTATTGTAAAAACAAAATAAAACCTATTGTATTAAAATAATAAATGACGACGTGTAAAACAAATACATTTTTAACGGACTTAATCATTCCTCCGATATTTTTTAAGCCTTTAATTTTAAAGCCTACATTTTTTAAAAGAACTATTAAACTGTCATATCTCACAATATCCGTCTCACTGCAAAGGTTATTGGAGTACCGATAATATTTTTTGAAAATATATTAGAAAAATACTTGAAAAACAAGATGGCTACTAATACTTATAAGGCGTGAACAGATTTATTTTAGTTAATACATGTTAATTAAATATCTACGAAAAAATGACTCATTGTATGTCACTAAATACCGAGTATAATTCATAAATTTAATTTTCAAAATTGACGATGTATTATGCATCGTTAGATTTATCGAAGTATTGAATTCGCTTTTCAGAGCATTAGTGGATTTTGAAAACTTTTCTATAATAGAAAATTGAAAACAGATATTTAAAAAAGCTGACTTTGAAAATATATGTGAATTTTGCGAAAAATTCTCGTTATATCTAATTCCACTGGGAAACAAAAAAAAAGTCGATTCTTGTTTATCTTAAAATTCTTATGTTTATTCAATCTTTAGGTCTCAGTGAACAAAAAAAAAAGTTACAAACTTTTTTCATTGGTCAGTTCCGTGCAAATTGAAAAATTACTAATAGTAGTGGGGAACTCAATTTATGATCACCTCAAAAAAAAAAAGAAAAAACAGATGAGGTGACAAGAACTGATAGAAAACGATTTTCTGTGATCAGATTTTTTTTAAACTGGTCCCATTATGCTTTTTGTAGTTGCTGATGATGTTTTGGGTGACAGTTATGTTTTTTTTTCGGTCATATATAGGAATTAAAAATTGTTGAGTTTAATAAAAATTTAAATATTACACGAAGAGGAAAAAAAATAAGGGTTAATAATTTGGAGTTTTTTTTTGTAATATAAATAATAAATGAAAATTTAGCGATGTTTCGATTCGGATATGAGTCCTGTTCAAGACTATGTAAGAAACCGGTGGTATTAACCCGTGTTTGTTTTTTTTTCCTATTCCGGTAATATTTAAATTTTTATTAAACTCAACTATTTTTAATTTCTATTATATATACGACCAAAAAAAACTATAACTATTTAAGAATATATTGAATATTATGATATAAATTAAATATGATTGTTACAAACTCAACCGGCACAAAATTTCTGTAATGTTTATAAAACGTGTCTAGAACGTTTTGCAAACGTTGTAAACATGAAACATTTTCAAAACATTTTGAAAAACGCTGCAGACATTACTTAATGAATTAGGTAGATGATACACGTTTCAATATTTTTAGTTTTATAATCTTCTATATTCTTCTCGAATTATTAAGGTATTTTGGTAAACGGATATTTAAATAATATTAAAATACGTTTTATAAAGGTTTTTTTTACAGGGAATTTAAAGATCATGGACATTACACGAATAATTTTACTGAAGCATTCTTAGTTCGAAATTGGGAATACATAGATTCGTAAAAAGATTTTGTAACTGGACTATTTTTCAAAAAATTTTGGTATCTTTCGTTTAGTTACGAAACATATTACTCATCTATTGTAAGCATTTGACGACTTATGGCTTTTCAAAAACGATTTTGTTTTGTGTAACATAGCCACATTTTAAATACAGATCATAAACGTGTATTGTACGACTGTTTAATATATGTGTAATCACAAAACATTTGCATTACATACTTATACTATTTTTAAACCAAACTCATGAATAAACATATATTAAACCATTGTGTTTGCTGTTTTGTTTTGCAAAGGTGTAATGATTGTTCAACTAATTTCGGTTTAATTGCAGTATTGGTTTAACGTTTTATTATCGTATGTAATCAACGAATTTTCAAATGAATTGTTAGCGTGTTTTATAACCATAATATCTTTGAGCAAATCGTCTTTCATACACATAGTTATATATACAATATTTAATACATGCACTTTAACCTTATCCTACTTATGGTGTTTCATAAACGATTCTTTTACATTTAAAATACGTTTTCTATGATATCGACCTGTTATAAAAGTACATTAACAGATAATTTAATAACGTCGAACTATAATGAAAAGTTTAATAATCAAGTTGCTATTAAACGTATAATATACCTAAACCACTTTTAAACCAAACTTGCATATAATAAACGTATATTAAACGATCGTTTTTATTGGGATTGTGGAATTTGGAAGTTCCTCTAAATTTTCGCATATTAGTAGTAAAATGTGATTTATACTAACAATCTTACTCAGTTTTCTTCTTACGATTAAGAATATGATGAAAAAGAGTTTGAACAATTATTTTCAATTTTGGAAATAATTCATTTTAATTTCAAATCATTGATGGACTCACTGAAATTTATTAAATTATCATTCTGTATGAGATATATATTTACAAAAACATATTGAAACTGACTCATTGAAATTATTGCGTTGGAAGTTTTTTACGATTTAAAAAACGTGTTTTAAAAATTGTATTAAATTGTTTATTATATTAAAGAACCACATTTTAACCCTTTAAGTCCCAAATGTGCACAATTTGCACATGGATTTCAGCATCGTTTTATGTATAAAATAAAAATTAAAAAAAAATGGAAACATCTATATCCGACTAGTTTTGAGGTCGCTCTTTCGATTGACGCTACTGAAATTTTCGAAAAATGACGTTTAACACAGTTTTTTTACAAAAATACTGAAAAAAACGCGATTTTTTAGCTACAATTTTTTTTAAATGCATTTTTAACTATGATACCGGTTTCAGATCACCTTCTAATCTGTCAGAAACGTGTTCCCGATAGTTTTACTTCAAAATTATACATTCACATATTTTGATTTATTTTGTTTTTCGTTTCAAAATGGCGTCTGAACGTTGAAAATTTTTGAAAGTGAAGATATTATTTCGGATTGCTAGGTTTTCTTTGTAGTAAATCGTACAAATAAGTTATTACGAGTTTGGTATGACCTATTTTGATTTACGGAAGCAGTAATATCCCATAAAATCCAATTTCAAGATGTTTCCATTTTTTTTTAGTTTTTATTTTATACATAAAACGATGCTGAAATCCATGTGCAAATTGTGCACATTTGGGACTTAAAGGGTTAACGAAATTTATTATTAATTCGAATTCCATTTTGGCATAAAGCTGTCCAATTATCCTTCGACCAATATTTTGTTGTAAATTGATTAAATCAATATTATTTGATAGGCAACTATATGAATGTTGCTATGGTGACAATATTTTTGAGAAATTAATGTGGCAGCGGAATATTCAATTTCAACTTCCCCACTGTCAGGAAGCCATCCGAAGATATCCGATGGCATTCTGCTACGGCTTCAACGACTTTACTGTATTTTATATTTCTATACCAAAAGTAAATAGGGTAGCAAACCAGATTATAAAATAACCTACAGAGTAAATACAACCGATATAAATTTGATTGCATGCAATTAAGGACTTAAGGTATTTTTGAAAGATGTATCATATTTCCTTTCTACATGATGACATTGCAATTATTTCTCATATAAATTAATATTCTGATAGTATGTATCTTGAATAATACTCATTTAAAAGAAATGTAATATTTTGTAACATTTCCATACGTACTATTACGTTTTTTCTATTACAAAGTGAACAATCTGATAATATGTGATATGACAAAATATATATTGACTCATGGTGGGATGGTTGCATTTTTTACATAAGTTTAACCTCGACAATTTACTTACAAACATACTGACAAACATTTTTTGGGCCATTATATCTGACGTAAAATGTTCAGCATTTTCAGAATTTTTTAATGCAGTTTTGATAAAAGTAGCCGCTAAAAGTGTATGTCTAATGTGAAAATATCGCATCCGTGAATTCTCGGCATGTAAATAACAAAATACTAAATATCAAATTTTGTAATATTGCCTTCATGCAGTTACCGGTTAGCACCTAAATATTTAATCACTTCAACTAAATATTTGTTCTTCCAACTAAATCCTGAGTCAATTTAGATAGATAGGTAAATTTATTTATCCATATACGAAATACATTTCTTAAGGGTAGAGTGTACAGAAAAAACGCTTAACAATTACACTTACAATTACAATACTAGACAGGCAAAAGATAAAACAAAAACTAAAACTACAATTACTAAATGTAAAATTGTGACATAACCGCATGTGCACAAAAACGCAAAGTTGACGCGAGTCAATTTAACTGTCACTGAGAGAAATTGTTTATTTACAGTTAATGTAATAGCTAAATAGTTTTATAGTTAAGCTAAAAATTTTCAATTTAGAGCAGAGAAATATGAAACAAGTAAATTATTGTAATCTTACATTTTAGACAATTATATATACTGGAAAGTGGACGCAGAGTAATTTCATTTTTTCTTATTTATAACCTTTAAATTGACAATTTAAAAAAATAATGTCACATCTGAAACGTTTTTGATGTAGGACATTCACTCTAAATGTAACGTTACATAAACGTCGCTGTGACATGTTTACCGGGTACAGTTACTGTTATAACTTTACTGTTAATGTAAGGGCCTTGAAATTAGCTTACATTAACTATTAGTAAATCATTTCTCTCAGTGTAAAATGTAGTAGAAAATACTCCATATTTAGCTGCGAACCGGCAACCATATATTTACTCAATATTAGTAAATCGTCTTCTCAGTGTTCATCATTTCGTAATCGATGGCCTTCGGAGCGGCGTTTAAAAATTACGGGTATGACAAAGTATGTTCGTCTTTATATTTTACCAAAAAATTTAAATATAGGTACCGTATTGTCAACATGTCAGAATATAAAAAATATAGTTTTCGAGGTTACTGATTACGAATATTAGGACGGAATTTTAAAATTACGAACATCCAATATGTATTATTTATAAAGGCGAAATATGAATCACTAAATAATACTTAAAAATCTGAAAAGTATAATAACAATGGAAAATGATTCGTCATAATGAGGTCAGTCTGTAAAACAGCATCAGCTGTGGCTCGCCTTATGGCATATCTGTTTATATGTATATTTATTGTTTGTAACTATTTTAATAAGGCCAATAAAGTCGTAATAATAATAATAATAATAATAATAATATTACTTACAGACAATGTCGCCCGATATGAAAGTTTCTGCTTCCCTCCTAGAGAAGACGAGGTCGACGATATAAGAGGCTCCGATTCGTTTGCATCCGTCATCTGTTTAAAAATATCCAAATTTAATTTATACAACATAAAAAAATACGCAAAAGATACACTCGTTACTCTAACAATTTTAAAGTACCAATTTTTTTATAATGCAATTTTCACTGATATCAGTTTCGGACCACCTTCTAGCCTATCAGAAACGTGTTGCCGATTGTTTTACTTCCAATATTCATACACAGAGAGAAAGGAAATAGTTAACGGAACCTTGTTGTAATAGTAAAGCGCGTAAATCCAAAAAGTTGTTGCATTAACTATTTCCATGGAAAACGGTATAATAAAATTGTTCCATTTACTGTTTTCCGATTGTTAAATCGTTCGTACATAACCTCAAATATCAACTCTAACCTTACATATAGTTAATTCTACTTAAGAGCTTAAAATCGATTCTACTATTTTTTTATGGTTCCATTAACACTTTTGTTCTCTCTGTGTATAGTTTGATTTGATCATCGAATTGAACTTTTAAATTGCTCCGGTTCGCCAAATTTGTTGAAAATGGCAAATTGTTTGGTTCATTTCTATATCGTGCAACGAAAAACTATCGAATAGAAACATCTATTGGTAGTGCAAGTTCGCTCAACCAAAAGTCGTTGATTTCTACAAGACCTGTTCAAAATACGTTTTGAAAATAAACCCATGAGATGAATTAATGAAATCTGATTTTTTGCATAAAAATTAAATCATTAACCCAGTACGATTGCAACGTCGGGATCTTGAAATTGACGGAAATATCCATTTTTAATCACCATTATCACACGAAAACCGAGTGCCATTTGCCACGACACCCCAAAATATCGCGTCCTCGAATCGTCAGTTATCAAAATCCATGGTTACACATTTCGAAATTCAAAATGGCGGATGTCAAAATGGCGCCTAAGAGTCAAAAAAGACCTTATAAGACTCTTTGACGTTAAAAAAACTTTAAAACGTTCAATTACTTTCATAAAAATAGGTAAAGGGACATTATTATGGGTGCTGAATACGAATCTGATGTCGGTTTTTCAAAACTAAAAATGACGGATCCAATATGTCGGACGTATTTTTTCTACTTCAACGGATTCGCTTGAAACTCGTTACTCGGGTGTTTTCGAGGTCACTGATTAAGAATCTGACATTTTTTAATTACCAGATTGATAACAGTAATATTTCCTGATCTGTCTTGCTTTTGGCACCTGTATGTACCATCTTTTACTTGTACCGCATACGATACAGTATATGTTTTCCTCTTCATACGAAGCTATAATTAGGTATTAGAAAATATGCACGATAAACACACAACTCACTCGAAGGTTAAGTTTTGTAAAGTTGATCAATCCGTTGATATCGATTAAATCCACAAGAAATATCACACAAATTTATATTGATATAATAATCGAATATCGTTAATTCACTTCTCTAGATTATTTTGATAATTAATTATAATTCTTTATTTATATTTATTAATAACAAATTAGCTGATAAGTTATAAATGTGCTGTATACTAATAAAGCGACGTCTATTGCCCGATTTTCGAACAAATTTGGCGCTGCTAAGCCATTTTAAAATACAAATCCAAAAAAATCAAAATATGTGAATTTTTGAAGTAAAATAATCGGGAATACGTTTCTGATAAGATAGAAGGTGACAAAAACCGGTACTTTAGATGCATTGAAAAGTACGAACAATTTTAATCTTCTTGAATACAAAAATGGATCAAATTGTTGAAATTTCTCTGAAATAAGGGAAACAACTTTTGAAATGGTTCGCTACGACCATTAATATTTACATAGACATTGTAAAAACCAAAAAAAAAACACCAGATTTACTATGATCTCAAAAGAACTATTAAAAAGCAGAAAAGTTCTTTCGAATTGGTTAGTGGATAGTATCTAGCAATATTGTTTAAATAAATAGTTGACAGAAATTGTTAAAAATAGTAGATGAAAATCAGGATCAAAATTTTGGCACAAGGACGCAAATATCGCACGTCGATTGCGCCTAAATCGCGATACGAAAAATAATTATCCGATTACCCGAGCTTCAAAATTAATTGTATATTTTTTCCAAGTTTCCCTGCGTATGTATAAAATTTTTGAAAATATCCTACACGAAGCGATCGAGAAATATTCAATAATTTCGGATGTCACCGGGTATGGGACCTAATTTTTTTATGAAAAGGATTAGTTTCGATCGTCCGACGATTTGTGACGTTTACCATTTGGCAACCGTTTTAGAGTCAAAATAAAATAAAATCATGACGCTTAATTAAAAATATCTGCAGTTTCCATGCATATTATAACCAAAATCATAAAATCTTGTACAAAATTAAACAACGAAAAATGTTGGCAAGGTGTATTTCTCTGTATGTGTGATTGTATTAATTTATATAGATCAAACTGATTTAATAATAATTGAAATGCTATTTTCTATTGTCGACTAATATATTCCTATACATAATTTTTACGTGCTATTATATTACAGTTATGTTTCCAATACTATTGGATTATTAATGCGTAATTCTAGAGGCTACATTTTTTCTAACGCCTACAAGTTTTCTTTCTCAGAGGGTTACAGTTTCTGCGGCTACGGTGATGATTATCCTCACTCTTACCGCATCTGCGTTCGCTACATATCTTGTATAATCTAGTAGCACTCATTTTATTCGTTTATATGCCATGGTCTCAGTTGCTAAAAGTGTTTCGAATCATTATTAACGCATGAATTGCGAATTAAAATTTTGTTTGAAAACAAATTGATTTTTAGGTTAATCAGGCGGAATTTTTTAGTATTCTCTCAATTTGAAATAATGAAAATTAGAGATTCTCATTGAAATAAATTTACTTGCTTGAATTGGTGAAATTCATTTACTTGAAACAGTGGAATTTATTCACTGATCGAACTTATTCTTTCCACATATATGCGACATCTAATATGCTTCATTTCAATTCTTTAAATATTTAAAAGCGGACGATTATCACTTAAGATTTGCAAAACAATCAACATTAAAAGTCTTTTCTAACCAATTGCACCAATTGCACGATGCATCTGCAGACAAATTACTGAGTTTTTCAATGATCAACATGTATTGGGCAAAGGTCAATCTAAAATAATAAATAATTGTAAGGTTTTCAATATTCTTTGGTTGCGAGATTCTACTAGACGAATTTTAGAGGGTTAGGCTGAGAAATTTCTTTGAAAAATATTAATTACTCCAATTTCAGTAAATTAATAACTTTGATTACTCGAATACTTACTGTATTTAAACAAAAAATGATACTAACTCTCGAAAAAATAGGCGGTCATTCGTTAAAATCCATAACTGCCGATAAGAAGAAAGTTTGAGTCATCAATAAAAGTTATTTAACAAATTATTTTTACAGTTGGCAATGTTTTTAGAACAATAATACTTTCTCCGTTTAACAATGTCATTACTAATGAACATGAAATGTTTGGAAACGTATTTTAAATTCTTTTCCCAGATATACTACATCCCGGGGTTTAACTACGTTAATAAAGATTTTTAAAATATATTCGACAATATTAATGAGAATGTAGTTCGTTCACTAATTTTAATCGTGCCGTTCGAAATAGTCCATAAGATCCGTTTCAATTTTGTTGTCCACCATTGTTGCCATGTTTCGCGGTTGGAAGTTATGTTATGCAATTTGTCGGTTAATAGATTAATTGGTTTAATCCGTTGAAACATGGCCCATGGGAACTACTCAGTTTTAGCAAAAAGTACTAAGAAAAGTCCCGTTTTCGTATACTTACAAATAACAAGATTTTTAGAACAACGATAAAATGTAAAAATAACCCATACAGAGCTTAGACTGTAAAATTAAAGAGTTTAAAATGATTTCGAAATGTGGCCTAAACTTTCTGAGGGTTTTCCAAACATGAGTTCATAAAGATCTCATAATGACATCATGTTCAGAAAACGTCCAGAAAGTGGCACATATGACTTCTTTTGGAACACATTTTGAAATCGTTCTAAACGCTTTTATGTTTCATGAGTTCATAAAGTACTCATAATGACATCATGTTCAGAAAATTCAGAGAAAAGTGTTGATATCTGACTCCTTTTAGAGCATATTTCGAAATCATTTTGAACTTTTTTTTATTTTGCAACAGTGCATAAAGATCTCATAATGACATCATATTCAAAAAGCCTCCAGAAAGTGGGACATATGACTTCTTTTAGAGGACATTTTGAAATCATTCTGAACTCTTTTTTATTTTGCAAGAGTTCATGACGATATCAAAGTGATATCTTGTTCAGAAAATCAGAGAAATGTGTTGAGATCTGACTTCTTTTAGAGCACATTTCTAAATCATTCTGAACTATTTTTTATTTTGAATGACTTCATAAAGATCTCATAATGAACTCATGTTCGGAAAACCATTAGAAAGTGGGACATCTGACTTCTTTTAGAGCACATTTGGAAATCATTATAAACTCTTTTCTATTTTGATGCCTGGGGAGGACTTAATTATGAAAAATAATCTATAAAACGAGCTCTTAAAGATTTCTTACTTAGGACTTCTTAAAATAGTAATCTCGAAGAGGTCTTCTGTTTAAAGTCTTAATTCTAAGTCGTTTTTGACCATATCTCTGTGGGTAAAAGATTCTCTAGAGTTTCTTCCAGAGACACAAGGTGGTTATTGAATTAAAAAATGAAATCGCGCGATATTTACAGATCATTATGTAGACCGATGAATAATATAGCTATAAAAAAAGAATAAAAGCTTTTACGATATATAGTAAGTGTTACAATTTTGTATTGTTATTGTGCGATAAAAAGGAACTCAGGTAAAAATTATATAAATTAATAATTCAAGTAGATAAACCGAATCTATAATTCTCAAAAATTTGCTTTTCATTAATATTAATTATTTTATATGTACCCAGAAAGTAGAATAACAAAATAGTTCAGAATGACCGCATAATGTGTTCTACAAGAGGTCAGATGCGTCAAATTATGAACATTTTCTGAGCTGGATACCTTTATGAGATAATTACGAGCTCAAACTCAGAAAACCCTCATAATTTGTCGCATCCCATCTCTTATAGAACCCATTCTGAGATCATTCCGAACTAGTTTTTGTTCCGCTGTCTGGGTAAAAGCTCTCAAATAAGAGCTCTTTTTTCGGACTTCATGTTTCAGAGTTCTTCTAGAGCTCTTAAAATCGACACATAAGTCTTCATGAAGATTACTTGAAGAGCTCTTTAAGGTAAGTATTTAAGACATCTTACAATTTTTAAGACTTCTTCAAGAGCTCCTAAAGACGTGTTTTTGTTTTTTTTCTAATCTAGTTACGTTCGAATCCAAGGTCAGTTTATAAATATTCAAAATGGCGGATTCAAAATAGTGATACGAATCTGATGTCAGTTTCCAATACTACATAATGAACCAACTGAGTTCTTGAAAAAAATTATTAATATTTATTGAAATTGTTAAGACTTTCTATGTAGAGAATTTCACGTTCTACAATCAGATTCTGTAAATACTTTATTTATTAATTGCCTATAATACTTCATGAAGTTCAAGATAACAAAAACATTACGAGAAATGTTGTATCTACCTATTTATGAGTACAAAACCAATAAAAAACCCAACGAAATAATGTATTTATAAATAATTAACTTTGGGAAAATTTGTATATTTTTGCCCACCATTTTGAACTATTCAAAAATAACCTAAATTCTTATAACCCTTTCGTGCCTCAGAGAAAACCAGAGCGTAAATTTTGTTGAGTGTCGATGATCGGTACGAAAGTGGAGTCAGATTTCAAAAATTTTAAATGGTGAACCCAATATGGCGGACGAATTTGGAAACAACCCGTAAGATGCGCTTTAAAAACTAATCAGATTCTCTTAAAACAAGTTGCTCGGAAGTTTTTGTGGTTGCTGAATACAAATATGAAAACAGTTTTTCAAATTTTATACAATTCAAAATGGCCGAGAATTTTTTTAAAAATTCGTCAGATTCACTTGTCACGGATTATTTTTTAGTTTTGAGGTCCCCAATTGTGACAGGTTTTGCAAAAAGTGCTTGGATTTGCTTAAAATTTGATACTTGAAGGATTTTGGGATAATTCATAACAAATCTGGAGTTATACTTTAAAGATTCAAAATGGCGAATTCAATATGGCGGACGAATGTTGGAAACAACTCGTAAGATTCGCTTCAAACTGGTTATTGCGACATTTTTTAAAAATTGGTCGGATTCACTTGAAACCCAGACACAAAATAAAAAAGAGAACAGAATGATTTCGAAATCGGCTCTAAAAGAAGTCACATCTCAATTCTTTTCTCTGAACTTTCCAAACCTGATGTCATTATGAGTACTTTATGGACTCATGTAACATAAAAAAGTTTAGAATCATTTCAAAATGTGCTCTAAAAGAAGTCAGATGTCTGACATTCTGGAGGCTTTCTGAATATGATGTCATTATGAAATCATTACGCACTGATGCAAAATAAAAAAAGTTCAATATGATTTCAAAATGTGCTCTAAAAAAAGTCAGATGTCAACACTTTTCTCTGCATTTTCTGAACATGATGTCATTATCAAATCTTTATGAACTCATTCAAAATAAAAAATAACCAATTTAATTTTGTTAAAATAAAATATAGTTCAGAATGATTGAGAAATGTGCTCTAAAAGAAGTCAGATCTCAACATTTTTCTCTGGATTTTCTGAACATGATTCATTATGAGTACTTTATCAACTCATGTAACATAAAAGAGTTCAGAATGATTTCGAAATGTGCTCTAAAAAAAGTCAGATGTCAACACTTTTCTCTGGATTTTCTGAACATGATGTCATTGAGTACTTTATGGACTCATGCAACATAAAAAAAAGTTCAAAATGATTTCGAAATTTGCTCTAAAAGAAATCAGATGTCAACACTTTTCTCTGCATTTTCTGAACATGATGTCATTATGAGATCTTTATGAACTCATTCAAAATAAAAAATAACCAATTTAATTTTGTTAAAATAAAAAATAGTTCAGAATGATTGAAAAATGTGCTCTAAAAGAAGTCAGATCTAAAATAACCAATTTAATTTTGTTAAAATAAAAAATAGTTCAGAATGATTGAAAAATGTGCTCTAAAAGAAGTCAGATCTCAACATTTTTCTCTGGATTTTCTGAGCATGATGTCATTATGAGTACTTTATCAACTCATGCAACATAAAAGAGTTCAGAACGATTTCGAAATGTACTCTAAAAGAAGTCAGATGTGCACACTTTTCTCTGGATTTTCTGAACATGATTTTATTGAGTACTTTATGAACTCAAGCAACATAAAAGAGTTCAGAACGATTTCGAAATGTACTCTAAAAGAAGTCAGATGTGCACACTTTTCTCTGGATTTTCTGAACACGATTTTATTGAGTACTTTATGAACTCATGCAATATAAAAGAGTTCAGAATGATTTAGAAATGTGCTCTAAAAGAAGTCAGATGACAATTTTTTCTGGATTTTCTGAACATGATGTCATTGAGTACTTTATGGACTCATGCAACATAAAAAAGTGTTCAAAATGATTTCGAAATTTGCTCTAAAAGAAGTCAGATGTCAACACATTTCTTTGGATTTTCTGAACATGATGTCATTATGGGATATTCGTGACATCTTGAAAATAAAAAAGAGTTCAGAATGATTTCGAAATGTGCTCTAAAAGAAGTCAGATGTCCCACTTTCTGGAGGCTTTTTGAATATGATTTCATTATGAGATCTTTATGCACTGATGCAAAATAAAGAAAGTTCAAAATGATTTCGAAATGTGATGGGCTCTAAAAGAAGTCAGAGAAAGTGAAGTCAGAAAAGATCTCCCAATTTTCTCGGGATTTTCTGAACATTATGTCATTATGAGTACTTTATGCACTCATGCAACATAAAAAAAAGTTTAAAATGATTTCAAAATGTGCTCCAAAAGAAATCAGATGTCAACACTTTTCTCTGGATTTTCTGAACATTATATCATTATGGGATCTTCATGACATCTTGCAAAATAAAAAAGTGTTCAAAATGATTTCAAAATGTGCTCTAAAAGAAGTCAGATGTCCCACTTTCTGGAGATTTTCTGAATATGATGTCATTATGCACTGATCCAAAATAAAAAAAGAGTTCAAAATGATTTCGAAATGTGCTCTAAAAGAAGTCAGAGAAAGTGAAGTCAGAAAATATGTCCCACTTCTCTCGGAATTTTCTGAACATTATGTCATTATGAGTACTTTATGCACTCATGCAACATAAAAAAAGTTCAAAATGATTTCAAAATGGGCTCCAAAAGAAATCAGATGTCAACACTTTTCTCTGGATTTTCTGAACATTATATCATTATGGGATCTTCATGACATCTTGCAAAATAAAAAAGTGTTCAAAATGATTTCAAAATGTGCTCTAAAAGAAGTCAGATGTCCCACTTTTTTCGGGATTTTCTGAACATGATGTCATTATGAGTACTTTACGAACTCAAGCAACATAAAAGAGTTCAGAATGATTTCAAAATGTGCTCTAAAAGAAGTCAGATGTCCCACTTTCTGGAGGCTTTCTGAATATGATGTCATTATGAGATCTTTATGCACTGATGCAAAATAAAAAAAGTTCAAAATGATTTTGAAATGCGCTCTAAAAGAAGTCGGAGAAAGTGAAGTCAAAAAAGGTGTCCCACTTTTCTTTAGATTTTCTGAACGTGATGTGATTATGTGTACTTTATGAACTCATGCTACATAAAAGAGTTCAGAATGATTTCAAAATGTGCTCTAAAAGATGTCATGTGATCTAAAAGAAGATATCTCCCGCGTTCTGGAGGTTTTCTGAACGTGATGTCATTATGAGATCTTTTTGAACTCATGTTTGGAAAAACCTCAGACAGTGGAACATCTGACTTCTTTAGAGCACATTTTGAAATCATTCTGAACTTTCTATTTCGCTCTCTAGGAATTAATTATTTGGTGGTTTTCGGGGTCTTAGATTATGAATCTGATATCAGATTTCAAAAATTCAAAATGGCGGATTCAAAATGGCGGACGACTTTTGTAAAAACTAATCAGATTGTCTTAAAACAAGTTTCTCGGGAGTTTTTATGGTTGCTAAATAGAAATATGAAATCAATTTTTCAAATTTTGCAAAATTTAAAATGGCGGATTCAAAATGGCAGAGGATTTTTTTTTTAATTTGTCAGATTCACTTGAAATTGTTTATTTTAGTTTTGGTGTCCTTGATTACGACAAGTTTTTCGAAGGATTAATCAAAACAAATGGATGGGTGATTTTTGTTAATTTCGTAACATTTTAAAAATTACGTTATGAATTTTTAAAAACCGTTATAAGATTTGTATTCAACGACGCACAATAATAAATATGTTGACATTAAAAACTCTTTTTTAAAGTTTTTTTTTTGTGGGTTAAAAATATTTCGTCTTCCTTTATTTACAAATACTGAGATTTAGACATATAAAAACACTTATTTTATAAAAAACTGCATATTTTACATCCATAAAATGATTTGTGTACTCACCTTTGACATTTCCGTTAAGAAACTTCACTATCCAGCTCCCATTGTAAAATTCGAAAATAAAAGAAACTTTCCAAGAAAAGGGTATTGGATAAATCACCAACAATTCTACACCATAATTTTATTGAGAGTTTAAACGTTTATTTATCGACTGAAAAGGCAGCGGCAACTTTAACTTCAAAATTACACCACAAAACTACGCATGTCCTAAAAAAACAAAAAATACAGTAAGATTAAAATTTATCTATGTTTAGTGGCACGAATCGACCGAATCCCGTTAAGAATGATTAAGGGGAGGAAAGATCCGGTCACGACGAACGACCGGCCACTACTGAACCGCCTCTCGCCTCGTCTCGTCGATTCACCCCGGTTTTACCGCTTGAAGCAACAAAAAAAAAAATCACGTCGATTCGGTCCGCGCCAAAAATGCCAATAATACAAACTCGGACTACGCACTAAAAAAAGAAGATCAAACTGAAGAAATGACCGCGAATTACAATTATTCCATTTTTTTTTTTTTCGACGTATTTATAAATAACGCACTTAACTCAGACGTATCCTAAAACGCGTGTAATATAATCCCGAACACGACGCAATGATTACACTTATACGCTTATTTACAATAAATCATACAATCGTCGATTTCAAATTTCTATTAGACTCTTGATCTTTCCAAAAATCGAGTGCGTCCGCTAATAAATTCCTAGACGCCTACTAGCGGAACTCTTTTTTGAACCGTCGATAACAGGATGTAGAAAAATACTGAGACATTCGAAATTGAAAACGAAAAATTCGGTTTTTCATCTAAACACGACCGAAGTTATCGGCGTTTCTACCAAAACTCGCATCGACGAAATGCATAAATGTTTGAACGGAGATGAAAACCGCCGGTTTTCTTTTGTACAAAATGTGCAGTGTCTGTTACGACTTAACACGCGCGTTGTGTCGTAATCTGTCGATTTCTTAGTCTTCTTTCGTGCAAAATTAAAAAAAGGAATGCATTTCGGAGGCAAACTTTCGTTTTTACAATTTATTACACAAACATTTCGTGGAATTTCTTTCCGAAATAACATTAAACGTAACAATTCCAAACCTACAAAAATGAATTAATCGCCCTGGTTTAGGGTAAGAAATTTAAAAAACGAACCTAACCTCTTTTAAATCGTAGAATCTAAAAAATATTGAGGAATTTCGATGCGCGTGTCTTGGTCGTTTCTAATATATATATATACGATCGACGAATATGACCGCTCCATCGTTTGGCACAGTCTAATACAGACGTTTACGATTCGAAAGACGAAGCGTTCGCGAGGAGGACGCCCGCGACAATTGAAAATGGCGGTGACCTGATCGCGTCTACTTATTGCATTGGCTTTGGTTGCATTGACCAACGAAACGAGAGTTCGCTCCGATTCGAGTGACGTATTTATCCGTAGTCTTATTTACACGAAACTTTCCCAGTGCTTTACAAAAGATGTCCATGTGATATCTCGGCTAGTTTAACCTAAATGACAATAAAGCTACGTCGCGAATCTTTATTAATATATATATATATATATATCTAGTCGATCCTACTTTGTCCGCGATGGATAGAAAATTGCATTCTGTATATAGCAAGTACATATTGCGTTCGGTTACGAACAATAATCGCTCCTAAGATGGCGGAAAATGCTCGCGCGAACGAACGAGGGAACAAAATCCACGTCCTTAATGACAGTCTTGACGAATTTATAAAGTCTTGTTGTTCTTGGCCATATTGTGCGAGGCCCAGTTCAACGACGTCTTCCAAGAATTGCAAAGTGCCTCGTCGAATTTGCTTCTGAAGTGATTTTGTGCCTCTTCTTCCGTCATTTCTAGAACCTGTGAAAATATAATAATGGATCCTTGTTCCTTCTTTAATGTAGCTAGACCCTAAACACCTATTATTCAAGAAGTTTTTGAAACTTTCAGCAAAGCTAATTTAAATAACAATGCGTATGTCTGTTAAATTTTAACAATTTTGACCGTTTAGTTTCCGCGATATAATCAATCAAAAATCGCGTGTTTTTACATAGATCAGTACGGTAGCCCTAGTTATTCGCTAGGTTAATTTTTTCTTTCCATTAATTTAATTCAGTATGTATTTGATATTTGACTGACATAAGACTAATTATTTATTTATAATTCGATTTTACATATTGGTATTGAGGTTATGTTTTTACACTTTATAGTTACATCGTTTCTGACTTGCATAGTTGGGGTCTAGCTACCTTAATGTTTTAGTAGAATTTTAAAAATTACCAAAGTGTCCCTCAGGTAGTTTAGATCCTTCTCCGACGAAAGTTCTGGTAATCCAGTGGAAATCATCATCGCGAAGAGGGAAAGTATGAGACTGCCGTGTCGTCGTAGAACTAAAAAGGCTTGCTCGCAGTACCTTTGGAACGCTTGAAATTCGTGGGCCTGGCCTTTTTTAGTTTGGCCTTTGTTGATCACATGAACGAAGTCGTTGGTTAGTACAAACGGCACGCGTTCCCGTCGAATACCGAACTTTTCTTTAAAGTGACCAAGGATGTGGCCAAAGTCGATGTGAAATAGTTGCCCGGTCTTTTTCACCATTATATTGTCGGAATGACGATCCGCGATTCCCAAAACGTAAGTAGCCACGCAGTATCCTGCGCAACTTAATGTGAACTCTTCTATAGCTTTGTTCAATGCGGCTTCCGTGTGATTATGATCTTTTAGCCAAGCTAATAGCGAACCTCGCCTGAAAATATTTATGAAAAATACATCAAATTTGTTGGTTTTGATGTTGAGTTTTAGCCGAAGAATTTGAATTTTCTTATGAATTAAATAACAATACTCCTGCATGAGTTAACAAATATAATGATCTCGATGTAATTGTTTATGATAATTTTTCATTTACGGGTCATTCTTAAATGAAGACACTAAGAGACTTACATGTGTCCGCCACTAAAATGTGTCTTTGATTTACACAGAAACTCCATTTTTTTTTTTCATGTGCATGATAACATATGTCCACTAAACATTGAGACTTACTTTAGACCAGCCCTCTCCGACTTCCTGATCGGACGAGGGAGCCTTAGGAATAGAAAAATACATTGTAAAGTCGTTAAGATTTTTTTTGCTTTTGAAGTGTAACGTCAAAATGTGTTTATGAGACATTTATTTTCATATAATATATACATTGAATATGTACATTGATATAAATAAATAAATAATATAAATAGTTAATTTCCAACAAACGGAAAATAATTAAACTAAGTAATAATAATATATATGAATGTAAACAATGCCTCACATGGACGAAACATTTGTTTTTCTTCTTACTTTGTAAAAAATAAATATATATAATAAAACCCAACGCATTAAAACAAACTTTTTTCGAATTAAAATATTCGTAAATCTACATGAACGTATTAGATCGATGAACTTCGAATTTGTTTGTGACGTTTCTCAATTCAATATGTCAAGAAACCGGATGGAAAATGTAATTTCTATATTCGATCTTATTCTTTTTCGTTTGTTGAGTTCTGAAACATTGTATCGATATAATATTTCTGTTCAAAACTATTTTAATTTTATCATTTCCATTGAGGTTTATTTTCCATTAATGATACAGTTCATCTGTGTTTTTTATTTTATCAAAAGTATATAAAGGTGAACGAAACCCGACATTACAAAACAACGTCCCACTAACATACTTCTAGAAAGTACATATTTTTGTGGTTAATTAATTTTTTTACTAGGGAGGAAGGGTAAAGACTGAAGAAACATAATTTTGTGAATATGTATTTGAAAATGCAGTATTAATATTTCGTTACATAACACAGTCAAGTATGAAATATAATAAAAACACATCAATCATGTCGTATAATTTTGATTCCTTTAAGTTAATAAAAATATAACATTTTATTAACAAGGAAACAATAAAATTTGTAAAACAAAATTTAACTTCAAATTACCGAAAGAATAATTCTAAAGCATATAATAGAATATAATGCAATAATTTATGTTTCACACAGTTTGCAGCTTTCTTTTTTTAGCACATTTAAAGTTATCTTTTTAGACATTTCTTGTCTCACAAACTGCCTCATCTTGGTTTCCACATAAAGTGTAACAGTATAAACTAGTTTATCCACCGCGTTATATACATGTGTTTTACATGGAAAATTGATTTTTTAATCTCAAACCAATTCGTTTACAATTAATTCATAATATTTCGTAGAACGACAGTGTTTTGTTAAATAAATATTCAATTACGTGTTTAAATCTGCGGCTACGGTATGATCTATATCTTGCCCGTGAAGCAGGACGTACACAGCGCGCTGTAGTGGAGAAGTTTGGAACTAGAAACTACAATCACTAATGGTACTGTAGAATACAAGTGTTTCATAGGAAGTCGGAGAGGGCTGCTTTAGACGTTTATTTGACTTCATAAACGAACACACAGATGACGCTCAACTCATTTCTCATGCCCAGCTGTGCTTCTATTAAAATGTGAAACTCATCTTACCCTGTAGTTTTTAATCAAAATGTCGTAAAAGCTGGTTTTACGTAAATCTGTCGCTAATTTGTTTGGACGACTCAGTACAAGTGAAATTCTTGATGTTTTTAAAGATAAACCAATCTCCCGTGCGACTATTTTTCGTGTTTTGAAGGACTGCCGCAATGGAAAAGAACAGAAAAGTAAGGTTATACCTGGTCGACCACCAAAATTAAGTGCCAAAACGAAGAAAAATTTGGCATTTCAAAGTCTACCGTTCACAAGATTTTGAAGAAAAACAACGTCATTTATCGTAAACGTAAGAGAGCATCAAAATATACAACGAAACAATTTCGAAAAAAATACCAAAGTGCTGACGTGCACTTCGTCGTGAACACTTTGCGAATGAAAAATGCATAATTTTGGATGATGAATCGTACTTCACATTTTCGCATCAAGAATTAAATGGCAACGACGGTTTTTACACTGACAACATCGATACAACACCAAACAAAGTTAAATATGGTGGCCATTTCTTCGAAGGGTATTTCAGTGTCGCTGATTCGCACAAACAAAGCCAAAGCGATCAATGCTGAGATTAAATATCGGCCAATGCTTGCCGAAATTGAAGCAATTCATAAGCAAATATCACACTGGCGACGAAATTGTGTTTTGGCCGGATCTTGCGAGCTGTCATCACGCAAAAAAACATTGGATTGGCTGAACAATAAAAAAATACCATTTGTGCCGAAAAAGGACAACCCTCCAATCGAAAATTTCTGGGCAGTTCTCAAATGTATGGTGTACGAAAAGGGCTGGGAAGCACAAAACGAGCAACAATTGATTAATCGAATCAAGCGAAAGTTGAAAGAAATCGATACAAGCACCGTCCAGAACCTAAATCGAGTCATTCGCTCTATACCACGAAAAATCGAAGACAGTGGTCCATTAAGTGTTATCTAAATGTATTTTTTGATATGTTATCAATAGACTTAAGTACCAAATAAATATAATTTTAAATTCAATTGTTATTTATTAAAAAGCGTCAGCCAGAATTAGTCTCAATGTTTAGTGGACATATGTTATTTCTAAGAATATAATAGATAGATAGATTTCTTTTTTCAACAATTGTGCGGAAATTCGTCTACTCGAACTCGTTTTCTTAGATTTTTCCATCGACATTTGTAGAACAATATAATCAACAATATTTGAAAGTTGAAACAAATTGTACTAGATATTTTCTTTAAAACGAATGTTCAAAAGGCTCTAACTTTGGAACGAAATCAGATAAAGCAATGTTTCTTTTTTAGTTTTACTGATAATCTTGTATACTTTAATTTATTCTTTAGTTGTTTTGTCGCAGGATGTGTGAGACAAATTATATTCACATAACCTAAAAAAAACACGTTTTTTGCGTATTTTCGTAAATATTTTGAGTTTTAACATATAAAAGGAATAAAAATCTTTCGGGATTAGTATCTTTCTAGAGTCAAAATCTAAACGTTCATGTAAAAAAAGTAGATCTAAACGTTATTTTGATGAAAATATTTACAATAACCTTAAAAAAATTCAAAAAATCAAGTTATTTCGAGTTTTCCTCTATCGATTATTTTTATTTACGGCTTAAAATAACCGCGAGACAAATCTGAAAATATGCCTACAAAAAATGCAAGAACTTTTAGGTTGAACTCAATCGAAGATCACCGTGAATTATTAATAAAATGTATGATTTAGGAGTAAGAGTTTTCTTTCTATCGATGACGACTACGAAACTGAATATTTTCCTTTTTTTCAACTTAATTCGAATGTTACTTAACCATATTGTTATTGCACGCACTGTTTACACTTGCATTGTTTATTTAAAACATTTGTTTACATTTATTGCGTGTGTTTGTGAACGGTTATGGAGTAGAGTTGTTAATGCCGCACAAAACTTATTTAATTCTAGAAAATTGAAATTGAAATGTTTTGCTATTTCCTCGTCAGAGGTCACTTAAATACAGAATGACAACATAACTTTCTCGGATGGTATGAAATTCCTAATAGTTTTTCATGGTGGCCGCTTTTTTCTCGGAAAAAAATTCCCTGACTTTTCCCAGATTTTTCCCTGACCAATATTTTAACGATATCTATTAAAAATAAACAATACGGATAAAAATTTTTTAAAAACAGCTACACATTTTCAATAAATTCTTTATTTTTTCAATCAACAACGAGTAGTATATTCTAAAACATATTATCTATAAAAATCCAGAAAAAAAACTCATGTTCCTGCGGATTTTTTCGTGTTTAATTCAAAATAATAGTAGAAAATTTGTTGGGGGTTCTCAAAACTTGTTATAAAATGTCAAGTTCTGCGGTAATATGTTAGACAATAATTATAAATGTTGATAAATTTTAGAATTTAGGCGATTTTGGACAGTATCTTCAAAGTATTGTCAAAATTCTTACGAATGTTGACAATAACAAAAAATTTCCATAAATTTTATATTTTTCAAATACTATTGGACAAATATCAACTACTTAAAATAGAAATGGTAAAATAATCATTTAAACAAATTAATATTCTCAAAATTTGGGAGTTTTGTGCTGTTCAACATTTTAAAAATTTTTCTACGATTTTTAGCTTTTTTATGCAATTTCAAAGATTTTTGAAGATTTAGAAAAATGAATGAAAGTTTTCTATCATTTTCAAAAGGTTTTATTTATACAAATATTTGTTTAAATAGAGAATTAGTATGTCAAATATTTTTGAAATATTCTGTAAAGTATCTTTATAGAAAGACAAATATCTTTAAATATAAAATTGTTTGCATTTATTTTTGTTAAACTATCAAATTTTATTCAAATCTGTTAGAATATATTCAATACCGAAATGTGTTATTGTTAAACGTGTTTATTTTTGTTGCAATGTACCTGAACGTTTAAAACTGAGCAGTACCACAAATATATTTAATTTAAGATTATTTTTTTCTCAAAATTGTTGGTTTTTGGTGAAATCTGTCGAAAATGTTCAAAACTGAAATATGTTATTGATAAAAAACGTCAATATTTGTTTAAATTTCAAATCATTTAAAAGAATTTTATGCGAAACACTATAAATAAAGCATTTTTCTGAATATGAAATTGTGCGATTTTTTGTTAAATAATGTTTTTCACTTTTTAAAGATTTGTCTACAATTTACTTTTTCCCTGTCCAATTTTGAAATTCCCTGACTTTTCCCGGATTTCCCGGTTTTCCCTGACGGTGGCCACCATGTTTTTTTCATATAATCTGGTTGAATACTGATAAATACTATTATATTACCCTACTTACCTATTATTAATAATTTATATTGTTAAAACAGCTAATATAAATAAAAATACTCACTTGAAAGCAGCAGTAGCGGAAAACATTCCTTTCTCCTTCTGAATATTGGCAATAGTATCAGCATTCAAGACGACTTCGATGAGACCAAATCTGTTCTTTGTCGAAATGCAACCGTACGGATTCATGCGTAGATCGAGGCCTTCCTTCTTCCAAAGTTTGTCCATGATTCTCAGCATTTGTAACGTCAACATGTCTTGCCTCAAGTCATCTCCGTGCTTCAGAATTATATAAATATCCTCACCGAACGGATCGATATTTTCGAGAACAAGCCAAAGCGGACGCATTTTACTGTCCATCAATCGACATTTTTCTGCCCTGTAAATGAAATTTTCTTCATAGCTTCAAATGTTCTCAATTAATGTTCAAAATGTTATTATTCTTCATATAATACTTAATTTCAAATCAATAAATCGACGCAAGGGAAATTAAACAGAACGTAAAAGTTGAAGTATCATCAGAATCTTCAATTTACCTCAACTGTTTCCATCTGAAGCTCGGGTCAAGAGGATTGACAATACCCGAGAGAGTATCAAGACAGTGTGGTTCTTGGATAAAGTCTTGGAAGGACTGGAGTGCTGCTTTCCGATCCTTCTTTTGCTTAGCGATTTCGGAAGCAGATCCCAACTTATCCAAACATTCCATTTGCTTGTAGAGTATTCTCATGTGATCCTGACTACCACGGCAGTATGCTTCGAGAATAAGTCCAAAACGGACCGATACTGAACCGACCTGCATTTCCGCTCTGAATGCAAAATCCATCGTTATTTTCAGTTTTAAACAAATACTAAAATGCAATTGTTTCCGTAACAAACCTTAGGTGCCAAAATAAGTAATGGCCGATACGCTGATTATTTAGGGCTCGTTTCAGTAAAAATTCTGTTAAATCGCAGGATAGATAGTTTTCGTGTTTCAGTGCCTGGACGAGCTGCAGCAGGTAGAGGCTGAGATCCTCATCGCTTACCTCCATAAGGCACCGGACCGCGTAGCTTCGAACATTTTGATCGGCGTAAGCGTAATCGAGAAGTTCGAGGGCCCTCTCGACTGGCAGTTTTGGCCAACGGAGAACCAGCGACGTCGCTTCGGCGACTTCCCTAAAGTAAATTAAATCCTTAAATCAATTTAAAATCATTTAAAAATAAATATCTTTTTATTGATCCTACTTTTCCAAATTCTATAACGAGAATCGCGGACGTTTCTTGTGCGATTGTTAGCATCGCGATTGCGCCTAGCGGCGACAAACCAAACTAATTCCACCTTAACTCGCTCGACAAATTTCGTAATTTTCTGATACTGTCGCATAATTTGTCTGTCGTTTACGAGATTTAGTAAACTTTTTCACTCCAGTAATATAAAATTATATAATAATATAGAATTTTCGAACATTTTGGACATTTTATAACATATATGGCTCTCAAAATAACACAATTGTTACTCAACGTACAATAAAATTAAATAGATTGATAAAGTGGCATGAAATAAAGGAAAATGTATAAAATATCGATAAAAATTGTTCTTACTTGTGGTCGTTCCATTCAACGCACTGGAGTAATTTGGACAGCAGATTCGGGATTTTCCGCAAACACTGATGTCTCACCGACCAGATAGTCTTTCTCTCTTGTTCATGGAGTTCGTGCAACGGATCTCTGTCGGCCAAATTTCGAAGTTGTTCGAATTGCATCGCAGTGATGGACTCTACTTCTTTGGGCTCTTCTTCGATGGCAGTTTCCGAACAGCAACTGCTGAGTTTCGCAGCATATTCTACTATCTTTTCCGGTGATGGATGAATTACAACCTCGTCTTTTGCGTAACTAAATCCAAAACTATGATTAATAAAAATAATCAAAAACCAAAAGCGTCTTTAGGTAAGCAAATATTACTTTGGGAAAGTGATCATGAGTGCGGCAGCTCTGTCGATGTGAGGATTTGAGACAACTGTTCCGAGGGGATGAAGCAGATCTTCGTTCTGCATATCTTCCGCGTAAGTCCAGGTGTAAAGGGTCATCGCTCCAACTTTTAGTTGGCCCTTAAAGTCGTATATTGTTGTATTGGCCCAACACAATGGATTTACGAAATACTCTTGCTTTGGATCCTTAACTAGTCTTCGACTCTTTAATCCTTTCGATGTTTTACTAACTTCGTAAATGACGAAACATAATCGAGCCATTCGCGGTATGTCTTGGACTTTCATGTCGAACAGAACTGATGATTCCCATACGCAGCTGCCATCGGGATTTACGGTCATTTCTTTGATTTTTTGACCTTCGCAGAGGCATTTGCCACCGTGGAATAAACCAGCTTGTAATCCAATCTGAAAAAATGATTAATTTCTTGATTTTTACGTGGTTTAAAAACCATTGAAAAGCAGCGTAGTAGGTGTCTTACTTTCTAGGCTCCTTATTTACTGCAGACATTTATTCAGTACCTATTCCGTAACAAGAACTAATAATAATTTGCAGGGTTGGGTAGTGGAAAAGTTAAAAGTTAAAAGTTAAGTTAAAAGTTAAAAAATTAATTAATTTTAACTTAACTTAGTTACTTTTTAGATCGTTAACTTTTAACTTAACTTAATTAAGTTTTTTTTTTAATTTTTAACTTTTAACTTTTAACTTTACTTTTAACTTTTAACTGTTTAACTTTTATTTTAATAAATGGAGGGTATGCTCGTTTTTTACTAATTCATAGTAAGAAATTGAAAGGTGGCCTTAGCACGAACAAAGAAGATGGAATTTTTAATCGCAACATATTTAGAATAAAGACCTTAAGATAGCATTTTTGCATTTTTAATGCAAATAATCTATCTCGGGCGTTTCATCAAGATTTGTTTAAAAATCTTTTATTTTATTGATATTTTTCGGCAACAATAATAATAGAAAAAGGGCGAGAAGGAAATAAAAACCGAATATAAAATAAAATATATTATAGATTTATATATTAGAGGGCAACCAATTAAATATAAACAAAAATTTATAAATTAGAGGGGACAATAATTAACAAGTACACAAAGGGATTTCTAAAATATAAAAATGTAAAGTCGGAAGTTAAAACAAAAAATCAAAAATTTTACCTTTTGACCCACGATTCAAGTCATCTTTCTGAATTCTTTACATTTTAGGAACCCCGTAGTTTACTTATTAATTATTGCCCTCCCGAATTTATAGTTTATATGTAAAAGGTCTCCCTCCATCGCTCCACATATAATGTATTTTATTTTATTTTTTGTTTTTATTTCCTCACCCTCTCCCTCTTTTTTACTATTATTATTGCCGAAAAAAATATTAATAGAGATTTTTAATTTCTAATATACTGAGGAATTTTATTTGTTTAAAACGAACGTACATTTATAATAATAAAAGCTAACTAAACTTTAACCATAGTTTCAATTTTACTATTTACCCTTTTTACTTTTAACAGTTTAGAATTTAACGTTTTAACTTTAACTTTTAGCTGCTTAGCTCTTTAATTTTTTAACTTTTATTGTTTTAAATTTTCAACTTTTAACTTACCGTTTAACTTAACTTTTAACCTAACTTTTAACTTACCGTTTAACTTAACTTTTAACCTAACTTTTAACTTTTTATCTTTTTAACTTTTAACTTTTAACTTACATTTTAATTTAACTTTTAACTTAACTTTTAACTTAACTTTTAACTTTTAACTTAACTTTTAACTTTTAACTTAACTTTTAACTTAACTTTTAACTTTTAACTTAACTTTTAACTTTTTAACTTTTATTTTTTTAATTTTTAACTTTTATTTTTTTAATTTTTAACTTTTAACTTTTAACTTAACTTTTAACTTTTCTACCAGTTAACTTAACTTCTTTTTCAATTAAGTAAATAACGTATTAACTTTTAACTTAACTTAGTTAATATTTTATGGAGTTAACTTTAGCTTAACTAAGTTAAAACAAAAAGTTAACTTCCCCAACCCTGATAATTTGTCTTTATTATCTAACAAAATGTATAATCATAACTGAAAGACTATTCACAGCTAAAATGAGCTATTTTACACACTGACTTTAATAAATTACTAACTTTTCTTTAAGAAATCTCACGATGTAAACAAAAATTTAGTACAATCATAAAAAAAAATCATACATTTTTAGAGAATCATTCATAGCCTTTTAGCAATTTTTCAGAGGATAAAACGTATTTTATCTGAAAAATATAAGTTTTCCTATACCTGCATTCACAGTCGTTCATATTAGATTTACAACAATGTAAAATTTCTAACCTCAAATATAATTATTTCGTCACATATGAAAGCGTTTTTAAATCTGTACACTCAGCAAAATTTTTGGTTGCGTTTAATGGAAACCCAAGTTGATTTAGGCGTAGTAACCCAAATATCATTGCGGATGAGCAAAAATTGACAATTACAATTCGAAATTATAGAAAACCAATTTTTATTAAATAATTATGAAACATGCATGGCAATGTCCACAACTTTTTTCCCTGGGTTGATGAGATTTTCTTTTTTTTGTAGTTAAATTCAAAATTTTTCTGAAGCATTAATATTGTTTTGTGTTTTTTTTAACCTAGTTTCTAATCCACCTTCTGTCTGTCCAATGTATTTTATATTATGTGGAAAACAGGGGATTTGATACATCACATTTGAGTTATTTAAATATGTTAATCCGTTTGGTGTATTATATTCCCGATGTTATTATACAGTGGCCCTCCCCTTATTTTAACTGCGTCCTTTATTTTAACTTTCTTTCTTCCCTAATGTTAACTTCTTCCTCTCATGAGTTCCCCCACCATTCGCCATTTGAAAGTGTTCAAAAGAGCGCGGACTGCTGTTTGCGCTTGCGCATACAGGTGAAGAAAGACTCCACTATATCTGCTCTCTGTTTTTATTCTCTCATACAGTGGCCCTCCCCTTATTTTAACTCCTATTATTTTAACTGCGTCCTTTATTTTAACTTTCTTTCTTCCCTAATGTTAACTTCTTCCCCTCGTGAGTTCCCCCACCATTCGCCATTTGAAAGTATTCAAAAGAGTGCGGACTGCTGTTTGGTGAAGAACGACGCCACTATATCTCCTCTCTCTGTTTTTATTCTCTCATACTGCCAGTGGTGAGGATGAGGGGAAGCGGTAAAATAAGAGAAGAAGCCGCCATCTTCCTTGACTCCAAAAGTTAAAATAATGGGAGGGCCACTGTACTGCCAGTGGTGAGGATGAGGGGAAGCGGTAAAATAAGAGAAGAAGCCGCCATCTTCTTCGACTCGAAACGTTAAAATAAGGGGAGGGCCACTGTATATAGGTTTAGAAACTAAACGTATCTTTTTAAAGTCTTTTTTGTAATGGTCCTGTGATTTCTGCAAGGCACAGAATCGATGTTTTTTTAAATACGTATTTTGATCATGAATATTTCTACTTGAGGTATTGTAACACTCATTAATTTCCTTAGCTATACATTCATTTAATAATGGCATTAGATATCCGTTTTTCAATAAGGTTTGTCTAACAGTATTTAAATTCTTATGCCTGACTCTTATTTCAGAAAGTTTAACTGCTCTATCTATTAGATCGTAAATTACACTTTCTTTTGTATTATAAGGGATGTCATGAAGTAAAATGTTAATATCTGCCTGACCATGTTTCTTTATGTATCGAAAAACCCATTATTTTTCCTAATAATAAGCATAAAAATCGAAATGTGTCATGGTTTCTATTTCTTGTAAGAATTTGATTCTTTTTATAAAACCAAGCCATGAATTTTATTAAAACTATTAAAAATATCCAGTATATAAATCTAAATAATGATATTTAGTTGATAGAGAAATCCCGTTAAAATTTCGATCTATCGAATTTCTAAAAAGTTCGGTCTGTTGTGACGTTAGTTTTCAAAAATTAAAAATAGCGGATCTAAGATATATTTGGATCATATTTGTAATATAACCCAAACACTCCCGAGCAACAAGTTTCATGCCAATCCAATCAATGTTTACCTATGAAAGTGTCAATATATTCCGTTTTTCCCCCAATTGATAATTGACGTTTTTATTTTTTTTAAATAGTTTCAGTACATTTAAAGAATGAAATTTTGTAAGAAATAGTATCTTTAGATAGAATCATGGTTGTGTTGGTTTTTTCGGCTCTAGTAAAAATTATATTACGTTCTTTTTTCAGAACGGTTTCTAGTTTTTGTATCGTAGATTTAGGTATTATATTTATGGATAGTGCATTTGACTTTCTATTAAGACTATTTTTTCAATTTTTGTTATTTATTATAATATTACCGCCTCCATCTACCAAATTTTCAACTTGTGTTAGACTTTCTTCAGCACTCGTGATAAAATTATGCAAAAGGGACATTTTTGAGAATCATTGAGCGAGAAAGAGAATTTTTACCAATGATAGAATATTAATAATAATATCACTGATATTTCGACATTCGTAAAATATATGATCGATTCAGGTTGCGAAACCGGCAACATAACTTTCTTATTTTTTTTAGAAAGATCATCCATTCAAGCTTTTTATGTAGTCTAAATGAATGAAAATGAAAATAAAACGTTCTATCGTATTTTACATGTTGCATAAAAAATAAATTATTATGAATATGGAAAGGTAGAAATGCATGATATACTATAAACCGTTTTATATGTTTTTATAATGTTTGACTAAATTGACTAAATTTCTTATGATTGGCTTAAGTTTTTAAATTTGTTAAGTCCTTTTGTATTTGTTTCAAAAGAAATTAAATTTTGTATTATTAGTTTCAAATGAAAAAAAAAATGTACGATGAATTTTATAAAAAAAGTTTTTCAGTAAGTGGAAAAGTGATGTTATTGTTGTCTGCGTCTTAATAGAAAAATTCTTTCATTAAATAATTTAGCTAATACTTTAATAATATACATCCGATCCTTTAAGAGGTAAACGACCTTATTATTGTATTTATATTGAATATAAACAAGGAAACCGCTGGTCATGTTTACCTTTAAATTCCTTGTAAATAATATGAATTTTAAATAAAATTTGCAAATCAATATACTAAAGATTATAGAAAAAGTTTTAGATACTATTTTTTACGTTTCAGTTCAAGTTTGAACTCTCTTCAGAAAAGAATTTTGAAAATTTACAAAGAAAAAAACAGCATAAAAAATAGTTGTAGTGTCGAAATATGAATAAAGTTGCAAAAATTTAAAGCGTAATCGGTACGATATTTTTCAAATGCTCAATAATAAATCAAAGCGAACAAGGATACATTTTATTAAAACGTTTATGTTGTGATTCTTCACAACATTGTCGGATTAAGTTTTAACCTATACCTTAATTGAGGGTGCAATTAAAGTACATTTAATGATTTATACGAGATACTCCATTTAAAACAAGGAAACAAACAAAAATAACTACAGCAGAATTAAAGGCTAAATTTAAAGCACTCGAATCCCCCTAATTCCAAATTGCTTAGTATCTATTTGAAACAAAAATCAACGTACATTTTCTGGTTATACAATTAATTTTTATATAAGAGCTATTTAATTATGGAACCCCATTAAATTCTGTGTACTTTAATAAATCTTTTTCGGTATAAGAATAGTGTAAAATGCTCTCGAGGGACTTTGATCAAAATTTTTATTTTTCGAATTTGGCAATCAAAAAAACTCTTATAAAAAGATTCTAAAATAAAATGGAGTATATTCTCTGACCTGAGATATTATTGTTGTACGAAAATGTTCTCTAGAGTATATAGTTTTAAAGAAAAAAAATTGTTTAGATTAAAAAAATTTGTAATTGCAAATGCCATTCTATTTTAGCAACAAAACTTTTCAGTTTGATTAACGTATTTATTTTAAGTTTAGTCATGGAGGACACGATATATTATAGATATGTTTAGAGATCAAAAAGTCTTTACAAAAAATTAGACAAAAAATTAAACTAAAAAATCCCATTTCTTTTGCTTAATTTTTAATTTTTCTGTAGTTAAAACTCATTTTGGAAAATTCCAATTAGGAGGAGGCAATCATCGATTTTGATGTAAATTCCAAACTTATCACGAATATTCTCGGGATGTGTTAACATCGATTTACTTAAAAATCGACTCTTTAGTCCAATAGAACATGTAGTATTTTCAGTTTCGTCTGAATTAACTATTTAATCCCTATAGGATGGAATTTAAGTCAACAAATTTAGAGTGCATAATGTTTGTTAACTTCAGCGTTATTATATTTTTTTAAACTGTAGAGACTCAAGTCTCGCATTAAGACATTAAATTAACCTGAAATTAGCCATAAATACTGATGTCGGTTAGTACTTGGTTCATCAATGTTGTGTTGACAGCATAATGAACGTTCCGTTGCACAGTTTTTAAAGAAACAAAGATTAGAATTTTTTAGTTCTCGCGAAATAAGTCGCAACATTGACGAAAACTTGGTCAGAACAAAAACGTTACCAGGATGTAGAGAAATTAAAAGCTGTTGCTGTACCTCAGATGATTGAAGGCGCGACAGAGAAAAATGAAAAGTTTATATCTCATCTTACATGTAAAAGTAGGGGAATTGCACTCTAAAAATTGTTGGAGTCAATTTTGAGCTGATAGATGTTAAATATATTGAAATATATAATTTATTCTTTCTTCATTGGATGTGGAAAACTGAAATGGTCATTTTCTTTCTTTATTCGTTTCAAAATTCTCAAAATTGGCTTAGCAAAAATGTTGTAGCGAGTTGATATAAGAAATGTTTGTTAGCAGTCCACGCCTAACTATTTTTCTATAGAATACATAAACCACCAGGGGTCCAAACATTAAAACTACCAAAAGAGTAATTGTGACTTCAAGAGAGTAAAATTAAAGTCTAAAGGAGTGAAATTTAATGATTACTCTTCTTTTGGACTGCGCACTTGATTCCAATAATTTTAATGTATGACGGGAAGTATGTTGGTAAGTAAAAAGGATTGCCATTGCTAAATTTCAATCAAGACGTTTCAGGATCTTGTGCTACGACATTATAAGGAATTGCTAATCTACACCGAAATCCAAGGAGGACCGAAATGTGAAACCATAACTTAATATAGAAAGAACCAAGATCTTATACAGTTAGATAATAGCAAGTGTGTCAGTAAAATTATATTCAACTAAGCTACAGAAACCTTAATTCTCTTGATACATAAGAGCACGTCTAGTAATCTTTATAAATCTTATATATGTCTCATAGATTTCTTAACATAACACCTCTAAATAACTACAGTAGAACCCCGCTGGATTGGCACCGCGCTGGATTGTCGGGATTCAGCCCCGCTGTATTGGCACTTCTGAATCCAGTGGGATTCTACTGTACTTCTATTTGGGGACTAGTCAAAATCAAAAGATTTAGTAAAATAAGGTACCAAATTTCGAAACACTAATCGACTAATCAATATTGATGGAACAATGGCCAATGAAATCTAGGTCTCTGTAGCTTAGTTGAATATAAAGGACTTCTTTAAAGACTTTTATGTCATCAGCATATAAAAGACTTGAAAAGAAGAAGTGAACAGAAAAGGCCTATGATTCGAACCCTGAAGAACATCAAATCAAACATAAGTGGGTTAAGGAGTTCTTAATAGTAATCGACTGAGTCCAACGCGTTAAGTAATAACCTGAGGATGCTAAACGGCAGTTTCTTAGTTCAATTACTTCACATATCACCAGAGAAAATCATGAGTTACAATACCAAAAGCTTTAAGTCAATGTGGATGACATCGACTTGTGGGTGACGTTTAAATGCTTCCAATACATTTCTTAAATAAAAAGAGATGGACTGATGTAAAACCATGATGTGGCTGAGGTGTAATTGACTAAGAGTGTATATAAGTTTCGCCATTATTTTGTAAAAAATCTTCGATAATGAATAAGAGATCTTGATATATATATAGCTCCCGGGGAAGATCTCTTATTGGTGTAATAGACCAAACCAAAATGTTTAGAAAACAGATTGATCATATCAGAATATTCAGATCTAATTATTTTTATCATTGTAAAATAAGATAAAATCACATTAAAATAACCACTTTTCAAAATGCTTACCTCGACTGATCGATGAGCAGCGTCACAGTTCAATCTCGAGATCCCGTTCACATCGAAACTGAATTTTTCCTCGATATCCCATGCAGATATATGTTTGCCCTTCTTTCTCAGTGTCAAGGTCGAAAAAGAGGGTCTTGTGGTACGCTTAAGGACTTCTGGATTCTCGTATCCATCCCCTTTGCTAATAGGAATACTTTCAACGCTGATCGTCACTAAGGTTGGAGTGACGTCTGCGGCTAGGCAGTCTTGTATGTATCCAAATTGGATCAATGGATAGTCCCCAATCAGATATTCCTCCTGTCCACAGACTTTCAGTGCAAAATCTTTCGGTCGCTCTCCCCGTTGCATTAACGTATTTGCACGCTTATTCAGGATCGACACCAAAAGTTGATGAGGTGTTGTCGAGTGAGACACTTGAAAGCTGAATGTCGTCTGAAAAAATTAAAAAACGAAAATGAAAAATCAATAGTTTTTCATTTCATCATCAAATATATGTTAAGCTTTTCAATCGCATGGTCGACTGAGTAGCTTCAACGATTTTATGTAGACTCATCCAGAACCACGTGTTTATGATATTCTATTATCCGCCCACCATCCCTTTCACATTACTGATTGAATGTGATATTCCTTAGCGATTATTGTAAATTATTGCTAAGGACTTGGAAATGTGAAAGATTAAGTCTTTTCAAATTTTCATTAGGGCGAGAACATTTTTCAAGTTCAAACTTGCTCTGGTAAAGTTGAATTCCTAAGTAGAATGTAAAAGTAATTTTAAATTGGTACTATAAGTTCGAAATTGCCACTGTAAGGTCTTTTTCCCAGAGTATAATCTAAATTTCGTAAAATGACCCTATACTTGGTTGAAAATTGCTTTTGGAAACTAATTTTGACGTACATATTTGAAGTTTACATAGTTGGAGTCCAACAAATTCCAAAATACAATATCTTATTGTTTTTAGGTTTATTTGTTCCTGACCTTGTCATTTATGTTTATCAACGAACGAACATCAATATTTATCATTGTTCATAACAGAACCTCGATATTAAAGTAATGAATTGAAGAGAGTTTGCTGTATACTAATGACGAGTATAACACTCAACACTTAAATATTTCACTTCTAAGTTCCCCATCTTCCTTTTGAAGTAAAATTCCCCCATTTAGACACTAAAATTGGTTGGATCTAATTTTCAATCTAAAGCGGTCAATTTTCTATTTAAAGAATTCAATTGGATCCCTTTGGAGTAAATAACCTTCTCGAAATTAGGGGCGAAAATACTGATTTACTCAAAGGTATTCAAAGTGAACTACACAGGATTTAAATATTTTTATTGCTCTTTATTAGATTGAGTAAATTACTCAAATCGTTTTAGAGTTTCGGGAATATTGATCAATTGCTACTGATTTCTTAACTGTTAACGGAGGCTTATTTCTCATAATGTTGTCATCAGTCACACGTTCAGACAAAGTGTTTGTACTCGACCGGCACCAAATGTCAGCAACGTTTTTTAAATGTTACACAAATATTTTCAAAGCAATTCATGCCTGCGAAGTTTAAAAAACACTCTTGAAAGATTGTAGAAAGATTGCAGACATTTTTTGCCGGTTATATATTATGTACTTGAGAAAAAATTGTAATAGGTGGAAATGTGAATTTTTTTTTAAAAAGTGAGATTAAATTTATTTATTTATTTATTTAAGCAGAATAAACGGGTCGAAAGACCCTTTACATTTACATTGTTTGTACAAAGATAGCGTTTGTTAGTATTAGTAATTCCATAAAGTTGTATTAAGACATATGTATATTAAGTATCATCCGTGATAATTAAATAATCCTTTTTTTTTTTTATTTTCTCAGCGACATTCGAAAAAGCAACCTCAAAAACTTAGGAAATGCGCCATTTTGACAATCAATTGTATGAGCTAATTTTGCTAATGTGCATCAAAAAGTTATTTTCTCCGCTAAAACTTAATCCATTAATACCCAAAAGACACTTTTTCTTCCTTCTATTTCAATCGAGTATTTTGTATCACAATCGAAGTTAACAAAAATTAAAAGATACATATTCTGCTGTTTTCGAGGTCGTTATTTAAGATTCCGAGGTCAAAATTGAGTTTCAGCCATTTGGAATTACAATATGGCGCCGAATTTGAAAAAAATGTCCGAAAAATTGGGAAATATTTATTCTTATCAATTTTTTTCGAGCTATTAGAATATTAGGATTCTATTGAAACTCTGAACAAAGATGAACAAAATACTTCAATTTTAAGGACAAATTTTACTTTTATACCCCATATCATTCTAAAGACCTCAAAATGGCCGCAACAATGAAAATTTCTTTGAAGTTTTCTGGACGTTCTAACTCAAAAACTACGATCTTTTTTAATAAAATAGTAAGAATGAAAAGTTCTCAGAATTCATCGAGAAATATCACGGAATTTTTTTAGATTTTTGTGATGAATTTTTTTTGTTTAATTTTGTCTAAATTGTAATTTATTTTTGAAAAATTCTGAAAAAAATTTAGTGTGTTCTCTCATGAATTCTAAGAGTTTGTTCTCCTGTGTCTTTTTCCGAAAGTTGATCATTTTTGAGGAAACGAATTTTAAATATTATAGCTTAGGATTTTTTTTCTCGAAAACTGTCAACGTTTGGAAAAAATTGCAAAGAACAAAAAATTCTTAGAATTCATTAGAGAATACAGTAAATTTTTTTCGTAATTTTTCGTAAACAAATTACAATTTGGAAAAAAATTTTTTAAAAAATTACTAAATGTCTTAAAAAGATATAAAAAAATTCCGTGATATTCCTCGGTAAATTCTTTTAATAAAGCTCGTAGTTTTGAGTTAAGTCGTCCAGAAAATTTTAAAGAAATTTTCATTGTTACGGCCATTTTGAAGTCGTTAGAATGATGTATGGTATAAAAGTAAAATTTTTCCTTAAAATTTAAGTATTTTGTTCACCTTTGTTCAGAGTTTCAATAGAATCCCAATATTCTGAGGGCTCAAAAAAAATTGGTAAGAATAAAACTTCCCAATTTTTTGGACATTGTTTCCAAATTCGGCGCCATATTGGAATTCCCGATGGATGAAACTCAATTTTGACCTTGGAATCTTCAAGAGCGACCACGAAAATAATTAGGATATGTACATCTCAATTTTTGTTAACTTTTGATACGAAATACTGGACTAAAATTGACGCAAGAAGAAGTGGCCCTTGGGCGGTAATGGGTTAGATTAGACTTCAAAAGTGCACATTACTGTGATTTTTCAATAATTTCGAATATTCGGACACCATTTTGGATCGTTTAACAATAAAAATCAAAGTCTCTAAAAATATATTTTGGAAGTACAACATTCGGGTCCCGCATCCTGATAGGTTAGAATGTAACGACAACATAGTTAAAAACATTCCTTTAAAAACAGAACAAAATTGAAAATCAGCGATTTTTTTTGTTAATTGTTAAAAATAAACAATTTGCTGTCAATTTGAGCGTAATAAAATTTTGGCCATTTTGAGCGTTAAAGGGTTAAACGTCAAAGTATGTTTATTGGAATTTAAAAAAAAAATTACTGTTCATGTGGAAAATGTGTTATACACTAGCGTATTTTTTAAAAATTTACATGAATTTGCATTGATAGTACTGAATGCAAAATGAGCATTCGAAATTAAATTAATTCAAATTTATATTATTTATGACCTTTTGACACAGTAGCTTGGGGTGAAATTTGTTTTACTATAAACGATAAAAATGTGATATCCAATATTATTTTTCAAAAATGCTAAAAAAGTTTTGTTAAAGATGTACATTTTTTAATGTACACACAACAAATATTTGCTTGGATAGCCAATAATTTACCGACCATAAATAATACATTCGCGATAGCTAAAAATGTTTTCTATGTCAAGACAAAAATCGTTATATGATCATTAAGCTGTACATCGCGATGCAATTGAGCATGTAAATTACACGAGATTTGTATTTTACTGTATGAACGTTATTTTTGTAAATAAAGTACATTATCTCTAATCAGTTCTCAAGTCCTGAGTGTAAATGACCATTCAAAACTAAAATAATCTTTTTGTTTGTGCGTTATACCTAGAACGGAAGATTAAGAATTAATTTTTAAGAAGTGATTAACTAATCTCGCCAAAATACATTTTCGTCATTCTGCACAGACGATACAATTTTACCAATGACTAATCAAAGTACAAAACCATTGTTAATAACTTTTATGGATAATTTTGCGATAATTTTAATATTGACCTAAAAAAAATATATCATAATTATATGATGTTACTCATTTAAGAAATAAGTTGTTTTTATGTCGGCAGTGTTTTTGGACATTTTTATAAAAGTATTGTTTTATATATTTATATAAATCTACGTTTAAGGCACAAGATTAATTGCAAACGATTTTCCATTATAGATATAATGTTAATTTGCTTTTAAAAAAATTATAACATAAGTAAACATTAAACCGTTTCGTCCTGAAATGCCGTAAATTTTGACTTCTTTTCATCAGGTGCTTTCTTAGGGAAAAATCACTCAATCGTTTTGATATAACCATACCTATTGTATTTTTTCTGGAACTTCCTAAATCCGGTTTCAGATTGACCATATCTGCCGCCATTTTTTTACTATGGCGGTTTAAATATTAAAAAATTGTGATTTTTGAAAAAATTTCTTCAAATAATCGTATTTTTGAACAGGAAACCATGTTCGGAACAAGCTAAGTTTCTGTATCTGGTGGAGTAATTAGTTGCACTAAAAGATAGGATGGTTATTAATTCTTCATTCAAAATGGCGGTTCTCAGTCAAAATTTTGTTGAAAAATTTCTGGACGATCTAACTCAAAAGCTACGAGCTTTTAACAAAAATGTTGAGAATGAAAAGTTCTTAGAATTCATTGAGAAATATAGTGCATTTTTTTCAGATTTTTTAAATGAAATTTTGATAAATCTTTTTTCAACATTTTTTCAAAATTGTAATTTATTTACGAAAAATTCTGAAAAAAATTTAGTGCATTCTCTGGTAAATTCTAAGAGTTTTTTGTTCATTGCAATTCTTTCCAAAAGTTGATAGTTTTCGAGGAAATGAATTTCAAATATTATAGTTTAAGATCTTTCTTTTTCGAAAACTATCAACTTTTGGGAAAAAATGTATAGAATAAAAAACTCTTAGAATTCATCAGAGAATGCACTAAATTTTGTTCAGAATTTTTCGAAAAAAAATGACAATTTTGAAAAGAATTTTGAACAAAATTTTTCAAAAATTCATTTAAAAAATCTGAAAAGAATCCACTATATTTCTCGGCGAATTTTAAGAATTTTTTATTCTTAGCATTTTTTAAAACAAGCTCATTATTGTTTAGTTAGAGCGTCCAGAAATTTATCAACAAAATGTTCACTGAGGTCCGCCATTTTGAATTCGCCATTTTGAATGGTGAATTAATAACCATCCTATCTTTAGTATAACTATTTACTCCACCAGATACAGAGATTCAGCTTGATTCGAACTCGTTTTCCTGTTAAAAAAGACGATTATTTGAAGCAATTTTTTCAAAATTCACAATTTTGTTAAGTTTAAACCGCCGTAGTAAAAAAATGGCGTCAGATATGGTCAATCTGAAACCGGATTTAGAAAGTTCGAGAAAAAATACGATAGGTATGGTTATATCAAAACGATTGAGTGATTTTTTCCCTAAGAAAGCACCTGATGAAAAGAAGTCAAAATTTACGGCATTTCAGGACGAAACGGGTTAAATTTCATAAATGATGCAAAATCACCAGTCGTGACTGCCAAATTTGACTTAAGTAAACATAATAAAGGCATTACATATTCGCATGTTTATTGACGAATTTAGAGTATTTCAGAGTAAATAATTATTATAATGAAATGAATGTAATCCTATAAATGAAACGCAGGGAGTATTAAACTCAACTATTTTCTAGTAAAAAAAGTGACGATTTTATAGTAACCCACTTTTAATTTTAGATTAGTAGTTTTTAGCTAATGCAGATTTATTTATTATATTTATATTAGACATATTTGTCTAATGTGATGAATTATGATTTTTGATTCCACATTTTAAAAAATAATTTATTAGCTTCCTTTAAAATTAATCATCCACTTTCAATAATGATTTTTAACAACAGTTCTTCTTAACATCAATTCTTACATTTCCGTTTCAAACATGCTGTTTCGAGTTATTTAAAAAATAACTCAAGAAAAAATAATTCACGTCGATTAAAAACGTATAGTATCAATTTTATAATATAGGTACTTTTCTCCTATAGCGCCGGTCACAAAGTATTAAACGTTCAACGATTTTTGTAATTCAGTATCCGCATGTTTTTTAGGATGTTGACTAGAAATTCGCCGTCAGATTTACGATATTCAAAATGTCCGAGGGCTTCTTTAAACTTCTAAATTTCACAACTGGCCAGAGTAAAATCTGAAGTAAACATATCTATTAAGATTTTCATTTAAATGATACTGTTTACGAGAAAATAAATTCATAAATTTTCATGATCTGAGTCGCTTACTTATAGTTTGCTTAGAATAAAACAACATTTTTTATTTATTTTTGAAATTTAAAACTCCAGACATAACAATCGTTATAATTAATAGTTAAACTTTTTTACGGTCCTTCATAAAAAAAGTTTTTTTTTTGGAGAAGAAAAAAATAAGACAGTTTCCAACCAACATCTTTAAAATGACGCATTTCTAAATTATTTTCGTGCGTAACTGTATTATTTTCAATACACATCTAATTCCCGTTAAAAAAATTTACTTGTCGACAATATTATATTCATCATTTTGATTATAAATTTGACATGGCAAATCAATATTTAATATTATTCTTATACATTTTTTCAGCTTATGCCCCGCAAAGTTTTATCAAATGTAAATTTCAGCAACTCTTGAAGTCCTCTTCAGATCTGAACTTGTAATTTCAAGACAAAACTTTGCAGTGTCTAACAAATTGATTAGATTTCAACATTTAATCCATTTTTATATTAAGTAAACCATACAAACATACTTAAATGTTACAAGGTTGGGAAAAATACCTGAAGGGGAATAGAATGTCATACTTGCTTTCGTCTACACTGACAAAATCATAAGGAATAATGGAAATACTACAGTGACACAAAAATAGGATACTATCAACTAGTTTTTTATGTATTTGTTACGCATATCTTTGACTATTTGGAAACTTTTATTAGATTAGATACATTGTCGGTGTCTCTTCATATACCAACCCTACAATAGAATTTCGGCTCTTTATAGACCCCCCGGTTCTCTTCGCTCGCAAGGTCAACAATGTTCGTCACTTTCAGTTTCTTATTCCACAAGCAGAATTTCTGTAAAAGTTAGTCTCTTAAGAAATGCTTTTAAATCGCATACTATACTAATATAGAGAAAAACTTACATTTCAATACGAGGTAATTAAGTTTTGTTGAAAATTTGTTTACTTACCGAAAAAAAATGGAGTTCCCCAATTTTTAAAGATGTTATTTGTCAATGATTAAGGAACATCTTTATTATTGTATACTATTAGGTACTTAGAATTTCTAAATCTCTAAAACTTACGTACAGATTAACTTCAGAAAATGAGTTCATTTAAGAGTTCTGACATTTTACATTTAAGTCTTATAACATCGAAATAATTTGTTATTGAATTATCAAATTAGCAAAAAAATATTTAAATATTCGTTAAATGTAATTTTATTATATTTTAATGTTATAAAATATTTTACAAAAATTTAGTGAAACACTACACAGAGAAAAAAAAAGTTGTCAGTGTAACGATTTAACAAAAGTAAAACAATGCATTACAAATATATTTAAATAAACTATTTCGAAAAAAAACAAAACCATTATACTATTCCCCATCCTATTACATAATCTCAAGTGTGCAGTAGTTCTTCTACCGAATTTAAATATCCCTAAGTGGTAAATTAGATTTAACCAACTTGATTAAACGAAAAAACCTTTTGTCATAATAATAATAATAATTGTATTTACTGTACGTATGATATATTTTACAATATTCGGAATAGTAAACGTGACATGCAGCCAACGACAACTTGTCACGTTGTTAATTCGACTATATTACACTAGTCCTCCCCTAATGTTGTACAATCGCGACAAGCAAAATGGCCGCTTCTTCCCTTAAGTTGTATTTTTCTCGTTGTATCGTATAACGTAACTTAACCTCACTTATGAATTACACGTGACCGGGGGAAAATATAACATAGAGGAGGGAAAACTTCGAGGAAAATCTACACTGAAAAAAGTTGTCTACTAAATTTTGGTTGATAAGTGTACCACTTTTAGACGGGACCAATATCTTCCAAGCTCTGTAGAACAAATCATACATTAAATAGAAGATGGTCTACTCATAATTAGTACTTGAGCAAGAAATTTTAGTGAACAGTTTACTAATTTTCAGAGCACGGAGTATGTTAAAATATGTAGCACTATTTTATCGAAATTTGGAGGACCGAAATACTATTTTTTATTAGAGTAACGAAAAACTATTTTTTCTTGTCATTTCAAACGAAATAAATATATATATTGGTTTCGCACACATATATCAGAGAAAATACAAAATACGAGAAGTATACAACATAAGGGAAAACAACTTATGTGAAGGACTACTGTATTATATATTACAACCACTTTTTTTTACACTACCTTTTTCCCATGGTTCCGTTAAGCATAATTTTCTCTTTGTGTAACATTTAAGAACCAAAAAAATAGCATTTTTATATGGCCTAACCTCTGAGTACCGAATTTTTAATAGTATCTCTCGAATTGTTCATTTCATATTCTTATATATAACCTATAGGTTAACTAAAAGAGTACAACTTGTATCTCCGAACTTTCATTTGGATCAATATGCGTACTAATAATAAATTACTGAAATACCAGTGTCTTAACTCATTAAGTTCCAGAGACACAAGTTTTTTTGTTGATTTTCGAAATTCATTTTCGCCAAGAAACTGGATTTGTATTAATTTCAAAATGACAAAACCCAGTCTAACATTTTCGAGTATCCTCTTTCATTGGCAGCTATCTCAAAATTGCAGCTTTTAAATAGAAAAACAACGATAATTTTAATTTTCTTTTTTTTATGCATAGGTTAAAAAAGCAATAAAAATATTTTATGTTTCCACCACAATGCGTGTGCATAAGATTAACAAGATTATTGTTTTTCGTCTAAAATCACCTTAACCTCTACAAAAATACCATTACGATTACGTATAAAATATTTACTGATATAATCGAAAGGACGGCACAAACTTTACTTATGAATCGAATTTTTCTAAGAAACGATACTCTTATATTTTGAAAGTCGTTTACTATTGCGGCAACCGTTTGACAAAATAAACGTTTTAAAAAAATGACCAAAAGATGGAAAATCCCGATGACTATACTGCTGTAAATTAATTTTTGGCAAAACCGGATTTGTTTGCAATTTTTATCGGACATATTGTATATGCCATTTTGAATTTTGCAAATCTAATGTCGTTGTATCGAATAACGACTTTCAACAATGCCTATTTTTGTACGAAGTTTGAGTTACCACTTTTTTTCGTGACCATCAGTAAATTATGGGAGACCAGAATTTAATATTTTTTAGAGGTTTACAAATTTCAAATTTTCAAAAACAAATAAAAAATAGGAAAATCCAATATTAGAGCGATATTTTCGTATATTTCTCCGCCATTTTGTATTTAGCTATACAATATTATCAGACACTAATTTCAACACCATTTTCTCTTGAAAAATATGAAATGTACAAAAAATTTGTACTGTTTGTATTTTAGCTGCCAATTTAAGTTCCGCCATATTATCTTACTATTATTTTCTATATTCGATCTAAAATATTTTTGTATGCTTTCCCGAACGATAGACAATGATAAATGTAAAAAAGTGGCGACATGCAGATGTTTGACCATTTTTTTTACATTTTTCCGCCATTTTCAACCTCTTATATTCTTCATCTTAGGATTAAATCTTTCAGAAAAATAGCACGATTAAACAAAATATTCAGTAAGGTATTTCGCAGTGAAAGTGTAGAATTACATCAAAATCAAAGAGAAAATTTGCATTTTTTCCACTTACATTCTAAACTTAACATGGTAACATTATTTTTATGATGGTAAGGGTGGAAAAGTTGGATTGTTTTAAGAATTTTTTCGAAAAAAATGAGGACCAACGTGAAAAAATTCGATGCGCCAGGAGTTGATCCCGGGACCTTTAGATTGCCGATCGAATGCTCTGAGAGTTTGGTCCACTTTGGTCCTAATTTTTTTCGAAAAATCTTAAAACAATCCAACTTTTCCATCTTACAAAAAATTATGAATTTTTCGAACAATTTTTCTGGCATCAAAAAAAGTTAGCTAGAAAAATTAAAAGTATGCATCATAAAAATGTCGTGAATTGATCGTCAAAGACGTACATCAAATTGTGACGAAATATCGCGGTTATAAAATATTTAGTTATGAGTATTAAACATAATTACGAGCGTAAAAATATATTTATTCAATAGCAATTTTCAGAGTTTTTCAGCAGAGCACTATCTTAATCTAGTTCGAAATTATATATCCTTGATAAGTTAGTGTAGTCAAGGCAGTAATCGTGTTCTGCCTTGGACTTTCTCTTACTCAAACTTAGCCTCATAAGATATTCCCAATATCTGCATTTTGAAAAAAAATTATATAAAATTTTTAAGACATTTTAAAATAAATATAACTACGCTAGACCAAAATCTTCGATACTACAAATAACTTTACGGCTAAAAAACGATAAAAGTGACGTTAAAACATTAAAACGCGAACAATTCTATTTCTGTTACACGCAGAGAATAATAATTGTCTGCAGATTTCACAGAATGAAGGAGTGTAGATTTTTTCTGCATCCAATAGCAGCAGAATTATCCGTTATAAACAATTCTGTCAAAATATACTGTTAAATCAATCGATTTTTTTTGAAATTTACAGATTGTTTTTGTTCATGTAACCTTTTATAAAAACAGATCTTTTTCATTTCTAATTTCAAATTTTTTACCTTGGAAAAAAAATTACTTGACTATTCTCTTAAGTAAACACTTAAGGAAATATAAATTTCTTGGAGTGAAAATTTACTCTGCGTAGAGTGCAAAAAGAAACACTCTTGTAAAAGAATGAATTCTTCCTCTTAACGAATGAAAAGTCGGTACAGAGTAAAAATTCTTAGTCGTTAATATTTACTAAAAAGAAGAAACATTCTTAAAATGTGAAAAGTACAATGAAAAAATGTATTCAATTAAATATTTATTTCAATTGCGATACGCACAAGATTTTCCTGGTTTTTTTTAGTAACACAAGTGGTCCTTTCTAACAAGTTTGATCTACTTTAAGAAAATATTTTAATAAATATATACCTGAATATAGAAATTCATTTATACTTTTCGAATTTAAAGACCAGAGAAAAGAACATTTCCTAGAAATTTAATGATCTCATTTATTTAAAAGTCGGTTAATCTATATTCTTTTGTCTTAAATAATATGAAGCCTACGTGAACTGCTGATATTAATTAAAATCACATTAAATGTATAACTGTCGTGTGATGTATATAACCTCGTAATAATCGGGGGACTTTAAATATCGTCACCTTTTATCTAAAGTAATTAAATTGTAATAAAGACTATGTTCCAAATATCAAATTCGGCTCAACATTATATCCTATCGAAAAATACAGCGTTAGTATAATTTGTGGAAAGACGTAATGAGAAGTGTGAGAATAAAAGCGTTACTAAAAATCTTATTAACGAGAAAACAATAAAGGTAAATATAAGAGATATACATTATCTTTCTGCAATTTTATAAAATAGCCAATAGAACGATCATAAATTTGCCACATTGAAATCAAAATATTTTTATTGATAGGTAAAAAGACAGGAAATTGCATAATTTTATAACCTTGCATGAAATGTACAATTATTGTGTCAACATTTTATAACAATGTGAAGTTTTTAGTGCTACTCTTTGGCATCGGCCACAAATGAATAAACAAGATAACGAAATTCAAATACATTTTTTATTATTTAAATAAAAATATTTAGATTTTGATCATTTTTAAAATTCTAAAAAAAGATTAACTGTTCTGCTGATTTTATTATACGAGAAGAACAGGAAATATCGATTTCTGAGAAAAAAGTCATAAAACCAACAATGAATAAACATATTTTTTTGTATTGCATTGTATTTCGTCTTTTACTTTATGTTTGAACATTTCTAACATTTTGTGTTATTATCCGGAATTTAAATTAATGGTTTTTTCTTATCTCTTTATATTGATTCCATTCAAATATTTTTGTACTACAACCTTTCATCGTTATATCGTACAATGAAACTCCAATTATTTTTTTTTTTCAGGCTCATTATTGATAAAAAATAATGGAATAATTATGTGTTGTGCCAAAATCATAAATGACACTTAATTTTTTGTTAACGAATAGATTTTTTAATGTTATAATAAATAGATGATTTTAGGATAATGTTCGAAAATTATTTTCATGGTTCAAAAGATTAAAAAAAATCGATAGTTTCAAACAACATTTTCGGTACAAAACGTAAACACAATTGTGTTCATTATTAAAATTGTATAATAAAAAAACAAAATGACACAGTGTTGTTGATGATGAATGATTCCCGTGGAAAGTAAACAAAAATATTGATCCAAAAAAAAAGTAGTGAAAAGAATACAATCATATACTTTTCTTAGAGTGAAAATTTAAGTGAGTTATCACTTGTTGAAAGTTGAACTTCATAATTTCACTAAAAGGGTTCAATTTTCACTCCACAAAAAGAGAATTTCCATTCCAAGAAACTTTGAGAGTGCTATTTTGTAAATTCTAAAAATAAAGTCCATTTTGTGGTGGTATCATTGTTAAGAGAAGAAAAAACCTGGACACTTTTGAGAAAAAGGTTCCAATCAATCATAAAACCTTCAGCTGAATAAACAATTATATTATTAATTTAAAAAATGTTGTTGAGTAATTCCACGTCAATAATATCGAAACTAAGGTCGATGTCTCAAAATTCCTCCAAAATGAAATATTTGGAGGGTATAGGCTTGAAAAACATTATGGTAGAATACTTTTAAAAAATTTCAAAATGGCGGCCGTGATGTCACCTTCATTGAATTCCTTAAAATTACGATATATATATTGGTGATTCTCCGGAAACAGGGCATTTTCGTGTCTTTACGTTATATCTTATAAAAACTTTGACAATAAATTATTAAATTTCCATAGAAATGTTAAATAAATATCTCTGGCCCATGTTAATTTGAAAAAATAATACTTTTGTTACAAAAAACTGGTGTAAAATGACATTCAAAGACTAAAAGTAGCATTTTTGATATGTCCAAACCTCTAAGTTCAAAACTTTAAAATATTAGCGCTATTAAGAAACCGAATTATTTTAATTTATTCAAATAATATTTCTATAGTATAGCTCAAACTGTACAATTTCTCTCTGTATAATATTTAATTAAATCAATATATATACTTATAATTATTGAAATATTTATGTCTTAAGAAATTTCTATGAGGTAACGACAATGCGTAAACTGGTATAAATGAACTGGAAATAATTAACTTTTTTACTAAAACTTATGAGAAAATCAAAGAAAAAACACTACACTTTACTAATCCTCCATAGAAAATTGAAAAAAGAACATATTTACCCCACGAACAAGTAAAAACTGTATAAAAATACCACGTATTTTTATTAAATTAATTGTCGTCACCCGTCCTAATTTTGGTATTTTGATACAAACAGCAATTAAAAAACGATGAAAACTTAAAGATTAAAGGAATAAACGTTACTGGCAATTTTTTTTTAAATTTATTATTGTTTAAAATATGTAAAATTGGAGATTTTTACAAATTTTCATTGTCGTCACCTTCATTGTCGTTACCAAACATTTGGCGTATCAGGTACGAAGCAAGAACAAAGTGTAACCCGTAGCAGAAAATATTTTTCAAATCATAAATAACGTTTATATTTCTCTTCCTCTTAGACATTTATTTAAATATAATTTAAAAAACCACAAAATTAAACTGTATATACTTTAATTAATAACATATTGAAAGAAAAAAAGTTTCTTTCAGTACCCTTTCTTGTTACGGCTCTACATGTACATGGTAAGTAGAGGTTAGTTGTTTGTTTTCATTCTAACAGTTATTTTTTTCAAGTTTTTAATAAGCAATTGTTGGTTTATATAGCCGTATGAAAATGCGGCATAGTAAAAGTCTTCCCCTTTCCTTTAAAATAATTTTGTAGCGTGATTACTTTAATAATAACTTAAATTGGTGCTAATAAGCAAGAATCCGTTAAAAAAAACGAATTTACAGTAACTTAAAAAAAAATTTTTTCATTCTTGAAAATGCCCTGTTTTTGGAGAATCACCCATATATATATATTTCCACTTTGCACATTTTAATTTTACTAAGATCATTTTCTTCAGAAAAATGAGCACTTTCATACAAAAATAGAAAACAAATTTTGTGATTCTGTCTTGCTTAAAAATTTGCATAAAATATTTTTTAACTTTAATTTCAAGTGCCGTCCAGGTTTTTTATTCCTCAAATGACATGTTATCTTGTAGAAAAATGTCTCACTTTTCATTAAAAAAAAAATTGATGAAGACTCTTTCCGTTCCAAAGTTATGATTTTTTTAAGAGTGCACATCGCGACAGTCATTTATGCGCTGCATTATACTGTTTACTGTGATTTTGTCCATACCAGACAAAATATAACTTATTTAATACAATTCTATACAACTAAATTTTGTCTGTATACAATAACTGAGATCATGAGAATCTCATGAGAAATTGAAACCAGTGCTTTATAGTTGTCGTAAATATATATTGTATACATCTATTAGTCATACAAGTATCGTACGGAATATTTAAAGTTTTATTACAGTAGGACCTCTCTTATTCTAATTGCCTTTCTTATTCTAATTCTAATCGTTCCCCCACAAGTTTTCTCCCACTGTCACACGAAAAGTCCACGAATCACAAGCTCGCAAGCAAAGTAAGTGGGGGTAAGGGGAAAATTAGAATAAGAGAGGTCGGCGCCATCTTGAAAAACTTTACTAATTCGAATAAGAGAGGTCCTACTGTACATGAAAGAAAATAATTTAATAGGTAGTTTTATGAGCATACATTTAGGAATGTTTTGAGTTAAAATTTTATAGAAATTACATAAAAATTTCATCACAATCAGGTCAATTTTTATACAAATCGCAAATATTGTCGAATTGTGTTTCCGTAATATAGTGCGAGTACTATACATGTGACTCTCATGAGAATCCTACCTAAAATTTTTCGCAGGGAAGTGTCTTAATCGATTACGAATTTAATGTTAGATTCAATATGACGGCTAATTTCTTTAAAAAATAATCTTGAAATCACATATAAATATATTATATATATTTAGCCGTCATATTGAATCTAACATTAAATTCGTAATCAATATATATATGTATATATGTCCTCGAAATAGCCGTTTTGTATAGCTGACCCTTACACACATTTTATGTATATATATACAGTAGTCCTTCTCTTATTCTAATTTTTTCACTTCCTCTAATCTAATTTCATGCATACAACATAACCTAAAAAAAACTCTTTTTCAAAACAAAAACATTTAACAATAAGTCAGTTCGGTTATCTGTCTAATAAATAATATTGTGTAAATTAACATTGATGTAAAAAAACCCTCACAAGATCCTAGAAAAGTGTAAACTTTTTTTTTTGGCGGCAAATTAGAATACGTGAAGGAGACGCTATCTTGCCTGTCTGGACATATTAGAATAAGAGAAGGGCTGCTGTATGTGTGTGTAAACATCATATATATATATATAAGTATATATATACATTATGTATAAATACATTATAACCTGTAAACACTTATTTTTTATAACACCAATCGATAGTGTTATTACTTAAGTTGATAAAATAACAAAGATATGCATTAAAAAATGACGTATTTCAATAAAAATATTCATTTTTTTTTAATTTTGGTTTTGTCAAAGTCTGCCCCACACGTGGGGTACATTGTAACGTATGATGTAAGGAAGGAAAATAATTTTTTAAATACATTTTGATGTTATTACAATTATATTTTATTATTAATTTTATATTTATAAAATCTTTTTCAAAATAATAATAACGAATTTTTTATCTTATATACTTACTTAGACAAATTCTCGTTACAAATTCACTTTTTATCACAGCGAACATTTTTGTTACATTTTGTATTTAATTCCAATCTCCCATCTACAAGTGTTAAAAACAATATTTTGTTAAATAATAAAATCTGCAGGTTATGTCACAAACTGCCCCACAATTCTGTATCTCAATGAACCCCACATGATGATTTTTACAATATTCATTAAATTTGAAGAAATTTAATATTTTTAGGTTAATTTTTTAATTCGATTATTATCTTTGATTATTCTATTATTCAGTTGATGCCTTATTAAAGATTATGACAAAAGGAAATTGAGACTAAAAGGTTACTTTAGATACTTCGAAACTCATATTTATCTATTACTCACCATCACCCTTACGAACTCCGTTATTTTCACTTTTTTTTATTAGCAGTGATAACCTTAATATTTTAAGAAAATATTGGATATTTTCGGTGCACAGGTTTCGAGAAATCTTGTCGATTTTTTTATTTCGAATGGCTGCTCATCCAAAGGTCTACCCAAAATTCAAAATGGCAGATCCAATATGGCCGAATAAAATTCTGAGAAAAGGTAATTTGGTCTTATATTGGATCCGCCATTTTGAATTTCGTAAATCTCGCACAGGACTCCCAATCAGCGGCTCCAAAAAACCCTGTATACCAAATTTAAGAAAAACCTATTTCGGGAAAAATTCGTGACTAAAAGGGTTAAAACTGGCACTAAAGAAATTAATTTATTTTTTTTATAATTCTTTAATTTACTAATTCAATAAACAGTTATTTTGACATTTTCTGACACATTCAAACATAAAAATATTTCATTAGCATAAGGTAAATGTCCCAATCGTGAAACGAATTTTCATGAAGGGTTGGTTATTGGCAATAAAATTGAATTAAAAAAACCTTAAAAGTTAAAAGTTTTCATTGTATATTGTACATAATTGCTTTTTAGAATAATAATAACTTTTAGGTAATCATGTAAACATTTTAAAGTTGCAAAATTATTTTATCAACAAAAACTTTCGATAAACTACACGTCTCTATTGTGAAACACCAACATGACAGGATATTCCTACTGTTTCATTTATAAAAGTTATTTAAAAACGTTTCGTCCCAGGCAGCCGTGTTTTTCACAATAGACAATATTTGTTTAAATCGCCGATACAGGGAAATAGAATAGAACCTGTAATTAATTAATAACTTTTAAGCATATATATGTAACAGTAGAAAAGGTTCGTTTGGAGACGATTCACACCCCAATATTTTTTATAACTTAATTTTCAATCACATTTCGTGTTTTCCATTGAAAACCATTGTGGAATTTTTCTTAATTGTATTTTTTGTATGGTGACCGTCTAAACCAAGAATTATTTATGAATATTATGGAGAGTTGTTGTTCTGTAATTAGAGGAACGATATATTGGCTGAAATCTTAATGTCTTTATTGAAAAATTATGACAACATCTTTAGATTTTGCAAATTGGTGAGCACCACTCATATCTTCGTTATACGATTTGCAGACGGTTTTAAATATATTTCAGTAATTGTATTCTGAATTTTTATAGGTTGATGATTACAAATCTGAATTTAGAAATTTGAAATTCAATATGGCGGAGCCAATATGACGGACAAAACTGTGAAAATATAATCTAAAGTGGGCGAAAATCGAAGATCAGAGGTTTTTGCGATCGCTGATTATGAATCTGAAGGTAAAATTTTGAAATTCAAAATGGTGAATCCAATATGGTGGACAAACTTACCAAATACGACTTAAATTTGACCGAATTTCTTTTTTATTATTATAAGAAATTATAAGAAAAAAAATAATGTTAATCGGGTTCCTATGTATATCATACACAGTTACAATTAAAAAAAAATCGTTAATTTATCAACAGATTATTATCATTATTATTACTATCAACATTTTCAATCGAGCTTTTAAATTTTTAATCTCGACAACTGATTCGTAATGGACGTCTTCAAAAATCCCTGAGAACCTAGTTTCATTTAAATCAAGAAATTTTTCGTATTTTGGTTCGCCACATTGGACCGTCATTTTGAATTTAAAAAATCTGACGATAGACACGTAGTTAGCGGCTTACAAACTCCACAGGAACCGAGTTTTATTTACATTAAACAATTTTTCGTACTGTAATCCATCATATTGCGTTCGCCATTTTGAATTTCGAAAATCTGACAACATAACCGTAATTAGCGATCGCTAACATCCTCCACCCAAAAAAAAACAAATTTCATTAAAAATCGAATAATTTTTCACATTTTATCCGCCATTTTGTATTTTGCACTCACGCCGTGTCATAAAAATTGTGCACGCGCATGATTTTCACTTCAGAGCGATAGTCTAAATACCACTATTGGGTAAAAGGAAAGAAAAACTGGTTTTCTACAAATGTATCTAAATAACCGGTAGTTTACGTCGAAAACGTAGAAAACACGTAGCCTACATGAAAATGGTAGAATACTGAAACATACTCGAAAACATAACCTATTCAAATGTTTATGTTTTATGGATTTCATTAAATTGTTTTTTTTTAATCCATTATAAACGCAAAAGAATTTTTCCTGAATTCAAGATGCCAAGGTATTTAAAATCTTAAAAGAAAAGATTAAGTAATAAACGAATTAATTTTATATTCCTGTCGTAAAAAATAATTTACAATATTTGTGAAATACAGTACTCCTTCCCTTATTCTAATTTCCCTTATTCTAATGTGTTCTAAGTAGCCTTTAAAATAAAAAGATTTAGTAAGAATATTTCATTTTTATACTCGATTTAAATATTTTTGTTTACAGCAAAATATGTATAATATAAGGATTGAGCGAAATTGTTTACAAAATCACGAAAAAAGAGTTGTCTGACACATGAAATAAGCAATTAGAAAAATAAAATAAGCACTTGATAAATAATAAGTAGTCCTTCCCTTATTCTAATTTTTTCTCTTCACCTATTCCAATATTTCCCCTCACGCGTTCTCCCCGCTGATGTTTGTTAACGTGTGGATTTTCAAAATACAAATAATGGCGCATGCGCAAAAAAAAAAATAGACAAAAGTGAGAAAGCAAATTTTAGTAGTGAGGGAGAGAGGGAAATTAGAATAAGGGAAGAAGGCCACCATCTTGCCTGACTGGACAAATTAGAATAAAGGAAGGAGTACTGTATATGGTTAAAAGGAAAAAATTATGCCACAAAAGAAATTCCAAAAATGTTGTAGTGCCAAAAATTAAAAGTTCCGTGAATTTGACCTTATGTGAATATTATAATAAGTATTCCATATTATTGATAATATGGGACGGACTAGAGTGAAGTAGAACATTTTTATTGTGTAATACTTTTACCTAACCTCAAAATTGTTCACAAATTTGCTTTTCAACAATATCATTAATAATGAAAATTAAATTCTTCGAAACGTTATTAAATATTTTTCGTAACTATCTTAAGTAATAAACCAATTAATTTTATATTCCTGTCGGAAAAAATAATTTATAATATTTGTGAAATAAATTTTATTAATTTCTAAACTCACAAAAGAATTTTTCAAAAACAACATAACCTCCTTAATGGTGACATTAGCGAGGTTTTAAAAATAGTTTTTATAATATTTACATCATTTGTAACTAATATTTTACGGATACCTTGTATCTTTTTGGATTATTCAGTCTTCAGTTTGATTTTTAACTAAAAAAATACACATATAATTGCGCCAAATATACAGGGTGTACGAAAAGTCCCGGGACGGTTGAATAACTTTCGAAAGAACAAAAATTTCAAAAATCGCCGAAACACGTGATTCGATTTTTCAAACAAGCTATCTTTTGAGGGGGGGGTTTCGGCCCCCCAACCTCAAGGGGGCGGGGGGCACGAGGGGGGGCCAAAAATCTTAAATGGCAACATGGTTTGAGTGGGGGCTCATTTGAAAGGTATTTTCGAGATGAAATCAGATCACTGGTCATAGAGGGCGCTGCGATCATTTTTCGCAGATATTTTTGACTTTTTTCAGATCTTAGACGTACTAACGTTTGAAAAAATGAAAATTTCGTAGTCGCCGAATCGTGTAATTCAATATTCTTAAAAAACTTAAAAAACTTAAAATCGTGTAAAACAATATTCTTAAACGGGTGTCAACCCGTTTCTGAACGTTACATTGAAAAGCTCTTTTACTTGTATCTCTCCGAAAAATGATCGCAGCGCCCTCTATGACCAGTGATCTGAATTCGTCTCGAAAATACCTTTCAAATGAGCCCCCACTCAAACCATGTTGCCATTTAAGATTTTTGGCCCCTCTCGTGCCCCCCGCCCCCCTTGAGGTTGGGGGGCCGAAACCCCCTCTCAAAAGATTGCTTGTTTGAAAAATCGAATCACGTATTTCGGCGATTTTTGACATTTTTATTCTTTCGAAAGTTATTCAACCGTCCCGGGACTTTTCGTACACCCTGTATTTAAAAGTTTGATGTAGACTACCTCCATTTGTGTAGAAAACATAAGATGTAGTCTACGCCATATTCGACACGTAGAAAACTGAAGTAGTTTACCTCCAGTAAACTACCAACCCAACACTGCTTCAGAGCGATAATTTAAAAATCGTTAATTTATCAACGTATTATTATCATTATTATTACTATCGACATTTTCGATCGAGTTTTTAAATTTTTAATCTCGATAACTGATTCGTAATGGACGACTTCAAAAATCCCTGAAAACCTAGTTTCATTTAAATCAAGCAATTTTTCGTATTTTGGTTCGCCATATTGGACCGTCATTTTGAATTTAAAAAATCTGACGATAGACTCGTAGTTAGTGGCCTACAAACTCCACAGGAATCGAGTTTTATTTACTCGGCCGCCATCTTGCCTGACTGGACAAATTAGAATAAGGGAAGGAGTACTGTACAGTAGTCCTTCCCTTATTCCAATTTCTCTTATTCTAATGTCTTCTCTTATTCTAATTTTTTCTCTTCTCCTATTCTAATATTTCCCCTCACGTGTTCTCCCCACTGATGTGCGTTAACGTGTAGATTTTCAAAATACAAATAACGGCGCATGCGCGACAAAAGAAAAAGAGACAAAAGTGAGACTACAAATCTAAGTAGTGGGGGAGAGGAGAAAATTAGAATAAGGGAAGAAGGCCGCCATCTTGCCTGACTGGACAAATTAGAATAAGGGAAGGAGTACAGTATATGGTTAAAAGGAAAAAATTGTGCCACAAAATAAATTTCAAAACTCTTTTTGTGCCAAAAATTAAAAATGAATTTGCCCTTAGGGGCTATTCATAAACTACGTTACCATTTTAGGGGGAGGGGGGGGGGGTCAAAAATGCCAAAAAAAGGTCTACGTAGTTTATGGATGGCCCCTTATGTGAATATTATAATAAGTATTCCATATTATTGTTAATAAGGGACGGACTAGAGTGAGGTTAGAGCATTTTTATTGTTTAATACTTTTACCTAACCTCAAAATTGTTCGCAGCAAAAAATTATTTTTCAAAAATTGTACTTTCGATTAGTTTCGTCGAAAAAGTAGAGTTCCCTGCACTACCGACGGCGCGATGTACACACAACGTTTCCTTTCTCTCCATCGTTTCAAATTGATTCGAGCATAACAAAACATAACCGTTAAACGCGGGAAATCATCTGGCGCGTGATCGTTGTGCGGAAAGGTCACAGAAACTCATTCGTTGCTCCAAATTTACGGCGTGTTAATTATTGTCTTCCAGTTTTTCGTAAAATCCAAAAAAAAACCAATGTGCCATTAAAAAAAAAAAAAAACCAATCATGAATCAATCGAACGCGATGGAAGAGGAAACGAAAAGTGAAACAGAACTCATCGAAGAGGTGATTGCTTTAAAGTCCGAAGTAAAACAATTAACATTAGAGAATGAAAATTATAGACAAAAGGTTCACGAACTCAAGCACGAATTGTGCGCCAGCCAAGCGATGAATCAAGACATGAAAGAAAACTTCGACGATAGTATCAATCGACATACGAAAAATATGGAAATAAAAGTTCAAGAAATTACTAAAAAGTAAGGGAACTTTCGATTCTTTTAATCTTTTGAACTCGAAATATTTTTAATTTCTTTTTATTCGAATAACAAAACTTTATTTAACAGACTTTCCGAAGATAAAAGCAATTACGAGTTGCAGCTGCAAGAACTCGAATCTGAACTTTCGAATAAACAATCGAAACTGTCGACGTACGAAGAAATAATTGAAGATTTAAAAAAAAAACCTCCTCCGTTACCCGAGATTACAAACATTTACAGTATTCGAGAAGAAGAATTACAGTCTCGCAATGATAAGATTCAGGAACTAATAACTTTATTAAATGTCGAAACTCGAAAAGTTAGTCAGTCGCAAGAAGCTTATACGATGCTGGAACATCAGAGCATCGAAACGAAAGAACTTTTGGCAGCCGCCAAAGAGCATTTGGCAGAAAAAGACGAACTTATAGAAAACCTTCGAGAAGAACTAGCCCTAAGTTACAGCGAGTTAAATTCTTTAAAAACTGTTCCAGCAAGCGATTCTGTTAAAGGCAACTCCCTCTTCGCCGAGGTAGAAGATCGCAGAAAAAAACTCCAAAACAAAATGAGCGCAATGCACGGAAATTACAAAGAAATGAAAAAGTCGTTTACAGCAAAAGAAGAAGAAATTCGTATGCTTTGGAAGGAGAAGGCAAAAATGACTAGGCAATGGGAAGAAGATATTTCGCAGGCAGAATCTCTTAACATGCAGTTGATCGAAGCGTACAAAACAAGAATTTCAGAATTGGAAGATTCCGTATCCTACGAACGGAGAAAGAAACAACCTAACCTAACCACCTCAGTCGATAACACTTCGGCCAAGTAAGAAAGAAAATTCTTTTTAAATTTCGAACGTTACATTTATAAATTGTTTCAGATACTTCGAATCGTTGTTGGAATCTAAAATTAAAGAAGTAGAAGAACTGCAGGCAAAGATCGAAAGTAATTCCATACGAAATCTATTAATCGAAGAGCGAAAGTGCGAACTTGGTAAACAAGTTCGATATTGGAAATACAAAGCTTTGTGCACCGAGGTAAGTCGATAACATAACCTATAAATGAATTTTTTTACAATTTTTATTTTTTTTTTCGCAGACTCAATTTCAAGCGATGAAAAAACATTTAGTATCGACTTTGACAGAGGAAACTAAAGGAATTCTAGAGTTCCTACAGGATAAAGAACTGGAAGATGACAATAAAATGCAAAAGTTTGACGACAGTCTTCATGACGATGACAAAAAGTTGTCAATTGTCAACGAAACGAGAATAACGTTAGACGATTTGGTGCGGCAGCCAACACTTCCGGAAGTTTCGGATGGAATTTTAAGAAACTTGGGCAACTTACAGATTTCGCCCAAATCTAACGAAGTTGACAAGAAAACTCAAGAATCGTTGGACATGACGATGCCTGTTGAAAGTCAAATTTCGGTTCGTCATAAAAAAGACGCTAGTCAGAAAGAAGAAAAATCGGAACATAAAAACATTTTCCAATCTTTAAACACTGCGGAACGGTTAAGGTCGATTCTAAAAAAATCACATACTTCGAAATCATGTTCGACGATTAAAGTCGAGACGGAAAATGTGGTTTACAATTCGCTGACAAATTTAGCGGATCAGAGTTTAGATTTAACGACTGCTGAAATTAGTCCTCGGCAAAGTGAAATTGTACAGACGAGTGAACCTAGTCCGAAGAAAAAAGAAAGTTTGGATAAACGAACACCCAGAAATCCATTTGGACGATTGAAATCGGTTTTCATGAAATCTCGATCTGCCGATGCGGAAGTAACCAAGAAATTGGAAACGTCGATAGAGAAAAGCGAGGATGTGGCCACGTCTGCGCCGTCCAACGATTCGAGCTTAGATTTTACATTACCGGTAGTTACCCAGATTAGTCCGCAACGAACCGAGCATAGGATACAAACGCCGGTGCATTTTATGCCTCCGTTAACACCGCCGCAGGAAACGGTTCCTGCAAACATAACCGTAAGAAGAGACGGATACAACGAAACAGAAAAAGATGAAGAGGAAAATGAAGTTTCCATCATTACGTCGTTGGGTGCGACTTGCGGAGGATCTACGACTATACGAAGACTGAATATCGATACTCAGTTAGATTTTACACTGCCGGTGGATACTGAAATTCTGCAGCGAATAGCAGAGAAGTATCCGTTGCATCCTGAGAATTACCGTCCTGAAGCGAGAAAACTCGAACCGGTTTCTGTCATCGAATCGGTGGGGGAATCGTGCGGAGGTTCTACGACTATTCACGACTCGAATTATTTAGACTTTACAATGCCGGAAAGTCAACCGTTTTCGAAAATACAAGAAAATAAAGAAAATCTCAAGTCTAAACTGGTGAGATCGCACTCGGAGAAGATGAAGAAGAGTTTGGCTTTTACCGCAGACACGAAAGAAGAATCGACAAGCGGATATTGTTCTCTACAGAGAGTTAAGCCGACTGAACGACCAAAAAAATACCCAGTGATGTTAATTAGAAACGATCCGAATCTTTGAAATATTTTATTGTATATTAAACGTTTCTTACGAATATAAATAAAAATTTATTACTTACCTTAGTGTTTTCGAATTTCGTGACAAGCAAGATATTTCCATCTTTTAGTCGGGATTCAATGTTACGAGGAATAGTCGGCGTCGCTGCTAAACGGGGTGGAAATTGGTACTGAACTTTCTCGACCCAATTTTTCTTCAGTCTTCCGACAGAGATTTCGTCGCCCAACATTCGCATTTTCCATCGAAAATCGTTAACTTCAGAGTTTTTCAAAGTCGTAAACTCGTGTAATCCTTTGCCGATTAGTAAACCGATTTGAGAATCTAAATTTCCGTCTGCTTTTGTGCCTTTCTTTTCGATAAGTTTTAGGAGGGAACAGAAAGGTTTCATGTCACAGAGACGTCTGCTTTCGTCTCTGACATCTTCGGCTTCTGCATTGGAATTAATGCAGGTGAAAATATATGATTGGGAATCTTTTAAAGTTCCGTGCAAAGGATACTTGCTCGCTTCGTCCCATATGTCCTGGAATGGTTAAATTTAAGTTTTGGGAGATCGTAGAATAATTTTGAAACTTACCTCTTTTATTTCGGCAAGCGTCGTATTACGATTTGCTTCGAAAGGAATGATGACACCGTTGGGCATCAAACATGTTAGTTCGACTACTTCAGTCGGAGTCTTAGTCCAGAAGTTGTACATGTACGCACTCGGAATGTGCACCATATTGGCAACTTGTGATTCTTCCCTCATTTGGAACCCAAGAACCATCAAATATCAACTTTAGGTTCGATTCGAGTTTATTAGCATTTCTTGAACCGGACCAACCAACGTAAAGGTTTGTAACTTTGGTCGAAGCAAAGACCTCCGTAACTTACATAAGTAAGAGAGTCATCGGAGGTAGACAGGGACATCTTCTTCAAACCCGAATTCTTGTCGAGGACGAAACATCAGCGTTCAAGGGAGAGAGGGCAGGGAGGGGGGGGGGACAAAACGTAAATAAACAAACAAACGCACCTCGAAATCGGAGCGAATTTTTCGTCTGGTTTTCGCGAATCTTATCGAAAACACTTACGAGGTGTAGGATGCAAGAGGTCGACCGTTATTTACGCGACAACACGACAAACAAACTGCACGCTGCAACGCATCGTTTCTCGATCTGTTTTTCGCGTGTCCCCACCGTAATTCCTTTTAGATTTCCTCTCGTGGACGGCGAATTTCTCACAAGTTTCGGGACACACCGAAGGCGGATCGTGGGACGATCGCGGGACGCGGATTTACTCTTGTCTCGAATTATCACATGTCATACGACGTGAAAAAAATCGTTTGTTTTCCTTGCGAGAGACGGAAAACTGGAAACGCCATTTTCAGGATTGCCCAGCAGAAAAATATGTTTGTGTGCGGCGACACTCTTAGGGTGGGGACGGCAGCGACAACAAAACACATACCGGAAATGGAGGGGGTCGGTAACCTTTCGCCAGAATCTATACTCTACTTTACCCGTTGCAAATATGGTACGTCGCGACTTTACTGACCGAGGGTAACAAAACGTATTTAAGAGGGTTCTAAAGTGATCCGCCGGTAAGGTAGAATACTTCACAAAAAACGTAAATAAAACATGACTACAGCAATTTTTCAAAATTCGGACTCTGTAAGGGCAATTTTAATTACTTTACAAGCAAAAAATGTTCGAAAATAAATAAAAATCACTTATTTTCGAAAATTCTATCGATAGAGCACTTTAGAAACCCCTTAATGTGAGCCTATTAGGTACCTATTAAAAAAACACCTTAAGAGGTTCTAAAGTGGTCCGACGGTAAGGTAGGAAGCTTCACCAAAAACGTAAATAAAACATGACTACAGCAATTTTTCAAAATTCGGACTCTGTAAGGGCAATTTTAATTACTTTACACGCAAACGAATTTTCGAAAATAAATAAAAATCACTTATTTCCAGAAATTCTATCGATAGAGCACTTTAGAAACCCCTTAATGTGAGCCTATTACCTATTTAAAAAAAAAACACCTTAAGGGGTTCTGAAGTGGTCCGCCGGTAAGGTAGGAAACTTCACTCAAAAAAACGTAAATTCAAGATGACTGCAGCAATTTTTCAAAATTCGGACTCTGTAAGGGCAATTTTAATTACTTTACACTCAAAAGAATTTACGAAAATAAATAAAAATCACTTATTTCCGAAAATTCTATCGATAGAATACTTTAGAAACCCCTTAATGTGAGCCTATTACCTATAAAAAAAATAACTTAAGGGGTTCTAAAGTGGTCCGACGGTAAGGTAGGAAACTTCACTAAAAAACGTAAATAAAAAATTACTGCAGCAAATTTTCAAAATTCGAGCTCTGTAAGGGCAATTTTAATTACTTTACACGCAAACGAATTTTCGAAAATAAATAAAAATCACTTATTTCCGGAAATTCTATCGATAGAGCACTTTAGAAACCCCTTAAAGTGAGCCTATTACCTATTAAAAAAACACCTGAAGGGGTTCTAAAGTGGTCCTTCGGTAAGGTAGGAAACTTCACTAAAATAGGTACATTCAAGATGACTGAATAACGTTTTCAAAATTCAAGCTTTGGAAAGTGAATTCTCATTACAGTAGAACCCCTCTTATTTCAGTTGCCCCTCTTATTAGAATTGTCCAACCCCTCTTATTTGAATCGTTTCCCCTCAGGCCTTCTCCCACCACCGCTCGAACATCTCGATACAGTTTACAGTGTTTACACCATCAACGTTGTAAAGTATAAACATAGTACAGTGGCCCTCCCCTTATTTTAACTCTTATTTTAACTGCGTCCTTTATTTTAACTTTCTTTCGTCCCTTATGTTAATTTCTTCCCCTCGTGAGTTCCCCCACCATTTGCCATTTGAAAGTATTAAGAGTGCGGACTGCTGTTTGCGCATACAGGTGAAGAAAACGCCACTATATCTCCTTTCTCTGTTTTTATTCTTTAATACTGCCAGTGGTGAGGATGAGGGGAAGCGGTAAAATAAGGGAAGAAGCCTCCATCTTCCTTGACTTGAAAAGTTAAAATAAAGGGAGGCAACTGTACTTCTAAGTCTATGAGTGTAAATACCGTTCAACCTAAATTTGCAAACATGCATAGTCGGTAGACTGATATGTAATGAAATTTCAAATTAATTTATAATTTTGCATCAAACTCATGATTTACATCATGCAAATTATTCGAGAAGCTGCTAATTTCGTAAAATAAAAGTGCACATTTGAAGGTTAGGTTAGGATGAGGTTAGGATGGTTGAAGGTTAGGACGTTGTTAATTTTTAATGATGTGTATTTCAAGACCTCCGCAAAAATTGAAAAGTCTTTCATTTGCAAAATAACAAACAAATCCAATATCAGAAGCTTAGTACTGAATTTGAAGTGATCTGAAGCTTTCATTAATCATAATTTGCAAATTTGGGTTAAATATTGTATCCTATATTCATTTCGGTCTTAATCACAGTGTATTTGTTTGTGAAACAAAAAATTGTTGATACATAATTATATGTAATAAAGTGCATAATGTAAATTTAAAATGTTTACACTCGAATGCAGATATAAATGACCATAAATAAATGCGAAAGGTTGCAGTCTTTATCACATAAAGGCACGAATTGTGATTTCGTTATATTTTTATCCAAATTTAAAATTCTCTAGACAGTTTTCAGATAAATTATATATATATTTTACATAATTCAACTCTAAAATATATACGATGTCTAACAAAAATAAAAATATATCAGATATTATCCTCTACTATTAAAGCGTTAAGTAGAGTAAGGGGGTAAGGGAAAATTTCAAATAAGAGAGGTCGGCGCCATCTTGAAAACCATGACCAGTTGAAATAAGAGGGGTTCTACTGTATGTCTCGTTTATATATCGGAATGGTGAGTGTCGATAACTTGAATTGCGAGATTATTCTGCTTTACCGACCGCAGATAAAATACGCTACTATTTAACCGGCGGTGGATAATGAAACATGGATTTTGTAATTTTCAGGCGTTGTATTTTTTTGTACTGTTTTCATCTGGCTCACCTTGCGTGGCGGTGCCGTGGCTCTCGTGGCCCCTTAGGGCACGAATGGCACGATTAGATATTTTCATTCACGATGAGTGTGCCTAACCTCGCGGTTGTTGCAGCATTATGTTTACGCATGGCGAGTGATTAGTCGATCTCAGACTCCTTTGTACATAGTCCCAAGAACACTTGGTCAATTCCTCGCGGTTTCGAGAGGCTGGGAAACGATCCTCAGGATGGCTATTTTCCGGATCCTGGCTCGACCTTACTTGAGGAGGATCCCCGCCGCCAGAGTGAGTCTCGAGTTTTTCTTTCGGGGTTTTCCTTAGCGACCCTCCGCTGGCTCGTGTTTTTTAAGAAAATTTTTTTCGGAGCACGCCGTTATTGAAAAAAATATTCGAGGGCTAGAGTGTCATTCAGCTTTTAAAAATATTCTCGCCTTGAACGCGCGCAATTTCACAGCCTCTATTTTTAAATTGTCGAGCATTGTCACATGTTCATTTGGTGACAAGACAATCGACGTTTTTCTCATTTGTCTTCTTTGGAGCAAATTTTGTTTTTCTTCCCACTTCCCTTTTTTACTTGCTTCAATTTTTGCACGTGTTAATTTTTTTCAAAATTTTCGTTTAGCTGGAATAATTTTATTTATTTTTAATTATTTTTAAACATTTTGCCATTTTTATATAAAAAATATAATTGTAGAAATTAAATTCAATTACTTTGTGTTAGGATCATTGATCTTTTAATTAATGTTGTTTTTATTTCGATTGAACAATAAAATATCTTAGAAATTATATTTTCGTTTTTTAGTAATATTTGCTCCAATTTTTACATGTTCCTTTTCTTAATGACAAATTCCCATTGTGTAAATGGGATATTACTACCCAGTAAATGAAAACGAATAGAAAGTTAAAAATACAAATTGAAATGAATTCAAGTGAATTAAAATGAATTAAAACGCATGAAAATGATTAAATGAATAGACTTTTTAATTCATTTTAATTCATTTCAATTCGTATTTTTAACTTTCTATTCGTTTTCGTTTACTGGGACTAACAATAAAATAACAAAAAAATAGATAGAAATAAAATTACATAAATAAGAAAACACAAAATATACAAAATAACTTCCCAGTTAAGTACTTTGTACCCTTTTTAAGCATTTTAAAGGAATTCAATGAACTTCTTGAATAATTTGATCTATTTCTAATTATTTTCAAACATTTTTACCATTTTAGTCCTATTTTATGATAAATATTAAATTATAAAAATTAATTACGAGGGTGACACATTCATTCACCAAGACATATCTTTTTTTTTTTAATAAATTATATATTATCAACCGGATTACGAAGAATTGGAGCCTTCATAAAATTTTACATATCGACGGTCAATCAACGATATAAATTCTATTTGGATATCAATATAAAAATGAATTCATGCAAAAATGTAAAATTAGTTTAAATTAAAAAAAATTCTCAGAATATGTAAACAAAAAATTAATATTTTCATTCAAATATACTCGAATCAAATTGAATAAACGATACATGAATGAAAACATTCAAATTCAAACATTTTTTAGTCAACAATACAAAGAAATGTAAATAATTTCAATTTTAGAAGTTACCTTCTGGAAGAAATATTTATTTAATTCTTTTGAACATTTCTACAACCATTTAAATCACCCAATGACATTTTAATACCCTTTTAGAAGGTTTTTAAAAAAAAAACAAATGAATTGACATTCCACCATTGACACTTGTTGATAAATTGACAGCTGTCATGATCCTCGTCTGTTTTTTCGTCTGAGAAAATAACACAAATATAAAAATTTAATTTTGTAATTCTTTTTTTTTGTATTTTTCGATTAAAAACTGAAATTCAATATTCGATGTATTCTGAAATTATCTAATTATTGATATTCTCGGTACAACCCAGTAAACGAAAACGAATACAAAGTTAAAAATACGAATTGAAATGAATTCAAGTGAATTAAAATGAATTAAAACGCATGAAAATTATTTATACATTTAATACAAGAACAAGTTCTAACCTGAGGATGATTTGTTACGTACCGCTTTAATTGTGAGATACGATATATTCGTTCCGTTTAAAAGTTAATGCTATGTTTGTGTATTTGGAGAGTAGCAAGCGAGCGTTGTATGAGTTTAGGCTTAGTTGTATTGATATTGTATAGTAATTTGATATTCGAACGAGCTGTCACCGTTGACATTTAGTAATGTTTCGCGGAATGTCAAATTCGGTCGTGTTCACGAACCTTCCAAAAGTTGAAAAGATACGACCTTTTTCGTCAACTTCACTTGTGTCCAGGAAGCGACTTGAGCTCGTCACTGAGGATTTCAATAATAAAGTATTTTTCTATAAGTTTCATAGTAAAAAAAAAACATGGCCATTACGGTTCGAAAAATAAAAACGATCTATTAAAATAGATGCCCCTGATGAGGACCTACATATGGTTGAAACGTTTGGTGAGGAAGATCTTACAATTTAGTGAGTTCGTTTTTATTTTTCGAACCGTAATGGCCATGTTTTTTTTACTATGAAATTTTTCTATAAGTGTTATTAAAACGAAGTGTTTTATTTCATACATTTAATACCATCAAGAGTGAGCTATTGGAATATAAAAGTAAATATAGAACAGTGTATATAACCTGATTAAAGATAATTATTAATAATAAAGATAAAAATTAATCGAAGTCGCTCCACGTAACAGATTAATTAGTTTTGATGTATTTCGCTGTAATAATAAAAGTAACGATATGAAATTTTTAATAGTGTCTTTAATAAGTTTTAGTTATGTATCAATCTTTATGTCAAATGAAGAATAAAATCTTTTCTATACGTAAAATACTTTTATGAATCGAAAATATACACTTTAGCAATGCGTCAATTTGAATGTTGATCTGATAATAAAAAAATACTTCATCATATTGCCTTCCAATACTCTTAAAACTATTCCAAAGGTTTCAGTTGAATTTCCCAGTAAACGAAAACGAATAGAAAGTTAAAAAAATGAATTGAAATGAATTCAAGTGAATTAAAATGAATTAAAACACATGAAAATGATTAATTGAATCCACTTTTTAATTCATTTTAATTCACTTGAATTCATTTCACTTCGTATTTTTAACTTTCTATTCGTTTTCGTTTACTGGGAAATTCAACTGAAACCTTTGGAATAGTTTTAAGTTAATGTTAAAGTGTATATTTTTGATTCATAAAAGTATTTTACATATAGAAAAGATTTTATTCTACATTTGATATAAAGATTGATACATAACTAAAACTTATTAAAGATACTATTAAAAATTTCATATCGTTACTTTTATTATTACAGTGAAATATGTCAAAACTAATTAATCATCCTCAGGTTAGAACTTGTTCTTGTATTAAATGAAATACTCCGTTTCCAACTTAAGTAGTAAATCTGCCAAAAAAATACTCCGTTTTTATTTTATTATCATGGACATTTTTATGACCTCTAGAATGTATAGAAACGAGTTTATTCTACATTTGAAATAAAGATAGATGCATAACTAAAACTTAGTAAAAACACTATTAAAAATGTCATGTTGTTACTTTTATTATTACAGTGGGAAACGTCAAAACTAATTAATAATCCTTAGATTAGAAGTTGTTTTTTGTATTAAATGGAATACTCTGTTTCCAGCTAAAGTAAATCTGCCAAAAAATACTCCGTTTTCATGTAATTAACATTTTTATTTTATTTTAATGAATATTTATTTAGATACTCTTTTATAATGTTTAAAAAAAAATGAATCGACATTCTACCAAAATTAATATTTTTATTCAAATGTACTAGAATCAAATTGAACAAAAAATATTGAGACTTGTTGATAAATTGTAAACTGTCATTATCCTTATTTGTTTTTTTATCTGAGAAAATAATACAAATATACTTTTTGTCGTGTATTTTTTCGATTCATAAAAGTATTTTACCTACAAAAATGAGATTATTCTATTATATTCTCAAAACTAATCAATAATCCTTAGGTTAGAACTCGCTCTTTTATTAAATGAAATACTCCGTTTTTGTTGAATTGACGTTTTCATTTTATGTTTATGGACATTTTTATACCCTCTTAGAATGTTTTTAAAAAATGACAAATGATTCAACATTTCGCCATTGACACTTGTTTACAAACTCTCAATTATCATGATCTTCGTCTGTTTTTTATCTGAGAAAATAACAATTTTTGCGACTATACTTTATAAAAAAATTTATTAACTTTCATGTCGATACTTGTATTATCACACTGAAAAACACGAAAACTAATTAATAATCCTTAAGTTAAAACTTGCTCTTGTATTAAATGGAATATTCTGTTTTTATTTAATTGACATTTTTATTTTATTTTCATAGATGTTTTTATACCCTCTTAGAATGTTTAAAAAAAAACAAATAATTCAACTGTCAAGATCCTCGTATGTTTTTTTATTTCAGAAAATAACACAATAAAAATTTGTATTTTAACCACTGACTTTTTAACAAACTTTATTATCAATAATTATCGATATTCTCGTTATACAACACAAATTCAACTGAAACCCATGGAATAGTTTTAAGAATATCAGAAGTCAAATAAAATGTATTTTTATTATTAATTATAGATAAACATTTATTTAAATTGACGAATTGTCTAAGTGTATTTTTTCGATTCATAAAAGTATTATACATACAGAAACGAGTTTAGTCTAGATTTGATATAAAGATTGGTACATAAATAAAACTTAGTAAAAACACTATTAAATATTTCATGTCTTTACCTACAACACAATTTCTGACGAATTTTGAATGGCGGTTAACATTCGAAATCGTTAAAAAGAACAATTTTATAAGTAGATACACTTTTATTACACCTTTTTCAATAGTTATTCATAACTTTCCGACTATTTAGTTATTAATAATTAATTTTAATGATCTATAAAGGTTGTTGAAACGGAAAAACTTGGTACTTTTTTCATTCTAAAGCTTCCGTATCGAAAACAGTGCAAGATACACTAAAAATGCACTGAAACTTTTTTGTAGAGCACAAAATTTCCTACAAAAAAGTCAGCGAGGGCCCTAGACTAAAGTTAATAGCTTAACCACGAGCAGCGATGGAATATGCCTCATATTATACAAAAATTCTAAAACATTCATAATTAACTTGTAAGACAAAATTCCAGCGTTATTCATGGATAATCTATTAACTTTAGACTAGGTCTCTCACTGACTTTTTTTTAGGAAATTTTGTACTCTGTTAAAAAGGTCAGTGCATTTTTAGTGTTTCTTGCACTGTTTTCAATACGGAAGCTTCAGAATGAAAAAAGTACAAAGTTTTTCAACAACGTTTATAGATCATTACAAATAATTATTAATAACTATATCGTCTAGAAATTATGAATAAATATTCTCAAAGGTGCACTCAAATTGGATCTGTTTATACAAATTTTCTTTTTAACAAATTCGAATTGTAACCGTCATTTCAAATTCGTCAGAATCTGTGCAGTAAATACTACTTCTCAAAATGCTGTTGCATTGACTTAATTTCATTGAGTGTATTAAATGAAATACTCCGTTTTCATTTAATTGACGTTTTTATTTTCATGAACATTTTTATATCCTTTTGGAATGTTTAAAAAAAAAGAACAAATAAATCGATGTTCCACCATTGACACTTGCTGATAAATTGTCAATTGTCATGATCTTCGTCTGTTTTTTATCTGAGAAAATAACACAAATATAAAAATTTTTGTGACTATATTTAATGAAAATATTTATTGACAATAATTATCGATATTGACGCCATATAGTTCAAATTCAACTGAAATCTTTCGATTAGTTTTAAGAATATCAGAAATCAATACCCTGCAAAAAATGGAAGCGTACGCGTACGCTTAAATGTCTAAATTCACGCTTCTTTTTGACATTCAAGAGTACCTGAAGAGTACTACAAGCGTGAATTTAGACTTTAAGCGTACGTGTACACTTACATTTTTGGCAGGGTATGATAAAGTATTTCTTTATTAATTATATTTGTTAGAATTGTTTTAAAAAAAGTTTTTGCAATATTTGTCATTTAGAACAGTTACTGTAATATCATTCACGACCCATGAATACTCTGATTCTTTACGAAAATTTAATATTTTTACCATTAAATCTTTACACAAAGCTAAGAATGCTATTTATATAAACAAAATATTATCAGGCTATATTTGCTTGAGTCATATAAAAAGTTTATTTCAGTTTAGGCAATTGGATATTTCGTCTCGAAATCCTAAACCGTTGTTCGAACATGCAAGCAAAACAAATCGTGGCTTCTATTCTGCAGTTTATTATCGTTTGACAAGATTATGGAATTTATTTGATAATAATGTGCGATCAATTACTACTTAAACATCTTTCTCAAATGTGCGTGTAGATACAATAGACTATTCCTCTCTAGACTTTATTTATTAATAAATAAATAAATTTTTTATGTTACTTTTAAATTGTTAACTGTATTTCATGGTTACTTACATCTATCATTTCTTTTATTACTCATGCGACTAATATTTTTGTTAATGTGGCAATTTTGCTTGTTTCTATTAATAAATAAATAAATAAATTATAGATCAACATTCATTCCACGTCAAATTGACGAATTGTCATGTATTATTTCGATTTATAAAAGTATTTTACATACAGAAACGAGTTTATTCTACATTTGATATAAAGATTGATACATAAATAAAATTTATTAAAAATTTGCGAGACGAGTCAATACTATCTACTTTTAAAGTAAACTGTAAAAACTTAGTTTATCGCTTCTATTAACTCCTAATTGTGTTATTATCTTAGATTTATTTTTATTATTAACTAGTTTTCTTTTTTGCGGCGTCATATACATATTTTATTTCATTTATATTATGTACTTTTCTTTATTATTGCTGAATTGTTAATTTTGTATTTCTCTATTGAGCGTTAACGCTCGTGTTAAATAAATAAATAAAAATACTATTAAAAATTTCATGTTGTTACTTGTATTAAAAAATACCAAAACTAATTAATAATCCTTAGATTAGAACTTATTCTTGTATTAAATAGAATACTCTGTTTCCAGCTAAAGTAGTAAATCTGCCAAAAAAAGTAAAACTCCAATAATTTACGCGATCACTGACAAGCAATTGAATTTGATTAAAACTGAATCAGAATCAATTGCTATTACATCGATCGTGCAAATTGATTGATTTTCATCACACTTTTTTATAGCAGTGAACGCAGAAGACCAAATTTGTTTTTTTTTTTTATTTAAAAAGTATATTTTTGTTCTATAAGTTTTATTAAGGAAAAATCTTTCTAAAAAATAAAATATCATTCATACAATTATGAAGCAAAAATTTATAATCGACTATAAGAATTTGTAACAATAAGGATAGTTTCTAGAGCTGTGAATTTTAATTGTAGTCTTCTTAAATATAGAAAACGGAAACGGAAATAAACAATTTCAAAACCTTACATAGTAGTGTGTTAGGTATGAGGAATCAATTCTCAATGTCACTGTATTTTTAAAGTAATTAACCTTGTTAAAGCCTATGCCCACAAATAAAGTTATTTGTTTTTCTTCACTGATACTTTTTATTAGACTTGTTTACTAGCGACTGTAAGAAAAATATTTTCTACTATACAGAAATATTTCTTTTAATCGCAACGATTTCGAATTTTCTTATTTTTAAGTATATTAATTAAAACATTCCAACGTTGACATAAGTTCTACTTTTTCATTTACGAATTCTAAACATTTTTTTAATTTAATTTCGTTTTATTTCCATTTTTCTAATTTAATTTCATTTTATTTCCATTTTTTAAATATAACTATATGTTTAAATAATTAAAATATGTCTTAAAAAGAGCATAATACATGTTTTTCTTTAAGAAATGAATGTTTTGAACACAAAAACGTAATCTTTGTTATGCGCAATCTTTTATTATGCTGTGACGAAATATCGATTAATACAACAATCCAATTTTGCGTCCCATTGCATTTCTACTATTTCTTTGCGTTTCAATTTTGCGACTATTTTGAGTTTATATTTTTCATTTGCGTTTCATTTAGTGTATAAAATATTGTGTATTGCATTTAGTGTAGTTTGTACTCGATAAATATTCGTGGAGTAAACAAACAAATTTAGTAAGTAGATTTTAGTTGCGACCCAATAATTTCCCTTTTTCTTCTCTCCTTTTTTTTTGTTACTTCGGTCATTTACTCCTGAAATGACAATTTTTATACTTCATTTTCAATCAAGTATTTCGTATCAAAATCAAAGTTGAAAACAATTGAGAGGTGCGTATCCTACTGTTTTCGAGTTCGCTCTTCAAGATTCCGAGGTCAAAATTGAGTTTCAGCCATCAGAAATTCCAATATGGCGCCGAATATGAAAAAAATTTCCAAAAAATTGGGAATTTTTTATTCTTATCAATTTTTTTCGAGCTATTAGAATATTGGAATTTTATTGAAACCTTACATAATGGTGCATAAAATAGTTGAATTTTAAGAAAAAATTTTATTTTTATACCCTGCATCATTCTAACGACCTCAAAATGGCGTCAATAATGAAAAAATCTTTGAGAAATTTCTGGACGCTCTAACTCAAAAACTACCAACTTTTTTAAAAAATGCCTAGAATGAAAAGTTCTTAAAATTCATCAAGCGATATAGTGGAATTTTTTCAAAATTTTTTTATGACATTTTGAGAAACTTTTTTTTCACCATTTTTTTCAAAATTGTAATTTATTTACAAAGAATTCTGAAAAAAATTTAGTGTATTCTCTGATGAATTCTAAGAGTTATTTGTTCTTTGCAATTTTTTCGAAAAGTTGATAGTTTTCGAGGAAATGAATTTCAAATATAGTTTAGGATTTTTTCCCCCCAAAAACTCTTTTGGAAAAAATTGCTAAGAAAAAAAAACTCGTAGAATTCATAAGTGAATACACCAAATTATTTTCATAATTTTTCATAAATAAATTATAATTTTGAAAAAAATTTTGAAAAAAAATTTTGAAAAATGTCATCACAAAAATCTGAAAAAATTCCACTATATTTCTCGATTAATTCTAAGAAATTTTCATTCATAGCATTTATTTATAACAGCACGTAGTTTTTGAGTTAGAGCGTTCAGAAATTTTTCAAAGAATTTTTCGTTGTAGACGCCATTTTGAGGTCGTTACAATGATGTGGAGTATAAAAGTAAAATTTTTCCTTAAAATTGAAGTATTTTGTTCACCTTTGTTCAGAGTTTCAATAGAATCCCAATATTCTAATAGCTCGAAAATAATTGATAGGAATAAATAATTTCCAATTTTTTGGAATTTTTTTAAAAATTCGGCGCCATATTGAAATTCCTGATGGCTGAAACTCAATTTCGACCTCGGAATCTTGAAGAGCGACCTCGAAAACAATAGGATATGTACCTTTCAATTGTTTTCAACTTTGATTTTGATACGGTAGTCCTTCTCTTATTCTAATTGGTCCCGTCAGGCAAGATGGTGGCCTTCTCTTATTCTAATTTTCTCCTCTCCCACTAAATGTTTACTGTTTCGCTTTTTCTCTCTCTTTCTCTTTCACAAAGTAGTAGGTGTGGTGGGGAGAACGTGCGAGGAGAAATATTAGAATAGGAGGAGAGAAAAAATTAGAATACGGGAAGACATTAGAATAAGGGAAATTAGAATAAGGGAATGACTACTGTACATGATTGAAAATGAAGTATAAAAAATGCCATTTCAGGCGTTAATGGGTTAATTTAGAAATTTCATCTTTAGAAGTCGAACCCCAATCCATTTAATTCCCTTTGCTTGTCTATTTATTTTTATTCTTAATTGTTTATTTAGTTTCTTTTAATTGTAAATATATTTGCTGTTTTATGAATTTGAAATACAATATATAACAAAGTTTATTTAGTTAACTGCTTATTTATACTTGTGTTAAAGTTGTCTCTGTTAAAACGTTACAATTTGAATGAAGAAATGGTTTATTCAATTTCTGTAATAAACATTTACTAATATATTTTTATATGTAAGAAATTTCCTTTTCTTCATTCGCAACTAACGACAACTTTTTTAAAACAGCATTTCAGCTCTAAACCAAGGTTTGGCCTCCTCTTCGACATCGATGGCGTTATAGTACGTGGTAAGAACGTTTTGCCACCAGTCCCTGATGGGTTTAAACGTCTAATTGGCCCAGACGGGAACTTTAGGATACCAACGATATTCGTTACCAACAGTGGGAACGCGCTTCCCAGGGAAAAGGCCTCTGATCTCTCGAAATGGCTAGGAATTAACATAAGCGAAGACCAAGTCATAATGGCGCACACGCCTCTAACACTTTTACGACAATATCACGATAAGCAGGTCCTGGTATCGGGGCAAGGCAGAATAAGAGACATTGCTAATCAATTAGGCTTCAAAAAGATTGTTACCATAGACGAAGTAGCAAATAACTTTCCCAGTTTAGATTACGTAAATAAAGATAGGAGGAATCCACAGTGTGGACCAATAAATAAAGACTTTCCGACAATCGAAGGGATTGTCTTGTTGAGCGAGCCAATTAATTGGGAAGTACCATTGCAGCTTATGGTAGATATATTGATGACGAATGGAATGCCGTCATACTTACCAGAGGACATACCGTACCCGCACATACCTGTCTTAGCATGCAACATGGATCTCTTGTGGGTTTCGGAAGCACCGATACCGAGATACGGACACGGTGCCTTTTTATTGTGCTTAGAAGAATTATACAAAAAAGTCACCGGTAAAGAATTAATTTTCTCAGCTCTAGTCGGAAAACCAAGCGAAGTTACGTATTACCACGCAAATAGTAAAATTCTAGATCACGCTCGTAGTATCGGTATTAACCACAATATCGACACCATTTACGCTATCGGGTAAGTTTATTTTGAAGACATTTTATTTATTTATTTTCATTAAACGGACCACTCAGGCCCTTACAAACAAAGTAATAGTATATAAGAGGTATAAATTTGTGTAAATAATATATAAAGAATGACGGAATAACAATTATACTTAAAAATAATTAATACAAATTAAAATTAGTAATATTTACGCAAAGACTAGATTTAAATCTGAAGAAAAGTTTGACGTAGATCTATTAATGAAACCAAGCATTCTCAAGGCCTTGGAAACAGTAAGATCAATATTCTCTATAAACGAGAGATTAGATGTAAAGACATTTTGAATATTGTAAAATATGTTGCGTTATAAAAATGTATTCTTTACAGCGACAACATCAACACTGATGTCTACGGAGCCAATCTCTTCGACAAATATGTATCTACCTGCATGAATAAAGATTCGAACTGTAGCGTACTTGAATCAATGTTGGGCAAGGAATTCACTCGTCCCGCAGCAAAAGCAATCATCAGCATTCTCGTGGAAACAGGTGTACATAAACGTGATTCGGAGTTTCTGGCACACCATTGTCCAAGAGATTTGATGCCGGTCGAGAGAGGACTTTGCAAGCCAGCATTCGTCGTCGAAGATGCCAGCCATGCCATTGACCTCGCACTCAAGGAAGAGAAGTTTGACTGAGCCTAACCAAATTATTCTGCCATGTACTAAAGATACGCTTCGTCAATTGCTGAGACAACGACAAGCAGGCTTATAAGAACCGTCAATACTGCAGAGATAGAACATAACGGAGGATCTTTCGATGAATGTTTTTCCAAGATGAATTATCTAGTCTTGTAGTCAATCGGGTTATTCGAAACCATCAAATCACGCGAATATTTCTCCGAATTTTGAAAAATTCCGCAGCATATCACTGCAATGTCGTTCTAGAGCAGCTATTGCGTTAACGTAGGTAATTAATCGAGCTATACGAAACCGACACGATGGCGATCAAAGGTGACGATTGCTTCGATGTCTTTTCCTTCTTTTCTGTTTTTAGAAAAGACAGTTGTAAAGTGTACAGAAACTAAAGCGAAAGTTTTTGATGACACGCGTTTTAAGTGACGTACAAATAGAGCACGCGAGTCGTATTATTCGCAGAAAACTTATTGTGTATTATAATTATAAATATGTAGTTTATGTATGTGTGTTTGTATTTCGTATATACATATATACATATGTATCTGCATATATTTTATTATAAATGATCGAGAATATATTATTACTGTGCGTTGCAGTGCAATTAAATGTGTATAATTTATTAAACACACGAGCTTGTATCAGTTTTGTTTACTAAAGATTTAAGATTATCAAATCACAATTCAACGATCATGAGTCCACATTTTATTATCATTTTTCGGCATTTTAAGGCAGAAGAAACAATTCATTGTTACAATCAATTTTCTTATCTTTAATTTATATGTTTTATTTAATGTTATGTTTAATTTGTTAACTTTATTACAAAAGTAATCATTTTAAGCACATTTTACATTTAAAAGTAATTCTTGCAGAATCATCGGATGAAGATTTGTAACTTAAATTTCAGGTAAGAAGGAACATTTATGTTCTAAGAAAGGTATGAAATTTTGAGTTATATTTTAAGATTGTTGTATTTTAATTTTTTAATCGTATAATACTAAAAAAAACTTCCGAAATGGAAACGAGTTACAGGTGAATGACTATTGAAAAAATGAATTTGTTTGCTCAATTTTTGTATATTATTATGATCATTTCACAAATTTTGTTCATTATTTATTTACAAACAATCATGAAAAAAATTGTTTAAAAATAACATTTAAAAAATAATTTATAATTAATATTTTTATTGCTTGAATTTTTATTAACTAAATTTATTTTAATTCGTTAAAACTATTCCAATAAACGAAAAAAAATTAAATAACGAATTAAATACTTTTATTTCGGTTTCTTGATCATTTTCATTGAAATTCGTTCATTCTAATCTGATATCCCAACAAACCAAAAAGTATACGAAAAATCTGTGTACGATTTACAGTAGTCCTTCCCTTATTTTAATGTCTTCCCGTATTCTAATTTGTTCACTTCTCCTATTCTAATATTTCCCCTCACGCGTTCTCCCCATCGCACCTACAGTACTCCTTCCCTTATTCTAATTTCCCCCTCTCCTCCTTACTTAAAATTGCTGTCTCACTTTTGTCTCTTTGTATTTTGAAAATCCACACGTTAACACGCATCAGTGGGGAGAACGCGTGAGGGGAAATATTAGAATAGGAGAAGAGAAAAAATTAGAATAAGGGAAGGACCACTGTACTACTGTTCTTAGCAGCACATATAACATATAACTGCGCATGCGCAACAAAAGAAAAAGAGACAAAAGTGAGACTACAAATCTAAGTAGTGGGAGAGAGGAGAAAATTAGAATAAGAGAAGAAGGTCGCCATCTTGCCTGACTGGACAAATTAGAATAAGAGAAGGACTACTGTAGTACGAAATAAGTCTGTTTCTTTCCCGCTCTTTCAGTTGCGAATGCGAGTGTATACGATACATATTGATATTATACGCGATAAACGCACATAACCTCAAAGAAACGATTTGAACTCAAAATTCTAAATCAGAACATTTCTTCGAGAATTATGAAATACGGAAAACGTAATTAATTCTTTGATTATATTGACAAAATTTAAAGCTATTCTAAGGGTGTCACGACTAAATAACTTTGCAAAAATGACTTTGCAATAATAACCTCCGAAAAATCACTTAAAAAAATAACTTCAAATATTTCTGAATGCGTATATAATAGAACATTGTTCGAAGAATGTTCATTACATTCTTAACCACTGTTCATCAATTATTGAAGCAATTCATGGAAATGAGTGAACATGAATATATACAGTAGTCCTTCCCTTATTCTAATTTGTCCAGTCAGGCAAGATGGCGGCCTTCTTCCCTTATTCTAATTTTCCCCTCTCCCCCACTACTTAGACTTGTAGTCTCACTTTTGTCTCTTTTTCTTTTGTTGCGCATGCACCGTTATTTGTACAGTGGTCCTTCCCTTATTCTAATTTGTCCAGTTAGGCAAAATGGCGGCCGCCTTCCCTTATTCTAATTTTCTCCTCGCCCCCACTACTTAGACTTTTGTCTCTTTTTCTTTTGTTGCGCATGCGCCGTTATTTGTATTTATAGAAAATCCACACGTCCACACATGGCAGTGGGAAGAACGCGTGAGGGGAAATATTAGAATAGGAGAAGAGAAAAAATTAGAATAAGGGGAGACATTAGAGTAAGGGAAATTAGAATAAGGGAAGGGCTACTGTATTTAGAAAATCCACACGTCAGTGGGGAGAACGTGTGAGGGGAAATATTAGCATAGGAGAAAAGAAAAAATTAGAATAAGGGGAGACATTAGAATAAGGGAAGGAGTACTGTATTTACATTTTGATAAGTTCATACTTTCTACATCAATCATTTGAATATCGATTTTAAATTTAATATTCGTTAGTAATTTGTTAGGTTAGGTTAGGAGACATATTTCGAAAAATACGTTTTCGTAATTTTTGTTAACGCGTGTACAGACTCGTTGAGATGTGTAAAATTCGCAAATGTTGTGTTGAGTTGAAGAGATATTTGAAGTTATTTTTTCTGAAGTTATTTTTGTCAAAGTTAGTTTTATTCAAGTTATTTTTGTTGGAGTTATTTTTGCAAAGTTATTTTTGCAAAGTTATTTAGTCATATAGCCATTCTAAGCCGCAACAAATCAATTTTTGGAATCCCAACAAACGAAAAAGTATACGAAAAATCTGTGTACGATTTAATACGAAATAAGTCTGTTTCTTTACGAATGCGAGTGTATACGATATTATAAGCGATACATAAACGCACATAACCTCAAAAAAAACGATTACTTTGGATTATCGAATGATTTAAACTCAAAACTAGAAAATAGAACATTTCTTCGAAAATTATGAATTACCGAAAAGTATATAATCAATTCTTCGATTAAATTAACAGAATTTAAACCTGTTCTAAGCCGCAACAAATCAATTTTTGTAAAAGATCCAATGAATTCAATTCTGGTACATATTACAGATTACAGGTCGTATAAAATAGTATAAATTCGAATAAGAATCTCGAATAATCAATACGCCACTAGAAAGAAACAGAATGCAAAATATCGATTTCGTATATTTTTTTCGTTTATTGGGATGCGTTAAATACGCCCTTGTAGGAAAATATTGCTGAAAAAATAATGAAATTTGCTGAAACGATTAATTAAGCTAAATTTTGATCAAATTCAATCAGAATTAATATCGAAATTGGGACTCCATTTCAGCATATAAGGTTAGCTATTTTCAGACAAATTCAGAATAAATTTCAGTAAAATGTTATTGAAAATTGCTGAAATTACATTGACATGTTAAAAACATACTGAAAAGTTAATGAAAGAACCTAAATTTTACTGAAATAGATAGAAGCCACAATACAAATTTAGAGCCTATTTTTTTTGTAACTTTCAGGTATTTTCAGAAAATTTTAACAATACGTTTTTCGCACAAATACTGAAAGTTACTGAATTTTTTAAAATTTCACTAAAAATATTCTGTAACAATTAGTAATTTGTTATTACATTTTTTCTGATAATTTCATGTATTTTTAGCATTATTCAGAAACTTTGTATAATGTTGTTAGGAAATGATTAATAATTACAAATTTATCCCTCACATGTTAAAAAAAAAATGTTAATAATACAGATTTCATATTCGAAATTGGAATTGGTGTAAAATAATACTCGGGTATTTATACCGAGTAAAATAATACAGCAATATGTACCTTGCTGAAGTGAACTCGATATTTATCGAAATTTTACTAAATGTGAAGTATTTCTCTAGAAAATATTAAGATTGTATTAAATTTCTTTAATGCCATTGTAAATTAATATGAAAATGGGCGTTGTAGAAGGTTTTTAAAGTCTCAGTCAACTTTAATCAAATTTATTGAAAGACATTCATAATTCTTTGTTTGAAAATTGTATGAAGAATTCTGATCAATTTCTTAATAATTGTTCCAGATAAAATTTAATTAGAATTTACAAAAATATTAGCCAAATTTAAGAAATGTACAAAATTCTATTGAAATCAAGTTCATGAATGTTTTAAAATACCAATTTCGATATTAATTTAGCGGAATTCAGACAAATTCAGTACAATTTCAGAATTTTTAAATGAAATAGCTCAGAATAACACTTAGTAAAATTTAGATAAATATTAAGTTCATTTCAGCAATATCACCATATTTTGTCGAATGACATTATCCTGAAAACAATAGTGCCAATGTCAATATTAGATTTAACAGATTTTCAGTATTTTGCAATAAAAGATACATTCGAATTTTCAGTAGAATTCAGGAAAATATCAGCTTATTTCAGAAAACTTACTACATTTTGATAAAGTATGCTGAAATTTCCTAACGTTTGTAGTGCAGTAATTTTGATAGTAATTAAATATAATTCAGGAAAATTCAGAACAATTTTAGTATTTTTCAGAGAAATATTTTAGTAACATTCAGATAAATATTTCATCAAAATTCAGATAAATATTCAGTATATTTCAGCAATGTTAGTAAAATTTGCAGAAAGTTTCTGAAATATCCTGAATATACTAGTCCCAATTTCGATATTAAATCAGTATTTGCTAGAGATTATCAGGAACACATTTTTAGTACTTTTCAGCAATATTTTTCCACAAGGGCGGTGGATTTATAAGATTGAATGAATTCAATTCTGGAATTACAGGTCGCATAAAATAGTATGAATTCGAATAAGAATCTCAGATAAGCAATACGCCACTAGAAAGAAACAGAATGCAAAATATCGGTATACTTTCTGGTTTATTGGGTTAATACGTGAATAGAACATAAACATAACCAAAAAACCATTGACTGGCAGTTTTTTACATGAAAACACGAACTAAAATGTAATCAATTTCACCGTACATTTTGAATTTTAAAAATCTGAGGTCTGATTCGTAATCAGTGATCCCGAAAACCTCCAAGGACCCAATTTCACCTCGATCAAGTAAATTTGTGCAATTCAGTCGTCCAAATTGGATCCACCATTTTGAATTTTGAATATCTGAAGTCAAATATTCATAATCAGCGACCCCGAAAACCCCCAAACCCTCAGTCTCGTCATATTTGAGTGACGTTTTCTTCTCCACGTGTGCTTTCCGTAAAAAATCCACCATTTTTACACTTTGTTCAATTTGGAATTTTTTCTTTATTTGGAATCTACCCTAATGGAAATAAACGGATTCGAATGGATAGAAAACTTCTATCCGTATGAATGAACGTTTTTCATTCTTTTCAATCAGTTTTTATGTCTAAATACTATATACGGATTCGGAAGGATAGATAATATTGGTGCAGGTTTCTGATTCGTGGGAATCCAGGGAAAAGAGTTAAAGTTACTCATATAAACACGGATTGAGATACGAATAGAAACGAATAAAAAAGTATTAAAGAGTATTCGGAAGTGTATTCCAGCAGGACATGAAGATATGTTGAATATTTAATAAATTCGCGTTGAATTTGTTTCAATACTTCTCAAAGTAGGGTAAACCGGACAGTAGTCGGCCACTTCGAAAATTGTAGTATTTAATGTTAAAATTTATAGGTAACATTTTTGTTTCTTCATAGCATCTGGTAAGTACACATAACATAGTTATAATTACAATGCGAAATATTTTGTCGACCTTTTTCGATCTTTCTCGATCTTTCCCGATTTTTCTCGATCTTTCCCGATTTTTCTCGATCTTTTTCGATCGTTCTTGGTCTTTCTTGATCTTACTCGATCTCTCCCGATCTTTTCGATATTTCTCGTTTTTTTCGATCTTCCTGGATCTTTATCGATCTTTTCCGATCTTTTTCGATCTGTCTCTATCTTTTCGGGTGAGAGAGAAAATGAGGGCGAAAGAAAGTAACGGAGAGCAAAAGAGAGAGAAAGATGAGGGGGCTCAGAAAGAGAAGCAGTTACTGTATAGTATAAGTCAATAAAAAATACAACTATCACTTTTTAACACTTCTCGATTTTTTTCATCTTTCACGATCTTTTCCACTCTCTTTCACTCTTTTCTCTCGATATCTAAAATCCGTTCATCTCACGAAATCAATAGAAATCAAGACAGATCAAAAAAGATTGGGGAAGGATCGAGAAAGATCAAGAAAAGATGAGAATGATCGAGAAAGGTCGAAAAAAGTAAAAAAATCGAAAACATTAGAAAGAGCGAAAAAATCGATAAATCTCGAAAAAGATCAGGAAAGATCGAAATACATCGAGAAAGGTCGGTGGAGATCGATAGAGATCGACAATAATTAAGAATGATCGAAAGAGATCAACAATAAAGAGAGATCAAGAAGGGTCGAAAAAGATAAAAAAATCGAGAAACATAGGTAAAAAAATTCGAGAATGATCGAAAAAGCTTGAAAAATATCGAAAATTATTTAGAAAAATCAACAAAGATTGGAGATAGATCGAGAAATATCAACAAAGATCGACAGTGATCAATAAAGATCGAAAAATATCGAGAAATATCGAGAAACATAAACAAAATTTCGAGAATTATTGAAAGAGCTCGAAAATGATCGAGAATGATAGAAAAGATCGAGAAGAATCGAGATTGTTAAAAAAATGTCATAGAGAAATACCTGGATTTATCAGTAATAAAAAATAAATTTGTTAGTAAAAAAAAATAAATCCTTTTCTTCCTATTTTAACGAATTTAAATGGTGGCCGACTGCTGTCCATTTGCTGGCCGACAACTGTAATTTTTTAACTCTTTTTTTTTGTGATTTGTTTTTAACGAAAAATAATTTTTTTTTTAAATTCACTTTATCAGATAGTTTCACATAGCCTCTAAGGAAGCTAAGGAACAAATATGTACTATAAGAATTAATTAAATATCATATTAAATGTTTTTAGAGCATTTTCATCACAAAGGTTGCCTTAAATGGCCAACAACTGCCCGGTTTATCCTATTCACATTGAAAATGTTGAATTTTTAGGAATTCCAACAATTGGAAACGAATTATAATTTCTGGATTAAAAAATGGAATTTAAATAGAATTTAACATTGTGTACTGCGTTTTATCAACATTTTAAATTCTGTTTTAGGAATAAACTACTTTTGTTTTGAATACTTCCATATAATAAGCAATCGTAACATTTCAAGTATTCTCTCTGTATGCAATCTATTTCTCAATAATTTTGAATACTTCGAGTACAGTTGGATTCCGAAGTATTAAGCGTGATTCAATTTTCAATACTTTTTAATAATTTTTTGTTTCCTGATAAGTAAACGAAAAATGATTAAGAAGAATTAAACATTTTTAATCCCTCTTAATTTTGTTGTAACTAACTTCTGATCTCTATTTAAAGATTCTGAGGAATCCTAGTAAACAAAGAATGATAGAGAAGCATTGAAACTTGAATATTTCTAAATACTTTTTGAATAAGTCTTGGTAAGTGAAGTAAGTTTTGTCCGAAATTATTGAGTAGCATTCAAGAATATTTTTGCTAGGATTGAAAATGATATTCTATAATTTTGAATCCGTTTTCAAGAATAAAGTTTAAATTGTATGTTCAAATCCTTTTCAATGCATGGGCAGGAATATAAAATGTTCCCTTTTATCGTGGTTTTAATTGATTTGAAAATATAAAATGAAATCTCAGCTGTCTTTTATAATTTTTATATTTCACACTACATGACGTAGATATCTTTTACGTTTTACCTGTGATTAATCTCTATTACTTTTTTAATGGAAAATATTGGATATGTTTTCTGCTCTATAAGGAATTGAAAGAGAACATCGGTTATTCTTTTTAATAATTATTTATTTATTCCTCAAGGAGTTAATTATTGGAGATCTTCTGCAATACGTAAAATAAATACAATAATATTCAATTGAAATTATTTTAAAAAAATACAAAGTGTGATGATTTAACTATAACAAATATATCCAACATTAATTTAAAAAATGGAAATATTTATTAAAGTACAGCCAGTAATAATCCCTTTTTAAGCATTTTACATGAGAGGTTTTCAAGATCGATAAACTTTCTTCTTCATTGAAAAGAATAACAAAAATATATTTTTTATCATTTTTCATGCATTAAAATATTCAAATTTACCAATATTATATTAGTATTGAAAAATATTAAATCAACAATACATTGAATAATACGTAAGAATTTGATTAATAAGAATTCAATTTATATTTTCGAATCGAAGTTCAAGGATAAAGAAGAATTAAAATATTATTGTTGGATTGGCAGGGAATCAAGAGATCAAGATCTTGGATTAAAATGCTGATCAAATAAATCTTTTTCTAGCATTTTTAATCATTCTATACAATTTTTTGATAAATTTGTTGAGCAATTTCTCAAGTATTCATACTGTATACAATCTATACTTCTAAATCGGTTTGAAAACTTTGAGGCCAAGGAACAGGATTTCGAAGTATTAAGCATGCTTCAAGTTTCAATACTTCTTAATCATGTTTGTGTTTCTTGCAAAAGTTGCTAGCGGATAGACAATAATAGCTGAGTCGCAAATACAAACAAATAAAAAAGTTTTGAACAAATTCCAAAGTAAATAAGTGAAGTATTAAAGTGTTAAGAAAGATTTAAATTACTTTATGTTTTTATAAGTTTTCTAATGCCAAAGCAAAAGAAAAAGTGAAGTAACAAACAAAAATAAAAGATGTACTGATGTAATATGAAATATTATAAAAGTATTTTAAAAAGAACAAAATACAAAAAAATAAAATAAAAATAAATTCACATTCAGCACAATATGAGTAAAACTCGCAAATCTTGCTTATGTAATAAACTGACGTCTTTATGTCTTCTGACTGTCATACATTGTCATTATATTTATACCTTCCAAACCACAATGATATAATTTATACCTACTTCAGCATTAGTTCATTTTAATTAAATGTTAAGACACTGGAAAAGCGGTTAAACTGATTACAAAAAGTAGTACACTTAATTAAAAATATTCGTTACACATTCTCCTAAAACTTTTTTACTTGCTGTCAATATTTTCAAACTATTTAAAATAATTAATTCGCTATACAGTTTCTTTCTGTTTTAAATAAATAAAACAACAATCACGACGATTTTAAACCAAAGTTTTTTGCTTTGATGACCTTTTAATATGTTTATAAATAAAAATATCAAACTTTCCTGTCCCGATGTAAAGTTTGTTGTTAACGGCAAACATTAGAAAATTTAATTATTTTCTTAAAAATTCATTTATCATTTAATGGTTAGATGAAGAAAATTTAAAAATGTTTGAAAACTTCGCTTAAGTCGAAGCCTTTGTAGATTTTTAAAAATTCAAAATGGCGGATGCAATATGGAAGACAAAATAAAAAAGTTCAATCAAAATGTACAAAATACCGTATTTAGAAGTTTTGTAGGTCGCTGATTACGAATCTCGCATCGGTTTTAAAAATTCAATATGGCAGAGCCAATATGGCCGACAATATTGTTTAAAAAAATATAGGATTTTGTAAATTTTTATTTAAATATTATATGTTTAAAAATCAGAAAGGGATTCGTAAAACAGCCGTACAAAAATGTCTGTGTTTCATATTTTAGAAAAGAGGTTATTTCAAGAACTTAACGTGCCTGGGCTGAAAAAGCTTCGATTACGGTTTCTGCGACCCCAAAAACATAATGGAAACGTATCATGGTCTTCTAAGCTTAAATTATTCTTCATTTTAACATTGTAAGATCGAATTACAGGATATTTTGTAGGTTTTTTGAGGTTATGTCAAAAACAAGACGTGATGGAGTTAAACGGACTTCGGATACGGATTTAGCAACCCAAAAAACATATTATAGACATCGTGTGACCTTCAGGTTCAAACTTTCATTTTTTTTTGTGGGGCTGTGTAATCGAGGATCTCAAAAATCCCTAAATACTTTTTAAATTTCATCAAAGTTTTTTTTATTTTATCCGTCATGCTGGTAACCCTCTTTATATTACAATACTATCATAAAAATTCAATGTCCAGAAATATTCGTGCCTTAATCCTTTTCGTCCCAAAAGCCCGGAATTTGGACACAACTTTCAACAATGTAACTTTTGTTCCAATCAGCGTTAAAAAAATTGAAATAAATCAAACCCGATAGATTTGGACCTCCTCTTTCAAAATGCCGTGGTCAGAATCAGCCGGAAATTACAGAGAAAAAAATTATGATCATTTTTTCGAAAAAAATACTGATTTTTTCGACGTTTTTTTCCCAATAATTGCGTTTTTTGACATTGAAAAGGGCGGTGCTGATCATTGCAAAACGTATTAATCGCGTCTTTTTGCTCAGACCTTTCTTCTCCCGTCGGTTTTTTTTTCCAAAAAACATAATGGCGGCTTCAAGATAGCGTCTGGAAGTTGTAAGTTTGAATTTTCTCGCACAAATATCGATTATTTGACCGCGTAACGGCTCAAATCATGGAGAATTGCAATGAAAAAGCAATTATTATCATTTCTGAATAACTAGTCTCATCATGATTTATTCATAACCTCAAATTAGTTAGACACAATGGGTTTGTACCCATTATTTATCTAATTTTCACACAATTTTCGACGCTTCCGTAACATTACTTATGTGTGAAATTAAAAATGACCATATACCCTTTTATGAACTATTAATTATCGGTTTATAACCTAAAAATTTAGTACAGTTCGACTTTTTTTTTATTTTTAAAATACTTTTCTTCATCTTTTTTATTTTAATTTTATTACTTTCATTTTCTTGTATTCAAAACACACGTGGAGGCAAGGAGGAAATATTTGTTTTTTATTTTTGTGTTCTGTTTCGTGTTTTGTAAATCAATATTGCAGATATTGAAAGTTATGTCGCACTATAAGATGTGGGTTGACCTGCACTCAATTTGTAGATTATAAACAAATTCTTCATAGGTCACAATCATATATGGTTATTTTCAATTTCATACGTACGTAGTGATACGGAAACGTCAGATATTGAGTGAAAATCAGACAAAATATCGGTAAAAACCCATTGTATATGACTTACTTGAGGTTATGAATAAATCATGATAGGAGTAAGTTTCTACAAATGATAATAATGACGTTTTCATTGCAATTCTCTATGATTTGAGCCCTTACACGATCAAATAATCGATATTTGTGCAAGAAAATTCAAACTTACAACTTCCAGACGCCATCTTGAAGCCGTCATTTTGTTTTTCGAAAAATATTCGACGGGAGAAGAATGGTCTCAGCAAAAAGACGCGATTAGCATGTTTTGCAACGATCAGCACTGCCCTATTCAATGTCAAAAAACGCAATTATTGGGAAAAAACGTAGAAAAAATCAGTATTTTTTTCGAAAAAATAATCAGAACTTTTTTCTCTGAAATTTCCGGCCGATTCTGACCACGGCATTTGAAAGAGGAGGTCCAAATCTATTGATTTTGACTTATTTCAATTTTTTTAAACCTATTTGGAACAAAAGTTACATCGTTGAAAGTTGTGTCCAAATTCCGGACTTTTGGGACGAAAAGGGTTAAAGAGTTAAATAATGCTTATTATTATTTTAATAAATTTTTCTTTATGAATTTCAAAGGCCTTCTTGTGGTATCCCAATAATTTCCACCAATCTGAAAAATTGAAAATGTAAACAGACGTGACTTTCTGGTTAAATCTATTTTTAAACATTCCTTTTCATATTCGCGTTCAAGATGTTTAAATATCACATGGAAATTGAAAAATTGATTTATTAAAAAAACTGCTGACCGGAATGACAAATTTCTTTCAAAACCTATAATAATATTTTCTTGAAAACTGTAAATTTTAGGATAAATTTTCATATAACAATAATTTCTTCCCTTACAGCACATACCTCTTAAAGAGGTCTTCAAAGATACTTCCTGAAGAGGTCTGAATTATGGTAATCTATAAAACGAGCTCTTAAAAATGTCTTACTTAGGACTTCTTAAAATCGAAGTCTCGAAGAGGTCATGTTTGAGGTCTTAAATCTATCTCGTTTTGGACCATCTCTCTTTTAGTAAAGGGATTCCCAGAGTTGAGATCTATGTTTCTTTCAGAGAAACTAGGTGGCTATTGAATCCAAACATGAGATCGCGCGATATTTACTTCATATGCAGATTTTATGGGGTCACTGATGACCACATTGGATTGATTGTTTTGAATATTTAAAAACTGATCCAGATTCGTGATCAGCAATCTCAAAACCATTATTGAATACCAGTTTTGTAAAATCCCATTGTGCTTTGCGATTTTCAACATATAACTTTAAAAAACACGTAAATATGTTTTGTTTTCTAAATGTTGATATGCGCCATAGGAAAAAAGGGCGAATTTTGTACAGAAAGAAATGACAAGTGACAAACTTTGCTCGTGGAGTTTAAATACTAAACATATAGTGTCAAACTTTATGAATTTGTCCGTTAAAGGGTTGATTTAAATTAATCAAAAAATATTACTATAATCGAGTTGAAAACGTTGAAAATAAATATTTTTAGTTGAATTAAATTTTTTAAATTAGATTTACATTATCATATATAAAGAAAACCATCTTTTTTTGTTGTATTTTGTCCAGAAACAAGTTTCTCCATGCCCATTATATATTTTACCGATTTTCACAAGTGCTTTGGTATTACACCTCAAAAAAATTCGTGAATGTATTGAGTGGGTTACGTGAAATTTGGACTAGTGAAAAAATTACTCCTTGGGTTGTTAAAAGAAATTTATTAAAAATTAAATGTTTTGTTCTTACTTTTGAGTCAATTCTTGAGAACCATCGGAAAACAATGAAACCGTGTTTTTTTTTAATTTTAAATGATATCAACAATCGTGATGTTTTTCAAATCGACGTACCGAGGCATATTTCACATCATAAAAAAATGAATCTAAATTTTCAATGCACATTATCCAACTTATTTTTTATGTTTTTTTATCTTCAAAAATTAATAAAATGTCCGTGCCTCCCATTTCTTTCTATTCTTTTATCTTTAAAAGTAATGACATGAAATTATTAAACAATCTAAATTCCTTTAGAACTTGGAACTTTTGATTTAATGGAAAATAATAGTCTTTTTTTTTTAATTTTTTTTTCCTTGGTAGTTTAAGAAAAAAGGAAAAAGAGGGCACTCAGAATTTTTATTATTTTTTAACATAATTTTTTAGTTGTAACGCACCATATCGATTTATAAATCAATTGAAGTAAATAACGGACGATACCAGGCTGAAATGCAATTTTTTAAAGAAGGTGCTTGTCATTTTCTAATTCAAACTCTTATAAAAACCTTTCCTTATGGGCACATACTTTACTTTGCGTCATTTTATACGGATGTTAGTGTATAACAAAATCCACCTTCGGCATTTTAACTAAAAATAAATAATCTTACACGATGTATTTTCAAAAAAAGCGTTCTCCATTTTTTGGGATTTTTTAAGCTTTTTCTTAGTTATAGACATACCCTAAAATCGAGTGTTTTTTTACCATTTAGATAGTAGTTAAGCTGTAAACAAAAATTGAGTCATTATAGAACAACTTCAAACCATTTTTTTTCATGCGACATATAATTTATTTTAAACAAACTTTACAATATATTATATTTTGAAATGAACATGTATAGGTAAAAAATGTTTCTAAATAACACTTTTAGAATAAGTATTCTTTCGTTTGTATATTTTTTCTCTTTAATTATTAAAATTATTATTTTTTATTTTAATTAATAAAAGTATTTCAATATAACCAAAACTCCAATGTTTAATGAGAAAAATTACGACGGCAAAAAATGAAGGCTTTTTTAATAAATTATTCAAATAATTTTTTGCGTAAATAGTTGCAAATTTGAATTTGATTATGATTATGATTGATCTAAATGATTATTTCACGCACTGAAAAAATAATAGTTGCAATAACCAGAAAAGATGATTAAATAAGCCCTTGTTAGTTTTTCCGGTTAAATTAATCAGAATTCTGGTTGGTTTAACCAGAAATATTGTTAGTTTAACTAGAGGTATTGTTAAAAAAATAATTATTTTTCTAATTAAACTACACAGAATTCTGGTTGTTATAAAAAAATAGTACGGTCGTATTTAACCAGAACATTTTGTTGAGTGCGGGATTTTACGTAATAATTGAAGTACGAATTAACTAGAATAATATGCCATAGGCATTAATATTTTTTATTGTTTTTATTTTTAACAGATCTTCTAAAGAGCCGCCAGTAGGTTTGAACGTTGGCATGTATGTTTTGATGTAATAAACTTTCAATTACCGAAAAATATGACCTCAGCAGCAATTACAATCTAAGAAATATTAATACCGATTAATTTTCGAAATCAATTTAGTTAAATGCACATTAATAATGAATAGTGGCTTTTTCGTATTCCTATGGGATTTGTTCCCGTTTCAGCAAAACTGTAATAAAAAGTGGATTACATCAGTTTAACCGCGAGACCAATAAATTGTACTTGAGAGTCGTTAAGGCGGTAAAAACGATCTTATCGGTAATATCTCACCGATACGAAATTGTTTTGATCAATATCATCGATAACGCAAAAAACGTAATTGTACTTCTAATTCTGAAGTATGAACTGCTATAAATGGCAAGAGCAATTTTCTGTGAAATAGTCTTATGTGTCCGTGAAAGTTGGTACAAAAGTAAATATCAAATTTGTTAAATTGTTAACGCACAATTTTCTGAGATGGGATAAATTAAAAAAAATGGTTGTGTTAATTTTATTCTGTTTGTTATTTACAGCTTATGAAGAATAATTGAATTAAATATTTTGTGTAACTTAATATTCGTAGAATTCTTATTGTTGTTTGTTTATTAAAATAGTCGGTAGTAACCATTAAATAGTTGGTAATAATTAGTAATATAGTAATCCTTGAAGTGAAAATTGAGCCAAATTTTTAGTTAGAGTGAAATTTTCAGTGTATGAAGAGTGGCATTTCACTCCATCAAGACTGCAATAAAAAAATGAATCTTAGAGGAGTGAAATATCACTCACAATAAAGAAAAAATTTCACTCTTCGCTAAAGAGTGACTCAACTTTCACTCCAAGAAATTTACTGTTGCAAATTATATAGAAAACAATTTTAATGTTGCAATACAAATTTTAGTAGATAATGACTAGTCAAGCTTAAGATAAGACAAAAGATATTGTTTTTATTTACTTAATTTCTACTCAATGAATATATAATATCATTCAAGGACCTAAGAAGGGTTAGGATTTCGTGTTCTTAAAACTTTTTTAACAAAATTTACTGCGGAAAAATTAAAATTAGTTTTTACAATATTTGTATTCTTTAATCGTCTTTTTTTTCTTTTTTCATAATTTTACAAACAATAACACTCTTTTTTCACACATTTCGATGTCGAATGTATTGCGAAACTTGGAATATTCGCGACATTTTCTGGATTTATTTTTGTAGTCATTACCGCAAGCGCAAAAAATGTATTTGCAAGTAGTTGTAGATCAATCTAAGTCAATGTACTTTTAATAACTTCTTAGTTGACTCTACGAGCAAGATTTACTGTACCATGCAATTTCATAAAACCATGCAAATTTTGAAAAATGCTCATGACTTGGATATTATTTTCTGAAAATAGTTGAAATTTTAAGATATTATATTATAGATCAAAATTAGTCTATAACACGTAAAAAAAGTTGTATATATTTCAATATTGTAACAGCATGCTTTCTCTGTGAGATTTAAAACCTTGAAACTAAAAACTAAAAACCTTAAAGTCCTGACCAAAACATGATTCTTTTCTTAATAATAATTTGAAAATTTTCGAACTTCATACGTGGCAATAAAATAAAAATAACATTAATTTGTGTTGATGTTTTGACATCCCATGGCGTCATCTTCAGAACTGTCGAAAAAAAAAACAAGTTTTTTATTGAACCACTTTTTTTAATACACAGTAAAAAATAATTACGCGAATTTTTTTATCATTATGATTTTAAAATATAAAACATAATGTTAAGTCCATAATTAAATAAATTATTGTGAATATTAAATGAGACCTTTTTTATCTTGTAGATGCTAACAAGTTCATGTTTTTACTTTTTCCATCGATTTATCAAATTTTGGATTCCATATCTATTGGGTTTCCTGTTTTTCGAGTGGTTTCGTTATTTCCTTTGTTTGTACTAAGTGGATCTCCACTTAGTTTAGTTTTTGGACTTTTAAATTGAAAAATGTACAAACAGTTTTCTTTGTCAAAATATTTAATCTGATAGAATCTTTACTACCGTATATTTTGTGGTAAACCCAAGCACTAAAGTAGATTCGCTGCGAATCCACCATGAATCAATCGTATACATTAAATCTTTATAACAATAAATCTGTATTTGTTTCACAAGGCGGATATTGCACGGAGTAGATTCATTGTGAATCCATCATGAATTTATCTGTGTTTAATTTTTACTCGGGAATGGAAAAACGAGTCGATAGCCCTCTATCGTTTAAAACTGGAACTATTGTGAAAATTGCGTTTCCGGGATGTCATTTTGTGCTCTTCATCAGGGCTAATGACATCCTTGCCCTAGGCGCGATTATTAATTTTAATTTTGAAGAAATAACCGACAAATTCCAAGAAATTCGTAAATTTGGACGCTGATTATGAATGTCACATTGAAAATTGGCGGTAAGGTCATCTTCAAGGCCAAAACACCGGGTTTTCCGGTTTTTTACATTTGTCTCGAAAAATGTATCCAACAAAAAATGTGGAACATAAAATTCTATAAAAAACAGGCTATTCATGTTTTTTTCTTAATACCAACTCCGAGCTCATAAATGAAGGTTTTGAATTTGTCAAAACGTAATAACATTTATATTAGTTTAACGAATTGAATGATCCTAGTCCAATAAGTGTGCAAAAAGTAGTAATTATTTAATACTGCTTTAATTATCCCTATTTGTTTACTGCTTTTTCCTGCGTTCATTATATTTCAGTTATGGAATGAAATAAAAAATATGGCGACTTCATATTCAAAGCCTTTTTTTTATTTATTATTAGTTTAATGGGCGGGATCGTCCTTTTACACAACTGTTTACACAATATTATTATGAAGTTTTGCGAGAGCTGCAGGTCGTCTTTCTAGATGGCGACAAACAATATTTTCGAAACATAAACAAACAACGTGGCTCGTCTTACCAACATTATCATTACCTCATCTTAAATTAAGCCCATTATTTTATACAATTTTAACTTTGTCATTAGCACATAAATTCCGTTAAAAAGTAATATTTCATCAGTATTTAATACTTTTATAACGTGAGCTCTGTCTTTGGATAGTTTCTATAAGATCACCGTAGAAAATAATAATATCATTCGATTAGATGGTGTATGTAAATGACTACTATATAAGAAACCTCGTTATTTTTAAATCATTTGTCGTGTTCAGAATGTTTGAGGGTTTTGGCCGTAGAATGTCAGATTTTGAAATTCAAAATGGCGGATGCCACATGGCATCGAATTGGACCTGTTATTTTGAATTTCCTAAATTTGATCAAAACCAAACATTTTCATAATCAGCGATACAGAAACCCCTCAGTACCGTGATTCAGTGAAATCGATTAAAGTTCCGAATTTTAGTTCGCTATATTGGATTCACCATTTCCAATTTTTAAAATTTTGACAATATATTCGTAATCAGCTTGAAAACACCCCAGTACTGCATTTCAATTTCAATTTATTTATTATAGGTTATTTTGTTAAGATTGTCAACAATTTTTCATTCGATGCTACTCAAAATTTTCAATTTTTTGACACGATTGGGGTATTTCACGGTAACAAGAATATTTTTCTAAATGGTTTAATTTAAAATTTTGACATTACGTTTATTATTTTTTCTTATGAAACTTAACAGAACTGCTAATTTGAAGATATTAAAGATTTTTAACATTTTTTCATTTAAAAAATTCTTCAACATCTTGAAAATAATATACCAAAAGATAGAATCCAGCAAAAGTGTCTAAATGGCCAAATTTCACATTCTGCGGCGACGTACTTAACTTACGTAACTTACGGCGTTTCTTTTTTTGAAGAATGGATGGACACTTAACTTGAGCAAATCTCCACCAAATGGTGAAAGCATATTTAAAATACCTTTCTCTATCGATCTACGTTTTTTTATATTCCTAATATTTTCTGACTTTTTTTTATTCAAAATGTTAACTTTTTCTACAAACACGCAACATTTTGCGTAATGTTGAAAAAATTTTCGTAAGTCGATAGGTGGTTTTGTCGTGGTCGTTTTATCATAAAATTTGTTTGAAAAAATTATATTTTGTACTTAAATTTTCGATTGACCTTTCCGTTCAGCCAAAAAATATCCCGAAAATTAGGTGTAATTTTGATGCGTTGCACTGGTTTACTCCTTTATACCTTGTCCATTTTTACCAACAAATTTCTATACAAATACATTTTCATTTTCAAAAATACCTGACAAATAAGAAGATTTTATGTGATAAAACGAATATTTCCTTGAATTTAGGATAACGTGTTCTAAAAAAGTAAAATTTGAAAAGAATACGTATTTGTTATTTTAAATATTTTCTAAATTCCAGTGTATTTCGAACATTTAGAGTATTTTACAGTAATTTAAAAAAAAAATGATCGAAATCGAAGTGCATGATTGGAAACTCTTTGAAATTGGAGAATTTCGAGATGACTTTGTTCGACTTCGAAGTAAGTGTTTACTCAACTTTCTAATCGACTCGTGCGACCGTCTCGAAGTTCCAATGCGCTTAATTTCCGTCTTTCGAGAGACGTACAGTCATTTTCGAGTTCGATGAATCGTTACTCGACTTGCGTAATTGCGAGTCTCTTCTATAAGATAAGAAACACGCATCGTCCATCCGGGAGGCTGCGACTTCTAGATGGAGCTCGGCCAGGTTGTGCCGTTATATCTTCAGTAATTCTCGGCCGGAATCGAGACAGTCGCGAGGATGAAAAGCGATTATTACCGATCACGACCGAGAAGATCGGAAACCATCACGGTATGTGCAAAACATGTGGCGAAGAAATATTAAAAAGAATAAAAATTCCTTTCATTCCAGTTTATATTGATTTGTATGGAATTTGAAGTAATGAAAATGTATTTTTGATTTTTGAGCAGGAAAAATAGACAACCGGATTCAAAGATAAACAATTTTTGACAACTTTTCATATAGTTAATTCTACTATTATTGCGATGGCTGGTACGAAGAAAGTGAGGCGAAAAAACCGGATAACTCGGGAAGTAGAACATTTCATCAGTTTTAAAAGTTTACGACGAGAAACCGGTCATTTCGTGGCGTGTGATGAAGAAGCCGACATTTCCAAAATTGTTACGAAGTAACAAATTGCTACAGAAGATCTTGAAATGTCCGGTTCTTGGCGGCAAGATTGTGAAAAATCGGTTTCTTCGCCGCAAATTCTGAAATGTCCGGTTCTTCGTCGCAAAACTTTCGAAATGTCCAGTTCTTTATACCAGCCATTTCAACCATTTTTCCAGGACTCCATTAACCATTTTTTTCCTTCATTTTAGGTCTCATCAGCCATTCAGTGATTAACGACCGCGTTTAACATAGTATACATAGGTATAAGTAATATGTACATTACACACATTATTTATCATGTCATTTCATTTTTGTTTTTACTATGAATATTCACACATTGTACTTCCTTTTGTCTTCTGTCTTCTGTGTTGGTCCTTCTGCGCCTTCCTCTTCAATTGGGATTATATTCTGTCATATAGTTTTATTTCCTGTAAATATTGCAAGGTGCGTTTGCATAATGCGTTTGGATGGCATCTTTGACGTTATTTGGTATTCTATGGATTTGTCTTTCCCTGGTGTATTTCTTGCATGTTGTTAATACATGTTCCAAGGATTGTTTTTCGTTACACAGATCACATATTGTAGGGTCTTCTTTGCTAATTAAATACGAGTGTGTTAGTCTTGTATGACCAATACGGAGCCTTGAGATGGTAATTTGCTATTGCCTTCTGAAGCTCATCGCCGGACTCTGCTTGATATCTTATTTTTTGAATTTAGCTCACTTTTCCCCCTCTCTTCTTCAATTTTCATTATTTTTTTTTCTGTTTGTAGTAATCTATATATAGCAGTGAAGTGTTGTGGGTTTCTTGGCTACATTTTTTGCGTAGCGATCAGCTACCTCATTATCTGCTACTCCAATGTGTGAAGGGATCCAGCTTCATATTACCTCATTTGTGCTGTTTATGCTTTTAATCTTGTTATAAATATTTAGTATTTTAATAATTATGGGGTTTTAATTTTTGGGATTTTGTATGGCTTCCAGTGTGCTTTTGGAATCGGTCAGTATTATACTTTTATTTAGCGCTTTTTGGTCGACAATTTTAATGGCTTCTAGTACCTCATAAGCTTCACTCGAGCGGATTGAAAACTTTCTGGTAGTTTTATTTGTATTTTTTCTTCTGGAGTAATTATTGAACATCCCCTTCTTTTGATTTTGATGCGTTCGTGAAGATTTGCGTGTATTCCTTGAGGTTGTCAAGATTTGTTTGGCATTAACCATTGTTTTTACGTTATTGTAAGCCGACACACTCTAAATTCTAAGATACTACTAAATATATGCACCAAATTTTCTGTTTATTTTTTTTTATTTTTACATTTGTGGTTTGGTGGTGACAGATCATAAGTCCCACGTCAAAATTTCCACCGTCATAATTCCCACGTCATAATTCCCATTGTCATAATTTCCACCGTCATCATCACCATCTCCATAATACCCAACGCCATAATTCCTAATATCAAACATCGCCATGTTATTTGTGTTTTTCCCACGTGTTGCTGGTGTAGAATATATCCATTTAACACTAAATCCCGTTTGCCTTTTTGATTTTGTACAAAATGTAAAGGCATCGTAATATTGGACGTGTTGAAATGTTATAGACAACTTACCAACTGATCAACAATAATTGACTGGGCCTTATATATCTTATTTCGGTAATTTTGATGGGGAGAATAATGGCAGTGGAAATTGTGGTTGTGAGAATTATGGCGGTAGGGATGTTGGTGCTGGGAATTATGACGGTGGGGTTAGGTTAGGTTAGGTTAGGTTAGGTTGGAATTATGATGGTAGGGATTCTGACGTGGGAATTATGGCGGTGGGGATTATAGTATGTAACCGGTTTGGTTTGTCGGGAGGGGCGTAACAAAGTTTGCATATCTATTAATTTAAAGTTTGTATAAAGTTTGTATATACAAAGCGATGTTGGTGCTGTATGTGTTATTTTGATCACCCCGGGCTCCCATTGTTTCTTATTCTTTTTCATCACACTGGGACGAAAGCAGCAACTTTCCTCCCGCAAGCGGGAATAATTATTGACCAAAATTACTTCTTTTCCTCCCTGTCATGAAGAAAAATCGTATACTCCCCTCGGGAAGTAAAAAAGAATGCCTCAGACTACATGTTTTTCACCCTCGGCTTCACCTCGGGTAAAAATTACACGCAGTCTAAAACATTCTTTATTTTACCCCCCTCGTTGAGAAATATACTATTTGTTTATTGTTATCATATTTGACTTCCTGTTGTGTCCTTGACTCCTGGATTGTCTTTTATGAAAACAGAGACTACGTGGTACTTAATATTTATTTGTTTTGATATAGTGTTTTATTACTACGCCTTCGATTTTAATTGTTTCAATTTTGCTTTGTAATTTTGCCATCTGATTTTGGCTAGTAGGTTTTAACGTTTCTATTAATATTTCCAAAGATAATTCTATTATTTTTGGTACTGTTTGTTGGAGGCTCGTCTTTCATATGTCTTATTAAGTTATCATGAATAAGTGAACCTCACAAATAATTATAGTTTAGCATGATTTTCAAACGCTTCTACAATTTCTTGTTCAGGATCCTTTTTATCTTCATTTGCTAGGTCGAAAGTATCTAATAGTTCCAGACCGGGGTACAAAGTTCCGAAAATCGAAACCCCAAAAGGCTAAAATTTCGATATTGCGCGAGTCCAAGGTATTTTAATTTGCTTTCTTTTTGACAAATTTAAAGACAAATTGAAGAAAATCACGCTGGAGCCATGCTATATCGAATTTGTGGCCTTTGGGGGGGTGTTAATTTTCGGAACTTTGTTCACCGGCCTAGTTCCATACCTTCTTGTCCAATTAAATTAGTATTATTGCTGCTTAGACGTTTTTGTTCTTTGATAACGATTTGAGGCAATCATGAAAATGTCATATACACGCTTGAATCGTCTTCAATTTTTAAGTGCATTAGGTTGTGGCCTATTGAGTTATTATTCCCTGATGTTGTCATCTTCTTGCTTTTTATTTTCATTTCGTTACACAATTTCACTTCTTAGTTTGAATGTCCGACATTTATGTTTTTCCTAGTACGCATTTTATTTTATTGTGTTCACTTATTATTGCATTGTTATACTAGTAATTTCTTTCCGTGTGACTTTATAGATTTTAACTCTTGATTTTTGTTAGTATTATAATTTTTATTTTTAGGCGGTTTAGTCCTATCAACTGTCCCATATTTAGCTCACGAAGATAGTAAAGTCTTTTCGAATTTAAATAATATATATACGAAAGTAAAAATATTTATTCAGGTCTTACTTTAAAGGTTTTTATATGTATGTGCATAGAAGAAACATTTCATATTTTTTGTGGTTAGTTTACCTACAAGTAACTTAGGAAGAATCAAGCTATGTTATATGCAAAATTCCAAAAACGGAAATATCGTTAGCTCGAAAAAAAGAGAAGCTAAGATTTTGATCTCAACGAAATTTTACTTCCTATATAACGCAGTTCCCAAAATAACCCAATCTACATTTTAGTCAAATTTTGATGTTGTTCGTGAATAGCGCATAAATTTAAATCCGCAAAACATTCAAATGTTTAACCTCACCATAGAAATATAAATCAGGATTCTTTGTCTGAATAGTACAGAAGCCAACGTATTGATTTACAATTATTACAACATGTCTACCCTAACATATACTTATAGTTGTCTTATACAGGGTGTCCCAGCCCATGCGTATACCTATTTTGAAAACTAAATATTAGATTCTATTACAAAATATTTGTTTTAACAACAAATTATTGTACTTATAGACAATGGTTTGAAGATGGCAATAATATGGTACGTCTAATTTGGCCTATCGAATAATTCAATAATTAATTAAAGCTCCTGGGAAGGAGGCCTTGAATTTCTTGAATGTTTTATTATACATATAATATTTATTTATTGTTAAAATTTGTTGTTAAAACAAAACTCTACTTTATTCATTAAAAACTTTTTTGCTTCCCTCCAATCATTAAGGTGTATGTTACTGACTAGGTATAATTTTGTGAATAATATTATCAGTGTCAAGTGTTGATTCAAATGAGAATAACATACATCTCAATTTTCAAGAACCGCAGAAGCAAACTAGTAATTCAATTGATTATATTAATATTCAAGAACAGCTGGAGCAAAATGAAAATTCAATTAAATATTCTGCTAATGAAGAATTTGACGATGTAACAGTGTAAGCTGTAAACAGATTACGCATCGAATTAAGCAACTGCGCAAATGGGTAATAAAAAATAGGAGAGCGCAGATACATTGTGATGAATTATTGACCAATTTTAAGCCAAGATTATTAACTCCACTCCCAATGTCCTTCAAAACCATGCTGAAAACTCGATCGGCTACATATAATGTTCAAAAAATATCCAGGCTTGTTCTGAGGCAAAATTTCTACTTGGGGCAATTAGTTCAATAATACAAATAATAAATACAGAAAATACTAAAAAAAAAAACAGTTTTCATTTACATGCAATGCTCTCAAGCAAAAGGACAGGATTTCCAGTATAGAAATTGGCCAGTTTCACCCGAATTTCTAAAATAATAATGCAAAATGCGGGAAACCAGCCAATTATTTGGTATAATCTCGAACAATTCTTGGTCAGAAATAAATTACTAGATTCTGGGCAAATGAGCGTTACATTATCAGAGGAAATATCAGTTAGAAATATTGGCCAAAAGTTGGAAAGTAACCAGTAAAGCTTTTTTTTCACCAGAGTTATCGACAAATTTTAAACAGATAGTAGGGTAAAATTACATTTTTGCTTTGTTCGTCGGGTACTCAATTACAGAAAAAGTAGTTTGCCGGGAGAATTACAAATGTATTGTTTAATATATTTTAAATTTGACTCATCGCACTTAAGTGAATAAAAATAGGCACATGAATAAAATTTATTATCTATAAAACTATCTTTAAAATATATAAAACCAGTCACACATTTGTCCAAAAATCCTACATAATAATTATTCAAAATATGTATGAAATAAATCTGGATTGGAAAAGGGCACATTACCAAATCCAAAGTTAGCGAACTGTTTACAATCCCTAAGGTATGTTGTTTACGTTTCGCGGTTGTTATTCTTTTTAGTGCTCGCGGTTCTTTTAAAAAATTGTACATTGCTGTTAAATTAGAAGACAATAATCAGTATCTCCGCCCGTTTATATTGTGTAAGTTTGGTAATAAGATCACTCTTTTTCGTCCTTTTATAATTATAATATTTTCTGCATATAATCTCATGCGAAGTAACAGTTGAAAATGTTAACAAAAATAATAACAAAGCAGTGATGACGATGATGCGGTTAATCACGATGAGGATGATGATGATAATGAGAATGACGATGATGATGACGATGATACTTATATTAAAGCTGCTGAATGAAGTTCAATCTTTTGCATAACAATAGTGACCTTCAAAAAACGTCTATTCCAAAACTGCAAATCCATAAAAACTGAACAGAAACTGTAAAGAAAATGTCCAAACAATTTTTAAATTATCTTAAAAAAAACATCTGTATAATATTACCTAAATTATCGTCTAGAAATTGCTAGACAAAAAGGTATTTGGGTTGTTAGCGTTAACTATTCTGAGTACTTTTTTGCAGAAACAGAGCAGAATTGTCTGCAGTTTATCTGAAAAAGATATCGAAAAATAACCCATGATTTGAGTACATTTAGTAAGAAAAACTAGCCATATTTTATTACTGATAAACTGGCCATATGAACGTGTTAGATATGATGACATACATATTATTAACCATTAAAATAATGCTATTGTGGACGAAAACCTGGTAAAGAAACAGATTTATTTCGATAAAAATCCTTAAATGTAGCATGTAAATATGATTCAATTAAAATTAAAATTACATAAAGCAGGTTGCAAAATTCCTTGAAGAAGATACGAACACATGAATGGAAAACTTTCAATTGCAGTAAATTGACGCCATCAAATAGAGAAAAATTCCACGCAAGTTATTAAATAAGAATTTTTCAAAAATTTTCAATTACATATTAAATTTGTTTCCTGATTAAAATGCAAATTATAATTATTGTAGATATTGAACTGATGAAGGCACGTAAGATGCTGTTCAGTCGTATTTTGAAATGAAATTTGCTTTCGCATATCAGAAAGTTTAAATTCTTTACCATGTTTTTCAAATAAAATGAAAATTATTTGTTACTTATTTATCAGTCAAACATTTTAAAATGACTGGAATACATTTTTTATTCACAATTATCTGAAATCGTTTTTGCTTTTTGTTACTTTCATTTCCAAACTCCGTACCTTTCTTTCTAAATTCGTATGATCCTTTTAACATTTGATGAGTTGACGTTTCGTTGTATTCAATCGTGCACAATCATTCTTCTTTTCTATAAAATTTGCGTTTGACCATCTATTATTGCGCAAAGATTAAAAAAACTGGATTTGCCCTTTCTTCTTTTCACGTTTCATTTTTACTTTTCTTGGTATTTCCTTTTATCTGTATAATGCATGCCTTTCACTGTAACGTATTTCTATGCCAGCATGTCCAGATTCTTATAAATCTCAGAATTTACCTAGCCTATGTCATTTATTCACTCTATCGAGTCGGCATGTATTTGATGTATACTTTTACTTAATCCTAAATAAACTATATCTTACAATTGCTTTTTTTTTGCAACTTAAATAGTTCTCACGCCACATTACTATTTTTATGATAACTGACTTAATACTAATCGAAACGCAATGAGTTATTAAATTTCATTGCGAACTTTTGTAATAAAAGAAGTACATATTTCACTCAATAATCGCTATAAAATAAATGTAAGTTAATATATCGACGCGGTAGACGAAGAATATAAATTATGTTTCAACGATTCATTATATTTTCACATTTTACTTATGGCGAGTAATAATACAATTGCAATTTGTTTCAATTCTTCCAATGAATAAAATAATATTATGGATTCTTCAGGAGAATTATGGAAAAGTTCTTAATGAGAAGGTCTAAATAGACCGTATACAGAAATAATTTACAAATTTGTATGAAACGTAGTGCCTTGATCCTAGCAAAAAATGAAATAGTTGGAAATATTAACGAAGTAGTAGGGTAAGATGCGGCCAACTAGTTTAGTTAATTCTATTAAATAGTGACCTCGACCACGCCGAAGTTTCGCCGTCACTAAATTATCCGAAATTTCAAAATTCAAAATGATGGATATTATACCATCATTAAACCTATTTTGATGCACTGCTGTGTTGCAAAAGCACAAGTAAATGGTAGTTACAATGGAGTTGTACCGATTGTAAAGTTTCGATGACGGGTCAATATCCGTCATTTTGATCCGTCATTTTGAATTTTAAAATCTCGAGAATATAATAATATCCAATGGTCCTTAAAAATCTTATATGGGGACTTTAAAATGATCGTACACTATTTGTTGCCATAAAGTGGAATTGGTGGTGGTGTAATGTTTGGATCCTCCATTTTATATTCGGAATTAGATTTCCGATTTTTCACGCCATATTCGATTTGTTATAAGGCCAGAACTTTTTTAAAGTGCTTGGCCAGATGAACATTTGGAGTACTTAAACGTCTTGATAGAATAATCCAAATTTTCTTGATTCGGTTGATGTGAAATGTCCCAAAAAACGGGATATATTTACGTTAACCTGAAAATTGTCGACTCAAAAAATGTTACACAATCACCCTATAATATGTGTGTAATTACTCATAAGTTTGACATTTTTCTATATGTATTAAATTATACATTCTGACAGAAAAATTAAGCAAAATTGTTATAAGATTACTTACAGATCTTACAATAACTTGAGGTACCTTACCTTAACATAGAAAAAATATGATTTTTTCTTCAGCAGGCGTTAATTCTAAACTCATTTCTATACCAGGAGCCAAACAGAGCTGCGAAAGTTGTGTTAACTCCTGGCGGTGATAAAGAGAACTAAGTTGGTCAACATATACAAATCGTAACCTTATTTTAAATTTACTTTAACTTATCACCATATTACATTAACATTACACCTTGATATGTTACAAGAATCATTATTTTAATATAATAAAAATGTTTCATTTAAATGCTGCGTTTGTAACCTTTCAGTAACCTTTTCAAAATTTTGTGTTCTGTGAGAGTATCTCGGACAATTTTTATTCGATATAAAAAACTTTTTCTTTTACTACACTGAGAAAAGTGTTTTTTACCCAGTATTAGAATTCTTATGCCCCGTAAAAGATAGTATTTTACGCATAGGGATTGCCATCTTTCTACTACCTGTTAAAAGACGAAGATTCTATATTATTCTAAACAATATGTCAGTTTATTTTAGCCTTTTCTCTTTAACTAAAAGCAATTTTTGTTTATGGAAATTTATCTAGCAAATTAAAATATTAAAAATGCCTTCTTTTAGTCATAATAAAACATTCTTTTAAAATAGGAGAGTTTATTACAGTTTCGTATAACCTGTCAAAAACAAATGCTGAACGACGGAGGATTTTACTAGTTATAATATTTCTTTTAATGGCTATAATACACTTTTTAAAAGCCAACGGATAGTAACTGATAAAATACACTTTTCTCAGTGTATATAAGTAAACTTATGATCGACGGATTTTTTTTATTAATACCTAATCAGCGACCCTACGAAATTCTCGAGCAACAAATTTTGTCAAAATGCAGTTATACTTAACATTTTTGTTCGTCACATTGAATCCGCCATTTGCATTCCAGATTAATTACCTTGGGTTCATTATCAGCGACCCCAAAAACCTTTATGAAAAAAATTTTCGGAAAAAAATATTGGATACTTTTCTTAAACTGCATTTATTCGAAAAAACACATTTTTTAAATTTTGTTTGTTAATAACAATTATATCATTAGCAATAAAAGAGAAACACATTTTTTAATGATTATTAAGGTCTATTATATAAGTAACAGAAGTTTTTATCAAAATAGGTCTTAGATTTCACGAGAGAAACAGTAAAAAGTATGTAAATGTTGGTGGTCTGTCTCACTGGAACTCAAAGGGTTAAGATCTATGCCTAGCATATCGCAGATATCGCCAAATTATTTATTGGAAATAGGATAGTTGCAAAACATAAAAAGCTGTATTTTTTCGTTTAGATATAATTGTAATCAGTTCAAGAGCCCTAAGATAGCCCTTACCTTTTAATTTTTTCCAATGTAAAGAAAATGAATTACGAAATAAAATACTATTAAATCTTTATTTCTATGCAGTGAATTATAAAGTCAAATCTTGCATTTCAAAATTCCTTCAGTGACAATTAAGTTGTGCGAAAAATTAATTGATTGTTTGTGTATTAAAACAGAATTGAAACAGAAGATGAAAATTACAGAATTGATGCAGAAATTCATTATGGTTCTGGACTGGATGTAGCAAATGAAGAAATTGCATCATCAATCAAACTTCCGAATTTGGTGCCATCATAAATTCATCTCGAAAACGAACGGAATGATGCATTAAATGATAATGCCACTCATGACAAAGTATTTGCAACAATTTCGGTGGATATAATTCTTCTGATTGCAATTATGATTATAATTATAATTATAATTATGACTCTTCTCAATCAGTTTCATAAGTCAACATTCAAGAAACAGACGAATGAAAGGAAGAAAAGGTAGAAAAAGTCTCAGGACTTTTTATCAGACCAAGGAATTTTTAAACATTAATTGTATAACGATTATGGTACATTTATTATCAAACTTAGCACAAACATTTCAAATTGTTGAGTGTATCAGGCCCTCTTTTTAAAGTATACAGTAAATACACCTTTCTAACATTTTGTTAATATAAAATAGAATGTCAAATGTGGATATTTTCAATTATAATATAATCAGAAGTCACATGCATCCAACGAGTAAAAAATTTACTACAATATTATGCACACATGTTAAACACAACTATGAACAGTAAAATATAAACTATCCTAAAGGAAATTAATAATTCGAAATGTAATATACACGGTAGTTAATAAAATTATTAATATAACCGTTAAGAATGCTTATAATTATAAAATTGAAGAGCATAATAATGATCTCTGATGTAGCATACAAATTACAGTTAATATATCATTAATGGTATTAGACTATTTTATAGTGCCGCAAATAAATTACGTATGTAACTTAAAATACATCCATTTGGTAAACAAGGAATACATTGTTATCATTCGCAACGACGAGTAAAATTACACGGTACTAATACTCCGTGACTCCATCAATTAGTAGAACGAGTAAAACTGCACTGTATTAGCTACATCAGTGTCTACTATATATAGTAACGCTACGTCCGTCCAACATATCCGTGAAAAAAAAACTATTAATTTGCCACTTCAACCTCATAAAATGTACACAAAATTAAGTTTTGAACAAAAAATTCTGTCACATACTTCTTTCGAATATTTTTTATAGACGGTTTAAGCGGTCTAAGTTATTTTATTAATTCAAAGAGTTGGTTAGCGAAGAAAATTAGCACCTTTACAAGAAAATACTTCTCAAATGTGTCATCATAGTAATTTTGATCAAATCGTATGCGAATACCTAACTGTTTGCAATAAAAAGTAAGTGGCATAAAAAATAATAAGACTATATGTTACTGTTTTTTGTAAACGCGCTAAACTCTAGTCGTTATTAAGTCCATAGAAAGTACGCATGCCAATGAATGTTTAATTAGTACTCCATAATAAAACGTAGAAACGAGAGCATCTGCCGGTATCAGGAAACGACGTTGTGAATTTTAGTGCTGCGTATATAGTCGACAGAAAAAATAGCTCTTCGTCATTTTATGAACAATTTGCAAAGTGATATATATTCGTTTAAGTAATTTTTTCTGTATATTACTACTAATTATGTCAGCATTATTTTTGCAACGAATAAAAAAGTCAGTAATATTCTATAAACGGCACAAACCCATAAAAGAGATCTTTTAGAACTCTTTTCAAGACAATCTTCAACAACTCTTGAAGAAGTCTTATTATATTATTTTGAAAAAAGAGTTCTTAAAGAACCCCCAAGACTTCTTAAAGTATCAATTTAAACTGACTATTCGCATATTGACTATAAAAAGACTGAGTAGTTTTAAAAGAACATGTGCTATACACCAATTTTTATCATTAATCAACATAACGAGGAAAGAATAAATCCCCTAAAAATATTAATGTAATTTATTATTTGAAGCAATTATTCATTTTATAGTCAGACTGAAAGTGAAATATCTTTCTCTCACAGAAACCAACATTATGACAAGAACATTATTACAGAAAGGTTACAACCTTGACATTTAAAGGAAACTGGGTTTCTTACAACGTACCTTAAAGTATAATGTTGATGAAAAAAGGGGAGAATCTTGTAGAGAACTGAAAATTTAATCTTACATCTTAGTCACACTAACCTTAAGTTAATCTTAATATAAGGTTACCGTTTGAAAACACTGACCGAACTAGTTAATATTATCGCCACCAGGTGTTATAGCAACTTCTTAAGCTCTGTTCGGCTCTCGCAATAGAAATGGGTTTAGAATTGCATATATCATTATGTTTGATGCATCTAATGTCTTTATGTTGTTTGATAGTCACCAACTCTTGACTAACAATGAAAACTGAACTTGTTCTAAGTTAATTCTCAATAAGATCATGGAATTTCGTTAATTCGTATATGTATTTCTGTGTAACCTTTTAAAGTGCTTGTCCATGTTTAGATAAAAAGTAGAAATCCTGCTATTATTGTTTGATTAAATTACACAAGGCCCAAAGTGATTTTTTGTGAATTAATTAATATGAACCTTTATACTAACATTATTGATATTTTCAAAATTTTTAACAATTATATTCCGAAACAGCAGAGAACCGGTCGATAGTCACGTCTAAAGATACAAATTTTCAAATGGACTATTTTGTCGGAAATTTCTTCAAGAATAATTATTATTTCCGTGCATAATTTGTTTTGTTTTGATGCCTTATAGACTTAAATACGAAAAACCAAAAGAAAATACAATTTGCCTTGGAAAAAAAACTGTATAATAAAAATTAGTATGACGATAGCATTTGGTGTTAGACAATACCTTCGTCGCCATCTTGAAATAACAACCAAAAACCGAAACATTTTTAACGTTTTTGGCTTTATGTTTTGAAAAAAAAAAAACAAATCTTTCAAACAAAGGAAATATATCAAACAAAAAATGTAGACTCTATAATTCTCTAAAAAGAAAGAATTTCGCATATTTTCATGTCATCATTTTTAAACGCGCAATTAGCAGTTGCACAATTTAATCTATTAATCGTAACCGCATATTTATTTATTTAGCACGTTTCTCATCCTCATATTTTATTTACGAGACAATTCTCTCATTCGTAATGCAGCAAGACTTTGGCCTTTATCCTTTGTTGTTATTGTCTTGTGTGTGAATAACAATTTTTCCGTCCTTATTATCTGGACTAATTTAAGTTAAAACGTAGTAAATGGGAGTTTATAGCATTATTCAATTGGTATTTTTAAATTAGATTAAAAATTGGAATTAGAATTTCACGTTTGGATATAAGAATTACAATGGCGTCATGAAATGGTCACGCATATTAGTAATCTAATATATTTTATTTTGCACTTGTGTTACTAAAAAGTCGTTAATTTCAAAGTCTTTCATGATCAGACATGCAGTGATAATCATTGTATCATTTTGCACTGCCATTATGAATTTTGAAACTCAAATTTCAGATTCGGATTCTGCGACCTCCAAAACCATAACACTAAAATTATAGAAATCAAGGAACAATTTTTTCAAGAAAAAATGGCAGGAAATGCTGATTTTCGTGTGACAGGTAAGGGATTAATTAGCACAATTTTTTTGTTTATGTAAGGCATGTAAGTGGACATTCATTGAATTTTCTTGGTTGAATAAGATTTTATAGGAATCCTAAAGAGGAAATATGTAACAGTTCGGATACCTGTAATAAAGTTCAAATGTGTCGATAACACAAAATCAACCGGTTTCGTGGATTTGTCTATACATGACCGACTTTTATACTCATTAAAATATCAAAATAAAACATAATTCTAATATAAAAAAATTACACTTACATAATAAAAAGATAATCGGGATTCATGTACGATTCAAATATTCACGAACGACATGGTAAATAAGCTAAAATTTATACGTTCCACTAAATGTTGATTACATTTTATTTTGCGACTTCTTTTTAACATATATGGATGTTTAGAATAATATTAATATTTTGTAGTACAACACTAAAAAAAGTTGTTTATAAATGGAAATTTTAAAAGCGTTAATATAAGATCGGAATTTAAATTCTTAACGTTTCATAGATATCCCACGAAACCCGCTTAAACAATTTTACTATCTTTAATCATGTTTGTTTATAATTACTTCATAACGGACATTAGCTGCAAAAATTTTACTTTTGTCTTTGACATGCAAGCCATCATATCTTCCGATTATTTTCCGATGCTGAAAATGGTAATGCTCCTGAAATTATCCAATCACGTGACAATTCCACGAAAGTGAGATTCATATCATATTTGAATTTTGCCTTATTTTGAGTACTTTTCAGACAAAAGATTTTACACATTAACAGTGTCAGTTCCGAAATATTTAAAAAACAATGAAACCCTCGAAATTTTCCTTTCATATCGCATTTTCAGTAACATTGCTGTTAAATATATATAAAAATTAAATATTTAGTCATATTTCCAGATATTTCATAGCAAAACAACGTTTTTGTTCCTTAGTTATATAGTGCCTTATCTATTATTTCATTGCCAATAAATAACACCATTTTCTTCGTCTATGTGAATAATTTTTAAAGAAATGTCATGCGTACTTAAAAAATTATTTTTTTTAGGTTTATACTGATAATTCTTTAGAGGGGTTCAAATCAGAGCCGCAACTGTGACCAGTTTTAATCATATTTATTATACAGTCCAGAAATTATTATAATTAATTTATACGAATTATACATTAAAAATCGCAATAACACGTTAAAAAATAAATATTCCAACAAATGTTATTTAAGAAAGTAATCTCTAGAGTTAACTAACTTTTCATGTTCAACCATTTACTGAAGAAAAACATAAATTGTGTGAAATGTTTAAATAATCCTCCTCTGCTCTACTTCCGAAGGATTCAAGCGCCATTGGACTTTATTAATTCTGTTTAATCTAATCGCACTTGAAATGCGCTCATTAAGCATTCAAAGTGTCAATGTACATCGTGAACCAACAGTAATTATTTTGTTTATTTTAATATTTCACTTAATAAATGTGTTCTTTGTAAACAACTGGTTTAGCAGTTAAGTTACTTAAGAGTTGAGAAGGTTGATAAAGTTAAACGGGATTGAATTATTCGACGAAAAATGTCGATCAAATGTGAGTGAAGTAATTTAAAGAATGCAATACATCAGGACTAGTGACCTTACATAACCTGAAAGATACAATTAATTTAAGCATTTAATGTCCAAATGTGCATAATTTGATTACGCATTTCATCATAGTCCAATTTATACAATAGAAGTGTTAAAAAAATGGAGACATCCATATCCGACTATTTTTTAGGTCACTCTTTCTAATAATGATGCTTTTTCCAATAGCGTTAGTAAAAATGTTCAAAACATTACGTTTAATACCATTTTTGCAAAAATATTTAAAAAAAAACGATTTTTTAGCCACAGATTTTTGTAAAAGACAATTTTTTTTAAAATACAATTTTCAGAAACGTGCTCTCAATAGTTTCACTTTTACTTAAATATGCTATTATATATTTTCATTTTTAAATGGCGCGCTGACGTCAAACATTTCTCGAAATTGAGGAATTTCGCACAGTTTTATACAGTTGAAACTTATCAAATAAATTATTTAGCGTTAGGATGAATTGCAATATATCAATTGTCATTTTATTTATTTTCGGGTACCACTGAATTCGAATTGACAGTTTTTGAGCATTCAAAATGGTCAACCCAATAGGGCGGCCGGGAGCACGAGACAACAATTAAAAAAGGGATGAAATTGGTAGAAGGTGGGTAATGTGGAGAACCAATTCAACAAATTTTTTTTTTCTATTTTGTAAAATTTTTCTTTTGTTATGTTTTCTAGTTTCTTTGGTTTGAAAAGAATAGTGTGTTTTAGATTTAACAATAAGATTTTTCAAAATATGGGGCCATATAACCACTACATCCCCGTCGTTGGCCCCGGGTAACGGTAAAAATGGATGGCTGTTGTAGGTATAGACCATCAGTTGGTGGATGACTGTCATTGGAGTCAGCCCTATGCAGAATTAAATGTGAAGAATTTGTTGTTACATGTTGAAACATTTTTAGTAAACTGAATATTTTAAAACACATTCGCAAAAAAAACATTTTTCTGGTTAGTAATGGGGTTGAGGTGCGCTTAGACGACCTATATTTATCTTCTGAGAAGATTTAAAAAAAATCGGTTAAACCTAACCAAAATCCAAATTAGAATTTAAAATATATAACAGGTACCAATTATAATTTTAAAAAACAAATATATAAAAAAAAGATCAGTTACGATTTTCATTCAAAATTTTGAATGTAGAAATGATGTGGAAACTTTCCGCGAATGCCGATTCCGAATTCATTTTCAATATACTTATTTCTCCTCCAAAACAACTGTGAGATGTTCCTGTGTCGTTTAATGTGGGAGCTGCATTAATCGGCCCATGTACTTTTTAGCAACACTTACTGCTAAATCTTTTGTACTTATTTTTGTTTTTTATTTTCATTGCAAATGTTATATAAAGTCGCATTAATTGATAAAGTTTGAACATGTTTAAAGTTCTAACAAACTGGAGCCAATTACACAATAACAAAAATGAGAAAACCAAATAAAAAAAAACAAACGTATAAAAAACAAAAATGGAAAAACCAAATTTAAAAACATGTACCTTAACGCTTAATAGCTTATTTTATATGGTTGAACTGAATAGAGAATCCTACAAATATAAGTTATTCCTCAATTTCGAAAAATTTGAGGCGCTCAGGCGCTATTTAAAACTCCAAATCGATAAAAATTAAAATATGTAATCGCAGATCGTCTAAGTACAAATATTGTGACCACGTTTCTGATCACAATCTCAAATCATTATGAACATTGATTTTACTTACATGCGTTTTTTTTCAATATGTTTGCAAAAGAAAAGTTGTTATTTTTTAAATTTTACCAGTGTCATGCAAAAGAGCGACCTCAGAATTTCCCGGATTGGGATATGTCTACTTTTTAAAAATTTTATTAAATAAATAGAACGATATGTACTGAATCAGTGATCAAATTACGCACATTTGGACGTTAAATATGAATTAAACGACAACAAAAAAAGATAAAAAGTTAACTTTGTCTGTTCTGCACGCGAAGCTTCATCAGAATAAAATAAAAATAACAGTGCAGAAAAAAGAGGGGTTAGAAATGAAAAATTTGTTATATTTTTAATGAAACGCCATACTAATATTTTTAACAATATATTTGTTCAGATAGAGGAAGAGAACCAGGTTCTTATGAAGAAATTAGGTTAGTGTTGAGAATTTGATGTTCACAAAACAAACCCTACAATTTAATATTTGTACTAAACGAAATTAAGTCGTGTATTTTGCAAATAAAGAATTTAAAATTTTAAGTAATATTCATTTTTCACTCTTCTTTTTTTAGTGTTCAATTTTGTTAATTTTTTATTCCTTTCTTTTTGTACTTATATTGTCAATGACTAAACTTTAGCATAGTCAAAATTCTGGTTAGTTTCTATAAAATGTATACTGGATAGTTAGTCGTGTATGTTTTTTAGTGCCAATAATATAATTTTTTTTCCAATTTTCGTTTTTAATAGGCATTTTTTTTATTTTATATATGACTTGTCGCAATTTAGATGTAGTTTTACATAAACAAGACTTTTTTTTCAATATGGGTAATTTATTCTTACAAGGTTTAATTCTTCCTATATTATTAAGAGTTGGGTTTGAAACTAATATAATGTTTTCTTTTTTAGTCTTATTTGTATTTACTAGTGCTAATAAATTACTGCTCAGTGCCTTGAATACTAGACGTTTCTTTATAGGTTTCCTTTTATTAAATGTATTTCTAAAGAATTATAAAATTCATGTACTTTTTGGCGATACAATGTTAAATTATTACAATGAGCTAACCATTTGCTATTAAAATTTATTGAACTATCTCTGAATTTTTTGTCTAAATTTTATTTATGATAATCCAATTTTAATTTTATTCATAAAAGATACGGTTCCAAACTTTAGGGTTGAAAATTAACTAGAAAATGCAAATAATACTGTCGTTACTTTTACAAAATTAAACCATAATAAGAAATAATCATTTCCAAAGATGTTTCCAGATACGAGACAGAAAATGTTCAGAATTTATTAATTCAAAAACCAATTCTTGTGTTGACTACAGCAACTGTAATTATGAATGAAAACCAGTTTATCCAGTTTTCTACAATACGTTAAACACGCGTAAAAGTACAAGGAAAAGAATGTTCAAATTATCTTTTATAAAAAATGTTTTTCAAAGGCCTATAATTATTGTTTAAATAAATACTTTGCTAGTAAATTAGTACTATAGTAACGTCACATTTCGTTATGAAATTACTTCGTTATTTAAGATCATTATAGTAACTAATTTAATGGAGTGCTTATTTATTTATGAGTATTATTCTCCGATTTTCTTTTAAAAATCCAATCTCCTTTACACAATCCAGATTATTATCTGTGTTGCGAGAAATAAGAAAAACACGATAAATTGTCTTTATTTACTAACCTTCTTATTCGGCATACAGAAGACTATCGTTTACATCTCAGTCTTTTCATCAAATAACATATTGTAAGCAAAAAATAATTACGAAAGATTCAAAATTCTGAAATAAACAAAAATAAGAAATAAATAACGTAGACAGTAAAACAGACTGTAACATAAGATTGTAAATCTTAATGGGCGTTCTAATTACAGAGAAAACACTTAATTTTTAGCTGTTTAAGATGATAATTGTTTGAGATTACATCTCGTTTCAACATTTCCTTTTTTTAAAACGCATATTTGGATTATTTAAGCATACATTTTTCGCGGTTTTAGGAGTCACTAGTTATGAATATGACCTCAAATTTTGAAAATCCAAAAAGGCCGATCCAAGATGGCCGACCAGAACTGTTACTTTTTCGAGATGACACTGGAGGTTTACGAAGCACGGATTTCAAATCTGATCTTAGTTAGGTTTTAAAACTAGAAATATTGCAATCTAATTGATGTAAGTAAAAAATGTTACAATTCACGGCTGTATTCTTCGTGTAAATCTAAATTTTCTGCTGAAAATAAGTAAAAAAATTATTATCAACCCTCCATTTTTAATTCGTCGATATAAATTTGAATATCTCAGGTCTGATTTACGAAGACAATACCACATTAATATACAATAACATACTAAGTTTCAAGGAAATTAAACCGTTTTTTTTTATTTTTTGACTGATGAATGAATATCTCACTGCTGAATCAGTAGTTCACAACTGCATAAAGACTGAAATGAACAAATTAATATTTTTTTAAAAAACTAGGGATATAGTGAAATATTCACCAAATATTTTGATCTCTATAAATTTATTCATACTTTTTGCACTGTTGACATCCGATAAGTATGATCTCTGTGAGGTTTCGATATTATAACGATAAAAAATATTCGATCAACTTGATAAACAAAATCATCATTTTCGGTACTATTTCGAGAGTCTGCATTGTAGAGGCACAATATACCGACACAGAATCTGGTTTGCCAGTACTGACAAAAGTTCATTTTCAGTATTATCATTAATATCACTTCATCTACTAGAAAATGATAATTTTCTGCCTTATCTTGAGACTCGGTATTGTACCGCTCAGTACTGATACAGTACCGAGTGCCTGTACCCTCAAATTAATCACTTTCACTGATTAGCCAAGAGACGGATTTGTACCGGCACAGTACTAAGAAAAAATGGCATGAAAAACATGATCGGAAAGAAAATAAATGTAGACATTATTACGGGATTTTCTAGAAGAGATGACCGCTAACCATTTTCTCAATACACAATTTTTTTGTTGTTACATTCCGTAGTTACTTTTTCCATAAGACATTTTTGTCAATGATTTTTTCAGAAATCAAATGGTGTGATCGAATAGGAGTTACGAACAAAGTTTTTGTGACAGTAGGATTTAACATGTTTGCAAAGAAACATATAACGCACCCAGCGAAATTAACAAAACATAATTTCTATTACTATTTATGCAGTAAAATGCCTAATCAATATGTACTAATATACAAATAATGATAAAACATAGAAGAACGATAATAAATATTAAAGCTGTTATTTTCATTGGGGACGAAATTAAAAAATGAGAGATAATAAGTTTTGGTAATGCTTAATTATTATTTAGAGTTATTAACTTTTGTAATATCTATGGATTAATAAATTAAACTAATCTCTAAGACATTAATGCGTTCCCTATAAATTCCTTGGATTGAAAATTGAGCAATTTTTTTATTGAGACTGAAAATTTGATGGTCATTTCACTCCATCAAGAGTGAAACAAATAAAACACATTCGTAAAAGTGCGAAATATCACTTTCAATACAATGAGAATTTCAGTCTTCGTGAAAGAATGGCTTAATTTTCACTCCAAAGAGTTTCTATTTTGCATACGTCTACATAGTTTCTTCTATACAAATAAATTTTCCAACAAAAAAGTAATAATTTTTATATTATACTATGTTAACCGTAAGAATGCACCGCAATCATCTTGAGCACGCAAATCAAAATTATAAATAACTTCTGGACTCACAATCACAGACTAGAATTCTGATACACTTCTGGTTACAAGTAGACGCAGTTTTCATAAGTTAAGACGAAAGGAGCTAGCCACCCAGGTTCGATCGACAACCAAGTTTTTTCATAGGTTTTTTTAAATTATTTGGGAGACTATAAAAAATGTTAAAAAATAAATAAAATAATAATGATAAATAGCAAATAAATAAATTACTTTAAAAAGATTGTAATAATTCATTAGATTTTGTTCATTTTTGGTACCGTGTACCAGTACTGGTTCAGTATACTATGACGGTATAGAATAATAGTACCATCTACTATTGGGTTGGTACCAAACCGGTACTTTTGCGATACTGCGCCAATAGTGAAGACAATACCCCGCCACGTTACCATTCGATATTATGCCAGTACCGTAAAGGTTTTAATTAGCTAACATGACAGTACCCATTCGGTACAATCTGTACTGGTTCAGTATCTAGTCAGTGGTCAATTTCCATAAGGCTTTTGTCTGCACTAAACTTCCAATCCGTAGTTTGTCGGCTTATCGAGTTATTGACGACAGCAAGGATTAAAAATCAGTCTATGGCGATTAACTTGAAAATTACTAGGTAATTAAACACAAGAGAAATGTACTCTCTAAATTTCTTGGAGTGAAAATTGAGCCACTCTTTCACTAAGAGTCAAATTTTTACTCTACTGAGAGTGATATTTCACTCTTCTAGGAGTGAGTTTCTTTTTTTCAATCTTAATGATGTTCTACCATAAATTCTTCGAAAAATTATATGAAAAATTGAAAGTTCATGCAATTCGTTAAAATTCGCTTTTTATTTAACCTCCTTTGGTCGATACTTTCCTCTTTCTGTTTCTACTTCCTGGTATTACAGTATACTTCACTCGATATGATCGAAAATTTTGTTATTTTCAGAAATCCATAATAATTTATAGTTAAACGAAATACTAAAAGAAATAATTTGAATATTTTATTATTGCTAAGATCTTGAAGAGGAACCAAATTTCAATTTCTTTACAAAAAATAAGAATTTTATGTTACCGTTTTTATGCATTTTCATTAAAAACAGATTTACTTATAGTGTAAAATTTAACGTAGATTCACGTGACTAATTAATAATTAAACAAGTTAGCGGCGTAACCAGCGATTATCATTTGATTGCCACCTTGCGTCTTAGTCACTTGGATTCTGAAAGGGCTATGTCGAATTACTTTAAAATTTTCATTATTTTCATAAATAATTTTTTGTTTATGCGGTCACCATACAAAAATAGAATGATGAAGATGAAGAATGCAAATTGGTTTTCGATAGAAGACACAAAATGTGAGAAAAAAAAACATGAAACAAAAATTGAAGTATGTATAATCGTCTCTTTTAACGAACCTCTTCTACTTTTACACATATGTGCTTAAAATTATTAATTAATTATAGGTTCCCTCTAGTGAGGATTTAAACAAATATTGTCTATTGTAAAAAATCACGTTTTGTCCCTATAATATACTTCAAGTACATATATGTAAAATTAGAAAAGGTTCGTTAGGAGACGATTATGCACACTCCAATTTTTGTTTCAACTTGTTTTTTTCTCACATTTCGTGTTTTCTATCGAAAACCATTTTGTAATCTGACTTAATTATATTGTTTGTATGGTAACCGTATAAACCAAGACTTATTTATAAAAATTATGAAAATTGAAATCAAACGGTCGAGAAATAATATTTGTTGGTTATGCAACTTGTTTACTTTAATTTTCTTATTTTCTACGGTAGATATGTCAAAATTACTGTGGACCTAAATTGAAGCTTATGAAATTTCCTGAAAAACTACCTCTTTCTCATTTTTATGGAAGGAAATATTATATTCAGAATAAGAGTTGTAATAATATCGTATTTTCTTGCTGCATCCTTTTCAAAGGAATAAATATTATAAAAAAATTGTTGTCAAGTATTTTTATTATCGAGGAAACTTTGAGGTCTTAATTTTATGATCCATCTAATTAGAGTACAGTATAACCTTGGGACTTCTAAATTCAAGGGACTAAGTGCCTCGGGACTTCTAATTTTAGTGCGCACGTGTTCTGCGCAATTTTCAGTGCTGTAGATTAACTAGGCATTTCCTTCGCTATCGATATGTGTACCACGTGCCGTAAATTTTGTACCACATCTCTTCAAAGTACCGAGGGTGGTGGTTTCGAAGTCCCGAGGGCCTTAGAAGTCCCGAGGTTCTATGGTATAAAGCTACGAAGTTATAAGTTATCCTAAATTCGACACAATTCGCTGTTATCGGTCTTCTCATTGCAGAAAAGAACTTTGGTTCTTATTTATATTTGCATCGCATGTTTCTAAATGATTTTCGTGGTTCTCAACGCCTTATAGTCTCACCTTTAAAAAATCGTTGAATAGTTTTTTATGCGAAACGTAAAATACATATTGATGTGTCTTAATATCGATAGCATTAATCTAGATTATAAGAAATTAATTTCAAATCCTGTTTCTCTCCTGAATATAAACTAATAACAAAAATGTTCAAATTAGTTTTTTTTTTTATTTCTATGTTATGGTTTATTTAAAACTGCAAATTATTGCGCGGAATTCTAAATATAAAAAAAGATAATATAGCGCAAACTATTGATCAAAGGACGTTAAATAAAAAGCGAATTTAAATATATATTTTATGAACTTTAAAGTACTGATGTAATTTCTGGATAAATTTATGCTAGAACACTGTTATTTTAAAAATACGGAGTAAAAACGTTTATTTTTTAACGGTATCACGGATGACGATATAAGCCTAATGAAATCTATTTAGAAACATCTACTCAGAATTTAATTTTACATAAAACTGATACTTATTAGTTAATCGCGATAAACTCACATTTTAACCCTTTCTCTTCTTCAGGCTGCTTCTTTACAACTCCAACATTTCTCGATGGTCCCATTTTTATTTTGTTTCTCAAACTATCAGTAAGAAATAATATATAAAATAATATAGTTAAAAATTCCGGAGTGTGTTCCCTCAAACAACTTTTACTTTCCATTTCGTCGCAATCAATTAATGATTAAGAATAAATAGTTTTATATTTCGAATACGAATGTAGAAATGAAATTCAGCTTAATCTAAAATGGAGATACTGCAAATTAAATATATGCATATACGTGATCAATGGGCCCGTGCAATTACACACAATATAATATAGCATTATATGAATTTATGTAATTACATCAATAAATGTTATTATGAAAGCATAAATTTGAGCATAATATAAATCAATCACGTCCCCAACATTCGAATAATTATATATCATTAGCGTAATTAACTACAGAAGTACTTATAAGTAAGCATGGACAAACATACGTAAAGATAGTAAGTTTATAATATTTAGGGGAGTCTGTCCGTTCTATGAGAAATTAATGTCACTTTTTGCTGAATTGAACTCGTGGCCTATCCAGATCCGGGACAGATAGCCCTCGGTAACGTAGCGTGACGTTCCCAGATAATTTTCTGCCGATGTAATACAAACACGCCGAAAACGTGTAATTTGCTGTATTTTTTTTTATAACTTTATGAGACAAACATTAGAAAGAAAAATTGTCATTTATTTGTTGATAACATTGACTGACACTGCTTTAAAAATGTGGGCGTATAATATTTTGGAAAATACAAATTTGAAAAAGAATGAATTACTCAGCTGGAGTACTGAAAAATGATTTGATCAATTGCCTTTATGAGAAGCAAACTGAATTCCCAGCATAAAAATGGAGCTGGGAATAATTGAGTTTAATTAAGCGAATGAATCTTTAATGATAAATGTCGGAAGACGTGCCGCCAGTACTCGGTGATCTTTTTATGCCTCGTAAATGCGTTAAAGTGTTACAACAATAAATGTTAGGTGGAAAAATAAAAATTAGGTTGGGATTTTTATCGGCGAAACAAGATTAATAGGCGTCGTAAATATGTACAGTTACCACAGAAACCCGTAAATTCGGTTGGTAAAATGCGGATCGCTGTGTAATTTAAGTAGCTGGATCTCATGCAAAATATCTAAAACGAGTTAATTTTCCAAACTTTTTGACTAAATATTTATTCAGGACGGAAGTTGTATTTAGGTTGCTTAGAAAATTACTAAATAAAAATTTCTTTTTATAACATTACAAAGTTCTTTTCAGTTACCTGAAAGTAAAATGTCTTCCGTTCAAGTATAGCGTGTCATAATTATTCTGTACATATTAAAAGAAAACTATTTCCTTTCTGAAAGTATTAATTTTTCTGACAAATTCTTTTTGTAATGGCACTGTTTTCTCCATTTCTCTACAGTGTTATTCCGAAAAATTGAAAGTGATTCTGAGTACAAACTAGTGGAATAATTAGTATTTAACACAATAATCTACAGTAGAGTCCCGATATATTTACTTACTCGGTTCCTCGATTTCCTCTCCCGTCTCGTTATATTTACCAAAAGAAAGGGAGCGATTCTCCCACTCTCCTCAGTCCCATTATGTTCGTGACGACAGCAGGCCCTTTCTCAGGACCCAGCGCGCAAGGTGGGGGAAAAAGAGAGGGGTGACAGGTACCCGAGCAGAAATTTATTAGGGCCCTGATCAGGGCCTGACCAAAAGCGTTACACCCTGATCAGGGCCTGAGCAAATTTCTACTCGGGTAAATATAACGAGAAGGAACAGAGCAAATATATTGGGACGTAAATATATCGAGATGCAATTATACCGGGACTCTACTGTATTTACCCTTTAAGGACCAAATGTACACAAATTTAATGTGAAATTCAGCAGTATTTTTAAGTAGTTACGTGCAAGATCAAGGACACAAATTTTTTTATTTTACATTTTTGAGTTTTTTAGGGTCTGAAACGTTGACATTTGATGAAAAACTACAGTGCAATTGTTGTTGACGAACTGACCAAATTCAATACTTCCGATAGTCTGGGTCGATGTAATATATTAAGATAAAATTATTAAGAAAGGTGTGACTAGTAAGTAATTGTGCCGATGTAGAGTCGATAGCATGGTGCCCATGTAACAGATGAGATTAGTAAGTACGTTTGACTTGGAACACATTTAACACAGTTGAATCTTATAAAGCAATCTGTATGTATTGTAAATTGATTTAATAATGTAAATATCCAATATATAACTGACAATTTAGATTTATCACACTATGAAGTAATCAAAATAGTAAGTCTTGTAAAAACAAATATTGGTTACTATATTTATTTTGTATCTAAATTTTTCTATGCATTTCTTATATGTACAGTGGAAACGTGTTTTTGCATTTTTTGTAAGACTCTTAAAGCTGAAAATAGTATATTACAAAAAGAAACGCTTTCTGAATTTGAATTTATATCACTCAGTTTCATCGAAATCACTTTTAAAAATTTTTGTTTATTCGGTCTATAGAATTTATTAATGGATCAATTGGAGGGTACAGAATTTAAAATTGATATAACGATACGAATATAAGAATATTTTAGGAGGGAAGAATAAGTATACAATTTTTTGAATTCTTCAGAAAGTAGTAGCAAATACGATAAATATAACTTGTATTGATAATAGGTAAATATTTTCTTGTATTAATAATAAGTAAATATTGGAACTACATAATGTGATTGTGTTGGTGTTCAACTATTTAGTAATGAAAATAATTAAGCAACAAACGGATGGTATAAACTTCCAGTAACTTGGATGTTTCAAGTTTTTTTCTTTTTTATTAAATAATTTTCTAGGTCGTTTTTCCTATTTTTTTTCATACAATAATTGTTGTGTTTTTCTAATCAACGGCGTCTTTAGTATTAAGTCTGTTTACCATTAATAAGTTTTATAGACCAAAAAAACTATGCAACAAAATCAGGTTGACTATAATAATAATAATTATCTTTATTGGCAATACAACATATAAACACAAAATGATACAAAAAAAATGACAATACAGAATGCCAAAATGCGAGCCACAACTCCACAGAGTTGCTTTACAGACTGACCTTGTAATACTATTTGACCCAAAGACCATAATATACTTTTTTGCAAGTTTTTGGTTCGCTGAATCCGAATCCAAAGTCGAAATCTCTAATGGATTTGGTTTCCAAGATATCCTAACCTAAAAGCGAAAACGGCGATTGCGGTCTATATTTGAGGTTATGAACCATTGTAATTTTTCATTTAATTTAACAAATTGTAAACTTCATCACATACCGCTGGGCTGTATTAAATATCACTCTTTTTCAATTTTTATTTTTAGAATTTTTATGTACCTGAGCGCTTATTACAAACGGGGTAATTTCAAAATTCAATTTTTCAGCGGAAAAAAGATATTCTATGGGATTTAAAAGAGCAAGGCGCATAAAAATTATTCGGAAAGCCTCTGGTTTCTGAGTCAAATGGTTAGCTTTTGTTAGCCTGTGATTAGCGGTAAATGACTTTTTTTTTAATTTTAAGTGCCGCAGCAATAGATCGAAGGGCCCTACAATAAATATCCAAATATAGATCGAAGCAGTTAGAAATTTTGACGTTAAATAAATTTAAATGTATCTAATAAATCCTGAGATAGAGGACTACTTTTAAGTTTTCAATTTCTGTTAGTGGTTCATACTAAATGAAACGATCTTTTTTAGATTTTTGCGAATACGTAATTACGAACGACGTATGATGAGCATTGTATTCCAGGGATTGTCATTCAAATGTTACCAGTGAAAATATGAGGTTTGTAAGACAAAAATCAAGATCTTAAAATAGCAACATTATTAAAATTACAGGAAATCCTAGAAAACTCAGTAAAATATGTCTACATTTTATGCTGGCAATGAAGCAATTTTAATAATTGATGCTAATATTTTAATAAATAGGAAAACGAGGTAATCACTACAATGTTGACTAAGTTGATTGAGTAAATAAAATTCGTATGACTATTTCAAGTATCATCCATCGGTTTAATATTTATTTTAATTATTATAAATCGTTTAGGCAACTAATTACATTATTCAAAATAAAAAAAAATCATTGGACTTATTTAAATATCGTTTTAAACATTGTAAAGAATAAATACAGTTATTTCAAACAAATGATTTACTTACTAGAAATGTGACTATGATGCCTATTTTGATTAACAAAGAGCAAGTATATTTACATCAAACAAAATGAGTTAGAGGTATTTTTTTGTTTAAGTTCAATTTAATACTTTTTTAGTTACATTAACTATGTTTTCTCTAATGTGTTAATGCTTAATGTGTTAACACTTTATTATGCAGCAAACACAATTCATTTCGTAATGTGTAATAAGTGGTACTATAGATATTACTTTCATGCACAAGAGAATCCATGCTTATACGTAATTAAGTGTAAATGTTATTATATATCATTTATTCTTCTATTAAAATATAATTCGAATACAAAATGTTGCTATATTTACATCCGACTGGATAATAAATCATGACATATTTTAGAATGTCCCGGAATCGTTAAGATAGCAAGGTATTAAAAATCCCGTAAACTGATGCATAATAGGCTCTATCCACTGATTGTTATAACGGGTAAAATCTGAAATGGGGTTTAACCACTGAATTGTTCAGAATTATTTCCGTGAAATCAACATGGTTTGAAATGACACTCTATTGTGGGACATTTTTATCACTTGCACATTCTGTTTCTTAAGGAGGTAACTCTCATAAAATGTACTCGAGAAGGATGTGTTTGAATTTATGTCCTGCACTAAATGAATAAAGAGGAAACATAAGAAAAACTTTAGTTTAAATAACTGCTAGAAATTATTGACAAAAAAAGAGTAAACAAAATATTTAAAATAGTAAAACAATAATAAAAAGAATAAAGTTTTAAAAAATTTAGAATAATTTTGAAGTTGACCATTCAAGAACAATAAATATATCATGATATTTGATTTTGGGCAATACGATGTTGTCATTTCATGGCCAATAGTATAAGCAGACCAATTGAGTGTTTTTATATCAGTTATGTAAGTATCTTACGTGGACTGGGCGATATCGTTATTTCATCTAAACACCCACTCCAGCATAAAAAAGTGTTGATTTTGGTCTTTTGGACAGAGCTGTCAATCGTTCGGAATTTAGATTCCACCAGAAAAATTTAAACATCCTAAGAAAAACTTATTATTGAGTGAATTTCTCAGAAAATTCATGAGTCTTATAATTTTTTAGGTACCTATACAAAAAACAGTCTAAAATCCTACTTTCATCAAAACGTATAAGAAACATCTGTACGTATAAGAAACATTAAATAATAGCACAGGTTTACAAAACCAAAAAAAACTTTTTTATACATTTGAGCAGACCGCTTTGTTCTAGCGCATTTTGACGTCCTAAATTCCAATCCAAGATCCTCTAGCATCTCAAATTCAAGGTCATTTCTAAGTCAAATTGGTAAATAGTCACGACATAGATTTAATAAAAGATATTTCATTTTTGGACCCTCTCTTGGCGAATACCAAGGTCTTCCTCAGGTTAAATTTTAAAACTTCATTAATTAATGGCTTGACTGCTTTATAAGACCGGGGAGCTTTTAACCTTTAAAGGTCAGTCAGGTATTGATACAAAATCTGTCTTAGATTATGTGCAGAATAAGTTATGCAACAGTACCGTTCACCATGTTTTCTAAATTTTCAGAATTTTAATCCTATAACTTAAAATATAGGGAATTTTAAGTGCACCACAAAGTATGCTCAGACATAAAAACAAAGGGACATATAACTGAAACGGAGATCATTTTAGAGAATACTTTTTTCAACGTCAATCTACGATATGTTGCTGTGTTATAAACGAGCTCATTAGAGAATATGGTTCGTAAATGTCGTATATTTTGTCAAATTGAACAGATCTCTTTATTGATAAACAAACCATTGCGGGACCATTTCTATATTGAACGTTGATATAACCTACAATAGATCTATAACAAACAAATAACTGACCTTTAAATTTTAAGCTGGCTCTGGGTTTGAAATTCAAAAAGTCAAGAACTCAACATATATAGTTTAACCTTAGGATGATCATAACATGTCTACCAACTGACCTTGAGGGATTAAGCAATTCAAGAATTCGGATTCAGAGATTTTAAAAACCTATTTAGAATTTTTCTCAAGTTTTTTCAGTTCCTTTTTCTCAATTTGCCCTTGAAATGACCTTGAATTTGACACGATAGAGATTCATGGGCTTTGGAATCGGATTTAGGGTATCAAAATACACGAGAATAAAGTATCCCGATCAAATATGCATCAACTTTTTTTTTTATAAATCTGTCTAATCACTCTTTTTAGACAATATATGAAACGAAATTCTCTGGTTACAGACTTTCAACTAAACTATGCTTTTTGAGTTTTCGAATAGCTGGGATCTGATTTTCAAGTCAAATAGATGTAGAAATTAAATATCTATTTTTCTTTTTATTTGTTTGAATTAAATGCATTAAAAATCGAGTTTTTAATTTCAGGAATTTCCGTAAATGTTTAATGTAATTTCTTTGGAGAACATTTCACGACATTCAAGTTTTAACAATAATGATGCACTGACAGATGCTCATTTTTCATTTCACTATTGATCGTGAATAAAATACGAGGGAAAATCTATAATATGCAAAGAAAACCATGGTGTGTTGAAACGTTGCCAATGACGAAAAGAAAAAAAAACATGAGCATGCAGGAAGCGAGCGAGAAAGTCATGTAATTTATCGTTTGTTTTTTTCTTGCACAGGAACGTCAGGAAAAGCGAGGTGCAAGTGGAATGAAATAAAATGAAAAAAAATTTTAAAATATCAGGAGGATTTTAAGCTATTTATTTAAATTCAATAAACAATTAAACGTGTTTACTTGTACGTGAGTCCTCCCAAGTATATCTTCGAGTTTCTATTTATATTAAAACAGACTTGCAGTTGAGACAGACGATGAAATGAAGCTCTTCGATTTGAATATGAATCTGTGTACAAAGTAGCTGGTGATAAATAAATTATTAATTTGATTTTTTCGTCTTATATTAACAATACTTTTCTCCATTTTCCAATGATTTATTGCTAAGGTTTTATTGGATCCTCAATGAATATAAGTATATTTTTTCACCTTTTTGACCTTTGCAATAATGAAATATCCCCTCCACTTAATCAAAAAATTAAAATCATATTTATTATATTCCGACTCCTTAGAAATTAAAAATGGTATTCTTCATAAAAAAATTGGAATCTTCAAATTTGATTGAAACAATTTACAAGTTGGTAACTTATCTAAAATTAGATGCTTTTATTGGATTTCTTGTAAGTTTGAAAATCACTGTAAATTTAAAAATTGGTGTAAGAAATATTCAATTTGTTTTTCAAAAAAATTGACCCCATTTTCAAAATTTAGCTGAATTGAAAGTGTACAATATCGTATTAAAAATGTTTAGGCGAATGTCGGATCTACAATCCGGAATCAGCAATCCAAAAAAACCTCCAAGTACCAAGAATGAAGTGATTTCGTTTGATTTTAGTAAATACGTTTGCCATGTTGCATCCGCCATTTTGAATGTCGTAAATGTGACCTCATACTTGTAATCTGTGCTCCTAATAAAATAAATATTGAGTTATGGAGCAATTAACAATCTAAAAACTTCTACCGGTTTGCTAACAAAGAAAAAATTGATAAAATCATATATTTTAGCGCTATTTACAAGTTGCCATTTTCAAATTTTGAAAAGTGGTAGATATACCATTTTACAGTGAAAACATTTCGAACGCGATATTATGCGTTTCCCTGTACTCTACTTTGCTGTTTCCGGATGTAAATTACAGATTGAAGAAAAAACTATTTTAAAAATACTCAATTTTTTGGGAAAAAGCTGTGTCTTTTATGGAATGAGTTTTCAGACAAAATCTGAATGAGCAGACTTTTGCACGTATTAAACATCCTGTGCAGGTGTTTTTCTTGGTCATTATCCAATAAATGGCTGAAGTTTGCGTTCAAAAAGTGGCCGTCCTTTCCTTAAAGTTTTCTAAGGAATTATTCTTAAAAAGTTAAGACCGGCTACAGCTCTTGTAAACTTAAGCATGCAGTGAATGAAATATGAACCTCTTTAAAAGGTTGATATCGCCCATTAAGAAGATAATATAAAAAATGAAAAAATGTCCAGAAATTTTGAATAAAAAAATAAAAATTTAAGTTTTCCTTCACCGATTATTTTCGTTTTCATCTTAAAATGACCTAAGACATCACCAAAATGATGTCAAAAATAAAGTAGTAGGAGTCACGAGGAAAAGTGTGTCTCACTCGTCAAAATGAAGTCACTCACAAAGAAAATCACTTGCAAAAAAATGCTTAGTACTCTGGACTAATACTATCTTGGCGTATAACCACAAACAATCGCCAAATAGTAACTGTAATGGATTCGTCAAATGCAAAATATCTTTAAGAGGATTGAAGTGAATGGGCCATCAGTAGTCCATGTCATTTACCGACGTGTCAAAAGTAGGCGTGCGGTCGAAAATGTACATACTAGCAATCGATGATAATATCGACACACTTTACGTCTACACCATCTCCATGAGTCGTAATTTAACGTAAAGAGGCATAACGTCGAAGGTCAACGTTTTGTTGGTTGACAAAGTCATTACGTTTCACGAATTCTAGGCCAGATTCAGTGAAGATGACCGCAAAACCAGCAAAGACAGGCTCGATCGTTGTTGATGATAACGCGTGTGTAAACTTACAGATAGACATATATGTATCGAGCAGTGAGAACTAGCTTGACCACTTGGCTTACCGATATATATGTATAAAATACATATGCGTTTACGATCGTATGAATCGGCATACCCCACGATCCATCACAGATTTACATTCGATTTTCTCCGTGCAGCATTAATGAAGTTTGTGTGAGCAAACCTGTAGTAGGGCGATTCCGCGACAGTTTACCCACTTTTTACAGACTGGTTTCCACTTTTTTTCGAAAGTCCTTATGCATTTCTTCTTTAATTACTAACACGTAAGTGTAAGTAATTTTCACATCAGATATCTTGAGTAGTTTCCTGGTTATCGTATCATATTTTAAATGTTCAAACGAAAGTATAACAATGTGTGTTAGGACACACTTTCGATTACGCATACGAGGATGGAAAAATCAGGGGACAGGAAACATTGCAAGAAAGTGAATGTTTTCCGCCCTGCACTTCCGCTAGAATGTATACTTCCAGCGTTTGTGACATGCGGCGATAAAATACCAGATACCACAACTAGGTCGAAAACGACTACTTTTTTGTCTTCTTGGATATATCGCGTCAGACGTAGGAAGTGAAGAGAAGTCTTACGTATGATATTGGTTGATTCGTGTCATTTTACAGGTTCAAACGTAAACGTTAAAGTGTAGTAAGTTCCTGTTCATTTCATGCTCTTAATAATTCCAAATGAATTTGTTGTATTCTGTGAATATTATAGACCAGATTAAAAATTCAAAATACAATTCTGCAATTCGTTAACAATAGAAAATACACCATTTCCATTGCTAATACTCGAAATTAGGCTTAAAACAAACTTTTCGATTTTTAATGACTTAATTTTCGATTCCTTCTCAAGAAAGTAGTTTTAACGTAACTCAAGTACAAAGACGTGGACGAAGTAGTTTTCTGTTTCCTTGAAGGTGGAACACTACTGCTCATGATCCAACCCCAACAGAAACTATTGCGCATACTCTTACCCTTCCTGATTGTACTGCTCATACACATTTTGAGTTTTAAAACTTCAACATAATACAGTCGTAATCGGAGACCTAAATAAACCCAATACACCAGATTTGTGAAAAATCGATTTAAATCGACGAAAATTAATTTTTCTCCGAGAAATTGCATTTTGAAAATTAAGCAAAAAATTTGTAATCAGCGATCATAAAAACTGCAGTTCCAACTTCTTCTGTTTAAATGTAAAAATTATATGAATCTGTTTGCAAAATTCCCATCGGTTTTTTTACACGAAAGCTTGCTTCAACAGATTATTTCTTTAGTAGTAATTAGAGCATGCGCAATATAGTATCAGGAGAAGTATGTGTATGAGCAGTACCATCAGGAAGGGTAAGAGCAATGTTGGAGCATGTGCAGTAGTGTTGATTCAAACAAAACGAAATTTACAAAAAGCAATGAGCATTAGAACAATTACTTCATTTTAATCTTACAAAAATTATACATTTTAACTTATAGCTCTCAATTTTTTGTAAAAATATTTGTGTCACAAATTATAGCATTCAGTGCAAATTAGTCATGTAGTTCGAACAGAATCGATGTCTTACCAATTGCGGTATTCGGCGTGGGTTTCCCCCACAAAAGTGGGATTTCCCCAGGCCATTGCATACCAGAATGAGGTGACCTATTATCTGAAAAGACCCTTCGAAATCATCATGCTACCGTTAAAGTAGGTCGCATTTCGGGTACAAATTATTGTAGGTAGCGTATTTATCCATAGAGATTCACACGTGAGAAAATGTTTGAATTGTGTGAAATGTAAAAAACAGTACAATTTTAACGTTGCGGAAATAATGATTTCAGGTTTTTTATGTGGTGCCGTTATATTAAAGAACTTCATGAAAATTTACAAAGAATATTTAGAGTACACTCTTATTTTCAACTATGTCAAGGGATTATTTGAAAAATTATTATTTTTGAAACTTTTTGATAAGAATTTAATCAAATAATAAAATGCATAATAAAATATTTTGTCTCTTTTTACATTTTTATTTTGTATACAAAATGACAGATTTTGTTTTCCATCCCCAAATTCGTTGTGGATTTCAAAAAATGATTTTTAGATTAAAAAATGGTTTAAAAAACTATTATCACTCCAAACACTAACTTTATTTGATTTCCACCCAGAGTTGAGGTACACATAACGACTATAAGCGACGATTATAATCAACATTTACATCGTTGAATAAACAAAGTGAACTGTTTAAATCAGAAAACTACTGTAGAATAAATTATCTGTGAAAATTGTCCATCTTATATTTGTAAAGACAGATTTTCATTATACTAAATTTGCATTTATTTCTGTTGAATAATATTAGAATATTTATAAATTTTACTAATTTTATAATTATTACTAGAAATAATGTGCCATAGATTGACATCTCAGATGGTAACATTTCAAGAAGGATTCGTTGATGCAATGTAAGTTGCAACAGCTGTATATAAGAGACGCGAGACCGAACGTTTTTTATATTTCAATAGATCTGAAATTTAAGGAGTCTACTGGGCAGAGCCTACGCGCTGGTAGTAAAATGCAGGAACCCAATCAAATTTGGATACATTCCGTACAAAGTAAGTTTGGCAACGTTCTACACCCAATAAGGTTTTAACATAATTTGTTTAAATATGTTCAATCGATAGTAAATGTAATCTTATAGTGACTTTTGATGTGAGAGGATCATTTTAATGTAAGTAATCAACAGAAATTCACATTTTTTCATATTATGTTTATGTTATAAGTATATTTAGTATAGTAGAAAATAAACCTAACCTAAAAACTCAAAAAACGTTAAATTACAGCTTCGTGAAGATTAGGAAAATTATGTTCGGTTTTTTGTATAAGGAGGTCCTACAAAAGTGAAGAAGAATATATGGTTCCGAACTATTTTGATTAACTTTTTGTTTCGTAATGTAACTTAATATGTAATTTTGAAGAACTAAAAAACCTCAGTAAATTAAATATAGAAAGCGACAAATGGAGTTAATTCTGACAGAATGTGTCAAAAGCAGGCAAAAAAAACTTTACCTATGACGGTACATGATTTTCCTTCTCTCCGGAGATAAACATAACCTAAGGCTGCATCCCATAGCTTTCACGTGCAGTGCTAAAACATAATATTACTTTAAAATCATATATATATATTTGAATATATGCACGAATATATACTTGAACTGACGTTTTTACACCTCCATTTTCTCTTTCATTAAATCTGTCGTCTCCTTTCAAAAAATCAAAAACCACAAATACATTCATTTTCGGTAGATTTGTGGAATCTGCTTTGATAACTCCAGGCTCCATTTCGTTGACAATCACTCTGATAATTAACGTCTAAACTAATTTATGTTTTAGCAATGCATAAATTTAAAACCAGTAGTATCGTGACGTCACGAGCGGATGGACCAATCACAACCATTTTCGAAACAGATGAGAATAATTCAAATCTGATGGTTTTGAATTTATTATTGTGATGTAAATAGTCAACAAAATCACAAAATATACATACAGGGTGATCCCAAAGTATGGAAACGTCGATATCTCAGCGGAAGTGCATTTTCTTCCGGCAAAATGTTTCAGACAAAAGTTCAAGGATTTTCCCCTGGCTAATTAATGGTACCATTGTATTTGATCTTGAACATGACCTTGGAGGTTAATTCAAGGTCGAGTTTATTTTGTTAAATGAAAACCCCTATTATTACCGAAAAAATCGATCATATCATATTCGAACGTAAAATTTTGTGCTGTTTCCGAATCCATGAAAAAAAAATTGGGGTTTCCATATCTGTGAAAAAAATAGCAGTTTCCATTTAAAAAAATAAACTTGACCTTGGAATAACCTTGGAGGTCATGTTCAGGGTCCAGTTCTATGCTACCATTAAATAGCCAGAGAAAAATCTATCAACTTTTGTATTTATGATTTTCCCCGAAAATGCACTCCCGCTGAGTTAATTCGCAGTTCCGGGAGTTTTAAGTTTGACCTTCAAATGACCTTGCCGGAAAAATCGACCATATCATATTCGGACGTAAAATTTTGTGCTCTTTCCGAATCCATGAAAAAAAATTGGGGTTTCCATTTGATAAAATAAACTTGACCTCCAAGGTCATATTCAAGGTGAAATTCAATGGTACCGTTATATAGTCAGAGAAAAATGCTTCAACTTTTGTATTTATGATTTTCCCCGAAAATGCACTATCGCTGAGATATTTAGGCGTTTCCATACTTTTGGATCACCCTGTATACAGGGTGTCCCAGAACTCCCACATAACATTGCAGAGGGTGAATCTTGAGATCATTCTGAGCAAAAAAGTTTCATACCAAAATTGGATCTGAACCTCAGAATTTGATTGGCGAGCCATTGAAGTTTAAAAAAATAATAGTTTTTTGCAATAACTCGGCTCGTTTTAAAGTTACTTTAACGAATGAAGGTTTTTTATAGCGCTACAACTTACCTTGTATAGTCTATGACCTGCAACGAATATTTCGTCAGTTATCGACCTAAAAAAGGGTAAAAATGGCCTTTTTTGCAATTTTTCGCGTCTAACTCATTTCCGTAAAATGGTAGCAAAATGACAGCCAATCGCAAAGAAATTACACAAAATAAGGCGACTGCTTTTGGAAAATAATTAATTTTGTCACTCATAGTTACTAAATGAGTATATTTTTACACTAATCATCTTCAGTATATATTCAACTTTTATTTAAATAAATTTCAATAATATCTGTTTGTCACGAATCTCCTAATATTTGATTAAAACATTCCTAAAAAGTGTAGTTTCTCATAAGAGACAATGTTAAATATAAGAAAAATCCGTTTATTAACTACATTACTAAGACAACTCCCTTATAGGATATTGCTATCTCAACCTCGAGTTGTAACTACTTCAGCTTAACACCGGCATCTTGAAAGAAAAATTCATTCCACGAAATTTGGGTGGGTAAAAACCACTTTTAATGATCTATGATTTATAAGGAATTTAAGTTACCGATTATTTCGATATAAATTTGCAATAATCATAGTATTTGAACCCATTTTTTATTTAAAGAAGTGCTTCGCAAAAATGGTAACCATTCTGAATCGTTAAATTTTTATTTAATGCAAATACATTTTTCAACAAATTTAGAGGTGGAAAACAAAATGTTTCATTTTTTATGAAAATTAAAAATGTTCAGTATCAAAATAGTTGATTATGTATTTTATTACGTGACCATTAAATTCCTCTAAAAAATTACTAACAAAATAATATTGTTGAATTTTTAAAACAACCCCTGAACATAGTTGAAATTCTGGGTGTACCTCCTCTTAAATACCAAACATGTTACACCAATTTCCAAGGCCATGCATGAGTAAAAGGACATTATCAAATAGATATACAAGCCAACAATGTAGTATATAAAGTACATTATAATGGTTGTTATGCTTCCTTACTGGAAAACTAAAATTATCAGATAAAATATGCACATAAGATAACATTAGTTATTATTATTAAAATTAAAGCAATGCAAATCATCCTTATTGTGGTAAAAAATGAATTACTAATAGAAAAACTTACTATTATTTACAACAATTTATATAAATCGTTTTTTTCCAACAATAATAATTTTTCAGCATATTCAAACGCATTTCAGAAGGACAACATGATCAGGAATCTTAGCACATTTATCCTTGGTAAAGAAAATTTTATTTCGTTGAACAACCAAAATTTATTTCTTTAAAATTTAATAAATTTTAATAAAATTTAATAAAATTTAGTAAATGGTTATTTTCCCGACATAAATATCGATGTAATAAAATTGGAAATATAAGACGTTCATTGGCCGAGCTCAAATGTTTTTTGCATGTTTTACGACTCTATAAAATGCTCGCAACTCCACAATTTTCAGTATTTATGCAAAATTGAAGGTTAACTTTCCTACGAGCGGATATTTTGTGCATACGAATTTGTGAATTGAAAATAATAATTACCTCTTCCTGTTTGCAATACTGTGTAATCATAAATTCTAAGTGTCTTTTTATTTAATGAAGAGCAGTTCTTAATTTTTTAATTAAATGCAGACTTATTGTTACAATGAAATAGTTTAAAGATTGTAAAAAAAAAGATCCAACAACGTAATTTAAGGCATTTGATGCTAGTTAAGAGTATCATGTATTTCATAATGATTACAATGGAACTATCTAACTGAATGTATTAAATTAGACAATTTCTGCTGGGGAGCATTGTCTACGTTTTTCAGTATAAACAACACAACTTCTTAAAACAACAATTCTATCCTTTGTTACTCATACACGGTGCCCTTAAATTAATTATCAAAATACAAAACTACTGATATTGTAATTCAGAAATGTTGTCTAGGACAAAAAAGAAGATATTGCCACAATGAAAATCATCCATCGGGCTCTTTTTCAGAAATTTGATTTTTTTTGTTAAAATCGCGAAATTTATGGCTTTAATAGATTTAGTTTCTTAGATAAGCTTCTTTCTTATAATTGTAGTTTTTTTATATTTTCTAATAGACTAGAAGTAGACCCTGACTTGCTTCTGAGTCTTTGATTTGCTTTTCTCAATTTTTTGCCTTTTCGAGTTAATTTTTGACATTTGCTTTTAACTTCTTTGAGTCTTGATAACATCTGGTTCTGACTCGTTTAACATTCTTTCATCCTACTACCTTTCTGACTTCTTGAGAATTATCTGGATGTTCATTTTCGGACATTCCCTTACTCTTTTCCTTTTTTGTCTTAATTCTCAATTTCTTTCTTACATCTCACATTTGCCTTTCAGCAGCTAAATAAGATTTACTTTTTCCTGGATCATTTCGTGTTTTCTCACGGTGCAACTTTTCTGCTTCGAATTATTTAGAAGTTTGATTTCGGTATTTTGTGGCCTTTTTCCTTTATTGAGATTTCCGCTTTACCTCAACTTTGTTTTAAGCATGTTCTTCCTACGTTTCTGAAGATGATTTGGAAATATTTGATCTTGTGCGAGCCATCTGTTGTAAAATATGAATAAGATGTACATTTTAATTTTTTCGTTGTTCCTTATAAAATTTAAATCGTCTAATCTAAATTCAAATTAAACGTTATATAGTGCATTTTATGTAAAAATAGATTTGTAATAAAAAATAACATTGACAGAATAGTCACACAAATTTCTCTTTCATTGATGTTGAATAATCATTCGAAAATTCCGAATTTCACTGGTTGTGATTTGCGCTATTAATAGTAATTATAATAATAATTTTAAATAGACGTATAACAATTAGTAAACAAACAAATGGAAAATTTCAATGCAGGTATGGTAATACTTTTGTATGAATGTTTTTAAATTATTATTTTAGTGTGTGACATGTGGAGCTTTCAAGCTCACCATGGTCTCTTGTTAGAGTGAAAATCGACTTATAAAAAGGTTAATGCGTTACTTTTATTAATTACTCATGTCTCACTGCAGAAAAATCAAGCATAAATAGACCAAAATGTTGAAAACTCTAAAAATAATTCTGCAATGAATCTGTACATTTTAGTTGGTTTACAAAGATAATATTTAAGATATTGCTAAAATCTTACTAAGCGTTATTGTATACCAGGATAGGATTTATACGGGAATTTCAAATATTGCAACGAAAGGATATCAAGTGTCTGGTGAAAAAGTCACGTTTATCTCCTTACTAATTTATATCATGAGAAATTTACATTCGTAATCGCATAATATTTTGCAGTATCATCCTTTATTACCATTTCTTTTTTACACAGAGTATTAATAGTATTTTACATCCAAAGCAAATTACTTGTTGTAAATAATGCAAATCATTTAAATTATTTCGAAACTTTTAATTTAATGGAATATGGACGTGTGCGATAGTGTTGAACAATAATCTTCAAACAGAAAATTAAAAAGTGTTCTATAATATGTATTTTCTGACCCTAGTTTTAAATTGAATTTGAAATACATATTTTATATAGTTTTTAAAACATTTAAAGTAATGGATATTGATATTCGAGGTTTCTATTGTGTTTTTTAATAAATAATGAATAAAAAATGTTTAAAATTGTCATGGTTAAATTCATTGTTTATATTAGGTACATATTGTTTATATTATAGATTATATAGTTTTAAATAACAGTATTCGACAATTACCGGGAATCCTTAAATAAACATTGAAAAGTACAAAACATGCATATTTGAAGTTACATATACAAACAAAATAAAACATTCGAGTTATGCTAAGGCAAATTAAACTCGAGACTAAGCCAAGAAAGCACAATAAACGACGTTAGTTTCGTGTTTGTGGTTAAATATTCATGTTACGCGTACGAAATTAGTTGGTCGCTAGAATGAAAGTTAAATAGGTTGACGTTTTCACAAAATAATTTGAGGTCACTTTTTTAATATTTTTTAAGCTACTTATAAGCGGATGCTTTTAACGATGTCAACTTTATCATATAGGACAAAATTATACAGAGAAAATGGAACATAAAAGGTTTAATATTCATAAGAATCTAAACTTTTTTTTAGTGATTCTTACAAATTTTGAAACTACTATACACGACCACGACGCAGTATCTTTTAATTTTTTGTATAAACTTTGAAACAAACTGAAATAAATGGCAACACACTCTCTCTCTCGGAAGTATGACATAAATACTACATGCAATTACCATATAATCCAGACAAATATAACAAATTGTCTTATGTGTCAACAAAAAAAGTAAGTTTCAATTTCGTAAAAAAAAGTATCATTTATAGTGGAGGCTAAAAAATAGATTACAAAAGCAAAATTAAGCAAAAAATTCTACTTCAACAGTCTATTTAACAGAAATTTGAAACATATATTTATGTATAATACTATATTTGGTCAGGCTGTAAAACAATAAAGTCGTTTATTGTTATTTATTATTATTATTATTATCATACTATTTTTGCATGGATATTAAACAGAAAATTTGATGTTTTATTGAATATGAAGTATTTATTAGCAAATTTAAACGTCTTTCATATAAATTAATATTATTATTATTCATGTACAAAATAACATATTTACTAAACGCACTTTAAACATACGTTGTTTATGGTATTTCATAAACGATATTTTAACGTTTAAAATATGTTTCGTATAATATGTACGTATTAAAGATGCATATTATAAACGTATATTAAACGATAGTTTATATCATAAATCTAAACCATTTTAAGCCAAACTTACATATAATAAACGTATATTATACTATAGTGTTTTAATTGAGCTATGAAGATAGTACCGAAAATGTCAACTGTATAATATAATAAAAATTTAAATAGTATAAACGTAATTAAAATCATGGAATCAACTTGGGCAATATCTATTGTAAATTTGTTATTGCAACATAATTTATATGACAAAAAGTCAAAGGTTTAAATTGCAATGATGCTGAATTTAATTTGTAAAACAGTACAAAACTTTTTTTCAATTTTACTTTATTGATATCGTCAAAATATTTTGCGATGACTATTTAATTACAAATCTACTTACAATCTACGTACCGCTTCTACATCTCATTATTTGTTACCATTTTCAACGATAATTTTCTCATTTAAATGATACTAAATATGCGTAATACTCAGTAAGAACATACATATTAGACATACAAAGGCGTTTTATTTGTAATAAAAATTTCAACCATCGTTATTTACACAGTTTCCAATAGTCTAATGTAAAACTTACGGTTTAAAAACCAACGGAACTGTAAGTTAATACGTGGGATAGTGAGCAGCTGCCAACGCAGTTAATAATTAATACGTCAATTACTATAATAATTTTATTTATGCATTCTAATAAATCTCTATATATTTATTTGTTTGGGAATCTCTCTGAAACTTTTAATATTTAACAAATAAATTGTTAGTGCACTAAACTTATTCTCCTAAGTTTATATAGAAAAGTGCTTACTTATTTTTGTGATTGTTATCTATAATAAGGTTAAATTTTAATATTAAAAATCATTTTATATCACAAATATTTAAATGCTTAACATAAATTAGAATTTTTTTTATTGGCAGTTGGATATCCTTCATTTTCACTACTATTTTCCCGTATGACAATTTTTACTTTTGTTTTTGTAATTCTTTATTTTTGTCAATTTTATTTTTACTTTTTTAGTTTTCTTTAGTAGTTGTACCTGGACCATTCATCTGAAGTACAAGCTGATGGAAATTCAGGTTTACCACTTCAACCTTAATTCTTTTTTTAGGTAAAGATTTTGTAGGGGTTGTAAAAACTTATGTGAAGACATTCAAAACATCACTATGTAATAAGTGAAAAAAAATATTAAAAACTTTATTGAATTTTAAACATAAGTGAATTTTGTACCATGCTGATAAATTAATATTTTACTGAATTTTTGTTGTTTTATTGTAAGACAATAGTTGTTTTATTATAGTTCGTTAGTAGAAAATTTAGTTTACCTAATACTTATGGTAACATTTTATGTAATTCTTCATGAAGTTACCACGTTCAAACGTAGAAGATAGCTCAGTTCCATTGCGTAAAAAACATAGACATTGTTGAAGTGAGTTCTTTATTGATGCTTTGACACATTGTAATGAAAATAGTGTAAAACTTTTGCGATTTGTAATCATTATGTAATTTTCAGAACGGTCAAATTTACGTAATGTTGAATGTTAAAAACCTGAATTTAGTTAAACTGTATAATAATGAACTTGATCTGTAGTTAAAATCCCAAAAAAAAGGATTTTTCAGCATGAGTTTACTAATATTGCCAGAGAGTGTATATGTACCTGCTTGATTTTGTAAAAACTGCTTCAAAATGTTGCTTGAGTCAATTAAAATTGTGATCTTTTTCAGGTAATTGAATTATAACATTTTCATCTAAACGAAAAACATGCTTAGTAAATTTGACGACTTTTAACTACTCAGCACGAAACAATAAAAAAAGATATCTGAATACCTTCAATATAAAATTTGATCAATCTAATCTTCCGGAAATTTACTGTAATAACATTATTTTCACCAGACAACGTATAGTTAATTGATACTAACGTCGTAATTAGGTAAAATAATAAAATTCAATTTTCAGATATGGTAATTATCAGAAAAGACAATGGATTTATCGATACTAACTGGTCCCATAAAAAAAACCTGATCGAGTCCTATTTACATTTTTTATTAAATTTCTACAATATAAAATTAGAGTGATCTATAGGCTTTTAGTGCTGTCAAATTGCCTAAAGTTCGAAAATAAATGTAACCATTGTGAGGAAAATGGATACCTATTACAATTAAAAAAATGAATGCATTTCTAAGAAAATCCATAACTTCTACAGTACATTAGGTATTCAAGACAAGTTTCAAAAAACTATTTCCTACAAACTTCCCGAGTAAAAAAAAGTTGATCAAATTTTGATCAGAATGAGATCAAAATCGGTCAGATCCAAAAATGATCCAAAAGAGATCCAAGTTTTCAGACATTCCAGGACCAAAGTTGGACGCATTTACAACCAAAAAACAATCTCAATTATAATTGCATGAGATGACAAAATTAACCACTTTTGGATCTTGAAAGGCAAAAATTGGATTAGTTTTCAATCTTATGCAATTATAATTGAGATTATTTTTTGGTTGTAAACTCGTCCAAAGTTGGTCCTAGAATGTCTCAAAACTTGGATCTCTTTTGGATCATTTTTGAATCTGACCGATTTTGATCAAAATTTGATCAACTTTTTCTCTATACCGTATGTGAAGGGGTGTCACTGAAAGAATCCAAAGAAGACTTGACAAAAATGACAATATAAGACTCGTATAAAAGCCAGTAATATATGTATGTGTATATATTAGAAAGAAAAATTAAAAAAAAAACAAATGAAAATGGGTGTTTTAGCACAATATTATCAAAACTTTGGATTTGAAATTTGAACTACTCCTACAATTTTTAATATTTTGCAACCAAATTTTTTTTACAAGCTCTGTGGGTGATTATCGACAATCTCTCGTATGGATTTTAAAAATTTTTTCAAAAATTAGAAATTCCAAAATAGCCAAAATATTTTTTTTTTCAATTTGGCAATGAATTATAATTTCAGATGATAAATTATGCCAGAAAAAAAATTGGCACTTTTCAGCAAAGTAAACATCGATGGGCTGAAATTTTGGTAGTGCCTTCCTTTCATTCTCTGTCTTCACTGTGACAAATTTTACATTGGACAGACAGAAAGAAGATTAAAAATTATGTTTAACAAAAAGAACATTGGTTGTTACAAATATACCAGCATAACTACACACAGAATAACTGAATTAAATTTTACTACAATAATGTCAAAATTTTAGCTACATAACAAAACAATAAAAAAAGAAATTCAAGATTATTTTGAAGAAAAATGTTGAAAATAATGCCAATATCAAAGTTGAACAATCTAATTTTTCCGAAACGTTTTACTATAATAACATTATTTACAAAAGACTACGTATAGTTAATTCATGCTAACGACAATAGATAACAAGGTTATCCTACTAAACTAGTGTTTTTTTTTCAATTGCATATAAGCAACATTTTGTTCGTTCTTTTGTTACTTACATTACCACATGTCTTATAGTGGTTGGTTGGCTTATGTTCAACGAAAATGTTCTTCCTGCCTTTAACATTAAGATTTTATGCAAAGTGAACTTTACCTCGTATTGTTCATTGTTCACAATTATCTAATTTGGTTTAGATTCTGAAGAAGACTACAAAAAAACAAAATTTTTTAATGTTAAGTTTTAAATATTTTTATTATTTATAATTTATTTATTAAGGTGGCAGTTTTTAAAACACCAATTGTTAAATGTTATTATTGAGGAATTCTCTCAAACTTGTAATATTTGATATAATAAAAAATTAATTTTTCCTTCTGAAGGCGCATCAACTAGCCTTGTACGGTTTTTTCGAGAGTTTCAAAGAGTAAAAAAAGAGTGGTAAATTGTAATTATCGACTTTACTTGGTACAGAAACCAAATTATTCACCATAAAATCAGCTAATATTAAAAATAGATATAAATTAATTAATATAATAGAAAATTTGATAAAACATGTTGTAAAGTTTCATGTGCTTTTTACCTTCACTTAGTTATGTAAGGACTTGAAAACTGTTTTTAAAAATAATATTGTAGTATTAAAATTACACTAAAAATGGTCCATTAAAATGGCATCTCAGCATTCCGTTAATCGGCACAAAACTTGAATGACAGGTCCGCGGAACAAGGAACCCTCGAAACTCGTTCCATACATACCAGACAGAAGAAAATATTTTGTCTTTATCATAAAAAAACGTTTTTAGAGACTATATCATTCTCAGAAAAGGATTTTCGTAATAATAAAAAAGTACGAATATTGAACTTTCTAATAAGTAGTTTACTACTCTTATTTTTTCTTTTATTATTCCATGGGCGGAATCGTCCTTTTTGCATAATTATTTATAAGTCACTTCAAACTTTTTTTCGGTGTCTGCAATACACTCAAGCGCCCAAAATTATTTTTTGTTCTTACAGTAATAAAATGTATTTTTTTGTTAACAATTTTTATCAGAAGGAAATGAGCAAGATTTAATTATAATGTTTGTAATAGTATTAACAAAATTGGGATTCAAAAAATTGTGAATTCCATAAAATTTTGTCTCAACACATTTTCTTATATTTCCACGATTTAAAAACCGCAGTTTACTAATATTATATGAAGCATAAATTTCTTAAACAGTTACTAATTCTCTCAGATTTTATAAGAGAAGAAAACATAACTGCGATAACTCTACCGACATAAGCAATTAATTAAAAGCAGAGTAATTGCAAACGTTCAGCTTCGTTGTGCAAATATCAGACATCTTTTTCTGCACCTTTCCTGTAAATTAGTATCAACTAGCATAAAAAACTTGCAATAATAATCTCCAATCTCTTTCGTTAAGTACGAAGCAAGAAAGAATTTTTTGGAGGCCTGTCCTGATGGCGGAAGTCCGGGTCTAAAAAATGCGATGATCAAGGTCAAAGGTGAGCGACCGACCCACCACACGCGTTTCTTTTTCGTGTGCTGACTCCGAATATAATTTCACCTTCACCTGCTCTCAGACATCAGAGCAAACGCTAAATTTTCCGTTCAAAATATAGGACACGAGTTAATTTGCTTCAGCCGATATTCGAAACTTTCTTTCTTTAATAGAAACACCAGGAATTGATTTCGGTAAAAAAGAGCTGGACTAGAGATATTCGCTTGAAGACAGTTACTTAAAACATTTTTTATTTGTAAAAATGTATACATAGGACTCGAAAATAGTGAAAATCGATGAACAATGATTGTAAATTCCCATCGCACTACCATTCGCATCATGAACTTGAACTTCGCTGGATTACGCATGAATCTATTTAATAAGTATGTCAAATAATCACTTCTGGTTTTTTAACCAGCCCACTTAACGCCAAGAGCACTACTCATATGAATGATTGCACTTAGTTTTTGCATATGGAATAACTTAAAGAGAAATTTATAAGTGTGGAACTTTGGAAACTCCTCAGAATGTCAATAATTCTACGAAACGATTTTGATTGGTTAAGTCTAATTTCTTCTTCAATATTGATCAATGCTTCTAGTGCTTAGAGGGTAGTGATCCAAGTCAATTCTAACATAAAAAAATCATCAAACCCCCATTACATTTATTCTCAACAGTTGGTCGTATTTCGTTTGGTCACGTGGTTGATAAATAAACAACTGTTGTATTACAATATTTCCGTATTAAATAACTGTTTTTTGTTGACACACTGGATATGAACTCAACGATGAGAATTAAAATTTTATTAATGGACAGTTTGGAGAACCAAGTGACATATGAGTTTAATACTGTCTAACGTCTATGTACAGTAATTACATTTTTACAGTTCTTCGTTTGGTTACTATTTCTTCACAAATAAATATTTGTATAAATAACTAAATTACGCGTACTAAATTACTAGCGTATCAAAGACTGTAATAAAATAGCAACGATTATTAGAGATGGGCAACCCTGTGTTTCGGAGGAGGTTGTAAAGAACCTCCTGCGAAAACGGTTTCTCTCGTTTACTCGACTCGATTACTTAACTAGGCAACAGACTGTTCGCTTAAAAGAAGGTCGACATAAAAATACCTCGACCGAAACTTGTCTGTCGCGTAGTTAGCAGCGATTGTAAAACTATTTTAGTCAGAACGTTTTGAAAGCATCCTTTTAAATTGTGCAATTCCTCACTCGTTTTCCTCGTTCTTCGTCACTTACTGCTTTTATTCCACTTTCTTCAACGTCTGTGTTAGGCACGTTTCTCGCGATTGAAAACACTATACCACTATAACTGTCCAATACCACTGGCCCGAAACCACTTCCCAAGGTAAAAAAAATAGTAGTTTCACCGCCAACAATCTTCTTTTTTTCCCTTTGGTCCCAGCTTCCCGTAACAATCCAGAGCTTTTTGTAATCTCTTGAGGTATTCTTCTATTTCCCGTTTGCGTCTTTCCTTGTCTTCATCGGTACTGGTCATGTTTGCGGATGAACCCATGGATCTCGCAAGTAACGACCTTTGCTGCACCAGTCCCATAAGCATGATCGTCAATGCTGGTATTGTCAGACCCAGAAGGAAACTTGGATTCATGATTTTCTTTAAACCATTATTTTTAAAACCACGATATAACTCCCACATGATTCCATCGTCTTTCTCTTCTTCCTCTTCCTCGTCACCACGAAGTTTCCCATACAGCCATGGCTTGACTTTACCAGTTTTCGCTATGTAATTGTAATAATGTGGATCATATGACTGAGCGTATAATTGCGAGTATAAAATATCTTTGGTTGGATGCAGTGTGGGGCTATCAGACCAACTAGGGTCATCATAAACTATTGGAGGTTTGCTGATGGATGGACTTCTTGCGAATACTGGAGGTCTGGAATAGACCACCTCCATAGGTGGTTGAAACTTGAATGTTGGATGTATGCCAGGTTTCACGTAGCTGATCGGTGGTCCAATTCGAGACTGGATACCAGCTGTCATGGGCATATTTGTTGGATATCGGTAAATGGGCCGCCGGTAAGGTAATCGTACTACTTCACCTTTATGGGCATCCATATTTGTGTAATAACGATGAGTATGGTAAGGCTGATACATCCCGTAATTAGGATCCTGGAGGTTTTGTGTGGGATAAATGTGATCTTGAGAACCCGAAGCTAACGAATCTTGGGCGTAGGAGCTTAGATGATTACCTGAATAAGGATCAGGGTACTGTTGCTGTAGACGTTGCGGCAATACGATTTCTGATATGTGAGGCTGTTGACGTGAAGTTGCTTGACTATTTAGGTAATAGTTTAGAGCATATTGAGACTCTTCAGGTGTTTTGGATGTCAAGAAAGTGTTGAGCGCAACTTCGGCAGGTGTTAATTGGCGTGGAGGCTGCGATTGTTGTTGAACCATTTGTTGCACTTTGTTGTCAACTTCTGGAACTTGAGGTTCCTGTAGTGGACTTTGGCTTTGCACCTGCTGTTGCTGCAACTGTTGAAGATTCTGTTGCTGCAACTGTTGAAGATTCTGCTGCTCTAAATTCTGCTGCTGTAACCGCTGCAGATTTTGTTGCTCCAAATTCTGTTGCTGTAACCGCTGAAGATTTTGTTGCTCTAAATTCTGTTGCTGCAGCCGCTGAAGATTTTGTTGCTCCAAATTCTGTTGCTGCAACCGTTGAAGTTTTTGTTGCTCCAAATTTTGTTGCTGCACCCGTTGAAGATTTTGTTGCTCTAAATTCTGCGGCTGCACCCGTTGAAGATTTTGTTGCTCTAAATTCTGTTGCTGCACCCGTTGCAGATTTTGTTGCTCTAAATTCTGCGGCTGCACCCGTTGAAGATTTTGTTGCTCTAAATTCTGTTGCTGTACCCGTTGGTGATTTTGTTGATTTAAATTCTGTTGCTGCAATTGATGGGCCTTTTGTTGAGTCTGTTGCAACTTTTGCTGCTCCATTTGTTGCTGTTGCAGTTTATATTGTTGCATCTGTTGAACTTTCTGCTGTTCTATTAATTGCTGTTTCATTTTCTGTTGCTCCAATTTATGTCGTTGTAACTGCGCATGTTTCTGCTGTTGCTGTTGATAAGCAATTTGTCGTTGCTGTTGCATCATGGCAGCCATTCGCATCTGATTTTGCTGCATCTGATACGTGGACATGGACATGGATCGACCCGTTTCCTGTGGCTTTTCTTCGACCTCCTCATCCTCGATGACTTGCGTTATCTTCGTGCTCGGCTTCTCAGTCGTATCCCCGGTTTCTGTCTCGTTCGTGTAAACTGGGTAGAGTTTCTGCCTGGCAGTTCTGTCCGAAAAGGAAGACCGTGTCTCTTCGGCAGTATATTCCGTATTTTCCGTAAGCGGGTTACCTTCGTAGTTCAACTGACCTTGAATGTGACAGACTGTCGCAGACAGGGTCAGTAGGACCACGAGTGATTCAAAGCGCCTGCTCTTCATGACTCTGTGAAAGAAAACAAGAAATACAAGTTAGCATAACCTAGTACAAATATTAATTATAAAAATTAGCATAATTAATACCGGTTTCATTTGTTTTTAAGCTATTTCTTAGGGACATTTAAATGCTGTAACAAATGCTAAACTGTTTTCATAACTTAATTTTCATTAGAACTTTATCCTTAAACAATACTCGTGAGAAAATACTTTCAGCTTCTATTTGTAATCTAGCTAATAACGTTAAGAGTTATGTAATAGCAATGTTATTTAACACTTTGTTTAATTGGTTCTTCACATTTTAAAATACCATTAAACACATTCTAACGCCTCCACACATCAACAACCGGATGGAACAAGAGCAGAAATCGAGGGAAAACATGAATAATTTATCAGTAACAATGGGACAATAGGAATGGCATGCACCGAGAAGGTGTGCACTAACGGAGCGAAAGATTTCTCGCGAAAAACTAAGACCACAGAGGCGCTTCTTCCGGCTCGGCAAATTGGCATCAAGGTCAACGAGTTTACGTGTACTTTGCAAAAGCGTGAAAATAAGCGTTTTTTGCTTGGTTCTATTAAATAAAAACAAACGTTGGCATTTTTATCGTGAAAAGGAAGTTAAATGCAGTGACTGCCCGTTCTCTTTTCAAGATACCGGTTTTCATAGTAAGTTTAAAATCGCTATATGAACGGTTAAATCTACAACTATTAGATTTTGTCTTAAATAAAACAATAAATAAATGAAATATTAACATTCGTTTTGAAAATCTAAAAAAAATGTTGAAAAATCATTTAAAAACGTTATTTCCTTCTATGTACTAGTCGCTCTATTTACTTCAGTGCTAGTACACACGGTAAAGTCCTAACAAGACAATGCTAATTTAGAGAAAAAAAGTATAAATCGGTCTAGTAAACATTTAATGGTCAATGTAAATATGGCGCAGCATATATCATGCAAAAGAAAAGCGAGTAAATAAACGTTTTAACGAATGTTGAAACCATTTGCTGAAAAAAAAACAACCGAGATTGTTTATGGTTAATCAGATTAATCATTATTAATATCAATTATAGTTTCACTTGGTGAATTATAGAAAGCAGAATTAACTGTTTTATTTTCACTGTTTAAGAAATATATCTTGTATCCGGAAGTAATTTCTGTATACATTTCCTTTGTTAAGTTTCTCTATCTCAATTGAAAGTATTATGGTTATTTATGTAATGTTAATTTTGTTATGAAGATTAATAGCATTGTAGTGTTTCTATTAAGATTATAATATTTCTTGATTTTATTTGATTCATTCTTTAATTTAGATAAAAATTTACTCTTTTTTTACATTTTTACTAAAAGGCATTAACTTATTAAGATGCTACTAATTTAACCATTTAACTAAATTAAGATATTAAATTATTTAAAGTAAATGTGTAACTTATTGTTTTCATTCATTTTTAAATACTTATTTTAAGTCATTGTATAAGTCATGTTTAGAGATGTATCATTTTTGGTACAACTATTTTTTTGAATAAGCAGTTATTAATTATAAAACGACAAATAAGAATCAACCTCAACACGCAGATTAAAATTACATTTATTGTACTTTTTTATTGACCTATTCGACAAACTCTTTTTTGCTCAAATTTATAGGTGTAATCACAAAGGAAATTTAAGTCATTACCACTAGTTTAAGTTATACACTACCGGAAGTCATATATCCTTTAACAATATTAAAAAACTCAAAGGATGTCATTTATTACACAAATAACGCTTTCAATTAGTGTCGTCACTTTTACTTTGAACATTAGTGTTTCCTATGAAGTTATTAAATTTTTGAAATGTTTTAAAAATACTAAAAAGTTTCTTAGCACTAGACGATTCTCTTTAACGATATTAATCAAGATCTTTAAAATTATTTTTTAAGTAGTCACTACGTTTTTTTTCAGTACTAATTGTTACGGAATTCCTTGAATGTCAAAATGTCCGGTAATTTATTTAGGTTACGCAAGTCTTTCTTTAAAAATGATACAAAATTTAAAAAATGTACTTTTTCGTTACCTTAAATTAAAAATTAAATGATGTATCAAACTAAATAATTTAATTAAACACCAAGCTGACACGTCTTGCATAAATACCATTTATTGCGGTTTTGTTAGCATCGAATACATTCAAAATTAAAAATCTATCAAAATTATAAATCAAAAAGTAATTCGAATAATCAACTGATTGAATTGCCACTTTTTGCTTTTAATACTGCATTGTAGATTATTGGCATCCTGTTGGAAATTTCTATTGTCAAATAAATTAATTTTGAATTGAAATTATATTGTTTGATTTGTAAATTTCACGAATTTTTTATTTCGTTAACGTATGAATAATGTATTTTTCGGAAAACGCGATCAATTAAACTTTACTTGTCTAATTATTACATAAACTCAGCTACAAGTTTTGAATTGAATATAAATAAATAAATAAAAACCATAACTCTCGAACAAAAACGTAGACTTTTTCTAAAAACGATTTTATGCAACTTTCATTGCATTGCTAAAAAAGTCGTAATTAACCAACCTTTTATTTTTGTGACAAGTAAGAAGAAAAATTCAACGTTTTGAAAAATTATCAACAAGGAAACAGTAATGGCCGAAGTAAAAATGAATTTACAAGTTTGTCAATACTTTTCAGTATAAAAATTTACTGAACAAGATTTTGTAGACGATTTTTATTGCACAAACTGCTCTCTTTTGAATGGAGTATCGCAAAATTTTAAATATCAAACCAATTTGTAACCAGCTACTCAAAAGAACAACTGAGTACCAAGTTCGAAGTGATTTAGATAAATTTTGGCAAATTCGTTCGCCATATTGGATCTGCTATTTTGAATTCTTGAAAACTGACTTTAAATTTACTCTCTAAATCTAAATCAGCGAAAACCGCTGCGAATCAGCGATAAATATACCGCTAATCAAATCAGCGGTATACTGATTTGCAGCGTATATACGCTGATTCGCAGCGGTTCTCGCTGATTTCGCTGATTCAGATTTAGAGAGTAGAATCAGGATCCCAAAAATCCCCCAATACCAAGTTTGGAGTCACTTTATTTAGGGTCAGTCGATTGAGTATATGCGACTATGATTTTGTATTTGTATTTGTATTTGTATTTATTGGGTTCAACGGCCAGAATGGTCTTAATAATTTAAATAAATATAAACAAAAATATACACTAATTTACCGGAAGATAAATAGTACATATAACACAGAGTTAATAAAATAATAAGTTACATAAATACTGAGTCCAAAACATCGGTAAATAGCACTCTTTTTAAAAATTTCAAACAAATTTAGCGACTGTACATCTGTAGGAAGATTGTTCCAGATACGCTTAATGAATTTTGAAACAAAAAAATTGACTTTAGGAACCAAACATTTTTAGGCTAAAACCCATCTGTCACATTCTAATATGGGAAATTATAAAGAAACTAACGATAAGTCAAAAGAAAACCTAAAAAAATAGTAGTTTGTTTATTTTAAAATTTAGAACATTTTTCGCTATAACATTCGCAAGAAATTTAAGCCCTAAGTTTTGGCTTCTTATTTTAATCGTGTATTCTTAAGTTTTTCGCTTTACGTTTTAATACTAAAAAGTACTGTCAAAATTCATGTTTATATATAAAACCTTTAGCGTCTAAATTGTTTTTTTTTTATTTGTCAAAGCTGTCGAAAAAGTCAGTATTTCGTCAGCTTTTCTCATTTTCCTTTCCAATAGACTACGAATGCATTCTGAACACTTCAGATCGAGATATTATGATCGAAAATAGACAGTAATAGTAAAATAAATAAAATATGTCTATTGAGCTATGTGAAGATGACCCGATGTGCAAATAATAGCATGTTACGGTCGATGAACTGATAAAGAATCATGAATTTTACGTTTCAGATGACACTCCCAGTCAAAAAGACTAAAATAGACGTTCGATATTAATTAACGTTTAAAAAAATATGTTTTCTTATACAACATGTATACAGGTTCAATAATGTAATTTTTTATGATAAATTAAAAAAAATGGCAAGAAATATAAAAATTCACTTCTTTATATATGGATGAATTAAAAATGAGTACGAATATGAAACCATTTATTATCGTCCTGGACATCAAATTCCGTGGATGAACCAAAAAATATAAAACATACAAAATTTAAACTTAAAATGGTCTAAATAGTGTCCTTTATTTTTATCCACATTATTTTGTTCCGCAGTTTATTATGGAAAGCACACTAAAAACTGATTACACGATAATATATAATTAAGATTTTCAACGACAAATGTCATGCCTTTTCTGATATCATATAATTCATTAATTGTCTATATTAGCATAATCTTTTAATGTTACATTCGTCCAGCAATTTAAAAAAAAAATCATTTTAAACGTAACGGCTTCCACACTTAACAGAAACGCTAAATTTTGATTTTTTCATCAGATCGTGTATCACAACCCGTCATTATTTATACTGATTTCATGACACTAAACTAAAAATAATTTCGAACTCAAGTCAATATTTATTTGAATAGTCTCCAGAAAAATCTTTACTTATATTAAGAAAGTATTTCCTTAACTCTAGTCAATATTTACTTGCTACTGTCCAATATTTATTGAAATTCCCAAATAACTTTTCAATGTAGTTTCCTTGATTAATATCTTCCTTGATGTCAGACACTACTATTCAAAATAACCTCAAACGTAAAGAAACGACTGTGATTTATAAAGATAAAATAAACTTCAAATTTCAGTACAGTAAATGATGTCATTTATTGGGTAAATTCAATTTCTTTTGTGACCATGTCAGTTTGAATCATTACTGGAAGATATCATTTTAAAAATTAAAATAAACGCAAACTTTGTATAATTTTATACGATTTAATCCAAAATGCATAAAACCTGAGCACGATCGGTTTGGACTAATTTCAACCCAAAAAGATGCCACGCGATTATTTTAAGACTCTTCCTAGTAACATCGAAGAAAATGTTTTAACGATAAGAAAGTCTAATAAATACTTTAATCATCTATGAAATTCCAAAATACATGTGAAAATAGTCGTTTGTCATCAATGTTTTCAACAGAGATCAACCCCGAGCTATTTTGTAGTAAATTGATGCAAAACCACTTAAAAATCAGAGTAAAATGCAAAGAAGATTGGTTCATCTTGCATAATTTTGAATATACGATCAGTGATAGTTAATTTTTAGCAAAGAAAGTCATTAAATTTTGACTTTCCTCCTGCATACATGTTCTTCAATACTATATTTCTAAGTAACAAGTTGATTTTAAAAAGTAATATATTTACATCAATTTGTAAACTAAAAACAAAATTGGATGTGCAAGAACTTTTGTGTTGAAGTTAGTCCAAGCTGATTTACGTCACATATATTTTTGCGAAATATTTGATATAAAACTCTCATAATTTTGACGAAGTTAAATTATCTTAGGATTATTTACTTCTTCTGCTACATTTCACAATTTGAAAATAATAACTGTAACTTGACCCTTCAGGTGTTCTGATAAAAGAAGCAAGTGCTTGAAATACTAATTAACTCGTTTTTCATTCGTTTCTTTAAAAAAAAGTTCAATAAAAAATCTATTGTTGTTTTTACAATTGGACGTCTTCCGGTTTTGTCTCTATTTTACTTTCTCTCAATTTCCTTCTAACGACGTCACTCTTAAGGATAAAATTCACACGTCTTTAATTGTGAGATGACGACATTTTTAAAAATATTTACAACAAAATCTTAAAAAGGATTCAAGTATAAAAACCGGTTGTGCGTTTTAACGACATTTCCGAAATGGGAGAGAGTGATGACCACGAATCGAGACATAAAAAAAAGACGTGCGTCGACCCATCATCCATATGGCTTTTACATTTCCGTGTAGACTCTATGGCTTTCTAAAAAACCGTTAATTCTATTACAAATTCAGTATTCGACCGAAATTCACCGTGGATTACGTCTTCGTTCCCAATCTATAGCCAATCTGAGTTAACTCATGTCTGGAATTTGAAAATATTTATAATTTCTAATCAATCACATCATAATGCGCTAATGTTATATTCACGTGTGGTCGATGTAGACATTCTATTACGTAAACGGTGAATTATTTCCGAGTATAGTAAAAACACTATTTAGTTTTTATCATTTTTGTAAATAAGCAATCACTTGATCGTGATTAAAATGTTATCAAAATGACTTTAAACGTTCCTTTCTTCAATAAAACGGAAAAAACGCAATTTTTTAAGTAGAATTCGGTTTTATAGTGTATTTTTTAACGCATTTGCTCCTCTCAATTTGGAATTTAGAAATGATGCCAAAACTCAAACAATTTTTTGAAATTACAGGCAGTAAAATAAAAAAGAGTTCAGAAGGACTTCGATGTGCGCTCTAAAAGAAGTCGTCCCACTTTCTGAGGATTTTCAACATGATGTCATTTTGAGATCTTTACGAACTCATGTTCAGAAACCCCTAAGAAAGTGGTAGATCTGATTTCTTTTAGAGTTCATTCTGAACTCTTCTTCTCTATATCTTCTTATTAGAGCTTTTTCTTCCATCTTCTTTCATATTTTGCTGCCTAAGTAAAGAATTCACATTTTCAAGTTTGCTGACTAGTTAGATCCCATTAATGTATTGGAATGCATTCATTTTTAAGCGTTTTGAATTCGTACTTTTGGGAAAACGAGTTCATTTTTATTCGCATTATTTTTCTACTTCACGGAAACGTTACTACAATTTAGGAACTGTAATTTGGAAATCCATGCAACTCCAAGCATATGTTCAAAACAAGAAGACTATTATTTCAAATAAAAATAATCTAAAATAGTAAAAGCGATTTTAACATTGATAAATAGCGGAATGAACAACATGAAAAATTAGAGTTGATATTTGAGGTTATGTTCGAATGATTTAAGTATCGGGAAATAGTAAACAATTTTCGTTTACCATGGAAATAGTTAATTTAACTACTTTTTGTACTCACGCATTTTACTATTACAAAATGATTCAATTAACTATTTTCTGTCTGTTTTTATAGACTTCTGTCTTACCCATTAAGCAAAAATATGTCTTAAAGATGTCTAAAAGATATCCTTCAATCCGTCAAAGATATCTTGAAAATGTCGAAAAGATCTGTAAAAGATATCTTTTAGATGTCTTACGCAACAATTGCGGATATCTTTTAGATGTATCGAAATTATATTTTAAAACACAATTAACCTACAGATTAAAAACAAATTTGGATAATTATTATAGTTCTGTTCATTTTTTAAGCAGTTTATCTTTTTTTATTGCATATCTATTGTAAGTTTAGATGAGAATATCTTATGGTATTTTTACATTATTTTAAACGCTTGAATATAAACAAATAAGGAAAAAACTTGTCCCGGCGTGGAATCGAACCCTAGTTTCTCGCTTAGTATGCAAACGCCTCAATCACTGTATAAATATTATGTATCAAAGAGAGGGAACGCACCAAATAATTAATCGTTCTTAGAAAATAATGTAAAAATAGTATAATGTTATAAATGCAGATACATAAATGTAGGCGTTTCATTCAGATCGTTAAGATATCATTGAAGAATCATTTAAAAAATATTTTTGTAAAGGATATCTTCCGAACAGGTATCTTTTAAATATCTTTTGCAAAATATCCCTGACAAGATGTCCAAAAGACATATTGTAGACATTCGTTAAAATGTTTATTGGGTATCGACTGATCCGTGTAGAATCCACTTAAATATCAATAAACTAATTATAATTACGTCTGATTACCCCATCCATCGTAAGATAAGCAAGTATTAATATGTTCCTTAAGAGGATGTAGTAAGTTCACTCTTTAAGATAATAATTTATGCCAAAAAACTTAAATTAATGACGTTTCAACCAGCCGAAGTAGGACAACGGGACTGCCAAAAAACGCCGTTAAAATTCTAGAAAAAATTGCCTAAAAAATTGATGTTAACGGGATGAATCGATTTTTCAAAATAAATTAAAAACGTACTAACGGAACAAATTTTAGTTTTTTATTTTTATTGAAACAGGTTAAATTATTTTCAAGTAATTAATTTACAGGATTAATTTTCATCGACGTTCGTCATGATTTTGGATATAAAAATGTACTATATTGCTAAAGAATTGAATTGATTTTAACACATTTTAACGGATACAATGTACGAATAGAAATGGATTTAAATTGTTAATCCGCATTTTAATCCAGTTATGATTACTGGAATCTTTCAAATACAAAACAATTTAGATAAAGTTAAAGGTAATTTATTTTTTTTATGACGTATTCTGCACTATAGGTGAAAATTATTATTTTATTATATTACACAGAGGAATGTAATCTGCCAATTATTGTTAGTAAAACTCTGAGGAATAAGCGTTTGATAGGTTACAAGATCAGAAATCGATACCATAGTAAAAATTGCACTTTCGAAAAATTCTTACTTAAAAAATTGCGTTTTTTTTAGTATTTTCTTTAATAAGAAGAGATAAACGTAATTTTCGAAAATTTTAGTCACGCCATTCGAAACAGCGACCTCGAAAATAGTCGGATATTAACGTCTCCATCTTTTTAAAATTTGTAAACGATTTTGAAATGTGCAAAATTAAAGGATTAAGAAACTCGCATATCCCTCAGAAAATGTGTGCGTTTTCTGATTATTAACTGCACGAAAGCATGTGACATTTTAGCAAACCACCTAAACCATACATTCTCAATTATAAACGAGTCCGAATTTTGTGAAAGCACTTCTCTCGTTATAATAAGTCGATGTTATTAAAAAAAAAGAAACGTGAGCCGGTCTAGTAAACATGTAACCGTAATCGCCAATGTAAATACAGTACATAATGTACATTAAAAGTGAGGAAATAGGCGTTTAAACGACTGTTTAAAATCGTAGGTTGCAAAACGAGCAACGATTGTTAATGGCTAATTAATCAACAATTACAAGTTTCACTTTACTTAGTAAATTATATAGTTTTAATGGTTTCTGTTCATTGTTAATTAAGGAAATATGAATTATCCTGACACAGGAAGTTAAACAATTTTTATTTCAAATTCTAGGAAAAATGCAATGAATTACTGTACCTAAAAAGGATATTTTCGCTTTTTCGTGAATGGTTAGAAGTAAAAATTATTTTCCATGATAAAACTTCAGTTTTTCAGAGCGTTAAAAAAAAACAAGGACATAATTTACTCGTTATCAATATTTACTTAATTTAATCTGAATTACAATGTGCAAATAAAGAAATCAGGAAGCTATTTTTAGTAATATATAGTCTCTAAAATTGAATTAGTAAAAAACTACTAATGAAGGAATTAAAAGTAAACCACTAATTCAGTTACAAATAACTTTTGCCGGTAAAGAGTAAAATAACTGTTTATTCGTTTTAGTACTAAGGTATTAAAAAATAGAAATTTACAATTAGTAATATTTGACTAGTCAATCAGCAGATTTTGATTTTTATTAGTAAATAATCACTATTTCAATTAATTGTTGACTTTTGACTTGATTAATAAATGTTGACTAATTCAGAATTGAAGTTCAATTTTAATTAAACTAATCCTAAGAATAATGACGACACCTAATAAATATTCTGTACCCAAAAACTAAGTAAAAAAAAGTGTTAATCAACCCTTAATTATAGTAATTCATTATACTTTCTCGATCATTTTAAATGAATAAATTGTAAAACAACATGTTGGGATCTTTAACATCGAAAAAAATACTAGTTTAATAAATCATATATAAATTAATAATTTACTTGAAAAATTACTAATAATTTGTTTAGTTTTAGAAACAGGTAAGAGAGCAAAAAAATGTCAAAATTTTTTTTATTATTAAATAAATGTTCTTGAAATTTTAAACTTAATATTGACTGAACTTACAAAAACTAGCACATTTTTTAATTTTAGTTTAATTGCAATTAAAACTCATTTTGTGTTAAATTAAATATTTAAGAATTTTGAGTTTAAATTTGCTGCGAAATTAGTTAAGTTAGAAAGTGGTATACTAATTAATATAATTAGTTATGATATTCAATGCTAAAATATAAAAAAAACACGCATTAATTAAACATAATCTAAAAGTAGAAAGTTTCTTTAAAATTTACTAACACAAAATAAACATTTCATATTAAACATTCCATCATTACGACTTAACACATTACTATTTATTTCTACTAATATTGAGTAAAAGTCTACTAATTTATTCTCACTTTCTTCTATTTAAAATGAATCATTGTATACTTTGTTAATATATAATCAGTGAATGAATTGTTTAAATTTAACTTTATCAGTAAATCATTGCTAATTCAATTAGTTTTTGACTAATTACGATCCCTTATCTTACTAAAACCTGACAAGAACGTATTTAATATTTATAATTTGAATACTTCTTAGTTAAAATAGTAACAGTACTTTCAAACATGAAAATAAATCTTAAAATATTATTTTACCTTCTCATATAATCACTTAATCACTAAATTAAACAAAAATTGAATGCATTGACTAAATAGTTAATAGAATAGCAGAGAATACACACTAAAACTGCAGGAGTGAACTTTAAATCCAAAGGAGCAAGATGATATTTTTCTATTTAAAATACAGAATTTCGAAAAGAAATTTTAAATTCATAATTGAATTAAATTAAACATCTGTATAAAAATAATTCGCTATTGTCACTTATCGATAGTATTATTATATTAAACACACTTATTATCAAGATCCAGAATTAAAATATTTTTTATTATGTGTATAAATAACATGTTGAATCTTTACAACGGATATTTATTCTGGAAAATAATAAAATTGAATACTAAAAAGTGATTAATTCTTGGCTATCAGTACGGCAGTAAATATTTGTAATTATATGTAGAAGGTGAAGAAACTTAAAGAGGAGTATTCATAATAACTTTCTACTTGAGTTAGTGTATGTTGAACACTTTTAAACGATTAAAACGCCGGCAGCATGAACCAGAATTTAACCGGTTTTAATATCTTCATTTCCAAAAACATTATATATTAATTCCAATACATTATTGGTATTTACCGAAATGACATATAATTTTTAAATATCTTAAAGAAATGGTAAATATCCAGTCCTATTTAAATGTATAAGGTGTAGATTTAAATTATTTATCTTATTATGTATTTTTAGGTTTACCTCATCTTCCGAAATGTCTCTTTTATAAATCAAGAAATTTTTATCAAAATGAACAATTCGGAAATTAACTATTTTCTTAACAAAATCAAATAACAGAATAAGTAAGTTTCAAAATTTTTGGACAGTTGTGTGAAACAAAATTTAATCAGGAATGTGATTTCCAAATAGAAGCTACTTTCGTTGGCATACATTTCTTAACCTTTGAACTATTTTTTCCATGTGTAAATATATAAATTATTATGTTTCCTTGAGAATGTAGACCGTACATAATCTATGTCAAATCTTAATACCATGTGTCTTTCGCACAATATACAATTAACTTAATTTCAATATTAATTTGATATAAATAATGATTTGAATTGGTACAAATATTAGTACAAGTAAGATTTGCTTTACTGCAATTCAATTACTTTTAGTGCGAAAATAACCCCTAATAGTTCATAAAGTACAGTCAATAATTTACCTTAAGATTTACTTGAACTTATAACTTGTTTATAACCCCTAATGCATATTTTACTAATTTTGATTTTGATTGAATTCAACATATTTTAGTTTAATTTGACAATTTCCAATTCGTTTTATAGAAATAGTTGATGATAATCGTGGAACTAAAATTTACAAGTTTCATTATAAGTTAATTTCATTATCATTTCGTGATTAGTTTAGCCAACTTACCACATAAATTTATTGTCACAACAAAACAAAAATTCTGAATTTATTTTATTCAAAAAATTTGGGAAATAAAATAATATTACGTTAATGCTCTCGCAAATATAACAATTATTCAGTATGTATGAACAAACTTTGTATAAGGGCGATTCCGCCCGTTAAAATAATTAAATAAATAAATAAAATAAAATAAAATGTTATAAGAAATCACCTAACCAAATATAAAAAATCAAAATTAAACTTAAAATTCTGCAAAACTATTTTTACAAAAATGAATTGTTATTTAAAATAATATTTAAATAATTACAAACATGAATCCAATTAATGAACAATTATGAAATTCAATTTTTAGAAACGAATAGAAAAAAGTCTAAAAATGTAAATTATAGTACCAAATTTACTTACAAATACTAAATTTCAGTTCCAAAAATAATGCAGACGATTTTTTTGGCTTAGAACTTCAGCAGATTCTAAACTCACGTGTGATTCAGTTTCTATATACTTAGCCAATAATTGAAGGTTAATTAACGTATTGACAGATATGCCACATAACTTAATAATTCTGCAACTGCTTTTAATTACTGGTATTAAAAATTACATGTCACGTTCAATAGAGTAGAAAATAAAACAATGCAAAATTCACTTTATCGAATAATCGGTAATATGCGAGTTGGTGCTCATTAATATCGATTGATTAGGTCATTTTAATTGCTTTAATTATTAAGAAATGTTTCTCCGAAGAAATTAGCTAATTTCCTTAGTTCTAGTCAGTCAGAACATTTTTAAAAATCGTAATTAAAAAAATAATTAGTCGATCCGGAAGTTAACAGTTTATTTATAGCAAAAAAAAAATTTTTATTGCAAACTTAATGTTCGAGTTTTTAGCGAAAGAAGTTTCTTAGTTAGTAAATTTCTAAGTTATTAAGTAAAATTTCGTCCTGAGAATTAAAAAAAATATCAGCTTGTCTTGACTGTCTTTGAAAGTTTTTTAATGCAAAATGTCCAAAAATATCGTTAAAAAAGTATTAGGAAACCTCTAAAATTTTTGGTTACTTAGCAGATCATTTTTAATTGCAAAATTCGTCAAGACTAACGCCAAAATGTATCAGGAACTTGAGAACTCATCTACATGCGACTAGAACTCTAATTACGATTTTTAAGTAGTGTATAAATTCAGAAATTGTTCTAAGTTACGTTAAGTTATTAAATTAAATCGACAATCAGGCTATCATGCATTTTTCTGATGATGAAGATTTCAGACGTTGACCAAATGTTTTAAAACACTGTAGAAAAAAATAGTAAGAAAATTGACTAAACTTTTCACTCCAATTTATCAAAATAAACTATTTTGGTAATTTTTTAAGTACAATTGTACTCTTGAATGTTCAATAAGAAACCTGATTTTTTTTATTCCTAAAAAGTTTTTTTTAAAATATATTTGTCCATGTATTCTTGATATCAAACGATTAAATACAATCGACACGCATCTCACGTCGGTCAGTGAAATATTATGCTCTGTACCACTTTAATTTAGGTTACGAATTCTGGAACAATATTGCAGACCACGCATCAACAGTATCAAACACATCCAAGTATTTCATTCTCACTTAGAAAAAAAAAATTTTCATTATAATATTTACCATTTAGTTCGATAAAAATCACTGTACAAATGTGTAATTCAAAACGGATTTCACTGTCAGAAATTGGATCTGGATATGTAGAAATCGATAAATTCCACACCGCTTATCACTCTATAAAAAAAAAAGAACTTTGTAACACTTTGGGTGGGTACTAGTCACTTTCTCGAATAGGTAGCTATTAAAGGATTCCTAAGTCTCAGATGAATTACCAAAGGGAAGGAAGGTCACGTGTGTAGGACCTCTCGTAGAGTGCGTCCATGGAGCATCGAGGAAGCAGCAGTACTGAGGATAGGTAAGCGGTTCCTGACTAACTATCCCTACCTTGACTACCTTTTACCAGAGATAAAATAAAAGAAAAAGAAAGTATCCGTCCTCCTTTTCCTGTCGTTCGAAATTTCGCGCCGTCTTATCGGCCGATCTCTTATCTGCCGCCGCAATTGTTCCTTACGGAAAATGCGTGGCATTTGCTGAATACGACAATTGTTATATAATTTTACGGAAATTAAAGCACATTGTTCGTTTAACGGGGCTCTGGAGCAAAAATCTTGGTTAACGATCGACGGTTCGATGCTTTCGCACTGACCGTTCTGCCAGAACATATAGGCGGTCCATATAACTTGATGTATTTGCCAATATTTCTTGTCAACATCCACTTTCCAGAGGACATCGTAAAGTCATCAAACAAAATTTTGTTTTTTGAGTAAAAGGTTTTAATATTTTCTCGTGTGTTTCAAGTACGGCGTAAAAAGTCGAATCAGAATATAAATTATACCAATTTTCTTCGTCAAAGAGTTACTTCCGGATTCATTATTCAAATATTTTAAATGACGGTTCAGATACTACAAAATCTTGTTAAAAAAGGATGAAAAATTGTGTCACTCCAGCGAAGGATGGAATTCTTAATCTTTAATAGTGAATTTTCACACCTTGTGGAGGGTCAAGAAATATTTTAATTTCCGTACATAATATTCAAGATCACAGTTGGATATTTCAAATTCTTCATTCAAATTTGCTATAAATGGTCCCAACAACCCCCGAGTAAGAAATTTTTTACTGTTTTAATTATTCTTAAAACTGTCACTTTTAAATTTTCAAATGTGTATCAGATTATCAGCGAATCCGAAAACCCCTGAGTAATGAATTTCATACGATTAGATCAATTCTTCAAAATTTAGTCCGCCATATTGGATCCGCCATTTTGAATGTTTAAATTTTAGGTCCAGAATTAAAATCAAAGACCTCGAAAACAATAAGAATGACTGGTATCAGAATAATTGGTTCAGTAGAATAATGTGTCTATGAAATGGTTAAGTGGAGATGAATTTTAGGTTAGTTTAGTTGAGGTAAGGTCAAATTATTATTTTTTTTACTGTGATGTTTTTGAAGTGATTATTGGACTATGATATTTTATTATCTGATTCCTGATCGTGATGAAAAATAACATGGAGCCGCATAAAAATGTCGACAGTAACTCAAAGTGGTCCAATTACTTTCGGAGTCGATTACAGATTGAAATATCAGTTGAAAATAAGACACTAGTTTTTAAAAAATTTCTACTTTCAATACATTCTGAGAGGACAATAATAAAAATTCATAGCCTGAGAGATTGTTTTGTAATCTGATTATTTCCTCAAGATTTTTTCACCGAGTATTAAAGTACTTTTTAAATCTGAATAAGTAAAATGAATTAGTGAAATATCTCAATATGATTAAAAATCTTCAGTATCCAGTTTGCTTATTGTAGATGTTACAATAATTTCGTTACTTTGCTAATAAATTAACTTTATTATTGGTATTATCAGCTAATTTTACTAACTAAATCTTAAAAAATGATAACACACAAAAAAATATTTTTAAAAGCATTTAAAAACGAAGTGCAGAATAAGTAATCTCCACTTCGTGCACCTTGGAAACGTTTAAAACCGGTTAAAAACTTGTTTACATATACACAAACACAATTTACTCACGAGACCACACGTACGTTTTTGAATATTCGATATATAAATAAGTTCTTTCTGCTTTGTGCAAAAATGAAACTATCCGAAATATAACTATAATGAGGAAATTTTAGAGAATTTCAGATAATTTTTCATCTGCGAATGTCCCCGAATACACTCCCGCTTTCAGTTTTTTGGGATATTTTTTCTAATGTTAACTAATAATTGTCATATGTATGAACTATAGACTAAAAGAGGTTTAAGGTTTATTATAACCTTATATTATATTCAAGAAATAAATTTCTGAAAATATGCATTAATGTATTTTAAAAAAGTGATAGACTAAAGTCAGTGCAGAAACTTCTTTAGAGTTTTGAGGTTGCTCTTTCGAATGGTGCTGATAAAATTTTCAAAAAATGATATTTAACACAAAATATTTCAAAAAACCGCGATTATGTTTTTAAAGGCAATTTTCACTATATGATATAGGTTTCTGGTCATCGGCTATCCTATCAGAAACGTGTTCTCGATAGTTTTACTTCAAAAATATGTTTCCACGTTTTTTTTAATCCATTTAGATTTTAAAATGAGAAGAATTTAGAAGTCGATTAATAGTAATGGTATTATAGTAAAAATGGCTTTTTAAAAAAATCGTAACTCAAGAATGGTGATTTTTGTTTAAATGTTTTTGAAAAAAAAGTGTTAAACATAATCATTTTTTGAAAATTTGCTAACGCTATTGAAAAGAGCGACATCAAAACTAGTGGAATACGGAGTTCTTTATTTAAAAAAAAATGTTATTGCATACAAAAAACGATGGTAAAATCCGTGTGCAATTTTTTAATGCAAATTTTATTTTCCATGGCTACGTAAAATTAATTATTATGGCCTAATAATATTAATTGTAACCATTTAAATAACAAATAAAAATAACAATCATAATATTATATATTACAAAACATTCAACATTTTTTTAACGTTTAAAAATTCAAAGCAATGAGTAATAAATATTTCCGAAAAATTCTTAAAAAATTCTAGATATTCCTAGGTAAATTGTAAGCTTTTTTGTTTCCTTCCATTATTTTATAATAGTTTTCGAGGAAAGAAATATGTATGTTACCAATACAACATTTTTAGATTATTTTTCTCAAAAGGGTTTTATAAAAAAAACTGTCAAGAATAACAAATTCTTAAAATTCATCAAGGAATATATCAGAATTTTTTCAAAATTCTTCGAAAAATTTGAAATATTTTCAAAATAATTTTGCAGTTTTAAAAAAGAATCTTAAAAAAATCTTTAAATAATCCAATATACTCCGCATTGACTTCTAAGAACTTTTTATCCTTAGCATTTATTTGAAAAAGCTGATTATTTTGAGGATAGGGCATCTAGACATTTTTCAAACAAATTTTTGGGGATCGCAATATTGAATATTTTGAAAATAGAGTGTACCATAGACAAGCCTATACATTTTTGATGCGTAATTTACACATATCTAAGTTAGTCTAAAGCGGGAAACTGTTAAAAAATCGATAAGTGAAAAAGAATCCTTGAAAAATCTTTTTTGTTTTTTATTCGTTAACCACGTGCTATTTTTTTATTTTTTAATTTGCAGTATTTTCTGTTACTCCATTCGAATGAGTAGGGTTTGAGACATCAAAAACATCCACCATAAAATATGTTCCATTGCGTTTCAGTACTAAAAAGTACTATCAAACTTTATATTAAATTTTTGTAGATTTGGTCCTTTATGGTTTAAACTGTTCATTTCTAATGATAATTAAAATGTTAAATGCATTTTTTATAGCACAAGGTATAAACGCTAGGGAACTAAGAATCAAAACTAAAAACAGATTAATCGAGCTTTCATTATTTATATTTTGATATATAGTAATGTATTAATCAAATAAGATATGTTAAATACAAATATGCAAATAGTTTTCATTTTCCTAAACAAAAATCAGAGCACCTAAAAAATCGTTGTTAGAACAGACTACAAGGGATTGACAATTTTTCGATCAAAACGATAATTTTGTTGAATAAAAAAGTATCCATTCCAAATTTTTCTTTTTTTCATTAATAAAAATCATTTTTCTTTGTATTTACACTGAGTATATAATGTCCGTTTATACTAATAAATGGGGAAAATATGAAAGGCCTTGAAAAATTCCAAATTTTTCGACCTCTTTATTTTCAACAGTTCACTTGTCTCAATATTTAAACACTGAGAAAAGATAAAATTCAAAATTGCAATGAAAACAAAAGTATTTTTTACTAAATGATGAATTACTTAGCAGGGATTAAATATTCTATAGTTATTATAGCTGCATGTAGTTATAGTAATTAAACAAAATTTCTGTCAACTAAATTTCAGTACATTCACGAATAAAAACTAGTAAAAAAATAGTTCCTACTAGGTAACTCATATCACGGAAGTTAGCAGCAAATTTATGGCAGCTTGTTTAATGAAAATCAGATTCGACATATTCTAATAAGTTCAGTTAGTATTTATATTTATATTTCGGGTTATATTGACGCTGTGTAGTATAATTTTAAAATAGAACCCCTACATTTCAAATCAGTCTGCTACAATTTAGCTGCTAGTTTCAGCGTGATAGGTAATTAGTTAAATCTACTCAACATATTTCTCACTGAACCATAAATCTTACATTTTAAGAATAATTAGTATATTTACTATAAAGAAAAAGACAATATGTTACAAACAAACAAAAATTTCAAAAAGTTTCCATCCATATTTTGTGCATGTTGTTATTTTGAAAACTAATAACCATAAGCATTTTTATATCATTACATGTAAAAATGTTAAGGATATAAACAGAAAAATGATGCAAAAATAAATTACATAGCTTAATAAAAAAGTTTTTTTAAAGAATAGTAATAAATTTGTATTAATTAACCAAAAATACATAAAACCATTTCTGTTAGAAAACCTAAACTAATTTTTGGATTCATTTATCTTTCAGTATTAAAACCGTAGTCTTCAAAGAGTGAAATTTTCTTAGAAATGTTACCACTGCAAATGGTAATGTTGGGACAGACTCTTGTGGCATGCAGAAAATTACCATTATTTCTGGTAAAAACTTAGATTTTTTGTAATTTTTACGGTCCAAATATTAAACATTCTAATAACTTGTAGTAAGTTTTATCATAAAATATAGCAGTTTTTCTCCTTCTACAAATCTGTCTCAAAATTACCATCTGTAATAGTAAACTTTTCAAGAAAATGTTTTTATTCTTTCGCAATATTTTTTTGCAATTTCACAATATTTTATTTTGGCTTTATGTTTGCTTGGTCTTACTTAAAGTGTACGTAATTTTTAGCAAGTATGTTATATGCTATTCTGACATTCCATACATTAATTTTATGTAATTAAGAAAGTTGAAAATTGAATGTTTTAAATGGACTGTAATCATTATAGAAACTTTGCACTTTCGTGTATCCTCCAAAAATGTTAAAAAAGTAAAAAACATAATTTAAGTGTAATTTGAAAATTGGCACAATAATTTGAAGAACCTTCGATATAATTTTTCTATTCTTCAGGAAATTTCAGTAACAACTTTTCCTGTTAATGCACTTCCTTAAATTTCGATAAAATTGTTCTAACAGTATCTAATTTCAACTATGAAATCATTTTTATCGATTATTGTACTTCTACCATTTTCGATTTTTAAAATATCGTGATTATTAATTAATTAAAGTTTGATACAAAGTTTTGAAATACATATTAGATAAATTAGTACACAAATACATACGTAACAATTAACATTATAAATAAATATGATAGAACTTACTAGTTAGTCGGATTTTAAATCGACAAGTCAAATTTTCCAAAAACCATCGACCAGCAAGAATTATGATGCTGAAAAAATACCACAGAATAAAAACAATGTTAAGATGTATTATTTTTTAGTTTTTAATTAGCAACACTGAATGTACTTTATTTTTTAATTAGTCTATTCATATCGAATACGCTTAACCATTTTTTACATTAACAATTTATATAAAATCATATAATGAACAATAGTGAATATAAGTATTCATCTAAATCGAAATATATTTAGCAAGACTTTTTTACTAAGTCCGAAAAAATAATCGAAAAGTCTCGAAAAATAATTTCTTTAATTAATGTCTATTTCGACAAAAAATATATTGTCAATATATATCGCAGTAAATTATGAAAAATGACAATAACGATTACATTCTGAGGCTTGCGTTTAAACAACTAAGATTGCAAATTTTAGTCTCGACTTTGACACAAAAAATAGTACAAAATTCCAGAAAAATATCTTCTTTCTTTCACATATATATCTTTTTTAAAAATTACGATTAATAATGTTTAGTGAATGTTGAAAAATGACAGGAACTATTGGTCCAATGGCTTACCTTGTAGTACAGAAAACTATCCGAATTTTAAACCGCAGACTAACTTTAACACTTAACAACCATGAACGATCGCAATGAATCTGGTAACGATACTGATTTTTGTTGTAGAAAAAAGGAACCTTCAAGGCATAATTACGACCTACACGTCCGCGTGGGTGGCGATGGAATTAGTCACTTCTTAGCAGCACCCCGAATCACTAGTAAATCCCACCATGAGTTCTCCACGGGGCACGTCTCGAATAATGCTATATTCGTTAACTAATATGGTATCTTGAAAATTGAAGACGCCAGCAAGGAAAAACGGGTAGACATACTAAAAAGCAATAGTCGATAAAATGTAAGGTGAATAAAATCAACTAATCAGTCCTGCTTTTCAAAACAAATATTTTACCATCATTGACAGACTGTCTATTTCTTAGAGACCACAATAAAATCTATGGATTTCCGGAAATCTAAACCTATAAAAATAATTTTAAAAAGAAAATTTGTCGATTTACAAAATTTGATCAAGATGTTTGAAAACAGACGATTTCACGTTAATTGTCCGGTAAATTACTATTTGAGTGGTACGCATTTGGAAAACTTTACAAACGTGAGAGAGGCGCTTGCGTAAAAAAAGTTGAAATACTGGTTCTATTTTTTTCTAGTCTGTATTGTACGTAGTTTTTCGTGGAAGGGGTTTTGTAAAAAAGACAACTTAGCGATGGTAATTACTTCAACGTATCGTTTTTCTAATCCTTAGCAGTCTTTTTTTATAATCTTTAGTATATAAGCTTAGTATAAATAAATTTTTATATTTTATCTTTTTAATACAATGTTCAGATTTAACAAATCAAATGATTTTATGCTGATGAACACATGAAACCAGTCTGTATTTTTTATGTATGTTGCTATGTAGAAAATTACAATGCTGAAAAGTAGTTTAAATAATTTCCTTTATTGTTTTGAGAGACGTATCCTTCAATTCAACAAATATTGCATAAAAATTCAATCAGAATGAAAAAAAAAACATGAAAATCACCAATAAAATATGCCGAAAGAGAACACTTATATATTATACGTATATTATAAGAAAAGTAGGTATAAAAATGGTATATGATATACGTTTACGAGGTGGAAAGACCGTTGTATGAAATACGTTGATTCTTAACGTTTTAAATACCAACGTTGAATTCGTTACGCCTATTAAACATATAAATTTAAGACATGAAATGTAGTATACGTATATACAACGTATAAAAATCTCGTAAATTTCAAATTTAGAAGACGTATTTCAAAACGTTTATAATTCCTCAAAATGGAACAAACCAAAAACGCATGTGGGATTACCTCTAGAACTTTTAAACTTTTGTTTTTTCGTGTAGTTGAATTTTTATATAATGTTGGTATATGGAGTCGCTGAATTTGAGTTCAGAATTCGCAAATTCAAAATGGCGGATTCAATACAGCGGACATATTTTGAAAAGTTTATTGGATTTTCGTATAAATTGGTATCTAGGAATCTTTAGAGTTTTTAGAGATCAGCAATAAGAAATTTAAAATTCAAAATGGCGAATCCAATATGGAGGATACTTTTAATTGTCAATTAAAATTATTAATTAAATAAAATGTACTTAATAAATATTTACACACAATTAACTATTGAAACTAATAAGTATTTGTGAAAATTTACAGTTTGTTTAAACAGTAATTATTTAAACAAATTCTGTCCTTATTTGTATCCATACAATCGATTACTGCTACTAAATCCCTTCAAAAAAACATTGTTTAAATATTTGTTTAAATAATTATTATTTAAACAAATTGTAAAACCATTTCAATAGTTCATTTTTTATATTTACTGATTACTTTAGCATTAGAGAACATTTTAATGAAAAATGCTATTAAAAACACTATTTTGAATAATAATTTTGGTTTGTTGACAGAACTGATTATTTATTCTGTATTATTTATTAATGTTATGTAGTTTTGACCTCAATTTTGATTGCAGCAATTACATTTTTCGAAAAAAAAAAACAATTATAAAATTTTCTCTATTAATCTTTTTGTTGGTTGACTAATTTTTTATTTTGAAGTGTATGAAAAGTTTTTATAACCATTCAGAGTTGTAGAAAATATCAAAATTATTCTAAATTGTTGTTAGTTGTGATATGTGATATGTAATTTCACATTAATAACTTCTTGAGTCTTTTTTAACATTCTGCCTTACCATGAACACCAAGAACGATTACAGAATATCATCGAAATATTTTAGAACATTACAAATTTGAAATAATTATCAATTAACAAAAATCGATGTTACATAAATAATTATTCTCTTATCAATTTTTTTTATTCGTGAAGATCTGCCTTAAAATTTATAACTTATCTTTGTTCTAGAATAAGTTCATGACAATGGTGATTTCTATGGATTTTATCTAAAGATCGCAACGCACGATGCTTATGTTAAAATACGAGAAACAATGCATTGTTATCTCAGTTCAATTTCATATATGTGAGTTTACGTCAAATACTGTAGTACTGCAATTTTTATTATGCTGACAACTTTGTTACCACAAATAACTAGAGACACGTGCCTCGTATTCGAGTTAGTGTGTAAGTATTTTTTTTTATATTATCAAAAAATAATATTGTAAAGACTGCAGTTTTTTAATCTGCATTAAGACTAATTTACATAATTATTTTCAAATCATAAAAATTATCAAATCTTAAGTTGAAGCCATAATATAATATGTGTCAAGTCACAAATCAAAAAATATAGCTTAAAGAAATATAGTTAAATAATTTTTAAACATTTTAAGATTAAATAAATTTTTAAAATATCCATTCAGAATTTTGCCAAGACTGAATTTCAAAGAATGTTTTGCAATTGAAATCTCGTATATAGATAAATATCCAATAAAAATACTACTGTTTTATATACCTAATAAAATACTGTTTATTATACCTAAGTTTCGTTTTCAAATGATTTAGGTATTAGATATAAGCATTTATCTTTAACTCGTTTAATATACTTTTATTACTTACCTTTATAATACGGATATATTTTAAGAAACGTATTTTAATCGCCAAAAAATCGTTTATGAAATAATTTTAAAGTTATTATATTAAAGCTTAATGAAGGTGTCATATTGTATATAAATATACGTTATATAGTTATAAATTAGACAGCGATTACATTTAGTAGAATGGAGATAGTACACAATAATACAAAATTGTGATATCGCTTGCTAAATATCCTAGAAGCACTATTTTGTTCATTATAGCTTATCCATCGGTCTGCATATGAATACCCGGTGATTTCATTATTGGATTCAATGGCCCTCTAGTGCCTCTGAGAAGAAACATAGATCTGAACTCTGCAACACGCTTTATGAAAACAGAGATGGTCCAAAACGATATAGAATTAAGACCTCAAACGCAACACCTCATCGATATTATTATTTTAAGTCCTAAGTAAGACTTCTTTAAGAGGTCATTTTTTAAATTATTATAATTAAAACCAATCCAGGGAATCTTTTTGGAGTATCTTTGGAATAAGCTCTTCTGGACGATTTCTCGAAAAATTTTGTTGGAAATTTTACCATTTCAAATGGTAATTTTGGGATGGGCTCGCAACATCAGAAACATTGCCATTTTTCCTCGTAAAGATGACTAGAAGACTGCGAATTTTTACTATTCAAACAGTAAAAATGCAGTCAAATCTGATCATTTAAAAAAAATAGTAACTCCGTTCTACAACTTTGACCCAAAAATACAATTTGAAATGATAAAACTTCCAAAACATTTTGTTCTGCGTGTAATTTGCTGTAATCATATGAGTGCACCATGTGTGTTTCTTCGGTTTATGTTCTACAATCTGATCTTAAAATTCAAACATCTTTTCCCTAGGCAGCAAAATACACAAGAGTTCAGAATGATTAGGAAATGTGCTCTAAAAGAATTCAGATGTCCCACGTTCCTGCCAAGTCCGATTATAATGTACACCTTCATTGTTGGAAGCCTACAAATTTACTAGTTGCCTTTGAACTAAAGGAAATAGTTATTTTATGTCATTACTGTTGACATTAAGAAGATGCTGAATGGAACCGTCGAATTTTTGACCCTATATATATTTTGTTTGAAACATTTTTTCGTCATATTTTTTAAATTAAATTCGAAAAGGACCAAAAATGCATTTTTTTTAAGTTTTGACCTTGAAGATGACTTTGTCGCCAGTTGTCACTAGGATATTCGTAATGAGCACAGTAAAGGACCTCGGAAAAGGTACGCTCAAAAAGTTGAAGTAGGGTCTTTTTAGAACCGCATTCCTAAAAATTCGTTCTAAACAAAAACAAAAGAAACAAAAAAATGGTATCATAATTCACTATTCTACATTGTGATCCTGAAGCAGAATTTCTAGATACTAAGTATAGTATTTTAGCTATTTTACACACTGGACTGAAAGTTAATAAAACGATCAATTGTCTCAGTATTTCAGGAAAATGATGAGCGGCGATTTGAGTTCATTTTCATTGTACCTAAACCGATTAAAGACACCTGATCATTGGGAACGTGTGCCCGGTAGTTTAGCAAAAATCTAAAAAAAATAGCTTTTTTCAATACCTTTGAAAAATATCATATTTTCGAAAATCTCACTAGATCCATTAGAAATAAAGACCTAAAATCTAGTGGGATCTGATACCTCTAGTATATTAAATTTATACTGTAAAAACATGTGTAAATTATTATAAAAATACAATAATATTGAAATCCATGTGATAGCCAATATATTGCAAAGATATTTCTGGTGTGAGGGATTTTTATGAGTATATTAGCAAACAAACACGATGCGCATGCAGAAATATTTATTATAGAATTCTGATGTACCGACAACTATGCAAAAAGAAGATATGTACTTTATCTTTTTTATGACCATTCAACTTTATAGTCGTTGTCCTCTAGGAATTTACTGATAAGTACGCCAACTAGGATAGAACCACCTTCAGTTATCAAATGTTTTCAGACCCTGGTAAATTTATCAAACAAACGCTACAATTACTCTTATTCAATAACAACACAAATAGAAAACTACCGTATAGTAACGGAAAAACGACACGTTAACAATACAATGGTACTCATCGCGTGTAACTTATTTCAAAAATAGAATATTGAAAAGTTGAAGGTTTTGGCATTTGCTAATTTTTACCTACAGAACTAACTGACGGAAAGACAGAATGAGACATTTGATTACCACTAGTAATGCTCAATCAATTAATGGATTATGGTGAATTATACTGTGCAGTTATGACCTGCGTTTGTCAGTCGACGATTGCATTCAGAGGGTCGTGCTTGCATTATGGAGTCTGGACAGTACTTCTGGGCCCAGTACAAAGTTAACATTGAAGGATTATTTTTTCGGTAATTTTTACTCCAATATTATATCAATGTTTGTTAAAAAAATCAAGTTTTTTTTTTGCTCTGGACTATTTTAAATAACTAAGGTTTTCCTGATGCAGATAAAAAGTTACTAACGATTCGATATACTTGAAGATTTTAAGAATAGGATTTAAAAACTTCATTCTGCGTCATAAATTTATATTAAATTATGAAATTTCAACTGTTTATGATTATATTAGTTGATGCTATTCCAAATTCAAATTTACAAGAAACTTCTTTTGGTTCGGTATTATAATAATTTCGCTTTAATTATTTATTAATTATATATTAATTAATTCGGATTTAATAAAATACCCAAATATTATAGGATAAATGTATTAAATTAAAAAAATGTTATTAGATTTCTAACTAGTCTCGAAACCTTTTAATTTTCGTAAAACCAGAAGGTTTAAGTTTTATTCCTACCTAATATTTGATACAACAACACAGAACAAAATATGTAATAGACGATTTTATTAAAAATGGTACCGAAAATGTTATGTACCCTTTATCAAACCATTAAGTTCAGAAAATACAAAATTCTTAATTGATGTTTGAGATTTATTTTCTGCAGTAAAAAATTGAAATAAAATGTCTAAATATACATATTCTACTATTTTTTAGAGTGATTTCTCGATTGACGTAGTCAGAACTACATTTTAATTGCTGAAAAAAGAAGATGGTGCATTTTAAATAAAAAATTAACATAATTTCGCGAGTTTCATTTCATTGTCCAACAAGTTTTGCCTTTGACAAAACTAAAAATGTGCGTTTTGGCCATATTTCAATTGTTTTTGTAGCAAAATTTAAGGAATTTCATATTGATAATGGCAGTATCATTTGCCAACACTACCAGAATTTTCGAGAAAAATAAGAGATAAAAAATTAAGACTAAGATTAAGAATAAAAAATAAGTTTTGCTATAAAATAAATAGAAACACGATAAAAAATACACATTTTTTAAACATACGATCTCATGTTTCTCGAAAATAGGTCGCGGTAAAAAAATTCTGCCATAATTTTCAGCATGAAAAATCGCTTTGAAATGATTCTTGTACCAGATTCATATTACCCTCTAATTGGATTCTGCGATTGTCAAAGGCAAATAAAAAGTTAAATTTTGACGGTCAGTGTTATTTGTGATTTTTTTTTTGCATCAATAAAGTTATGGTTTTGAAGGCAAACCTCTTTTTGGCTTTTTTGACGTTTTGAAGACCAAAACCTCATTTGATCAATGATAAACATTATTTATGAAAATAGTAGTAGTATCATAATAGGTAAACTGTAAATACAAATGTTTTTAGAATCTCTTATAACGAATTTGGGGTTAGATTTCTAAAATTCAAGATGGTAATTCAAGATTCAATACGATATACGAAAATTCATAAAATGCTTCAATGATATGAAATCTCAGACAATTTTTAGTCATTTCAAGAAAACTGTGTTAATATTTGTCTCTAGAATCATTCAATTTCCTTTTTATCAGACATCACATAAATTTCTACTTGAATCGTATGTAAAAATCTGCTGATTTGTTATACAACAATCATGTTCGACTTTACTGTGTATGCTCTAAAACATGAAAATATTGTTGGATCATCTGCCAATAAATTCTTCTTCTAATCATCGAACTTTTATGGTAAATTACGTATTCTCCTATGTACACGTCTAGTACTATAAAATTTGCAATTTTAGTAAATTGCTTGCGGTTTAAACTACTTTAGGTGCTAGTGAAGTATGAAGAGTACTTTCACGAATATACTGGGTATTTAGACGTGCATAAAGTGAGAAGGTCGAACATAAAGTAAAAAGATTAACCTTTAAGTGAAAATTTACTTACCACATAACATCATGGAAAAATATAATAGACATCATTTTTTACACCCTTATGAAATTAACAGAATATAAAATATCTAAGTGAACTTTACTCACCTAACTTTCAAGTGTAGTTGAACAATGGTTTAACAACCTTTAGAATTGTTTGTATCTCGCCTTAAAAATTCAATTTTATCCGATTCATATTATCCTCTAATTTGAATTAATAAATGAAATAAAGTTTAAAATTATAATTTGTTTCGAAATCTAGGATTAACAGGAATGTATATTATAGTAAGTTTTGTATCAAGGGCGTAAAATGGGCTTTTACGCCTCCATGACATAACCAAAAAAGAATCAGTCGATGGATGCAGAAAATATCCTAAATTTTCAATTTTTTTTTAAAGTTATTAATATTTTATATTTTAGATATTTTTTTTATTTTAATTCGATATTTGAGGTTATAAAACTAATCGCGACGTGAGGAATATATTTTTTACAGTTAAAACGTTGTGAAAATTTCTAAAATAGATTTTCCACAAAATAACAAATAAAAAGGATCGTTTTCACTGTTTTTTTGTCAATTTTTGTCAATTGTCAATCTCTTTTATCGTAGTTTCAACATTAAAATTACACGGGAATAAATAGAAACGAGTGAAATTATCTACTAAACTAGCCTAAATAGTACGTATTACTTGCTATGTTTCCATATTCATGAACAAACATTTTTTCACTTTCATCTTTAGTTGGTTATCTTCTTTCTTGAGACTTTCAGAGCTAAGTTATAACAAAGCAAGTCGAAGTGCACGTAATAAGCAATTATACATTTTTGGCATTTTCAGAAGTTGACTATAATAAATCCCCTCCCATATAATTAATAATATATGTAAATATATTACTAAGAAATATTGCATATGTAGAAATAATCATATAAAAAAATTTTGCGATAAAAAAAGTTTCGATTTGATCCGTACATTTTAATTGTGAAAACTCATAATTCATCTACAGATGGACTTTCGGGCATTAACAAAACACTTTCAAATATTATGAAAAGATTTTATTGAGCAATTTGTAAAGCCGATGTTGAAAATTGGTGCAAAAAATGCAAAATTTCTGCAGCTGAATTACAACAATATATAAATGTAAATCTTCCATTTGTAGGATTAACTGTACATATTTTAGAACCACTTCCGAAATCTAACCAAGGATATAAATTTACATTAGTTGTAACTAATCATTTGACATGATTGCCTGAGGCTATTCCACTTTTGGATCGTCAAACTTCAACTGTAATAGAAGCCTTAGTTTCTTAAGTTATTCCGATCAAGGTAGAGAATGCTCATCCATAATCCAATGGTTTAGTTGAAATATTGAAGATACTTAATTGTTTAAGGTAATAGTCCCAATTATAAAACACTGTCCCAATCTCTGAAACACAACAATAAATACTAGTATTACACCTTAATTGAAGCATATAATATCTGCACTAAAATTGTAGGCTTGAAGTCATTGTTTCATTTCATTTCAACATAAATGATTTTATTATCTAATTTCTTTTAATAGAAGAAAAAAATAATTATACGCATATATCTCTTCGTCAGAACGAAACGAACTGTTATTAGCATCAAACAAGTAACGTACATCGTTAATGGTTTTACGAATCTTCATCTAATGACATTATTTAAAAGCATTATACATTGATTACTAAACAGTTAAGTTTCCATACATTGTTATTATTAAATCAATATCCAGCTTTTATAAAACACATAATTTATAAAAATGGATGTTTCACAATACGGACAAAAAATTTTTGCGCAGTTCGTATTTATGAAACGAATTTTAGAGCGTTCCACGAATACGGTCATATTTCTCACACTTTGTCCCGATAATGAAACAGTGATATATTTGACTTTACATTGCGCGTTTTACATTTTTTTAAAGAAAATCTTAATACATTATAAACAACTTTGATTTTGTATAAGTTAAAATTAGTTCTACGTCGGTATGGATTGAACACTGTGCTTAATTTAAGCGTAAACCTAACCTAATACTATCACACAAAAACCAATAGGAACCAGTTTTTTAACATATTTTTGCCTCCTAGTTTCGACTACGACAATAAAAATATCCCTTCAGACATACTGAAGCTACAACATTGACAAAATTGCGTTTTATTTCGGTCTTGTGCATTTATTATAAAAAATACAAATCAGACAAAAACATGTTTTAAACAAAAAAGATAGAGAATCAAATTCTCTATAGAAAAAATTATATTAATGATTTGATATAATTTATTAAGATATACTTGACAATAGTTTCGTAAAATAAATGTAAAACCTCCGCAATGAAAAACGGTTTTTTCAAAATGTCTGCTTCAATATGTTTAACTGATAATTTTTATTATCATATTCGAAATCAGGAAGCTAAAATGTGTTTAAAAAGTGGCAAGTTATTTTTTTCCTAATGAGAAAGTGCATTTTATATGTGTTTCTTAATAGGGACATCGTACATGAAACAGTAGGGACAAACAGTCATGTTGGTGTTTCATTATAGAGACGAGTAGTTTATTCACTTTTGTGCATATTAAAATAATGTTTGATTGATGAAAATAGATTGTATAAAGGTAATTATTATTTAAAAAACCATAACTATAATACACAACAAAAATATTCATTTTTAATGTTTTTTTAAGTCATTTTTAGTGTTAATATACAACTCTCCCACAAGTTTCATGAATCGAAATTTGTTTCATCACATCAAAAAGTTTGGGATACATGGATTACTTTGTTTCTCAAGTAGATCTTCTGAGCATGCCACTATAAAATGTTCTCCAGGATTATTAAAGTTTGGTCGTGAACTTAGACTTTCTTTAGATCTTCTTACTGGTGAACCTCCCTCAAAAAATCCAAATACACAAAATTTAATAATTCCTAATTTTGTTGAACTTTAAAATATCCTTAATATAATATAAGAAAACTTAACTTAAGTGAAATTAAATCCAACTAAGATCTAAAATCTTCTAAATCTTCTTTTAATGTAGGACAGAAAGTAAGTCCTTTTTTCCCCAAAAGGGTCGTAGGACATGGTCCAAAATCATAATTGGGTCGGTCTCTATATGGCTGGAACAAGGATAACTTTGAGGAATAATTGCAAATAAGTTTTAAATTATTTTCAGATTTTACAATTTTATTCAATAATGTCTTATAATACATTACATTCAAATATTTTCCTATTTCTATACTTGATATCAAGGAACGTCCATGGAAAATCTAGTGAAATTTTTGAAAATTTTGATATATTCAAGAATAGGGAATTATCTGCTTTTCTAGAGGATTCATTGTTTGGTTCTTAAGGAGTTGAATCTGATGTGATGGGTTGATTCTGACACCAGATTCAGGTTCTATGCACAAAATTACTTCTTTATAGACCTGTGTAATCATAATTAGTAATATTAAGCATTTACACTTCAATTTTCGCCTTATAGGTAAATCTTAAAGACCGAAACTCTATTATTTTATAAGTGTTATGTCCAATGCCATTACAAAGTCTAATTTCGTTCAATTATTAAAATGTTTTTCATCAATTAAAAAGAGAATAAAGACAAACCTTAAAATATGCTAAAACACTACACTGATTAAAAATACCTGATAAAATTTTCAAAATTCTTTTATCAAACGTTTAGAGGCAAAACTAAACCCCCAATGTTTTAACGCAACGACTAATTAATATTTTCAGCTTGATTATGTAAAATGATCATAGTGCGAATATTCCGTAATCACGAAAGTTAAAAATTGTGGGTACTTACCCACACTCATAATAGATTTACACAACTAATTAAGAATCAATGGTGCAATAATAATTGTAATGCATGTTATAACATAAAAATTCACATTACGAAATACCGTTGCGTAAATGTGCGTGTCAGGAAGAGTAAAGATCATTGTGATTTAAGATTTGGAGGAAAAGAGTTCATAAGGAATTTTTACTTTTAATTTCAAGTTTTTAATGAAAGTGATAAAAATTTTACTGTCTTCTATACTAATTAGTACTAAACGTCAGGAACTAAAATAATCAAAATTTACAGCAATTTTTATTGCAGATGATTATTAAGTACAATTACATAACTTTCAGTCAGATATCATCTGTGAAACAAAGTTTTAAATATAATTAATTCCCTCTCTCTCTCTCTCTCTCTCTCTCTCTCTTTCTCTCTCTCTATTTTATTATCAATTTATTTTTTAATTTTATATATAGCTTTTTTCTAAAACTAATACTGGTTTGCTACAAACTGTAGAGCGATCATTTAGATAACGTAATTAATGATATTGCACAACCAAAACATATCTAAAAATTATAAATTTTGTTATAATTAAAATATAAGAAAATTCAGTAAAGCTGCAAAATAATTATATTTTTTAAATTATTTATTATTATCATTCGCATGAGATACTTTCGATAACCAATTTTAAAAAGTAAATGAATTAAGACTGCCAAAAGATTTTTTAAAAAATCCCTCGTCTCAGCAAAATCATGTAAAATATGAATAAAATAGACATTTGTTACATACTGTACAGTTAATGTACAATTTTGTCAAAAAATATACTCTAGTCTAGTTACATTTTTTACTTATTAGTACCATTAGAACAAAAATGTCTTCGATTTGGTCAAAGAATACTCTCAAATTTTTTCAGATTTTTTGGACGACTTTTTTAAAAATTTCGATTGTTCGAATTTTCGAAAAATAAAAAATTTTAACAATATATTCTGAAAAAATTTGAGAGCATTTCTTGACTCATTCTAAAACGTATTTATTCTTAGAAAATTTTTTCTGAAGTCTATAGTTTTCAAGAAAAACAATTGTTAAGTTTTAATTAGAAATTTGTCACTGGAGTCGCCATTTTGTGATCACCATGTTAGTTTTTAAATATTTAAAAAATTTATCTTGATACTGTAACTATTGGGTCCACGTTTAATGAAGAAATTTTCTGTCGACAAATATTCTTTCGATGAGAAAAAAATATTTTATAAAAAAGAACACTCGATTTTTCGCGTTATTTTGACATTTAAATCGACATATTTAATTTTCTAATTAAGATAGCTCAATTTTGACAACAGCATTGAAAAGAGCGACCTCGAAAATAGTAAGACATGTACCTTTCAATTTATTTGAACTTGGATTTTCATATGAAATTCTTTATTGTAATTGAAGCGAAAAAAGTGTCCTACTTGACCTTAATGGGTTAAAAAATGCAAAACATGTGAAAATCTGTATTCTTATTAATTTTCTTCAGGACATTGGTATTCGATTGAAACTATGCACGATAGTACACGGAATAATCAAATTTTAAGAAAAAACTATACTCTTTTTGACAAATTTCTGGACGCTGTACCTCCAAAACTATGAGTTTTTTAACAGAAAATAACAATTAGATTGAAAGTTATCAGAATTCATCGAGGCATAAAATAGAATTTTTCATATTCTTCTGATAGTATTCTGAGAAATTTTGTACCTAAATTTTGGTTAAAAATTTTGTCAACATTTTTCAAAATACCATTTAAAAAAATCTGTTATATTCCTCGATTAATTCTAAGAACTTTTCATTCTTACAATTTTTTGAAAAAGCTCATAATTTTCGAGTTACAGCATACGGACATTTTTCAAATAAACTTTTATTCTGGATGCCATTTTGATGATGTTAAAATGAAGTAACATAAAATTGACATATTTTCTTAAAATTCAAGTATTCCGTGCACCATTCTGCATAGTTTTAATGGAATCCCAATGTCCTAATGATTCGAAACAATTTTTAAGAATAAATATTTACAAATTTTTTGGCAATTTTTTTTACAATTCAACGAAAAATTGAAATTGTCCGAAACTTGCATTGAACGAAAAACTTATTGCTTGTTGGCCGTTCATGGGTTAAAAAGATTTAACATGCTGACAACATATTTTAGATATTCTTAACTTTAAGTGTCTTTTTGAAAGTTATAGTAATTGAATATAATTTTACAAATACTTTTTAATATCTTTACTATATCTTTCGTAAATTAATATTGATATAATGTTAACTGAAGGTATTAAATAAATAATCGATACAAATTTTCGAAATCTTTTTTTAATTCTTCATTTGAAAAAAAATACATTGAAACTAATAAATTATTTTCGGGTATTTATGATTATCATTTATGTGTATAATACCATTATAAAAATAGACCTGTACTCTTGAATGGAATCACAGAGACTCGTCTGAATGTGAATCATTAATCACGAGTAGTAACATCAATAAGTCGCTTATACGTCGAATATATTACTTCACGAACTACTTTTAGATTTTCAAAAGAAACTGGTCCAGGCACAAAAGCTTACGTAAATGGTAGCGTTCGATACATTTGTAGGATCCATTGTGTATACTTTTGATAATCTTTTTTTTTGGTTTACAAACCATTTGTCTCTGTAATCAATTCGTTTTTTTGCTTTCTGATTTTCGAATGTAGCAGGTTTTTAAACTATTCGGTGTTACTAGGATCTTTTAACTGTTTAGCTTATCGGATTCTTTTCAGGTAAATGGCCGGTATTCCAGAAGAGTCGAAATTAGTTTTGTCAAAGAATATTTGAATTCTCAACATTTTTTATTCAGGAAACAAAAAAAATCGAGATTGAATCCATTTAGTATTTTAATCATTCAAGATTTCAACCTACCTTATTTTTTTTATTCCACTTCTTATTGTAGGCTGTCTCATTATTCTTGTTAAAAATTACCCTTTTTGTTTATCAACTTCAAAATGCAGGAAATACATACGAATGCTACTAGATTTATGAAACATATTTGCCAATATTATACTTTACTTTTGTTACGCCGGGAAGGAGGAATTTTTTACATAAGTTTAAACCTTAATGTGTATATATTAGGGACATTCTTACTGACATAAAATGTTATGTTTTTTCATCATCTTTTAACAAAATTTCTATCAAATTAATCCTAAGAAATTTTCAATTACTTTTTCAATTTAAACATCGTTTCCACCTCAAAATCCCATTAGAGTGCAGATCTATTATGAAAATATCATCCATTATATTTAAATGTTTTATGTATGTTTTTATAAGTCAATACGGCGGCTATCAAAATAACCGAGACAATATTAATAACTATGGTTATATTTGTTTTGTACGAAAAAATTCAAATTCATCTTTCAATTGTCATAATATCAGAATACCAATTGCAGTTTGCAAGGTCACTGGTTATGAATATATTCCCTGTATTATGAGTTTCGACCACACTAATCCCAATTTTAGCAATCAGTATCCGCCATTTTGAAATTATGACCCGATATTCGTAACCAGCGACATCGAAAACTATTATGGTGTATATATTCTTCACTGAGAACATAAATATGAAGTTCTTAGTGCATTTCCTGGTATTTTGGAAGCCACCATCTTTAAGTACGAAATGATACATGGAACATTTTAATCCTTATGGTCCATGGACGCGATATTTTCGTATTACCCACAAATCTCGTAATATTACAGTCGCATTTCAATTACACCGAAACATTACGGTAATATTTCAGTAAGATGCCTCAGTTATGTTGTAGTAATATTACTGTAACACGAAATCTTCACCGATATTAATATTACCATGATAACTACAAATATGTTACTGTGATATTTCTGTAATATTGCGAAATAATATTATAGAATGACGTAACATAATATTACTGCAAAATGAAATGTAACTCTACTGTAACCCTAAATATCCGCCTTCTCTGATATTTACAGTTGTATTAACGACTTCGTAATATTACAGTGTAATATATTACAGGGTAATATTATTGCCATCTTATTTCAGCCTTTCAGTATAATTATATATTACAGAGTAATATCACTGTTATCTTATTGTAATATTTCAGTGTAATATATTACATTGTGATATCACTGTTACCTTTCTGCAATGTTACTGTAATATTACGCGATAAATCTATGTCACTTGAAAGAAAAATAATTTGCTGCGTAATATAACCGTAATGTTACTGCAACATTGCAGTGTAATACAACCTTAATATTACTACATTTCAGTGCAATACATTACTACGTATAGTAGTAATAAATCCGTAATATTATTGTAATGTTACGAAGTGATATAGTTAAATGTAATATATTTAATATATACCAGGTAAGATTTCCGGACAATAACGGTTTTGTTACGATGTAAAATGTTACCATACAATGACCCGTTATATTTCTGTGATATTATAGAATGATATATAAAAGTGTAATATATCTGGAATATTACTCCGACATTCATGCCTGATACATTACATTACAATATTGTAGTAATTACCGTAATATATATCGGTCTTGTTACAATGCTATATGATACCATATAACGTAACCGTAATATTATACCAATATTACAGAGTCATATATTACAGTGAAATATAATTGTAATATTGATGCAATACTCGTGCATTTTATTATATTACAAGTATATTATATTCAAAACATTACTGAAATGTTATAGTGTAATATATTATTATATATATAACCGTATCCTTATTTTATTACCATATAATATAAACAATATGGTAATATTCATGCAATATTGCTGAAATATTACGTGCTATGTCGATATATATGTATCTCAGTTTGATTACGAGAAGATAATGGCGTTTAAATTGAAATAATAATTGAAGTATTCAGGATTTTTCAGAAAGAAACACGTATACACCTTTTTGATTAATTTTATAGAAATATCATTAAAAAATCAAATGAAAACATCGGAAATATTGGCGTTAAAGTTTTTCTCAATGCGTTTATACAACTTATCGAGGCTCAAATTAACATGAAAAAACCCGTCTATCCCGATGTTAAAGTTTTAAATGTTGTTACAGCTGCGGCAGGATTTTGCTTTAATGTAATGCAAGTGCTATCTACATGTAGTTTATTATTGTTTTTCTACCAATCTAAAGGATCAGATTTAATTTTACGACGACTTTTGAAGTTAATCATGTCGGTATGTTCAATAAATTACAGAAAAATCAATAAAAAATCAATTAGGCGAGTAATAAGGAATGCTGTGTATATAGAACGTTCGGTGAAGGAAATGAAGCAAAGTTTAATTTTCTTGTTTGCAGTATTGGATTGAGCATCGGAACTAGACCGTGGACTTGGTTGATACCTTCGCTTTTCTTCAGTTTAGCATGCAGTTCCGGTCTACTGTTCTGGAAAGAGGAATTGAATGATGTGACGCTTTTCGTCCCGAAAAATCATCCAGTACGGACAGATGCCGAATGGATAAAAGAAAATTTCAAGGACGACTTCCATTATGAATCGATTATAGTCACTGCACCGAATGTTTTACAGCCTGAAGTACTAAACATGGTATATGAATACTCCGTTTTTTAAATAATCTATTCCCTAAATTTCTTGGAGTCAAAAGTCATTGTTTATTAAAAAATAAATCATCTTCCTTATCACAAATTTTGATTTTACCCCTGGTAAATATTGAAACCAGTTGTTGGGCAGTTATTGACCCAGAAAACAGAAATGGATCCAAATATTTAAATCCATTGGCATTTCCGTTTACAAAACCGTCTATTTTAAAATTTCAAATTAGTGGATCCAATATGGCGATAAAAAATGGTAAATTTGAACAAATTCGATTGAGATTTATTGTTATGGTTCTTTTAGGGTCATTTAATCCCCGTAAAAATGAACCTTTGCCTTAAAAAAATACGTATCTCTTACTTTTCATAGTTATATCATTTTGACACAGTTTAATTGCCATCGACGAGTATCGCTCCATAATTATTTACAAATAAACTAAACAAATTTAATATCACAATTTATTAAAAGCACAGATTCAAGAGATTGAAGACGAAGTTGCTGGAATAATTGTAAACAATAGTACATGGAATGATCTTTGTGCTGGGCCTTTGTCTTGGTTTCAAAGTGATAAAGATGATATCTCGGATGAACTTGCCGATTTTATGGAATCATGGACGAACGACTTATTTAGCTGGAGTGCAACTCAACGCAAAAGCTGCGTTCGTCATTCAATTCTAAAAATATGGAATAGATTAAGTACTAATCTAACGGAAGAACAGATTTTGGAGAAAGTATCAACTGCCATGAAAAGCGAGTAAATATCTAGAACAAGTATTGAACTTATTGAAATAGCTGAATTAGTTATGATAATAATAGCAGATTTAATAAAATGTTCTTAATTAATTGTTCGAATGTCACCTAATTTAAACAATTACAGCATTCGTGACGCCAACAACATGTTGATCGATATCGCTCCGTTACTTTCTGGGATTACTTACAATAGTGCTGGGCACATAACTGGAGCAGCTGCCACGATCCTGATTTGGATTTTAAAAGAATCTGAACCAAACGTTGCTGAATGGGAATCTGCTTTCGTGGATACAGTGTTCTCAAGCAATCGGAGCATCCCCAACAATGCAAGAATTTTTGCTCTTGTAAATCGCAGCTTCGAGGATTTACTTCATCAACTTTTAGGCAGCAACATAATCATTCTTTTTTGTGGTTTTTCTTTAATATCCATCTATGTAACAATCATGATTGGTCGTTTCAACGTAATCCAACAAAGGGTGTATTTAGCAATGATGGGAGTGTCTGTGGTTGGTCAAGCTCTAGCCTCGTCATTTGGTGTATCCAGCTATTTTGGGTGGATTTCCAGCCCTGTTCATTCTGTATTACCGTTTCTTTTTCTTGCTGTTGGAGTAGATCATATGTTCGTCATTATGCAAAGCGTGGAGAATCTTTCTGAAGAACAACAGAAGGAAAACATCCATATAAGGATAGCTCACGCTTTAAAGCAATCAGGAAGCAGCATCGCTATCACTTCTTTAACAAGTATCGCTGTTTTTTCGATTGGGACTCTGACTGAACTACCGTTCTTAAAATCGTTCTGCATATTCGCGATATTTGGAATATTATTTTTATTCATTTTCGAAATAGCTTTCTTTGTCAGCTGCCTCGTCATTGATGAGCGAAGACTCGCGTCGGCGAGAGAGGGTTTTTGTTGTCAGCCGAAGCCTAGTTGGAAACCTAATGAATGCAGTAAGAAAAACGTTCAACGGAAAGTATTCGAGAAGCTGGCACATAAAATCATTGGAAACAAAGTTGGAAAAGGTATCATTTTATTAACGACTTGTATATTTTTAATAATCAACATCCAAAACGTTTCAAAGCTCGAAAATCATTTTGATCCGCTCTGGTATCTCGATCCAAATTCCTACCCAATTAAGTATTATGAAGAATTGACAACTCGCTTCCCGAAATTGGGCAATCGTGCAGGAATTTATATGACCGGGGTGGATTACTACGATGATCGGTTGATTTTGTCAGAATTATTAACTACGCTACGTAATAATTCATTCTTGAACGTAAAAACATTAGATCCTTGGTTTTCTACCTACGAAAAATGGCTATTGAAACATAACTACGGTAAGTAAATTAACAAGGTTTTAGAACTAAAATATAAAACCTCATGGCTAATATATTATTCAAAAGGATTTTCAAAATTCTAGACATTGGCACAAGAGACCAGTACTTTAAATTTCTTACCGAATACTTGCTATTCACCAAAGAAGGTCAATCTTACATAAAGGATATAAAATTTGACCAACTTCCTATTGGTGACTATAAAATTATCGTAAGATAGAAAGTACTTTTTGTTGTAACCAGTTCATTCCTAGTTACTCAAACAAATAAATTCCTACTAAACTACAAAATTACATTTACAGTCGTCGAAAATTCCAATTCAGCATATTGAAATCAACACGAGTCAGAACCAAGTTGCAGCAATGCAATCAATTAGAGACGCAATTGATTTGGTTCATTCAAAAAAGGAATCCAGTCATCTCGCGGTCTTTTGTCCTGAGTATGCTGCATGGGCTACAAATAAGGTACTTTATTTGTGTTTTAAAATTTATATGCGCTTATTTTACTACAGTCATAAACACAAACCAATAATCGGAATAATTAATACTATTTGCAGATAATTTCAGAGGAAACTTTGAGAAGCATTTGTCTTGAAATTCTAGCAGCGATGGTAATGTCAATGTTTCTTCAAAATGTGCAAACAACTATATGCGTTATTACTTGTATTATTTTTACGTTACTTGATCTATTGGGAACTATTTATTTCCTTGGACTCTCGATCGAAATTTTCTCCAGCATTATGATTCTTGTCTGCACCGTACTGGCAATCGACTATGCCATTCACATTGGTCTGCAGTTTAAGAGAGCCGAAGGAACGAAAAACGGTACACTTGTTACATCTAAACTCTCTTTAGTATTAAATCGTTATAAATCAATCCATAAATTTAAAAAATGACCGACATAGCCAAGAAATTCTGAAATATTCTCTTCGAATCTTTAAATATATCAAATTTGTACTTAAGTAACTTTCGACATACAAGCTATTCAAAGATTGTCTTTATGTACATGAAGAAAATTCTTTGTTTAGAAAGACTGATTATTACGTTGGGCAACGTTGGCCCAGCAGTATTTAACGGAGGTTTTAGTGCCTTCCTCGCCATTATTTTACTTAGTTTTAGTGACGCTTATCTTTTCACAACATTTTTCAAGGTGAGTTTGTCGAAAATCAAAATTTTATTCAAATATTACATATTGAAAAACAATTTTTTCGTTTCAGCTCTTTTCATCAGTCGTGTTCTATGGACTGTTTCATGGATTAATTTACCTTCCCGTGATTTTGAGCATTTTGGGGCCAACGAACAAAAATACTGAAGTCGCAAAGGAGAAAGACGACATTTTACTTGAAAATAAGTGAAAATTTTTTCGCATACCGATTTCATCATTATTGACATCATAATCGCTCTGTATCAGAAAGAAAATGTCGAAATGCAGAAATCTGAAGAATATTATTTTTGCTTATTTGCAGCAAAACCTACTTTGTAAGATGTTTTCATTCCTAGAAAACATAATTTTTATAACAGGTAGAAATTGATAGGCGAAGGAAGTTACGTAAGAGAAACTTCAAATTCTGATAGAATTTTTATTATTTAAACTAACGTTTCCCGAAATAACGAAAAATTATTACGATGTATTAAAAATTGAACCATTCTTAACACTTCGGAATAGTATTTCCTACGACCTTGGAGTATTCAAAATGATATACAAGTATAGACTATATACAGTGTGAATGCTTCAAAAATTATTTAGAAAGTGACAATATTTCAGTAAAGTACAATTATTTCGAAATATACAAAACCAGAGTAATATAAACTTCAAACTTTCATTACTTATATGTTTTGATAAGCAAATTAAAAGTATACAATTTAAGGAAAAATAGAATTTTTCGAGAACGCCCTTATCTCTTCAAACGCTTAAATTAGTATAGTTAAGTTTACTTAAATGTGTAGTTAAATCTTAACATTTTGTTCACTTTAGTCAAAGTAACTAAACTACAAGTCATCGACCCACTACATTCGTAATCATTGTAACTACTTTAGAATAGTTACTGCCACTAGTGAAATATAGTTGGGGCCCCATTGAACTTTGTAGAACGGTTGAAAAGTAGTCAAACTTACTAAAAATTTGTTTCAATTTAAGAAAAAAACCAAATGGTATGGAAGGCATCAATTGTTTTAAAAAGCATTTATTATTGTATTTTGCATAAAATAGATACTTAAGTAGGCTTAAAGCTTATTATGTTATAATACTGCGGCTGAAAGTATTACAATAGTCGTTTTATCTATATGTAATCACTACGTCTAATTAAAAGACAACTGTACGTCGCGCCGCTGTAAGAAAAATCTAACGGAAATTCTTTATACTTTTATTCCGTATGGATAGAGCAATTATCCAATGTGATAATGTAAAAGAAATTGCATATGTACATCCATATTTATATTAGTTCAATAAAAAGTAAACTAGATATATAAATGATTTCTTTGAAAGGTAGATGGCGCTCAAATCCAAAAGTGCTGTTGTATACAGTTTCTTGTTAGACGTTTTCAATGCAGGTAGAGTATGTTTTAGAGTATGGAACATTACTCATACTTTTGCATGTTCATTTTTATATTATGTTTCATTGTGGACGTTTATCTACTTCTTGTATTGTTTATTGAGAAAGATTTCATTATATATTAACTACTAAGTAACTAACAGTTATTTATAGTAGAAGAAAAGACAACATAAAATGACAATAAAATCCTATCGATAAATTGCCGACATAAACCAAAGTAAACAAAAGAACTTTTTTTTATTATTTTATCAACGCCATTCGAAAGAGTAACCTCAAAACCAGTGGCATACGGAGGTCTCCATTTTTTACAAATTCGAATTGCATATAAAAATTTCTTTTATTGCTCTTTTATTGTATTTTCTTGTGAGTTAGATACATCCTTAGTATACGATATGATTTTTTTTTGTTTTTAACTCTCAAAATGGCGGTGCTGTAGTGCGTCAAACTCGAGTGTTTTTGAAATTTGCTTGCAGGATGGCGGCTTTATTTTTTATCTGTAACAAAAAATTAAAAGAGGTTTTGTTAGTAACATTATTTTTACTACTCCAAATTTATAAAACCAAAAAAAAAGGTAATTTCTAAAAAAATGAGAGAGATTTTTAAAAATGGAACGTTTTTTGTTAACTAATTTGTTTGAATAAATTCGGTAATTTTCATTAAAAAATCCCAATCATAGGTATGGAGTATAGCCAGATGTTTGAAGAAGAACTCCACAAAATTTCAAAGCAATCGAATAATTATTTTTTGAGTTATCGTGCAAGCAGTATGAATAAATGGTGTTTCGAGAAAAACGCGTTTAAAGCTGCCGCGCGCTATAAAACCGATCGTATACCTGCGGTCGAAAATATGTTGACATTTCAAAACTAATAAAGATTTTGTTTTAACATTTTAAGGAGACATGTTCTAGAACAAGTACAAACATTTTCAAAACATCGGTAAAAAAAAAAATTTTCGGGACCTTCCCCCCTTAAAGGGTTACTAAACCTTCCACCCAGTAACAAATTTAACTGAAAAAACATGACTTAAGAAGTAAACATTTTCTCGAATGCGGAATTGAATTTATAAATAATAGTGTGAACCGTGTGAACTACGTCGACGATATCCTTCTAGCCTACCCAGTCGACAAGGAAGATATCATAACACTAACGAAAATTGAAGGCTTTGATAACCAAATTTCTTTTACTCATGAAAAAAAAAATAATGGCATTCGCTTTTTTGATATGTTCATCATTAGAAAGAAATAATGGTTTTATTGACACAAACTGGGCACATACAGATGCATGGTCCAGACATTATAATTTTCATTTTACGTCAAACCATCCCTTACAGTATAAGTTGAGCGTTATTTATGGTCTTATAGATAAGGCGGTTAAATCGTCTGAAATACGTTTGAGACAAAATAATTTGAATCTAATCAGACGTACATTAGTTGAAAATGGATACCCCATTAAAATTAACACTTGTATTGCGAGAAAAATTCATGAATTTTATTATTCTTCGCTTAGATCAACTTCGAGTCCCAATGTCGGTATTAAAAAAAAATCTTTTATCTCCTATGTCGAGGGTACAACGAACGAATTACATCGGAGACTTGGGGAAAAAAAGATACGGCTGGTTTCAAAACCTATCGTTAATGACATCTGTAAGATCAATCCGTACAAAGATATATACTCCCAATCACAAAAAACAGCAATGTGGTATATCTAATACCTTGTAACACTATGATAAAGTATACATTGGACAAATCGGAAGGAGATTGGAATAACGAATAAAAAACACAAAAAGAACATTGAGGAAAATAAAGATAAATGTACCGGTTTAACAATACATGAAATAAACACATGAAATAACAATACATGAATATAATTTCAATTAATTTTTCCTATCGTGGTAATGACATTTTCATTTTATATCACTAAATTGTTAAACACTTGTTCTTTCATGTATTCATTTGATTGATCAGTATAAAAAAAAAACATTTTTCATCACACTGGGACGAAAGCAGCAACTTTCCTCCCTGTCATGAAGAAAAATCGTATACTTCCCTCGGCTTCACCTCGGGTAAAAATTACACGCAGTCTGAGGCATTCTTTATTTTACCTCCCTCGTTGAGTAATATACTATTTCTCATACCCTGTGCGCAAAATGCTATTTTGCTCCCTATATTGCGGGAGCAATAGTATATTATGCTTCAAGGGAGGAAAGCGCGCGATTCCTGAGCGGGAGGTTTGCTGCCTGAGCGCCGCGAAATATAAATATGTAAAAAGTTATAAAAATAAAAATTGGATATAACCCGCTAAACAAAATAACACTCCAGGAACATCTTTACAGCTTCTGACATTGGCAATGTGACGCTTGATGAAAATTTGCGGGAACATTCCAGCAACAACTCGGTGAACCGAAATGTCCTCAAACCACAATGTCCCCGTGTAACGTTACGTTTGTAATGTCGTTTGCAACATTCGAGAAACGGTAATGCCACATTGTACTAACTTTGCACATGTTACGACGCAAAAGTAACATCAATGCAATAGATAATAAGTACTAGTTTTCTTCCCTTATGAAACGTTTCATTTGTAACGGATTATCGACTTTTATAGCGTACTAAAAGCAACGTTGGTGTTGTAACTTTTATTTATTAAACGTTTAATCAAGTTTCACGAATGTTCCCACTAACCGCGCAAAATTATATCTGGTTCTAACGTTAAAAATGTTTTAGCGCTTTTTCCTTTTGCACAGGTTTTGCACTTTTCCCATTTCTAATCCTATGTATAATAAACTTGTACTCGTCGAGTTCAAATTTTTACACAGCTCTTATGGAAAAAGTGCAAAACCAGGGCAAAAGAAGAAAGCGCTACTAGTAAGGTACCCGTACAGCACACTTTTAAAAACGGCAAAAATTAGGGTTCAGATAAATAAACGTTACATGTCAAGAAATTAGTTATCTAACGGATACCTATCTGGAACGTAATTTTGGGCGTTTTTTGAAGTGTGTGCTGTGGGGGTAGTAATCTAAGTTAAAAATTACATTAACAATCGATTCAACAGTTTTTAATTTACATTTTTGTAATTAAACCGTAACCCTGATGCGCACCAGTTAAACAAATATTGATTGTACAATCACGTGATAATTTCCACAAAATTAGCCTTATTCGACTCAGGTTTAAAAGAATTAATAACCCTGCGAACAATTTTAGGTAGGATTCTCATAAGCATCATATAAGAAATTTTCTCATGAGAATTTGAAACAGGATTCTTATAAGATTCTAGAATCGGCTGTGAAAAATGGCAGCTAGGATTCTGATAAGAATCTCATGAGAATCGTATGAGTATCTAGTGAGGCTCTCGTGAGAATCCTTCCTAAATTTGTTCGCAGGGAATATATACTGTAATTTTATAAATTTACTAAAAATGCTGTTCTTTTATAGTATTTCAGAAAAGTCTTATACATTTTAATATGTGGATAAAATAGAATATTACCTAACAAGGGTGTAAAGTGTACTTTTACGCACCGGGCGGGAACTATACATACGAGGCGCCGAGTGATGTGTAAAATTCCCGGCCGATGCGTAACAGATTTACTTTACACCCATGTTAGGTATCCTAGTTTTTGTAACTGGGTGCAAAAGAGAAAACGTAAAGTTTTTATGCCTGGTTGAGTGCGTAAAGTACAACTTTACGCACGACCGTTCACTTTACGAATTTTGTCGTCGGGAATGCGTAAAAGTGAACTTTACGCACGAAAAACAGGCATCAAAAGTACTTTATGCACTAATTTTACGCACACAATTACAAAATATAAATTTCCCAATAAGCCCACTTTCGAAATAAAGAATTCTTTAAGTAATCCCGAATGTCCGCAATAAATCGTTAGTCATAAAGTATTGAAAACGTAGTCAAGAAGTAATCTTTATGAAAAAATGTGTAAATTGAAATACCATCGGTTAAAGGTAAAGTGTTTCACAGTTATGATAAAAGTAGTCTTAAAGTATTCTTTGTTAACAAATTCATGATACACGGTATGTGTGGCCATCTTGAACAGTCCGTCGACATCAGTGGATGATTCGAGCTCCCACCGCATTGGTGATGCATAAAATGCCCTCCCAATAAACACAGATTTTGAAAAAAGAATACTTTATGACTTCTCGAAAGTCCTCATGAAATTATACTTATAATGTATAAGACGTAATAAAAAAGAATTCTTTTATAACAAATTTGAGTTAGCGACCTAGTTTCTCGCAAGCGCACGAGTCTTGGGCAAGTTTGTATATAAGGAACCTCCAAAAATAGTATAACAGTACAACAAACGCGGCATGCTGTATGTTACAATGTTACATATATGTATTGTCTGCATTTTTACATACGGATAATACGCATCTCTCTCTTTCTCTCTCGATCTCAAAATTAATTCCACACTTATTAGTATACTTATTCAGTAAAAGAATTCTTTATGAACACTTAGTTATGGTTTGTGAAGAACATTTTTACAAAATGCTTTTAAAAAAAGCATTCGTATCTAACTCTTAATTTAATAACTAAAGCGGACATTCGTAATTTTTTTAAGCATTCACAAAGAATTCTTCTGGAATTCTTCTTTCATAAAAGCATTCAAGAAGTATTCTTTTTGAATATTTCAACATTTCTTTTTGCTTATTGGGTTCACACGTGTGATGTTGCAGTTATCACGTTAAATGTTACAAATTAACCGCTCCAAATGAACACTCTTCAAGACGTTGCGAAACGTTTCTATTGAAACATGTTCTGTAAAATATTAACTGCCCCCCTTACGTAAAGGGGAAGTTTCTTGAATGTTGAAAATAAATTGTAATTTCTGAAACGGCACTGAAATAGTTTACAAACGTTCCTCTTAAATGTTTCACAATAACAGAAGTATTGCAAAATTGCAATGTTCCATGAATGTTCCGTGTTTAGCCGAAAGCTACATTGTAAGATAAGTGAGAAGTCAAGATTTTGAGTGAACGGTAAATGTTTAATTAAATTTAATTAAAATTACATTTAAGTTTCGAAGATCAGGTTCTCTGTAACGGTAAGAAAAATATTCGAAACATGTCTATTGTTATTATTAACAATTAAGAAAAAAGAAAGTAACAAAAAAAGTAAAAAAAAGTAACAAAAGTAAACAAAGTAAGAAAAAAGATTCAGAAGTATTCAAGTTTCAATGTTTCTCAATTATTTTTCGTTTACTGGGTAATCTCTGGAATAACTTTCGTTTCAAACACACTTTTTTAAAAAATACATCGAAAACACTCGTCGTGGACTTCTTTACACACTGTTCAAATCACAACTCACAAGTATTGTACTGCACAAATAAGTAAAAAAAAAGTAAACTACCAGAGCCCCTAGCGTTCGTGTGTGTCATTTAATGCAAAACTAAATATCCTGTTTTACCATCCTTTCAACGTCTATCCGCGCATTGTCGCCACTTTACGGTGCGTAAGGACGGCAAGGACACACACACACCACGCTGCAATATTAGCTCCCCTGTTCCATGCTTATAAATTAGATATACATAAATATATGAAAATAAATTTGTAAATTATATAAATAATACAGAAAAATAAGACTGTATTGTTGAAGGTGTCAACTGTAAGGTCCGAATGCTCTGATGGTAAAAACGATTTCCCATCCCTCATTTTTACCACTTTTACCTTTTGTCATAAAATATAAAAATAGACAAGAAAAATACAGGTTTTTTATATTTGTTAAAGTACATAACCTTTACATTTATCAATATAAGCAATTTGGGCTGTATTCCAAGAGATTGATTGCGGGAAAATTTCGCTCCATGAAAACTCTACATAGAAGTGTTGGACTGCACATACACATACTCAACAGTGAATGCACATGTGTCTTTTTCCGATGAGAGTGGGGGGGAAAATATCTGGACATTTGTATGTTCTATGGACAACTGTGCGTCAATTCAATCGTCGTCATTTTCACCGCAGGGAGGTAATCCCTCTTACCTGATGTCTCAAACGTTCAAGGATTGAAAAACACGGTGCAAAAATTTATCGTGTCCGATACACGAAGTGTAAAAATCAACGAAAACGAAGGTTGAGGGGGGATAAGAATCAAAACGCCCAACACGACTCGAGACCACATAACTTCTCCAAAAAATTCCTCGGTAGTGCTGGAAAATTCAAACCCGGAGTCTTCGATCCTCCGACAGAAGATCTAGATGCATTTTTCCTGATACACCTGCAATTTCCATCGAAGGTTGGTTGACGCTTTCTCGTCCCTTGTATAAGATTTCGCCAGCTGCGCGAAATCGCCACTCGCTTTTACGCCCTTCGCCGCTCCACGAATTCCTTCACTAAACGTCACATTTAGCGAGCAAAAATTTCCATCTAATGGCCACAATTTCGCAATTCGTTGCTTGCATTTACAGATTCGTCGAAAATACGAGTATTTAGACGAAAGTGAAACTTTGTGTCGTAAATTTTCCTTCATTTTACAAATTCCTTCGAGTAATTTCTCGGTTTAATTCCCAAATGTCATATTTTGGCCATTTAATTCACATTCCTTGCATTTATCAATTTTAATGAAAACATTACTTGAAAGTGACAGGAGTATTGTAAAGGTTAGTTAATAGTAAAGTAAATAGTTAAAAAACATGTTCAAAGTTAGCGACATTCAAGGCAACGTTAATTTCTTTTGTAAAAAACATTATCGCAAAAATTCTTGTAATACTGACATTTTCGCTTTTTACTTCTTTTTAAGATACTCGGAAAATAAAAACACTTGTTAATGATGTTAATACTGTAACGTCATATAAGTTTCAAATTTATTTATTTAAACTTAAACTCTAAACTTTGTCGCATTAAAAATAATGCATTGCGTTTCATATACCATCTTCGCAAGGAACAAAATCTGTCGCCTTATTATATATCAGCACAATGGCTTTCTTGTCCAGTTCGTCGGAAATATTTTTTGTAGTCTTAGGAACTTCACAGCCCTCATACTTACGTTCTAGATTTGTAAATCTGTTGTTTTACATAGATCATTGCGTTTATCTTCTTTTATTTTACCCTTTTGCCGCACAAATTATTATTCGGACTCCGTTTGGATCACAGCGATCCATTTCTGGAATTCCCTTCCTCTTACATTAAAGGAATCCTGCAGTATAGCTGTCTTTTGTTCTCGTCTTGTAAATTATCTCTTTTCCGATTTGTAAAACTTATGTTACTAAGTTTTGTTTGTATCACCAGTTTATTTTATTTTGTTTAGTTTATATATAAATATATTTGTAATTTTACCTTGTACAGTAGGACCTCTCTTATTCTAATCGTTCCCCCACAAGTCTTCTCCCATTATCACACGAAAAGTCAACGAAAAATATTGTCCACGAATCACAAGCTCGCAAGCAAAGTAAGTGGGGGTAAGGGGAAAATTAGAATAAGAGAGGTCGGCGCCATCTTGAAAAACTTTACTAATTGGAATAAGAGAGGTCCTATTGTATTGTAACAATGCGTCGCATCTATATATGTATAGTAGAACCTCTCTTATTTCAACCCCTCTTATTTGAATCGTCTCCCCTCAGGCCTTCCCCCACCACCGCTCGAACATCTAGATACAGATTTACACCATCAAAGTTGTACAGTAAAAATACCGTTTAACCTAAATTTGCAAACATGTATAGTCGGTAGACTGATATGTAATGAAATTTCAAATTACAGTAGTCCTTCCCTTATTCTCATTTGTCCAGTCAGGCAAGATGGCGGCCTTCTTCCCTAATTCTAATTTTCCCCTCTCCCCCACTACTTAGATTTGTAGTCTCACTTTTGTCTCTTTTTCTTGAGGGGAAATATTAGAATAGGAGAAAATAAAAAATTAGAATAAGGGAAGGAGTACTGTAATTTAAAATTTTGCATCAAACTCATGATTTACATCATACAAATTATTCGAGAAGCTGCTAATTTCGTAAAATAAAAGTGCACATTTGAAGGTTAGGATGTTGTCAATTTTTAATGATGTGTATTTCAAGACCTCCACAAAAATTGAAAAGTCTTTCATTTGCAAAAACAAACAAATCCAATATCAGCAGCTTAGTACTGAATTTGAAGTGATTTGAAGCTTTCATTAATCATATTTGCAAATTTTGGTTAAATATTGTCTCCTATATTCATTTCGGTCTTGATCACAGTGTATTTGTTTGTAAAACAAAAAATTAATGATACATAATTATATGAAATAAAGTGCATAATGTAAATTTAAAATGTTTATTTCTACACTCGAATGCAGATACAAATGACCATAAATAAATGCGAAATGTTGCAGTCTTTATTTATCACATAAAGGCACGAGTTGTGAACTCGTTACATTTTTATCCAAATTTAAAATTCTCTACACATTTTTCAGATAAATTATATATATATTTTACATAATTCAACTCTAAAATATATACGATGTCTAACAAAAATAAAAAGATATCAGATATTACCATACACTATTAAGGCGTTGAGTAGAATAAGGGGGTAAGGGGAAATTTCAAATAAGAGGAGCGCCATCTTGAAAACCATGACCAGTTGAAATAAGGGGGGTTCTACTGTATGTTAAATTTGTTATATAGGTTATTCCTGTTTTTTGTATAATGTATATTTCTTGTTTTATATTTATATTGTAAACTATAGTATTATATGTCTAAGGGCTTCTCGTCAAAGATATTAATAAATATTATACTACTACTAAACGTCCAAAATACAACAGAATTACAATAGATTCGAGGTTGCGTAGGGAACAGTAGTAAAAATATAAAAAATACAATACAACAAACATAATAAATGCCTAATACGATGTCGCAAAAGAAATAATCAAGAATATAACCTGTAATGAATTAATAAACTGACAACTTAGTAATAACAAAAGACTAGTTTTTTGCAAATTGCTTTAAACGTGGCTACAGTCCTTTCTTCTCGCAAGTTAGAGGGCAGGGCATTCCATGCTCTGCGTAGCCTATTAGATTAAGCAAAAAATACAAAATTTGATTTAGTATGCAGCTCAAGTAGGAGACGAATATTTCTCATGTTTCTTAAAATCTATGAATAACTTACGAACCTCAACAGATGTTACAGATCCATGAATTATATTTCTAATTAGTAGTATCGTGGAATAATTATGAACCGAATGAATAGTGAGGATAGAAAAGGTCGAAGATATAGGTCCAAAGTCGTGATCCAAATAATTCATGGGTCATACAGTGCAATCATAATCATGTACAGTACAAGCGATTAAGAACGAGTCGCCGAATTAAAAAACAAGTGCTTTTAACATCACAATGGATCGACAAAGACACCAGTCGTATTCCGGCTTTTTTGGGCTGTCAAATTCTACCATTTAGCCGTTCTTAAGCACAAACAAAATTCATCTTTCTGTACAAAAATTGTTACACACATACTAAAAAACTCTTTATTCTATATTACTGAAGAGGGCGCACATTGTGCCGCCGAAACATCAATAAATTTTTTTTTTTTTAATTTCTTTTTTAATAGGACCGACCTTACCAAGAATTTTCTTGAAAAAATCTCTAACAGATTTTTCAAACTAATTATTACTAGCGGTCAAGAAACAAATTATTGAAATAAGGATGATTAAAAATCCTGTACATTCCAGTAACAATTCATGGGTCTGTCGGTTTTCCACAATAGATATCTCAAAAATTTACGCTGAGTAGATTCTAATAGTTTAATGTCCTTCAACAAGTATGGTGACCAAATAGGCGAACCATAACATAGAGAAGGCATGACTAGAGTTCTATATAAACTCAAAATCGTTTGAGGATTTTTGAACAACCGAGTAACATTATGCAGAAAACCTAAGTTTCTAGCTGCCTTATTTCTTGCTACAATGAGATGTTGTCTAAAATCTAAATTCTTATAAAAAATGACCCCAAATTGGTGTAATAATACTAAAAAAATTTAGTCATTAGATTACAAATTGACAATGATTTGCCAGTGATCAGTTTAATGGTTGTGATATTCATATCTTAATTGCATCTAATTTCTTAATTTATGACTATTAATGTGAATTGTAATTAAAATCATTAAAATAATGTTTTTATTACAAATTTTATGTGCGCTGAAACATAATCCAATAGGTTATTTTGAATTTGTAATTTTTGTTTTATTTCAGTAGTCTTTTTTTAATAGACGAACTAATAATCAAAAGACATTAGCCTAGATACCGATAGTGGTTCCTATAGTAGTAAATTTCTAGGACAAAACCATTTATTTATCGTTTTAATTTATTTAGGTTTTTTTATATTTCACTCACATTTCATTAGTTTACTTTGATGTAAAATTATTTTTGAAAGTATACTTTGCGACGAACTTGTGAAAAAACGACAGCATCTACAATGCTGAAAAAATTACATGACATTCTTTGAAATTTCCTTTGTGCGGGGAAGTGAGCTGAGATATAAGCAAGAACATTTACAACAAAAATTCAAAATTATCTTTCCACAAGCTGACAGGTGCATGTACAGTAGTACCCCTCTTATTTTAACCCCTCGTATTTTAAGTTCCTCCTCTATTTTCAGGATTCGCTCCCTTCTATTTTAACTATTTTTCATGTCCTCTCTCTCACGCTGCTGGTGATGAGGAAGAGAAGTAGCATTAAAATAAGAGGGGGTGCCGCCATATTCCTTGACTCGAAATCTTAAAATAAGAAGGGACCTACTGTATGTTATTTGATAAGGTTTTAATTTTCGACCGATTTATAAATTAACCCTTAATCCCGATGCATGGGTCGTTTTCGACCCAGAGAAAATTCAAATTGTATTTTATAAATTGCACAACTGTAAGCATTTTCAAATGGCAGGACATATTTGACCCAGGTAGTGGGAAGAAATGGCTTTAAAATAGCCGTCGGAACTAAAGGTTAATATTAACGCCATTTCTTCCCACTACAGTAGTCCTTCCCTTATTCTAATTTGTCCAGTCAGGCAAGATGGTGGCCTTCTTCCCTTATTCTAATTTTCCCCTCTCCCCCACTACTTAGATTTGTAGTCTCACTTTTGCCTCTTTTTCTTTTGTTGCGCATGCGCCGTTATCTGTATTTAGAGTCAAAATACTCAATGTCGCATAATTTTTTACAATTTTAAAAATCATTTTTAAATTTCACATGCAAGGCTCTGATATTGTTATATTTCGTTATATAAAATTATGAAACTTCATCTTTATTTATTTATTTATTTTAGAATAAACGGGAAAAAATCCCTTTTTACAAACAAATTTTTTTTGTATCAGTGTATAAACAATATAATAAAATATACATAATAAAATATATAAAATAAAGAATGTAACAAATGGCGCAAAAAACTAGTTAAATTCATGAAACGTATACTTAATGAGATTGATAACAGAATTGTATGTATGTTATTATCAAATAAATTTATATCCACATTATAATCACAGAGTGAGTTTACCAACGAACACATTCTACGTATCGGAGCATTTTTAACAAAATTTTTAGAACTGAAGGGTAAATAAAATGGATATATGTTTCGATCAGTAAATGGTAACATTTCGTGTAACTTTTCACAATCCAGCCGCTTCTGAATTAATTTGTAGATAAAAATAAGGTCATCAACTCGTCTAACAGATCTAAGAGATGGTATTTTGAAATTTGTAGCCATTCAGAGATAATTGTGGTCGTCAAATCTTATAGGGTTTCCTGTTTTATATGCGAGATATCGCAGAAATTTATGCTGAACTGCTTCGATTCGATTGATGTTATTTTGATAAAATGGCGTCCACACAGGTGAAGCATAGGTCAATGTATGTCGAACCAATGTATTATAAAGCGTACATAAAGCATTAGGACTTCTAAAATTCACTGTGAATCGTTTGATAAATCCAAGCGTTTTAGAAGCCTTATTTATCATAGTATCGATATGGTTTTGAAAAGATAATTTTTCATCATACAGTACTCCTAAGTCGCGTACGACAGTCTTCCTATTTAAAATATCCATGTCTAAATGGTAATTAAAGGTTTCAGGATTGGATCTTGCCATTAAGTTTGCACCAATTATTCACGTATGATAAATCCGTTTGAAGCAGTGTATGATCTGTAGTGTTTTTGATAATTTTGAAAAATTTCAGATCATCAGCGAAAATAAGAGGGATTGAATAACGATTTCCTTGCGTTATATCATTTATAAATATGAGGAAAAGTATAGAACCTAGATGAGAACCTTGTGGAACACCTGATGTTACATGGATGGTCTTTGAAATATAGTTTTTATATCGAACCATTTGTGTGTTCTGGAGATAAGAATCAATCCAATTTATAATTCGTACGTCTAAATTCCATAATCTGAGCTTATTTATCAATAGGGGATGATTCACTCTATCAAACGCCTTAGAGAAGTCAGTATAGATACTATCAACTTGCTATTTATTATCCAGCGTATCAATAACAAATTGGTTATAATATTATATAATATCATCTTATTTGAAAAGATATAGAATATCACATCATTCTGAATCCAGTTTAACTTTTGATACAAATTTCAATTTGCCTCTTCCTTATCCAAGATAGTGGTTGGATATTCACTGTGTCTACCGATTTTATATTTTGAATACCATCGTTTTTTAAAATTTTAGTCATTTAATTTTGTATACATATTCGCAAAATTTTCATTACATTTGTAATTATCTCTCTGAAATAGATACTAAGTAGGGTAAGTGAGGGTAATGTCGGCCAGCCCCAATAGTCGGCCACACATTTTGGTTTTTGATATAAATTTTAAATCACGTCAGTAATTTTTACGAAACGCGTATGGTGCTCACATACATAATTGGTATTATATTACACATGGTACTAGTGGCCACTAGATAGTTGTACTTGACAATTTTATCTGATATACACATAGTCCAATTTTATGGCAAATGTCGCTGTTTTCTCATATTTTTCGGAAGAAAGTAGAGTAGCATCGACAGAAGTGGGCCACACTTTGGTTTTCATGCTGCAGGATGTTCAAAATTTAATATTTTTTAAAACTAATGGGTCTATTTGTAGAGAGATATATTAGCTAACTTTTGGCAAAGACATATTTTAAATTTTTTCATTTTAACATATTGTTTTACATTGTTAATTAAAAAAAGAGCAATTTGCGAATTCACGATTTTGCAGACAGAAGTGAGCCACCAAAGTTTTTCATCTAAAACAAGTAACAGGATCAAGCACTATGATTTTTTATGTTAAATAATTAATTTTTTTAATAAATCGTATTGTAAAAAACATTTTTCATGTGTAATACTGTTTATTATTTTGCCTCAATAAGACTTTATAGTACAAAGCAATTTCTCGTAGTCGATGGGTTCATAGCCAGTTGGTATCAGTTTTTTGGTGACATGATCGCTAAAGCGTTCAAATTAATTCATCGAATCACTTGATTAATTCATATAAAAACACTAAATGTCGAAACAGAACTTTAATGACGTGGCCCACTTCTGTCGACAAAGAATGGCCCACTTCTATCCATAAGCATAATTTGACGCGAAATAACGTGACAAGAATACCACGCGACAATATGCTAAAATATCTTTAAACTTTTTAATGTTAGGTCTAATACTAAAATAAAAGCTACTTACCCGATTGAATTCAATTATTAACTTATGCAAATCACAATAACTTTCACAATAAGAAAAAAAGAAAAAGTATATATTTTTGGCGCTAATTGCTCGTAAACACAAATGTACGTCTGCAAGCTTCAATGACCTGCTGAAAACTGAGCTATTGTTGATAAACGAAAAACAAAATATTCAGTTGTCGGTCAAGTCACTCACGAAAACAAAAATTGCAGGTGGCCCACTTCTCACGGTGGCCCACTTCTATCTATGCTACTCTAATAATTTCTTTTAGAAACAACTTTTTCCTAAGTTACAAAGTTGCGAAATGCTGAACAATGGATTACTTAATTTGGTTAATTACAAATTAGAATGATACCTTACAGCAATAAATAAAAAAAATTCCATTCTTTTAGACGGTGGACGACCACTGCAGCATTAATGGTTTTCTTGTTTTTTGTTTATTTATTTAAAAAACTAACGAAATATAATTATACATGGCCAATGCTTTTGAAGTACAGTAGGACCTCTCTTATTCTAATTAGTAAAGTTTTTCAAGATAGCGCTGACCTCTCTTATTCTAATCTTCCCCTTGCCCCCACTTAATTTGCCACTTAATGCCCCTACTGTATACAGGTGCCCTATACTATACAAATTAATATAGAATACTACAGAAATATTTAAGAACTAAAAAAATACAAAAATGCAGGACTTTGTCCTTAAGTGTTCGACTATACCCCCATCTATCCTACATTTCATTACATAATTATAATAAAAACTCTGTTACGGAAGGTACTTATAAAGAGAAGTTTTTTAAGGTTTTTAATAAAATTAATATGTATTTTATTGTATTTGTAAAATGTATTCCAACGTCATATAATTTACAAAATGTTCTTTAAAATAACTATGATATAATTAATTTTCCATTCAACTTACATAAACTCTGATAAACATAAAATTAAATTAAGACATTTTGATGACTTAAATCTACCTATTTTACTAAATTAATTTCTTATATTAATAGAGGTATTAAAGAACTCCATTAACACTGGCTCCAAATTTGGGACTTCTTCAAGTACAATGGAAAGTGAGGGAGAAAAAGTAAATAATAAAAATCTTTTTAAAAGTTAAATTAATAGCGTTTAAAGAATTTTTAACTGAAGAAAAATTATGAAAAATCAAAATAACATTCCGATTAAAACCTTTTCTTTAATTTAAACAATAAATATATTTTCATAGATGTCAACTGAAGAATATGACAGTGAAATGGATTACTCAGACTCCGATTGCGGAGACACTGGATACGAAGACTATTACAACTGCCAGCCATGGGGCAGCGAGGTAGACAACGACATCGACCAAGATAACAGTCAGCGAGATCCAGAATATGCGATCTACGACTGTTTGAGGGTTGAGGAAGTAGAACGACTGTTAAATGAGAATGTCGAAGTTCTGAGTAATAGCCTTCACGTCACTCCGTCCTTAGCAAAAGTCTTGCTACACGCGCACGAATGGGCGTTACAAGACATTGTGGCTAAATATCGAGAAAATTCCACGAGTCTTATGGTCGATTCTAAAATAAAACCGTTACATCCACCAGATGCTTCGTCTAATTTAAAAAGTCAGCGAGGAGGTGTTTGTTCCGTCTGTTTTGTCATTTTTCCTGCCGATCGATTTAGTACTCTCACCTGTGGCCATTCTTTCTGTAAAGAATGTTGGTGTACGCATTTCGAAGTTCAAATATCACAAGGAATATCCACCGGTACGTTTTTTCTATAATATAAAATAGTTTCGGTTCTACATTTAACTTCGGTTTTCAGGAATTAGTTGCATGGCACAAGACTGCGATGTTACGTCACCCGAAGATTTTGTGCTTTCGCTTCTAACAAAATCCAGCTTGAGAGAGCGATATCAACAGTTTGTTTTTCGAGATTACGTCAAGTCTCATCCGTTACTTCGGTTTTGTCCCGGACCTAACTGCCCCATCGTAATAAGGTCTAAAGAACTCAGAGCAAAACGTGTACAGTGCACGCATTGTAAAACATATTTCTGTTTTCGTTGCGGAATGGATTATCATGCACCAACCGATTGTAATACGATTAAAAAATGGTTAACGAAATGTGCAGACGATTCCGAAACTGCAAATTACATCAGCGCTCATACCAAAGACGTTTGTTTCTTCATTGTTAATTATTTTTATTAAATTATTAATTAAGTATTTAACATTTATTATTTTTTCAGTGTCCAAAATGCCACATTTGTATAGAAAAGAATGGTGGTTGTAATCACATGCAATGTTACAATTGCAAGCATGAATTTTGCTGGATGTGTTTAGGTGACTGGAAAGCTCATGGCAGCGAATATTACGAATGCTCCCGATATAAAGAAAATCCAAACATTGCTCACGAGAGTGTACATGCGCAAGCTCGGGAAGCTCTTAAAAAGTACCTTCATTATTACGAAAGGGTAAGTTTAATTAGTTAATCTATTAATAATTAAAAGATTTATGAAATTGTAAAAAATACTGTAAGATTTTTTATTCATGTTAAATATATTATTATTATTATTATTATTATTATAATAACCTTCAAATAATGAAATGTATTTAATTTTAGTGGGAGAATCATAGTAAATCGTTAAAGTTGGAGCAACAAACTTTAGAGACGATAAAACTGCGAATTAATAAAAAAGTTATGAATGCGAGTGGAACATGGATCGATTGGCAGCATTTGTACGAAGCAGCATCGCTGTTAGCTCGTTGTCGTTACACACTCCAATACACTTATCCATACGCTTATTACATGGAAGCAGGACCTCGCAAAGAATTGGTAAGTTAACAAAAATAAAAATGTAGATAAAATATTAAAATAAATGTTTGGAAATAGTTTGAGTATCAACAAGCGCAATTAGAGGCAGAAATTGAGAATTTATCGTGGAAAATCGAAAGAGCAGAGACAACAGATCGTGGAGAACTGGAAAACCAGATGGACATTGCGGAAAAGCGAAGGGTTACACTCCTGAAGGACTTCTTGGAAACCTGAGCAAAGATCAGTAAATATGTTTCACTCGTCTATGGTTTTATCCATAAAGTATTATTTTCTTCGACTGAAACTTAGGTATCTTCTACCTTCTAGTCGAAAGAACCTTGCAACGTTTACTCATTTACAAAACGATAAAACACCAACGAAGAGGTTAGGAGTGCGAGTGAAAGGGAACTAAATGTGATGCAAGCATCGATAGAAACTTATTAGGTTTTGTCGAAAAAAACCTCGCCTATAAGTATTGTTAAACAAGTATGCGTAAACTGTAAGAAGGCAAAAAAAGTGTCGTTTCTTTGGTGTAACGGATATCGAGTGTCGATATCTCTCCCTTGTGTGTATATAAATATTGTAAAACTGAATATGAGGGTTGAGTGTCATTTTCTATAAATAATGTAAGATTTAAAGCAAATTATCATTAACATCGATATCGTGTGAAGATATCGGTGAGGATGATTTGCGAAGCTTTTTCAAATATTTAAATATTCTTTAGATTACATTTTAGGAAACGTGCTTGTAATCATGGAAGATTATATCTGCGAAGGAAACCAATAAAAATTGTCAAGAATTTATGCAGAGGTTTTTATCTTTCGTAACGAAATATTTTGTTTTTGAAAATTTGACAATTGCGTATTTTAATTATTTTGGTTATGATTGACGATATATATTTAGAAATTAGGGTATTTTAATAAATGTAATATAATGGAAATTGTTTAAGGATAAGTAGTAGTTTTTCGAATTATATTTATTTTGAAATTATAATCTATAATTGGATATAATAAATTTATGTTTGAACATTAATACTTTTATTTGTCGATATACCTTCACACTTTAGAACAATAATATGAGTTTGAGTTCATCCCAAAAGTCCCCCCACCTCTCGAATCTTTTCAGATATCATTTCAGCAAGGTCCCATGGTTATTTTAACTCTTTAAGTCCCAAATGTTCACAATTTGCACATGGATTTCAGCATCGTTTTATGTATAAAATAAAAATTAAAAAAAAAATGGAAACATCTATATCCGACTAGTTTTGAGGTCGCTCTTTCGATTGGCGCTACTGAAATTTTCGAAAAATGACGTTTAACACAGTTTTTTTACAAAAATACTGAAAAAACGCGATTTTTTAACTACAATTTTTTTTGTTTAAATGCATTTTTAACTATGATACCGGTTTCAGATCCCCTTCCAATCTATTAGAAACGTGTTCCCGATTGTTTTACTTCAAAAATATACATTCACATATTTTGTTTTTCGTTTCAAAATGGCGTCTGAACGTTGAAAATTGTTGAAAATTGAAGAAAATGCTATTATTTCGGATTTGCTGGGTTTTCTTTGTAGTAAAATCGTACAAATAAATTATTACGAGTTTTGTAAGACCTATTTTAATTTACGGAAGCAGTAATATCCCATAAAATCCAATTTCAAGATGGCGACTGTCATGTGCTCAGTAGTCCTCCCCTTAAGTTTTACATTTCAGCTATCAAGATGGCGGCTTTTTCCCTTAAGTTTAACTTTCCCCTAACCCCCACTACCAGAGTTTTCTCTGTTCCTCTGCACGCCACGCGCATGCGCGTGTTTACAGGCGGCATATAAATGCCTGGTGGTGGGAGAGGCCGTGAGGGGAAAAATAAAACATAAGGGAAGAAAGTTGTAAACCTTACGGGGAGTATAAACCTTAAGGGAAGTAAACTTAAGGGGAGGACTACTGTATTTCGAGACAACCAAAATTGGTGTGAAATTTGCTAATAATCATCTCATAGGTTTCAGTCGTCGCTAAACTCAAATCTTGAGTCAGTTTACCGAAATTCAAAATGGCGGATCCAATATGGCGGACCCGTTATGTAAAATTTCACATTTCTGGAATAGGAAAAAGTACTATCGTATTCCACTCAGATTTTCAAGTCAACATTATTCTTAAGATTTTTTTTGATTATATAAATGGTTTTTGTGACAGTCGCCATCTTGAAATTGGATTTTATGGGATATTACTGCTTTCGTAAATCAAAATAGGTCATACAAAACTCGTAATAACTTATTTGTACGATTTACTACAAAGAAAACCTAGCAGATCTGAAATAATAGCATTTTCTTCACTTTCAAAAATTTTCAACGTTCAGACGCCATTTTGAAACGAAAAACAAAATATGTGAATGTATAATTTTGAAGTAAAACAATCGGGAACACGTTTCTGACAGATTAGAAGGTGATCTGAAACCGGTATCATAGTTAAAAATGCATTAAAAAAAAAATTGTAGCTAAAAAATCGCGTTTTTTTCAGTATTTTTGTAAAAAAACTGTCTTAAACGTCATTTTTCGAAAATTTCAGTAGCGCCAATCGAAAGAGCGACCTCAAAACTAGTCGGGTATATATGTTTTCATTTTTTAAAATTTTTATTTTATATATAAAACGATGCTGAAATCCATGTGCAAATTGTGCACATTTGGGACTTTAAAAATATCCCAAATTTACGACTTTTTTTTAGGTTATTTCAAATAATTTCCTTGCAATACTTCTTTTACATAATTATATTTCATTTGAATTCGATATTTTGTATTAGGAAAGTAATCCCATAATGATTAGTACATTTGCAATGTTGTAATACGAAGCAATATTCGAAAATAGATCGAAACGAGCCGTTTTTACAGCTTTTTTGCATCTGGTTCATTTACTACAGTTTCCTCGTTAAAATGGCTCAGGAATGAATTGAAGCGAAGAAAATTATCTACAAAACTAGTGTAATAACTTTCCATTATTTAACCCTTAAAGCGCCAACCTGTATAAAAATAACACAAAGCGCCATGTGGGGTCGTGGGAGACCCCAATCCGAAGATAATATCGTCACGCTCAGACAGTTTTCGTTCTTTCGTTTCAACAAAATTACTGGATACTCTCCAAGTGTCATTTTACCACGTAGATAAGTTATCTTGATAAAAAAATTATTGGTGTCCGTTATAAAAAATGAAATACAAAAGTGACGTTTTTCAAATAAAAAATCATAACTCAGCCAATTTTCAATATTTTTTCTTAAAAATTTAACTTGTGTCTAATTTAATAATTCAAAAACGTTATATACGATTCTGATAATTCTCTCGATCGCTTAATTTTAAAATCTTAACAAATAATTTCTTGGTTTATAACGGTCCTTTAACTACGAAAATCATTTTTCAACAGATAGTAGGTGAAAAGAAAAACAACTAATTAACGTTTCAGCCATTCTATGTAGGCCCTCTTCAGAAAGTTTATTTCTAAATGATAAATAAATAAATTTAATTATATACTAGTAATGTACAAAATTTAAATTAGCAATATTAAATACAGAATTTTAACTGACTTACCATATTGTAATAAAATAAAAATAGTAAGAAATTTTGGGAAGTATCAAAAATGTTTTAATGCCAAGGAGTGAATCTGTAGATAAAAAAGAAAAGAAAAAAATTTTTTTATTAATACAAAAAACCGAAAAAAATATAAATAAAAAAATAAAAAATGAAAAATAAACAAAAAATAAAAAAATATAACAATATTCAAACGTACCCACCCAACCACCGTAATAAAAAAATATATTTCAATAAACATACCTATAAAATTTTGAAGAATTTTATTAGAAATATGTCAAGAACATAAGCATTGTACTGTTATGAAATCAAATACATGCTATGCCTTGGCTAAATCCAATTTTAAAATGAATCTAAAATATAAAACGTAAAAACATTAGTTTGTTAATAAAATTTATGCAAAAAAAAATTTTAAAAGACAACTTAATAAAGATATATATATATATATATATAAAGAAACTTATACAAAAGTGAAAACTAAATATATGCCACATGGCTAACTGTCATATACAATTATTTGTAGAAAAATTCAAAATTAAAAAGAGTTGTGTGAAAAAAACTTACATAATAATTCACTCCTATTATACACTATGTCACAATGTTGTTAAAAAAGTCAAGAAATAAAACATTTTCCCAAAATTTATACTTTACAAAAGTATAAGAAACGATTTGAACGAGACGACGTTCAAAATCGTACTATTTAAAGTCAATAACATAATAAGATGGTATAACGCCTAAGAGCTAGTTTTCGGAAATGTACAATAAAAGCGATAAGAAACCTTCTTTGTAATTATAGCTTTCGAATCAAATAGAATTTTGAAATTAACGTTTTTCTGTACTTAAATTTATTAAAGGAATGTAAGAATCAGATATTTAATATTAACGGTTTTTTTATTCTGCTTAATAAAAATTTTTCTAAATGTTTTCTTTTTAAAATATTTGATTCAGAAGCTAGAATTTTGACATTGTCATAGTCGAAATTATGATCAGTATCTATATTTTATCTGTTAAGATTTTAACTTGTGTCTCTTGAAATGTAGCTCTTTAAGATAAAAAATGTTGTAAAAGTGCAGTTTTAGAAGGAAAAAAATGTAATATTTATGTGTGGGGTCTCCTAGTACCCCCAGGGCGCTTTAAGGGTTAATGTATTTCCAAAAATGTGGCCATTTAAAGTTACCTAAAAGGGGAAAAACTTATGGTCGTCGTTGTTTATGGTTGATTAACTTTTTTCCTATGCATTTCTGAAAAAGTTATACGGAAGTAAGTTAAAGTGAAGATAATTGCGAACAATTTTTAAAAAATTGCAGAGCTTTGAAGATACCTACTTTTTCTGCCTAGATTTGACATCATGCTAGTTGAATTAAAATAGTTTTTTACGACTTTTAAAGAAATTTTCAATGGTTAAAATTATACTTAATTGTTTTTAACTTCTTCAATTATTATATAAGTGTAGTATATACATACATATCCTAGGGAATCCAAAAGTATTTAGTCGTAAAAACAACTTTCGAGGAATGCACTTTAGGAAAAAAAGTTTCAGACAAAAGTTTTAGGATATTTTCTTACCTATGCTACCGTGATCTTATATTTGACCTTGACCATGATCTAAAAGGTCATTTCGGGATCACAATGACTTTTATAAATAGTAATCCATATTTTTGACCGCGGAAATAGAAATAATCAGCTGAAGTAAACGTAATTGCGAACAATTCCAATAATTTTTTATACTTTATGTCAAAAGTTACAAAATTTTGAAAACAGAGCTGAAAATTTTGCGTCTATGACCTTCATCGTAACCTAGTAAAATTTACGCTTTTGAAAGTTCATGATCAACATTAAATAGAAGATCACGTTTTATATTATATATAAAATTTGAATAGAATATTGAAAGATAACATGATACTGAAGGAAACCTAAAGAAAAACATTTATTTTAATAATATGCATGTTGAATTCACATAGTTAAAAAGAGCAGCATGATGTCAAATCAAGGCAGAAAAAGTAGGTATACTCAAAGCTCTCCAACTTTTGATGTAAAGGATAAAAATGATTCCATTTTTTTTTAAATTGTTCGTAATTACCTTCACTTTAACTTACTTCCCTACAACTTTTCTCAGAAATGCCCAAGAAAAAAGTTAATCAATCATAAACAACAACGACCATAATTTTATCCCCTTTTAGGTAACTTTAAATGGCCATATTTTTGGAAATACATTAAATAATGGAAAGTTATTACACTAGTTTTGTAGATAATTTTCTTCACTTCAATTCATTCCTGAAGTAAATGAGCCAGATGCAAAAAAGCTGTAAAAACGGCTCCTTTCGAGCTATGTTCGTATATTGCTTCGTATTTCAACATTGAAATTGTACTAATCATTATGGGATTACTTTCCAAATACAAAATATCGAATTTAAATGAAATATAATTATGTAAAAAAAGTATTATAAGGAAATTATTTGAAATAGCCTAAAAAAAATTGATTTTTGGGATATTTTTCGTTTTACTCCGACGATTTTTTTTATTTATGGCTTAAAATAACCGTAGGACGCAACACCGATATTAGATGTGGCTTTCTAATTTAAAAGTGCATGTACAAATTTTGTGTAATAAAAAAAGAAGAATAATGACTAATTTTATCATCGGAATTCCCATATGTCATCAAGTAACCAAATTTCCAATGTCGTTATGGAAATGAAAGATATTTTGGTTGATAACTATCCTAGGTAAACTTGAAAAACGAAGTTGTAATAGATAAAAGTACAAGTTGTCAACAAATTTTCGAAAAATCGTAGATTATTAATCATAATAAATATATTTATTCAGACGAGCACACAATTACGATTGAACTGCATTACAGGTAAGTTCGTTCAATCTCTCAATTGTATTTCATTGTCTCGCCCTCTATAGATCATATAATACATACATAGATGTTTAAAGTAGGTTTTTACAATCATGTATTTTTATTATTGTTATTTGTGTTATTATTTAACTGAAGAAGCAAAATCAATATTTTTATCAATGGGTCTATTATAGAACCGTGCAAACATTGTTGAATTTGTGATTGTTGATCATGGTATAAGAAGAAAGGTATATCAACTTTGTGGTTGAGCAAAAGCAACCAATCGACGTTGATCTAAATTATTCGGCTGAGGCAGGGTGGGAATATGTTGAGAGGTATAGAAGTAACCAATCAGCATTGATCTATATTGGTCTTTCCCCTTTTTCAACATGCGTCTTGCAATACCTCTCTTATTCTACCATGATTGTTGATAACTTCAATGTTAGCTTCGTCTCGAGCTGCTACTAATGTTAACGAGTGTCTTGTACCATGAGCTTTGTAGATGGTTGTATCAATTCCACACTCATTCATACTCTTCATGATCCATCTACTAATAGATTATGACGTGGCTTCATGATAAGATTTTTTAAAAGTAAGTAGTAATCGTTGGTTTTTGTTTTCTTCTCGGAAGGAGCTTGTCCTTTTATATATGTATACTTGAAGTACTGAAGCTACACATAATTCTGGTTTGTTGGAGAAGTAACCCAGCAATCGAATTTGGATAGAATTGTAAAGAATTGAAATTTAATCCGGCAAATTACGCTTCCGATTGTATTCGTAAAATTGAATACAGATGGATTCCTTTATTCGGAATTCAATCCATTTGAATACATAGTTACGGAATAAAAGTATGAATTAAAAATGAATTGAAATTTTCAATCCAATCCTATCCAATCTCGATTGCTGGGAAGGAATGTTTAGCACAGGCTGTGCACCGATTCGTTCCGATTGATAGTTCGGATTGAAACCGTTTGAATTTTCTACCTCGGAATGATTCCGAATCAAATGTCCGATTGCAACCGATTGAAACCGACGTCTAATTTCTGATTATTGAGTCTCATTAAATTTTTACCAGGGTACTCTTAGAGTAGTTATTTTACAACAGGATTTTTTACAATCTGCGATACGAATGCATAAACTCACCATATCCTGAAAGAAACGAATACTTTGGATTATCGAATGATTTGAACTCAAAACTCTAAAACAGAAAATTTGTTTCGAGAATTATGAAATAAAAGAAAATGATATAATTATTTCTTCGATTATATCGACAGAATTTAAAGCTATTCTTTGCCGTAATAAATCAATTTTTGGAATGCATTAATTACCCCAGACAGCAAAATAGAAAAGAGTTCAGAATGATTTCAAAATGTGCTCTAAAAGAATTCAGATGACCTACTTTCGGAGGGTTTTCTGAACACGAGTACATAAAGATCTCATAATGACATCACAGAAGACCCTAGGAAAGTGAGACATCTGATTTTTTTCAGATCACATTTCGAAATTACATGTATTTATTCTGAACTCTTTTTTATTTTGCTGTCTGGAACGAACGAATTTAATTTTTTAATTACAGGTCGTATAAAATAGTATGGATTCGAATAAGAATCTCAGATAGTCAATACACCACTAGAAAGAAACAGAATGCAAAATATCGATTCTGTATACTTTCTGGTTTATTGGGTGACCAGATTTTTTCGAAAATGAGAAATTTTTGTTCCAAAATATTTCATTATTTCGTAATAGATTCTGTCCACGTGTACGGAAATTAATTGACAATGAAAATTAAGTTAGACCCAATTGCGGATAAGTTTGGGTAGAATCTGTATAAGCTATTTTGACAAAAAATGATGGAATATAATTTTTAGATAGATTAGGGATTGGTGTTTGGAATAGGATCTGTACGCAGTTTTCGAATGTAAATGGATATTAATTTTCTTTTGGATTCAACTGGACAAATGTGGATAATAATTTCAATGTATTCTTTCGAAAAAGTTTGTGTTTGTTAAACAGGATAGATATGATTAGGAATTTCTGTTAACTGGATAGGAAACGAGTAAGACTGGACCAAACCCTACTTCGAGGTCTATCAATTAGGTTTTCCAATTTCTATCCGAATTTTTAATCAGGGCAAAATAATGACGATCATTATAAAAACATTACTGTTGTAGAACAAATATTCTGATATAAACGCTAGAGGAGAGTCGGGTAGCCCCGGCCACCTAAACATTTTATGCAATAACTTGAAAAATAATGCATGCAAAAAATTTATCAAAAGATAGAAATATTCTTTGTACGTGCACAGACATAACTCAAACAAATATACTTGCAAAAATCGATTTTTATCGTCAGTATAGCCAATTGATTTTTGTTACTTTCAAACTTGTGTCGGGTACCCCCGGCCACATAGGAAAATGACACGGAATTAGTATAAATTATAAAAATTTAACCCAATTTATTTTTAAATCACGATTATGATCATAATCAATAAATAAGATTGGTATTTTTTATTAAATCGTCGTGCGTTTTTTCTTCAATTTTTTTTTTTAATTACAATCGTCCGAAATCTATAAATTATAAAATATAAAAACAAATACTTGCCACCAATAACAATTTGCACTGTTTTGGAAACTGCGGTCCGTGAAATTATCGTTAACGAAATCTGCGTAAGAGGTATAAACGTAGATTATGTCATAAACAAGTCTAAATAGAGGAAAAACGTGATCCAAATGTCAGCATTAACTTCAGCCAATTGCATTATTATCAGAATAATGAAAATGTATTCAAATTAGCTCAAATAATACACGATTTTAACGTACCCGACCTGTTAGTGGCCGGGGCTACCCGAAAGCCATATCTGTGCTAATCGAGAAGAAAATACAATGTTAATAGTAAAATATTTAAAATATATGAATATTTAGTACTGGTTTTTAAATATTTTCAATTAAAAATTACTGAAATGGCGAAAGAGATTTCATTTGTTCGGTTTGTAAAATCGAAATACTAACTGATCTACTCAAAATAGAGCGGAATATCTTCATATTTGGAAATTTACTGTTTCGGGCAATGGTACAAAAGATAAATGAAGCAGTATTCGCGTAACCTATTTAACTTCACAATAGGTAGTGGCCGGGGCTACCCGACTCTCCCCTACATTAATTCTTTCATTAAAAAATGATATTTACGTAGAAGAAATTCTAAAAGAGTAATAGATTTTAGTACTAAGCACATACTTAAGTCCCTAAAAGTTCTCATTAAAGACTCACATTATATATTTTATATTATAGAATCACATATTTCAGCCCCATCGATATCGGCGATGTTCACTTGACGATCTCTCCTTGTTAGTCATCTTCTTCGTGATACAAAGTAGCTGATATTTATTAACCACGTTGATTTTTATACGTCATGCAGGCAAATAAACAGGCACAGTACCTAAATATAAACAAAACAATTGAAAGATTCCTTCTATATAAATTTCTTACACTTTTCATATTCTTCTAAAATCTTGCCACCTCTATTATATAAGGATCCTTATATTATGGCCGGCGAGGGACACCATTTTGCAACGATGATGGCGATTAAAGTTACCTCGACACAACCACGAAAAGACTGAATCGACTGGAAGAGTCGATTCTGAGTTCGAAAATTTGTGGGGCTGCTGCTAATGCAAAAGAATAGAAATAAACGTTGGATTAAAATAAAATTCAAATGCAAAGTAAACAATTGTATTTATTTAGTATTGTTTGTAAAGGACAAAAAGAAGGAAGGATCGGAACTTATTGAGGGATGCGAGTAATTTGATCTCCGACTCACCAGTGTTCAAAGGGTCTTTCAGCATTTCACTATCGGGTTGCCAAAACTGGAAGCGGATGGATTCGGCGGCTACTCCATCTCGATGTCTACTGCACATCGACATGAAGCTGAAGCTAGCCCCCTATTCTAACCTCTACTTCTCTCACCCATAATTTTATTACTCGTTAATTAATTTCAGCATCGTTAAGGTCGTTTCGGATTCATGTTCTGCATTTACTTTGTGATATCTATGAATTTTCTGGACCTCTACCAGTAGAGGCTGGAATAGGGGGCTAGTTTCAGCTTCATACATCGACGACGACTCTCAATGACGACTCTCGATGACGACTCCAGGATGAGCACTATTTTGCAGTGATGTTATCGGTTTGGCTATCGAATGGATGCACTACTATTAGTCTCTGATGACTCAAGATTTGGTCGCGGTCTAACCGTTACCGCTGCTGAGGGAGTACTATACTGACGATTTGAGTCTGATCTCTAGAGATTTAGTTGAGGTCTAACCAATACCGCTGCTGAAGGAGTACTATACTGACGATTTGAGTCTGATGTCTAGAGATTTAGTTGAGGTCTATCAGATACCGCTCCTCGAGGAGTACTACTCTGTTCGAGAGTAATCTTCTTTTTTGTGTCTTCTTGTGTTGGTGTGTAGACATTGCCCCACATGGAAATTTCGTAGTTTCCCTTGAGTCGATGACGAAATACGCGCTAGTATTTTGGTAGTGGGCGTGGGAGTAAAGGTTCATAGTTTAAAGTGTACCTGACAATTCGATTCCTTTTGATGAGTCAGGCGCTGATACAGATGAGAAACCAGATGTTTACTTTGTACCTTCGTGGGAATTGTAGAATCTGGGAAAGATCGGCGAAATATGCGGTGATGGGGCCCTATCAAGGTTTATCGACAAACGCCTAGTTCATCTCATTTCGGACAACAAAATGAAACAAAAGATCAGTTACATTCGAAATCAAAAACGTGTCTAGGCGCCATGCGTTAAGCGCAAGCTAATAAAGAATGTATATTGATACTGGTTTATAATTAATAGAATCTGTAAGTACATTTCGGAAATAGCTAATTTAATCCAGGACGTAACTCTTATATCAAAACACACCATTAACAGTTCGAGAGAATTCTTCACATTATAACTCATTCATCTATACTCCTAGTACCGGCTAATTAACAAGTTACGTTCTTATAATAAGTTCCATCTGTTCAGTTTCATCAGCCAATTTAGAGTACAAAAGTGAAGCAAAAATGAAATACAAGTAAAATAAATAATTCTTATATAAATTGTCAAAAACATTAGAAATAGCTCGTTAAGAAAGGAAAACATACCAGCTTTCAAATTTGGGAACATTTTCAGACTGGATGAAACATCTGACTAGTAAATTCTATATAGTTTCATACGTTTTTCTAAGGACTAGTGTAATAAATCCTCCAAAAAACACGTCTTGTAAAAAAACTCGCCAAGTTCTTATTAGTAAAACATAATGACCACAAAAAATGCTATCAGAATTAAATTATGTACAATTATAAGGCTATATTCTTATTCTACAAAAAGCATTGAAATCATGTAATAAGGCCAAGTTCTTTCTAATGATTGAAATTATTCATTAATGCAATAATTTGGAAAGAAAATTTTGCGTACATTCAGAACACCATAAAATTTTTCAAGAAACTTTGAAATCTAAGTAATTCTAATCATTTGTTTAATGAAATTACCATTTAACTACTTCACTGGTAATGTATCATATGTGTACAAAAAAAAAGTGCCACGACTGGTAATGTATCATATATGTACATTTTTAAATAACTTCCACAATTTTCAATGAATTTGCACGAAATTTGGTATGCTATAATAGTTTCTTAGGTCGCTGAATACGAATTTGAGGTCACCGTTTCAAAATTCAATATGGCAGTTCCAATATGGCGGTTACAAGCTATATGCTTTTGAAGCAAATTCTTTTCTGTACGTGGAAAACGACTGAAATTTGTTACTCGGGGGTTTTTGGGGTCGATGATTACGAATCTGATCTTATATTTTCAAAATTCAAAATGGCGGATCCAAGATGGCAGACGAATTTTTAAAAATTCATCGGATTTCCTTGAAACTCGTTAGTTGGGGGTTTTTGGGGTCACTGATTACGAATCTGATCTCAGATTTTCTAAATTCAAAATGATATATCCGAGATTGCAAATAGAATGTGCAAAATGAATTTTAACCTTACCTTGGCGGACTCAATTTTGAATATTTTATAAAATGAAAAAATTATGTGGTTGACCTCCACCGTTAGTTGGTTAATTATAACGACCCCAGAGTGCACCAGAAGGAGGTAGTGGGAGGATTTTGCACTCCATTTTTTTGTATTTTTTATCCACTATTTTGAATCTATAAAAAAATGCACACTTCAAATTCATTTGATATCATGTTCAAATAAACGCATTTCCTGTGAAAAGAGATGTTTCAATATTGTTTTATTTCCTCCGCCAGATTGGATCCACCATTTTGAATTTTTAAATTCTGAGATCATATTCGTATTCAGCGACCCCGGAAACCTCATATTTAACATTCTCATCGAAATTTGATAAAGAAATGTGCATACTTAAAACAAAAATTTATGCACCTTGTGGGGGGTGAAAGCGGGGGGGAGGTGAGTTTTTTTTACGTTAAATGATGTGTTTTATGAAAAAATGGAACCCATGTTTCACAGTTTCTCGATATCTTAAAAACTGGCTCGTACCAGTCTTGGCACTTTGATTTGAAAACGGCTACCAGTGAAGTGGTTAATAAAAAAATGTTATTAATGTATTTAATGAACTTTAAAAATCGATGCAATATCATCAATAATATACACATTGGCCCCTATTCCAAGCATTCCACAACTGACTTGTCAGTAATACTATAATTTCTGTCCCAAAATCCGATGAAGGAGAACAATTTTTTATCGTTGAAATCATGATGAATGATAAACTGATGATTGATATCTCACGAACCACTGAACCGATTTCAATCGGACTAGGCTTAAATAAAAAAATAAAAAATACTGGGCATAACATGATTAAGAGATTTTTTGGAGGAGAAGCATAGACGAAACATATGTGTTCCATGTTGTGACATTTCAACTATGTTAGCGGTAAATAAGTTCCTCTTGATTACTCTACACTTTTCTAATATTTTCCAAGTTTAAAAAGCTCTTGTTTCTGGAACAATGAAATTAAACTTTATTATAAACATGGTGAAAAAGCACACTTTTAAGGATTCCTTCATTTTATGTGACATAGGTTAAAAGAGACAAATAAATCGAAATGCAGATGTACATAGTTGCAATAATTCTATTACTCTACTTAACGACTACATTATTTTACATAGTATACTTTAATCTTTGGTCTTATAATAATTTGTATCTTAAACATAAAAGGTATCTGTAATTGCGTGTTAAAATAACACTCGAGGAAAATACTTGATGCATGGGACACGAGTCACAGACGCGTCCCAGCTTTGATTCTATTTGCTCGCCGGCTTTTACGGATTTCTTTTTTGCGGTTTCGGAAATATATAGCAGTGAATTTAACAGCTACTCGAGCAACGAATAAGTGTATTTCATTTTCCTTACACGAACATACAAATCTTAATTGTTACCCCTACGTTTTTCAGTCGCTTCAGCGAATTTCGAGAGGTCGAACGAACAGCAGCCGAAAAAAGAGCTGCGTTCGGATTCTCGAATTGTTTTCGAAGAGATTTTCTTTTATTATAAGTAGGAAAACAATGCAAAAATTACCAAAAACATGTGTGTAGAAACAGCGTAAGGGAACACGACACCGCTTTCTTTTTCATTCTTTGGAATGCAGGTAGTAGTCGAATATGCGTCAACTTACAGTTCACGATTGACGCAATTTTTCAAATCGTCATCAATAATATTAAAACACACGAGATGTACAATTCGTAACGAAACAATAGCGAATGTCGCAATAGACTTACGAAAATCATGTTTATTAAATGTAAGTAAATACCTTTTCGAATAAAACTGTCTAAACGTACATAGCGACTTTTAACAAAATTTTTCCAATATTTTTTACGACGAAATTAGACAATTTAATATTGATCTTTCAAGCATTATCAATAATACTCAAAGATTAAATACTAAATTGTTTCCGTCGCATATTTTAATCACTACATATTATTAGTACTCTAGTGTTTATCATCATGTCATAGTTTCCTACTTTACGGGCTTCTAATGTATACCTTTTTTACAACAAAAAAATGCTTTTTGCTCTTCAGATTGTTTTTAAAAAAATTGTAGAAAAATGTTAGGAATTCTATTTACTGTAGCAATATCATTTAATTTTCATAATTTCTTGTTTAGTGTTGATCGATTCTAGTGGAAGTTGCCTGCAATAAATCGAGTCATATTAGAAGCCCCTTACTTTTTGTTAAAACACAGAAATTTCCAAGTTACTCGCCTCGTTCAAACAAATAGTACCTCGAAATCTTTCCTTCAACAATTTCCCGCGTGTACGTTGCCTTTTCTATTTTCACAATCGAGGACGACTTTCACGTACATTATTGCGAAACTATATTGCGAACTACCCTACAAGTTTATGCATTCCTGAACTTTTGAATGAGTGACAGAACATCCTGTTTTATTTATTCCCGTATTTTTTCCCAAATGTTCTTAGGGTCTCTTCACTACTTTTCAGCAATGTGCGTATTTCATCGACGAAGAAATGTTTAGTTGCATCAATTGCGGTTCATTTACAGGTACAAAGTAACATACTACATGATTAGAGAACAAACAAACAGAAATCAGAACAACTAAATATTCCTTCATCGTCGGTAAAAAAAGAAGCGGTTATAAAGTTGAAATGTTTCATGTCTTAAAGCGCAAAAGGGTCGTTACTGACATTCTCTTAAATTAAAAAATGTTGATACATTAAATAATCCGTGTAAAAATTACTAAACTATTCTTCGAATATCTTGTTTTTGGTCGCCAAATATAAAAATTGACGCCAAAAATTCGAATATTCTTAGAATAGTTGAGTAATTTTTTAGACCCGCAAGATATAATTATGACTTAACATATGTATGGCTTAAAATCGAGATTCAAATTTCATTAAGTCGTTCAAATTTGACAAAAAAATTGTTAAATCTCGATTACACGTAATGGCTGACAAACGCATAGGTTTTTGACTACGAGACAATTAAAAAAAAAAACATTTTACGAAAAAATTTTCGATTGTCAAAATTTTTTTTTAAAGTTATTAAAAAGGCCTAATGTAACGATTTCATGATTTTTCTCGACATCCAATACCTTCTGGCGTCGCGAGGGAGAAATTGAGTCAAACTTGACGACGAAAAATAATTAAAACAGCACATAAGCAAAGTTTTTTTTTTAGAAAATAATAAGCTGTACATCACAAAAGAAAAAGTTGGATAATTCCTTTAACCATTGCGGCATTTTCTTTGTAACAATGTTAAAAAATTGTTACATCACCGATCGAATCCTTTTTAAACTCATTTTAATTCTTTGCGCAGATTAGGAGAACGGGTCTTGCGACTTCTTTTTTTTATGTCTGAAGCAATGCTCAGATGTCTCACTACAAGCTAAAAGCGTGTCCTCTTTATTTCAGGAACTAGGTTAATATTTCTTAATATTTTTTCTGTGGCATTTTTGCCGTATGTGCGGTCTCGAAAAACCGACCCTTGGATTGGATGACCTTATAGTTTTGGGAATATTACTTTGGTCGTTCGACTGACTTTTGACGCCTGTATCCAAGAGTCAAAATATCATAATTGGTGAACCGTATCTTCACTGTTCCATTAATTTTTGAAATATGTTTTCTTTTTAGAAATATATTAGTGTTTATAAACAATAACCTGCTTGATGTAGAAAAAAACTTACAGCTATAAGTCTTAGGGACTTTAAAATGGAAAATAATATCTGAAATGATTGAATTACTAAAAATTCATTGCAAAGAAGTTATTTACGAATGATTTAACTCTTTATCAGCCAAATCATTACGCTTTTGTTCCAAGTTTGACGTTTAATATTTTTAGGAATCTAAGAAATGTTAAATATTCCATTTTTCTACCATCAAACTTGACTACAAAATACACTGCAAAAATTATTTGTGCAAAATCGTTTTTAGTAATTTTGCTCTATGATTTTTGGCAGTGTTGTTTAATGCATTAACGCCTGAAATGGCATTTTTTATACTTCATTATCAATCAAGTATTTCATATCAAAATCGAAGTTGAAAACAATTGAAAGGTACATATCCTATTGTTTTCGAGGTCGCTCTTCAAGATTCCGAAGTCGAAATTGAGTTTCAGCCATCAGGAATTCCAATATGGCGCCGAACTTTTAAAAAAATTCAAAAAAATTGGGAATTATTTATTCCTATCAATTTTTTTCGAATTATTAGAATATTGGAATTCTATTGAAACTCTGAACAAAGGTGAACAAAATACTTCAATTTTAAGGAAAAATTTTACTTTTTACCCCACATCATTGTAACGACCTCAAAATGGCGTCAACAATGAAAATTTCTTTGAAAAATTTCTGAACGTTCTAACTCAAAAACTACATGCTGTTATAAAAAAATGCTAAGAATGAAAAGTTCTCAGAATTAATCGAGAAATATAGTGGATTTTTTTCAGATTTTTGTGATGACATTTTTAGAAATTTTTTTTCAAAATTTTTTTCAAAATCATAATTTATTTTTGAAAAATTCTGAAAAAAATTTGGTGTATTCACTTATGAATTCAACGAGTTTTTTGTTCTATGCAATTTTTTCCAAAAGTTAATAGTTTTTGGGTGGAAAAAATCCTAAAATATTTGAAATTCATTTCCTCGAAAACTATCAACTTTTCGAAAAAAATTGCAAAGAACAAATAACTCTTAGAATTCATCAGAAAATACACTAAATTTTTTTCAGAATTTTTTGTAAATAAATTACAATTTTGAAAAAAATGTTGAAAAAAAATGTCTCAAAATGTCATCAAACAATTTTGAAAAAATTCCACTATATCGCTTGATGAATTTTAAGAACTTTTCATTCTGGGCATTTTTTTGTTAAAGTTTGTAGTTTTTGAGTTAGAGCGTCCAGAAATTTCTCAAAGACATTTTCATTGTTGACGCCATTTTGAGGTCGTTAGAATGATGTAGGGTATAAAAATAAAATTTGTCCTTAAAATTGAAGTATTTTGTTCACCTTTGTTCAGAGTTTCAATAGAATCCCAATATTTTAATAGCTCGAAAAAAAATTGATAAGTATAAAAAATTCCCAATTTTTTGAAAATTTTTTTCATATTCGGCGGCATATTGGAGTTTCTGATGGCTGAGACTCAATTTTGACCTCGGAATCTTGAAGAGCGACATCGAAAACAGTAGGATACGCACCTCTCAATTCTTTTCAACTTTGATTTTGATACGAAATACTTGATTGAAAATGAAGTATAAAAATTGTCATTTCAGGCGTTAATGGGTTAATGCATTAAAGAGTTAAGTACACTCTAATTCTTGAATAACTAAAGAATTAAAACATTAACTTCTAGAGTGCAGACATGGTTCTTAAGCCTTTACATGAACAATAACATGATACTTTGCACAATAAAATGCAAAAAAATAGGGCGTGTCGTCAATATATATTGGAAAAATAGATTGCAGTGTACACAGCACCTGAATTTATGTTTGTAATTATAAAAACTATATCAGTATACGAAAGAAGACCCGATTTGTCAACATAAATAAGTTTACTGTTTTTTAAATTATTGGCATTGTTATAATACATGATTTTTTACTGTCAAGCAACAACGTTTTCCGTTAAAATTCTCTAGAAAATGTACAATCGGATCTCCTCCCGTTACAAGCGGAAAAGAAAAAGCTCTTTCTCTTAGTTCTTTTCTTTTAAGGTAGATATTACCTAGGCTGCACACTCTAGGAAAAGTTAATTCGCGTCTTTTCGTAACATGTGCTTTATATAATACATTTCTGTTAAAATATATACATTACTCTGTATAGACTTCCTTTATGACACTAAAGAACTGACATTTTATGAATGATCCGTTTTACTTCTTATACTAAAATTTATGCGATCTTGCTCGTTACAGTATATTAAATTACAAATATTAGACCGCCTGAGGAGTAAGCGGTTGTATTATTCTGGTACCCGAATTTCAGATCTTTCTTTCCAATTAACGTTTACACATTTAAGATAATTAAATACCTTGATAAAAAAAAGGTTCGCCATTTTCTTTGCATGGAAAATCTTAAAAATACCTTAATATAAGTTTTCAAAAATTCTTAAAGTATTAAAAAAAACACGAAATAATAATAACTTAAAAATAAACAAATTATATTTTGGTATTTAAATTTGATATAAAAGACCTAACCGAATGATTCAATTACTAATTTTTAGTAATACAAAAAAATAAGGATAATATTTAGTACAAAATATAAACATAATGAAATGCTAAACCATTTCCGCCGATAGAGATGTATCCACTAAAAAAGTTTTGGTCACATTTTTTTTTTTAAAACATCCTTTATTTCTGCAACCCAAAATTACCTCTAGTGTAATTTCTTCTTTTTTTTCTCTTGGGAAATAATTTTACCGACCGCAATTCTAAATAATATACAAAACGTAATAAACTTGTTTCAATAGTTATTGAAAAGCCGCTGAAGCACCAATAACTCGAAATTTCAAAGACAAGACGACTGAATTTCTGTACGACGAATTTTTTTGAAAAATTGTCAAAAAACATCCATAACGTGTAAATAATGTTGTAACAATAAACTTTTCATAAGTAATTTTGCTCAATTACCATAAACTTTTTTCGTACCCGCATCAATTAGGTAAGAAATTACTCTACTTTTTTGTCGTATCGAAATTCCGATCCAAATTGTTTATAATATTGCATTATAAATTTCAATCTTACTGATTAATCACCTACATTTTAAATTCAGTTCATTGTAACATAAATAACATATGTCTGGTTAATTTTTAATTTAACATTTAAGATTAAGGAACTAACGTTTTGAGTGATATCTTTAGAAGATAATAATACGATTAAAAAAATCAATTTCGATAAAAATATCGATATTCCAGTAAGGCAGAGTATTCTCTTAGTGTGGTTCTTTTTGAAAAGATTGTTTATTTATTGTGAAACAAGTCACAATCGAAATTACCTTCACTCGTCCGAAAGAACCACCTAATGCATTAGTCGATTATCAGGCGCCTAGTGCTCATTACCGTAGAAAGAATCGTCAAAATTCTATACCAGAATGAAATCATAATGAAGCGTGCTAAAATGTCCAGAGGCCTAAACGACGACAATCTTGTGATTATTACCATTTGGCAAGAGAACATAATAAACACGCTTCCCCTTATCTCATTGAAATTGCGAAATATTTTCCTGATAATGATTACTGTTGAACGTTTCGTTCTGCTGTTCGTTCCTATCTACAACATTCTGAATCTCGATTACCGACCCGTTTCCGGTGTTACCGTTCGTGATGTTTGTATTAGCCAACTCACTCGACACGACCGTTTGCACTTGCTGCTGCTGCGCTTGCTGTTGTGACTGTTGTTGCGTCTGTTGCTGTCCGTTATTTAGCTGCTGTTGGCCACCTGCGTTCTTTGATCGATGTTTCAGCTTGTGGGTTGTTAGGTATTGTTTGACGGAAAATGCCTTGTAGCAAATGTCGCATTTGTATGGTAAGGGATCTGGACAGGTAACGCCATCTACTCCCGCTGGGGCGTGGGTAGTCAAGTGCATCAAGTAATAATGTTTCACCACAAACGACTTACCGCAGGTTTCGCAGATATAAGGTCCAGAAACTCCATGGGTCTTGCGGTGTTTATGCAGATTATCCTTCCTCGAGAAGCTTTTGCCACAGAGTTCGCATTCGTGCATCTTCTGGCCAGTGTGCGACACCAAATGCCTCACTAAATGCTCTTTGCGACTAAAGGCTTTGGAGCAGGTGGTGCATACGTACGGCCTTTCGCCGGTGTGCAATTTTCGGTGCTGGAAGAGATGTTCTTTTCGCTTGAACGGTTTGCTGCATATGTCGCAGCTAAAGGAGCTGCCGTTTACCTGTGGTTCGTCTTTGGACCCAATTTCCGGCACTTCGCTAATCAACTGCGCAGCGCAAGTGTGTCCGTTAAGTTGGGCAGACGATGCAAAGGTTTTACCGCAGTCTCGACAATTCAACGTTCTCGTTGTGGACGTTTGTGAAATTGCTTGCGGATTCACGGTAACTAAAGGATCTGGTACCGTTCTAAGTCTCAAAAATTCGGAAATGTGACCAATGGCAGTTCGCGTCAGAGAATCATCTTTAAAATCTTTGTATTCCTTAACGTCTTCCCTCGTCACTTGAGCCGCGAGGGCATCTTTGAAACCAAGACTTAAAAACACTTCTGGTGTGGCTTGGACAGTTGTGAAAGTCGTTGTTTGATTAGTGACTTCGTTCTTTTCCACCTGCACTTTTTGCATAGTGTCTTCTTCCTCGGATTCTACATTGCATTTAATTATAACATTATTGTTCGCATGAGTTTCAGGTTGATCTGGAAGAATATGTTGCGCCTTTGAAGCGTCCACCAGGTGCATCTGCCTGTGTTTCTCGAAGTGTTCCCTGTGTTCTCTTTGCAATTGTTGGATCTGATGAGTAATTTGCGATTGGCTTTCCTGAGTAACGTGCACTTGCTGTTGCTGGTTCACTTGACTAGTTTGATTCGACGTCTGCTGGGAAATCTGCCGCAGCGTTTGCTGCACCTGGGACATGTGATTTTGGCTCTGTATTTGGCTTTGCACTTGGATCTGAGTTGACTGGGTTTGTTCAACTATTTGATTCGGATTTTGATTTTGCGGCGTCTGTTGGTAAGTGTAGTGAGTTTCGGCAGACGTTTCCACGACGGTTGACGCCACATTTGCTGGTTGCATCTGAAAACACACGATTTTCGAATCATTTTTAATCTTGGTGTTGGGACGATGAGAATTTTACTGGCTGAATTAAGATTTTTACAAGGTTTACTAGAATTTAAACAACTACAGTCTGAATCCCATGATGTAATCGAAATTTTCGAAATGCCTTACCTGATACATTATCTGATTAAAAACGTGTTGTTAACAATTAATAAACAATAAAACCTAGAATTATTTTCGTCAAAATCATTTATTGCTGTTAGGTGATAGAATCAAGGCCAAAACTTAAATCTACAGAAATTATATTAAATGTGAAATTTCGAAATATTACCAACCCAATATTCGCCCTGAAATTCTTGAAAAGGGAAAATTATTGAAGAAACTTAAAAATATAAACCTGAGCTTAATCTATGAAAATATAAATCGACGATTCGACAGACGTAATTTACACCACTTTACAAAATTTCACTGGAGACAATTATGTTTGTGTGTGTTCAGTAATATTTATTTTTTCCTTTCTTTACTTTATTTTTATTGTGTCATTATTCTTATGGGTGATTCTACTAGAAAGTACTAAGTTTGTGATTCTGAATATTGACAAATGCAAAATCCTGAGATTTCATAACTATGGCATGCCAATTTCTTTCAGCTATGAGTTAAATAATTTTTCACTCAAAGTCGTGCATTTGATGAAGGACCTCTGTGTTATTGTTGATAAAGACCAGTCTTTTCATGAGCATTTGACATACTATCAAAGGCATATAAGCAGTATGGTTAACACGGACCACTCATGACTTTAAGGACCTAAAAGCCATCTTAGCTATTTATAAAACATTAGTTTAGCCGATTTTACTGTACGCATAACCGATATGGTCTCCCTATACTAGGTATGCTACAAGAGAACTAGAATACGTTCACAGGAGATTCATATGCTTTCTTTCCTACAAGATTGGGCAACCTATGGCATACAATTGCCACAACTACCAGTTAATTTCTAAGAAATTTGATTTACATACTCTGAAATCGATTCATGATCTGAATGATGTGATAATTAGTTCGTAAGATATTGTCCGGATTAGTTTGTGGTTCCAGAATCTCTGGTTTGTTTTGATATAGACACGTCTTATAATCTGATGATAATTTGACCATTATATGAAAGATCGTGTAGAAGTTTTCAATCTACTGTATATGTCTAATGCACAACTTGAATTTATTGCCTTGGAATATCACATCTTTGGATATGAATGAGGGTTTCGCTAGTTATTGGCGATTCAAACAGCTAAAGTGAATCACCTGGTGATCGAGTTTGAACTAATATGTACACGACTCACTGTATGGTGCTCAATGTAAATATGTAGGTTTTGAGAGGTTTTCATGTTTAGTTTACTATTAACTCGAGGTTATTAATACTTTCCATATTATTTACTATTAATTAAAACTACTATTAATTAATAAAAACTAATTAAATAAGTTGAAAAACGTATCCAAAATCGCCGAAAATCGGAGTGGGGGAATGTTGTTTTTTTTACAAAATAGGCCTAATTTTATTTTAAAATGGCTGTAACTTTTTAATGACGCATTATGGCGCAAATTATATCAAACAAGAGTTGTAGGAAATTAAAAAATCTATACAAAATATAAGTATGAGATTTTCTCTCTTTGCCTCCATTTTTGAGATAATGCCTTGGAAATTTGCAACTTATGAAAATGTTGGTCAAAACGAGCCTTATTTGCGTGTTTGTAAGGTATATATAATTTCCGATATATTTTTCCGCTAAAAATGCTAATGTCCCCGTTATAGGTCATATTTACAAGAAAAGTGAGGTTATGTCGGACAAATAGACATTTTATATCACATTATACAATTTCCCAGCAGTCTAGTCGCATAATCAGTAGAAATTGATAGCATATTTCGATAGATTGTAATGATATTAGGCCCATGTATCGTAACATTTTAATCACTAACTTTTAACTTTTAAAACTGAAAACTGTAAGTTCAAAAGGAACCCACTTCTTTCTTTTCTTTCGTACTTATAGTTGTTTATTTTAACAGTAATAAATACGGTTAAATGCGGCTAAAAGTCCATTCTGTATAGGATATTATTTTTCCTACAAGTATCTTCGAAGCTTCAGTTGTTGACCGGTAGGTGCGTAACATTCCTGTATTTAAAATGCGTTTCTGTACTATGTAAGCGCGCGGTCATATTAGATTAACGATATATACATTATTTAAAAAAAAAACAGAATAATAAGGCTTATTTTGACAAACATTTTAATTAGTTACAAATTTCGAAGCTATTATCTGAAAAATGGCGACAGATAGAGAAAATATCGTTCTTACCTTCTTTTTTATAGATTTTTTCATTTACTACAACTTTTGTTTGACATACTTTGTGCTATAATGCGTCATTAAAAAGTTACAGCCATTTTTAAATAAAATTAGGCCTATTTTGTAAAAAAAATCAGCTTCCCCCACTCCGAGTTTCGGCGATTTTGGATATGTTTTTTAACTTATTTTTTTAGTAATTATCACGACAAAATCGATCCTGTTGCAATTTGTTCCGGGTCAAACCGTTCGTTGCCTGGACTATATGTTTAAAAGGGTGTTTTAATTTTTTTTTTTAAAACTGCAAAATTTAAAAAAGGATAAACGATTGTTTATAATTATTTCTTTTGTAACCTTTTTTGCTTTTAGATTTGCGTCATTGTCTAATTTTGATAGTTGGTTTGTTAATTAATAATATATCCTTTATATTAAAGTCACATAGCCATGTAAGTCACGTAACATAGTTTCTTAACGTTCATTTAATTAATTAGATTTTTTTGTTTAGTTTTAGTCAACGATTGCTGTCCTATACCTAAATTCATTAATTTCTACAGCCCAGAATGCAAGTTTTTTAAATCAATTTCATTCTTATGTAATTAATCATTCATTTATAAACTGAATTTGTATTTATAGTTTGGATGGATTGAATTGAATTATTTCTTAATTTATAAACGAATTGATTTAAAAATTGTCATTATCTGAATATGAATGAAAGAAATGCATCTACTGATTTTAGGGAACAATTAAATTATGACATATATGAGAGATGTTAATTGTTAATTCGATAAAAGAAAATCTTACATCAAAATGATTACTTTATTGCAGTTCGTATTTTGTAGCAATGAACATTTTGCTGATTATTATTAATAGATTATTTAAGAAGACTCTCAAATCTAAATTAATAGAGAATTTTTATTAATTACATAAATGTTTTTATTTATTTTGTACATAAATTCTTGGTGGTCAACCATTAAATTCTCAGAGTTCCGTTGAGTACAAGATCCTTAAAATTATGACAACAGGAAATTTACACTCGAGAAATCAATATATCAAGTGAATATGTCCAAGTTATATTTGTCAACAATCAAATTGTAGTGTTACTTCGACTAAAAACTTAATATTATATTATGATGTTAACAAAATATTTCAAAATTATTGTCACAATATTTAAGTGTATAAAGTAGTGAGGAAAAAATAACATTTGTAAAAACTCAAATATAGTAGTATTAGTAATTTATTTATCTCTTAACCCATTAAGTCCTGAATGGACGTTTTTTCACTACAATTTTCAACGGTTGTATTTAGTGTGAAAAAAGGCTCTAAAAAATTTGAAAGAAGACATATCTGACGTAAAATTAATTGAACTTTCAGAATCTGTTATTACATTTTTCAGAAAATGCAACCGTGAAAAACTATATTCGATTTTTTCAAAAAAATCATGCATTTTTCAAATGAATTTTTTTTTCATTTCGTCTTTTCACATTGAAATTGTTTCAGAATTCCTCTAAACGGTAAAGAAATCGTGTCCTCAAGAAATTCTACCTATTGCTTTTTTATACTATTCTACTATTTGAAAGTCTACCATTTTCATATAAAAAATTCCTGAACTTCTCGAAATTTTTCTCGACAAGACTTTAGGAGAAAATGTTACGGAAGAAAAACTTCTTGCAATTAATCAAAGAATGCCCGAGAATTTTTTTAGAATTTTTTGACGACTTTTTCGATTTGTCAAAATTTTGGGATTTTGAAAAATGAAAAAAGTGTTTAAAAAATTCTGAAAAAAATTCAGCGTATTCTTTGAATAATTGTAAGAACTTTTTGTTCTGTAACATTTTTTCCTAAAGTCGATCGTCTTTGAATAAAAAATTCCTGAATTTTTCGCTAATTTTTTTGTGTTTGGGCCGCCATTTTGGATGCTTTTACCTTTATTTTCAAAATGGACATAGGCACATCTTAAAGTTTAAGTCTCGAGGACACGATTTCTTTACCGTTTAGAGGAATTCTGAAACAATTTCAATGTGAAAAGACGAAATGAAAAAAAAATTCATTTGAAAAATGCATGATTTTTTTGAAAAAATCGAATATAGTTTTTCACGGTTGCATTTTCTGAAAAATGTAATAACAGATTCTGAAAGTTCAATTAATTTTACGTCAGATATGTCTTCTTTCAAATTTTTTAGAGCCTTTTTTCACACTAAATACAACCGTTGAAAATTGTAGTGAAAAAACGTCCATTCAGGACTTAATGGGTTAAATAAGGAATACAAAACTCATTGAGATGGAGTAACGTAGCAGGGAAAAGCAGACAGAATCTTGAATAAAATAAATGCAAAAATAAATGACATAACTCAGGGTCTAAGAAACCAAGAACATAAAACCACAATACAAAAACAATTAAAAACTAAAACAGAAAAAGACCAATAAGTTATTTATTCGCCTAAGATGAAATATAATAAGTCAATTAAGCGCCCTTGAGTCTGGCCGCAAACGGTCGAAAATTTTGCACGGATCTTTAAAACTTATAAACCTTTTATATAATCTTCTTTTAAGAAAATATTATTTAATTTATTGTCACATAAAAATCCAGAAGTTGCGAATTTGTGACCTGTCGAATCTCTAACCTACCATTGAATTTACAACTTTAACAATTACTTGTAAATGTTTCCTAGCAGCCGAATTTATTCAAAAACACTCGATCGGTGAACAATAAAATGCAGAACATTTTACTAAAAGAAAATGATCTAAAAGGTTGTTTCCAAGCTTTAAAGATCCGACCAAAATTTTTGACCGCTTGTGGCCCCACTCGAGGGCCCTTAAACAATTTTTACAAGGTCCAAATTTATATTCTTATCGAAACACGTTCGGAACATTATAGATTTTATTAATGAATTATTAGAAAACTTGAAAGATATGAATTTTAGTTACAGTACTTAAGATAGTTATGGGTAATTCTCCTGAAAAGTACACGTTTTCGTAATTTTTTAACGATCAAATTTTTTGACAAAATAATTTATTTATTTTTTTGTGAAATATGTTGTGGGTACGTTCTGAAGTGAGAATTGAATGTTGCGCAAAATTTATGATTGTTATCATTAATGCTACAGCCATTCTTAAATTTTAATTATTGATTATACGTGAAATGATGAATATTATTATATTGTACGCTAAATATTAGTCAATATACATATAAAAATCACAAATTATGTTAGTCAACGATTATAACTTGTTAAATATTTCAAATTCAAGATGGTGGACCCAATATGGCGGACCGAATTCTTAAAAAGTTATTTGATCAAGCTAAAACTGGGTATTTAGGGGTTTTCGGGGTAGCTGATCATGAATCCATCGACAGAAAAACTAAATTCAAGATGGCGGGTCCAATATGGCGGACCGAATTCTAAAATTTACAATTAATAATTATTTAATCAGAACAGTACAAAAAAAAATAATATTTAATAATATAATATTACATTCTTACAATACAATATTATTATTTTCTAGTATTCCTTTTCGGTTGTTTCCTAGAAGTTTGCGAGTTTTTCTGATCTGACGAAAGTTTTCAAGTCGCAATTTTTTTACTTTTCTTTTCAAATTCGTTATTCACAAATTTTAATTCTCCCAAATGATAATGTACACAATTTTGTTTCATTGAACAATCATAACAGCCCATTTCGTTGAATCGAATTATATCTTTATCCAATTTGGTCCACTTGAATTGATGAACACTCTTTGTTACGGTAAAAGATAAAAGATTTTTTGGTAATTTATCATCGATGCAATTAATTTCGTCTTCACTGATTTCCGTCATGAAGATTTTTGTACAACTTTCTTTTAGTGTAGTTACTTTGACTAGTAATTTGTATTTTGAAATTTTAATATCTGACATCATATTTGGATTCAGCGACCTCAAAAAACCAGAGTAATAAGTTTCCGTCGAATATGATCAACTTTTACATTTTTTGGTCGCCATATCGAATCCGCCATTGTAAAATTTAAAAAATCTGACATCACATTTGGATTCAGCGACCTCAAAATCCCCTGAGTAATAAGTTTCAAGCTAATATGATCAACTCGGACAACTTAGTTCTAAATTTTAAATTTCAAGCAACAATTTTTAACTTTCTTTCGTTTGTTTTTAAATGTTCACTATTGGACTTAATTTGAAGTTTTTACACAATTTTTAGGTAAGATACATACTTTTTATTTTTTGTCAATGTTTGTCTTCTCATTATAAGTATATAAAAAATATTTTCAATTTTTTTTTGTACAATTATTACTTATTTTTTTCATATTTTTTGTATATGTATAATTTATTTTATAATGTCACCTAATATTTTTTGATGTATAATTTTTTTAAATTTGTATGATAATTTTTGTTAATATTATGTTTTATTAATGTATATAAATTTTTTTTTGTATTATTTTACAGAATAAATTTTTGATTAGGGCCATGAAAGTTTTTTGTTTATTTATTTCCATTTTCCGTGATGATGACCAAGAAATACATGTTTTATTGAACATATTTATTTAAAATATATCGGAAAAAAAAGCTTTATGAACAGTGTTTTTTACACAATTTTTAATTAATATGATTAACATTTGCAATTTAAATAAATATTTTATAAAATGGCTTTGGAGATCACAGATCAACATATTATTGAATGTTATTAAATAATGGAATGATATCCTTATAATATCTTTTTAGGACCAATAAATACTTTAAATAATTTATTTTCAGCATGCTGATTCACTTTTATTCCCAAAAATGAAAGGCTTCGGAGATCACCCAGAATTTTTACTCGCAAAGAAACAAATATTAAACAGAGACATAAAATAGAAAAACAACATTTACACGTAATTCACCTTATACATTATAAAGAGCATAGTTGCAAGTAATTTTTAAAGCATTGCAAAAAATTATTTATATTTTTATGTTACTTTACTGCAAAGAAATACATTAAATAGCAATTTTTGTTAAAATTTGACAACAAATTTCCAACGCTCGTTTAAAAATATAAAAGAAATTTTAAATTTAGTCTAGTAATTTTACTTTAGTCGTTTTCATCAGCTTTCCAATAATAGCAATTTTGGATACCTTTAATGGCAGGTACTCTCCATTTTCACTACGTCCCACTGACGGCTGTCGCTAAAAACATTGCGCGCAATGGATTTATATTCACAGAGCTTTAGAAACAAAATTCTTGTTGCTCTCAGTGCGTTTTAGCACCAACCAAACATACTGGAAAAGTTTTGTTTCTGTTTTGTCTATTCATAACAAAAAAATTGAATTTTTTAAAAAATGATGTTTCTGAGAAAATCAAGTTTTCTGATTTTTTAAAAAACAGCCGCCATTTTGTTAATTTTCCAAATTTTGTAAAATTAAAAACTGGCAAAGAAAGAAGAGAAGAGAAAGAAAAAACAACAATAAAATATTGATTTTTAACGAGAATTTATTTATTTATTTAAAGAAATAAACGGCCTATAAGACCTTTGTACAAAAATATACTGACATAATCAGCGCAATTAGAATAACAAAGAAAAGAACATAAAATTTGGTAATAGAATAATTGAAAAACCGTATGTTAAAACAAAATAAGAAAACTTAATAATAAGTGTATAATAATCGTCGCACTTTAAATCGAAATGATACAAAACTAGTAGTGTTTTTTACATCACCGGGAACACTGTTCCGTTCACGCCTGAGTCTAGCTACACTAGAGTGAAATCTATAACGAGATTTACTATTATTTTCACAAATATCCCGATAACGACGCAATGAATACGATTGAGAACGAGTAGAGAACAACGAAGATATTTGCTCAGATTTAATCATACCCGTAGTAATTTTACGGACAAATAGTAAATCAATAATATGATGTATTGAATAAATTGATGGTATTGAAAATTTAGAAGCAACAGTAGAATAATCATGGTTCACACAACTCATAGGAGTACCTGACTTATGCGACAAATATCTTAAGAACCTGTGTTGAACCTTTTCGAGCTGATCAATATCTTTAGAATAAAGAGATTTGAAAATAATTTTACATCTGGTTTGGACGAAAATTATGAAATTGGCGTAATTCTTGTAGTGCTCGTAACTATACGGAATTTTTTTTTTTTTACAAAACAAACAAAAACGTATCTTTTTATTTGTACAAAAGAACAATAAGTCATATAAAATATGATTTGGAATTTCGAACTTATTTTCGTTGCATGATTTGATATGGAATTGGTCTTTATTTTATTTTGCACATGTACTTCTAAAAAGTGTCTAATTTTAAAGTCGTCGTAAACTCTAAGACTACAATAAGTGCACTGTTAAAAAATTGCAATTGAAGATTCGCTGCTAATGATATTACGTAATATTTCGAGGGTTTTCAATGTTCAAAAATAATGGGTAACGCTACTTTCAACAGCGACACTTCCTTTTCTACTAAGAGCACACATTTTTTTAGCCTTCAATCTATTCTACTATAATAAAACTATAAATGGATGGGATATGAGATTATTTCCTTCTACGCCAAAAAAAATGTACATGACGTTCTGAACGTTCAAATGAACGAAACATTTTTTGGGCACATGTCAAAAAACCGAATTTAAAAAATCCGAAACATTGAAAAATCGATATTTAAAAACCTGACATTGTTGTTTTCATGAATATTACAGGTTTATAATACATTGGCTTTTTGACAGTCTTTTTTTTTAGTGTCGGTTTTTTAAATGTCGATTTTTCAATGTTTCGGATTTTTGAAATTCGGTTTTTTGACATGTGCCCCATTTTTTTTCAAGTGTTACATTTGTAACTGAAATTAAAGAGGTAGATTAAAAAGATAAGATTTAATTATTTGATATGTAAAGTAATATTTTACAATAAAATTTTAATTTAAAGACAGTTCCAATAATAATTCCGTTCAAGTCAACTTTCGGCACATTCAAAAAAATTATACCTAACCTAACCTGCAAATTTCGTTTTCTTAGTTAACCCCTTCGTTGGCACAGAAAATTCTACAAAAAGTGCCCAGAATGGCAGGAATTTTTTTTATCGCCATTTCGACTCCAACCCGTACTGAAGGGTTTTCGAGGTCGCTGATTGCGAATTTGAACTAAAAATTTGCAAATTCAAAATGGCGAATCCAATATGGTGGCCGAAAATGAAAAAAATTACTTGATTGTGATGAAATTTGTTACTCCCATCTTGAATTTTGAAATTTCAAGCTTGAATTTGTAATTGGCAACCCCGAAGACCCCTGAGTAACAAATTTCGTTACTATCGAGTAACTTTTTTCATGTTTTTTTCACTTTCGTCCGCCATATTGCATCCGCCATTTTATTTATTTATTTATTTATTTATTTATATATTATACGGGTCAAAGACCCTTAACAAAATATACAATATAATGGCACTGTAGCCCAACAAAACATAGAATATAAAATAATATTGCATCCGCCATTTTGAATTTTTAAATTTTGACTTTCGGCACATCCAAAAAAATTATACCAGTAAGAACTGAAAATTATACCTAAATTAACACTGCAAATTTCATTTTCTTAGTTAATTAACATTATATAAGGCATGTACGTAAACATTCATTGAATTTTCTTAGTTCAACAAGTTTTCAGCGGAATCCTAAAGTAGTAGAAATATGTAAAAGTTGATAGGATATTTTTAAAAAGGTAAAATGTGTCGGCAACACAAAATCGACTGATTCTGTGGATTTCCCTGTATACACAAAAATATTCTCGACTATTACGAAAAGAAATGATTTTTCTAAATTAAATTAAACGAGTCCTCACGATTTTAGCAACAATAGCGATTCTGTTTAATATTTTACAATTTAATATAATTTTAGGATATTTTAACATACCTGCATTGCACATTTATACTGTTGCACTCTAGCCTGTACAGCGCCTGTACTGATGATTTGCAAATTGGAGCCATTAATATTACTGACAACAACCGGAGTCGTATGTTCTTCCGTTATTACTTGGGCATTTGTTGAAACCGATATCTTCTCTACACTAAGATCTTCATCACCAGGATGATGTTCCTCACTCAAAATGGGTATATCTTTTTCGATATTCTTGACGTACACTTTACCTTCTTTCAAGAAGTCTTCGGAGAAACGTAACGATGTAAAGTATGATTCGAGCATACCTTCGGCACTAACAACAGATTCTCGAAATTCGAAAAAGCTTTCCAGTTTTCGCAGGCAATCGTGACAGACAATCTTAGGCAACGAATCATCTTCCAAAACCTGCAAAAAAAATATAAACCATAAAATTTATAGTAACAATAAATTTTGTATTTCTCAGAATTATTATTATTGCAGTTAACATTGCCGTTATACGCCTGTCAATATATTTTTTTATAAAACTTGTCGAAAGTTGACAACCGGTATCTCGCTCGACAGTTTCACTTCAAACATTTAATTACACTTTCTTTTGTAGGCCAGAGTAATGAATGTTTTCAAATTACACAGGTAACGGCAATAAACAATGATAATCCCAATTTGCAGTTAAAAAAAAAAGAAACGTCACCTGAATTGGAAAACAAGATTGGATCTTTCTTTGCAGTTGTCTTCGTCGGCCTTCGTCGCGAAAAATGTAAGTTTTGCTGCCTTCGCTGGTGGTGCAGAGTCGGCATAACTCGTAATAATTTACTCGACGATATCCTGACATCGTTTCCCTTCATAAAATTTCCTGCGTATCGCCAAAAGGATTAGAACTTGGAATGTCCGTTTTTTCGTGTTTTCTCGCGTCTTTTCCGGAGTCTTGTTTATCTCGGATGGTCGCGCCGAGGATCGCTACGTCTTCGCGTAATCGAAATTTCGGATTTTAACTTTGACGGAAGTTTTGTTGACATCTGACTCGAAGACCGTCAGACAGTAACCTGCAACGACACGCGGCCATTTGCAATAATGCAATCGTGTTTCAGGACTTTGGGTTGGTGGGGGTGGGCGGCGGACCGGAACGGAACGCCGGAATTCATCATGAGAGAGAGAAAGAAAGAAAACATGCGCAGAATACAAAAATTAAGGTGCGTCCGCAACGCAATCGTTGAGGCGAATTTTTGGACAATTTTTATTTTTAATTTATGTGCCCTTCCCAACAAACGAAAAAGTACATTGAAAAATCTGTGTATGATTTAATACGAAATAAGTCTGTTTCTTTCCCACTCTTTCAGTTACGAATGCGAGTGTATACGATATTATACGCGATACATAAACGCACATAACCTCAAAGAAACGATTACAGTAGGACCTCTCTTATTCTATTTAGTAAAGTTTTTCAAGATGGTGACGACCTCTCTTATTCTAATTTTCCCTTACCCCCACTTACTTTGCTTGCGAGCTTGTGATTCGTGGACAATATTTTTCGTTGACTTTTCGTGTGATAGTGGGAGAAGACTTGTGGGGGAACGATTAGAATAAGTGAGACTGGACAATTAGAATAGGAAAGGCAATTAGAATAAGAGAGGTCCTACTGTACTTAATAATCGAATGATTTAAACTTAAAACTAGAAAACAGAACATTTCTTCGAAAATTATGAAATACGGAAAACGATATAATTAATTCGTCAATTAAATTAACAGAATTTAAAGCTATTCTATAAGCCGCAACAAATCAATTTTTGTAATGCGATAAATATAAGATTGAATTAATTCAATTCTGGTATTACAGGTCGTATGAAATAGTATAAATTCCAATCCCAATAAACGAGTTCGTGTGCAAACATTTTTAATAGGATTTCATACGTTTCCATCCCGTTTCTTTCCTCGTTATTTCGCGGTAAATCGCATGAAAACGTATGCAAGATGATGCAACGAGTTAAAACGCATCGAATCGAATGAAATTAGTGCATCTGTGCGGCGTATAATTTCGTACGGAAGCATTTAGGAATAAAAATTGAGGTTAGGTTTGCAAATAATGAATTTTCATATTAAAACGTATGGAATTGAGCCAAGTTTTACCGGGTTTATACTTCGTCTTTTTTTTAATATTATTCGAGGTTCAGGTAATTAAAAAAGGATTGTGTTGGAACACATATATTTATTTTTTATTGCAATTTAACATTTTAAAAATGAACAATAAAGTAATATTTTCTTAATATAAAACAGATCAATATCATAATCTAATTATCGGGATCATTCAAGGTGAGATTCATCTAGATAATGATCGTCAACGAATATATTATTTTCGAAGGGGCTAGTTGTTTCGTCTATCTCGATCCTGGTAAAATCAACATTTACGTTTTCTTGTACATCTGCCTCGTCTTGCTCACTGTTTGAGAGCTCACCATCATCTCCTTTTCCTTCTGTTTCATCACCCGACATTTTTATTTTCTTAGACTTTTTTGTGCCTTCTATGTTTTTCCTCTTGGTTGTAATTGAGCTTGAAAATGTACATACATATTTACTTTTCGGTTTAATTTCAATATTCTAGGTTAGGAACAGATGTTATCGAGGGTCAATTCGTCGTTTTCGTCGTTCGTCGTCAGTTCACGAATTAAACCATTAATGCCGAAGTGCACAGAAAGTTTATTGAACTTCAACACTTATTTTCAAAATGAAATAAATTTCAAAAAAAATAAACACTATCGGATTCCATCATTTTCAAGACAGCTCTTTCGAATGGTAGTAAGAAAATTAAAAATAAAATTGAAATTTATATATGATTTTGACATATTAGTAGAAAAATATGATTTTTCAGGACACATTTTTTTACAAATACAATATCTTATTTTAAGTGAGCTAATATATTGCAAGGGTGCACTCGATAGTTTTACTTAAAAGATGTACTGGTATATATTTGAAATTTTTGATATAAGAATCAAAATGGCCACTGCATCTATAAATTCCTTTTCAAAATTTAACCATTTTTTTTGAAAATTATGGACTTTAAAGAAAAAGTCGAAGAATACCCACGAATTTTTTCAGAAAAGAAAAAGGGAGCATTTTTTGGCTGGTTTATGCCCAATCTTGATGGTTTCTGAGAGAGAAAGAGAGAGAGAGAGAGAGAGAGAGAGAGAGAGAGGGGGTAGGAAGGACCAATTGTTATAATATTCGCGATATTTTTTAATCCAAACTGTGTAGGTTATTATTGAGGTAAGATCGTTTTAATATATGCCCATTTCATTGCTAATTTCTAGCCAGAAATATGATGAATAAAGACGATACTTTTCAGTCAGTTAAACTGGGCAAAATCTAGATAGGTTGATGCTAGTCTGGTTTAAAATGGGCATTAACTAGCAATTTGTCAACCAATTTCTTGCTATAAGTTAGGAAGCAAGTTTTGGGTAGTAAAATTGGCTGGTTTCTGGGTTGTGCCAATAAAAACTGTTCAGATTTTCTACCAGGGTTACCACATTTTTTTATTTTTGAAAAATTCAAAAAATTTAAATTTTGAAAAAAGTCATTTAAAAAATCTGACAAAATTTAAGAGTATTCTTTAACCAATTCTAAGACTTTTTGCTTTAAGGAAATTTTCTCTAAACTCGGTAGTTTTCAAGAAAATTAATTATTTGTCTTGAAATCCATAAAAGTTTAATAATTTATTTTTTTTTGAAAACTATAGACTTTGACGCAAATATCCATAGAACGAAAACGACTTAGAATTAAACTTTAAGTTTAAGAGTCGGCTATTCCTTAATACTCGTTCGTTTACTAACAGCTATCAATTATATTATAAAATTATATCGATATTTGGGGGTCCAATCATATTTAGGTCCAAGTGGCTTCGATAGATATGTGACAACAATATAGTGTTGCTTATATGTATGAAAATTGAAAATGATTTACAACTATGCCCTATGGCCTGGGTCGACGTAAAATTGAAAATAAGCATTTCCAAAACTTCGATCCCAACGACAGCCCAGCCGAAGTATTAGTAAATAAAAGTTGCAAAACTCTTACTTCATGCACTTGTATTGTAATAGACTATTCGATGCATATTACATGTTTACTGTGTTTTACTAATTACTGTCTGTATTATTATGATCTTATGTATACAATATATACACATATAATTCGTCAAAGATATCTCGAAAGTGTCGAAAATATCTCTGAAGGATATCTTTTAGATATCTTAAAGACATCTTTTAGATATATCGAAATAGTTATTTTCATATCAAGGGCATAAAAGAACTTATGTGATCACCGCACCCGAGGGGGTGGCGAAGATTACCCCTGTGGGTAGGGGGTCGAAACGTCGGATTTTAATGAAAAACTATAAGGTAATTTTTTTCCGAGGTGACCAAATTCAATACTTTTTCAGACAATAGTCATAAGCATTTTAAACCAGTTTTTATGGCATTATCGTTGACGTTAGGAACAAAATGCATACAACCTTTTTTGTAGAGAATTTCGTGCTCTATCTTTTTTGTTTGAAACATTTTTAAATAAAATTTGTATTTTTACAAAATAAATGGGAAAAACTACGAAGAAACGTAATTGGAGCTAATGTTTTTTAGTAATGGACGGTTGCATCTGCGCCAAAATCTAATCAGATCTAAGTCATGCCAAGATACGTTTTTAAAAAAAAATTGTGTCATTACGCTTATCCGTACGCGAGTTATCGCCCGACAAAAAAAAACGGGACGTAACGTACAAGATCATGGACACAAATTTTTTTATTGTTGAATTGGGCTTTTTAGGGTCTGAAACGTCGACATTAGATGAAAAACTATAGGGTAATTTTTATGCCCGAAGTGACCAAATTCAATACTTCTTCCAGACCTAAGGTCTGGGTCGAAGTAAAAATGTTGACGATACATTCTGAAAAAATTCGAGGGTATTCCTCGACTTATTCTAGAAGATAATTGTTCATGTAAAATTTTCTCTAAAGTCTACAGTTCAGAGCACTTTAGAACCCCCTTAACTCCGTACAACGATTCCCACTAGCAAAAAATGAAGAATTTTTTGTTAGAAACAAAATTTAAACAATTTATTTTTTACACGTTAATTAACAATAACTTTTTATAAGTTTTAACAATAAAATTTGTTACTTACTACAAATAGCTGGCGCTAAAAAGTGGTTAATTTTGTGGTAGATTTTTAACATCTTCAATGTTGAAATTCACTCAAAATAATATCTGAAAAATATCCCGTTTAGATTTCAACAAAAAAATAAGAAACAAGTGAAATTAGTTTACGTATATTGCGTTATATTCGCATAATAGAGATTCGCAGGTGAGGAATGAAAAGTTAATAAGTCGTTAGAAACAGTCTGGAAACTCTTTCAATCAGAATAAAGAGAAAAAGTAATCCATTCTTTCATTTTCATTCCGTTAAGAGGGTGCTTTAGTGAACTTTTTACAACTTTTAACTTTGTTCGACCGTTATGACAATTATTCGTTTCAGGTGCACATTTTTCCAGCAATCCGATTTGCTTGGTATTCCAATATTTTTTGACGCACTGTTCTCAACCGTCAAGGACACATAAAAAATGTTTAATTAAAATTTTCAACGACTTCGTATTATTCCACTAAATTTTTTAAATAGAAATTGTGATAGTGGCAATAACAAAATTACAAGCATTTCAAGCTACTGGTATTGTTAATATGAAAACAAATATTAATAAATTTGAATCTGATTTTAGGCCGACTAGTAATATATGCTCCATAATATAAATCCGGTTGTTAATCATATTCACTTTTTGACTATACGTATAAGTAACATTGCATAGAACATGCATTTAATATCTGATTTTTCGACGTTTCTCTTCTAAAGTACAGTAGTCCCCCTAATATTTGCCACTACGTGCGTCCCAATATTTATTTACCTTACCCCTCGATTGCTGTCCCTACCACTCCTCACGGAGCGGTAATTCTGTGGTGACATCACGCATGCGCGATGTAGGAAATGTTAAACTGATTTCATAAAATAAGATCAGTGGATGAGACAAAATTTCATTTTCGATATAATAACATATTATTTATGAGCGATATGAAATTTTGGCGTTTTGTGGTAATTTTCATATCTTCTAGTGACATTTTTTTCAATTTTGTAAATTGATACAAAAGTACGTTTTTTTACAAAAGAAAAAGTTAATTTCAACATTGGATAGAATGGACACTTTATTTTTACTACCACAACTGAATACAACTTGTAAAAAAAGTTTGGAGCGGTTTATAAAATATCGAAAAAAAAGTATTCGGTTTGTAAAAGAATGCCCTAAACACAAAAGAAGAAGGCTTAAAAAGCGTAGATTTATAATGGATTGCATTAAGAGAGTGTTCAATATAACAAGCGGGATTCTATTCTCCAGCCAAATGAATGAAATCTACTCTCCAATTATGATGCCATTTATCATCGACTTGAAAACATGTGATAATCCTAATCTTTCATTTGACCATGAATGATGAATTTCATAGTCGCAAAAATCGTTTGAAAACAAAGAATAGTCCATTAATGGAAATATCGACATCTTGATAACAGTTTTTTTTTTAAAGAGTTACATTTAGCATCGGTAATCACTATTTCCATGGTAACAATACGGACTAAACATTAAATTTTAACATAGTATCAACAGTGTCTTATTGCATTTCGGTGCTCAATTTTCAGAATCGTGGTTTGTCGACAAATAAAAAGTATATAAACATCTCAAATATGAATATCAAAGTATACATCAGTTGGGTATTTGCTATAAATGGGCTGGCTAGAACAGAAGAGTTATGGCTGAAAAATTTAAAACAGTATATTTCGGATAACCTTGAGTTACACCCGGTTACGTTAGTTATCGATGATTTGTACGCGAAGTACTCTTCAAAATACAACCAATTTGCTGATCGCTTAAGCGATCGATTTCCGGGGACCGTGCTATCACTTAATACTTACAAATCTGTTCAACTTAAATGGCCGTATTTGCATCCAATCGGGCGGGCAAATCTCATTGTAATTTTACACAATTCAGCTACCATGGCCCATTTAGTTGAAAATAACATAAAATACTTCGCCAAAGTTGGATTTTTCGGAGGATATGCTTTTCACAAAAGAGGCATTAGAAGTATGCCAAAATATATGATCATCTTCTGGGAAAGTCATAAGAAAGCTGATTATAAATGGATTTTTGACGTTTTTTGGACATCTTTTCTTTCTCCGTATGTTGCGATATTAAACGTCACCGCCAACCAAAACGCAGTAAGCTCAACAACCGTCGAAGATACAATTGTTACTGTACATGAGTATAATCCTTTCAAAGATGAATATATCGTACATCCACATAATTCAGTGATTTCGCTTTATCCAAATAAATTTCTAAATTTACACGATTATCCACTTAGAATAGCATCTTGGGTTCGAACATCATCGAACGAGTTTAGTCAATTCGTAAACAGGGCAATGAATGTAACACCATTGCTTACAGTGTACACACTTACGCCATCTTCAATGGAACAATTTGAAAAGGACTTTAAGAATCGCAGATTCGATTACCATCAAGGTGAACGCGGAGGCCTTAAGACGATGCACCCCGACGATAGGAATGTATTTGAAGTAACATATTTAATGACGACGTGGATACCGCAGGTAGGTCATTGCCTTGCGGTACCATTGTCGTATATATCTGAAATTAAAGTTGCATTTGACGGGATTTCATTTCTAATTGTCAGTTTGTTAATCGCAATATTTATAACGATTGCACCGAGAATATTGAATTTATCAGAAAGTGAATGGCATTTCATGGATGTATGGAACACACTTCTAGGTATAGATGCATCTTGGAATTCGAAGACTCTTTTAGGATGGATAGTTTTCATTTGTTTGCTTTTCGAGGCTTTTATATATTCAACAGAAGTATTTGGAGACATAATTAAACTAGCCGTTAATGAAGTCCTTGAGAAAGATTTTCAGACTTTGGAGGATGTCGATAAGAGTGGGCTCATTCCTCTCAGAACCTCTAACATGTCGCTCCTGAACATGGGTGATGAGAATGATTCTGTACTTTTAAGTTTAGAAAGAAAGTCAATGATGGGTAAGGGTGAGTCATCTATCATGGACTGGTTGTACATATACAGAAATGCATGTTTAGCAATAGAAGACAGTAGTTACATACAAAGTTTCATACATTACCCAAACTCGTTCTTTAACAAAAAAATAATGAACAGTGTTTCTGTAGGATTTGCAATGGACTTTATTTATATTGCATTAACTCCAAATTCGCCTTTTTTAAAACGTATTGATGAATTGCGCCTATTGTATCTCGAATCCGGTTTATGGAATTTTGACAAGATTAGAAAATCGACTTTTGTAATCGAAACGTTCATTCGTCCTAAATTAGAAAATTTAGAAAAGATTTCGAGTAAAAGTGTACAAAATATATATGATTCTGAAACTGAACTTGTTTATCAGTTGCTGATATGTTTATTAATTATTTTTGTCAGCGTTTCCTTTCCAGCTTTTGTTTGGGAGTTGATTTGTAATCGTTATGATATTTCGCTTTCTGAAATTACTCGTAAATACGCCATTCGTAGAATTCAAGGATTTAAGACAACATTTAAAACACAAATTACTCGTATCAAGGCGCGTTGGAAAAAAATAGATTTTAATAAACCGAAATGGAAAATATTAAAAAACAAAGCTTGAATTGTATGATCTACATTCTATTGTCAGTTATGTAAAATTATTTGTTGCACTAATTTTACAGTATTTATTCATTAAAAATGTATGCTGTGTAATATATGTAAATTGAAAATACATGTTTTGATGTGGTGAAGTAAGAAAGTGTTGTGCTATAACACCCTTTTTCCTATATCAAATACAATTATGACATCAAGATATCCTACTCAGAGGAACTTAAGTTAGATTTCCTCAATATATCATTTTGCGGTCTGATTTATTCATTAAAAATGTATTCAATAAAAATTAAAAAAGTCAATTTCCTAAACTTTGAACGTTCAATTAGAACAAACCACGTACAGTGCCTCAACCGCTCTCTTGAATCGTTCAATGCACTCTTCCTTGGTAGTTTTAAAATGAATTGTATTTATACTAAAGATTTCGTATTTACTTATATGCGTTGAATCAAAATAGAAGATGAGATAGCAATACGGGTGCGCGGAACCTTTTTATTGGTTGAGAAAATGTTCAAGGCAAGGATTTTCTAAAGTTAGTATTTTCCATTAGAAAAAAACCATCCGGGAGTTAAGCTTCTTTATTCGGCCCAAACTATCTGATAATAACTTTTTTATTTATATAATATATATATAAAATATATACTTTTTTTAATATCAAAACTGAAATTGATTTAACGTTACATTGTTAATTGCAAAATTAGCATTAAAATAATTCAAACATCTAATAGATTGGTCAATAATTCAAAAATTAATAACCGTTTATTATTTATTTAATTCTATTTCATTTTTATTTTAATCTTAAGTTAAAGATAAGATTTAAAGCGTAAAATTATTATTCACTATAGTCACTTAATGTCAACGATAAATGTGCATTGGATTTTATTAATGCGGTTTATTTTTCTATTTTCTTACTGGTCATGAAATGCAGAAGAAATGAAAATTTTTACGATTTGACTGGGATATTTTTTTGAAGCATTTTTAACTGGGATATAACAATATTTTATAGATATGAATCGAAAATTACTTTTATGTCAGAGATTTTTTTTTAAACTCTGAAATTGTTACCCGGACTATTGATATACTGGATACTTAGAATGTTAAATGATCCTTAAAAGAAACCACCTGCGGAAATGTCGATATACGGAGATTCGAAATAGAACATTCCAATATTTTGAAATATTTGGAAAATTGCCTGTGACTCACTGAATATATACGGAGAGGAGATCGAATGAGTATCAGATGAGGAAAGCAATTAATGATATTTTGCTCAATTTGCACTTCTAGTACATAAAGAAAAGTAATATGGCGTTTTCTCCTGGGACTATAAATTTATCTGTTTACGTTTTTATATTCTGAAGCTTTTTGAATGTTTATAATCTTTGGTCCCTTTTCGGTTACGTGCATCGAAATGTTCCATTTTTATTATAGGTACTATAAAGGCAAGTGCAAGTAAGCTGTTAAAAATAAAAGTGAACTGTTTTTCGTATGTATTACTATACAATTTTGGTATAACGAAATCGCGAGTATAATTGATAATTATGATTTTAACTGGTAACAATAGAAACCAGGTAGTTTGCTTCTAATTCGTAATAATCTATCAGTAAAATGGATTTCGAAATTTCGTTTCATTTAATCTTTTATGAAATTACGTTTAATGTATTGTTTTAATAAAAGATTCAAATAATAAACATCTATTTTATAATTAATTCAAAATATTATAATTCGTGTCAGAAGTGATCTTTTAATATCAAAACTGACATTGATTTAACCTTACGTTGTATTTCGCAAAATTAGCATTAAAATAAATTCCAACATCTAATAGTTTGGTCAATAATTCAAAAATTAATAAATGTTTATTATTTATTTAATTTTATTTCATTTTTATTTTAATCTTAAGTTAAATTTAAGATTTAAAGCGTAAAATTATTATTCACTATAGGCACTTAATGTCAACAATAAATGTGCAATGGATTATATTAAGCTGTTTATTTTTCTATTTTCTGGTTGGTCATGAAGGCCAGTCAAATTGTACATTAAAAAGTGAAAGTTAAATAAGTAACGATTTTTTTGGTGGATCTTAAAAAAGGGATCAAGGAGAGCTTAACCTCAAGTTTGCACCCCTGTAGACCTTGAGCTTTTTAAGGGGGCTCCAAAACGTGTTTTTTTTTCAATAAAATAACGATAATTCGGCTTCTATTGCTGCTACGAGGTTCACTAAGGGCTCATATAGAAGGTTTTATTGTGTTCCGAGGTGGAGGAGCCGAAACAGATGTCCCGGTGTTTTTGGAAAACAAGGTTTGTCAAGACATCGGGCAAGCGTCGAACCATGTCTGGACTGGGTCAATTACAAAGAGGTGCCTATCAGGGAGATTCTCTGAGTCCTCTGCTCTTCTGCATCTCACTATTGCCTCTATCCTTTGCTCTCCGGAAATCTCAAGGGTACATGTGTGGACTGCCTGGTGAACGTGTACATAAGATCACCCATCTTTTCTATATGGACGATCTTAAATTATACGCATCAGGCGAGGATCAATTACATCGATCTCTGAACATCGCCCTCAGATACTCGAGAGATATCGGCATGGAATTCGGATTGGACAAGTGTGCAGTCGTTCATTTGCACAGAGGAAGGTCAGGCTCCCATTACAACGATATGGAGCTCGTCAGCGGAAATGTCATCCGCCACCTTAGCGCCGAAGAAGCCTACACATACCTGGGCGTACCTCAAAGGCATGTCCAGGATGGGCAGGCTGCTAAAACCACCATTATTAAGAAATACCGGCGCATTCTCCGTCAGATCTGGTCATCAAAATTGACCGGGAGAAATAAGGTGGCAGCCACGAATATGTTGGCCGTATCACCAGCGCTATATTGTTTTGGAGCACTGAAGTGGAACGTTGACGAGCTAAGGGATCTTGACCGAAGCACACGGAAGATGATTTGTATGCAACGCTGTTTGCATCCAAGATCTTCCGTGGAACGACTGTATTTGCCACGAAATATGGGAGGTCGTAGCCTTTTAAGCCTGGAGTGTATGCATGACCGATTGGTCCTCGAGACAGCTTGCGACGTGATTAATCAAACGGAGGATCCCCTAATGATGCTAGTTCATCAGCATGAAATTCAGGGGAAGGGGGCGTTTTTGTACAACGCGGCGGAATGAGTGGCGCAAAACCTCGGTCTGGTTTTCAACGTGGGACGTAGTGGTGCACAGGAAGCTGAATCAGTCATCAATCTGTGCCCATTGCGTCTCAGGGCTAACATACGGAAGGAACAACTCCGTATGTTGGAGGCAAGGCATATCGACAAGCCGTTGCATGGACAATTCTTCCGAAATGTCCAACAACTTGGCTTTTCGGCTGAGATGACCTTCTCGTTCTTAAGATCAGCCGGCTTGAAGTCCGAGTCTGAGGGTTTTATCTTCGCATGCCAGGATGGGGTCATCAATACATTAGCGTACCGCCAGAACGGTTTACACCAAACGGTACAGAGTACGATTTATAGATTGTGTAGATGTCATACTGAGATACTAATGCATCTTTTGGCAGCATGCCCAATATATGCAGTATCAGCATACATCGAACGTCACAATGCGGCTCTTCCAGTGCTGTATTACCATCTTCGCAGCACTTATGGTATTGATGCAATTCCAGTTTTTGCCGTACGTCCCCACTGCTATTGAATCCGTAGTCGGGAATGAGTCCGTGCCGAATATACTGGAATTACTAATTCCCAACGAGCAGGCAAATATCAGCCAATAAGTCTAAAAATGGATGAAATATCAGGAACTCCTGTTCGAGTTTCGTAAATTGTATCGAGGATTCAAAATCAAGCTCGTCGCGCTGATAATTGGAGTGCTGGGAGGAATGAGACCTACTTTCCTCCAAAACGTCAAAAGCATTCCGGCCTGTCGAGAACATCCAAATTCCATCGCAGGCCGAATGCAGAAAACAGTGCTGTCTACTCCCCGTTGTTATGACTCTCTCGATTGTCTCTTACCTCGCCATCCACTGGCGACCTTGCCACAGTTGGTTACTCAATCTCTGGCAAGGTTACTAAGAGTCCAGGGCCCACCGGCTTTAATAAGCACACGTGGAGGTGAGAGTAGGCCATTTGGGAATCTAGGATAAGATGCAGCTTTTTGCATAGCCGCATTGTGTTACGCATCATTCCCTTTGGGCCATTATTATTTTTTTTTTTTGACGGAGGGGGGAAATGCGTTAGGCACCATAGGAGGGTGAAGATGTTGTTCAACCCCCCGTGTGTCAGACTCCCTGACCTTGGATGTTGACGGCAAGGTTTACCGACTAAAACCCTAACCTCCCTTGGCCCTTCATAATCCACGTGTGCAGTCTGCAGCAGAAAAGTGGCTCCGATATCCATTTCCTCCGCTGCAGACTGCACCGGGCCATTTCGTTTGCAACTGTAACCACTCCCTCTACCATTGGGTAAGTCGTTACAGGATCTCGTGTGACCTCGGTAGACGGAGAGATCCCAGTAGCACTGCTTTCTGCATTCGGCCTGCGATGGAATTAGCATGTTCTCGACAGGCCGGAATGCTTTTGATGTTTTGGAGGAAAGTTGGTCTCATTCCTCCCAGCACTCCAATTATCAGCACGACGAGCTTGATTGTGAATCCTCGATACAGCTTGCGAATCTCGAACAGGAGTTCCTGATATTTCATCCATTTTTCGTCCTCTTTGCTGACTATATTTGTTTCTGCTGGTGCAGAAAACTCGATGACGAAGATGGATTTGTCATCGAAGTCAACAAGGACGATGTCAGGCTTATTGGCTGATATTTGCCTGCTCGTCGGGAATGAGTAATTCCAGTATATTCGGCAGGACTCATTCCCGACTACGGATTCAATATCAGTGGGGACGTACGGCAAAACTGGGGTTGCATCAATACCATAAGTGCTGCGAATATGGTAATACAGCACTCGAAGAGCCGCATTGTGACGTTCGATGTATGCTGAAACTGCATATATTGGACATGCTGCCACAAGATGCATTAGTGTCTCAGCATGACATCTACACAATATACAAAGCGTACTCTGTACCGCCAAGTGCAAGATGTTCTGGCGATACACTAAGGTATTGATGACCCCATCCTGGCATGCGAAGATAAAACCCTCGGTCTCGGATTTCAAGCCGGCTGTTCTTAAGAAGGAGAAGGTCATCTCTGCCGACAAGCCAAGTTGTTGGACATTTCGAAAGAATTGTCCATGCAACGGCTTGTCGATATGCCTTCCCTCCAACATACGGAGTTGTTGCTTCCGTATGTTAGCCCTGAGACGCACTGGGCACAGATTGATGACTGAATCAGCCTCCTGTGCACCACTACGTCCCACGTTGAAAACCAGACCGATGTTTCGCGCCGCTCGTTCCGACGCGTTGTATAAAAACGCCCCCTTCCGCTGAATTTCATGCTGATGTACTAGCATCATCAGGGGATCCTCCGTTCGATTAATCACGTCGCAAGCTGTTTCGAGGACCAATCGGTCATGCATACACTCCAGACCTAAAAGGCCACGACCTCCCATATTTCGTGGCAAATACAGTCGTTCCACGGAAGATCTTGGATGCAAACAGCGTTGCATACAAATCATCTTCCGTGTGCTTCGGTCAAGATCCCTTAGCTCGTCAACGTTCCACTTCAGTGCTCCAAAACAATATAGCGCTGGTGATACGGCCAACATATTCGTGGCTGCCACCTTATTTCTCCCGGTTAATTCTGATGACCAGATCTGAGGAGAATGATCTGACCAGATGAGAATGCGCCGGTATTTCTTAATAATGGTGGTTTTAGCAGCCTGCACATCCTGGACATGCCTTTGAGGTACGCCCAGGTATGTGTAGGCTTCTTCGGCGCTAAGGTGGCGGATGCCATTTCCATTGACGAACTCCATATCGTTGTCATGGGAGCCTGACCTTCCTCTGGGCAAATGAACGACTGCACACTTGTCCAATCCGAGTTCCATGCCGATATCTCTCGAATATGTGAGCGCGATGTTCAGAGATCGATGTAATTGATCCTCGCCTGATGCGTATAATTTAAGATCGTCCATATAGAAAAGATGGGTGATGTTATGTACACGTTTACCAGGCGGTCCACACATGTACCCTTGAGATTTCCGGAGAGCAACGTGTAGATGCAATAGTGAGATGCAGAAGAGCAGAGGACTCAGAGAATCTCCCTGATAGACACCTCTTTGGAATTGAACCAGTCTAGACATGGTTCGACGCTTGCCCGATGTCATGACAAAGCGTGTTTTCCAAAGAGGCATCAGGTCTTCTACAATTCTCACTATGTTTGGGTGGACATGGAGGCGTTTGAGCAACAAGCTTAAAAGCTCGTGCGATGTTGAGTCATACGCCTTCATGTAATCCAGCCAGGCTATCGACAGGTTACGCTTGTACTGGACTGCGTCCTGACAAACACACCTGTCGATAAGCAAGCTGTCCTTGCAGCCGGATACACCCATTTTGCAGCCTCGTTATTCTACTATTCGTTGTCACACCGGTTTCACGGATTTCTCAATACGTTCGTTCAAGATGTTAGTGAACAGTCGGATCGGACAAGTCTCCCGATTTTGGGATCAGTGTCGTTCGGCCCTCCACCAGCCAGTGCGGAATGGGTTGGTCTCCATTTATATAAGAGGTGAATATCCGGGCTAGGTGTTGATGGACAGGAGTGAACTTCTTCCACCAATAATTGTTAATTCCATCCCAGCCCGGCGAGGAGAAATTCCTCGCTCCTGTGATGGCATTTTTCACCTCTAATGCACTGACGGGTGGGCAATCTTCACTTTGACTTCGTCGCACAATTCGGTGAAGATTTCAATACCTGGAGTGTCTGCATTAAGGCTAGACGTTTTCTCGTAGATGCTCCCCCAGAATTCCTCATCTGCGGCCATCGACGGAAACTCGCTGGAGGCTGCGATACGATGTTTGAAGAGGTTGGAAGGATTCGTCAAAAATATTGCGTTTTGTCGAATTTCTTCTTCCCGTCTTTGCAGCCTCACTTTGGCATCGGCCAGAACCCGAATTTTATCCGCTAAACGTTGCTTGATGTTGAGCAACTTCAGCTTGTTCAGTGTGTGATAGTACGTCCGCAGTTTTGCGAACTTCTCGACTTTAGTCGTAAGTGAACGGCCAGATCGGCTATTTGCTCTGTCTATTTCTCGTTGTCTGACAACGAAAATTTTGCCTAAACACGAGTGTCGTGCTTTCATAATGTGGAGCATCTCTCCCAGCACCGCGTACGGGCTCAGTTGTTATTGCCCGCACATCCGGTACCAGTTGACAGCTGGGAACAACGAAACCTATCCGCCTCAGATAGGCTACATAATCTCTCAGATTTTGGCGAGTAAAGCGATCTGCTAGTTCGGGATGCATTATTGCAAACCGCGGTCGCGACTATGCATTCGCGCCATGTAGCCTCTCTGTTGCGGACAGCTCTCCTCATAGCAGCGCATTAGATCTTGCCTGAGATCCTCCGTCCACTGAAATCGTCCGTGGACATCAGCTGGTCGTCGTCCCGGGACACCTGTTTCGGATCCTCCACCTCGGGACTGGGTTGCATGCGAAGCAGCCCGATGGTCAGGAGCCCTGCGCGTTATTCTGTGAGTAACCGCATCAAATACAGGAAGTAGGTGGTCAGCCCCACTCCCCGTTGTTATGCCTCTCTCGTTTGTCTCTTACCTCGCAATCCACTGGGGTTGGTTACCCAATCTCTGGCAAGGTTGCTAACAGTCCAGGGCCCACCGGCTTTAATAAGCACACATGGAGGTGAGAGTAGGCCATTTGGGAAGATAGGCTAAGATGCAGCTTTTTGCATAGCCGCATTGTGTTACGCATCATTCCCTTTGGGCCTCGTTGTTTATTATCATTATTATTATTATTATTTATATTATTAATCCTAATGACATAAAACCGTTAAAACATTTCACGATTGTGCAAAAGCAATGATATCTCTCCGCGTAGCACGCTACCTTGCAACTTCGGCGCCCTCTACAAGGCGCAATTTTCAACTAAATGAAACAAATAAAAAACAAAAATGTTCGTTTTTTTGTCGTCTACAACTTTCTCTTACATATTTTTTTCGATATCTCGCGAGTGGAATTAGTTACAAGCTAAAAAGTAAAATTTTTAATTACATTTTTTCTTTATCATTCGATATCTTGAAAAATAACGATTCTAGGCTATAATGTATGCAGATGTAACTTGTAGAGAACAATAAAATCTTTAAAATGAGCCCTATTGAACCTGGTAGCACCAATAGGAGCCTAGTTATAGTTATTTTAATAAAAAAAAATACGTTTTGGAGCCCATTTAAAAAAGCTCTAGGTCTACAGGGGTGCAAACACGTTAAGCTCTCCTTGATCCCTTTTTTAAGATTCACCAAAAAAATTGCTACTTATTTCGCTTTCATTTATAATGTCGATTTTGGTATAATTGCCTGCAGAAGAAAGGGAGTTTTTACGATTTGACTGTGATATTTTTTTCAAGCATTTTTAACTGCGATATAACAATATTTTCTAGATATGAGTCGAAAATTACTATTATGCCAGAGATATTGTTTGAAACTGTCGGAAATCGTTAACCGGACTATTGATATACTGGATACTTAGAATGTTAAATGGTCCTTAAAAGAAACCATCTGCGGAAATGTCGATATTCGTAAGTGGTCCTAGGTTTACGTTGCTTCGATATATTGTATATTTATAAAGTAATGTTTAAAAAATACGAATAATAAAGTCACATCATTTGACAAAATACACGATAAAACGAAAGAGACTCGTGATTATTTTTTTCTGTTTCTTTCAATTATATCAATAAATGTAATATGTCCTATTATTTCGTTAAATACAAAAACGGAGATTCGAAATAGAACATTCCAATATTTTGAAATATTTGGAAAATTGACTATGACTCACTGGAGGGGAGATCGATTGAGCATCAGCTGAGGAAAGAAATTAATGATATTTTGCTCAATTTTCACTTCTAGTATATAAAGAAAAGTATTATGGGGTTCTTCTCGTGGGACATTAAATTTGTCTATTTACTTTTATATAATAATAATAATAATAATAATCACGTCTTTATTGGCAATTACAAAAACAATACAGGATATAAATAATACAAAAATGCCAAAGGGCGAGCCACAGAAATTGCTGTTTTACAGACTGACCATATTCTGAAGTTTTTTAAATGTTTTTAATCTTTCGTCCCTTTTCGGTTATGTGCTTCTAAATGTTCCATTTTTATTACAGTAACAATAAAAGCAAGTGTAAGTAAGCTGTTAAAAATAAAAGTTAACTGTTTTTCGTACGTATTACTATACAATTTTTGTATAACGAAATCGCGAGTATAATTGATAATTATGATTTTAACTGGTAACTATAGAAACCAGGTAGTTAGCTTCTAATTCGTTATAATCTACCAGTAAAATGGAATTTGAAATTTCGTTTCATTTAATCTTTTATGAAATTACGTTTAATATATTGTTTTTTAAGGAATTTTCTATCAGTTATAGTACAAAAATGCGAGAGGTTATATCAGTAACAAATTGAGATGAAAATAAATCATCGGACTTTATCATGATCAACCATTAGTCCAACAGAATGATCGTCATCATCTATAACCGAATTCGTCATTTTATTTTTTCTATTAATATTTCTTCAACTAAGAGCAAACTCTATCAATGTTAAACATCGGTAAAATTTCATGGTCATAAAATACATTTGAAAACAAGGAATAGCCCATTAATGGAAATATCGACATCTTGATAATAATTTTTTTTAATGTGTTACTTTTAGCGTCGGTAATCATTTTTTCCATGGTAATAATACGGACTAAACATTAACTTTTAACATGGTATCAACAGTGTATTATTGCATTTCGGTACTTAATCTTCGGAATCGTGGTTTGCCGACAAATACAATGACTTAAAATCTCAAATATGAATCTCAAAGTATACATCAGTTGGTTATTTGCTGTAATAGGGCTTGCTAGAACTGAAGAATTATGGCTGAAAAATTTAAAACAATATATTTCGAATAATCTCGACTTACACCCCGTCACTTTAGTCATTGATGATTTCTACGAGAAGTACTCTTCAAAATACAATCAGTTTGTTGATCGTTTCGTAGATGGATTTCCTGCCACTATTCTATCACTAAGAAGGCACCGATCAGTTCATCTTAAATGGCCATATTTGCATCCATTCGGGCGTGCAAATCTCATTGTAATTTTACACAATTCAGCTACCATGGACCGTTTAGTTGAAGATAATATAAAATACTTCGGCAAAATTGGATTTTTCGGAGCATATGCTTTTCACCAAAGAGGGGTTAGAAGTATGCCAAAATATATGATCATCTTCTGGGAAAGTCATAAGAAAGCTGATTATAAATGGATTTTTGGAATTTTTTGGACATCTTTTCTTTCTCCGTATGTTGCGATACTAAATGTCACCGCCAACCAAAACGCAGTAAGCTCAACAACCGTCGAAGATACAATTGTTACTATACATGAGTATAATCCTTTCAAAGATGAATACATCGTACATCCACATAATGGAGTGATGTCATTTTATCCAAATAAACTTCTGAATATACACAAATACCCACTTCGCATAGCATCTCAAATGCTAGGAACATACGACCGTTTTAGTAGATTTGTTATCAAAGCAATGAATGCATCACCGATGCTTAAAGTGTACTCACTTGATCAATCTGGACGCGATGAATTGAGAGAAGACTATGAGAATCGACGATTCGTCTACCATCAAAATTCACGTTCAGGGGTTCGGGACTTACACACCAATGTTGGGAATGTATTTGAAGTAAAATATTTAATGACGACGTGGATACCACATTTGGGTAAATGCATTGCTGTGCCAGTGACGTATAAATCTGAAGTAAAAGTTGTGTTGGATGGAGTTGCTTTTTTAATTGTCAGTTTTTTAATCACGGTACTTATAAAAACTGTTCCGAGAATATTGAATATATCCAAATTGGAATTGCACTTCATGGACGTATGGTGTACATTTTTAGGCGCAGATGCAAATTTGCGTTCCAAGACTCTTTTAGGACGATTAGTTTTTATTTTTTTGTTCGTTGAGGCTTTCATATATTCAACAGACGTAATCGGGGATTTAGTCAAGCTGGTTGTTAACGAAGTTCCCGTGAAAGATATACAAACTTTAGTCGATATCGATAATAGTGGACTGATTCCAGTCACAACATCTGACGGTGGAACGAATTTAGTTTTTAATAATGTCGATTCAACAATTTTAAGTTTAGAAAGAAAGACGATACTTGCCAAGTCAGAATTGTTTGTCATGGATGGATTGTATCTATACAAAAATATATGCTTACTAATGGACACCCCCGAATACATGCAAATATTTATTCGCTACCCAAACGCATTCTTTAGCAAAAAAATAATAAATTGTGTTTTTGATCGATTTGAAACATCCTTCGATCATATTGCATTGACCCCAAATTCGCCTTTTTTTCAACGTATCGATGAATTACATCTGCTATACATCGAATCAGGTTTATTAAAACTTTATGCACTTAGACAGACAGACTATGCAGTCAACACTTTCATTCATCCTAAATTAGAAGATATAGAGAAAACTTCGAGTGTAAAAGATACGAGTGTATACTCGACAGATACCGAGCTTGTTCATCAGCTGTTGAAGGGTCTATTAATTGCTTTTATCGGTGTTTCTATTCCTGCATTTGTTTGGGAGTTGATGTGTAATCGCTATGATATTTCGATTTCTGAAATTACTCATGAGCTTTTCGTCCGCAGAATTCGAGGTCTTAAGGCAAAATTTAAAAGAAAAAAAAGAAAAATTACCAGTTTCTTGATGCGTAGGAGAAAAGTAGTTTTAAGAATTAAACGACTTTTAAAAAAATAGTCAAAAAAAATTAAAATAATAAAAAACAAAATTTGTCTTGTATTATGCACGATTCAATTTTGTAAAATTATTTTTTGCACTAGTTTTGAAATTTGCGGTTGCAATTTTACTGTAATTAGTTTTATTCTATTTATTAATAACATATGTACGTCGCATAATATGTTTGTATAGCAAATAAATTTTACGATGATTTGAAGTAATAAGAAAGTATTATATTATCAAACCTTTTTCCCCATGCACCACCAAGTTTTATTTATACAGTTAAATGAAATAACACGAGAAGATTGTACTATTATACGATATATAATTAACGTACTAGATTGGTCCTACATATAATCTAGCGAAATATTATAAAAAATCGCTTTCAAAGTGGTAGGACAAAACACAAACTAATTCAATAATCTTGGTATTTTCTCGCAAATATCAAAAACATGAAAATGCCAAAAAATCACTAAGGATTTTGTCTATATGTTGTACCAAGGTTTACCTACATTTCACATGAATTAGTCACTGAGAAACAGAAAGTAGATGGAGTAAAGTAACAAAACATACTTATCTGCAAAAAAACATAATTTTCATTTAGGTACTAGATATTGCCTCATGATTGTATCAGACATAATTATAATTATTTAGTTAATATATTAAATGACTTTCAGTTTTCATTTTAGTAACGATAAGATGATTTCTTCAAAATTGTTGTCCAAGTGTAACATGCTGTAATGAAAATACAAAATTCTAGCGATAAATACTTAAAAAATGAATTCCATCTTCTCAGGTTCAGTCGAATGTGGAAAACTAGTTGTTAACAACGGACGGAATCGCGATAAATAAAAACTCATCGGTTTGGCAATCCAAACTAAAACTATTTTTATTTCGATAACAAAAATCTGGTGACAATTATCGCACGCGACGAAGCGACAAATCGCTCATATACAAAACACTCGTATTACGACTTATTTAGCCCGTTCCTAAAAATCGAATTTCAAAACAGTATTTCACATTTCACATAAATGAAGTCCTACGAATTCGTCACCAGCAAATCAATATACGAACGCTACCTACTTTACCGGTATAGTCAATTCAAAGGTACAATAGCGTGCGGAAAACCTACCATTGTGAGGAAAAAGGAGGAAAAAGGGGGAACTGGGACTTTGCGAATATTTTCTTTTCCTAATTTTATTGCGTTGTTTCGATTTGGTATTTTTCTTTTTTGCTGGACATAGATGGTCCCTTCTGCCCCCGCAAGAAGACGAAAGAACTCACGTTTACCACTTTGTCGACCTACAACATAATACAATGGGGAGGAATAAATAAGACGGAAACACATGATTTCCTGGTACGTACTTTTTAATTGATCACTTTCGTCGCTCACCACCATCCCCTTCACTTGTTCAAAGTCAAGGTTCTAAACTTTGAATGCTCGATTAGAACAATTCAAGTAAAGTCCTCAAACGTACTCTTCAGTCATTCAAAACACTCTGTCTTAGTAGTTTTAAAATGAGTCGTATTTATACTAAAGATGTCATATTTACTTGTATGCGTTGAACAAAAATAGAAGATGAGGTAAGGGTAAGTTTGCTTCCCTACCTTTTTGGTCGACAATAGTTGGTAATTGGTGAGAGTTCAACCAAGTTAAGTTGGAAGGAATTTTACACCGGGTTTGCGCATGCATCGATTCTCGTGACCACTTTTTTCAATTTTTATTAATGACATATCCTCTGCACTTAAATTCTCCATCCACATGTTGTACGTTGACGATCCACAAATCATGGCTCAATATGTCCCTCTAGATATCGCTGCCACAATTGATCATCATCATGAAGATACAAATGCTATTTCATAATATGCAAAGCAGAGAGGTCTCCCCTTCATCCAGTTAAATCTGAAGCAATAATATTAGGTGCCTTGTTTAACATCAATAAAGTTGACTTGCTAAACATCCCCAATCTATTACTTGATGAAGCTAAGATCTCGTTTACGTGTGTTTTATGTGCAGAATTTCATGCTATATAATTGTTGTTTGAAACATTTTTTTTGTCAGATGTGCAGTTTTCGAAATAAACGCAAAAAATAGTTTTAACCATGATAATCGCATTTGCGCCAATTTTCATCATGATATTCGAATGAAGCACATCAAAATACGTCAGAATAGATGTGCCCGCTAAGGATTTCCGGAACGCCATTTCGTAAGTACACCCATGCTTATTTATTGATCACTTTCGTCGATCTCCACAATCTTGGTCAGTTGTTCAAAGTCAATATACTAAACTTTGAACGTTCGATAAGAACAAACCAAGTTGTTAAGCCGTTCTCTTCAATCGTTCAAAGCAATCTACCTTGGTAATTTTAAAATGAGTCATATTTATACTAAAGATTTCATATTAACTTGTGTGCGTTGAACGAAAATAGAAGATTATATAAAAATACAGGTGCGCGGAACCTTTTTAATAGTTGAGAAAATGTTCAAAATAAGGGTTTTCTAACGTTAGTATTTTCCATTAGAAAAAAGCATCCGTGAGTTAAGTTTCTTTGTTCGGCGGCCAAAAATTATCATTAAAATAAATTCCAAAATCTAATAGGTTGGTTAATAATTCAAGAATTAATGACCATTTTGTGTTTATTTATTTAATTCTATTTCATTTATATTTTAATCTTAAGTTAAATTTAAGATTAAAAAAGTCGTGATTTAGTTTATTTCGAACCGTGAATATTATAAACAAAAGGATGAGAATAAATTACACTATACGCAATTAATGTCTACGATAAATGTGCAATGGATTCAATTAATATTATTTATTTTTCTATTTTCTGATTCGCCAAAAAATGCAAAAGAAAGGAGAGTTTTTACGACTCGATTGGGTTATTTTTTTCGATTCATTTCATAGGCATATTTCACTGGGATTTAACAATATTTTCTGGATATAAATTGAAAATACTATTCTGAACTGATATTGCCAGAGATGTTTGTTGAAACTGTCTGAAATCGTTATAAGGAATATTGATATACTGAATGCTTAGAACGTTAAATGATCCTTAAAAGAAAGCACGTGCGGAAATGTCGATATTCGTAAGCGGTCTTAGGTTTATTTTGTTTCGATATATTATATATTTATAAAATATATGTAAAAAAGGGAATAATAAAGTCACATTATTTGACAAGAGACACAATTAATAGAAACATACTCGCGATTATTTTTATGCAATTCTTGCAATATATGTTATATATCGTATTGAATCATCAAATACGAAGACTGAGATTCGAAAAAGGACGTTCCATTGTTTTAAAAAATTGGAATTTAGAAAATTGCCTATTATTGACTGAATATATACGGAGAGGAGATCGATTGAGAATAAGCTGAAGAAAGAAATTAATGCTATTTTGCTCATGCTTCACTCATAGTACATAAAGAAAAGTATTATGGCGAACACTTTTTTTTCGGCGTTCTTCTGGGACGCTAAATTTGTCTGATTATTACTGTTGTTTATATTCTGAAGCTTTTTGAATGTTTTTAATCTTTCGTTCCTTTTCGGTTGTGTGCTTCCAAGTGTTTCATTTTTATTATACTATAAAAATGCAGAAAATCAATGGTTTCAGCCAATTCTCGATAGGAATTTCTTTTCTTTATCTTGATCTTATGTATTCCGACGGTTTTTATCTGCTTTTATGTATGTATCATAGTCCTCTAGAATTGAAAATATTTAAATCTACAATTTATCTATTATTATTAAATCAATAAACAAATAGGTCAAGACGTCTGTTTCTCATCACGATAAATCTTCGATAAAAGAACAAGCCCATTTGGTTTTGCATAAAATGCCTCCACATCATACCCCGTTGGACTCTATTAATACGAGATGTGAACTTTTCAACAACGAGAATTCCTACTGTGATATTCCTTTCGATTTTGCCGAACTCAATGTATGTAGCTCTTGAATAGAGAAACAAACATTCTGGGTGCGGATTAGATGGTGTGGAGTATCTTACCATGAGACCTATTCCAATTCAATATAAATTAGAACTTCTGGACATTTAAAATTTAATGCATCGGTGCAGTAAAAATCCTCTGAACTAGCAAGACTCTTACGTACATTTCATCAATAAACCAGATGGTAGCGGACTTGACCTATAGCAATAACGTCTTGCTTATGCTAAATATAAGAACTGATGGGAAAGGTAGATTTCAATGGTACTGCCAATAAAAAAACATTTTCCCAACCTGTCAATCTGGCTTCAGGAAAGGAAGGTCATTTAATGATAACCTTACGAATATAACCTTGTCCATCAAAGACGGTTTCATGAAAGGTACCTTGGCTTTTCCCTAGGCGTTAAGGGGACCTTCGATAACGTCTATCGAACGATCCCACTGATTAAACTGGAAGAAATTGGATGTTCAAGTACCATTCTGACGTTTTTACAACATCTTACCTTCCAGCGATCAATTTATACAGAATACAATAGGGATCAACCGCGATTTTGGCATAAAGGAATACCACAATGGGGTGTTGAGTCCACTTCTATACCTGATTTATGTTGCTGGTATTCCCAGTGACATTTCCTAATTTCCAAATTCATGTCTCACAATTTGCCGATGACATTGGTGTATATATCAATGACCTACCTTTCCACCAAACACAAAGGTCTGTTAGAAAAGGGCGTAGAGAAAATCCGTAAGAACCTTATGACCTTGAGCCTTGCTTTGAATCTTCAAAGAAGTTCTGTCTGGACGCCCATTTATTACTGTGAATAATCATAAAATAAGATCTGTGGATGAGACAAGATTTCTGGGAATAATGTTTGACTATGTACTGTCGATTAGGCAGCACATCAAGACAGTCTCAATGAAGTGCCAAAAAGCTCATAGAATTATAAAATATCTTTGTGGAACGTTGTGAGGAGCAAATTCTTAAATATCATTCGTTTTGTACAAGGCATACATTTCTTCCACAATCGATTACGTGATTTTCATTTATTATCCTAAAATCACTGGCTCAAACCGTCGAAAAAATTCAGTATACAGCGCTAAGAACCGCCATGGGTTATAGGTTTTCCACGCCTAAAAATGTCATTCTTGAGGAATCTAAACTCTGCGATCAACGACAGGTCTCTCTACCTAAAACCATCACCAAAGCCTTCTGTAATAAAAGCAACTCAGCCTGCAGAGATATCAACGTATTTTCCCACAAACGGGATATTCTTTTACAAACCGAACACTTTTTTTCGACATTTATTTTAAATCGCTACAAACTTTTTTTACAAGTTGTAGGTATGAAATAAACGAACACGTGTATCCGAAAATTTTTTCAAAAATTTCATTTTCGATATAATGAAATATTATTTTTGAGCGATTTTTGGTCATTTTCAATTCAACATATCTCCGTCATTTTTTATCATATAACAAAAACTTTTTTTTATTTTAAAGATAATATCGTCGGCTTTCTAGTGACATTTTTTTCAATTTTGTAAATTGATACAAAAGTACGTTTTTTTTATAAATGCAAAAATTAATTTCAACATTGGATAGAATGGACACTTTATTTTTACTACCACAACTGAATACAACTTGTAAAAAAAGTTTGGAGCGGTTTATAAAATATCGAAAAAAAAGTATTCGGTTTGTAAAAGAATGCCCTAAACACAAAAGAAAAAGGCTTAAAAAGCGTAGATTTATAATGGATTGCATTAATAGAGTGTTAAATATAACAAACGAGGCCATTTCTCATCGACTTCAAAACATGTGATAATCCTAATTTTTCATTTGACCATGAATGATGAATTTCATAGTCACAAAAATCGTTTGAAAACAAAGAATAGTCCATTAATGGAAATATCGACATCTTGATAACAGTTTTTTTTTAAAGAGTTACATTTAGCATCGGTAATCACTATTTCCATGGTAACAATACGGACTAAAAATTAACTTTTAACATAGTATCAACAGTGTATTATTGCATTTCGGTGCTGAATCGTGGTTTGTCGACAAATAAAAACTATATAAACATCTCACATATGAATATCAAAGTATACATCAGTTGGGTATTTGCTATAAATGGGCTGGCTAGAGCAGAAGAGTTATGGCTGAAAAATTTAAAACAATATATTTCGGATAACCTCGAGTTACACCCCGTCACGTTAGTTATCGATGATTTGTACGCGAAGTACTCTTCAAAATACAACCAATTTGCTGATCGCTTAAGCGATCGATTTCCGGGGAACATGCTATCACTTAATACTTACAAATCTGTTCAACTTAAATGGCCATATTTGCATCCAATCGGGCGGGCAAATCTCATTGTAATTTTACACAATTCAGCTACCATGGCCCATTTACATTAAAAAAAATAATAATGCGGTTAACATTCATTTTGAAAAATCAAACTTACCAGAAAATTATTTACCGTTATTACATTTTTCATAAAATCGACAAATTTAGAACAGAAACAAAAACAATGTCATAGATAGCAAACTCGTGTGTTATTGTACAATAAGAAATTTTCAGTTACCGAATAGCTTTACATCTGAAAAGCAGTTATTTATTTGAATTCAATAACTTTTACAAAATTTTATATTTTCTTACTGAATTTATATTCAAAAAAATTTTTTATTTTAATTACAGTGATTAAATAATTTTCAAGAACTAGGACTCAAAGATGTTGCTTATAAAAGAAGAAAACTCTACTTTTATAAGGTAAGATCATATAAAATAAAAACTAATAAAAATACAAATTCATACACTTTCCATAAAAATTTTTTTTCTTTCTTCTCTCAATAAACTTAGCTGAAAATTTCTTAAATTAATTTAATTTTGTATATATTTAGCTTATAGAAATAAATCTCATTTCTGAAGAGGACCAAATTCTATGGTCGAAACGTCAATTACGACTATTATTATTATATTACCTGTCCAATCTGACTAAAAAGAAAAACTTTGAAATTATGATTACTTTCACTTAAGAAAATGTCAGAAAAGAAAAATCAAAATTAATTCTATTTAATGGCCCATTTAGTTGAAAATAACATAAAATACTTCGCCAAAGTTGGATTTTTCGGAGGATATGCTTTTCACAAAAGAGGCATTAGAAGTATGCCAAAATATATGATCATCTTCTGGGAAAGTCATAAGAAAGCTGATTATAAATGGATTTTTGACGTTTTTTGGACAGCTTTTCTTTCTCCGTATGTTGCGATACTAAACGTCACCGCCAACCAAAACGCAGTAAGCTCAACAACCGTCAAAGATACAATTGTTACTGTACATGAGTATAATCCTTTCAAAGATGAATATATCGTACATCCACATAATTCAGTGATTTCGCTTTATCCAAATAAATTTCTTAATTTACACGATTATCCACTTAGAATAGCATCTTGGGTTCGAAGATCATCGAAGGAGTTTAGTCAATTCGTAAACAGGGCGATGAATGTAACACCATTGCTTACAGTGTACACACTTACGCCATCTTCAAGAGAACAATTTTAAAAGGACTTTAAGAATCGCAGATTTGATTACCATCAAGGTGAACGCGGAGGCCTTAAGACGATGCACCCTGACGATAGGAATGTATTTGAAGTAAGATATTTAATGACGACGTGGATACCGCAGGTAGGTCATTGCCTTGCGGTACCATTGTCGTATAAATCTGAAATTAAAGTTGCATTGACGGGATTTAATTTCTAATTGTCAGTTTGTTAATCGCAATATTTATAACGATTGCACCGAGAATATTGAATTTATCAGAAAGTGAATGGCATTTCATGGATGTATGGAACACACTTCTAGGTATAGATGCATCTTGGAATTCGAAGACTCTTTTAGGATGGATAGTTTTCATTTGTTTGCTTTTCGAGGCTTTTATATATTCAACAGAAGTATTTGGAGACATAATTAAACTAGGCGTTAATGAAGTCCTTGAGAAAGATTTACAGACTTTGGAGGATGTCGATAAGAGTGGGCTCATTCCTCTCAGAACCTCTAACATGTCGCTCCTGAACATGGGTGATGAGAATGATTCTGCACTTTTAAGTTTAGAAAGAAAGTCAATGTTGGGTAAGGGTGAGTCATCTATCATGGACTGGTTGTACATATATAGAAATGCATGTTTAGTAATAGAAGACAGTAGTTACATCCAAAGTTTCATACATTACCCAAACTCGTTCTTTAACAAAAAAATAATGAACCTTGTTTCTACACGATTTGCAATAGACTTTATTTATATTGCATTGACTCCAAATTCGCCTTTTTTAAAACGTATTGATGAATTGCGCCTATTATATCTCGAATCCGGTTTATGGAATTTTGAGAAGATTAGAAGTTCGACTTTTTTAATCGAAACGTTCATTCGTCCTAAATTAGAAAATTTAGAAAAGGTTTCGAGTAAAAGTGTACAAAATATATATGATTCTGAAACTGAACTTCTTTATCAGTTACTGATATGTTTATTAATTATTTTCGTCAGCGTTTCCATTCCTGTTTTTGTTTGGGAGTTGATTTGTAATCGTCATGATATTTCGCTTTCTGAAATTACTCGTAAATACGTCATTCGTAGAATTCAAGGATTTAAGACAACATTTAAAACACAAATTACTCGTATCAAGGCGCGTTGGAAAAAAATAGATTTTAATAAACCGAAATGGAAAATATTAAAAAACAAAGCTTGAATTGTATGATCTACATTCAATTGTCAGTTATGTAAAATTATTTGTTGCACTAATTTTACAGTATTTATTCGTTAAAAATGTATGCTGTGTAATATGTGTAAATTGAAAATACATGTTTTGATGTGGTGAAGTAAGAAAGTGTTGTGCTATAACACCCTTTTTCCTATATCAAATACAATTATAACATCAAGATATCCTACTCAGAGGAACTTAAGTTAGATTTCCTCAATATATCATTTTGCGGTCTGATTGTCTATGTGAACAAGGAGGGGACGTTAAGGTATATGGGCATCGGTCGTTTTAATCGAATATTGTTTTTTCTTCGTAGTTATTACCCTCTTCACTTACCTCCTTTCAAACCACATTTTTAATGAATTAATTAATTTTTCCTTCAGATCCGTCCTTGCTACTCATCGCACTTTATAATCAACTATTTATCGAATTACCTACGCAATTTTGCTTGATGACCCTGATAAAATTGTGTTCCATGTCCAATCTGATGATCCGGCTCTATATAAACATGAAAGGATATACCTGACCTGAAGCCTTAAAACAATAAAGGAGATTAAGCAAAAAATTACATGTAGAAACTACAAACATTCTTCGGCCCCAAGCTTTCATTCTGAACTTTTGGAAATTAACGGGTTCGTTTTTGAAACCTTGAATGATAAATTACTCGCCCTTTCGATGCTTCTGACTCTTACATGCGACAAACAGCACAAGTAGCATAATCTATTATATAAACAACATAAGAGAACTGGGAATTTACGGATTTACAAGGATTTTAAATCGATGCATACTGAAATTCGTAGGCTCGTCCATAAAGCACTTACCACACACTGTACGATACGCCTAAATAATTATAAGTCCCCTAGCACTCTTTGGATGGATCTGCGTAGCCTCGGACTGGTTAAGTCTGAGTTAAAGGAAAAACCCACCATTTACAACGTCGGAAACTTAAGTAAATACTTAAATGAAACTGCAAATAAGTCACGCACGTCATCCATAATTCTATCGCGTGATCTTTTGGATCTACCCATGACTCACGACTATGGGATGTTCTACATCCGCCCAAAGGATACCATAGGAATTATGCAACTTATTAAAAATGATAATCGAACTTTTCGGGTTAGAATGGTATTGGTCTCCACTGTCTCATCAACTCCCTACTAGTTATAATATATATTTTCTTAAGAATCTTTATTACAAGTCTTAAGTCATCAATCTTTCCAGACTTGTGGAAGAAAGCCTTAGTTAGACCAATTAACAAGGTGTAACATAAAGTAACAACTCTCTCTACTTTTTAATTTGATAGTCATTTTGTTGCTAGGTTACTGATATCTCTTGTTATGTTTTGACCGTTTTAATAAAAGATTCAAATAATAAACATCTATTTTATAATTAATTCAAAATATTATAATTGATGTCAGAAGTGATCTTTTAATATCAAAATTGAAATTGATTTAACGTTACGTTGTAATTTGCAAAATTAGCATTAAAATAAACTCCAACATGTAATAGGTTGGTCAATAATTCAAAAATTAATAAATGTTTATTATTTATTTAATTCTATTTCATTTTTATTTTAATCTTAAGTTAAAGATAAGATTTAAAGCGTAAAATTATTATTCACTATAGACACTTAATGTCAACAATAAATGTGCAATGGATTATATTAATGCTGTTTATTTTTGTATTTTCTGGTTGGTCATGTAGGCCAGTCAAATTGTACATTTAAAAGTGAAAGTGAAATAAGTAGCAATTTTTTTGGTGGATCATAAAAAAGGGATTAAGGAAGAGGATAACCTCAAGTTTGCACCCCTGTTGACCTTCAGATTTTTAAGGGGGCTCCAAAACGTGTTTTTTTTCATTAAAATAACGATAATTCGGCTTCTATTGGTGCTACGAGGTTCAATAAGGGCTCATTTTAAAGGTTTCATTGTGCTCTATAAGCCTAGACATTAGTCTAGTACATTATAGCCTAGAATCGATAGTTTTCGTGATATCGAACGATAAAGGAAAAAATTGAACTAAAAATTTTACTTTTTTGCTTGTAACTAATTACACTCGCGAGATATTGAGAAATATAATTACAGAGAAAGTTGTAGAGGATAAAAAAACGAACATTTTTGTATTTTATTCGTTTCATTTAGTTCAAAATTGCGCCTTGTAGAGGACGCCGAAGTTGTAAGGTAGCGTGGTACACGGAGAGATATCATTGCTTTTGCACAATCGTGAAACGTTTTAACGGTTTTATGTCATTAGGATTAATAATATAAATAATAATAATAATTATGATAATAATAAGTCTTCTTAGGGGTCCAAAGGGAATGATGCGTAACACAATGCCGCTATGCAAAAAGCCGCATCTTAGCCTATCTTCCCAAATGGCCTACTCTCACCTCCATGTGTGTTTATTAAAGCCGGTGGGCCCTGGACTGTTAGCAACCTTGCCAGAGATTGGGTAACCAACCCCAGTGGATGGCGAGGTAAGAGACAAACGAGAGAGGCATAACAACGGGGGGTAGGGCCAACCACCCTACTCCCTGTATATGCGGTTACTATAAATAGAACGCGCAGGGCTCCTGACCATCGGGCTGCTTCGGATGCAGCCCAGTCCCGAGGTGGAGGAGCCGAAACAGGTGTCCCGGGACAACGACCAGCTGATGTCCACGGACGATTTCAATGGACGGAGGATCTCAGGCAAGATCTAATGCGATGCTATGAGGAGAGCTGTCCGCAACAGAGAGGCTACTTGGCGCGAATGCATAGTCGGTTTGCATTAATTCATCCCGAACTGGCAGATCGCTTTTCTCAACAACAACTGAGAGATTATGTGGCCTATCTGAGGCGGACAGGTTTCGTTGTTCCCAGCTGTCAACCGGTACCGGATGTGCGGGCAATAACAACGGAGCCCGTACGCGGTGCAGAGAGAGATACTCCGCATTATGAAAGCACAACACTCGTGTTTAGGAAAAATTTGACAACGAAAATTTTGCCTAAACAACGAGAATTAGACAGAGCAAATAGCTTACTTCTGGATGCTCTTCCAGATAACTCCGACCTGTAGCAGGTCAATTGTGCCGTTTACGAGGCTGCACAAATGCTTACAAATCTGACACAGATATCGGGGAGTCGGCAGATTACAAAACGCATGTCTCAATTGAACGGCAAGATGCGACCGACACGGAAACTCGCTTCCCGAGTTCAGTGTGTGATCGACTATTTAACATCTGGCCGTTCATTTACGGAAAAAGTCAAGAAGTTCGCACAACAACTGCGGACGTACTATCACACACTGAACAAGCTGAAGTTGCTCAACATCAAGCAACGTTTGGCGGATAAAATTCGGGTTTTGGCGAATGCCAAAAAGAGGCTGCAAAGACGGGAGGATGGAATTCGACAAAATGCAATATTTTGGACGAATCCTTTCAACCTCTTCAAACATTGTATCGCAGCCTCAAGTGAGTTTCCGTCGATGGCCGCAGTTGAGGAATTCTGGGGGGGCATCTACGAGAAAACATCTAGGCTTAATGCAGGCACTCCAGGTATTGAAATCTTCACCGAGTTGTGCGACGAAGTCACACAACAAAGTGAAGATTGCCCACCCGTCAGTGCATTAGAGGTGAAAAATGCCATCACAGGAGCGAGGAATTTCTCCTCGCCGGGCTGGGATGGAATTAATAACTATTGGTGGAAGAAGTTCACTTCTGTCCATCAACACCTAGCCGGAATATTCACCTCTTATATAAATGGAGACCAACCCATTCCGCACTGGCTGGTGGAGGGCCGAACGACACTGATCCCAAAATCGGGAGACTTGTCCGATCCAAGAAACCATAGACCGATCACGTGTCTCAATACGTTATACAAATTGTTCACTAACATCTTGAACGAACGTATTGAGAAATCCGTGAAACCGGTGTGGCAACGGATAGTAGAACAACGAGGCTGCAAAATGGGTGTATCCGGCTGCAAGGACAACTTGCTTATCGACAGGTGTGTTTGTCAGGACGCAGTCCAGTACAAGCGTAACCTGTCGATAGCCTGGCTGGATTACATGAAGGCGTATGACTCAACATCGCACGAGCTTTTAAGCTTGTTGCTCAAACGCCTCCGTGTCCACCCAAACATAGTGAGAATTGTAGAAGACCTGATGCCTATTTGGAAAACACGCTTTGTCATGACATCGGGCAAGCGTCGAGCCATGTCTAGACTGGTTCAACTCCAAAGAGGTGTCTATCAGGGAGATTCTCTGAGTCCTCTGCTCTTCTGCATCTCACTATTGCCTCTATCCGTTGCTCTCCGGAAATCTCAAGGGTACATGTGTGGACCGCCTGGTGAACCCTTGATTTTTTTTTTTTGTCGGAGGGGGGAAATGCGTGGGGCACCATAGGAGGGTGAAGATGTTGTTCAACCCCCCGTTTGTCGGACTCCCTGACCTTGGATGTTGACAGCAAGGTTTACCGACTAAAACCCTAATCTCCCTTGGCCCTCCATAATCCACGTGTGCAGTCTGCAGCAGAAAAGTGGCTCCGATATCCATGTCCTCCGCTGCAGACTGCACCGGGCCATTTCTTTTGCAATAATTAGTTTTTTTTACGGTGGGGGGAAATGCATTAGGCACCATAGGTGGTTGAAGATGTTGTTGACCCCCCCGTGTGTCGGACTCCCTTGCCCATGGTGTTCGGGGCAAGGTTTACCGACTAAATCCCTAACCTCCATTGCCCCTTCATAATCCACTTGTGCAGTCTGCAGCAGAAAAGTGGCTCCGATATCCTTCTCCTCCGCTGCAGACTGCACTGGGCCATTTCTTTTGGAACTGTAACCACTCCCTCTACCATCGGGTAAGTGGTTACAGGATCTCGTGTGACCTCAGTAGACGGAGAGATCCCAGCAGCACTGCTTTCTGCATTCGGTCTGCGATGGAATTTGCATATTGTCGACAGGCCGGAATGCTTTTGAGATTTTGGAGGAAAGTTGGTCTCATTCCTCCGAGCACTCCAATTATCAGCACGACGAGCTTGATTTTGAATCCTCGATACAGTTTGCGAATCTCGAACAGGAGTTCCTGATATTTCATCCGTTTTTCGTCCTCTTTGCTGACTATATTTGTTTCTGCTGGTGCAGAAGTCAACAAGAACGATGTCAGGCTTATTGGCTGATATTTGCCTGCTCGTCGGGAATGAGTAATTCCAGTATATTCGGCACGACTCATTCCCGACTACGGATTCAATATCAGTGGGGACGTACGGCAAAACTAGGGTTGCATCAATACCATAAGTGCTGCGAAGATGGTAATACAGCACTCCAAGAGCCGCATTGTGACGTTCGATGTATGCTGAAACTGCATATATTGGACATGCTGCCAAAAGATGCATTAGTGTCTCAGCATGTCATCTACACGATCTACAAAGCGTAGTCTGTACCGCCTGGTGTAGGATGTTCTGGCGATACGCTAAGGTATTGATGACCCCATCCTGGCATGCGAAGATAAAACCCTCGGACTCGGACTTCAAGCCGGCTGATCTTAAGAACGAGAAGGTCATCTCTGCCGAAAAGCCAAGTTCTTGGACATTTCGAAAGAATTGTCCATGCAATGGCTTGTCGATATGCCTTCCCTCCAACGCACGGAGTTGTTCCTTCCGTATGTCAGCCATGAGACGCACTGGGTACAGATTAATGACTGATTCAGCCTCCTGTGCACCACTACGTCCCACGTTGAAAACCAGACCGAGGTTTCGCGCCGCTCGTTCCGCCGCGTTGCACAAAAACGCCCCCTTCCCCTGAATTTCATGCTGATGTACTGGCATCATCAGGGGATCCTCCGTTCGAATAATCACGTCGCAAGCTGTTTCGAGGACCAATCGGTCATGCATACACTCCAGGCTTAAAAGGCCACTACCTCCCATATTTCGGGGTAAATACAGTCGTTCCACGGAAGATCTTGGATGCAAACTGCATTGCATACAAATCATCTTCCGTGTGCTTCGGTCATGATTCCTTAGCTCGTCAACGTTCCACTTCAGTGCTCCAAAAGAATAGAGCACTGGTGATGCGGCAAACATATTCGTGGCTGCCACCTTATTTCTCCCGGTCAATTCTGATGACCAGAGCTGACGGAGAATGCGCCGGTATTTCTTAATGATGGTGGTTTTAGCAGCCTGCACATCCTGTACATGCCTTTGAGGTACGCCCAGGTATGTGTACGCTTCTTCGGCGCTAAGGTGGCGGATGACATTTCCGTTGACGAGCTCCATATCGTTGTTATCGGAGCCTGATCTTCCTCTGGGCAAATGAACGACGGCACACTTGTCCAATCCGAATTCCATGCCGATATCTCTCGAGTATGTGAGGGCGATGTTCAGAGATCGATGTAATTGATCCTCGCCTGATGCGTATAATTTAAGATCGTCCATATAGAAAAGATGGGTGATCTTATGTACACGTTCACCAGGCGTTGATGGACAGAAGTGAACTTCTTCCAGCAATAATTGTTAATTCCATCCCAGCCCGGCGAGGAGAAATTCCTCGCTCCTGTGATGGCATTTTTCACCTCTAATGCACTGACGGGTCGGCAATCTTCACTTTGTTGTGAATTCGTCGCACAACTCGGTGAAGATTTCAATACCTGGAATGTCTGCATTAAGCCTAGATGTTTTCTCGTAGATGCTCCCCCAGAATTCATCAACTGCGGCCATCGACGGAAACTCGCTTGAGGCTGCGATACGATGTTTGAAGAGGTTGGAAGGATTCGTCCAAAATATTGAGTTTTGTCGAATTCCTTCTTCCCGTCTTTGCAGCCTCACTTTGGCATCGGCCAGAACCCGAATTTTATCCGCTAAACGTTGCTTGATGTTGAGCAACTTCAGCTTGTTCAGTGTGTGATAGTACGTCCGCAGTTGTTGTGCGAACTTCTTGACTTTAGCCGTAAATGAACGGCCAGATGTTAAATAGTCGATCACACACTGAATTCGGGAAGCGAGTTTCCGTGTCAGTCGAATCTTACCGTTCAATTGAGACATGCGTTTTGTAATCTGCCGACTCCCCGTTATCTGTGTCAGATTTCGCGGAGTCACCAGATCACTTGCAGCCTCGTAAACGGCACAATTGACTTGCCACAGGTCGCAGTCATCTGGAAGAGCATCCGGAAGTAGGCTATTTGCTCTGTCTAATTCTCGTTGTTTAGGCAAAATTTTCCTTGTCACATTTTGCCTAAACACGAGTGTCGTGCTTTCATAATGTGGAGTATCTCTCGCAGCACCGCGTACGGGCTCAGTTGTTATTGCACATCCGGTACCGGTTGACAGCTGGGAACAACGAAACCTGTCCGCCTCAGATAGGCCACATAATCTCTCAGTTGTTGTTGAGAAAAGCGATCTGCCAGTTCGGGATGAATTAATGCAAACCGACTATGCATTCGCGCCAAGTAGCCTCTCTGTTGCGGACAGCTCTCCTCATAGCATCGCATTAGATCTTGCCTGAGATCCTCCGTCCATTGAAATCGTCCGTGGACATCAGCTGGTCGTCGTCCCGGGACACCTGTTTCGGCTCCTCCACCTCGGGACTGGGCTGCATCCGAAGCAGCCCGATGGTCAGGAGCCCTGCGCGTTCTATTTATAGTAACCGCATATACAGGGAGTAGGGTGGTTGGCCCTACCCCCCGTTGTTATGCCTCTCTCGTTTGTCTCTTACCTCGCCATCCACTGGGGTTGGTTACCCAATCTCTGACAAGGTTGCTTAGAGTCCAGGGCCCACCGGCTTTAATAAGCACACGTGGAGGTGAGAGTAGGCCATTTGGGAAGATAGGCTAAGATGCGGCTTTTTGCATAGCGGCATTGTGTTTCGCATCATTCCCTTATTGGGCCTCATTATTACCATAATTATTATTATTATTATTTTTATTATTAATCCTAATGACATAAAACCGTTAAAACGTTTCACGATTGTGCAAAAGCAATTATATCTCTATGCGTATCACGCTACCTTGCAACTTCGGCGCCCTCTACAAGGCGCAATTTTTAACTAAATGAAACGAATAAAAAATAAAACTGTTCGTTTTTTTGATAATTTTTCGATATCTCGCGAGTGGAATTAGTTACAAGCAAAAAAGTAAATTTTTAATTAAATTTTTTCTTTATCGTTCGATATCTCGAAAAATAACGATTCTAGGCTATAATGTATATGCAGGTAACTTGTAGAGCACAATAAAGTCTTTAAAATGAGCCCTTATTGAACCTCGTAGCACCAAAAGGAGCCGAGTTATCGTTATTTAAATAAAAAAAAAAAATAAGTTTTGGAGCCCCCTTAAAAAAAGCTCAAGGTCTACAGGGGTGCAAACAAGTTAAGCTCTCCTTGATCCCTTTTTTAAGATCCACAAAAAAAATTGCTACTTATTTCGCTTTTATTCATGATGTCGATTTTGGTATAATTGCCTGCAGAAGAAAGAGAGTTTTTACGATCTGACTGTGATATTTTTTTCAAGCATTTTTAACGGGGATATAACAATATTTTCTATATATGAATCGAAAATTACTATTATGCCAGAGATTTTGTTAGAAACTGTCGGAAATCGGTACCCGGACTATTGATATACTGGATACTTAGAATGTTAAATGATCCTTAAAAGAAACCATCTGCGGAAATGTCCATATTCGTAAGTGGTCCTAGGTTTACGTTGTTTCGATATATTGTATATTTATAAAGTATATTTTTAAAAAATACGAATAATAAAGTCACATCATTTGACAAAATACACGATAAAACGAAAGAGACTCGTGATTATTTTTTTCTATTTCTTTCAATTATATCGATAAATGTAATATGTCCTATTATTTCGTTAAATACGAAAACGGAGATTCGAAATAGAACATTCCAATATTTTCAAATATTTGGAAAATTGACTATGACTCACTGAATATATATATATACGGAGGGGAGATCGATTGAACATCAGCTGAGGAAAGAAATTAATGATATTTTGCTCAATTTTCACTTCTAGTATATAAAGAAAAGTATTATCGGGTGCTTCTCGTGGGACATTAAATTTGTCTGTTTACTTTTTTATATTCTGAAGTTTTTTAGATGTTTTTAATCTTTCGTCCCTTTTCGGTTATGTGCTTCTAAATGTTCCATTTTTATTACAGTTTCTATAAAAGCAAGTGCAAGTAAGCTGTTAAAAATAAAACTCTACTGTTTTTCGTATGTATTACTATACAATTTTGGTCTAACGAAATCGCGAGTATAATTGATAATTATGATTTTAACTGGTAACTATGGACACCTGATAGTTTGCTTCTAATACCTAATAATCTATCAATAAAATGGATTTCGTCTAATATGGATACGTTTAATATATTGTTTTTTAAGGAATTTTCTATCAGTTATAATACAAAAATGCGAGAAGTTATATCCGTAACAAATTGAGATGAAAATAAATCATCGAACTTTATCATGATCAACCATTACTCCATCAGAATGATCGTCATCATCTATAACCGAATTCGTCATTTTATTTTTTCTATTAATATTTTTTCAACTAAGAGCAAACTCTATCAATGTTAAACATCGGTAAAATTTCATGGTCATAAAATACGTTTGAAAACAAGGAATAGTCCATTAATGGAAATATCGACATCTTGATAATAATTTTTTTTAGCGTGTTACTTTTAGCGTCGGTAATCATTTTTTCCATGGTAACAATACGGACTAAACATTAACTTTTAACATGGTATCAACAGTGTATTATTGCATTTGGGTACTTAATGTTCGGAATCGTGGTTTGTCGACAAATACAATGACTTAAAATCTCAAATATGAATCTGAAAGTATACATCAGTTGGATATTTGCTGTAATAGGGCTTACTAGAACTGAAGAATTATGGCTGAAAAATTTAAAACAATATATTTCGGATAATCTCGACTTACACCCCGTCACTTTAGTTATTGACGATTTCTACGAGAAGTACTCTTCAAAATACAATCAGTTTGTTGATCGTTTCGTAGATGGATTTCCTGCCACTATTCTATCACTAAGAAGGCACCGATCAGTTCATCTTAAATGGCCATATTTGCATCCAATCGGACGGGCAAATCTCATTGTAATTTTACACAATTCAGCTACCATGGACCGTTTAGTTGAAGATAACATAAAATACTTCGCCAAAGTTGGATTTTTCGGAGGATATGCTTTTCACGAAAGAGGCATTAGAAGTATGCCAAAATATATGCTCATCTTCTGGGAAAGTCATAAGAAAGCTGATTATAAATGGATGTTTGGAATTTTTTGGACAGTTTTTCTTTCTCCGTATGTTGCGATACTAAACGTCACGGCCGACCAAAACGCAGTAAGCTCAACCGCCGCCGTCGAAGATACAATTGTTACTATACATGAGTATAATCCTTTCAAAGATGAATACATCGTACATCCACATAATGGAGTGATGTCACTTTATCCAAATAAACTTCTGAATATACACAAATACCCACTTCGCATAGCATCTCAAGGTCTAGGAACATACGACCGTTTTAGTAGATTTGTTATCAAAGCAATGAATGCATCACCGATGCTTAAAGTGTACTCAGTTGATCAATCTGGACGCGATGAATTGAGAGAAGACTATGAGAATCGACGATTCGTCTACCATCAAAATTCACGTTCAGGGGTTCGGGACTTACACACCAATGTTGGGAATGTATTTGAAGTAAAATATTTAATGACGACGTGGATACCACAGTTGGGTAACTGCATTGCTGTGCCAGTGACGTATAAATCTGAAGTAAAAGTTGTGTTGGATGGAATTGCTTTTTTAATTGTCAGTTTGTTAATCACGGTACTTATAAAAACTGTTCCGAGAATATTGAATATATCCAAATTGGAATTGCACTTCATGGACGTATGGGATACATTTTTAGGCGCAGATGCAAATTTGCGTTCCAAGACTCTTTTAGGACGATTAGTTTTTATTTTTTTGTTCGTTGAGGCTTTCATATATTCAACAGACGTAATCGGGGATTTAGTCAAGCTGGTTGTTAACGAAGTTCCCGTGAAAGATATACAAACTTTAGTCGATATCGATAATAGTGGACTGATTCCAGTCACAACATCTGACGGTGGAACGAATTTAGTTTTTAATAATGTCGATTCAACAATTTTAAGTTTAGAAAGAAAGACGATACTTGCCAAGTCAGAATTGTTTGTCATGGATGGATTGTATCTATACAAAAATATATGCTTACTAATGGACACCCCCGAATACATGCAAATATTTATTCGCTACCCAAACGCATTCTTTAGCAAAAAAATAATAAATTGTGTTTTTGATCGATTTGAAACATCCTTCGATCATATTGCATTGACCCCAAATTCGCCTTTTTTTCAACGTATCGATGAATTACATCTGCTATACATCAGATCAGGTTTATTAAAACTTTATGCACTTAGACAGACAGACTATGCAATCAACACTTTCATTCATCCTAAATTAGAAAATATAAAGAAAACTTCGAGTGTAAAAGATACGAGTGTATACTCGACAGATACCGAACTTGTTCATCAGCTGTTGAAGGGTCTATTAATTGCTTTTATCGGTGTTTCTATTCCTGCATTTGTTTGGGAGTTGATATGTAGTCGCTATGATATTTCGATTTCTGAAATTACTCATGAGCTTTTCGTCCGCAGAATTCGAGGTCTTAAGGCAAAATTTAAAAGAAAAAAAAGAAAAATTACCAGTTTCTTGATGCGTAGGAGAAAATTAGTTTTAAGAATTAAACGACTTTTAAAAAAATAGTCAAAAAAAATTAAAGCAATAAAAAACAAAACTTGACTTGTATTATGCACGATTCAATTTTGTAAAATTATTTTTTGCACTAGTTTTGAAATTTGCGGTTGCAATTTTACTTTAATTAGTTTTATTCTATTTATTAATAACAAATGTACGTCACATAATATGTTTGTATTGCAAATAAATTTTACGATGATTTGAAGTAATAAGAAAGTATTATACTATCAAACCTTTTTCCCCATGCACCACCAAGTTTTATTTATACAGTGTAATGAAATAACACGAGAAGACTGTCCTATTATGTGCTATATAATATAGTTTGGCCATACGTATAATCTAGCGAAATATTATAAGAAATCGTTTTGAAAGTGTTTGAACAAAACACCTACAATAAAGATTCTTGGTCCTTATCGAAAATATGAAAAACTATCGATTAATCAGCGAAATATTTTTGAATTTATAAAAAAAACTGGAGGAGACGGACTTACAATTTTTACACATTTAATTTTCCGTTGCATGCTTTACTTTGTTTATTTGTTGTAACTGAAAGAAAAGATACAAATTTTCGTTCAGTTATAACAAATAAACATAATAGTAATTTTTTAAAGTGGACAACTGGATACGAAAACTCATGAAAAAAACCATAAAAATCATATCTTACAATAATTCGTTATCTTTTCATTCAGTTATAACAAATAAGCCTCCGAGTAGCAAAGTTTGTTCAAAACGGAAGCATTTCTAATATATTTGTCCTCCATATTGCTGGATCCATCATTTTGAATTTGGTAAAAATAACGTCAGATTCGTAATCAGCGACCTAGAAAACCCTCGAGTAACAAATGTCAGCTAAATTCGATAAAAAGGAAAATGTGTGACTCAAAGGGTTGTTTGAATTAATACTTTTTCCATCCTTCGTCTACAGATATGTAGACTCAAAACCAAACTCAAATTCAGGTCAGGATCTGAAATCAATAAACAAACTAGTGTTGGCGTGGTGCCTCGCTCGCTTCGCTCGCTCAGAAACTTCGACCCAGTGGAGAGTCGGCTATTCCTTAATACTCGTTTGTTTACGAACAGCTTTCAATTATATTATAAAATTATATTGATATTTGGGGGGTCCAATCATATTTAGGTCAAAGTGGCTTCGATAGATATGTTACAACAATATAGTGTTTCTTATATGTATGAAAATGAGCATTTTCAATACTTCGACCCTGACAACAGGCCAGCCGAAGTATTAATAAATAAAAGTTGCAAAACACTTCATGCACTTATATACTAATAGACTATTCGATGCATATTACATGTTTACAGTGTTTTACTAATTACAGTCTGTATCATTATGATCTTATATATACAATATATATACATATAATTGGTCAAAGATATCTTGAAAGTGTCGAAAAGGTCTCTGACGGATATCTTTTAGATACTATAAGACATCTTTTAGATATATATCGAAATAGTTATTTTCGTATCAAGGACGTAAAAGAACTTATGCGCCCATAGGGGATCACCGCGCCCGAGGGGCTGGCGAAGACTACCCCTGGGGGTAGGGGGTCGAAACGTCAAAATTTTATGGAAAACTATAGGGTAATTTTTTTGCCGAGGTGACCAAATTCAATACTTTTTAAGCATTTTAAACCAGTTTTTATGGCATTATCGTTGACTTCAGGGAAAAAATGCATACAACCTTTTTTGTAGAGAATTTCACGCGCTATCTTTTTTCTTTGAAACATTTTTTAATAAAATTTGTATTTTTCAAAATAAATGCAAAAAACTACGAACTAACTTAATTGGGGCTATTTTTTTTTTAGTAATGGACGGATGGATCTGGGCCAAAATCTAATCAGATCTAAGTTATGCCAAGACGCGTATTTAAAAAAAAAATTTATGTCAATCGGCTTATCCGTTCGCGAGTTATCACGAGACAAAAAAACGGGACGTACGGACGTACGTACGTACAAGATCACGGACACAAATTTTTTTATTGTTGATTTGGGTTCCTTAGGGTCTGAAACGTCGACATTTGATGAAAAACTATAGGGTAATTTTTTTACCCGAAGTGACCAAATTCAATACTTCGTCCAGACTTAGTCTGGGTCGAAGTAATAAACTATTTAGACATAAAAACCTCAATTGGTGTCATAAAGAAACTTGGTGTGGAAGATACTTCCATGACAAGGAATCTACACCTCAATGTGTACAATAATTAACCTGCAAATAAAAATTGAAAAATTGTATTACTTCCTTGGGTGAAACTGACTCTGTTTACGTGAAAGGTGGAATCACTGCTCTATACTACATGGATAGGGTACGCACGGGTCTGGACCGCCTAAAATCTGATATTTCAGAGTCGTTAAAATTAAAATTTCTGCAATTATTCATAAATTTAAAATACCTGAAGGGTATGTGGTTTTCACAAAGAGGATATAAAGGAAGAAACAAGTGAAAAATAAATATTAAACTGTGTAAATGGTTTTGAACAGACTGTCATGGTGGGAAAATATGAATTTTCTTCATAAGTGCTTGCTTTTATACACATGAACACACTTATAAACAGCAACATTCATTTGTATTTGCAAACGAACGTCGGGCAAAGTCGCTCGCATTCAGGTGTTTTCGGTCCTGACAAAATTCAGCCACGGTGTACTTCTATAATTTCTTCTGATCGACGCATGCGCGTTCTGTAACTGTATGTAGGCGAAGTGGGAGAAAAATTTCTTCCCCTCCTTAGGCAAATATTGGGAGGGCTAGAAAAGGACAGACAATACGGACGAGGCAAATATTGGGAGCGGGCACTGTAGTCAGCACGATTCAGAATTAAAGTATAATCTCTAAAGTTGTCGCATGCAATTACTCTCCTTCTCTTATACCAAAATGCCCCGCCCAGTTTATTGTCACATGACGGGGATCAGGTACGTACTTTTGCATAGATTCTCTTTTTGGGGCGAACGCGTCCCTCCCCGACCCCCCACTCTTACCCTACCGGATCGCTCATGTGCTTAGTATACTGGCCGCGGAGGTAAACTCGGCAGTAGAAGGGGAACGATACCATCCCTCAGGCGGCCCATTAAGAGGTTAAGCCGAGAATGGACCCATCCCATCAAGGGAGATCTTACTGTACTGTTATACTAATACTGGCCCTTAATATTGCCGATGGAGGGGAGAAATTTATGTCCCACACGCTCAATAGAATATAGAAGGACTAATAAGGATGGTAATCAGTCAGAGAGAGACATTTCGAGGATATGTTTTGTATTTGCAAACGTGTTGGAAAAATTGCAAATGTGTCACAATTATTGTATTTATGGACTCTTTTTCTACGATTTTTAATTATTATTTTTTTTATTTTTGAAAAAATGAGGACCAACGAGAGAGAGAAAGTTTATTATATTGATTTGAACTCGGGACGTTTGGATTACTGATCGAATGCTCTCCCAAGCCCTATCCGCAATGCAATAGCTTCATAATCTTTTGAGTTCCAAGCACCACGCGCAAACTGATAACAATACAAAATTTTCGCTTCAAATTAATTACTCGAAGGATGTAAACATTTACAGACATCAGGAAAAGTTTATTTGATTCTAAAACGTCATCCTTAACCCTTTCAGTCACATGGGGACACCAGTGATCCACCCCATGGTGTAAGGAATTGAAGTTGAAGTGTTGCGCGTCAGATGAAGAATGGAGCTCTAAAGAGCCAATCAAAATTTTCCAATAATACAAGCAGGAAATCTGCATACATACTTCTATCGCCGTAACTGCCTTGTATAAATGGTAATTTTGTATTGCTTCACCGCGCTCCCTATTTTTGATCTATTGCGCATCTATGAGAACGCTTCACCTTGTTGTACTATTACACCATGGTGGTACCTATATATGAAATCTACTTTTTGCCATTTATGAGTAGGTCGTTATCGACTTTGGTTCGGCCTTTGGTTCTGGGCCTTCTAAGACTCCAATAAATGTTAAAAAATTATAATATTTGATAATTTTTTAATGCCAGGTTTTTAAAGTTAAAATGACGGATCCAATATGTCCCACCAAGATTTAAAAAAAAAGCTGTAGCTTTGTCATGAATAGTTTATATTTTTAGAATATATCTTACTTTGGAATTTCAGTTCATAAAATCTCAGTGGGAACATATAATGGGTTCAAGATGCGGAGAACAATGCACATTGTTTGTTAAAATCCAATAATGTGTTATCTTACAAATAACAATTAAATATTGGATACAGTTCACTTTACATAATAATTACAGTACTTTTTAATTTATACTAATAACAGTAACGTGTACTTAAGACCCTCACAAAAGTTCGACGGTGGATGAAAGGGGTAGAATATACGGCTACCGAATAATTTTCAGAAAAGTTTTATTTGAGACAATTTTTACCATTGCCACGTTTCCTTATTGTAAGGCTGGAGTTGTGTGCACGAATTAAACACTTTTTAAAATACTTTTGCAATTGTACTTAGCTGTACCATGGTGGGAAAAGCGTATACATATTCAAATCTTTTAATTGAGCATTATGAAGCCATACTCAGATTGAAACAGAATAACACATTAATCCTATAGACTTGTTTTCATAATGAATAACGTGAAGTATATAAAAGCTTCCCGGTATAATTCTACCTCGCTATATTTACGTCCCAGCATATTTGCCTGGTTCGGTCCCGTTATATTTGTATGTCACCGTTCTCTTTTCCCCCGACCCTATGGGCTGCGGCCTCGGGAAAGGCCTTGACTGAAGGGAGTGGGAGAAGCGGCCCTCCCCTTCTTTAGGCAACTTCCTAACTCATCTAAAGTATGGCACACAAAGAATACAACACGACACTAGCGTAGATATTTCATTTCTAACTTTTTAGTGAAATTATCGAAATTAGTGAAATTGGCGATTTCATTGAAATTACGATTATTTCGCACGAGTCTACAAATACCTACTCTCCCTTGTTGCACATACTATTTTCTCATACGAGGGCGTGCTATTTTGCTCCCGCGATATAGGGAGCAAAATAGTATTTTGCGCTCAGAATGCGAGAAACCTATTTTGCTCCCTAGGGAGTGAATGTGCTATTTTGCGCACAGAGTGTGAGAAAATTATTATCACTCCATCAGTATTAAATTCCACTCCCGCAAAATCAGTTTTGTTTCTTAGAAGTCTTCGATCCATCTATGTATTTATATAATCCATCGAAAAGAGTCAGGAATTACGCATCGTTGAAGGAACGGAACACGGAAACGGGACGCGGAATCGAAAAAGGCGGTAAAAACTCATACATGCGTTTCGCAGTAATTAGAATACGCGTATGTACAATTTTATTCTTAAAAGGAAACTAGTGAAGTATCTGGTTGTTAAAAGGAAATATTTGTTAAATCGTGGAACCTTTGGAATATACGCACATTACATAATAGCAGCCGGCGAAAGTGCAATTCATAAAAGGAATATTTCACTGTTTATCTTAACCTTAAAATGTAACCGGTTACATTTCTGTTTTCTTCTACATTGACCATTTTGTAAGAAAACAACTCCTGTAAAAGACAATGGTTTCTCAAGAACCCAAAAATTGTCGAACCCAATCTCATTATTTTCTACACCTATGAACTAGGCACTTCGAGATTGCCCTGTCGGCCCGGGTCGACCAAAAATTGACCGAAAATCGACCGTAAATCGGTCGACTTGTGCAAAGAATCGACCCAAAATTGACCGACAATTGACCGAATGCCGACTACGGTCGATTTTCAGTCGGTTTTCAGTTGACTTTTACGAAGTTGACCGATTAATACATTTTGATTAGGTCGATTTAGTAAAAGTCGACTGAAAATCGACCCAAAATCGACATTCAGTCAATTGTCGGTCAAGTCTGGGGCAACTCCCTGCACAAGTCGACCGATTTACGGTCGACCCGAACCGATAAGGTGCTGCTGAACATGAAATATGTCTGTGTATAGAAAAAAATCGTCAAATTAGACATATTTTCTTAGAATTAAGACAATTTTTCATTATAAAAGAATTGGACTCATTTATTGACGTTTTGCATATTGAACGAAAACAATACTAATTAATTTAATTAATTGATAAAATATCAACAAAGTTGATTATGTGTTTCAGAGAATAAACTATTAAATATACATTTAATTTCCTTGATTAGTTAAACATATTAATGCCTTGAAAATTCATTAAAGAAATTGCAGATATAGCTTTTTTATATTATTATAGCTTTAATCCCCACTTCTCAGAAAATTAATAAATAAACAATAAACACTTGGATTATATCGTATAGCGTCATATACTTTCCCTAAGGGTAGATTTTAATACAGTAGAAAATACCGATTTCTAAAAATTTTGTTTCATATCAATATAATAAAAATACTACAGTATATCCATAAATTCTATTAATACTACAGTATATCCATAAATTCTAATAAAAAAAAAAAAATACTTTATATGTATACTGTAATATTGCAATTTTCAAGTCCTTAAATAGTCTTATTATCTTATCGTTACATTAAACACAGAACGAATTTTAAATGTCGCAAGTGGAAATCTAAAGAAAAGAATCAGAATAAGCTCGAGATGAAAAAGTAAAGGGTGCGATTTTAACTACGGTCCAACAATTCCTTTACTTTATCCTTTTAATTTTATACCGGGGAAAAATACATTTCATCTTCAAAATTCTGTCTTTCCATGTTTGCAAATATAATAACGCAATTAGTCTACTAAATGTTTGTATACTAAACTATTGCAAAATTATTTTTGACCAGATGTTGAATTATTTTTCGTAACGGTACAAACTTGGTAACAAATTTGTAAAATAATTCAAGATGTTTTTTTCAAACTTTTGGGCAACCGAAATGTTATGAAAAAAATGTGTTGGTAGGTTCTAAGCTCTTAAATATTATATATTTTTTAAATTTATTATGCCAATATTTTTAATTTATTTTATGTTTACAAGGACGTGGAGTGCATAACAGTTTGCATTGGAGCACTCTTATTCAGCTTGTTGATAATCGAAACGTATATCATTCGAACGTCAAAAGACATTGAGGGTTAATACGTTATTAAGAGCCAAATATTGACTGACTAATAATGGACGTGCAGCCTTGACCCAAAGATATTATTTGGAATTGAAACATTAATCTTATAAAATTTATTCGGTAGTAATAAGTTTAAACGATTGTTGAAATATGTTTTTAAAAAATAGTATAGTATTAAGACGAATAAGAAACCCCTAATATTTGAATTATTCTCATACTTTACTTTTTTAATAATTTACTTAACATTTCCAATGACAATTCTCCGTTTCAAAGAAGTGATTTATGGCAATTATTATTTTCCTTACGCTTTTTAAATTTCCGTTTAAAATTTACGATAACGGTATTCTAGAAGGGTAGAAGTAACAGCCTGGTTGATGGTTCAGAAATCCCTCCCCGGCATGGACATTTCAGACGACCCCTTTTAACCCATTAACGCGTAAATGCATTGGATTTTCCTCCAAGTTCAAACGCGGTAAATCAAACAAATTGACGAAGTATTTCTATAAGATCCATTTCTAGGGGAGACTGCTAAGTTAAAATAACCGAGGCACTTGAAAATTTGTTGCGGACAGTTTGTCGAACTTAAGAAAATAAGATTCTTCAAATTTGGTAGGTAAAACAAGTGACGCTCAGGAGGGTGCTTAAACTTCGATTAAGAAACTCTAAATTAATGTAAACATTGGCATAAATCACTGTTCTTTCTTTTAACATTACACAGGGCCTTTTTTATTACATTTATTTACTGGAAATATTAATAAATAGAAGTATGGTAAAACTTTATATTTTTCTTTCTGATCAGAATATAACATTTGGAGGTAGGCATATGGAAACCCCCTTCTAGAAAACTTTCCATTATTTTTTGTATTTGTCTAAAAAAAGTTTTTCTTTCTTTATTTAGTATACCAATTATAATTGGACAACAACTTTTGTCCTCCCTTTGAAAATCGCGATATTGCATGTGCTAGTTTCGTGCGGAGTACCGCGCGAATTATTTTAAAAAATAACTCTTCGAATAACTTGTATGATTTAATTAAATTTTGGCAACGATCATAAATGATCAACGTTTCAATTTTGAATATGTCAGTAGCCCGTTTTTATATTTGTAAGTTGCTAAACAGCTAAATATCATTGTTAAGGAACTCGGTAATTTTGTTTTTTTTTTACGTTCCAGGAAAGATATTGGATAAATAAATTTAAATCATGGTTTATATTTATATGCTCTCTAAAGTTGAATCAGTGAAAATAACGCTATTTGAATCTGCGATGTAGGTACAATAGTCCCCGCACTAAGTTGTACCGTTCAAAGTTATATATCTGTCCTAACATATATGTTCGCCTTGTCCAAAGTTATACCAGTCTCTTCCTCTCCTTCCCCCATCACATTGTTTTGCTGAGCCCCACTCGCTTCGTGATACTCCCACACAGAAGCACCCATTGCATGGATATAAACACAGCTATGGAAGTGGGGATAGTGAGGGGCTATAACTTTGACAAAGCACAGTCACGGCGAGAGGAGAAATCCGATTTTTTCCGGAGTGTGACGAGATAGGTCGATGATCCAAATTTCCCAGAATCAAAGCGTCGTTTGAAAATTTCCAAATTTTCAATATGACGCGCAATGGCGTCCTTCTTTTGTGTTGCGTATTGCATTTAGTGCAGTGCAGATAATGCAATACGCAACACAAATGTTGCGCACTAAGGGAGCCGTGATGCTGCATGCAAGGTGCAATGAAATGTGGTCAAATTCTAAACTAAAAAAAAAAATTGTCTTTTTTTGTCCACAATACAAGAAATTTAACTTATTCGAAGATTAATTAGCAAATTCAGCGTATGCAAGGCAATCGCGGCGTTTTACAGGTGCGCGAATGAAACGATGCGCAATTGTTCCAATTGTAATCGAAGCAATAACAAAATATTATCAGCGATATATCGAAAATACAAATGTTTTTGAAGGTCAATCGCCAAACAGTATTATTTACTTTTTCAAACATTAAATTTGAATTCTTACGGGGTTTTCAACGTAAAAAAAGTGGGCGTGTCTCTTTGGCAATATCAGACACTTCCTACTTGGCAATTCTGATTTTACCGATTTTCTGGATCCTTCTTGACCTTCCTCGATCTTTCTCGACCATTTTTTATCTTTTCCTATCTTCCTCTATCTTTCTCGATCTTTTTCGATCTTTTTGACGTGTTTCGATCTTCTTTGATCATTATCGATCTCTTTCGATCTCTTTCGGTCTTTCGCGATCTTTCTCAGTCTTTCTCCATTATTCTCTATCGTCGTTGATCTTTGTAGATCTTTCTCGATTTTTGTAAATTTTTTTTTATTTTAATCTATCTTTCTCGATCATCCTTGATCTTTCTCGATGTTTCTCCATTTTTCTCGACGTTTCTCAATTTTTCTCGATTTTTTTGATGTTTTTCGATCTTGCCCGATCATTCTCGATCACCCTCGACCTTTCTGGACCTTCCTCTATCTTTCTTGATCTTTTTCGATCTTTCTCGATGCTTCACAATCTTTCACAATTTTCGATCTAGTATAAAAAAGGGAGTCTGAGATGCGGTGCCCCCCAGCACGCAAGTATCCCTATGTCTGCGCATTGATGATTACAGGGCCATACATTGCAGGTCAGTCTGCGTATCACTAATATTTGTTGATTTGAGGTTAGGCTAGCATAAAAAAACCTTAACTTCTAACCGACAGGTGTCACTAACAATAGTACCCTCATAAAATAAGAACCAGGAAGATCGAGGAAGATCTTGAAAATCGAGGAATATCGAGACAGATCGGAACAGTCAAGACAGGATGAAAAAATCAGAAAGATCAAAAAAGATCGAGAAAAATCGAGGAAGCTCAAGAAAGATCCAGAAAAATCGGTAAAATCAGAAACATCAAAAAGACAGATAAAGGTCGAGGATGATTGCAAAAGATCGAGGAAGATCGTGAGAGATTGAGGAAGGTCGTGAAAATCGAGGAATATCGAGACAGATCGGAACAGTCAAGTCTTGTTTTTGGTTCGTCGCTGGTCAATTCAAAATACCAAATCGACATGAATTAATATACGAAACCCAGGTATCCTGATCTACAAGTTATTGCTGGAAATATTGTCACTATCATGCAAGCGAAGAATTTAATAGAAACTGGAGCGGACGGTTTGAGTGTTAGTATAGGAAGTGGTTCCATTTGCATTACGTAAATATGAACTATTGGTAGATTACAACAACTGCTGTATGTAAAGTTTCAGAAAACGTTATGAAATGTGGCGTTCTTGTGATATTTGGTCTATTGGACATATTATGTAGGGTTTGAGTCTTGGTGCAAGCACCGTTATGATGGATTCTTGGTGGCTGGTACATCTGAAGCACCTAGGGAATAGTTCCTTAGTGACTTAAGTGTACGACTGAGACAGTATCGAGATATGGGATTAATTGAGGCAATGAACAAAAGGTAGGTATGCTAGCGGTTCTGCAATGGATCGGAACTTCCGATCGGTACTATCGATAGTTGCTCAGGGTGTTAGTGGTTCAACCCTTCGAAAGGAGGAGACATTTAGCTCAACATGAAGCAAATGCCCACTCACTTTTGTTACAAAAAAAGACTTTCCTAGATTCCAGAAATAAACTGCAAACATTTAAAAAGTACCTGCATTTAATGACATGCCTCAATGGCAAAGGCGTCGAACTGTTGATCGCAAAAAGTTCGAATTTCCCGCAGGCAGAATTTCCCAATTACTGTGAAAATACGACTTTGTTAGATGTATAGAAACTGAATAAACCACGATGACATCGGAGATATGCCATTTCAATTCAATCTTACGATTCAGTTGCTAATATATTCTACGTTTACCTTGTACTTGGCGTAAAATACAATCTATGCTAAGTCTCGAATCCTTTCTCGTATTTGGCCATAATAATAAGAAACGCATTCATCTTTTTTATGACTTAGAGGCCATGTGTTCATTGTATACGTAACTGAAATTAAATTTTATCATAGATAGAAGTTTTCAATAAATAATTTTGTTTAATTCCTCTACTTTATACAACAATGGACACGCGTTGAGCACATTGGATCATTTCCTTTTGAACGGTAAAGACACAGCACCCAAGCATTTACGGAATTGACTTTTGCATGGTCGAGTAATGTTAAATCCGCGTGACACAAGTCTAATTCATTTTATATGTGGAAAAGAAACCAGAGAAACGATATGAAGACCAGTCTACTCGCCAGCAACCGTTTGTTATTATATTTTTCTAGACTTTTTAAAGTATTGTGTGCCACTCATAGGTTTTTTAATAACGAGATCAAATGGATTGCGATACAAAAATCTAGTTCGTCGCAATGGCCGTATGCAGAAGATTAGATTTCTTCCGCCCAATTGAATCTACTGCATTCCATACACATTATAACTTGCTAACAAATTTATCTGCAGAATTGTTAGCAAAACTGGCTACTGGTAAGATGAGACACGTTCCTTGTTTACGTTTCCAAATGTTGTTTATCCGGCGGAAATCGCGACCGCTACTGTATCCCCTACAAATGTGAGGTATGGCGCAATCTCGAAAGACGACCTTCAGCTCTCGCAAAAAATATGAATAATTTGTATAAAAAGGCGGTTCCGCCTGTTAAAAAATAATAAATAAATAAATAGATAAAAATGGTTAACAAAAATTACATTTTATTTAGAAATTAAACAGCTGTCAATTAAGTTTCTAATCAAATGATTTTGAAACATTGTTATCACGATAGAAAAAGGAAATCAAATCAAACTTCCACATCATTATGCGACCTTTAAATGGCATTATGGGGGTTCTAAAATAGTTCGCCGATAAGGTAGGAATTTATGCTGAAAAAAGTAATTTAAACATGTATCAAGCAATTTTATAAAATTCGGGCTCGGTAAGGGCAATTCTATTTTCTATATCTATTCTCTTACGGAATGCCACAGAAGTTAATTAAGAATTGACCGAGAGTTATTGGAAATAAATAAAAATTCCAAATTTCCAATAGTTCTCGTTCAATTCCTAATTAATGTATTTGACATTATTAATTGGCCGTATATAGGAATTAGACTTACAAAGTCGGAATATTGACAACTTGAGTCAGACATTCTCAATTTTCGTTTTTCATAAGAATTTTCTCTAAAAACCGTAAACAAAAAATCACTGAATCGATTTTTCAAAATTCGGGCTCTGTAAGGGCAATTTGAATTACTATAGACAGTATCCTAGAAAATGCCAAGGAAATTAATACGGAACTGACCGAAAATTTTCGGAAATAAATAAAAATCACTTCTTTTCGACGATTTCAACTTTTCTTTGCAAGAATCGCGTTTTTTTGACTTTGAAAGCGGTAATTCTGACCATTGAAAAATGCACTAATTCCGTATTTTTGCTTAGCTCTTTCTCACGGTGGATTTTTTTCAAAAAACCATATGCGGCTTTAAAATCGCGTCGCAAGTTATAATTTTGCATTTACTCCTGAAGAATTGGAATGACAAAGTAATTATTATCATTTTGTGAATAATTCATCTCATCATGATTCATTCCCAACCACAAATTAGTTATATACAATCGGGCCGATTTTTTTCTGTTTTTCACTCAATTTAGTGTTACGCGAAATACTGTTACACAAAAGGAACAGAAAACAAGCATGAAAGACTTCGCTGCCAGTGTTGCCACAGATTATATACAAAGACAATCAAAAAATGCTTTTGGAGACCCACCCTGGTAAAATCCTTTGGAACTGCATTGCTTTCCAGCGCAAAGAACGCAATTTTCGCTGATTCAACTTCAGAGAGTTTGAATTTACTGAAAAACAATTTTAGACATTTTGTTTAAGCGTTTCAACTATCTTTTAAGGAAAAATAACTTTAAAAAAGGTTTAGAATTTGCTTATGAAGTGTGTTTTGTTACTAAGAAATAATATAAATAAATGTATAACTATTTCCTATCTGATACTCTAAAAGGTATCTTATTAATAATATGAATTTTCTCCGCATAACACCATCCATTATAATCCATCTATTTTTATTATGAAACTTACGCGGACGAGGGGAAATACGAAAACTCTAAAATTGGATCGGAATTCTCTCACAACATACGCAAAATTTTATCATGTATCGATTGGAAAAACTAAAATGCTTCAACTTTCAAAAAATTATAATTATATCTGAAAATCAAAATATATAAATCGGTGAGTAGTAACTTTGATTTCGCTGAGTCTTAATGTTTAGTACGTTCTAGTTCCAGTATTGCAAGTATCTCAGTACATTTTACTAAATAATTCATGAAAATGTCTACTTGATTAGCGAATATCTGGACATTATAAATTGTACTGCTGTTTCTTTCAGTGATATTATAAAAAATGTAATTGATATATTTTGAAATTATTACAAATAAAAATGTTAACGCTAACGCTAAACTGTACGAACTAAACTATAATTAAACCAGACGACCACCGTGTAGAATTATTTTTTAAATTCGGAAAGGAATTGATCTCATTAAAAAATGAATTGGATTCATGTCTATTAAATCCAATTCACTATTGATGTTTCATACTTATAAATGTATTTATTAAATGGGGTGCGGGTCGAAAAACCCGACAGGGTAAAAAAACCGACACTTCAAGAAATGATTATCCCCTTGTCGATGGGTCTATAATTTTATGTGCCGGCGTTTTGACTGGCGGCTTTATGACTGTCTTTTTTTTCACCTGTCGGCTTTATGATTTGTCGCTTTTTCGACGCGCACCCTCTATTTTTTTTATGTGTCGTTTTTTTAACATTCGGATTTCGATTGTCGGTATTTTTGCTTTTCGGTTTTTTGATTTGTCGGGTTTTCCCGCACCCTGATTTTGCACTAAAATCCACTTTTTTCAAAAAAGGTTCAGAGAATCATTTTAATTTTTCTATAAGCTTGTTTTAAAAATATATAGAAACGAACAAAATAGCGGAGATGCATTTTATCTTGAATTAAAAAATGTCGAAACCCCCGCGAGTAGAACTGTTTTTGTAATTTATTGTTTAATTCAATTTAAATCGAATTGGTTAGTTTATTTTATTTTAATTTTTTGACATCGCAATATTATTAAATTCGCTTAACGAATTTAAATTTTCAGTATAATCTTGTGAATAATATACCATGCATACTAGGGTTCTAATTTAATTCATACGGGACTGTGGTACATGGATGACGAAAAAGCGAAGAACACGTGTTTCTTTTTATAACTGCCCGATCTTATGTATCAGAAGGAGGAAGCTTGAGATGATCAATTAAACGACTCTATTAACAATTGTCGAAATGAACGACATATTGATGGACATTTTAAAACAAACAAACGATTGTTAAATGAAATTTGCGATATTTATTATGCATTAAACAAAAAATTCGTTAAAATGTTTAATAATTACTACATTATTATTAAATTAAGTTAGCAATAAGATTTTTGTCAACACGTAAAGGGTCCACGTCATATTAGCACCTTTTTTGGACATCATTTTTAATTTTAATTTTTCTACTCTATTATTGTTAGAACGTGCAAATTAAGTAGTTTGAACCGTTGTAATCAATATAACCTTTATATGCCGAGATAATATTTGTTGAAACACTTTTGTAATTTTTTAAATGAGCTTTCTGATAAAAATAATTATTTCCACGAATTTTTAAAGGAATGATCCAATTATCCTTTTAAAGGTTTTTTAAGGGTGGAATGTTTTTTAAATTAAGAAGAAAATCTTTATCTTCTTATCCATAGTATAATAAACCTGAGTTTCGCTGATTTTATAAGTGAAATATCGAATCGAAATTAATGTAAACAAGAGAAGGCCTCTGAAATACACCTAAACGTATATAATCCATGGGCCTAATTTGTTTTCATTTTAAAGAGAATTACTTGCTCTACACGATTATTTTATCCAAATATTAGTATTATTTCGTTTGTTACTAGTAATAATGCTTCAAAGTTTTCGGAGATGTTAATGCTCATTTTTAATTATTCTACGTTGGTCAAAATACATTATCTGTTGGGCAGACTTTCAAACGAATTTATTGTCAGCGTTAATAAGATAGTTACTATTGGCGATACTATTCCAGATGTTTATCGATATTATTATTTGCAAACAGTAGTATAATTTAATTATTTTGACATTTAATTTCGTCGTTTGAATTTAGTAGAAAATTAAACTATGGAATTAAAAAATAATATTAAAATATTGTAAAATTAAAACCTCGAAAACAGTTTACGTAGATTAGTTACGACTCTTGCCGCTAGTTGTGATCGTGCTTATCACAGTCCTACACTTCGCTCCCGATAGTGACATAGATTTCCGTGTAGTACAAAAGATATACTTGCCGGCGGTGGTCAATCCATTCTATCAGCTATTTGCGAGTTATCTGTAAATATTTATTGAGCTTTATTTTGATGAATACATCAACATATTATTGCGAAAAGTGATGCTTTAAATATCTGCTCAATAGATGGCATTCCGAGGTTCAGTGGGGAGGAGGAAAAATATCCTTCAAACTTTAATAATTTCTTACAAATCAGAATTGATTAGTTTTTTTTTTTTATGTACAAGATCAATTTTGTTAGAGCTAAAAGTTACTGTTAATTTAATAACAAACATAAGTATTCTTTTACATGTATAGTGGGGGGTATGTGTATTCGGAACCCCCTCAATTTGTAGGTCTTTGGACCCAGACTCATGCTTCTTACTATTTTCTAAAAGTGAAGCAAGTGTATTGATTTTTTTTTCTATAGAAAGATAGTGTGCATTTTACATCCTCTATACGAGAACTAGACGAACTTTGGGTCAATATTTCCGTTTGTTCTGCTCATCTTCGTACACATTCTAAAGTACTATCTAAATTTCAATTAGTAACTTTATTTATTAATATTAGCGAGCAAAATAATTTAAAATAAATTGAACTTCTATTTGATTAAAAAAACGTGTAGAATAGTTATTATAGTATTCGAGAATATTTTCTATAATATTCGGTATAAACATTTTTTTTTAATTGATAATTTAACTTTTCTTTTTTGTCAATCGAAAGTAGTAATTGGTAACCATAACTAATTTTTTATAGCTTCTAATATTCATGCGCAACATTAAGAGGAGAATCTATATCGTACTACATATCAATTTTAATATCCGAAATAATGCATGTGACATTATTAAATCTGCACATTTAATATACTTAATTTAGATACATTTTCATAAAATCTCTCCCTCAAAATACGTTAAACTAAACGAGGGACGAACTGGTGGTACAAAATGACCCCAATCCGGAGAATGACATGAACATTTTTCAGTCAATATTCCAAAAATTCCCGATATGTGAAGTATTTATTATATTGTTAAGGACATATGCCTAACTTAGTTTTAACTATATAACAATAATTTTCACAACTTTAGAACTATTGAATACATTTCCACTCATAATTTTATATTATTTTTTTGTAGAGAATTTAAAAAAAATTCATTATATGAAATGTAACGAATTTTCGCTATATGGTAATTTATTAAGAGTTAAAAAAGAATTGTTTTTGAAAAATTAATTTCCCAGCATACAATATGTACCCTGTAATAATATCTATTAAGAATGCTTTTTAAATACTGTAATATTTTTTAAATTGTGTTGACTAAAAAAATTTAAAAAATGAACACATAATAAATACTTTTAAAGTAGTTGTATTATGTTCAGAAAGAATTCTTACTGTATTCTTTAAGTGTTCCATTCCCATTTATTATGTACTAATGCATAATTCTTAAAGAATTCTTTTTAAGGAAAAGTGTACTTGTTAGGTTATTTTTTAATCAATATTATATTATATTTTCAAAGTCGGATAACAAACAGATAAAATATATTATTTAGTATCATTTATTAGTCTATTGAATTAATTATATTCCAAACTTTATTTAGTGTTGGGGGGTACTAACTAAAAAGAAAATTTGTTTATCATAACATTTTACAATTTCGAATTATTACAGCATTATTTTATTCGAGAGCGGATTAAGACAACTCTGATATAATTAACGTACGTTTAATATTTGTATACTTTATTAATAACTTAAACATCCTTCATAAAATGTCGATTAACTTATTCATCAACCTAACTATCATTGAACGATCGTAAAAATCTCTTACAATAGTCTAACGTTACTGTAATGATGTCGTAACACGTTAATTTAATTACATGGTCTTTGATTTAAATCCAGATACATTTAATACTATTTATCATTTAGGCTTTGTCAATTATTAACGAGTAGCACTCGTTCAATTATGCCATTTATTAATTTTAAATGTCAAACGCGCCTTTGAGCGAAAAGATCTAAGAGGCAGGAAGGATTGCCGGGAAAATAAGATTAAAAATCGTTGAGAAAGAAAGACGAAAAATATTATAAGCAACAATAATTTGTACATAAGATAGGGTAAAGTACCGTATCCCGATTTCATTACTGGAAAATTAAAAATTACGTTTTAATTAATTCCTGCATCAAGCCTTACACGAGCCCCAGGGTGTTTACGGAAGAGTACCTCCCCCTTGTATTTGATGAGTTTCGTCGCTACAACTAGGGTATATATGCGTCAATAAGTCGGCCCAAAGCTAAAATCGATGTTGGATAAAGTAAAGACAAGTTTGTGTACATCTGCATGTATTGTAAGAGATAACAACAGCGTAAGCACATCGGGAATGCGAAACAAATTAATATCGACTCGTGCCATATTATTCGAATTACCAGATCCTTCTATAGGTCAATATTTTTCTGTAAGATGTCATTATGTTAAAAAAAATAGCATTTTTTTTCGAAAGTATTTTTGATTTCTATTTTTCATACACGATGTAAATGTTTACACACTCCGAACTACGACATTTGTATTGTGAAAAGTCAGTAAATTTGTCCTTTACACGCTTAATGAGGAATCAGCACTTTACCCATCATCTTTACGCCACCAAATAGAAAAAATACTTATCGTAAACTGTCATTATAAAAACTAATCAAAGTTTCTCATAAAAGAGTACAGAAATTTTTCAATTTTCCTAAAAGTATTTTCCACATTTTTATACGTACGCACGGAAGAAAACAATTTGGTATGTGAATTTTCCAATATGCGATATGATGTTTTGAGATCGAGTTTCTCTGAGATACACTAGATGGCGCACAAATCCGAAAATGAAGTCAATCATCATTCAGTTCAAATACCGAACACATTACTCTTGAATGCCTCATGTTTCTTTTATTTGCAACAAATGTCCAGGTTCCATCTGGTCACTTCAATAAAAATGTACCTAACATCCTTTTGGGTTTGAGCGTCATCTATCGGTCGAAGAAATAATTAATATATCCAAAAAATATTGTTAGTCGCTATGTAAAAATATGCACACTGATGTAAACAATTTACGCAAGTTCTTTTATATTATCATATTAGAAAATTACCATATCCATATGAAAAATTACAATAAAATGAATGGAATATTTTATGCAAAAAAAGTATACTTTACATCCTTCTTAGGTGATAAAATTACCAGTATCCTGACGTGGCGTAATATCATCTTACAAAATTGCAATTTAAGAAAAATTAACTCGATATTGACATTTTTTCTTCGAACGCTATTTGGCGCTGAAATCCAAAAGTGTTGTTACGGACAGTTTCTTTGAAGTGTCCAGCTAGAATATAGACATTTGTTACAAAAGAAAATGCAAACCGTGATCAGTTCGGCGTTTGAACTAAATGACGGTCGACTTCGGTTTCGGATTTATGCGCCACGTGGTGTCCCTCGACGAAACATCGATATTTATTTGTTTCTTACTTCCACTATTTTAATTTATTTGATTAAACATTAAGATATTATATGTATACTGTATTTTACACGCTTCTTTGAAAGATAAATTTCATTTGAAAATTAAGAAATGAATTTTTTGAGATATATGACTTCTTTCGAAGACCACTAGGCGGCGTTTCTCTGCACTTCACCCAATCTATATACAAAGTTGCTTTTTAATGTAGGTACCAACTGATGTTGCATTTATATGCAATGGAAGTGTAACTTTCGATACTGCGATAGAATAGAAAATCCAATATTACATAGTCGATGCGATTGATTCCAATAACATAATGGAACTCGATAATTTTACGGTCTAAAAATAACCTCCGCAATCGTATTTTTCATATTCAAATGCAAAAATTCAAATTCATTATTAATGGTCCATTACTCAGTTTCAAATAATACAATTTATTACAAAACAATTCCTATTTTTCATTGATTATTCAAATTCATTGGTACTTGAATTCACAATGGGGTCACTGAACGCAGCGATGTTAAACTTTTAAATACAAAGTAAGTTATAGGTGCAACGCGGATTATTGACGTACACTTTATGCACTTATAGACGTATGTTTTATTATTTACTATGTCCGTGCTATAGCCGAGGTTATATCATCTAGGCTTTCCTATCTACCCACTCCATTTCATTACAATGTTGTCAAACAAATTATGTCTGACAGGCGGTTCATAACATGTTATTATTTTTCCTGTGAGCTTTTCAGAAATACTATGTTCATTTTGAAATTACCAATGGATATTGGTGTAAAGACAATGTATGTATTGAAGCTACTCTTAGGAAATGTATTAGTAAATATTGAGATAAATAAATGCTTGTAACCATTATTATAGTTTTATTGGTGGATTGTTTTCGACATTTCAATATTATTTTAAAAAAGTGTAATATAATTTCTACTAATTAATATTTTCTTCTTCTTTGATTCTTTCGTAAGTGAAATATCTCTTGAAAATAATTTATACTATAAGTAATAAGAAATTTTCGTATAAACGTTAATATTAAACATTAGTTTTTCATTTTTTTTTACGTATAATACAAAATAAAAAGTACGATCTTCGTATTGTATATTTATTGACACTGTAGCAATAAGTCAAAGTATTTTCTGGCTACACTCTTCATCACAGTGCACCGTCTGATTGACTTATCTGAAAGCAAAAAATCAACAAACGGTATTTATTATCAAAAATATTAAAAATTAAATAAATGACATATTTGTGAATTTTGCATTTTAAACCATAAAAAATAATGTACAATAACCCATTATATGCATATTCGAGTAAAAGAAAATAGATTGAAATAAATTGAAAACTTTTCAATCCGTTCGAATCCGGATTCTTGATTTTAAATAAATTTTTCAGGATCCATATTTTGAATACTTAAATTAATTGGCGTTAATAGAATCTTTATATTTATTTATTAAATTCTTATAGTTATTGCATTCGATATTCAGATTAAAATGAAAATAATAATCGGTAATTCCTCAACTCCCATCGAATTGAAATCAATTCATCATAATATACAGGGTGTTCCACAGGTATATATTCTGCATGAAATTTCAAGCAAAAAAATGTTATTGGCCGGCATTGTAGTTTATGTCTCTTTTTTTGAAGTTATCTTAACAAAATTAGTATCATTTTAAAGTCGCTTTCAATCTCTACAATTTATGTCTGAGTCTCTTTGACCTAAAACGAATAATTCTCTTGCAATAGTCATGAAAATGGTAAACAATGCTAATTTTTGCGATTTTTCGCGTTTATTTAATAGCTAATGATGCAACACTCTAAGATAGTCGTAAGTAGACCGTGCAAAAAAGAACAATATTGGACCCCTAATACGAGGTGATTCGATAAATATTGAACCTAAAAGAAGCCTCTGAAATTCCCGGAATTGATTAAAAAACCCGTTTTGCAAATATCAAACCGTTTTCCGACAATTTTGTGAGATAGGCTCGTTTAGGGCTCAATTTTCATCGATTAATGGTTACATTATTCCTTTTTTTATGGGCTGCAACTTCTTTGTAGTGGTATGTCATTAGCTATTTGTCGAAATAAGATAAACGTGAAAAACTGCCCTGAAGGAGCCTGTCAGATATATGTATTATACATAATGCTAGTGCAATATTTTCATGAAAAGTACAAACAAGATTTGTACCTGTTGTTAGCTGCATTTCAATCCTATTTCTCTTTCATTCAATCTCATATTTCCGCATCTGAAATAATCATTTCACATAGAATCATTTCCAGTTCTACTACACATATGTGGAAGTACCGAAAAAATCTGTACTTCCCTTTATTCATATTCTTTTCTGCTTTTAGTCAATTTTGTATTTCAGCACCTGTAATAATCCGCATTGGTGTAGAATTGAAACAGATATGTACATCGTATAACGCATAAAACCCATCCAAAACGCATTGAAACGTATTGAAAATTTTGATAATGAATACTATTTGCTAAAGTTTTTTAATGATTTGATGCAGAAGGTTTGGAAAATATTGAAAAATAGACAAAGCAATCTCATTGAAAAGTATTTAAAAGTGGAATCCATCTTCAAGTTTTGTAAAGAATTCAATTATACACTCTCTGCATATTTTTGTGAGGATACAAAAGTATTTAAGTATAATACACAAAGCTTTAAAAAATTCAGTAATAGAATTCATTTCCATAATTTTCAATATTTAACGATTTTCCGTTTGCTGGGAACATTATTGCGAAATGGTTGAATTTTGTTTTTATTAAATGAAAATTCATTTCAATAACGAAACGTTTGTATATAAAATAAGTATAGTACATGCTTCCTAGGATTAACGAAGCATTTCTAAGATTGGAGAGCCCAAATATTGTGCACCTAACAACTGAAACAGAAACAAAACGAATATTTTAGAATTAAACTTAAATACCAGCCGATTCAAGCAGTTCAACAGATTAATGTAATTGAATCATTTTTTTTTTCAATTAAATAATGCAAAACGAGGCCGGAAAAAATAATATATGTATTTTGTTTTAATATATGTATGTATATACACAACGAAAATGCATGTGAGAAAGAAAAAAGAGTCGCCAGTGCCACGATCGTGCGTATCGGCAAGAAGAAGAACAACTAGCTTCTAAGGTAATTCGTCTAACAGAAATACAACGAATTACAATAATGCGTTTTTATTGATAATTAAATAAAATATATAGCACGTGAGTCCGATTCGTGTATGAGAATCGCATCGAATCACGGCCAATTAGAAAGTCTGAAAAGAATTGCATGGAATATGAAATTATTTTCAGCTATTCTTTATAACGAATTATCTCCACAGCTAATTAAGTCCCAGAGTTAAATAGAATAGTAAAGACTGAAATGCAATTCATTTACTCAATGATTTCACCGGATTAATAAAATTTAGTATTTCTGCCTCAAACCATATTGAATGCAATAAGATTTTTTCCAATTCCATATCTCTAATTAGAGCTCGCAGGTCGTATATTTTTTATAGTAATCCAAATGTTTAGTAACTCACAAACTACGTATTAAAACGGATGACAGTACCCTAGACAAAATTATGTATAATATAAAATGTCCAAACTCACGGTTTTTGTACGCTTAACAATCTCTTTATGTTCCCTGGTAAAGATCAAAGAATTTTTTGTCCAAATTCACTCTTTTGGCACGCATCTTTACGCGGATTTACATAACGGACTGGTTTTGTCTTGAATAGTCGATTCGGAATAGTAAAATATTCGATTTGTAATATTGATCCTGACTTTACTGAGAAATATTAGAAAACAAGACAAATACAAGATAGAAGTTAAAAAATGGATACCTTTCAATAATTCTGAATCTCGTTTGCTTGTTAATGCTATAGTTTAATATATTATTATCTAATGCAACAGGAATATTGTTTTAGGCGTGTCTTATAATATCTTACCATGTAATTTGTAACCGTAATATATCATTGCGTTATTCATAATATTGTAGTATATGTATATCACTTAGGAATATAACTGGAATATTTGTTTTTTTTTATTGGTACTTTGGGAAAAACGAATCCAATTTTATCCGCAATGTATTGTATTTTTTCATATGTATAGGAAATTTGCATTTTTAATCCATGCCTGTTCGTTATTATCGAGGCCGTAGCCAGAAAACAAATTTGGGATTGGTACACCTGGGTCAATTCAAATAAGAAGGAACTAGACATATTATCCATGGCCCCCTCTCTGTCTACGGCCTTAGTTATTATGAATTGGGAACTGTACTTTGGAATCTACGTAAACCTAAGAATATTTTCAAAAACAGTAAGGCATTATTTAATTAATGCGAGTCTAGCCAAATTTTTTAAAAAGAGAATCTCTATTTCTAATTAATCTGAATAAACAAGTAATATTCTCACAAAAATCCCTCTTTAAGAACGAGATATTTTGTGAGCATATTAAATGATATTAAAGTAGCATTATAATAAAGAAATTAATTTCCTTGGTTAGACATTTTAGCTAATTTCGTTTGATTTTCTGGACAAATTAAGTTTTTAATTGTATACAGAAAAATTCCCAACAAAATAGTCAATAATCAAACAAAAATCAGCATATCAGTATTTTGTTACAAAACGGTTTATACATATATTGGATGAAAATAAATGATTTGAAACTGCACTTTAAATAGAGCTACAATAATTTTCAACATTTTTTTAGGTTTACTTAAATTGTGAATATTCGAAATATTATAGCCAAAACATTTCTTTAGAAAATGCAATATTCTGGAGATATTTTGAGAATATTGAGGTAGACATTTTTAAATGTGTGGTATTTTGTCGATGTGATATTTTATCAATGTGATATATTTTCATTGTGATATTTTTATGCAAGACATTTTATCATTGTGATAATTTATAATGTCCGCGACATTTTCTCGTGTGATTATTTGTCCGTGAAATAAATATTCGTTTCCGGGTAATGCGATGTAATAGAAGTAAATATGCATTATAACGGAAGTTAATTTCAAGCAGGTGCATTTATGAAACTGTATAGACCCGCATCGTAATTTTCATGAACAACCATTAATTACTCTCAATTTATCTGCTTGAAATTTGATTCCGTTATATTGTCATTAAGTTTCATATCTGCACTTTTTTAACGGTGTAGTAATGTATTACATTGCTTACGAATTGAATTAATTTTAATATTCTTTAACTGATTCAAAGTACGAATAGGAATGGATTAAACTTTTTAATCCAATTTCAATTACTGCGAAAGTACCCGAGTAAAAAAATTCGTCTTTGAAAGATCTTTCCGAGATCTCGCAAGTTTAATCAGTCATAAACTATCAGTTTAATTAGTCATAAACTAATCTGGGTTTGAGTGTTCCAAATAATTCTTCTATTCGGAAATCGTGTTAATCCTCCTGAATCGTTCTGAATCCTTTTTGGAACATTCGTAAACTTGTAAATCAAATTGAATATTTCAAGATAAATAAGGATCCGAAGTATTTCGAAGTAAATTATTCAGTTTTCAATACTTTTTGATAATATTTTCATTACTGCGTACCCAATACACGAAAAGGAATTGAAAGAGGGATTCATCCCTAAATTGTCAAAAACGGAATTTAAAGGAATTCAAGTAGTTTCCTCTATATCCCTTTTAATTGCTTTTTTACCATTAGATCCCTTTCAATCCGTTTTTGTTTACTGGGTAATATAACCGCATTATTGCAGCATCGTTGTTGCATTTGCAAAATTTTCAGTGATATCCTTACTTACATTCGAGTTATTTTCGCATTCGAAATTTACAAAAGTTATACGGTATTAGATATTTTCAAACGAATATATGCGCAGTGTTAAGTTTGAGAATATGTTCATCTGTTTGCATGCGTAAACTACTGATTCCGGAATGCAGATCGAATGTAGAGGCAAATGAAATTGTTTCAGCAGACTATACCAAAAGAAAGTATCACTTTGAATGAAAAATATTTTGTTATCAATATTTCGTACAATCGAATGCAACGAATGATATCCGATAAACTCGAAAGACGAAAGCGTTCGGAAAGCATTGGACGTGTGAAAACATTTAACGAGCGTTTAATTTCATATTAAAATTTGCTAAAAGTGGAAACAAATCGAATGCAAGCTGATAATCACTGAAAATGTAGCGTACGATCTCGTTTGTTGACAGTAACAGTACGATCTTATACTGTAATAATACTGAAATATTACGTGCTATCCCAGCAAATGAACAATTATTCAGAATAATTGAAATGTATTCATTTTTGAACTTTGAATTCTATTTGTTGATCTTCGTGAATATACTTCCCTATTGTCAATCGTTCTAAATCCTCTTCCAAGAATTGAATAGCTTATGTTCTTGAATGCTTCCCAATAATTTCGGACAAACTTAACCTTCCCTGTCGAAACAATACTATAGAACACGATTCAGACAACAAATTGTATTTACTAAGAAAAAAAGTAGCTAAATACCTGAATATTAACGTTATAGAAATGTTGAGGGCTTACAATTTTATTAAAAACTTCCTTCAAAACTTAAAACTGTAAGTAATATTGCGAATCCCTTGTAAAAAGACGTCCTAAATTTAACTTTGTATTGGTTTTGCACCATTGAATAGTTTTTGCACATACAAAGTTAAATTTATGACGAGGTCTTTTTACACGGGATTCGCAATATTTCTTACTTTTTTAAGTTTTGACGGATGTTTCGAATGAAATTGTATACCCTCAACATTTCTGTAATGTAAATATTCAGGTATTTAGTTACTTTTTTTCTTAATAAATATAATTTGTATGGTGCTCTATATGTTTTCTAAATCGTATTCTATAGTATTTTTTTCAGCAGGGTTCTGAATGCTTCTTATGCTTACTAATACTTATTCAAAGAGTAAGAAAAAGGATTCAAAAATATTGAAGTTTCAATGCTTCTCAATAATTTGTCGTTTACTGGGATGTGAGCACATTATCTTTACAAACGGGCCGGGGAACAAAGTTCCGAAAATCAACACACCGAAAGGTCAAAATTTCGATATAGTATGGCTTCGGCGTGATTTTCTTTACTTTGTCTTTAAAAATTTGGCAAAAATAAAGCAAATTAAAATACCTTGGACTCACGCAATATCGAAATTTTAGCCTTTCGGGGTTTTGATTTTCGGAACTTTGTTCCCCGGCCTACAAACATATAGCCCAGGCAACGAACGGTTTGACCCGGAACAACTTGCAACAGGACCGATTTTTACGTGATAATTACTAAAAAATGAGTTAAAAACATATCCAAAATCGCTGAAAATCGGAGTGGAGGAAAGCTGTTTTTTTACAAAATAGGCCTAATTTTATTTAAAAATGACTGTAACTTTTTAATGGCACATTATAGTGCAAAATATGTTAAACAAAAGTTGCAGGAAATGCAAAAATGTATAAAAAAGGTAAGAACGATATTTTCTCTATCTGTCGCCATTTTTCAGATAATAGCTTGGAAATTTGCAACTTATGATTCAACATGTTGATTCCTCGCGGATTCCCAATTTTAAAGGGATTCCGTTGGATTCACGCCTATGCTCGCGAATGCCTTTTAATCCAAGTAAATCCTATTTTCAATTCCTCTTTTTCGAAAAAAAAATATAAAAAAGATACTTTTTTTACTATCATGTCACCTATTATGGATTCGCGCAGGCCGGATTGAATTCGCCCCTGTGGATTCAGAGGCATTCAGCAATACTTATTTTCGACATTATTATTTTTAGATTCAAATGAATCGCAGAGACTGATTTGAATTCATCTCTTTGGATTCAGAGGCATTCAGCATTAGTCGTATTCGACATTATTATTTTTTGATTTAAATGGATTCGCAGAGACTGGTTCGAATTCGCTTTTTTTTATTCCGAAGCATTCAGCATTAGTTATTTTCGACGATATTATTTTTGGATTAAATTGGATTCGGAGAGACTGCTTTCAATACGCCTATTTGTATTCAGAGGCATTCAGCATTATTTATTTTTCACAATATTATTTTTGGATTCAAATGGATTCACAAGGATCGGTTTCAATTCACCTTCATGAGTTCAGAGGCATTCAGCACTATTTAATTTCGACGTTATTATTTTTGGATTGAAATGGATTCGCAGAGATTGGTTTGAATTCGCCTTTTTGGATTCCGAGGCATTCAGCATTATTTATTTTCTATAATATTATTTTTGGATTCAAATGGATTCGTAGAGACTGGTTCGAATTCGCTTTTTTTTATTCCGAAGCATTCAGCATTAGTTATTTTCGACGATATTATTTTTGGATTAAATTGGATTCGGAGAGACTGCTTTCAATACGCCTATTTGTATTCAGAGGCATTCAGCATTATTTATTTTTCACAATATTATTTTTGGATTTAAATGGATTCACAAGGATCGGTTTCAATTCACCTTCATGAGTTCAGAGGCATTCAGCACTATTTAATTTCGACGTTATTATTTTTGGATTGAAATGGATTCGCAGAGATTGGTTTGAATTCGCCTTTTTGGATTCCGAGGCATTCAGCATTATTTATTTTCTATAATATTATTTTTGGATTCAAATGGATTCGTAGAGATTGGTTTGAATTCGCGTTTTTAGATTCCGAAGCATTCAGTATTATTTAATTTTCGGGGATATTATTTTTGGATTCAAGTGGATTCGTAGGGATTAATATGAATTCTATTTTCTAGATTCGGAGGGATTCAATATTTTTTATAAAATTATTTTTGGACCATCAGATTTTCTGGCATCGATGTACTTCCCAGTAAACGAAGAATGATTCAAAATTATTTAAAAGTATTCAGTTTTATGGATTTGAATACTTTTTGTTGGTCTCCGTGAATAATTCCCCATTTTCAATCATTTTAAATCCTGATTTAGGAATAATCTACTCTCGTTTCCAATACTTTCAAATAATTATTCTTTAACGAAATCTTTTCAGTACTGCTGAATCTTTCTGAATAACTTTTGAAACATTTGTAGCATTGACAAGTATTAACACTGTATGTATTCTATATTTCTAAATCATTTTGAATACTTCGAGGCCAAGAAATAGGATTCTGAAGAATTAAGAATGATTCCAATTTTAATCATTCTCAATCATTTTTTGTTTACTGGGCTGTCTGTTTCAGGATGGTCGATTCTTATATACGTACCGGACTCGGCTGTTACCACTTGCGAGAAAGGTACTAATGCATCTTGTGTCATATTCTGTTTTCGCTATTCTGAGAATATATACAGGATATACGATAGATGGGGCGCCGGAAAAAATGCCAAACGTGTGTATAAGTATATCTGTATATACTGCTCTTATAGGTGTTTTATATATTTGGCATTTTTTCAGGCGCCCTATAGGTACGTTACTTACCGTGTACACTGTAGAAAATGCCAGCGTAAAATTACCACGCTGAGAGTAGGTAATCAGTATTACCTACTCTGAGAGTAGGAAAATTCCTAGGCTGTTGTATATAGTTCACCGAAAGTGTAAATTTACATGACCGCGATGTCATTTTCAGCCAACATCGAACGGAAGGTTAAAATTTACAATCGGTGCCGTAAATTTACAAAAATGAGATTAAATTTACAATTATTGCAGTAAAATCGCAATTTCTGCTGTAAAATTACATTCCGTATTTACTTTTGCAATTGGAGGTTAGGTATAGTGTATATTATTTTATAGCGGTTTTAATGGTATTAATTTATCTATGTGTTACTTTCAAAGGGTTTCAGGATACAAAATAAATGCATTTAATTTATTAATTTATTAAATTGTAGAACGAAATAAACACTTATACATATGTATAATAGACAACATTGGAGAAATTGTATGTTTACATAAAAGAAATGTTTATAAACTTTATACGCCAATCACATCAATTGTTTTGATATTTTGCAATTTTCTAAAAAAAGAATACACTTTTTCAGTCACACATTTGTTTTTACTCCTTGTTGCTTCACCAGGATATATCACCAACCATCTCAGTTTACATTTGTAAACCCAGCCACAGCACATGGAGAGAAACATAATGATACATCTTTAAACTGTAATTGTATAATAAATTAAATGATTTATTAATTGAAAGTCCTAAGACTTAAGAAAATAATAACAAATCTGAAAGTTTTTTTCAAAATTTTGCGAAGTTAAAAATTTAATAATTATATTTTAATAACCTGTGTACTTATACACCTTAAAAGAAAGTTAAAGTAAACTTTCGTCTCGACTTCTGCTTATCACGTAGATCTGTTAACAAAGTACGTATTCTAACCTCTTCTGAACTTATAAAACTAACTTTCGTATATATTCTCGATTACATACTTCGTGAGTTCGTGAACGCTTTTGCGACAAATAGGTATTACTGTGGAAGATTGTAGTTTTACAATACTGGTTGTGATTTTCAGCCAAATAGTAATATTGAGAGAAGTAAAATTACTGCTCAGAACAACAATTTTATAATTTTTGTAGTAATTTACATTTATTGTGGTAAAATACTCAACAGAATTGTAAATTTACCACTCGCAGAGTTACGATTTTACCATGTGAGCTGTAAAAGTGACGTGTAATTTTACAATTCCCACAGTGATTTTACACCGGCATTTTTTACAACGTATGTGTAGGAAATTCAGGATGACTTTGGGATATGCGGCTAATATACGAATTTCGAAATAAATATAATATTCCGTTTTGGATATTCTGAGAATCTATATAGGATATTTATATGCTGTTTATGATATATTCTGAGGAGAATATTATGGATATTCCATTTTCGTATGAATTTCAAATATACGGAGAATATCAAGTGCTATCTGGGCAGGGTTCAAAACCGAATTTCACCCTCCCAAAAACCGGAAAAATTAGGATAAAATTTTCAAATCAAAATTCAATGGAAAAATGTGATCGAAAGTTTGAACGTTCGAAATTCTCAGCCCCTCGTTACGTGTTAGTCGGCATGTTAAAAATACACGTAACACTCAACTGACTCAACGATGGAGAATCACACGCCCGTTGGGGTCGACGAAGTCTGTTCACTTGCTTAAAAATGACAATACATACACGAATACACAGTAACACACTTTCAAACGATTCCTTTTAACGTGCGCAACGCAGATCTCTCCCTCTGTTTCATTCTCGGCTGAAAAATGACTCACCCCCTAACTTTGCCGACAGTTCCCAGATGGCGTTTCTACCGTACCGACCGAATTACCTACATACGTTACATGTAAAAACTTGAGGAACGAGTGGATTTTCTATTAAATTCGTAGAATTCCATATAATTATAAGAATTATTATACTGTTATCTTGTTATTTAACCATCTTTCATGTTAATTTAACAAGTTATTTTTGAAAATTGCGGATTTGAAAGCTCCAAACGGGTTCTTGAATTGCGGAACGGTTGGAACGGCGGCGTCGCCTCGAAGGAACGGTGGAAACATAACCGCTGAAATTTTGTGTGTATCGGAGAATCGTAGGCGCGTCTCCGTTCTGTGACGGTCGCTGTGTCGAGTGAAATTTCGTACAAGTCAAGTTCCTAGTGTAAAAGGACGTTCGTAAAGGACTCCGAAGACGGTGATAAGGACTTCCTTAGGGAAAGTGATAAATTGGCTAATGTGTATCGATATGAGGAAAGCGTTTTGCCGCAGCTGAGTGCGACAAGGAAGGATCATAGGTGGGCGCAGTGCGTGCGGGAAAGACGGCGCTCTAGGACGTGGGCGAGGAGGAAGACGAGGAGGCGACGAGAAGAGGAAGCGCTGAGAAACGGGCGGAGAGCGGGCGGTTCCCACGTTCTCTCCGCGGCGGCAACAAGTGTCAGCGCGGGTATATCCGTTGACAAAACGCAGCGATGGGCTGCGCCGTGAGCAACATCGGCGACAAGGAAGCCGCCGAGAGGTCCAAGAAGATCGACAAGGATCTCCGCGCCGACGGCGAACGAGCCGCGAGCGAGGTCAAACTCCTCCTGCTCGGTAATGTCACTTTTTTTTTCCTGCCATTTAGATTACTCCGCTTTGCGCAATGATGGTCCACTACGATTACAATGCAGCGCTGTCATTACGTACATTCCCAATTCAACATACGTATCATTTTTTTGTATCGTAGACTGTAACAACAAATTTTTGCTCCAATGGGGTCGGTTGATCGGCAATTATTGGACCGATCGTTTCCCACCTTTACAATAGGCGATTTGCAGTATTTCGAGACTGATCTATATACTTTCTTTAGCCGTTTATTGATTGTACGAGAGCTGATGAGGTCATAATTATCGTATGTGATAACTAGAACCGCTAATGGTATTATCCGAAACTCCTACATCCTGCCAATCTACTAACTTTTCTCAAATTCGTTTAATTTAAGATTTTTTTTATAAGTTCAATCCGTCATTTGGTGTTCCTTTCGATCAACTGCATCCTTTAAAAAAAAATTTTACTCACACTTTTTTGACGGATTTTTGGCCCCTGATTACGAATATGACAAAAATTGGCGATTAGATAAACTGACGCCGCCATATTAAAAAAAAAAACGCAAAAAATCGTGTATTATTTTAGTTTTTTCAATTGGTTTCAACTAATTATATTTTACAATAGTGTTTGACGACTCACATATCGCAGCATAGTACTTTGCTTCAATTCGTAATTAACTTCCCAATATGATAAGGAAAGAACAAATAATAATAACAATAAATAATTTCAAAGAAAGTACCCAAAATACCAAAATAAAAATTGTCTTAGATTTTTTTCTTTTTGAGTCGATTTCAAATATGGAGTCAGATTTTGGAAATTCAAAATGGCTGATCCAATATGGTGGACGAATTTTTAAATATTGAAAAGAATCACTTCAATCTTGTTACTAGTAGATTTTTGGAGTCGCTGATTATAAATCTGTGGTCAGATAATAAAAATTCCAAAATGGATACAGTTGAAATACAAATTAAAAAAAAAAAAACGACTAACAAACGTTAAGCAGAATGGTTTGACCAAAAAATGTCCGCCATATTGGATCAGCCATTTTGAATTTAAAAGAAAGTGCCCAAAATACCAATACAAAAATTCTTAGATTTTTTCTTTTTGAGTCACTGATTTCGAATATGGAGTCAGATTTTGGAAATTCAAAATGGCCGATCCAATATGGTGGACGAATTTTTAAATATCGAAAAGAAGATTTTTAGGGTCGCTGATTATAAATCTGTGGTCAGATAATAAAAATTCAAAATGGACACAGTTGAAACAAAAATTCCAAAAAAAAACATAGAGTAGCAAACATTAAGCAGACTGGTTTGACCAAAAAATGTCCGCCATATTGGATCAGCCATTTTGAATTTAAAAGAAAGTGCCCAAAATACCAAAATATAAATTGTCTTAGATTTTTTCTGGTCGCTGATTTCGAATATGGAGTCAGATTTTGGAAATTCAAAATGGCCGATCCAATATGGTGGACGAATTTTTAAATATCGAAAAGAATCACTTCAATCTTGTTAGCAGATTTTTGGAGTCGCTGATTATAAATCTGCAGTCAGATAATGAAAATTCCAAAATGGATATAATTGAAACAAAAATTCAAAAAGAAACACAGAGTAATAAACTTTAAGCAGAATGGTTCGACCAAAAAATGTCCGCCATATTGGATCAGCCATTTTGAATTTCCAAAATCTGACTTCAGATTCGTCATCAGAGACCCCAAAAACCCTTTAGTAATAAGTTTCAAGCGGTTTTATAAACTTTTTATGCATAAATTGAGTTCATGACGAAGATTTTGAAAATATCGTCAAAACTACCATCTTTGTTGACGTATATTTTTGTTTTGACACATCGATTACAAAAATGGACGTCATCGTATTCAGTACACCGTAGACTGTCTAGAAATGGAGTTGATTATAATTTACATAAATTCCAGAATTTGTTAGTCTAATTTATATTATGACGAAGATTTGTGTTTTTCCGTCAGTCTAGAAAAGTTCGAAATAACCAAGATCTTTGTCATCGTCAGTTAAGGAGTTAATTAAACCTGGAATTGGTCTTTGTACAAATTAATCCCTTGACAGTGACGACTGGTATATTCAACCAAATTTCAGAAACTTTGTTATTTTTTCCTACCAATTCCAGTAAATATAAAGAAAAACTGCAAGAGATATTTTTTGTTCAAAATTTTGCGCAGAATACAATAGTATTTTTGTACCTGTGACAATTTTAAATACATTGCGGCTATAGCCGTCATATACTGCCAAGGGGTTAACAGGACAAATTACGTATGAGGAATAGAAATCAATTTAAGACGGCTCCAGCAAAAATCGACCAACTACAAAATTGCGTAAAAATATTTTATATTCTAGTTAATGACACCAAGCGTCATCTTGCAAAGTTTCAGACCCTGTTACCAAAGTAACTAATGAGAGAAAAGAAATATTAAAGTAACGCTGATTTATACCGCATGTAATGCAGTGTAAAATGACATTTAGATTTTAATAACAAAACTTTAGAAAGACAGATTTTTGTAAAAAATCACATGTATATCAATCATTTAATGATTTCGTTACGATTTTAAAAATATACAATCACCGAATGATTAGAAAAGATATGACGCTGAAGCTAGCAGCAGATTCGCAGCAGCGGATTCAAGAAAGCTGTAGAAATGGATAATTTCTTATTAAAAACACTTTTAGACAAATTTTATACAAATAATCTGTTTTTGGCAATTTTAATGGCTGAAAACCATAGTTTTTCGAATCCGCTGCTAGCTTCAGCGTCATGAAAAGATATTTAAGCGTTCTTGCTACACTGTAAAAAATGGAAATTAACTTTATTGTAATTTCAGTAATTTTTACATTTACAACGTTGGAGTTTTACAATCTTTGGTAAATTTACCATTTTCAGCGTGGGCATGATTTTGACCCGTGTATAGCGTTGCGTTGTAATTTTACCACTTTCATCATGGGGCATTTGCAAAACATTGTGAAATTCCTAACCTCACATAAAATTCCAAAACTCACATATAAAATTTACAACGTTGAACATGGGCAAATCAGCTTTTCTTCAATAGATTTGTAAAGTTCATTGCCATTTTTTACAGTGTACATTTTCCTTCTTAGGGACAGCATAATAAAATAAAATTTTTAAATATATAAAATTTACAGCTAATAATGAAAAATATTTGTATAAATCAACGAAAATAAATGAATAAAAGACAAAAAAGTTACTAAAACTTAATAAATCGAATGAGATCCTTAAGCATCCTCTAAATGCTGAGTTGCTCGAGCTCCCTTAAGTGGCATAATCACTAAATCGGAGTAATATCGATAGATGACGGGAGTTTTAAAACGATTCTTTAAGAATATATAACAAAATTAAACTTTATTTATTAATTAGTTCTTGTTTACTATCAATATCATAAATATTTTAAAATCACATAAAATACGAGTTATTATCTCATTAAATATCGTCAATTGTTTACTAGGCGTTTTAATGAAAACATGTTCGGAAAGTATTAAATTAGTAAATATACCTAATACCCGCAGATTTTAGGTATGTGAGTAAAACGTCTCTTTCCTTACCTCACCATTACAATGAAGAAATTCGTATTTATGTTTCATATATTAACATTTTAATATGAACCGAATATATGACAGAATTTTTAACCATTTTAGATTATTTTGACAATTAATGAAATTTTATTTACACTGTGAATAATTTCTATGTCATTTTACAGTGAAATGGTGAAAATTAAAATACCAGTGAAAATGACTGTAAATTTACAGTATGGCAGTAAAATTCCTTCATTATCGATGTGTTTTTTCATGTGTACTGTAATGATGAAATACTGAACATTTTCTGACGTTCCATTCGCCATTTTTAACTCACTTTGTTAAACGGAAATGTTTCTCAGAGTATTACAAAAAAAAAAACTCAGAAATAACCAAAAACTCAATTTTTTTTAATTTTAAACAGCACCAATCGAAAAAGTATCAGAAATATCTCGATATAAATTAAATAAAATTTATTGTTTTCGTCAAACACGATGCTTTTGTATCGAAAACATTGACAAAGTACAATTTTGATATTAAAGAATTAACAAAAAAAAAACATTACTTAGAAAGAGCTATTTTTCTACTTGCTTTAAACAACATGACTCGCAAGAGGGAGGGACAGATACATAAATCCCTAGCATAATTTACAGTACTTTTGTAATTTTACATCCTCCGTGGCTTTTTACATGAAAAGCTATGAAAAATTACAAAGATGATTTCTTTAAATTTCACAATCGATGTAAAATTACCAAGATCATTACTGATATTTTTATTTTCACCTTTGACGGTGTAAATTTACATTTCCATTGTAAATTTTACATGTTTTTAGTAAAATTTCTTCTATTTTTGGAGAAATTTTACAAGAAAATTGTAATTTTACTATGAAAATAATAGGAAATTTCAACAAAACTGTAAAAACTTTGAAATGTAATTTTAATAAATGCAATTTAATCTACATGGAAAGGAATTTTAAGTAAATGCCACTGCTCAGGGAAGTAGCAGCTACCGCACGATTTCTGACGAATTTCAAATGGCGATTAACATTTGAAATCGTTAAGAAGAACATTTTTATAAGTAGATACAATTTTATTACACCTTTCTGAATATTTATTCATAAATTTCCGACTATGTAGTTATTAATAATTAATTCTAATGATATATAAACGTTGTAGAAACAGAAAAATTTGGTACTTTTTTCATTCTAAAGCTTCCGTATCGAAAACAGTGCAAGATACACTAAAAATGCACTAAAACTTTTTTGTAGAGCACAAAATTTCCTACAAAAAAGTCAGCAAGGGCCCCAGACTAAAGTTAATAGCTTAGCCACGAACAACGATTAAATATGCCTCATATTTTACAAAAATTCTAAAATATTCATAATTAACTTGTAAGACAAAATTCCAGTGGATATCCTATTAACTTTAGACTAGGGCTCTCGCTGACTTTTTTTTAGGAAATTTTGTGCTCTATAAAAAAGGTTCAGGGTATTTTTAGTGTATCTTGCAATGTTTTCGATACGGAAGCTTTAGAATGAAAAAAGTACCAAATTTTTCCGTTTCAACAACGTTTATAGATCATTACGAATAATTATTAATAACTATATCGTCTAGAAGTTATGAATAAATATTTTCAAAGGTGCACTCAAATTGGATCTGTTTATAAAAATTTTCTTTTTAACAAATTCGAATTGTAATCGTCATTTCAAATTCGTCAGAATCTGTGCGGTAACTACTTCCCAAAATGCTGTCGCATTGACTTAAAATTTCTTTGCATGTACCAACATTTTAGGGTTAAAGCATCAATTAGTTTAAAACAACATAAACTTAACTTTGTGGTTCCGAACTTAAAATAACTAAAAGATATGGTGTTATCTTTATCAGAATTATGGCTTCTTTGCTCTCTTTTTTTCTTTCTCATTTATGTTATTAAAATTGCATGAATATTGATAATTTAAAACCATGTATTAAAACCAAGTTTTGTATGGAAGCGCCAATTATCAATTACAAAATTGATTAACACTAATGGTTAATCTCAGTGATAACTTGGTTCATTTATAATACATTAACAATAATTCACTGTGGTATTTTTTGCACTTTTATTAGCAATTGAGGGTTGTTGCACTTTGTAAGTGTGATAATTGGAATAAACGGGATTTAAGCCTTGATTTTAAAATATCAATCATAAAATTAAGAACAATGCTAACATAAAATGGAACATGTATACAAAATTAGTAAATTTATATTCATTATATATATATATACATTATATATAAATATACATTATATTCTAATTTTTTCTGCAGCGCGGGATTGTTTTTAAATACTATCAAGATACTTTCACAAAATTTTCAGACCCGAACATACCATGGTTTTCGAAATATTCCCTAATTTTGAATCCACTGCTGCATTGTTTATTTATTGTACAACAATCACACACATTTTTCTAATTTTTTCTGCAGTGCGGGATTGTTTTTAAATAGTATCAAAATACCCTCACAAAATTTTAAGCCCCAAACATACTCTAGTTTTCTAGATACAGGCCGAATTTTTGCTGCGTTTCGTAATGTTTTTATCCAAAATCTTACCTAATTGTTTATTATGTAACGTTTAAAAGATCCATAAAGACTCAACTTAATTGAAGAATTTGAATCATTTGAGCGATAGTTTTTTGTTTTTTTAAAAAAGACAGGATACAATAATTTTTAAATATATTTTTTATTAATAAAATAGAAGAATTCTGGATAATTTGATTTGTTTACATAAGAAAAGTTTTGACTATAACAGTACTAGTTTGACACCAAATTTTGAGCAAACAAATAACATGAAGTTTGCTGATTTTAATCAGGGTTTAAATTAATTCATAAGTCATTACACAAAAAAAAGGTATAAGATAAATATTCGAAATTCCATGTAGTATTACGGTTATCTTAAAATTGTTAATTGGAAATTAATAACTCATAATTAAGTTATCTAACGTGATAAAAAATGTAGAAAAACTCGATAAGATATTAATAAACAATTAAGAATAGTTTTTGTTATGTCACTTTATATTCGCTATTTTTAATTCAATTAAGTCATTAACATTTTAAAGTAAAATCAATGCTTCCTGTACTTTTTTTTCAGAATATACTCCTGATCCATTTTCTAAATGACGCATCGTAATATATAATTATTCAAATAAATTTCAATTAGATTTTAATGCACGTGAAGTGCACAACATGAAGTTACACATTCATATAATTATCTCCATGCTTACTTTCTCATGTGAACGTTTTACGCAGAAAACTCAGTGGCATTGTTAATTTTGTATGTTATAGAGTTGTCACTTTAGTGAGATTTTTGACGATAGTGGTAAAAGGTTTTAATGCTTGGATAAGCCTCTTTCATAGAAAACTCCAATCTTATAAAGAGAAACATTAATTAATATAATTGTAATTAAGGTAGTTAGACTCCAGAATATCATATGTTGATGAAAAATATTTAATAATGTTTCGAAGAATTTAATTTTCATAATTAATGATATTGTTAAAAAGTGAAAGCATTATTCTTCTTGAAAAAAAAATTGAAATGTGCAAAAATAATTTCTTAAGCAACTTTTGTTTATTTTTTCAAATTTTTTCTTCTCCGCTGTTGAGAATTTTTAAAAAAATGAACGGATTTTAATGAATGATGGCTTATTTTTTTCAAGAAAAAGATTCTCTACAACTTTACCGTAGGTATTATGAAATTTCCGAAGCCAACGATAAATTATATCTATTTTTAAAAACGTCTGCTACTTTTAACAATTTTTGAGTAATTTTCGTGATCAGACAAAGAATCTTTAAAAAATTATGCTGTAAAGTTAAAGAAAATCTTTTTCTCAAGAAAATAAGCCGTCATTCGTTAAAATCCGTTCATTTTTACAAAATTCTTAACAGCGGAGAAGTAAAAATTTCAAAATCAATTACAAAAGTGACTTGGCAAATCATTTTTACACAATTCAATTTTTTTTTTTCAAGAAGAATAATGCTTTCACTTTTCAACAATATCATTAATTATGAAAATTAAATTCTTCGAAACATTATTAAATATTTTTCGTCAACATATGATATTCTGGGGTCTAACCACCTTAATCGTTCGATAACATTTTCCAAGAAATTAACTACAAGTATCAATAAAGAAGAAAAAGCATTTTACCAAACATTTTTATATTTATCAGATTCTTAAAGTATTTCTCTAAATCTAATTAAACATGAAAAAAAAAACACATATCTAGTTTTTGCATATTGTGTGTTGAAACTGAGTTTATTTTTGTAATAACTTTGATGATGTCAGTCATTGATTATGACGTTGTCAGTAAATGAAACCTGCGAAAATATACGTGTTTTTTATATAATTATCCACTTCCTCATATTTCGACTGAATAAACAGTGATTAACAATGTGGAAAATGTATTATTATTAATTTTTATAAACAAAAAACATATTTTATTGTATTGTTTTAAGTTTTTACTTCGGTTTTTACTTTCAAATATTTTTTTTACAGAATTTGCGAATAGTCTTTTAAACATTTCCTGTAAAGGAGCACCCGTTTATGTGAATTTTATCCTCCTCAATACTTCTTCTCTTTACTCATTTAGTCACTGCAATCAATATTTCGTAAGGCAATATTGACCTTATTCCAGATAATTGCAATCGTAAAATAGATATATTGAGCAAATATGAAAAAAAATGTTTAGTTGAATGAAAATTTAATATTACATTTGTGTAATTTGTAGTGTGTTATTTTCTAATGAAATGTAAAGAAATGTTTAGCAACTTATACAGTCGGAAACATAATCGAATAATTTTCACAATATTATATATTTTGTATATATTCATTTTATCGTCATTGGCAATATGTCTTTTCTTCAAATTTTAATCACAATTTGATAGTTTGTGTAGAAACATTTATTTATTATAAATGTAGATGTTTAATGCCCCTACATAACTTAGAGAAAACACATTCGATAATACCATGAAGCTCCGGTATAAAGTAAAAATATATGTAACAAAAAAAATCCTCAAACATGATATGAATATAAATAGCTTTTGTATAGTTTAGCAACGACCAAAGGCAATTCTTCATTTCGAATACTTGTTCCAAAATCTAAATAAATGGAAGATTACTGAGTAATAGCATAAGTTCTATTTATAAGTTTTTTTAATTAAAACATTGCCGCATAAAAATGAAAATAAGTTTGCGATATCGGCAAACCTTATAAACACAGTTAATATTTTATTTATTTATTTAATCAACAGATAGAACCCTTTTACAAAAAATATTAAATATATTCATTTTGATGACTGCGTTATAATAGTAATACATTCTTAATTAAACTTATGAATAAGTGATAACTTTTCTTTTATAAACATAGTAAGAATCCTCAATTATGCTAAAGTTCGGGACAATAGAATTTGCTAAATTACATAATCTATTTATAGGTCCATTCTGAATGTAATTCGTACATAGAATGCTTAACCCATTAAGGCCTGAAATGACAATTTTTATACTTCATTTTTAATCAAGTATTTCGTATCAAAATCAAAGTTGAAAACAATTGAGAGGTGCGTATCCTACTGTTTTCGAGGTCGCTCTTCAAGATTCCGAGGTCAAAATTGAGTTTCAGCCATCAGAAATTCCGATATGGCGCCAAATATGAAAAAAATTTCCAAAAAATTGGGAATTTTTTATACTTATCAATTTTTTTCGAGCTATTAGAATATTGGGATTCTATTGAAACTCTGAACAAAGGTGAACAAAATACTTCAATTTTAAGGAAAAGTTTTACTTTTATACCCTACATCATTCTAACGACCTCAAAATGGCGTCAACAATGAAAATGTCTTTGAGAAATTTCTGGACGATCTAACTCAAAAACTACGAACTTTAAAAAAAAGATGCCCAGAATGAAAAGTTCTTAAAATTCATCAAGCGATATAGTGGAATTTTTTCAAAATTTTTTGATGACATTTTGAGACATTTTTTTTCAACATTTTTTTCAAAATTGTAATTTATTTACAAAAAATTCTGAAAAAAATTTAGTGTATTCTCTGATGAATTCTAAGAGTTATTTGTACTTTGCAATTTTTTGGAAAAGTTGATAGTTTTCGAGGAAATGAATTTCAAATATTTTAGAATTTTTTCTACCCAAAAACTATTAACTTTTGGAAAAAATTGCAAAGAACAAAAAACTCGTAGAATTCATAAGTGAATACACCAAATGTCTTTCAGAATTTTTCATAAATAAATTATGATTTTGAAAAAAATTTTGAAAAAAAATTTCTCAAAATGTCATAACAAAAATCTGAAAAAATTCCACTATATTTCTCGATTAATTCTAAGAACTTTTCATTGTTAGCATTTTTTTATAACAGCATGTAGTTTTTGAGTTAGAACGTTCAGAAATTTTTCAAAGAAATTTTCATTGTTGACGCCATTTTGAGGTCGTTACAATGATGTGGGGTAAAAAGTAAAATTTTTCCTTAAAATTGAAGTATTTTGTTCACCTTTGTTCAGAGTTTCAATAGAATTCCAATATTCTAATGGCTCGAAAAAAATTGATAGGAATAAATAATTCCCAATTTTTTGGAATTTTTTTAAAAGTTCGGCGCCATATTGGAATTCCTGATGGCTGAAACTCAATTTCGACCTCGGAATGTTGAAGAGCGACCTCGAAAACAATAGGATATGTACCTTTCAATTGTTTTCAACTTCGATTTTGATATGAAATACTTGATTGATAATGAAGTATAAAAAATGCCATTTCAGGCGTTAACAGGTTAAAGTAAAGATGTTAGGGTTTCTAGTATTATTATAATTAATATACCACTGAATTTTATTTAATAATAACAAACAAATAGCAAAATGTACTAATTTGTGTAAGAAAATAAAGTCAGAGACTAGAAATTCAGATTTAAGTGATGATATATTCAATTCAGTTGTGATTGTAGTGTAATTATGAGAGAAAGGTTGCATTTGTTTGTTCATTTTGAAAGCTGCATTGTGAATTTATGTCGAATTCTTTCTATTACTCCAAAATCAAGATCATATCGAAGCCTTTTACGAAGACTAGCACGTTTCAAGTTTCGCCCTTGTTATTTTTATGGGCGAAAAAGGAAATGTTCTACTATTCGAAAAAGACGTCAATATATAGGATGCCAAACAGATAAGGCATATAGTAAAATTGGTTTAACTAGTGTTACATATAGGGATCTAATGGTAGTAATTAATTTGTAATTTGAGCATATTCTAGTAAGTAAGTAAGTAAGTAAGTAATGTTTATTTTGCCATGGGATTGCAATCCCTTGTGGCAATAAGATAAATACAATTTAGAGTTTTACAATTTAAAATTAATATAAAATAAAATAATACAAAATAAATATAGATTACGGTTGACTGTATATAATTCAAGTTACATTAAAATCATAATTATAGTGATATAAGTCAATAAAAAAATTACACAATACAACATAATTGAACCAGTGTGGTTTACGCCTAATATAAATACTAATGAACCTAGATTTGTCATAAGACTGTCCATATAACAAGCATGAAATACCAGAGCTATAACTTATATACTTCATAATTATAAATCAATTTGATTTTTAGCTTGTGGTAGGATTATCACAGGAAAAAAGATGACGAAATAGATGGGGTTTGAAGGTAGCGATTGATGTAATGTTACGAATGTCAGATATTCAGATGTCAAATATTCTCTTAAAAAATCCCAGTATTTTCGATGTTTTATTTGCAATATAATTTATGTCACCTTTGAATGTTATTTTCTCAACAAAGATTTCTCCAAGATCTTTGACGGAGGACATTTTCTGTAGTATGTGGTAAAATAAAGTATATTCAATGTTAATACATTGTGAGGTCTTACCAAAAGTAACAAAATTACATTTGCTCAAATTCAAATTCATTTTGTAATAATTCAGCATTAGTGGGAGAGCTTGCACGAAATATTTTTACATTGTCAGCAAATAAAAGTATATTAGTGTTTTTTATCACATTTGTTACGTCAGCTATAAATAAAATAAATAAGAAAGGTCCTAAATGGGAACCTTGAGGAATTCCAGATGTAACTAGTACATTTTTTATGAAAAAAGTTGTATTACAATGTGTATTGACTTACCTTTGAAAATATTAAAACGTTTTGCTATGTCATAGTAACTTTAAGTGAAATAATCCATTGGATTGTTTGTTTTAAGAAAGATAAAGTAAAAATTTTTTAATAGACTCATATTTATGAATAATGGTTTATAATTTATAAATTTTTAAGTCAATGATGATTTAGTACATTAAAATTATATGATCTCCGTACTTTAATTAATGTGTCCAAAATAATGTGTCCTACCTCTACAAAATATATTTGTATACATAATTGACATATTTTTTTATGTAAACAATTTCAATCTACAAAGAGATTATTACACTTATTAATTGCTAAATTAGAGCAGGATATTTATAAGCATTTCATTAGGATTACACGAGTAGACAGGCAAATACAATATTTTAAACATTATTGGAAATGGTAAGTATAATTTTTTATGTTGCAGCTAACACAAAAGAAAAATATTGCCATAATACATGTTGAGGTTTAGAAACTCATATCCACCCACGTTTGTTTTGGTATATGTATCATTTATTTATTTATTAGAAAAATACATATAAAAAATAGATATAAACAAATTTACAACATTATAATAAATCACAGAGAGGCTAAAACAAATTTTATGATGTATGTAGATAGTAGAATTAATTTAAATTGAAGTTTGTACTGTTTTTGTTGTACAATTTTCTATAACAAGTTAGGTCAGTAACTTTTAACTCCCACATAAGAATAAAACAGAAATTTGATGTCTAAATTTATAGAATTTTAGATAATATCTCAGGTTTCATACTTTTTCTCCATGCTTCGATGGCATTTGGGAGTGGCATATTATGAAATAAATGTTTTTCCCCGCAGTACAAAATTACATTCATATTTGGTCTTTTATTTAAATACTAAACTTTCAAGAAAATACAAACAGTCCTTTTATATTTAAAATTGGCTGCTGCTAATCTGCTGCTATGAATCTGCTACTAGTTCCTGCATCATTTTCTGATGTACACAACAGTTAAAAAAGTAAAAGAGTCTTTGGGCTCATGGTAATTATTCATATCTAGATTTATTCTACATAAAGTAAAATTATTATGCTTCTAAAATATTTATTAACAAATTTACTTCACAATTAATTAATATTATTTTGTGGTGTAATATTGAATCACTTTGTACCCTTTCTAAACAACTATTACATGTTAATTATCTTTATTTATAATTTTTCATTCGTTTAAAAAAGTTACAATATGTCTAATAATACTCAGTATTAAGAATAAAGAACATTCTTATGCATTTAAATCCTTCTTAATTCTTATTTTGGCCATTATGAATACTTTAATAAAAAAAGAAATGTTTAATTACTTATTAAGGACTAAAAACAGCTCAATGATTTTAATAGGAGATAGTGAGAGGAACAGTGAAATTAAATAGTCTCCAGTAAAAACGGAAGTTCAATTTATCCAATGTTTTCTTTTGTCTCGTTTATTTTAATTTTCCTCCATCATATCGCATTTAGTAAAAATATGCAGACGATTTCAAGCAGAATGACGATTAATCGGAATTCATTAATGATTCATTGGAATGCCTTGGCAATTATGACAAATCTAAAGTTATATGAAAATATTTTTTAAACGAACTTTTGGCAAATTGAACGTAAAAATAGTCGTTAGAAACTTTCTTGTTTACCTTATTTCGGTATTGAGGGCATTCCCAGTTTTAGTTTCTGCATTTAGTATTTTAATTTTCTACCGAGTCTAAATGAGGTAACTCGCGTTAGGTGATTCATGGTATACGGTCTTTATCAGTTTGACGTCATTAATTTGTCGAGGATGCTGTTGCATCTAGTATTTCGGGAAATGGCATAAGATTTTTTTGAAAAATTCGATATTTTACATTAGCGCGTAAAAACGATCGTAATAGAATAAAGCTTTATCAAGCATCGAAATCTCCGTAAATAATTTGGACTTTAAGAATTTAGATTAGTAAATTTATTTTCGTAATTGCTTAATTGTTTCAGTAAAATAATCAGAATCGTTTGCACTTCTGAGCTGTGTATAATTTAGAAGTTTTCTAAGATTCTGTGGTGAGGATCTTGCAAAACTAGAACATGAGAAGGGAAGTTGTTTCCCATTAAGATTTAAGTTTCTACTTATCTGATAAAGCTACTACTGTGGCATTAAGCATACACAAGTCAGTGATATGCCACACACATATTTACTTTTCTTATAAATTCACTCTGTAAAGTATTTTAGCAATTTTCGTCTTATTATTAAATATTACAATTTTGTAATTTGTTTGCAAAAAATACTTTGAATTTTTTTGTATGTACGGAACGTACAAAATACGATTATTAATTGTATTAAACGCGTTTTTTAATTAACGCTTTATTCTTTATCTTTACGACTTGACAAGTTCATTCCTCTATAAGAAAAGTGATACGTCCCCTCTTATTTATATTCCGCGTAATGTATATCAGCGTCGCGTTGTACGTGTAAAAAAATATTTAATCTGTACGTTAGTTTCCTCAGAGGACATTAATATAGTAGTTTTATAATAACCTTATCCAAAATATGACAAAATTATAATTATTGTCCTATATTGACAGAGAAAGATTGTTACGTCACATATCAATCATATGCAGCATAATATATACTAACTTAAAACCCATCCGTATATCGGGAACCAAACGCAACCGCAACAGTCACTATCGCCTCTAGCGGCAACAAAAAACATTAAGTCAATTGATTATAAAATAATAACCCATGGGTTTGTAATGTTTAATGGATATTGAGAAATCTTTGTAAAACTTTATGCAAACCTTGTATTAACACGAGAACACACGAATCTTGTAATAACTCCACGCAATATATAATAATTCGAAACCCATTTGTATAGTGGGAGCCAATAACAGCCGCAACAATCGCGATCGCCCCTAGCGGCGTTGAAAGAAAACAACAGATTATATAACTAGCATATTATATTAACATTATATTTTAAGGGTGTTAGGAGAGATCGTTTAATATTGTTTTGTGAGATTATTTTTTGAAATTCATTAATGGATAAATTCTTGTTTCAGGTGCTGGCGAATCGGGCAAATCGACAATTGTTAAACAGATGAAAATAATTCATGAAACAGGATACAGTAAAGAAGAGTGTGAGCAATATAAGCCGGTTGTGTACAGTAACACGATACAGAGCCTTATGGCTATAATACGAGCAATGGGGCAGCTTAGGATTGACTTTGCAGACCCTAACAAATCGGTAATTATATTATCAAAAAATCTTAATATTTTTCTATTTTGGTCATATGAATTTATTGCAAATTAAAATTGAAAGTTTAACTTGCAGTTTTAATTTTCAATAAATTCATGTGATCTTAACAAAGAAGATATTGTCTACATTTATTTTAATTCATTTGAATCGCTGTCGAATATTTACCACTTTTGGACTTTATGCATTTTTCTATTTCGCAAAGAAATAAGAACTAAAAACGATAAGTTGGTGTAGCTCATGATTATTTCGTAAAATGTGATATTGAATAAGGCAATCAGCGATTTATTCGCTTTAGTAATAATTAATGGACAAAATCAGAGATATGTTAGTTAATTATGCTAGGTAAAAATAAAATAGGTATGAACGAAATATGAGGCGAGAAAAATATATTTTTAGGATGATAATTTATTTTTTATTGACATTTAAGGTCGTTAGTACGTTGGAGAAAAATATATAATAATATTTTCAAAAATGTAATTTTCATTACGAATGATTGTTGAAAAGAGAAGGCATTATTCTTCTTGGAAAAAAATTTAAACATGCAAAAATAATTTGTTAAATGATTTTTTATAATGACGCAAATTTTGTTCTTATCGCCTGTAAAAAAATTTTTTAAACTTAATAGATTTTAACGATTGGCGGTTTATTTTTTTGATGAAAAGATTCTCTACCACTTGACCGTACTATTTTTGTATATTTTCTGAAGCTGACGGCAAATATCTCTATTTCATTAACCCTTTTCGTCCCAAAAGTCCAGAATTTGGACACAACTTTCAATGATGTAACTTTTGTTCCAAACAGCGTTAACAAAAATTGAAATAAGACAAAATCGATAGATTTGGACCTCTTCTTTCAAATGCTGTGGTCAGAATCAGCCGGAAATTACAGAGAAAAAAGTTATGATCATTTTTTCGAAAAAATACTGATTTTTTCGACGTTTTTTTCCAATGATTGCGTTTTAAATAAATAATTGACATTGAAAAGGGCAGTGCTGATCATTGCAAAACATACTAATCGCGTCTTTTCGCTCAGACCATTCTTCTCCCTTTGGATTTTTTTGAAAAAACAAAATGGCGGCTTCAAGATAGCGTCTCCAAGTTGTAATTTTACATTTTCTCCCACAAATATTGACTATTTGACCGCGTAACGGTTAAAATCACGGAGAACTGGGATGAAAAGTAATTATTATTATTTGTGAATACTTAGCCCTATCATGATTCATTCATAACCTCAAATTAGTCGTGTACAATAGGTTACTACCGATATTTTGTCTGATTTTCACTCAATTTGCAGGTCGCAGGTCAATCCACATCTTATAGTGCAACATAACTTTCAATATCTGCAATATTGATTTACAAAATACAAAACAAAACAAAAAAATGAAAAACAAATATTTCCTCATTGCCTCCACGTGTTTTGAATACAAAAAAATGAAAGTAATAAAATTAAAATAAAAAAAAATGAAGAAAAGTATTTTAAAAATAAAAAAAGTCGAACTGTACTAAATTTTTAGGTTATAACCCGATAATTAATAGGTCATAAGGGTATATGGTCATTTTTAATTTCACACATAAGTAATGTTACGAAAACGTCGAAAATTGTGTGAAAATTAGACAAATAATCGGTATAAACCCATTGTGTCTAATTAATTTGAGGTTATGAGGTTATGAATAAATCATAATGAGACTAGGTATTCACAAATGATAATAATTACTTTTTCATTGCAATTCTCCATGATTTGAGCCGTTACACCTTCAAATAATCGATATTTGTGCGAGAAAATTCAAACTTACAACTTCCAGACGCCATCTTGAAACCGCCATTTTGTTTTTTGAAAAAAATCCGACGGGAGAAGAATGGTCTGAGCAAAAAGACGCGATTAGTATGTTTTGCAACGATCAGCACTGCCCTTTTCAATGTCAAAAAACGCAATTATTGGGAAAAAATGTCGAAAAAACCAGTATTTTTTTCGAAAAAATGATCATAACTTTTTTCTCAGTAATTTCCGGCTGTTTCTGACCACGGTATTTGAAAGAGGAGGTCCAAATCTATCGATTTTGTCTTATTTCAATTTTTGTTAACGCTGTTTGGAACAAAAGTTACATCGTTGAAAGTTGTGTACAAATTCTGGACTTTTGGGACGAAAAGGGTTAAAAAAAAACAAACTTTTACTTTATAGAAACTGGATCATTTTCCAGATAATTTTCTGGATAACTTTCGTAATTAGGCAAAGAATTTGGAAAAATCCGTTCGTCAAGTTCTAGAGAATCTTTTCCCCAAAAAATAAGCCGTCATTTTTTAAAATCTATTCAGTTTAAAAAAATGTTTGACAGGCGATAAGAAAAAAAATTGCGTCATTATAAAAAATCATTTAACAAATTATTTTTGCATGTTTACATTTTTTTACAAGAAGAATAATGCTTTCTCTTTTCAACAATATCATTCACAATGAAAATTATATTTTTGGAAACGATATTAAATAATTTCCCCCAACATATGATGTCCCGGGATCTAACCACCTTAATATATATAATTTCCTTTGTTTAAATAATACGACGATAAAGTATAAATTTTTCTTTGTTGAATATTTTCATATTCAGTATTTTTTTTTATATTACAAGATAGAAAATTATTGTAATTAAATCTTGAAAAATATCGTTGTGTCCCTAATTTCCCATAGAAAACTTTTAGAATTTAACTTATTACGAACAGCATTTATCAAATATATTTCGGTGTCCCAAAAATGTGATGTTTCCTAGTTCAGAAAAGAAATGTCGATATTGCGACCGGAATTGATACGATCTTTTCCTATTGTAGAAAGGACAGACAATTCGGCTTCATCCGTAACGCCCATTTCTTACTAGCATTTGATTTTTCCGATAATGTATTAAACGTGACTGTTATATATGTCGATTTCGATGATTAAATTATTATTGATGCCGTTAGAATTAAGAGATTATTACAAGTAATATTTTGGTATAATGTTATTAAAAATATTGAATAAATAGACAAGAGTGTCGGAATATATAAACTTGCATTATGAATATTATTATAAATAAAAAATTGCTCATTATTATTGGCCAAAAGTAAAAGAAAATGGAAAATATTAATGGATAGCATTTGCAAAAATCTGTAAATATAAGAAATCATGCACAAAAATTACTTTCACTTGTATAAAGTGGAATTATAGAAATAATCCTAACGAAATTATATATTTAATAAAAATGTAAAATAATTTATTGTATTTCGAAAATTAATATTATGTTTTATTTAAGTCTCGGGCATTATATTGCTCGGGTATTAAATTTAATTTTTTTAGATAATATAATTATATTACATCTTTTTGTGGTAGGGAATAAATTTAGGAAGTGTCAGAAATATAAACGTATTTATGAAAAATGGATTTTTAATGTCCAAAGACGCATAGCCGAAAAGACTGATACTATTGATCATGGAAAGTGGTCGAGAAAAACATGAAGAATGCGTCAGCATTTACTATAATTAATTTGAAAATTAGTTTTCGAACATTTCATTTAAGATAAAAAGAAGATTATTAACTAAAAAATATTTAACAATTATGGAGATAAAATAGCGATAAAATTTCAAAACTATGCAGAGTTTTAAAATATTGATAGTAATGGACTGAAATTGATAAATATAATTTTAAATTTAAGGGGCGGGTTCGGCAACAAAATCAGCTCTATGAAATACACCTTTAAAAAGGTTTGAAAAAATTATTTCTTTAGTAATTTTTAACGAGGGATTCAGTGGTGCTAGAATAAAAAATCTAAAAAAATTGTTTAACCCATAGCTCGAAACAAAATTTATCTTTTCTAAAAAACGCTTCTACATTTTTCTAAATTAATTTAAAAATTAAAAAAAAAATAAGGTGAACTTAAAAACACATTTTCTAAATAATTACGGATGGATTTTAATAAATTCCATTTTTTTTTTTTCGAAACAAAATTTTGTTATGGGCCAAAAACATTTTTTTATGGGTCAAAAACAATTTTTACATTTTTTATTTTAGCACCACTGAATTTAACGTTAAAAATTACTAAAGAAATAATATTTTTCACCTACTTGTTTTAGCACGGACAATTTTTTTTTTTCGAAAAAATGCTTCTAGACTTTACTCAATTAATTTAAAAATTCGAAAAAATTGGGTTGAACATAAAAACACATTTTCTTAATAACTACGGATGGATTTGAAAAAATTCAATTTTTTTTATGGGTCAAAAAAATTATTTACACTTTTTATTCTAGCATCACTGAACTCCACGTCAAAAATTACTACAGATTTGATTTTTTCAAATTTTTTAAAGGTGTATTTCATAGAGCTGATTTTGTTGCCGAGCCCTCCCCTTAAGGAACTTGAAAAACCTTAATTAATGTTTTCCACTGTTGTAATATAAATTGTTTCCTTGCTAATGTTGTGTAATTGATTGTAAAGTTTTCAAATGCATGGAAAAAATTTATGATTCATCATTTCAACCGATAATTGTTAAAAATGAAATAATTCGATTAAATACTTAGACTAGATTTTAAAAAAAACAAGCATGAAAACGAAATTAATTCATTTGTAACGTTGAAGCGATATTTTTCTGTAACAAACAAATGAACCTTGCATTTGAAAATGTGCTGAATGTATGTGGGTGGTTTTCAAAAAACTATCTAAAATATCTAAATACTCGTGAGATATAATAAATGGCAATATATTTCATTCGTTACAAATAATAATTGGAATAGGAGGTAACATTTTTTATTGTATTATATAATGATATTTTAGCAAAATGTTACAGCTAATTTGTTGGAAATATAATAAAATATGTCTTGAATACCTTTTAACAGCTGAAAGACACGTATTTTTACCAGTATAATTTTTGGATGTAAGAAAAATGATTACCTGCTATAATTCAATTAATGAATCGGTTTAGAAAAAATATAGACCCTGATAACTTTTCGTAATTGTAAAATTATTGAAATTATTTTGGTAGATAAGGTGGAGATTTATTTGCAGAACTTGAATTTGAATCATACTTCCCACAATATTTTTCACACTTTATTTTTGATGCAATTTTTGGTTTTTCAAAAATTCAAAAAAACGAAATTTTGAAACGTCGGTGGAAGCGCAGAATTTTAAAAAAATTTGGATTCATTGAGGAAAAATGTCATAAAAAAACGATATTTTTACAAAAAACATTAAAAATCTAGTGAAAAGACTTCATTTTTAAATGTTCTAAACCCGATAATCGAGAAGAGCGACCTCTAAAACGTCTAGATACGTTAGTTTAGAAAAAAAAAAACAAAATATTATTTGTACAATTTATAAACTTAAGAAGTTGAAGTAGAATTTCAGGATTTCTCGGCGTTAAAGGGTTAATTTAACCCATTAACGCCTGAAATGGCATTTTTTATACTTCATTTTCAATCAAGTATTTCGTATCAAAATCGAAGTTGAAAACAATTGAAAGGTATCCTATTGTTTTCGAGGTCGCTCTTCAAGATTCCGAGGTCAAAATTGAGTTTCAGCGATCAGAAATTCCAATATGGCGCCGAATTTAAAAAAAAAATTCCAAAAAATTTTGAATTATTTATTCCTATAAATTTTTTACGAGCTATTAGAATATTGGAATTCTATTGGAACCGTGCATAATGGTGCATAAAACAGTTGAATTTTAAGAACAAATTTTACTTTTATACCCCACATCATTGTAACGACCTCAAAATGGCGTCAACAATGAAAATTTCTTTGAAAAATTTCTGAACGTTCTAACTCAAAAACTACGTGCTCTTATAAAAAAATGCTAAGAATGAAAAGTTCTTAGAATTAATCGAGAAATATAGTGGAGTTTTTCAGATTTTTGTGATAACATTTTGAGAAATTTTTTTTCAAAATTTTTTTCAAAATTATAATTTAATTATGACAAATTCTGAAAAAAATTTGGTGTATTCACTTATGAATTCTACGAGTTTTTCGTTCTTTGCAATTTTTTCCAAAAGTTAATAGTTTTTGGGTGGAAAAAATCCTAAACTATAATATTTGAAATTCATTTCCTCGAAAACTATCAACTTTTCGAAAAAATTGCAAAGAACAAATAACTCTTAGAATTCATCAGAGAATACACTAAATTTTTTTCAGAATTTTTTGTAAATAAATTACAATTTTGAAAAAATTCCACTTTATCGCTTGATGAATTTTAAGAACTTTTCATTCTGCCCATTTTTTTTTAAAGTTCGTAGTTTTTGAGTTAGAGCGTCCAGAAATTTCTCAAAGACATTTTCATTGTTGACGCCATTTTGGGGTCGTTAGAATGATGTAGGGTATAAAAGTAAAATTTGTTCTTAAAATTCAACTATTTTATGCACCATTATGCAAGGTTTCAATAAAATTCCAATATTCTAATAGCTCGAAAAAATTGATAAGAATACACGGAAAGAAATAGATGTTACCGGATAACATACTGATGGTACGGGATAACATCTGATGGTATCCAGTACTATCAATATGCTACCCAGTAACATCAGTATGTTAGCGGATACATTATTCTGACCTCGGAATCTTGAAGAGCGAATAAAAATTGTCATTTCAGGCGTTAATGGGTTAAACAGTCTCTATGATTTATGATTTAACCCAGTAAGTCCCAAAAAGGTAAAATTTGTATTTTACGTTTGAGCTCAGGGAACTTTTGGAAAATATCCAACCCTACTATTTTCGGGTACGCTCTGCAAGATAGAATGGTTTAATAATTTCTAAACTTATATTTTCAATTGTTGATTAATTGTTGATTAACAATGAAAAATATGATTTTTTTATGAAAATTGTTTACTGTCGCAAATATGCACAAAATTACACAAAACATCTAAACTTTTCAAGTAGCTTTGATTTTTTATCGTACGATTTTTTTTTAACAAAATGGCGGCCAAAAAACGAAAGCTATTTCAGTAAAAATGTACTTAAATATAATATATTTTTTTTAAATAACTATAAAAAGGGTTAAATATGAAAAATAATGTTTTTAAGGTTTTAACAAGTCGCTTTTTACGGTTTCATGTCATTATTTGAACAGGAACTAATGTAATAATCTGAATATCGTTCATTTCCGAAATATTGATTTACATTTTGATATTTTCAAAACAAATCTTAGCGAATCAAGTAAATCCAATCATTTTTCAAGTTTCATCTTTTAGCCGTTATTTTTTTCTTGAACAACAATGCCCGACACTTACCGCGTAGAGGTCGATGAATTCAAGTGTCTTCTTTTTTTATTTTTTTAAAACCGTAAAAACATTATTTTTCATACATTTTTTATAGTTATTTTTAGAAATAATATTATATTTAAGTATATTTTTACTGAAATAATTGAACAATTTACACGATTCCAATGAAAAAAACGTCAAAAACGGTAGTGAAATTAAAGTTGGATGTCTTTCGTTTTTTGGCCTCCATTTTGTTAAAAAAAATGAATTAATAGTTTTGTACCCTATTTTCCTATGGGGCTGCTGAAAATGGCTACTAACTTCTGACTCACTGGAAAATTAATGTCAATTGTAATGAAGAATTAATGGTGTAACAATTAATGTATTCCAAAATGTTTAATACATTTTTATTTTCCAAAAATTATAAACTTATTATTAAATTCATTATAAAAATTTAGATTCATCATAGTTTGAAATAATGGTGTCGACTCAATTGTAAATCTTCCATACTTTTTTAGAGTTTAGTCAACATTTTTTATTATTTCAAACTTGTCATTAAGTTAATATGTGAAATCTTTACCAATAAATGTTTGTTTTTACAGGATTATGCTCGTCAATTCTTCACGGTAGCGTCAGCTGCTGAAGAGGGAGAATTAACACCGGATCTGGTACATCTAATGAAGCGTTTGTGGCAGGACGGCGGTGTCCAGCTTTGCTTTACCCGTAGCCGCGAATATCAACTAAACGATTCAGCTGCTTATTATTTAAATGCCCTAGATCGTATTGCCCAGCCAAATTACGTTCCGACACAGCAGGATGTCTTGAGGACGAGAGTCAAGACTACGGGAATAGTCGAAACGGACTTTTCTTTCAAAGGACTGCACTTCAAGTAAGTATTTTTCCCTAAACCGATTATTTTAAACTATTATTCAGTCCCAAAAACTCGGTTCGATACGTTTAATTCTTACTATCCTCTTAAAATATCAAAATTTGATGTCTTCTACTAATTCTTCCACTCCCTTATTATTGTCGCATATTGAATAAGTTTTTTGTCATAAATTAATCATATGGAATCGGTTACTGCACTGTTAGAAATGTTAAATCTGATATTTTTATGTTACCGTTGTAACAGAATTTTACTAAATGCGGAACAGAAAGATTACACAGGTCTACATGTCGGGCGAGTTATTCAATGCAAGGCCTCAATTTTCACTAAAACCCGTAAATAAAACATGACACAAGTGATTTTTAAAAATTCGGGCTCTGTAGGAGCAATTCTAATTCCTATAGACGGTTTCCTAGAAAAAAAAAACCAAAGGTATTAATTGAGAATCGACGAAGAATTTTTGGAAATAAATAAAAATCACTTATTTCCGATTCCGGAAAGTCGATACAGTATTTTTTTGAAAATTAGTACTTCATCGACGGAGCACTTTACAATCCCCTTAACCCCTTTTGTCTCGAAAGTCCGGAATTTGGACACAAATTTCAACGCTGTAACTTTTGTTCCAAACGCCGTTAGAAAAAATTACAATAAGTAAAAATCGATAGATTTGGACTTCCTCAAATGCCGTGTTGAGAATCAGCCGGTGATTTCAAAGAAAACAGTTATGATCATTTTTTTTAAAAAAAGACTTTCTCGACGTTTCTTCGCAAGAATCGCGTCTTTCTGCTCAGCCCATTCTTCTCCCGCCGGATTTTTTTTCAAAAGTCAATATGGCGGCTTTAAAATGGCGTCTGCAAGTTGTAATTTTGCATCTTCTTGCACAAATATCGATTACATAGATCTACAAAAAAGAAGGTCTTGTATGTTGTCGGGAATCTATGGGTCATTTCCGTAATTGTATGCGTAGAATCCAAACTCGAAGTCAGAATTGGTCCATCACGTCAGGTTTTTTAGATATTTGAGGTCATGTACTCGAAAAACGCGTTATTTTGCTATTTTTGAGGTTACGTACAGTACGCAACAATTTTTTTTTTGCATCTTTTAGTACTACCTTTACCCTTCAAAGTGAGGTTTTATTCGATCACCTAAGATTTTTTCGTACAAAGTTACGGCCATTTTGAGATTACGAGATATATTCCATTAATGTTATCAAAAAAACAGTCACAATACTGAAACGTGATTTTAGTTATTAGTATCCATATTTTATATAGTTTCTTATATTTATATCGGTTTGATGACATTGAATTTAACCTTGAGCTTGTTCTCCACGCTCATTTCAAGGTAAATTTGTTTACATGTATATCGTAACGTCAAATTGGCGTATCTTGGTGAAGAATATTAAAGAAAAAGGGTATCACATGATCCAATGAAAGGAAAAACTCCTAAAAATGTGCCTTCTGTACATGACCTCAAAAATAGAAAAAAAAAACGCGTTTTTCGAGTAAATAACCTCAAATATCTCAAAATCCTAACGTGGTGGAACACTTCTGACTTCGGATTCTGATTCTACGCACAAAATTACGTCGGAAATGAGCCACAACTTCCCAACAACAAAACCATGTTGACCTGTGTTATTCAATATTATCAATTGCGAATATTGTAAAAGAAAGGTGAAGCGATTCTTGCGCTCGTGATTCCTGTTGTAGAAGTTGGATTTTGATTCGGTCATAAGAAATTCAACGGTCAAACGTCAGTAGTGCGTAAAACATGTCATTTTTTAATAGTATAAAATCTTTGTGACATTAATTCTCACTTTTATAATGATAATATGTAAATAATGGTTTTTATCTGATGTTCATTCAATTTAAAATTGTCCCTGCAGCTAAAAATTACTAAGTTTTGTTTTATTAATAAATAGAATGGTTTTATTAATAAATAAAGAAAATGGGAATAACCCTAAATCCTTTATAAAAATTCCTTTTGTAAAAGGAGTTTTCGATCAAATCAAACACAATTTAAAACATCACAACATACAAGTCGTTCCACAATTCAATAATACGTTAGGTAATATTATTACAAAAGGTAAAATTTTGTAAAAAAAAATAGAAAAAAACAACACAGTATATTGCATGCCATGCAAGAATTGTGATGCATCGTACGTGGGTGAAACTAAGAGAGCCTTAAAAATCCGTGTTTCTGAACACAAAAATAATATACAGAGACCATCGCAAGCTGATACTGTAATCACAAAACACAGAAGACTCACAAATCATGACTTTAATTGGAACGAAGTTCAAATCTTAGATATTGAAAATAAATTTCATCACAGAAGAATTTCCGAAATGATACACATCGCATTACAAAAGAATCCACTAAATAAAATAGAAAATACGCAGAATCTACACGATAGTTACACCGAATTAATTCAAATTATACACACACAGACGTAACTATCGTGCGTGTAATAATATATAAAGCCCGAATGGTTATTGATACTTTGGTTTGCACCTGATGAGGGTTCCGAGAGGACCGAAACGTCGTGCAATTTAATCCTGATAAGATTTGCAGGGCATTAGCCGATAAACATTATATTTTTTTATTTATGAATTAAAAAACCTGCGATTTTCCATATTATTATTAATTTTGTTTTATTAAATTCTGAATCGGTAACCGTTAAAAGCTTCGGTTACTTGCTTCAGAAAATTCTGAAAGAAATGTTCAAGGGTGTATTTTTCTGCATATTTTCCCGTCTTCATACCAGTTCACATCGGCAAGAAATCAGAAACAAGAATACAAGTTAAAATTCTAAACTTACCTGTTAACAGAAGACGAAATGATTTTACAATGGAAATTTCTTTTGAATAACCGTTTGTAAACCCATCGTCTGTGTTGCAGTCAAGACTGTCCCCATTGAAGAAGACTCTTCCCATTCTTTTCAAACCACTTGTAATACCTAAGCATGTAGTAAAGGGCGTCTTGACTACTCAGGTTCATTTCTGTGTACTCCCGCGTAAATCTCGTTCTAGAGATCCAGTTAATACTCGTTCACACAAGTCTGTTTTCACCCTTTATTCATGAGAAATTCCCATCACGGGAATCCTGACATCATCATTCACACGGCGGCCTATTTTACCTTAATCATTTCATTCACACTTATCGAACTCGACTTGTCCTGTAAACCTGCCTAAAGTTCGGTCTCAGACAAGGCTTGCATGTATCTTTTAACCTGCCGTCGACAGGTGTACCTGTAGATCTATCCGTAGAATTTTGTAAAGCTTTAACGTCGGAGACATGTTAAATAATAATGAAAATGGTTAATATTCGCATTGGAAGATGTGGCGGTAACTCCACGTAGCGGTGAAAGAGATCATTACTCAATTGAGGTTCATTTCAAAAGAGAAAAAATGAATTCTCCTTTCTTTTTAGCTAATTGTTTCATTTTTTTGTATTTGTTAATATTTATCCCCATTTGAGTAGTAATAATTTTCGCCAGCAGATGGCACTTCTGTATCAAGGCATATCTCTGGAACTTTTAACTTTTGAGTTATCAAATTTCCAAAATTCAAAATGACGGAATCAATATGTCGACTGAAAACTTTAAGAAAATGTTGAATGCTCTTCAAAATCACCATAATGGAAGATTACGAATTTCAGCTCGTATGACGGATACAATTTTGTCAGTCAAAACATAATACATCTACAATTTGTAGTTGATATTTAAGTATTCGTTAAAAAACAATTTGCTATGTAATATAAGGGCGAATGTAGCGAAGGTCTGTGATTTTTTAACTTTTACACTAGAATATCGCAAAATTCTGACGGAATATGGCAATTCTGTGATCAGTTTCGGATTTAGCATCAACTTTTACGTCAGAAATAACTAATCATGTTTGCGAATACCCACCCGAATTAGCCTCTGTTATTTAAACAAATTTGATAAACAATTATTTTGAACAACATTTTTCGGTAAAAATCTTTTTCTACACTTCTATGTAGTGTTACAAACCACTTCTATATTATTTTCTGGTCTACAGAACGAAAATTATGCTTAGAACACATTCTTTTCATTTTTGTTGATGATATTTTGTACGTGTCTCCTACATTTCTTTACGGATCTTTTGAGCGATCTGGATAAGCTTTTAAAACACCTCGAAGATCCGTTTACGCGGCCATAAACTAATTTATCAATTAATTTGAAAATGTGCTGCCTGATAAAGTAGTTTTTTTCAAACGAGTTACGCTAAAAAGACCAATATTAAAACACGCGCCAAATTTACAATAAATGAGGCACATGCAAAAACCAAAATTTTTTGAAATTCTTATGCTCTGTAGAAACGTTTCCATATTATGGATTTTCAAAAAATTAAACGCTATAAAAACTGCGGCAACAAAATGACTAAAATTAATTTTCTCAAAAATCACAGATACCCAAATTCAGCAATTTTATTTAGTCTTTTATAAGTGAGGCACACCTTTCTGTGGTACATTTTTATATTCCATACATCCCGAAAGGTATGTAAAAAAAATTCAGGTCCCTAGAGGATGCGCTCGAAAAGTTATAGTAACGGGAATGAAAAAAAACTCTACTTAGTACCCCTATGCAACTTGCGATTATTCGGCGATTACCGTACCTCAAATTTGTTTATAAGCATTGAATAATTATTTTATGCACTTGGCTATCACATATAGCACATAATTGAAGAAACTGCTGATGAAAACTGTAACGTATACTATGTTTGATGGCTTAAATCTAACGATACTTGAAAAGTTAAAAGTTCCAGAGATATGCCTATCAAGGAGAATAACTTGTCTCCTGGTTATTAACCCATTAAGTTTTTTCTCATATGAAAGAAATAACGTTTAATAAATACGAAAAAAAAAACAAGATTGCATGAATTTAACAAAAATTGCAATTTTTTGAATGGACATTTTTATTTTACACCATTTTTTTTCAAAACGCATTTTTGTTGACTTAAAACGTGTTATAAATGTACTAAATCGGAGATGAAAGTAATTCCGCGAATTTTTGGGGTTGCTGATTACGAATCTCGTTGTAGTTTTGTTAAAATCAAGATCTCGGATCCAATATGGCAGATCAAAAATAATAAACGTTCATTGATGCTTGTGATTATGAATAATTTGTGGCCAGATTTTCAAAATAGGATCTTCAAAATGTCGGGCAGTATGATTAAAATTTGATATTTCGACCGTTTACCATTTAAATTCAGACTTTAACCCATTAACGACTGAAATGGCATTTTTTATACTTCATTATCAATCACGTATTTCATATCAAAATCGACGTTGAAAACAATTGAAAGGTACATATCCTATTGTTTTCGAGGTCGCTCTTCAAGATTCCGAGGTCGAAATTGAGTTTCAGCCATCAGGAATTCCAATATGGCGCCGAACTTTTAAAAAAATTCCAAAAAATTAGGAATTATTTATTCCTATCAATGTTTTTCGAGCTATTAGAATATTGGGATTCTATTGAAACTCTGAACATAGGTGAACAAAATACTTCAATTTTAAGGAAAAATTTTATATTTATACCCCACATCATTGTAACGACCTCAAAATGGCGTCAATAATGAAAATTTCTTGGAAAAATTTCTGAACGTTCTAACTCAAAAACTACATGCTGTTATAAAAAAATGCTAAGAATGAAAAGCTCTTAGAATTAATCGAGAAATATAGTGGAATTTTTTCAGATTTTTGTGATGATATTTTGAGAAATTTTTTTTCAAAATTTTTTTGAAAATCATAATTTATTTATGAAAAATTCTGAAAAAAATTTGGTGTATTCACTTATGAATTCTACGAGTTTTTTGTTTTTTGCAATTTTTTGCAAAAGTTAATAGTTTTTGGGTGGAAAAAATCCTAAAATATTTGAAATTCATTTCCTCGAAAACTATCAACTTTTCGAAAGAATTGCAAAGAACAAATAACTCTTAGAATTCATCATAGAAAACACTAAATTTTTTTCAGAATTTTTTGTAAATAAATTACAATTTTGAAAAAAATGTTAAAAAAAAATGTCTCAAAATGTCATCAAAAAATTTTGAAAAAATTCCACTATATCGCTTGATGAATTTTAAGAACTTTTCATTCTGGGCATCTTTTTTTTTAAAGTTCGTAGTTTTTGAGTTAGAGCGTCCAGAAATTTCTCAAAGACATTTTCATTGTTGACGCCATTTTGAGGTCGTTAGAATGATGTAGGGTATAAAAATAAAATTTTTTCTTAAAATTGAAGTATTTTGTTTACCTTTGTTCAGAGTTTCAATAGAATCCCAATATTCTGATAGCTCGAAAAAAATTGATAAGTATAAAAAATTGCCAATTTTTTGGAAATTTTTTTCATATTCGGCGCCATATTGGAATTTCTGATGGCTGAAACTCAATTTTGACCTCGGAATCTTGAAGAGCGAACTCGAAAACAGTAGGATACGCACCTCTCAATTGTTTTCAACTTTGATTTTGATACGAAATACTTGATTAAAAATGAAGTATAAAAATCGTCATTTCAGGCGTTAATGGGTTAAGAGCACATTTGACACATGAAATACTTTCGATTCAATAAAAGAAACAAAAATTCGATTTTTTTTGACCCTCCAATGCCCCTGTATTTAATTTGATATTGATGAAATAAGAGACTAATCAGACAAATTTGTTGCAGAATGTTCGACGTGGGCGGCCAAAGGTCGGAACGTAAAAAATGGATACATTGCTTCGAGGGCGTGACCGCCATTATCTTCTGCGTTGCCTTGAGCGGTTACGACCTGGTGCTGGTCGAAGACGAGGAAATGAATCGTATGATCGAATCGATGAAGCTCTTCGATTCGATATGCAACAGCAAATGGTTCGTGGAAACCTCGATCATTCTTTTCCTGAACAAGAAGGACCTTTTCAAGGACAAAATCGCGAAAAGTCCGTTAACAATCTGCTTCCCGGAGTACAAAGGGCCGAACACATTCGAGGATTGCGCCTCGTTCATCCAAATGAAATTCGAGAATCTCAACAAGCGTAAAGATCAGAAGCAAATCTACACGCACTTTACATGCGCTACCGACACGAGCAACATCCAGTTCGTCTTCGACGCGGTAACGGACGTCATCATCAAGAACAATCTGAGTAGCTGCGGATTGCTAAGCTAAGGCGGATCATCAATCTAAGCCGAAGAGCTTCGAAGTACGAGATTGGTGTCTGAGGAGGTTGTACAGAACGGATGAAAACGAAGCAATAAAAGGAAAGAAATAAAAGAACGACAACGAGATTAACAATGCATTACGAATATCGGAAAAACTATCGCTATCGTATCGGTCCGAACCCAGCGGTGCGTTTCATGTATATAAATCGTAGTCGGCAAAGCACAAGCACCGACCGATCAAGACGCTCATCTTCATGCACAAAGACCACACTTGGCTTTTTTTTTTTTACTCTTATTTTCCGTCTCCCTGTTTTTTTTTTTCTCAACCAACAAAAGACTATTTTTCTACTTTTCTATATACTCAGTTTCTCCTGCCTCCTACTTCGTTTAATTTCCTCCAAATATTTATGAAACTTAGACGATAGATGAAAGTTTTTATACGATATACTTTTGTAACGCTGGCGTAGTGCGCACGCGGCGAGAAGACAATGACAAGCAACGTAACTATATTATGTTAAAAACTTGCGTTTTTAATCACTCTTAGGGATTTAAGACTAATATAAAGATCGCCTTTATAGTCTCAAACGAATAAAGACTTTTCTTTCTAAGGAACTTTGAATACTCGTCTACACTTTGTCGGAAATCGTAACGGAGGTCGGATTTCACGGGTCCGATCGCGAGAGTCGAACAATTTTTGATGAAAACAAAAAAAAAGCGGACGAAGTTTTTACGAGTAATTACGTGTCTCGACATTTTTTTTTTAAATTTACGTTTCATCGGGTGAGAAATTGTAATTCTGTTGTTTGAGCGCTTGTATCACACGTGCCGATTCGAACGGCTCAATTTTTCGATGTCTTTGTCCGATGTGTTATTTATTCGTGAGACATTTTTTAAAAATTCTGATTGTAATGTCTTTTTTTTTCGATGAAACTAATACATTCAATGTATAACATTCCAATGTTTACACTCCTTATCCTTTATTTTCCATATGATTTTTGCAGCATGGTTTTCAACACTGAAAAAATACAAATTTTTTAGACATTTTTTTGTGGAAATGTATAAATGAAAAAAAACATATTTATTGTTCGAAAGTAAATTTTTGTTTAATTTCCCTTTTACATCACCATAAATTACATAAATAGACCAGAAGGAAAAATTTAGAATATCGCAGAAATCAAACTACGAACACTTTGTTGCATATATGTACACGATTTCGTTGGGCTACAAAAAATAAATACACTGAATGTGCCACTCTTACGATAGATATGTCTCGCCAGCTGCGAATCAACATTCGTAAATCTTTCTCGAGCACAATGTATAGACTACACAGACACGATTAATGTACAAGGCGATTGATCAACAATCGCTCACGATAAAGTTAAGCGTCAGGAAGTGCTGGAATGTCGGCCGAAGCTCGTCGGACCCCAAAAATACTGCACCGGCGAAAGCAAAATTTTGGAATGGTACATTTCGACAAATCAATTCCTGTTTTTTTTTTTTTCCCCCTAATTACTAAAAACAGTTTTTTTTAGGTTATGTCAGTTTTAACTTATAAATACGACTAAAGACAAATTTTACATTAACACCGTGCAAAAAAACGTTCCTCTGTTTTCAAAATGATTAAAATTTCCAAAACTATTTATCATTTTTCACAAAAATAGAATATTTTTCTGGAAATGCTAAAAATTTGAGAGAGATGGGAATTGATACAGTGTCTAAGGCCTTACGATGGCCTACTTACAAATTATATTTATAAGTAAAACTAAAAGTGTCATGTAACCCGTCTACTGTTACCTGACTAAAGGATAACGGCGCTTCGGGTTGCTCGCTCGTATTGGCGTCATTTTTTTATCGAATGTGTCATTTTGACGAAGAAAAGAAGAACAAGTATTTTTCGAAACCATATTGAACCGAAGTGCTGTTTTTTGATGAAATGTTTGGTGAGATTCGCATGCGAGTTTCTAAGTGTTTTAATCTGATCTACTATTAGATTAGCGTCAATGTGTCAGTTTTATAAAAAAAAATGACCCTCGTTGTAACATTTCGATATCATTCCGGAAATTTTATGAAAAATATTAAATGAATTTCATGTTAAAATACCATTTGAATCTTACTAAATTAAATAACGAGGGACATTTACAAAAATATTACATTGATAAAAACCCATGACAATGATTACTACGTGGTCGTTAAATTTTATAAATGTTACATGCGTAATAAGAATAAAATTAAGCTTGCTTAAACAAAAACCGTCTTGTTTTTAATTGACCCACATTTTTTTTTGCATTAAAAATCTGTTTTTCATTTATCACCACTTTATTTATGTCAACTATAAAAAATCTTTAGACCATTAAAAAAAACACAATTTTTATCTTATAGTTTTTAATTTTAAGGTTTATTTTTTGTTACGACCAACACATTTTTCAATATTGCCGACGAAACGCCAATAATTACAAAATTCAAAATGGCAGCATTGAAAACAACACATGACACAAAATAATATTAGTTGCATAACCTAACCTAAAATTACTAAATTCTAAGAAAAATTGAAATTTTGTCCGACATATTTGTGCCGCCATTTTAAATTTTGAAATTTCACCAAGATTTTCGGAATATTTCTTGACATTAAAAACCAATTCAAAAAATGTTAAACAAAACATTCTCGGCGTAAAATTGATCGCTCTTTAGATTCTTTAATAAAATTCTGTCTACAATTATCGTGTAAAAAGTTATAAACATTTATTCAAAAAAGAAAACAACGATTTTTTCCTTTACAAACATTTTTTAATCAATATTTTGATATCAAACAAGAAAAATCTGTCATAACCTCAAAATCTCGCGTCTTTAACGTCTTGGCTTTAAATATTCTTAATAATATACAGGAAATTAAAGATGGCGGCTTCAAAATGGTGACTAAAATTTTGTTTTTTTTTGTAAAATACTAACTTAGTGTACCAAATCTTAAAAATTATCTCGATAGTTTTAGTATCCAGATTTTTTGGGTCTTTGAGTACGAATTTCAAGTTATTTTTTAAAAATTTAAAATGGCGGATCCAATATGGCGGCCAAAAATTAAAAATAGCATTTTACATTTATGAAACTGAGTAAATCAGGTTTTTGGGCTCTCTAATTACGAATTACAGGTTATTTTTACAAAATTAAAAATGTCGGATACAATATGGCGGACAAAATTTAAAAACTTGGGTTACTTTTCTTAAAAATAAACATAGGGAGGTGTTTTACTTTTATTTGTTCATTTATAAACATCTTAATTTTTTTCTTTTTACATTTGCTAATAAAAATGTTCAGTCTGTAATCTCCATTTTGTTTCAATCAGAAATTTTTAAAATTTGACCAAGTAATCATGAGTTGAAAAATATCGAAAATTTATATTTTGATTATAAGCAAATTAAAAATGGTACGAATTTTTGTAAAATAACATTTTTTATTTTTGACCATGAAATTGGATCCGCCATTTTCAATTTTCTACAAATTACTCCTAATTCGTAATCAGAGTCAAAATCCCGAAAGTTTCATAAAAATAAAACAGATTCTTTAATTCTCTGCCGCCATATTGGATTCGCCATTTTAAATTCTTGAAAAAAACGACATTTTCGTAATCAGCGACCTGAAAAACCTCTATATACCAAGTTTCATAAATATAAAATAAAATTTTTCATATTCGGTCGCCATATTGGACCCACCATTTTGAATTTTTTGAAAAATGACTTTATTTTTATAACTAGTAAGCAGTAAATTTATTATGTACATTTAAAAAACCAACCATACAGCAATTGGTATGAAAATTAGAAAAAAAAAATTAATTTTGGCCGCCATATTGAATCCGCCATTTTAAATTTTTTAAAAATAACATGAAATTAGTAGTCAAAGACCTCGAAAATTTCCGGGTACTAATTTTTAAAGATTTTGTACACTAATCTAATATTTTACAACAAAAATAGTCGCCATTTTGGAGCCGCCATCTTTAATTTTTCTATATGTTATTATAAATATTTATATTTGAGACATAAAAGATATCTCGAGGTTTTGACACCCAATGACTTTTCTTGTTTGACATGAAAATATTATTTAAAAAATTCTTGTAAAGGAAAAAAATCGTGATTTTTTTTTTGTGCATAATTGTTTATATCTTTTTACACTTTTATTGTAAATAGAATTAACTGTCGAAATTCACACTCGATAAAAAATGAGGTATTAAATTCAATATTAATCTTAACAGTCGTGTTGGGAATGCCCAGATCATTTCATCTCCTTAACAATCTCCGCACCAAAACGATTCAACTAGAAGACTTGTAATGAGCATTAGATATTACATAACCTCAAAATAATTCTAATCTTGACGAGTAAAACTTCAAGAATAGATCTAAAATAGTTTGTTTTTTTCGTACCAAGGTCGTAAAATTAAATTTTCCTCATATTATTCGAAGTAAACGATTTTTTTAATCACTCATCAAGACTAAATCTTTATTTTGTTGTAACATTTGGTACCTGATATTAAACGAATTAACGCCGAAATACACACAATTTTTATAGTCTAATTTTAAGCTTTGTTGTGAAAAAATTTAATTGTAAATAACCTTGTCGGCTATTTTTTTAATACAACATACAAAATTTAATTAAAAAAAAAACATTTTTTATTGTTTTGAAGTATTTATTATTATTTTTCGTAATAATATGATTTTTTAATGAAATTTCATGTAATAATAATACAGATTTCTCTACCGCCATATTGGATTTCTAAATTCTTGAAAAAAACGACTACATTTTCGTAATCAGCGACATACAGCAATTGGCACGAAAAAAGGAAGAAAAAGGAATTTTGGTCGCCAAAATGGCGACTATTTTCTTGTAAAATATTAGATTAGTGTACCAAATCTTTAACAATTAGTACCCAGACATTCTTGGGGTCTTTGAGTACTAATTTCATGTTATTTATAAAAAATTTAAAATGGCGGATCCAATATGGCGACCAAAATTCCTTTTTCTCAAAAATTTATTCCTTACTGGTTATAAAAATGAAGTCATTTTTCAAAAATTCAAAATGGTTGATCCAATATGGCGGCCGGAAATGCAAAATTTCATTTTATATTTATAAAACTCGGTATATAGAGGTTTTTGAGGTCGTTGATTGCGAAAATGTAGTCGTTTTTTCAAGAATGGCAAATCCAATATGGCAGTAGAGAAATCTATATTATTACATGAAATTTCATTAAAAAATCGTATTATTCCAGATAAAATACACGAAATTTAATTCTTTTTTTAAAATGAAATAACAAAGTTTAAAGTTAGTCTAAAAGTGTTGGGCGTTAACCTATAAATCCCTAAGAAAGAAAACTCCCATTTCTAACCTCTTACATTTTTCACTTGCAGCAGGTCTCGTCGCAGGCTATATTCCTCCATTTTTATACAGGAAATTAACTTTTCCTACATTTTCGAGTAACCTTCGTAGTATACAAGGAAGGGTGAAACTGCAACGAAGTTCGACAGTGCTGCTGTCATTAGCGCATCGCATGAAGCACTTTTCTCGTCGAGAAAAATAAGTATCAACAGTGCAAATTATTTGCAACTTGAGTTAAGCGCGAAATATTAACTGTTCGACAACGTGCTCATATGGTTTTTTAGTTAATCTCGCGATATTAACGGTGGGGTATCTTTATTAATGGGGATTTCTCGCCGGAATCGGTGGCCCGGTCGTCCTCGCCGGTATCGGCGGAGGAATGTTCACCGGTGCACTCGGCGGGGGATGTTGGGGTGGAGGCAGAGGAGCCTGCCTCTGCGGCAAAGGCGGCGGTACCGAACGATTTGGTTTGCTCGGCGACGCGATACCGGGGGGCAAAGGTGGCGGTAGTGTCGCGGGCGGTTTGCTCGACGTTTCCGGAACATTATCCGTCCGGGGCAAAGGGGGCGGTGGTCTATTTGGTATCGGAAAACTAGGCGCGTTATCCATGATCTCCTCGTAAATAGCTGATTCCGGAGACAGCCTGTCGCTGGACTCGACTTCTTCTTGACGTCTAGGTGGCGCTGAAAACTGTTCTGGCATCACACTGAAGACTCCAGCCCGGGGTCCAGATTTCTTCTCGACCTGGGGACTTCTCGGTGCTTGCGTAGGCCGACTGACAGGTGGCGCTGGCCTCGGTGGCGGCGGTCCACTCGGACTGGTCCGACCCGACGACGGAGATGGCCTGTCCGATATCTCTAACCTCTCCATGCAGTCGGACATCGGACTGATGTCCGGCGAGTCAAATTGTGGCACGGTGGTGTTACTGCAAAGTTCGATCTCCTTTTCGATCAGTTTCACCCAGTTAGGGGATTTTAAGGTTAGTCTCAGGGTCTGACCGCAGATTTGCGTCATGCCTTTTCTCGCGGCTGCAAGGGCGCACTGGCCATCCCTGAAGGTCACCCAGATCGTCTCCCCGACGAAACGCACCAGGATCACTGCGCCGATTTGTGACAGATCTTGTACCAACGCGGACATGAAACTGTCGTCGAATACATTTTCGATATCCTCGTTCTCGTCTTCGGCTCGTACGATGATCGTACCGTCCGGTGGTCCTAAATCTTGAATAACTTCGAGAAAGACTTGGTCGCGTTTGTCGGGGTCGACGCAGTGTACGTCGATGTCGATTATGCCAATGACCGGTCTGTGATCGCTTTGCTTCAATTCGGCTCGACCGTAAAAGATCAACTGACCCGGATTCCAGTCCGTTGGAGAGTCTGAAACAAATTTTAGAAATAATAATATTAAACGTAATAATGAATTTCATATTTTGATAATAATAAAACAATTTTTGCGATTTCAAACGAATTTTTGTAAGTATATTTACTGGTACTTTTTTTGGTGACAATATAATGACAAGATCGTAGTGAAAAAAATACACTACAAAAGAACATGGCGATTTAAAAAACGAATTTAAATAAAGTAATTTCCAAATGTCAATTCATCGAAATTTTTTTTTTTTTCGTAGGTATTTGAAAAGCTAAGTTGTCTGCATCACAGCCTATACTGAACCCTTTAAGTCACAATGTGTAGTCTCTTTAAATATTTCTCAACAGTAACGTAGATGTAATAAAATGTGATTAAACAGAAATATTCTTTTAATGAAAATTGTCATAGTAAAAATAGTTATTTTACGGTATATTTTATGATATTCTGAATTGGTGAAGTAACAACTTTTCAAGTTGTTAATTCTACTATTATTGAATCTTATAACCATTTTTACATTTTTTCTATGATTCCATTAACAACTTTTTTTCTCTCTGTGTTTGATTAAAATATCAACGTGCTTTTAATTCAAGATTGTAGTTACTTTACTTTACGAAGTTTTCGTCAACGTGTGACACAGAACCATCTAGTGGTCATTTTCAGAAAACATTTCGTCATAATTAACCCTTTAAGTCCCAAATGTGCACAATTTGCACATGGGTTTCAGCATCGTTTTATATATAAAATAACAATTTTTAAAAAATGGAAACATCTATATATGGGTGATTCTCCAAAAACAAGGCATTTTCAAGAATGAAAATTTTTTTTTTAAGTTACTGTAAATTCGTTTTTTTTAATGGATTCTTGCTTATTAGCACCAAGTTAAGTTATTGTTAAAGTAGTCACGCTACAAAATTATTTTAAAGGAAAGGGGAAGACTTTTACTATGACGCATTTTCATACGGCTATATAAACCAACAATTGCTTGTTAAAAACTTGAAAAAAATAACTCTAAAGAGTCAAAAACATAATGTACATATCTGATTTAGTGCATTTTTGTGAATAAATGAAAATTATTTATTAAGTAATAATTAAAAAATTAAGACAAACACATGAATTTTTAAAGAAGTTTTAGACAAAATAAATTTATTAAAGTTAATGTGTCGTTGGTTAGCAACTACAATGATAATATTATATTCATAATTTTAATAAATAATATTATATCATAATAAACTTGATTCATAACGTTGTAACAAATATAAAGTTTAATTTTGTGGTTTTTTAAATTATATTTAAATAAATGTCTAAGAGGAAGAGAAATATAAATGTTATTTATGATTTGAAAAATATTTTCTGCTACGGGTTACACTTTGTTCTTGTTTCGTACCTGATACGCCAAATCTTTGGTAACGACAATGAAGGTGATGACAATGAAAATTTGTAAAAAAATCCAATTTTACATATTTCAAACAATAATAAATTAAAAAACAAATTGCCAGTAACGTTTATTCCTTTAATCTTTAAGTTTTCATCGTTTTTTAATTGCTGTTTGTATCAAAATACCAAAATTAGGACGGGTGACGAGAATTAATTTAATAAAAATACGTGGTATTTTTATACAGTTTTTACTTGTTCATGAGGTAAATATGTTCTCTTTTCAATTTTCTATGGACGATTAGTAAAGTGTAGTGATTTTTATTTGATTTTCTCATAGGTTTTAGTAAAAAAGTTAATTATTTCCCGTTCATTTATACCAGTTTACGCATTGTCGTTACCTCATAGAAATTTCTTAAGACATTAATATTTCAATAATTATAAGTACATATATTGATTTAATTAAATATTATACAGAGATAAATTGTACAGTTTGAGCTGTACTATAGAAATATTATTTGAATAAATTAAAATAATTCGGTTTCTTAATAGCGCTAATATTTTAAAGTTTTGAACTTAGAGGTTTGGACATATCAAAAATGCTACTTTTAGTCTTTAAATGTCATTTTACACCAGTTTTTTGTAACAAAAGTATTATTTTTTCAAATTAACATGGGCCAGGGATATTTATTTAACATTTCTATCGAAATTTAATAATTTATTGTCAAAGTTTTTGTAAGATATAACGTAAAGACACGAAAATGCCCTGTTTCCGGAGAATCACCCATATCCGACTAGTTTTGAGGTCGCTCTTTCGACCTATTTGGCATAAGTTGTTCTAGACGTTTTCGGGTGTGCTCTACACGATGCGACCATTTACAAAAGTGAAAAATTTCATTTTGTATTGTTTTTTGATAAATTTATATAAAAAATAAAGTTTTTACGGGATTTTTTCGTTGAAAATCACCATTTTTTAACAGAAAATATATGTTTATCATATTAAAATTCATTAAAAACGTGTCATTAGTGTTTATACCAACAAACTATGGATGGAGATTTTTTTCAAACTTTTTTTTTCCAAAAATAGGAAGCTTTGGAATGCAAAAAATGTTGCCATTTTTTATTTTCGATTTCTGACAGAAGAATTGTAATCAGAATCCTCCAAAACCCGGAATTTTTGCATTCCAAAGCTTCCTATTTTTGGAAAAAAAATCACATTTTATTACATCTATGTTACTATTGAGAAATTTTTAAAGAGACTACTGAGGTTATGTTTGAGGCAGATTTGAGGTTATGTACTCTACTACAGATTTAACGATCCGGAAATAGTAAACGGAACCATTTTATGGTCTTGTTTACTACCGACAAAATGAATTAAACTGTTTTTTTCTTGTAATACCGTGTTTTATTACGGTAAAATGGTTTCATCAACTTCATATGTTTTCACTGTGTAGTCGCTATGTTCTGTGTTTTATCACGTATAATTACTACCTTAGATAACGTTACGGCAGTAAGGTCAAACATTTTTTAAACCCCGTTTTCGTTGTTTTCAGTAAACAAATGCGCTTAAGAACAGTTTGATTTGATAAAAAATTAAATTATAATAGTAAAAAAGCGGAGCGGCTAATTGCTCCTAAAACTGAACGGCCTGGAAGTCATCTTTTTCTCCGTTCCAGGACAGTTGTCCTATTATGGAACAGTCATAATTGTCGGTTATGATAAAAATTAATTTCCCATTTAACTTAACCCATTAACGAAAATTAATAATTTTGTTGCGCCAGAAAAACTTACTTCATATGATCAAAAACATTGTTTTTTTTTTGCACTTTTAGGTTAGGATATCTCAAAATCTTGACGTGATAGAAGAATTCTGTGAGCAAATTTGGATTCAGTGCAACGAAAACGTACGGAAAAGTATAATCCGATTTCTGGGTATAAATTTTGTTGGCCTATGTAATCAATGTCAATTTCTTTACATAACCTACAAAAAGACGTGTCCTCCTCTTCGTTACGCATCGTTCGACAACGATTGCAAATACTTTGTCATTGACGAAAAGTTAAAATACACTCCTATTATTATTGTATTGTATAGACCTACATGATACCTGAATTAATCTTAATGTTGAATAATTTTATATTTTATTGTTTTAGAATAACGACTGCAGAATTATAAAATTTTGTATATAGTGGATTCATTAAATGAATCATAAACGTGATAATTTTTCGATTTTATGTAACACTGTAAGCTATATTGATGTAGTCCTAATGATTTATTCTTTAGTATTTTTTTATTTTTAAAAACACGAAATATTGATAAACTATTTTTCTTTTTATACTAAAGGATTACGCTACGAATGAATAAATACGTACCGCACTTCCCAATCTCAGGTATTTGTTGTTTCCGCCGTTTCCATAAAATTCGATCTGTCCATGCTGGTTGCCGACATTTCTCACTAGTATCGTAATCGTCGGAAAACAAGTCATATTTGTAAGTCGGATCGAAAGTGATTGGTCCTTCCAAAAAGTTTTTGAAGACGCTGCCTTGTTCTTGTTGAACCTGTTAAGATTAAAATAGTTCCTTTTTTTTAAAAAATCCAAATTTCATCGTATATTTTCAGTATTGCTAATTTATTCGAGTTTTATTGTTTGTGTGCATAAATCCACATTTATTCGTTACTCTAATTAAAAAATGTATCGTCATTAATTTATCTATTACAAACCTAAGAACAATTAAGCGATATGTAATATAAATGCAATTGCGTTTACACGAGAGCTAAACAAATGGTTATGTTTAAACATCAAATATGAAAGTTTAAAAATGAAACATTAGAAGGAACGCCGAGTTAGTATATTATGACCATGGTACATTACTAAATAATTGCTTGTCAGCTTTCGAAAAATAGAAATTTATAAACGTATACACATCGAGAAGAAAAAAACGCGTAATAAAATAGTTAGAAACAGGTCTACTATATAATTATAGTAAAAAAAAATTTTAAAATTGTGTCTTTGCGTATGTTATTTTTATAATTCAGAATATAATAAAATTATTTTTTCTCTGTCAAAAAGTTATTTTCATTTAATATCTTTTATCAGATCACTTATACTACTCTGGAATATGTAAATTACTATTTAGTGACAAATCTACGGTACATTTGAGGTTATTTAACTCTTTGAGTCTTAGACTGTTGTGGCGTCATTTTCAGTCTTCTTATTTTGGTCATATTGGCCTAATTATATTTAATATTCCTTTTTAATGTAAAGGGTTATATTTGTCAATATTACCGCACTTTTGATAATTTTATTGTTCTTTTCTTTTGTTATAAACAAATTGACGCTTAAAAATGTCAGTTTTTTAATGATTACTTCAATTCCGAAGAAGTTCGGCAATTGACATGTACTTTTAATTATTAATAAACTTTTAGTTTTGGTATTTTTCGGTCTAATAGTAAATTAACAATAAATTTTTAACTATAATCAGAATTAAATTTTAAGGAGGGAATAAAGTATTTAATTTAGGGAAAAAATTTTGTTTGAAAAAGTGTTTTAAAAGTAAATCATTATAATGTAAACAAATTTTGTTTAAAAAAAAAAAATTTTTTTGTAACGCAATTATTTATACGTTTTGACCAAGGTATAGGTCCTCTTCAGTATTAAATGTTCGAACAGTCGATCATTATTATCATGTATTATACTTTTAATTATTCTCACTTATATTTTCGAAGTCGCTGAATCCGAATCCGACATTATTTTTCGAAATTCAAAATGACGGATCCAGTATGGCGGACAATATTTTGAAAACTTAAGTAAAGGTCATGAAAATCAATACTCGGGAATTTTCGGATGTGTTGAATACGAATCGGCTGTCTGTTTTTCGAAATTAAAAATGGTGGATCCAATACGGCAAACAAATTTTTTTAAAATTGAACAACCTATATTTGAAAGTACTCCATAGTACACAAGATTTTTAGCAAATTTTAAAAAATGTCCCCCCTATTGGTTTTGCTATTTTGAATTTCGAAAAACTGACATCGGATTCAAAATCAGGGACCCAAAAAATTTTGTGTACGATACAATTTGAAAAAATATCGCCCTGTTTACAAAAGTTCAATTAACTGTTTTTGTAGTGTGTTATTTCTGTAAAATGGTTCCATTAACTTTGTAATTCTTGTTTTTCTTGAACTACATCCGTAGCATTATTTCGGCATCTCTGAACTTTTGTCCGAAGTCGAAATAGCAAGAACCAAAAAGGAAAAATATGCTGAGAAATTTATTTCAGATATTCCGCAGCCATTATGGCAAGAAAATAGATTCTGTAATGTCAGGTGTATTTGTTAGCGTCGTAAAATAATCTTTACAGAGAGATTTATTGAAATAACTATCCGAAATATATTTCCTCAAGAAATTTTTTGAGGTTAGCAATTTGTAGCACCGCGACGCTAAAGCGGGAAACAGCAAAACCATCATATGTAATTAAATAATTAATTTTCAACATTTTCTGAAATTCTGACGGTTTAACTTAACGCCCAGTTAATTTTAATTTTTCTAAACTGTATTTAGACGTTTTCGGGGACGCTCTTTTCGATTTTCAAGAGTAGAAAGTTTAAAAGTGAATTTTTTCACTATATTTTTAATGTTTTTTGCACACCTCTCGTATTTTTACATTTTTTCTCAATTAATCCAAATTTTTTAAAAATATCTAATGCATGATTACTAAGCACTCTTTACATTTGTAATTTTTTCTGAAACTTGATAGTACTCTTTACCCCTTTCGCTGTGGAGACCGAAAACTCGAAAGTGGGCTCAAAATGTGACGATGTTTCCGGCCAATTTGAAATTTGTTTAAATATGGATATTTATGTTTTCGACGACGCTGATTACAAATTTGGAGTCAGTTTTCAAAAATTTAGCGAATATGAAGTAAGTTTTCGAACGGTTTAAAAGAATTATATTTGTCATTGCATGGACCAATTTATGGTGAGATTGACGGGGTTCAGCTTTAATTCTAAAGCCATTTATATTATTACAATATTTTCAATTTATTGGGTTATAATTATAGTGCATTATACGTAATTGTAATATTATTACGGTTACAAAAAATAAATTCCAAATTCTACACCCGCATTTAGCTGGTAAATATTTCTTATTTAAGACCCCAGAATGTGCTACGTGGAGGTATGCGGTAGGATTTCCACTTCTTTTTTTATTTATTTTTTTTATTTTTTGAGGTTTTATCCAATTTTTTTTGAAAGCACATGCTATCAAGAATAATGTGTTACGAAAAATGCGTCAAGTTTGTCCTGTTTTGAGCGGCCAAATTGAATTTTCTGTTTAAATGTTGAAAAATTTCTCCTCAAATTCGAATTAAGAGATTCAACATACCCAATAAAACATAACTCGTGAGTATGTCTGTTTCTTTATTCTCTATTTATTCATTCTTTTACAATTACGTGTATAATGAAAAATGCTTAAAAATTGTCCGATTTTGAGCGGCCATATTGGATTTGACGCTTAGAATTTTCGAAATTTGTCCACAAATTCGGATCCAACGATTCAAAACACCCAATAAAACATAACGCCGGTATATAGCTGTTCATTAAATCTTTTATAACAACGTGTAAACACAGTTAGTGAAGTAAACACAGTCCACAGTGAAAGGGTTAAGGCAATAGAAATGCGTTTTGACAAAGAATTTTATGAGAAACGAACAAATTCCTAACTAAATATACAGAAAATGGTAATTTTTATACCATTTGAAAGAGCGAATGAAAAGATTTTAGAATTCAACAAAAGAATATCTCAGGATTTTTCCCGTTTTTTTTAATATTGAAAATTTTTTTACACATTTATGAACATTTTTACAAGTTTAAAATTAAATCTCTTCTCTAGATTTTTAATGTCTTTTGTTTTTTAACGTTTCGAACGATGAAAAATTACCCTCCTCTTATTGCCGGTAATTTATATTCCAATTGTTTTGTATTTCCAAGTTGATGGATTCCTTTCTCTTCTATGAGTGTTAATTTCGTGACAGAAAACAAATCTTGTAGAGTTGTTTTGTATTTTGATCGCAATTTTCCGACGATATTACAATATTATATTTCAGAACATCCAAGCATTTCTACTGTTATTCGTCTCACCACGTGTAGAGATTGATTTTAGCAGAATGCCAGAACGCGCATGAGATATCAGTTAGTTTTAGATGCTTGTAGAGGAATGTCGGATGTTTTCAGTATTTACGTAAACATATTTTTCCAGTCTTAGGAAATTTACTGTGTGTGGTTTAAAATTTATTCAAAATAGTCAATCCCCGTCCAGGGAACATCTCGAAAATGATTTTCAAGCAAGTTCATAAGTCGAGCCTCGTTGTTTGTTTTGGTTTCTCAACTTTTGACTCAGAATTGATTCACTAAAATATTTTTGCTCAAAGTTTAACAAAAAAATGTTCTTTTGGCCGTTAACGGGTTTATTTCCCTCAAAAACTATCATCTTTCAGAACAAATCGCAAACAATAAAAAGTGCTCAGAATTCATCAAAGAATTCATTAGAATTGTATTCGTTATGACTTCTTAGCTCTTTTTGACATTATAATTTTCTTCGAAAAGCTCAGTTTTTTAATAATAAAATAAAAATTGAAATGTAGGTATATTATTGATACAAATAAAATGAAAAAGGGGGGCTTTTAACCTACAAAGTGCAAGTAACAACCGAATGCAGGACAAAATCATGCAAGCACGTTGTTACTTGCGAAGGAATATATATAAAAAGATGTTTTTTAATTAGTTTCCTCTACGTTTCGAACCTACTAGAGTTCCTCGTCAGGAGGCAGAAATTTACATCTGATTAACCAAGGATTAATGACTAGATGGTAACATTAGTCAGCGTTTATATACCTGTTACGATTCCTTACTGTTGCGAATTCTACCTTCGGTAACTGGAATCGATTTTCTTAAAGGTCCGGGATACCACTTATTATTTTACAGGAATTCGCAAATGAATCGGATTAGGAATATAGGGTAATTGCACGCGAATAACTTGTCTAAAACTCACCAGCACTTTCATCACATTAACCATTGCTTTTTTATTATCAAAAGTATTATATATCGCCACGTCGGGACTCACCGTAATATAAAACCTTAATAATTTAAAGTTAGAAATAGTTAATATGCACGCTTGAGCGACTTGTTCTCGACGTAGTCAGAGCTATACTAACTTGACAGTTGACAGTTCAAAACTATCGATGGTTCGTACGCTAACACATACATAATCACGATACACGCACAATACTAAATTCGGAAGGTTTCGGCATCAATCGTACTTATATTCAAATCCTTCTTATATGCACATATACAAACATCACATACACCTATGAATATAAATTATACATTTAACTAATATAAAATATAATTACTTTAAATTACATTGGAATGGAATAAATCCACAATACTGTTTAGTATTAATTATTCCAATGTAATGCATTTCAATGTTTACTTCTATCTTTTATTAAAAATCAAATTATTAAATAAAGTCCTATACAATTATTAAATACAGAAATTGAAATAATATAATTCCGAGAATTGCAGTCCGTAATCGAGCCGCATGCATGTGTTGGTGTGTTGTTATGATCCGGCGTCACCCGTAATAGAAATAATCAGCATTTAATAAATCTCAACATATAATATATATATATATATAACTTAAATTTTTAGACGGATCATAACATACCCATACCTACGGAGGTGGGTGGTAATATTTTAATTTCATAATACGTATTAGATCTTCATACGATGTGCTTAAATTAAGAGAATCTTCGATTTTATTCAGAGAGTTATGCTGCAATCTTATGTGGATCATTTCGGAAGGTCTCCTTTTAGCGAAATTATTCTCAGTTTTTTAGTTAAACCATCCTAAACATAATGAGCGAAAATTATCGTTTAGGGCTCCATTTTGGCTCATTCAAGTGACAATATAACCTTTCAAATATAGCCACGGTGAGCTTCGATCAAGTTTAAATAAAAGTATCGTACACATCGCAGATTTCTTCTCGGGTCTTTTTGGGATTGCCTAACAATTATTTTAAGTCGTGAATGAAAATGATCGCCAGGGGGAAACTCGAAATAACTCAATTTAAACAATTTTTTTAAAGGTTTTTGTAAATATTTCCGTCAAAATAGCATTTAGATCTAGTTTTTTGGCATTAAAACTTAATTTTTTAATCAGAAAGACAATCCCGATATGTGTAAACTACTTTTATACTTTTTAATTCAAAGGATGTTCAAAAATAACTAAAAATAAGTAGATTTTGTTGTTTTTTTTGGCAATTTCTTTTTTATAATGTTATTAACTGTGACAAAATTACCATAGGATGAGTTGTACCTTATTAGATTATCTGTAAAACTAAAAAGGTGTATGTATCTTATATGGTTCCAAAGTTATATAGCAATTTGAAATTACATCATAAGAAAAAGAATGATTCAAGTTTTTCTACGGAAGAAACATTGAAAGTTAGTTACCATGGATACCATAAATCAATAATTGTCATTTTTATTTTACGATTAGTAAAAATGCCGAGTCATGATGAAAGTTTCTCTAAAATTTGTTTACTTTGTTTCGGAAAGACAGAGACAATGTTTACGATTGATGGTAAACTAAAATCGCTGGTTACTGCAAACTTTTTCATTCACGGCTTAAAATAATCGTCAGGAAAACCCAAAAAGACCCCAGAAGAAATTTGCGATGTAAATTAGGTCTAGATTCTATTTTTATGGAAATATTTACTAAAATCTTTTAAAAAAATACAAAAAAATGCGTTATTTTGAGTTTCCCCCTGATGATCATTTTCATTCACGGCTTAAAATAATCGTCAGGAAATCCCAAAAAGACCCCAGAAGAAATCTGCGATGTGCACGATACTTTTATTTAAACTTGATCGAAGTGATAGTTTTCTGAAGTTCAGACATTCCCTCCACCATCAAAATTTGTTTCAAGACGATTCCAAAAAGGACTGTTGATACGAAATTCAATTGAAACCAAAATAAAATCGATATTTTTTCATTTTGGATATCACGATTGGAAAGATCGATAAAAAATCTATCAATTTCATGGATTCAAACATTTCTGAGGCCCAAATTTATATGAATTAAAATTATATTTTGTAAAAACCGATGGATTCATGAAATTATGAAATATACAAAAAACAAAGGGCAAGAACATTTTCGTAATCTAAAATCTCGTGAATTAAATTTCCTTTATTTGTTGTCAAATAACCTGGACTTTATATTAAACAACAAGTTTCAAAATTAAACACTTTTCGAAAACAAACGAATCTACTAATATTGTTGAACCATTGGTCACTACCCATTATTTCAGCTTTCAGAATCGACAGATCCAATTACAGATTCTACTTCATAATCCGCTCTAATTAATTAGTGTCAAACTTACCCTTAGTTGATCGTGCTGAAGAATCTGATCGATTTCATTGCGTTTAATCATTTCCTTCATCTCGTCCTTGTCCATGTCTACCCGATAATTGAAGTCGCCGCACCAGAAGACGTAATCGTGGGTATTCAAAGTCCTGCCCATTGGAAAATTGATTTTTCTCGTTATCTCTGCGTAATCGGCATTTCTTTCGCTGACTTGGGATTGTCCAGCTGCAAAGTGGGCGCACACGAAGCAAAACGACGTTGAATATAGAACGCAACGAATTGCGGCGGCTCCTTTGTTGCCGGTGGCTCCCCCGAAACCGGTCTTCACGCAATCGATCGCGAGGTCCCTGAGGAACGGTGCGTGCTTCGGCCTAATAAAAAGATATAGACACACGCCTACCAACTGTTGGTAAGTGACCAGGATGTATTCGTCATCACGGGACAAAGTCTTCTGAAGCTCTTCGGCCCAAGCTTTCGCGTTTTCGCTGCTTGCTGCCATGATATTGCTAGCGTTCAAATCGACGATTTCCTCGAAACCGATCACGAAAATATCCACGGGTTCGTTGTCATGCTCAGTCGCTACCAATGCTGTAAAACGTGTAACACACCTTAAGTCAAATATAAAACTATCTCGAGGATTTGAAAAAGGAAAATAACTTACAGGAGGATTTCAACGGAGCATCCAATAGCCAGTCTGAAAGAGACACGTCCTTATAAACGACGCTACGAAAATGTTTGCCTCCGTTGACGTTATAAGTTCCCACACTGACCCTCAACTTCATTGTATCGACATATTCATTAGACCTTTTGCACATTTCTCTCAAAACGCTTGGAGGTGCATGCAGCATATTAGACGGTAACAGAAGACGCGCACGATCGGCAAGTTCGGTGTTCAACGTTGAACCCAGTAGCAGTACGTCGATAGCTTCCTGTTTGCTCGAATCTAAAAGATTGTTCTGGATCGTCCTGGCAGCGGATCTGGCACCATCCATGATTTTGGAGCTGCCTTGTATCGCGCCTGTACCCGCATAAATTTTACTGACCTCGTTCCCGTTATTTATCCACATTTGCCTAAAGACCTCCTCGAATCTCGACACCATTTGTTGCTTATCCATCAGCTTCAAAAGCGTCAATTGCTTCGCGAGGATTTCGAGAGCGAAGAAGGTCTGAACGCAATTTGTCCGATCCAAACAATCCAGGCAATTTGTCCGTATTGTACCCTTTTGTTCCTGAACGATTCCGCTTCCGACGGCGTAAAACAGCGAAAATCCATCCAGGAACTTTTCGACTTTAGCCTTAAGTTTTGACAGATTTTTGGTATTTCCTCCGCGGCATTCTTGATGGTAATCGAAGAGGATGTGGGGCACCTCGGCATGTGGTGACATGCTGTGATGTGTTTGAAACAGTTGGCTGAGCATTGCTTCGCCTTCTTTGCTGCCGATTAGACTAGAACCGAGAAGATTCACGATCACTTGCTGCCCGTAACGCTGCTTAATCATCATCAAATGGCGGTTAAACGCTGGTCCGGAAGTTTCGAAACCTCGAGAAATTTTCACCTTGTGCGAACCGACCTGAATACCTGGTTGTTCCCAAAACAACGGAACAGAACCACGGGTTTGCACAAACGATGTCACTTCATTATCCAAGTAAATCACTTGTTCGGTTTCCACAAAATTTGCCACATGACCGTCGTCGTTTGTACCTCTCACATTGAATCTATAAATGCGTTTTAGTAACGCCGATAAAATTTGGTTTAGAAAAAAATATATTTGCATATTTACACGTATATTCCCCTGGTGGCGAAATTTGAACTACTGAGATAGGTCTCATATATTTTTGAAAATTTTTGTGTAAAAATAGGACGGGGTAGATGGAGAGGAAAGGGTTCGGCCATTAAATTCTTTCTATCTCTCTCTCCCTCTTTTTCTGCAGATTTCATGAAAAAAACTGCGTATCCAAATTGAAATTTATTGGTGTTTCATCCCAAAACCGTTCACAGACTCATCAGCGGGTCTTTGTGAACTTACCTACCCGAGACACGACTAATTATATCCAGTTTATAAACAAATATTAGTATATATTACTATACATGTTGACTGCTGTCTAATCATCTCACGTCTTTCTTAGATCCTTTGAGCCTCACCAAATCACCAAACTCACAAACCGTAGCAAAGCGAACTTTTCTTGAATATTTCAATAAGATATTTCAGCAAATGTAAACGTGATTCTTGTAACTCGCAACTAATGTTTATAAAACCTCTGTAAGTAGTTCCAATCTTGCCACCAGGGGAATTTAACAAGCAAATGTTTTCATGAGTTGAAAGGATATAAAGTGAATATCGATAAAGTAATCACAATTACCTTGTTCCCGCTCGCTCGCAGCTGAGTCTGGAAATAACAACAGCTCTGGCTTGTCTATGTCCAACGTAAACCGTCCTAATCTCTACACTACCGCACATTGCCTTTAGTAACCATTGGCTAGTATTCACTCCATATCGTAACAAATGAATATGCAACATTCGATTCCTACGGAGAAAAAATATAAATTTTTAAAATCATTTGCTTACGCGGAATGATGTGAATTACAAAGTCACAATTGGTGGAAATATCGTTACGATCTTGTGCAACTACTTTTTAAATTAATTTATTACGTAAATTATTTACCACCGCATTTATGTAATTGTTTACTTTCGAACGTTATAAAGATCAACAATAAATTCAGCCGCCATTTTACGCAATAGTGTTTTTAGTTCTCACATTTGATTATTTTGTTAATTCACTCTTTTAAATCTTGTTATCTTATTTTTCTTGTAAGTATTTTATGTAAAGGGTACACTGTTGTTTTGCAAAAGAAAAGTTATTTTCTATTATTTACTTGTTCTATTTTATGTAAAATTTTGTTCATAGATTTAATTTCGTCCTTTTCCCTCATTTATATTTTCATAACAAGAAATTCAACAGCAAGAAGATTTTTGAAATTAATTATACCGATAGTTTTTTATACAATTTATCAAAATATACTGATGTTTTCTACTTTTAATCGTTAATTTTCATACGCGACTTTTTACTTTGTTGAATTCGAATACTCGTAATTAAACCAAAATATATTTAATCAGTAATTGAAGAAAAGGCTGATAGAAAAATAACTTTTATTTAGTATCCAACGTTACTGATTGGATTTTACACTGATTTGTTTTGTGAATTTTTATTTTTTTGTAATGTTTTAAAAAGTAATTCTTTACGTCTTCCGTTAAAATCTTTGAAAAATTTGCGAAAATAAAAAATTCCATAAAACACAAATTTTAATATTTCTTAATCTTAACAATTTTTAAGTTTTTTAACATATCTTAAGAGAATTTTTTTCACTTATAGAATATCAGAGAAGAACAAGGAATTTCTTAATTTGTTCTTAAGTTTACTTGTAAAATAAAATCAGCCTGTCTTCTTACATTCTAAAAGGAAAGTCAACTCCAGAAGGACAACAAAAAACAGAAGTTACTTCTAACGGCGACTTTCGGAACAATTCTCTAACTTTATAAACTAAATCCAGAAATAAAATCGAAAACAAAAATACTTAAAGGAATATTCCTCGCTTTCGAAATAAAATTGTCACCTCCCTCAGGTGACTTGCAAAGTAAAAACTAAGATGAAAAATAATATCAGTAATAACAAAAATCCTAGGAATCAGTTATGTTTTAAAAAATAAATTATATATTCATCTTCACCTCTTTAGGGAGTTCGAAAGTAAATACTAACTTTGACAATTTTAGTAACTAAAAACTTTCGGGAACAGATCTTGATTAGTAAATAACTGCCGTCCCGAAATTCGGAAAAAATTACTCAGTTAAAAATACTAAAAAATAAAATAAACTGATCATACTATAAAGACGAATTTGTCAATGTTAAGTTAAAATATAAAAAGTTTCCTGTTTTTAAAATAAAATCGAGTTTTATTTACTTAACTGTTGAAGACTCTAAGATGAATGCAATCATATTTTTTCTGAAGACATTAGTTTAAAACCCATTTCAAAATAAATGTGTATTAAAATAGTCTTTTTTTATACTTTAACAATCGTGAAATTATTTTAAAAAATTCATTTTGATGTAAGAAAAGGACTTCCAATTGAGATACATTGAAATCAAGCTTTATAAACGTACAAATTGGAATGAAAATATTCCAGATGAAATATCTTACAATCAGTGACGTTATTCTTTTTAAGCGGCAGTAGAATATCACAATGACTTTTCAGCTTCGCCGTCGTGCTTCAACAGGTCCAATCAACGTTGAATTACATCAATAATTCATACTGCTAGTAAAATTGAGATGACTATTTATAGAGGAACTATTCAAAATGAAAATTGAAATTGTCACAATTCTTATCCATGCATTTACGAGAATATTTCCAAGATTTTACGAACCAAATTTCTTATCCAATTAAACGTAAATTAAAAATAATCTCGTCGAAGTAATGAAAATTTTTCTATTTATTTTCCGGCGTAAAAATTATTTTTTAATATTGTCAAATTTTACGTTGTTTTGGGTAGATTAAACACATGAAAACAATTCACGTTGACTACTTCTTTAGCTTCTCAATAGATGCGCTACGGTAGACCGTTCTCGCAAGTAGCAAAAGTTTCCGAAAAATGTATAAACAAGACTCAAAAATGTATTTTGCGAAGAAATGGAAAAGAGAACGAATACAAGATTCCAAATCAATTTTTCGCGCCAATAAAAATATTGAAATATACTGAAAAGGATTGCTAATTTATTTTTATTCATTCCACGCTATTAAAAATGTTATGAAGTTTTATGTATAATTAATGTACAAAGTAATAAGTATAAAGTTTTTTGATTTTTTAACCCATTAAGGCCTAAACGGACACATTTTGAGCATCAGTTTAAACGTCGATAATTTGCATATAAAAGCATTTGGAAAAATTTTACACCCACTATTTCTGACGTAAAATTATATGCTCTTTCAGAATCTTTCAATAAAATTTCGATAAAATGAAAAGCAAAAAAGTTATACACGTTTGTTTGTAAAAAAAAAACATGGTTTTTAAACATTTATTTTTCATTCTAACATCACTTTCACCTCGAAATTGGTTTGGGAAACACGTCTAAGGTGAAAATATCGCGTCCATGGACCCTTAGGATTAAAACGTACCGTGTTCTAATTTGAATTTCAAGATGGCAACTTCCAAAATGGCGACTAGAAGCTCAAAAATCTTTGTAAAACTTAACAAATTTTTTTCTTGAAAACTATAGACTTTAGAGAAAATTTGCTAAGAACAAAAATGTCTTAGAATTGGTTAAAGAATCTTCTCAAATTTTATCACAATGTATTGATACACTTTTTGGTTTTTTGAAAATTAAAAAAATCGAAATTTTTAAAAAAGTCATTTAAAAAATCTGAAAAAATTTGAGAAGCTTCTTTAACCAATTCTAAGACGTTTTTATTCTTAGCAGATTTTCTTTAAAATCCATATTTTACAAGGAAATAAACTTATGAGTCTTAAAATCTAGAAAAGTTTAATAATTTATTTCCTTGAAAAATATGGACTTTAGAGAAAATCTGCTGAGAACATAAATATCTTGGAATTGGTTAAAGAAGCTTCTCAAATTTTTTCAGATTTTTTAAAAGAATTTTTTTTTAAATTTCGATTTTTTTAATTTTCAAAAAACCAAAAAGTGTATCAATACATTGTGAAAAATTTGAGAAGGTTCTTTAACCAATTCTAAGACGTTTTTGTTCTTAGGAAATTTTCTCTAAAGTCTACAGTTTTTAAGAAAAAAATTTGTTAAGTTTTAAAAAGATTTTTGAGCTTCTAGGCGCCATTTTTGGAGTCGACATCTTGAAATTCAAATTAGAACATGGTACGTTTTATTCCTAAGGATCCATGGACGCGATATTTTCACCTTAGACGTGTTTCCCAAACCAATTTCGAGGTGAAAGTGATGTTAGAATGAAAAATAAATGTTTAAAAAACATGTTTTTTAACAAAAAAACGTGTATAACCTTTTGCTTTTCATTTTATCAAAATTTTATTGAAAGATTCTGAAAGAGCATACAATTTTACGTCAGAAATAGTGGGAGTAAAATTTTTCCAAATGCTTTTATATGCAAATTATTGACGTTTAAACTGATGCTCAAAATGTGTCCGTTTAGGCCTTAATGGGTTAAATGGAAAATAAAATCAATTAAAAACTCTATTCAGTCAAATGAATTGGAGTAAACAGAAAAAACCATCTGTGTTGCATGAATCTCCAAAAGTTAAATTTAGACTGACTGTGACGAATGAATTGAACAAAATTAAGAATATAAAAGAATTGTGCAGTGTCAAGAAATTTAATTCAGAATACAACAGGATCAATAAATTTCAATTTTCTTCAATTTGCAGAGTATTTAATAATGAAGCAAAACAACTACATTAGTGAATTAATTGTTCATTTATGAGATTTATTTTTTATATAGTAAGAATTTTTGAAAAATATTTGTAACAATTTTTGTACACTACAATTTTAAAGAAATTTTTTTATTATATTTATATTATTAGTTATTATTTAAATGTACTTTATTACTAAATATGCTTGTATTAATACCAAAATACTAAATAAATTTTACCAGAAAAATCGATTATCCGTTGTCGTTGATTTGCATCGTCGCTGAGCACTGAGTGTAATGTCCAGGACATCATGTGTATTGGAGGACCAAGAGAAGTAGAAAGTTCCAGAATTGAGGACCTTCCGGACTTCAGATACTCTGTCTTCGTTAGATTGGACATAATGTAACGGTACAAAGTTTGTCTGAGTGATCCTGAAGATCTCAGATTCTCCTATTTTACCAACGGAAAAGCAACCGGTCACCAAGACAAGATACAGTAAAGTATTTTCTCCTGCATTCAACTGCAGTACACCGAGGCAACCATAAGAATCAAATAACTTGGTGTACTGTGATTTTAAAGATTCCGTTTCTTGTGCAGCTGTAATTAAAGATTAATTATAGAACATTAAAATTGATTAGCAACTAAAGAGCAATTATTACATAAATATTTATTAAAGTATCGAAACCTCATCCTTTTAAAATTCCTGAGCATTCAGTAAAATTATTTGCAAAATGATGATGTATCAATAGTTTATTTTCAGTAGTATGTGTATTAGCAGTAGCTGCTAGTATGTGAAAGTAGTCATAATATAAATGTAGGCTGACACAGTAGAGTTACCTAGTAGTAATTAATTATTGAAGCCAGTTAAACCCAATGAGAATGAACAAACTATGTATTCGGTTTAATATTCATTTAAAAGAAAATTTTATTTTGTAATAATCATATTCTAAATTTAGTAAGCAAATAAATAGCAATTAATATAAGAATACATAAAATAGATAAAACAACTGGAGTTTGTACAGGAATTAAGTTAAAATGTTTAATATTTATAAAATACTCGTTATTGATAAAAATTTGTGATAATTGAATTAAATTTAACTAATACTGTACTTTAATAATCTATTTCATGAAAACAATAAAATTATGTAACAATTATGGTAGTTAAAGATTATTTTACATTTGTTTAATATTTAAAAAATGTAATTTTGAATATTATAATGTATATTTAGGAATTATTAATTTAGAACATCAAATTTAAACTAATTTTATAAGCTACCTATAAATAAAATGTCTGTTAATGTGCTACAAATATTTTATTTTACATATTATGAATATTTAACTCATGACCGAGTTATTATTTTGTATTATTCCTCATTTGCTATGTAGTCCTCATTATATCACAAATACAGATATTTCAGACAAGATAGCAATTGTAATAATATATGAAAAGCAGATGAATGCATACACATGATGATACTGAAATTTATGGCTGTGATGTGCTACATACGTGACTAAAACATAAATAGCTCATACCAAATAATTATTATCAGTCAAATGTGTCATTATACTAATCAGTCAGATTACACTTATATAGTAATATTAGATTTATCTTTTTAATTTTATATTTTTTTACAGAAAAAAATGTTTATTATACTAAATTAAAATTAATTGACTTAAAACATTTAGTGGCTATTTCTACAAAATAATTATAATTATGTCATCACAGTGTTTAACTTCTTTTTCATTTAACTAATAAACATTATGCAATGCACTATTGTAAAATAAAGTTATTAAAAATAAATATGGGTTCTGTATTCTTACCTTAATGTATGATATCTTATTTTATAATCAAAATATATTAATATATTATAATTGAAATGATTTTATTCTATATTTTGTTATGATAACATTCTACCAAAATTAATAACGACTAACGTAAGAAAACTTGACTTTTAAGATAGAATATGTAAATTAATATTACTGAATTGTATAGATTTTCAAAGTATAATTTTTATGTAAACTGTTAACAATATGATCAATACCTTTGTATGTTTGATTGTTAGCGGCAGATGGATATTAATTCGTTAGTTTTCGGAATGTTTAAAATACTGAATAATTCGAATAATTTCTTGTTATTTCTAGCCATAATGAAATCTAATATAATTAAATTAATTGAATACATTGTAGAACATTTTACTACAAGTTTTAAAAGATTCTGTAATTAGTATTTTATCATTTTGAACACATAATACACATGCATCAATCATTATATAAGTAATTCATTCTTTTATGGCAACGCTCATTAACTTCGAAGGAAATCATTAGAGATAGTGATGGTATGGTATTGATTAAATTAAATCGACAGATGAGCTAAAGTTGGAATTGTCCTGCATGTTCATTTCTAAAAAAAGGAAAGGCACCCTGGTAAAAACGAACTCCGAAGGAGTTTGAAAAGCGAACCATAAGCGTGAATTTGAACATTTTGTACTTTCAAGTAACATATTTGCACGAGGCAAATTATAAGTTTCTTCTTGACCGTAATAATAAATTAACAAATTAATGTAAGAATTAATCTCGGTAATATCGGTCTAATTAAATAAACAAAAACAACAACAAATTTAGTAAATACAAACGGGTTGTCAATTTTCAACCACTAAATATGTGAAAAAAGATGAAAAATAGCCGTGATTTTGATTTATTTGATTTTGTACTTTTGCTTAATACTTGATTTTTTCCAGGGTATATTAAGAATTGTACTCATTTTTGACACATATATTTTGACAATAAAAACTAAATTCCAAAGAATCTTATAACTTTCCAAATCATTTTTCTTTTTTCAGTTTGTATTATAATGTTTTGTAAAATTTAGAGATTTAATAACATATAATACTCAATAGAACACTGGAAAATCAGTTTTCTTTAGAATTTCTTCTAACTTTTAGCAAATATTCATTAGAATATTATTTACAAGTACTGGAAATTTTGTAAAATCTTGCAGTGCCGAATCAAAGACAATCGCTATCAAAGTTTCAACTTTTTAGCAATCCTTATACCAAACCTCTGCCCAACTTACATTTTCGGTTGTAACTGCCATCATTTTGCTTCAGATTTGAAAAAAAAACTAATATGTGATGCAGAATTTTACGACTGTTCTAACAGAATCAAGAAAAACAAATTTAGCGGAGTCGTTTATTTATTTATTTAATTAGAATCAACAGCGAAAAGCCTATTACATAAAAATACACTAACAATATTAGGTGAAACTTTTTTCACTGCATCAGTTTATGATATTTTGTTCATTGAAGTAGGGTATTTTTTATCATGTTCTAAATTCTCAGCTGTTAAATTTGTACAACTTCGATGTCACTGAAGCTAGAAGCAGATTCGCAGCAGCGGATTCGAAAAAACTATGATTTTAAGCCATTAAAGTTGCCAAAAACATATTATTTGTATAAAATTTGTTTAAAAATGTTTAAATGCAAGTAATTTTTAATAAGAAACTATCCATTTCCACAGTTTTCTTGAATCCGCTGCTGCGAATCTGAGCTAGCTTCAGCGTCATGCGTCTTTGATACATGTATTAAACAAATTATACTAGTATACTGTAATTCTTACTATTTACCATATGGGTGATTCTCCGGAAACAGGGCATTTTCGTGTCTTTACGTTATATCTTACAAAAACTTTGACAATAAATTATTAAATTTCGATAGAAATGTTAAATAAATATCCCTGGCACATGTTAATTTGAAAAAATAATACTTTTGTTACAAAAAACTGGTGTAAAATGACATTTAAAGACTAAAAGTAGCATTTTTGATATGTCCAAACCTCTAAGTTCAAAACTTAAAAATATTAGCGCTATTAAGAAACCGAATTATTTTAATTTATTCAAATAATATTTCTATAGTATAGCTCAAACTGTACAATTTCTCTCTGTATAATATTTAATTAAATCAATATATATACTTATAATTATTGAAATATTAATGTCTTAAGAAATTTCTATGAGGTAACGACAATGCGTAAACTGGTATAAATGAACGGGAAATAATTAACTTTTTTACTAAAACCTATGAGAAAATCAAATAAAAAACACTACACTTTACTAATCGTCCATAGAAAATTGAAAAGAGAACATATTTACCTCATGAACAAGTAAAAACTGTATAAAAATACCACGTATTTTTATTAAATTAATTCTCGTCACCCGTCCTAATTTTGGTATTTTGATACAAACAGCAATTAAAAAACGATGAAAACTTAAAGATTAAAGGAATAAACGTTACTGGCAATTTGTTTTTTAATTTATTATTGTTTAAAATATGTAAAATTGGATTTTTTTTACAAATTTTCATTGTCGTCACCTTCATTGTCGTTACCAAACATTTGGCGTATCAGGTACGAAACAAGAACAAAGTGTAACCCGTAGCAGAAAATATTTTTCAAATCATAAATAACATTTATATTTCTCTTCCTCTTAGACATTTATTTAAATATAATTTAAAAAACCACAAAATTAAACTTTATATTTGTTACAACGTTATGAATCAAGTTTATTATGATATAATATTATTTATTAAAATTATGAATATAATATTATCATTGTAGTTGCTAACCAACGACACATTAACTTTAATAAATTTATTTTGTCTAAAACTTCTTTAAAAATTCATGTGTTTGTCTTAATTTTTTAATTATTACTTAATAAATAATTTTCATTTATTCACAAAAATGCACTAAATCAGATATGTACATTATGTTTTCGACTCTTTAGAGTTATTTTTTTCAAGTTTTTAACAAGCAATTGTTGGTTTATACAGCCGTATGAAAATGCGTCATAGTTAAAGTCTTCCTTTAAAATAATTTTGTAGCGTGACTACTTTAACAATAACTTAACTTGGTGCTAATAAGCAAGAATCCATTTAAAAACAACAAATTTACAGTAACTTAAAAAAAAAAAATTTTCATTCTTGAAAATGCCCTGTTTTTGGAGAATCACCCATTTATTATTTTTGTTCTTTAATTGTATGTTGTGAAATAGTATTTTAAATTATAATTATGCAGTTACATATATTATATATACTTTTATTGTTATATCATGGAAATTATGGGCAAATACCCGTTTATAAAATAAAATAAAAAAATTAAAAACTTGAAGACAAAAAACTCCAAACACTTCTCAATCCATCGTATATTAGAAATAAGTATGTTGAATAGAATTTTTCTCGGTGTATTGGTTAGTGGATTAGTTAAATGAGTAAACAAAAATTACGTTTTTATTTTAAAAATTTATTTTTATGGTCCTGTATTTTAATAAAAGTATATTTAATATCCCCTGGGAAACACCAAAACACTCCCAATAATTTTAGTTACTGTAAAAAATAATGTTAAAAAAAAATATAAGTTTCGAATTGAAACTAAAGAATTGAATTTCAAAAATCTGACAATGGATTCGTGATCAGGAACCTCAAAAACCCCTCTATGCACATTTGTATAAAAATTACACATTTTTGACGGCCATATTGGATCCGCCATTTTGAATTCTGAAAATTTGAAAAGTGATTCGTGATCGAGGATGTGGAAAAACATCTTTTATCAATTGGTATCGAATGCATGTTTGTTTACAAAAGTATTACAACCGAATAACAAAAAATTGATTGAAAATGCTGCCATTTTGAAGCCGACATTTTGAATTCTAGCATGTGCAACACACTATTTTTTGGTACAGTCAATTACTCCACCAGATCGAAAAGTAGGAATCGATTGGACAATTTCATATAAAAAAAAAAGATTTCAATTTACGAAACTACTATTTTTTTCGTGTCTTTTGCCATTCTCAGGGCCATATTGGAAAAACGACTGATGATATTGGACTTGAAAAAATTCATTCACCCTTTTCAATGAAATTATTTAGCTAAAAAATGGCGACAATTTATGCCATTTAAGGACGAAACGGGTTAATATAAAATACGAACATTACCACTTGTGGTACAAATTTTAGTATTTATTACTTTTATAAATATAATTGATTTTTAATCCTGCCTTATTAGAAGTATGATACTGGGAAACATCTCAAAATCCTGACATATTTATTTATTTATTTATTTAAGTAAGTTTGGCGGGCTAGATATGATCCACAAAGATCAACCCTTAACAGTAACGAAAATTAAAGAGGTAACAAAATTGTTAAATGCGCTTTGAGTAACAGAAATAAAGGTAATATAACCAAACAATATAAAAGGAAAAGATAGTACAAAAATAAAAGGAAAAGACAAAAAAAAAAAAACAGACATTCAAAATCAAACTCTCAGCCGTATCTGGTTTATTATTATGACGTTTTTGAGTTGTTCTGTGATAATCTGAGAGTCGGAATTACCCTGCAGATTAGAGTTATCCAGGAGATTGTAATTACCGTTTAAATACAAATACAATAAATTCTAAATGTTATTGCTATTATTAAAATTAAAAAAATATTTTTGATAACCTGGTCATACCCAGATATCAAATACGATTATAAAATAATCATCGTAATTTGATATTATTATTATTATTACATCTTTATTTTATATCTCATCTCGCTAAAATGCGTCTGCGACAAAATAAATTGTTAAAAAATCGTTTGTTGGTTAATTGTTTAGCATATTTGCTCGACTCAAATGGCCTTGCCTCGCTTAGAATATTATTTTATTTTGTCAAGTCGTGTTTTCCCAGAAGACAATTTGTATTAATAAAATAAAATAAAATAAAAACATAAAAACGCAAAGAAAAATTTTTTAAGGCTACATAAAGGTAATAACCCTTGTCCGTAGCAGCAAATAACGCCTTAAACCAAATTATTACTAACCTAAATTAAAGATAAATCTTAGTACCTATTTGTTGAATACTGATATACATAATAAATTGAAGTCTTATTTAAGACACAGCTTCTTAATAATATTGTTTACCGGTGTTTTTACTAGGTACGCATATAAAATCTTTTTACAATTTTGGTAATTTATTAGTTTCACTTCGGGAAGGATTATATTATAGACTTTAGCCGCTACATAAATAGTAGCTCTTCCGACCTACAGTCTTCTTAACCACTTCAATGGTAATGGATCATATATGTACAAAAAAAATTATTGACAAACGTGGTAATGGATCATACAGTGGTCCTTCCCTTATTTTAACTCCTCTTATTTAAACTGCGTCCCTTATTTTAACTTTTTCCCCTCGTGAGTTACCCCACCATTCGCCATACGCTTGTAGTAGCAGTCCAGGTTCAAAAGAGTACGGACTGCTGTTTGCGCTTGCGCTTACAGGTGAGAAGGAAGCCACTATATCTCCTCTGATACTGCCAGTCGTGGGGATGAGGGAAAGCGTTAAATTAAGGGAAGAGGCCGCCATCTTCCTTGACTCGAATGGTTAAAATATGGGGAGGACCACTGTATGTGTACATTTTGCAATGACTTTTACAATTCTTAATGAATTTGCATGAAACTTCGTATACCAAGATATTTTGAGTCGCTGAATCCGAATCTGTCGTCAAAATGGGAAAATTCAAAATGGCGGATCCAATATGGCGGCTGTAAATTTGCTAAATTTATTAAAATGTGCGGCGCACATTTTTCTTTATACGGAAAACAGCTGAAAATTGTTACTCGGAGGTGTTCGGGGTCGCTGATTACGAATCTGAAGTTAGATTTTGAAAATTCAAAATGGCGGATCCAAGATGGCCGACCGAAATGCGAAAAGTTACCCAAACTTTATGAAACTGGGTTCTCGGGGGTTTTCGGGGCCGCTGATTATAAATCTGAAATCAGATTTTGAAAATTTGAAATGTCCGTTCCAAGATGGCCGATATAAATGTAAAAAGTTTACTTGATTTTGATGAAAGTTGGTACTCGGGAATTTTTTGGGTCGCTGATTACGAATTTGAAGTCAGATTTTGTAAATTCAAAATGGTGGATCCAAGATGGCCGACATAAATGTGAAATATTACTTGATTTTTTAAATGATTAATTAAACGTTAAATGATATATTTTAGGAAAAAATGGAACCCGTGTTTCACTGTTTTTTCGATATCTTAAGTACAGGGCTGTACCACTTCTGGCACTTTTTTTTTTAAACAGCTACCACTGAAGTGGTTAAATCATACGATTCTGTGGATTTGCTCATATAAAAAGGAATAGGCATAAATACCATCTTCAACATTTCTTCTCGACCGCTTGATGAATATATAGAAAATTCTTATAACGAATTTAAAGGTTTCTCAGTGTGACGGTCTATCGAATAAAGACTAGATAGTTTTTAGAATACATTTCGGCAATCAATGTGTGCCTTCTTCAGTTTATTATTAAATATGTGAAAACATAAAAAGTTTTGCCCTATGGTTATAGCTAATCCGGTGCAAAAAATTGGTAATTGACATGGATAAATTTTGCGAGAGTTCAAGATATGATGACGAGGTGCTTGTTGGAAAATTTGCTCATTTATTGGAATTCGATGAGAGAACGTTTATTGATATTTTTCAAATTATGTTTAAATTTATATAAATACAAAAGAGAAATATGTATGTTACTAAGTCAAATCATTACAATGTTTTGACAGTGCTGTCAATTTCTAAACTTTAAATATTTGAATCAAAATTAAAAAAATAACAAATAGAAGAAATTTTAAATCCATATGTTGAGATTGACAAACCTTGTGACTTGTAACGTCATATAAAACATAAATTTAACTACAAAGTCTTCCATTTGTTTCAAGTTTTACGAATTTTGATGTACTGAATTAGAATATGACATCGAAAACATTTATAGTACGAAATTTATAAACAATGATAGTTACAATTTTTATTAAATAGAAACTATTATATTTTCAGTAACGATTGTTCCAATTTTAGTAGATTTTAGACTACTACATATATGAACTACTCCCTTTACATTTTATTATATTTAAAGGGACGCAACTATTACGATACACAAAACAACTAAGTTTTTTGACACTATAGATCATTCGATTACTGAAACCCAGCATATTTTGTATATCGGAGTTGCATCGACCAACTAAATGTAGCTATCGATAGAACTTAACTCAGTATCTGAATGTCACGGAGAGAAGTAAACAATGAAAACTATGATGGAATTGAATGAAAAAGTTTGACATTATCGGAATCGATTTTTTTGAACTTACAGAGAACGGCCACGGCCTGCGACTCAAAGAGGACCGTGTCCTTGCGGTTCCTCTGCTCAAGAATGATGGAGTGTGGATTTGGTGGTTTGAGCTTCTCGTAAACGCGAAATCCTTTGCCCATCGCCATGGTCGGGTCGGAGCTACGACGAGGACGGCTGCCGAGTCGAGGTATATTTTGAAACTCCGAATTCGCGTATGTATGCCCGTCATACGGAGTTTAGAGTAAATTTTGGTTTTTCGAAACCTCCCCCGCAAAATCGTGAAATTTCGACCAGATTCCAAAACACTCGCGGGAGAACTACCAATCGCGGGTACGAGAGAGAGAAGAGTGCGCTTCGCGGACCTTGTACGCCTCTCTCACACACCCCCGCTTCGAGGACAAAACGAAGGTGCTTCTTCTATAGTTCTATCTTCTCTCTCTTTCTTTCGCGCGCAACTTCCCACTCCACCAGGTTACTGAAGCTAAATTACACCATGGCAACTAGAGCCATCTACGTAACGGCCGCGACTTGGAACTGAAATCCAGTATGGCTGCCGCACATGCGCAATGCGGAATGAATAGAAATTTATTAAAACCGATTGATCTGTTTACTTAAATCCGGATTCTTGATTTTAGTCAATATATTTTAATTTGGGATTCTTTTGTATTCATTAACGTTAATTGCTATAGTGTGATATGCTATATGGAACAGAATTTTTTGTTTTATTTAGGGTAAGTGAGGGTAATATCGGTCGGCCCCAATAGTCGGCCACACATTTTGGTTTTTGATATAAATTTTAGTAATTTTTACGAAACGAGTATGGTGCTCACGTATGTAATTGGTATTATATCACACGAGATACTTTAGATAATTGTGTATTTGTTTTTGTTTAAGTTTATTTTGAAAAATACAAATCGGACAAAAAAATGTAGAGCGAAAAATTCTCTACATAAAAGGTGTTGTACGTTTTCTTCCTCAGGTGAACGGAAAGCTCGTAAATGAGCGACGAAATTGAACATAAAATATTTTCTCAAAGTACATACGTGGGTTCCTTCTCCATATCTCATTGTATGTAGTATACTGCTCTGCCGCTAGGTGGTGTTGCAATAATTTTTTCGCTCTCGATACGACAATGGATTTCGCATTGATAATTATGATTGGTTAGGTTAGGTTAGTTTTAAGGCACGCATACGTACGCTTGAAGGTATTATTAGGGGAATTCTGACTGGTTAGGTTAGGTTAGTTTTAGGGCACGTATACATACGCTTGAAGGAATTATTATGGTTAGGCGGAATTCTGACCGGTTAGGTTAGGTTAATTTTAGGGCACGCATATGTTTTTAGGCATTATTAGAGATAGTACTATAATTTTGACTTCAGATTCGTGTTCAGCGACCCAAAATACGTCGGTGACGTAGTCTTTCCGAAGGGTTACCATTATTTCTATCAATTCGAAAATGTGTATGTGTGTCCATTAAACACATTGGCGTTCTTGTAAACAACGGGGAAATCCCTCTCTCTGCACCGTTTAGAATTTTTGAACATCATACTACCTTGCAGAAACAAACACATTAAGGCCACTTTCATCGCTAATTTACGAGAGTACCGTTCACATTAGAAAGAAAATGTATACAACCTTTTTTGTAGAGAATTTTCCGCTCTACATTTTTTGTTTGAAACACTTTTTTAATACCATTTGTATTTTTCAAAATAAACTAAAAAAAACTAAAATAAACACGTTTGTGCCGTTTTTCAAGATAGCGGCGTCAGTATGTCCGACTGCCAAATGAGTTCAATAACCTCTACACCAATATAGGGTGTCCCATTACTGGGTATTGATATTGCAGGAGGTTCTCCGTGATATTTCGAACCCAAAAGTCCTGTGCCAAAATTGGATCTGAGGCTCCACGGTGGGGCTCGATATACTATAACCCAAGCTGTCCTGCATATGGGCATTGTTCTAGAATTTTTAAACTTTATGTTGTCGCTCATTATGATACCTTAAAAATTTTAAATATAACTTTGCAACACGACAGATTAACAAATTTTTGTTCGTTTTACATGTAATAAGTGTTTATTACTAATTACAGATATGTAGAAAACAATGAGAGTAAATAAAAGTAGTGAATTTGCCTCTGTTTTTGGTGCGCGACACTCACTACATTTTTTCAGTTTTAACACTGAAACTTTTGGCACCTTTTTTTTTTATGGTCTGTGGTTTTTTGTGGAAGTATTTGGGGATGTAAACAAATGAAAAATCCTTAACTTAATGATGTGCCTCACTGAGGAATAAAATTATATACCTTCAAACTTGCGAGATAACTTTTTTTTATTGTTGACAATTTAGCAATCAACCTTAGATAATTTTTTTCACATTGGTTTTTAAGAAACCACACAACAGGGGTACATTACCTATATGATAAGAAGTAATTTGACCCTTTGCCCGAATGTGTGCCACCTATACATAAATAATGCGACCACGTCAAACTTTAAATTTCCAAGCGAAACTCACTTTGAAAAATCAAATTTAATGGCACATCTACAATATATATATATAGAGTAACTATAATAGAAATACCAATTTGTAACTAGAATATTAAAAGAATTATTGAATATTATTGCTTTTATGCCATGCGTTTCAGGTTAAATGAAACTACGGAATATTTAAATCGTATGAAATTTATTACAAAAGTAAAAAAGTAATCGTTAATCCAATTTACAAATAAACATCATTAATTGATCATGTTAATTTTTTTTTCCGAATTAACTAGCATAAGTTTACCCCGTACTGATACCATTTTCTTCGCCTTTCCGAGACACAATAAACAAATTCGTTGACGATTTTCATCGTGTAATCTTGATTCTAATTTTAATTCCTTTGAATAATTTCTGATCCAAAATTGGCCAGAAAGCCATTTTAATTCCACAACGAAATCTAAGGTTATCTATTTCTTTTAATTGCCACATTGAAATTCGCCATTCAGTCATTTTAATTCCTTCCCTAGCGAAAAAATCAGATTGAAACGGAATGACTTTCATTCCGTCTTAGTCGTTTCATGCCGTAATCTGTCCCCTATCCAATCCTGGTCATTCCTGTCGAAACTGAAAATGATATCCAATTGAATCAGATATAAACCGAAACTTTCCGAAATAATCACTGAATGAGAATGAATCCTGACGAATCCTGTGTTGATTTTGAAACGAATGAATCCGGTATATTCTGAAATTATTTGTTTCGTTCTAATCCGATCTTAACCGGGAATGTCGAAAAATGTTTCTATCTGGTTTGATCCGATTTAATCCTAAATAGTGCGACCAGTCTTGATCCAAATAAATCCAATCTATTCCGAAATTATTTGGTCCATTTCAATCCGTCTCATTCCATTCTAATTCGTCATGGACGAAACGAATGAGCGGGAATTCGTTCCAATTGAAATGGGGAAATGAAACGGATTACCTTTGTGTGTCAGAATGAGCGAGGATTCGTTCGAATAGAAATCGAGAAATGAAATGGATAGGAAATGTGTTACGGAATGACTCAGGATTCGTTCGGATCGAAATCGAGGAATGGAACGGTTTACATGTGTCTCGGAATGACTGAGTATGAAAACGGATAGAATTTTCCGGTATGGCACGGCTTGGAACGGAATGACAAAGTTACCCGGATTAAATTCGAATTAAACAGGGGACAGATTCCGGATAGCCTCGGATTGCACCGGTTTCGGTCGGATAAAATTCCTATCCGGAACTTTCGCCAGGGTTTGAATCTCTGGCAAGAAAGACGGTTTTGACATCCTATTCCGTAATTAATTTCGTGGAATTTTTAATTCCTATGCCAGAATTCAGAAATCCATTGTGTTAATGCCGTCAAATATTTGCCATAAAATAAAATCTAGGCTATAATGATTTTGACCAAAAACCATTAAACTAAAATACCCTTCCATTTGCTGGGATATTAAAAAATCCTGTGCCCAAATTGGATCTGAGGCTCAGAAAAAAATCGTTTTTTGGCAATAACTCGGCTTGCTTTGAAGTTATTTCAATGAGTGAGGGCTCATTTTGAAGCTTATTTTAAGCCCTACAATTCGTCACTGACGCCGCACGTTTTTCGCCATTTCTATACGACATTAAGAGTGTTCCCACCGACTCAATTTTTATCAAACCCTAATGACTCAGGGCGAAAATTCTTCGTCTTTTCAAGCTCTAACACTTTTTCTTGGGCGATATTTCATTATCTATTTAGTGAAATGAGTTAGATGCGAAATACCGCAAAAATTTGCCTTTTTTCCCATTTTTGAGGCCATAACTTCAGAAATATTCATCGCAGTTTTTATAGGTGAATTGTAGTTTGTCGAAACGTCCAACATTTTATTTATTTTACCAATCGCAATTATGACTATTATCGAAATCCTTTCGAGAATTTGATTTTATATACCCCAGCAAACGGAAAGGAATTGCAAGGAATTGAGAGAAATTGAAGAGAATTAACGAGCAGACGTCTAGAATCCCATTAACGTAGATCGAGATTGACTAGCAAACAATTTTAATTCCTTTGAATTCCTGCGGATCCAAAGAAACGAAATAAGGTTATGGTATAATATTTTAATTCCTTTCAATTCCACAACGAAATGTAAGATTATCCATTTTTTTTAATTCCCACACTAAATTTTTTTAATGCCGTAAAATTTATGCCATAAAATAAAATCCTGGCTGTAATGATTTTCACCAAAAATCATTAAACTAAAATACATGCCCTTCCCAATAAACGGAATCGATATTTTGCATTCTGTTTCTTTCTAGTGGCGTATTGATTATTCGAGATTCTTCTTCGAATTTATACTATTTTATACGACCTGTAATACCAGAATTGAATTCATTCGATCTTATACGTTACTGTATTTAACGCATTACAAAAATTGATTTGTTGCGGCTAAGAATAGCTTTAAATTCTGTTAATTTAATGGAAGAATTGATTATATCGTTTTCCGTATTTCATAATTTTCAAAGAAATGTTCTGTTTTCTAGTTTTGAGTTTAAATCATTCGACAATCCAAAGTAATCGTTTCTTTGAGGTTATGTGCGTTTATGTGTCGTGTATAATATCGTATACACTCGCATTCGTAACTGAAAGAGTGGGAAAGAAACAAACTTATTTCGTATTAAATCGTACACAGATTTTTCGTATACTTTTTCGTTTGTTGGGTTAGTATTATTACCACTAACTTCTTAATCAATTTAATAATTACAATTTAGCTTTCAAAACGAGGGAATTCAAAGGAATTGGGAAGAAACTGAAACAAATATTTTATATTCCGCTAAATTCCATTGAATCCGTCATTAATGGAGTAAACACCCAGCAAATGGAAAGGGATTGGAATTTTGAATTCCGTTGCATCCCTTTATTGAAGGTATTAGATGGAATTCACTGGAATAGAAAAGTTAAATTTGCAATTCCCAATATTGATGTAAACATAATTATAGGTTAGGTTAGAGAATTGCGCGAAATAAAAAATTACAATTTTAATTCCTCACAGTTCCGACGAATCCATATTGTTTTAGGTTAGGTTAAGGAATTCAATGGAAATGCGCGGAATAAAAAGTTTCGTATCAGAATTCACCGGAATTCACATGTCCCGCGCGTGAATTCCTATAAAGGAATCGGAAAATTGCCAATTCCGAATGTTCAATAAAAGAATAAAAGATAAAAGCCCTTAATCCCTTTTCGTTTACTGGGCAGGAATTAACAGGAAATTAATTTTTCAATTCCTCGCTATTCCTTTCTATTTACTGGGTCCATTCGGGCTGGAATGAAATCATCGGATTAGGTCCATTTCGAGAGGGTACTCAGGTTTAGGTAAGAAAAGATTAAATAACAAAACTTGCAACAAAGTAATTCATAAAGCATTTATTTTCATCGCATAACTATTAAAATTATATCGTATTATACACATAACAAATAATATAGTTGTGAAAACTATTTATATCGTACTCAATATATATTTTGTCCGCAATGCATCAGTGCGTTGCATCCGGTCTGTGGATTTTAATCATCTTGAACCTTGCATACCTCTTATTAGAGAGAGATAAAACTCTTAGACCAATTGCACTTTTATACTAATACCTTTAAACAGATTTTAAGGTTATAAATATAAATGAATTATACAAAAAAAAAAAAAGTATCATGTTCGTGTCAGCATATTATTCGAACAGATCAACTGTAAGTATACATAATTACGTACTAATCTGTAGAAAAATATTTTAGTACTTGTACAATGATCGTAATATATAATTTATTTATATTTATAACATTTTTACATAGTTTTTTTTTTACTCTGAGCAATAATCTATACATGAATTATTCTTTAGTACTAATTCTGTAGTACCTGTTGAAAAACTGAATCTTATATTTGATTCAACTACAAAGTACAGTACTCCTTCCCGTATTCTAATGTCTTCCCTTATTCTAATTTTTTCTCTCCTCCTATTCTAATATTTCCCCTCACGCGTTCTCCTCACTGACTCTAAGTAGTGGGGGAGAGGGGAAAATTAGAATAAGGGAAGGACTACTGTATGTGTCTTTTTTTTTATGAACCTTTTAATTGTATGAACAGCCGATTTTATTTTCGATTCTTCAAAACTGATTTCAGAAATTACCTTGAAAATGGCACATTCCAATTATTAGATACATTCGTTTATCTCAATGATTCAATCGACTATTTATACGATTCAAATGTGCACAGACTTTAGGCTTCGGTTTCGCAGTAAAAAATTATTAACATCTACAGAAACCGAATTGAAACTTTTGTCCATATCGAACTGCTAAAAACAAGATTTATCACAATTTTCATATACGATGGTCACTTGTCGGATATTTTTTTTTATAAAATTTTGTTTGTTAAAAATAATGCACATTTTTAAAAAATAATTAATTTCCTTGCTCGTTCCGTCTTCTCCGAAGGTCTCTCAAACTTGGTTCTTGATTAACTAAACCTACTATTTTTTGACTATGTTCTGTACTAAAAAACGTATTTGCACTGCATTAAGCATTTCTTTAGAAATGCCCAGAAATCTTTCTTGAACACTTCATTTCTAGCACTTTCCTCTATTATTGGCACAAACAGTGCGAGTGCATCTAGTCGCACCGTAGAAGCACCCATTAAATCAAAATTTGATACTACGAGGGTTTAAAACACTCGCTAAGGATTGTTAATGATAAAAAATAACTAAAAACACTCGAAATCAAAACCTTTTTAACCTCAAAATCCAGTTTCTTTTGAATGTCGGGTAACGTTTATGCGAAAGAAATTAAACTGCAGTAGAACCTCCGTTATCGAATACGGTCGGGACAACGCGGGGCATTTAAATTTCCGTTAACGAATATTTGAGGAGAAAAAATCGACCCCCCACCACCTATACCTATATCTTTAGGAGTTACAAGGCATTATACAGTAGTCCTTCCCTTATTCTAATTTTTTCTCTTCTCCTATTTTAATATTTCCCCTCACGCGTTCTCCCCACTAAAAAAAAGAGACAAAAGTGAGACTACAAATCTACGTTGTGAGGGAGAGGGGAAAATTAGAATAAGGGAAGAAGGCCGCCATCTTGCCTGACTGGACAAATTAGAATAAGGGAAGGACTACTGTACATAGGCGATATTGTATCGAAATGTGAATCGATACTCCATGTCGGCCATCTACAATGTGGTGTCTGGAGTGGGGAGACTGAGGGGAAATTATTCGTTAACGGAGGCGTCTGAATATTCGATAACGGAGGTTCCACTGTAGGTTTCTTTTGAGCGAGAATCTGCTGAAACGGTATCCTAATATTATACATCTTTACTTCTTTCGGACAATATATACAAATTAGAATTATTCAAAGAGTATGTACCAGCGAAACTTTTAACGAGACATTCTTTACGCATATTTGTGCATAACGAATTATGAACTCATGTTTTTTAAAAACATTTTCACACTCGTCGAAACTTCTGCTTACAATTGCAATCGATACGATCGGATTAGGAATAAAAATTTTATCGATTTCTCTTTGAAAATATCCCCCTTATTATCTACAGTGTTTTGGAAAAGAAATATGTTAAACCGAAATTACTGATCTACAGTTTCACCTATCGATGTCGATACGAGTCTTAATAGTTTCGCTGTCAAATCCGTATGCAATACATTAATCTGCGAAATGAAATTTTAATTTCATGCAAATCAAATGGAACGAAAAAAAATGATCTAACCTAACCTATTAATCATCCCAGTCTGTATTGTCGTCACTTGTATCGCTTGTCGAGTTATCACTGTCGCTCTGTATTGCTTTCGCTCGTTCCGCTAAGGCTCTGGATAAAGCGTCTGCTAAACCGCCACCTCTGGGTAAGTTTGGCGCTGAACTTGGCCTTGTTTCGCTCAAAACTGGTTTCAGTTCGATACCTTGGCGAATTTGGTGAAGTAAATCGTTTCTATTGTCTGCGGCTGGTGGAGGTGGTTTTGTTTCTTCTCTAGTGACTTTCTGCAATTTAAACATTATGAATTTAAACAATTTAAACATTATGAATTTAAACAATTTAAACATTATAAATTTAAATAATTTAAACATTAGAAATTTAAAAGATTTAAACATTAGAAATTTAAACAATTTAAACATTATAAATTTAAACAATTTAAACATTATAAATTTAAACAATTTAAACATTATAAACATTATAAATTTAAACAATTTAAGCATTATAAACATTATAAATTTAAACAATTTAAACAATTTAAACAATTTAAACATTATAAATTTAAACAATTTAAACATTATAAACATTATAAACTTAAACAATTTAAACCATTTCAACATTATAAACATTATAAACTTAAACAATTTAAACAATTTAAACATTATAAATTTAAACAATTTAAACATTATAAACATTATAAACTTAAACAATTTAAACAATTTAAACATTATAAATTTAAACAATTTAAACATTATAAACATTTTAAATTTAAACAATTTAAACATTATAAACATTTTAAATTTAAACAATTTAAACATTATAAACTTAAACAATTTAAACAATTCAAACATTATAAACTTAAAAAATTTAAACAATTCAAACATTATAAACATTATAAACTTAAACAATTTAAACCATTTAAACATTATAAACTTAAACAATTTAAACATTTTAAACATTATAAACTTAAACAATTTAAACATTATAAATTTAAACAATTTAAACATTATAAATTTAACCAATTTAAACATTATAAACATTATAAATTTAAACAATTTAAACATTATAAACATTATAAATTTAAACAATTTAAACATTATAAAAATTCTAAACTTAAACAATTTAAACCATTTAAACATTTTAAACATTATAAACTTAAACAATTTAAACATTATAAACATTACAAACTCGAACAATTTAAACCATTTAAACATTATAAACATTATAAACTTAAACAATTTAAACATTTTAAACATTATAAATTTAAACAATTTAAACATTATAAATTTAAACAATTTAAACAATTTAAACAAATCATCCTTAAATTTCACTGCGACAATATTGAATGAATCAAACCTTAAGAGTCGTTCCGTTTCTAATGCATTCCATGAGAGTAGCACGCGGATCCGGAGCCACAGGACCGTTATTCACCGGAGCGCTAGGCTGAGAGACAGGTTCCGTTTGTTCGGTCGGTTCCAGATTTGGCAGCGGAGGCGGTGGAGGTGGCACTGGGGAATTGTTAGAAACTGGGGGTTGAGGCATCATCGGTGGTGGCGGTGGAGGTAACTGTGAAGTGGCTGGGGTAGTTATCGGTGGTGGAGGTCTCGAAGGAACCGTTCTGTGCATCGGAGGTACACTTGGCGGCGTCAAAGGCATTTGTGTCCGAGATGGAGGTAACGGTGGGGCTTTCCGTTGATGACTCTACAATTTACAATATTTAGTTCTAATACGTCCTTTTCATACCCGTTACGTAACTGAAATTACACTTACATTATTCAAAGTATTTGGACTCGCTGGAACAGTTCTTGCGGGAACTGGCGGAGGTGGATCCAGTTTCGGTAGCGTTTTGGAAAATTGATCGTTGGTCTGTTCTTGCGAAGATGTTTCTTTTAAGACAGCATTCATACCCCCGTTGTCTTCGATAAAATTGTAGACAAACCGACGATATTTTTTATTTTCTAGTTGACTTTCGGAAACACCGGCTATCTCGAAGAATTTTTGTAATTCTCCTTTGACCTTGTTGTCAGCGTTCAAACCGCAGTGCAAGAGGTGTCTAAAATAATTTTGATACGTTATTTAAATGCCACTTGAGTTGTATTTAGCTTTTCTTATACCTGAAATCGTAGGGTAATCCAATATCTTCGGCTGTTAATTTTTTCTTTGAATTGTTATCTCGAGTTTTCTTCTTAACTTTTCTATCGGATATATTCAACATGCTTCGGTTAACTCCCATTAATGACGGAGAACCATTAGACATGTTCATACTTGGAACAGACCCTAAAGAAGGCGTACTCGTGCTCTGACTCTTCCTCGATAACATGGCTCCGTGCATTTCCATTTTCTTCTGTTTACGAGTCTGTATCGCAGCAAGTTTTTCAAGGAGTATACTTCTGCAAAGTTATTAAATGATCATACGACAATTTTAATATATTCGTATGATGGTGTAAACATTTCGTACCTCAATACTACTGCGTCAGCTTCACTGGCAAAATTGAAAGCCACCAAAGAGTCTTCTCCTTCAAACGTGTGAAAATATGTAGCAGAATTGGACTTGTAGTCCATCGAATTGTACACTTCGTGTTCCCATAGCATTGCACCTCTTTGAATGCAGTACAATCTGAGGTAGTAGCTGCGTTTCGGACTGTCCCGAATCAGCGTTATGATTCCTGTATTCCTTTTGATCCATTCGTTATGCATAGGTGGCTCTGTTAAATACAATTGAATGACACCTGCTGCAAGGCACTGTAAATAAATGTAATTTTGCTTTATACAAAATTGAATACTAAAAAAAATGTAACAGATTATTTTATGGTAATATTTACAATTCTTCCAAAGTAAAGTTTTTTTTCGAAAAGGTTTTTCATTATTTTATCACATTAATAAACGAGGTAAATTGTACGCATTAAAACCTATATATTACAATTATACATTTGGTTACATGTCAAAATAACACAAATGAAAATATCACGAATAAAAATGAACAAATATTGAATACAAGTAATTAAAATTAAATACAAGAAAATTTCCATGAAATGTATTGTAATGTAATATAATCTTTATTCAGGTATATGGGTGATTCTCCAAAAACAGGGCATTTTCAAGAATGAACATTTTTTTTTTTAAGTTACTGTAAATTCGTTTTTTTTTAAATGGATTCTTGCTTATTAGCACAAAGTTAAGTTATTGTTAAAGTAGTCACGCTACAAAATTATTTTAAAGGAAAGGGAAAGACTTTTAGTATGACGCATTTTCATACGGCTGTATAAACCAACAACTGCTTATTAAAAACTTGAAAAAAATAACTCTAAAGTGTCAAAAACATAATGTACATATCTGATTTAGTGCATTTTTGTGAATAAATGAAAATTATTTATTAAGTAATAATTAAAAAGTTAAGAAAAACACATGAATTTTTGAAGAAGTTTTAGACAAAATAAATTTATTAAAGTTAATGTGTCGTTTGGTTAGTAACTACAATCATAATATTATATTCATAATTTTAATAAATAATATTATTTCATAATAAACTTGATTCATAACGTTGTAACACATATAAAGTTTAATTTTGTGGGTTTTTAAATTATATTTAAATAAATGTCTAAGAGGAAGAGAAATATAAATGTTATTTATGATTTGAAAAATATTTTCTGCTACGGGTTACACTTTGTTCTTGTTTCGTACCTGATACGCCAAATGTTTGGTAACGACAATGAAGGTGACGACAATGAAACTTTGTAAAAAAATCCAATTTTACATATTTTAAACAATAATAAATTAAAAAACAAATTGCCAGTAACGTTTATTCCTTTAATCTTTAAGTTTTCATCGTTTTTTAATTGCTGTTTGTATCAAAATACCAAAATTAGGACGGGTGACGACAATTAATTTAATAAAAATACGTGGTATTTTTATACAGTTTTTACTTGTTCATGAGGTAAATATGTTCTCTTTTCAATTTTCTATGGAGGATTAGTAAAGTGTAGTGTTTTTTCTTTGATTTTCTCATAAGTTTTAGTAAAAAAGTTAATTATTTCCAGTTCGTTTATACCAGTTTACGCATTGTCGTTACCTCATAGAAATTTCTTAAGACATTAATATTTCAATAATTATAAGTACATATATTGATTTAATTAAATATTATACAGAGAGAAATTGTACAGTTTGAGCTGTACTATAGAAATATTATTTGAATAAATTAAAATAATTCGGTTTCTTAATAGCGCTAATATTTTTAAGTTTTGAACTTAGAGGTTTGGACATATCAAAAATACTACTTTTAGTCTTTAAATGTCATTTTACACCAGTTTTTTGTAACAAAAGTATTATTTTTTCAAATTAACATGGGCCAGGGATATTTATTTAACATTTCTATCGAAATTTAATAATTTATTGTCAAAGTTTTTGTAAGATATAACGTAAAGACACGAAAATGCCCTGTTTCCGGAGAATCACCCATATACGTATGTTTGTGGGTTACACTACATAGGTTCGCAAAAGTAGCAATTGCTACTTGTCCGCGGCCCGAATTACGTTGTTTAAACCTAAATTATAACTAATATTAATGATATAAACGATTATTAGGGTATAATAAAATAAACTGAATAAATCTGTAAAAGGTATAAACTATTACAAAAAAAAATACAGAAATAGTGAATAATATGCTAAATAATGAAAACAGAAGATAGAAATACGGAACCAGTGTGTAGCGTTACGGTTTTAATCAGTCGGAACTAAAAACCTATTTAAGTGATCGTAACGTTGTGTCGTAAGCCAAGTACATAACTCAAAATTTGCAAAGCTTTTATCATTTCACGTTACGAAGTCGGTATTAAATTTAAACATTGACAGCCTATATAATCTACAGCACGGTGAGCTTGGACAAAGTTCAATCCAAAAGTTAATGTACATCGCCGTTTTCTTTTGGAATTACTTTGGGAAGGTCTGCTGATTATTTTAAGCCTAAAATGAAAATAATTGGGGGTGAAAAATTGAAATTATCTTGATTTTTCCATTTTTTAGTGTGTTTTTAATTTAATTCAACCCAAAAGTTAACAGTAACTCCGAAAGTTCATGCCGTCTTTTATCACGTTCCTGAATTTTGTAACAAAACACAATGCGGTCTCAGATTTTAGAGTGAACAAGTAATTGAATCAGTTCATTCCAACTTCAAAACTATATGGACAATTAAATTAAATTAAAAAAACGCTAAAAAAATTGAAAAATCAAGATATTTTCAGCTTCCCTTCACCGATTATTTTCATTTTAGGCTTAAAATAATCAGCAGACCTCCCAAAAGTTATTCCAAAAGAAAACGGCGATGCACGTTAACTTTTGGATTGAACTTCGTCCAAGCTCACCATGAAAGCTCATTTCGTTACATTTCGTTACAGTTTGTTTGCATTTCCTCAGGTATTTAGAGAATGATGCATGTTATTGCTTTTAGTATTCATTCTACAATATAAAGAAGCATTTAGATAATATAATTTTCTGATCGTAAGTAGTGAATTTACTTTATAGAGTTCCTGGAGCTCGCTTGTTGGAAATAAACGAGGTTTGAGAAACATTATTAAATGCACCACCCCATGCAATGATGCCATATCTTATAATTGAAAGAAATAGCGAATGATAAATTATTTGAAGCTGTTTGATATTCAAATATGATCTCAACTTGAAAAATAGTAAGGGATATGACGCAATTTTTTAGGATTCCATGTACATGTATGTCCCTTCTTAAATAGCTATCAATCGCTACACCTAAGTATTTTGTACTTGTTGCTCGAACTATTTCAATATTTTTATCATTAATTTGTAATGATAAATTTACTAAGTTTGGTATAATATCCATGTAGCAACCAAAAAGAATAAAAACCGTTTTTTTTATCGTTTACTGTTAATGAATTCGCTCTAAACCAATTAAAGACAATAGGTAATTCGAGTTTTATAATATTTATAAGAGATGGCCATGTTTTTTTTTAATTTATTCCTGGTCTTTTTACAATCTGTCTGCATTGACAATAAGTAAGTATTTAATAACAATTGGAAGACTGTAACGTGTAGGCACTTTCCCAATGTTCAGTACCGTTTAATTATTAATACGTTATACATATAATTACTATTACTATAGATGGTTAATTGTCATTTTCGAGTTTTAGAAGTACTTAAATGGTCGTAAATCATGTTGTAAGATTAGCGTTAATCTTACACTTAAGAGGCTGTGATTCTTTCGGATGGTATTGTATGTACAAGAATATTAGGATGACTTTGTATTCATTTATTGTACTTTACTGCGTGCTGAGTGGTTTCTTGCCGTATAGTTGGAATTTGCAAGTCTTTTCTTATTACATCATTTGGAACATACCAAAAGTAGATCCTTAAATATTATGACAGTGTCATCAGCAAAAGACAATATTGATCCTTTAATTTTACTTTCAAATAGATCATTTATATATACAATAAATAATATCGATCCAAGAATAATGTTTGTATTACCTAAACGTACACTTTGTTTGTGATTTTTTAAATAGCTTTCGAGCAGTTTTAACGCTATGCCTCCGATTCCATAATTATAGAGCTTGTTTAGAAGAATTTTATGATCTAATGTTTCGAAGGCCTTCGCCAAACCAACAAATACCGCAATTATCGGGATACCCAGTAAATGAATAAACACATTTATTCATCAATTTACAAATAATATCTGAAATACTACATACATAACAATTTTAAACACGTATATTGTGGAATAATCTACATAAATATTCAACTGGATCATTGTTTATGTCAAAAGCATGCAGCAAAGAAAACTTGTCACTTTTTCGACTAGAATTAGTAATGACGCTGAAGCTACCAGTCTAATTTAGCAGAGTAAAGTCCGCGACTTTATTCGACTTTATATTTGTTTAAACAATAGAATATGTTTATTGCCAAATCTAGCAATAAAGGCTTATAACTATATGTCACAAATTCCGAATCGACTGGAAAAAAATCACAGAAGCTTAGAACTATATTACAAACAATATCCAAATGTAACATTAAGGTAGCAAGAATTTGTTTAAACAATAGAGTCGATTTAGAATTTGTGACATAAAGTTATAAGCCTTACAATATTCGGAAATTAGCTATATACTTTGAGCTTTTTGACATAATAATGGTAGTCCATACTTTTTATTGGTGATAAAAATGGTTATTTGGAGGTACTTTTACATGTAACACTTCTTTATTAACATTTTGTGACTGCATAATGTTTTAAAAGTAAATTGGGAAAGTGCGGGGTCCCGCGTGCGCCCAACCGCTATTCGTCCCTGGCTCGCGGACTTTACTCTGCTAGATTAGACTGGTAGCTTCAGCGTCATGAATTAGTATGTACTAACATAGTACAACGCTTCACTGAGAAATATTCTACACACCTCCACACTGAGAAACCTTTGGGAGCGCTGCTCACCCAAACCAGGCGGGCAGCCCTCCCACAGCACTTTTAACTTTTCAAATGATGATTAAAAATATAAGAGCGTAAAGATACATTTTTTTCTGAATAGATATCGGTTCATAGTATCATTAAGAAAGTTTAGACCATCAAATTACTTATATGTTTTATAACGATCGGTAAATGTGTAAAAACCCGCACTTTTTTCACTTTAACGCTTCCGTATCGAAAATAGAGCAAAATTGCTCTGAAGCTTTTTTGTAGTGCGTAAAATTTCCTACAAAAAAGTCAGTGTCAGCGTTAGTCTAACATCAATAGTTAATACAATAGAATTTAAACAAAATATTCCGAATATTCTGCATTAGTTATCGATCAAACTGTAAGTTGACGTTCCAGTGTTGTTTGTGGCTAAACTATTAACATTAGACTAGGGCTGCCACTGACTTTTTTGTAGGAAATTTCACGCTCTACTTTAGTGCAATTTTACTCTATTTTGCTCTGTTTTTGATACGGAAGGATTAAAATGAAAAAAGTGATGGTTTTTACGCTTTTAACGATCTTTATAAACCATATAAGTAATTTGATGGTCTAAAAATAGTGCATAAACTTTCTTAATGATAATATTAAGAAAAAAATTTATTTTTACGCTCTTATATTTTTAATCATCACTTGAAAAGTTAAAAGTGCTGTGGGAGGGTTGCCCGTCTGGTTTGGTGGGTGAGCAGCGCTCCCAAAGGTTTCTCAGTGCATGTTACATTTTCCGGCTTAGACTGTATTGTATTATGCATATAACCGTTATAATTTAATAATCTTTTTCCTTTTTGGCTTACAACAAACGACAAACCCATGATTTTGAACTAACTAAATTAAATAATTATCCAACAGGTAATAGATTAATTAATAGGTAATAACAATAATAATAGTATTATGTTTACACAGTCGTGATTAATTTTTGTTGTGTGTTATGAAATACCATCTAAATTATTTAGACATGCTACCATACATTCAAATTTGTATGCAACTATGAAATACTACAACCAGGTGCAAAGTGTTAAAACCAAAATAGAAAACAATATAACATTAAGTTGACGTACAAACTAAAATTATATATTGTTCTTTTTTAATTATTTAATTAGTACATAAAATGAATCAAAGATCCTGTACAATTAATTTATATATGATAGGAATGAAGCATGGTTGAAGGGAAAAAGATAGATTAGTTTTGTAGTAGATTTGACATCAGTATGACATCATTTAATGTATGTGTCTATTATACACCGAGAGAAATATTACGCATTACATTTTCTGCATTACATTACCGTAGTTTTTGTGTTATGATGTTTTCATATGCTGTGTTTTTAATCATATTATATTCTGCGTGATTTATTTAATTAGGTTTTCTGTGATAAACACTCCAAATTCCTTCAAAAGTGTTATTAGACATTTTGTTCAATTTCTGATTGTTAACTTTTTTCTGGGAGGGAATTGAAGTAATTTCTTTTCGGAAGTGGGGAAATTATAGTTTCTAAAATGACGAAGAAAAGGAAAGATAAAGAGATTAAATCGAGGAGCTTTCTGTTTTTACATAGAATAAATAAAGAGTTTAATTGAACTGAGTTCGAATAAAATGATTAAATATTCGAAGTGATTCCAAGCTATACGAATCTACACGATTTAAAAATGATTCATTTTAACTTTTCATTTAGACTTAAACTGAGTTCAAAAATAAATGATCAAACATTTTTTTACTGCCGTGAATTACCAATATTTATTGCAAATTAAAACTAAAATTTCAGTTTATTATTTATTAACCGAGCCTGCAAGTGAAATTTTAATTTCTGAATAAAATAGAATTGATAAATAGAATCCTTTTAAATTTAATATAGCCAGTAATGTACTTCATTCAAAACTTATTAACTCATAATTTTTTATGTCAATTAAATTTTATTTAAGAAAAATATTCTACACGAGTGTCAATTGATTTTGATTAAAACTCGTTAGTTAACAATTGTTGAAGTAAATTTTATTGACAAATAAGAAATGCATCCTTTTGTTTAATTCTTCCAATTAAGCTTAATAGAATTTTATTAGTCTCCGTACATTTCAATCCATTCCTATCAAAATCGTTCATTAAAGTTCTCCAAATTTCAATGTTTAAATTTATCCTTCACAACAATCATCCATTGCTGTAACAAACAGTTAGATGCACAAGTGTAAAACACACGAAGGTTAATGTACCGGATACGGAACTGTCAAAGTGTCAACAATAAAAATGTTGACACTATCGGGACAAACCGTAAATATTAACCATGTCTTAATGAAAAAATATCGCAGAATTAACAGAAGTTTTCTGGCCGAGTATATTCATTTCATTAATAGGTTCATATTCTTAGGGTAGAAAGAATACAGCAAAAGTTCTTTATTTACAAACTTTATTTACTTAATCCTGACGCATGAGTCGTTTTCGACCTACCGAAAATTCAAATTGTACTTTATAAATTGCATAACTGTAAGCGTTTTCAAATGGCAGGACATATTTGACCCAGGTAGTGGTAGGAAAAGGCCTTAAAATAGTCGTTGGTTCGGAACGGTTAACATCAGAGTTAGCGAATATTTGAAGTGCTTCTCTGGTTAGTAAATAATTAAAAATAAAGATGGAAATTTGGAATTCTACGTTAGGAAATCTGTTTCCTACTCCATTTCAGCATGTAAGTTTAGATATTTTCAAAAAAATTCAGAATAAATTTCAGTAAAATGTTATTGAAAATTGCTGAAATTACATTGACATGTTAAAAACATACTGAAAAGTTAATGAAAGAACCTAAATTTTACTGAAATAGATAGAAGCCACAACACAAATTTAGAATCTATTTTTTTTTTGTAACTTTCAAGTATTTTCAGAAAATTTAAACAAAACGTTTTTCGCACAAATATTGAAAGTTACTGAATTTTTCTAAATTTCTCTAAAAATATTCTGTAACAATTAGTAATATATTACATTTTTTCAGATAATTTCATGTATTTTTAGCATTATTCTGAAACTTTGTATAATGTTCAGAAAATGATTAATAATTACAAATTTATCCCTCATATGTTTCTAAAAAACTGTTAATAATACAGATTTCATATTCGAAATTGGAACTTGTATAAAATAAAACTCGGGTGTTTATACCGAGTAAAATAATACAACAATATGTACCTTGCTGAAATGAACTCGAAATTTTACTAAATAACAATGTAAAGTATTTTTCTAAGATGGTTTTAAATTTCCTGAATTCCATTAAATTAAAGAAAAATAATTTTATATATCTATCCATTAAATTAATATGAAAATTGGTGTTATAGAAGTTTTTTAAAGTCTCAGTCAATTTTAACCAAATTTATTAACTTTATTGAAAGACATTCATAATTCTTTGTTTGAAAATTGTAGGAAGAATTCTGATCAATTTCTTAATAATTGTTCCAGATAAAATTTCATTAGAATTTACAGAAATATTAGTCAAATTGAAGAAATGTACAAAATTCTATTAAAATCGACTAAGTTCCTGAATGTTCTAAAATACCAATTTCGATATTAATTTAGCGGAATTCACACAAATTCAGTATAATTCCAGAATTTTCAAATGAAATAGCTCAGAATAATACTTCGTCAAATTTAGATAAATATTGAGTTAATTTCAGCAATATCACTACATTTTATCGAATGACATTATCATGAAAATAATATAGTTCCAATGTCAATATTAAATCAGTATTATTAAGAGATTTTCAGTATTTTTCAATAAAAGATATATTGGAATTTTCAGTAGAATTCAGGAAAATATCAGCTTATTTCAGAAAACTTACTACATTTTGATAAAATACGCTGAAATTTCTTAACGTTTCTAATGCAGTGATTTTGATAGTAATTGAGTGTAATTCAGGAAAATTCAGAACAATTTTAGTATTTTTCAGAGAAATATTTTAGTAACATTCAGATAAATATTTCAGTAAAATTCAGATAAATATTCAGTATATTTCAACACAGTAGGACCTCTCTTATTTTAATTAGTAAAGTTTTTTAACATGGCGCCGACCTCTCTTATTCTAATTTTCCCCTTACCCCTACTTACTTTGCTTGCGAGCTTGTGATTCGTGGCAATATTTTTCATTGAGTTTTCGTGTGATAGTGTGAGAAGACTTGTGGGGGAACGATTAGAATAAGAGAGGCTGCACAATTAGAATAAGAAAGGCAATTAGAATAAGAGAGGTCCTACTGTATGCTGAAATTTCCTAACGTTTCTAGTGAAGTGATTTTGATAGTAATTGAGTATAATTCAGAACAATTTTAGTATTTTTCAGAGAAATATTTTGGTAACATTAAGATAAATATTTCAGTGAAATTTAGATAAATATTCAGTATATTTTAACAATGTTACTACAATTTCCTGAAAGTTTCTGAAATATCTTGAATATATTAGTCCCAGTTTCGATATTAAATCAGTATTTTTTAGAGATTTTCAGGAATATATTTTCTGCAATATTTTTCCACAAGGGCGGTATTAACGTTAAGCAATGTTTCCAATTAAATAGAAGTTTCTTCTAATATGAAGTGTATTTATTAATCGTTAAAGGAAGTTGTTCACTTTTGACTTGTAATATGTAGATTAATTATTTATTTCAATAATAAATCAGTATTTTTTAGAGATTTTCAATATTTTTCAGCAATATTTTTCCACAAGGGCGGTATTAACGTTAAACAATGTTTCCAATTAAATAGAAGTTTCTTTTAATATGAAGTGTATGTATTAATCGTTAAAGAAAGTTGTTCACTTTTGACTTGCAATATGTAGATTAATTATTTATTTCAATAATAAATCAGTGTTTTTTAGAGATTTTCAGGAATACATTTTCAGTACTTTTCAGCAATATTTTTCCACAAGGGCGGTATTAACGTTAAGCAATGTTTCCAATTAAATACAAGTTTCTTTTAATATAAAGTGTATTTCCCAGTAAACGAAAACGAATAGAAAGTTAAAAATATGAATTGAAATGAATTCAAGTGAATTAAAAAGTGGATTCAATTAATCATTTTCAGAACAATTTTAGTATTTTTCAGAGAAATATTTTAGTAAAATACAGATAAATATTTCAGTGAAATTTAGATAAATATTCAGTATATTTCAACAATGTTACTACAATTTCCTGAAAGTTTCTGAAATATCCTGAATATACTAGTCCCAATTTCGATATTAAATCAGTATTTTTTAGAGATTTTCAGGAATACATTTTCAATACTTTTCAGCAATATTTTTCCACAAGGGCGGTATTAACGTTAAACAATGTTTACAATTAAATAGAAGTTTCTTTTAATATGAAGTGTATTTATTAATCGTTGACTTCTAACTTGTAATATGTAGATTAATTATTTATTTCAACAATAAATCAGTATTTTTTAGAGATTTTCAGGAACACATTTTCAGTACTTTTCAGCAATATTTTTCCACAAGGGCGGTATTAACATTAAGCAATGTTTCCAATTAAATACAAGTTTCTTTTAATATGAAGTATATTTCCCAGTAAACGAAAACGAATAGAAAGTTAAAAATATGAATTGAAATGAATTCAAGTGAATTAAAAAGTGGATTAAATTAATCATTTTCATGCGTTTTAATTCATTTCAATTCACTTGAATTCATTTCAATTCGTTTTCGTTTACTGTGTTATTAATCGATAAAGAAAGTTGTTTACTTTTGACTTATAATATAGATGTTAGATGACACAATAATCAATATATTTATAAACTTCGATTCCTATACTATTCCTAGTTGCCTTTCTAACAATACTACTGTTAATTAAAAATATTTATCAGTTCTTTAGGCAAGAACTATCAATAGCATTAGGCCAAACCAGCGGAAGTTAATATTCTCATTTACGACAGTACGAGTAATAATTTTGTAACGACACAAAGGGTTCTTATTAAAAACTACTGTGTCCTTGCGGAGAAGACCTGATGAATTTTACCTGACAGCGGTTTCCTATCATCCGGAAGACTTGCTCATTTTCCTCCGGTTTGAGCAGTACAGACCCCCTGTTGTCGTTGGTGCTTCCAGACTTCATCTTCTCCGTCTCCAGCTGATGAGACGTTTATTAATATTCCTGGGCGGATGAGTGTTCAACACATTACGATGACGTATCGCGATGGGATAGTCCACACAAAATGTATTTTACGATTCTCAATGGACAGAAACCGAAATTTTATGTTTTAGCCTTTCACCTGATGAATGTTTTTTCGATTTCGAGAGTTCGGGTATATGAATTATTTTACCCGAAAAACTTAACTTTGACGAAAAGTGAGGTTAAAGCAGCAGCTGCCATCACCGTGTGGCGCTTATGAAAAAACGTTCTCGTACACCAACGCGGACGCGGTGCGCTTTCGAAGACGACGGGGGTCATTCGCGCATGAATATATAACACACACACAAAGTTCATATAAATACATTTAGAAAATCTAAATTGAGAGCATACCATGTGTTTCGAAGAAATTTTTGCTAAATGAACATTTAAAAAATGACACGTTTCAACAATTTTAAGGTACTTAATTCAAGAAATCATTTTCACATATTACTTTCCATTGTAAACATTAAATTATGCAAGATTTCTATAATTGACACATTTTTTATAGTCGATTTCAGCTCGAGGTGGACCTTTACCCCCTCCAACATTTTTTGCTACGGTCCCGCACAGTGTTTCGCCGGAGGGTCAAAAAAACATCTAAGAACTTTTAAAGAAATATTAAAGACTTTTTCATTTTTCATTCGAAATAATACGGTTTTTTTATATAGTTTGCTGAAAATGGTATTTCATAAGATTTCATTTGGTTCCACATTCTATTTGCATTCCGAAAACATGTAAACAAACGAACATAACCCCTGAAATCTCGTCAATGAGTTGAAACGTTGGGCGTCAATACATTTTTTTATCAAAAAATCCTTTCGATAATAAAAAAAATAGAAATCTCAACTGAATTGTAATGACCATTCTATTATTCCGCCACAAGAAAAAAACGAACATAACCTCCCGGCAAACGAAAATTCATTGAAGATCCATTGAAATTCATTCACTGCATCACTTGTGAATTCGTTTTTTTAGCTTCTGTAATGAATTTCAATGACAAAATGTGTTTCAATGATTTTGAATGGTTAATAGCTCATAAAAAGTTGTTCTATTTAATGATTTTGAATGGGAAAATAGTGGAACGAAGAAATTATTTCGTTGAATGAACTTCAATTGAAAAGTGCGAATAGAACAATTGCAAGTTGAATGAATTTCAATGGAAAAATAGTTATACAGTAAAACCCCTCTTACTTGAACACTCGCTTTCTTGAACACCCCGTCTATTTGAACAATATAACCTCGTTTATTGGAACGATTTCTACTTCCCCTTACCCCCACAACTCGCTCTTACGCGGATGCAAATTCCAATGCGCGTGCGCTACTCACGCCGGACGGGTATATTGCGCGAGTAGTGGGGACAACTGTAAGCGTTCAAATAAACAGGGTTGGAGGGGAAATGCTGGCTCGACCCTGTTCAAGTAAGAGGGGTTTTACTGTATTTGTCGCGAATGAATTTGAATGGATAGTAAATTATTACAGGACAACAAATTTAATGATTTTTAATGAAAATAAAATATTTAAATGAAACAATCGTTCAAAAAATACCAAAAACTTGGTTCTTTAGTAATTTTTGACGAGGAATTCAAAGATAGTATAATAAAAATTGTACACAAATTTTTTGACCCAAAACAATTTTTTCCTCGAACAGAAATGGAATGTTTTCAAATCCATGCGTAAATATTTCGGAAATACGTTTTTCTGTTCACCAAGCTTTTTTTGAATGTTTAAAATAACTTAGCGAATTTTAATGGGTCCATGAAATTCGTTCTTGAGTAACTTTTGACGCGGAAGTCAGTGGTTTTGGAATAAAAAATGTAAAAAATTTGTTTTTTGAATTTAATTTCTTTAAATCCATCCGTAATTTTATAAAAATGTGTTTTTATGTTCACCCACATTTTTGAAATTTTATAAATCATTTTAGAAGAAAGTAGTATTGAAAAAATCGAAATTAAAAATCACTGAATCGAATTTTCAAAATTTGAGTTTCATAAAGGCAATTCTAACAATTTTTTATGCTCTCTTAAAAAAATCAAAGAAATTTGTCGAGAATTGATCGAAAACTTTCTCCAATATCGAAAAATCATGTATTGCAGAAAATTCTCGGCCAATTCCTCCTCTTTAATTATTTTTTTTAAAGATAGTATACAATGGTTAGAATTGCCTTTATGAAGCCCGAATTAAAAAAAAATAAGTCAAAACTTTTTAATTTACATTTTTTTAACTTTGATTACTACTTAATGGTACCCCATTAAGATAGTCTAATCTACTCTGAAAGATTTTAATTAATAAATATAAATTATTTCAACTTTTTCAGGTATTCAGCCAGATTAACACCGTGAAAAACACCATGGTACTAGAAAATTACTACAATAACATTTCCTTCCTATGTGACAAGATGTACCATAATGTAATAATAAATAATTAGAAAAATTAATATATAAAATGTACAGCCTTTTATTACTACAAAATCATTAAAAAATGTGAAAGCCAATGAAATTGAAAGAATTTCAATAATATAATAAGCACATACTGAAATCAATGATTTCAAAACAATAGAAAATCATTGGTTACAGCGATATTGAATAGATTTCTATTGATATTTAATGATAAAGAAAACCAATCCAAATTTATTGAGAGTCATTCAAAATCAAGTTTGTTGGGCTCAAATTTAAAACTGGCGCATATACGTATATTCGTTTGAAAACTTCTAATTAACCCAGAAACCTGCAATTTTTAACTCGTGTTTAAGCTACAGTACTAAATCGAAAAGTTGAAAAGAACATAACGGGACTGATTTTACTATTTTCGAATGAGCTCTTTCGATTCCGTCGTCAAATTTCAGTTTCATGCCTGCGGAAAGCAAAATATAATTTTATGCCGAGATTTTCAAAATTCAAAATGGCGGATTCAATATGGCACCCACCAAACGAAAATCGATTGAAAAGTACAAAATTCATAACAATTGTGGATGTCTGAATTCACTTTCTGAAACTTTTCCAATCTTTCTATATTTCGAATTTGCAGTCTTTGTAGATGTATTGAAAATATGTCTTCCGTGAATAATTTTGAACACCCTCACATTTTTGAATTCATATAAAAAGAAAGGTTATGTTGAAATGGATTGAAGTGGATAAAAAAGAATTGATTTGAATAATTCTGAATAGCGGGGTTTTTCGGACTTTTGAATCTATTTTCATCCCGAATGCTTTCGCATACATTTTTTCGAATTCGAAGATAACAACTGAAATGAATATGGAATATGTGAATGCTAATTCTTCATTCAAAATTCGGAATGTAAAAAATCTAATTTGAATTCGCTTAAATCTAGAAATATATTCATATTGCATTAATAATATACAGTTGATTGTTTAAATCCATTTGAATTCCAAAAAAGTGATTTAATTTTTACAATCTTAAAATCAAAATATAAATGAATGAAAATGTATTGAATATTTTAATACATTTGAATACATGTTCGTTTTCTGGGAGGGATTCAAAGAATGGATCCAGAAGAATGCAAAATAATTCAAAATCTAAATCTATTTGAATCGATTTTCGTTTGCTTGACGGACAAATCTTTAACTAATTTTTGAATTTTCATGAACTTTTGGGGACGCTGAATATATATCTAATGCAGATTTCCAAATTCATAATAGCGGATCCAATATGGAGAATATTTTGTCGAAAAAAGAGTCTAAGTGACTTGAAACTTGTTGTTCGAAGGTTTTTAGGGTCGCTGAATACCATTTTGGCTTGGGTTTTACATAATTTAAAAGTGCTCTACTCCAGCAAACGAAAATCAATTAAAATGAATATTACATTTCAATTCTTAGAAATCCTTCCAATTCGGAACCTTCATCAAAAGTACTGAAATGTATTGGGAAGAATTGAACGACTATGAATTCGTGGTGGATGAAATCAAATCTTATTGTTTGTATTTTTTATTTATCTTCTTTTTTATATTGTTCTTGTCATTTTATAATTTTTTTTTCTTATTTTTGTTCTCCAAATACCACGGTTGATCGCCAGATATATATGTATGCGTTATTTCATACCGTTATGATTTGCAATAGAACAAGAGTATTGTGATTGGACAATGTGATTTCAGTGATTCAGGTTATTCAGTGATCCAAAAAAACCCCAAGTAATAAATTTCATGAAAATTCCAAAACTTCTCGAAAGATATGTCCGCCATATTGGATCCACATTTTTAATTTTGAAAATCTGAATTTCGATTCAATTTAGAATGAAACGTGGAAAAAGGGGGTAAAATAGATATTCTTATTCTTTTATTTACGATAATCTGGAGAAAACTCATTACTTTCACCGTTTCCCGACCCCATATTAAATCCACCATTATTGAGCCCGTCGAATGCACTGTGAAATGACCATGGAGATGTTTAATCGAATAAAATTTTACATTTTCCTAGAAAAAGTTCGTTTTCACGTTTTCGCCATTCTTACAAAGGTAAACCTTATAAACCAAATATACGTCGAAAAGCAGTTTGATAAACGTTTATATCACACATCTAAACCACTTTTAAACCAAATTTACGAATAATAAATGTATTTTCTGTTTTTATTAGGATAGTGTATCGACAAAACGTTCAGTAAAATACTCTAGTATTCGTACAACCACAGGCCTGGCGAATAACTTAAGAGAGTGCCTAAACAACAAAAAACTACTAAGCAAACTGGACAGCTTCTTACGCAAAACAAAAATAATCGATTTAATTTAATTAAAATTCTTTTTCTTTTGTCTTGATTTGTTAGTTTGCTCTTTTTCCATTTTTTTTTTATTTTTCAACCTTTTCACTCTTTTTCTCATTTTTACACTTCAATGTTCAGTATTTATATAAATAATGTAATAATAATGTAAAAGTCGCTAATGACCGCGTAGTTGATGCGACTAAAAACAAATAAATATAAAAAAAAAACGTTCAGTTCTCATGATCGTGAACTGTACTTTATATATTGGTTCCTTTTCTGTTTTTTTGAAAAATCAAATCTCTCGAATTTAATTCCCATTTTTAAAAAACTGAAAAACTGATTTAAAAAATCGTAAAAATCAAAATCATTTACCGTTGTGATATGTACAATGTAATGCGAAGTACATTTAAGTTTTAAATACCAGTATTATTTGAGAATTTAGTGCAATCTTATCTTTTAGATGATATAAAAACGTATACAATCACGAATTCATTTATAAAAACGGAAAAGAAAGAGACTTCCTGTTAAAAAGGGTGAATGGGAACGAATGAATACATTGGAAAGAATCGATGACAAACCGAGAATATGGAATTTCTGTCTATCCTTAAAGACATTTTAATCAAACTCCAATTAAAATATTAAACAACATATACCATAATAAATTACACAGGACAACAAAAAAAATTTTTTGGGAGTTTCCTTTAAGCAGAGGTAGTGGATCTTATAGATTTTGGGTAGCTGAAAACGAATCCGTTGTCAGATTTGGCCCATCACGTCAGGTTTTCGAGATATCCTATCCGCTAATTTCAATTTCCGGATACGATATAGGCAACGGATTCGTTTTCAGCGACCCAAAATCTATAAAATCCACTACCTCTGATTAAAAGAAACTCCCAAAAAAAATTTTTTGTGGTCCTGTGTTATCGTATTGAAATATTATATTGAGCGTAAAAACCACAAGCTGCCTATTTTCACCGTGAACTTTTCATTCACAAGTCTATTCCTTAGTCGTTCTTTGACATGCCGATACAATTCTGTACATTTTTATACTCCACCAAAAGCGGTAGGCTATCAAAAAAAGATTAGAAATAACAATCATTTTATCGGAAATAATCAATGGACACGAATCCTATTCGATCCAATTCGAGTATGGCCACTTGTGCTCCAATAAAGTATCAAAAATATAAATCCGTATGAATGCTACGAATACTTAAAAAATTATTCAGAACGATTCGCAAGTATTGAAAAATTAATACTTTTCAATGAAATGTACTATGAAACATTCAAAATGTTAATTCTTTTGTATTCTTAATAAGGCGCAGTAGCATTCATAAGTAGATAGTTTCAAAATTGAATGCAAGAAACAATAATACTTGAAAACGGATTTAGAAGTATTAGAAACTATACTCATGGAAGCGGTAATCATGGAGGTATTCCAAGCCTTTCGATTTACAAGGAAAAAAGAATTATTTGGATGTATTCAAAACGAAAATAGTAGTTTATTCTTACTGAGAAAATAATGTAGTTTTTTCTTAAGCTTATTCTTAAAACGATTGAAAATCATTCTCGGAGGCCAACAAATAGGATTCAAACCTCCAAAACTAAATACTTTTGAATAATTTTGAATCACTCTTCATTTGCTGGGACAAATCACCGCATTAATAATCAGGCCCTACTGGAAATAAACGGATCCAAACACTATCCAAACACTATCCGTTTTAATACTTCTGTTGTCCGTTCATATATGTTTCAATGCTTTTCAATACTTTTTTATTCTTTTGCATCCGCGATTCAATCCGTGTCTATCCGCGAGCAACTTTAACTTTTTTCTTTCATTTCTGCGAATGTATCTTTTTTAATAATTGTCTATTCGCACGAATTCGTTTCAATAATCGCCTATCCTCCTGAATTCGTTTACTGAACAATTATTTACTCGTACATTAGCCTGGAAGATCTTTGCATGAGTTCTGAATTGATATTTTCTGATAATTAAAATATATTGAATAGTATTAAAGTGTAGACGAGAATTCGATTTGTTATTTATAGGAATTCTTTTTTAGTCCATGTAATTGGTTTAAGACGTCTTCTCCTGAAAGGAAAGCAATTTCGAACAAAATTCAGAGCATATTTTTGGAATACAAATATATTAAAATTGTTTGTGTTGTCCCGTTTTATTTTCTGTTGCATCTTGGAATTAAATATAAAAACAAATGTACAAAAACAAAATATCTTATTCGTATTAACAAAGCACAGAAAATGTTTTATGCTGTAACTCGATCCTTTTTAAAGGGTCTCTAAAAAAGTCCGCCGGAAAGGTAAGAAATTTCGCTAAAAAACGTACCTTAAAGATGACGAAATAACATTTTGATAATTCGGACTCTGTAAAGGCAATTCTAATAACTATAGATGGTTTCTTAGAACAATACCAAAGATATTAATTGAAACTGACCGAGAATTTTTGGAAATAAGTGATTGACAAGAGAGAAGTATTCACGAAAGTCAGCAAATAGAATTCAAAATTCAGAAATGAATTTACAATCTGGGATTGATATTAAAATTACTCAGGCCTGCAAATTTTGGCTTAGTTCTGTAACAAAAAAGGGGAAGGTGATTGTGATAGGATTTTTGACGTAGAAAACGAATCCGACCTTCAAAATGGCCCATCACGTCAGGATTTCTTGTAATATTCGCTTAAATTGCCCAAAAATGGCCATTTTGGCCATTTTTCGGAATTTTTTTTTTGGTAACCAAAATTTTTTGGTTCATTTTGCCTAATTACATCGTATAGTACTATATGTAAGCTTGAAACCCCATTTTTAAAATCGCTTTACGATTTTTTTAACAAAGTTATGTAGATTTGAAATTTTTTCATTTAGACAAATGTATATAAAACTGTGAAGCCTGAGGTCTAAATGAAAAAATGTCAAATCTACATACCTTGTTAAAAAAAATTCTAAAGCGATTTTTAAAAATGGGTTTTAAAGCTTACATATAGTACTATACGATGTAATTGGGCAAAACGACAAAAAAAAATTTTGGTTACCCAAAAAAAATTCCGAAAAATGGCCATTTTTGGGCAATTTAAGCGAATATTACAAAAAATCCTGACGTGATGGGCCATTTTGAAGGTCGGATTCGTTTTCTACGTCAAAAATCCTATCAGAATCACCTTCCCCTTTTTTTGTTACAGAACTAAGCCAAAATTTGCAGGCCTGTGTTATTTGGTCAACGATGAATATATTCGGATAAACTGTGATTAAAATAGTTCAAAGAAGAGACAAAAGTAGACTTGTAACAATAGAAATTTGACAGCAGATTTAATATATTCCAGAAAATTAAGAAATAAAAAAAGTGTTTATTTTGTTTTCAAAAAATATTAAAATTGCTTTTGGAATATTTTTTGACCTAACTAAAGTTTTATGTAATTTACTTATCGAAGTCATTACTTCAAAATATCGTATTCTGATGAAGGGTTGCAAAAAATACTACCTCTCAATTTTTCTGAAAAAATGTATGTTTTAATATGTACGTAAATAAACAAAATCGTTACAGGTCTTAATTTTATTCGAATAATAAATTTATAAAAGTGTGTAATTGGAACAAATAAAAAATTCAGTATATAATTACAGTGATAGTTATTTTTTTACTTTTCTGCGATTTTAGCCACTGCGGAAGCTGTTTGTATAGTCTCAGTTTTCTTTGGTGCAAAAAATATAGGCACACCCTGATCGCGCCTTTGCATGCAAATACCCGCCATTGCAAATAAAAATGTCACTGAATGAAAAGTGATCCGTCGACGCATCCAGACATTTTGCTTTTCACTATTTCCTTTAACCTTTTGACGAATGCCGGCGATTAAACAGGCGCATGTTCCAAGGAAACCTATACATTATTAAATATTCATTACAACGAATAGTTTCTGACATTGTATAATTAAATTTCCGATTAAAAATTCATAAACTACATGGTGAGACCATTACGTTTTGGTCCAGCCATTAGGGTTGATGTGGTCTCAAGTTCAAAATGACCAAAACGCCATGGTTTAATCATGCGGGTTGGCCATGTGATTTGACCAAGTGGTCAAAACCGCCTGGAAGTTGTCAATAGGAACAGAAAACCATTACAGAACAAAAATAGACTATCTATAAGTTAATCATTTTCATCTTATGGTCACTGGCGTACGAGAACGAAAATCATAACTAATTCTAAATTTGTATGGTCTATTTTTAGGATAACAAGCAAGCTATAGAGAATTTTGAAAGTGACATGATAACCTAATTTGACCGTATGACTTACTTACCTATAGGCACTACAGGGTTGGAGATCAAAATATCTCGAGCTTTTATCCATCCCACCCAGAAAGCTCGTTTATCGACTTGCTTCTTTATTTGCACCCAATCCAACCCAGGGTGTGCTGGTGCCGCGTTTGACATGTGGATGCTGCGGATTCACGTGAAATTGCATATGCAATTGAATCGCCAAATTTTTAAATCACCTTGAATTTTTACCTTTATTTATTTCGACATTTGTAATGACCGCATGCCACTCACGTAGTATAAAAATAGTTTTACAAACCGTTAAGCCTTTATTCACAATTGTGTAGGAACTTTTAATTGTTTTCTTCTTTTATTTCGCAACGTGACTATATCAACTATATGCCGATCTAAATGTGTGGTTATAAATTAATAATATTTTTATGTAATCTAATTTTCTACAAAAATTTTTATAAAGTTCTTTGTGAAAAACGAAATATAAATAAATGTTATTATTTTTATTAATGCTTCTTATTAATTAGTAAGTAATTTTGAGAAAATGAATGATGTATCTATAATGCCAGGTACCAGTAACGTTTTCATTTAAAACATACACCCAATAAAACCAGACCTCACCGATTACATTTCGTTCCATAAAAATACGCGCACAATGCCTTCGTTTGTCTAGTCAATTTTCATAAACAAGATTGCCATCAGTTAATCCAATGGATCCAATATAAGTCCAACTTGTATTTAGTCCTACGAAAATCTAAAATCCAGTAAATAAATGTTGTTTTTTTAACAATTTGATATGAACTTTAGTTTCTATTACTCGTGTTATTAAATTCCTGCTCTTTTGTTGATTTCGTATAAATATGGATTTGTTTTAATATAATTTCTAATGTTCATGAGACTTACTAAGGCTTAAATTTGTAATGAATAAAACATGCATCAATATTCAATGCCGAAACAACAGCAACACTAAATGATGCAGTTGTTGCATTAGGGTATCTAATAGATCGAAATCTTCCGACGTATTTATATTACTGCTCTAGTATAATTGATTTTGATGCGGGTATTGTCGATCATCTTTGATCCTTTTTTGGATCTGTTTATCCAGTTAACTCCTTTACAGATTAGTGATCAATTTTACTACTTCACACGTAATATCTAAAGCTGACATGATTCGAGCATTCAGAGAGCTCCATGATAACACGCATGGAGGACCTAATGACATTCTATTTTACTTCTCTTTAATATTCCGTCTTCCATCACTAATTGAACCTGTACTGTTCTTATGTAATCGGTCACTACTATCTTTTAAACCGCCTGGAAGAACGCATATATATAATCTAGAACTTTAGTTTTTAACTACAGTTTAATATCAATACTTTGTACCTTATCAAAAATATTTGATAAACTTATGGCGAAATATATCTATCTGGCCCACCATCAACAATCTTATCTATTCTCTGAATTCATCTCTAATGCTCTCGAATACCACAAGTTGATTGCATTTACATTGACTTTTCCAAAGCCTTCGACCTAGTTTTCCTCTTTAAAAATGCAACGCTATTGGGAAAAGGGGTGACTTGCTATCCTGGCTGACTTCTTGCTTCTGATAGGTCATAAACAGATCGTGTCAAGTCTGTTCTACGTCGGTCTGTGCTTTGGGGTTCCTCCAGAATCTAATCTGGGTCCTGTTCTCTTTTTCCTTTTGCTTCCTCTACGCAGTCTGGTGTAAAGGTTTTTAAGGACACCAGGGACGCTTGTCGCCTCCAAAGATACTTGGGTTCTCTGAGTCTCTGATCCCTTTTCAATGACCTCTCTGGCAATCCCAACATATCATGTTTTCCCGTAAATCTCAGTTACTTGAATTTAATTACTAACTCTCATGTATTAAAGTTCCCAGACATTCCCCCATCATAGATCTCGGCGTTAGCTTTAATAAATCCTTATCATTTAAGCATCACATCGAAGATATGATCCGATCATCTCATCGCAATACTATATCTGTATAAAATTCTTGTTCTTTCTATCCTTATGGATCCATAGTTTGATCCTCACATTTCAAAACCATTACAATTTTGTTTAAGGCTGCATACCTTTTTTACCAAGGCTGTGCAATGAAATATCAAAAAATTAAAACAAAAGTCTAAGTAGCCACTAAAGTGCAGGCGCATCAAATTTTATTTCTGACTATAAAGACATTATCTTAAGTTTATTGTTTAATTACTTTTCAATTGCGTTTCCTTGTCCGTTTTGGGCGAGCCCTACTCCTTGTGAGCCATTATTGGTCATAAACAAATGTTTTTTTTAGTTACAATAAAAAACGCGGGTAAAATAGACAATTTCTCAAAACATAAAAAAAAATACATTGACTAAAAAAATGTTGCCCTTAGAAAAATGTAACCCTTTCCGGCACACATTTTTCTAATGAATCATTTTTCATGAAACTCGGGAGTTTTTGGGTTCGCTGATTACGAATCTGAACGCAGATTTACAAAATTCAAAATGGCTGATTAAGATGGCCGCCAAAAATGGGAAAACTTAACTGATCGAGATGAAACGGCATTAGGAGGAGGTTTTTAGGGTTGAATCTGAATTCATATTCGTAATTAGCAACCCTAAAACCCGTAAGTACCCACCATTATATTTCGACCATTTTCTAGGTCCTCTTCAGAATTTGATATATAAAAAAGGAACAAAAATTAGAAGCAAATCTCTTGGTGTGTTTATGTGTGTTATTCACCAAGGAGAAAGATATTTTTCAAACGTACCCACCCATCCAACTGCAATGATTTTGTGTTTGCCCATATTTGGATCGAACGGCAGAAAATGAATTGTATATGAAGCTAGTAGAAGCTGTTTTACTTTTGGTAAAAATTAGCCCCCTATTTTCATAATTTACATTAATATTTAAACATTAACGTATATTAAGTAGAGGGTTGTATATTTCTGGTAAATATGATTTTTTGAATCTAATATTTACCGTGTTTTTGTTGTTTTTGATGTAATAATTCTCTAATTCTCTCCTTTTTGTTTTGTTATTTTCTATTGCTAAAATCTTTAATTCATTGTAGTCAAAATTGTGATTGGTATTTATTAGATGCATCGTTAATCCTGTATATTGTTTTTCGTCTCCATAAATGTTTCTTTTGTATTCATTTAGTCTAGTTTCTAATCTTCTACCCGTTTGTCCAATATAAACCAGGTTACAAAAAGCGCATGGTATCTCGTATACTACTTTTCTGTGTTTTAGTTTAGGTAGTAAATCTTTGGCAAGTTTAATTGTACCGCTATTTTTGTTTATTGGTTTTGAAATCAGTCTAATATTTTCTTCTTCCGTAATATCCGTACTTTTCATCGTATTCGCAAAAAACTGATTTTTTGAACTTTATTCTGCAGGTGGTTTAGTTGGTACAATCTCTATCGACGGGAACTTTTAGTATGTTATTCAGGGCACCAAAACACACCTTCTCTTAACAATACTTTCCATGTTTTCAGGCTACATATAATGTTTCCAATAAACTTTTTCGGGTGCACCTCAAAACCGTACAAATCACAAAACAGACATTCTAAAATCAAACATTTAAAAAAAAACACATTCAGAAACCAGACATTTTAAAATGCACACATATTTTGAAAGTCTGTTTTTCTAAATGTCTGGTCCAAAACTTTCTAAAACTTTCCACGTTTGATACTATACATATCGACGCTCGATACGAAGACTAGGATATCTGAAATCTGACACGAAGACTAGGATGCGGCGTTAAGGCACGAAAACTAGGATAAGTGAACGTTTGCATCGAATACCAGGATTTTTAATTTTTCGACACGAAGCCTAGGTCATTTCAATTTCGGCGCGAAGAAAAGGTTTTGCCATTTCTTCGGCACGAAAATCAGGGTATTTTGTATTTCACAATTATAATGATATTGATGTTGAGGACGACGACGACGACAATTTTCAAAATCAACTAGGCGTACCACGGAAAGCTTTTGTATGACAGAAAAAAAGGCCTAAAAACTGTGGTAGCGAAGAGTTTATAATCTCACCACAGCAGCATTCGTTTTATAATGAAATCTTAAATTGATATAAAAATGGGTTATTTTCTATAAAATGTAATAATGTGTTAAAATGAAGTTTAAAAATATTTTACTCTTAAAGACATAATATATAAATATGGTATAAGTATTATTTTTTATTAAGGTAGTAGTTTGGTGTCTTGGAACGAAAAAATCGATTTTTGTGCTGTTACAAACATATTTCGAAAGTATTGTGTCTTAAGAATATACTGTGAAAAAATCACAACGAAATTCGAAAAATTGACAAAATTACAGCACATATACAAGAGCGTCTCGTAGGAGGCCGAGCGGTGTTATCAAAACTTTAAACGTGTTTTTCTCAAAACCATGTTTTTCCGATCGGCCCAGGTGATAACAATTTTTCTATTCAACCGATTTTCGCTGAATTTCGAATATGTTATTCTACACATCTGTGGCTATCGCAGGAACTGAAATCTTTTATTACTTCGACCCAGACTAAGTCTGGATGAACTATTGAATTTGGTCACTTCGGGCATAGAAATTACCATATAGTTTTTCATCAAATGTCGACGTTTCAGACCCTAAGGAACCCAAATCAACAATAAAAAAATTTGTGTCCGTGATCTTGTACGTACGTACGTCCGTACGTCCCGTTTTTTTTCTCGCGATAACTCGCGAACGGATAAGCGTATTGACATAAATTTTTTTTTTAAAAACGCGTCTTGGCATAACTTAGATCTGATTAGATTTTGGCGCAAAACGATCCGTCCATTACTAAAAAAAATTAGCCCCAATTAAGTTTCTTCGTAGTTTTTTGCATTTATTTTGAAAAATACAAATTTTATTAAAAAATGTTTCAAACAAAAAAGATAGAGCATGAGATTCTCTACAAAAAAGGTTGTATGCATTTTCTTCTTTAAGTCAACTATAATGCCATAAAAACTGGTTTAAAATATTTATGACTATTGTCTGAAAAAGTATTGAATTTGGTAATCTCGGCAAAAAAATTACCCTATTGTTTTTCATCAAATTTCGACGTTTCGACCTCTTACCCCCCAGGGGTAGTCTTTGCCAGCTCCACGGGCGCGGTGACCACCTACGGGCGCATAAGTTCTTTCACGCCCTTGATACGAAAATAACTATTTCGATATATCTAAAAGATGTATTATAGATATCTAAAAGATATCCGTCAGAGATCTTTTCGACACTTTCAAGATATCTTTAAGGAATTATATGTATATATATTGTATATATAAGATCATGATAATACAGACAGTAATTAGTAAAACACAGTAAACATGTAATATGCATCGAATAGTCTATTAGAATACAAGTGCATGAAGTAAGTGTTTTGCAACTTTTATTTATTAATACTTCGGCTGGCCTGTTGTCGGGGTCGAAGTTTTGAAAATGCTCATTTTCAATTTTCACACATATAAGAAACACTATATTGTAAAATATCTATCGAAGCCACTTGGACCTAAATATGATTGGACCCCCAAATATCAATATAATTTTATAATATAATTGAAAGCTGTTAGTAAACAAACGAGTCTTAAGGAATAGCCGACTCTCCACTGGGTCGAAGTTTCTGAGCGAGCGAGGCACCACGCCAACACTAGTTTTTATATATAATTGTTTATTTTAAAGCCTGATTTCTTATTAAACAAATGTAAATTAGGCATCTATTTGTTTCAAAAGTCCGCAATTTTAATATTTTTCAACCAAATTGATTAATTTTAGTTCCAACCAGAATTACAAGCTTGCTGAACAATAATCTTTTTTATTTATCGCTTTCAGGCGCCTCAAAGTGCCAAAATCACCTGGGCCAGCCACACCCCTCTTTTTGTAGACGCCTATTTTGTTAATACATAAATAATTGTAAAAAAATGTTTGCTGGACAAATAAAAAATCTTTTTATATTCTCTTAAACACCAACAATAACATAAAATACCCGAATCGATTTAATTTTATATTACCCAAAAAAAAATTCCCCAAAAAGCCTACGAAAAACACGCGAGATACCAGACTACTACTTTCATAAATATTATTATTATTTATTAATAAATATAGTTAAAAATCAAAATTGTTAACAATAGATATGTTAAATGAAAAATAATTATATAAATCAGACATGCTACGCTTTACAATCAAATAATAATGTAGCAGTCGCTAAGAAAAATCGAAATATACTATTCTTCGTGTCAAAATAATGAAATATCCTGTTTTTCGCGCCAAGAAAAGTGGAAAACCTTTTCTTTCGGGAAAAAATCGAAATATGCTATTTTTCGCGCGGGGAAAATGAAATAACCTTCTTTTCCAGTAGAGAAAGTGGAATAACCCAGTTTTCGTATCAGATTTGAAATATCCAAGTCTTCGCATCGAGCGTCGATATAATGTTTCCACTGAATTTTTTTGGGTGCACCTCAACAGACACTTCAAAAGCCAAACATTTCAAAATACAGACATTTAAAAATCAGCCATTTAGAAAAACATTTTAAAATGTCTGGTTTCTGAATGTATTTTTTTTAAATATCTGTTTTTTTAAATGTTCTGGTTTTTGGACTGTCTGTTTTGTGATTTGTCGGGTTTTTAAGGTGCACCCATTATTTCGACTGGCCGTGTTGATTATGTGCGAGGACGTCCATACAGAAATTTGAGGTTAGGTATCAAGCATTATGTATTTTCGTTCTTTATTACATCGTCTATAAAGACAATCATTATAGCTTTTTTGTTATTTCCGACAAGAATATGACCACTGCAAGTGAAAAACAGTTGAATGACGCTTTGCAAGTGCTTCTTCAAGAATCCCGAGGTTTGTTATTGTTTTGTGTAATCTTCAATTTGAATAATTATAATTTTCAGTCCATCTTAATTTGTGACAAACAGATTTTAATGGAATCACTATCACATTTTTCTTTGTTATGTGAATAATTTTTGTTTCTTCATTATTCTTATTACACCATGAACTATAAAATAATAATGATCCCCAAAAAACTAAAAGACCACTTGTCTACTTTAAGTCGAATATAAGACGACTATTATATTTGCTTATGAATTGGAGCAATTGTAGTTTGTTAACCAAACGTAAGATGGCACTGATTGTAATATTTTTGAAAATTGCTCATTCCAAAAATTGAATTAAAAAATGTTTATAAAATAAATTTAAAAACTGAGGACATTGATTCATATTCAAATTAATGTTTAAAAAATGCAGTAAAATCTTGAAATTTGTTAAAAAATATACATAATTTAATTTAAATTTAATAAAAAAAGTGACCTAAAACTAAAAGTGACCTAATAAATAAAAATAATTCTTAAACCGAACAAAAAAAAAATTTAATATTAATACAAATTTTTAGATTTGTATCTACCGAGAAAAATTGCAGAATTACATAAAGTTCCATCGCCTTTGGATTTCTATCGCACATACGTTTCGAGAAACATTCCGGTAGTCATAAGAAACGGAGTCGAGCATTGGGCAGCGGTAAAAAACTGGAGTATTCCATTTTTCCTTGAAAAGTTGAAAGATAAACCTATTACTGTTGCCGTAACTCCCAACGGATATGCAGATTCCGTCACCACCGAATTAACCGAAGACGGCATTGGCATCAAAGAATATTTTGTTCTTCCGGAAGAACGTTCTATGCCGATGTCATTATTTTTAAACACTTTACAAAATCCTTGTCCAGAAAGTATCTTTTACATCCAGCGACAAAACTCCAATTTAGAAGATTTTCCTGAACTGTGGCCAGACGTCGATTGTGACATTCCTTGGGCTACCGAAGCTTTCGGAACGAAACCCGATGCGGTGAACTTTTGGATGGGCGATGAACGAGCGGTAACATCGAGTAAATATTCTTTTCCTAAGACTAAAAGTTTTAATATTACAATTTTTATTAAATATTGCATACACTACGGTTAGTACATTTTTTATGCTTGAGCTTGTAAGTCGATATTAGAAAAATTTTAAGTTTTTAATATTGAAACCGCAATTTTCAGTGCATAAAGATCCGTACGAGAATATTTACTGCGTCGTATCGGGGGAAAAAGAATTCATTCTGCATCCTCCGACGGATTTACCTTGGATTCCGTATCAAGATTATCCTGTAGCGAAATTCCACCAAGTTCGGCCTGAGAAGTGGATCACGATTCCGGAATCCTATTCGGTACCTTGGATTGCAATCGATCCGTTGAATCCAAATTATGAAAAGTAAGTTTTTACAGTCTTATTTATTATGAGCAACGAAAGCGATGTCCTCCAAAGTAATTGAAAACTTGTATATACATCATACCCGGGAAAAAATGGATTAAATACAATTATATATAATTATATACAATTTTTGATACAATTAGATCCAATTATATATGTTTATATACGATTATATATAATTATATACAATTTTTTATACAATTAGATCCAATTATATATAATAAAATATGTTTATATACGATTATATATAATTTTTGATACAATTATATATGGGTTTTTGCCGTATATAATTATATACAAAGCTGTCAATTATATATGCTAATATATAATTATATATGTTTATATACGATTGTATACTGCCAAAATCCATATATAATCATATATAATTGGATCTAATTGTATCAAATTATTTATAATCGTATATAAACATATATTATTATATATAATTGTATCTAAATTTATATATAATTGTATATAATCCATTTTTTTCCGGGTATGATGTATATACACGTTTTCTATAATTATATATAAATTTAGATACAATTATATATAATAGTATATGTTTATATACGATTATATATAATTATATACAATTTTTTATACAACTATATATGGATTTTGGCCGTATATAATGATATACAATCGTATATAAACATATAATTATATATTATCATGTATAATTGTATATAATTGACTGCTTTATATATAATTATATACGGCCAAAATCCATATATAATTGGACATGTTTATATACGATTGTATATAATTATATACAATTTTTGATACATTATATCCAATTATATATATTATATACATTTATATATTATACATAGTATCTAAATTTATATACGATTATGTAATCAATTGTACATAAACATATATAATTATATATTATTATTTATAATTGTATCTACATTTATATATAATTGTATATAAACATGTCCAATTATATATAATTATATATGGATTTTGGCCGTATATAATTCTATACAAGCAGTCAATTATATACAATTATATATAATTGTATACGGCCAAAATCCATATATAATTAGATATAATTGGATCTAAATTGTATATAATTATATATAATCGTATATAAACATATAGTATTATATATAATTGTATCTAAATTTATATGTAATTACAAATAATTGTATATAATCCATTTTTTCCTGGGTATGATGTATACACGCGTTTTCTATAATTATATATAAATTTAGATACAATTATATATAATAATATATGTTTTTATACGATTGTATATAATTATATACAATTTTTTATACAATTAGATCCACCCAAGTAAAAAAGTCATATGTAGATTATATATGAATTATACATAGGTCCTATATATGATTTATATATAGAATTGACCATATCTAATCGATGTATAGTTATGTATAATATTTAAGATTCTTTCTTGAAATTTCTAAATATTAGAAACAATCTGCGTAAATGTTATATATAAACTATATATCGATTATCTATGCCCAATTCTATATATAAATCATATATAGGACCTATATATAACTTTTTACTTGGGCAATTATTTATAATAATATATGTTTATATACAATTATATATAATAATATGTTTATATACTATTATATATATATTATATATAATTATATACAATTTAGATCCAATTATATATATTATATACATTTATATATTATACATAGTATCTAAATTTATATACGATTATATATAATTTTATATAAACATGTCCATTTATATATAATTATATATGGATTTTGGCCGTATATAATTCTATGCAAAGCAGTCAATGATATACAATTATATATGCTAATATATAATTATATATGTTTATATACGATTGTATATAATTGTATACGGCCAAAATCCATATATAATTAGATCTAATTGTATCAAAAATGGTATATAATTATATATAATCGTATATCAACATATATTATTATATATAATTGTATCTAAATTTATATATAATTACATATAATTGTGTATAATCCTTTTTTTCCCGGGTATGATGTATATACACGTTTTCTATAATTATATATAAATTTAGATACAATTATATATAATAGTATATGTTTATATACGATTATATATAATTATATACAATTTTTTGATACAATTAGATCCAATTATATATGGATTTTGTCCGTATACAATTATATACAATCATACATAAACATATATAATTATATATTAGCATATATAATTGTATATAATTGACTGCTTTGTACAGAATTATATACGGCCAAAATCCATATATAATTATATATGTTTATATATAATTATATACAATTAGATCCACCCAAGTAAAAGTCATATATAGATTATATATGAATTATATATAGGTCCTATATATAATTCATATATAGAATTGGGCATATGTAATCGATGTATAGTTATATATAATATTTACGATTCTTTCTTGAAATTTCTAAATATTAGAAACAATCTGCGTTAATATTATATATAAACTATATATCGATTATTTATGCCCAATTCTATATATAAATCATATATAGGACCTTTATATAATCCATATGACTTTTTTACTTGGGCAATTATATATAATTATATACTATTATATATAATTATATATGGATTTTGGCCATACATAATTATATACAATTTTTGATACATTGTATCTAAATTTCTATACGATTATATATAATTGTATATAATCATATTAATCAATATGATTATATAATCAATTGTACATAAACATATATAATTATTTATAATTGTATCTAATTCATATATAATCGTATATAAACATGTCCAATTATATATGGATTTTGGCCGTATATAATTCTATGCAAAGCATTCAATTATATATGCTAATATATAATTATATATGTTTATATACGATTGTATATAATTGTATACGGACAAAATCCATATATAATTGTATCAAAAATTGTATATAATTATATATAATCGTATATAAACATATACTATTATATATAATTGTATCTAAATTTATATATAATCCCTTTTTCCCGGGTATGATGTATATACACGTTTTCTATAATTATATATAAATTTAGATACAATTATGTATAATAATATATGTTTATATATAATTATATACAATTTTTGATACAATTATATATGGATTTTTGCCGTATACAATTATATACAATCGTATACAAACATATAGAATTATATATTAGTATATATAATTGTATATAATTGACTGCTTTAGTATAGAATTATATACGGCCAAAATCCACATGTAATTATATATAATTGGACATGTTTATATACGATTATATATAATTATATATAAATTTACATACTAAGTATAATATATAAATGTATATAATTATATATAATCGTTTATAAACATATATAATTACATATTATTATATATAATTGGATCTAATTGTATAAAAAATCGTATATAATTATATATAATCCATTTTTTCCCGGGTATACAGATCAAACCTTTTAAAACTTCTATATTTGCTCATCGATTCAAACCTCATTTTAAAAAAACAGAGTATACGTTTTCTAAAAATTACTATTTATGTACAAGCCAAGCAGTAACTATCACAAGCAGTTTATATTTCATGAATCGACAATTTAATCTTCACAAACTTTTATGGAATTTAATACACTATGACGTTTATATATCGATTATACTGACCAACGAAATATTCCTTTGTAAAATATCACAAGTTTTCTTGCGATAAAAGTGAAATTAACAGTATCAACACTTAACCTCACTTTTAATCGTCGAAAACTGCGGAATGATACACTGTAGAAAATTGAAAAGAATTTTACAAACTAATTGTAACTTTCGGGTGAAAAATTTGTACAATATTTATGAAAATTTACAAGAAAATTTGTAAAATCTTGTCGCAGTTTCAACGATGACTAATACAAGCTTGCAGCATTCCTCTGGTCAAATTTACAGTGTTATTATAAAAAAAAAAAACGAAATCACTAAATGTTATTGCCGTCACACGTATTCTTGCACTGTAACCGATTCTTTTAGATATCCAAAATACACCAACGCTACGCAACTGCGAGTCAAAATTGGTAAAGGCGATGTTCTTTACTTGCCGTCGTTGTGGTTTCATCACGTTACGCAGTCGCACTCTTGCGTAGCCGTCAACTACTGGTACGACATGGAGTACGACATAAAATACGCTTACTTTAAGACTCTCGAAACCATCTGCCGACCGACCGGTAACATCTTCGCAGGAATCACAAATTCCTCGTCGTAATTTCTATATACAATCGCTATGTATACAATCTGTTTAAAATAAACACTGTTCGACCAAACTGCTTCACCGGTTACAAAGACACATATTAAAGAAATGAAGTCAGTCGTCGTCATCCTGCTCGTCACTCTTCCTGCGACACATGCGCTTTGTGTTTTGTAGCTCGTACGTTTTTCGATTCTCTAAATATCTTTTGTAATTGTTCTCCCTTTTCCTCCTTTGTTCTTCGGCTTGTTGTTTAAGTTTTTCAGGATTCATGTGCGTAGTGACCATGTGTCGAGTTAACGAACTTGAAAATTTGTACGTAATACCACAAACGTTGCAGGATAAAATCTCCTCGTTATTTCCTTGTTGCTGAAAACGATTTAAAAAATGTAACAAAAGTTTTAGAACCTAACCCATTAAGTCCCAGAAGGACGAATATTTTTTCAACATTTCAGCTGTAAGTTGTGAAGGGTTATCAACGTTGAAAAAATTTCGGACTTATCATTTCTGGCGTAAAATTGATCGTACTTTCCGATTCTAACCTTAAAATTTTGAAAAAAATCGAACCAGAAAAGATACAATCGATTATTTCACAAAAAGGCGGATTTTGTCAAGGTAATTTTTTTTTCGATCAACAATTTCGCGCCGAAATGTGAAAATCTCTCGGCCTCGGACACTAAACTTCAAAATGTACGAACGCCGAAATAAAATTTCAAAATGGCGTTACCCAATATGGCGGCTTGAAGCCGAAAATTTAATGACATTTTCGATTTTGCGATGTTTAACGAGCTAAATTGATAAATTCTTACTGAAAATGTGTTTATTAAAAGTTATTTGTGTCCCTAATCACTAATCTGATGTCCGATTTACGAAATTCAAAATGGCGGATCCAATATGGCGGCTTGAAGCCGAAAATTTAATGACATTTTCGATTTTGCGATGTTTAACGAGCTAAATTGATAAATTCTTACTGAAAATGTGTTTATTAAAAGTTATTTGTGTCCCTAATCACTAATCTGATGTCCGATTTACGAAATTCAAAATGGCGGATCCAATATGGCGGCTTGAAGCCGAAAATTTAATGACATTTTCGATTTTGCGACGTTTAACGAGCTAAATTGATAAATTCTTACTGAGAATGTGTTTATTAAATGTTATTTGTGTCCCTAATCACTAATCTGATGTCCTATTTACGAAATTCAAAATGGCGGCTTGAAGCCGAAAATTTAATGACATTTTCGATTTTGCGATGTTTAACGAGCTAAATTGATCAATTCTTACTCAAAATGTGTTTATTAAATGTTATTGGTGTCCCTAATCACTAATCTGATGCCAAATTTACGAAATTCAAAATGGCGGATCCAATATGGCGGACGAAAATTTTCGAAACGTTTCGATTTTTATGAAAATCGGTATACCGGGGTTTTTACGATCGCTGATCATGAATCTGCTACCAAATTTACGAAATTTAAAATGGCGGATCCAATATGGCGGACGAAAATTTTCGTAACGTTTCGATTTTTATGAAAATCGGTATTCCGGGGTTTGTAGGGTCTCTGATCATGAATCTGATGCCAAATTTACGAAATTCAAAATGGCGGACGAAAATGTCCCCATTTTGATAAAAGTCTGCATTCATTGATTCTTTGTGTTGTCGACGATGAAACTGATATTATAGAATTCTAATGGTAGCTTCAGAGAGCCTTCCTTTTTTTTTTAATGTTCTTATTTTTTATTTCTTTTTTTTTACTTTTTTCATTTTTATTTTTACTTTTTTATTTTTCCCACTTTTGTTCTTATTCGTTTTTATTAATTTTTTACAAATATATCATGATAAACTGCCATTAGAATTATGTAACATCAGTTTCATCCTCGACAACACAAAAAATCAGTGAATGCAGATTTTTATAAAAATGGGGACATTTGGACATTTTCGTCCGCCATATTGAATCCACCATTTTGAATTTCATAAATTTGGCATCAGATTCATAATCAGCGACCCTACAAACCCCGGAATACCGATTTTCATAAAAATCGAAACGTTTCGAAAATTTTCGTCCGCCATATTGGATCCGCCATTTTGAATTTCGCGAACCGGACATCAGATTAGTGATTAGGGACACAAATAACTTTTAATAAACACATTTTCAGTAAGAATTTATCAATTTAGCTCGTTAAACATCGCAAAATCGAAAATGTCATTAAATTTTCGGCTTCAATCCGCCATATTGGGTAACGCCATTTTGAAATTTTATTTTCGCGTTCGTACATTTTGAAGTTTAGGGTCCGAGGCCGAGAGATTTTCACATTATAGTGACCTCCTCTCCCAATTTCGGCGCGAAATTGTTAATAAAAAAAAAGTACCGTGAAAAAAATTCGACTTTTTGTTAAATAATCGATTGTATCTTTTTTGTATCGTATTTTTTCAAAATTTTAAGGTTAGAATCGGAAAGTACGATCAATTTTACGTTAGAAATGATACGACCGACGTTTTTTCAACGTTGATAACCCTTCACAACTTGCAGCTAAAATGTTCAAAAAATATTATTGGGCTAACTTAATACCTAACCTAAAACTTACCTGTTGGTGCACTAATTGATGCCGTTGCAAGTTGTTCAGTCGATTAAATTCTCTGCCGCATATATCACAATCGTATTTCCTTTCTTGTTCGTGTGTCTTTTTGTGATGATTCAAATCAGCGACGGATAAGAAACACTTCCTGCATATGTCGCAAGTCAGAGTTCGAGTAGCATTATTCAAATGCGACTGTTCGTGTTTTGCCAAACTGGCCTTTTCCACAAATCGACGTCCGCAGTAAATGCAGGGCAGTGGTTTCATTTCCGAATGTAAAGCTAAATGACGTCTTAGTGTCGCAGACGAAGGGAAAGTTTTGCTACACTCGAGGCACTGGAAGCGATCGCCAGTATGGGATTTGCGATGTCGAGCCAACAAATTCTGATCCGAGAATCTGAAAATATTTTATTTACATTTTCTTTCCATTTTTGAATAAATCTACAAATTTACCTTTTTGGACATAAATCACATGGGAAACTTCTGGTTGTAATGTCTTCTTCTCGAGCATGCTTTAACCTATTGTGTTTCAACAGTTGGAAAGAAGTTTTAAATACTTTCTGGCATATTTCGCACTTCAATTCATCGGTTGTTGGAATTATAACTTGTGTTCTTTTTTGACCATGTTCGTCTTCGGATATTATCAAAGAAATTGTCACAGTATTGTCTTCTTGATCTGCGTCTTGATTACCCAATGCCTGTAAACTTGTCTGTTAACACAATGTTTTTATCTGCTTTAAATTAAATAAGTTTGTTTAATTTTACCTGTTTCGACACAGCCGATTTCAATTCTAAATCAGGGAGGACGTAATGGTCTTCGGATGGTACGTTTTGAATTTGTATGGCTTCTTGACTGTCTTGTTCGTCGCTGCTATTATCTGCGATGGCGTAATTACCATCTGACGTAAGGTAAACCGGTTGTAAGGTGCCATTTTCATCTTTGAAATACAATTGTCCGTCTTCATCTTCGTGCAAAAAGATTTGCTCCTTCAAATACAAAAGAAATTTAATATTGTTTAATTTTATATAATATAGAATTATATATGTTTATATACGATTATATATAATTTGATACAATTTTTGATACAATTAGATCCAATTATATGTAATAATATATGTTTATATACGATTATATATAATTAGATCCAATTATATCTAATAATATATGTTTATATACGATTATATATAATTTGATACAATTTTTGATACAATTAGATCCTATTATAGATAATAATATATGTTCATATACGATTATATACAATTTTTGATACAATTATATATACTAATATATGTTTATATACGATTATATATAATTATATACAATTAGATCCAATTATATATAATAATATATGTTCATACGATTATATACAATTTTTTATACAATTATATATAATAATATATGTTTATATACGATTATATATAATTATATACAATTAGATCCAATTATATATAATAATATATGTTTATATACCATTATATATAATTATATACAATTCTATATAAATTTAGATACAATTATATATGATAATATATTTTATATACAATTATATATAATTATATACAATTTTTGATACAATTAGATCCTATTATATATAATATATGTTTATATACCATTATATATAATTATATACAATTTTTGATACAATTAGATCCTATTATATAATAATATATGTTCATATACGATTATATACAATTTTTGATACAACTAGATCCAATTATATATAATAATAATATATGTTTATATACGATTATATATAATTATATACAATTTTTTTATACAATTAGATCCAATTATATATAATAATATATGTTTATATACCATTATATATAATTATATACAATTCTATATAAATTTAGATACAATTATATATGATAATATATGTTTATATACGATTATATATAATTTGATACAATTACATATAAATTTAGATACAATTATATATAATATATGTTCATATACGGTTATATATACAATTTTTGATCCAATTAGATCCAATTATATATAATAATATATGTTCATACGATTATATACAATTTTTTATACAATTTAATTAAAAAAATTAATAAATGAATGACATTTTATGAAATAATTACCGGATTTTCTTCTTGTTGTTCAGGTTCGCTTTGATTCGCCCATTCCAAATCTTCGTTTTGCATTTGTTCCGATTCGTAATTGAATTCTTGACTGCCTTCTTCCACAGTGTGCGAAACGTACATTCCATCAATTTCTTCACCTTCGTAGTAAATTGCACCTTCTTCCGCTGGTATGGCATCTTCGTTATATTGTTCCAACTTTAAATTATAAAGAAGAAAATGTAATTAACATTAAAAATATAAGTTATGAATAACAAAGTTTACTTACTTTAATGCACTCGCCATCTTTTCTTCGACTATTGTCTTGTGCAGGTTTTTTAGGTCCTAGCACCGTGTAAACTAAATTGTTTTCGGTATTTTTAACGATTTCTGGTTGGTTATAATCTTCGACGCTTTCTTCGTGGATGACATTGTGATCGTAAGTCAGTTCGCTATCGTTTACCTCCTCGAACACCTGATTGTCGACCGAGTCTATCGAAGTATCATTCAATACTTTGGGATTGTCATCGGTTGGCTCGTCATCCTCCCAATCTTCGGTAACGTCGTATCGAACGATTTCCCGAATAACAGAACTTTTAACACCAGCAGCAGATTTCCTCGGTACTTCTACAAGTGAATTAGCTGGAGCATCTTTGGGTTTTGGTGCTTGACTATTTTTTCCGTAAATTTTGTTTGGTAAATATTTTATGTTAACGTCGCTAGTTATTTGTAAGCCGTTACGTTTCGAAGATGGTGCGTTATCTCTGACGTCGTCAGTAATTTCGATAGTTTCGAAATCTGGATCTTCTTGTGCTTCGGTTTCCATTTCTTGTTCAATATTTTGGATTTCTTCATCGTCGTTTTGAATTTCTTCGTCATCGTTTTGAATTTCGTCTGGATCTAGAATTTCTTCTTCTTCCTCTTCTATCTCTTCTATTTCTTCTGTTATTTCTTCGATTTCTTCAATAATGTCGACTACTTCTACTCCGTCTTCGTTTCCTTCAACACCTTCTTCGGGTTCAAAGACAATTTCTTCACCTTCGCCTGCGTGATTGAGAATGAGGGTCACGGATTGGTCGACCTCCATTTTTTAATTTATCTTAAAATGTTGATATTATATCTTCTTAAATTTCATTGTTTTCCAGAGTCATTTTCAAACCTGTAAAAGAAACATAAAACCGTTTCTTTACTGAGGAATTTTATGTTATTATTCGTCTAGTATTAAACATTTATTTTTTCGACATATTACATCGTTAGAAATAAGTTAAGGCTTTGTAGCCCATTGCAAAAGATCTTTATGTTCGTTTTATTAGTATCTCAACTAGTTATAAGTGAGTAATTGAGTAATTTTTATTCATTCTTTCTTACAATATTTGTACATTTGGAGTTATTACGATGACTCGAGTACGAAAGATATTAAATTGTAAGAAGTTAAATTCTCAGGTAAGTTCTACTTGGAACTTGTCTGTGAGAAATACAATATATATATATATATATGTGTGAATAACAGTATCAAAATATTAAAATAAATTTATAGAAATATATAAGCATAAGTGAAAAGTTATGACAGTAATATAAATTAAGCAAGAAATCGAAAAGCAAAAATTAATAACATTAAAGTTGTTTTGAATCATTAACAATGACATTTAATTTTGTTTTTGTTACTTATTTTCCGTTTTTATTATCTATAGACAAAGTATACTTAGACATCCAAATGTACAGACACCATCGCAATATTTTGTATTTTCGGTTTTGGGCATTTACGCCCGTATGTTTAATAAATAAATAAATAAATAAATTTATTGAAATTAATTAAAAGTTATCTAACGGACAGAGAACAAACAGTAAGAGTAAATGATGTAACAAGTAATATTAGAAAGGTTAATGTTGGTGTTCCCCAGGGATCAATTCTTGGACCTCTCCTGTTCATTATTTATATTAATGACCCATATTATATATCCATACCCATTTCTTACGAAAGTTGGACGGAAACATCGAATAAAATAAATGAAATTCTAAAGGTTACTTATACATGGCTATTCAACAATAAGTCGACTCGGTCAACCACGGTATTCTTATTGGCAAATTACGTGGAATGGGTATTGGTGGTGCTGCTATTGATTGGTTGATATCTTATCTTTCCGATCGATGGCAGAGAGTCCGTACAAGAGATGGTCTTTCCAATCCTTTTTCGATTACTTCAGGAGTTCCTCAGGGTTCTCACCTGGGACCCCTGCTGTTTTTATTTTTTATTAATGACATTACATTAAATATAAAATTTGCCAATGTGTTACTGTATGCCGATGATGTAAAGCTTTATGCTACTATTAGGTCTCCCCTTGATGCCTCTAAGCTTCAGAAAGACCTTGATGCTGTTCTTACATGGGCAACTGCAAATCATTTAGCACTAAATATAAATAAATGTAGAGTTGTTACCTTTTCTCGAAATCGGAACAATTTTGGGTTTGATTATTTATTGTCTAACAGCTCCTTAGAACTGGTCAATTCGATTTCTGATTTGGGAGTTCAATTTAATTCGGATTTAAGCTTTACTGATCATGTTAAGGGTGTTATATCTAGGGCTTATTCGGCGTTGGGCTTTTTGAGACGTTCTACAACAGATTTTACAGATATTACTACACTAATCCATTTGTATAATTCAATTGTTGTTCCTCATTTCATGTATTGTTCCCCTATTTGGTCTCCTTTTTTTTAAGAAAGATTTCAGTTTACTTGAGTCTATTCAGCATAAGTTTATTAGATTTCTGTCTTTTAAGGCCCGATGTCCGATGTCCTATTTAGAACATGACTATTCAGTTCGATCTCTGCAATTTAACCTATATACAGTTCAGTCGATGCATCATCTTAATGATGTTTCTTATGTCTATAAGATCATTAATGGTAAGGTTAATTGCGGTGATCTATCTGCCTTGTTTATACACCGTAACGTACCATATTCGATTAGGAACTCTCGAATATTGGTTGAGGACAAGTGCAAAACTAGTTTCGAATTTTACTCTATTATTTCGCGTCTGAAAAGATCTTGGAATGCTCTCCCACAATTTCCATCCAATAACAGGGAGTCATCTTTACCTGGATTTTTAAAGTTACACTGTCTAAAAAATTTTTAAGTGACTAGATCCATAGTGAATTTTATTTTTATCTTGTCAGGTTCTCGCGCAGAAAATTTATGTGATCGTAGTATAGGTTTTCCTTTTATGTTATGAGTCATTGACTTATTTAAATTGTTTTGTTTTATTGCAGTGATGATACTATTACTTTTTATTACTTTCATTACTATATTTATATATTTTTATTTAAAATTGTATTATTATATGATTATTCCAAAGCGTTACCTATGTTATTTTTGTTAACTTTGTAAAAGGCCTCAAGGCCGTAGAATATAATAAATAAATAAATAAATAAATAAATAAGCTTATATTGAATATCCACAAAACATCGTTTATGGCTTTTGGAAATTATATGGATTCTATACCAGATAACATACATATATCTATTAACGGTGCGAGGATAGAAAGAGTTAGTAATTGTAAATATCTAGGAATAGTGTTTGTCCAAAATATAAAATGGAACATACATGTAACGAACATAGTCAATAAAACAAAATATCTTATATGTGTATACTACAGATTAAAAAAAATAATGTCTAAAAAACAACTACTACAACTATATTTTGGATTATTTAACAGTATTGCTACATATGTAATATTTGGATGGGGTGGAATATATCAAGCATCATACCTACCAATATTGAGACTGCAATTAAAACTATTGAAAATAATAGGCATTAACCAAAACGAAATACAAATTCTAAATATCAAACAAACCTTCGTACTAAAATCTATACTTTACAACTATAAAGAACTTACAAAGATCTACAAGGAACACCCTCGAAATACCAGAAACAGAAGTTTACCATTGCCAAAGTATAATTTATCAATAGGTCAAAGATGTCAAGATTACTATGCCGTCGAATATTTTAATATGCTACCTAACTCACTAAAAGGTATGCAGCTACACAGTCAAGTAATCAAGAAAAAACTGAAATCAATAATCAGCAGATTCATAGTGGATTAGATGAAAACCAAATTTTTCTGAACATACCCAAGAAATGCTAAAATTAAAATGAAGAATAATTTGTTATTTTAATAATCGCATTGTTATACGATAGGATAAACTCTATATAGAATAATGTAAATACAAGTACTATAGTTTATATTTTATACACATTTTTTATTTTTTTTGTTAGGTTATAAGTAACCTCCTATGTACGGACATTTTAATGTCCCCTATAGGTCCTCAATTGTATTTATTGTGGGAAAAAGGAATAAATTTGATTTGATGTTTTATTATTATTGCCAATGTACCATCGCAATTTCATATATTTTATATTTAACAGGGTCTTTTACGCCTGTGTTAATAAATACCGTAACATGAATCAGATATATCTTATTTTTTGTATTTTGTATTTATTTATTTCTTAAGCCTTGGTTGCGAGGTTTGCGTTACCTTATGGCTAATACAATTCATAATACAGATAATTAATTACAAACTATTATTTACAACTAAATTAATACTAACGAGTGAGCACAAGTGAAATGCAAAATGAGATGAAGATAACGAAAAAATAATGGTGAGTACGTGTGAAGTATTTATCATATAAGACGCATGGTAAGAATACAATAGTTAGAAAATTACATTACGTGAGTTTGGAACGTAGAAAAGTGAAGTATATGCCGAAACAGAATGCAGTCGCAACAGCCGAAATGGAAGTGATGATTATGAGTGAAAGTGGAGTAGTGATGTGTTAGAATTGGAAATGTCGAAAGAGAAAAGGAAGTTAGTGAATGATGATTTGAATGCGGCGGGGGTGGAAGACTCTTTTATATAGGTGGGAAGAGTGTTCGATAATCTCGTGGCTGTTAGTGCGAATGAGTTGAAGTATCTGTTAAATGTGAAGCGAAATACGCATATTTCATCCGAAAATTGAGTCGATCTTAGAATTACAACAGCTTAAATTAAATTAAAAGAAAAAATATATTAATTAATTCGTTGTGTTTACTAAACTTAAAAAAAATTCTGATACCCACATGCATGATATTTATGGAGAACCCAGGTAAAAAATTCCCAAATGATTGAAGGGTTATTTAATTAGGAATGGAAAAAAAAGAAGAAGAGAAGAAGAAGAAAAACTATATCTATGCTGACTCATCTTGATCATTATTTAAAGGCAATTAATTAATAAAAACCGATCCGAATTAATGAATAGAAAATTCAGTATTAGTTTGTAGTTAGGGCGTCTGAGGCTGATTCCTTCCGCCAAGCCTCGCTGAAGAGTTCAAGAGTGGAAGGGTTTGAACGAAACGCCACGCATGCATCTTTTTTTAATTTGAATAATTATTAGTATATTTTGCATGTCTATACAAATTTTTTTACATATTTATTTATATTTTTTTTGTTTATGTATATTTTATTTTCATATTTGTGTACTACCCAACGGGCACGAAGAACCCAAATGTTTCTAAAACGTTTTTAGAATGTTCCAGAAACGTTCCTAAAACGTTATATGTCTGCAACATGGATGAAACGTTCCGTAAAAGTTGCAGACATATAACGTTTTAGGAACCAAATTAATTTGGTCATTATTTTGTTTCCTTCAGACTATAATTACAAGAGAATACATTTTTAGTGTACTTATGCTACAAAATAAATAAAACTTGAATACCACATTTGATGGGGTGGTTTTTTATTTTTAATCATTTCAGGGGTTGTTTTTGAATTTATTGTATTTTCGTCATTAGATTTGGATTCAACATCGAAAAATACTCCGGAAAAGTGTATCTGCACTATAAAATAAATAAAATTTGAATCCTGTGTCTAAAGGGGTGAAATATCTTTAAAACAACCCTTAAAATTTGACTATCAATCCTTCAAAATGCTTTAAATATTTAATTAAATCTACAAAATTAATTTATATAATGTTCTCATGAAGAAAGAAGCGTTTTCTACTATTAAAAATACATTTTTTAAAAATTTGAAAATTTAACATTAGCAGTTCCGTTCCCTGCCGGAGAATCAATATATTGACGCACCTCATACACTTTGTGTATGATCAATCATTGATATGAGGTACCTTAAATACCAGTTTTCTAAGGGCGATATGCTCTTCTAAATCCTGGCAGTCTAAAGGTTAATATCCATATTAAGTATAGTGAACGTAATATACTAAGAAACATCCCTATTATTAATTAATCAATAATCCTTCTTTCGATCTTCTCGTATCAAAAAATAAAACACATTCACATCATGAAAGTCGACGTTTCGACAATCCTTGACGTCATTTTTAAGACTGCGACAATCAAAACAAATTTATTACTATAAATCAAAATTGTACAGCAACACCAGAAACAATTCAAATAAAATTAGAAATAAATATAAAAATTATGTATTCGTACCAAACAAATTTTTTTACAATGTCACGTTGTATAAAATATTTAAAACAGAATTATGAATTCACGTCATGTCAATAATTAGAGGGTAACTATTATATATTTATTTATCAGTTATGAACATATTTTTAAACTTTTACTTTAAACTATATTTACTACCTATTTTAAACTATAGGTCTGTACTTTGGACACCTCATATTGCCGAGTTGAATGACTCACTTGAAGCTGTCCAGCATAAAATCATACGATACTTAGCTTTTAAAACGCATTCTCCCATGAGTATCATGGATCATAACTATGAACCTTATATGCAGTCATTTGGTCTAGCTAAAATAAGTCAGCAACACTTTTATTATGACAATTTATTTATGTTTAAAATTACAAATAATCTTATTAAGTGCTACCAATTACTTTGTTTATTCTCAATTCGTTCTACACATTATAATATTCGTAATCCACGGATCCTGTCCGAGTCCAATACCCGTTTTAACTATATGTTCTATTCACCTACTGTTCGCCTAACAAGGCAATGAAATCTTCTGTCACATTCTATTCGTACATCCATGTCTATCTCTAGTTTTAAATCCCCCTTGAAAAGAACACTGATGTTATAATTATTCTGCAAATGCTTTCTTTGTATGTTGTTCTTTTTCTTTTATTTTATTTTGTATTCGTTTGTGAGAGCAATTATGCCCATTGAAATATTAAATAAATAAATTAATAAATACTCTACGTGACATTATAAAAAATTTGTTAACGATGTCGAACAGTTTTGGTACGTATACATGATTTTTATATTTATTTCTAATTTTATTTGAATAGTTTCTTGTGATGCTGTTTAATTTTTATTTATAATAATAAACTTGTTTTGATTGTCCTAGTCTTGAAAATGACGGCATGGATTGTCGAAACGTCGACTTACATGACGGGAGTGTGTTTTAATTTTGTGACACGAGAAGATCGAAAGAAGGATTGTTAATTAAATTTACTTTCCATCGTGTGACAAATTAAATTCGTTTATATATCCCTATTATTAATTTATTAACTCCACAGTCGAGAATTTCATTTAACCTTTTAAAAATTGTAATTTCAATCACTAAAAACGGACTTGATCTTTAAAAATACATTATGCTTCTAATATTTCATTTTTTAATATATAATTATATTAATATTAATCTTTCAAACTTTTACGATATCTTGTATAGTGCAATCAACAGTTTCGTACCAAAGAGAACAGTATTTTCCAGTGTTTATCCAATCTGGTTTTCGCGTGAACTAATAAACTTAATTATACAAAAAAAATGTGTCCACAAGTCTTGGCGTGAACATAATTTGCACATAGACTATGTTGAATTTAAAAGGCTGCGTGCTAGATGTTTAAGATTGTCTAGAGATAATTATAGAGATTATATAAATTCGGTTGAACGAAGTTCTGTTAATAATGTTAAATCTTTCTGGTCGTACATAAAAAATCTCAGGCATTCTAAGAATATTCCGAGTAATGCGTTCTACGGTGATCGTTGTGCAGCTAATGATCAGGAGGTGTCAAATCTCTTAGCGGGGTCGTTTAAAAATGCCTTTATTAAGCCTTCTTTTATTGTATCATCTTTTGATGACCTATCTAATAGTGTCATAAACCGAATTGAAATCTCTCGTTCTGATATAATTAAACAAATAGGTAAATTAAAAGATACTTATTGTTTTGGTCCTGATCTTATACCGTCGGCTTTTATTAAGAGTTGTGGTTTTGCATTGGTTGATCCGCTTTATAGTCTATTTAATAGTTCTGTTCGTTCGGGGTATTTGCCAGGGTTGTGGAAAAAATCATTTATTACCCCAATTTTTAAAAGTGGCAATTCTCGTGATCTTTTCAATTATAGACCTATCTCCATAATTAATTCTTTTGCTAAAATGTTGGATGCTGTAGTGGCTGAAAGGCTTACTGATGCATTTCTATCAACTATAGTTTCTGAGCAACACGGCTTTGTTGGGGGTAGATCAACGCTTACAAACTTGTTAGTCTTTACTGATTTTATCCACAGAGCCTTGGGAAATTCCTCTCAGGTAGACGCAGTATTCTTAGACTTTTCAAAGGCATTCGATACCTTAGACCATGGTATTTTAGTCGATAAGTTATTTAAAATGGGAGTACGGGGCAATATCCTTCAATGGATAGCTTCTTTTCTCTCTAACAGAGAGCAAGTTGTTCGAGTGCGTACTTGTGAGTCTGAACCCTTCGTTGCAACCTCTGGTGTACCTCAAGGGTCACACTTGGGTCCTATATTGTTCATTCTTTTTATGAATGACTTATCTCAGAGTTTGAGATTTTCTAATATTTTGTTATACGCGGATGATGTTAAACTCTATGTTGAAATTCATTCTCTTTCCGATGTGTCCAGGTTGCAGAGGGATCTGGACTCACTGGTCGAGTGGTCAGTGTTAAATCGATTGACCCTAAATATTAAAAAATGTAACTTTGTACGGTTGTTAAAAGTCACTCTCCTGTCTGGTCTAATTATAAGATTAATGACCAGCCTCTAGACTCTGTAAGCTCTGTGAAGGATCTTGGTATCATTTTAGATAACTCTCTTAATTATAAAGAGCATTTAATTAGGACAGTCTCAAACGCAACATCTGTATTGGGGTTTCTAAAAAGATCTACTAGAGATTTTCGTAGTATCCCTGCGATTATCTCAATATTCAAATCAATTGTATTACCCAGTCTTTTATATTGTTCTCCGATTTGGTCCCCTCATTATGCGCAGGATATTAGAATCTTAGAGTCTGTCTTGCATAAATTTATACGTTATTTAGCTTATAAAAAAGGATCACCAATGAGTATTATTGATCACGATTATTCCGCTCTGGCAAAGTATTTTAATGTGCCCTCCATTAAATCTATTCATAATAGATTTGATTTAATCAATACTTTTAAAATAATGAAGGGCATCATTAAGAGTACCGAATTGAGACAGTCCTTTCCTTTACGTCAGATTGCTTACAGCATTCGTTCACAGAGATTATTAATTGAGGAGGTTAATCGATCGGATATAGGGTATTATGCTCCGATAACTCGGTTGCGGAGAGCATGGAACTCACTTTTGCCTGAAGTTCGAGAACTGGAGTCGTTATCGATATTTAAATCTCGAATTTTTGTAATGTTTTCCACTTTTGGATGAATTTTTTTATTTTACGTTAATTACATATTTATAGGTAGCGATTTAATTGTTATCTTATTTTTCTATTTTTCCACTGTATTGTTAAGTTTCACCTAATATTGTTATTATATTTTTATGTAATAGGCTTTTCGCCGTTGATTCTAAATAAATAAATAAATAAATATAAAGCACTTGTTCTTCCGAATATTACATATGGTTCGGTTATTTGGTCACCTCACTTTAAGAAATATATAAATAATTTGGAATCCTTGCAGCATAAGTTTATTCGGTTTCTCTCTTTTAAATCTTATTCTCCTATATCTTTCATTGATCACGACTACTCTAAAGTATCAAGTACCCTTAACTTGCCCACAGTCCATTCTATTCACACACATTTTAATGTAACTTTTGTTTATAAAATTCTGTACAGTGGTCTGAATTGTAGAGAACTGTCCAACTTATTAACCCATCATGTCAGCCGTTATCTGATTAGGGATCTTCAACCTATGGAGGAAATTGACAGTTCGTCTAACTTTGGTTTTTATTCTCCCATTAGTCGTCTACAGAGGGATTGGAATGCGCTTCCTTAGCAATCTTATAATTTGCCACTAAACACTGCATTTGGGTTGTTTAGAGCGACCTGCCTAAGATTTTATCCGGAGGTTTTACAGTGATTTTATGTGTCTATTGTTGTTATTGAATCATGAAGTACTTTTATGAATTTTATTTTGCGCCTCTACCAATGTATAAATATTTTTATTATTTTTGTAAAAGGCCTGGGACGTTGATGATTTAAATAAATAAATAAATAAATAATTTGTTATCTATATCTGTAACATTTCTGTATTATATAGACGTATCAGGGAAAAAATTATTCACGTTTATGGTACGCTTAACAAACTCTTTATGTTCCCTGGTAAAAATCGAAGAATGCGTTGAACTTTTGTAAAAATTCTTTCTTTGTTAACTCTTTTGGTACACTTCTTAAAGTGGATTTAAGTATAGCACTCGTACAATGCTCATATTTTTACTAGGATATAATGAAGTTCATAATGCTCCTGTCAAAATACTTATTTCAATCATTCACGTATTTCTGGAAGACGATTTTAATCTATAAGTGGAAATGCACAGTACCAAAGGGTATCCATTAAAAAGGTCACGTCGGGAATTTTTTTACACGCTCCTTCAGTTTGTTGCAAATAAATTTTAAGCGCAGTTTAAGCTGTTAATATCAAAATTAACCCATTCCTGTAAAGGCCTGAAGTTTAACATTATTTTGTAAGAAAATTAATTTTTTCAATTTTTTCTCCACCAATTTTCTAAAACGACATAAAAAAATCTGAACTTTTGCATAGCCCTTCTAAACCCCTTAAAAAAATTTCAAACAATTAAAGAAATTTCCGACTGAGCCAGAACATTTTTTACAACAGTACTTTTTTGCTCGAAAATCCAAAAGATCCAACATTTTTCTGATTATTTGTCGATGATTATATATAATAGGATTATATTATATATAATAAGATTATAACCGACGATCGTACGGTTTAATTTAAAAAATTTGGACATCACATTTCATAGTTGTTGGGATCTTTCGAATAAAATAAGCTCTAGTTGAGTAGAATACACTATTTAGAGCTGAGTTATCGCATGGTTTGTACAATAGTTCTTTTTGACAAAAATTTGGTAAAGGAAATAAAATTTTGTTCCTGTAACAATGTCAGTAAACATTAAACAATATTAGGCTGCGGATGATTATATTCCATATCTTTTTGCGTATCTAGGGATCGAAATTTCTAGAAAATACACCCTGGGTATATTTCGTAGCATTCGTTTGTGATACACGTAGATTTTTTCCATAGGATCCACTGGAAAATATGATGAGTATCTTGTATAGGAACAAGGATGTAAAGTAAACAAACAAAGCAGCGTTGTACAAAAATATTATGAACTGAATCTATGCTATAATCACTCGAAATTTGTTAGAAAAATAATAAAGTCTTTTCCAATGAAGATGACCCATTGTATAAACATTTAATAGTTCTCTCCATGTATTTGCCTACCTTTGTACAGAAAAAACATTTTACTGTCATGTTATTTGGGCACCTTTATCTAATGTTGATGCGAATAACATCGAAATGATTCAACACAAGCTACGATATTTGGCATTTAAATATGGAGAGTCTACGTCGATTCTAGAACACGACTGTACTGCAATTGCTAAAAAATTTAAGCTACCAACTCTTACTTATATTCGTAAAGCCAACGACATATTTCTGGTAAAAGTGGCGTGAAAAACTATAAATTGTGAACAATTGTTTGATGATTCCGTTTGCAACCCCTTCTTATGCACTTTGCTCTAATTTCATATTTTATCCACCAAATGCAACAAGGAATTACATCTGTAATGCTTCAATGAACCAAATGTGCCATCTCTTTAATGAAAATTTTGATGGAAGTACAAATGGCTTGGATTTATTATTTAATGTTACTTTAAATTGTGCGGTTGCGAGAACTAAATCTAGGATATACAAATTTAATTAAATGTTTCTTTCTCTTTTATGAAATTTAGCATTGGCCGTGTTTTATTTTTATTGCTGCTTTTAAAATATATCATTATATATTTTACATTAATTTGCATTTATACTGAAATGTATTCTTTTTTTTTTTTAATTAATAAATTAAATAAATAAATGTTATTCTATAGTGAAAATCAAACATCATGGCTATTGTCAAATCTGGTTTCAGTGTTGAAAAATGATGAAGAAGACATTATATCAGTCAGTCCAAAATGTTAGGAAATCAACATTAAAGACATTAAAATATTATGCGATAAAGATATGGATCATTTCATCGCACCTGGGTCTATAAATCTTTTCGATAGATTTAGAATTCGTAAAGAATTTTTAATTGATCCTTGCCTTTGGTACAAAAATAATGATTTTAATGGTTTACAAATTGTTTCAAAGCTCAAAGTAATCAATTATTGTGTTGAGAAGGCAGTAAGATGGAACAGTAAAAAAATATACTCGTATAGAATGAGGACCAAAAACAATTTATATGCTCCAAGTCGTCACCAAAGTTTCTCATGATTTTTAACTTAGCACAATATTTGTATAATATTTTTTGTAATATTTAATTTTTATAAACTCAATATGCGGAGGTACCCTTTTGTGTATTTTTATTAGATTAATTATTCCTAAAGATAAAAATGGAATTTACGTGTTTAAACGAAAAACATAATTGAAAATTACCTTTCATTTCTACAAAATCACTCTTAGCGAATGAGTGACTCATAAAGAGTAAGAATCAAAATAGTAACTTAATAATATTTATTTCATAAAACTCAAAACAATTAAAATTGTTATGGAAAATTATAAATTGATATGTTTAGATATTTTAGCGATGTAAACAAAAAGTTTTGATTATCGCATATTACTGATGTGCATTTAATACTGAAAGTAGTTAAGAAAATTGATGTTTAGTTCAATAAAAATCCGTTCTATCTCTAATAAGAACAAAATTTCCATACATCACTACAATTGTCCAGGAGGCTTACATGTCAACGTATTAACCATGTTAACATAAGAACAAAATAAATTTCGGTCAAATGCACTTCATCTTTTCTTTATATTTTAAGATATTACTCGCTTTCTTAACATGCTAAGTTAGCGTCGCAAATTAGGAGGCTTACAAGGAATAAAAGTACTGGCCTTAGTTCTAACAATATTACTAAATTTGGGTTTAAATTAGTTTTGAAATCAGTAAATTATACACGCAATCCATAGCCTAAAAGTAATCGAAACTGTAGAACGATTGTCTGTATCTACGTTTAATTTTTTTTGTACTGGAAATGGCATGTATTATAATAATAATAATTTATTGCCACTTTTCCTTTACATTTTTTACATAAAGGACCTATAGGGGGCATAATTACCCGTACATAGGTTGGTCCTTAGTCTCTATTTTAAAGAATAAGAGTATTGCTTCACTAAATTTACAATAATTTATTTTTATTTTGTACATAATTTATGATTTAAGATAAATATATATTAATTAAAAATTAATTTGAAGGAAAGTATAAAATATATTTCACTAATTGCACTTTTAAGTTTCTTCAGCAACTTTTCTTTCACGCTCAAATTTTTCAATTCATTTGGTAGTTTATTATAATATTTTTTTGAAAAATACTCAAAATATTCTGAAGTATTCTGTACTTACATTTATTTTTTAAAACATGGGGACACATTTTACAAAGCCATAACAATTTTTAGGATCGTTATAGTGAAATTTTCACAGCACTATTTGTTTGTTATAAGTAAAACAGATCATAATCACTTTTAACCCTTAAAGCGCCCTGGGGGTACTGGGAGACCCCACACATAAATATTCCATTTTTTTCCCTTCTAAAACTGCACTTTTACAGCATTTTTTATCTTAAAGAGCTACATTTCAAGAGGCACAAGTTAAATTTTTAGGACAAAATATTGAAAATTGGCTGAGTTACGATTTTTTTTGTGAAAAACGTCACTTTTGTATTTCATTTTTTATAACAAGCACCAATCATTTTTTTATCAAGATAACTTATGTACGCAGTAAAGTGATACTTGGAGAGTATCCAGTAATCTTATTGAGACAAAATAACGAAAACTGTCCACGCAGAACGATATTATCTTCGGATTGGGGTCTCACACGACCCCACATGGCGCTTTGTATTATTTTTATATAGGGTGTTGCTTTAAGGGTTAAACAAATTTAATCATTCACATGAAAGAGAATGACAGTGATCGAAACATGTTATTTATACCTGAACAAATTATCTCTTGTGCAATGTTTACATGAAAGTATAAGGCGCAAGAAAACAAAATTTTTTGAGAATAAATTTCATTATTTGGATAAAATATTAACTGGGTACACAAAATTACACTTTTCTGGAGAATGACCCGTATAAAAATAAATAAATCTTGTTTTCTTTTCTGACTCTTTCGTAAGTGAAATGTTCTTGATTTTTCTTGTATTTTATGTCAGATTTAATTGGTGTTAATAAATTAGACAATTAACGTTTCGGTCATTTATTTTGACCCTCTTCAGAATAGTATATAGTTCTATACAAAAAATACAAAATAATATAAATTACAAGAAAAATAAATATTTCTGAAAAACTTTTCATAATCTTTTATTTGGGTTTTATTTGATGACCCATATAACAATTTATCTGGTAAACCTTCGGAAAACGGGCATCCTCGTAAAAAAAAATTGTGTTACACTATTTCGATGTATTTTTGCCTCCTGAAAACGAATATGATAATAAAAATTGTCTCTCTGCACTATCTTGGCCGTTATTTTGATAAAACAGCCAAAAAACGTGATTTTTTTTTAGTTTTTTGCATTTATCTCAAACAAATATACCTCTGACGAAACAAATGTATAAAACCTTTATTGTAGAGAATTTTCCACTCTACAATTTTTGTTTGAAACATTTTTCGTCAGAGTTGTATTTGTTTGAAATAAATGCAAAAAACTAAAAATAATCATGTTTTTTGCCTGTTTTTTCAAAAGAACGCCAAATTTTATCATCATATTCGTTTTCAAGAGGCAAAAATACATCGAAATAGTGTAACACAATTTTTTTTTACATTTATCTTGCAAAAGACGATTGCATTAGTGTATTTTATATAATTCATAAATAAACAATTAAAAAGAGCAAGTCTTAAAGAGATTACAAGCAAGAAAAGTTTATAAAACACTACAATTCTCTTTCAGTCTGTTAAAGAATTTTTACAGTTCGATCTGAAAAGCTAAGGATGCTGAATTCCACAATCTTTAAGATATATCTAAAAACGAGTTTAAGAAAGGTTTTGTAGATGAGAAAATATGGGGGGATACATTCCTAACATATTAGATACTTTCACTACACTTGTAACAGTAAATTTTCTACAGTTTCAATGAACGAAAATACAATTTTCCAAAAATCAAAACCAGGAAAGACTAAAATTACGATATTGCCAGAGTTCTAGGTATTTTAATTTTTCTTTTTTTCAAATTTTCAAAGACAAAGTGAAGAAAATCATGCTGGAGCCATACTATATCAAAATTTTGGACTTTCGGTGTGTTGATGTTCGGAACTTTGTTCCCCAGGCCAAAAAAGAAACTGGTACACTTGGTTAACAATTTTATTATACTGTATCAACGTTAATACTTTAATAGAAACAAAATTGGTGCAAATAAGTTGGACAAAAGAAACTAAAACGCAACAAAAATAACCTTTACAAATGTATAAAATAATTTTAAAAAATAACAGAAATGTAATTTTTTTTGTGCTCCAATTTCAAAATGAAACCCTCATCAAATGTTACGAATTTCAATTGGCGATCAAAAAATCAATACAGGAGCTGATTCAACTTAATTCCCAGTGTTAAATTAGAGTCGAAAAAACGGGAACGACCTGACAGAAAACGACGGCGACCGTCGCGATTAACGAAAATTTCCCACTCGATGAAATTCGAATTCGTTATTTCCCCTCACACCGGCGCCGGGAAAATGTTTTTCGAAAATTCGAAAAATCTGAAGGAGATAGGAAGAACAGTCGGTATGCAAATACCGCGCCCGACTTATCAACGGACAGCAAAATGGCTACACGGAGCAACTCTCCCTACGAGAAAAGCCAAGAGCGTCAGGCGTTTCAAACACTTTAAACGTCTTTTCCTCAACGATTTTCCACTCGATTTTAGTTCCGAGGAAAATGAAAAAAATTACGTCAATGTTTTACGTACCGATAGGACACTTTTTGCGTTATATCGTCGAGATTTCTGTAAATTGTCGGCCCTCGGTCACTTTACCCTCTGCTCGGTCGATACACGAGAAGTGGCGAGATTTTCCACCGATCAAAGGACGCCATGCAGCAATGCCAGAAGATGACGCGACCGACCAATCACGTTCCTTGTTGTCCCGGACAAAAATGGCGGGACATCTAAATCTATTCATCAAGCGTTTACGAAATAAAACCAAACACGAACATTATTGTCTGAACATTTTTGGAAAAAGTTCTTTCGAATCGAACGAGTGAACGTTAGATGTGGATGTTTTCACCCGGTTTTGCATTTACAATTAAAAAAACACAACTGCAAAAGCGCGGCAATGTCGTCCATAATTTGTCCAGCATATCGCGAATACACCAATCGAATAATTTTAATTGGACTAATTTTGATTTTCATGAGTCGCAAATTGTAAACTGGCTTTTCGAACTCCCGGAAGCTTCGATTTTCGGTTCTTTTGCCGCCAAAGCATCGTTTCTCGTTGCGAGCAAGTTCTGACACGCACTCTCCGTTGTTTATTCCGAAAAAGACCTGTAAATAGCAGGTCGACGATTGCAAAGAACAGTTTCGTGTAGTTGAACTCGAACCTTCTTGAACTCAACGTTTGTGATCTTGAAGGACGTGTTCGCCTATTGTTTCAAAAAAACATCGAAATGGCCAAAGTGCAGTTGGCGAACGTCGCCGTTCTCGACAATCCCTCGCCTTTTGTTAATCCCTTTCAATTCGAAGTCACTTTCGAATGTATAGAAGAGTTGAAAGAAGGTAAGTTTTGATCGAGCAGTTTCGTTTTTGTTGTTGACCTCAACTTGTGCAATTTCTGCCGTTACGGTTCCAGGAACCGATTTACGACCTGGTGATTGGATGTATGTTTGAATTTTCAGATTTGGAATGGAAGATGATCTACGTAGGGTCTGCCGAGTCTGAGGAGTTCGACCAAGTCTTGGATACCATATACGTCGGGCCGATCCCCGAAGGCAGGCACATGTTTGTGTTTCAGGTAAGACCATCGATTTAACTTTCCTTTGTAGTATTAGAAGACGCAGTTTAAAGATTGTAGCAGTTCGCAACAGTCGCCTGGTTATGTTTGGTCGTAACTTAATCGGAGAACTTTTGATAGTATCGACAAATAAAGTAGATTTGATTTTGCAATTTTATTGATATTTATTGGTAAATTATTGGATTTTTGTGATAACATTCATTGATATCAAAGTTCTGGTAGATAACAAGTAAGACAAAGCATATTAGTTGGTAGAAATCTCTTATCTTTTGTACTAGTAATTTTCTAAAATATGATTAAACTGTACTTTTGTTAAATTGACACAGAAAAACAAAAACTGCAATCAAAATACTCCAATATTTGATTTGACAAATTTTAATCAATTCATTTTTAAATAACACTTTCTGGTAAAAGATAATTAGTAATTGAAATTATTACATCTCCAACTGTAATTTATTATTTTAAGGTTAACTTCCCGAAATGTGATTGAATTAAAAAAATTAGTTTTATTTTTATCTGTTGATTACGAATGTATTAATAGAAATTGGCATCCATCTGCAAAAAAATAGCTTTATATTGGAAAAGGTAGTATGATAGGAAAATTTGATGAACAAAACATGTAGGAAAAGACATTTTCAATAAAAAAAGGTTATGTGCATTTTATTTATTTAACGATATAATTGTGTAAAAGAAGAATGAACATGTGACACGTTTCAAAGGTACATTCTGACTTCAGTGATTCTTTACATTTAGCATAATTGAAGTTAAAAGAAATAAATTAGATGTTTGTGGGAAAAATGATTTGTATTAAAACCTAACCTAACTTAATTCCAGTATTATTTTTACAGAAATTTTGTCACTTACATTGTAAAAAAACGCAACGAATTTTACAACCATACTGTAATTTTCCTCTGCAAAATAGTTGGTAATATTACTACAAAACCCTACATAAAGCGTGGGGTTTTTACCACTAGACTTGGTGAATTTTACAAGGTTATGTAAATTTACTACGTTGAGCGTAAGGAAATTACAGGGCTTTGTAAAATTGCACATTTGTGTAGACCTAAATTTGTAGTTTAATTAGCAATTGAAATATTACAGAGTTTTTTATAGAAACTAAAATAAATTAAGTCTTATTTTCCTTTTTCTCGATATTGACATTGAAAATATGTATTTTAAAATACATTGGTAAAATTCGTACATAAAATTTGTTTAATATAATGTACTACGTTGATTGTAGGGTTGTTTTTTCCAAATTGAGGTTAAAGTTCAAGACTGCATTGTAAATTTACAACGTTGCGTACTGGAAATATATCAAATTTCATACTTTCACGACGTTCGTGGGTAATTTTTTTTTCTATATTGAACTGCAATTTTACAAATCGATGAAAAATATACAAGATTATGTATATGAAAAGTAATGTTTCGAAAGTTTCAAAGTCACAATGTTCTTTATTGTCAATTTACTGTGCTGAAAGTGGGTCATTTTTTACAGTGTATATACATCAAAACTGTATAACTCGACTACTCGAAACCAAAACCATAGAAATTTTCTATTTAAATAAATGTTAAATGAAGTTCCTTCGTTACCTAGCTTTTAAATCCAATACACCGATGAATCTGTTTGACCATAATTATTTACCCATCGCTAAATCAAATGGACTGTATTCTTTACAATCATGCCGGGAATTAAACGATGCAAAGTTTTCGTACAATCTCATGATGGCCACCGTCAGGGAAAACCTGGAAATCCGGGAAAAGTCAGGGAATTTCAAAATTGGTCAGGAAAAAAGTAAATTGTAGACAAATCTTAAAAAAGTGAAAAACATTATTTAACAAAAAATCGCACAATTTCATATTCAGAAAAATGCTTTATTTATCGTGTTTCGCATAAAATTCTTTTAAATGATTTTAAATGCTTTCTCACAAATTTAAACAAATATTGATGTTTTTTATCAATAACATATTTCAGTTTTGAACATTTTCGACAGATTTCACCAAAAACCAACAATTTTGAGAAAAAAAATAATCTTAAATTAAATATATTTGCGGTACTGCTCAGTTTTAAAAGTTCTGGTACATTGCAACAAAAAATAAACACGTTAAACAATAACACATGTCAGTATTGAATATATTCTAACAGATTTGAATAAAATTTAATAGTTTAACAAAAATAAATGCAAACAATGTTATATTTAAAGATATTTATCTTTCTATAAAGATACTTTACAGAATATTTCAAAAATATTTGCCATACTAATTCTCTATTTAAACAAATATTTATATAAATAAAACCTTTTGAAAATTATAGAAAACTTTCATACATTTTTTTAAATCTTCAAAAATCATTGAAATTGCATAAAAAGGCTAAAAATTGCAGAAAATTTTTTAAAATGTTGAAAACAGCACAAAACTCCCAAATTTTGAGAATGTTAATTTGTTTAAATGATTATTTTACCATTTCTATTTTAAGTAGTTGATATTTGTTCAATAGTATTTGAAAAATATAAAATTTATGGCAATTTTTTGTTATTGTCAACATTCATAAGAATTTCGACAATACATTGAATATACTGTTCAAAATCGCCTAAATTCTAAAATTTATCAACATTTATAATTATTGTCTAACATATTACCGCAGAACTTGACATTTTATAACAAATTTTGACAAAGAACCCCCAACAAATTTTTTACTATTATTTTGAATTAAACACGAAAAAACCCGCAGGAACATGAGTTTTTTTTCTGGATAATATGTTTTAGAATATACTACTCGTTGTTGATTGAAAAAATAAAGAATTTATATCTATTGTACTTAAAATTGGTCACTAGAACCCAAACATGCATAGAATATCATCTCAATAAGGGGCCATCCATAAACTACATTACCATTTTCTGAGGGGGGAGTCGGCCAAGAACTACGGTCCACATAAAATACAGTAGGGTCTCCCTTATTGCATACTGCAGATTTTTCAAAATGGCGGCGGTCTCCCTTATTCTCTACTTCTCCTTTACCCCCACTCTTAGTGGTCGACTGTTGACAACGGTTCGAGATTCGCTCAGCCGCGAAGGTTAGGTTCGGACGCAATGGAGGAGGGAAACCGACCGAAGGGGAATATATGCAATAAGAGATCCTAAATCCAGAGAATAAGAGATGTCTAGAGAATAAGGGAGACCCTACGGTAAATGTAAAAAATCATAAAACTGTCTACGAGGGGGGGTAAAAATGCAGAAAAAAGGTTCACGCAGTTTATGAATGGCCCCTAATTAACTTTCTGGAATTGGTAAAAATTGTTGTACAGTAGAGTTCTGGTATATTTACCCACTCGATTCCTCACCTTCCAATCTCGTCCCGTTATATTTACTGAAAGAAGGGAAGCACTGCTTCTCCCACTCCCTTCAGTCGCATTATGTTCCTGACGTCACAGCAGGCCCTGAAGCCCCAACCAGCAAGGTGGGGAAAAAGAGCGGCGACAGGCAAATATAACTAGACAGAATCGGGAAAATATACTGGGACATAAATATAGCGAGACGCAATTATGCCGAGACTACTGCAAATGGATATTGGTCTCCTCCTTGCATTTTTATTCCATCTATGTAGAATCACAAATTCTATGATCGAATTATGTTTGGATGCTATTCATTAATGTGCGCCCATGAAAACTAAAAAGGGTATAAGTTTGTTAAAAATTATTTTTCAAGTTTTTTTTGGTCCAAATTGAAAATTGTTTCTTTTCATTTTATTTCGAAATTACATATATTTAGCTTTCATATCATGTTTTGTTCATAAAAATCCATTTACCGCTTCTGAAGTTATAAAGATTTGTAATTAATAATGAAATTAGTCTACAGTATATTCTCAAAAATTGTGTGATTAGTGCAAAATAGTTGTATTCCGAAATATGTTTTTGTCTAATCGGGCGTAAGATCCAATTTAACTTTCGGATTTTCTGAAAAATTACATGGAACAGAGATGAGTTCTCCAACATTTTGAGTTTAAAATCTGATGCGTAAACTCGAATATTACACCCTACTCGGGCGAAAATAAATGTTCGGAATACGGGGATAATTGACTACACCCAAGGATGATCACCCAAATTTCGTCTTCTCCATCCTACAGGCATGTGGCTGTCCTGCCGGTGTGAAAGACATCCTGAGGGCGGAAAAGTGCATTTTACGCTCTTAAGAGGGTTTTAATGTAATCCGTTGATAAGTCAGGAATTTACGCTTTTAGCGTGAATTAAAATTGTCTAATTATTGTCTGAATTATCGAGTCCTACGACAATCACATAAAAATAGTATATTGTGTATCTAGGGCGGAAAGGCATGTATTACGGCCTCGTCTTTGCCTACGACTCGAGCTGCAGTATCGCCCGAGCGTGTAATGCATTTCCGCCCGTGGTACACACGATACTTTTTGTTACACCTGTCGACAAAAATGCCACCTTACTGGCCGGCGGTAACGAGCAGCGGGCGGTAATGAGAACAGCGGGCTGTAAAAATTTAAAAACTCCCGTGCGCATGCGCAGTTGCGTTGTCGCTGGAATGGCTCACTTTCCGTTCGCTTAACCTACACGGAAAAGTGGCAGTTTTGTGCAGGTGTGACAAAAAATACATTATTGATCACGGGCGAAATATCGATCTCCGACGAGTGTGATCGTTACCCTCACTTCACTCGATCGACGAACTTCACAATCGTCGAAGATCGATAATTGCGCCCTTGCGCACATAATGTACTATTGTCAAAATTTTGACTCTGTAAGGGTAATTCTACTTTCTTTATACGAAATCTTACAGAATATCAAAGAAATGAATTAGGAATTGTAGGAGAATAATTGAAAATAGGTGATTTTGATTTATTTCCGAGAATCCTTAGTTAATTGTTAAATAACTTCTTTAGCATTCTATAAGAGTATGTGTGTAAACAGTAGAGTTACTATTAAAGAGTCCAAATTTTTAGAAAATTGATTCAGACATTCTTAATTTACGTTTTTTAGCGTAAATTCCTACCTTATCTACGGACTACTTTAGAACCCCCTTAATACAAAAAGTGCTGATTAACATAAAAGACCTATGACTAAAACAATTAAATATTTTAGAAAAGCCACAATTGTCAACATTATTGATACTCATCATTCTAAATAAGTTACATGTAAATTTTAATAAAATAGATGGGACTAGAATAACTATTTTTCTTTGTAGCACTGTTTCACTTGTGTTAATTAATAGGGTACTTTTTATTTACAGGCAGATCCTCCAGATGTGAGCCGAATCCCAGTAAACGATGCTCTTGGAGTGACAGTAGTACTCTTAACATGTTCATATCGTGGCCATGAATTTGTTCGTGTTGGCTACTTCATAAACAATGAGTACGTTGATCCAGAACTTCGCGAAAACCCTCCTGCTCAGCCTCAGTTCGATAAGGTGCAGCGAAATATTTTGGGTGATAAACCGCGTGTAACAAGATTTAAAATTAATTGGGATGATAGTTCGAGTTCTGCAACTGACAATGTAAACGAAGGAATGGACGCGCAAACATCCATAGACGATTCCAACTCGGAAGTGCAGCCGCCTTTGAGCTTCACGGAAAACACGCAAAACAGCATGGAAGTGATGTGAACTTCAATTTCAGTTTAATGAGTGAATTAATTTCGGATAAGCTAATATTTCGAGTCGTTTCAACGAATCAAATCATGGACAAGAGAATATGCTATTCTTAATGTTGTCGAATGAGCGACGGGAAGTGCGTTGAAGATTCAGTTTCGGACCTCGTACGCTGCTTCCGAAACCCGATTGGGTAATAACCATTTTACAACTTAATTTATAAAATACACTTGTACAAATGACGTCGATGATAAAGACCCTCCGCACGTCATATTTTGAGTTTTATTTAATCGACTACTTGAAAAATCAAAACGGCGATTAGGGTGTACCGCCGCATATAATGCGGACGTAACTCGGCCGGTTATTCCATCTGCTTAAGTAACTTCCTTGGGGAAGAATGTTTCGTTCATTGTTTCTTTTAAGCGTTTAGAACTTAAGGTCAGAGTCGTTCCGTCGCTGTCAGCCGTGTAAATATATACATATTACAAATACATAATATTGTTTTCTACGCGAAAAAAATGAAGATTTATTTATTAATTCCACTAGTCCCTCCTTATCAGTAATAGCAGTTACGCTTACTGTGGTAGCGGTATCTATAATAAAACGATTAATCACTGGAATGGTACATAGTTCGAAAAACTGCTTACTGCTCCTATTCCTTTTCCTCTCAGTCAGTTTTGAATTCATCTCGTAATAGCTATAGCTGAATTCAACTTTATGCCATCTATGGCTAAATCGGGCAAGGCTTAGTCATCATCTCACACAGGACGATACAAACAAATAAACAATCACAAATACTACACACGATCGACACCGTCAACAGTTAGTCGGCGGCCCATGCCGTAGCAGGCGCATCGCAAACATTGCCTTATTTTCATTCAAGACAATATTTACGAAGCGTCGACCACGGAAAAACGGTGTCAATAACTACCGACTGATGTCGGTAGCAGTCCCAAATTCGTACCTTCGCCCAGCAAGGTTTCCTGAATTAGAAGCAATGTAAATAAACAGAAAAAGTTGCCGGACGGGGATTCGAACTTACGACCAAAGGAACGTTCAGTTTACGAGGTGAGAACTTAAGCTGAAAAGTTCAAGAAAAATTCGTCCTTTTAGGACTTGGTTGGTTAATGATATCTAGAGAATCCGATGCGAGATTTCAATCGCAACATATTTTGAATCTACGAAGGATTACAAGAGAATCTGTGAAGGCCGATTTTCTCTACATTTTCATCACACCTTTAAAGAACACTGCATAAGAAAGAAAACATTTGCATTGAAATTAAAAGTTAAATAAAGTAAAGTCCCGATATATTTACCCACTCCGTTCCTCCACTTCTCTTCCCGTCTTGTTATATTTAACAAAAGAAGGGGAGCGCTGCTTCTCCTACTCCCCTCAGTCGCGTGACGTCACAGCAAGGTGGGGAAAGAAGAGAACGGGTAAATATAACGAGACGGAACCGGACAAATTTACTGGGACGTAAATATAGCGACACGCAATTATACAGGGATTTTACTAAAACTGAAAAATGTAAAAAAAAATTATAAGGTAAGTAAATTAAGATTGTGACAAACCTTAGAAATAAACTCTGAAAGGATTATGAGACGAAACCGGCAAAGGAACTGAATCATTTTCAACGTGAACGCTTGGTGACTTGAGGCATTATTTCGGAAAAAACCAGGAAAGAAACGAAATAATTTTTACGATCGTTCCCTCGGTAACTTGAGAAGTGATATTGGAACAAAACCTGCAAAGCGACCGAATCATTTATAAATTCGATTGCACGAATTACAGAGAATAAAACAGGCAAAGAAAGTTATCCCAATTGTCATGAATTCCGAATAAACAAAGAAAAATCGGCAAGTAAATAATGTATAAAATAAAAGACTCTAATATTCGAAAAATAATCTTCAAGTGACTTTCTTCTTTTACACCGGGTTTGCACTTTTTCCATGTACAGTAGGACCCCTCTTATTTTAACTGCTAAAGTTTTTCAAGATGGCGCCGACCCCTCTTATTTCAATTTCCCCCTTACCCCCACTCACATAAAATTTGACGTTGTACAAGCTGAATATCGAGGTAAACGAAATCGCCGATATTTTGAAATATGGATATTAACATCGAGATATTTTACATTCTGTTCGAGTGGTGGTGGGGAAAGACGTGAGGGGAAACGAATCGAATAAGAGGGGTTTTAAAATCGAAACAAGAGGGATAATTAAAATAAGAGGGGTTCTACTATACAAGGTTGCATCGAGCCAGTCCAAATTTAAGCATTGTTTTTATGGGAAAAACGTTATCTATTGCAGAAATACTAAGCTCAAAATTCCAGGAAAGGTAAAAAACATAGATTCACAGCGTTACGTGTGAAAATAGAACTACAGTAGGCCCCGTCCTAAGTTATGCAGTCGGTTCTTTCGAATTGGCGGACGATTCTCCAAAGTTATAGCCCCGCACTATCCTCACTTTCGCATCTTTGTTTATATCCGTGCAAAGGGTGCTTCTGTGTGTGAGGGTCGCGAAGCGAGTGTGGTTCAGCGAAACACTGTAGTGGGGGAAGGAGAGGAAGAGAGTGGTATAACTTTGGACAAGCCAAATCTATAACTTTTGATGGTATAACGTAGGACGGGGACTACTGTACATGTTTCTAAGAACAAATAGGGGAGAGTCTGGTAGCCCCGGCCACCTAAACTTGTAGTTCCATTTATGCAATAACTTGAAAAATAATGCATGCAAAAAAGTTATCAAAAGATAGAACATAACTCAAACAAATTTATTTGCAAAAATCGATTTTTTTCGTCAGAATAACCAATTGATTTATATAACGATTTTTTTTACTTTCGAACGATTGTCGGGTAGCCCCGGCCACAAAGAAAAATGACACACAATTAGTATAAATTATAAAATTTTAACACAATTTATTTTTAAATCATGATTATGATCATAAACAATAAATAAGATTGGTATTTTTTTTTTATTAATTCATCGTGTTCTTGTATGTTTTTTATTCAATTTTTTGTTTAAGGACGTTCCTGCGCGAGAAAGAGACAGCTGTATCGCCTTCTCACTCTTTCTCCCAATGCGCCCAAGTCCCACTGCGCCGATCGTGCGATGTGGCAACGTTGAGAGCTGCTTAAACTACAAAATTCAAATATGGCGTTCTAGACAACTTCCAAGTGATACTCGATCATTTGGTTCTTTCACGAAATATGCCAAAATCACAGTATCCTTAGAAGGGAATCAAATATTATGAAGGCAGCTCAAAAAACAAATAAATACAAAAAATTCCTGAATTCAAATATATACAATTTAATTAGTATGAAAAGCCATGAATTTCTAGGTAACGAAGTCAAGATATGAGAGAGCAAACCGAATGTAAAATTTTTATTCAGCAACCCAAAAACAGGATCAAAAACTCACTCTTATCGATTTCAACACGAATTTAATTTTCTGATGTTGTATTTAAATTAAAAATTGAAATAAAAACATGATATTAGAAAATTGAACGAAATGAGGTTACAGACTTTACACCTCAATAACCTCAATTTATTTATTTGCTTCACTGTCGGTTCCGTTGTCCTGTTACATACTTCAATGTATTAATAAATAAGTACAGTTTTATAATTATTATTAAAAAAATTAACAATAAACAAGTCCGATTACATGCATCTGTTACACAAAAATATGTGTCTTGGTAGAGGTGGTAGCACTGGTCTTGGCTCAGCTGCGAACGAATGCGACGTTGCCACTGCTTCCTGCGCCTTGATAGAAAAAGCCGTTCATTGCATACTTTGCACAAGGATATTTTAAAATCTAATATTGAATGCCCTATAGAATTTGTGGTCGTTTCATTTCTAATAGTTTTCCGCATGACATACCAGATTTTCAAAAAGATTTAAGGAAAACTTTTTCCTCAATCCAAAAGAATAGCCATTTTTTATGGTCTTGGCATAGGGAACACGTGTTAAAATCAAAAACTTTGAAGCTGAATATCTCAAAATCTGACATGGCTTCGAAAGCTGAGATTTCACCCACATATAAAGTGCACTTAAAATAACCTTCTCGCGAAGTTTTGAGGAAATCTAAGGAAAATCGATTTTGCCGGGAACGTCCTTAATCACAATCGTCCGAAATCTATAAATTATAAAATATAAAAACAAATACTCACCACCAATAACAATTTGCACTGTTTTGGAAACTGAGGTCCGTGAAATCATCGTTAACGAAATCTGCGTAAGCGGCACAAACGTTTATGTCATAAACAAGCCAGAATATAGGAAAATGGGACCCAAATGTCAGCATTAACTTCAGACAATTGAATTATTATCAGAATAATGAATATGTATTCAAATTAGCTCAAATAATACACGATTTTAACTGGACGGGGGTACCCGAAAGTTATATCTGTTCTAATCGAGAAGAAAATACGATGTTAATAGAAAAATATTTAATATATAAAAAATAGAAATTAAAGCTCTTGAGACGTAGAATCGACATAGCCAAACACTTTATGAATATTTAGTACCGGGGTTTAAATATTTTCAATTAAAAATGACTGAAATGCCGAAAGAGATTTCATTTGTTCGGTTTGTAAAATGGAAAATACTAATTAATCTACAAAAATTGGTAAAATCACCGGAGAACATTGTTGTTCATTAATGTTCTTTGTCTGAAGGAAAATTAGGGGACCACTTCGGGAATTCTAGCCCATGTACTAAATATTGGAATGTTGACAGTTGTTATTTATTCACTTCGACGGCGTCAAACGTATCCTGGTCCAGATCAGGAAAAGTGACTGAAATTGTGTCAAATCTGAGTCTCACTTATCAAAGTGTAAAAGTAGTTTATATCTAATTCAATAAAAAATTTCTTTAAAAAATGGCTAACAAATTTCAAACAAAAAAACTGTAATAGATAAAAAAAATCTGAACATATTTATTTGCTGCCCAAAATTTCAACCTTTCTGGGAGGTCCTCTTCCCGGGATTTATACACCAACGAAAAAGTGCTCGAGAGATGCTTAGGCGCTAATACTCAAAACAATAACGAAAGCTATAATTCGTGTGTTTGGAACATAGCTCCTAATAGACCAGAAGCTAGTAGAGAAATCGTATGCAAAGTTACTTTTCGTGATTTTCATAGCAGCAGACAGAAGATTGTGAAATGGCATACACAAGGCCATTGTTCGAAATGCACATTTTTTGGAAGGATGAAATAATTATTCAGAATTTCCTGCACGTGGAAATCGCATGCAAATTAGTTCTTGCTGGGTAGTTTCTGATAAAGTTTAAGAATAAAATTTGGCATACGCTAACACATCGTTCAAAAACACAAGTTTTTGTTACAAACAGTTATTACGTTTGCAACACCGCTGCAGTCGAATGTAGATTAATTATTCGCTTAAAGTTCATGAAATACCCATACAACTTCCCCATTTAATTTGCATACGCGAAGAAATCAGTCACACTTTTTGGTCACTAGCTCCTGGTCTATAAGCACAAGTTTGTTGCTAAACAAACACTTGAAATTGCTGCTTTTAGTGCTGCGTGCATTTTTAATGAAGGGTTTTTGCCGATTTTGAAAGTTATGGAAGTTATGGGTGTTCCAATCGAGCCGCGAGGATAGCAGTTGATAAAGTCAACGACAGGCGTGTTGATCGAGCCGAGCTTGAAGCCACGGAAGCATCTAAAGAGCAGCGGACTGCAAGAAGAAACGCAAAAATCCTTGAAAATGACGCATATAAAGACCAGGAAGGAGTAGTGTCCGAAGCCGGATTGGATATGTAAGTAAAAATCACTATTTACAACGATTTTTCACGAATAAAATAAAAAAAAACTTTAAAAACTTTAATCGCGTTTTTCAACTTAATGACACTCTCATTTAAAAACTATTGCAGCTACCGACATGAACCAAACGGCATTTTACTCTTCCAAGGCCTCTCTATGATCTGGACTAGGATCTAAAATATTCATTGTTATTTAAAAAAGTTATGAACGATTAAAACTGAAAAAAGGGTCAAAAAATTGAAAAGGCCTCCATTTTTTTTGTTTACATTTTTTATTCTAATTCACACGATAGCCAATGTCATACAGAATATGAAACCATTTTCATTTTTGCTTGCAGATAATTTTTGGATGAGAAATCATGTCATTGGTCCCGAGGAGGATTGACTTTGAGCCGCCATTTTGACAAAAAATTACGAAAAATAGTACATTACCTAACAAGGGTGTAAAGTATACTTTTATACTCGGGCGGGAACTGCACTGACGAGGCGCCGAGTCATGTGTAAAGTTCCTGCGCGTGTGTACAAAAGCTTATACTTCACACCCATGTTAGGTATCCTATTTTTTGTAATTGCGTGCGTAAAGAGAGCGTGGAAAGTATTGATACCTGCTTCAGTGCGTAAAGTAAACTTTACGCATGACCGATCACTTTACGAAGATCGTCGTCGCGAGTGCGTAAAAGTTTACTTTAGGCGCGAAAGATAGGCATCAAAAGTACTTCACAAACGACGTTTACGCATGCAATTACGAAAATATATTGTAATTGTTGATGACATGTATTTTAAGATATAAAAAGTTTTTTAGTGTGAATAAAATTTATTTCAAAAAAACACGAAATCCATGGTAACCTGACCTTAAATGAAACTTTAAAACATGAACTTTTCGACGAAAAATTAAAAAATCACTATTAGTAGTGGGGGAATTATAATCGTCGTTTTTGTAAATTGTAATAACTGTGCGTTATAGAATCTGTAGCAAATTTCAGAGGCAACTATTGTGTCCGCCATTTTGAATTTCTTAAGTCTAACTTTCCATTCATCATCAGCAACTACAAAGACCATAATGGGAGCAGTTAAACAAAAATCTGATCATGGAAAATCGTTTTCTATCAGTTCTTGTCACCACAGCTTGTTTTTGAGGTTCTTCATAAATTAAGTTACCCCAATATTGATAGTGATTTTTCAATTTTTCGTTTAAAAGTTCATGTTTTAAGCTTTCATTTAAGCCCTGCTAGAAACTTGTATCGCGTCGCATGCTTTACTCATAGGGATTCAAAAAATGCTAAAAAAACATTTTTTTCGTACTTTCATCTTGATTTGCATGAAACTGACCAAATGAAAATAGGTTTGTAACCTCTTTTTTTTTGTTTTCTGAGACCTAAAGATTCAATAAACATAAGAATTTTAAGATGAACAAGAATCGACTTTTTTCTTGTTACCCAGTGTAATCGAAACTGAGGTTTGGCGCCATTTTAACCATTCTTTTCAGACTGGACCAGGTTAACACTACAGTAAAAGTCCAGAAAAGTTTTATATCTGATCATATTCTGAAAATATTCATATGTAATTTGGAATATTTTTAATAAAACTCAGCAAGCCATAGAAATCAAGTTGCGAGTTGCATCTTCTTAATGTTGTCAGCTAAAAGCAGGACAAGGTATTTCATTAGTAGAACAAATTTTGTGAACTTTTCATGTATAAACATTTATTATACACGTATATTTCATTAATACAAAGGTAACGAAAGGCGTACAAGTAGCAACGATGGTAACAACGACATAACTGTTTCTCTTTCACTTAACGGATAAACTTGCACTCGACGGGTTTCAATTTAGCAATATATATATTTATATAATATTTATACGTTCGTGCGTATACGTACCTACACGGTTTCAAAGTTCATGCTTTTTTGAATATCAATGTCTAGTGTACGACTAAAATAGTTATTTTATACAATGTACATATATTTGCAAAGTGTTTATCAGTTTAAACGACAGGGGTTACTGGATTTTTTCCGGGAGGAATGATTTTCACGACTCCGTGCTGGTCTTTAAGAACTCCCGTTACAGATTTCGCATTCGCGAATGTACTTTGCGTTTTTAAATGTGCGGGTAAGATATAGACGATTTTTAATTAAATTCGAATTTCTTGTAAACAGGTAACGTTGGAGACGCCGTTTCCTAATGGGCATAAATATAGTTTCATTTCAATTTTTAACAACTTCATTATACGTATAATGATATAAGCTTAGCAGCTATTTGTTCTATACGGCGGGTTAAGGCTCGTGGCTCTGTCATACGGTGTTGCCTCCGTAGTTGGGACAGGCGAACAGGCTCAGTTATCCTTTATGCGGCTCAAATTCTCGGCAGTAATTGACAGGGGACGCAATCACTTGAACTTGCACGGCTCCGTCAAACAACGAAGGTCTTCCAAGGACATACGTTTCTATACGGTTCGCTAAATCATACGTTACACTTATTATGGAATCGCCGGTTTTTCGAATACATTCTGATTATTGCTGGGACTTGCGGGTGCGGAAATCGGCGCATTTACAACGCGAATGAGCGGATAATTGATTTTCGGCGGCCATCAATGCGAGGTCGTACTCCGAGGACGTAATCAATAGAAAACAGCACTTCTCTCTTACATTTAAAATTAATACCCAACTTAAATTATACCTGTGTCATTAATACTAAGGTGTATTTGAACGTTACATGTATAAACCCGTGTGCAACGAAGCTGTAAAAAACGACAGATTCGTTGCATACACTGAGAAAAAGGATTGTTATAAAGAAATATTATTCAATTGAAAAGTTGAAATCGTTTTTTTATGTAAAAATAGTATTGTAGTATTGAAGGCGTTTCATGTAATATTAGCATTTTATTTCTTACGTCAGAATTGACCATTTGTTAATAGTTAAGAAATGTATACTTTGAACTCGGCAGCTGCGCAAATTCACAGACATGGGACATGTGTCTTATACGATGTATTTGTTTATAAAACGCGCATATTTAAGACGACATATAAATAATATCTTTAATTTATTTATTTTTAAACTAACAACCACCGAATTACAATGGCACTCAATCGTTCTTTAAAACCCAAACAAAACATGTGCTGTCATTTGAGGTTATGTTACGATGGGTTGCGACTCCTGCCATTATATTCTGTGACTATTAAGAAATCATTACTTTATAGCTACAAACGTATAGTATACAAAAGGTTTCTTAACTATTAAGAAGCCTTCTTTATAGTAAACAATCCTTTCCCTCAGTGCATGGATGGTACAGTGACTGTACCTTATAGGTGTACAGTATTCCGTATGCGGAAAACATTTTCACAGCTTTACCGTAGGTTTTTTTAAAAGGAAAGTCCAAGCATAAAAGTGTTTGTCGATAACGTATAAATGAAAGCATTCTTGATGCATAGAATGTGGACTTACAAGCTTGTGGTAACATTTGTAAGCTACCGATTTTCAATAGATCGATCTTCCAAAATCGGATATTTTATATCGGATCTCACAATTCCAACGTTGTATTGGAATTATACCGGTCAGTCTGTAAAACAGCTATTGCTGTGGCTCGCCCTTTGGCATTTTTTTATTATTTATATCCTGTATTCGTTTTTGTAATTGCCAATAAAGACGTGATTATTATTATTATTATTATCATAATTCATCTATAGACGAGACTACCGAAGAAACAAAGAATTATTGAAATGTACTCATTTTTTAAGTTATGAATTCTATTTGTGGCACTTTGTGAATACTTCCTAATTCATCATCATTCTACATCCTCCTACAAGAATGAACTATCTTGTTCTTCAAAACCTCTCAATAAACTCAGGATCAACCTTAAAAAATAGAATACTAGGTTCGCGGCGCTGCCGTTGCGACATTTGCAATTCCCATATATAAGATTTTCTGCTGGCCACATTAATACAGTCAACCCTCTCAATAGTTCCGGGCAACGCCAAAAGGGGCAATGTTTTTCCAAGAACGCGGGTTCACTTTCTACTCGTCCGCGGAAAATTTTTCGCGCTTCTGTACGCTGACCCCGAGAGTGTTTTGTTTATGTAATTGTTGTGAGGTGACATGTTCGCATATGAAAATACATTTTTCGCGATTAATTAAATAAGTGTTGATTTAAAATTGTGACGAATTAATTATATCAGCTTTAAAACGTTTTAACCTACACGCTATGACCTGACTGTAAAACAACATTACATTTTTTTGTCTTTGGTATTACACTTTTTATATTGCAAGTCTAGAACAAAAAAATTACTATGAAGGATACAAGACGACGATTATTTTGCATTTTGCTTAGGCGAACTACTGAGAACAAGTTAAATGACATTCAAGAGAAAAACATTCCAGATCAGTAGAAGGGGAACAAGCTCGCTCGACAAACTGGGGAAGTGAAACGATTGAGAGCGGCTCTATTGAGAGGGTCGACTATATTTCATGCGGCATATCATATTAGGTATTACCCATTGTCTTTTAGTGCAGTGAATAATAAAGACAAGACTTATTGGTATTTGGAACTTGGGAATTACAAAACATTCGTTGCTTTGATATTTTCAGAAGAATACAGAAATAGAATTCAGAAGTACTAAATGTGTTCAATACATCTCAATAATTTGTTATCAGCAGAGTTTACAATTTCCAAAACTATTGGCACAACTTTAAATTATTCTTCACCCGTATTGGCCGTTATACATTTTCTCTACACATGATGCCTTACCAATCACAGAATATTAAAATTAAGGTGCCCAGCAAACGAAAATGATTCGCTTTTGAACTTTGAATTCTATTGGTTGAATTTTCGTCAAACTTTTCACTATTCCGAATGAAGAATTGATTTGAATGTTTTGATTCCTTTTGAATACTCGTGATAGTAAAGCACTAAGTCTTTTAGAAGTATTTTGTGAGAAATTGTCAACCATTCTGAATCCACAAACCTCCAAATGCCATATCTATGTAGCAGGGATATAAAGTACAACCCTTTGAGTTGGCCTTCACTGGGACTTGCTCCCTCTCGAATTGACCAGATATATCCTGTCCATTTTATTACCACGTGACCTAAAGCTGTTTCGTACCTATGTGCGCATTTTGTGCCTGGAAATATGATTTCCCGATGTCTGTCACGTGATCGTCAAGTTACAGGTCTACATGTTGCACCTTGTAAAGTTGTGAAAATGTTTTTCCGTATATAGACACGTTCTCAGAAAAATTACAGTCAAACCCCGCAATTGAAAAATTGACCGAGACAGCATTTCTTAATTCAATTTTTTTACATTAGTAGAAATAGTCACTTTTTCGTGCGATTTTTACTCAAACTCCAAAGTCATCTGTGTTAACCTTGAATTAATGTAAATATTGGACTATGAGTAAAAATGTACAATTCCTTCGTACAGTGGTATTTTCCACCTGTCAGCATAGTAGAAAAATTCTTTTTTTAAGCCTCAATGGGCTGTCTGGTGAAGTGCATTTACTGTCCGCTCATTCGAAGACCGGTAAATAAAAAAGGTGCACTTTTGGCGTAGATTTGAAAATAAACGCTATTTTATCTTCGTAAATAAGAATCATGATGTAAAAACTTTTTCAGAAAGTTAATTGTTCCATTCGTTGTTAAAATGTTTTATACTTTCATCATGAATTAATTCACTTCAACACTATCTATATTATTAGGAAATATTACACAAATAACATAAGACAAATAGACTGTAAAAACTTATTTTTTTCAACGTTCAATACTTAAGTTTTTCTTATAAATATACGAATTAAAATTTTACAATGAATAGCGAAATTCATTAACCATTTCAGCTATTTATAGCCGTTTTTCACTATAACGATTGCCATTTATAATGTTATAAAAGTTTACTTTTATTTCTAATATTGAAAAATCATTCTAGCGAGTATTTACTGGAACTCACTCTAAGTTTCGTATCATATTTCACGAGAAATCTTACATTTTATGTATTACAGAAATGTAATATACGTAGAATAATAATAATTCGTCGGTTTTAAATTCGTTCGCATCTTGAATATCTAAATGACAATTATTTACCACGAAGATTGATTAAAATATTCGTTTCATTCAACTGCGTGCTCTTCTCACGTCTTGATTATGTACCTCGGCGATTTGTTGGGAAGAAATATTTGTAAATTAAACCGAATCCTTTTTTTAAAAATCTTAATTGACAATGGTTTTACCATAAAAGTAAACCACATACGTTATAATACGAAAACTGTAATGTTATTTGTTCCGGTGGATTCGCCAAATCAAATGCAAAAACGAAAAATGATTTTTATTTGCCCACAGAGACGACTTTCGCATTGGAATCGCTCAGTACGGAGTAAATCGCTCTCGATGTTTCGAAGCCATTGTTTAAAGCTTCGACTAAAAAACATTATAAAATCAGCCTCTCTTAAGGAGAGAATGACTTATCGTTACGAGTACCTTACCGTTACGAATGTCGGCGTTATTCTAAGCTATTGTATCCATCAAAATATCGGCCGATAAAAAATAGAATTACGCTGGAAGCGGAATGCCTGAGCACTATTGTCATTTATGCGGGATGTGAGTGTACAAAAGAAGCGTTTCGAACAGTTCGTTTTCATATGGAAATAAACATCAGCAAACAATATTAAGTTATTGGCACTTAAGCGTGGATAAGGCGTAAGGAATTTTATATACAAAATATTTCCAAGATATTTTGAGAATAAAATTCACGAATGCTTTACCCAAACACAAAATGGTGATTTTTCTATTACACTATTCCAAGTTTGATAAAACTCTCGAAGTGTTTCTCCCTTCATTGCTTTTTAGTGACACTTATATTGTCTTCGATACTGCCGTGATATTCTGTACTCTTTTCAATCTGACCCTAGTTGCCTGACGTATATTTATCAATCCAAAAAACGAAGTATAAAAATATCGATTGAATTTTTGCGCCGTTTCTTTTATTTCAATGATTTTTAATTTACTTTTTTTTATTTAACGCTGTAAATAAATTAAATGTTTCTGTTCAAATCAGTGTCTCGTCGATAAAATTTTGGGGCGTGCAAAATTCTCAAAAATGCAAAATACTTCAATCAGCATTTATATCGTTTATTTACATTTAGAACCTGTTCATAAATGCCGAATGAATCATTTTGATTTTTTACTGAGTCTTTGCACTCTACGTTCCCGATGCATATGAAAATTATAAATGTATAAAATAAATTCTATTCCTTTTTGAAAGTAGTATATACACTGAATTAATGTAGAAAAAATGTATATAATATTCTTCGTTTCATTGCTAGCAAAATACGCATTAAACGTTTTAATAGTAACATTTACTTTTAATAAGTACTTTTAGATTTGTTTTTGTAGATTTCTTTTTAATTATCAATTATTTTGAAATCATTTCTCGCTACTCCGGGTCATTCCTCAATCTATCGCGCTTTGCCTTCTTTATTTCTTATCCTTTTTTTTTGTGTTTGGCATGATGTGTAAATGCTAAAACTCCTACCAGTAATCGACGTATAATTCCTTAAGCAGTGATCGACAATTTTCGATGCCTCCGTAAAAAAAGTAGGGCTCACATTCGTCGTTCACATTTCTTTGCCAGGGGTGATAAATATTCCTTTATCAAAATATGAATGTATAAAAAAAATTGTACTCTCTTCTCATTTTTACTAGCATCTAACAATCGGGTCGTATAGGCTCAGCGATGCATTATAACTCAGAAAAATCAGAGAAGTACTCTTGAGGTACCGATGCCATGAAGTCTGTCGTCATCAATCCTTGAATTTTTTTATTTTATGAAGAGTTAAGATAAACGTATAATTGGTAATATTTCGAAAAATGTAGATACTTACGGATGGTAAACATTAAAGCGTTGGAATGTTTCATGACGCGTCATTTTTCAAATTCCTCTAAGGAAATTGTGAGTCGAATAAATCCTAAAGGTGTAAACATTTAGCGAATTGGTCCATCTAATATCATTAGTAAGACTAGTTAGGGTGAGCTGCTGATGTTATCAGTTCAATTTAACAGTAGAACTTGTATACTTTAATGTAGGCTCCGAAAAACATCGCGCTCCTAAAAGGAAACATCGTTTTTAATTGAAAAGAGTTTAGATGAACGGTAATATTAAATTAAAAATTGTTTGACCATTTAGTTCTAACTGATGTTTGTAATTTTACTTCAAATGACTTGAAAAATCTTACCCCATTAGTCGATTACCCTATTTCGTCGCGTTTATCTAATTAACGGTTAAGAGGTTTTTTCTCGTTGTTAATACAGACGTAAACAGGCCTGTAAAGAACCAGTGGTGGCTGTTGCGCTGGGTTTTCCGAACCATCGTACACTTGACCCAAAAGAAATTCGGGCCCGATATAGCATCCACCTTCGATATGATCAGCTGCTGTTTCTGTAATTTCAGTAGTATTTGTGTATTGCATTACACACATAAAAAATGTGTTGGTATGGGGTCTTTCCCGAAATACTTTTGTGCGTTATCACGCCAGAATTTTGAGGTATATGAGATTTACTTTTTGTAACCCTGTTTTAATAGTACATCAACTGTTTACTAAAATCTACACTCTAAATTTCTTAAAGTGAAAGTTGGACCACTCTCAGCTAAAGGTGACTGTTTCACTATTTCTAAAGTGGAAATTTCACTTTATTAGAGTCACATATTTCCATCCACTATTAGTAAAGTGAAATTTCCACTTTAAAAATAGTGAAAAAGTCACTTTTATCAGAAAGTAACTCAACTTTCACTGTAAGAAATTTAGAGTGTATTGAAAATATCAATTCACTAACCACGGACTTGCTTAAAATACAAAACAAATGTAAAATATTTTAGTAATCAATGACAAAATTGATAACGAGACTTGAAAAAAGTATAAACTTAAATTGTGATAACAGTGCATACAAATTTTTCAAAAATCGGATTACCGGAATAACAGAATGTAATTATTTGTTCATAAGAAAAATTATATCGTAATTAGGTATTGGACGCTACAGTTTTTTTTAGTATATAAATTTGGGAACATGTTACATTGACTTACCGTACTTAATTTGTGGCTGCTGTGTTAAATTCGGTATTCTAAATGGTACTGTGGCAACCGTAATAGGAAAATGCATTTGCATGTCTTCACCTGATTTTTCGAGTTGAACACTCACCTAGTTCATAATAATATTCTGAAGTAATGTTGCAACAAATTTGGCTGTTCACATTTTATATTAATAATTATAGCCTTTGTGTGAATATAATACTTGATGTTAAGGTAGTTAGACCCCAGGATATAATATGTTAGCGAAAATATTTTAATAACACTTCCAGGAATAAAATTTTTATTATGCATGATATTGTGACAGAGTTCGGGCGTTATTTTTCTTGAAAAAAAATTGAAACTTGCAAAAATAATTTGATAACCAACTTTTCTTAGCGACTCAAATTTTCTTTTTATTTTCATTCAAAACTTTTCTAAAAATGAATACATTTCAATGAATGACGACTTATTTTTTCAAGAAAAAGATTCTCTACAACTTCACAGAATGAATTTCTTGAATTTCTAAAACTAGGGTCAAATATCTCGAATTAATAAAAAAAATATATATATTATTTTTTAAATTTTCTGAATAATTTTAGTGATCAGGCAAAAAAATTGAAAAATTTATTCGGTGAAGTTGTAGAGAATCTTTTTCTCGAAAAAATAAGCCGTCATTCATTGAAATCCATTCATTTTTAGAAAAGTTTTGAATGAAAATAAGAAGAAAATTTGAGTCGCTAAGAAAAGTTGGTTAACAAATTATTTTTGCAAGTTTCAATTTTTTTTTCAAGAATGATAATGCTTGAACTCTGTAACAATATCATGTATAATAAAAATTTTATTCCTGGAAGTGTTATTAAAATATTTTCGCTAACATATTATATCCTGGGGTCTAGCTACCTTAAGAGTAAAAATAAAGCGAAAATGCTATGGATTACTCCTGTATTAAAACTAATGCAGCCGATCCATATAAAAGCCATCGAAATTTGATTAAAATAATATTAATTTATGTTGTAAAAAAACAATGAAATGTTTACCTTTAGTACATAGTAAATTTGAATTAATCGACAAACGCTGATGAGTGTCGGTGGGCACACGGGGAGGACCATTTTTTTCGACGAATCCCATTTGACGGCATTTCCGGGCATGACTGGTTCACCCTTATATTCTAAGACGATCTTTTGTAGTTCTCTACTAGTACCAAGTACGCCGCGGTCGATGAAGAATTCGATATACTATAAAACAGTGAACAAATTTAATAAAATTTATTAAAATTATAATAAATCCAAATAGCATACAATGTCGCCATGAAGCCAAAGGAATGCAATAGCCCCCGTCCTAAGTTATATCACCCAAAGTTATGTGCCTATCTTAAGTTATACATGTGACTTGTCCAAAGTTATACCACTCTTGTCCTCTTCTTCCCCCACCACATTGTTTCGCTAAGTCACACTCGCTTCACTACAGTCACACACAGAAGCACTCATCACACAGATATAAACAGAGTTACGGAAGTGGGGATAGTGAGGGGCTATAACTTTGGATAAATTTCCGCCAGTTTGAAAGAACCGATGGTATAACTTAGGATGGGGACTACTGTATTGTTGAAATTTCCTCAATGTACTGCCTGCAAAACTAATATATTCGCTATCGAAAGGCCAAGTATTGAATTTAGTTTGCTTTGACTTTTATTGCAAAATTTCACAAACTTCATTCATCAGTTTGTATAATATGTTTGGTCCATATATAACCTTGGTAGTAACTATATGACACACACGAGCGATAAGTTACAGTTTAGAAAAAAACATTTGGATCAGTAGCAGTTACATAATGATGACTCAATTTTATTTTAATCAACAAGATTTTCCTAAGTTAGGTGCGTATAATTTGTGGTATGAAGTAGATACCTGTGTTAACCGAACATGTAACCATGCTTTTTCGAGTCCTTTGTTGTCAATGGCAGCTCGTAATTTTATACTTTCTCCGCAAACGTATGCGCTTCTTTCCAATTGAGCACTTAATTCTACTGGGTTTCGCCTACAGCAAAAGCAGCAGGATGTGCGTACTTCAGTTCCAATCATGGGTTTCTAAAACAAACATCAAAATTGATGTGTCTTGTAATATACCCAATCATATGTATAACCGACGCCTAAGAAACGCTCAATAAAATAATTGCACAAAAATTCCAGAAAAGAGATGCGCCTATTATATCTTTCTAAATTAAAAAAAAATATTTAAAAACTGTTTTGATAATAAGTTATCAAAATAAATGAATAAAATCGGCTTCGTAGCCCAGGCGGTAGCGCACTGGAGTGCGAAGTCATAGGTCGTGAGTTCGACCCTCGTCCGGTCAACGATTTTTAGTAAGACGAGTCACGAGACACATTGTTTTTTTACGCTTCGAAAATATTGCTTGTTGACGGAAATTGACTCATGGCCGCTGCTGTACTTGGTGTAGGTTGCTGCAGTTCCTACATTTCATACACAAATGTGAAGTATGGCGCCATCTAAGTAGAGGACCTGCAGCTTTCGCAAATCTTATGATGTACTATATGTGTAAATTGGCAATTCTGCCCGTTAAATAAATAAATAAGTAAAGAAATAAAATAAAATAGGTCATCTCCTGAAATTTTTGTAATTGGCGATGACGTCATTCTTCATTCCACATAAACAGTCCATTTTGTTCATTTCTAATTGATCGCTCTTGAAAGAAATTTTTGTTTAAGTGAACAAAAGACAAAACATCAGAAACGAACAAAATGAAATTGTTTGTGTTGTCTGAATACGGACGTCACTATTAATTACAACCGTTTCTGAACATGACAATATTTTTAAGTTTCAATAGTTTATTTTGATAACTTATTACTATTTATTTAATACTTATTTTTTAATTCAATTGGAACTAAAATAATACAAATGGTTTTTTTTCATTTTTTACGTAAGTTGCCTGTACAATTTTTGGGGATTCTTTGTAGTCATCTCAGTAGTAACAGTCGACACCTAGTAAGAACAACACACTGTACGGTCTATTACTACTTATAGTATTGCATTTTCCTACGTAAATTCCGCCACTTTAACAACGATTTCTTTAACTTTCCCAAGTCTTAAAACAATCAAATTTACTTTGAGATTCGTTAGTTCTCATCATGTACTCTAACAGAATTTGTCAGTTTCGGAGGTTCAATTTAGAGGGCGGAAACCAACTATACCCGTGGACATCCTCCTTTAATATCTTAGCACTCCCATATCGTGCACCATTTTCGATATAGAAGCGATTAAATAAATAAAGTATACTTTCAGCGAGGAGGATTTTGGGTTTTAAACATTTAAAAATGTTTATTAATTAAATAAATTTAAAAAATATAAAATGTATCAAATCTTCAGAATCTTATGTGTCATGAAAAAGGATGCTACAATTAAGCAATAAAATAATCAGCATTTTTTATATTTAAACCTTTATATTTCTATTTGAATTAGTATTTTTTATATTCTTTTTCCAAATATAACTGCCAAGCACACGGCAATGGAGCATATCAGTTGAAAAATTCAAGTCTTTATAATAAATTTTAGTGCGCGGTTTTTGATTCAAGGAGAAGTATTCAAAAGGATTCAAATGAACTCTAATCAAACCTTACGAATAAAAAAATGGGCATCTTATAAACTGAATTCGAATGAATTCAACGGAAGACTTATTAATGTATGCGTATCTAAATTCTCTATCCATACATGGATTTGTATTTGCCGGAATTCCAAAATTACATTATTTTAGGACCTATTTTTGTGTATCATGGCCCAATATAGGCCGCCAATGCATCAGTGTTTGGGCGATGATGACAGCTAATATTGGCCTGTAAAGCGTTGGGATGACCACGACTTTGCCAATCCCAATCATTGGCAGCCATTATTAGTTCACTATTTGCCGCCAAGTAAATGTAATTGATTGATTATTCATTAACCGCCAAGATTCGGCCAATACTCACAGCCAATTACATCTCAAAACATCACAAACTATCATAAGTTTTTTTTTTAAATAAATTTTGGAACTAACGAAGAATTGAAATAATGAAAATTCTGCAACCTAGACAGACATGGGTTCTGAAAGGAATGCAAACTGCAGAGGCGACTTTTACACCAAATTACACTCTGTACAGAGCGAACTCTGCACTTCTGTCAGTATGTATGTGTAAAGTGAGAAGCATATCAGTATTAAAAAAAATGCTTGGGCGCGTCTTCTGTGGGTCTGTATTGGTTCCCAGACTTTATTCTTCCGGAAAAAATTTCCGTCTCAAAGGCATACCGAAAAAAATTGTTGCAAAATTTCTGGGCCAACCTCGCAGAGCGTCCCGGGGGAGGAGGGAAAGAGCTCCGCCCGGAAAAACTATCCTAACCCAACCAATATAGAACCTGCCTAGATCCTGCCTCTGCCTTTTAGAATTGAGAGATTTTAGCGCGAATCATATAGTTTAAAAAAAATAACTTTTCTCACCCGCCCACAACATCATTACACGGAAAGAAATAGATGTTACTGGATGACATACTGATGATACCGAATAGCATCTGATGGTATCCAGTACCATCAATATGTCATCCGATACAATATTTTTCCCTCTGTGTATTCCTTCAAGTTTTTCGTGTTTGCATAATAATGCCTCCAGACGGATGCCTTTTCGGGGAGATTGTGGACCACCAGACACCCCAGCAAAAAAAAAACTAAAGCTTTTGGTTTGAGGAACAGAGTATATATCTGGGGAAAAGACGATACCCACGCGTAAAGGTGATTGCTGCCCTTGAGATGGAACCTCCAAAACTAACAAATTTGGTTAGAGTATGACGAGAGCTAACACCTATCGGCAAATCCGGTTGTTTTATCATGTATAAAAGTTTAAAAATCGACTTTAAAGATGCGGATTACGTATAGGATACAGTAATTTCAGTAGTAATAGTCCGCCCTGTGTGTTGTTGGCAGTAGGTGCGGACTGTTACTACTTAAATTCCATCATTTGTCTATGTATAAACAGCGAATTTAACAACGATTTTTTAAACTTTCCCGCGTGATAAAACGGGAAATTAGATGTTACTTCTCATCATACTCGAACCGAATTTGTCAATTTCGGGGGTTCCATCTCGGGGCGGAAATTATACTATACTCGTGAGCATCCTCCTTTATTCCCGGGGGAATTCTGAAGATGGAATTTTTTCCAGGGAAATAAAATCTAGTCACCGTCCATATGCACGAAAACTTGTGCCAACAAAATTGCTTATTATACATGCATCATACACCAAAAAAATATTTAGTTTTAACTAAACAGTGAATTACCTGGCGAATTTTTAAGTTAATTTTATTAAAATTTAGTTAATCTAACTTTCATTAAGTTATATGCAGCTGTAAAATATACAAAATAATTAGTCCTCACTAGGCAACTCATCATTTAGTTAAATTTTCTCTAAATATTTTTCTCAGTGTACCAATCAGATACCTGCCCATAATAATAGTCGCTTATGCTATATTGTAACGTACGAGCAGTAATACGTACGTTTTAGGCACCCGGTATATTTAGAATATTTTTGGAAGTCCTCTAAAAATCTCAAAAGGCAGTTTGGAAAAGTGAAACATACGGTTCCTCTTAGCACAGCTGCAAGTTATAACTTATTAGATAAGCTAACGAAAATGTGAGAATGAGAACTTGGGGACCGTAGATTACAAGAGGTCTCGCGGAAAACCATCATAAAATTTATCTAATATTAGATAAGCTGGCCCAAGTGTGAGAACGCTTTGGGACTGCGTCCTTGATCTTATTCTCACACATAACCGTGCCGTTATATGCAATCTGGCGGAAAAACCGTCATGAAACTTATCTAAAATTAAACACCAGAGAAACTCTCTTAATTCCATTTTTCTAGAAGTTTCTTCCTCAATATATTCTAGAATTTATATATTTTATTAAGCTACAAAAGAATCATCCTTATTCATTTAAACTACATTGTTATAATGTACTGTTTTAAAATTGCTTCATTCAAAGATTAAAAATTATAGTTAATATTATAATCGCGATTTTGGGTCGGGTTATTAAATAATTAAAAGAAATAGTAATTAACAACAAATATATATTTACAATTTAACGAAAATGATTAAATAATTAACAATGATATAACAATAAAAATAAAGGGGCACGCAAAGGGAGAAATCTAATTAGGGTTCGGGAATTCGTCTCTAAGGTGAAATTACTTTTAAAATATGACCGAAGTAACACTGTAATAAAAAAGGAAAGGTGACGGAAAAGGGAAATTATGGGGAACGCAATTGAAATCTACTTACTTAATATAATCTAATCCTCAATAATCATTAGACACTTCTTGAAACACAATACATCTATACACTAAAATTAAATTAATAAACGAAAGCCGCAAACGCAAAGGAAAAATATATACTGAAAATAATCGCAAATAGAACTCAAAATTGAAACGCAAAGAAATAGTAGGAACGAAAAATAATCAAAACGAAATTAATCGCAAATGTTCGCTATCGTAATTGCATTATATAATATATTGGTTGGTATCGATAAGTCGGGGAAGGTGGGGGGGGGGGGCTGAGGGAGAGGAAAGGTATTTACAAAAAGGACATCGCAATGGGAGAAACAAGAACAGACAATATGTATTCACGAAACGGTTGTGCGACAGAGAAGGCGACCGGCACCCCACACGAGTGCGACGATAGGACATGAGTCCCTTGTGCGGGAAGAGGGGCATTCCTCTACCACTGCGGTACACACCATTACACCTTATGTATGCGGCCCCTGTACGCTAAATGTATGCGTCTTGAAACGTCAAAATCGAGTGCGACAGGGATCAACATATCCAAGGGACGAAGAAAACACGAAAACATGCATCGGCAGTCTTCAATCACAAATAAAAATTACATAATACTTAATATAATTAAGGAACAAGGACAACGCTATAGGAAAGAAAGGGACAAACGAAATATGTTTACTTATCGATACCAAAAGAATAAATTGAGGAAAAATGGACGTATTGACACCAAATGAAATGCAATTTTTTATGATGTTCGGGTCAGGGGGTAGATTGACTATATATATTCCACTCTTGAAATCTGGAAGCCCGTAATTCAAATTTACTTTTTGAAAAGTCCCAAATCCATAACCAAATCATTTAGCCTGTTTTGAAATATCAATTGTAGGAAATTCGAATTCATGTCACACTCAAGATCGACGTCATTCGTTTCTGATGGTAGGTAGGCATCATCTATCTGTTCATTTTCTGCATTTTTGTGGTTTGCATTATTTAACTCTGAAGATGGGGGAATATGTCTATTAATTAAATGTATTTTAACATACTGACATCATTTTAATAATTAAAATTCAATGTTCATTGCCGAGAATTATCATTTTTTTAAGATTTCAAAAATAAATGCATTTTGTCCCTACGTGTTGGAGATTTTGATAGGTGTCGTCCGATAAATCTTAATTTTCACATCGGAATCGTAATTTGCAACCTAAAAAATATATTATTAAACATTTATATTACATAAAGATGCACCTCTGTACTTGTAACATTTGATTTCAGTCACCCGCTTGTCAGAATTTTGGTCGGCAGCGCGGTGAAAATGAGCAGTAGTAACAGGTAGTTTAGCTGAGACAACATTTTGCGCATAAAAACAGATGCCCATTTAAGAAAATAATTTTTTAACGTATAACAATTTTCTTTTCATGAAATAGAAGTTATAAGCTTCATTTTAAGATATCATAGAAGCGTTTATCGTGTTTCTATCGTGAAAGATATGCTTCCTCCCACAATGGAGAAAATTATGTTTTTCCAAGAGCTAAACAACAATTTTCACTATCGGATTCGGATTCAGTGACACAAAATTAACAAAGATTAGCTATTTTTATCTCTGTAACACTTTGGTGTTGACCAGTGTAATTAACTATAATGATTTCCCTGGCAAAAATGGGACGTTACTTAAGAGTGACTGTAAGAGTGTCAAAGGAGTGTGAAAAGCTTTAAAAAAGCATGTCAAAAGAGTTAACAAAGAGTGAATTTGGACAAAAAACGCTTAACGACTCTTCGATTTTTGCCAGAGAGCTAAGGATGTTAAGCGTATCATAAGTGTGAATTTGGACATTTTTACGCTCGCGTAACGCTTCATTTTTTTCAGGGTTGTCAACTTTCATAAAAAGGAAAAATCCGTGCTTTTTTCATTTTATTGCTTCCTCATCGAAAATGGTGCAAGATTCACCAAAAATGCCCTGAACCTTTTTTGTAGTCCATGAAACTAGCGAATTATTATTATTATTATTATTCTATATTGGGAACAGCGAACGGTAAATGCACGGGCTTAGTAAACGGGGCACCTGGCGGTTACGATCCTAACCGCCGCCGTACGGGAGCTCGATGTTTGTAAACAAAACTATATCATATGATATGTACATGGACATAATATACAGATGACAATAGAGTGAGATAAGTGGGTCATGAACAAAATTGTTGTCACATTTAGACTACAAAATTGAGTTCTGAAACCGGATATAAAATCTAAAGTCAATTCATATGTCTTATGACATGTCATATGATGTCACAAGACAAATTCTCATATGACATGTCATAAGACAAATTCTCATATGGCATGTCATAAGACAAATTCTCATATGGCATGTCATAAGACCAATTCTCATATGACATGTCATAAGACCAATTTTTCATATGACATGTCATATGATATATCATATGACAATTTTCAATAGGGGATAGACAATTCTTGCAATACGATTTAGAATGATTGATAATCGGGAATTATTCACAAAGTTCATAAAATAGCATTCAATAATTCAGAATCAGTTTTTGTTTGCTGGAAGTGGCAGAACAATGAAAATAGTAATGAAAAATCTAAAACCAAGAATCTCACAATTAAAATTGATCATGAAATAAAATTAAATATTTATTATGAAAAATCATAAATTATTTAGTTGTTACCCACCAAATATTGTTCATCCATGCAGTCTATATGTGGTCCAATAAGAGTAAAATACTTCAGTCCTTGCGGTGGACTGGCATAAGGCCTGTCGACAGTGGCTTTTACATAGTAACGGATGTAACCAGTACGAGACTCAAAACTGCACGGTAATGCGCTTTCCGGCAAAGTAAATGTGAAAGGAAACTGATGCTTCCCCCGAGGCAATATTGGAATAGGACCCTCTGATGAATCTATAAGCAATACATATTGGTAAACATGATCTCATTTGATGGAAACAAAATAAGATCTTAAAATACCTTGACCCCACGCAACGATTCTGTCATCGACAAAATACTGATCAGCTTTAACGTTCCTTCTGTCCCCGCTAACCAAAATCTTCCATTCAGCATGAGCTTGACCACGTAGTGACAATCTCATTGCTGTAAGAAAATTATATCGCTGGAAAACGAGCGATGACAAATTCCTTGTTTCTGACTTAAAGAGAATACAAGTCATGCACTGAGGGAGGAAAAGATAGGATCAGGTTTTATAAAAATCAATAAAACAAGTATAGTAATAATTGGTTTTTATTGTACAAATAAACATAATACACATCGAGCAACTGAAATAAGAAAGAAATGTGTACATCTTTCGATCTTCATCGCATTAGATCAAAATTATTATATCATTTTGTATTATAGTCAAATAAATAATCTTCATGCCACCCTGCTTAAAAAAATGGATAGGAATGGACGCATATGGATAGAAATGTTATCCGAAATTCGATCATTTCTATCCATTTCAATCCATTTCTATCCAATACACTCATATTTATCCGAAAATATCCGTAAAAAGTATTACAACTTAATCCAATTTTGTAAGAATCTATAAAAACCACTAAGTTCATCCGTTTTCATCCGACCTAACGGATACACATTCTTTCCACTTTCATCCGAAGACTCTATCTTATCCGTATCTGTCCACCAATCGTATACAGATCCTATCCAATCTAATCCACTGTACCATCCGAAACTGAAATGTGCAATTCTATCCATTTGTATCGTATCAGGTGAATGCCAATCCTTTCCACTTTTATCCGAAGACTCTATCTTATCCGTATCTGTCCACTAATCATATACAGATCCTATCCAATCTAATCCACTGTACCATCCGAAACTGAAATGTGCAATTCTATCCATTTTCATCCGACCTCACGGATACGCAATCTTTCCACTTTCATCCGAAGACTCTATCTTATCCGTATCTGTCCACTAATCGTATATACAGATCCTATCCAATCTAATCCACTGTACCATCCGAAACTAAAATGTGCAATTCTATCCATTTTCATCCGACCTAACGGATACACATTCTATCCATTTTCATCCGACCTAACGGATACACATTCTTTCCACTTTCATCTGAAGACTCTATCTTATCCGTATCTGTCCACTAATCGTATACGGATCCTATCCGATCTAATCCACTGTACCATCCGAAACTGAAATGTGCAATTCTATCCATTTTCATCCAACCTAACGGATACACATTCTTTCCACTTTCATCCGAAGACTTTATCTTATCCGTATCTGTCCACTAATCGTATACAGATCCTATCCAATCTAATCCACTCTACCATCCGAAACTAAAATGTGCAATTCTATCCATTTTCATCCGACCTAACGGATACACATTCTATCCATTTTCATCCAACCTAACGGATACACATTCTTTCCACTTTCATCTGAAGACTCTATCTTATCCGTATCTGTCCACTAATCGTATACGGATCCTATCTAATCTTGTCATCAAGAGATCGGATAGAAACTATTACATTTAGTACGGACAATAAATGGAAAGAATTGGATAAAAATAAAGCGGATGGAACATGATAAACTTGTACATGGTAGATTTCGGATAGAGAAATATTAATTTGGCATACTTATCATTTGCGGATGGAACAGGATTGGAACTTTTCATAAATCAGTTGGATGTAAACGTATTGTTTCTCTATCCAATATAGTAGCCCTCCCTTTATTTTAACTCCTCCCCTTATTTCAACTTTATTCCTTCCTCTATTTTAACTTTTCCCCCTCAGTCGTTCCCCCACTATTCGTCCTTGTCTCGAAAAGTTAAAATAAGGGGAGGGCTACTGTATTCGGATAAAGAATGATTAAAATAATACGTTTAGAAAACAGGACGCAAGCGGATTGACTTGCAATCCTATCCATTTCTATCCGTTTTTCTAAGCAGGGCATCTATATTAAAGAACACTGGTCTCTTAATTTTATTTAATAATTTATTTACCATGCAAAATAAATACAGAGTATATCTTCTCTTTCAATAAAAATAAAGAATAAGACATCAACATCTCTAAACTGTTTGCATATAGACTAACACTGACAAGCAAATGTAGTGAATCAAAGAGCCTCATCATGCTAAAATGCTTCAGCCCGTAGACAAATTAAAATGATAGCAATTTAATCTTGTAGTGAAAATTAGCGTACATCTTAGTTTGAAGTTTTCGGTTGTATGCAGGATAACATGGCCATGAATCGTTTCTCCGGCATAATATACCTCCTTCTCCAATTTGATATCGAACTCGCTAATGTTATCCATGGTTTGTAAGGTGGATGCAAACTTAACTAGTTTGTTTAATCAGGGCGAACTTTACTCGACAAGCTAAAATATCAAAGATCTCTGGAGGCAGAGCATGGTGTACCGTGGTTAAAATGTAAATGGCAAAATGAAAAACGCGGACGAGTAAAGTTCGCCTCTTACAAGAGCATAGAAGAGAAGTAAATTGCGAAGCTCGATTTAGGAGAGTAGAAATGAAGAATATTCCGAAGAAAAGAAACGTTCGAGCTTATCTCGTAAAACGCTCAATTGACGTTGACGAGGATCCAATTGAAGAAAGCATTTTATCACCTCGACGTACGGTTTTCACACTCAAAAAGGACGAATCTTTCTTTAAAACTCCATTTTTGTTCTGGCTACATTGAAAAAGACCCGAATTAGTTCGGTTTTTCACGCGCGTCACAATTTTTTTCGCACTGTCGATCATCAATATCCGAGCCTTTGACGTATACCTACATACATACAAATGGCATACATGCCAAAAATATGTACATAACATCAAGTCTCGTACGCAATCGCGTTGTTCCATATACAAACACCGAAAACGCCATCTTTTGGCGATAACACGTACTAACCACATATGCACGTGAGCATGTGTTATGCATCACGCATGCGCAGTTATGAAAATTCTGTTATTATGGAACCATCTATTATGATTTTTTCTATGGTGTGATAATGGTGTATGTATCATCTGATATTCTATGGTGTGTTAATGGGGTGTATATGGTGTTGTCTGTGATGTACAATTGTAACTTTGTATAATGTTCCTTTTTCTTCGGAGTTCTTTTATACACGAATTTTTTGCTACACGTTGCAGATATTGTGGTATGCATAAATAAATATTTGTTGTTACCGACGATATCCGTGACCTGTATTGCATTTGCAATGTGTATTTTGCAATCTAACCTCACTTTTCCGTTAAAAACGCCGGGCTTTTTCATTTTTGGATACTTTGAATTGAGACTACAAAAAAATTATATATTTATCAAAATATAGTACATTATTTTACAGGAATAGACAATTTTAACAATAAAACGGAGAAATTATAACCACAAACCTAATATAAAGATGAAAAAAAATTGTCTATTCCTGCCCAGTAAACGAAAACGAATAGAAAGTTAAAAATACGAATTGAAATGAATTCAAGTGAATTAAAATGAATTAAAACGCATGAAAATGATTAATTGAATCCACTTTTTAATTCATTTTAATTCACTGGAATTCATTTTAATTCCTATTTTTAACTTTCTATTCGTTTTCGTTTACTGGGTGTAAAATAATGTACTATATTTTGATAAATATATAATTTTTTTCTAGTCTCTGAAGATGACATCATGTGATGTCCAAACGTCAGAAGAAAAATAATTATCTTGATTTAATGTGATTGATTTAACCCTTTATGACTCGGATCATCGATAAATTCAAAGTATCCAATAATTAATTTACAAAGTGTTAGATTCTTAGTTGTGAGTTTATCCTCTACAATGATTTATTTTCTTTTTAATTTTCTTTTTTATATTATTTTACGTCGACTTTTGTGAACCCAAATGGGACTAAATCGCGACTGGACCTACAGTTTATGAAGGTGGAATCCGAACAACCTGAGTTTTGACGTTATTAGACACTTATAAACAAATATAGAGGTGCCCCGATGACAGATTGGGCTTTTTAATTGATATCCCTGCAAAAAATTTTAGTTGGGATTCCCATGAGAATCACATGAGAATTTGAAACAAGTACCTTGAAAATTTCATATAAATGTTGTATAGTACTCGCATTATGTTACGGAAACACTATTTGACAATATTTGCGATTTGTATGAAAATTGACCTGATTGCGATGAGATTTTTATGTAATTTTCATAAAATTTCAACTCAAAACATTCATGATTGTATGCTCATAAAACTATCTAATCAATTATTTTCTTTCATGTAATAAAACTTTACATATTCTGTACGATACTTGTACTGTACGACTCTGTACATCATATCTTGAACTCTCGCAACATTTATCCATCTAACAATCACCAATTTTTTGCACCGGATTAGCTGCCATTTACAACTATAAGGCAAAACTTGTTATGTTTTTCACATACTTAATAATAAACTGAAGAAGGCACACATTGGTTGCTGAAACGTTTTCAAAAAACTATATAGTCTCTATTCGATAGACCGTCACACCGAGAAACCTTTAAAATTTTTCATAAGAATTTTCTATAAATACTATGTCTCACGTTGGAAATAAATCGATTCACGTATAACGCAGTAAAAATACAAGCCGTATGTACAATTACGTTTTATTGCAAATTTACAATCAATATGTAATCGAAGACAACTAAATTTTCAAACTTGAAATCATGCAGAGCAAGAAAATACATAGCTTTCTGAAATAAATATAAAAACAGTAAAAAATGGCCGAATTTTTATAATTGCTGTTTACATACTAATTGTATATCCACAATATAACACCATGTTATGTTACATGCGGCTTATACTACGTTACACTTGAATCAATTAATTTCCAGCATGATACGTAGTAAAATTACATCGAAATTTTTTACAGTGTACATAGGGTAGTCACAGTGATTGTCCCCTTAACTCCTTCAGTGTGAGGGTACACTGTAAAAAATCCATAATGAAATAACCCATGTATAATGGTAATTTTACAAGCTTGTTGTAAATTTACTAAATTAAGCGTAGGGAAATTACAACAAGCTTGTATAATTACCATTATACGTGGGTTATTTCATTACGGATTTTTTACAGTGTACGTCTATAGACGAACATTCAAAAAAATTGATAAAAAGCACAAAAAACAAGTAGATTTACATAACACATACATTCTTCTCAATATGACTTGTGCAAATTACATTTTTTCAATAGGGAGTGTTCATAAATCTTGTTTCTATTTCGGGCAGTGTTGCTCTTGTCTTACACATTTAGTGTTAAAAACATTTAAAAAATATAATTTATGATAGTTTATTAAATTATCTGTAAATGTGAATATATTATTGTAATTCAGGACATGAAATGTTAAATAAACTTATTTTTTAAACAATTTCAACAAGTAACAGAAGCCAAGGATTTCAAAAAATATTCGCCATATTGGATCCGCCATTTTGAATTTATAAAAAGGGACTTAATATTCATAATCAGAGACCCCGAAATCCCAAGTATACCCAATCTCACAAATTTTGGTAGCTTAAAAAATTCTTAACATTTTTTACCCACATTTCAGATTTTTCTCCTCACAGCGAAGGGGTTAAAAGATAGTTCACCTTTTTTTTGAAGATACACAAAAAATTAAAATACTTGATAAGTATATAGTAACATCCTAAATTCATTTAAGTTTAAAACAGCCTCAATAGTACAGTAGTACCCCTCTTATTTTAACTCCTCGTATTTTAAGTTCCTCCTCTATCTTAAGGATTCACTCCCTTCTATTTTAACTTTCTTTCATGTCCTCTCTCTCTCACGTTGCTGGTGATGAGGAAGAGAAGTAGCATTAAAATAAGAGGGGGTGCCGCCATATTCCTTGACTCAAAATCTTAAAATAAGAGGGGGCCTACTGTATTTTAAGAAAAGCAGTAAATTATTCATTTTGAAGGAAAATAAAACTGGTATCAAAATGTGTAATGATTGGTCGGTGACCAGTACGAGTTTATGGTTATTAAAAAAAATATAACAGTAAAGAAAACATCACATTTATTAGAAATTACAAATTTATGTGACCTGTTACAACATACTGTACAGGTTAACGTGACTTTTCAATACATATGATTTATTTAATTTATTTTATAACTCATTAATACATTTCATTTGGATAACATGATGCTGAATTATTTTCAAAATACGCTCAATTATTTTTAGTACATGCAGTTCAGTATAACGCTTAATAATTAGGATTAGTTTTAAAAAGTAAAATAAGAATAGATTTAAAATTTGTTTTTCTTTTTTAATTGTAATAATTATAATATGAATAATTGTTTTTATTCCCAAATCACAGAAAAGTATCCATTTTGAAAAAACTAGTTGATTAAAGTTTTGTCAAGGTTGAGTTTCAGTTTTGTATAATTTTTTATTTTTATATAAATATTTGTATAATCATTCGAGTGATTACTACTAGTTTACTACAAAAATATTTATAACAAAATTTCCCTGTTTGGTTTATAGTTTATTTTAAACATTGTACAAATAACACAAAATTTAGTGCATCTGGAAGTAATCGAATGATGGCACTAAATACAGTATAGTTTGACTCATTTTATGTTCTGTAATGAACCAAATATGATGAACAGTTTATAAAACAGTATTTACCATTAAAATTTGTAATTGGTATAATAATACATGCAACACCATTATCTAAATTTAATAATCATAAATTGAATTTTTATTAATACCTTAAACTGTAATATATTAAATAATATAAATATAATATTAAAAATATATTCATAGATATAAATAAATTTTAAAATTTTGTCGACGGAATAATGGTAAAATGAAGAAAAATTGTAAAAGCAGTCATTATACTATAAATAATCTAAAGATTTCAAGGATTTTTAACATTTCTCGTTACACTTGGTCGCAAATCACCTACTTCGCGCACTTGTATCGTATACTACAGTCCGACCTCCTTATTGATAACCTCCGTAACTGATCAAAACGAAAAAACCTCCATAATTGTTAACGTCAAAAACTCCGTAATTGCAACTCTGGTTCCCCCACCTGACCGTCTAACCTTTTCAGGGAAGAAAAACCTTATTGGCTGATGGCGTTGATTGGTTCACCCACACATGTATACATCATGTGTTCATAACCTACATTATTTGATATGTTCGTAAAGTGAGGGGAAGTGCATTGAATATGGAGACAGGTGGGAAGTTATCAATTATGGAGTTTCAACTTCTCCTCCGGTTCCGTTATGTTATCAATTTTTCGCGCACTGATTTGAGTGTGCGAAGTACTTCGAGCACTCATTTCAGTGTGCGAAGTGCAGTGCGCAAATGGGTTACTTCGCGCACTAAAAATATTGCGCGAGATTCAATTTCGAGAAAATACTATACGATACACGTGCGCCCACCATCACCTACTTCACGCACTTGTATCGTAATATACTATTTTGGACCTATTCATTATATTATACTTATTTTTAAGATTTGTTTATATTTTTTTATTTTTAAAATTGTATTATCAAAATTGCCTCCATAACTGAGAAATAGATCACTTTAATTTATAAGCACCGACCCTAATCCTTACTGACATATTCATTATGTGGAGGTCAATACAGATAAAAATAATTTAAAACAAATTTCGTCGATAGAAACCCTTTTTTTCCATGTAAATAGCATTGCACAGTCATTTCATTTTTTTTTAAAATCTACATACCAGAAACAACAAATAATCAAAATTAACAAGAAGTTATCTATAATTTTATTTTTAAACGAAATTAACTAATTTATAAATCGATTTGAATAAGTATGATGCCCAATGAATAATTTCATTTGCGATTTTTTTTTGACACTGGCAAATATTCGTACGGTATAAGTAACACTATGTGGGCGTATTTTATAAACCTAGATTTTAAAATAATATTTAAAACAAAAATCATCATTTCGAAAAGTAAATATTTCGCCATTTTTAAGATATTCGCAAAAATTCCACGTGATAAATATTTTAATAAATCAAAACACATTAACCACCCTACCTACAAACACAAAAGTAACAGTTATGTAACAACTATGTAACATTTATGTAACAATGTATCCATTACGTAAATATTACATAACTGTTACTTTCCGTGTTTGCAGGGCAATATGTTACTGTAAAAAAGGAGTTACAGATTTTTTTTAACATAAATTATTTGTGATACATCTTTAATTATAAACGTAAATATGCCACTGATAAAGAAGCCGTTGTTACATTACCTAAATTCAAAATGGCGAATCCAATATGGCGGACAAAAATCCGAAATTTGTCCAGATTATTTCAAAATTGGTTATTCTAAGGATTTAGAATCGCAGACAATGTATTCGTTGTCAGTTTTTCGAAATTCAAAATGACGGATTCAATATGGCGTACAAAAATTAGAAATGATACCTTTTTACCTCGAAATGTGTTACTGGGGATGTTCAGTAACGCTGCGGATTAAATAAACGTTGTTTGATTTACAGCAGCCTTGGTTATCGTCAGTATTCGTACAAATCTCAGCCGAAATCTATAAATTACTATATTAGCAAATAAATAAACACCGCATTATATCAATAGTAATGTTTTTTTAATTATCTTAACAAACATTCCCTCCGCCATATTACATTCATCATTTTTAATTTCGAAAGTTTCGTGTAATAAATTTCGTGTTAAGAAAGCAAAAATTTCAAATTTCGTTCCGCCATTTTGAATTTCGAAAATTGGAAAACGGATTCGTTATCAGCGACCCCGAAAACTCCCGAGTAACAACGGTTAGAAATTAATCCGAAAAAAGGAATAATTCGTAACACAACGTTGAATGCAAATCAATATATTATAGTCATATTATTAGACCCATGTTGAAAAATTAATATTTCAGTGAATTTTTTTTCTTTTATTCCAAGATCGTTACCGTTTGTCAATAGAACTTTTAGTTTAATACTTATGGTAATATTTTATGTAATTGTTCATAAAGTCACCACATTCAGACGGTAGTTCTACCATAAAAACGTAAAATAAAAATAAATGTCAAATACAGTGCTACAGGTGCTACTGTGTAAAATACATAAACATTGCTGAAGTAAGTTCTTTACTGATGCTTTGATAGCTTTTTATGGAAATAGTGATTTTTGCGAAAAATCGTGTTTTATTAAAATAAATGTTTTAATTATCGTGAATCACAACTTTTTGGACTTATAGATATGCTTTTTCATAATCTGTCTAATAATGAACGTCTAATAATAAAGTTATTGTCAAGGATTCAGACTCATAAAACTGAAAATGATTGAATAATTTCGATCGTTCTTCATTTGCTGGGCATAAAAACATATTTGAGACATAGTTATTTGTAGACATTTTCATGAAATTCAAATTTCAATATTTTATAACTTTACCTGCTTGGAACTCAGTCTACACAATGGCTAGAGAACTTTTCAACATTGGTACCAGTAACGTCAAAGTGAAGGAAAAATCAACATTTGGCATTGTTCTCATTTCATTAACAGGTAACATTTAAAATCACTCACAATGTTTTAAAAGCCTAAGATGCATGTCAACCAAAAAATTACAATTTTGGAAGCTTTTCGTCATTACACCTTTTTTTAATAATTTTTTTAAATATTTTATACAAATACAATATGTAACAAAATTAAAGTGACTATACTGAAATAAACATTGTTATCATTTTTAACGCTCTGTATATATTATAAAAACATTGAATCTTTTAGGAGGAATTGCTGTAGCTCTTAGTATAATCTGTATCCCATTTGTAAGCCCCGCTTTCCGAAGAATATGCTTGCCATATGTGCCTGCAACTACGGATCAAGTCAATAATGTATTGCTAGCTCTGAAAGGGCGAACTGGTGCAGTTGTTGATCTTGGAAGTGGTGACGGACGAATTGTAAAGATAACCTAATTTTGCATTTTCTTTACATTCACAATGTAAACTAGTTCAGAAACGTGATTCACTACTGTTGCAGGTCTTATCAGCGGCAAAGAAAGGTTTTAAAGCAGATGGAGTAGAGCTTAATCCGTGGCTGGTTGCTTTCTCAAGAATCTCCTCATTTATGCAAGGTGTTAGGTCGAAAACATCGTTTTTTAGAACAGACCTCTGGAAATTCAACCTGAGACATTACAATAATGTTGTGGTTTTTGGTGTTGAACAAATGGTAATGAAAATATTCATCGTTTTTTAGATAACAATAGTAGAAAAATTACTTTCCGCCGTTTTATTAGGCAATGTAAAAACTTTTTTCAGATGGAAGAGTTAGAAAAGAAATGCGCCACGGAGTTGAAATCCAATGCGCTTATAATTGCGTGCCGATTTCCTTTACCAAATTCAATACCAATTCTAACCATAGGCCATGGTGTTGATACTGTTTGGGTTTATGAAACTCCACTACACCGAACTAGATAAATTCGTCCAGCGTTACACTCATGTATAAAAGTTGTACATAAAACATTGTCTAAGAAAAAAACACTTTTATATAGTAGATATATTTTACCGTCATCCATTGTTTTGCATCCATACTATTTTATTTATACAATATATCAAGCTACTTTCTCAAGATGTTATGTGCTTCCGAACCTTTTTTCCTATCTAAACAATTTCGAGAGTTGGAAGGACCTCTATATAATAAGAAGAGGTATATGCATGTGCAAGAGGGACTTCATTCTCGAAATACAGATTGATTTCCTAGTGGAATTGACGATGTGGGTTTGCCACCAATTCTACGACATTAAAAGTGTTCCCGCGGACTCAATTTTCGTTAAAAATGAATATATAAGGGGGCAAATTCTTCGTCTTTTCAAGCTCTACAACTTTTTCTAGTTTGACATTTCGTTAGCTATTTTGCGAAATGAGTTAGTTGCGAAAACCCGCAAAAATTGGCCTTTTTTACCACTTTCTAGACCATAAGAAATATTCACCGCAGGACAAATGTTCTCAGGAATTAATTGTAGGGCTTAAAAAAAGCTTGAAAATGAGCCCTCATTCATTGCAATAACTTGAAAAGAAGCCGAGTTATTGCAAAAAAAGTATTTTTTTTTTCTAAATTTCAATGGCTCTTCACTTAAATTCTGAGCCTCAGATCCAATTTTGGTACAGGAAAAAGTTACTTAGAATCAACTCAGGAATCCACTATTAGCCGGTTGGCATAGATAAAAGGATCACTCTGTATATTATAGAAAGATTGTTTAAACAAAGCATTATTGTTTTCTCAGCGGATTTCTGGCCTGAATCTCATTGGGTGCACTAATCTCATTGATAACAACTAAGCATATTTTACAAAACGTTATATTTTACATTATCATCTATCTCTTAACCTAATTTATATTTATATACAAGAGAAGTTGCCGGATACTTGTTTCGTATTCACAGAATCGAAAAGTACGAAACATAGTTTACATCACATTTGTCAAGTTGATCAGTCACGTTACATCTAGGAAGATCTCGAAAGTCTGTTCACTTATGTAACACTAACTAAAATGTTCTGATTCAACCTTCCCGAATGAAAAATTGACTGGTGAGATTCAGTACACCGACGATCGTGATTGAGGCATGTAGACAAGTAGAGAGAATCGTTGCGGTGCCCCGACGATGAGATATCACAATATGAAAAAGGCTGGGCAAGGTGAACACGTACACAAGCCCACTCATTGCACCGGTAAAACGAATAATTGTTCCGATGTACGGCATAAATATCGCAAAAAGTACACATATGCCCACCATGACAGCATTGACGAAGAGCACGCTACTTCTGGCACATTCCGCAGTTTTGAATACCGAAGAAAGAAGTTGAATTCGCAACATATATGCAATGAGAGGGAAAACGGTGAAGAGTTGGAAGAAGAGCACCACTCGAGCACCTACTGTCAGGCCATCACCATTTTGGAAGTTGTTGAGAAGGTTCTGTAAATGTAACAAAAGTATTTGCGTTATTTGGATATCATACTTGAGACACATTTTTGTTAGTACTTGAATAAGTTTTATTTTAGGGGAAGGTGATCCCTGCCAAAAATATGAGCGTCCATTAAGAGTTCGTAAAGCGTGGAATTGACGTTCGGGAAACGTTCAAGAAACGGGCTATAAGAGTACTTAATGCGTGAATATGTACCTTTTAAGAGTTCAACGCTTTGCATTTGTGAACGGCTGCGTACACTTTGGAAAGCGTACAGGAAGAGTTCCTGATTAATGTATAAGAAAAAAATAGTTACCTTGAAAACATTTGTATTTATTTTATATTTTTGTCTACATTTTATTTAAAAATTAATATGTTTTTATCTTTTGTATGTAATTTAATTTTTTTAAAGATAAATTAATTATCTTTAAATAAGGTGTTCTCATTCGGTCGCCTATCCAGTCGTAATCAACGGCTTGCGACGCTTAACGTGAAACAAAGACTGCGTGTGACGCCGCAACCTCTGATCTACCACCGTGAATCAATTTCTAAGACGTAATATGATAATCGCGTTACACTTGTATTCTAATACAAATGTTCGTTGATAATGAGTAAATAATGATTGATCCTAGTATAATGTGGAGCAAAATAATTTTTGTAGACTGAAAATTATAAGGTTTCGTAAGGAAACTTGAAGAAGATTGTAACTTTACTCCATCTTGCCGAATGTCTCATGAACTCTTTAATTTTGGTTTTCTCATGTAGCGTACAAAAGTAAAAAAAAACCTTGATGCACTCTTAGAAGCCGCTTAACTGAACGCTTAGATAATGCTTAAAAGGTGCATATTAACGCTTCAGAGCTCTTTTCAATTAAGCGTCATTTAAACTTATTCTAAGCGTGCGATTCGCTTCATTAAGCGTACAATTTCGTAAAAACGTTTCTTGTTCTCTCACTGGACGCTTTACTGTACGCTTCATTTTTGGCAGGGATGATTATGATTATTGTCTGAATCAAATGAAGTTGATAAAATTATGTCCATGACATTGGGTCTTAAATTACAATTTTTTTCGTCATTAGCATGTTTTACTCATAGTTTATCTATAACTAATTTTGAAAAAGATATTTTAGTGTGAATATGTTGTGATTAGAAAATCTCTTACATCTTCTATGCACGATTTTGCCAATGGAAAAGAAATGTAGAAGGCTACACCAACTATGAAGTAAGTCAAAGTAACCAATAAGTATGCAATCGTAAGGTCTCTACCCTGAAATACAAAGAAGACATTATTTTTATATTAATCTACATATTCTTATATTTTTCCTTATAATTAAAAAGTTAGCGCAAACATACATTTTTATTCTGATCCCGATTACTTTGCATGATAGTAATTATTATATTGTGAATAAAAAACGACAATGCCAGCATGCCGGACAGGGCTGGAAAGCTCGGTCGCAGATCCCAAATAACATCCAATGCCGTGCCACTCATATTAATCCCCCAAGTCGATGACTTTACGAGGACGAAGATTATAAGATATAAGATGGAGACAGTACCTGTAAAAAAATAAAATGTTGCAATAGCAGTAGTACTTATTACCAGTGAGGATGGACTATGACTATGTCCTATTATTTAATTGATGACAGACTATCAATCACGCGAATCCTAATGGAGAGGAATGTAATCAGTGCAATAATTATCATTAAACAATCAATGCATCTTACTAATGTCGCAACTAAAGAGTGGATTCCATAACAAATGAAAAAAAATGATATCAAAACATCTCAATAGTTGTTTCATTTTTATTTGGAATTTTTGAATTTTGCTTAGCACAACTTAGAAAAGTTTGATATGTAAAACCTCTATTTACAGATTAAATGAAAATTTTTACAAGACTCTTGTATTGGTTTTGTATTAATTAACACTGTGTTCGGAAAATTGTGATACTTGTATGTTACCGGAATAACAAAATTTTACTGAAATATGTAACAGACAGGCAATCATGCAACAATATCAGAAAATTTCGAAACATATATAAATATGAATCATCGAAGGTGAAGTTAGTTTGATTTGTCGTCGTCAGCGCAGATGCAACGGTAGCATCTCTACAAGATGCGTCTGTTCTAGAAGTTAGATTTTGATTTGATAATAAGGGATACCATACAATGTTAGAAATGTTCAGAAATTTCGGATACTTTTATGTTACCGAAGGAAATGTTACTAAATCCTGTAACAGGAAGAACCATTACGTTATATTATCAGAAAATTACGAAACAGTAACAGAAATTTCAGAAGGAATCAGTGGTGGAATTTTCATTCGGTCATAAAGGATTCCTCGGTTAACCATCATTTATAACGAGTGTCGTCCGAATATTGTTGAATTGTATAATGTTGATTCTTATTAGTAGGAAGGCAATAAATAAATATATATCGTATTTTTTCTACCCTGGTGCACATTTACAAAACAGTGTTGCTTTTATTAAATTTTCTATTTTTAATAACAGGGTAGTCTTCCCCAAACAAAGGACAATAAATCATAGAAACACACAAAAAAATATGATAAAGCAAACAAATTTTACTCCCCTTAGACTATTTTGTTATTGTAATTGAAAGTTCTTAAACTGTAACAAAATTTTCTGAAACATGTAACCGAAGTTTTTACGGTTACCGTTTCCGAAATTTCTGTTCATCTTTCGTAAAATTCTGAAACGGTAGCCGTAAAAAGCTTCAGTTACATGTTTCAGAAAATTGCTACAGAAATTTCTTACAGTGTAACCTCGCTTCAATGCAAATAGCATTTCATATCCGAATAGCATAAAATCATTATAACGTTGATACGTATCAGTACAATGACAATATAAGACTACAGTAGTTTCTCGGTACAATTTCGTCTCGCTATATTTACGTCTCAGCATATTTTCCCAGTTCCGTCTCGTTATATTTACCTGTCGCCGCTCTTTTTCACCCACCTTGCGGGTTGGGGCCTCAGGAAGGGCCTGCTATGACGTCAAGAACATAACGCAACTGAGAGGAGTGGGAGAAGCGGCGATCTCCTTCTTTTGGTAAATATAATAAGACGGGAGGGGAAGGCGAGGAACCGTGCGGGTAAATATACCGTGACTACTGTACTATTATATTGCTGGTAATCTATGTGGCAGTGTTCGTTCAATAAATTTGGTGTTTTATATAATTTATGTTTATAATTAACAACAGCTACATTATCATTAAAGTACTTACCAAGTGCGTTAAATTTTGTGAAAAATGTTGTGGTATTGAAGTTTAGCACGGGGAATATTAACAATGCCAGGAATAATGGTACCGTTCGATACAAGTCCCAACCAGGTCCTAAATTGCCGTAGGATCTTTCCAAAAGTCGTGTGCCATTTATTAATTCTTCTTTTGGACAGCGAACTGTTAATGCAACTTGGAAAAAATGAAGAAATATTTCAATTATATGACGATTTTGAATTTGTTGTTACACAGATTTATTTATCTTTTTTCACAACGAAAAACAATACTTTTGTAACGGTGTGTTTTGTTATGATGCACCATGCTTTAGAGGTGGAGGTATTATAGAGGAATATAAAGAAAAATAAGAGATAGGGAAGGAATCTTCCAATTGTTTTGTTTATATTTATTATGCTTGTTTACAAACCTGCATGACAATCGTATAAATATCAACTCGGTTGATCAATATCAGTTAGTTTGTGTCGCGAAGAAGATTACTAAGGATCGGTGGCGGTTCCGGTTTTGCGTGTCGCGGTAGGGATGTGTGTGAGTAGTATCCTTTATTTTATTATATATATATTTACGATTTACGATTAGTTTCGTGTCTTAGGCGGGGTCTGCTCACATAGCCCAACTGATGAGTCCGTGAGCAGACCTGGGACGAAACACCGATCCATATAAAATAATAATTATTTACATAAAATTAATTACGCATGCCAAAAAATTATTGTTAATCCCAGAATCATAACAAAATCGTTACAATGGCGCCCGAACAGGGACAATCATAAAAAAATCGTTACACTTTTAAAAATCGTTTAGTTTAAAAATAACATTCACTTAAGCCCCACCTTGAAATAAGATATATTTTTGAACTATCTCAAATAAGGCTTTCGCATGCATTTAAAGTATGTAGTTCCTCTAATTATGTGCGTGGACTAAGTCTCTCTAAGAATATTTGTACAGTAAGACCTCGCTTGTTCGACAAACTCGATTGTTCGACAATAACTGACCTCGCTAGTTCGACAGTGGGCGGAGAATTCTTCACTCCCAATGTATACGCCTATAGCCGTACAGTCTTAGCAGACGTAGTTAAAGCAATGTCGATCTAGTGAGGTCACACAGAGACAAAGCGTCTGGAACCCAGCATGTCCCACAAGCGCGGTTGAATCTTATCTACTGATTTTCTTAGAATCATATAACTACATCGGTAGAGAGTTTCAAATCAGCGTTAAACATACCAAAGAAGCAAAACTACCTCCAAGAGAGTAACATTTAATGCGTATTTTCTCTACGATCGCACAATTGACTACTTGGAATAATTTTAGTGTTTAACGCGGTAAACGATCCGGTAATTATATTCGTGTAACAGACACCGCGTGTCTTTAGTGAATCTTATATTCTTGCGATGGTATCATTTCAATTATGTAATCCACTCAATACTAAAGCATCGCGAAATGATCAGATCGATACGGTAATACAATCCGCATAAAAAGACGATCCTATCTGATGTATTGCGGCTTCTCAAATGTCAAATTCAATCAGGAAATCACAAATTAGCAAAATGAATTTCATTAATAACCCAAATTTTTCTTGAATGCATTTTGACTCGTGTACAATAATAAACAAACACATATAGAATATAATAACAAACATAAACCTACCTTCAGGTCTAAATTCGGTTGATACGAAGGACTGAACCGGAATATCAGCTAGGAAATCTGAAACAATAATAATGTCAGTAAAGTGTTTTTGCTATTTTTTTTAAAAGAAAAATAGTTAAAAATAACGTACCATACAAAAAATTAACGGAATTGTACAGAAAGTTAGACATTAAAATCCAATACGTGATATTTGCTCCTAGAAGGACACTGATACTAAATATCTTCGCAGCGTATTCAGCCCACGGGCCGAGAAATATTCGGCTGAGTTCGATTACTTCGATTCTTTCACCACCACCTAAAATGTGAACAACATGTGTGCATAAAGTATGTCCGTAATGTAATATAAACATGTGTATATTTGTAATGTATATTAATGTACCATGATACTTATGGACTTGTAGTATTTTGTGCGCAGTGTATAAACATAACCCACTCATCGCTAAAATCAGAACCATTCCTGGAATCAGACCTGCCATGAATATTCCCCAGGGCATGGTGAGCATGGACGACCCAAGAATTGTGTTCCAGATAGAAAATCTAAAATATTTGTTGCGTGTGGTATACTGTTTATTACGCTAAAATTTTGTATATCTTACTTTAGAGAATCTTTCAAGTGAAAGATGTATCGAATCATGACACAAAATATTTATTATTATTCTGCATTGGCAAAGCAGCCGTAAATTATTCCTGATACGTACACTAATTACGTTTATTTCATTAATGTATCAGTAGAGGATACTGAGTTGTTTTGCGGAAAACTTCTAATGTACATTTTGTAAGTAGTGAATTGATGAATTAGTTAATATAGTTTATAAGGACTGGAATTATTAAGAAATGTACAGCTAAACTATATCGATTGCTCTAAAAAACACGCACTTGTTTACCTGGGCAATGGACATTGCGAAAATCGGGAAATTGAATTTAAAAAAATTAATGATTTCTAGCACAGTACTATGGGACAGAAGACATCTAAAAGCGGACACTATTCAAGATAACCAATTTGACAATTTCTTTTTAAAGTATAAGGATGAATGAACAAAACCCTCCTGAAGAGTCTTATGCGCATTCAAGGACGAAACGCTTATTTTTAACATCCATATTAGTATAGTCACAGATCATACCTAGAAACATCGCTATTATTCATTTATTAACTGTCCATATCTAAATAACTATTCGGTCGAGAATTTCCTTTAACTTTTATTAATTTGAAAGGTTACTTGTAACTTGTAATTTGGTACTTTGAGGGATTCTCGAGTTACTGATAACGAAGCTGACAACTATTTTCAAAAAATCAAAATAACAGATTCATAAATTGTCAAAATCCAAAATAGTCGATTCAACGCGGAGGATAACATTTACAACAGAATATTAAATAATTATGAAACTTGCTACATAAAATTTTATCGAATATAACGTCAGATATGTAACATTCAAAGTTGCTGAACAAAATTCATATGACCGAGTAATATCTCATTGATACCGGATTTACAGGGACGTGGATAAAATGGGAAGTATTGCACCCTCATTTTGTATGTATTTTGTTGCTTTGTTTTGTCCGCAGTTTTTATTTGTTTGTTTTTATTTTCTCAATACAAAACAAGAACTATTGCTTATCTAGCAGTATAATATAATCTAATAACCAAAGACTCACAGCTTCTAGAACCATATGGGTCGTTCTTCAGTTTGAATTTTCCGCGGTCCTTCACTCGATGGCAAGATATATTACGGTCTTAATGGGTGCTTTAATATATGCAAGTAATATTATTTAGATGTGGACACTTTTTCATTGAAGAAATTCTTTGTTTCAATCCGAGATTCTGAATCCCCTGGTCTAGCCAACCACGGTTTTTGAACTACAGTAGGACCTCTTATTCGAACCTCTCTTATTCTAATTGCCTTTCTTATTCTAATTCTATATATATATATATATATAACTATCACACGAAAAGTCAACGAAAAATATTGTCCACGAATCACAAGCTCGCAAGCAAAGTAAGTGGGGGTAAATGGAAAATTAGAATAAGAGAGGTCCTACTGTATATTAAATTTCTCGGCTTTAAAATACATATCATCATTAATGAAAAACTATACGAGTATTTATAACTAAAATATCCCAAGACAACTAAAACGAATGACATTTATCAAATTAATGTATAATTTTTTCAATAAAAATTTGGATTATTTTGCGTCCCCATTTTTCACTCTCAGTCCGCTGGCAGTATTTTTTTGTGTTACAAAATGCAAAAATTATTTTTCATTGCCCTGGTAAGTAACAGTGAATAATTTGCCTAAATTTTGGTCAATATTTATCACTAAAACTTTTAGTTATTAAAAATATAATACTTAGAAAATTCTTACAATACGTTCATTTTTAATAATAAACTTATAAACACTAATTCTTCTAACATTCTCATTCGCCTCACCATATACATAAATGAATGAAAATTGTACAGTACATAAATGTCAAGCGCATTAAATATGCAAATAGTCTTGGACAACGTTTGGGTGGATGCATCAACCAACTTTTATGAACGTCGATTCACATGAATAGGTAAATTTATATAAGTAGTGATATAAACAATTAAATTTTGTTAGTCAGGATCACTGAACACGAATTTAGCTGCAGATTCAAAAAATTCCAATTGTGAATTCAAAATGGTGTATCAAATAGTCAAAAATTACTTGATCCATATTAGATCTCCCATATCGAGTTTAGGAATTTTATAATCTCATTCGTCAGCAGCACCAATTAAAACCTCCTAATACAAAATTCCGTTTATTACACCGGCCCACAAAAAAATAAAAGTGGTCTGTACTTTTAATCAGACCTACTATAGTCTCTATGTGTTTTCACGAGCTGAATTCGAATCTGACGTCCATTTAGCCTGCGCACCCCCTAGTTTCGAGTATATCGCAAAATTGGCGAAAAATCGCGAAAAATAGTGAAACCTCACATTAAAGTGTGCGAGAAAATTCGGAAAAAATACCACCTTTCTCTAGTGTCTTTTTTTGGTAATTTAATAATCTGAAATTGAATCTCTAGGCCATTTTGCTCGAAGTCTACACACATTTCGAGCAAATCGCAAAAAATAGCAAAACATTGCAAAAAATCACATTATTCGTAAAAATTTGGTAAAATTTTCTTGAGTATAATCATGTATGTATTTTTTTGTACATTAATGTTCCAAATGTGAAACTTAAGCCCATTTAGCCAAACATCCCGAAATTTCGATTAAATCGCAAAAAATATTTTTAAAAATTACAAAAATTTAATGTATATGCTAAAATTTGGAAAATTTTTGTTTGACCCGGTGTTTCTTATATATTATAATGAGCTAATTCCGAATCAGAAATCTGTTAGGCTTTATCTCTTACACATATTACAAAATTGCGTCATAATAGCTAAATATGCCAAAAGTCATATTCATGTGCGTACGAAATTTTGGAGCATTTTACTTTTTCTAGATTAGATTGACTGTTGTTCTGATGTATTTTTACTTTAAGAATTCCAAACTATTGAGCTGTTGAGTTCCATTATTACAAAATTTGACAAAATTGCAAATAACGAGAAATATGGATGTAAATTATTACAAAACAAATTTTGCGGACTTGATTCATGCATTCTTTTATCTTCTTCTTATGTAGCATTTCTCATGTAGCGAACTCTTTTTTCATCAAATGATCTGTGATGATTTTTTCGCTATTTTTTTGCGATTTAATCGAAATTTTGGGATGTTTGGCTAAATGGGCTTTAGTTTTACATTTGGAGGATTAATGTATGAAAAAATACATTCATGATCATACTCAGGAAAATTTTTCCCAATTTTCCTGAATACTGTAATGTGATTTCTCGCCATTTTTGGCGATTTGCTCGAAAGTGGGGGAGGGGGGGGAGGTGCGGGCTAAATGGACGTCAGATTCGGATTCAGCTCGTCAAAATACATAGAGACTAGTAGATCTGGTTAAAAGTACAGACCACTTTTACTTTTTTGTGGCACGGTGTTATTTTTAATTTTTATCCGATACGAAGAAATAGCATTTAGAATCGAGAAAAATTATAAATAAAAAAAATAATCTTCTTTAAATTTTTAAAACTATTCATTTTGTGTAGGTAGAACAAGTTTTTAATACAATTTTTTAAAAAAAATAAAATGCACGCAGCAGTATTCGACCAATTTATTTAATAATTTGCAAAAAGTTAAACCATACATTTTTTTAATTAGAACAGTTTTGATTTGGAAATCCCCGTGAAATCGCATGAAACATTATAATTTCATCGTATTTGTATGTGACCCGATTAACGTCTTGTTGTTTTAGAGATAGGCCGAACAATGCGTCATTTTATTTAGTGCAATCCCGCAATTTTTTTTTAATTGTGTGTCAATGCTATCGACGAAACGTCTATCGATTAGCGCTTATTTTTTCAATTTGTTATATACACATTTATGCCATGCAAGATACTATGTACTAAATTGATATGCTTACATTGTGACTAGAGAGTTTTGTTTTGGTTTAACGATTCTGGTAACGCTTGGTCCTAATTTCGATGGGTCTTGCGGGGGTACCGTGAAGAAACCCATGAGAAAATCATCTTCCAATGGCTGATTGGTCGTACCGTAAGCTTCATCTTCGAGCTGCTTGAGCGATTTAAAACAAATGTTGATCACTGATTTTTTTAACTGTATGAATATTTACCATACCGAATTGTCATTTTCGCTAACTCGACGTTTCGACTTCTCGTAATTAGTCTTTGATGACAGGTCGACAATAGCAGTATCCACAGGATTCACTCGCAGGTGCGAACTGGAGGGATGAAGGTTGTTCGAGACCGATGTGTAGCTGTTACTAACTTTCACGCTGCCGTACCTAGGGAAACCCATGACCGTGAGGCAGTCGTTTATGAAGGTCACCGGGTATTGGGTTACCTCGAGCTCGTGTCTAGATCACTGGTAGTTGAGTCGTGGAAGGTCACGTCGATCTTCTCCGCAGTTATCCGGGATCCAGAGGTGAGCAGCGGGGATTTCTCGGAGGTGTTATGGCTTTGCTCGTACATTGTGTTCTGGAGGCTTTTCTCAGATCTCGCATATATCAACTCGTGATAGAAAACACTGATCCTGCTTTTTTACTTTTAACTTTCGATAGGTATCTTCGGCTGGTGCAACTTTGCGCAGCACACGATCATCTTTGTAATGACAGTAACTGATCTCCCGTGGCTTCGCAGTTGAAACGATTCTTTCATACTGTATTCGAGGGAAAATACCAACTGTTTTGTATGTCTGCATCACGCGTGCGGAATCCTTGACATAACACACCCGGTGTGCTCCCCACCAGTGACCGCCAAGAGCTTCCATCAAAGCTAGACTGCCGTTTGGTTGAGTCACAGACAAAAACCAATGTTGGATAAATAATCATCCAATCCTATCATATCCGGACTTTCCGCGATTTTCGGTGCTATCGGCGAATGTCATCTGTCATGGACGGAATGTTAAGACGTGGGCTGACGATGCATGCGCATCTCTGTAGTTTACGAGTAGATAAGTGTTCCGGGCGAAAAATAATCTGAGACAGCATTGTATAACGGCTTGGTTGGTATGATAAGCACTTTTCTGCAAGATCGAAGGCAGTGCGGTCTCGACCTTGTAATTTCGCATGGAAGAAATCTAGTTGCAGTATCAGAAATGGCATTCGTCTACAAGGGGATCTCTATCGGATGAGAAGAACATTTTTGATATATTTTATTATCTTTTCCTTACAAAGGCAGTTAATAACATCGTTGTACGGGGGTTACAATATAATCGAAAGCAATAAAGACCGACGTGATCGATTAAAATACATTTTGCGATATAGTCTGGTACTATTTTGGTAACGAAATGACTCACGGGGTTGATAACGTCGATTCTACTGCATACGGATGTAACAATGATGACGCAAGTTGGTCTTCATCTTGCAAAACTTGCGTTCATTCTAAAATGGGCACAAAAAAACGTCACATTGTTGCCCGTTGAAAAATACTTATACGTCCATGAGAATTTCCAGAAATGAAACTTCGTGTTTATAGTTAAATAGATCGATATAATGGTCCCTGTACCGGTCACCTAAATGGTAATGGCTACGAGGATGCTAAACTACAGTTACCAGTTGAGCTGAAATCAAGTTCGCACAAGCGTTGAACAATTTAAAAAGTATAAAAAATGCCTAAAGCCGCACTTTACGCACAATGTACTAAAAATTTGCAGTCACTTCTCTACATTTCTCGGTGATTGGTGTGGTTTATGGTCGTAATTCTATAGGAGATTCCGAAAACGAAGACAAAAGATTTTCGAAAATTTAAAAAAAGGTTTTTGTAGTAATTTGTAACTAATACAAAATAATTTTGAATTCATTGAAATCTTTTTACATCCTTACCAAATTCACTTTAATTTATGTTTAGGAACATAAATGAATTCATGTGTTAATGATCTAATAAAGGGGTACCTTCTATGTTTTTATTTTCCCATCCGTTTTTTGCATTTAGTTTTCTTTTTTTTCAGAATTAACGCTCAGTTGCGCAAAGTACCAATTACATTGCTATAAGTGCTTTTCAGAGAACCGCTGTATTGCTTTTTGGAATAAACAATTGGAATGAAGAAAAATGAGGTTCAAATTCGAAACACCGCTGCACAATATGGTATATGTTTATACAATAGGACACCTTCATCAGAAGCCGATTATTTAACGTAGTTTCGGCTCATAATTTTTTCGTACAACATGCGTATTGTTTATTTACCTGAGATCCTTTCTCCTTTACAGTTACTGTAGAGAATGTTTTGGAAAAAGACTACATATATTACAAATGAATACTACAAAATGTATCCGTCGTATATTCCCTAAAAAATTTGTTTTATGCAGAAGGTTGGTTATGGGTCACTTTAATATTTTTCATATGACGGGTTATTCTTCAACGATATCAAATGAGGCGGTAATTTTAATTCTAGCGTTAAAAGCTATGCTACAAGTGGTAAAAAACATATGTTTCCATTTTTCTGTCAACAAGTAATAGTCCAATATTGTCTAATTGTAACAGGATAGATAATAATTTCTGACTAAGGAGAAAAAGAGAAGCATATAATAAAATTGTCGACATTATGGCAGCGTTACAGTCACGCTACCATGTATTTACACAGTAGCGCCATCTATGAGAAATACAGGGAGGTGAGTGTGGGACCACTTTCCCCTATAATTGATATTTTATGGATTTTTTGCATGTACTTTAACCTAGTCAGTAGGAAAACTATCCGAAACCCTTTAACTCATTTTTAAATTTATAAGGTCGCAACCGCAACCAACAGTCCTACAACTGGGCGCATCTATTTATACATAATTTCTCAACATTTTTCAATTTATGAATGTAGCAGGATCGTACGTAGATGAATAGCGGGAAAAAAATTATGTAGTCAATGACAATTATTTGCTTGTCTAAAAAATGTCACAATTTTAACATATTCTGGCACCATTTCTTCAGAAGTTATTAAATTGCAAGGTTAAAATGTCACAACCGCATTTTTCTTGAAAATATGACGATCGTAATTAGTATTAATAAAAAGGCCTACATATTTGTTTTGCTTTATTGTGACGTTCAAGAATTACATTGTCAGAATAACGTTTGTGATTCGTTATAAAAGTAAAAAATAAAAGTAACGTCAATTTACTAAATACGAATATTGTTTTTGACCCCCTAATGGCGATGAAAAGAATTAGTGCAATGAAATCAATAATTGTAAACAAATTAATGGGATTTTGGTGTTACATATTACAGGAGGAATTTCTACATATTTATTTTCTTTGTTAACATGTGAGTTGACCCAATACTATTTCAAGAAGTTTTTTAATAGGCATTATGGATTATTTTTTATGATGTGTTTGGTTTTAGGTTGCGTTTGGGGCAAAATGTCGATAGACGTACGTTCACAGACGTAACTTTTTCATAACTTTATATTTATTTTTCTATTAGAAAATGGCGCATACATTCAAAAGGAAGACAGAACACCAAAAAAGGATGACAGAATCAACGACAATGGCAATTTCAGCACTTAATGGTGGAATGTTGATTCAACGGTTAATACAAAAGTTAAAAGTTCGTACGATTTTTTTTTACAATAAATAAAATACATTTTCTTTACGTCATTTTACTTTATTTTCATTGATACTTTTCTAGCAGTCGTTTAAACGACCCATCCTATTTTGCCCCGTGATTTTCACATTTTAAAAAACACGGTGGTAAAAACATTTATAACGAATATTGCATCGTGGACGTCCGAGGAAAAATATTTTAGTCTTGTCTTTTAGCATTATTACAACGCGTACAGAGTGTGATAATAATGTAAAAGAAGTGCATATGTCATCGAAAAAATGACGCGGGAAGAAGAATGGTAATGACCAAAGACTGGTTTCATAAGGACTGATAACAAAAAGCGTAAACACCGATTGCGAATGAACGAAATACTTTTTTTATGCAACTGACGAGTAACTGATTTCGGCAGTGTGCACGGATAGTGATCGGCATTGCTATAAAATAAATGTAAAAAACACGCGAATGTTTATATGAAATCTTTTATTTGAGTTGCACTCTAACGAATGGAAAATTCCGCCTATTTAATTTCATCGGGCTCTATTACATCTTACATGGATTCATAATGTTACTTCGAATCCATTATTTTGTATTTGCAGCTATTCAGGATTGATTTATTTCTTATGACATTATTTTTGGATGTGCATGGATTCAGAATTCCAAAATCATATTCTTCTGTGAGGATTATACTATATGGAGTATATGGGGTATATTCCCCGGGATTAAAAAAATTGAAATTCTGGATTCGAAAAAGTTAAAATAAAAAATCCACATGAATCCATCCTGAATCCATTTTCGTTTACTGGAGTTAATGCGTCCTAATCCGAAATTTTCGATGAGGAACAGGATTGAAAAGCATTTAATTCGTAAATATTTTTCATTTATTGGGGCCATAAGCTAAAAGTGCGTAAAATGAATGCAGATATTTCAAGAATACGATATATATACTGGCTTCCATTTTTGCCAGCATAAAGTATCCCATTAAGGGGTTTCTAAAGTGGTCCGAAGGTAAGGTAGGAAATTTCACTAAACAACGTAAGTTAAAGATGACTGAGTAACATTTTTAAAATTTGGACTCTGCAAGGGCCATTTTGAGCACTATAACAAGTTTCCTAGAAAATACCAAAGATATTAACTGAGAACTGACCTAGAATTTTCGGAAATAAGTGAGTTTTATTTATTCCCGAAAATTCTCGGTCAGTTCTTAATTAATTTTTGTGGTATTTTCTAGGAAATCATCTATAGTAATTAAAATTGCCCTTACAAAGCCCGAATTTTGAAAAACTAATTCAGTCATTTATGATTTATGGTTTTTAGTGAAAATTCCTGCCTTATCCGTCGGGAACTTCAGAACCCAATGGAAAAATTATTGAGAATTATTCGTTTTCGAACTTTGAAGATTAATTTGATAGATTTAAAGATAAACTTTATAGTTAAATTTTAAGAATAAGGTTCTGTACATAAATACTTTGAAAGCATTAAGAAACAATTCTGAACGCTTTCTGGACAATCAAAGTAAGTGAATGATTCCTAATGCATCTAGAAGTAATTAATATACATAATCTCAATCTTAACCTCTTTTCGAAAAACCCAGAAATACCTCGAATATTCATTTGCAAAAGATCGTGATATAATTTGCTAAATTCTATTATTTTTTAAGGAAAGAAACGAGCAATAATCGTGGTATTGTGGATATATTTAAAGGTGGCATCGAAGATGTGACACAAATTGTTTCATGTAAAAATTTCACAAAATGGCGGACTTATGGAGTATTTGCCGAAGCGCATCGATCTTTAAGTTTTCCGGTTCCAGACAATGGAGCTCGTAATTCGTGAAAATGAAATAAAAAAACCAAAATTATTTCCATTATTATAAGTTTATCTTCTAAAACTAGTTTACTATGCAACTAAAATGTAGTATCAAAAATGATATATACATTGTTCAGAATTCGGACTTAAATCAAGCCGGTTGAGAATTTTAGATATAGATTATTTAGACTTCGTACACTGATTGCATAATGAAAGTAATCGATAGCGCAGTGAAATGTATTATTCAACGGATGAAATATTTTATTATTGCCACGAAGAATTATTTGTGTTATTGTTTATTGAATTGAAAGAATCTTTTATCGATGAAATTAATACAATTACATTTTCATAGTAATAAGAACCCAAAAAACAGAATAGAAAATAGTAGAATATATAGATCTCATAATGTGTTCTATAAGTGGCCAGATGTGTCAAATTATGAGGTTTTATTGAGCTTGAGGTCATAACGATATCAAGTTCAGAAAAACCTCATAATTTGACGCGCCTGACATCTTGTAAAACACATTATGAGATAATTCTGAACTATATTTTATATTTCATGCGTTGAAAGAAAACATTTCATCGTGGCTGACGGATGCACGTTTCGTCGGTTCAATTAGTTTTTTTTTCACTATAATCAACTGATATTCGTTCTATTCCTACGTGAAACAATAACTTCACATAAAAAAATTCGTAACTTTTCGTGGAAGCGGAATTCACGTTTGTTGCGAGTTTCCCGCAAACTTCAATTTCACACTTAATGAACTCTTAATGGATGCTCATATTTTTGGCAGGGACATGTATAATGTAGAAATTTTACTATGGCATTGTAAATTTACAACGACTTTCACTGGATTGTGATTTCCACCTTTTGACTATAACATTACATCGAAATTTTTCCCAGTGTCGATTCCGTATACTTTCTGATGGTTTATTGGGAGTCTTAAAACGAGAAATGACGTCTTCTTTTAAGTTTCAAGAATTTGTTTTAAGACCATCCTTTGACTTAATGGCTAAAGGGTATACCCGGATAAGTATGCAAAAGTTGCCCCGTACGTATTTAGCCCATGTTAACAATTTTCGTTGCTACCTAATGAATATAAAATCCTGCAAATATCAAACCTCGATGCGTCTTATTTTGGGAGTTATGCAGGGAGAAAGAAAAATAGAAAACCTCGTTTTTCTCGAAAACTAACTTTTCTATCTCCATAAGAGAGTAAAATAGAACGATGTTAAAGTTAAAGTTTCGAGATTAACTTCTTAAGCTTCCAGCCCATTTATTGGACATTCTTAATCTTCAGATTGGTTTCGTTTTTCTTGGTATCCATAATTCTTCTACGTTGTATTATGTAAGTGGCTTTTAATGTTTTTTTTTTTTATTATAGTAATTTAATCATAGTAGTTAACCACAGTTGAAAATGATTTGCAGAACAGGTTTAAGTTTGATGGATGTGATACAATCTTAAGAAAAATTAAAGGTATAAGAAAAAGTTATTAAATAATAAATATGAAGCGAAAGAATATTCTTCGCGACTTCGTCGAACACTAACTGTAATAATAATAATAATAAAATAGACGAATTCATCATTTTAGAAAATCTTCTTTAGTTAACCACTTCACTGGTAGCCGTTTTCAAATAAAAAGTGCCAAGACTGGAACGAGCCAGTTTTCAAGATATCGAGAAACTGTGAAACATGGGTTCCATTTTTTCATAAAACATATTATTTAACGTAAAAAAACTCACCTGCCCCCTCTCCTTACAGTTTTTTTTAAATATAAATTTTTCTTTATCAAATTTCGATGAGAACGTTAAATACGAGGTTTCCGGGGTCTCTGAATACGAATATAATCTCAGAATTTAAACATTCAAAATGGTGGATGCAATCTGGCGGACGAAATATAACAATATTGAAACATCTCTTTTTACAAGAAATGTGTTTATTTGAACATGACATCAAATGAATTTGAAGTGTGCATTGTTTCATAGATTCAAAATAGTGGATCAAAAATACAAAAAAGAACAAAAATACAAAATCCTCCCACTACCTCGTTGCACTCTGGGGTTGTTATAATTAACCAGCTAACGGTGGAGGTCAACCACATAATTTTTTCATTTGATGAAATATTCAAAATTGAGTCCGCCAAGGTAAAGCCAAAATTGATTTTGCACATTATATTTGCCATCTCGGATATATCATTTTGAATTTTAAAAATCTGAGATCAGATTCGTAATCAGCGACCCCAAAAACCCCCGAATATCAAATTTCAGGCATTTTCCACGCACAGAAAAAAATTTGTTTTAAAAGCATATAGCTTGTAGTCTTATTCAGCGACCTAAGAAACTATAGCATACCAAATTTCGTGCAAATTCATTGAAAATTGTGGAAGTTATTTAAAAATGTACACATATGATACTTTACCAGTGAAGTGATTAAAAATTAAAAGACATTAATAATTTTATTAATCGCTAAAGAACGTGGAAAATTTTATATAAAAATTGTAACTTCAAAATATGCTACGTTGAACTATCTCTAATGGGCTTGTCAAGTTAATTATAATTAAAAGTGACTAAAAAAATTCGTGATCAGCTATCTCAAAAATCTCCGAGTAACAATCTTCAATTTGACTAATTTTGAAAATATCGTCCGCCATTTTGAATTTTTGAAATTTTACTTCAGATTCGTGATCGACGACCCAAAAAATATTTAGATACACAGTGTCATTAAAAAGAAATCTTTTTTTAATGAAACGGTCACGGAATACTACTATTCGTGAACTAAAATTCTTACGTCGCCATTTTGGATCCACCATCTTGAAATTTTAATAAGTACGTTTCACCATTTTGAAGCTTAGACATTGAGGACGCGATCTTTTGGGGCGACGGAAAAAATGCGCGTGTATAAGTATATCTGTATATACTGCTCTTATAGGTGTTTTATATATTTGGAATTTATTCCGACGCCCATATTTTGGTGTGTAACAGTGTTCTGGTTACTTGCCGTATGAAAAAAAGTCATTTTTGAAACAAAATTGTCAAAAATTCTTATTTTTAAACAAAAAATTGGCCGAAACTTTTTGAAAATTCATTTTTTTGCAATTTTATTGGCAGATTCTGAAAGAGCGATCCCAAATACCTAAGAAATGTTACATTGTTACATAAATGTTACTTAGTTGTTACATAACTGTTACTTTTGTGTTTGCAGGGTAGTAGTAGAGAAAATTAACGTTGAAAATAGTTGGAAAAAAGTGTCCTTCTCGACGTTAAAGGGTTAAGTCAATTTTGAAAAGAAGTCAGTCCTGGTTGTAATAAGACTTTATTTTTTTCCCTGCAGTTTCTGAAATGGAGATCGTGACACAGAGAGGGTTAATCGTAAATTGCAATTAAGAACGACATTAATATACATATAGACATTCGATCAAATTGAAGTTGAGGATTTTCGGTAGAGACGGTCTGGTTGAACTTTTTTAAATAAACTATTACACTTAGTTTACGTTTTGGCGGTAGATGACAGCCCTCTTCAGAAATTTATTGACACTTAAAAAATATATAAAATAATTGAATAAACCATCATAATAAAATGTAAAATATAAAAAATCATACGAATAAAAGATAAATTTACAAAGTAAAAATAAAATTACAAAATTATTAAGTAAATTAAATGTCTTACGCCGTGACAAGGTAAATCGAGACTGTATCGGGAAACCGTTCTGTCGTTTCGGGTATGTGTAAATTATATTCTATTGTTTGTAATACATATAAGGCTTTCTAATTTTGGCAACAGCATTCTAAATTATAATCGAAGCAAATTATTGAAATTAAAATAAAGTCAAATAAATGAACTTATTTTTGAGCAAATGATTAAAATTAAAATAAAGACAAATAAACGAACTTATTTTTAAGCAAATGCAGGTATAGCATATGAATCATATATGATTGCTTATTTAGGTATATGCAATATGATATATGTACACCGTACATTAACTCGTAAATAAACACAAAAAGTATATATAAATATAAACAAAGGCATTTAAACGTGTGTAATAACAGTTGTTTCGATTTGTTGATTTACCAGAGATGTATAAACTGACGGTAAATTCGATTCTTCAAACCATATGTTTACTTTGCGTGTATTAAAAAGTTTAATAAAATAATTTTCAATTTCTTTTCTTTTTTAGTATTCGATTCTGTTGCCAAATTTTAACATTCTTAAAGTCAAAATTATAGGAAGTATCGATTCGATGGATTGTTAGGCCTGAATAACGTTCTTCTGGTCCAAGGATGTTCTTTTGATGTTCTTTTAATCTTGTTTCGAGAAGTCTACTAGTTTCCCCGATGTAAACTTTGTCACAATGAGTACACGGGATTTGGTATACAACATTCCTCATTTTGTTTATTGGTAGTTTGTCTTTTATTGGCTTGATTCCTGCTATACAGTAGGACCTCTCTTATTCTAATTAGTAAAGTTTTTCAAGATGACGCCGACCTCTCTTATTCTAATTTTCCCCTTACCCCCACTTACTTTACTTGCGAGCTTGTGATTCGTGGACAATATTTTTCGTTGACTTTCCGTGCGATAGTGGCAGAAGACTTGTGGGGGAACGATTAGAATAAGAGAGGCTGGACAATTAGAATAAGAGAGGTTCAAATAAAAGAGGTCCTATACTGTATTGGTATTAATTGGTGTATGGACAACTCTAATCTTTTCCTTAATTAAATTTTTTGCTAATTTTTCTGATAACTGTTTGACGTAAGGTAGTGAAACTGTTTTTCTTTTATGTCTTGATGAGCATTATTACACAGGTCTGCACGGATTTTTTTTTTAAATATCAGAGTGATCTTCGACGTATTTTTGTGCGCTGAACACTGACGTGCTACAGACTTGAATTTGTGCTTAAATTAAAGCTTGGTTCTTCCCCTACAAAAATTATAAAATAGTTTTAAAAAAAAATTCATAGTTTTGAAAAAAAAATGGTTTTAACCTTGCTATTTCTAGTGATTATGATGAAAATTCAAATTACTTAATTACATTGAGCAGAGCTCATACAAAGCACTACTTAACCGTTTTCGGGGTTGGTGTTTCAGAATCCAGTGTCGCCTTTATAAAATTCAAAATGGCGAATCCAAGATGGCGGACGTAAAATCAAAAATTTGAATTAACCTCAAGAAAATCTGTACCCCGGCCGCAAAATAAAAAAATAAACTTAGGATCTAAAAATCACAACTTTAGGATTTTTTTTGTTGCCATTAGTGCTTATCATGTCCAGGTCCGAGAGGTTGTGAAAATTGTAAAAATCAAAGAAACAATTTATCTACCCGTAAGGAAACAAAGACTAGATCATATTCCATATGATCTATTAAAAACTTTAGTTAGCCTATACTGAAATAAAATCTTGAATTTAACACTGCATGTAGATTGTTTTATAAAACAAAGTCTTGCCTTCCCTGGTCGAACAATCGCTGGCATTACTAGTGGCGAACAGAAAAACCGTGAAGTGGTGATTTTAAGATCCTAAGTATATTTTTTATTTTGCGGCCGCCATTTTGGATTCGCTATTTTAAATTTTGTGAAACTAACATTGGATTCGTCATCAGCGACTCAAAAAAACCCCGAGTACTGATTTTCATGAGGTTAATTTAAATTTTTTATTTTTACGTCCGCCATTTTGAATTTTTTAAAAGCGACACAGGATTCTTAAACACCCACCCCGAAAACAGTCAAGTAGTGGTTTGTATGAACTCTGCTCAATGTAGTTAAATAATTTGCATTTTCATCATAATCACTAGGAATAGCAAGGTTAAAACAATTCTTTTTTCAAAACTATGAAATTTTTTTTAAAGCTATCGTATATGATTTTTGTAGGGGAAGAATCAAGCTTTAATTTGAGCACAAATTCAGATGTGTTGCACATCAGGCTTCTGAGAAAATTAAGGGTAAAAACACCTAAAAACACGTTTTTTTTTTCTTTTTCTTTTAACTTTTCTCAAAATCATGACGTGATAGACATTTTTCGTCTTCAGATTCGTGTTCAGCGTACAAAAATACGTCGGAAATCACTCTGATATAAAAAAAAAGTGAATTTTGCAGACCTGTGATATTAACTAATAGTTGTTATTGTAGATATGATGAATCCGTATTTTTATGCACCTTGTGACCAAGTTATGGGGGTTTCGATCAAATTCCACGATATTAACAAATAAGAATGTTGCATAAATTAAATAATTTTGTCAATTTTTAGCACGTTTTTTTTTATTCTTTTTATATCCGAGTCTAAAAGAAGCAACTGAGACAACACAACGAATCAAACTAAGTTAGTAGTTCCGAAGTTTGCTACTTTGTCATCATCGATGGCGCTGTAGTTGGCACCCTCCAAAGGTGAATTCACGAATTATAAACGAACATTGTTTTCACATTTTCCGATTATTTCCCTACTTTAATTGATTATTTTTTATTTGAACCCACGAACCGAGTTACCGTTCAATTATTACATAGAATAATTGTAATTTTCGGAGTGACGTGTGAGGGTATGAAAGTGTTTTCAAAAGCAACAACACAGCTGTGACGCGATTCCAAAAGTCCAGGGCATCAAGATGAATGCAGAGAACGACGGTGAAGCAGAACCCAGCGATGCTAATTCACCTCCAGATTCTGGTGCAAACCATTTCTTGCAAATTTTATTTTTAAAACAGATTCCTTTTTGAGGTTATCTTCTTTGTTTTGATTATTCTGAGGATGTACAATACCAAAACATTTGCTCTAAATTTTTAATTAACTTTCACTCAACAGTTATATACGTTTGTTTCTATCATTTATACATAAATTACTCTCAATCTTCTTAAAAACTATACATAAAATAGTGATTTTCTTAAAAGAATGAAATATTTCGCCTCTTTTGTTAACCTTCTTGCATCACTGTCAAAGAATACGATTATTACTTTATTTACATAAAAAAGTCTATACTTTTACTACATGTCATGTTGGAAATAAATCGATTCATGTTTAAAGTACAAGTACAAACCTTGTTAAGGTAAAATAACCTCATGGTCCATCAGAAATTTACAATCGATGTTCAAAAATACCAATCTGTAAAATTAAGTGGCTGAGTGCAATTTGTTTCGACATAAACGAATATTTTGCATTGCAGGTCACTCCTCAGAATAATTTATTTATTTATTTATTATTAACAGCCAAATATGGTCTTTATACAAGAAACAATAATGGTAACTTGGTTGACAGCGCCTATTTGCATTTGACTTTTGATGGATGTATGACAAATGTTCGATCGTATATTTTACACGAGTCAAAAGTCTAAATTACATTGGTCGAACATTTTTTCGTTCGAATATTTATCATACATCCCTTTTGATAGCTACTGGTAGGTTATTCCATTCGCACCTTAATCTAGCTATACTAGCTTGAAAACCAAATCTAGATTTACTATTATCTTCACGAATTTTACGATAACATCTTAAATCGAAATCTGGAATTCTAGATATAAACAATTCGGTTAATTGCTGACAGTCTATCGTTTTGGTAATAATCTTACGAACTAAAAGTAAATCTTCATGGTGAATCGATGAGATTGTTGGAAATTTGAAAGTGGTAGCAACTGATGTGTAGTCGTACAATAAATAATCATTCATTCATCGGTAACCATTCGATGTTGAATATTGTTAATACAATTAAAAAATAATGTTAATACAATTATTGCAATTTACAAATATTGATGACAGGAACGGAATTTGGAAAAGTACACTGCTTTTATATTTGCTAACGTTCCAAACAGTACATTATTATTATTGAATAGTCGAATCTATCGATCTGAACAAGTCAATACAAAAGAAGAAGAATGATTTTAACTCATTCAAACTTTTTAAACGGACTCGTAATAGTTACAAGTCTAAATGTAACTCTTCCATAATTTTTAACGAATAATGTACATCCATTACCAATAAAGCCTGATGAGGACAACGTGGTCGTCGAAATTCTTCTTCTTTTGTATTGACTTGTTCAGACGATAAATTCGACTATTCTATAATATACATCATGATTGGTAGATTCAAATATTAATATAATTAAGTACATTATTATATTATGATTATGGATTATACCTACCCTGGTAAAAATGGGAGCGTTACTAAAGCGTCACTCAAGCGTGACGTTAAGAGTTTCAAAAGAGTTAAAAAAGAGTTAAATCCGCTTCAAAAAGTGTGACATAAGGGTTCTTAAAGAGTTACCTTGGACTACTTAAGAGTTTACCGCGAAAGCGTCCGAACCGGTTAGAAGAGTGTACGAAACGTTGCATAAACGTTTTTCCAGGTGTTCAGCAAGAGTTTATAAAACGTTTAATAAACGTTACATATTTCATTTGTAACGGAAGATTCATTAAAATGTTCGTATTCGAAAGTTTACAAGTAAGGAGCGCAAGAGTTACTGAACGCTTTCTCGCGTGCTAAATGGCAATTTGCTTTAAATACGCTTATTGCACGCTTTGGCACCCCTCAAAACAAAGTCCAGGAGGCGTGAAATAAGAGTGACAGTAAGTCCAAATTCACGCTTCATGTCAAACGTTACTTAAGCTTGCTTGCAGCGTACAATGAGCGTCATTAAGGCGTTTCAAACGCCTCCTGCACTCTTATATAACGCTTCATTTTTACCACTTACTTATAAATTTGGTTGTTACTAAGTCTATGTCTATGTTAGGATTCTTAAAGAGAACTACTAAGAACTTTAACAATGTCGATACTATTATTCACTTATATCGCACTATTATTTTGCCAAATCTTTTTTATTGCTCGTCAATCTGGTCACCTTATACAGCACAAGAAATTTCTCATTTGGAATCGGTTCAGCACAATTTAATTAGATATCTTTCCTTCAAATCTGATTTCCCAATGCATATTTTTGACCACGATTATCGACATCATGCAACCGCTTTTAATCTCCCTACTGTAAAATCCTTACACCGTTACCATGATTTACTTTTGGCCTATAATATTGTCAATTTAACTCGTAGTCCCGTTATATCTAATTTATTCGAACATCGAGTAGTATCACATAGCCTCTTTTAGACCTGTCTGCAAGGGTCTCCATAAAACTAATTAAAATAATAGGCAAGAGTATGCGTCACATTTCATCGCAACTCTTTCACAATATGCATCGCAAAAGTATATATAATACTCATTTGCAACCTGACCACAGTCTATAAGACTGCATGCAATAACAAAAAATAATTAACATAACAAAAATAAATAACAATATAAAATAATTTAGTAAAATAAAATGAGAATAAAATAAGAATAAGAAAATAAAAGCGGGATTTTTTTGTGAAATCGCATGATTCCACTAAACTACATTTCTTATTTGGTAATCTGAATTGAAGACATATTTACAATTTTACAACCGACATAGTCAAATGCTCTTTGACTGATATAGTTTTAGTTCTTAATGGACATTGCATCATTTACTACGTGTATTACAGTTATGATTATTTGGAATGGGTACATAATTCCTTATTGTATAACTCGCTGCTTCACAATAAGTTTTCCTAACATCTAGTACTTTCGAAATTTTGAACAGTTCATTTGTAGAAAAGAGTTTATTTTTTGATAACATGGTTTTTAGTACTTTCTTTTGTAATATTTCCAAAGGTTTAATTACACTGTTACTAGCGCTTCCCCAAACTAGGACAGCATAGTTTAATATAGAATTAAATAAAGCATAATAAATTTGATACAATTGATGTAAATTCAAAATTTGTCATCTACATGATTTTTCCATCGATAATGCATATTTACTGTTAGTCCTAGATATTTAAAGAAGACTTACTTCAGCTTTCGTTTAAAATTTATTTTTTCTGTTTAATTAGCTGTAGTCTTAAAATTAGTCGTTGGCTTTTGTAATTCATATTTTCGTTATTTTTGTTATTTTTATAAATTGTACGGATATAGTGCCACGAGGCACGTTGTTGTAAATGGCACATCTGTGCCATTGATCTCAATAAATAAATAAATTATGAATTCACCCTTTTAACCTCTTTATTGAGTATTGACTCGGATCTTTGTTACACTCGGTTTAACTTTGTTAAAGAAATTTCTAAACAATTACCGAGTGCTAAATTCTCATAGTTGACGTATTGTCAACTGTATATTTCAAATTAAAAATACTTTTATTTGACAATATTTATTTATTACTCAATTATTATTTACAAATTTTTTCTTAAGTTGAACGTCAATAAACGTAAATCTTTGTTTCTACAGATTTATTTCACATTTATTTATTTATTTATTATATTATAAACAGGCAGTAACTGCCCTTACAAAAAAATACAAAAATTTGTTGCAAACGAAAGTAAACTAAATACACATATAACTAAAGAAAATTTAAAACTAATAATATTTACACAAATGACGTTTCACTGACGGGATAAAATTATTAGCTTCTACAAGTTTTACTATCGGTGTGGGAAGTAGGTTCCACGATCTTATGAGTCTGTTTATACCAGAATGATAAAAATAAATTGATCTACACTTTCTTTCCTCCAATATTCGGTACGTCCTGTGAGAATAAAATTGAGGACGATAACGAAAAAACTCCTTCAATTCCGGTGAATGTACTCTATTATTCAAAACATTTCAGCAGAAAATAATATCATTTACTGTATGTACAGATTTGATTGTTGGGATTTTAAATTTTGATGAAATATTGCTGAAATCGTGGTCAAAGAAACTCGAAAGAAGGAAAGGAAGCACAGAAATTTTCGTTGAACCGATTCCAATCGAACTGCAGCTGCTGCAGTAAAGGTTGACCAAACTGGGGAAGTGTATATGCCAAGACATGTGAAAAAGCACAAAAATGTCTGAAAACGTATATAAACGTACAGAAATGTATCAAAACTTACAAATGTTTTAAAACGTACAGGAATGTGAGAAAATGTACAAAAATGTATGAAAACGTACAGAAACGTAAGAAACCAAATACATAAAAGTACTAAATCGCACGGAAACGTACTTAATCTCACGGAAACGTACAAAAATGTACAAAATGTCCAAATTTGCTCCAAAAAAAAAAAAAAGTTTTATACAATATCTTACATTTCCGTACGTTTCTGTACATTTTTGTACGTTATCCTACGCTTTCGTACCTTTCTTATTTCCGCTAGGGTACTCTTAACTTCATAAATGAAAAGGTTAGAATTAACGTTCCCTGGTATAAACAAGTAAGTTAAATATTAATAAATTTTTTAAAAGAATCGTATTTAGCCTAGATTCCAACAGATATTTGTGTTCGTAAAGTAACCGTCACCAATTTTAATAAATAAAACTCGAATTTCAAAAAACTAGTCTTTTGTTATTACTACGTTGTCAGTTTATTAATTCATTATAGGTCATATTCTTGATCATTTCTTTTGCGATGTCGTATTGGACATTTATCATGTTTGTTTATTATGTATTGTATTTTTTATATTTTTACTTCTGTTCCCTACACAACCTCGAATCTATTGTAATTCTGTTGTATTTTGGGTGTTTACGCCCGTACTAAATAAATAAATAAATAAATTTCTGTTAGGCTCGATAATAATTAATAAATTAACATAAACAATTTATCATTGAAAAGTAAGAAACAATAACAAAGTTACCTTGCAAAGTAACTGTTACTTGCTTACATTTTCATTGCAATATTTGTTACAACTTGGATAACAATACAAAACATATTTTTTAATTTTTCGAAAAACTCATTCATTGCTAATAGGAAGTCCAAGAGCTCTCGAGAACGTTGAGGAACTCGAGATTAACGCAATCGAAGAGTATCAAAGTGAACCTGAAGAATTTCAAGATGAACCGGAACTTCCAAACGAATCTGTGGTTGTAAATGAATCAACAAATGAACCGACTCATTCTCGCGACTTTGATTTAACTTTACCCGCAACTCATTCGGTAATTTGAATAGCAAATGTTGTAAAAAACGTAATGTTTAGATTTGTAACTGAAAACGATACTTCAGTATTTAGGTTCTAACTTGGAAGAACTTCGAGGTCGAACGCTGTTAGATGAAGGAATATACATGGACCTGCCAATTTTAATAAATCAGTCAGTAGTTTTATTTCCTGGGCAAACTCTGCCGATGACTGTGTTCAATGCAAATGCCATCGGCATGCTGCAAAAATGTATTAAAAAAAACCGAACCTTTGGAGTTGTATTCCGTGGTAATCGAAAGGTCGAAAATATTGGAACAACTGCCGAGATATATGAATTCAAGCCTGGTAGTCCGAGAGAAGGTTTTCGCATAAAAGCAAAGGGTCGGCAGCGCTTTCGAATAATACAAAGTATCCAGGTTTGTATATTACAATCTTGAAATTATCTAACGAGAGTATTTATGAGAAAATTAACTTCTCCATTTTTCCTGAAGAAATATGGGGAAATCGCAGCAAATGTTGAAATTGTCCCAGAGATAACGTTGGCTCCACTATTTTACGAAGTACGGATAGTCTCGTTAGATCATCAGAGGGTGAAAGCTACTAATTATACAGAAGTAAAAAAGCAGGAGAAAATAGAAAGATTGGAGTCAACAATTACAACGTGGCCTGCGTGGGTTTATAGACAATACGATCCTCAAAGATTGTCATTACGAATTCGACACCATTTGCAATACATAGAAACAAGTATGTTGAAATTTAACCGACTCTAGTAGTATTTACGAGAAGTATAATAATTTTCATGTCTAATATAGGAGGCAGTTGTATACCTACAGATCCGACCGAGTTGTCATTTTGGGTAGCTCAAAACTTGACCTTAGACGATGACGAGAAAATATCTTTGCTAAAATATAATTGCGCCATTCCAAGGTTACAAATGGAATTAAAATATATCGTAAAGGTAGGTTTCGAAGGGTATTGACAAAGGCTGTTATTTGAAAATGTTTTCTTTTCGACAGGATCGCGTACTTGTATGCTGTCACTGCGGAATACTTATCGGGAAGCAATCTGACGTATTTCCCATGAGCCGAGAAGGCCCACAAACAACTTACTGCAATCCGGCTGGAGTTATCCATGACACAGTAACATTATATCATGCCGAGGGCATTCAGTTGGATGATATGCCACCAACGTCCGAGTATACATGGTTTCCTGGGTAGATATCTTGATTCTTTAATTTTGTGTAGAACATTTCTATTAACCACTTCAGTGGTAGCTGTTTAAAAAAAAAAAGTGCCAGAAGTGGTACAGCTCTGTACTTAAGATATCGAAAAACGGTGAAACACGGGTTCCATTTTTTCCTAAAATAAATCATTCAACATTTAATTAATCATTTAAAAAATCAAGTAATATTTCACATTTATGTCGGCCATCTTGGATCCACCATTTTGAATTTACAAAATCTGACTTCAAATTCGTAATCAGCGACCCGAAAAATTCCCGAGTAGCAACTTTCATCAAAATCAAGTAAATTTTTTAAATTTATGTCGGCCATCTTGGAACCGACATTTTGAATTTTCAAAATCTGATTTCAGATTTATAATCAGCGGCCCCGAAAACCCCCGAGAACCCAGTTTCATAAAGTTTGGGTAATTTTTCGCATTTCGGTCGGCCATCTTGGATCCGCCATTTTTGAATTTTCATAATCTAACTTCGGATTCGTAATCAGCGATCCCGAAAACCCCCGAGTAACAATTTTCAGCTGTTTTCCGTATAAAGAAAAATGTGCGCCGCACATTTTAATAAATTTAGCAAATTTACAGCCGCCATTTTGAATTTTCCCATTTTGACGATAATTTTGTTTGTACATATATGATCCATTACCATTGAAGTGGTTAAACGAATCGGGTATTACAGATACGCATGGACTGTGGCGAATTGCGAGGCTTGCGGGACGCACATGGGATGGCTATTTACAGCAGCTGAAGACAAATCATTGCGACCGGCTACATTTTGGGGATTAACGCGCAAGAATCTGCGGTCAAAAAAAGTGACTAGTTAAATGCCTGTTGATCCGTGCGACTGTTACTTATTCGTACAAGTAAAGACTCGTGTACAATGCACTGTCTTGTTTTCAAGAAAAACAAAGCAGTTTGATATGCCACGAAGCTTTCGTCAAACAGCTGGTAATTTCAGTATTTCTTGCTTTACTTTTATATGACTACAATTTCAAAGATTTTTAGATATGCAATGTATAAACATGTGTCCGGTTCAAGCAACAAATATGGATTCAGTGAATCGATTTCTTTACACAAAGTTTTCCGAGCATTTATTAATACTGGTATTAATAACGAGATAGTTCGAAGTAAAGACCATGTGTAATTGACGAGTTTTCGTTGCAAATCAATATATACATATGTAAAGTACAAAGTAACTAAAAAAATCAAATATATACATAACCGAAAATATAAATAAAATATTTATTTATGTAACTAATAGATTTGTTATTTTATGGATCACAACTCATTCTCAACATGAAATGTAATCGATTACAGTAGGGTCTCCCTTATTGCATACTGCAGATTTTTCAAAATAGCGGCAGTCTCCCTTATTCTCTACTTCCCCTTTACCCCCACTCTTAGTGGACGACGGTCGACAACGGTTTGAGATTCGCTCAGCCGCGAAGGTTAGGTTAGGACGCAATGGAGGAGGGAAGCCGACCGAAGGGGAATTTATGCAATAAGAGATCCTAAATCCAGAGAATAAGGGAGACCCTACTGTATATCGAAATTTGATTCGATAGTTTTAAAATTAAGAAAATTAAGTGTACATAAATTATATCAATAAAGATAAAAGATAATATAAAAGCAGACGTAGACTAATATCTCGAGTAAAATGAGATTACAGTAGTCCTTCTTCCCTTATTCTAATTTTCCCCTCTCCTATTACTTAGATTTGTAGTCTCACTTTTGTCTCTTTTTCTTTTGTTGCGCATGCGCCGTTATTTGCATTTAGAAAATCCACACGTCAACACCCGCCAGTGGGGAGAACACGTGAGGGGAAATATTAGAATAGGAGAAGAGAAAAAATTAGAATAAGGGAAGGAGTACTGTATTGTGAAAATAAAGTGACATTTCATTTATGAAATATTTTTATAAGGAAACATTACCCTTTTACTTATTTTGAAGTGTTTTCATGCTTTCATCAATGTTGAGACATCGCATTGTACATGATTCTCAAAGGATCGCTTTGAATTTTCCAGATTGAAAGTCTGACCTAACCAAAAAATGATTCGCGGTTGAGAATATTAAAACCTGTGAATTGAAATTTCAAGTTTTTGATATTCTTTGCATATAAGAAAAATGTACACGATCCTTACCATTTATCTGAAAATACGCGTAATCTTCCGATTAGTCTGATTGTCATTGTAATCCAAAATGTAGTTTATTTGCAGATTCTATTCGTCAAATTTTAAATATATTATGATTGACGACGAAATGCGAATTATATATAAAAATGAGTCGAATTCGTGTTTGTCTTAAAGATAAACACTCGTTTTCGATTACTTGTGATAAGCGAATGCGAATATTTATGCATAAGAGTTCGTATAATGTAGTGATGATTTTTAATAATGTATTGTTAATAGTGCAAGTAGAAGTGTTTAAATAAAAAGAAAATCATATTATTTATTAATCTCACTCATTTATAGGAGGAAAAGTTGTACACTTTTTTATCTTTGTTTAAAATAATATTATGAATTACGGCTGCATATCGGACCATGAATCGTATCGTTTAAATTTTCAAGTACAGTGGTCCCCGTCCTAACGCATATTTCTTTCCCGTCTAAATGCATAGATTCCCCTTTGTTCCTCTCCCCACAACACGATTCTTAGTTGCTAGCGTTGCTGGTGAGACATCTACGCGCAAGCTCAGTATGAAAAAATGCAAAGAGAATTTGGCCGTAGTGGGGGTTGAGGGAGGATATGCGTTTGGACGGGGGCGGCCATTTTTGATGGAACGAAACATATGTATTAGGACAGGGACCACTGTATTTATAACTTATACAATGTTATTAGCACACATTTGACGGTAATTAATACATGTTAACATTATATATACAGTACCGCTCAAAAGTATGAGCTCACTCACGCGGAATTTTGTGTAAATTAAAATGTTAATATCTCATCGCCAAGTTAACGTACGGGAAAAATAAAAAAAAAGAGAATTAAAGAGGAGACTTTCAGCTTTCCAGTCGTGGTGGTTTCATTTCTATATATACATCCCAATAAGCAAAAAGAAATTTTGAAATATTCAAAAAGAATACTTCTTGAATGCTTTTATGGAAGAAGAATTCTAGAAGAATTCTTTGTGAATGCTTACAAAAATAACGAAGGTCCGCTTTAGTTATTAAATTAAGAGTTAGATAAGAATGCTTTCTTTTAAACGCATTTTGTAAAAATGTTCTTCACAAACCATAATTAAGTGTTCATAACGAATTCTTTTACTGAATAAGTATAATAATAAGTATGGAATTAATTTTGAGAGCGAGATAGAGAGAAAGAGAGAGAGAGAGAGATACGTATTATAAGCATGTAACAATGCACACAATACATATATGTAACATACAGCATACCGCTTGTGTTGTACTGTTATTACTTTTGGAGGTTCCTTATATACAAACTTGCCCAAGACTCGTGCGCTTGCGAGAAACTCGGTCGGTAACTCAAATTTTGTTATAAACGAATTCTTTTTTATTACTTCTTATACATTATAAGTATAATTTCATGAGGACTTTTGAGAATTCATAAAGTATTCCTTTTTCAAAATCTGTGCTTATTGCGAGATCACTTTATGCATCATCATGCGGTGGGAGCTCGAATCATCCACTGATGCCGACGGACTGTTTAAGATGGCCACACATACCGTGTATTATGAATTTGTTAACAATGAATACTTTAGGACTACACTTTAACTTTGACCGATGGTATTTCAATTCATACATTTTTTCATAAAGATTACTTCTTGACTACTTTTTGAATACTTTAAGAATGACGATTTATTGCGGACATTCGAGACTACTTAAAGAATTCTTCATTTCGGAAGTGTGCTTATTGGGATTTCTCTACGAAATATGCTCGATTTACTAAAGTCATTTTTTCGTATTATTTTTTCTTTTTCAATCCCCTCCCATTTTTTTTAAAATGATTGCAAGAGAAATGTACAACGTGTTATCGAAAGATAATCCCTATAGCTTTAATTTGCCTCTTCGGGATTTTGTCCCATATTTCTTTACAAATAGTTATTCAATTTTGAACAAAGTAATGTGATTTTTTATTCATTCTGCTATATCCCGGAAAATTGACGTGATATAAAAAATATTTAAGAAACAATAAATTTCATTTTTTAATTGTATATTAGCTAAAATTTTTTGAAATTTTTAGAAAGAAATTTTTTTTATGTTATTTTGTCAAATTTACGCTTTTGTGCTGCGATTATTAACAGATATGGGTCAGTCTGCAAAGCAGCTTCGTAAAAGCTGTGACTCGCCCCTTTGCATTGTAAAGGAATAATGTACTCTCTTTACGTGACCAATAAAGACTTTTATTATTATTATTATTATTATTATTATATAGATTTGCTTTTGAACTAATCTCAGTTTGCGATATAGTAATTCATATACATGTATTTATAAATGGACAATGAACTTTGTTTTAACATACATAGAAAATATCAACAATTGTATTCATGTATATATGTACATAGTTATTAAATTTTGCTTTCTTCAAAAAAACCTAGCGGCAAAGTTTTGTGTGAAACATCCTAATATAGTAAAGACAAACATAATCTTAAACTTGATCATAGTTTAAATGCAACTTTGCATCCGAAAATGATTGTTACATAAAAAATGTTGAAGTCGTCAAAATACGGTAAAAAAAAGTTTCTTTTAAAAATTTGAAAAAATTCAGCCACTGTATAATTAAAAAATGAAACTTTTTGTTTCTTAAACATTTTTAATATCAAGTTAATTTTCCGAGATATAGCCGATTGAAAAAAATCATATTAATTTGTTCAAAATTAAATAAGTATTTGTAGAGAAATATAAGACAAAATCCCGAAGAGGCAAATTAAAACTATTGGGATTACCTTTCGATTACACGTTGTACATTTCTTCTGCAATCATTTTAAAAAAAATGGGAGCGGATTGAAAAAGAAAAAAATAATACGAAAAAATGACTTTAGTAAATCGAGCATAGTTCGTAGAAAAATGTATATATAGAAATGAAACCACCACGACTGAGAAGCTGAAAGTCTCTTCTTTAACTCCTTTTTTTTTTATTTTTCCCGTACGTGAACTTGGTACTATAACGGCATTTTTTATAAGGACACTTTTACGTTTTGTAACTGATTTTTTTTTACAACGATGACTACATCCAACCTAACTGAATTCGGTTGCAACCACGCCCGTTATAACTTCCGAGCTGAAACACGGGAACCGAACTTCTTGGCCGACCGGCTCAATATTTGAACAGTTCGAACAATCGTTCGAATTGACCGCGGAGAGGGGCTGAGTTCTTAAAAACGGTTACTCGATATCTATATGAAATGACAACGGTTTATTATAAAAAGAAAAATACAAAAGGTAATTTGATGAACGATTTGAAATATTCGTGAAATAATCGGAATCTAAATTTAATTTCCGCGATTCCGCGTGGACCGTTATTTACCGGCCACTTCAAAAAAAGAACAATTTCGGAATCGGAATAACTTCCTTATCGCGAAGGTATCTTGGCGAATGTCGCGCTTCGAAAAACGGCGCGATCTCTTTCGGTACGGTTTTCCAAAAATCCGGAAAACCCTTTCGAAACGGATCTCGCAGAGTAAATAAATGCTTACTTACAATAATCAGACTGCAGCCTCCTACCCGGTTTCGATAATGATCAGGCGTCAGCCTCCGGTCTTTCTCGTACTTATCGGGATGTTTCTCCCAACCACACTTTGACTTGGCGATCCTGGGACGCGCGCATACACTTCGACCGACCTTATTATAATTTTCAAATAGAGACCACGACGGCTCGGACACGTCTGCTGCTAGACTCAGACAGACTTTTCGGCGGATCCAGTGCCGTGCCGCAGATCAACCAATGACAGGACATGATGCCCCGTCAATCAAAATTCGATATGTACAAGGCTACCTATCTTTTCTTAACTTTAAATTCAGCACTTATGCGTGCTCTTTCTCTCTTTCGCGCTTCGCGCGATCGCTACAATTTCTTCGCAACATTCGCCAATTGCTTCCTTGTCTTTCCCGCCTGAAACATATAAGTCGCTTTCGCGCATTAGAATTAAATACCAGTCGCTTCTTCGGAATTGCCCGTGGAGCAGACGTGCGCTTTTCGCAATTTCCGCGGACTCTCATACTTGCGTACACTCACGCACACTAACACGCTATTTGCCGTGTTACAAATTCCCCCCCTCTAGGCTTGCACCTCCGGGGTAAGCAATCACCACTCCACGTGTCGATTTCCGAAGAGCGACGTTCACCTTGAATTTTTCCGGGAGGAATGGTTTCACTCCCGATTTAAATAATTATGTTTCTTAATACTATGGGATTGAAAGGAGATGTAAAGGTAGAAGAAAAGATGAGAACAGAAATGATCGCTATTACTGGTAGGAACCTTTCTAAGATTTATTAATTATACTGATTCGTTTATTTTTTTAGGAAAGAGACATAGTGTACATCCCGGTTTGAGCAGGTCTCAATGGTTGAATCTACCTCCCCACAGATCGGACACGTTTGTCGTCGCGTGAAACCGCACTTAAGTCTGTTCTCGCAGATTCTTTCGCGAGTTTCCCGAGCGCCCGCATCTGCTCGGGCTTTTTCCTCTCGGGCCTTTTCCCAGCGGAGTCGTTTCTCCTCTTCTCTTTGACGCTCGCGATCGCGCCATTCCTGGGCCTTCCTCTCATGATCGCGCTGTCTGCGCTCTTCGAATTCTTTCTTCTGGGCGAGAAAAGCCTTCTCTCTTTCTTCCCGTTCTTCCCGTCTACGTTTTTCCATACGTCTACTTTGCTCTGGGCGGCTTCTTTCGCTGCCTCTTTTTGCCGCTGGGACTCCTGCCAATCGGACAACGAGATCCGTGTATCCGGATGTTTCTGATGGTCTTTTCGCCAGGCTCGGACGTCGGCGTTGAGATGACGATAATATTGTTCGTCCGTTCCCGACGTATCGTCTCTTCCTCCGATTCAGATCGGACCCTGGTCCTTCTTCTGTCTCTCTTCTCCCGTTCGTAAACGCTGGAATCGCTTCATCAGGTCCTCGTGGTCCATGACTCTAATGAAATAAGGACAGACACATACGAATGGATGATTATGAAATGCAAGCGACATGATATCTTAAGGATTAGGCAAACTGGATTTTTCGATTCGAAGTTCGACGGCTTGGTCCACTATCAGGAAGTTTTAAGATAGACTTCGGTGGAGATTCAATTGGAGGGCCCAAACGTGGTCTTCCTCGTGGTCTAGGAACTACCGTTACTTCTCGCGTCTGGGGTCGGCTCCCCTCGGTACGTTTCCACAAACTTCGATCGGTCGATTCTTTCTCGGTCGACCGCGTTTCCGTTTTTCAACGACCGGTTCCGGTTCCGCGTCTACGTGTACCTGAACTCGCGTTACCTCGGTACTCTCGCTTACCTTTTCTTTGGCGGTGTGTTCCCTACGCACCGACCTAACCGGAGCTTTTCTACGGACATCCTCGTCAGTCATCTCGCGAATCTCATCGGGATCCGGCATTAGCGTTGGTCTCTTTATCGTATCCTGAATGTCTTCATGATACGCTTTAAGATCCTTCGCATACCATGGTCCGACGGATTTACCTGATAACGTCTCGAGCTCATACATATTCGATCCGCTTATTGCTTTCACGACATATAGTCCTACATATTTAGGTGCTAACTTCGCGGCTATATGTGTACTGGCGGACGATAGAACCTTGTTCTTTTTGAGAACCCTGTCCCCGATCCTATACCGAACATCACGATGACGTTTGTCATAATAACGAGCTTGTCGATCGCTTGCCTCTTCTGCCGATTTCTGCGTGGAATCATACAGTTCTCGCAATTTCTCCATCCGAGCTTTCCAACTCTCTACTTCGGCGTTTTCCCAACGCGCATCTCCTTCCACTGCTCTGCGCACGGTTCTAGGCGGGCGCGGCTCCCTACCAAAATTTAGAAATGCCGGACTCAACTTAGTCGAACTATGCACGGCCGTATTAATCGCGAACTGAAATTCTCCGAGGTGTTGGTCCCACTCGCGATGTTCTTTCTCTATAAACGAAACTACCATCGTTTTTACGACTCTATTAACCCTTTCGACCGGGTTTGCTTATGCATGATACGGAGGAATCTTTGACGGTTCTATTCCATGCGACAACAAATACTCAATATATATGTCGCTTCGAAACGCAGGTCCATTATCCGACAATAAAACATCCGGAGTTCCCCAGCGCCAAATAACGAACTTGTCGAGCGCTGCGACGATTGCTTTACCCGTTGCCCTACGGAGTGGTATGATCTCAACCCATCGTGTAAACAGATCTTCGATTACTAATACGAATTCATACCCCTGTTTACTTTTTGGGGTCGATCCCATGCAATCCGCCGCTATCATCGACCATGGCTCACTTAGAATACGACGTCCCATCAAACCTGCCGGCAGTACTTGATCAACTTGATTTACACTGCTGACAAACTCGACACGTCTTTACCCATTGCGCGATGTCACGATACATCCCGGGCCAATAATATTCCCTAGCAACCCGAGCGTATGTTTTCTCACCTCCTTGATGTCCCGCACGCGGTACGGCATGATTTTCTTCAAATGCCGCCTTCCGCAATTCTATCGGAAGAACTAACTTCCATGCGTCTCGATCTTCCATAATCCCATCGATTTGCGGATTCACTCGATAATAATATAACCGACCGTCGGATATTTTCCACCCAACGTATCTGCGCGGATAATCATTCACGTCTTTCAGTCGTTTCCTGTACCACGAATCTGTAATATCTTCCGGTATCTCGAATTCTTCTCCAGCAAAAGCTAAACAACAGTCTTCGTACATTCGAGACAGAGCATCTGGGACATGATGTAGCGCTCCCTTCCGATGTTCAATCGTGAAGTCATACTCCATCATATCTAGAGCCCACCTGGATAACCGACCAGTAGGATTTCGCAGTGTTTGCAACCGCCGCAAGCTACTGTGGTCAGTTATCACAGTAAAATGATAACCTTCCAGATACGCTCGAAATGTATGCACAGCCCACAGGACAGCTAAACATTCCTGCTCGGTCACTGAATACTTGCGTTCAGCATCAGTCAAAGTTCGACTCGCGTACATGATAACCCTTTCTTTTCCATCGAGTTTTTGCGTCAATACCGCACCTATTCCAAAACTACTTGCTGTAAAACTGTTGACTAAAATCTGGACATGCCAAGATAGGAGGAGACATCAGAGCTATTTTAATGTCTTCAAAAGCTCTAACTTGATCCTCGTCCCACATCCAGCTTTAAGATCGGTGTGACTTTATTCAAATCTGCCGATAACCCGTCACTACCTATTCTATATCCGAGGTACTGAACCTCCTCGCAACAAAATTCGCACTTTTCCGGATTAATCGTCAATCCGGCTCCCAAGACCTTTTCGATTATCTTTCGGAGCCATTCCAGATGCGATTCAAAAGTTTCATTTACGACAATTATGTCGTCCAGATACGCGAACGCATGTGGCTCCATTTCCGGACCAATCACGCTATCGAGTAATCTCTGAAACGTTGCGGGCGCACCTGTTAATCCGAACGGCATACGCGTGAATTGAAAAAGTCCGCGACCCGGTGCCGTAAATGCCGGTATCTGATGATACGCATGGCGGAGGTCAATCTTGAAAATATACTTTGCTTGACGTAATTTCGTCAATATCGCATTCATATACGGGAGCGGATACGCATCTTTTCTTGATAACGCGTTCACTTTCCGATAGCCTACACAAAATCGGTATTCGCCGCTTGATTTCTTTACCATCACAATTTGACTGGACCAGGCGCTCTTCGACGGCTCAATTATTCCGTCCTTCAGCATCTGATCGATCTCAGCGTTTATATGTTCTCCGATCTTCGGTGATATCATATAATATCGCTGCTTGACTGGTACAGCGCCTTGCACATCAATTTCGTGCGTCACCAAATCAGTTTTTCCGATCCGTGGCATATCTTTCGGAATCGTTTCGTCCAGGACCTGCTTAATCCGCATCCTTTCATTTCCGGATAATTCCGCAAGTCCACAACACGATTCCTCAGTGTTTCTGGAAACGATTCTTCCTATTCCTTGTGCGAATTTATATTTTATTCCATTCGCACCTATCTGCCACGTTCTCGATTTACCATCGATCCGTACTTCGTGTTCTCGGATAAAATCCATCCCTAGGATACAATCGATAGCTAGTACTGGTAAAACTTTAAATCGGACTAGCTATTCCCGATCTTTACATTTCATCGGAATTCGAATCTCTGAGCGAACCTTCAAAACTTTATCATTAGCTAGTCTAACTGATTGACTTTCAGTATTTACTCTCGTTACGACGTTCTCTTTTTCTATTCTGTCCCCTAACGGTCCAATGAATGACGACGAAGATCCCGTATCAATCAGTGCTTTATATCTTCGCATACCTATCTCGACCATCATAAACGGGCGATTATCCATCTCAAATTGATTCATTTCGGTTGCCGCTAGATCTAACCTTCTTTCTGTCGTGTCTCCCGATAGTTTCCACTTTCCATTGCTTCCATCGATTTGTATTCCGAACAAAATGATCGCGTCGATGCCTAAAATGCAATCCACAGATAAGTCTGGCAATTCATTTAACTCTACCAGTTGCTTTTCCTAGCCTACTCTGATCGGTACAATTATCGAACCTGTCATCTGGGTCACTTGGCCATCAGCAAGTGCAATCGTCAGCGAATCTTGGTTGTGAGACAACACTCCCAATCGCTCGACAGCTTCTTTGCATCGGGATCCAATAAATGATCGCGATGACCCAGTATCGATTAACGCTCGCACGATAATTCCGTGCATATCTATCTTGATGAAGGGTCTAGTCTGATCTACCCTATCCGACATTGAATCGCATCGTGTTCGCTCCTGGCCCTGATTTTAACACTAAAAATCATTGACCTCTGGCGTGCGGGTGCGGGTCAGGTTTGCAGCAGAGTCAACGCTAATTTACACTATATAACTTTATTTACACTAATTAAATTTACATTAAATAACTACGATCTAAAAATTGCGGAGATCACGAGGAATCTCTTGCGGCGCGGCGAAAGCGCAAATTGGAAAATTACCAAAAGGTTGCGACAATGGTGCACACGTGGGTGACCTTTTGCGAGCGGTTCCAGACTGACCAGGAAGAACACCTCCGGAACCAGGTATCGCCACTGGATCCTTCAAGACCGCGAAGGTTATTACTGGTCAGTTTATTGCGCGCGTGATTTGAATAGTCAGATTAATGATCGCGACGATCGGTAATAAATTCGCGCGAGTACGACGAACCGTCTAGCGACGCCCGCAGATGTCGCCACTCATACCAATTTCGGCACGGTCGCGGATGCCGCGCGAACATTACCGCCCGCCTTGCGGTAACCTACCGCAACAATACTTAAGACACTTATGACTAATATACGGCTACTTGTAAGCACTAATTGGGGACTGGCTTTGCATCCTCATCTATAGAGATTGGCAGAAGGGCCAATTTCACAATCGGACGTTTGTATTCCGACGTAGCGGTACGTATCGTTACCACGCGCACTAATCCGTCTGAGCCTGGATGGCATTGAGTAATGCGCGCCAGATCCCATTTAGCTGGGGGCAGATTGTCATTGCACAGAAGGACAATCTGTCCTACCCGTAGTGAACGCGACGCTTGTGACCATTTTGAACGATGTTGGCACGATGTCACATAATCTCGTGACCAACGGCTCCAGAACTCTTCGGAGAGTTGCTGGATCAATTTCCAGCGCGCACTTCGACCTAGCGAATAGTCGACGGCTAGTGGAGCAGGAATTGATAAAAGTGACCCGCCGATAAGGAAATGCGCTGGAGTAAGAACTTCTAAGTCCTCGATGTCGGAAGTCAGCGGAGCTATCGGGCGCGAGTTCATGCATGCCTCGATGCGGCATAAGAGCGTTACTAACTCTTCATAGGTCGGAGTGTGCTGACCTAGAACCCGTTTGAGGTGGCGCTTCATGGATCGTACTCCAGCCTCCCACAGCCCCCCGAAGTGAGGTGCAGCAGGCGGGATAAACTTCCACTCTACGCCTTCCTCAGCGATCCGAATACGCAGTGTATCGGACTTTAACGTCGCGCGGTACGCGGCGCGCAGCTCCTTATCGGCGCCGACAAAGTTCGTGCCGCAGTCACTGTACATAGTGCGCGGAAGACCTCGACGTGCGCAGAAGCGCTGAAACGCAGCGAGAAACGCAGGTGTGGAGTAATCGCACACGACCTCCAAGTGAACGGCACGCGACGCCATACAAACAAATATTGCGACGTATGCGGCTTGTGACCGAGAGCCGCGACCGCCCGCCAGACGCAATCGGAGTGGTCCAGCGTAATCGACGCCGCAGTCGGTAAAGGCGCGGGGTGGACGGACGACGCGAGCCGGCGGCAGTGCGCCCATCAGTTGGGTGGGAGCCTGTGCATCATGCCTGGCACAGGTGACACAGTGATGCGTAACTTGTTTTACGATTCTGCGTGCCTGCAGAATCCACACTGTGCTCCGCAATGTGCTGAGTGTCAGCGTTATACCGCCATGAAGACAGCGAAGATGCGCATGACGGGTAAGTAGCAGTGCGATATGCCCGTGAGGTAGCAAAACCGGATGTTTTGCACTGAGCGGTAGATCAGCCATCGAAAGGCGTCCACCCACTCTCAGAATCCCGGATTCGTCGAGAAAAGGGTTCAGACGACGCAACGGACTGCGTCGTGGAAGAGGATGTAGCGCAGACAGAGTGCGCCATCCGTTGGGATTTGCAAGGCCTTTCCGAAGAGTGGATAGCTCTTGTGGAAAGGCAGACGATTGCATCAGTTCGAAAATGCGATGCTTTACACGACTAAATTCGTGGGTGTAGGATTGGCCGTTGTCTGAGGGCAATGAGGCGGCTCTCCAGTGTTTGGACAGCTGAAGGATGCGCAAGAATACGCGACACATAAAGGGCCATGATGAAAATCGGGCTGCAATGTCCACGAATCCATGCAGATCCGCTGCGATGACGTGCGCCGAGCTTTTCTGCTCCAACGGCGCGCTACTATCGAGCATAGGTTCAAGACAGGGCCAAGTGTCAGCAGAGGTGGCTAACCATGAGGGCCCGGTCCACCATAGACTGCAACTCGTCAGTTCTGATGGAGAGATGCCACGAGACGCGACATCAGCAGGATTATCACGCCCTGGCACATGACGCCATGTGACGTTCGGTAGAAGCGTTTGTACTTCTGCCACTCGGTTGGCCACAAAAGTCTTCCATTGTGCTGGATATCCTCTCAGCCATGCTAAGACGATCGTGGCATCTGTCCAACAATGTACAGGACATTGCATGAGCGCAGGCACAGTTCTAATGTGCGTTAACAGGCGCGCTAGAAGCACTGCGCCACACAGTTCGAGACGCGGTATCGTACATTGTTTTAATGGCGCGACCCTAGTTTTGGCGGTGAGGATGGTTGTTTGTACGGAGCCATTGGAAGACTCCGTACGGATATAGACTACCGCAGCGTACGCCTTTTCTGACGCGTCAGAGAAGCCGTGCAATTCATACCACGTGGTGGGTGATGTTCCAAGCCACCGAGGAATCGAGATTGCTTCTAAGTGCGGTAATGCACTTCGAAAAGAGAGCCAGGTTTCCCTATGATCATTCGGGAGAATAGAATCCCAACCTGCTTCGCACAGCCATAGGCGTTGCATAAGCTGTTTGGCTACGACGACAACCGGGGCAATCCAGCCTAGCGGATCGAAAATGCGAGCGATCTCAGATAAGATCGTGCGCTTAGTGATGGTTGAAGACTCGGAAGTGTGGACCTGGATTCGATAAGAGTCATCCGAAGGCCTCCATACAATTCCGAGGATTTTAAGACTTTCGTCTTCTTGGAGCGCCTTATCGCAGGCTAAATTGTGATCTGTGGGATCTATGTCAGCAAGTAAGTTGGTCGAATTGCTAGACCATTTGCGGAGTTGGAACTGGCCCCTTCCCAGCAAAGTGATCAGTTGATCGCGAATTACTTTCGCTTGCTCGATTGAATCGGCTCCGAAAAGAGCGTCATCGACGAACATATTGGACGTCAGAGCGGCTTTACCCGCTGGAAGGTCTTGGCCCTCGTCCTTCGCCAATTGGAGAAGTACACGTTGCGCTAAGAAAGGAGCGCTTGCAGTACCGTATGTAACGGTTAGAAGTTGGTACTCCTCTATTCGTTCAGATGGCGACTGTCGCCACAGAATGCGCTGCAGGTCCAAATCGCGATCATCAATCATGATCTGTCGGTACATCTTGGCAATGTCGGCAGCATATACATATTTATGCATGCGCCATTGCAGATGTAGCAGCTGAAGATCAGATTGCAGTTTGGGACCTGTCAACTGAATGTTGTTGAAGGATTTGCCAGAAGTTGACAACGCGGATGCATTGAAGACAATGCGAGTTTTGGTGGTCGTACTACTATCCTTGACCACAGGATGGTGTGGTAGATAGATGGCGTTCGACGGTGTAGGGAAATCAGGAGCGATACGCATGTGTCCGAGAAACGCGTATTCGTTCATGAAACCTAAGTAGGCTTCGCGTTCTTGCGGCCGAGAGGCCATTCGTCGCTCAGTGGAGAGCAGACATTGTCTCGCGCGAGCGTAAGTGCTGCCGATAGCGCGTGATGCATATTCCTTGAGAGGAATACGGACGATGTAACGCCCGTCTAGAGAGCGTGAGTGTGTCTCTTTGAAATGGCGCTCACAGCGCTCGTCTTCATCTGAGAGACGCGTAGAGGTCGAAATTTCCTCTACCTCCCAGAAACGCGTTATTGCTGTTTGTAAAGAGCTGTTATCTGTAACAGCATGAAGCGCATGCACTGATGCAGAGTTTGATAGAGGACAAGAGGTATTACTGTTCCCAGACAGCACCCACCCAAAAATGGTTCGCATCGCCACCGGCTCGTCGCTCTTACCACGCCTTATACCGTCACAGATCGCGTAAGGATAAATATCCGACCCGATGAGCATGTGTATTGGCGTATCGTCGGTCGGACAGCCATCTGCGAGTTCTAGATTTTCTAGATGCGGCCAATGCGATATTGGAAAGCGGAACTTGGGAACGTAATCCGTAATTTTATCAATCACGAGAGCGTCAGTAGATAAACATAAACCCCGATCGCGTACAGAACTTACGGAAATAGGCACAATTTTGTCCACTTTCGTAGATTCACATTGCCCAAGTCCGCTTGCCATCACCGATGTAGCATACATTTTGGTGCGTAACGCGTTTGCGACTTCGCGCGAAATAAACGTGTGCGTAGATCCGAGATCTAATAGTGCTCGTAGTTTGACCGTGCGGTTCGACGCCGAGGTCACTACAACCCATGCGGTTGCGAGGAGCACATGCGCTGGCACTTTAGGAGTGCTTAAATGCGTTTGAACAAGACTTATGTCTACTGCAGAGGGTTGTGCACTCGCTTCCGCAGAAGCTGCCGATGTTGGCGTATTATCGCGCGTTGACTGTGTATGCAAGAGCGAGTGATGCCGTTTTTTGCATTCTTTGCAAGTTCGCTCGCTTTTGCATGCGCTTAAGCGGTGATATTGCGAGAGACAGTTCGTGCATGCTTGAATCTGCCTTACAAAATCCCACCGTTGGGATACTGATTTCGCAATAAATCGTGCACATTTATAAAGGGTGTGCGTTTCGTTGCACAATTTGCATGCATCTGCAGAACGTTGCACGAGATGATGCGCTTGAACGTGTGAAGCCGAGGATTTGACGCGCACTTGTGGGACCGACGATCTGACAGCCCGAGCAAAGTTTTGCGACGCTTCAAGAGCGCGAATTTTTTTATTTAAGAATCTTGACATTTCGTCAAATGTCGCAAAATCGTCGGTATCTCGCGAGAGTTCCCAAGCCTCATGCGTTGCATGGTCGAGTCGTTGACCAACGATAAACACTAAAATGTCATTGGAGACCGGTCTTTCTAATTTTATTAGTGCGTCGATAATTTCTGTCACGGAATCGAGTAGAAGTCGCAGCTCAACTGGCGAGCTTTCTCGCGAAATAGCTTTTAGAGCAAACAGTTTCGTTAACTGAATATGTAGCAAGCGCGTCTTATTTTCGTACCGATCAGTTAACATTCTCCATGCGATATCAAAATTGTCCGCGGTGACAAAAATATTCTTTAATAATTGCGCGGCCTCGCCGTCGAGGCATGATTTTAAATAATATAATTTTTCAAAGTTGTTAAACGAATTGTTATTTATAATTAGCGCTTTGAAATGTTCGCGAAACTCTACCCAATCCGAAAATATTCCCGAAAATCGCGGTAACTTAATCGCAGGTACTTGCGTGCGTCGATCTGCGTTGAGTAGTCCCGATGCTGACGTTGAAGGCGTAGCCGGTGTAGACACTTGTAGCGTGTTGATGACAGCTGTCAGTTGGGCGACAGTGTCGATGTATACATCTTCGCCGTTTGCCATAAATTGCTCGGCGAAGTAGTCATCTTCGAGGCACTCAGGAGAACCTTTGAATTCGAGCATCGAGATGTCACGCTCGCTGATTTCAGTCCACTTTTTCTCAATGACACTTAAGCGTGTCTGTGCTTGCTCCAACGTGAGCGGCTTTTTTAACGCGTTTACAGTTCGCTCTATCGATGCGAACGCAGCTACTTGTGCAGCAACTTGCTGCACAAATCGATGATATTCGTCGGTTGTCTCTGCGCGTTTTGACATTTTGCGCTTGTTTACGTAATTCGATAAAATACTACAGAAATTGCAACCGAATGCAAAATAGATGCAATTTCAATGCGCCGAATCACTTGTCAATTCGCGAAATATTGCCGCGTATTAATGGCTCTTCAAAAGCAAGGAAATAATCGTCGCGCAATTGTGCGAAGGAAAATTATTTCCTCTAAAGTGGCGCGTGATTTCGCCTATACGGTGCGTTTGGAGGTGTGACAAGATTTTGCCACCATTAATCAAAGGAATGATCTACTAATCTGCAATCGATAGTAGACAAAGGGTGTGGCCGATAGCGCGAGCAGCGCTGACTGGCCCTTGAGCGGTTGCCGTGGCAACAAAGGTAGAAGAAGGGAGCCGATCGACTGCCCAACTCTTGCTGACGTCACGACTGTGACGTAGCGCCCGTAGTGTGTGATAGGACCGATAGGACTCGGCGCGTCGTGATCTCTCGGCGCGGCCGAGGAGAGCCGAGTATTACAGCTGAGACGTAGTGACGTCACGCTGATTCAACGCGATTGGAGCTGTGGACTTACTCGATTTAAAAGTCGCCGAGTGATAACGGAAATGATCGAGATTTAATTCGATCGTTAATTTTCACAGCACTGCACTGCACCCACACGGTTATTTTTTTGAAAGAACCGACCGACGTTGACTTTTCTTGACTGTCAACATATGATAATAATTAGCGTTCACTCGCGATTCAAATGTCACCATTTGTATAACTGTCACTGCAGGATCCTGGCAGGATCGCCAAATGTTCGCTCCTGGCCCTGATTTTAACACTAAAAATCATTGACCTCTGGCGTGCGGGTGCGGGTCAGGTTTGCAGCAGAGTCAACGCTAATTTACACTATATAACTTTATTTACACTAATTAAATTTACATTAAATAACTACGATCTAAAAATTGCGGAGATCACGAGGAATCTCTTGCGGCGCGGCGAAAGCGCAAATTGGAAAATTACCAAAAGGTTGCGACAATGGTGCACACGTGGGTGACCTTTTGCGAGCGGTTCCAGACTGACCAGGAAGAACACCTCCGGAACCAGGTATCGCCACTGGATCCTTCAAGACCGCGAAGGTTATTACTGGTCAGTTTATTGCGCGCGTGATTTGAATAGTCAGATTAATGATCGCGACGATCGGTAATAAATTCGCGCGAGTACGACGAACCGTCTAGCGACGCCCGCAGATGTCGCCACTCATACCAATTTCGGCACGGTCGCGGATGCCGCGCGAACACATCGAATAATCGATTCATTCGATTGAGGCTCATTCTTATCCGCGGGGTAAACGAATGCCTCTTCTGACGTTCCCCTATTTAGTTTTCCAACCTCTCGGGATCGTTCCTATCGCGTCGTCCACGCGGCGTGTCTATACTATTCAAGCCGTTCTTATAGTCGATCCTATTTTTTTGAATCGACCGATTTCTTTGCGGCGTTACTTCATTAGTGGATTGTTGCCGGCGCCAACATTCAGATTTCCGATGTCCGACTTTATTGCAAAAATAACAACGACCCTTAAATCGCGTCACACCCTGTCTATACGGACTACTATTTTCCGACTGTGTCCGATTCTGCGATCGATTTCGCTCCCAATTATTATTCGACCGATTCCATCCGCGTCGTTCGGTACTCCGTCCGCGCCGATACGGTGACTCGCCCTTGTTACGGTCTTTTAAAATTTCAGTTATCTCTTTCCCTAGTAACGAGACGAGCTGTTTAACCGTCGCGCCATCTATCGCTGCGCAATTGTCTGGCGATCTAACTCGACGCTGTCTACTATAAGCGGTGTCTCGCAAAATCGTATCTCGGGGGGAAGGGGGAGGTACATACCAACTACTCGCATATGCACTCTCTCGACTCTTCGCTATTTCGATAAAATGATCGTAAGATCTTATCTCTTCTCGTCGGATGTGCTCTTTCATATCCGGTCTCAAATTACGATACGCGAGATCAATCCGTTCACTTTCGGGCATTCTCGCAAACAAATCAAATCTACATTTACGCGTTCGTCTGGTCCTTGCGTACGCGATTCTGCCTCATGACGCAATCTATTTGAAACTGCGTATCGCCAACTAACAAACGTAATTCGTCTTCGACTTCAGTCCACGTCGTCCAATTTTGCGAACTGGACTCGTAACCTACCCGAGCTATCCCTCTCAACAGAAGCGGAAGAGCCTGCATCATCTCTTGATCCGAGATGGTGGTATATCTCCGACATTCCTGTAATCGAGACAGAAAACTCTCAATACCTTGAGGATCATCCGGTCCTTCATATTTCAAGTCCCAACGCTCGATAATTCGGCCAATATCACGCAATCTATTTTCTTGTACTCGCGAGTCTTTGCGCGGCGTATGCTCTCGAATTCTACGCGGAATCGCACCTCTTGCGGTCCATTCGATAGGCGATGCAGAGCGTTCCGGCCGAAACTCTCTTATCGGATCACTCGACCTCACCTCATTCTCGAACAGTGCATTATTATTTCCGTGATCGGTCCTTACCGGATTCAAAACTTTCGGTAAATCATTTAAGGGGGAGTAACACCTTTGCGCGAGAAATTCGCCCACTTTTTCATGAATTCTTTTAGGCTTAAGAAATCAACGAATTCAAAATCGGTCTTTTGGGTTTATATTTGTATACAACTAACGTGACAAGAAAATTTTTTTGTGTAAAAAAATTTGAAACATCGTCCTGGGCAGATCGTCAAAGAGGGTCCGTCTTCGCCCGAGTTGTGAGTCGGCGGTCCAGATTCCGGCTGACTGGTGTGCTCTGGAACAAAAATCCAAAAAAGATTCATTTTCTGTGATAGATTTGCTATCGAAGTACATAGGATTTTTGAAAAATATTGATTTTTGCGTTTTTGGCAGAGAAATTTGAGAAAAGTGACTTTTTTTCACTTAAAAATCACGAACATTTTTGAGCGTAAATAAAAACTATCAATTCAATAAAAAAAATTCTATGTACTTCGATAAAATATGTATTTTAGAATAGAATGGGTCTAGCCTGAAGTCAATCCGATGAAAATTCAAAAAGTTACGTGGACCGCCAATTTGTAAAATGGTGTTTTTCAGAAAACGCGTTTAAAGTTTTGAAAGACGAAAACTTGTAATAACTCAAAACTCACCGTTAATCTGCTATTCCTGCACCATACATCTGTCCTTCTATATTGTCAGCTTCATCGTCGGCAAGTTTTCTCGTCGATGTATGTTGCCTACAAGCTTCCTGGTGATGGTGTTCTCAGCTGCCGAAATGCGCTTTGAGTCGCTTGCCATGCAGAAGTTGTAGCATTTGTTACTAATAGGCAGTCCTAACATTTGCATAATTTCCATGATGCTGTGCAAACCATCGTTGAAACTGCAGACAGCAATATGGGCAGCTATGTCGACGATTTTCTTCGAACTGTGCACGGTTTTCGGTGCTATTGCCCACAGCACAGAATTAAAACTTTCGTTGCTGTTCTGCGTGAAACCGCCAAGACAACGGGTTAGTAACTCATCGCGACTCAAATCTTCATAAATCGGCTTCACAGCTTTAAAAACTTCATCAGGTAACTCCGATTTGTGCTGGTAATGTTGCAATTCGTTGCGCGCTTTCGCCTTCTGCCACGTACACCATGAATTATCTCCGGCTGGACAGTAGTCGTGTTGCGGGTTGCTGTCCGTGGAAATTTTATGGTACAAAGTTGCCCATATTTCACGTTTCATGGCTTCAATCGATGTTGTGTTTCTTCGGATGGCGAGACCGTAAAATATTGTTAACTCGTCGATCAGTTTCCCCGTCAATTTTCCTCGGCCTCCAAGACCTTGTACAGTTTTTTTTTAAATTTCTTAATCTCGTGCCCATTCGTTTTTGAACGTGGTCAATACATTCTTTTTTCGTTACAATCCAGTCTTCATAAGGGTTTACATTTAAAATTCCCAAGAAGGTTTTGCTGTCTCCGTCTCCGACGTAATTAGAATATTTAACATCGTGCAGTTCTTCAGAACGTTGAAACATTTCAATTACGGCGTCGACCTCCATTTTCCCCGAAGAACCGTTATGATTTTTTTCGCAGGTTTCTTCGTGCTGAGCATACCATTCTTCATAGTCAGCTGTATTTTCCTTCCCCTTCCATAAACTACAGGCTTGACAAAATTTCGATTTCACTAAAATATCGACGACTTTCCCCAAAGGGCGCAAATCCCTATTTTCTCCATGTCCCGTCGCCCGAAACCGTTATTCCGGCAGTCTCCTTTTTCTGATGACGTTTTCTTTTCTTTTACAGCTGCTTGTTTCATAGACCTTTCACACACAGAACTCGTGGCAATTCGAATAACATCAATTATTTGATCATGAAACGATTGGTATACGGGATTTGACAGACACATAAAGGCACAAAATTTCTTTATTCCATTGATTCCGACGCCGAGTAGTCTCATTACAAATATTATTCGACGGTTTATGTCATAAGCGCGATTGTTTATAAGTGGACATGAATTAACATAACGTGGATCGCACTTATCACACACAACAACAATTTTAAATCCTAAAATTTTCTTCGAATTTTATATTGGAGCCACATACTTTGCACACAATCATTTGTGCAATTGCTTGAAAAACCGTTATAAAATTAATAAAACGATATTCGAAAGTATTGTCGACGTGTATGTTATATTCGTCAACACTGTCTTTCAATTTTTTCGCCGACGCACTCACACCATCACTTTGGCCTTCTGCTGAATATCTATTTACAGGCTTTCTATTCGATATTTTACTTTTTGAAGCACGTGAATTATTAAATTTAGACCCTTTTTGGCTACTGTAAACTCGTTTTCTCGACATATTTATTTCAATTTTTGATAAAATGAATGCGAATTGACGTGCCGACGCCGGTAATATAACCGAAACTGTTCGTTGGAAACACGTGGTGGACACACGAAATAGAAAGTAATATGACTAATATACGGTTTTCCATTGAGAATGTCATCAGGTGCCATCTACAATACACTTACCGAACTAGCTAGAACTGAAAATTATCGATAGGTACGTTACAAAGACGGAATAATCGGAGAGCGCTCGGAGGCACTTTATGCGCTCTGTGAACCTATGTACATAAATGCTGATTCTGAAAAATTTTCAGTACAAACTTGTCTCGGAATTAATAATATCTTATTCTACATGCCTTAAAGAAGCATTTTAGCGAAAACAATTTTTTGACAATTTTTGAAGCCTCAAAGGTGTTACTCCCCCTTAACGCGTCCGGATCTACTAAATATTCGATCCCATCGATCATAATTATTACCGGTTCTTTTCTATTTTCACGCGTTGGTCCCCGTTCTATCTCACGCGGACCCTCTTTATTTTCTAACACAGCATCGATAAGCGTTGACGAACCTTACGCATCACCTGCATGCATATTACTCGGACTTATTATTTCGATCGGGCAAGGACGTTGACGTTCTGCTCGAATCGTTCGGAGACACTCAACGACATCTGTCCCTTCGTCAAGATGGATCAATCGACTATTATCCGTTGACGGATTCCACGATTGCACGATGCAACCTTTCACGACGTACATAAGCGGTTCCCGTGATACTAATATCCAATCGCTCTAATGCATGTTGCACCTCGCTATCCGTCGCGTTAAAAATCCACGCAGCTAATTAAACGCGTTCCTGATCGCACGCTTCCGTCATATCGGTTGATGTGTCATGACCATAAACCCAATTTTAGGATTTATTGACCTTGAGCTGCGGGTGCGTGGTCCAGGATTCCCAAATAAGTCGAGAGTCTTAAAATAAACTTATATTTGATTTATTCACGAACTGGCTTACACTTGCGTATGCGCTAACTTTATTTCGGTAATGCGCGATCACGAATGAACAGGGCCACACGTGGGACCTTCCGATTTTACGAAAATATTGATGCGGGCGATTAAAGCCACAAATAATCGGTGCGCAGGTTGGCAGCGAATTTGTGATTAATTTCACGAATTATAAAGCGACGGATTGCCAATAATTGAGGGGATACTGTGCGAGTTATCCCAGAACGAAAACTTCGATGTGCGTTTATGCGACCGTTTATTCCCGAAGCCGGAAGACGAATGTCCTCGATTCTGGATGAATCAAGGGTCATGGAACAGATAGTTCAAGTTCCGGGACTTTGGATTTGGACTACCGCGATATTCAAATTATAAGCGCTTATCGTACATATATCTATATGCGGCGTCGATAACAATGATAGCCCGAGTGCGAGATACATGGGTGCGCCCAGAGATGTCGCGAGACATATCTCTGGCGAAATGAACTTTGCGAATCAGTAATGCATACGCGAACATCGGTCATTATAAATTTTGTTTATTTAATAAATTATTGAATTTGAAAATTTTTCACACTGAAATAAATTTTCTTACTAAAATAAATAAATAAAAATAAAAAAAATAATAACATTCAAATTCTCAATAAACAAAAAATAAACATGTGTCAAATAATCTTCAAAGAATATTTCATCAAACTGTGATTAAATGGTTCTGTAGTATCCCAATTAATCCAACCGACAAATCCGCGTCAGAATTTGTTTATATTTTAATCTAAAAATCCGAGCTGCTACGCACGCATCCAAATTGTTTATTTCTTCGCGCACCCAGACTATATATTTTCCCGAGCCTAACTGTCGTGCGCCTTGACCGTACCTCACTCTCTCGTGGTCTCGTTCCGTCTGTGCTCCCGAGTACCCCTTCTCTCGAGCGATTCCCTACTCCGCGCGTATCCCTTTCTCTGTCGCGCGCGATCTCTCACTCTCCGAGTCTCGCGCACTTTCGGTCACATCCGAATCTACCCGACGTTCAAAATGCAGCGTACCCGGGCACTGACATTCTTTCTCACTTCGAAACGCGTGTTCTCTCTTGCACACCTAAACACTCTCGATTACTTTGTTTATGTTACGCCCTTCGAATCGAAAAACCAATCTGCCTGAAAGAAAGAATATTAGACATGGTACCAGTACACTTAATCGTATTCTATTTCATCGTAACCCACTTCATAGCCTTCCGTTTCATCGTCTGGACACTTCATCGTCTACGACACTTCATCGTCTGGACACATCATCGTCTTGGACACTTCATCGTCTGGGACATTTCATCGTCTGGGACACTTCATCGTCTGGGACACTTCATCGTCTGGGACATTTCATCGTCCGGGACACTTGTTCGTCCGGGGCTCATCGTCATCGGGGACACTTCATAGTTTCTTATGTTATTAGCTATTCTACGTGCACCAGGTCTTCAGGGTCGCCGATTACGGGCTAGGTGGCGGGATCCGTAGAATTTTATGTTATTAGCTATTCTGCGTGTACTGGGTGTATAGAGTTGCCGATTACGTGGTCTAGGTAGTGCGATCCGTAGCTTTGTATGTTATTAGCGCAAATACGTGCACCAGGGAATCGCAGGTATATATGGACTCGTAGAGCTTGAATCCACCGTTGTCCCTATGTCATGGGGAAACTCTGCCCCCTAGACCCCATTCTTGTACTAATTGAACCTAACTAACCCCCTCAGGGTGTTGTAAGGTTTGCGACGCCACGTGCGACTCGGGGAGCTTGTAGTGCAATAAGTAGGGGAAAGTCGACCAAACCCAACAGGGTTGTACCTACTACCCCCTGCTCTATATCTCCGATCACGGTCGGCATTGGGCCACCCTCCTCTACTTATTGCCCTCCATTGGAAAAAAAATTGTGCATACAATCAATTAACCATTTAGAGGTGTTTTCCAATATCTTAAATTAAACACGCTCTAATTAAGTAAATTGATATTTATTTTCTAAGGTACATATTGTAAATCATATATTGTTTTCTTAAACTTTCTCGCGGTATGAAATACGAGGCATCGTCTTAGTGAACTTGACCGGCGGAGTCTCGAAAAGATTCCGGGAAATAATTCTTCTCCGGATGCGTTTGGTTGCTGACACCGTTTGCCTTGGTGGAGACCCAAGCGGGGTGTGCGGAGATGCAGTCTCGGCTGGAGTGACGGTTGAATCAGGAGTCGTCGGTAATGCCGGAAGAATCTGTGTTGCCTTTGAGTCCGGCTAATCTGCAGTAATCGGCGCCGCAGCTCTCGTTGCCGGGAAACGGGTCGTCCTCTCGGCGGCGCAGATCCTTAGTCGCAGCTGACAGGTCGACAGATGGCGCTGTGAGGCTGCGATGGTCGTGGTCGGCGGCTGGTCGATCACCGAAGTCGTTCCGGCCGTCTTGGTGATGATCAGGATGGACATCTACCGTAGGAAGAAAAAAGAGTAAAAATATTGCCGGAGATTTTCTCCCTTAAGTTCCCTTGGGATGGGGAAGGCAAGCGATGAAGCTGGTTTTGATCGTTTCATCGATTTCCTTATGGTCCTAAAATGCGCCACTTCCCTTGCGAGTTCGGTCCCCTGCAACGCAACTCGCCGTCTCGTGTATACTGGCGTGTCGTGCAGGTTACCTGTGTGTAGGGGCCACTACAACCATTTCATGGTATATCCGGATGCATTTTTCACGTGGGTTTACTCACATCTATTGGTTGGAGGTTAGGTTATTATAAAAAGGGGGGTCTGGGGGGCGGAGCCCCCCATGACATAGGGACAAAGGTGGATCCAAGCTCTCCGAGTCGCACGTGGGTTCGCAAACCTTACAACACCCTGAGGGGGTTAGTTACGTTCAGTTAGTATAAGAAGGAGGTATGGAGGTCGGAGCGCCCCGCCCCATCCCCCCCAATGACATAGGGACAACGGTGGATCCGTTCTCTATGGGAAAATTTTTTCCGGGAACTTATATAGAATAGCTAATAACATAAAAAGCTACAGAGCGCACCACCTAGACCCCGTAATCGGTGACTCTGAACACCAGGTTTTTAGGGTCGTCGATTACGGGGTCTAGGTGTCGCGTTCCGTAGATTTTCATTTTTATAACTGTTAACGAATGGTGGAAGGGCTTTGAAATAAAACGCGTGATTTGATCGGCCACAAACTAAAAATCATATTTATTCCGATCACCGGTGACGACCCGATCGCGACGCGAACTTCCTAACCCGACGACATCCCTAAACGTACTGAAGAAACCCGATCGTCAATTTTTTACATCTTAGTTCGACTTTTCAATTTCTCGAACATTTAAATAGACTACAACGTCATATTATATATCGATTATACTATTCGAAATACAAATTCTTTTATCGAGATCGTCACCATTTCGAAGGGCCTTTTACATAATTTACCTAACAGGCCTGCTTCATTTTGAGAGGTACCCCCATTCGGGTGTGCAATGGCGTAGGGAAAACCACCTCTGTGGGAAAAAACCTACGCCGGGTACCGCAGTTGATAAAACATCGATTCCGTCCGTAACATTCTCCCCCCTGTACGAAGTCCACGGACACGTACACTTCACTAGAATCGATGTTTTCATAACCCATTCAAATCATCATCGAAGTTTTCACACGTCACGCATTTGCATTAACATCTTTCAACTCGCATTGTACTATCAGATAATACCATCATCATAACTTAGCAACCAAGTACAATATCTCGCTCATTCATTTCCAATTCTCTAATATTATTCCATTCGATTCCATCAGTATAGCTTCCAATTAGCTTTCCATAAATTCAAACTCACCATAACATCATGTGGCATTTCGCATCACCGTTCTGTCGTGATCATCAGTGTTTGTGTCCAAAGTCAGTAAAAAAAGACAAAGCAGGTAAATCCACTAACTACTTCAAAATTACTTAAATAATATCAAAAACAAAGGCAAACTTAGTGATCATAAAGCAAAGTCAGAAGAAGGCATATACCATGCCAAAGAATGTTCGCTATCACTGTATGAGGCTTACAGATGTATGTAAAAATACTCAAATACTACTTAAGGTCGCCAAAATACTACTCATATTCTATGAAACTACACTATGATAAACAAGTCGAGATTTTCATAGTAGCGTTGTAAGTCATTCAAGTCAGTCTTATAACGAAGATGTACATTCTCACAAGACCTCGTACTGCATACCGTATTACTGCTCTCCCCGCTAAGGGAACATCATCGACAAAATTCGCACATAGCAACCACACATCTTCGCAATCAGTACGGACACATTGCGCCATGACCATGTAAAATTCACCACATCTTAAGCATCCAACTATAAGAATTATTCATTTACAAGTTGCATATTAACTTTGATGACTCTATGGATTTTGGTGTTTATTAAATCACCAAACGAAAGTTAAGGCAGCCAGGAATACAAATTTTTCAATTGTCGTCTCGGTCGATTGATCAAATGATTGTCATTGAAACATATTTTTTGTTGATATCCTTCAAAATGATTTCTCACCGATATAATTGCCGACCTCGTTTGAAATCGGGTGAAAATCTGGAGAAAACCGTCACGTGATTAAATAAATTCATTAATAATATTTCGGATTACGGCTCTGTTCAAGTGTCCGGAAATAGCGACAACCTTTCACTTCAAGTTGTCGAAATAATGTAATTTTCCTTTTGGCAAATAATTGTTGTAACAACACGGGACGAAATAATTACTCCGGCGGTGTTGGGTTTTTAACAAACAGGAAATTTATTTCTCCAAAACCATTTACGACGCGATTGGCGACGATACGAACCTCTTCAACGGACGCGAAAATTCACTCTCGGCTCGCGAGATTCTGCCCAGACAAAAAATGCAATCACCATTGCTAACACAAATTTCGTCGCTAAGGACGCTCCATTTCGAATGATAGGAATTCGCTTTATCGACGGGTATTTGAATTTTGGTTTTCATAAAACGTCCCACCTTACGAACCTCCAAACTTCTTGTTCACCCGAGGGCCAGCACTGACCAAAAACAGAGCGCGACTCCGTCCCACGTGCTCGAAACCAACTGGCTACTATCCATTTAGAGGCGATACAGTGGCAAATCGGACATTGTCCGCAATCCAAACTTGTGAACTCCACAGCGAGTTCTCATAAGTTTAAACCAAATCAAAATGCCATGCTACGAACCTCTAAACTTCTTGTTCACTCAAAGGCCAGCACTGACCAAAATTCGAAGCGCGACTTCAAATCCACGTGCTCGAAACCTAAGAGCTACTGTCCATTTAGAAGTGAGACAATGGCCACATAAAGCTTCATTCCACACCTAATAATTAACATGCATTATATTTATCCTTTACATTTCACGAATTGCCTTTAAACTATTTTAAAAACAGTTCACACATCGTAATAATTCATATCGTCGCCAGTTTAGGACCTTTACAAATGTGCCAAGTACCTATATTTATATAAACTATGTCCGTAACAATTGTTGTTCCTGACTGCCTCAATTTATCCGATTACGTTTGTGTGTCGTTTTCGACGTCTACCAAGTTACGTTTCTTAAAATAGAACATGTCGTACATCTGCAAGCTTTGTTTATATTATATTGTCATAGTAACATTATGACATTTCAGAAACCAAGAAAAACATATAATTGACTAGCTGCTATTTACTCACGAACTGAACAACTATCAGGCATTAACAACAGCTCAAGCCTGGTATCAATTTCATTTGAAGTTTCATCTTTTAATCTATCGCGGCTGACTCGACAATACCTAAATTACGTAGACATTTGAAATGCATTCCTTTAAAAGTCGTCATAAGCGGATCATTTCGCACAATACAACCGTCTCGTATAGTAGGATAGGCGATTTGCTCGTGACCATCGACTCTTGCGATCGTCTCGAGGAGTTTTCATGAAAATTCCATAAAAAAAAACAGATATTAATAATTCGAATATTAATAATTCAAAGGCTCATGTTTTCGAATACGAGTCCAAATATGTTAGAAATTTTTAATCAATTCAATTTCGATTCGTCATGTCATCATCATCATCCAAATAATGGAACATATCAATCAAAGGCAAGGGCAGCTATAAAGACGACAAGCCCGCAATCCATTGTCTGGATCGGGACCTATGTAAAATTAATCATGACCTTCACAAACATGAACAATCATTATATGTATTATGATTTATATTAGTTATTACCATTCAAATTGTCATTCGCGCACAAATTTGACTTGAAGTTGATACCAAACCTTTCATGAAAACGTCGAACTTCTGTTTTATTTGCAATTAGAATCATATTCCCATTACACATCCATCGTGCTACTTTGTTTTCATATTTACAAACAAATAAAATTTCTTCAATCTACATGATAAAGTCAATAATCAATCGACGTCAAAACCTATTCTTTTCTATCAAACTTCTGTTTGAGAAAATGCGGGGTTCTTTCGATTATGTTTCAATGCACCAAATTTATGTTCAGAACAGATGAAATAATACGCGCGGTCAAGCTTTCAAATTTTTCGTAAACAGTTTCGTTTCAACATTTATAAAGGCGCTATGTTCTTACGGACATCTAGAGAAAGATGATGTTCGTCAGAACACATGTCAAAGGCGCTGATTTGTATTTAATATTCAATAAACTCGAAGATCGATATTTCGGCTTAAATTGCCGAATTGCAACGTTGAATAAAAACTTTGCCAAACGTATCGTAGAGTGATTTGTACGTAATCGGATGCCTAACATTTCGTCATCCAACTTCGTACAATTCACACTTTTAATGATTAAATTTACAATTATTGACTTAATGATTTTTCGTTCTATTTCCCTGCATATATGCCCGTATTAATGTTCGATTCTTAATATAATCGAATTTAGAATTTAAAATATTTAATCCCTGTTCTAAAATTTTATTCGAATTCTTATTCGTCACTAATGTAAATTATTATTCAATCTGTAACTTGAATAAATTAATCATCGTCAAATATTAGTGAATACAAACAGAGCTTGCAGAACTAATTACATTTCAATTACCCTATTTGGTTACATGACAGTTAGTACTCTACTAATAATCGTACATTCTTAAAGGTAAAATTTTTGTAATAGATATTCGCGTTGGGAGGGTTCCAAAGTAAATCAACCATTTACAGTAGTTATCTCAAAGATTTCTTCCTTACCGACGAACGGTAAGTCGATCATTTCACGTTCATGTACGAATGTATAATTTGCAAAAATCTGGAACATGTTTATGCAGAATCACATTTGTCGTGATGCCCATATTATCAAAATGGATAAAACTTAATTTTTATCTTAGACATAAACAGATCAACGTCATACTTGTTTCATGGCAATGTACAAATTAATGGTATCGATCGAAAGAGTAATTTTTCTTTTATTTATTTTGATTTTCCCAATCAAGTAAAATTTATTTCAATCCATTTTCAGAAAGGCATTCGCAAAAATAGCGGTAACTATTTAACTTTAGAACCCTCCATTTTGAGAGGGAAAACTGTGAGACAAAGGCTTCACGCAAAACTATTACGCAAACCTAGCAATTTCTTTCCGAGCGCATTAAAGGCGAATCAGATGGCGTATAATATTTATACGCGCATACACGACGAAGCGCGTTAAGTGCTTCTTACAGGGAACTACCGACTCCGAAATTCGAATTCCGAAAGCAATCAATTTTACTACACTTGACCGTATTAGATATAAAATTAATTAATTATTAAGAAGTCGTCGACGTTTCCGATTCAGAAAACGAATAACAAATACGATCATAAATTATCGAACTGTCAATGAATCATCGTAATTATTATTTTCAACTGTCAAATCGAGCGTCGTGGAGGACGACAAAACACGATCGCGCGTCTATCCGAGAAAATCATCTCTAATCCAACTCGCCGCGGCCTAATATGATTTATTTTCATTAAAGGTTAGAGCCGTTCGAATTTAAATAATCTTCATCGGTATGACATTTCGTTTAGAATACATATATATCTCTATTATTATGGAATCAAAATTTTCGAATTTGAAATCGGAGTCGGAGCGTCGTGGAAGAAAACAGAATAAGATCGCGCATCACGAAAGTGACATGGAGTAATATAGCGAGCGCGTTATAAAACATTAAAAAATACGAATGTTTCGAAATTATTTCATCACACTATCGCAAAAACGCGTAGCTCACCATGCTGAAGTCCCTTCACACTAGCCGATGCAGACATCTTGACCGATAATTCGAACTTCCTTTGATGAACTACACGGGCCAATCCTGACGCTCGATGACGATCCTCTATGTCCTAGTTGTCCATCCTTTCGTTGTATCCTCCTGGCGGTCGCTCTCCTCCACAGATGTCCAAAGAATTCCCGATGACATCCCGAAATGTCCCAGCACGTAGACACGCATGCGAAAGACAGTCCCATGTACATGCGCGACACAAAGTTCCATCGCGAACACTCGCACAAAGCCACTTCCACCATACCCGGGATGACTCCCGGGTTTCGGCACCATATTGTTAACGAATGGTGGAAGGGCTTTGAAATAAAACGCGTGATTTGATCGGCCACAAACTAAAAATCATATTTATTCCGATCACCGGTGACGACCCGATCGCGACGCGAACTTCCTAACCCGACGACATCCCTAAACGTACTGAAAAAACCCGATCGTCAATTTTTTACATCTTAGTTCGACTTTTCAATTTCTCGAACATTTAAATAGACTACAACGTCATATTATATATCGATTATACTATTCGAAATACAAATTCTTTTATCGAGATCGTCACCATTTCGAAGGGCCTTTTACATAATTTACCTAACAGGCCTGCTTCATTTTGAGAGGTACCCCCATTCGGGTGTGCAATGGCGTAGGGAAAACCACCTCTGTGGAAAAAAACCTACGCCGGGTACCGCAGTTGATAAAACATCGATTCCGTCCGTAACAATAACTAAAAAACGTGCCCCCGGTGTTTGGGGTTGCCGATCATGTAGTCTAGGTATCCACTTGGCGTTAACCAACGATGAACTTGAAGTCAAAGTTGAAGGTCATTTCAAGGTCAAATCAATTTTATCTAATAAACAACGGTAACCTTGTCCTTGACCTTGGGCCAAATTTGAAAAAATTTGAAGGTCATTTCAAGGTCAAATCAAAATATGTTCAAATTTGAAGAAAAATAAGCAAAATTGATTTGACCTTGAAATGACCTTCAACTTTGACCTCAAGGTCATCGTTGGTTAACTCGAAGTCAATACCTAGACCACTTGATCGTCGACCCCAAACTCCTGGTGCATATTTTTTAGTTGAAAAGATGAAAAACTACGGAGCGCGATTCCTAGACACCGTAATCGCCGACCTTGAACACCTGGTGCACGTATTTGAGCTAATAACATAAAAAGCTACGGAGCGCACTACCTAGACCCCGTAATCGGCGACCCTAAACACCCAGTGCACGTAGAATAGCTAATAACATAAAAAGCTACGACGCGCACCACCTCGACCCTGTAATCGGTGACCCCGAACACCTGGTGCACGTATTTGAGCTAATATCATAAAAAGCTACGGAGCGCACCACCTAGACCCCGTAATCCGCGAGCCTGAATACCTGGTGCACGTAGAAAAGCTAATAACACAAGAAAGTATGGAACGCGCTGAAATGTCCCGGACGATGAAGTGTCCCGGACGATGAAATGTCCCAAACGATGAAGTGACCAGACGATGAAGTGTCGTAGACGATGAAGTGTCGTAGACGATGAATTGTCCTGACGATGAAACGGAAGGCTATGAAGTGGGGGACGATGAAATAGGCTACGATGAAGTGTCCATAAATCATTAGACATACATATATGAAATTTTAAATATGAAAACGAGACTTTTGAAACGAATGACAGTTATGGAGGAGTTTGAACTGAACTTTTTCAAATTTTTCCAAACCGAACCCACTCTACACGTTTTTCGGCCCTTTACGTTGTGGCGCCAATTTTATAACGGCATTTTTTATAAGGACACTTTTACGTTTTGTAACTGACACCGATGACTACATCCAACTGAACTGAATTCGGTTGCAACCACACCCGTTATAACTTCCGAGCTGAAACCCGGGAACCGAACTTCTTGGCCGACCGGCTCAATATTTGAACAGTTCGAACAATCGTTCGAATTGACCGCGGAGAGGGGCTGGGTTCTTAAAAACGGTTACTCGATATTTATATGAAATGACAACGGTTTATTATAAAAAGAAAAATACAAAAGGTAATTTGATGAACGATTTGAAATATTCGTGAAACAATCGGAATCTAAATTTAATTTCCGCGATTCCGCGTGGACCGTTATTTACCGGCCACTTCAAAAAAAGAACAATTTCGGAATCGGAATAACTTCCTTATCGCGAAGGTATCTTGGCGAACGTCGCGCTTCGAAAAACGGCGCGATCTCTTTCGGTACGGTTTTCCAAAAATCCGGAAAACCCTTTCGAAACGGATGTCGCAGAGTAAATAAATGCTTACTTACAATAATCAGACTGCAGCCTCCTACCCGGTTTCGATAATGACCAGGCGTCAGCCTCCGGTCTTTCACGTACTTATCGGGATGTTTCTCCCAACCACACTTTGACTTGGCGATCCTGGGACGCGCGCACACACTTCGACCGACCTTATTATAATTTTCAATTAGAGACCACGACGGCTCGGACAGTCGCCTGTACAAGGCTACCTATCTTTTCTTAACTTTAAATTCGGCACTTATGCGGGCTCTCTTTCTCTCTTTCGCGCTTCGCGCGATCGCTACCATTTCGTCGCAACGTTCGCCAATTGCTTCCTTGTCTTTCCCGCCTCAAACATATAAGTCGCTTTCGCGCATTAGAATTAAATACCGGTCGCTTCTTCGTAATTGCCCGTGGAGCATACGTGCGCTTATCGCGATTTCCGCGGACTCTCATACTTGCGTACACTCACGCACACTAACACGCTATTTGCCGTGTTACAAATGAGATATCAAAATTTTAATTTAGCCAAAATTCCGCAAGGGTAAGGTCATACTTTTGAGCGGTACTGTATGAAGTAATCATTGTTTTAATAATGCACAAGTTCAAATTCACTTATTCGCAAATTAAGTAATTTCATTTAAATATATAATTTGTCTTATCATGTTTTATTATTACACATTTCGGCATATATTTTTTATTGTAACAGTGAATATAGAAATCTGAAGAAAGGTCTGAGAGATGTGACAATTTGCTATCACTATATCTACGCTTGAAGGAGGTAACAGATATTTTAAGTGATTTTATTTTTCAAGTTAAAGTTAGTTTTAGTTTAATATCATAAAAAACTTTATGAATATTATTGTTGGTTTTATTTGTAATGAACACACACAAGGTCGGATTACAAAACTATTTATTTATAGAAAAAGTACAAAAAGTGTTTGCCATAAGATCAGATCTAATCCAGCCACCTAATAAACGAAAAAGTATACGGAATCGATATTTTGCATTCTGTTTCTTTCTAGTGGCGTATTGATTATTCGAGATTCTTATTCGAATTTATACTATTTTATACGACCTGTAATACCAGAATTGAATTCATTCATTATACCGTATTTAACGCATTACAAAAATTTATTTGTTGCGGCTTAGAATAGTTTTAAATGTTAATTTAATCGAGGAATTGATTATATCGTTTTCCGTATTTCATAATCTTCGAAGAAATGTTCTGTTTTCTAGTTTTGAGTTTAAATCATTCGATAATCCAAAGTAATCGTTTCTTTGAGGTTATGTGCGTTTATGTATCGCGTATAATATCGTATACACTCGCATTCGTAACTGAAAGAGTGGGAAAGAAACAGACTTATTTCGTATTAAATCGTACACAGATTTTTCGTAGGTTAGGTTAGGTGGCCCTCCCCTTAATTTAACTTTTCGAGTCAAGAAAGATGGCGGCTTCTTCCCTTATTTTACCGCTTCCCCTCGTCCTCACCACTGGCAGTATGAGAGAATAAAAACAGAGAGAGGAGATATAGTGGCGTCTTTCTTCACCTGTATGCGCAAGCGCAAACAGTAGTCCGCACTCTTTTGAACACTTTTAAATGGCGAATGGTGGGGGAACTCACGAGGGACAGAAGTTAACATAAGGGACGAAAGAAATTAAAAATAATAGGAGTTAAAATAAGGGAAGGGCCACTGTACCTTTTCGTCTGTTGGGCTACTGTTCAGATTTAGAGACGATCTCGGACATGCGCAATACGACGCGTCGCTGATTGGTCGGCCGAATCCCGTGACGCACATAGAGAGCCGGGCGTTATGGGCAATTTTGGTTTTATAGTAAAATTTCTTTTTTAATATTGAAAGTCATGAAGTGGGCGTATTTGCATTTTGTTATTAAACTATTCAAGAATGAACATCGGTACCTAGTTTCTAGTAAAGACGCAATAATATTTAATAGGATGGTAATTAGTGCGGAGAGGTAAAATGGCCCATTGCACCCCGTCGATGGGGTAAAATGGGCACGAGACGGGGCGAAATGAGCACTAATTAGCGGGGCGTGATGGGCACACTAGGGTACACCAGTGGCAGTGTTGCCAAATTGGGTTGTAGCGGTGGCTCGTAAGTAACAACCGGTAATATTGCACAGTGGGGCGGTACGAGCAGTTGATTCTTCCGCTCATAACCTGTCACAACATTAATGAACGTGACAAAACTGCCCGTATCGTCCCGCAGACACTTACCCATTTCGCCCCAATGACCTTCCAAGTTAAAAATAGTTATGCTTATAAAACAAAAATTAAATTTCCAAAAACCAGTGCGCATTTTAAAGCTAAAGAACTTGTCTGCCATGACAATTATGCAAAAATTCGTTGCAAAATAAAAAAACAGTATTTTTTGTATGCAAAGATTCTAAAACGGGAACCCATACCGCCCCTAAAAAATTGGTAATTTTTTTTTTGTTAATAACACTGTTTTTAATTATTTAAAAACCGTAACTGAAAGCGGAATACAATTTTTGCACGTACAACAAAATTATGAAGACACAAGGAAACCTTGATTTTTTTAAATCGTGAAACTCGTCCCGCCCCGCGGCTGCCAATTCAGTTTCTTCGTCTCTGTGACAAATCTGCAGCATATTATTTACTAGGTATAGTTTCTTTACGGAATTTTCCGGTAGAATCATTCGTATATTACTTTTCGCTAAAAAAGTTGCTTAATGGTGTAAATGCGTTAAAATGTCAAAAAAACAGAAGAGTCGTTCCGAAGTGTAACGTGCGACAAGGAAGGGTTGGCTAGAGATGTACTACCTCGCCACCCGTGCCATGCAGCCAAAGGCGAACGCGAACCGACCGTCGAAGATCCCCTTCTTACATCCTGCGATAGCGGCGAAGTACAAAATGCTTCACCCCCTGAAATTCTTAAAAATCTACGAGAACGTTCATCGAGTGATGGTAAAAGTAAAGAGCCTAGCGAAAAGGGCGAAAAGAAAGGAAAGAATAAAAAGTTCGCAAATGGTCCGAGCTCTCTGGAAAATCTGGCTTTGAAATCAGTGAAGAATAACATTTTAGAGAGGAATCAACGAACCAGACAAACATTGAATATTACTTCGAAGCGCTTGTTGCGACGGGCAAAATCCGCGAATCACACTCAAAACGAAAGAAGGAAGAGAACCAACATCGTTCGAAAATGCGTCCTTCCAATTCGTAGTCCGCATTCTTCTAACACGTTAATAAGGTGCCACGAAATGCGAAAAAAAGCGGAAAACCTGAATCAAAGGAATCAAAAAGTGACATTTGTTAGTATATTTTTGAGGCCTCCGCCCGAATCATCACAAGGTGAGCGGGGCGATGAGAGGCAGAGGAAGTAATAGCCTCTCCTCCTTTTTGTACGATTCTTCGAAACGGGCCGCGACATTTACGGCGCCGTTACAACGAATCGCCAATAATCCTAAATAATAGTAGACGTCCGTCTTTAAAGAAATGGGTCGCATAAATTCTCAACTGTCGCGGAATTAGACTGGACGTCTTAATCATTTGCTAATTTAACTTTGAACGCAACCGCAATAATTAATAATAATGATCGGCAATAATAACGCGATGTTCGCCAGTAAAGAGCACGCAAAAGTCTGGCCAGTATTGCGTGGTTTTTGAAACACATGTTTTCCTACTCCTCTTACCTCTCCTACGTTGCCGGAGTTCACCCATTACTGTTACCGCATTGTAGAGCGTCTACTAAACAATATTCGTATTATTCACTAGGGCCCACAACCGTCTAAGCCCGAGAGTTAGCGGAATGCCAAATCTATTTTAATTAATAAAGAAATCAAACAAATATATAATAACATAGCATTACAGACGATATTTTTCTTTTTTTTTAAGCTGACTTTCTATAATATATAATATATAACCGATCATATGGTCTCTATCGCGGTCTTAATATCCGGCCTAAAATATCATGACCCAAAATATCAGAAAAAAACATATCCTGTGTCAAGATATCAGTTAACTATTTAAAATTTAGGTTAGGTTAGTTTAGGTTAGGTTAGGTTAAAAGTTTTCAACTAGCAATAATCGCACCTCGGTAGTGCCTCATTGGTTACGATATCGCCTCTGCGCAAAGCGAGGCTGCTAAGGGGCAGACTAAAATTCGGATTCATGTCGCGCAGAGTTGTACGGAGGGTTGAGGTTGAGTGGTGCTATAGGTGCCATGGCTTTGGCCTTATAGCTGCCAAATGTCGGATTATCGGAGATCGGGTTAAGAGCTGTTTTGTCTGCGGCGCACAGGGTCACACAGCATCTGGATGTATTCAACCACCACACTGCCTATCTTGCGAGAACTTGGAGTTTCAAGAAAGAGATCACTACCCGGGGAGCGGAAGATGCGCAGCGTACCTGAGAGCAAAGAGAGGGACTCAACTCTGACCTTCCTGACAGGTAAATCTGAACCATTGTGCAGCGGCCCAGGACCTCGCATTGCACGTGGCGACTGAGAGAGGCGTCGACATTCTGCTTTTCTCAGAGCAACATCGGAACCTGAAAGGTACATAGTGGGTCAGCGACGCAGGTGGAACAGTAGCAATATATGTCCGCAATGGGCTTACTATACAGGAGAAGAAGAGTGATAATAGGAGATATGCCTGGGCCCGAGTAAAGAATATACGCATTTACTCCTGCTTTTTCTCGCCTAATACTAGGGATGAGGAGTATCAGCTTGCCCTCGACGATCTCGAAGATAGTATTGGGGAAGGTGTAGGCGAAGTCATAATTGCCAGAGACTTCAATAGCGGATCATCGCAATGAAGTGGTAGAGTAACCGGGAAGGACGAAAGGGAGAAGCGGCTCTTAGACCTCACGGCACGGCAGAGGGTGGTTGTCCTTAATCGCGGGACCAAACCGACATTTGAACGACGGCAAGGGGGAGGAACCTCGTTCCCGGACGTAACACTAGCGACGGATAGGCTGTCAGGGCGAGTAGCGGAATGGACAGTACTCGAGGAGGAAACCCTTATTGACCACCCTTACATCACTATCAGGGTGGGAGGAATATGTAATCCATCTCGGCCTGCTGCAAGAAAAGGTGGGCGGTAGCAAAACTGGGCAGGAAGAAGATGGAAACATATCTTAAAGGAGAGCTGGAGGTCCAATTACTCCAGGAGGCTTGCGGTCGAAGAGCGAAAATAGCTGCTGAAGGCAAGGCTGACAGACTAGCCAAGTCCTTGGGTGGAGCCTGCGATGCGGCAATGCCTAGGATGGGTAGGCTGCTCAGAACACCGACGTACTGGTGAAACCAGAGGATTGCCGAGGCGAGGAAAATCTGCCTGGCAGCAAAAAGGCAACAACAGCGTGCTAGAGGCGCAGAGGCACAGGAACATCGAGTTGCGGAGTATAGCCAGGAGAAGATTTGCTCTCGAAATCCTTAAGAGCAAAGGGGAGTGCTGGAAGCGGCTAAAGGAAGAAGCTGACAAGGATATCTGGGGAAAGCCGTACATGCATGTTATGGGCAAACTTGGCAGCCTACAACGATCGGTCGAACTGGGGGATCCTGTGTTTGTGGAGAGCGTGGTAGATACTCTCTTCCCAACACATGAATTCAGAGCACGGACACAGAACGAAGGGACCACCGTTCACGGAGTTTGAGTTAAAGGCGGCGTCAGAAAAATTTCGCATGGGTAACGCACCAGGCCCAAGGTGGGTGCCTAGCGAGGCACTGAAGATAACTGCAGCGGCAACTCCGGCCATGCTGCTAGATGTGTATAATGCTTGCATCAGCGAAGGACAATTTCCGGTTAGGTGAAAGAGGCAGAGGTTGGATGCGAGTGGTGGGTTTACCCCGAATCAGTACGGTTTCCAGAAAGGCAGATCCACGGCAGGTAATCACGGTGGATGTGCGGAATGCCTTTAAATAGGTACGATGGTCAGACATCTTGTGGGCATTACAGATGCGGTCGGGGATACCATCTTATCTGCGTAATATCGTGGGGAGCTACCTCTCTGACACAGTCGCTCTATATGATGGAGGGTATGGCGCCGAAAACAGCCGAAAGATCACGGCAAGCGTTCTACAGGGATAGGTCCTGGGCCCATTTATGTGGAACGTACTGTACGATGGACTACTCCGAGCGGAAATGCCGGAAGCGACTGATGATTAGGTTAGGGAAGGAGACAATTAGTCTGTGTAAGCACTGCAGGCTGGAGACGACGATGCCGAGCACACACTGTTCAGATGCCCGGCGTGGGCTGAGGAGAGAGGAGAGAGGAAGAATGGAGCAGGCGGCCTGGTTCGAACTGACGGCGGACAACTTGGGAGGGGTGATGCTGAGTGGTGAGGCCGCGTGGAGGGCGGTAAGCGAATTTGCGGCGAACCTTATACTAAAGAAAGAGGAGGCGCCTCCCGTTGACCAACTGACAATACAAAACGATATGGAGGAAGGAAATAAAAATATATCGTCAACGGTGCAGGGGAGGGATACCTCAGTACCGGCGCTTATTGGGAGTGAGCAAGCGGGCTCCCGGATGTCGTTATCCGGCGACCGCATTGGTACTGAGGTTGACCACTTGGCCTCAGTTACATATAATGCTACTAAGGGATTTAAAACGTCGAGTCGAAAAAAGGAGCCACGGAATCGTACAAGCGAGACTGTGGAAAGTACAGTGGAACCATCGGGGACAGCTAGTATGACCGAGGGGAACTTGCCAAAACCTATGCCAATCTGCGAAGCCCCCCCCCCGCCCCCTGTATTTTTTGGAGAAAGTTGCTTATCGTCCACACCACCGAATGACAGCGACGATGAAGACACCCGGCGGAAACAATACACGGAGGGACGCATTAAATCATTCGCTAAGAGCAGAAAGGTGCTGAGGTCACCGGTGATGAGAAAAAAGGGTGAGGCGACTCCCACAGGTAAGACGCCAGCACGCAGAAGGATGGGAATTGTGATTGGCTCCCCGCTTGAATATTGCGTCAGTGCACCAAACTTGGTGAGCTGTGACTCGCAGGTTGAGAAGGATGAGGAGACAGCACTGAGCCTGGTGATCGACCAGGTTAATAGGATAAACGACACCATCCGTCACATACAATGTACACATTGTATGAAAATTTATTTGGCGCCCAGAACTTACCGCCATTCGGGCGCCTCCTCCCACGAGGTTGGGGCCATATTGATATGATGCACCATACCGCCAGCTGTGCTATTTATGAAAATGACAACAGGTCCGGCTACCACATTTTTAATAACTAGCTGCCTGCCTTTATTATTTCTGTTGGTTCAGAGTCACCTTTCTAGGAAATCCACGACCCGCCAGAATCCAACCCAATTTGCGGATGACTACCAGGTGGACACGGCACGCCGAAGCGCTCCCCCGTGTGGAACCCACCTGGTATGGGCTTGACACCGCACCCCAGCTCCCCAGGTGGGTATCTCGAGTCGTTTTACGATCTGGAATTCGACGGTAACAGACCAACCGAACGATCGGGTCCGTGAGGTCGTCAATTCTCAAAACTTGCTAAGAGAAGCGGATCTTTCAAAAGCATTGCTCCTCTTCGAGTTCGGGCGCTTCGACCCCTCCCTCATCTTACGGACGGAGTTACCCGCTCCGCTCTCTTCTACAAGCCCCCTAGGGGATACAATGTACACAATGAGATCAAGGCGGCAATGGTCCTGGTGAAAGTAGGGATGAAGTGCTTGTTGGATGCCAGGAAACAAGTAGTGGATGAAAGGGCGCGGAAAGCTAATTTAGTTTCCATGCGGAGCACCGTGAAGACGGCACCAATGACAACGGGGACACAAACTGACCCGTCACTGGTGAACGATATGAGGGGGGTTAAAAGCGATGCGCCTGGAACAGCGGGGCCAGCGACAATAACGACGCCGAAAGGGGAGGTGCTTTCTACGCCAGAGTTGCAGCCCGGGAAAAAAATCAGGGGCGAGGTGGCGCGTACACAGGACAAACGACGCGAGCAGCTCGGAAACAGTGGAGCGGTGAACGTTAAGGGATAAGCGGATCCGGACTAACGTATCCCCTGGAGAAATCGGTGTGGAAATCACGGGAGTCAAGAGAACGAGGGCGCGTGACCTGCACCTGGAGCTAGGCAAGGGGAAGAAAGAGCAGACGGATACACTGGCTGCTGCAATCGCCAAGGTGGTTGGAGATTAGGGGTTGTTAAAGCCCTTGTCCCCACTACCACAATTGAGATCAGGGGTACGGATAAGGCAATGACAATGCAGGGGGTTATGACCGCGATCGCCCGCGATATTGGCGAAGAGGAGGCGAGGAAGAGTAAAGTGGGGCCTCTGAAGGGGCCTTTTCGGGGCGCAGTCAAAGCAGCTGTGAGCATGCCGAGCCCAACAGTGGAGAAGCTTCTAGAAAGGGGCAGTCTAAAGGTCGGCTTCATGATGTGCAGAGTTGTCCAAAGGGTGGATGTTGAGCGGTGTTATCGGTGCCATGGATTTGGACGCATAGCCGCCAAATGCCAGTACCCCGCAGATTGGAGCAAGAACTGCTTCGGCTACGGTGCAAAAGAACACGCACCTGTGAGCAAAGGGAGTGACCTAACTCTGACCCTGCTACAGATGCAGCTGTGCAGCTGCCCAGGACCTTGTGCTGCACGTGGTGGCTGAGAGAGGCGATGACATCCTGCTGGTTTCTGAACAACATCGGAACCTGAAGGAGACAACGCAGGTCAGTGACAAGAGCAGATTAACAACTATTTTCATGCGCAACGGACTAGCGATACAAGAGGTAAGGTGCGGCGAAATAGGATTTGTGTGGGTGAGTGTGAAGAACATTCGAATCTTCTCCTGTTACTACTCGCCAAACTGCACTATTCAGGAATATGAACTGGACCTGGATGAACTGGAAGACGTAGTATTAAAGAAGCGAGGGGTGAGGTTATCGTCGCAGGGGATTTCAATTCAAGGTCACCATTGTGGCGGGAAAGAGTCGCCATAGAAGACCACAGAGGAAGGAGGCTGGCAGAGCATGCTGCGAGACAGGGACTGATAGTTCTTAACCGCTGCGGAAAACCAACCTTCGCGCGGCGGCAAGGGGGAGGAACATCGTTCCCCGACGTCACACTATCGTCTGAGAGCCTGGCGGGGCAAGCAGTGGGATGGACGGTGCTCGAGGGAGAAACTCTTAGCGACCACCGCTACATCACTTTTAGGATGGGAAAAACACGGAGTTCTCCTCGTCCTGTCGGAAAGAATGGGTGGGCGGTAGCAAAGCTGAACAGGGACAAGCTGGAAGCGTATCTTAGAGTGGAGATGAAGATCCAGTTTTTCCACAAGGCCTGAGGACGAGGAGCGAAATTGGCTGCAGAAGGCAAGGCTGACAGGCTAGCCAAGGTCGCAGCTTGAGCCTGCGATACGGCAATACCACATAAGAAGGGCAGGCCCACAGAACACCAGCCTACTGGTGGAATGAAAGGATCGTGGAAGTGAGGAAACAAGAGCGTGCTAGAGGCACAGATGCACACGAACATCCAGTTGCAGAGTATAGGGAAGCCAGGAGAGGCCTTACTCTGGAAATCCGCAAGAGCAAGGGAGACTCGTCATGGGTAAACTTGGCATCAAAGATGCTGCGTTTTTTGAGAGCGTGATTGATACCCTTTCCCCAACACACGAGCTCAGAGCATGGGTGCTCAATGAGTCGCTGAAGATAAAAGCTACGGAAGCGTCGGCGATGCTGCTTGAAGTGTAGAACGCATGTCTCAACAAAGGACTATTCCCGGCTAGATGGAAGAGGCCGAGGTTGGTCCTCATACCGAAGCCTGAGAAGCCTGCCGGAATACCATCATAATACAGGCCGTTGCGCATGATGGACTTGGACGGAAAGCTTCTGAAGATTTTGATACTAAATAGGCGTGGTCAGCAATGCCGAAGCAGCTGGCAGGAGCAAGGGACGATACGCCGACTTTTCTGCGGTAGTCGCGGTGGACGTCTGTAATGCCATTAATTCGGCAGGATGGGCGGATATTTACCTGTCTGAGAGAGTAGCTGTATATGACGGAGGGAATGGTGCTGTAAACAGCCGACAGGTCCCGGCGCGCGTGCCACAGGGATCGGTCCTGGGACCTGTGAAATGTCCTATATGTCGGCATGCTTCAGGAGAAAATGCCGGAAGCCGGAGAGCCAAAATGGGACAGGCACTGCAGCTAGACCTGATTGCAGACAATCTGGGAGAGGTGTTACTCAGCGGAGAGAACGCAGAATGGAGGAGCTAGCCTGCGACGAGGATGAGCCAGTTATCACCCTGAAGTAATGCATTATGCAGTTCCCGGGTTGATGAGCCGCGTTGCGGTTGGTGGGTTTTACTCGGTGCGAGTCCAACGCTCCCCGGAGGAAGACGCCCGTGGACCATCCATTGCACCTCTAATTCTGGAGGTCCATAATGGATTTCCCCCTCATGGAAAAAAGGTTAAATCAAAACAAATTTAACTTGTAACATTATGAACTCATTGTATTATAAGCGGAGAGAAATTTGAAAATATTTTTTTTATATCGTTGAATTTATTGCGACTCCTTTTAAAAAATGTAACACGCCGTAAATATTATTAACCCTTCTTTAATTGTATCTTTGCCAATGTCATAACATTCTCAATACCATATTTACCATGAATTTTATAAATCATCTAATTACGTGTTATTGTTGTATTTATGACTTGAATATTTCTGTTTTCGGATATTTTGGGCCATGATATTTTGTCGTCAGATATTTTAGTTTCGAATATTTTGAGCCATGGTATTTTATAGGCCGGATATTTAAATCGGAATTTTTAGCCCCCTTCAGCGCCCACTTTAATAGGTCTAACGATTCATAGATAGCTGAATGACAATACCACCGGTTTTAGCATGTACGATCAGTTATGAACTATTTTGAATAAATTTTATACAAAACACAGTAAATTTCCTAATACTGGAAAACGTGTTTACGTAAATACTGAAAACACTCGACATTGCTCTACAACATCTAAAGCTAGTTAGATTTTAACTGTTTATGGCCACAGCTAAGTTACTGATGTACTATACTTCATAAAGTGCTGTGTCTATAAGCTGTCGTTGAAACTTGGTTAGGTGTGATACATAGATAGCTTTTCACTTATCACACCATCTTACACCACGCGGTGCAGAGTACGCTTTGTAGATCGTGTAGATGTCATGCTGAGACACTAATGCTTCTTTTGGCAGCATGTCCAAGATATGCATTTTCAGTATATATCGAACGTCACAACGCGGCTCTCCGAGTGCTGTGTTATCATCTTCGCAGTACCTATGGTATTGATTCGACCCCAGTTTTGCCGTACGTCTCCACTGATATTGATTTCGTAGTCGGAAATGGGTCGTGCCGAATATACTGGAATTACTCATTTCCGATGAGCAGGCAAATATCAGCCAATAAGCCTGACATCGTCCTTGTTGCCTTCGATGACAAATCCCTCTTCGTCATCGAGTTCTCTGCACCAGCAGAGATAAACATAGTCAGCAAAGAGGACGAAAAACGGATGAAATATCAGGAACTCCTGTTTGAGATTCGCAAGCTGTATCGAGGATTCAAAATCAAGCTCGTCGTGCCGATAATTGGAGTGATGGGAGGAATGAGGCCAACTTTCCTCGAAAACATCAAAAGATTTCTGGCCTGCCAACAACATGCAAATTCCATCGCAGACCGAATGCAAAAAGCAGTGCTGCTGGGATCTCTCCGTCTGATGCGATCACACGAGATCCTGTAACCACTAACCCGATGGGAGAGGGAGTGATTGCAGTTACCATCGACATGGCCCGGTGTAGTCTGCAGCGGAGGAGATGGATATCGGAGCCACTTTTCTGCTGCAGACTGCACAAGTGGATTATGGAGGGCCAAGGAAGGTTAGGGTTTTAGTCGGTAAACCTTGCCCTGAATATCAAGATCATGGGAGTCCGACACACGGGGGTTAACCAACATCATCAACCCCCTATGGTGCCTAACGCACTTCCCCCTCCGTCAAAAAAAAAAATATATAATAACACAAAGAGAATGATAAAAAATAAGCTGGCAGCTACGAATATGTTGTCCGTTTCACCAGTTGTCTATTCATATAGAGCACTTAAGAGAAACGTTGACGAGGTGTGGGGTCTTGACCGATGCTCACAGAACTTGATTTGTATGCAAATATGTTGGTGTCATTTCAGGTGACGTCAATGCTCATATATATATGTGTACGGAGTCCGAGACTTGATATATAGAATATTGTGATCTTTGTTGTATAGAAAAAGGAGCGTCTTTAAGAAGCGGCCATGGGTTTAATTAATAAAAAATGATTTAGTCTCGAATTTGATACACATCATTGTTGATATCACGCTTCGCACCTCTCGAAATATTTGTATTGAAAATGGTGCTGACTAAAGGTGATAATTTGTCATTTCGGAATGGACTCATTCTTTCGATTAGTAGCCTGTTCCGATCGTGCCGAATTTGACTTTGCTCAGTTTTCCATGCGTGAAATTTCGAGAGCAGATATTAACTTTAGTACTTATTCGGTTCTCACAAAGCTCCCTCGCGGGGCGGATAGGGATAGAAGTGTAGACTAAGCTTCTGGAGACGGTATTGGTCACTTGAGGGCCCATCGGAGCGGACTAAATTTTCTTATTAATTTCGTCGTTAGTTTTAGGCAACAAAAGATCAATTATTTGACTGACCACTATTTCATTTTTAAATCGACGGGCCCTAGGAAAACAAACGTATCTCAGACATTTCGTTCAAACTGGAGTATCTCACAATTCCGAATCAAACTAACGTATCTCGGAATTATCGTTCAAACTAGCGTATCTCAGTCTTCCTAGCAAAACTCGGGTAACTCGGGCGAAATTCAAAAACACGTAACTCATAAGCACTACTTAATTAAATTTTAATTCGATATTACTTCAATCTCTCTTATTTAAACACAATTTAAGTAGTGCTTATGATTGAGTTACGTGTTTTTGAATTTCGCCCGAGTTACCCGAGTTTTGTTGTGAAGACTGAGATACGCTACTTTGGCCGGTAATTCCGAGATACGTTAGTTTGATTCGGAAATGTGAGATACTCCAGTTTGAACAAAATGTCCGAGATACGTTTGTTTTCCTATAAGGGCCCGTCGAAATGTTTGTTCTTCTCGCTTGCTTTAGAAGAATTAAAAAAGCCTTTTTTTCTTGCAATCACCAGCTGTACCAATTTTCATTTGTGGTTTTATTTCGTTTCTGATTGCTACATAACTTTTATCTTGCACATTCGTTTTTTTTCCTTTTATTTCTCCTTTATTCATCAGGAGTCCTCGTTGTGTTCCTGTTTAAATGCGCGCCCTTCTCTTCTTCATCATTGTTCATTTCTGTAAGTTTGTTTAATACAAAATTTTAATAGGGGCTTAACGTGGTAAATTACTCGCGTAACGGCGCGAAAGGCAATGACTGTATCGTACCTGTGTAAATAAACGAAGGGTACACGGGAAAAACGAGGTTTGTCCATTTCAGATAATTTTGAGAAATGTGAATTTTATTGTTAAATTTACTATTAAAAATTGTCCTAATTTTATATAGAAAAAATTCCTTGCTCATGTTATTTTTAAGTATATTTTATATGATTTCTCGTTCTTAAACAATTTTTCCACTCAACATAATAACAAGTTTATAAACAGAATGAAAGTAAACTAGATATCGTCCATGGAAAAATGAGGATTGTCCATCAAAAAACAAGAAATGTCCAACAAGTCAAAAAAATTAATACATTTCGCGTTTTAACATTCAACGTTCTGCGTTTAACACTTTATGTAGTAATTTTATATTTTAGATAACATAATTAACAACTCAACAATAACGTCTTTCGATCGTTATTGTTTTGAATTTTCAATCTATTCATAATGTTATATGACATACAATTTTTAATGTACATACAATTTTCATAATCGGCAGGGATTTGTAATATCTAATAATTTTAAAAGTATCTCCATATTCATATTTAATTATTCAAATATATAAAAAAACGTGAAAAACATTAATATTAATTTAAAAGAGAACAAAATTCATATAAATATTTATTATTAATAATTCTTTCCGTGGACTTTTCCCCTTTTTGTTGGACATTCTCCTTTGTAGTTGGACAATCCACTTTTTTCACTTTGATACGATTTTTTAAACGACTATCCGACACACGCATCTACCTTTTTTTGGCCCAAAGATAATTATAAAGTGAAAAACACTTCAAAAAGTATCAATTCCAGTGCTTATCTCAACATCGAAAAAAATGGACAAACCTCGTTTTTCCCGTGAGCCCTTCAAATGTAGAATATTTCGGAACAGCAAACGGTCAAATACGAAGTGACTGATTGTTGCCCGGAACGGTTTTGCTAGCTATTTTGTTTCTCCCAGTTATTGGGAACTTTGTTAAGTAGATTTATATAAAGGGGCTTCCAGACCGGTGGGGACGGGTATATTGATGAGAGGTTCAGGATTACAGTCAGATATTTTTTTGTTAATTATTTATTTAACAGGCGGAATGGCCCTGTTTCACAAATTTTCCACACAATTAATCGTAACATTTATGAAAGCTGCAGGTCGTCCTCGTAGATGGCAGCATACTTCACATTTGTGTATGAAATGTAGAAACTGCAGGAACCTACACCAAGTACAGCAGCGGTCATGAGTCAATTTCCAACGGACAAACAATATTTTCGAAACGTAAACAAATAATATGTAGTAATAATAATATCAAACTGTTATTTGAAAAGGATGTTATTCAGGCTTAAATCATGGGACTTGTGTAATACAGAATTGCATCGCAATCATCCTAAATCGAATCATTAGGATTCCTTAGTTAAGAGATGATGATGCATCCCACAGCAATCACAAATTCTTTGAATTTTTAAAAGACTTTGAATTGACAAATTGAAGACAATGTTAGATAATTATTGCTAAATATAATTAGAAGCAAGCAGTATAAAAGTATGGAATGCTGGTGCAACCAGTTAAAAATAAGAAAACCATTGACACAATGGTGTCGCTGCAATATCCGTCTGCACAGGCTTAACTCTATCTTCTGAATTTATCACTCTTCACTATTTGTATCTAAAACAGAGAAATCTGGGATATTTCAATACACGTATGATCTCAAGGATACCGTACGAAACATATCGTGACCATTGAATGTATTAGAAATGCAGAAGAGTTTTAATAGACAGCATATTAACTGTCGTATCACTAAAATAGAATAGGAATTTGCATTTAAAAAGTATTATTTTTAAATTATAGTTTTTGATTATAGGTTCTTTTCGTTACAAGAACTTATTTCGAAATCAGAGAGAGAGAGAACTTCCAGATATACTATTAGAAACATCGTAATGTTTTATTTAATCTGTTTTTCTGTGGAATATTATATTGAGTTTCAGAAGTCGTTATTAATCCGTTGTAAGATTAGAAAATAAATATAATCTTTCGTCCATAGTATTCATATATGACTGAAAATATGATATTCTTATTTCTTTGGATCTCTTGGATATAATTCACTCCTGCACCTGTATGTATAACATGTTGGTTAACTGCCAAACTAATTCTTTACTTGATTAAGAACGTTGATTGCAGTATACGCCATTTTGATTATCTGTAAACAGTTACAATTATTTACCAAATTATGTAATATTATTGCAAACTTGTTATTACTCACTTTTAGAAAAGAATTTATATTCAACGGAAACAAATGTGCGATTGATAATACGACAGGTCGGCAGTATGAACGGCTCATAACCATTACAAAACTTTTCCTAGCATAATTCTGAAAATCAATCCAACCTCCTTCGTAAGCGGCATCTGCGATATCTATGCTCTAGGAAATAGTAAACTCTGATCAATAAAATACTAACATATTTGTATTCAAATTAATATTAAAGACTAAAATAATAAACTAGTGTTGGCGTGGTGCCTCGCTCGCTTCGCTCGCTCAGAAACTTCGACCCAGTAGAGAGTCGGCTATTCCTTAATACTGGTTTGTTTACTAATAGCTTTCAATTATATTATAAAATTATATTGATATTTGGGGGTCCAATCATATTTAGGTCCAAGTGGCTTCGATAGATATGTTATAACAATATAGTGTTTCTTATATGTATGAAAATTGAAAATGAGCATTTTCAAAACTTCGACCTCGACAACAGGCCAGCCGAAGTATTAATAAATAAAAGTTGCAAAACACTTACTTCAAGCACTTGTATTGTAATAGACTATTCGATGCATATTACATGTTTACAGTGTTTTACTAATTACTGTCTGTATCATTATGATCTTATATATACAATGTATAGACATATAATTCGTCAAAGATATCTTGAAAGTATCGAAAAGATCTCTGACGGATATCTTTTAGATACTATAAGACATCTTTTACATATATCGAAATAGTTATTTTCGTATCAAGGGCGTAAAAGAACTTATGCGCCCATAGGTGATCACCGCGCCCGAGGGGCTGGCGAAGACTACCCCTGGGGGTAGGGGGTCGAAACGCTGAAATTTTATGAAAAACTATAGGGTAATTTTTTTGCCGAGGTGACCAAATTCAATACTTTTTCAGACAATAGTCATAAGCATTTTAAACCAGTTTTTATGGCATTATCGTTGACTTTAGGAAGAAAATACATACAACCTTTTTTGTAGAGAATTTCATACTCTATCTTTTTTGTTTGAAACATTTTTTAATAATATTTGTATATTCCAAAATAAATGCAAAAAACTACGATGAAACTTAATTGGGGCTAATTTTTGTTAGTAATGGACGGATCGTTTTGCGCCAAAATCTAATCAGATCTAAGTTATGCCAAGACGCGTATTTTAAATCGAGTTATCGCGAGTCAAAAAAACGGTACGTATGGACGTACGTACGTACAAGATCACGGACACAAATTTCTTTATTGTTGATTTGGGTTCTATAGGGTCTGAAACGTCGACATTTGATGAAAAACTATAGGGTAATTTTTATGCCCGAAGTGACCAAATTGAATACTTCGTCCAGACTTGGTCTGGGTCGAAGTAATAATTAATATTTTTTGTAACATCTCGTCTAGTTTTGGATAAAATAGTGCAACCATGCACGCATGCGCACGCACGACACGATCGCGGCGTGCCAAGCTTTCCCTCTACCGAGGCTACAACGGTGGGCCTGCCTTCGATTCGTTTGTTCTCGCCGGGATACGCACTATATATTTTGTCAGTCATATAGGAGAGGACGGGGAGAGTTGCAACACTTTTTAGATTTTAATTTAGAATGTAAAATATTCTTCACTTTAATTATAACAATTGTTGGGATTAAGTAGTAATAGTATAAGTTTATTGACCCATAAGTGAATTACATAAAATTCTTGAGGGTAGAGTGCACCAAAAAACAATATAACTAGAACAAAAATGGTACACAACGCTTACAATATACTGAACTTATGAAACAAAATCGCACACAATTACAATTACAGACGAATAAGACTACATACAGTTAAAAAACAATATACTGAACTTATAAAAACAAAAGGCCGAGTCTATATCCACGTATGGAACGACCCCCACCTTGCCTCCCGGCCCCCCTGCGGGGGGCCGCGCCCGATACTATCCGCTAACCTAACCGCGAGGTGGGGGGCATTTCGTGAGTGTAGACATTCCGAAAACAAAATCGCACGCTATTTCAAGTACAGACGAATAAGACTATACAATTGAAAAATAATATACTGTTCTTATAAAAACAAACTCGCACGCAATTACAATTACAGTCTTACAGACGAGTGAGACTATACAATCAAAAAGCAAGGATAAAAACTAGGCCTAATGTCAGAAAAAAGCTGGACTGTGATTGCCATAATGTACAATAGAGAGAGAGAGAGAGAGAAAGACTATATATAAATCCAGGAGAAACTGTTTCCTGGCAAAGGACGAGCTGACAAAGCCAAAAAGGATTTTCAGCACACGAGGGTCGGCGCAGTGTAGCAGAAAGGCCACTATATTCTCGTCGGAACAGTTCGCCGGAATGCTACTGCGACGGAGTTTAAATCTTGAACGGGTAGAAAGGGGACAGTTGCACAGTTGCACAGGCGAACCTAGGACCAACCCAGGGGGTGACACTATCGTTAAGTATCATATAAGGTGTTCGTTCCATACGTAACTCCCCGATTACCCCCTCCCTGACCGCCAAACTATGTTCGCGAGAGGGCGCTAGTGGCCTAGTGACCGACTTCGCGCTCGTTTAGTTTTGGCAGTTTTTATATTCGAAAATTTGAGCGCTAATCGATTTTAAAAAATTTCAGAAAAACCGGTACAAAGTGAAATGGTGTAAAGGCATTTTAAAACATTAAAGTGCTTTAAATTGTACTAGGTATAATATTTTTTATTTACTTTAAAGAATATATAAGAATTTACTGTATTAAAATGACTAGCGTATTCAATAATTTCTCCGAATATCAATAGTTTCTTTTACTTTTAAATAGTTCGTATTAATGTAATTAACATCGTAAAGAATTGTTCATAAAGGAACATTTTATATTATGACCTTTATTAAATTCACATGTTGTGTTGTGGGCTGTACATCAGAATATGCTAGCAATCCTGAAAAAGTACATTTCTTTCGTGTATCAAGTAATAAAAATCTGCAAAAAAAAAATGGGAATTGGCTTTGAAACGCAAAGGTGAACCGTTGAAAACAAAACTCTGGGTTTGTGCCAACCGCACTTTCCACCACAAGCCATCATGTGGCACCGGGAGCTTAAAGATGATCACGGCAATGCACTTGGTGTTGTAAGTACAATTTGATTTTATAAATTAATAGAGTAGTTATTCATTGTTGAAATACCATAATTATTTTAAACTTTTCTCATTCTATATAAACTTTCTCGTGAAGCTTTTCATTTTGAGAAGTTGCACATTTTCTTTTATTTGACAGTCTACTCGTTACAAAGTGCCACGATTACACCCAGAAACTGTGCCAACACTGTTTCCGCGGACTGAACTTATAGAAGAAAGTTCAATACCTACTTCAGTCCACGAAGAATCTAGTGAACAAATATCGCCAAAGAATTTTTAGCACCAGGAGGTATGAACATTAAACTATAAGTAAATAAGTATTATATTTACTTTTTGATAATTTGGAAATCATTATGGGCAATTTTTCTACATTATTTTGTAAATATTACATACAGATTTTATAAAAATGAAAGTAGGAAATGTTGATCGCAAATCCTGAGAAAGCGAAACAGTGTAGTGGGTGCAAGGAATGGTATGAAGCTGAAACTAGCCCCACCTTCCAGCCCCACCTTCGGTTTTATATGCTTTATGATTTTTCACATTAGAAATCAGACTTGTGCCGAATTAATACGTATGTGGGTCTCTTCCCAAACATATATACTGCAAGTAAATGCATTTCATGGGGCCCTGGTACCGAACCAGGACTCGTCACGTGACTAATATGTCACTTTTTACTGAAAAATCGTCATTTATTCGAATTGTAAGAATTTCTTGAATGGAAATCAGTCGTGTGCCGTATTGAAATGTATATAGGCCCCTTCCTAATGATATAAACTATAAATTAATTAATTTCATGGGGCCCTGGTACCGCATCAGGACTCGTCACGTGACTAAAATGTCACTTTTTCATGAAAAATCGTCATTTATTCGAATTGTAAGACTTTCTTGATGGAAAGTCAGTCGCGTGTCGTATTGAAATGTTTATGGTCGTGATCACAAATATATATACTACAAAAAGCAGCATTTTAATCCACCGTCCACCACACCAGGGCTCGCCACATGGAAATATATTGAATATTTTATGAAAATTCACGTTTTTGGATTATTTAAGGTAGCTAGACCCCAACTGTGCAATTCAAAAACGATGTAACTATAAAGTGTAAAAACATAACCTCAATACCAATATGTAAAATCTAATTATAAATAAATAATTAGTCTTATGTCATTCAAATATCAAATACATACTAAATTAAATTAATGGAAAGAAAAAATTAACCTAGTGAATAACGTAGTACAGAAATAGTGGCAACGTTGTATTCTATCAGCAAAGCGCGATTTAAACACTGCAGGTATGTACATGCTCCGCTGTGGATCGAAACAGTTTTTTTTCGTATTTTATTTAATGTGGTCGCATACAGAAAACGAAAATATCTGCATATCTATTACATATTTTATGAATACGCGTATGTGTATTTTATTTATATTACGTTATCTACAGTGGTTTTCAAGCTAAACTCATCATAAAAGTACGTATGTATATTCAAATACTCGCGCGCAAAAACAAAGAATGATCTCATAAATGCGACGTTGCCGTCTATTCTGTATCGTATGACAAATCCCGAGAAATTTCTGAAGTTTGATTTTTGAACAAGTCGAACTTTTTTATTAAACGGTGAATGTTTACGACTTTCAAATATGTGATTCCTCATTACTTCAATTACTTCAGGCTAGTTTTTCTTCAAGATCTTGACAGTAGGTTTTATGCTATAAGAAAATTTGTATCGAATCGGCATTTTTTCGACAACTTTCATCATGGCTACCATACTGATCTATGTAAAAACATGCGATTTTTGATTGATTATATCGCGGGAACTAAACGGTCAAAATTGTTTAAATTTAACAGACATACGCATTGTTATTCAAATTAGTTTTGCTGAAAGTTACAAAAACTTCTTGAATAATAGGTGTTTAGGGTCTAGCTACCTTAAGGGGGTTTTCAGTAATGATCAGTCGTGTGCCGTATTCTAATACACGTGTTGATGATTAAAGACATATATAGTACAAAAAAATGCGTTTTAACCCACCGTCTCTTCGCACCAGGGCTCGTCACATGGAAATATTTTTACCTTTTTATGAAAATTCGTGTTTTGGATTTTTAAGGTTTTTTTTCAGAAAAAATCAGTCATGTGCCGTATTGTAATGCTCGTGTTGATGATCACAGCATATATACTAAAAAAAATGCATTTTAACTCACCGCCTTACCGGACCAGAGCTGGTCACACGTCACCAGACAAAGATAATGTACACATATGTTAACCACTTCACTGGTAATGTATCATATGTGTACAAAAAAAAGTGCCACGACTGGTAATGTATCATATATGTAAATTTTTAAATAACTTCCACAATTTTCCATGAATTTGCAAGAAATTTGGTACACTATAGTTTCTTGGGTCGTTGAATACGAATCTGAGGTCACCGTTTCAAAATTCAATATGGCGGTTCCAATATGGCGGCTACAAGTTATATGCTTTTGAAGCAAATTTTTTTTTCTGTGCGTGGAAAACGGCTGAAACTTGTTAGCGGATCCACCATTTTGAATTTTTAATACTGAGAAAATCATATTCGTATTCAGCGACCGAGAAAACCTCACATTTAACATTCTCATGGAAATTTGATGCAGAAAAATGTATACTTTTTATTAAAAAATTTTATTAAATATAAATATTGTATATAAATAAATATATGCTTTTTATTATAGGTAAGTTTTTTTTACGTCAAATGATATGTTTTATGAAAAAATGGAAGCCATGTTTCACATTTTCTTAATATCTTAAAAACTGGCTCGTACCAGTTTTGGCACTTTTTATCTGAAAACGGCTACCAGTGAAGTGGTTAAGGAAACACGACGAAAACCCGACATGCAAAGATCGGACTTTTCGAAAACCTGATGCTTAAACGGTTCGCCAATATATAAAACAAAATTTCAAAATAGAGACGTCAAAAGTCATGAGAATGTCAGTTTTTTTTTAAGTCTCGGGTTTTTGAGATGTCGAGTTATTACATGTCACGTTTTCACGTATTTCCTTTTTCAAACAACTTAGATAAAACGAAATTCGTTCTGTCTTGACAAAACTTCTACTTTATGTTAGAAAACAAAAAAAAATTCTGCAACCGAGTACAGCGTCTTTTAGCGCACACGATACTACTCACATATTGTGACTAAAATTACCAGTAAACTATTAAAAAATGCAAGAAAAAATAATGTTTTTGAGAAAATTGACATTTTATTTTTCAATTTTTGTCAATTTCATGACTGGATGTTGCTAAAATATGATTATCACAATCATACACGAGGAATAATAGTAAATATCAGTAACTGTACAAAACACAGCATTTTAAAAAAAGGTTTGTACCCTGGATTTGGGATTTAGTGGATTTTCGTTCCTAACTTTAAATTGCGTATAACTGTGAAAAAAAATGTTTTTTGTAACAAGAAAAAATGGGTCTCTTTATTTACCCTTAAGAACAACATATTTTGCGAAAAACAAATATTGGATATGTCAACATTTCACCCTTGCCCGATTTGAAATCGAATTGGTCTTGAAATTTCGGCAGAATTAACAAAAGATTACTTTCCGTGTGCACAAACGTTCTTCGCCGAATTGTCATTTCTCATCTTTAATTGTTATTTCCTATACTATTTACTTAAAGATTCAATCACTCGTAGATATATAATTTCATACTATTCTAACGACATCAAATTCTATACGAAAATTCGATTAGATTGGACGCACCTGTTATAGGCGGTGCATGAACGTAGTTTTACTGAGTGTTCCGCGGCAGCCGCTAGGTGCCGTTGTTTTCCAAATAAAAATCGTCCACCCGCCAGTATAAATGCAGCGTGGGTAGGGACTGCTTTACATTGGGTTTTTATACCCGTATTATTTGTGATTGATACTCGATGACGATTTTCCCGCTGTATTTCTGAGATTGAGGTGTTTTGTTTTCTCCATTTTAAAAAATAAAATCTTTTTAAGTGCTGAATTCTTGTCTTCAATAGTTTTTACAGTTTTAATAAGATGGTTTTGCTAATTTCGTTGATTCTTTCATTTCCGTAAAAATCTTTAGTAACTTTATGAATCATTGTTTAAATTCTCAACCTTTCTACCCTTATTCTGTGTCAATTCATTGTTTAAATCATCTTCTATAAATTCAGTTTCCATTTTTGATTAAATATTTGAAAATTATTCTAAATTTATTCTTAAATTTTTTATAACTTCTTGCGATGCAAAGGTGATGAAGAAATTCGAGATTTATTCATTTCTTTATGTGACCCGGGTAATAATAAAGAGTTGTGGAATGATTTTCTGCGAGTGTTTTTGAATTCTAATTATCCAAGGACTCTGACAAAACGTGCAGAAAGCACAAACAATTTTTTTTACGTAATAAGTCACACATTGATTGCAGAATTTAAGTGTTTATCGGGAATAATTCTGGAAATGATTTTAGTATTTCAGATTTTTCCTTCGATTCCGCCACTTTTAAAGATTTAACATCTTACCCATCTTATGCCAACCCGTCTCCTACTCCATCCCTGCTATCACAAAATGATCCCCGTTCTCTGTCAATCTCACCAATTTTTGAGATTAATGCAACCCAATCTTTCTTCTCATCTTCTGCTCCATCGTCTCCTTTATCATCTTCAACGAACAGACATATTGTCAACAGGGACAAATTTTCAGATCCAAGCATTTCTGTATCTTGAGTTAATGAAGGTACAAATATCTACGATATAAACAGACCCAAACAACATTCTGAGTACACCATTCAAGCAAATGAGTTTTTATTACCTGCTTCATTTTGACTTACGAAATACTTGGTCAGATGACTTTAACAAGTTTTTTCAGGAAACTTATCCTTTCTGTACGTTATCCATCAAACGTCATTATTGTAAAGAAATCTCAAAATCAAATAAAGCTGTCTCATTGTTTAGAGCCTTTGGGAAATGCAATAATTCGAACTGTACTAAATTTAAGTTTTTAATTAAGGGTAAATCTTTAAACTCCGTTTTGTGATAACAATATTAATGGTTTTATGACTAAGACAATGCGACACAATAATGGTAAAACTCACCGACGGTTTATTACAGGGGAAAGAAGATCCAAACTATCTGCTGAGCTGGAAAACATGCATCCCTCAATTAAAAAATTAAAAACGTTGAAGGTTGAAGGAAGTTCCTGATGAAATACTCAGAGCTGGGAACTTAAATGATGCACCAAGTAGTGTATTATTGCAAAAAATATCAAGCGAAAATAATTGCAAAGAAAGCGACAGGGATTAAAAGCCTTTCATATCCAAATTAATTACAGAATTACGCGAAAAATGGTCAGGTAAAATTTTGCAAGGCTATGTGCAGTTTGCTTGCTCTTACCCTTTGCACGTAATTCTAATGGCAGGGAAAGTTTTGGAATACGTTCTAAGCCTGAAAAGGCCTATATTTTTATATATTGATGCGACAGGGTCAATTATAAAAAATATTTATGATCTAATCATAAATCAATATATTTTTTTACTGAAAAAAAAAACCCTCAAAATCCAAAAAACGCGAAGTCAATATATTTCCATGTGACAAGCCCTGGTGTGGTGGGTGGTGGATTAAAATGCTTCTTTTGGCAGTATAAATTTTTGTATTCATGACCACATACATTACAATAAAGGACGCGACGGATTTCCCTTCAAAAAAGTCATACAATTCGAAAAAATGAAGATTTTTCAGGAAAAAGTGACATTTTAGTCATATGACGAGTCCTGGAACGGTACCAGGGCTCCATAAAATGAATTAATTTATAGTTTATATGATTAGGAAGGGGCCTATATACATTTCAATATGCCCCATGAAATGCATTTACTTGCAGTATATATGTTTGGGAAGAGAGCCACATACGTATCAATTCGGCTCACGTCTGATTTCTAATGTGAAAGACCATAAAGCCTATAAAACCGAAGGTGGGGCTGTAAGGTGGGGCTAATTTCAGCTTCATAGTAGCTTGCATAGTAGAGCGCAGCAAGGATTGGAAGGGACATGGCAGCAAGTAACCATGGGAAGTTCAATGGAGCAAGGTTCTTCGAGAAGTACAGCGCAGCAAGGATATTTGGAAAGAACCATATATCAAATGGCTGAGGATATTAGGATTATTCGTTCAAATCATGATGAACTGAAAAGTGGTTAAGAATATCTTAAATCTGAAAATCTTGAATTAAAGAACGAAATAGCCGGCATAAGAACTGAATATGCTGCTTTAAACCACAGACTAAAAAGCACCGATCATAGTGTTTCGAATTTAGAAAATAAGGTAACGACTCTTGAATCCAAGTTGGAAGATGTGATTAAATGTAGTAATAAAGTGCTTACATCAACGTCAGTACCTGAAGAAATTATTATAGTTGAAGCTGAAGAAAGATGTCGGAGAGCTCTTAACTTGATATTTATTGGAGTAAAGGAATCTACTTCCCAAAACCTTTCTGACTCCGACAAAGATACGGTTTCAAATTTCCTGTTGTTGAGCAAAAGTTCTACATTCGACCAGCCGGATCAAACACCATCCACACGAATCTTCTGGTATTTGCACTCGATCTTTTTATGGTCTGCTCTAGCCTTCTTTGCTAGTTGCCGGGCCTGGTTGTCGATGCGTCGTTCCCTGGCTGTTAGGTCGGCGTCAATAAAGATGTTCTTGCCCGCTAGGAAGTGTTATTTCTGGGCCATGATGTGGAGCCTGGTACGATATGAAATAAGTTCCAGTATTATTATGGGAGGTTCTGTACGCATGAAGTACGCTGTATCGACCAGATTGGAGATGTCAAATAAATCTTTTAAAAATTTCTATACAAACGCAGTTGGATCGCCCGTAGTCTTCAAGCCACGAATTTTAATATTTCTCTTTTTCAATAGCTTGTTTTGCTGCTTCAGTTCAGAGGTCAAATGCGAAATTTGAGCATCCTTTTCCTCTATTTTGGCCTTCAATTTGGTGGCCTCGCTAAGGACCTCGTTCCTAAGGTTCGAAATGGCATCAATGTTGGATTTTGTTGCCGCATCAACTTTTTCATCAATTTTTGCAGACTGGGTTTTGATGATGGAATCCTGCATGCATTTTAATTGACCTTCCATATTTTGGATGGGTTGACCAGTAGTTAAAATGAGCTCCTTTGGAACAGCTGAAATAGCACAGCGTCGCTTGGGTGGAAAATCAACCAAAGCGGCTGACGGAGAAACCTCAGGAGAGCAAGCTCTCATCTTTCGTAAGAAAAAATCCGATATTGGTTTGGATTGCGGTTCTCTATATGCGAGCCATTTATTCGCAGTCAAGGGCCTTCCTACTCTTGCTGGATGCGAGTGAAGTGTAGCCGGCGACTCCTGACCAGTCGAACGTAGTCGGTGGAGAGTGGGAAGGCGTGGTCGACTCCTCCTGTTGCATGGGCAGGTAGTTCACCCAGGACGTGCTGCCTCTCGCGGGACAGTAACTAGACACTAGTTACCGACACGAGTACACCAAAGTACTGACTACGGATGTAGCGGTCCGATGGTGCGCAGAAGAGATGAGCAGTAACTATGCTAGGCACGTGTTAATTTTCTTGGAGAACTTTATTCTTAAATAAAAATTCACCCGCGTTCTATTCCGGTGTGATGCAGTCAGTTCGCGGCAAGCAATATGACAGGAATAAATGGCTACATATAACCTGGCATATAATAAATATTTGACAGCGACCTTGCAATGACTTTTCAAGGTTAGAAAAGAATCCGACACACGCCGAAGATTGGGCATTTTCTTGAACAGTACAGATTTAGAATTAAATAAAAGATTCTTGTAAAATAGCTCACGAACTACACTGGTGACTTCGACACAGACAATTATGCACAAACAATTTAAAAAGATACATAAAAACACGGAGCTAAAACTGTCAGCGTATTACACCAATCGTTACCGGAAATGCACTCTTAATAAACTCAGTTTATCATCTATTAAAAATAATTTTTAATATATTAATGATCGCGATACATATGTTCGGGCGTGTGCACCCTAATTCGATTTTGCGAACCCTTTCTCTAATGGGTTCATTTAACGATCTTCCCGAATATAATTTTATCTATAGACCTTGCAAAAAACGGATTTTATAAGGCGTTAATTGTCTCCTCTCCGCATCCTGCTCTCTAGAAGTAAGCACATTTTAAGAAATTAAAAGACAATTCCTGTGGAGGAAGAGAGAGGTATGTTGTTCGTTATTTAAATTGTAAAAAAATGTAATTTTGATATGTAAGGTGACGTGGCGAATGATTGCGAACGTGTAAGAGGGTTTATTTGTTAGAATTTTGATTCTAAAAGGATTTTATCAGAAATGTAGCAAGTGCAGTGGCAAAAAAATAGCGTCTATCGGTTCTCCATTTTGAAAATGTCCAGATTTGTAGAGAAATTGTCAAGGATTATGGTAAACTTTTGTTTAAAATCATATCTCGTGGTGCCGACTTTCAAAATTATATGTAAAAAATTGAATTACTTCGACCAAGACCATAGGTCTGGCGAAGTATTGAATTTGGTCAGTTCTCGCCAAAAAATTACCCTATAGTTTTTCATCAAATGCCGACGTTTCAGGCCCTAAGGAACCCAAAACAACAATAAAAAATTGGTGTCCGTTAGGTTGTACGTCCGTCCGTCCGTCCGTCCGTCCGTCCGTCCGTGGGCAAAATTTTGTATACGCGATATCTCGCGAATGGAATGACGAATTTAAAAAGTACAAACGGATTTGGGTTTCTCTTGGCCAAACTTAGATCTGATTAGTTTTTGGAGACAATGCATACTAGATTATGGGGAGGTTTAACAAAAAAACGCTCAAAAACACGTTTTTCCATTTTTTAACAAAAAATACAAATCGTACAAAAAAATGTTTCAAACAAAAAATATAGAACATCGAATTCTCTACAAAAAAGGTCGGATTCATTTCTTCGTAAAATCAACGATAATGCCGTAAAAAGCAAATTAACATGAAATTAACATAAATTGTACACACACATATACAAAGCATATGTATGTATATTATATACATCACATGAAAAACAGAGACACAGAGGAAGCAAGGGAGTGAGGCGGGTATCAGGGCGAAGGGGGGGGGGCATAACAAAATATTCACTGTGATGTTGGTGTCGGGTAGTCAGGGGGAGGTGGTAGCGGGGAGGGGGGTTCCGGGCTTCGCGAGTATGCCCCCCCCCCCCCGACCTGTCAAAAACTCGACTAAACCGCGTATTTTTAAGCATCAGTGTGAACAAGACGTGCTCATTTATCAGTGCTTCGGCTGACCTGTGGTCGGGGTCGAAGTTTTTAAAATGCTCATTTCTCACACTCTGTGCGCAAAATGCTATTTTGCTCCCTACATTGCGGGAGCAAAAATAGCACATTCTCTCCCTAGGGAGCAAAATAAATATACCCGGGAGCAAAATAGGTTTCTCGCATTCTGTGGGCAAAATACTATTTTGCTCCCTATATCGCGGGAGCAAAATAGCACGCCCTCGTATGAGAAAATAGTATGTGCAACAAGGGAGAATAGGTATTTGTAGACTCGTGCGAAATGCCGTCCTCGCTTCGCTCGGGCGTCAAACTCACACTCATCGGCAAACACCTATTTTACTCCCTAGTTGCACAATCTACTATTTCAATTTTACTATAGGGTGATTATGCCAATGAATGGACGATTTTCTACATATTTCTATTTCTTATGAATGTATGATGTACAACATGCAACAATAGTACATTACGCAACAAGTGCGAAGTCTCGTGCGGGAATTACCTATTTTGCGCACTTGTTGCGTATGCTATTTTTCCTAACGAGTGCGCAAAATAAATTTGATTTTCATCATACTGGGTCGAAAGCAGCAACTTTCCTCCCGCAAGCGGGAGGAAAGTTACTTCTTTTCCTCCCTGTCATGAAGAAAAATCGTATACTTCCCTCGGGAAGTAAAAAAGAATGTCTCAGACTGCGTGAAAAACATGTAGTCTGAGGCATTCTTTATTTTACCTCCCTCGTTGAGTAATATACTATTTGCGCACGGAACTGAGTGCGCAAAATACATTCTCGGACCAGTGCGGGAATGGGCTATTTTGCGCACGCATTTCAGTGCGCAAAATCGAATTTTGCGCACGGAGTTAGGAAAAATACATATTTTTATGTTCTTTGAACATTCAAAACAATATTTACAGTACTATTGATCTTCCAGTGTTTATTATTTTGTAAAATCAAAGAAAAGTTTTAAAGCCATCCAAAACTGGTACTGAAAACGTCCCATTTGATTGAACCCGTCTATTCATTGGGGTTTAGCGGATTTTTTTACAAACGTATGATGACGAGGTTAATAATTAAATAAAATCAAAGGTTGAACTACATGGTCATAAAGAGCAGAGTCTAACGATTCTAATGGTGGTATCATAATTAAATTTTCATAAAAGAATTCAAAAGTTAAAAGTTACAATCGATCAAAGTGGGAAAAATGCTTAACCGGCCATTCATTGGCATATTCACCCTATTTAAGGAACAAGATATTGTTACAATATATGCATAGAAACTATTCGAACCTAACGATGCTAGAACTACCCTCTGCAGCCTTCTTTCTTGGCAGTATTAAAATGGGAATATTCCCGGAAGCATCAGCCTTTCGTCAGGGAACTGCAATACGAATTTAGCCAAAATTGTAGGCACCCGGGTCGAAGGCATCTAGTTTTTATTTTTCAGAATTTAATGTTGTTTTTTCGCCAAAGTACATGTTTCGAGCTTTAAAACGACCACCAATTCAAGTCTGTACAAAAACCGATACGCAAAATGACGATATCATACGACAGTATTGATAATATAATATACTCAATAAGCAGGGATATATGCATATGTATATCCATCGATGATATATACATTTCCAAGGTTTCTTCTAATAACAATAAATTCGTTTAAAGGTTTGTTTTTCTTTTTTTAAATTTTTCCAAACCATTAATTCCGACATCGTGCTGCTGCGACGTTGCACAGCCAATAATTCCTGTGAAATTTAGCTGCACACGGAGAGAAATTTCTAATGTTTATACCGTGGGTCACCTTCGCCCGAAAAGACACAGGCTTCGGCCTCACTTACGAGATTCGTTTGTTTTCATACTCTTTTGCTGCGGCCGCAGAGATTGACAACGTATTCTACCGAGGACGCATACTTTATTTCCTCAAGACCCACCAGATTTGACGGTGAGTAGCGGTATGAGATGCGTCGATAAGAGTTCCGTACTATAATCGTTAGAAATTTCTCTCCGTGCAGTAACGTCACCGAAACAATATCGCAGCAAGTCTGCAGCTCTTTTGCAGCTTCCTGTGCTACTTGGGCAATATTGGTTGCCGAGTCTAGGTCGTAGTGTCGCTCCAAGCCTCATGCCAGTGTTGGTTCGTTGTTGCAGCCGAGCCTCGGCAGCGACCTTGCCAGGACTCTGCCAGGGCTGGGCATTTACTCATTTCGCACATGGGAACAATCATAGTTATGAGTGCCTGAAACTGAGAGCTTTTTCGCGTTTTCCTTTTTAGCAAATGTTCCATTGGTTATAACTTTTAAAATACAGCTCTAAAATACAAAAAAATAAAAAATTGTTTGCTGCAGTTATTTTCTCCAAAGAATCCATGGTACCATCAAACATATCATTCTTTATTTAATCTACTACGATAGTAGATTAAATACATAGTAATACACAATAATTAATCTATGTTGTTAATCTAATCTTAACGTCTTAATCTTAATTTAACTTTACTCTTCAAATTATGCGACTACTATTTTACAACTAATTGTTTAATCGTTAAATATGAATTGAGGACAATGCATAAAACCTGCAAAGTAACTTCGTTTCCGCACCAACAAACAAGAGAAATTTCCACCAAACACAAGGTTAATAAGCACAGCGGTGGCATTCTTTCAATTAAAGTGTATTTGCCCGACGTTATTTGGTAGACATTCAGGATTAGATTTGGTGCTCCAGTAAAAATAAGCATAAGTAACCATTTAATGAAGTTTTCGTTGATACTCTCTGCAAAACTGAAAAGAAATGTTATAATACTGTTAATCAATAAATTTCAGTCAAATATTCAAAGATCCCTAACATATGTATATAAGTAATCTAGATTGTTATTTAAATTAAGGACAGGAAATTTTCCCCCGCGTTAATGACGAATATGTCTGTTTGCGGGTCGGCTCTCGGGTGGAGAGGTACAGGACAGATACAGACATTACAAGACAGAACTATAGGCACACACAACACCCACCCAGAGCCAGTCCCCCCTACCCCAATATCGGTACCACCAGCAGATTCGACGGTGTCTGTGCCTTAGCGAGTACGACGCGGGGCTTATCCCCTCTTTATCCGAGATAAGACCCACGACGTACCGACCGCGGATAAGACGCTGACGGTACCGATAACTGCCGACGGGGGTCGGCAGCGGTCCCAAATTCGTATCTTCGCCCAGCAAAGTTCCCCGGTTATTCCACACTGGACATAAGCAGAGAAAATTGCAGGACGGGGATTCGAACTCAGGCCCTTCGCGACGTTCAGTTCGGGCGGACTAAGACTGACGCCTTAGCCCGCACGACCATCACGCCGACCGTCTAGATTGTTATACAATGTTTTTTTAGTAGTGTAGCTGTAAAACCTGATTTTACGGCATACTTTTAGTCCGTAAAACCAAATTTTACGGATCACGTGAAACATGAATTTGCGCTGTCAAAAACATAACCCATAAGGACTAAATGCAGTCTGCGAAATCGAATTTTTACAGCTTTCAGTACCGAAAAATAATGTTCGATACACGGCCGTAAAATTTTACGGCCTTGTATCGAAAAATACTATTTTTTTTCAAATTTACAAATGGTATGATAAAAACTGCAACAATTATTTTATGGAATATGAGAAGATTGCTGTTCGTGAAAATGGTTGCGGTATATAAAAATCAATTGTGACGAGGAAACGATCGAATATACTTACATTGGTTAGATTTATTTTCTAACTTTATGTCATATCGGCTAAAGATATTCAACATTCTATGCAGGATGACACTTATTTATGATTGTTTTGTTATATTATAAAATATGGGCGTAAAACAATTAATTCCAAATTGAGTCATTACGCCGAACGCATCAACGCAATATAACGGATTGCACACGGGTAGCAACGTAGTCGCGAATCCATGCAAGAGGCATATAAGATATAACACCCCATCCGACATTCGTGTGCAACAATAATAAATAAGGACCAGGGTAGTTAAGCACAATCCCACTACACGTATACAAATTGTAAATAAACATTATTTATATTTGCGAAATCTAAATGGATCCCAATATCCATATACACTTTAAAATTATTGGAAAATTATTGAAATTTCAGTCCAAAGGAGTAAAAAATAGGCTAGGCCGGGTTCTCTTACATTTGAGTTCTTCGGAATCAAAATATACTCCCATGGCGTCAATAAATAAGAAAAAAGAGAAAGGCGACTGAATGCCGATACAGACAGGATTAGTTACTACGCGGTCGGTTTTTTTTTATTTCAACTCGCTATAACATAGTCAATTTTGAAGGTTTTGAAACGAATAAAAAAAGCAATTATGCTTTAGAGATTTCCGCATCTAATGGTGAAATAACAAATTATATATATGAATAAACAATAAAGTTATTAAAGTTATTTTTTTTCTGCGCAACTGCAAAATATACCTTCTGGCTCCTCGTTTATCGAGAGAATTTCAGCGAGAAAGTTTTTCATAAAGGTATGAACAAATTTTCTAGAAAGTTTTATCTTTATTGGTCTAATAGTCAAAAAGTAATGAATGTTTAAATTTGGTGACAGCCGATGACCAACGCGTCATGTGCTTCAAGGCCTTGAATAACTTCATTGTTTATTGATATAATTTGTTCTTTCTTCATTAGATACAAAATACTCTAATGAACAATTTCTTGTTTTATTCATTTCCAAATCCTCAGAATTAAATAAGTTATAGCTAGTTGAAATAAAACATGTTTGTCGGCCAGCCACGTAGTAACCAGTTTTCTATGCAGTATATAACTATACCGGTAGAGGGATTCAAACCTAGCATGAAATACCCAAAGGAGCAAAAGTGACTCCAAGAGAGTAAAATTGAAGCCTGTAGGAGTGGAAATTAACGATTACTTTTTCTTGTACTCCACAATTGAGTCCAATAATTTTCGAATGTATAAAATACAATTCTTCTGGATAATAACTGGACCGCCATTACTGCTAGAGAATAGAAGCGTGTAGGATTTGGCTCACCATGGCAGTGAATGATACGATATAGATATATAGAGAGACTGCGAATTGTACATATAGTGGAAGTAAGAGTTAAAAAAAAGATTATGCCGACTACATGTTGCATGTGCAAAAAACAGTCCGAAAATGGATCAAGAACATTTCATAGGTAAGATTAATATATATTTCTCATTACTATTATTTTTGAGGTAACCGAATTTTGAGGTTAGTAAGTGACATGTACATATATATGTATACTGCCGTACCCCGGAAGAAAGGTCGCATCTCCATTTTTTCGATTTTGACGTATCGCCAATAAATCGATTCTAACCAAAAACTAAATTACTTAATTTAACGATTAATTTTAGAAAATATACAGGATATTTCATTATACAAGGAATCTTGGGATATGATTTTATAATAAAATACATTCATTTTTTTAATTTGCTGCTCTTTTAGCCAAAATATACCAGAAATACTGTATTTCTAATAAAAGTATTTTTCTTTTTTTTGTAGCTAATAACAAATATTTCAGATATTTTCTTTCAGGAAATAATGCATTGCATTATAAGGAATATAAATATAATTTTATCCCAATTTCACCGAAAATGGAGATACGACTTTTCTTCCGGGGTACGGCAGTATATTTATTGTATGTTTTGTATATCAATACTTTTCTTTTGATATAAAATGATTGTATTGCATTACAGACTGCCAGACAAAAATGTAAATTTATTGAAATGCTGGAAAACATGAAAGTCGAACCGGAGTTTAAAACTGGAAATAAAGTGTTATGCTCCGATCATTTTATCGACGACTGCTTTGCTACGAGCCATGGAAAAAGACAGCTGATTGCGGGTAAAATCCCATCAGTATTTGATGTGCCAAAGTGCATTATTTGCAATAAAACAAAGTCTCGTACTGAAGACCGGACACTTCACAGGTAAATTTTGTATGTTTTGTTATTTATTTCATAATATCAACTGCCAAAAGTCCATGGTAAAGTAAATATTAAAAAAGATAAACAAACAAATTAAGCTCTATGTAAAGGTATAAAAGTAAACGTGTTCTTTACAACTAAATTTATCTTTACCCACATTATTTCAGAAACAATTTTATGGTTTCCCATTAATCAATCCCAATATACCCATCGAAATAAGATTTTAGGTCTGAAACTTTTATTCGACAAGAGTTTATCCACCGACATAAGGTTTGAGGTCTGACATTTTCTTTCAACAAGAATTTTACTATAGACTAAACATATTAGCTCTGCAATTTTCATTCGACAAGAATTTACCCAGCGATAAGTTTTTAAATCTGAATAATAATTAAATAAATACAACTTTATGATGATAGTATTGAAATATGAAAATATTTGGAGGCATTACCGTCACAAATGTTTTTCAGATTCCACAAAAACAGCATTTCGTTATAAAATATTAACCTCCTAAGGACAACACAATATGTCTATACGTCTTTATATATTTTTCATATTAGAATTGGTATTCCTAGTATTTCCGTCATTAAAACAGATTGTTATGCATAACGTTTTTCAAATAGCGCGACATGTGACGTTATCAATTACGTTTAGCCAATCAGAAACCTCTTGGCCACCATATTGTTCCAATCCTTGATGCTTCAATTCTCCAGGAGAATTTATATACGGAATATGCCTCATGCACCATCCAATTATTATATAGATCAGTGGATCGAAAAGTACAAAAAATAAACGAAAAGCGTTCCTTGACAACGGTCCGTTTATGTACCTAGCAACGAGCTTCTATAAAAACGAGCGTCTCCTCAAGCCCCGGCCTCTTTTGGTTTCCGAAATTCGTCAAAAGCGAGTAGTCGCAGTCGGTCGTATCGAAATTGTCGTCGCATAAAGATATCTTGTGTTTTCCATAACGAGATCGTTTTTCCTTGTGTTTCTGCCCGGTAGTGTGAGAACAAAAGGAATTTTTAGAATATTTCATTTTACAGGCAGATTCTGTCAAGAAAAGTTTTAACATCACGACGTTTAAAATGAACAAAGGTTGGAGAAATGTAATGAATGCACATTTCGAAGAACACAATAAAATATGCGTTCTGAAAGTTCAACTTTAACCGCGGCAGTAGAAACCGCGAGTGTAAATTTACACTTTTATAATTAAAAATTACATAAAATAGTAATTAACTCGAAACGAAAAAGATTAACTCGCTGAAAAATTGAAGAAGAAAAATGATTGGATTTTAGCTGGAAATCTTCTTACAAAGGTTAGTGAAGTGTCACTAACAGTAGGAAATCGCAATAACGTTCTATCAGCGATACATCCATTTATTTATGGTGAAACTAAAACATAATATCTATAGCGATGACAAAGACAAACAATAAATGGATTCATTCAGAGCTATATAATTTATCCTTCATTTTCGGTAACCCTTTTCAATGATAAGCAAATCCTCCTTGTTATTACTGAAATTAAATAAGGGTATGTTTGCCTAAATCTAGATGCAACCGGATCTATCTTCGCACAGCCTTCAGACACTGACATTCTCTATTATTACTGTCTTCTTATTGCTGGTGGAAAACATTCTGTGCCTATTGCCGTTTTAGAATTTTTCACGCGTGGCTATGACCTATGACGTATAGATAATTCAACATTTTCTTGAAGTTTTGGTGGTTGCATTAAAGGAAGTAACATCAGACTCCTTGTGTCTCATATTGAGACATTTAGAAAAAGCTTGGTTGCAAGGTGTGTGTTAACAACAATTGAACAATGTTGATTTTGATATATATAATTGCAATTTATATGAGCAAAACTGCACGATACGATGGAAAAAGAGATTTCCCTCAGAATTGCGTATGGTTGTTCAAGTCACCTGATAAAAGAATCAAGAGAATTAAAAGTCCCACTTCTGATACCGCTATCTAAAGACTGCACAGAAACGCAGTAGGTTTAATGATACATAAAACCGAATTTCAAGATGCTGTAGATATATTTTCAAAAATATGTCTATTCGGACAAAAATACAAGTCTCGCGAAAACGACCAGTAATTAAAACAATTCAATGATCCAGTAATACTTGATTTTGAAACATAATATCGTCATACTAGATCCATCGCGATTCGTCACCATTTTATACATTCTTCCTCGAAGAATTTAATAATATATTAAACAGAAGACGAGTCATGCCTACTCCCTTTATATTCCAAATTTTATGGAATATCTGCTGGATGAATTGATACCCTACTACCCGTTATGGTCTGCACTCATTATCAAATATTTTGCACTTCGCAGACGGAAATGCAGCTGTTGATAATTGGCATAAAATCGTAAAATACTACGTTTTTTATGGGAAAATGCGACAGTTGATACCCAGAGCAATAACAATACTGACAAAAAATGTCCATGGCCGTTTGCTAGCCAGACAATATGGGACACGAACTACAAGGCAAATGAAGAATGATGTGGTCAAAGCTACCTTACATAATAAGGCAAAGTGTGACAGAGATCTGAACGTAGAGTCTTGGAGTAAACCAACAATTCTATGCCTTGCAATGTAGGCTTATCTAAATTTGCTAAAACTATGGAATTATGAATGGTGGAGACTCTACAAAAACTGAAAAGGTAATTGACGAGAAGACATTGTTGCCGACCAAGTGTGGAACGCCGAAACCATGGAAAGAGATTGAAATCGAGGCATATAGTGAAAATTTTAATGTCACACCATTTTGACGAGGAATGCCTCAACTCCTTGCAACCAGACACTTAAATAAATTACACTATTACAAACATTTTTTTTACAGTTGTGCAAATAAAAAAATTGCACTGGCATGGAACCTTTGAGACTCTTGGTTGATACACAACAGCTTGGATTTGTTAGGTGCGCACAAAAAGTTATAGTGTGGATATTTTCAGAAAATATTATACTTTACTTAGAATCATTATATGGATAATCGAATAATTAAGAATTTTCTTTTCCGCAATTTTTTTCTTAAGTGAAAGTAATTTTAATATACTAGGAGATCTTGGAATAGCGGAATAAATCGAACTAAATTAAAATAGATGTTATTTGGCCTTCATTCCAGCACCGATTTGTGCTCGCGGAGTGACCATTACCTTAAAAACTGAAAAAGTACATAATTATATAAATTGAAAAATTTGTTTATCATCGAACGAAAAGAAAGATACAATATGTATATTAAAAATATACATATTGCATCTTTTTTGTGGTGTTTCATTATATGGATAGTTCTGTAGGCACTTTAAACTACGGGTTTGTGGTTTCATCGAAAAATGAGTTGACAGAAAGCCGTTTCCAAGCTAGATAACATTGGCTGGTATTGGTGTGAATTGTTGAGTACGCCTATATACATGGTGGTATATTATTTCGCGACTCAAATTATCCAATTCTGCCGTTTCTCGAAAACCTCCAGCTTCTTCCATAAGTACACTTTCATAAATATGGGTTAGTCTGCAAAGCAGCTTCGTAATAGCTGTGACTCGACCCTTGGCAGTTAAGGGAAGATTGTACTCTTTCTACGTGACCAATGAAGACGCAAATTATTATGACTATTATTATTATACTTGAGTGCCTTATAAATGCCTGTTGTAAACAAAAATGCTGATAATTTTTTTTTGGGAATGAAAGTTCCCCAAAAAGAATTGATAAAACCATATTAGAACATTTTTAAAAAATAAATAGAAAATTAATAAAATAAAAAAAAAGATTCTTGACTACTTTCACCTCCTCGTGGTGAGAATTGGGAAACAAACAGTTCTACTGATTCATCAAAGCCATGTAGATATCAGTCCGATTTCCGCTTGTGCCCAACTATACGTTTTAGACTAGGGCTCTCCGGGACTTTTTTGTAGGAAATTATCTCCTCTACAAAAAAGGTTGAGTGAATTTTTACCATACGTTGCCCTGTTTTCGATACGGAAGCGATAGAATGAAAAACAAAACCTTTTGGAGTCTGTCGCCACGTTCTGAAAATTCGTTGTTTTTCATTATATCGCTTCCGTATTGCAGTAGGTTACAATAACCACGCCCATTTTTTTCTATAAAGTGGAATAGATGCTAATTACTTTCAATTTGTTCCCATAAAATTGTTAGGGACAAACATACTTTATTTTAAAACATATTACCTAAAATGTGTTTATTCCTCATTAAGGGCGTATATCATTAGTTGACCTATATACTATCAGCTAGCGCGCATTTTTCCTTTTTTTTTTCTTCTACCTGGAATTATTTTTAAATACTATCAAGATACTCTCGTAATATTTTTAGCCTCGAACATAGCTCGTTCTCGAGATATAGGCCGAATTTCGTTGCTACGCTCCGTAATGTTTTTATGCAAAATATAATCCAATTGCTTATTATGTAATATTTAAAAGGTCCATAAAGGCTCAAATTTACTTAGGAACTTTAAAACATATTTTAACCCATTTGAGCGTTAGTTCTTTTGTTTTTTTAGGAACCCCTGCTTTCAGAAACCACTGCTGCGAATCCACAGCTATAGTTTCAGCGTTATAATTGCTATAAACTCCACAAGTCTTATGTAATGACTTTAAAGCCATTAACGAAAACAATGCATTCGAAAATGAAAATGCACTTCAAATTTTAGATATATGTTTTTAACAAATGTATTACTATATATTATATAATTTTTTTAAATTTGGCAGTATCTACTTTTTTATAACTTTTATTCATTATTTTTATATACCTATATAAGCAATAAAGCCAATCTTGCTTCAAGCTCGACACTAAAATAAAATCGAAACTGTTCATTTGAATGTTCGGTGAAACTGCCGGTATTAATATTGAAATGGAATTTGACTGCGACAAACACTGTAACGATTCACAATTGTTTTGTAAGCTAATCTACAATATCATGTATAAACACTTCTGTTCTGAACGTATAATTAACAATTACACATATTTTAATTATTATGCTTATATCGTTCCTACAGATGATTCGTCTTTTAAATGGTATATATTGTCGTCGTTGGATTTATGCAACCACTTTGTGGGCTGCTAAGAGTGATTAATGTTAGGTTAGGTACGGAGATTGGTATCAGACGTATTTTGTCTTCATATAATTGCAGTTAATGAAATTTATATATATATGTATAATTAAATTATATATAAAATTAAATGCATTATTATAATACATAGTGCGGTATTTTTCGAGTTTTATAATGTAATCACAACTGTTGTAAATAAACTTTTATGAAGAAGTTTTCAGTACATTTAATAAAAAAAACCATACAGTCGTGTCATACTAGTCTTGCTAGACAATGCATCCGTACATACATATATACATTACATTCGGTTTCCATAGTTTTTGAGCTAACACGTGCGAGCCAATGCATAAATACTGACACTTATCAAATCTTTTGTCGATAGTAAAACACTTGTTGATGGTAACACTCTTATCAAAAGAAAATTTTAGATCTAAAATCTTTGGTCGGTGATAAAACTCCTATCGAAAGAAGTTTTAATGTCTAAAATCTTTTGTCGATTATTAAACTCTTGTTGAAATGTGTGAAATTCAGAAAGAAGCGAAATTCTGCGTTCAATGTCAACTCGCATATCTGAACTAAAACGAGAAATAAAAAGTACAGAAGAGCAGGGTAAAAAGTGAAACTACTAATAATGAATAATAATTTACAATTGGTTTTAGATGTTTTATATATATTAATATTGTTAAATATTAGTATTTGAATATGGCAAACAAAAATAATGATTCTCTTGAGATTTTTTATTGTGTCTATTCTATCCCATAGATGTTAACATAAATACCCTCTTCTCTGTACAATTCGTACATAAGCTCCGACATAAATTAACGTTTTTTTTTCACGGGTAATTTCATTAAAATAGCGAGTCGATATTTATATTTCCTTTCAGCAGAAAGATACACTATTACCTATTAATTCTTCGAATAAGACTTAATAACCCTTTAAGCTCCAGAATGCACGTTTCCCGTGTACAACTTACACCGCACATTTCAAACTCAAAGTAATATACAGGCATTTCGGAATGTACTTGATTTACTATTTTTGAGGGTGCTTTTTCGAATGGTGACGTCAAAATTTGAAAAAATTTAGTATTTTCCTTTGTTTTTGTCAAAGGTATGTAAAAAAAACACATTTTTGAGGGCCATTTTTTTTCATTATTCATGTCGATACCGTGATTTCAATGACCGGAAAGGTGCATAAAAAGTGCATAAAATGTTTGAACTATAAGAATATGCAGGTAGGCATTTTTCATTTCACCTTGAAATATCCAAAATGGCGGCTTATTCCAAGATATTTTTTTAACATTTTGGCAGCATAGCATTTTAAACAAATTTTTAACTAAACTTAGCAATACCACGGACATCATCTTTGGTCAGCTATTTTTAATTTAGAAGTTTTTAACTCACATACGTAATCAGCAACCTCGAAAACGTACAGATACAAATTTTTCCGCATATCGAGGAACAACTTCCAAAGTTTCTCATCTATGGCCGCCGTATTATGTCAGCCATTTTGAATTTCTAAATTTTGACTTCAGATTCGTGATCAGCATACCAAAAAAACATCGTATAAGATAGATAGTTTATCTGAAAATTTATGCTAAAATTAAAAAAAAATTTCTTAGAATATCCCCCGTTTTGGATATTTCAAGGTAAAATAAAAAAGGCTACCTACATATCCTTTAAGTTCCAACATTTTATGCACTTTTTATGTACCTTTTCGGTCATAGAAATCACGGTATCGACATGAAAAATGAAATTTAAAAAAAAAGACCCTAAAAAATGTGTTTTTTATATACGTTTGCCAAAATCAAAGGAAAATACTCAATTTTTTCAAATTTTGAAGTCACCATTCGAAAGAAGGTGACCGGAATTTATTTCCCTGGAAAAAATTCCCCGGAATTAATTTCCCCGTCAAAATTCCCCCGGAATAAATTTCCCCGCATATCGAAGGGTCTTACGAAGAGGATGCATTTCAAAATTTATTGTTAAAAATGGTTCATTTTTGGGTTCATTTATAGCGATTTTTATAAAGTCCGCGAAGTAGCCACAAAACATATAACAAAATAAACTATAATATATCAAAAATATACATATATTTACTAAATGGCTCCCCCTTTTCCCCCTATATATTACTAATTCTTTTTCCCACCTCCATAAAAAATATCATCTCCTAGGCCCAAAGGAGTAATAAAATTACAAAATTAAAGGAATAATAAAGTTACAGGTTAGGTTAGGATAGTTTTTTTGGGGGGTCTATAAATAAACACTGCACGCATCAATTATCCACGCATTACCTAAGGTCCGCGAAATGCCCAATCCGATGTTTTTTTTTTTTTTTTTTTTCTGTATATTATGCAACTTCGAAAAAAGGTCCGCGAAATGACCGAAATACGTGTTTATATATATACAGGGTCATCGAAAAGAATCGGACCCCCCTAATATCTTCAGTTAGAATGCACTTACGAGAAAATGTCCAATAGCAAAGTTGTATGGTTTCAAGCGGGGAGTAAGATGATGACCTTGACTTTGACCTTGACCATGTCCTTCAAGGTCATTTCAAGGTCAATCTTATTTTTTTAAATAGAACCCCCTACATTTTATTGCATATTCTTATAGCTTATCTCAAGAGCTTTCCAAAACACTATAATAAAATATTTTTTTATTAAGTACTTTTTGAGTTATAAAGGTTTGAAGTTTTCCAAAATGCATTCTTACTGAAAATATTAGGGGGATCCGATTAATGTATTTTCTTTAAATCAATTAATTGGTCTCATTATTCCGCGCACAAAAGTATTAAGGTTATGATTACTGAAAACTAAATAATATTTTACAAGATATTCTACATTTTGTGTCAAAAAATTGTTAACTTCAAACCTTTATAACTCAAAAAGTACTTAATAAAAAAATATTTTATTATAGTGTTTTGGAAAGCTCTTGAGATAAGCTATAAGAATATGCAATAAAATGTAGGGGGTTCTATTTAAAAAAATAAGATTGACCTTGAAATGACCTTGAAGGACATGGTCAAGGTCAAAGTCAAGGTCATCATCTTACTCCCCGCTTGAAACCATACAACTTTGCTATTGGACATTTTCACCTAAGTGCATTCTAACTGAAGATATTAGGGGGGTCCGATACTTTTTGATGACCCTGTATATATATATTATTCCGGGGAAATTTATTCCGGGGAAATTTTTTCCAGGGGAAATTTTTTCAGGGGAAATTTTTTCCGGGGAATTATTTCCGGGGGAATAAAGTCCGGGAACCCGAAAGAACACCCTCGAAAATAGCAAATAAGATACATTCCGAACAGCCTGTGAATTATTTTAAGTTTGACATATGCGATGGAAGTTGTACTATACATGGGAATCGTCCGTTCTGGACGTTAAAGGGTTAATATGCTCATGATCGAACTTAATTATAGGTAAGTTCGTTTGATCGATAATTATTGGATATCTAGTTAGCTTTCACAAATTATAAGTCGATTTTTGTTATTTGGGCATATTTAATACCGCTAATTAGGGCAAAATTTTGTTGCAGTCAATAGAACAGTAATCTTTACTGATATTACCATATGATGTAAATTTATGTTTATTTAATTAAAATCCTTATCCCTTTACTTGTAATCATAAATCGATTGAGACTTATGATCAGTTAAGTTTCAAACAAAACCCGATACAGAAGAGATAAAATATTTCTAAACTGACTAGTGATTTGTTTCATTACTTACTTCAGAATCAGCTGATGGTCTCTTGCTAATATTGCAATTGCTTTCTTCTCGAATTCCAGTCGCTCCGTTTCTCTATACATTATTTGACCATAAAATTCTTTTTGATGCGAGCTGACCAATCGATTTCTAAGCAACTTTAAAAGCAAACATACTTGGAGCATAAAATTAGAGAGCATTAAATCGGTACCTAAGTGCATTCCAAGCACCGCATATCCAGCGACGAATTGTTGTATTTGAGCAATGGTAAAATTTGATGTTTTACTTATATCGAAGGGATACCATGCTGGGACTAGTAACATTTGTTGAGGATTAATTTCATTTTCTAGTAAAACAAAAAACACCGAAAAGAATTGCATTGCAATTAATCCAAGGAGCAATACCACAGTATATCCGAATTGAATATTTCTGTCATGAAGTCAGTTAAAAATTATTATATACAATTAGTACTTTTTCCAATAATGGTTTAGTTCTCGAGGACGAACTTTTATAACCTACCTCATATTTATTTCATGTTGATTAATTATTTCATGCTCCATTTTATTTCGGGGTTTACGTATTCTTTCGTCAAACCCTAACTTCAAAATGTCCATGAGCCATGTTCGATCAAATAGGAAAGTGAATATTTTTGTCAATCCATTACAAAGTGCTGTGAGAATAAATAATGTTCTGAAATCAAGGTCTCGATTATAAATTAATATACAGTCATAAATTGCCATCTGTATTCCCAGTGAAACCGCATTTCCTAAAATAAGTACTGAGTACAATCTGTACAGTAATTTTGCTTTAAAACTCCAGTTAGGTGGACACCATGCACCTATTAAAGTTAACGTAGTGACAGGCGCGGGTATTAAAGCGTATTCTACTGAATTCAGATACTTGGAACGGGTATTTTGTAACATCCTGAAAAGCGCTTTGCAAATTTTTTAGTATAACCACTTTTCTATATTCAGCTTTTATATACCTGAAAATAAATTTGTCAATTATTTCAATGAGAATGATAGTTGGCTTGACGCAAATTGACGTCTAACATCTTTCATTGTGTCATGCAAGCTCTAATAATATAATTTGCAATTCCTGATATTACATTATCGAGTAATTAGTTACAAGTTTAAGAAACCAAACAGACTTTGATCAGATTACTATCAATGCTGTTGAGTTTAGTGACTAAGAAATTGCAGTAAATAAATGTAAATATTTTGTGAAATGCCTTCACATTTTAATTTCCATGCTATTAAATTATTATATATGCAAAAGTAATCTACATAAATAAATACAGAATTTAACATATAATATTTCTAAAATATCTCGACAATATTTAATGTCCATTTTTATGAGAGTTCGCGAGAAATATCAAATGCTATTAATATAGAGGAAGTAACTATAAGAAGAATAAGAAGAACTTATTTGTATAATATAATAGATCAATTTATGCCACCAACATCCTTACAAGACATGCAATTTATGTAATTTGTGGTGTTAAGAAGATGGCTGTCAAACAGAGCAGTAGGAACCGTACAATTAATCCTCGGACCGACTCCCGAATCCAGCCATCCCAGGTAGAAATTGAGCACCTGTAGAGTATTGACTCAGTACTGACTGCCTGAGTTCTGTATACTGACCGTCAGTGAGTCGATGTCTCCAAATTCCTTCAAAATGAAATATTTGAAGGGTATAGACTTGAAAAACATTATGGTAGAATATTTTTAAAAAACTTTCAAAATGGCAGCCGTGAGGTCACCTTCATTGAATTTCTTAAAATTACGATATTTTAATAGAAATCGCAATCTTCGAATAAAAATGTAACATTAATTTAGCTCTAAAATAAAACGTAAATAACTCTAATAAGTCTATGCTAGTCTAGCTAATCGCAAAATCCTTTTTATGAGTTTCAGGTTACAGGGGAGATTGACGATATTTCGTCATACTATCTTTCCACTTTATACATTTTAATTTTACGCGGAACATTTTCTTCAGAAAAATGAGCACTTTCATGCAAAAATAGAAAAAAAAGTTGTGAATCTGTCTTGCCTAAAAATTTGCATAAAATATGAATCGGTCCATGCAAAAAGGGCACTAAGTCCATTTTTGGGTAAATTGAGATAATGAAAAATTCTTACTTTTTAGGCTTCGGTCTATCATTTGGCACTTATTTAAATTATTAATCTTCATTTCCTGATGTCCGATTTATGCAAAAAGGGCCCTAAGTTCAGGACTTAGATCCCTTTTTGCATAAATTGGAAGTAACATTTTTTATATCGCGTATTATTTACACTGAGAAAGAAATGTAGTAAAAGATAGTATTTAATACTAGGTACTTATTGCGGTAAAATATGTGCCAATAAATATATGTCTTATATTTTACCACTATAAATTGTCAAGATATATTGTAGGATACGCGTTGTAGTTGTATACTATAAGAAATATATAAAAATATAATATAATACTATTACATAATAGTTGCAACTACACTGGCGAACAACTAATACAGTACCAGTTTTGTATACTATCCATATTGGTAAATATACTTAATACGTATTCGAAAATCATGTTACCACAATGTTTAGTATTGAAGTATTAAATATGAATAATTCCAACTTATTCGTATTAAGAGAGATTTGTGTACTGATTATTACACACGTCATACTTACTGTATTTACAAATAACAATAATCTTTCGGAACTATTGTAATTTAACGTCGGTCTCTTACTGTTCGTGCGTATTTCATATTATATCTAGGGTTTCTACGATTCCCTCATATAATGGCCTACTGTTACTGATGAAAAAGATAATGAATTTAGTTCTTAATACACCGAAAAATGTAATTATACATTGTATTATACTTTTGCAAATAAATTAGTTAGCTGCGTTATAAAATTACTACTTTTTGTTCATCTTACTCGTGATTCGTGCAAAAAGGGACCTAAGTCCACTGATATTTTTTATAATTATTAAAAATTCTCTTTAACTTTAAGCATAGAACGATATTTGTACAATTGTAAGTGCATAAAAGCAACATTTCTATTAAATAATATTTTTATTTTTCATTATGCAAGAAAAGTAAATCAGTTTTTTGCGTTTTGCCAACAATTATCTTTATGGACTTAGTTCCCTTTTTGCATGGACCGATTCATATATTTCAACTTTATTTCGAGTGCGTCCAGGGTTTTTTCCCTCAAATGATATGTTAGCTTATAGAAAAATGTCTCAACTTTCATTTAAACAAAAAATTGATGGAGACTTTCGATTTAAGATCATCCATATAGAATAGAGATGAGTGATCTTATGTATACGTTCACCGGGTGGTCCACACAAGTAGCCTTGGTATTTTCGGAGAGTAACGGATACAGGCAATAGTGAGATGCAGAAGAGCATAGGACTTAGAGAATCTCCCTGATAGACACCTCTTTGGAAGTGATCCAGTCTAGACATGGTTCTACGCTTGCCCGATGTCATGACAAAACGCTAGTTTTCCAAAGAGGCATCAAATCTTGTAACACTTCTCACTATGTTTGGGAGGACATGGAGACGTTTGAGCAACAAGCTTAAAAGTTTGATGCCATGCGTGCGATATTGAGTCATACGCGTTCATGTAATCCAGCCAGGCTATCAACAGGTTACGCTCGTACTGGACTGCTTCCTGACAAACACATCTGTCGATAAGCAAGTTCTCCTTGCAGCCGAGTTCCGGATCGACATCCCACGGTGGTCTTGTAGCAAGGAAGTTCCAAGGCAAAATAACGAGAAAAACGGTAAAGTGGGATGTCTTGTTGATTAACGTAAATATCATATAGTAATCTAAGATCACTCATCTCTATTCTATATGGATGATCTTAAATTATACACATTAGGCGAGGATCAATTACATCGATCGCTGAACATCGATATGGAGCTCGTCAACGGAAATGTCATCCGCCACCTTAGCGCCGAAGAAGCCTACACATACCTGGGCGTACCTAAAACGCATATCCAGCATATACAGGCTGCTTAAATTAACATCGTTAAGAAATACCGGCGCCTTCTCCTTCGGATCTGGTCATCAGAATTGACCGCGAGAAATAAGATGGCAGCCAAGAATATGTTGGCCGTTTCACCAGTGCTCTATTCATTTGGAGTACTTAAGTGGAACATTGACGAGCTAAGGGGTCCTGACCGATGCACACGGAAGATGATTTGTATGGAACGCAGTTTGCATCCAAGATCTTCCATGAAACGACTGTATTTGCCCCGAAATATGGGAGGTCGTGGCCTTTTGAACCTGGCGTATATGCATGCCGGATTGGTCCTCGAAACGGCTTGCAACGTGATTAATTGAACGGAGGATCCCCTGATGATGCTGATTCATCAGCATGAAATTCAGGGGGAGGGGGCGTTTTTGTACAACGCGGCGGAACGATCCGCCCGAAATCTCGATTTGATTTTCAACGTGGGACGTAGTGGTACACAGGAGGCTGAGAGAGTATACACCAGTGACCGGTGCGTCTCAAGGCCAACATACGGAGTGAACAACTCCGTATTTTGGAGGGAAGGCATATCGACAAGCCATTGCATGGAAAATTCTTTCGAAATGTCCAACAACTTGGCTTGTCGGCAGAGATTACCTTCTCATTCTTAAGATAAGCCGGCTTGAAATCCGAGACCGTGGGTTTTATTTTCGCATGCTAGGATGAGGTCGTCAATACCTTAGCGTACCGCCACACCATCTTACACCAAGCGGTGCAGAGTGCGCTTTGTAGATCGTGTGGGTATCATGTTGAGACACTCATGCATCTCTTGACAGCTTGTCCAAGATATGCAGTCTCTCAGCATACGTCCAACGTCACTATGCGGCTCTCCGAGTGATGTATTATCATCTCCGCAGCACATGCGGTATTGACGCGACCCCAGTTTTGCCATACATCCCCACTGATATTTAATCCGCAGCCAGAAATGAGTCGTTCCGATTATACTGGAATTACTCATTTCCGACGAGCAGGAAAATATCAGCTATAGGCAACGAAGAGGACGAAAAACGGATGAAATATCAGGAACTCCCGTTCGAGATTTACAAGCTGTATCGAGTATTCAAAATCAAGCTCGTCGTGCTGATAATTGGAGTGCTGGGAGGAATGAGACCAACTTTCCTCGAAAACATCAAAAGCATTCCGGCTTGCCGACAACATGCAAATTCCATCGCAGGGCGAGTGCAGAAAGCAGTGCTACTGGGATGTCTCCGTCTGCTGAGATCACACGAGATCCTGCAACCACTAACCCGATGGTAGGGGAGTGGGTGCAGTTATAAAAGAAATGGCCCGGTGCAGTCTGCAGTGGAAGAGATGGGTATCGGAGCCACTTTTCTGTTGCAGACTGCACAAGTGATTATGGAGGGCCAAGGGAGATTAGGGTTTTTATCGGTAAACCTTGCCCTGAACATCAAGAGTAAGGGAGTCTGACACACGGGGGGTTAATCAACACCATCAACCCCCTATGATCCGTAATGCATTTCCCCCCTCCGTCAGAAAAAAATAACAATAATAATAATAATAATAATCGGTTTTATTGCTTATACTAAGAATACAATATATACATCCAAGAACTTACTTACTAAACAAATATGTATAAGCAAAAGGTGAGACACAGCACCATTAAGCTGTTTTACAGTTTGACAGTGTAATAATAAAAAATAATATATAACATCACATTAAATAATACATAATAATAAAAAATATATATAATAAGATACAAACATAATCAATTTTTGTAAAAACAAACAATCCAAACGGTAAAGACATTAATCTATTTTAACTTAAAATTTCGGACAAATTGTCAATTACAAATTTTAAAAAATACATCTTACCTTAGTCTAGATTTAAAAATCAATACTCGTGTAACCATTTTGTCTGGTGTTCTAATTAAATAAGTTACTGCATAAAACAATTAGCATTATAATAAAACTTTTATGAGTTTATGAAAATCTGTACGATATTAAAAATTAAAAACTAGAAATAAACTTACTAATAGAACGAAGTACATTAAATACGAATCACGAGTTAACTGACAAGTCGTTCAAAATTCACAATAATTCTTCAGACCTAGCAGAACACTTGCAATTACAATTAAGGCTAATAATAATATTAAATATAATCGAAACTACGTAGAGAAGTAATTTCATAAATGTCTAAATAAAAATGTTGTCAAAGGAAAATATAATTCAGATAATTTGGATTTTTCAAATTTCCCAAACAGGTAAAAGATATCTTGAAGAGCTCTTTAAGAAGTCTTAAAAATTGTACGATGTCTTAAAAATGTATCAGAAAGAGCTCTTTAAGAAGTATTAAATATTTATCAGAAAGAGCTCTTCAAGTGATCTTTAAGAAGACTTATGCGTCAAGTTTAAGAGCTCTACAAGACCTCGCAAATATGAGGTCTCAGAAAAGAAGTCTTTGAGAACTTTGACATATAAAATAAATAATATAAATGAATAGCAAATTTCTGAAAATTATAGATTCTATTTTTGTTACCTATTATTAATTCATATATTTTTTACTTGAGTTCCTTCTTACCGTTTGTATATTTATATACCGGATAGTGATTACATTCAATAGAATCGGATCATGCAATAATAATACAAAATACTGTGATAACACTGCCTAATGTCGTAAAGGCACTTATATGGTCAGGGCAGGTTATAATCTATCGGTCTGCATATGAAGTAAATATCGCGCGATCTTATTTTTGGATTACATACCCACCAGGAGTCTTTTGAAGAAACACAGATAGATTTAAGACCTCAAATATAAGACCTCTTCGAGATTATGATTTTAAGAAGTCCTAAGTAAGACATCTTTAAGGGCTCGTTTTATAGATTATCATAATTACCACTTTAAGTGGTATGTGCTGTATGGGTTAATATTAACATTATTATGAAATTTTTCTAATAAAAAAGTTGTCAATATGTCTGTGTTTAGTTTTATTATTCCCAATAGCTAATATTTATGTATTATTAATATCAAAATAATGCCCTGTTGCTAATCTATGTACAATTATATCATACTATGCACCCTGATGGCACAGCCCATGCAGGATCAACCATAGTTAATAATAACATTAAGCATCTTATTAGCAATGAATATAAAAACGAGAAAATTCAAGCTACTAATTCCTATTACCATTCAGCCTTTTGTTGTTGAGACTCCCTATTAATGACGAAGAATTTGAAAAATACTTCCAATCACTTAGTGCCTGATTTATCTCGGGAGGCGATTTTAATACGAAACTCATCCACTGAGGTTCGAGTTTAACAACAACAAAATGAAGAAAGTTCTATAAAAACAATCGTTTGAAACTAGAAACCGTGTCTACGGATGAACCGACATACAAGCCAACATGCAGAAGAAAGGCTTCTGATGTCATTGACTTTTGTGTTTAGCAAAATCAACAAAAAGTATTTTAAAACGAAGACCTATCACTTGATTACTGACCAGTCCTAGTGACATTAAGCAGTGAAATAATTGAAAAAGAAAAACCTGTTGTAGGGATGTACTGTCGTACGATTCCTAAGTTTGAAAAGCGCGCGCTATAACGTGATTGGCGGTCGAAATGACGTCACGACTCCTAGGACGCCTAGCGGCCATAATCTGTATTACGATAATGAAAAGGCGTGAAGCCTCGTTTGTATTTCGCGCGGATCTCTCTGATTGACTCTCGTCCTGACGTCACGCGTCCCGAGATGCTTTGCGACTCCTTACAGCGTGGTTGGTCGCATTGGCAGAAAGAAAAACAAAGCGGACGTATCGCGACAGGTAAAATGTTTGAATTTGAAAAACAATCGTTTCGTAACAGCAGGGGCAAAGATTATAAATATCGCTGCTCCGGAATTTCGTCCTCTTCCTGTCGGGTTGTCCACCAAGGGGGACACGTCGCGTTCTCGAGCGAAATCGTGCAAAATTTGCACGAGGCGAGTAAACCAAAAAGCGAGTGTGGATGTGTGCCGGCGAAACACCCTATCAGGTTTTTCACACGGTTACGCACGGGTTATCACGGGTGATCACTCACCGTCGCAGTTGCTCCAAACGACGATACGGAGGCTTTCTTTAAAAAAAAAAAAACGGATCGGTTGGGACGGCACGTGGAGTCAAGGTCAAAAAAAAAAATCCACCCCCTAGGATTCATCGGGGATTCGTTTCCAAGATCCCCGTTCGAGTCATCACTGGATTTTGAAAAGGAAAAGATGAAAGAAAAGGAAATTAGAACACTTCACATTGGGCTCGACACCAAATAGAAAAAAGAAAAAGCAAAATCTCATCTGGCTTCGGCACCAATCTAGAAGTCCAGTCGTCGACTCCTGGATTGATCCTGTTTCCTTACTGCGTCTGCAAGTTCTCTACAATTGGTGAAGTTATTTTTTCATTCTTATTTCTATATCTGCCTGTCTCGTTACTCCACCGTCCTACGGGCTAAAGAAATTTCTCCCTTAATTTTGACTATCGGAAGAAAAGAAAAAAGGGATCACCCGGTGTGTTCCATTTAATCGTTCCCTACGAATCTCTCGTTTTTGAACAATCAGCACAGTGCGGGGAGTGCTCTTTTTCTTTTGATGTTAAATGACTTTATGTCTTTTGATATTTTGGTCGTGATTCGTTTGATAAATAAAATTGAACTTGTCATGTTCAATCTCAACGTCATTTGTAAAGTATGAATGACTCGCAATAGCTTTAGTAATGCCAAATTTGACACCGATCATTCCTGTTGTCGCTTCTAATTAATTGTATGACTAGCGTCCATGTTGTATTGATCGCGACTTTGTTTAAAGTTTAAGGAACTATTCCGGTTTTCATAAAATTCATTTCGGGCTTGACGTGCTGATCCGATGTGTGCCTCCGGTAAATGATATCGACCCCCATTCCCTGTAACATACTTGCTTGTATGGGCCGTGAGCTACTGTATGGTTGTGACTGCCATTTTCTTTTGTAACTCGCATAGTTTATGATCGAATTGTCTCTCGAGGCTGGGACTCCCAGATTTAATTTAGATAACGTGCCGATTATATCGGTGATAAAATAAATCAGTGATCTATTGCCTCTGAAAAGGTGATTTAATCAATTTTCCATCATTTAATCCTTTCTTGAAATTATATCTTTTTCAATCTTATAAATTAATAATTGAAATAAACAAGATAGGCATTCGGGAAAGTGAAATTTTAGATTGTATTCTATCTAATAAAAAAACGAATTGGGCAAACTTTCACAATCAATTTGAAGCCATTATAGATGTTCCTACGAAAACAGAAAACCAAATAACTGAAGTCGTTGAACATTTTAATAATTGCGCACAACAGGCTGAATCAATGCAACACCTTATAGTAATATTTTAACAAGCAGGAACACAATTTCAGAAACGATTCGGCAAAAAATCGCGTATAAACGAATATTAAGGGAAAAATGGCAGATATTAATAGTCCAGTATTAAAAGCTGAACTCCATAAAATTACGAAGAACTTGAAAATAATATTAAATGAAGAGAAAACCCAAGGAATTAAACGATAGCTAAGAAACCTAGGAGTTTCACAAGTATCGGACAACTCGCTACGGAAAGCAACAACAATATTGCCTTAATTGCAATGCATAAAGATCCACAAATTGCTTCACAAATCTTATCAGGAGCCCTTAATGGGTACAGAAATGGTTAGCAAACTGACGTATAAAAGCCAATGAAAGCAAATTAGTTCATTTACGTGTCTACCCGTATACATTAACAACTCCCCAATTCCGAATCGTTGGATCCACCTTGATCGTAAGCTAAATTGGAAGACTATGTAATATTCGTTGGAATGCCCGGCTCCAAAATCTCGTAACGAATATTAACATAATATATAATTAGGTATATAAAAATCAAAGGCACGAAATATACTTTTTAAAATAAAATCAGATTTCAATTATTTTTTAACATTCGAATATATATGATTTTGAAAGGTTTAATTAATAATAACAATTCATTACTTTACATGATTAATTGACGCGAGAGAAAGAGAGCGCAAAATATTACGACACCTGTGTTCGTAGCGACGGTCCTCTTGATCATTTTGAATCCACGTTCAAATTTGGTGAAACCGTTGAAATCGCCAGCAGGCAGACATGTGGCCAAGATGGCGGACCCGTGGATAAAACCGCCTCGAATGGAAACCACGTTGACACGTTAGCTGATAGAGACAGGAAAAAGTTAAAACCGATGAGTAAGGTGCTGTTCATTGAAGGAGAGGCAATAGCTCTTAAAATCGAGGTAGAAACAATTGTCTTACATTTCGTCTTGCCGAGGAGGAAAATAACCTCACTGTCCCGCGCAGGACTCCCCTCGGTTTGCGCTCGATGAACTGGAAGCTCTGCCTTGTATCAGTTCCACCAGGGACAGAACCATTTATCACTGGGAAAGCGGTGTCCACATGGTAATGGTGGATCCTCGAGCCTCCTTGTCCTCAACCTTCTTCCTTAGAACTCAACTTGCAACTGCCACTTCCGAACACGCAATTCTTTTCCCACTCGAACGACACACACCTTGAGGGAAAACCGTGTGGTGCGTTCCCAAATTCTTTAAGGTGCCTCGCTTCTTCGATCGCCAATTCATTATGGTGCTCTTATATCAACCAATCACATCATCAACATTTCTCATTCGCTCTCTTTCTCTGTACATTAAATTACGTTCTCTTTCTCTTTACATGGTTCGGATTACATTTACTAGAGAAAAGCTTAATACAACATTACAACTAGAAGAGTCTAGACTAAAAGGAAACAATTTGGACTTAAACTCCGGTAAATGCTTTGGTTATTCAATAGAAGGTGACAACAGAAAATAACATTTTATTGTATAAATCATACTCAATCCCATTTGGACCTGTGGTATACAATACAGCAGCTAACTCAATTATAGAAATACTACAGCGATTTTAGTCAAAATGCACTAGATGATAGCCGATATTCCACGGTTTATAAAAAATGAAGATATCCATCAGGATATACAGATACCAACCATTAAAGAAGAATTTAAAAAACATTCCACAAGACAGTGATAGAATAAAAATTTCCCAAATTCTTAAGCTAAAAATGTTACTCCTACATGCAGAATTAGAAGATTAAAGCAGAAGACTCAGAAGGATTTAATAAACTGAATCATTATTCATTCTGAACCATTTACCAAGAAGATTCTGAGCGTAAAATCCAAATATTACTTATTACTTATTGCTACAAGTGATGGCAGATTGTAAAAACTTGGGAATTAAATAAAAAGAAAAGAGTTCCTGACCGAACGAAAACATCGGCACCAGAATTACCACAACCTTAAACAATCCTCATTCAATTAAAATAAATCGCGACTGACAAAAAACGTACAAAAACGTTTCAAAACGTACAGAGATGAGAGAAAATGTATAAAAATGTACAGAAACGTATGTAAGTGTACGAAAACGTACAAAAATGTGAGAACGTAAGGAAAAAAATTAAATAAAATAAAATGCGAGATAGAAAAAGTACGAAAATGTACAGAAACGTAAGAAACCGTACATAAATTGTACATATCGTACGGAAATGCTTTCGTACCTTTCTCCGCTGGGGTTGGTAATTACAAATTACTTCCAAGAATACCTCGAGAAGTATCAAAAAACATTTGTTTCGTCATACCGAATGAAAAATTATTCATAATTATTCAAAATTTGCAATACTTCTGAATCCTATTTATAATAATTGAAAAACAAAAAAGAAGAACAGTAAACGTAGTTAAATAATTAAAGTCATTTTAATTTCGATTGTGAGGTGCCTAATTCAATTTATTAATTGACCGTGTTCTCCAGTCGGTTAATTTTGGTAGCAGATCGACATTTTTATATTACTGGCAGACCACGTGTTTTGAGGTTATAACTCGTTCACTAAATGTCGAACTTATGCCTTAAGTGTAACAAAAAGGGGACTGATAAAGATCCCCTTTTTGGCTGTGATACATGCGTTAAATGTTTTCACCAAATTTGTGGAGATCTCACAGCTTCTGAGATTAAGGTTATTGCTCTTAAAACAAAATGGGTCATGAAATTTTCATGTACCGAATGTTTAGCAATTAATAGTAGCAACACAACAATTCTTGTCGAGCTTCGCAGAATGAATGCTGAGATTTCTCTCTTACGCCAAGAAAATAAGGAAAAATCCAAGATTACTTCGCTTGGATCCCTTACGAACTCTGTAATTGCGGAGACCGAAGAACGTAAATGGAGAGCAAACAACCTCATGCTCTTTAATTTGAAAGAAAGCACAAGCAACGATGAGAATACTCAAAAAGAAGAAGATAGGAAGGATATGTTAGATATTATTTCTAAACTTTGCGTAATCGATAATTTGAAACTCGAAATTAAGCGTCTTGGGGGAAAACAAGCGGACTCCGATAAACCACGTCCCCTCCGAGTTAGATTCGAAGATCCATCCATCGTGACTCAGATTCTCCGTGATAAGAAAAAATATCATTCTGGTCCAGTAAGACTTCAGAGCGACTTCACTCAAATTCAAAGAGATCACTTTAGAGAGTTGCGCAATGAACTTTCGGATCTGAACAAGGATGAACTAACAGCGAAGATAGTATACTCCTATGGAACACCAAAAATAGTGCGCATTAAGGTTTCTTCTAGTAACAATCAAAAGCCTGCAAAAAACTTATAGAAGTCCTGAAATGTTACTATCATAGCATATTAGGACAGTTGAAGACCTCACTATTAAGTTTCAAGACTATGAACCCATACTCTTAGGAGATTACAACTTACCACATGTACATTGGACTACGAGCGCGGAAGGATTACTTTTTCAAGATGACTCCTCGACGACTACGTGTACAACAGATGCAGCTCGAATACTGAGTGACGGTTTTTCATCGTTGGATTTATTTCAACATAATAGTATTGTAAATATATTTACATATTATATACCTATAGGTCAAATAATATTTTAGATCTATGTTTTGCGTCAGAAAATTCAGTGAAGAACTTGTCAACCTCATTAGATCCACTACTGTTATTATGCGACACCTATCATCCAGTTCTAGACTTTGTATTAAATTATACTTTTATTAATGAACTAGATTTTCTATCCTATTTTAATACATCTCTTAATTTTAATAGAGCAGATTTCAGTAGTATTTCCTCTTCACTTTCGACAGTTAGTTGGAATTTAATTTTGTCTGACGTTTGCTCAGAGACAGCAACGACTCGGTTTTATGACATATTAAATTCTGCGATTAATTTGCACGTTCCTCAGATCAAACTATTAAGTACAACTTACCCAAAATGGTTTACTAAGGATTTGATTAATCTCATAAAAGAAAAAAAAAGTGTCATAAAAGAATGAAACAACAGTCGTTATCTGTATTTTCTAAAAACTATAGAGTTTTTTCTACGTTAAGGAAACAATGTAAAAATCTGTCTACTAGTTGTTATAAAAATTATATTACACAACTTGAGAAAGAAATTCCGATCAATGTTAAACGGTTTTGGGGCTTTATTAATTCCAAATGAAAAGATACAGGTCTACCGATGCAGATGTCATTTGAGGGTCAACTTGCTAATACAGGGTTAGATATTGTCAATTTATTTGCTTCCTTTTTTGAGTCTGTATTCTCAAATGTCACTTTGGAAATATCTCAGTCTGGAGTTAATACATCTTCTCTGTACACATCGCTTGAAATACCTCTTCAGACCGTGAAAAATAAGCTTACACACTTAAATGTATATGTTACGGTACAAATGTTAATAAAGGCCCAGGACCGGATGGAGTTCCACCTATTTTGTTAAAAAATTGCGCTGAAGCCTTATTGTTACCTATATTCATATTATTTAATAAGTCCATTCAAGCAGGACATGTTCCTGATATTTGGAAATTATCCTTTCTGTCTCCAATTTATAAAAGTGGAGATAGAACGGATGTAATAAATTATCGACCAGTAGTAATAATAACTGCAATTCCTAAGATCCTAGATTTAATATTAAGTGAGTTCGTAACCTCTAAGATGTCTAGTCAGATAATAAGTAATCAATACGGCTTTGTACATAAAAAATCAACATTAACTAACCTTCTTACTTTCGAGCAGTATGTAATAAATGCTATAGATCCTAGATTGCAAGTCGATGCAGTTTATACAGACTTCTCGAAAGCCTTCGATACAGTTAATCACGAAATGTTGTTACACAAACTTAAAAGATTAGGCTTCTCAGGAAGTTTATTCAATTGGTTCCAAAGTTACTTGGCAAATAGAAAACTAATTGTGAGGTTTAAAAACTTTCTTTCGCGTGAAATATTGGTTTCATCTGGGGTTCCACAAGGATCACATTTGGGACCAATATTATTTAATATATTCATTAATGATATTTCTTCAGCAATAACATTTTCCCAGTTTCTACTATTTGCCGATGACTTGAAAATTTATTCGGTGGTTAATTCGGAGAAAGATTCTTCCCACATGCAACAAGATCTACAGAACTTAAACTTATGGTGTATTATAAATGGAATGAAACTCAATCTGCAAAAATGCTATGCTATTACATTCTCATTATCTACATCACCAGACTCGTACGACTATTTTTTTAATTCTACACTTTTAGAAAGGGTCTATACAGTAAAAGATCTGGGTGTCCTATTTGATGTTAAACTAAAATTTGTTGATCATATTAACTATATATGCAAAAAAGCTGAACGCATGTTGGGTTTTGTTATTAGAAATACGAAAGATTTTGGAGATGTGTCAACTATTCGCTCGCTCTATCTTAGTTTAGTAAGACCGTACATAACATATGCGTCAATAATTTGGACTCCATTTTATGAAGTACATATTCGTAGGCTGGAAAGAGTGCAGCACAAATTGTTAAGATATGCTTCATATAAGTTACACACCCCAATGTCGTTTGATAATCATAATTATGAACCAATTTCAGCTTCTGTTAATATTCCTTCACTTTTTTCATATAGACAATTTGTTGATTCACAATTTTTATTTAAGCTCCATAATAACTTACTTGACTTACCAAATTCCAATGATATTTACCACCTCACGTGTCAAATATTAATTTAAGAAATGTTCCACTAGTTCGTACACAGGCATATTTGACAAATCTTGGGCTGCACTCTCCTTCAGCACGATTGAGTAGGATAGACAATCAATTAGCTAACAATAACAGTATTAATCGTGATTGACTAAGATTACTACAATCTAGTGCGATGTACCAAATGAAACTAATGATATTTCAGTACAACTAACCTTTGCGATCGACGCTATAGAATTTTGAATTTAGAATTAAGAAAACTACCATTGTACTATTATACTATACTTTTATACTTTTGTATCAATTGTTCACAAGCGTTTAACTGCGCTATACCATGTTATGTACATTTATGAAAGGGCTTCAGGCCTGTTTAATAAATTAAATAAATAAATTAAATAAATAATTAATTCTTAAATAAGTATTCGGAAGTATAGAACTGTATCATTCAGTGACGTATGGCTTCCTGATTCTTGTAGAAGGATTTTGTAAGAAATTTTCGATCTGAATGCACAAACTTGCGAATGCTTCATATTATTAGGGAAACCGAGGAATATAGATATTAAATACAGTTAGCAAAATTTCATAACTGTTGTCGGTAGTCACACTGACTGCTTTCATATGAGTTGCGTATATATATTTTTGATATGCTTGAAAATAAATAACGAATGTAAATCAGAATTTTACGTTATTATGTTTTGTACATCTAAATGTACTAGTGCGTACAAGCTCGTAGTAACATCCATTGCGTAAAATATTTATAAATATTCATAAGTTTCATCTTCGAGACAAAAAAATGTTTGATTTATAGAAACGATCTTCACTCTTTTATTTTGTGTTTACTAAAATCACTTCTTGTAGAACATAAACATTGAACTTTTTGGTTCTTAACTTTATTTATGTGAAATATTGAACATATCATACATGCCATCTCGGAGTTGCGGATACTCACTCTTGAACACGTTATTTCCATTTACATGATTGGCCAGCCGATTTACAATTCAGCTAAAAAGTAAATATGTAACTTTTCTCTATAGAATACACTATAGAATAAACTTAATTTTCGCCTCGGTGCAGGTGCTCAATTATAAGAATGTTGCAATAATCAATGTTTAAAATGGACATTTAATATTGCCAAAAATTCAGGTAACTTTGTATGTAACTAGGAATACGGAGTGTACAGTAAAATTATGTTCTAAAAATCTTTTCTTCCATGTCCTATTGGAGTACATAAAATCAATAATGACGAAGAAATACGTATACTCAACGAATGCACTCCAGAGTACGTATTCACATACTCATATCGGTTAGGTTGCGTGTGATAACATATGTACATTAAAGATACCATAAGACGGAAAAAGTGAAAAATAATGGTAGAATACACAATGTTGGCGTGAACTGTCCTATATTAGGTACACATTTCAGTTGCTAAAGAAAACGCATGCGAACTACAATTCGCACCTTTATTCTTTCCCGCGCTTACTTATATAAGCGACTATTACCGACAATAAAATAATGGCTTACGACATGAGGTTCATAATGTATGCAAGGAAGTTTAAAATAATTGACTTTTGCATAGTATAGTAGTAGACATTATGTGTCGCAAATTTACTAGTAGAAATGTAGATTCGCTAAAACGCTTATTGTAAAAATAGAAAGCCTTAGATACTGGTATGGAGAAGTTCAACATACAAGTTATAAAGCAAAATATCCGCAAAGATAAAGTCAGTTATTTGACAGGTTAGAAATATCTGTTCTGATCGAAATAATTTTCTAGAACATCCCACATGCATACGACGAATGCAAGATGACTTCAGTACTCTTTGTTACGTTATATATAATGCGCATATGGTATTTGTATATTTGGAATAATAAAAGGAAAATAGTACGCAAATCATATTTTATGTTTACGTAAAAGAATTCAATTTCATTGGGATTGTAAATGACGTTGTATGATTGCATAATTCGTAGCGGAAATAATGATTTCTTTGCAATATTTATACTATCAGCACTTTGTAATGGATTGGCAAATTATTTAGAAAAGTCTTTCTTATTTGATTGAAAATGGATTACAGAGATTTTGATACTGACATTTGATCTACAATGACCTCAACCAAAAATCAAAATCAGCATCGAATATTTCTCAAGATATATAACATTAGGTAAGCTTATAACATTCCTGTAACTTTTGGGTAATTGGAAAACTGAATTACGAAAAGTGATAATAAAATAGTTTTCATAACATAAGTTGGTGAAATATGTATTCGTTTTTGTGAGACCCCTTGAAATAATACGTTTTATATAATAATCACAATATAAAAATAATAGACTTCGTCGATAACGGTGAGTACCGAATGGAGTTGTCAAATGGCCTAATCTTGGTGTCGATACGTACTATTGTCATCGTTGAAAACTAAGAATTCGCTAATTACTTTACGACGAACGTAATATTTCATTTTTTATGTCATCAATAGGGTAGATGCATAAAAACAAGCTAATTTTTGTTCGTATTTTCAAAATTTACGTAATTTTAAATGCGATAGCACTGATAATTGCTTTCTTAACCTTACCATATTTTTTAAATTAATTATTAAAAAGTACAAAATACTTGAATTATTCACGTGTCCGAAAATGCGATGCTGTCAGGAGTCAGCTGTCAATTCGATTTTAATACAGTTACAGTACTGTACGAATCGAAAATATTACAATGCGATTATTTTTTAAATTTGAAAAATGAGTAAAAGTGTCGAAGAACTTTCCCGATAAAATATTTGCAAGTATCCATTCTGGGATTTATGTAGTTTTAGAAAAGAGTATATAAATCACTACATCTGAAAACTGATTTCGTTTTATTGCATCTGTAAATTTTAATTTTTATATTCAAATTGTAAAATATCCAATCACGTACATTTTTATATACCAGAATAGACCAAGTTTCATAAAAATTCAAGTAATTTTAAAAATTTGACCAGTATTTTGTCAAGGACCATGACATGCCAATGCAATCGGTAATTAAAAATGTTTTCCTCCATATTGGGCCGACATTTTGAATTATTAAAAACTAAGTTTAGATTCGTAATCTGTAACCTGAAAACCCCGAAGTAACAAAATTCATATTAATCCAATCGGTATTAAAAAATTTTGTCCGACATTTTGTGTACACCATTTTGAATTTTTAAAAACACGATGCAGATTCGTAATAAGAGACCTCAAAAACTTTAAAAGCAGTCTTGAGATGTTATAAATTTCCACTACCCTGGGAGTTATGAACTTTGGTCAATCATGCTTGCCTCGTGGCCCACAGTGCATCTGGTGAAGCTGAAAATTCGAAAAACTATGGAGCGCGCCTCCTGGACCCCGTCATTGGCGACTCTAACCACCTGGTACACGTATTTTAGCTGAAATTTCGAAAAACTAGGGAGCGCACCACGTAAAGCCTGTAACCGGCGACCCCAGCCACCTGGTGCACGTATTTTAGCTAATATGATTAAAACTACGAAGCGCGATACTTGAACTTCGTAATCGTCGAGCCCGAAAACCTGTTGTTTGAATTTTACCAAACATGATTAAAAACTACGAAGCGCGATACCTGGACTCCATAATCGGCGTCCCTTATTACCTGGCGTGTGTATTTCAGCTGATAATACGAAAAAGTACGGAGCGGGGCATATCTCGACCCCGTAATCGTACCGCATAAACGAATCCGCGTGTAGATCGCTCATCCTCAACGGAAAAATGCTCTGCGTTATACAGACGATTTTCGCGACCTTGGATCCCAACCGCCAATCGGTTAAGTTCCGAAGTAATGCTGGTTGGTGTGGGAAGCGATTGCAGTATAGAGACGCACTGTATGATAAAAGCATGCGTTCACCGATTGATCGTCTATCGCAGCGCTCCTGGCGTCTGGATTGTCGGCAAGTGATTCAACTACAGACTAGCTCATAGGATAATCGGCACACAGAACTTTCCGTGCAACCTCTTCAAACATACAGTTGCAGCCTCGGCCAGTTTCCGTCGATGGACACTGTTGAGGAATTCTGGGGAGTACCTACGAGAAAACATCTAAGCTCAATGCAGACATTAAAGGGCTCCGGGCATTAAAATCTTTACCGGGTTGTGTGACGAACTTGCACAACAAAGTGAAGATTGCCATCAAAAGAGCGAGGAATTTTTCTTCGCCTAGCTGGGATGGAGTTAACAGCTTTTGGTGGAAAAAGTTTACTTCTGTCCATCAACACCTCGCCCGAATATTCACCTCTTATGTAAATTATCGAGACCAACCCATTCCACACTGGCTGGTGGAGGGTCGAACGACTCTAATCCCGAAATCGGGGGACTTGTGTGATCCGGGAAACCATAAACCAATTACGTAGCTCAATACGTTATACAAATGCTTCAGTAACATATTGAACGAAAGTATTGAAAAAGCCGCGAAACCGGTGTGGCAGCAGATGTAGAACAACGAGGCTGCAAAATGGGTGTATCAGGCTTCAAGGACAACTCGTTTATCGACAGGTGTGTTTGTCAGGACTCAGTCCAGTACAAGCGTAACATTTCGATAGTCTGTAGGTAGAGGACCTAATGCCTCTTTGGAAAACGTGCTTTGTCATGACATCGGGCAAGCGTAGAACCTTGTCTCGACTGGTTGAATTCCAAAGAGGTGTGTATCAGGGAGATTCTCTGAGTCCTCTGCTCTTCTGCATCTCACTATTGCCTCTATCCGTTGCTTTCCGACAATTTCAAGGGGACACGTGTGGTCCGCCTGGTGAACGTGTATAGAAGATCATCCATTTATTCTACATGGATGATCTTAAATTATACGCATCGGGCGAGAATCAGTTACATCATTTTCTGAACATCGCCCTCATATACTCGAGAGATATAGGTATGGAATTCGGATTGGACAAATGCGAAGACATTCATTTGCACAGAGGAAGGTCAGACTCCATTAACAATGATCTCGAGCTCATCAACGAACATATCATCCTCCACCTTACGCCGAGGAAGCCTGCACATACCTGGGAGTGCCTCAGAGGCATGTCCAGGATGTGCAGGCTGCTTAAACGACCTTCGTTAAGAAATACCGGCGTCTTCTCCGTCAGATCTGGTCATCAGAATTGATGAGGAAAAATAAGGTGGCAGTCACGAATATGTTGGCCGTTTTACCAATGCTCTATTTATGTGAAGCACTTAAGTGGAACATTGACGAGCTAAGGGGTATTGACCGTTACACACCGAAGATGATTTGTATACATACAACGTAGTTTGCATCCAAGATCTCTGTGGAATGATTGCATTTGCTCCGAAAATTGAGAGGTCTTGTGAACCTGGAGTATGCATGACATATTAGTCCTCGAGACGGCTTGCGTCGTGAATCGAACGGAGGATCCCCTGATAATGGCCGATAAAACTGTTACCAACATGTTCCCAAAATTTCAGTTGAATGCTGTATGTTACCCTTTTCTGGTAACCTGTTGAGCTGCTGGGCGCTATTTTATGTACCGGATAATCGTGGCTTGTGATTGGTTAATCACACGAGTTTGACTTGGCGCAAAATTCGTTTTCATAACCTAAATGTTATATTTGTGCCATTAGTGAATAAAACTATAAGTTAAACTGTTATGGATGCGAATAATTTGATATTTTTCGATTTATTATTTGACAGTGGACCAGTTTGTAACTTGGTTCTGCAGCAAATGATACCTCTTATAGAACCAAGTCCTGAAATTGCTAATAATACTACTGAGAGAGAAAGAAGCAAAGTACGTAATGAAAATTATTTTGAAACTATACAGAGGTCTACAGATGATCAGTTCATTGAACATTTTCGAATGAATAGAACTTTATTTGAGGTATGTATAAAAATATGTACATATTTGTATAATAAAATTGGTATATTTCTGTAATATTAAAAATATATATATTTTTCCTCAAAATTTGTATATATACAAAATGTATGTTCAAAGAAATTACTGAATGTTATCGGACAGCACATCATTGAAGTAGATGTACATTTGAACTATTCCGTATCGCTTGAGAAACAAGTGTTATTTACATTATGGTTGTTAAGGAAACAAGAATCTTTTCTGGCAGTAGGTGACCGATTTAACTCCAACCAGCTCTGGTCATAGAATTTTTAAATCATTATTACCGTAATAGTTGAATTACGAAAACTTTATATAAAATGGCAAAATTTTCAACAGCGACAATTGTCATCACAGGTAAAAGTATTTTTTGAATTAATTATTATATATAGTATATTAAAATTAAACATATTTATATAGATATTTGAAGAGCGTTCAGGAGGAATACGGGGTGTTGGAGCAACCTGTGGGAAATGCTAATGATTATTTTAATCGAAAATAATTTCATTCGATTATATTGCAGGGTAAATTTTCAATCCCACTAAGATCATGTTTGTTGAAGTACAATGTATAATATATTAATAACAAGTTTTATTAAATCTTTTAGGAATTTGTGACCATGACGATTTATTGATATATATATTCGAATGCCTGGACGGATGCATGATGCTCGAGTCTTTAGAAATAGTGCTCTGTTTAAGAAATTAGTTGATGAGCAAAATCAGTTTTTACCACCTAATATGCACTTAATTGGTGATAGTGCCTATCCATTGCTAACAAATCTTATGACTCCATTCTGTGACAATGGTCATCTGTCGGCAGCACAAGTAAGATACAACATAAATTTAAGCTCAATTCGATCGATCATTGAGAGAGCTTTTGGAATTCTCAAAGCCAAGTTTCGTCGGTTAAAATACATTGATGTCAGTGATGTAACGTTTGGAAATTTCATTATAACAGCAGTATGTGTGATACACAATCTTATACTGAATAATGGTGAAGAAAATGGTGATCTAGAATATGAAGATGAAGTTGACGAAGCAGTAGTTGAAAAGCAACATGTACAATTAGGTGTTGAAAAAAGGAATTATATAATGGAAAATTTGTAGATGTGTATTGAAATAAAACCTAATAAGAATATAAATACAAGAATCTTTATTTACATTAATGTTAATACACATATTTGAAAACATTTTTTATTAAATAATTCAGTTTTATAAAATATTTAATCTGATTTATATCCTGTTATATATCCCTATTATTTAGTATCAGTCTTCAGAATCTCTTTTCTTATCACAGTTTTTTATACGCATTACTGTTATTTACGCAAACAATATTACACTATTATAGCAGGATACCCGTAACATTTATTATGCACACGATGTGTATAGAAAATTCTAACAAAATTAAGTATGACACATCAACTATTATACGTTTAAACATTTTTTTATAAGTTCATTTCTTTCTCTCTGTATATGTCATTGCTAACCTCTATCTGTTTTGATAGATGAGCGATTGCTGCAACGCGTTCTTCTTCAACCGCAATTAATTTTTTTTCACAGTATAAGCAATTCTAGAATTAACTGATTTTTATTTTTTGGGGTAGTTTCTGTTTGTTTTTCACTCATTCCTACACCAGCGTTTTCTTCTAACTCTTTTCCCGCGCTAAATCAGATTCCTCATTCTGTGACAAATCTGTGCCATTCATTGAGGAAATCGTTGGCCCTAGATTGATTGTTACATCGCTTGAACAGATGTCCTCCATGACGTCAAAATGCTCCCAAGAAATGCGTCCTTTTCCAGTCGAACTTTTTTTATTATTATCTTTGATACCTTTATGCGTATTCTTTAAATTACGAAATTTCATATACAACATTGAGGAAATCGTTGGCCCTAGATTGATTGTTACATCGCTTGAACAGATGTCCTCCATGACGTCAAAATGCTCCCATGAAATGCGTCCTTTTCCAGTCGAACTTTTTTTATTATTATCTTTGATACCTTTATGCGTCTTCTTTAAATTACGAAATTTCATATGCAACATTTCTTCCGTTAATCCTTTGTAACCAGCATGCTCCATTTCTTGCGACATTTGTATCCACAATGATTTCTTTTTGTTTTTTGGATCTCGAAATGGATCTTTTGTCTCTTTACAGAGCTCAAGAAAGAGTTTGGTTGAGTTAGTTGTCCATATACAATTATTTTCATTTCCCGTTTTGTTTTCAAAAGCAATAACTGGCGAACAATCTGCGTATTGAAATTTGTATTATTTTTAAGATAATATATATATATATATATACACATCCATTATTAAAAGGTTTTATACGAATTTTCATAACAATTAAAAACAATTAAAACAATAATGAAAGTGAAACGTTTATAATCCCCAAACACATGTAAACAATTATATTATGTACATTTACCATTTGACATATTCTCAGTTTCTGAGTTTGTAACAAATGCAGCATTTGCTTCAAAAACTGATCACCATTCGATCACGGTGTACTCCAAACCGTTGTACATGTAGGGTATTTGTATAAATTTAGACATTTTTTTACAAAGAAACAGAGCGAGCGCAGTTTCAAAACTATCTAAAACTTGCGCTAGAGAGAATCGTGTTATTAGAACCAATCACAAGCCACGATTATCCGGTACATAAAATGGCGCCCAGCAGCTCAATATGTTACCAGAAAAGAGGTAGCATTCAGCTGAAATTTTGGGAACATGATGGTAACAGTTTTACCGGCTGAATGCGGCCAATGCTAGTTCATCACCATGAAATTCAGGGGAAGGGGGCATTTTTGTACAACGCGGAGGGACGAGCGGTACGAAACCTTGGTCCAACAACTTGGCTTGTCACTAGACATGACCTTTTCGTTCTTATCATCAGCCGGCTTGAAATCCGAGATCGAGGGTTTTATCGCATGCCAGGATCATCGGGGTGGGGTCGTCGATATCTTAGCGTACCACACCTTCTTACACCAGGCGGTGCCCAGTACGCTTTGTAGATCGTGTAGATGTTATGTTGATACACTAATGCATCTTTTGACAGCATGTCTACGAAATGTAGTTTCAGCATACATCGAACGTCACAATGACGCTCTCCGAGTAATGCATTATCATCTCCGCAGCACCTACGGTAGTGACGCGACTCCAGTTTTGACGTAGGTCCCCACTAATATTGAATCGGTAGTCGGAAATGAGTCATGCCGAATATACTGGAATAACTCATTTCCGACGAGCAGGCAAATATCAGCCAATAAACCTGATATCGTCCTTATTGACTTCGATGACAATAGTACATTACTCAACGAGCGAGGTAAAATAAAGAATGTCTCAGACTGCGTGTAATTTTTATCCGAGGCGTAACTAACTTGATGGAAGAGGAAGTGGTTGCATTTACGAACGAAATAGCCCGGTGCAGTCTGCAGCGGAGGAGATGGATATCGCAGCTACTTTTCTGCTGCAGACAACACGCATTAAATGAAACAAAACAAGGGTGCCCACAACCGGTTACGTGAAGGTGCCCATTACTGGGCATGACAGTGATTATTTAAAACGCCAATAAATTATGTGATCCAAAAATTTATGTTAAAAACGATATCAAATCACGAAATATAATGATCACACTGTAGAAACAATCAAATACTTACCGCTTCGAAACAGTTCACACTGATTTATATCACTTTGAAAATATATTGCACATTGTAAAAAGTATTTTATAAAATTTAAAGAAAAAAGTGGGAAGCAAAATTCATGAATGCTATAAAAAATGTGTCCCGAAACAATAATCCTCCGTCCTACTGCAAACTAGTTCATCCTATCGATCGCTATACAGGCAACTTAAGTTAAAACAATACTTTCTCGGAATTCCTATAACATATTTCACAGCAACTTTAACAACGCGAAACGTTGAAAAGATTCCTAACTTCCTGAACCTGCAACGACCATTAATGTTCAACGCACCTCATTAGTATTCGTAGAAACATACAAAATATTTCCGCATGCAAGTTCCCGTTTAAATTTTTGAAGTATGTGTTAAATGGTTATTGAATAATAAATCACTTTAATTGTCACAATGCATTTATTAAAGTAAAATTATTAGAAACGTCTATGATGGTTCATTTAGGACTGCCTATATCTAAGCTATGTAATAGGAGCCACCGTCGAATATGCAAAGTATAGACAAAGACGTTAAACATTTAAATGCGAGAAATACATATACAACATGCCCCATTTTGAGCATTCTAAAAAACGAAAGAATTTATAAATTCCCATGAGTTTTGTACGACCTATATAACTACATAATCTTTTAAATCGATCTTTAGGCAGCGGTTTTGTAAAAATGTCAGCCTTCTGATTTTCGCTCGCTATAAATTTGCATTCCAACGAATACCTGGAGCTCGGTTACTATTATGTCAAAAGAACTGGCAAGTTCTTCAACTACGCTGTCTATCGATTCACGCGATTTCGAAATTATCATACCATCGTCTACGAACATGGCGAAGATCACTCTCTCATTTTTGATGTTACCGCAAAACATTGAACTATCAGATTCACTTGGTTTAAAACCGTACTTCGAAAGAAAATTTGCGAACTTCCTACTCCAACATCGCGACGCCTGTTTAAGGCCATACAAAGCTTTGTTAAACCGACATATTTTACGATCACTTTTACCGCGTATATCGACGCCTTCCGGAATGTTGATGTAGATTTCTTCGCTGAGCTCGCCATAAAGAAATGCAGTCTTCACGTCAAACTGCAGCATCTCCATATCATAATAGGCGGCCATAGTAAGTAGCACGCGAAACGTGTCGTATCTGATAACTGGCGAAAAAGTATCTTCGTAGTCGATCTGCCCCGTGCGCAGAGTCTAGCTTTAAAACGTTTTTCACATCCATTCTTGTTTATTTGAATTTTGAAGACCCACTTCGTATCGATGGGGTTACAACCTTCAACTTTATCGACAATGTCCCATGTTCCATTACGCCGATGCGATTCGAGCTCTTCTTCAATCGCTTCTCGCCATTTTTCGGATTTGGGGCTACTCATGGCTTCTTGAAATGACTGCGGTTCGCGAAATTCGGCTGCACATGCTAATAATCGATTTGGTTTTTTAATGTGCTGTCGATCTCTTAGATTATGCTTGGCTCGATTGTTGTTTTATGGGGATTGTTCTAACTCGGGATTAGACGTAGTAGGTTCGATTTCTGTCGTAGGCTCGACGTCTGATCTGGTGGCTATTTTCTCATTTGAAGCACAAGTGTCTTCTTGAACTTCGATTTCTTGCGCGATTGTGAGTTTCGGCACTTCTGCCATTTCGATTTGAAATTCACTTCTGACATCTTCTTGCTCTGAAAACATGACGTGTCGGGACTGAATCACTTTTCTGCTAACAGGATCATACAGCCTGTAATTTTCCGAATAACCTTCATAGCCGACCATGATCATTTTTTTGCTTTGGCATCTAGCTTTTTTCGAAAAACCTTGGGCACATGCACATACGCCTCTGATCCGAATACTTTGAGATGTGACAATGATGGTTTCTTACCATGCCATTTTTTGTAGGGTGAATGCGTGTTGCCAGATCTGGTGTTCGGAATTCTATTTTGTAAATAAACGGCTGTATTCGCAGCTTCAGCCCACAAAAAATACGGAAGACCTTTTCCATGCAGCATAGTTCTAAAGCTTTCCATTATGGTACGGTTTTCTCTCTCCGATACTCCATTTTGCTGCGGACAATACGGTGCAGTTGGTTCCAATACTATGCCCTGTTTTTTCAAATATTCGTTCATCGTGTCATTGCAGTACTCCTTACCATTGTCAGTGCGAAGCACGCTTATCGGTCGACCAAATTTTTTGTGGATCATCTTCTCAAACTCTCGAAATCTGTCATATACATCACTCTTGTGCCGCAAAAAATAGACAAATTTATATCCAGTGGCATCATCCTTGAACGTCATCATGAAATTCGCCTTACCAAGCGATTCCGTCGGTATGGGTCCACATAGGTCGCTATGGAAAAATTCACCCGGTTGTCTCAATGGCCTTTCTTCTGAACCAGTTAGGTACCAGTAGTAACCATCTGTTAGGTAATTATGTAAAAGGCCCTTCGAAATGGTGACGATCTCGATACGATTATTTGTAATTCGAATAGTGCAATATCGATATATAATATGACGTAGTAGTCTATTTAAACATTCGAGAGTTTGAAAAGTCGAACTAAGACGTGAAAAAGCGACGATCGGGTTTGAGAGAACGTTTCGGAACGCGGTCGGGTTAGGAAGTCCGCGTCGCGATCGGGTCGTCACCGATTGATCGGAATAAATAATTGATACTTTAGTCGACCGATCAAATTGTGCATTTTTATTTTGAACCCTTCCACCATTCGTTAACAGGGTTAATATGCTCATGACCGAAGTTAATTGTAGGTAAGTTCGTATGATCGATAATTATTGGATATCTAGTTAGCTTTCACAAATTATAAGTCGATTTTTGTTATTTGGGCATATTTAATACCGCTAATTATGGCAAGATTTTGTTGCAGTCAATAAAACAGTAATTTTTGCTGATATTACCATATGATGTAAATTTATGTTTGTTTAATTAAAATCCTTATCCCTTTACTTGTAATCACAAATCGATTGAGACTTATGATCAGTTAAGTTTCAAACAAAACCCGATACAGAAGAGATAAAATATTTCTAAACTGACTAGTGATTTGTTTCATTACTTACTTCAGAATCAGCTGATGGTCTCTTGCTAATATTGCAATTGCTTTCTTCTCGAATTCCAGTCGCTCCGTTTCTCTATACATTATTTGACCATAAAATTCTTTTTGATGCGAGCTGACCAATCGATTTCTAAGCAACTTTAAAAGCAAACATACTTGGAGCATAAAATTAGAGAGCATTAAATCGGTACCTAAGTGCATTCCAAGCACCGCATATCCAGCGACGAATTGTTGTATTTGAGCAATGGTAAAATTTGATGTTTTACTTATATCGAAGGGATACCATGCTGGGACTAGTAACATTTGTTGAGGATCAATTTCATTTTCTAGTAAAAAGAAAAACACCGAAGCGAATTGCGCCATAACTAATCCAAAGACCAATACAACAATATATCCGAATTGAATATTTCTGTTATGAATTCAGTTAAAAATTATTATATACAATTAGTACTTTTTCCAATAATGGTTTAGTTCTCGAGGACGAACTTTTATTACCTACCCCTTATTTATTTCATGTTGATTAATTATTTCATGCTCCATTTTATTTCGAGGTTTACGTATTCTATCGTCAAACCCTAACTTCAAAATGTCCAATAGCCATGTTCCATCAAATAGGAAAGTGAATATTTTTGTCATTCTATTACAAAGTGATGTGAGAATAAATAATGTTTTGAAATCAATGTCTCGATTATAAATTAATATACAGTCATAAATTGCCGTCTGTATTCCCAGCGAAACTGTATTTCCAAAATAAATAAGGTGTACAATCTGTACAGCAATTTTCCTTTAAAACTCCAGTTAGGTGGACACCATGCACCTATTAAAGTCAACGTAGTGACAGACGCGGGTATTAAAGCGTATTCTACAGAATTCAGATACTTTGAACGGGTATTTTGCAACATCCTGAATAGCGGTTTGCAAATTTTGTACTATAACTTCGTTTCTATGTTGAGCTTTTATATACCTGAAAATAAATGTCAATTATTTCAATGAGAATGACAGTTAACTTGACGCAAATTTGCGTCCATCATCTTTCATTGTGTCATCCAAGCTCTATTAATATAATTTGCATTTCTGTGTCCAGAAAGCGACACGATAAGATTGCCCAAATCGTTTTCGTGCCCACTACGGACACATTAACAGTTATGAATTGTATTCGTATCATACACGAACACATTATCAAGAATGAATCGTTTTCGTGTTGGACACGAACACGTTTCAAAAACGCTAACGTGTTCGTGTTAGACACGAAACAAGTCAAGCACTGAAAACGTGTCGTGCTAAGAAAAGACCCGACAAAACGACAAGATTCAAAACATAGTCTCAAGTACAGATGTCGATCAAGACGAGTATTTCTCGACGATGACGAAGGCGAGAAACTTCCCTCCGGAGATTTTCCCCTCATGTCAGCCATGCCCCGGGTAATTGAGGTCGATGATACGAGGTCTAAGAGTCGCGCCTAGTAGGGGTTGTTGATTACGGCGTCTGGCAGTCGCTCTCCGTAGTTTTTCATCATATGAGCCGATATTGGTCCACTCGATACTGAAGGTCGCTGATCGTGGAATCCAGGAGTGGCGCTCCGTAGTTCTTTCTCATATCGGTTAAAATGTGTGCACTAGCTTGTAGAAGTCGCCGATGACGGAGTCCGACACAACGCACCAAATTTGGCAGCGTAAAAATAAAAAAAAAAAATAAGAGAGTCACCTTGCAAATTTCTCACTTTTCTTTGGTATTATATGCATATTTGTCCTAGAAATATGTAGGGTAGTCCTGTTTTTTGGATTTATATAATCTATACAACATTTATAACCTAATTTTTTACTAATATATGACCGAAAATAAAGTACCCGAATAAATAATGTCGAGTTCGCGAAAGTTCGAACTAATTGAGAATTGCACATAAATCAATATATTTCATTTTACCATAATCGGTTTGAAAGGTTATTCAATTGCGCCACTTTGGGCAATAAGCTTTAAGCTATAGTGTTGCAATTCGGCTAAAACACCCCATACAAAAAAGTTGATCCCATGGAGTAAATAGGCCATACTGGAAGACAAATGACCATATCGCTTTTTTGCACGTATTTTAGCAGATATAAAGAAAGCTAAATAATGCGACTGCTAGACTCCTTCATAAGCGACCCCTAACCTGTAGTACACGTATTTTAGCTCATATGACGAAAAACTAAAGAGAGACTCCTAGAGTTACCCCTACTATCCAATGTACGTATATGACCTCTAATAATGGGAAACTACGGAGAGCGACTCCTACACTCCGTAATCGGGTACCCCTACCATGCAGTGCACAAATATTAATTCATCTGACGAAAAACTACGGAGAGCGACTGCCAGACTCCGTCATCGCAGACCCCTAACACCTACTGCACGTATTTTAACTGATATAAAAAAAAGTACGGGGGGTGACCCCTAAACTCCGTAAACAGCGAACCCTACCACCTAGAGCACGTATTTTGGCTGGTATAAAAAAAAGTACGGGGCGTGACCCCTAGACTCCGTAATCGGCGACCTCTACTACCTAGTGTACGTATATGAGCTCATATGATGAAAAACTACGGTGCGCGACAACCAGATTCCGTCAGCAGCGATTCCTACCACCTAGTGCACGTATTTCAGCTCATATGATGAAAAGCTTCGGAGAGCGACTGCCAGACTCCTTCATCGGCGACCCCTACCACCTAGTGCACGTATTTTAGCGGATATGATGAAAAGCTACGGAGAACGACTGCCAGGCTCCGTCATCGCTGACCCCTGGCACCTAGTGCACGTATTTTAGCTGATAAAAAAAGTACGTGGCGTGACCCCTAAACTCCGTAAACAGCAAACCCTATCACCTAGAGCACGTATTTTGGCTGATATGAAAAAAAAAACATCGATACGCAGCTCCTAAACTCTGTAATCGGCGACCCCTACTACCTAGTGTACGTATATGAGCTCATATTATAAAAAGCTATTAGGTGAAAAAGAGGGAGAAAGAAGGAAAAATAGCGAAAGTGGGCGAGGATGGGCAAGAGAGCATAAGAGCGCGATATGGCAAAAGTGAGCGCGATCATGCGGAGACTGAGGAAGAGCGCGTAATGAATAATTATTACGTTTTGAATATCGTATTGTAACGTGTTTTGTCCTTGTTCGATACGAAAGCAATTAATCTTTGCTAATGTGTCCGTGGTAGACATGAAAACGTTTTATTTTTGTTAACGTGTTGGTGGCTAACACAAAAACGATTGGCTTTTGTTAACGTGTCTGTCTCGAACACGAAAACTATTCGATTTTCTTACCGTGTCCGTGTTCAACAAGAAAACGATTCATAATTGGTAACGTGTCGGGTAAATCTTCGGAAAGACTGCTTCACCTGGAAAAAATATTTTTTATATGGTTTCCGACGTATTTTGGGTCGCTGATCACGAATCTGATGATAAAAATTGGCGGTCGAACGTATCTTGGCCGCTATCTCTAAAAAATACCAAAAAAATGTCATTTTTTTCATTTTTTTTTTGCATTTCTTTCGAAAATTGAACTCGCACGAAAAAAAGTTTCAAACAAAAGTTGTAGAGCGGGAAATTCCCTATAAAAAAGGTTATATGCATATTTGTCGTATCTTCTATAAAAAACGCGAAATAAACCTGAGATTCAGTAAGACTTGTTCCGTTCAACCGATAATACGGTACGTAGATTTGTCGGTGCGACCGGCGCGGCTCAATGCTAGTTGATGTCCTCTCCGGTAGATGGTATAATGTCAGTTTCGTGACTGGGTTTTATTGCGCAACAAGATTGCACTTCAGTTTCGTACTAAAGGACGGCAGCCGACCGTTCGAATATATATACATGCGTTTACCATGGAGTTTACTCATACACAGTTTGTTGTAAAATGTGCTGACGAGCAATGGTGTAAATCTCCTTATAGAATACGGTATTTGGCAACGTGAGATAAATTGTCCAAAATGTGGCAATCAAATGGCACTTAATTATGGCACTTAATTATGGCAAACAATGCTTTCGATGCGTTCGACGAAGGGCCGTAAACAAAAACAAGAAAAAAAAAATTAATCGTCCAGTGCAATACATATGTTTCGGCAAAGACGAATTCTTGGTTTAAATGTTGCCATATTTCCTTGCCGAATGCTTTTACTTTTATTGCGCACTTTTTATGGCTGCCGATTCCGCGTTTCGCATTTTTTTTTACCCTCAACCTTCTACCTCGACCGAGGTGTCCCAAAGCTCTCAGGGAGCTTGTTTGGGTACAGGTGAGTACCATTGCGAGAGCTGCAGGTTGTCTTAGATGGCGCCATACTCACATTTGTCGAGAATGTAGGTAACTGCAGAAACCCACATTAAGTACAGCATCGGCCATGGCTCGATTTCCGCCTGAAGACAATACCTCGAAAATGCCAAACAGTCAGCGTGGTTCGTCTTACACATAGCGAACTGCTGCCTGAAAACAACCTCGAAAAATTGCCCAGCCGGGGATCGAACTCACGACCTACGACTTCGTAGTCCAGCACGCTACCGCCTGAGCTACGAAGCCGATAAATAGATAAACCGATAAATAAATTTATCTCGGAAGATTTAAGTTTATCATCAGAAACAATTTCGAATTGGAACAGCTACTGCCGCGAAATATGTGTTTATTGGGCTGTAACACGTTCTGAAGTATTAGGCGGCCCCGGGCTAGTTATCGAAATAGATGAAGCCAAGTTTGGGAAAAGAAAATACAACCGAGGTCGCTTAATAGATGGGAAATGGGTTTTCGGTGGCTATGAACGAGGGAGCAAAAAGATTTTTTTAGTACCTGTTCCGGATCGATCAGCTGAAACATTATTAAATTGTTTACAAAAATGGGTTCTTCCAGGAACAACAGTTTATTCTGACTGCTGGAAAGCATATAATTGTTTGTCGACTGAAGGATTCCAACATTTAACAGTGAATCATTCTATGAACTTTGTTGATCCTGATACTGGGGCCCATACCCAAGGCATTGAAAGGACATGGAGGGAGGTGCGCGCGAATATCTCGCGATATGGAGTGCGACAAGATCAATTATATTCCCACCTTGCGGAATATCTATTTAGACGCGCTCATCCCCCAAAAAAACGCATCTCTGCCTTCTTTAGTTTAATAGCTGAGTTTCAAACAAAAATGATGGGCGTTGATTCGCTACAATCCGAGATGATCGACGAAGCTGAATAGTTTCCTGATGTGATTGTGTGTGTGTGCACACCGGGTAATGCTAATGCCGGCGGTACGCATGCGTGATATACACGCATAGCACGCAAGCATTCAAGCACCTCTGAGGTTCATGCATTCCTTTTATAACGTATGAATCACTATTTCCTACAGTTTCTAAGGCAATGAGGAACCTCGGAGGTGCATGCGTTCTGGGGGGCTTCGCCCCCCAGACCCCCCTTTTATACTAACCTACCCTCCAACCACATAGGTATGGCTGACAATTTAGCCACATTTCATATGGGTTCGATTATATCACTCATAACTGTGTGGTTAGAGGTTAGGTTAGTATGAAAAGGGCGGTCTGGGGGGCGGAGCCCCCCAGCACGCAAGGGCATCCAGGACGTAGACCTAAGTAGTGTGTGCGTGCTGGGGGGCTCCGCCCCCCAGACCCCCCTTTTTATACTAGCCTAACCTCCAACCAACAGATTTTAGTGATAATCGAACCTACATGTAGTATGTGTCGCTCTGAATAACAATGTGTAGACCGAAGGATAGTATAAATGAGGAGGGGGTGGTCTGGGGGGCGAAGCCCAAGCACACAAATGGCCTTAGGTATACTGTAGTTCTACGTAGGTTCGGCAGTAGTTACGTTGTGTTAGCATAAATTGGATGTTTAGACACATATGCGAGTTTGGCCATTTCTAGGTCAGAAATCCCGCTTTTATCATTTTTCTCATATTTAGGGCTTTATTTAAGGGGTTTCTTTGCAATTTATGAAAAAAATTTATACAACCTTTTTTGTAGAGAATTTTAGGCTCTACAACTTTTGTTTGAAAATTTTTTTCGTACGAGTTCAATTTTTCGAAATAAATGCAAGAAACTGAAAAAAATGAAGTTTTTTGATGTTTTTTCAAGATTTTAGCCAAAAATATTGCCGACCGCCAATTTTTATTGTCAGATTCGTGATCAGCGACCCAAAATACGTCGGAAACCATATAAGAAATACTTTTTCCAGGTGAAGCAGTCTTTCCGAAGATTTACCACGCGTCGTATCGCAACACGACACAATACGAACACGACTTATCGTGTGTCTGTGACGGTCCCTGCCTGATATTATATTATCGAGTAATTAGTTACAAGTTTAATAAACCAAACAGACTTTGGTCAGATTACTACCAACGCTGTTGAGTTTCGTGACTAAGAAATTGCAGTAAATAAATGTAAATATTTTGTGAAATGCCTTCACATTTTAATTTCCATGCTATTAGATTATTATATATGCAAAAGTAATATTATAGCTAAATAAATATAGAATTTAAGATATAATATTTCTGAAATATCTTGACAATATTTAATGTCCATTTTTATGCGAGTTCGTGAGAAATATCAAATCCTATTAATATAGCGGAAGTAACTAGAAGAATAAGAAGAACTTATGTGTATAATATAATAGAACAATCTATGACACCATCCTTACAAAACATGCAATTTATGTAATTTGTGGTGATAAGAAGATGGCTGTCAAACATAGCAGTAGGAACCGGACAATTAAACCTCGGACCGATCGCCGCCCGCGCCGGGTCCAGAGACTCTACTTGCACGTGTTTACCGATATTGGGGTAGGGGGGACTGGCTCTGGGTGGGTGTTGTGTATGTATCCGCCTATAGTTCTGTCATGTACTGTCTGTTTCTGTCCTGTACCTTTCCACCCGAGAGTCGACCCGCAAACAGACATATTTCGTCATTAACGCGGGGGAAAATAACCTGTCCTTTGTCCTTTATATTATGCTCTTTTTCACGCTTCCTCTTCTTTGAATGTCCCATTTATTAATTATTTATTATAAAATATAACAAAAATTACCTCAAATATAATTACGTGACTGGCACAAAAAACGGTAATGACAGATGAGGCGAATGTCAGGGAGGTTGACGCTTAGATGTTTAGATTTGAATTCCAAATATAGTGATCGAATTGGTATAGTCAACGCGGTTAACTACATTGTAATCACGAGAACGAGGCTACGCATATAATGAAAGTTTAACAATTTTAAAATATTTTCCAAGTTTATATGTAATACATATACGAAAAACACGTGGATATTATGTAATTCTGATATATCATGTTTTTTTTTTTTGTTTTTGTTTTTATTGATCAACTAATACAATTACAAGTAAAATAAATGAACGAAAAATTGTGAAATAATAATTAATTCATTATAAGCACATACAAATTAAGTAATACGAAGTTGAAAACAAATTTATTTAATATTATTAAAAATGTATAACAATAGATAAATTCTGAAGTAAAAAGTAATATTATGTATGATAATCTAGGCAAGTAATACAAAAATACAATTATTAAAATGTAATGCTAATTTCTTATTGATTATTTCATTTCAAATTCATGCCAATTAATTGCCAATACAAAACATTAGTCAAAGTTGGGATTTTATTCAAACTCTGAACAAAGGTCCAGAAAATATATGAATTCCAAGAAAAAATTGTACTTTTATACCCCATTTCATTGTGATGACCTCAAAATGGCGCCAACAATGAAAATTTCTTTGAAACATTTCTGGACGCTTAAACTAAAAACTATGAGCTTTTTAAAAAATGCTAAGAATGAAAAGTTTCTATACTAGAAATCATCGAGGAGTGGACTGGAATTTTTTCAGATTTTTTAAAATGATTTTTTGACAATTTGTAATTTAAATTTTTAAACAATGACAAATTGTGAAAAAATGTTGGTACATTCTTTAATGAATTCTAAGCGTTTTTTGTTCTTTACCATTTTTTCCAAAAGTTGATAGTTTTCGAGGAAAAAATTCAAATATTAAAACTAGTGTTGGCGTGGTGCCTCGCTCGCTTCGCGCGCTCAGAAACTTCGACCCAGTGGAGAGTCGGCTATTCCTTAATACTCGTTCGTTTACTAACAGCTTTCAATTATATTATAAAATTATATCGATATTTGGGGATCCAATCATATTTAGGTCCAAGTGGCTTCGATAGATATGTTACAACAATGTGTGTTTCTTATATGTATGAAAATTGAAAATGAGCATTTTCAAACTTCGACCACAACGACAGGCCAGCCGAAGTATTAATAAATAAAAGTTGCAAAACACTTACTTCGTGCACTTGTATTGTAATAGACTATTCGATGCATATTACATGTTTACTATGTTTTACTAATTACAGTCTGTATTATTGTGATGTTATGTATACAATATATATACATATAATTCGTCAAAGATATCTTGAAAGTGTCGAAAAGATCTCTGACGGATATCTTTTAGATATCTATGAGCCATCTTTTAGATATATCGAAATAGTTATTTTCGTATCAAGGGCGTATAAGAACTTAGGTGATCAAAGCGCCAGAGGGGCTGGCGAAGACTACCCCTGGGGGGCAGGGGGTCGAAACGTCGAAATTTGATGAAAAACTATTGGGTAATTTTTTTACCCAGGTGACCAAATTCAATGCTTTTTCAAACAATAGTCATAAGCATTTTAAACCAGTTTTTATGGCATTATCGTTGACTTTAGGAAGAAAATGTATACAACCTTTCTTGTAGAGGATTTCATGCTCTATCTTTTTTGTTGGAAACATTTTTTAATAAAATTTGTATTTTTACAAAATATATGCAAAAAACTATGAAGAAACTTAATTGGGGCTAATGTTTTTTTGTAATGGACGGATGCATCTGCGCCAAAATCTAATCAGATCTAATTTATGCCAAAACATTACGCTTATCCGCACGCGAGTTATAGCGCGACAAAAAAACGGGACGTACGGACGTACGTACGTACAAAATCACGGACACAAATTTTTTTATTGTTGAATTGGGCTCCTTAGGGTCTGAAACGTCGACATTTGATGGAAAACTATAGGGTAATTTTTATGCCCGAAGTGACGAAATTCAATACTTCGTCCAGACCTAAGGTCTGGGTCAAAGTAATATAGCTGCTTCCGTGCTGTCAAACACCGTTTTCTATTTGCCCAAGCACACAGCATTTATACATTTACATACATACATTGGTCAGATTTACTTGCCAACTTTATGCCATCTATGGCTAGTCGGGCAAGGCTTAGTCATCATCCCACACAGGACGATATAAACAAGTAAACAATCACAAATACTACACATAATCGACACCGTCAACAGTTAGTCGGCGGCCTGTGCCGTAGCATGCGCATCGCAAACATTGTCTTATTTTCATTCAAGACAATATTGACGAAGCGTCGACCACGCAAAAACCATCCACGGTGTCGATAACTACTGACTGATGTCGGTAGCAGTCCCAAATTCGTACCTTCGCCCAGCAAGGTTTCCTAAATTAGAAGCAATGGAAATAAACAGAAACAGTTGTCGGACGGGGATTCGAACTTACGACCAAAGGAACGTTCAGTTTACGAGGCGAGCATGCTAACCACTTAACCATCGCGTTCCCATCAAGCACACAGCATTTATACACAATCCATCCTGAAGAGGGAAAAAACGGTATCCACATAGTCACAGGAACGCGACATTCGGTTGAAACGATAATTTAGAAATATTTGATTTAGGCTACGTCCTTCCTAATACTTCACGGATTGCCTACATTTGTGAAAAAAAAATATTTTATGTACGTCTTTTCGGTGCGTAAAGTAAACTTGTGCGTAAAGTAAACTTTACGCACTCGATTATACTTTACGCACGAAAAAGCCGTACGTAAACAATATTTCGGCACACGTGTGGGTGTGTAAAGTTCTTTACGCATACGCCCTTGTATCGAAAACTACTATTAAAGAAATTGTGCAATTACCTTTTAAACGCGTCTGGACCTGTATACAGTTTTGAAAGTTTCGGGAAAACAAATCAATGTATTTCCACATAATCACGGAGACGCGACTATAATGTAGCAATATCTGACCTTTAATGAAGGCGACTTTTGAAATTTGTTTTTCGACACACGGCAACACTAATGTGTAACGGTCAACACTTCTCAATCTATCTGATTGAATTTTGTAAGATCAAGCATTAGAAAGATGTCATTTTTAATGATAATGTAAAAACAGGACATTTTATTAATAACAATATCTAAAGAAATAATAAATATTGGTTGACCTTTACCTTCTCTTTTCATTAGACAATGTAACGCAAAAAATTACCTATGTTTTTCGACCTTCACAGCTTTCGAAATTTATAATAACAATTCATGAAATTGTTTATAATAACTTCCTTTCACTTATGACCTTCTTACGGCCCACTTGCGCAATTCTCCCATCAGACTATCATCGAAGGGAGGTGGGGGCGGCAGAACCCGCTTAGTCTCTCTACTTGTGATAACCCTGGCTAAATATCGTAAAGGCACTTATTTGGTCAGGACAGCTTATAATCTATTGATCTGTATATGAAGTAAATATCGCGCGATCTTATTTTTGGATTAAATAGCCACCTGGTGTCTCTGGAAGAAACACAGATGGATTTAAGACCTCTTCGAGATTATGATTTTAAGAAGTCCTAAGTAAGACCTCTTTAAGATCTCGTTTTATAGATTATCACAATTAAGACCTCTTCAAGAGGCCTTTTTGTAGATATCTTTGGACTGAGCTCTGGGGGACCACTTTAAGAGGTATGTGCTGAATGGGTTAATATTAACATTATTATAAAATTTTTGTAATAAAAAAGTTGTCAATATGTCTATGTTTAGTTTTATTATTCCCAATAGTTAATATTTTTGTATTATTAATATCAAAACAATGTCCAGTTTCTAATCTATGTACAGTTATATCATACTACGCACACTGATAGCACAGCCCATGCAGGATCAGCCGTAATTAATAATAACGTTAAGCATCTTGTTACCAATGAATATAAAAACGAGAAAATTCAAGCTACTATTTCCCATTACTATTTCAGCCATTTGCTGCTGAGACACCCTATTAATGTCGAAAATTTGAAAAATACTTCCAATCACTTAGTGCCCGATTTATCTCGGGTGGAGATTTTAATACGATACTCATGCACTGGAGTTCGAGATTAATAACAAAAAAAGAAAGAGAGTTATTTAAAATCATCAATCGTGTGAAACTAGAAACCTTGTCTACGGGTGAGCCGACATACTAGCCAACATACAGAAGAAAGGCTTCTGATGTCATTGACTATTGTGGTTAGCAAAATCAACAAAAAGTATTTTAAAACGGAGTCATGCTTTACCTATCATTTGATTACTCACCAGTCCTAGTGACATTAAGCAGTGAAGTAATTGAAACAGAAAAACTGTATTCTATCTAATAAAAAAACGAATTGGGCAAAATTTCACAATCAATTTGAAGCATTCATAATTACAGATCTTCCTTCGAAAACAGAAAACCAAATAACTGAAGCCGTTGAACATTTTAATAATTGCGTGCAACAGGCTGTATGGAATGCTACACCTTATAGTAATATTTTATCAAGCAGGAACCCAATTTCAGAAACAATTCGGCAAAAAATCGCGTATTATTACTTATTGCTACAAATGATGAAACATTGGAATAACTTGGGAATTAAATAAAAAGAAAAGAATTTCTGACCAAATGAAAACATCGGCACCAGGACGACCACAACCTTAAACAATCCTCATTCAATTAAAGTAAATCGCGACTGACAATGAGCGTTCGTTATTATAGTAATGGTCAAATCGAGTAACGGTATGCTTTTTTTCTGCTCAAACTCCCGATTATGAGATAAATAATTATTAAAAAAGGAGTCGAGATATCGTCGGTAAAGTAAGTAGATTCTCTATCGGAAATGAATTTCGTACAAAAATGTACAGAAACGTACAGAAATGTAAGATATCGTATAAAAATGTTTTTTTTTTGTAATTGCGGGCGTAAAGTTCGTGCCTAAAGTACTTTTGATGCCTATCTTTCGCGCCTAAAGTAAACTTTTATGCACTCCCGACGACGAAATTCGTAAAATGACCGGTCGTGTGTAAAGTTATACTTTACGCACTCAAACAGGCATCAAAACTTTACGCACTCACTTTACGCGCGCAAATACAAAAAAATAGGATACCTAACACATGTGTAAAGTATAACTGTTACGCACGGGTCGGGGACTTTACACATAACTCGGCGCCTTCGGCGCCTCGTATGTATGGTTCCCGTCCCGTGCGTAAACGTATACATTACACCCTTGTTAGGTAATGTACTATTTTGGCAAATTCGGATATTTTGTACAATTATGTACGTTTCTATACGATTTGGAACGTTTATGTACATTTTTGGCGCTGTATACTTGACTTGACTTTTAACACGAATTATTTTCTGATGCAATCTGAGCCACGATTAGCCGCGATATGCCAAGACATGTGCAAAAGTACAAAAATCATTGAAAACGTACATAAACGTACAGAAATGTATGAAAACATATCAAAAAGTTTCAAAACCGGCAGGAATGTCTCAAAATGTACAGAAATGTAAGAATACGTATAAAAATGTGAGAAAACGTACAAAAATGTATAAAAACGTAAAGAAACGTACGTAAGTGTACGCATACGTACAAAAATGTAAGAAGGGTACGAAAAAGAAATTATATAAAATAAAATGCGAGATACAAAAAGTACGAAAATATCCAGAAAACCGTACATAAATGTACATAAACGTACCAAATCGTACGGAAGTGTACAAAATGTCCGAATTTGCCAAGATACGTATATGGAATTTCTGTATATGGGAATTTTATAGTTGTACCACTGCCGGATAGTGGCGTGACATAATTATATTTATTTCGGAGATTAACCAACTTGTAAATATAATATGTGACATTAAAAATGAATAATGTACCTTAGATTGAAATGCAATATCTAACATTATTATTTCTTTCCTGAAGCCTGTACAGAAAAATTTGACTAATACTCATTATATCGAATTTTAATAGTTCACATTTGCGATAACAAATAAATAACAGTTTTTAGAGAAATATCATTTATATATTACTATTTCTGTTATATTCATGCTGGATACGTCGAATGCAGAATTTTCTTAAAATACTGACTAATAAATTAAATAAATATATAAAATATTGAAATTTATTTTTAAGAAGATTGAAGAAAATATGTATTTAAGCAGAGAATATTGTTATAATATATCTATCGATTAATAAATCCATACTACTCTAAGCACTATTAATTTAGGCTGCGGGGTCGAATGCTCTAGTACTTTTGAATGTTTTAGTACTTTTCTTTCGCATATTCAATTTTTTTGTGCTTGCTTCAGTTCGTATATTGAAATAACACTGTTACGAAAATTGAATGATGAAAAAATCAAATATATTTTTATAATAAGATCAATTAATACTGGATAATGTTTTTTAAGTACTGTAAATAGACGAGATAACAATGGATTATAAGTATAATTTAATTTTAATTAGTAATAATTTTACTAGACTTTGAAATATTTGTTGTTTCGCAGTATCGTTCCCAAAAAAGTTAAATTAATTAATTTAAAAAAATCAAAAAAATCCTTAGTTGATTTGACTACTTTTTAACTATACGAAGTGTTTCAATATGCCTCAGTGGAATTTTCTAAGTTGCAGTTACGACCGTAAAGATGTTAAATCAACTAAAAATATATGCTTCCATCATTTTGAATACTTTTTAATTTACTGGATAATCAAACTCCAGAAAATGTTTAAAATTTAGTAAATAAAAAAAAAATAATAAATAATTAAATAAATTTAAAATTTCGTTCCCTTAACTAAGTTTTTAGTTGATTTAACTCCTTTATTGTCGTAACTACAACTTGTAAAATTTCGTTGGCTTATTGAAACACTCTGAGTAATTAAAAAGTAGTCAAATTTACTACGATTTATTTCAGTCTAATGTGCAATTAATGATAAATTTATTCAAAGAAATCGTCAACAAAAATAATCCAAAGAACACGTACGAAGCGCATGCATATAAAAACTATAACAATGACACTTCTATGCGATGACAATCTATGCATATGTCTAGAAAACCTTGATTAATTGATTGACGCGATGCGGAAGTGGAATCACAATAAAATTTCCACATACAGAAATTATTTTACGCAATGTCCCGCTTCTTTGAATCCATTTCCGAATTGGCCGCTTGTTTCTTGTCATTCACGAGATGGCCGCTTTTCGAACAGTTATCGAAATGGCTGGTTTTTCGAAACTTCCGCGAAATGACCGGTTATTCGAGTAGCATTCGAAATGGCCGGTTCTTCAACGCTGTGGTGAAACGGCAGGTTCTTAGACTCAGGCGTCGAATTATGTACATTAAAGATACCATAAGACGGAAAAAGTGAAAAGTAATGGTAGAATAAACAATGTTGACGTGAACAGTCCTATATTAACTCATTTAAGTAGCTAAAGAAAACGCATGCGATGCGAACTGCAATTCGCACCTTTATTCTTTGTCGCGCTTACTTATACAAGCGACTATTACCAACAATAAAATAATGACTTACGGCATGAGGTTCATAATGTATGCAAGGGAAGTTTAAAATAATTGACTTATGCATAGTACAGTAGTAGACATTATGTATCTCAAATTTACTATTAGAAATGTAGATTCGCTAAAACGCTTATTGTAAAAATAGAAAGCCTTAGATACTGGTATGGAAAAGTTCAACATAAAAGTTATAAAGCAAAATATCCGCAAGGGTAAAGTCAGTTATTTGACAGCTTAGAAATATCTGTTTTTATCGAAAAAAATTTCTAGAACATCCCACATGCACTCGGTGAATGCAAGATGACTTCGAATAAGAATTTATCAATTAAGAGATTAGAATATACTCTGAAGAATTTAATGAAAAAAGGGCTTTTCTGAGAATATGATAATGTCTTTCAGGATTGGGAAAAACAAGGTATCATCGAAAAGGTGCCAATTGACGAAATTAATAACTTTTCATATTACTTACCACATCGACCTGTTCTGAAATTAAAGGATAAAGGAAAGGAATTATCCCCCGATTTAATGACATTTTTTAGCCTATTCGAGGGTCGGCTCTCGGGTGGATTGGTCGGTCAGACTTTCAAAGACATTACAAGACAATACTTTTTTAGACAAACACAAGGATCACCCACCCAGAGCCAGTCCCCCCATTACTGCGCCCCGTAGAGCGACTTGACCCCCTGTTTCGCATTTGCACGGGGTCTGGGAAAACTACGGAAAACCCAGACAGATACAGTCGACGAACTACTTTATCATCAGAGTATACCCTCTGATGGTAAAGCAGCCGTGTCTCCCACTCAGCAATCGGCCGGCTATCTTTGCCGTAGCGGGCGCAACGCTCGTTTTTTTATTTTTCATAGTCACCCTTCCAAGTATGGATCCCTATCAGGAACCTTTCACTTGAAAGAGCGACTGTGCGTCGCACCGACCACAGGGCAATTGCTGTTGGTTTCTGAAATTAAGTAGTAGTAATTCTACGAAAATTCGACCAGTATTTGACGCATTGGCTCGTGAGAAGAATTTTGCATCTCTTAACCAATGTCTGGAGAAAGGACCAAATTTAATAGAATTAAGGGGAGGCTCCTGTGTTATTTTGACCCCTCGAAATTTTAATGATTGAAATTGTTCATATTTTTTTCTTACTCGATTTTGAGGTCAAATTCATGTCAGATTATTAGAAAAAAAACATTCGAAAAATTCGCCGAAAAAAAAATTATTTTTTTGCAACCATAACAGATATTTTCAAACGCTTATGAGCGATTGTTCGAAATGTTGAGAAAATCATATAAAAAAATTCCCGGATTCGTTTGAAACTTGTTACTCGGGGGTTTTTGGGGTCGCTGATTTCAGATTCAGAATCAGCGACCTCAAAAACCCCCTAGTAACAAGTTTCAAACGAATCTGACCAATTTGAAAAAATTAGTCCGCCATATTGATCCGCCATTTTGAATTTTGAAAAACTAACTGCAGATTCGTAATCAGCGACCCCAAAAACCGCTGACTAGTCATTTTCATTAACTTAACTTTATTCAATTTTTGATTTTCTGTTTTTTTTGGAAATCTTGTCACAAAATTTTTTTTTTTTTTATTAGTGTAATAATTTTAAAAAATGTTAATTTTTTATTGCGATATAAATTTTTTTCACAAAGTAGGATAAATTTGTAGGTGTTGGGTATTTGGAAACCGAAAATATTCCAATTTTTGTGAAAGTCATGAAGGTTTGAATTCAAAAGTGGTTTCGATCGAAACAGCTGGGCGTTAAAGGGTTAATGAGGAAGAAATTAATTATGAGATTAAAAAATCTGCGGTAAGCTCCTCGATCTTGCTAAACAAAGATAGTGTAAATGAATCAAGTCGGTTGTGCCATTATTTTTCAAGTTATGCTAAAATTATTAAAATAGTTGAATGGATTCGAAGATTTTATGTAAATTCACGTGTTAAAAAATCTGAAGTTGATAATCGATGTTTAGAAATTTTTATAATTGCTAAAGAAATGAATATCACCGAAATGAGTTTAAAATTATGTCAAAAGGAAGTGTTTTTGAATGAAAAAGATGATAAACTTAAGTATTTGGATATCTTTAAAGATGAGTATAAAGTGCTAAGGGTTAAAATGAAAATTTTTTATCGCGATGATCATAGGAATTTCCGATGTCCAGTAGTTCTTGATTCAGCTCATTCTATTGTTTCGAAAATAATCGAAGAAGAGCATCGAAATTTGGGACATGCGGGAATTCAAATTTTAATGTCTAGTTAGTGCGAAAAATATTTTGAATTTTGTCGTTAAGACGAAGAATACGTTCAGTATTGTCAAAATGTGTCAGATGTAAACGATACGATGGTAAACGCGTGGAAGCGGTTAAAGCACCGTTACCAGTAGAAACAGTAAGGTATGCGGTGATTTTCGAAGTTGTAGGCGTAGATTTAGCAGGACCGTTGTATTTAAAAAGAAATAAGCCTACTTACGTATGTTTGTTTACGTGTGCCGTTTACAGAGCTATTCATCTTGAACTCTTGTCATCGTTGTCAACTTCAGCTTTTATGAAAGGTTTTTGTCGGTTTATTGCTAGAAGGGGTACACCTTCTGATGTTTTTAGTGATAATGGTACTAATTTTGTCGGAACCGAAAATGAATTTAAAAAACTAGACTGGGAGAGAATCGCAAAAAAACGTGCATCAAAGCGAATTAAATGGCATTTCAATCCACCATAGGCCGTGTGGTGGGGCGGATGGTGGGAGCGTATGGTGCGAATGGTAAAACCATTATTGCGGAGAATTTTGGCGAAAGTTTCAGTCTGTTATGAAGATTTGGTAACCGTATCACAGCGACTGTGAAGAGATTATCAATTCCCGTCCGTTAACGTATGTTTCCACGAATTATTCTGATTCGACACCGCTAACGCCAAATATGTTTTTGTATGAAAATCGGGAAATGGGCATACCTGATTTAGATTCTATAGCGTAGATATTAAAGGAAAATGAGTGTATTTACAAAAATTAAAACAAGATTTACGAATGAGATTTCGCTCTGAATATTTAGGACAACTTAATAATTAAGAAAATAAAAATGCAAAAGAAACTCGAGAATTGAAATTAGGTGATCTTGTATATATAGGAAGTGACAATTTAAAAAGAATAGAGTGGCCCTTAGGTAGAATTGTATCAATGTTTAAAGGAAGAGATGAGTGCGTGAGAAGATGTCGTGTAAAAACTGCGAACGGAGAATTGACTCGACCTGTGCAAAGGTTATATCCGCTCGAATTAGATTGTGATTTTGCAAATAATACAGATTCGCTAAAAGATGTTATAAATTCAAAAATCTTGAAGGCTCGTGGTCGACATATTGTACAACTAAAGTTAGAACGAACATCGCAATGAGCTTTAAAAATTAAAGATGTAACCGAAGACTATGTAACTCGACGTGGTCGGTCGGTAAAGCATATTTTTAATAAACAAAATTCATAATTATTGAGTCATGCTCAAGGTGGGAGGATGTTGCAAATTCGTTATCGTAATAGTATTACTTGATATAATAGTATTATCCTAATGTAAACACAGACGAAAGATTTCATGTATTGGGAGGTATGTGAGTTTGGGAAATGTTTTGAACTGGCGAGCGAGCACTTGCAAAATTCAAAATTCGAACAACACTTATTACAATTAGTGCGATCACCGTCGCGATACGAGACGGGCCGGTGTCAATTAATATACGTATTCATACAAAATTTTTGGTTTTTGATCCTTAGATTTCCCCGCGAAAGAAATAATCAATTCTGTCCCCACTAAATCGAATTAAATTTGCGTTACCTGTTTAGTAACACATACTACAAAAGTATATAATTCATTATATGTGAATATTTCTGCCTATTTTCCCTGCGATATTGATGCTGTCATTTTTAAAGTATTACATTCTTTTCACTTAAAGTATTCTCCTGTTCGATTTATAATATTTGAAAATATATTATTTTTCTCTATAAATATAGAAATTATTTATATTACATTTTCTAAATATTTTTATAAAGATATAGTTTTAAAGAGTCAATTACGTACAATTACTAACGAATTTTGCAAAAAAAAGAATCTTGATTTCAAGATTCCAAGTGTGGTTGAAGAAACAAATTTGCGATTCTTGTCAGATACAATCGTCGAAAGGCACTTCGACTTTACTGCAGAACAAGAGTCTCGAAAATCCATCCTAATCGTTAAATGTCCCCAATACTGAAAGAACAAATGAAGAAGAATTTACTGAAGAAGCAAAGAACTTCAGTGAAGAAGAACTGGAGAAAGATGGAAAGGTGTACGGGTGATGCATTAGCAAATTTAAACAAAATTGCCGAAATTTTAAGACTACAGCTGATTCGAATGTGGGAGGATCGTAAGACAGAAGCTACTAAAAATCGTATCTGAAATAAAAACTACACTTGATTGTGAATTGCAGAAATTTTTTGAAACTGAGCGATCTGATAATTCTGATATAATGGAAATCGTCGGTGAAAGAAAGGAAAAATTATCAATGTCAGCGAATTGTTCTGAAAATGTAAAATACTTGACAATGTTACCAAAATCTTTGAAAGCTCAAGTATTGGGTCAAAATTCTGTGTTCCATACAGCCTTAAAAGCAGAGCACTTAAACAAAGAATACGGCATTGGTGCATTACCTAATACTAAACAAGGAAGATCACTCCCTGACGAAATTCAACATCTAGTTCATGATTTCTTTCATGAACATTGAATTCAGCAGAATAATGCCTGGAAAGAAGGACTGCATATCGGTAAAAAGGAATGGATCTAAAATTCAAGTTCAGAAGCTCCTACTCCTGAATAATTTAAAAGAATTATATGCCGAATTTAAAATTCGACACCGCGATATAAAAATTGCATTTTCAAAGTTTGCTGAAATAAGACCTAATGAATGTATTCTCGCTGGCAGTAGTGGTACACATTCAGTATGTGCATGTAAGATACATTAAAACTATATGACAGAAGTTCACAACGATTAAAAATTTAAACGGTCGGATCTAACGTGTATCAGCGATACCAACTTAAAATCCAAAAGTCACTATAAAATATTGAGCAAATAAACGTCCAATTAATGGACTTTAATTGTTCAGAAACATATTTAAATCACGAAAAATATATAATAGAACAATATCGAAAATAATGTTCACCTAAAATAAGTAAAATATCAACGAAACGTGATATGAACCGAACATACCCCGATCCTGTCAAAAGTAAATATATGATGATAGTAGGATAGCATCCATGTAAATCCACGACGACATATCGGCTCTAGCAAATTTTCCGAGTTGTTTTTTACCGTTTATTGATGTGGATTACGATCGTTCAATCCCCAGGATATCATACGAGCAGCTAAAGCGGTGACCGGATGTATGTTCCCCTGAATATTGTTCCCGGAAAATTGTTCCCGGAATTTGTTCTCTGGAAGATTGTTCCCTGGATAGTCGTTCCCTTGGAAAATCGTTCCCCGGAAAATCGTTCCCTTGGAAAATCGTTCCCCGGAAAATCGTTCCCCTGGAAAATGGTTTCGGAAAACCGTTCCCCTGAAGGGCCTGAAAAATTGCATTTTGTAGTATCTAGATAAAAATAGCGTGGAATCTCTCGCCCTCCCTCTTTTCCTTTCCATCATCCTATTTTAAAGTCATGAAAATAATCATTTCCCGACAACTTCCTTATTACTTTGACCCAGACCTTAGGTCTGGACGAAGTATTGAATTTGGTCACTTCGGGCATAAAAATTACCCTATAGTTGTTCATCAAATGTCGACGTTTCAGACCCTAAGGAGCCCAAATCAACAATAAAAAAATTTGTGTCCGTGATCACCTACGTCCGTACGTCCCGTTTTTTTGTCTCGCGATAACTCACGTACGGATAAGCGTATTGACATAAATTTTTTTTAAAATACGTGTCTTGGCAAAACTTGGATCTGAATAGATTTTGTCGCAGATTCATCCGTCCATTACTAAAAAACAATAGCCCCAATTAAGTTTCTTCGTAGTTTTTTGCGTATGTTTTGTAAAAATACAAATTTTATTAAAAAATGTTTCAAACCAAAAAGATAGAGCATGAAATTCTCTACAAAAAAGATTGCATGCATTTTCTTTCTAAAGTCAACGATAATACCATAAAAATTGGTTTAAAATGCTTATGACTATTGTCTGAAAAAGTATTGAATTTGGTCACCTCGGCAAAAAAAATTACCCTATAGTTTTTCATCAAATTTCGACGTTTCGACCCCCTACCCCCCAGGGGTAGTCTTCGCCAGCCCTTCGGGCGCGGTGATCACCTACGGGCGCATAAGTTCTTTTACGCCCATGATACGAAAATAACTATTTCGATATATCTAAAAGATGTATTATAGATATCTAAAAGATATCCGTCAGAGATCTTTTCGACACTTTCAAGATATCTTTAACAAATTATATGTATATATATTGTATATATAAGATCATGATAATACAGACAGTAATTAGTAAAACACAGTAAACATGTAATATGCATCGAATAGTCTATTACAATACAAGTGCATGAAGTAAGTGTTTTGCAACATTTAATTATTAATACTTCGGCTGACCTGTCGTCGGGGTCGAAGTTTTGACAATGCTCATTTTCAATTTTACGTCGACGCAGGTCATAGGTCATAGTTGTTAATCGTTTTCAATTTTCATACATATAAGAAACACTATATTGTTGTAACATATCTATCGAAGCCACTTGGACATAAATATGATTGGACCCCCAAATATCCATATAATTTTATAATATAATTGAAAGCTATTAGTAAATGAACGAGTATTAATAAGGAATAGCCGACTCTACACTGGGTCGAAGTTTCTGAAAGAGCGAAGCGAGCAAGGCACCACGCCAACGTGGCCGGGGAACAAAGTTTCGAAAATCAACATACCGAAAGGCCAAAATTTCGATATAGCATGGTTCCAGCGTGATTTTCTTGACTTTGTCTTGGAAAATTTGGCAAAAAGAAAGCAAATTAAAATACCTTGGACTCTCGCAATATCGAAATTTTATCCTTTCGGCGTTTTGATTTTCGGAACTTTATTCCCCGGCCGCCAACGCCTAGTTTCATTTTGATTTTTTGTCCTGTAACTATTATATATATTTTTTGTTATATGATATCATTCGTCTGAATCAAATAAATTTCATTTACTTACACCATTTTTTTCTTGTTATTATTTCTCAAGAGTATTAATTTGCTTTATTTTCCATTTGTTTTGGATGTATTTTGATGAAATGTATTTTTGTGCGAGTGGAAATAATTTTTTCCAGGCGGACGACATTCAAGGAACGTATGTCCGGCCACCGTATTATATCTAACTATATGAATTTTGTTGTGATTAGAATTAATAGCATTGAGTTAAAAAAAAAGTACTAATACTTTGGTCTATGTCATGCGTTCAAAAGCGACTGGAGATGTTATTAGGCATCGCAAGTAATCGCGAGAGTGAGAGAGAGAGAGAGGAATGCGACGAACTGAGGCATGTTCGGTTGGGTTAGGATAGTTTTAGCGGGGGGCTTGGGGGCGGCAGCCCTCCAAAAGGCATTGTAGATTAGGGTCACACCAAATTTTCCGTGACCGAAGACTTTATGATTGTCCACGGGAACGAATTTCCAGGCTAACGATTTTCCGGGGAACGATTTTCCGGGAACGAATTTCTGGGGAACATATGTCCTAGAACTAGCTAGAGCTGGGAGCGATTCACAGAAAAGGAGCCAAAGCGATTTTTCAAAAAATAGAAAATTGGCTCAAGCAATTTTTCCGAGCTGTTTTTTTTCGTTTATCAGGGTCGATTACATTCCTCGAATAAACCGGAAGCCGTATCAGCAGCAAAAAATGGGAGAGATTCATAGAAAAGGAGCCAGAGCGATTTTACGGAAAATCGAAAATCGGCTATAACATTTTTTCCGAGTTGTTTTTTTTTCGTTGTCCAGGGTCGATTACGTTACTTCAATAAACCGGAAGTAGTACCAGCAGCAAAAAATGGGAGGGATTCATAGAAATGAAGCCAGAGCGGTTTTACGGAAAATCGAAAATCGGCTGTAACATTTTTTCCGAGTTGTTTTTTTCGTTGTTCAGGGTCGATTAGGTTACTTGAATAAACCGGAAGTAGTACCAGCAGCAAAAAATGGAAGAGATTCATAGAAAAGGAGATTCCGAGGCAACGAAGAAAAGAACTCGGAAAATGTGCTAGAGCCGATTTTCGATTTTCCGTAAAATCGCTCTGGCTCCTATTCTATGAATCTCTCCCATTTTTTACTACTGGTACGATTTCCGGTTTATTTAAGGACCGTAATTGACACTGAACAACGAAAGGAAACAACTCGGAAAATGTGCTACAGCCGATTTTCGATTTTTCGAAAAATCGCTCTGGCCCTTTTCTATGAATCTCTCCCAACTGTAGCTGCTCGTATGATATCCTGGGGATTGAACGATCGTAATCCACATCAATAAACGGTAAAAAAGGAAACTCCACACCGCGAACTGGAGCGCGATCAAGACCGTCGAGTCCAAAAAAAGGTGGAAGGGATTTTCTGCTCGCTATAAGTAGAGAATCCCTTCCAACTCTTGAGGAAACGGGCGGTCTGGTTGGATTGGGTTTGGGTACGGTGAGACTGAGGCTGAGGACAAATCGCGATGGAGCGGGTGACTGCACTGCGGGTAGTGCAGATCAACCTGCACCATTATGAGGCGGCATCGCTCGAGGTCTCAACGTTGCTTGTGGAGGGAGAGGTGGATGTGGCTCTGATCCAAGAGCCATGGCTGTCTTTGGACGGAAAAATTCGAGGACTGAGAGCGAAGAGGTTCAACCTGCTACATCCAATAAGGAAGGGTAATTTGAAAACCTGCATTGTGTCAAGGAAGGGTATTAATATCTTTCTTCTTAATGATATCGGCGACGATGACGTAACGGCGGTGACATGCGAGAGGAAGGGACATGGCAGTCTTCTTCTTGCCTCGGTCTACATGCCGTACGAAGAAGAGCTCCCATCGGAAACAGTCCGGATACTGGTGGACATGGCCGCTAGAAAAAGGACAAGTCTGGTGCTGGATTGTGATGCGAATGTGCATCACATTCAATGGGGCAGTTCAAATGTCAACAAAAGAGGTGAGTCACTATACGAATACCTTCTAGTTATAAGTAACTTGGAAACACAGCCCACATATGCAATTAGAAATAGACAAGAGGTTATCGATATTACGTTAGTATTGGATAGGAGCGACTTAGAAATTAAGAAATGGAGGGTATTGGATAGGAATTCCTTTTCCGATCACCGTTGGATTTTATTTGAGATCAATAGTAATCCAGAGGAAAGCAACCCCTATAGGGATCCAAGAGAAACAGACTGGACCCAATTCTCGGAAACAGCAAAGGCGAAACTCGGGTCGACTCTGACGGTTGAATTTGCCGATGCGAATTCTGTTGAACGTAAAGTCGAGAAGGTGATGGATGCCCTCTGCTCTGCCTTTAAAAAATCGTGTCCTGTTGTGTGGGCCCGGGGAAGGAAAAAACCGCCTTGGTAGATAGACGACCTAGGGGTGCGCGTGGCAGGGGCGAGGAAGCTCTACAATAGAGCGAGGTGGAGCGGGGAGCAGAAGGACTAGGATGCTTATAGAATAAGCTTTAATGATATAAAAGTGAAATTAGTCGCGCGAAAACCCGATCATGGCAAGGCTTCTGTGAGGCGATAGAAAGCACAGCGGAAGCTGGTAGGCTCCGCAAGCTTCTATCTAAGGATCCAAGCGTACCGGGACTTTTGCAAAGAAGCGACGACACATAGACGGGAGATAGTCAGAAAACCTTAGACTTGCTGATGGATACTCATTTTCCAGGCAGCAAGCCGGTGCAAAGTAGGGAGGGAACTCAGTACTATACCCCCCCCCCCCCTATTTAGGAATAGATGAATCTGTAATTGGGGAGATTGTAGACGAGGAAACGGTGAGATGGGCACTGGGGCCCTTCAAACCTTATAAATCTCCAGGAGAAGATGGCATATATCCTATTATGCTTCAGAAAACGGTGGAAATGTTCGCACCCCGACTCTTGTCAATCTTTAGGGCTTGCCTAAGGCAGGGGTGGAGGCAATCTCGGGTTTCTTTTATACCCAAGGCAGGCAAGACGGGATATAGTACGGCCAAAGACTATAGACCCATCAGTCTGTCCTCGTTCCTCCTGAAGACACTAGAGAGACTCATTGATCTCTATATCAGGGGGATTCTGGGAAGAGAGGGCCTGTCGCCTAATCAGCATGCTTATCTGAGGGAAAAATCGGTGGAAACCGCGCTGCACAATGTAGTGCATACTATAGAGAAATCACTTCTCTATAAGGAGTACACACTAGCGGCGTTTGTGGACATTGAAGGAGCCTTCAATAACGTGTTGAGGAGAGTGATTACGGGCGCGCTGGGGAAGGTAGGGGTACCGACCTATATCACCAATTGGATCGACCGTCTGTTCTTATGCAGGACGGTTGGCTCAAGGTTGGGCACAGGGGAGACCAGGAGAACGGTGGGCAGGCGCACTCCGCAAGATGGAGTACTTTCATCCCTACTGTGGCTGCTCTCTGTCGACGGTATCCTGAGGTCCCTCGGTCGGACAGGGGTGAGGGTGGTGGCCTAAGCCGACGATATTGTACTCATGATGACGGGAAAGGATCTTAAGAGCTTTGAAGAAGTTAGAAGCCTGGGCTCGCGAGTGTGGCTTGGCGGTGAATCCATCCAAGACGGAGCTGGTGCTATTTACGAACAGGAGGGAGATACCCGACTTTACATTGCCAAGGTTAGGCGGTGTCCAATTTCAAACGAAAAGCAGCACCAAGTATCTAGGTGTAATACTAGACTCCAAGCTTAAGAAATTAAATGTGAAAGAAAGGGAGAAGAAGGCATATATAGCCCTCTTCGCCTGTAAGAAAACCTTTGGTCGGAAATGGGGTACCCAACAGTGGACCGTACATTGGATGTACAGAGCCACAGTGCGATCCATCCTAAGTTACGGTGCGGTGGTATAGCGGAAGGCAACATAGGTTAAGGGAAACCCGAACGAGCTAACCAAGGTACAAAAAATGGCATGTCTTGGCATCGCAGGCGCACTCGGATCCACACCGACGGCGTGAATGGAGGTAATCTAAACCTCCACCCAATGGACATACATGTGAGGCGAGTGGCCTGCTGCAGTTCAATCAGACTGAGGGACGCGGGATGGAGGAGAGGCTCAACCTATGGACACGGCAGCATTTTGCAGTGTGATCCACTGGGTCGGCTCATGTCCCCCAGAACGGACTACATTGTGCCGCAGCTGGAGTTTGGGAGGAGCGTCTCCTACATCTCGCTGGAAAACGGGGATTGGAAAGAGGAGCTGGCCAAAGCAGGGGGGAGCTCTGTCTTCGCGGACGCCCTCCGCACCCCTTCGAACCTGACCTAACCTACACATTTTAGGTGAATATTATTTTCGATATTGTTCTATCATATATTTTTCGCGATTTAAATATGTTTCTGTACATCACAGTTCATTAGTTGCACGTTTATTTGCTCAATATTTTATAGTGACTTTTGAATTTAAATTGGTACCGCCGAGACACGTTAGATTCAACCGTTTAAATTTTTAAACGCTGTGAACTTCTGTCATATTCAAAACTTTAAATTAATGATGACCAGTGTACATTTAAAAGATTATGCATCTGATCTCAAAAGATCTGAACTAGAGCTATCGTTTTTTGAATCTCTAGAAACATTGATATCTGCTGTCGTGCGCAACCCTCCTTTTCCAGATTGTTATTTTCGTAAATGTAATAATTGCGTTGTTACATTAGTCATTCACTAATCTTCAAAATCAAAATCACCATTCTTGAATGTTCAGCAAACTTCAAATGCACCGGTCGACTACATTCACTGCATTGATTTCATGAACAATTCATCAAAGTAATCTCAGAACTTTAGGTCAATATATACAACGATATTGCTATGTTTCTGAACCAAACACGCATTAAATGAGAGAAAACAAGGGTGCCCATAACTGGGAATGGCAGTGATTAATTATGTGATCCAAAAATTTTGGTTAAAAACGAAATCAAATCACGAAATATAATGATCACACTGTGCAAACAATCCCCCCCCCCCCGGGGGGGAGGACGTGCGGGCCCCTTCTGTCGCCCTCCACGGAAGTGTGGAGCCTGCTAGTTCTTCCCTCGGGAAGTTTGTCGTTCCTGGGGCAGCTCGAGACAACCTCAGGGGGTCTGCTGAACGGTTTAGTGCGGCCCATCACTCCGGACGGTAGACCGCGGGCACAGGATCAGCCCCGAGGGACCCGAGACAAGTGACTTCGGTTGCGACCCGATTTGAGGGCTTCTGATGGCATGCAGAGGCCCACTAGTTCGAAAGCGGCCAAGGTTCCCGGGCCAGGGAACTGCGGCTCACTGTACCTCAAGGGAAGGAGTAGGGGGAACCTGTCTCGGCGGGATTCTCGCCTCTAAAGGAGAAGTTCGTCGTCTCCCGAGTTGCCCTAGACGACCTCAGGGAGTCGGTCGGAAGGTGTGGGCTACCCACCACACTGGAAGGCAGGCTACGGGCACATGATCAGCCCCGAGGGACCCGAGACAAGCTTCGGCTGTGCCTGTTGAGATACCCCGCGCAAGCGGCGCCATTGAGCCGGGTGGCAGAAGACCCTGGTAGGTCTGACTCTGCACAACCAAGCATGGGCCCCTGTCACGACCGGGGTCCTTGAGAGCTCGTCGTGCGCATTGGCGACGTGTGTGGCGACCCACCGTCCTACACGGTGGGCACAGGTTCAGTGTGCAGGGGAGGGCTTCGACCCTTCGGGAGCTGGCGACCCCGCATTCCATCGAGCTGGGCGACCAATCCCGTGTAGGCAAGTACTCAACTGATAGAGGGCTGGTGTTTGAATTGTGGTCAGTCCTCGTAATGACACACCAGGTCACAAAACGGTACACTCGGGGACTGTTCCAAGCGGGGTACCCTTCGGGGAACCCTTTCAGCCATTGGTTTTGGACACTTGGTAGTGGTTTCAAAAGCCTGCATGCTGGGCTGGGGGCATTCTGATAGGACTGGAAGGTCTCTCCCCGGGTCTAAAAGGTCTCGCTTGTTCCGATGTGTGAGTTGCAATGCAACTTTGGTGCGACCCTGCAGAGTGTCGTAGGGATTAGAAAGGTCCTCTCAACCGAGGAGCTCGAGAAGTCTTGCCGCTTTGAGATAGATTGGTAGAGGCCCCGGAAGAAGGGGTCTCGTGTTGGTCCGGGCGTATCCCGGCTCCGCGCCATGGGGCCCGAGCCTGAAAGCCTTGCGGTGGGTAAGGCTCGGTCAACAAATAACGAGATGACGAATGTACAAACAATAAAATACATACCGCTTCGAAACAATTCATACTGATTTATATCACTTTGAAAACTGTATACAATCACTTTTCTGTTTATTTATTTCAGCTCAGTTTTATTATGCTCACTGCTACGACGGAAATATATATACAGGGTGAATTCCTAAGGGTGGAACATAGGGCATTCCATGTTATTCCGCTCAGCCAATAGTCATCGAGGATTACTGTGAGATCCGACAATCAGCCAATCAGATATGTCGCTGCGTTAGGGAGTCAAATATTAAAACAAACAGAATATGTAAGTATTCTTCCAAAAGTTATTTTCATTTCATAATATTACATTTGCATGCAAAATCACTGACAAAATGAATTATATGATAATAGTCAATGGAAAAACTTTAATGTATTTCGTAAACTATTCATTTTGTCGAAAATAATTCATTTTGTCAGTCATTCTGCATGGAAACGTAAAATTACGAAAATATAATAACTTTTGGAATTATACTTATTCTGTTTGTTTTGATATTTTTTAACATAACGCATCGACGCATTCGATTGGTCGACGTAGTCGGATTTCACAGTGATCCTCCACCGTCATTGGCTAAGCGGAATAACATGGGATGCCCTATGTTCCGCCGTTAGGAATTCACCCTGTATATATATTCTTACGGTATTAACACTACAGGTGCGTAATGTCAACATACAAGTTTTAGAATACTCAGTTCAGTGCCGTATGCTTCTTGTCCTGATTTACGATGAGGTGCCCACAACCGGGTCGTGCCCATAACCGACGCACTTCCCCTACTATGGAACGAAATTGGAATAAAATTCCTGGAAAGAAACACAGACATTGTAAAAAATAGCCACTTGTTCTTCCTACCACCGCTAGATGGGAACATAATTCCTTATTATGAAAATAATGTGTATTAACAAAAAATTATAACGGTTGATTCGAATTCCTAAAAAGTTCCTAATGATGTTCTTTACCGCAACATCCGGTCACCCGTAGGTTCCCGATCGAGTGTGAAAATAACGATCACTAAAATAAAGTAAATACTCCCTAAGGTGTTAATCTCTTTGTTTGGTGTATAACAAAATAAAAAGAGATTAACACATTCGTCTCAATGCCAATAAAAAATATATAAAATAATTTGATTTTTTTAATTGTTGCCGTAGCAACTCGTCTCGTTGTGGGCAGAGGGGATTGTTTGCACGAACCGTTCCAACCCGGACCGATTCGCTAATTTACGAATTCAATTTGTTTAGGATGTAAGGATAGAATTCTAAGGTTAATTGCAATAAAACACAAATGGTTGAGCGAGCGTGACATAGTCTTTACTGCTCAAAGGGGAAAAAGCCGTAGGCATAAAAAAACCCTCAATTGCGTTACAATTGTTTGTGTTCGAGGTGTTCGCGTCGATCTGCGCGATCGGCACAACGAAATGCCGCGGGCCCAGCGGATTCGAATTGAAAGGGGTGGTTAGCCCTGGCACAATGGATGTGCAATTTGAAAGGGGTGGTTGGCTCTGGCACAATTATGTGCAATTGTTTTTTGAATTAGGGGCGTTTCACCCTGGCACCATGTGGATGCAATGGGTTTCGCGTTTAAGAACAAAAGAGATGTGTCGGCTCGCGGTTCCCGAAAAAGACTGCCGATCGGCGACGACGCCGCTCACGACGCGACCGCGCGAACCCGTGACGCGCTTGCCGCAGAAATCACGGCTCGACAGGATTTCCGCAGCATCACAGCCCGACGCGATTTCCGCGGCAGCACGGCCCGGTATTCGAACTAGAATAAGCGGGCTCGAAATCCATGCATTTAGCACGCTCAAAATCACTACCCTGTCAATAAAATCAGCAGCAAATAAGGTTGACATTGTTACACGGATGTATTGACAGCAAATGCGTCTTGTAATAACTTTTCCCAAACTTTTTTACGAAATTTATACGAAAAACTTGTATGTTGGGTTCAGGAATTATAAGGAAACACTTATTTATAGAAAGTCTCGAGATTTTTGCCAAATTTTTCCCAAATTTTTTTTTCGTGTAAAATAGAAAATGTACTATGTTAATAGGCAAGTTTCCTTCTCTTCGGACTCCTAATTAAAATAGCAACCCTTAAACGTTCTTCTTTGCCGATATAAAAAAATAGGTATCGATTATTTTTCGGATTTCTGAAAATATGCCAATTTGTAGGTAGACCAATCGGCGTGTCACACTTGGGTAGTGTTATTTGTCAATGTATTGAACATCATGATATAAACATCCCTTTCCCAGTAGGAATAAACAACCCATATTAAAAATTCATTTTGAATGTATACTATATGGTCAGTCTGAATTTCTTCTGTCACTTAAAGCACTAGATTGTATGGAAAAAGTCACGACTCATTTACAGTAGTCCCAAAAATAATTGTAGACTTTTGTAACATCAAATATTTTAATATGTCTCTGAAAATATATTATCTTCTTTATGTACTATAATACGTAGATTTCTCAGAAGCGAGTTATTCTGGCCAAGGGCGTCATATAAATTCGGTTGCTTTTTAATTTTGTACTTTATTCATAAGATTTAGTGCCGTATATGCCAACTTGATAATCTGAAATATGTCGAAATTATACATTAACGTTAAACATTATTAATAAGAACATGTAAGTACTTACCTTGACTAGAGAATCGACATTCAAAGGAAATAAATGTATTATTGATAACACCACCGGCCGATAGTACGAACGTCCCATAATCAATACGAAATCCTTTTTCGCAGAATTTTGTATCTCCATCCAACCGCCTTCATAAGCAGCATCAGAAATATCTATACTCTAAAAAATAGTGTACATTTCTGTAAAGGAGTCAATAATAATATACTTATAGTACGTTGAGTGCAATTTACAAAATGTATATATTGTGAAATGTTCCTTTGTACAATATCGTAAATCCATAATAATAAAAAAATTAAGAAAAATGACCAAACTCCGTGGGAAACATCACTGTTGCGTATTGTAAGGTCGGTTTGTTAAGGGCTGGTAAAGTTGTCCAGAGGGTCGATAATAAAAGAACGCGTGCGAACCCTCTATACAAAAACGTAATCATGAAGAAAAATGTGGAGAATTAAAGACCACAGTTCTAAAAGAACATAACCGTGAATGATACTGGAATTTGTATTTCGCCATTCAGATGGCAGGGAGAACAACCATGATGAACCGTGACACCGAAGAAGCAGGTTCGCCATATCGCCATATAGGAGCTAAAACTTCGCGGGAGGCGCGGCATTAATATGACCTGGTGAAACATTTCGTGGGTGGTCATTATTCAAACACCAGTCCGCTACCAGTTGCGCACTTGCATACTTGAGATTGGTCGCTCAGTTGGGTGGGATGCGAGGTCGCCAACTTTCAAAGGCAGAAGACCTGTCCAGCATGCTAGTATGAAAACATGTGTGGTTGTCAACGCAGCGCCGCTTTCAGCTTACAGCAATTTCTCTAAATTAGTTGCAGCTTTTTTGGATGAAGTGTACGTGATGCTATCCCATTGGGCGCTCCATGGTAGCTTCCATGTCGACAACGCACTGATCGCTGGTTCAATCGAAATGGACAAACGCAATCAGCTAAGGTCTCTTTTAAGCATATGGAACTTCCGCTTAAGGGGGTCAGTAATACTACAACAGTACTCATCGTCATTCATTACAAAAATGTTTCTGTGGTATGTGACAAACCAATCCAGATGGACAACAATTTGAACATTCATGGTATTGCTTGAGAGGAAGAGTGATCCTCTCCCAAACAGGACCACATAGCCGAGATATTTAGCAAGGGCTGTGGGAATGCGAATTAGTCACTGTAGGATAACTCTTGTTCACGATATAATTTCCGTGCTGCACGGTTACGTGGCTCAAGTAGGAATCACGGCGCACTCAAGCGTGATTTGAGTGGAACACTCATGTGGCTTATCATATTAAGAAATTGTAATTTGGGCGAGTCGGGCACTCTGTGTTGTTAGACTGGTAGCATCCAGCATGCCGTTGCAATATCTGCAAGTGTTGCAGGTCGTCGCTCCCATTCTCCTTCCTTTATAAAAATGTAATCTAATTTCGGTAAAGGGAGGCCTGTCAGGAGGCTCAAATATTACATATGGCATATATCACATACAGATATCTGTATACGAGTAATCTACGTGCGTATAATAAGCCACTGGACATTTTTCTTTTTAAGCTTCAAAGTTCAATTTGCATAAACGGTCTTTTAAGGGAACGAGTACCTATACAAATAAAAGAGTTATGTTGATTTTTATGATTTTTTTTATATTTCAGTTTCACTTGAAATCACACCGTGGTTTCATGATGAGATGCAATACGCGTTCCATTCAGCTACGTTTGTGAGTTCATTCCCGAGTCTAAACCCTCACGAGTGAATCCATCGTGAGTTCATTACGAGATAATTTTGTTATCTGAGATACGGAGCTATAATAAATCATATAATAACTGGCAATTATTTTTAACAATATGTTTATATCGAGATATTACTTCTTAGGTATTATGTCATTGTTAATGTGCAAATAAAAGATTATTTAAATATACATATACAAACATGGAGAGTAACTTCGTTTCCGCACCAGCAAACTAAGACAATTTCCACTAAACACAAGAACAATATAGCTATGGGTGATATAATTTGGATGAAAGTATATCTCGGCGACACTATCTGGTAGACGTTCATACATAAATTTGGAGCTCCCGTAAAAATTAACAGAAGTAACCATGTAGTAAAGTTTTCATTGATACAATCTGCAAAACTGAAATAATTGTAATATATATATATATATATATATGTGTGTGTGTATATATGAAGTATATAATATCATGTAATATCATCTAAATTAAGCCAATGTCCCTAACATCTCAGAAAAACATTTGATTCTCTTTTAAAAAAGAAACAATTTTTAATGGTATTGATGAAGTGAAAAAGGGTTATTGTTTACCGAAAAAAGTTTAATAATAACAAAAACTGCTTATTAATAAAAATTTACTTGAAAATAGTTCAAATTCATAAAAAAGTAACCAAATTGTTTTTTTTATATCACTAGTAAGTAAAAACCGCACTTTCGTGCGCTTTTGTCTCACTCACGTATGAAAGTATTTTCTCTTCGGATATGATTGCCGAATTCGCCCTCGGCTCGTCGCGGCAAACCTCATATCCTTAGATAAACCACTTTCGTACTAGTACAATAATGTACTATAAATCAAGGGATTTTGAAAAGTAGTAAAATCATTCTTCGAGAGAACAATTGTTCTTTTGCAACGATAGTATATGCTAACAATTCACGTAAACTTTTCATGAACTTTATTTACTGATTTAATTTTTTTAGTATAGGTACATATAGAAACAAGTCAGTCTTATGTTCAGCCTTATTCATGCAAAGGTGAAGCATTTGAGCAGATTATAAATTCATATTTCGTCTTCATATCTTCGCATTATGCTAAGAAATTCTCTCCTGAACATAACAGCGATTGTCAGGATTTCCACAACTTGTCAGGATATATCAAAGAAAATTCGTAGTCTTCATAATAAATTACTGTTCCTTATTCTGTGTTCGTCAGCCTTTTAAATGTTTACAGGCTAAGTAGAATATGCATCCATTTTTATAAGGCTTATATATCAGGTTTTACCAACTTCATCAAAATCAAATCAAATGTTATTACTACGCATAATCTGCAACAAAATAATCTACATTAAAATAAATTATTAAGTATACCAATTTTGTTATAATTATTTACGGATAAGAAAATGTTCTTAATTTCAAGTAACTACTGATTACTATTAAATTTAAAGATAAAACCAATTTAATATTTTTTTAACAGTAAATATCATCTATGATCTTCTGATCATTGCTAAACCTAATTCGTATATTTTTGTTTATTCAAACCAAGGCGTATATGGGTGCGCGAAAAACCGACAAATCAAGCAACCGACAGTCGAAAAAAGCAGCACATAACAAAATATACACATGGCCATTTGTTTACTCTCAGCTTTTCGATTGTCGGTTTTTCGACCTGCACCCATTGTAATAACATGATGCCTCGTACATGTTAAAAATGGAAGCGTATCCTAAGCGTGCGTTAAGCAGCTGTTCAGTGCACAACAGGAGTACCGTACAATTCTGAAATTGCTGTGGACTTTAAAGAAACTTAGAACCGAAGCATTTTTTCTGCGCGAAAGTGCAGTAACAAAATGAGAAACCAAAACTAAAGTGTTTACGAACTGTACCTTAAGCATACACTTAGAATAAAATGAATTTAAAAAAATATTCCAACCGTCAATAGAATCCAGGACCTCTACACAGTAGGTTGGAAACTTAACCACTTGACTACACTCACTGTTGTAAGATATCTAAGTAAAAATTTTACAGGTATATGGCCAGGCCTAACCAAGCAAACCTGATCATTTTCTTAAAACACTAATTAAAGTATGGTTATGCTTTAAGACGCACTTTGAAAAGCGATTTTGAAAAGAGAAAACGTCTAAGATTATTAATAACAATTTTATGAACGCATGTAAACAAAAACCAAAACTAATTTAAAATTTGTTTTTATTGTTTGGTTTAATGTTATGAATTTTTATTCTACTTTTCATTAAATTTTGGTATATGAACAAAAATGCTATAGGTATTTACAATTCCGTAATTATTCAACTTTTTTCAGATACAATACTTTATTAAATTTAATATAAATATTTCGGTGTAGATAACATTTATTTGGTACCCCGAATCCTACGTCTCTTCAATAATCCCTATTATTAAAAAACAATTCTTTGCAGACCCCTCACGTTAATACATTTATAAAATTCAATAATGATTAGATTATACATTAAACATTATGTACATAAATGTTGTTGCATCTTGTATTTTCTATTCCACGTCTGTACGTCAGTATATTCTTGATCATAGTTTTATAGAACATTTCGTTATAAATATAACCAATTATGTAACATAAATAATTTTATAGATTAAATGTAACTGAACTTATCTATAAATATTAATAAATTATGTTCCAAATATAACAAGTATTTTGAAAATACATGCAGTTAAAGAAGAAAAGGTGTTTAATCCATTCAATCTATGGCGTTACTTACTTTAATATCTGCTGATGGTCTCGTGCAAGCATAGCAACCTCTTTTTGCTCATATTCTGTTCGATCCACATCTAACTGTGCCATTTTGTCATAAAATATATTATTATGTTTTATAAGTAATCGATACCTCAACAATTTCAGAAGTAGGCACACTTGTAACATTAGATCAGACAGTAATAAATCAGTGCTGACATGAGAACAAACTACAACGTATCCAGCTACCATTTGCTGCAGCTGTGCAATTATTAAGTATTTTGTTTTTCCAATGTCAAACGGATACCACGTCGGTACTGGTAATTTTTTATAAGGATCAGCAATGTCACTCTCTTCTAATGACATGTGAATAAAGAACACAGAAAACTTGACCAATAATCCCACAATTATCGTCAAACTGTACGCAACTTGAACATTTCTGTCACAAATTCAGTTACAAATTATTATATAAAATATTTAATTTCATCACTCACATAAAATTTATACCCATTTCGAGAACCTACTCCATATTTTTGTTATGGTCCTGAACAATTCGCAGCTCGTCTTTATTGCGTGGCTCGCATAATCTTTCATTAAACGCCATTTTTAAAATCTCCATGACCCATCTTCGATCCAATAATACAGTGAATAATTTAGTCATTCCATTGCAAAGAGCTGTTAATGTAAATATTGTGTTCAGATCAACGTCTCTCTCATGAATCAACAAAACGCTGTAAATTGCCATTTGTAAACCCATTAAAATGGTATTGCTTAAAATAAATAACGAGTACAAGCTGTACAATATCTTCCATTTATCACTCCAATTACTTGGACACCATGCACCAGCCATGCAAAAAAATGTCATAGGAAAAGGAAGCACAGAATACTCAATAGTATTCAGGTACTTTGATCGAAAATTCTTAAACATTGCGCTCAGAAGGTTGTTTCAGATATGACGAATTGCGGACTTCATCGCATTTAACACTTTTCATTAAAACATTTATAAGGTACACGTCTGTCAGCAACCCTCTGTCTATTTTTCTAATATACGTGTTTAACAAAAGTAAGTTTGTAACACGTAACGTCTATACTACTGCAGTATGCAAAGTCAATTATTGTAAATTTCCCCTGCATACACTGTGAACTTGTCGTAGTATCGCATTATTGCCTTTAATATTCGCGTATAGATAAACGCGACGCAGAAGAATAGTGCGAATTATAGTGCATACAATTTTTGCCACGCACGGTGTAACATATTGCATTTTATTTTATCCCCTAGCATTTTATTTTTTTCTACATTTTCTCACTTTATACTTTTTATTGTATTTCCAATGCATATATACTATACAATGTATAATGTCAGAATAAATGTACATTTATATATAGTTTCAAGACGGGGGTGGTATGGCTAGAGTGCCTATGCTTATACGCGGACATCGTGTGTTCTGCGTATCTTGATTTTTCTTGACTATTGATTCGGGTCTCTCCAGTGAAACTTCAAGACTCTTGAATCTATTTAGTCTGAATATTTTTCTCGCCTGCACACACACACACGCACACACGCGCACGCACACGCACACGCACACACACACACACACACACACACAGATATATATATCTATATATATAAACATCACCTACAAAATCATGTATACATCTAACTTCTCTCTTTGTTGCAGACCCTGTTACTGTGATTTTTAAAGACATTAAGCAAGAAAAATATAGTGAAATCATTCCTGAAACAAAGCTGCTATGAAAAATATCAAGACACCGTAACATGAACAATTAAGTATCGATACTATATAAGCGATGCAGTTAACTGCAATCGTTTACGGCACTCATTGCTTTGTGATAGACATGTACCGTTTTCAGTTTTTTATAGTATCAACAATTTTTGCTTGTTGCAATAACAATTTAAAATGTTGTTTCTGTATTAACTGTCCAGATTGTTGGGAAAATAAATGTTTATTAATCACGACAAATCATTTTTTCCGCGCAGAAAATTAGGAAGGAAATTCTGATTCCACTTTGAAGTAAATGATACTTCTACTCACGAGTGGGATATGGAAGGATGAGATACCATATAGACGCCGGATCTCTGCTGTAAAGTTCCGTCACTTGTATAAGTTTACACCTCTATTATGGGTATGGTACTTTTTGTTTGACGTTGTAAAATATTGGCGCCATTTTAAATTGGCAAAACAATTCTTTACTCACAAGTTTTCACCTTTCTATATGCATGACAAATACTGGATAGCAGCACATTTGCAACGCATCTAAAGTAGTTTGTATGTCTGTTTTTTGTGCAAAGATTAAACATTTGCAAACCTGGCCGAAATCTATAATGGCAAACAAAGTGCGTCAAATTGCATTTCTGCACTTAAGAAGCAGGGGAAAGAAACCTAATGGGCAGCAGCTCCGGTAGCGTAGCACCCGTATTTCATGGCGTGCATTTAGTTATGGTTATGAAAATGTTGATAATATCTACTCTCAGTATATATGTTTCTTTTCTAATAAACCTAACCGATAACAGTTGCAATGTGTTCATTTACTGAGAATTGTTTTCCAACATTTTTTTTAAATTTCTCAAATCTATATTTGCCATATACAACGATTAATAATGAAACGATGTAACGTGGGTCGGTTTTTAACAACAATGAAAAATCTATATTTTCCCCCTTTCGGCCGACTCGCGTGCATTCCCGAGGAGGAAACATCATGTCATAATTGAAAAGGTTATTTTTATCATCAGATGAATGAAACTGAATTACCCCATTGAAAAAATGAGAGAACTCCACCTCTGGCGTTTCATCCCGATCTGCACCTACTGGAATCATCGGCAAGGCTTGTTGGTGCAGATCTGCCTTGTACGCCGATTTCTATTCTTCACAATGGAAAGTCCTTTGTACAGAATGAGCTGAACTTCACTAAATGCAAAAATCCAGCCCTCGTACTCAAGACATCTGTCGACATCAGTCACCAAGTGTAACTTTTCAATTGTTAATTCTGCTTTTTGCTCTTTCTCGCCCAGGGATCAGTATAAAAATGAAACGATGTAACATCGGTCGGTTTTTAACAAAATAAATACGGCTTATGCAAAGATGATCTGCAAAGATATTTGCAAAATGACGCCAACCCGGTTATACACCCCTTAGTGCATACGATATTTGATATGACAGATGCATGATAATATATAATAAGACCCACTTGTACGAGATACGTAGCTGGCGATATATTCAATTTCATTTAAAAAATGGCGTTGTCGATCTTGAATTCGTCCTTTGAAGTAATGTAAATTAATGTAACGTAAAGTAATGTAAGAATATTGTAATGCCGTTCCTTACGGTATTGCTTTCCGGCGCTTTAGCGACCGAGAAAAACCTACCATGAAATGTCGTCAATTGTCGCCGAGCTAAAGTGCTCGGTAATCCTGCGCCGGCCTTTGGATTGCACACCTTTGATTCGGGTATGTTCGTAACATGAAGATTCCTCGGAAAAGATTTATTCAGTGCGCATTAATGCAGTCAGAGAAGAACTCTATTGGACGTCCTATCAAGTTTCTACGGTACATATGCTCGTTATTATGTACAGTAGACCGTCGATTATTTTGCCGTCGCTTATTTGGCTTGTTCGCTTATTTGGCCTACCTATGCGTCGCGTATTTTGCCTTCCCCTGAATTCCTTTTTCCCCACGCTTCTATTGTCAAGTATGTAAGATTTGGAAGCGCAGGTGTAACGTCAGACGGACTTAAGTGGGAGAGCATTTTACCTCCCCTGAGAGGCCAAATAAGCGACGGAGGAGGAACTTGTCCAGTCTCAACGAGGCCAAATAAGCAACGGTCTACTGTACTGACGCCACGTTTCATATTCCCTAGGAAACTATGTCGCTATGCCATAATAAGCAATTTCTATCCCCATGTACATACATGAATATGACCCATTATCGTGCTAACAATGATTCTTCTAACATTGTTATAAATGTCATAAAATATTGCCGTTATATATTTTCTTTCGGGAACCAATGTCTATACGAAGATAGTATGATTTCAGGTGAAGTCTATAATCTTCAATGCGGTAAAAGAAAGTGACTACGCATTCGATTCTCTCAATGAGTGTCGCAACAAGTTAAATTGCTAAGGTTGTAAGTTGCTGTTAGGTTGTCCGTAGACGCTTGTCTCAAACGGATTTGTGCCAGAAGTATTGGAAATCTTGTGTACCAATAAATTGTTACAACGTTTAGGGCCCCAGGAGGTACATTGTGTCTTGGCGGCTGGAGCCAATTTCCGAACAGAGTACCAAAACATGCCACTACGGCGTTTATACCCACTCACTCAGACATCCGGCTTTACAGCGGCCCTCAGTTTTCCAGCCATCCAAACATTCACTAGATGACTACACTTCCGAGAGCCCCTACTATAAGGGTCGTTCCCCTATTTTCCGAACACCTTTCCATGACCCTTATTTTTACAAAGAAATTACCTATTACACGACTTTATCCGGATTACATCCAGCAGGGACTCATCATCTCACCTTTTATTCCACCTTAAAAACACTCTTTCAAAACGTAAAAGCACATCTCGTAAGTTAATTAAAAGAAAGGAAAGTCCGTCCTGCACATTCAGAATACTAAGAATTGCAGAAGCATCTGCACTTACCTCTGCAAAGAATTGGGTATACTGCATAAGATCGTCTGTGCTACTTCGGTAAACTGCCTCGCAAAGAAAGACAGTCGGTATTACAAAAATGGACTTATTCACGAATTATCCTAACAAAGACATTGTTTTCGCGGAGATTTCTTAATTTTTATTTCCATATGGAGCGACGTCATGATGGCGACATCAGCTTTCGGCGTGGGTGCCCAGAAGAACGATATCAGACTCGTTCCCAATGTCGGATTACCATGCGACATGAATACATTCGTTCAGCAACTTAGAAGAGCAGGTCGCGACACTCATCCAGCATTAGCGCGTACTGTGTATAACCACGATGATGTCGTTTATAATTGAGGATTAAGAACGCACAAACGATCATTTCTGAATTGTGATCTGGAAGAAACGCGTATCGCCACGTTCTCCTAACGTCATATAATATGGTCATTGGAAGGACAAAATATTACGAACCCAATATGGACGATTCGCAACTATATAATATTTGCACCAACTGCATAGAACCTACGCGAGAATTAGACTCCAATATCTGTGTATCCAAAATTACTTGGAAATTAATCTTCATGATTTAATATGCGGAGTATTCTGAAATTCGGATCAGTTTTAAAACGGTCATTGATTTAGTTAATTTTGAAAAATAATGCATATTTTATTTATATATTTTTTATATTGGTATAGATATGGACGTTTTTTATAATCCAAGTAAGTGAATCGATATTTGTTAAAGTCAGATACTATTGCAATATTTTTAATGAACGCAAAGATAGTCTACATGATTTGGTATATAAACAAAATTGCTATTTGTATGTCAGTTTTATCTGACCACGGGTTGTGCTATAATCCCTAGCATTAACTCAAGGACAAGTTCAGATGCTGAAACGTGATTTTGATTTTGTCTAAGACAATTGGCCAAGCTCTTCGCAGATGTATTGGTGTCCAGAATCATGTACGCCCTCAAACTTTTCAATGGAACATCTCTTTGATAAAGCAAATAAAGACGTTATAACTATAAAGATTACTTTGGAAGAAGATTTAGCCACGTTATGTGCATAATGCCAGATTTCCACCTAGAATCTCATACATTCAAATATTCATATTGCTCAGAGGAATCAAGAAAATGCAGAAATCAACATAACAGATACCAGCAACTCCATATTGTGTTCGGTTAGTGTTTCTAATGTTAATTTTAGTAGATCTATATTCCGTACCGACAGTCTGAGTAATCTCGATCCTAATCATCCTCATACTAGTTCTTATATGTCATCTAATATAGTATCAGTGAACTCCGCGCAGGCAACTCAGTCATGCTTTATTAAATTATTTCTTAATATATTTCTCCGTATTACTCATTTGAATATTGGATCATTAAATTCAAGTTTTCCAAAAATTAAAGATCTTTTACTCAATTCAATTCATTTTATGTATCTCACAATCTTGGTTCAATGCAGAAATTTCTGATATTTAACTGCAAAATGAGTGTTCTATTCTTATTCGAGTTGATTGACAAACTAATAGAGGTGAGATTTCTTATCAATTACAGAACCTTTCTACTGAACATTTTCCAATTAACAATTTTTCAGCTCTTGAACAGATGTAGGCCATTTCATATATCATAATACAATCATAATTGGTATACTATATTGCTATGTATTATGGTACGCTATACAGGGTGATTCTCCATTGAATGACTTCCGGTTAACAGTAGATTCTGTGATAAATTCTAAGAACATTTTTCCTTTGAAAAAAATCAAATCAGATCGTCGCAACAATCAAGCAACTCCTGTTCCTATTGGCTGACTTTAATGCTAAATAATTTGAAAACTATACATCGCACAAATTTTTTTCAAAGGAAAAATATTCTTAGAATTTATCACAGAATCTACTGTTAACCGGAAGTCATTCAATGGAGTATCACCCTGTATACTATGTCCTGTGCGTCTCTAGATTTTCTTGATATTTTGTGGACAACATTATTATCACCGTTTGCACATACAGATCAGGTTTTGATTCCTGGCATCATTCATCGACATCTGCAATCATTATATCTATTAAGAGACTTACGGAAGCACACACAGAATGAAAATAAATACAAATTTAATATCAGAAGTGGGACCTTTTACTTTAGATAAATCTGAGAGGAATATTTTTGTGCTGGTACAAACCTACTTAAAATCCTCATGAATAATTATAAACTGACGTGTATTATACTACTCATCCAATTTGTACAAGTGTCTAATATTACTTATACAGTAGTTATTCACAAAACCAGCTCGTAAATAGGATCTGTTATATTATATAAAACATATTAGTATTATGTTGAAAATATAATCTTTAGTGTGAATTAATTTGATATTGCACAAGTAGATCCAACTCAAAGTTTAATCGTTCACTTGCTTAAGAACATTTATCGCTGTGTATGCCGTCTTGATTATCTGCAAATGACGAAATTTATATAATACTGCGCCATATTATACTGAAAAAAATATACGGTAAATATACTTACACTGATCAAAGAATCCAGATTCAAAGGAATAAAATTGGCTATAGATAACACAATAGGCCGATGATAGGAACGTCCCATTATCATTATAAAACTTTTTTTTGCACAACTTTGAACGTCAGGCCAACCTCCCTCGTATATAGCATCATTAATATCTATACTCTATAAAGAAAAAGAACATTTTCATTCATCCGTCAGTAGTATAGACTAGTCATGCTAATATAATTATAAAATACATGGCTTTATATCATTTATAATATTTTATTTCCAATATTTGAATAATTTACCGTCACTGGTTTCGTGCAATTTTAAAAAATCAACTCCTCCCTTTCTCCATCATGTCAGGTTATGCCTAAGTTTAATTAAATAGAGATCGAATTGATAATCGATATAACACTTTTTAAAATTTTATAGTTTTGGATTTTGTTTAGTTCGTAGGTCAGTCAAAATAGCCTGGAAACATGAAGAGTTTTGGAACATCGGGGATTTTCAGGGAAGCTCAATTTTGTAGTCCTGAATAACAATGCTGTAAGACCTCATCGATAGAGCTCGTACTAGTTGAGCCACCTTAAGAATAAGATCCAAAAAATCAATTTTTTGCGAATAATTTGAAAAGTACATATTTCATGGACTTGGTATACAGAAAAAAGTTGTAGCTGACAAAATTCTGAACAATCTCCTTGTTTTAAAAATGTTCTGGAAGACATTTGCCTTCAAACTGATAACCCAATTCCACATTAATGCGTCATACTTCGGTAAATTTTTCATGTATGAGAATTTCTAAAATTTTGAAATTATTACAATGTTTCTCGGAATATCAATGACCGAAAAGGGATAATTTTTTAGATACAAGGAAAAAACGCACGGAAAATAGAAATTTCTTAAAACCTAAAAAGAAATAACATTCACTATAAAAATTCTTTTCCTATTAATTTTGCACTTGGACAAAGTTTAAAAATAGGAAATTGTTGAGAGTTTTATCAGCCTCGGCTTTTACCGATACACCAAGTATGAAAATGTGTATTTTTAGTCTAATTCGAAAAAAATTTGTTGGGCTTTATTTATAAGGAGCATCAGCTAGCACAAACTATATCGATCGAGAATTTAGTATGTTATACAGACCCCAAAAAGCACCTTCCCTGAAAAATCCCCGCTGTTCCAAAAATGTCTATGTCGATTTTCAGTTAATTTGGCTGGGATATTTGATTCTTATCATTGTTGCCTATATTGTGTGCACTTTTCATTCTTGGACGTTTGGGTCTGGCCTTTTGTCCTGTTACCTTTATACAGGGTGATCCAAAAGTCCCGGAACACCAAAATATCTCCGCAAGAGGACATTTTCGCTGATCATGTTTCAGACAAAAGTTTAAGAATTTTTCCCTGGCTATTTAATGGTACCATAGAATTTGACCTTGAAGGTTATTCCAAAGTGCAAGGTCAAATTCAATGGTACCATTAAATAGCAAAAAAAAATCCTTCAACTTTTGTCTGAAACATTTTCACCGAAAATGCACTCCCGGTGAGTTAATTCGCAGTTCCGGGACTTTTCAGTTTGACCTTGAAATGACCTTTCCGGAAAAATCGACCATATCATATTCGGACGTAAAATTTTGTGCTCTTTACGAATCCGTGAAAAAAAAGTAGCAGTTTCCATTTAAAAAAATTAACTTGACTTTGGAGTAACCTTCAAGTCATGTTCAAGGTCGAATTCTATGGTACCATTACAATGTCCTCTTGCTGAGATATTGTGGTGTTCCGGGACTTTTGGATCACCCTGTATATTTTTATCCTGTTTAAAGGACATTAAATACATGTTTTTCTTGCCATAATTTACATAAATCTATGTCGTGTTTTCTAATGATATAATAAATAGAAGGCACCTTATATGACCCACCTTTTTTCTTTTTCTTTAGCAATACGTTTTTAGTGATTCAGTCAAATTATTTAATAATTTGCGATAAGATAACATAGAATACGTCGAAATTTGATGAAAAACTATAGGGTAATGTTTTTGCCGAGGTGGCAAAATTCAATACTTCGTCAAACAATAGTCATACACATTTTAAAACAGTTTTTACGGAAATATCGTTGACTTTAGGAAGAAAATGCATACAACCTTTTTTGTAGAGAATTTAGTGCTGTATCTTTTTTGGTTTGAAATATTTTTGCATTCCAAAATAAATGAGAAAAACTACGAAGAAATGTAATTAGGGCTAATGCTTTTTAGTAGTGGACAAATGGATCTGCGCCAAAATGTAATCAGATCTAAGTTATGCCAAGACACATATTTAAAAAAAAAAAAATTATGGCGATCTGCTTATCCGAATCATAATCGACAAAAATTGTTTGTACTACGAGCGAGGCATTTACTCCTCCAATGGTGATTAGGCGCCCGAGGTAATAATTCCAATTTTCGATTGATAAGGAATGCCAATTGGGGAGTCATTCGAAATTAGGATATAGAAACGGCAACGCACAAATTAAGAAACCAAGTTAATTGTAAGAAAAGATCTGATTAGTAAATAAAGTGTGAAATAACATCAGTAAAGGTGACTCTTCTAATCGATCATTACCGCTCCATTTAAATACCCATCCTAAATATCTCAAGATATCTTCAGAGTATATTTTTGGCTGTGCCTACATCCACGTATAAATTAATTTCCTATTAGCTCGGATTTTGCAGTCAAATCGAGTAAATACTTTACTGACGCCCCCCCCCCCTCCACCCCCTGCTAAAGCTATCCTAACCTAAGCAAACGCATAAACTTTTGTTGCATCCGTCTCTCTTCCACTCATACGTGATATAGGAAATCGTACCTGGATATAGACACTCCGTATATTTCTTTCCATGCGGTATTATACCGTAAGAAAATCGAGATTTCTAAAATTCAGATCATGTTTTCATGTCAAATTCAATAAGGGTGGTTTTTCGTGATCGCCAAAATTCTGCCGTATGGATTGTTAACAACCGCGCCACCTAATATTTTCTGTATAACCAATTTCCCATTTGAATCAGCTTTTAAATGAACAATCTTTCAGTAATCCAAGTATTCAGCTCATGTTTTCTCATACATTAAGTTACCGCACTTACTATTATAATCGAGTACGTATATAAACGTCAGACAACGTTCAGGATTCTGGCCAGAAACTTGATTATGTAATGTAGCATTAATTGATTAACGTATGATTACCAACTTATTTTCTAAATAACTAGCTTTAAAAATCCATGCTGACAATTTCAAATTCGTGATTATGTAGATGATTCAATCATCAACGGAAATCAACGTAAAGTACGTTTGTATGCTGTTTCAAATACGAACATGGTAGGTTTCGTGTGTGGCGTCAATATATTATTATGGGAGGAGGACGTTTTGGCGTCGCCGTTTTGGCGTCGCCGTATTGGCGCCGGGATGTTTTGACGCCGCCGTTTTGGCGCGTAGTGTTTTGGCGTCATTTCCTCTTTCAACTAACTAGGATTACTGCAACGACATTTTTTGTATTGTTGTAATTACGGTGATATTTTCTGTGATCTTTTCGTTATTAAATTCGGAGTGTATATTTACCGGGAAATAATGAGGTCCGAGCACTATGCGGTCTATGTGGGTTAAGTTTTTTTTTTAGCAGGGTGGTATGGGGGGGCCTCAGGCCGCATAATGCGAGCCAAGCACTTGGAAATTTATGTGTCAGATACAACTCGGAATGTTTCACCTTGCATTCTTTACACCGCGGATTAGCGAGTATCGTCGAATGTTTCCAACACCTGTCCTATGATTTTTATGATTCTTGACCCCCTCCCCCTCCCTCGCGGGAAGAGGATGCGAGTTGGCCATAAAATTGTGACTGGTTACAGGTTAGTATTTTGCACTAAAATGTCCTCGCACCAAAAAGATTACCGTTAAAACTGTTTGGCGCCACAACGCCCCTGGCGCCAAAACAGCGACGCCAAAACGTCCTGTACCCATTATTATTTACTCTTCGACAAATTATTGCGGAAAAGTAGATTGGCCCGAAACTTTTCACGTGACTGTATAGTGCGATCTATCTATAATGTAGTGCTATAAACGATATTTTAAATAAAATTATACAAACATGCAGAGTAACTTCGTTTCCAGACCAACAAACTAGCGAAATTTGCACAAAACACAAGAATAATAAAGTTATTGGTGATAGTTTTTCGACCATCTTACGATTGGGCGATGTCATTAGATAGAAGTTCATAAATAAATTTGGAGCTCCCGTAGAAATTAACATGATCAACCACATAGTAAAATTTTCGTTGATACTATCTGCAAAACTAAAAGAACAACTTATATTGTAACATATTTATTCTGATAAGTCAAAATGAGTCTCGCACTAACTCAATTATATCAGTTTAGAGTAAGTCAATATCATACAACATTATGACGTTAAAATTTAAATGATTATTTTAAACATCTAAAGTTTTCCTAAGTAAAAGAAAAAATTCGTTGCTAGATGACATCAAATATAAGCCATAATCGCTGTATTTGTACATCAAGATTAATAAACTTCGGAAACCAGAGCCAGAATGATTTTGACCTACAAGGAGTTGCACAGAGATTAATAGACCGTGTATAATTTGCAAAGCATGGGAATATAATACCGAACACATTTGTATTGCAAGACATTGAAGGGCCGTGAGAGGTAAGGAGTGCAGTTCACCCGGCACGAGTAAACAACATCTATCTACGGTTTCCCTAATCTTCCTAATGATGTCTCCCTCCGTTAATAAACAAACAGAATAATAATAATAATACTAAAGGGCGTTTGTCAGGATACGGTGGCCTTGAATACAAAGTATAGCATATAATTTCACATCTCACGACCTTTAAAGCATTTGGCTCATACGTCTTCAAATTCACGCAAACATACTAATATGTATAGAGGACTTAATGCCCCTTTTGAAAAATCGTTTGACCGATTCCATTTCAAAGTATGCAGGCAGATGTGGTAACAATTATAGATTTAATGGAATATGTTATCTTCAAGGGAAATAAGGGAATACGTATTTTGCCATTTTGAAAAGGATCATTTTTAATGAAGTTATGAGTATTTCAACATTTAACATGTTTCATTTTTTCCTAAATAATATAATTCGTTTTTTTTTGCTGATTCTTGCAAGCGATTTCCAAATCTTGTAAAATCCGTTGAGTAGTTTGAAAAATCTTCAAAATGGCGGCAAATTTTCTAAAAATAAAAAAACTCAATTTCCTCAAAAACACCAGCTTTTTTTTGCTCAAATTTTTACCATAAATTCTTGTAAATATGAAGAACAATTACTGTAAGTTTCAAGCAGGTTAAACCATATTTGTAGTCAGGAGAATTTTTTTTAGAACAAATTTAGAAAATGATGTTTTGCAAGTATTTTGAATAATTTTGTTCCAAATCAATTAAATGTTTGTATTGAAAATCTAATCATATTTAAGTAAATAACTTTTAGACAATGTATTTTATTTAAGCTTTTTTTATTCAATTTTTTCCCAATTCTGTGTCGCTGTTCTAGCCATATGCGATTCTCGGTTACTATTTTCATAACCTTCAACATTCCAAACGTGGCAAGTTTTGTGACATGTGGTGATAGTCATTTCTTTTCATAACCTATACCTATGTTATCATTTACTTGAAAGTAAATTTAGTTAAGGGCTTTGAACCGACCAATTATAAAAAAATAAAACATAAAATATGTAACTGAAAAAATATGTAATTATATTGAAAAAGGAAAAATATAAAATAAAATATGTAATAAAGTTTTTAAAAATATGTTTTTATAGTTTTTTATCATAAGAACTTGCAGGCGTCGTACCATATTTCCACAGCTTTAATTCCAGAGTGGTAACCCCGCACGGCAAAAATATATATCCATGGATATATCCCGCATATATATAAGATAGGCAGGATATATTTCGGCAAAAAGTATACTATCCGCTTTATATGCGAGATATATCCACTCTGACCGGCCCGAATGTGTTTCAGGATATATCCCATTTATATGCAGATTATATCTTCGGATATTTACAACATATATCTTATTATGTATGTCACATATAAACGCACCCGTATGTGTGGTCGGCAATATTCAATATATATCCAATATATATCCAACATCTATATCTGCATTATTTCCGTGAGTTAGTATTTAGTAAAGTAAACTTTACGCACTCGTTTTTACTTTACGCATCGAAAACCGTTGCGTAAGTAATATGTCGATACTTGTAATAGTACTTTACGCACACGCACTTGTATCGACCACAGGGTCATTCGACCAGTCGACCCTCGTCCTCCTTCACCTTCAACGGACCCATTTTCTCCAATACCTCACGATATACCACTTATTACCCCGCAAGAGCTATTCGCCCCGCCGGTACATTTCGTCACGAGCGAGCCCGTAGCTCCAGTACTATTGTCTTCCATGGAGGACCTAATTATCCGTTTTTGTAAAAACAGGTTTAATAAAAAATAAACGTTCCTAGTATCTTTACCCAACTGTCTTTATATATTTTTGTCTTCAGCGAAGAACTTTTACTCTCTTGCATCGAAAACTACTATTTTGTCATAACGTGTGTAAAATGCGGTACTTCACATTTTTTTTTTACTTTTTTTTTTACAATTTTAGGGCCTCGAGTCGAAGAAGAGGGGCAATATTGTTGTTGGGTGTCTCCGTCCCCGTGTTGCATACGATATTTTACGGGATGGAATCAGCGATTAGTCGGGCCATGTTAGCCCCCACAGGAAAGGACAAGGAACTGTAACGTTATAACGGACTCGGAATAATCCGTTATTACGAAACTTTTTAATCTGGTCCGTTAATCGTTCTCTTAATTTAAAATAAAAGTTTAAAAAAAATAAGTTTTAATTTAAAAGTAAATAAACGAACAGTTTCGAATTCGATATTTCCTGGAAAAAGTATATTTATTACGAAATTGTTTACACAAATCGCAGAGCGCGCTGATTGACGCGGCGTGGAACCGATGAGACAAGGACAGTGTTAGTGCAAACGCGAACTAAAAGCTATGAGAGACCGCGAGTTTCGCGAACAAACAGTCATTCTATCCCAAGCTAGCGAAGCGAACGGACCTCCAGACGAACGAGTGGGGTAACAGCATTCCCTCCCGGAGAACTTCCACAACACCGGCATCGGACAAGAGAGCTTCATCCACTTGACGGCGGCGGATGAATTACCAACCAGACAACGCTACCATTTCCTGAGGCTCCAGCAACCGAACGTCTCTCGGCGTGCAAGGACGTAGCACACAATCGATAAACTCAAACGACCCATGTGCGAAATGCCAATGCTGGCCCAACGTCGGCAACTTCACTATGCCAGAATCGGGCCAGCATTGATAGCCGATACTGGCTATAACAAATTTCCAAACTTCGGCTGAAAACTGGCCATCGCATCGGGGCAGGCATGGCAAATTGATCTCATAGGTATTTCTCCCGATCGTCGTCCCACCGTCGGTCCAATATTGGGCCCGAGTATCGGACCAAGTCTGGGAAAGTGATAGTGCCAAATCTCGGCCCAGCGATGGAAACATTCAGGACCGAACGTCGGGCCAATTCTAGCAAATTTATTTCATACAAGCTACTGACGATCGTAGGCCCACAGTTGGTCCAAAACCGACCCGAGCATCGGACCAACCCCATCGAATTAATAGTGCCAAATCTCGGCCCAGCGTTGACAGCCGACTTTCCGCTACCGATGCTGGCCCAACGTTGGCAACTTCACTGTGCCAGAAGCGATCCAGCATTGGTAGCCGATACTGGCTATAACAAATTGCCAAACTTCGGCTTAACACTGGCTAACGCATCGGGCCAAGCCTGGCAAGTTCATCTCATAGGTATTTCTCCCGATCGTCGTCCCAGCGTCGGCCCAATATTGGGCCCGAGTATCGGACCATGTCTGGCAAAGTGATAGTGCCGAATCTCGGCCCAGCGATGGAAACATTCGGGACCGAAGGTCGGGCCAATTCTAGCAAATTTATTTCACACAGAATATTGCCGATCGAATATCGAAAATTTTCTACAAAAAAGTCCGGGAGAGCTCTAGTCTAAAAAGTATAACTTAGGCGGGAGCAAGCCTCGAAGAAAGCATCGTAGTTTTGCTGTCTCATCCGTGAGAGTTTTCACAGTCTGAGACTGTGACTTTCTTAGATTGATATCTCGCGGCACAAGGTGCAGAAGCAGCCCCGAAACCTTAGTACAATGGCGAAGGGTTCCCTACAGTTACATACTTGCACAGTTCTCTCCGTGTACGACGAGCCCTCCGTTCTCTGGAGACTCGGCCCATAGCCAGCGGTGACGTTCGAATCCCCAGGGAAACCCAGCAGTTAAGTTCCGGGCGTAGCCGCTAGGAACGCATCGCCGAACCGTATATGAAGTAGCGCCCGCGTTCCTTCAAGTGTGGGCACCGACGCGGCAACTCTGGCCAGAGGGCGATTTCGCCACTTTTACCTTTTTTGGTGTCGGGGAGGACCTTCCCTCCGACTGAGAACTAACTCGTCGTGATAAACGACGAATTAGAAATTAATATTTTTATTTATAGGAATACGTTGGAACTAGTACGACGTTTTACGAACTTACTAATCCAACTCGTTGGAGTTCCAAATTTGGCCCCGCCCAGGGGCTTACAACATCAAAAGACTCGTCAATAAGCAGGGATATATGCATATATCCATCGATGTTATATACATCTTCAAGGTTTCTTCCAATAACAATAAATTCGTTTCAACGTTTGTTTTTCTTTTTTTATCGTGCTGCTGCTGCGACGTTGCAAAGACAATAATGACTGTAAAATTTAGCTGCAACAGTCTCTGTGCCATCGCTGACAATCAACGCCGCGCCAATACTGGCTTTGATGCCGGGTCAGTGCTGGCTGTCGATGTTGTGACAGTGCTGGCAGCCACTAATGGTCCAATACCGGTTGCCGAGTCTAGGCCGTAGTGTCGTAACAGACACTGGGCCATTGCCGACAGTCAATGCCGCGCCAATACTGGCTGCCGATGCCGGGCCAGTGCTGGCTGTCGATGCCGTGACAGTGCTGGCAGCCATTACTGGACCAAGACCGCACTGAAAAAAATTTCAGAACGTAGCCCTGTGACGCTCTCCGATACTAGCGCTAACGGACTCGTTCCGAACAGCGTGTCTTGACTCTTTAAAGGTGCTCCGCCGTAATCGCGCCGAACGGGCTGCGTCACGGGCTCTCCCAGCACAGAGCTATGAATCTCCAGATGGCAGGATTTTGAATGGCATCACATGAACTTTTCACAGACGTCAAAACAGAGCGCTATGTATACATGCCTCCCTTGATTATTCTACGCTAAACTAGTACATTCGCGTTTTCTTTATGCATATAATACATCAAATGGTTTCTAAACATGTTGAAAATAATTTCAACGCGGAATTTTATGTTTTTCTATATAGAAGTAGATGATTTTTATACGAGTTTCCAACAGTCTCAATTAGTTCTCAAACCCGTAGTATTCGAAAATGCATTCAGAAAAGATTCAAAAGCATTCGTTTTATACGTTTTAAATTCATTTTCTGTCACTGACGAATTCAGACTAATACAAAAATTAATTTCCATAACATTTTTAATTCATATGAATTCATTGATATCAGAAAATAATATATGTACAAAAAAGAACTTGAATTCATTTAAATGCAAATATAATATATATTATTATTATTCTATTTATAATGAATTCTTATGAATACAAATATAATGTTGATTTATTAATAGTATAAATTATGAATTGATGCGAATGCAAATATAATATATATTATTATTCGAATTTTTCGAATACAAAAATATTTTACTAATATTTTAATACGAAAATATGAATCCAAATGAATAGAAAAGAATGCATAAATAATAGTGTTGTCGAAACTGCTAAAAATACAAATATACAATTTAATCCATGATCGTGATTAGAAATATGTTTTATTAATATATATGAATCCATTTATAATTGACTCGCAAAAAGGCAAAAGTTATGAATACATCTGAATACAAAGGAAGATTGAAATGATAATTTATTAATACAATTGCATCTATGAATAAAAACAATTAATTACCAGAATTAACGAATACATTTTAATACATAACTTAGCAAAAAATGCAAGTTTGAATCCTAATTTAAAAAATTTCCTACAGATGTCTGGGTAAACTTTTTTTAAGTGCAATAACAATGTTCATGTATTTGTAACTGATTGACAATTTTTCACTTTTCAGTAAGTTTACAATGCAATATTTTTGTTGATAAAATAAATATATTATATTTAAAATTACGCACTATATCGTAAACGGTATGGGATACAAGAAATCTCTCGAAATGTTGACATGATGTGCGACGATTCAAAACCGTCATACACAATTAAAACATTCCATAATTTGAGAAATCTCTGTAAGCCCCATGCAAAAAATGCCCATTTTTCGTACCTCGAATATTGAAAGATTTTTTATGCCAATTGGCAATTATATTATATATTTACATATGATGACCGAATAATCCCTGCAAAATTTCAAAGCGAGTATATGCCCCGTTTTCGAAATATGAGGGGTCAAAGTTGACCATGTCCAATAACAAATGTACATCAATTTCACATTTATACCCGAATAATAATATTAAAAAAAAATCAGACGGTATGGTTCTTTACAGATTTTTGGCTACTGATTACGAATTTGAAGTCAGATTTTAATTCGGCTCCGTGACTTTATCCAAGTCGGAGCGCTATGGCGCACTCTCACAGCGATGCGATCGGAAATTTTTTTCAGTGCGGTTGCCGAGTCTAGGCCGTAGTGTCGCGCCAAGACTCATGCCAGTGTTGGCCCAATGTCGCAGCCGAGCCTCGGCACCGCCGTTGCCAGGACTGGACCAAGGTTGGGCCGTTACGAATTTCGCACATGGGGAACGAACAAACTCAAACATTATAATTTAAGTTACTTGTAAGGAATCCAAACAAAGGTGTAACATGCGCAAAGATTACGAGGAGTTTCCTATTCATAGTTTTATAAAAAACCTTCCAAGTTAAAATAAACCTTACATTTATGATATTTTCTGAGTTATCTTACTTGTTCCTGAACACGTAGTTAGTCGTATTTTTTTAAGATTCCATCGTCGGAGGTTATTTGAAGGCTATTTGGCACTCTACGTTGGTTGTTCGAATTTTTCCGTTTCCACAGTCGTAAATCATAATTTTCGTAACCTTCTAATCGACATAACATACAACTTCGACAGATCAAATGGAAAGAAGACTGCCTACAATTTTTGAGGATAAGGAAAGTTGTCTTCCCCAATATTCTCAAACCCAAGAGCGAAGTTCCCTATATTTACGCAGTTTCCACGGAGCGGAAGACCTTCAGTTCTAATTCCCATTTTTCAAACGAATTTAAAAATATATGTTATATCATCGTACTGAGGCGCTTCAAATTTATTTGTCAAAAAATATCACATTACAAAAATTTTCATCGTTTTTTTAATAATGGAACAGCATTCCACAAAGATTGTGGTATTCTTTAGATTAAGTTTGTAAGAATTATTTGTAAGAACTATTTTTATAATAAACATTGAAAACGCAATTGCATTTTTATATTACCTCTAAGTCTGATAAACCCTGAAGAATGTACGTCACTTGTATACGGATACACTGTTTATTATACGTTCGTGACACTTTGTAGCGATTATTCTTACAGTTTACTTTTGAAAATTTCTATAAAAAAAATGTTCCATAACCAGAATGGAATTTGGCAGATGAATCTTATAAGATAGTAGTTTTCGATACAAGTGCGTGTGCGTAAAGTACAAATATCGAATAGTAGTTTTCGATACAAGTGCGTATGCGTAAAGAACTTTACACATACACACGTGTGCCGAAATATTGTTTACGTACGGCTTTTCCGTGCGTAAAGTATAATCGAGTGCGTAAAGTTTACTTTACGCACAAGTTTACTTTACGCACCGAAAAGACGTACATAAAGTACTATTACGCAACGGTTTTCGGTGTGTAAAGGTTACGGATGGGTTGGCGGTCGAAGAATAAACTCCTCAGACTTGAATTTATAGTCGTTTCTTAAGATCTATGCAATTCTTATCTATAACGTAAAAAGGAAAATGGTACGCGTGAAGGTAGGTATTACTTCATCGTCAGATATATTTTACGAATGCAGAAAAGTCGCCCAGGAAAAATTCAGAAAAGTTGTCTGCACATAGGGACAATACACCTAAGATATACACACGAAAAATAGATAAAATAAAATGTTACTACTATTATACACAAGACACATGAGTGCATTTGGACAATATTCTCAAACAGCTGCTGGAAAACTGTTTATTTCTTCTATATGGGATGTAAGTGGGATATATCTCACATATACGGAAAATGTATTTTTATTTATATATATTGGATATTAACCGGATATATCTTACATCTGCGAAAAATTTGTTTTGTGAGTTAGAAATGGGTTATATCTCGGGTATATTACATATGTATGATTGGATATATCCTGAGATATATAAATTCGGCAAAAAGTATACTATCCGCCATATAAGTTGGATATATCTTGCATATATCAACCCTATCTATTTATATGCCAGATATATGTCGCATATTTCCAGGATATATCTTAGGATATATCTTTCGGATATATATTTTTCCATGCGGGACTTTCAGGGAGATTCTTTAAGTCCTCCATTATTCTGCATCCCACCGATCTGTCGTCCTTCGAGAATTCCAAGAGGATACACATGTGGCCACCAGAAAAGCGGACGCATAAGGTCACTCATCTAATGGATAGTCTGGAATTGTACGAGTAGATCATTGTTTTTCAACACGACAGAAGTTGCTTTGATCCAGACTAATCGGAGTTCCGAAAATACCATAGCACACAGACTGCATTACTGTCTGTGACGCTTTGCAATCAAGGGGGATATGGTCGTTGTCTTTCGAGTTCAACAAAGCGTTTGACCTCATCAACCATGTCTTATGAATCCAAATGATGAGAGATGTCGGCCCTGCCAACTCGGTCACCTCATGTTTCGCATCTAATCTTGGTGGACAAATGCTGGCAGTCCGTGGGCCGAATGGAATTACATCAGCATCAGTTACCAATGAAAGTTGGTGTACTCGAGAGTCTGTATTTGATCCTCTCATATCCTCGGTATTCATTAATGATTAGCCTTTCAGCATTCATCTCATATCATATTTGATGATGATACTCCGATATTTTTAAAATGACGTCCTGAAAATATAGACTCAGGCGTGCAGAAAATTACGCTTGATGTTCAACTGTTTGCTAACCGTCCCGATAGGAATAATCTCTCGATCAATACAATTAAAATTAAAGCCATGATAACAGATGACTCACGAAATATTAGTGAAATGAATTTTAATGCTATTTAATTAATTTCTATATATTCTTCAAGTCATTATTCAGGGACAACAATTGACCTGGACTGTTAAAGCCAAAAATTCGGACTTTGCTTCGACCAAACACCGTCATGGCGAGAGCACATTGTGCAGTTGTCCCGTAAAGTGTACGGCGCGGGCCTATATTACGAATCCCCATTCATTTCACAGCTGTATTTCCTAATTCATGTATAATTACTTACCAGAAAATTGTGGAACTCATTTCTTCACAATATATCAGATAGTACCAAAATGCAAATTTGGCTATAGGGAGTATACTTCTCGTGTCATTAATAAAGTAAACTAATTAACGAACGAACTATATATACATCAGGCCAAAATTAACTACATTGACCTTTGAACATAACCCACAGTCCTCAAGAGACATCGGACGCAATACACAGTTTACATCCTTAAGGGAAAGTTATGGTACATTAGTTATCGAAAGAGCTTGCAGGATTAGCAATAATTCTGATGATCTCCTGATGCTATTTGAACCCCAGCATGAAATTCAGGGTAAAGGGACGTTTCTATATGGGACATTCCACGCGAAACGGGCCACTTTTTTAAACTTATTTTTTTATTCCAATTTTACCTATTTACACTTGAAGGGACTTGCAAATGTAACATATTCGATCAATGAAAACTTAAAAACTCAGAATTTTTAAAATGTTATAGCACATTTAATTTTTTAATTTTTAAATATAGCTGTTCGCGCGGCATCCGCGACCGTGCCGAAATTGGTATGAGTGGCGACATCTGCGGGCGTCGCTAGACGGTTCGTCGTACTCGCGCGAATTTATTACCGATCGTCGCGATCATTAATCTGACTATTCAAATCACGCGCGCAATAAACTGACCAGTAATAACCTTCGCGGTCTTGAAGGATCCAGTGGCGATACCTGGTTCCGGAGGTGTTCTTCCTGGTCAGTCTGGAACCGCTCGCAAAAGGTCACCCACGTGTGCACCATTGTCGCAACCTTTTGGTAATTTTCCAATTTGCGCTTTCGCCGCGCCGCAAGAGATTCCTCGTGATCTCCGCAATTTTTAGATCGTAGTTATTTAATGTAAATTTAATTAGTGTAAATAAAGTTATATAGTGTAAATTAGCGTTGACTCTGCTGCAAACCTGACCCGCACCCGCACGCCAGAGGTCAATGATTTTTAGTGTTAAAATCAGGGCCAGGAACGAACATTTGGCGATCCTGCCAGGATCCTGCAGTGACAGTTATACAAATGGTGACATTTGAATCGCGAGTGAACGCTAATTATTATCATATGTTGACAGTCAAGAAAAGTCAACGTCGGTCGGTTCTTTCAAAAAAATAACCGTGTGGGTGCAGTGCAGTGCTGTGAAAATTAACGATCGAATTAAATCTCGATCATTTCCGTTATCACTCGGCGACTTTTAAATCGAGTAAGTCCACAGCTCCAATCGCGTTGAATCAGCGTGACGTCACTACGTCTCAGCTGTAATACTCGGCTCTCCTCGGCCGCGCCGAGAGATCACGACGCGCCGAGTCCTATCGGTCCTATCACACACTACGGGCGCTACGTCACAGTCGTGACGTCAGCAAGAGTTGGGCAGTCGATCGGCTCCCTTCTTCTACCTTTGTTGCCACGGCAACCGCTCAAGGGCCAGTCAGCGCTGCTCGCGCTATCGGCCACACCCTTTGTCTACTATCGATTGCAGATTAGTAGATCATTCCTTTGATTAATGGTGGCAAAATCTTGTCACACCTCCAAACGCACCGTATAGGCGAAATCACGCGCCACTTTAGAGGAAATAATTTTCCTTCGCACAATTGCGCGACGATTATTTCCTTGCTTTTGAAGAGCCATTAATACGCGGCAATATTTCGCGAATTGACAAGTGATTCGGCGCATTGAAATTGCATCTATTTTGCATTCGGTTGCAATTTCTGTAGTATTTTATCGAATTACGTAAACAAGCGCAAAATGTCAAAACGCGCAGAGACAACCGACGAATATCATCGATTTGTGCAGCAAGTTGCTGCACAAGTAGCTGCGTTCGCATCGATAGAGCGAACTGTAAACGCGTTAAAAAAGCCGCTCACGTTGGAGCAAGCACAGACACGCTTAAGTGTCATTGAGAAAAAGTGGACTGAAATCAGCGAGCGTGACATCTCGATGCTCGAATTCAAAGGTTCTCCTGAGTGCCTCGAAGATGACTACTTCGCCGAGCAATTTATGGCAAACGGCGAAGATGTATACATCGACACTGTCGCCCAACTGACAGCTGTCATCAACACGCTACAAGTGTCTACACCGGCTACGCCTTCAACGTCAGCATCGGGACTACTCAACGCAGATCGACGCACGCAAGTACCTGCGATTAAGTTACCGCGATTTTCGGGAATATTTTCGGATTGGGTAGAGTTTCGCGAACATTTCAAAGCGCTAATTATAAATAACAATTCGTTTAACAACTTTGAAAAATTATATTATTTAAAATCATGCCTCGACGGCGAGGCCGCGCAATTATTAAAGAATATTTTTGTCACCGCGGACAATTTTGATATCGCATGGAGAATGTTAACTGATCGGTACGAAAATAAGACGCGCTTGCTACATATTCAGTTAACGAAACTGTTTGCTCTAAAAGCTATTTCGCGAGAAAGCTCGCCAGTTGAGCTGCGACTTCTACTCGATTCCGTGACAGAAATTATCGACGCACTAATAAAATTAGAAAGACCGGTCTCCAATGACATTTTAGTGTTTATCGTTGGTCAACGACTCGACCATGCAACGCGTGAGGCTTGGGAACTCTCGCGAGATACCGACGATTTTGCGACATTTGACGAAATGTCAAGATTCTTAAATAAAAAAATTCGCGCTCTTGAAGCGTCGCAAAACTTTGCTCGGGCTGTCAGATCGTCGGTCCCACAAGTGCGCGTCAAATCCTCGGCTTCACACGTTCAAGCGCATCATCTCGTGCAACGTTCTGCAGATGCATGCAAATTGTGCAACGAAACGCACACCCTTTATAAATGTGCAAGATTTATTGCGAAATCAGTATCCCAACGGTGGGATTTTGTAAGGCAGATTCAAGCATGCACGAACTGTCTCTCGCAATATCACCGCTTAAGCGCATGCAAAAGCGAGCGAACTTGCAAAGAATGCAAAAAACGGCATCACTCGCTCTTGGATACACAGTCAACGCGCGATAATACGCCAACATCGGCAGCTTCTGCGGAAGCGAGTGCACAACCCTCTGCAGTAGACATAAGTCTTGTTCAAACGCATTTAAGCACTCCTAAAGTGCCAGCGCATGTGCTCCTCGCAACCGCATGGGTTGTAGTGACCTCGGCGTCGAACCGCACGGTCAAACTACGAGCACTATTAGATCTCGGATCTACGCACACGTTTATTTCGCGCGAAGTCGCAAACGCGTTACGCACCAAAATGTATGCTACATCGGTGATGGCAAGCGGACTTGGGCAATGTGAATCTACGAAAGTGGACAAAATTGTGCCTATTTCCGTAAGTTCTGTACGCGATCGGGGTTTATGTTTATCTACTGACGCTCTCGTGATTGATAAAATTACGGATTACGTTCCCAAGTTCCGCTTTCCAATATCGCATTGGCCGCATCTAGAAAATCTAGAACTCGCAGATGGCTGTCCGACCGACGATACGCCAATACACATGCTCATCGGGTCGGATATTTATCCTTACGCGATCTGTGACGGTATAAGGCGTGGTAAGAGCGACGAGCCGGTGGCGATGCGAACCATTTTTGGGTGGGTGCTGTCTGGGAACAGTAATACCTCTTGTCCTCTATCAAACTCTGCATCAGTGCATGCGCTTCATGCTGTTACAGATAACAGCTCTTTACAAACAGCAATAACGCGTTTCTGGGAGGTAGAGGAAATTTCGACCTCTACGCGTCTCTCAGATGAAGACGAGCGCTGTGAGCGCCATTTCGAAGAGACACACTCACGCTCTCTAGACGGGCGTTACATCGTCCGTATTCCTCTCAAGGAATATGCATCACGCGCTATCGGCAGCACTTACGCTCGCGCGAGACAATGTCTGCTCTCCACTGAGCGACGAATGGCCTCTCGGCCGCAAGAACGCGAAGCCTACTTAGGTTTCATGAACGAATACGCGTCTCTCGGACACATGCGTATCGCTCCTGATTTCCCTACACCGTCGAACGCCATCTATCTACCACACCATCCTGTGGTCAAGGATAGTAGTACGACCACCAAAACTCGCATTGTCTTCAATGCATCCGCGTTGTCAACTTCTGGCAAATCCTTCAACAACATTCAGTTGACAGGTCCCAAACTGCAATCTGATCTTCAGCTGCTACATCTGCAATGGCGCATGCATAAATATGTATATGCTGCCGACATTGCCAAGATGTACCGACAGATCATGATTGATGATCGCGATTTGGACCTGCAGCGCATTCTGTGGCGACAGTCGCCATCTGAACGAATAGAGGAGTACCAACTTCTAACCGTTACATACGGTACTGCAAGCGCTCCTTTCTTAGCGCAACGTGTACTTCTCCAATTGGCGGAGGACGAGGGCCAAGACCTTCCAGCGGGTAAAGCCGCTCTGACGTCCAATATGTTCGTCGATGACGCTCTTTTCGGAGCCGATTCAATCGAGCAAGCGAAAGTAATTCGCGATCAACTGATCACTTTGCTGGGAAGGGGCCAGTTCCAACTCCGCAAATGGTCTAGCAATTCGACCAACTTACTTGCTGACATAGATCCCACAGATCACAATTTAGCCTGCGATAAGGCGCTCCAAGAAGACGAAAGTCTTAAAATCCTCGGAATTGTATGGAGGCCTTCGGATGACTCTTATCGAATCCAGGTCCACACTTCCGAGTCTTCAACCATCACTAAGCGCACGATCTTATCTGAGATCGCTCGCATTTTCGATCCGCTAGGCTGGATTGCCCCGGTTGTCGTCGTAGCCAAACAGCTTATGCAACGCCTATGGCTGTGCGAAGCAGGTTGGGATTCTATTCTCCCGAATGATCATAGGGAAACCTGGCTCTCTTTTCGAAGTGCATTACCGCACTTAGAAGCAATCTCGATTCCTCGGTGGCTTGGAACATCACCCACCACGTGGTATGAATTGCACGGCTTCTCTGACGCGTCAGAAAAGGCGTACGCTGCGGTAGTCTATATCCGTACGGAGTCTTCCAATGGCTCCGTACAAACAACCATCCTCACCGCCAAAACTAGGGTCGCGCCATTAAAACAATGTACGATACCGCGTCTCGAACTGTGTGGCGCAGTGCTTCTAGCGCGCCTGTTAACGCACATTAGAACTGTGCCTGCGCTCATGCAATGTCCTGTACATTGTTGGACAGATGCCACGATCGTCTTAGCATGGCTGAGAGGATATCCAGCACAATGGAAGACTTTTGTGGCCAACCGAGTGGCAGAAGTACAAACGCTTCTACCGAACGTCACATGGCGTCATGTGCCAGGGCGTGATAATCCTGCTGATGTCGCGTCTCGTGGCATCTCTCCATCAGAACTGACGAGTTGCAGTCTATGGTGGACCGGGCCCTCATGGTTAGCCACCTCTGCTGACACTTGGCCCTGTCTTGAACCTATGCTCGATAGTAGCGCGCCGTTGGAGCAGAAAAGCTCGGCGCACGTCATCGCAGCGGATCTGCATGGATTCGTGGACATTGCAGCCCGATTTTCATCATGGCCCTTTATGTGTCGCGTATTCTTGCGCATCCTTCAGCTGTCCAAACACTGGAGAGCCGCCTCATTGCCCTCAGACAACGGCCAATCCTACACCCACGAATTTAGTCGTGTAAAGCATCGCATTTTCGAACTGATGCAATCGTCTGCCTTTCCACAAGAGCTATCCACTCTTCGGAAAGGCCTTGCAAATCCCAACGGATGGCGCACTCTGTCTGCGCTACATCCTCTTCCACGACGCAGTCCGTTGCGTCGTCTGAACCCTTTTCTCGACGAATCCGGGATTCTGAGAGTGGGTGGACGCCTTTCGATGGCTGATCTACCGCTCAGTGCAAAACATCCGGTTTTGCTACCTCACGGGCATATCGCACTGCTACTTACCCGTCATGCGCATCTTCGCTGTCTTCATGGCGGTATAACGCTGACACTCAGCACATTGCGGAGCACAGTGTGGATTCTGCAGGCACGCAGAATCGTAAAACAAGTTACGCATCACTGTGTCACCTGTGCCAGGCATGATGCACAGGCTCCCACCCAACTGATGGGCGCACTGCCGCCGGCTCGCGTCGTCCGTCCACCCCGCGCCTTTACCGACTGCGGCGTCGATTACGCTGGACCACTCCGATTGCGTCTGGCGGGCGGTCGCGGCTCTCGGTCACAAGCCGCATACGTCGCAATATTTGTTTGTATGGCGTCGCGTGCCGTTCACTTGGAGGTCGTGTGCGATTACTCCACACCTGCGTTTCTCGCTGCGTTTCAGCGCTTCTGCGCACGTCGAGGTCTTCCGCGCACTATGTACAGTGACTGCGGCACGAACTTTGTCGGCGCCGATAAGGAGCTGCGCGCCGCGTACCGCGCGACGTTAAAGTCCGATACACTGCGTATTCGGATCGCTGAGGAAGGCGTAGAGTGGAAGTTTATCCCGCCTGCTGCACCTCACTTCGGGGGGCTGTGGGAGGCTGGAGTACGATCCATGAAGCGCCACCTCAAACGGGTTCTAGGTCAGCACACTCCGACCTATGAAGAGTTAGTAACGCTCTTATGCCGCATCGAGGCATGCATGAACTCGCGCCCGATAGCTCCGCTGACTTCCGACATCGAGGACTTAGAAGTTCTTACTCCAGCGCATTTCCTTATCGGCGGGTCACTTTTATCGATTCCTGCTCCACTAGCCGTCGACTATTCGCTAGGTCGAAGTGCGCGCTGGAAATTGATCCAGCAACTCTCCGAAGAGTTCTGGAGCCGTTGGTCACGAGATTATGTGACATCGTGCCAACATCGTTCAAAATGGTCACAAGCGTCGCGTTCACTACGGGTAGGACAGATTGTCCTTCTGTGCAATGACAATCTGCCCCCAGCTAAATGGGATCTGGCGCGCATTACTCAATGCCATCCAGGCTCAGACGGATTAGTGCGCGTGGTAACGATACGTACCGCTACGTCGGAATACAAACGTCCGATTGTGAAATTGGCCCTTCTGCCAATCTCTATAGATGAGGATGCAAAGCCAGTCCCCAATTAGTGCTTACAAGTAGCCGTATATTAGTCATAAGTGTCTTAAGTATTGTTGCGGTAGGTTACCGCAAGGCGGGCGGTAATGTTCGCGCGGCATCCGCGACCGTGCCGAAATTGGTATGAGTGGCGACATCTGCGGGCGTCGCTAGACGGTTCGTCGTACTCGCGCGAATTTATTACCGATCGTCGCGATCATTAATCTGACTATTCAAATCACGCGCGCAATAAACTGACCAGTAATAACCTTCGCGGTCTTGAAGGATCCAGTGGCGATACCTGGTTCCGGAGGTGTTCTTCCTGGTCAGTCTGGAACCGCTCGCAAAAGGTCACCCACGTGTGCACCATTGTCGCAACCTTTTGGTAATTTTCCAATTTGCGCTTTCGCCGCGCCGCAAGAGATTCCTCGTGATCTCCGCAATTTTTAGATCGTAGTTATTTAATGTAAATTTAATTAGTGTAAATAAAGTTATATAGTGTAAATTAGCGTTGACTCTGCTGCAAACCTGACCCGCACCCGCACGCCAGAGGTCAATGATTTTTAGTGTTAAAATCAGGGCCAGGAGCGAACAATAGCCATTGTTTATCATTATTTTTACACAAAAGGAAATGCATAAAAAAATTAATACGCCACATGATTTTTATAGCTTTTTGCACAAGCTTTCTATTAAAAATATTTATTTTCATTTATATGAACAAATTAAGGGGGTCCTTAAAAAAATCCCCAAAAAATGTAGAAAATTACCCCTTTCAAATACGAAACCGCCCGTAAGTGCGAAATGATGGTATGAGCACTTATTATATGCGAAAAACCTATTTCAAACGAACGGCAAAACGAGAAAGCTCCTGGATTACACGTGGAGGCATACAACGCAGGGGCCATGTACCTCGGATAATTACCTGCGTGTATCTCCCTTCCATATGATCGTACCATAAATTTTTTTTTCATTTTAAACAGAATTTCTGTGTTTTTTATGCAAAATTGAGTAAATTGTGATCAACGGTGTCGAACTGTGCCAAAATATATAAAAACCTTATATACCAATTTTCCACCAGTTTTCGGCGTAATGTATGGCATTATGCACTTCTTGCGTTGTTACTACACATTTTTTTGTATTATAATAGTTTATATTTTTTATTTCCAAAATTTAATACATTCAATGTATTGCCAAAACTGTCAAATTAAGTTATCGTCGGCGTTAGCATTACCCAAGATGTACCGCGTGGAGGTCGCACGATCGGATTTACATCTTTTCGGGGTGCTTGATTATCGTGAGTCCCCTTGCCTCTCACGTTCATTTGCGTATGCCTGCAATGCTTACGTCGATTTTGATTTTCGACCCTTTTTCAGCTTTTCGCGAGGAAAAGTGAAATAATTTTCCACGTTTGAAATTCTTTTTATCATTAACGCTTTCTCTCCATTTGCTGTAGTTATTGGAATGAAACTGTGGCATTTCTGCGTCGCCGGTACTGTTGTAGCTGTAGCAAATCTCATCTGCAAACTTTGTTTAGCTACATCGTATTCGCTTTGGGTCACAAAAAACACGTCTGTTCGTTTAAGATTTCGTTTGGCTCATTGAAAGAGAGCACGACGAGCTCCTCTTTTTAATACGGCACCAATGCCATCACAAGCAATCTTTCCATGCGCTGTGGCAAAAAATGCCATTCCGCTTTAAGTCCGAAGTCTTCTTCATGATGCATCAAATTCATAAACTGAAATCGATTTTTGTACTACTGTGCCGCTCCATCAGTTACATAAATCACTTTTTCTACAAAACAAGTAGACTTTATATCATTAATTATGATTTTTTATGCAAGATACACTGCTGTTGTATCATGATGAAGACAATCAGACAATACTACCAGACTTTTGTGCTTCACCTGCATTTGTTCATCACGGTAGTAATATACGACCGGATAAACACTGCACTGATTATTATTGAAGTGAAATGACTGATCAGCGTCTTGGGCAACAAACGCGTAATTTTCAGAGAAGTCCATATGAACAAAAACGTCACCTCTTTGCAACGTTTCCTTTTTGCTTGACACGTAAGCACCTTGTTGCTTGGCAATAAAAATAAAAGAGAATTCGTCTATGAATTCATATACATCCATTGTTTGCGTCAGCAATGTGGATCTATCAACTGTCTGCCACTTCTGAAACTGAACAGTCTCGATTTCGGCCTTCTCAAATAAATCTGTGAGCCGGGCAGTAAGCAGCTCCACACCAGGACACGACTTACATTCATCGAAGTAACATTTCTCCGTGGGATTGGGGCAAACAATGCTAGCAATACAATCTTTGTATGTTCGCAAAGGTTCATCAGAATCCGATGTCAGCTCCGATAAGTCCGCAGCATCTACCATTAACTTAAAATTCTGGTGATACGTACAAACGCATACGCTGTGCGTACCGCTTGCGCCGGCGAGAACACAGTTCGGAGGTCGAAGTGTAGCAAACTTACTAAAACCAATGCGATTATCTGGCTATTTTTCAACATATAAACGATGTAGTTCTCGTAAGTTACACTGAACCAACCGTTTGTGTAGCTTTACTTTCTCGCCAGTAACGTCTCTAATGACATCAGTATCTTTCATACCAGGCATCATACGACTATTTTCGTCGTCTTCGTAGAAACTTCGCACAGCCTGTGCGGTTTCATCTGATATTTGACGACCCGGGCGAGGTGTTGAAAATGAAAATACGCCTCGTGTAGGTACAAGTATTTTAGCTGCTTTCACCATTCGCCTAGATGTATTGAATTCCTTATCGAGTTGACGTTCACTCCATGACTTTGGGGCGGTTGTCAAGATACAAATTCGCTCAGCATGGGTGGTATTGTCTGCGAATTAAAGTTTCAAATTCTCCAACATATCTTCTAATTGTGTTTCTCTCGAAAGCGGCTTAGTTGACAAGGATTGGTCATTTGGAGGTGCGAAATCGACATCGTCGGAAATGTCGTTATCTTCATAATTGTCACATAAAACATCTTTCATTTCAACATCATTATCATCTACTTGTAACAACCGAGAAGACGAGTTAGGTATTGTAGGTTCAGAGGAAGTATGCTGATTAAATGCCATTAGCCGACATTTAGAACGAATCTTACAATTGTCAGGCAATGAAGGAATAATTAAACGTAACTTTTCTGAAGGATACCGAAGATCTCCTCCTTTGTGCCCCTTAACGCCTAAATCCTTAAAGGGCTTAATGCATTCATTATAACGCGGCATAACGAACAAATTTAATTAAGAAAAATATTTTTCCGTACTTTATGAGCGACACAAATACAGAAAATATAGCCAGAGTTATATAGTTTCTTTAAAAAAAAACTATTCAACACACCAATTGCGGCTAGCCACAATGGGCAATCGTACAGTGCAGAGAAACGTGGGTTAAGAGTAAGCGGGTTAAGGAAAAATTATTAACTCAGGCAATTTACAGACGAAATAGTCCAACAAAATGAAAAGCAGAATAGAACGTAAAATAGTGTTAACATTGATCACATCCGATACAACACATACGATCGAGTAAAACGGAGTCATGGAGCGTAGTTCTCGTGGCGCAACTTCTCTTGCGAGAAACGGTACGCAGTGGTCGGAAATCGAGAAAAACCTAACGAAAGTGAGAAAGAGCTTCTGTAATTGCATAATAATGAGTTTCTATAAGCTTTTAAAGTCGCTGATTACGAATTTGATATTAAATTACAGATATGACAGCTGTCATTAACTAAATTAACAATTGTTATTAATTTATTTTTATATATAAATTTCCGTTTAATGTAGATGCACTTCATGTTAAGTGCCTCATTATTATTGTTTATGATTATTACTATCATGTTTTTCAGGTGCGCCATATTAGGACAGTTAATTGGCATTTTTTATAAACCAATTTTATACATTATATTCTGTATAATAAATAATGTATTCTATTAAATTAAACAAAATGCTTAATAACAACACAAGAAGTACATAATGCCATACATTATGCCGAAAACTGGCGGAAAATTGGTGTATACAGTGTTTATATATTTTGGCACAGTTCGACACCGTTGATCACAATTTACTCAATTTTGCATAAAAGACACACAAATTCTGTTTAAAATGAAAAAAAAAATTTATGGTACGATCATATGGATGGGAGATACACGCAGTTAATTATCTGAGGTACATGGCCCCTGCGTTGTATGCCTTCACGTGTAATCCAGGGGCCTTCTCGTTTTGCCGTTCGTTTGAAATAGATTTTTCGCATATAATAACTGCTCATACCATAATTTCGCACTTACGGGTAGTTTCGTATTTGAAAGGAGTAATTTTCTACATTTTTGGGGGATTTTTTAAGGACACATACAAATATAAAAAGTGATTTTAAAACTTTAATTGCATTTTACCCCCTTCATTTGTTCATATAAATGAAAATATGTTACATTTGCAAGTCCCTAATAAAATAAGTTTAAAAAAGTGGCCCGTTTCGTGTGGAATGTCCCATATATCGCGGCAGAACGCGTACCTATACCTCGGTCCGATTTCAAACCTCGTCCGTGGAGATGCACAGCGTGAGGAATTAGTAATTAACCTACGCACAACACCGTAAAATTGAGAGAAGGCACATAGATAAACCGTTGCATGGGACACTTTTTTCGAAATGCTCTGCAAATAAATACAAACATGCTCAGAACGTGTTAAACAAAAGGTTGCAGGCACAGTTAGCGGAATGTGCAGCTAGTTGGGACAGATACTCCTAATAATGACCAATGAGGTCTAAGATATTATTCACTCATGTTAAACCCTTTCGCTGTGGACTACGTGTATACACGTAGTAGACTTGGTGGGCTCCCAGTTTGGACTACGTGTATATACATAGTTATAAAATATTGAATAAACAGAGAATAAACAAACATATATGTACCAGCGTTATGTTTTATTGGGTATTTTGAATCGCAGGATCCAAATTAGAGGTCAAATTTCGAAAATTCTTAACGTAAAATCCAATACGGCGGCAAAAAATTGGACAATTTTTAAGCAGTTTTCATTATACATGTAATTATAAAAGAATGAATAAATAGAGAATAAAGAAACAGATATACACCAGAGTTAGGTTTTATTGGGTATGTTGAGTCGCTAAATCCGAATTTGGGGACAAATTTTTAAAACTTCAAACAGAAAATGAAATATGGCAGCTTAACTGTACAAAAAATGTCGGCCATATTGCACCCGCCATTTTGAATGATTGAAAGTTGTCTCCAAATTTGTAATCAGCGTCTTCGAAAACAAAAATATCCATATTTAAACAAATGTCAAATTGGCCGGAAACTTCGTAATATTTTAAGCCCAGTTTTCGGTCTTCACAGCGAAAGGGTTAAAAATACAATTCCACAGTAGCAAATTGAAATAAAGCCGGAAAAAAGCTAGTAAGTAATTAAAAAGGCTGAAATCGTGCGTTCTTTTACGTATTCATGCAGTAATATCCCTGGTAATTGCAAACATTGTACAATAATTTTTTTTCTAAAATTAACATATAAAATTCTTGTATGCTCAAACCAAATTGGCAACTTTTTCTCGTAGTCAAATATTGTGAAAAAAAGCAATTTTAACACCCTTTTTGACAAAGTTACTTTTACTCACATATAATTACGTGACAATATGCGTAAAAGTTGACCTTTAACTACACTTCTATAACACAATTTAAGTTTAATTTAATTACGAATAGTAATAATATTCCAATTGCAATATGATTCGGTCAATCACAGTGAAACGTAAAATTATTCATATGCACATCTAATTATTAATCGTCACTTACTTCAGTATCAACTGATGATCTTTTGCTATAATAGCAATTTGTTTCATATCAAAATGTAATCGATCCATTTTAGTGGGCGACAAGCTTTCATAAAAGTTAGGTTGCTTTACATTAACAATTCGATTTCTCAATAGCTTTAAAAGTAAACATATTTGCAACATTAGATCAGAGAGTAGCAAATCGGTACCAACGTTACTGAAAGCCACAATATATCCTCCGAACGCTTGTTGTACTAGCGCCCATATTAAATTAGAATTATCTTGTAAATTAAAAGGATACCATGCTGGTACTGCCAACTTAACTTGCGGATCAAAAGAGCTACTGTCCACCAATATATGATAAATCGGTAATAAAAGCTTGACGCATAGTGCCACAAATACTGTTACACCATACCCAATTTGAATTTTTCTGTAACGATTTCAGTTCAAAATTATTATATACAGTGTTTTATTTTAACAGCAACTAACATTAACTGACATTTTTAAACCCACCTAATATTTTTTTCATGATCTTCAACAATTTTACGTTCAACTTTATCTCGTGGTTTACATAATCGTTCTGCAAACGCTAGGTTAAAAATTGTCATCAGCCAGCTTCGATCAAACAGGAGAGTCAATAATTTTGTCATTCCATTACAAAGTGCTGTGAATGCAAACAATGTATTGAAATCAACAGCTCTATTATAGATCGATACGCCAAAATAAATTATCATTTGTAACCCAAATAGACAAGCGTTGCCCAAGATAAATAATGAATACAAGATATACAGTGTTTTCCATTTGTTGCTCCAATTACGCGGACACCATGCACCTATCATGGTTAAAATAGTAACAGGAACAGGAAGAAATGTGTATTCCACAGTAATCAGATACTTAGAATAAATGTCAAAATTGAAAACCATTTTGTTAAAAAAGTTCTTTCGAACCCGCGTTGTTAAACCGTTGACTTTATCGAACCTGATACTCTTCAGTATTAACGTCGATATTCACGGTCTGACCATCTCTGAGCACTACCATATCTGTTTTTGCAATAAGCGTATTATACGTTTCTACGTATTTCCTACCAGTAATTTTGCCACCACACATGTCTACTACTATACTATGCAAAAGTCTATAAAAGAACTCGCCGCGATATTAATTTATTGTCAGTAATACACACTTACATAAGTAAATGCGGCGAAGAACAAAGGTAGGAATTATAGTATATACTAAAGTTTTCTAGACATTTAAATGCATACCTAATGCAGTGATGTTAATTTGACACTAAAGCGGCTAATTCTTCTAATAGTTTCTATCTATTGATTCTTAAAAAAATGTCAGGCAACAATGATTTCATCTTTTCTTATTTTCTGAAACTTTACCAAGGTTTGTCATCATATCTTTCAAACATTTTTCAACACTATTTATATCTGGCCTCGTATCAATTTTATAATTAATAGACATCATATATCACTTCTTTTTACTGCCTCAAAACTGACTTATTATTTACATTTATTTCGAAATGACATTTTGACAACAATTTCGAGGAATTTGGATTTAAATTTAAATCGAGGTACGTTAGATATTAATCCGCATTTATTACTTGTGGTACCTATTGGTACATTTTTAAAATTCTTGAGGTATAACATTTGATATTTGTTGTGCAATTATTGTTGCTAATGGATCCATTTCAGGCGATGTTAAAAAATATCAAATACGTTTTATATATGTCTTCTCTATGTGTTTCTCTGCTTTCCATCAACTTAAGTGTTGGTCCTCGTAGTAATCAAGCTGATATCATAATAAAATTGAACTCGTTTCGTTGCTACTTTATGCTTTTTCTTATAACGATGTGCCTAAAATTCTTCTGCATAATGGATCTCAACCAAATGGATCCTAATGTCGCATGGATCATTTGGAAATTGTAAAATAACATTACGTGTATTTAGTATAAGTGTTACAGTGATATTTGAGTATATTTGGAAACAATCTATTTTAAAGTAATTACTTTTAGTACCTATATATATTTATATTTTTTATTTTTTATTCACCCTCTACTTTCCACAAAAAATTCGCCCTCTAAAATTAAGCTTATCATCACATGAAAAAGTCCTATGGATTCTGCGCAACAAGACTATTCTCACCCAGCACAAACTTTACCTCAAGGATGATTCTACTCCATAACAACGAGAATTTTTTAAAAAACTGCGTGACGAATTAAATGAAAGATTGAACAAGGGTGAAAAAAACTTAACCATAAAATTCTTCAGAGACATTCCAACGATAATTGAAAAGTCGCAGTTAGAAAACTAAATACAGCATGTAAGAACCTTAAAGTATATTATCAAAATGTACGCAGTGTGCGGAATAGATTATATCTCTTTAACTTGAACGTATTATCAGCCAACTCTTCTTACGATGTCTTAGTGTTAACGGAAACCTGGCTGCACTCGGGTATTCTCAACACAGAACTTGGACTCAAGAACTATTCAATATTTAGAATGGACCGAGACTCATCAGGAAGCCAGAAGTCAAGAGGTGGTGGAGATATAATTGCTGTAAAAAATACTTATCGCTGTATACAATTAGTAATTGACTCAACATTTATTTGTCGAATTATTATTTCACAACTTGAAATATATTATTGGTGCTACATATCTATCTCTGCTCTCTTCTACAGCTTCGTACATGGAACATCTACTGTGTATCTATTTCGTAAGACGCTCAAACTGAAATTTCCCTCACATCAGCTAATACTACTGGGTGATTATAACCTACCGCAAGTCAATTGATTAAACGAAAATACTAGTGTGCAATTTTATATCCTCACTATAGCTCATTCGAAAGAAGCAGCAAGTTTACTCTGTGATACATTTAATACTTTAAATTTATACCAACTATGTGATATTAAAAATAAAAATAACAATATTCTGGTTCTCTGCTTCTCTTCTAACCTAATGACTAACCTACAACCAGCAAGCAAAGAACTAATTCCGTGTGACTTGTATCATCAGGCAATTCACCTTATAAGTAAAATTGACCCTTATATCGAGTCTGAAATGATCTCTTCCAACTATTTTCTGGACTTAGATAATGCAAACTACAAGGAAATTGCCAACAGCCTATCACTTGAAAATTAGGATAATGTCTTCAAGACCTTCAATTAGAAGAAGCCTTAAATCTGTTCTAGTCAAAATTCAATTTTTTATGTCAGAAATACATTCCATAAAAAAAAGACACATCAGCAGCTATCCTCGATGGTTCACACAGGAACTTAAATGCCTAATCTAATGTAAAAAAGAGCCCATAATACTTTCATGAGGAATAGAAACCAAATAAATTATTTAGAATTTTCCAAACTAAGATCTTCATGCAAATCTATTGCACTTCGTATTTTTAATGATTACATTTCATCAATAGAAGATAATCTAATTAAAAACAATAACGTCGAAGCATTTTGGAGTCCTGTCCACGAGTTAAAGAAAGACCATGGTCTACCTCAAGTTTGTCTTTCAACGATAAGCAAGCGGATACAGGTAATGACATTGTAAATCTTTTCGCTACTTTTTCGAAAGTGTATATACCACAGAAAAGGTAAAGATTACACCTGTACACACATGTGACAACAATAACACTCCATATGTTACTCGATATTTTCAAAGAACTGCAAAAATTACAACCAGGTCGAAGTGCTGGCCCAGATGGCATTCCACTACGTTTACTGAAAGAATGTGCCGATTCTTTTATATCACCACTGTGTCTTTTGTTTAACTTATCTCTGAAGTGCGAATCTTTTTCCACAATCTGGAAAGAAAGCTTTATAATACCAATCTTCAAAGAGGGCATTAAACAGAACATCACTAAATAGAGACCTGTATGACTTCATCCACAGCGCGATAGGGTGCAGGTTACAACCTGTTACAGACAGTAACAGTGAGACGAGCATTTCACGCATACAAACAAATTGCCATTTAAATCACTTTTTTCTCTACTTGGCTGTATTTTATTTTTTACCGTAAAATAGAAGCTATAAGCATTATTTTAAGCAATTACTGAATGTGTTACCTCATTTCTGTTGAAAGATATACTACCTCAAACATTGCACAATACGGCATTTTTTTCGAACTTTGACCCCGTGTTTCGTGGAACTAAGAGCTAATAAAAAAATTTCATTATCGGATTCGGATTCAACGACCCCAAATTAAAAAAAATTAGCTCATTTCATCTCCGAAACACAAAATTGCTTCAAATTTATTGACCAGTGTTATTTTTAAGCCGTCAACTTATGAAATTGCTTAAATTTCATTAGAACCCTGCAAAATAAAATAAATAATGATTATGATCTATCGTAGTAGAGTAAATTATTATGTGTAGTTGCATGAATTGACGCTTTATATATTTAGTTCAATTAGTTCAAAATATTGCTATCTAAATATATTAGTAATTTAATTAGATTAACCCTTTCGCTGTGGACTACGTGTATACACGTAGTTGACTACGTGGGTTCCCAGAGTGGGCTACATACACGTAGTTATAAAAGACTGAATAAATAGAGAATACACAAACAGATATATACCAGCGTTATGTTTTATTGGGTATTTTGAATCGCTGGATCCAAATTTGAGGTCAAATTCCAAAAATTCAAAAAGTAAGAACCAATATGGCCGCTTAAAATCGGACAATTTTTAAGAATTTTTCATTACCCTAATAAGCCTAAAAAAGTATCGGTGTACTATCAAAATACCCGCGGACTTCGCACTAAAGCGGATCTTCTGCAGCAGAACGTCAATTTATTTATTTCTAGGCCCGACTTTCTTATCCTTACTGAAACCTGGTTTCACAGTGAAATTTCACATGCTGAATTAGGTTTAAGCCAATATAATGTATTACGATTTGATCGAATTTAATCTTCTTCATCAGCCAGAGGTGGTGGAGTAATGATTGCAGTGAGAAAGACAATCTTATTCGAACTATGTAATGTTAAGATTATCGGGCATAAAGTGGAGCACCTTTTTATTCGCACAAAATAGGGTAATATGAAATTTATTATTGAACTTTTCACCAGATGCATATGCCGAGTACGGTAGGATTGTCAAATCTATTAATAACCTTTATAAGGACCATAGGTGGATGTTGTCTGGCGATTTTAACCTTCCGAATGTGTCTTGGTGCAACAGTTGTCCAGCTCAACACACAATACAAGGTTATCTGCCTCCTGATATTAGAGAAGCTGTTGATATACTATCTCATTCAGTAAAATTTTTTGATCTATATCAACATGCTCCTACTGTAACATCAAAACGATATACGCTTGATCTTATTTTTACATGAGCACCGAATTGTACAGTATCTGAATCATCGGATGTTCTTATCTCACCAGACAATCACCACTTGTGTCTTATGTTGGAATTTCATATAAACAAAAATTACCATCTCAGACATTCGGAAAAGTTTCTTGACTTCAAGAGTGCGAATTACCAACTTCTAAATCAAGAGCTCCAGAAGATCCAATGGGACACAGTGTTTTGTATTGATGACATAAATGTTAATTTAGCCACATTTTATGAGCAGGTTTCTAAGCGTGTAAATGAACTCATTCCTAGTAGATCAGTAAAACCAACATTTAAACCTCGTTGGCACTCCACTGAATTATCAAAATTAATCCAAGCGAAGAAGCTTGCTCATTCTGTGTGGAAAGAGACTAAGGTTGCAGTAGATTATAATAAATTTAAAGAATTGCGTGCGAAATGTATTAAGTTATCTCGTTCTTTGTACAATAACTATCTTAAGAAGGTTCAAACTTATTCACGCACTAATATTAAGTCTTTCTGGTCCTATATCAATAACATTAAAAAATCTAATGATCTTCCGAGCTCTATGTTTTTGGATGATGTGAAGGCCTCCTCTGGTTCGGACATTGCTAACCTCTTTGCTACGCATTTTAGTTCGGTCTACTCTAATGTGTTACCATCAAACCAAATTGATTTTACTGATGAAGTATTTACCGATAATTTAGTAATATCAGAGGCTAATATAATTTTCGCCATCAAATCGATGCAGGGTGGTCTAAGCTGTGGTCCGGACGGGCTTCCCCCAATATTTTTTAAAAATTGTTTTTCTTCCCTCATGAACCCATTACTGTTTCTCTTCAATAGTTTTCTGTCTTCTGGTATTTTTCCTGAACAATGGAAAATATCATTTGTTACACCTATTTATAAGAATGGGAATAAGCTAGATGTTGAGAACTATTGACCAATCTCAATTATTAGGTGTCTGGCCAAAATTTTTGATTCAATTGTTGCTAAAAAATTGAACGAATTATTTTCATTATTAATATCACACAACCAACATGGTTTTATGAGTGGCAGATAAACAGTCACTAACCTTATGGCTTTTTCATCGTTCGTAAACGATTCTTTAGAACAGGGACATCAAGTGGATACTATCTATCTTGATTTCTCTAAAGCTTTCGATTCGATAAACCATCAACGTCTAATACAAAAACTAGCCTATTATGGTATGTCTGGCTCGATATTAAATTGGATCGACTCCTATTTATCTGGTAGAACACAATTTGTTAGATTAAAAGGTTATCGATCAGTACCTATTAATGTTACATCAGGGTTATCAGGATTCTCACCTGGGTCCACTACTATTCATTGTATTTATAAATGATTTATAGACAGTTATAAAAAAATCTAAATATCTATTATACGCGGATGATTTAAAAGTATACTCTACCGGTCGTTCTGAATTGGATGTTGTCAACCTTCAGAAAGATCTACAGAATATGATAGAATGGTGCAATTTAAACTTGTTATATTTAAATGTTCACAAACGCAAAACTATAAAATTTCGCAGCATACTAACTTACATAGACTCTCCATATTTTATTAATGGGCAGAGTCTTGAAGTTATAAATTCTATTAACGACCTTGGTATAATCTTTAACTGTAATTTGTCTTTTAAGGAGCATTTGCTAGGTGTAACTAATAAGCACTTAGAACACATGGTTTTGTAATTCGAGCTACGAAACACTTTAATGATAGTGAGGCTGTTATTTATATTTATAATTCTTTAGTTTTACCAACCGAAGCCCCCCTCCCCTCAATTAAACAAAAATTGTTACTATAATGATTATATCATTGGTATAATTTGATAAGTTTAGCACGCAGTATACAATAATTTAACAAGTTCATTCAATTTATTAAAACTACATTTCAATATAAATGTGAAAAATAATGTTTATAAATTATATTGTAATGTTATGATGGGGAAACTGTTGCAGCAAATAAATATTAAACAATAGATATGAAGGGTACACGGGAAAAATAGAGGTTTGTCCATTTTAGAATTCACTTTAATTTTAATTTTATATCTCCAATATTGTAACTTTACATTATTTTGCATAAAAAGCATCGGATGTTATTTTGAAACATGTTTTATACTGATTCCCATCATGGAAAATATTTTTTATCATACTTAATCAAAAGTTTTTAAATACAATAAAAATGAACTGTAAACATGGATAAATCTCGTTTTTAGCGTGTACCCTTCATATGTCACTAATACCAGAACAAAGATATCATTTATTATTTTCTGTTTACATACAGTTTGGAACGTGAATCTTTTTCTATGTTTGTACATATTACTCAAACGATTCAAAATAGTAATAATAATACACAGAATATTTTCTCTTTTTTTAACGAAAAATAATATTATAACAATAATAAGAACAATAAATCAATATTGAATAGCATTTTTAAATATATAGGGGAGGTCGGGGTATTCTTGGACACTTTTTTATTTTGTCCAGAAACTCTAAAAAAAATTGCTTTTTCTCACAATTTCAAAGCTTGATTTTGTGGTACGATAAATAACCTTTCATTTGGTACCAGCAATTTGACCTAATTGTTTAAAATTGTACACTCTGTATCAGCTGGCGCAAAAAATTGGTTTTTGAGATTTTAAAAATCTCGGGGTATTATTGGACAGTCTTGTAAATCGATAAAAATACTGAACATTATTGTTGGAAAACGTTTATTTGTTAATGAAAACGAAAGAATATCTATATTACAATGAATAAAGTAATAAAAAACACTTTATGAACATCAAAATTTTGTTTTATCTCATAGCGAGGTAACAATGCGTAAAAATAAAAAAATAAGTCAAGTGCTTAATAGAAAATGAGATTATGATAAGATGAGTCGATGCTAGTTGATGGAGACTCAAAGCATTACAAACGGTAAAAATATCGCGCTGTCCAACAATACCCCGTGTCCAATAATACCCCGACCTCCCCTAACATTATATAGAGAAACAGGATTGTTGACAAATGTGAAAAAACTAGTAGTTACTGAATGCTACACTTGTCCACGTTAATATTAACACTATTGTTGGTTTTTAATTTTTTTCTTGATGGTCCAGCTTCTGAATCATCCTCTACCGCATCAAAAACCGTATTTGATATTTCGCGTCTATTGTTTATGGATTCGTCGATGTAACTTTCTGCTACTTGAGGTGAACACCAGCCTCCATGTCGTTTTAAGGTAGTCATGTTTGCACCTCTATTAGCTAAAATGGTAGCAGAAGATCGTCGGAAACAATGTCCTGTATAATTATTTGGATTCGGTAATTTCAAGAATTTTGCAATGTTTTGTGGCATATTTCCAATCTTGTTAATTCCTATTGGCTGATTTATGCATTTTCCCTTCCTAATGCAAATAAAAAACTTTTCGCACTGAGTATTTGGCGGTCTCATATTTATGTATTTAATTACGTACTGTAGATATTTTCCTTCTACTGCGAATGTTCGCGTTTTGCGTTTTGTTTTTTCATGTAATTTCGCAACAAGAACAGAGTCAACCATTTGGACGTCGGTACGTTTCAAATTATGCAATTCCATTCTGCGACAAGCACCTGCCATACCGAAGATAACAGCGACCTGTATTAATTAAAATATAACATAGATTTTACATTATATCGATTTAATTTGTATATTTTTATTTTTCGATCAATATATATATGGTGCAAGTATGTGTAAAATACGGTTGAAAATTTTTAAAAAATGAGCGAGGTCGAATTTTACGTAATAAATAATTGTGTGAAAAGCAACTAACCTTATCTGCTAAGTAATCATCGTCTGGAGCTTCCTCGATGAATTTATGAATCTGTTCGGGTGTCAGTACGGCTGATTTTATGGGCTTGTTATTGATGTGAATGTGCTTCAAAAATATGTGCAAACTCTTGTAGGTACTCATGTCAATATTTTTCTCTCTGAACAGCATGCATTTGAGCATGGAGAATTGCGCCCACAGAGTAGACGATTTCAACTTCAAAGACAACATTGGAAAGTATCCCATTAATAACTTTTCACTGACGGATTTTATTTTTTTTCCGTCATCCAATCGGTAAAGGACTTGTAGCATGTCCGATATCGTTCTGCCGATTTTGTTGGTATACATTTATCAGCCGCAAGCTGAGCAACATCTAATACATCTTGCTGAATGAAATCATCACTTTCACTTGAATCGCTATCACCCATTTTAAATTATATTCTACTATAAATAGTGTATTATAAACGATATTCTAAACGATAGTTGCGCGAAACTGCCAGCTCGTTGTTATGAAGCGTTCGCTCAGCGTAGCGTTTGTTTGTATACAAAGACACAATCATTTTCGATATAATACAAAGAATGAAAAGTTATATCATAATATTTGTTTATCATGAATTTATTTAAATCATTATAATATAAGGACAAAATAGTGGTATTGTTTGTACTTGTTTTATAGAATTAGAATTACAACGAATTACGTTACAAGAGTGTGAGAAATGCGCCAGACAAAAGACAACAATGCGCGAAATGAGCATTTCCCACATACTGTAATGTAATAAAAATTCCCGCATAGTATGCGGAAAATTAAAATTAGGAAATAGTGTATTACTCACCAAGGGACGTAAAATAAAGAATACCTCAGACTGCGTGTAATTTTCACCCTTGGCTTCGCCTCGGGTAAAAATTACACGCAGTCTGAGGCATTCTTTTTTACTTCCCGAGGGAAGTATACGATTTTTCTCAAGGGAAGATATGCCGCACCTTTCCTCCCGCTTGCGGGAGTAAAGTTGCTGCTTTCCTCCCGGTATGAAGAAAAAATATTTTCTCGCTTGTATTGTTATCCGCAGAATGCTATGAGAAGTATTTAGATAAAATTTCAGTTCAAAATTTTGAGAGAACGCCGAGTTACAGTCAAATAAATCTAGATGCCAACTAAAATCCTACAAGTCCGATTGTTCGATCCGGCGCCGCAAATGTATTTGGGACTGTGGATCGGGTGACGCAAACCACACTATATTTGACTGTAACGAATATTCGGTTACTAGAATGCCACTCAATGCTCGCCATGTATCACATTCGTATATTTAAGCCTTTATCGGAGTTAGTATCTCAAATTAAACTATTTCTATTGTCGAATTCCTTAGTTCTCGTACTCTCTTAAGCCCAACCCTGCGAAAAATTTTAAGTAGGATTCTGATGAGAATCTCATGAGAAATTGAAACAAGTGCCTTATAGTTGTAAATATACATTATATACATATATTAGTCATACAAGTATCGTACGGAATATAAAAAAAAAAGTGCTTCGTTACGGTGTTACAATTTAGGCACCCATAGTAAATCGTGATTGATAAACGCAGTCCGGGATTCAGCTTATTCGAGAGATTGTTTCACTTCGTTGAATATTAATAGAAACTATAAAAGAATCTTGGCCTTTATTTTTGTGCGAAGTTCATGCCACATGTTCGTGAATTAGTTGATAGTGTTATCGTGAGTGCGATTAATCTTTTTTTTTAAATAATTTGTTGACTGATCCTTATAACTCGTTCGTTAGGATCGTTACTGACCAAATATTATTAGCTCTGCTCCGTTTTTGTGAGATTAATATATTATATTAAACCGATCATGTTGACTTGTTAATTAGAAGCAATATTAACTACATTACTCTATGATTTTGATCGAACCCTTATCGCGGAACGGGTTTACATTTGATCTTTGATCGACTAATATAATTAAGGATTATTTTGGACGTTTCGAACCAAATTAGCCTTTGAATCGACTGTACTAGAATTATAAGATTCTTATTTCACGAGATAAATGTCAATTCACAGTATCGTAGTGGCTCTTCCAATTCGCACGTTGAATGGGACTACGATTAAAGTAATTTCAATCCAAATACGTCTAGTCGATTGGCATATGGTATAATTTGACGGTAATTGCGGTTGTGTATGAATGTATGAACTGATCTATTGTATATTGTGTGACGTAGAGTATATTCCGTATCTCAGGTGCGAGCGAGCTGGTGGTGCATAAGGCCCATGCTTCTGTATATCCAGTGAATAACGATATTATCTCGATTTACCTCAACCTTAATAAATGTATAATTGTGGATCCATATACGCTTAGAGTGTCCGCACTCTATCATCCCAACCTAACCTAAAAGTTTGACAGCTACAAGTTTTATTGCATTAGATATATATCTGTATAGAAATGATTAGCCAATTGATAAAAAGATTGAAAATAAAGCTATACTCAAAATTGATCTAGAATCTTTTATTTTCAATCTACTACTTTCTTGTTAAATTAACAATTTATCATTAGTTTCCTGATTTAAATATAACTAATTTCAATTTTACTTGTGTATTTTTTTTAAAGGTACGTGGAACTTGTTAAATTAACCAGAAATATATCCTTCTATATCGGAAAGATATTTTTATTGGCAACATAAATTTTATGATAAATAACAGCTCTTCTATATTTTTTATATTTTATTTTTTATTTACACAATTAAACGGGCCATAGAGCCTTTCAACATGAGTTAGTATATTGATCGCCAAATTTTAAAATAATAAATAACAAAATAGCAAAATTTTACATGCAAGATACCATGAACAATAAAGTAGAGAATACTTACAAAACGCGCTCAGAAAAAATCACTTAGTATTTACTAAAACATCTTGTTAAAATTACATTATGAAAAGTGCTAGAATTCATGGTTAATTTAACAAGTTAAGTACGCGTAATTTAAAAAAATTCACAAGTAAAATTGAAATTAGTAATATTTAAATCAGGAAACTAAAGATAAATTGTTAATTTAACGACAAAGTAGTAAATTCAAAATAAAATATTCTAGTTGAATTAAAAGTATATACCTTCATTTACATGATTTCTATTAATTGGATAATCATTTCTACATCTAATGCAATATACAACTTTTGAAAAGTTGTTCCTTGTAAGTTTCTAGATGTATTTCGAAAATCATGTTCGTAGTTCGATGAGGTGAAAAAATGACTTTCTGTAATAGTTGTAATAAATTCAATCAAAAATTATCTTCATGCAATGGTTAAATTGGTATCCATTGTAATCTTAAGCTTCATTTCGACATAAAAAAGTGAATTTGATCATTACTTTTCATTATTTCAAGCTTACAGATTTTCTCGGCTAAGAATCCAAACGCCGCCGCGCTGTCGCAATTCATAACCTACTATATACTTATCGAAATCTCTGTACGTACTGAATGAAAATGCCTACAAATCGATATAAGTATACTTCGAACCCCTAGCAACAACTTCCTCGCAGATAGTTTTGCAGGAGTTAATGATTTTTTAATGTTTTTTAATAGCAAATGTTTTTTTCCGGAGCTATCGGTGATTGCATACATTCAGGGCACGTCAGCTTGACCCGAGCGCGGAATGCGTTATTTAATCCGGCCCTTCAATTACGAAGCATTTTATAATAAAGAAAATCAGAGTTAGTTCTAGACCTTCTCCACTTTGTTTGCGCAGCATTTCTTTTCTTTATAAAAATCTTAACTGTGTTTGTCGTCCAAGGAGCACGAGGTTTAGATACACGAATGAATTTTTCTGGAGCAACTAAATCAAAAATATTTAACACTTGATTGTTGAAACATACTAATTTATTATTTACATTATGGTAGTTGTGTATGTCACCCCATGGGGAGCAACTGGCTAATAAGTTGAAAAGATTATCGTCAAAATTGATAAAATCACGGGTTTTAATGAACTTTTGTTTATTAGCTACCCTGAGACAAGAAATAAAACAACCAACCAGAGAGTGATCGGAAATCTCGAGCTCCTCAGTAACAAAGACGTCAATAACTTCAATAGCGGACGAAATTAAAATAACATCGAGTAAAGTTGACGTTGTGGCAGTAACTCTTGTTGCAGAATTAACTATTTGGCGAAGATTATTAAATCGGATCCATTCAAGGAGTTTTTAGTAGCAGGGGAATTGGTATTCTGTAGATCAACATTTAGATCCCCAAGGATAAGAATGTGGTCAACTGTCGGAAGCAATAGGATCGTTACAATACTATCCAGGCAATTTAGGGAAACTCTGTCTGGTCTGTAAAGCGAGCTAATTGCATATTTAGAACTGTGGAAGTGTACAATAATCCATAGTTGTTCAAGACCAAGTTCATCAGGCCCGAATTCGATGTTATAGAATGAGAGATTAGATCTAAGATAAATTGCTACTCCACCACCCCTTGAATGTAAACGATCAAATCTTACTAATTTATAACCGGTAATCTTATAGTCCTCGTCCCGGTTGTTTACAGAAAGCCACGATTCGGTAATACAAAATATGTCGAAATTGTCAGAAGTTAATACATCTACAATTTGAGGGTAGTCGCGGGCAATGACCTTACATTAAGATGACCGACTTTTAAGCAGCTTCTTTAACAGTGCGTTATGACATTGAGATCAATTGGATCAGCAACAAGTGTTCCTGATGATGTACTGGTCAGCGATGAACTAAGAGGCGGTATTGTATCTGAGGTTTCTTGTTGTTTGGACTTCAGAATATTATTCAGCATTGGAGATAGAGAAGTAAGATGATGAGAAACTTGGTCAGGGACCAGGTACTCGAACTGACGTCATGCTTGGATTTGATCAAGATCCTTTTCTGATGAAATCTTTACAGATGGCTCATTTTTCGATGGACGATAATAAACTACTCCCATACGGATGTAGCAGTATTTTTCAGTATCACCCTTGACCAAAGTTTTCACCTTGTTGAAAAGTGTACGGGTAGATAGTGGTAAGTCTTCATTAACGTAGAACCGCACATTTTCAAGAGACGAGTCAATCATACCGGCATATATAGATTTAACCTTCCGCATGCTTCTTATAATTTCGCTTCTCAGCCTAGATGATGCTAGTTTTACAATGATGGTCCTAGGTTTTGCAGATGTGTTAGAAGATGAAGTTGCATTTGAAGAACTCACCGATGAACTACTTCGCTTGGCTTTATCAGAATTTACCCCAGCGGTTACTCGATAGATGTCCAGGATTTGCTTGGCTTCCAGAATTACTTTGAGCTCCTTGGCTAAACCCATCATAATCTCGACAAGATTCTCAGAATGTTTTTCAGGGAATCCAGAAATTACAAGATCACAGTTACGGTGTTGATATTCGAATTGAGCTTTGTTGGTGTCAAAATCATTTCGAAGAGTCTTGATACTAGATTTATTATCATTGACAGAAATTGCAAGTTGATCTACTTTATCAGAGAGAATCAGAACGCGATCCATTTTCTCATCAAGTTTCTTTAAGTAATCCATTATACCTTCATTATTAATTGGTCCAGCTTGAATTTGGTTCTGAGAATCCACCAATTGGCATAACTCGGTCGCCGAGCTGCGTGTGAAATGGGGATTTTTAAAAAGCGGTACTGTTGCCTTACGTTTCTTATCAGCTGAAGGTTTGGCGACTGCACAACAGACCAGCCGATTTCCTTGACCAAAAGTACTAAAGGATGGTATGCATTCGTGATGGTAAGTTTTGGTGCAAAGAGAGCATACAGTCAGTTGAACAACGGAAATGCTGAGTTTGCATGATTCGCACAAACGTTCCATTTTAAAACATAAAATATCACAAAGATTAAATTAACGATAAACCTTTGCGAGAGAAAGAGCTTAATCCTTGGCATTCAAATCGTATTCTCTTTCGTTTGGTTATGAAAATTATAAATTAATATTAGTAAGCAGCTCTCAACGCAGTCAGAATGATATTGACAGACTTGCTAGTAAAAAAGTTCCAAACGTAGGGTGGAAGGGGTTCCTCGATTCCCCGTGAATCGAACGCGCAACTTTTATGAGCAGAAAATTAGCAGAGATGGTAATAATTGTTTATGATACTTTTCTTCACTATATGTATGTGTGCATAGCTTGACATACACAGAGTTGAAGCCAAATTCTCATGAGAATCCTACTTAACATTTTTCGGAGTGAATTCAGATCCAGGTCGGAAACTGAAAGGGTTAGGAAACTGGATACATACTTCAAAATTCAAAGTGCTTTCAAATATGCGGCCACCTACTATCGCCAGCAGGAAACATGGAAACTACACGCGTACATACTAACAAAACCCTGGCTTATAACCCTTACTGACCCAATTTGTCCGTTTTTGTCCGTCAAATTTATGCTCGGACAACTTTGTTATTTATCCTTTGTAGGCGGGTATTTTCGAGGGTGCTCCTTCAAAATCAGGATCGAAAATTTTGAAAAAACCACCCCTTCCTACCCGAATTTTCAATTTAAAAAAAAAACACGATTTTTTAAGGTATTTTTTTTTTAATCGTATTTTCGGTGCGAAAGAGCTAAAAGCTATCTTGGCGTTGGCTGAAACCACAAAAACTCCGGCTCAAAATGTCGAAATAATAAAGTTATTCACATAAAAAATTCATTTTTCATCGTGAAGGGGTTGTGTGACCACCCCCAAAATAAAAATTTACAAAAAAATCTCTATTTTACGGATTTTTCTGAAAAAAAAAATGTTTCAGCTTTTGAAAACAGGTAAAAATGGGGGAAAACATATCATAGTATGGTTATATAAACGATAGTTTAGATAAACGATATATATTTATATAGAACGATATATGATGAATGCCATGCGCCTTCCGGTCTTTATCCCTAAAACTATCAATAATGGGTAGACATTATTTTATAACTTTATCATAGGCATTGTCTTTAGTATGTAAGAGTATAAAAGCTGCTCTTATTTATTTCTAGAACTACATTTATTTGCATTTTTTCGTATCGAAAATAGTATTTTTGAAATACTGCCGATTTTCACCCCTTTGGGCTATTTTATGGGGTGGTAACGAAATGTAACCTTACGTAACAAAAGAAAAGATGTATTCTACTATCTGTGATATATTTTCCCCCATTTTTACCTGTTTTCAAAAGACGAAGCTATTTTTTTTTGCAGAAAAATCCGTAAAATAGCGATTTTTTGTAAATATTTTATTTTAGGGGTGGTGACACAACCCCTTCATGAGGAAAAATGAATTTTATATATGCATAACTTTATAATTTCGACATTTTGAGCAGGAGTTTTTGTGGTTTCAGCTATCGCCAAGACCTTTTTCGCACCGAAAATGCGATTTAAAAAAAAATACCTTAACCCATTAACGCCTGAAATGGCATTTTTTATACTTCATTTTCAATCAAGTATTTCGTATCAAAATCGAAGTTGAAAACAATTGAAAGGTATGTATCCTATTGTTTTCGAGGTCGCTCTTCAAGATTCCGAGGTCAAAATTGAGTTTCAGCCATCAGGAATTCTAATATGGCGCCGAATTTTTAAAAAAATTCAAAAAAATTGGGAATTATTTATTCCTCACAATTTTGGTCGAGCTATTAGAATATTGAAATTCAATTGGAACCGTGCATAATGGTGCATAAAACAGTTGAACTTTAAGAAAAAAATTTACTTTTGTACCCTACATCATTGTAACGACCTCAAAATGGCGTCAACAATGAACATTTCTTTGAAAAATTTCTGGACGCTCTAACTCAAAAACTACCAACTTTGAAAAAAAAGGCCTAGAATGAAAAGTTCTTAAAATTAATCGAGAAATATAGTGGAATTTTTTCAGATTTTTGTTATGACATATTGAGAAATTTTTTTCAAAATTATAATTTATCTATGATAAATTCTGAAAAAAATTTGGTGTATTTACTTATGAATTCTGCGAGTTTTTTGTTCTTTGCAATTTTCTTAAAGCTGATGGTTTTTTGGGGGAAAAATCCTAAACTATAATATCTGAAATTCATTTCCTCGAAAACTATCAACTTTTCGAAAAAATGACAAACAACAAATAACTCTTAGAATTCATCAGAGAATACACTAAATTTTTTTCAGAATTTTTTGGAAATAAATTACAATGTTGAAAAAAAAATTTCTCAAAATGTCATCAAAAAATTTTGAAAAAATTCCACTATATCGTTTGATAAATTTTAAGAACTTTTCATTCTAGGCATTTTTTTTTTAAAGTTGGTAGTTTATGAGTTCTCAGAGAAATTTTCATTGTTGACGCCATTTTGAGGTGGTTAGAATGATGTAGGGTATAAAAGTAAAATTTTTTCTTAAAATTCAACTATTTTATGCACCATTATGCTAGGTTTCAATAAAATTCCAATATTCTAATAGCTCGAAAAAAATTGATAAGAATAACAAATTCCCAATTTTTTGGAAATTTTTTTCATATTCGGCGCCATATTGGAATTTCTGATGACTGAAAGTCAATTTCGACCTCGGAATCTTTAAGAGCGACCTCGAAAACAGTAGGATACGTACCTCTCAATTGTTTTCAGCTTTGATTTTGATACGAAATACTTTATTGAAAATGAAGTATAAAAATTGTCATTTCAGGCGTTAATGGGTTAAAAAATCGTGTTTTTTTTTAAATTGAAAATTAGGGTAGGAAGGGGTGGTTTTTTCAAAATTTTCCATCCGGATTCTGAAAGAGCTTCCTCGAAAATACCCCCCTGGTGAAAATTTCCGTAAAATCATATGATAAATCATATGAGATTTTTATAATTTCTTTAATATCTTAGAGGAATCCAGATGATTGTAATTCATTTTCTCATATTATTATTATTTCTTTTAATTACATGAGAAATCACATAAAAAGTTTCCCGGATCGTCTGATATTTTAAAAATCTCATATGATTTATCATATGATATTACAAACATTTTCAGTAGGGCCTCCTACAAAGGTTCCGATTTTTTGTAAGCATAAATAACAAAGTTGTCCGAGCTTAAAGTTGACGAAAAAAAACGGACAAATTGGGTCAATAAGGGTTAAGGACCTTGTGGTCTAGAGCCGTGGTGATAGGGGCAATTTCCAATTTGTAAATCCACACTGGAAGAAGACGAAATTTAACATCCCAACCATGAACTACATAAAATTCGCAGACGTGAAGCGCGGGGATTCCCAGTGAGAATTGTGCTTAGAGAGTAAACAACTATCGCTCTCTCTCTGACTCACGATAAGCTCAATGACCTCGATGCATAGCAGCGCTCCCCTGCGGCGCTCACAAGTACTCACTGTTAGATTCAACTAGTTAACCTCACTTTTCATAATTCACGATATTTTCTTCATTGTTTTATTAATAAACATTAGAAACCTTAATTAGTTACATAGTACATTGTTAAACTCCATTTCATGTAAGAATATTAATTTATAATTTATCAATTAGAGAAATATGCACTTTTAATATTAGTGTTACGATTTAACTAGGGTTTGAAGTGTATTTAACATTACAAAGGGTTAAAATTGTCAGTTACTGCAATATAATTGCCAATTGACATAATGGAAGAATATGCTAGAGAGCCATGTCCATGGCGAATTGTTGACGACTGCGGCGGTGCTTTCACAATGGGTGCAATAGGAGGAGCAGTCTTTCAAAGCATTAAAGGTTTTCGAAATGCACCTAGTGGGATGGAGCGAAGATTCATGGGTAGCTTAATGGCTATTAAACAACGTTCCCCAATTATTGCTGGGAATTTCGCAGTATGGGGTGGTATGTTCTCCACAATCGATTGCACATTGGTACACTTCAGGCGGAAAGAAGATCCATGGAATTCGATAATTAGCGGGGCTGCAACTGGTGGCATTTTATCAGCCAGAAAAGGTGTGCCAGCAATGATTGGAAGTGCAATAATTGGCGGTATGTTATTGGCACTTATAGAAGGTGTCGGTATTCTCTTTACTCGCATCTCTGCCGATCAGTTCCAACCACCTCCGTTGCCCATAGATGATCCAACTCAACTTGGACCACCACCAAAAGGACTATAAGTATTTCAAATACGTCCTTTACAAATGAACTATATTTAAAAAGGGACTAAAATTAAAGTAGACGATTCATTTATATTTTTGTGATTAAATATTCGAGATATGTTTAGGTGTTATATAACAATTTACCTTAGATATGGAATATTTAATAATTCCGTTACTACTTTCTTTTATAGAATAACTTTTACAATGTGATTTTGTACTTTCTATTTATAAATCTTTAATTAAAAATTAATCGTCTTGTTCGTCATCATCTTCCTCGCAACCAATATATTGAGGCACTGATAGGTCAAGTATTTCTTTTGGTTTACACTCTACCAAATGTGGTTTATTCTCAGACTCGGTTTTTTCGTTTTCTCCTGTCGTTTTACGTTTAATTGCATTTAATAGATGAAGTTCTTCAACCTGATAAAAGGATAAACTTACTATGTTTTTCAAATTAATTTCGAGATATCAATTCTGATATTTACTCTTAAAGCGTGATGTTGTGCGTTTATTTTTCCAAGAACCTCTCTTATAAACTGTTCTTGTCGACGAAGCTCTTGTTGATAAGCAAGAAGTTTATCGACAGATTCCTTTTCTTCCATTTCTCTGCATAAATACTTTAACATGTATAATATAGGCTAGATGACATTAAAAAGAATTTTATACAATTAAACAATTTATTTACATTCAATGAAGTATGTTGACATTAACAATTTTCTGCAGCGACAGAGTTCGATACGGACATAACGCAATGAAATGAGTTAAGATAAAAAATAAAAAAAAAAATACACAATAAATTTCACATAAAATTAGAAATATTGGTCTTGTCGAAAAGTACATAACATTTCTGTATGTTAATAAAATTCTATACCGAAAGTTTTTAATAAAATATACATATTGTAGCTTTTTCGAAATGTACTTAAACTTTACTCCAAAATATTTCACGGTCAAAATTTAAACTTATATTTTCAATTCGGTTGACAGGCGTCACTACGCGTCCGGATGACGTATAATACGTATATTACGCATGAATTTACAACGTAACAGAAAGATTCTTTATTGGAGTTTGCAGAGGGCGTTAGAAGACCTCTAGTGAGAGTTAAGCGAGTTAAAGCCGCCATGTTTTTTTGTCAAATACTGATTGAGCATGTTCACTAATCCATTAATCAGTACAGAACATGGCGGCTTTTACATTAACAGAGGTAGTGTTGGGTTGGTAGTTTACTGGAGGTAAACTACTTCAGTTTTCTACGTGTCGAATATGGCGTAGACTACATCTTCTGTTTTCTACACAAATGAAGGTAGTCTACATCAAACTTTTAAATTTATTTGGCGCAGTTATATGTGTATTTTTTTAGTTAAAAATCAAACTGAAGACTGAAAAATCCAAAAAGATACAAGGTATTCGTAAAATATTAGTTACAAATGATGTAAATATTATCAAAACTACTTTTAAAACCTCGCTAATGTCACCATTAAGAAGGTTATCTTGTTTTTCAAAAATGCTTTTGTGATTTTAGAAATTAATAAACTTTATTTCACAAATATTATAAATTATTTTTTACGACAGGAATATAAAATTAATTGGTTTATTACTTAAGGTAGTTAGACCCCAGAATATCATATGTTGACGAAAAATATATTTATATGTTATTAAAATTCTATACTGAAAGTTTTTAATAAAATATACATATTGTAGCTTTTTCGAAATGTACTTAAACTTTGTTCCAAAATATTTCACGGTCAAAATTTAAACTTATATTTTCAATTCGGTTGACAGGCGTCACTACGCGTCCCGGATGACGTATAATACGTATATTACGCATGAATTTACAATATAACAGAAAGATTCTTTATTGGAGTTTGCAGAGGGCGTTAGAATCCCTCTAGTGAGAGTTAAGCGAGTTAAAGCCGCCATGTTTTTTTGTCAAATACTGATGAGGATGTTCACTAATCCATTAATCAGTACAAAACATGGCGTCTTTTAACTGATTAACGCCGGTAAGGACACTTTTTAACCCTTTGCGGCATAGTGGTACAGTGGCCCTCCCTTTATTTTAACTTTTCGAGTCAAGGAAAATGGCGGCTTCTTCCCTTATTTTACCGCTTCCCCTTATCCCCACCACTCGATGTATGAGAGAATAAAAACAAAAAGAGGAGATATAGTGGTGTCCTTCTTTACCTGTATGCGCAAGCGCAAACAGCAGTCCGCACTCTTTTGAACAGTTTCAAATGGCGAATGGCGGGGGAACTCATGAGGAGAAGAAGTTAACATAAGAGACGAAAAAAAGTTAAAATAAAGGACGCATTTAAAATAAGGGGAGGGCCACTGTACATACGTTGTACCACCTAGTTTTATTCACATTTCCTTACTTTTTTTATAGAATATGAAATATGCGGGGACGAAATCTTTTTTTTATTTCCTATATAGAACTAATATAACTATAAAAAAAATCATTTTCTTGTGTAGTATTATTATAATTATTATTAACAAATAAAATTGAAAAATCGGCGTTTTTTTCGAATAAATTCATTTTTGCAAACTACAAAAGTTTTTTTATTATAGATTATTTATGAGAGTTTTTGTAGTCGCTGATCAGGAATCCGACGTTAGTTTAACCTCATTCAAAATGGCGGATGCAATATGGCGGCCAAAAAAATTTCAAAATGTCTCATTATTAACAAAATTTGTTACTCGCTGGTTTTCAGGATCTCTGATTTCGAATCCAACATTAATTTGGCCAAATCCATTGAATCCGGAATTTGAGAATATCTTCGGATTCGTAATCAGCGCTCCTGAAAACTCTCCAATATAAAATTTTCTTCAAATAGAGTCGTTTGTAAAATGTTTGTCTGGCGAGTTTGATCTGCCATTTTTAACTTGGTAAAAATACTCAGCAAACACAAAAGTAACAGTTATGTAACAGCTATGTGACATTTATGTAACGACGTAACCCCCAATAAACGAGTTCGTGTGCAAAAATTTCGACTTTCGTTCGATTCGTTTCCAATTTCGAATGAAATTGATCAAATTTTAATACGAAATTAGTCGTTTCCAAATGTTTTCATACGCACAATATATTTCGAATATTTGTCGTCTTTCCAATTCATCCGATGTCATACGTTAGATTCGATCATATGCGTCAATATGCGATATTTTCGAAACACGGGTATTGATTTTTCATTCGAAATGATACGTTCTTTGATGGGTTGCTTAAAGCGAATGATATTTCATACGATTTCATTTCGCTCTACATTCGAAAACATTCGAATATGTGCGTAGTATTAATAGTCTTTAAAATTGAGGTTATGTACATCCGTTCGCATACGGAAAGGGCTAATTGTCGAATGCAAATTTTTGATTGAAATCATTCGAAGGTATACGTGTTTACCTATACGAAGGGTTCATTCGTTTTAATACGAAGGCATGTTAGATCGCTGGTGGCGCCTACACGTGAAAACGACGAACTGACCCTCGATAACATCAGTTCCTAAACTAGAATATTGAAATTAAACCGAAAAATAAATATGTATGTACATTTTTAAGCTCAAATCTAATTTATAGTGATTTTATGCACTTTATATTAATGTACGTCAAATTTCAGCAAATCGATTCAGAAACGAGCGAGAATTCACGAGAATAAACTTTGGAGTACAAATACAGTTCGCTTTGTTACTTACGAAATTTATTTTTGCAAATTCTCTTTTGTTATATTGTTTTTACCTGAACCTCGAATAATATTAAAAAAAAAAGACGAAGTATAAACCTGGTAAAACTTGGCTCAATTCCATGCGTTTTAATATGAAAATTCATTATGTGCAAACCTAACCTCAATTTTTATTCCTAAATGCTTCCGCACTAATTTCATTCGATTCGATGCGTTTTAACTCGTTGCATCATCTTGCATACGTTTTCAAGCGATTTACCGCGAAATAGCTCGGAAAGAAACGGGATGGAAACGTATGAAATCGTATTAAAAATTTTTGCACACGAACTCGTTTATTGATAAAATCGATTTGCCATTTTTAATTTATTAAAACTAACGTCTGATTTGTAATCAAAAACTTCGAAAACCCCCGAGTAACAAATTTGAAGCGAATGTGACAAATTGTGAAAAATTCGTCCGCCATTTTGAATCCGCCATGTTGAATTTTCAAAATCTAACTTCAAATTCGTAATCAGCGACCCCAAAAACTTCCGAATAACAAATTTCAGTTACTTTCCATGTAAAGAAAAATGTATACCGCAAAGGGTTAAGCCACCACATTCACGTCACGATTTCCGATTCATTTGACGGAGAAAATAATCGTGATATAGTGAATTTTATCGAAAAAAGATTTCTCTTTCCGATGGTGTCCATGAAATTTTGAAAAAATTTAAATGTACACGTGAAAATGGAGGTTTTTCGTAAAAAAAACCCGATTTTTTTCAACTTCCATTTTCGTCCAGTTTACGGTTTGCAATCACTCTAAAATCTTTGTAAATCGTGCACTTTTAGATTAAATTAAAGTATCGATGATTTGAATAATTAATTGTGGTCCACAAAATTGAAAATGGCGGCCAAAATGCCAAATATTTTACTTAAACATTCAAGAATTTTTGTCTCGAAAACTATCGACTTTTTGAAAAAAATTATAGGAACGAAAATGTTTAATATCGATTAAAGAATGCAATAGAATTTTTCAGAATTTGTTTAGAATTTTTTGAGACATTTAATTTTTTTTAGCTATTGGGTTTTTTAAGAAAAAAATAAATAACTCAACAAATTCTGAAAAAATTCTATTGCATTCTTTAATCGATATTAAACATTTTCGTTCCTATAAATTTTTTCCAAAAGTCCATAGTTTTCGAGACAAAAATGCTTAAATGTTTAAGTAAAAAATTTAGAGTTTTGGCCGCCATTTTCAATTTTGTGGACCACAATTAATTGTATAAATCATCGATACTTTAAATTTAGATCAAAAGTAGACGATCTACAAAGATTTTAGAGGAATTGCAAACCGGAAACTGGACGAAAATGGAAGTTGAAAAAAAAGTTTATTGAAAAAAATCGTGTTTTTTACGAAAAACCTTCATTTTCACGTGTACATTTAAATTTTTTCCAAATTTCATGCACACCATCGGAAAGAGCAACCTTTTTTCGATAAAATTCACTATGTCACGATTATTTTCTCCGTCAAATGAATCGGAAATAACGACGTCAAAGTGGTGGCTTAAAAAGTGTCTGGGTTTAAGAGCCACAATTGCAATCATTGTTGCTACTTGATTGTTATTTTTACTTTTCGTAAAGTGAGTAGTATTTAACCCTTTAAATACCAAATGTGCACAATTGCACACGGATTTCAGAATCGTTTTATTTATACCATAAAAATTTAAAAAAAGTGGAAACTGCAAAACTTCAAAAACATTTTTTACAGCAAGGAGGTGGTCGAGTGATTACGGCTCGAAGTTGTTGTGCGGGAGACCAGGGTTCGATTCTCGATCGATGCAAATTTTTGTTTTCATTAAATGTATGAACTGGGATTATTTTTGGATTTAAATATATTGCCATGCATTAAAATTTTTAATACATTTCAATCCTTTTCAATACTTTTAAGATCAAATAGCGCATTCAAATGTATTGTAATGCATTCAAAATGTTCTATACAATCCAATGCATTTCCGATTGCTGGGTCGTAATGAATTCATTTTTTCTAATTGTGAGTGAATGCACTACAGATAATCAATGTAAAAGACTAACAATTTCAAATTTGGCAAACATTTTTTTAGGACTTCTATAATTGCGAACTATATAATATAAAACCCCCGAGTAACCATTTTCATTTCGGACATGCAACATTTTGTATTTTCGCCCGCCAGTTTGGATCCGCCATTTTGAATTATGAAAATCAAATGTCATATTCGTAATCTGCGACCCCGAAAACCACCGAGTAGTCAGTTTCATCTGGATCAAGAAATTTTTTTGCATTTCAGTCGGCCATCTTGGAACCGCCATTTTGAATTTCGAGTATTGGATAGAAGATACTGTTACAAATGATTGCAGAAATCAATAATAAGTGTACCACAATATTTATAAATAGCTAATAATGTCAAAAATACTATAAAAACACAAAATTCGGCGAAAAATCCGCCATATTGGATCCGCCATCTTATATTTTGCATATCTGATCATGTCAACTTTTAGGCAAACTCATTATGCCACCAGATCCGGGTCTTTGGAATGATCGGTCACCACAAACCTATTGAAAAACATGAAAAACCGATCAAAAAATCGAAATTTTCCTTATTTTTTTTGCCTTTTCGCCGCCATATTTAAAAAATGGCTGCTCCTAGGGAAAAACGGACTTCGGATTCGGAAAGAGGAGGGTTGGAAACTATAGAATCTAAATATTCAGAATTATTCATCGTTAGTATCTATAAGAAAAGTGACGATTAAAATGTAGTTAAATTTACGGCATTTTGGGTGGAAACGGGTTAAAACCAGTCGGATATAGAAGTTTCCATTTTTTCTTTAATTTTTATGGTATAAATAAAACGATGCTGAAATCCGTGTGCAAATTATGTACATTGGGCGGTGTACCAAATTTTACATCGAAAATGCGGTATTTCAAGATTAAAATTCACATTTTTTTCAAATGGTCGTCATTTTGTCCTGCATTATCCAATTGAGACAATTTTTTTTAACATGTGCGGAATTTCATCAACTTTGCAACGATTTTTTTTTTGATTGTGGGGTTAAAAATAATTTCTTGGTATGCGTAATTAATTTTATGTAAATAATTATTATTTTATATGGATCGGTGTTTCGTCCCAGGTCTGCTCACGGACTCGTCAGTTGGGCTATGTGAGCAGACCCTGCCCAAGACACGAAACTAATCGTAAATGGTAAATATATATATAATAAAATAAAGGATACTACTCACACACATCCCTACCGCGACACGCAAAACCGGAACCGCCACCTATCCTTAGTGATCTTCTTCGCGACACAAACTAACTGATATTGATCAACCGAGTTGATATTTATACGATTGTCATGCAGGTTTGTAAACAAGCATAATAAATATAAACAAAACAATTGAAAGATTCCTTCCCTATCTCTTATTTTTCTTTATATTCCTCTATAATACCTCCACCTCTAAAGCATGGTGCATCATAACAAAACACACCGTTACAACTTGGCTCTGCCACATTTTGAACTACTTCAAAAATCTTCGAGATAAATGGGAATAACTAAATAAAGTTTTTTTTTAAAATGGTATTTCTCAAAAAGGGGATGTTCGATTTTTTTTTACGTGGTTGATGCATCAGCTAATCACTTTTGTATTTTCGGAACGAAATGGGTACATGAGGACCAGGTAGAATAAAAAACACATAAATCAACGAGCAAAATTATACTGTATATTTCGTTACTGAGATATGGTTAAAATTTGATTTAAGGACTGTCTTCCTTCTCAACATTTCACTGCAAGAGGAGTGTCATTTGTATGCAACTACATCCCTATATTAATATATCAATATATAAATACACTTCTGTTATTATATGAAGATATTATACATTAAAATTGATAAATTTATATAGTTATATACAAATATGATTCATGTTGAGTATTTGTAAAACGGCAGCGATTCAACAACATCGAAATATGACTAGATTATAAAACGCCTTCCAAGTCAGGCCACGGAACAGGAGGAGCCAACCTTAATGAGGTGTTTCTACTTTGCATGAAGGCAGGAGGTAGAATCGGTCTTCTTTCCTATTAAAAAACAAACATTTCACTATATTTCCGAGTTTGTAAAATAAAATAAAATTGTACAGATTCTACACCAACCTGAGAGGTCCTGGTACCGACGAGAGGCAAAGGAGGCGAGGCATTTGTAGCTGGGGCTGCCCAGCCTTTAGTATTTAAACATTCATAACAGGATTTTGGTTCCGATAGGCATTCTAGGTGATATGCATGACCGCATCCAAAAATTGCAGTATAATCTGAGGAATGTGATAAAACTTTTCTACAAATTGGACAAAGCAGTGAAGAAGTTCCACGAGCTTTACCAGCATCTCTGTATAATAATATAATCTGTTAGTATTTTCATTTGATAAGTTGGTACTAAATTAATATAATAATCCGGACTTACTTTAAAGATCTTTTTAATGCTTCATGCAATTCCAGACTGACCAGTCTTGACGTTGCTTCGACTAAAACTTGCTCGTAGCGCGATTGTGCCAACACGCCAGTTAGCAACTGCCTCATATCTCCGATGGTACCACTGTTGGCAAGGGGGTGTTTCAGTATTTGTTCCAATACTGATGATAAAGCCGTTGTTCCGCTCAACGACTCCAAAATTATTTTTAAAAGTTGTCCACGTAAAATTTCTTCACCTGGTAACATCCAGCAAAGTTTTTTTCAAAATATTTGTTATATTTTTGGATAACAATGAAATATACCAGTTCCATGATGATGACAATGGTTAAAATTACCTGTAAATGAGTGATTAGACTCCACTGAAAGAACTGTCTCCACCAAAGGCATCCAATTGAGAACTCCCGCTGACCTTCGACATAGTCCTGCTAACTGGGAAGTAAGTCGTATAGTTTCGTCTTTCGACGGTTGACTTGTGCTCGTCGTTACTGCTGCTAAATTATTTTTCAAACGCCTCAATAATGACGTAAATGCATCTTCGTAGTTTCCAAGTTCTTCAAGCATAACCGCTTCAGCGTCCTCGTGGTTAGCTTCTTGAACTATCCTTAATGCTTCATCTAAACGACATCCATGCGCAGCCCTCAAGTGTCCAACTACCTACAAATGATCACCTATTACTATTCCCCTAATTTCTGGCTACTATACGCATAAACTTGCAATTTCAACCATTATTACTGCACGGCATGTTTTATTTAAAGAGGCATAAATATCTCAGTGTCAATGAAAATAGTAAAAATTATATCATAAAAAATGTAATACTGAAAAAAAGTATAAAATACGCAATGTTGCGCCCGGAATTGCGGACATAATATTCTGTAAGTTTTGAAGCACTGGATATGGGATTTTCTGCAATTTTCTACATATCATTAAACGCCTACCGGTCAAAAGTTTGTGAACGTTCTGAATTTTCAAACTTGACAAATACTGCGTTGTATCTCGAAACCCTTTGACAATAGTAAAAAAACTCGAAGGATATCTTTTAAAGTACATAGACAAAGCTTTTAATCGGTGCTTTCACTTTTATTTTAGACGTTATTGTTTCTTAGCTGCCAAGTTTTCAAAATCTTGAATTTTGCAACTTTTTTCTTCCGACTTTTCACGGATCCTGGGAAGAGACGACAGGTTGAACTAAAATGACGACAAAAACTTGAAGCACAGTTATGTTTGGTGATGTTTTCAGGTAAAAAATGCGTTGGATTTAAAATCCTAGGCGATCCTATTTTTGAATTATCTTGAAATTACCAAAAAAGAGTGTCACAGTACTGTTAACCTTCCTCTTTTCACGGAAGAAGATAATGATACTTATGTAATTGACAAATGCATTATCCCGGAATTGCATATAATGCAAGGAGTTGTGAATCGAGTTGTTCTGGGACGTCTTGATTCCCTTATTAGGAAGGCTTTATTGTACACAGATAAAAAAAAGTCTTAAAATTGTTACATCTCAAATTAAGCACTGTAAAAGACTAAAATTGAGCTAATTTTCTTAAATTAAGTCAATATTTGCGCTTATTTTCAGACAACATAGTTTAATTTTAGTCGAGATTTATGCTTAAAGAAACATTTTTCGAGCTTATCACACCTAAGTTAGAGAATTCTTATTTCGAACCTGAATATTGACTAAAAGTAAGTTTCCGAAACTAAAAAGAAGGTTTTGAGCGCAAATATTGACTTAATTTAAGAAAATTAGCACAATTTTAGGCTTAAATTTTGACAGTGCTTAATTTGAGATGTAACAATTTTAAGACTTTTTTTTCTGTGTGGCCGAAAAAGTTGAAATTAATTTAAAAAAGTTATCATCGAGAGATTTTTGAAGGGAATACTTGTAGAAAACTTTTTAAAAAGGGTCGAAACTTCACGATAACGAGATACATAAGACAGTTGGGTATTTTGCTATTGTACCTTATATAACGGCATTTACACCAATTGATAAAATGGTCAATAATCATTTTTCTGTGAAGAATCAGGAAAATGATTTGGATAAAGATATGGAAGAACTTGTAAACACTTTACAAAGTATTGATGTTTCCGAAACTTTAAAGATCCATGTGCTTACGAAACACTTGAAGCAATGTCTTGATGTCTTAGGCAATGATAGTTTAGGTCTATGGTCTAAACAAGCTGGAGAGTCTGTACATAGAGTATTTCTAGACTTTTGGAACCACTATAAAATCAACTCGCTTGAGGATCCCGCTTATGTAACAAAGTTAAAAAAAGCTGTCGTTAAGTTTTCTTCAAGGAACACATAAAATAAATGTTGAAAATCGATTTAATTGTTTTCAGTTGTTACTCTGTATATTGTTAGATTTATAAATAAAAATTATGCACATATTATTAAATATTAAATATTGTATTTTATTTAATAATCTCCTTAAACCCTCAATTTCAAGATAACTCGAAAATAGGATCAGCTAGGATTTTAAATCCAACGGATTTTTGACCGTAAAACATCAACAAATACAACTATGCTTCACGTTTTTGTCGCCATTTTAGTTCAACCTGTCGTCACTTCCCAGGAACCGTGATTTTAATGCTGACAAAAAGTGTAACAAAATTTTATAGCAATTGCCCATTTTTTCATGAATATTACAAATTAAAGACATTTAAAATGGATTTTGTCAAAAGTTACTACGATTTTTCGTTTCAGAGTTATGAGTTTTTGAACATTTTAAACATTACTTGTTGAGTCGGAATTCTTCGAAAAAAGGCCAAAAGTTCGTGAACGTGGAATTTATTTATGTTTCGGGAATCACAATCCAAAATACTAACATTTCTTTAAAAAAATGTTAACTGCAAGCCAAATTCCAAAATATAACAAAATGAAATCATCGAAATAACTGTAATTCCCATACAACTACTTGGGATGAGTTACATCGCAAAGTTCAACAAAATTCACCGACAAGTATATTAATAAGCTTTATGAAAGTTTACAAGCTGCGTGGCGAGAAATATCACAGGACACCCTAGAAAAACTCTGCGAAGCAGTGTTGAAAGCAAAAGGAGGCCACTTTGACGAATCAAAAGTTTAAAATTTAGTGTTTATAACTAATAGTTTTGTTATGCTCATTTTGTCGTTTGTTTTGCAAGTTTCGTAGACTTTTATTACGTTTTTTGACAGAATGGCCAAGAATCTACAAAGCAATAGTGAAAAGTAAAGTAGGTCATTTGGACGTGTAAAAAATGTAATATTTAACCCCTTGGCTGTCAGAACGATTTCCACTGTGTTGACCAAAAGTGTGTTGAAAAAATTTCTGATGGACTTTTATGAAACTTGTTACTCGGCGGTTATTGGGGTCGCTGATTATGAATCCGACATCACATTTTCAAAATTCATAATGGCGGATCCAATATGGCGGAATAATTTTTCAAACTCGATCGGATTTGTTTGAAACTTGTTACTCGGGGGTTTTCGGTGCCGCTGATTAATTCATCGACAAAGGATACGAAGAAAATAGTTTATGCCAGAATAAATTAATATTGATTCACAGTACAAGTGTGCAGTTGATGTTAGGAATAGTGTTATCGACCATTTTGTTTTCTATATATTTAGATTTGTTTTGTCTTCCCGCTAGTTTTCTTCCATCATAATTTTCATAGTAAAGAATAAAGAAAACTTTACAACTTTATGAATAATTCTTCTATAAATCCCTATTAAAAATGTCTTGAGCAAATTTAATGAATACCTAAATGAAGCCGCTGGTTATGCACGTTTATTCCTTTTAATAAAGCTATATATGAAATTTAATAAACATGTTTCTTAAATTTCACGAACACATTTCGTACATTTAATGAATATTTAATAAACTTCTATAGAAAATTCAATAAATAAAAACAAGCAGTTAAGATTATGAATAAATTTAAGATAATAACGATACAGTGTTTAAAAATCTCTATAGAATAAAAAGTTTTGGAATCGCAAAACGAAACAACCATTCGTTACTTAAGTATATATATAAAACAGGTCTACAAAAAAGGGGGTCTTGGATATTGCTGGAAAGCTGTTGATCATTTCCTACGTAATTGTGTGCGTAGAATCGGAACTCGAAGTCAGAATTAGTCCATCACGTCAGGATTTTGATCTATTTGAGGTTATGTACTCTAAAACTTTGCTATGTTTGAGGTTACATACAAGACGCAACAATTTTGTTGGCCTTCTGTATTATTTGCATCTTTTCGTACTACCTTTACCCTTCAAAATTAGGTTTTTGTTATGCGTCTTCGCGCATGCGCACTTCGGTTTCATTACTCCCTTGGGAAGGAAAGTGTGACGTTAGAGGGAGTAATGAGCGTGGAAGTGGGGGCTCGCTACACTCGGGCAGCAAACCCCTCACTCGAAAACGAGCGCTTTCTTCTCTTGAATCGTAATATACTATTTACTCGATTACCTATGATTTTGAAATTACGAGATATATCCCAAGATATTAAAATTTTGTTATTGAAGAAGGCGGATTCAAAATGGCGAAATAAACAATAAAGTATAAAAATATTGAAACGTGTTTTTAGTTATAAATATCCATATTTTATATAGTTGTTTATATTTATATAGGTTTCGTGTGGCATTGAATTTGACCTTTGAGCTTGCTCTCCAAGGGCATTTCGAGGTAAATTTGTTTAGATGAGTTTTATCATTGGGTCTTAAACAGGTCTGCAACATTAGTTAGTTTGGTCCTATCTGTACGCCACAAACTTCTAGAGATATCAATTTGCGATTGCATATTATAATAAATAAAAGAATAAAAATAAAAGAGTTCAAATAGAATACACTAAAGTGCGCCATGCTTATTTATCATCATGAATAAAAAGACAAGAGAAAGATCTTACCTTTTCAGGTTCAAACTCACACATGAGTTTCAAGTACCTCTCCAGTGTCGTTCCTGAAAGTTCAAATTTTCCAACTTCCTTTTCAATTTCGCCATTCTTTCTCTCTCGTTTCCCCTTCACCTCATCTTGTTCATCTTCTCTATCGCCTCCATATTGAAATAAATAGTACAAAGCTCCCAAAAGAGTGTAGTCTTGTTTCGGGTGCTTCGAAAGACACTGAAGAACACCGGGAATTTTAGACGTTAGCCTGTTACAGATCAAAGATGCAGTTCGCTCTGCATCCATGTCTACTAGTGGAACTATATGAGCAGTTACGACGCCATATAGTGAAGTCATGGAAAGTTGCTCCAGCCGTGGGAAAAGGTCGGCATGTCTAGACGGATCTGCCAACATGCATCGAAACATCGAAATCCAATCGTCTTGACCAAAATATAAAAGTTCCGCAACTCGCCAACTGAATTCGTAAAATGTTTGTTATTACTCATTTCTGTAACCAAAACTTTACAAAATGAATAAAAAATACTCACAACTTTGATCGATGTGCTAAAGTCAGCAGTGTCTTATCCGACATGTTGGTTAGCTTCTTATTCTGTAGAAGTTCTATAATGGCATTCTCCCTTTGAGGTTTGTACACTTTGGTCGAATCTTCCTCGCTCGAATTACTAGTTAAATACTCCACGACCCGATTCAGCATGCTCGGCTCTAAACTTACAGTACTCTCTGATACTTCGTTGGTCACAAATACCAAAACCAACATTTTCTTGCCACTAGTGAGGTAATCTTGGTTGTCTGGGGAAATCGGAGTACTCGGAAGAACGATGCTTAATAATATATCTATAATCCTCTGTCGTTGCCTCAGACCAATTTCAGAGGTGAACTCTGGTTCTTGAAAAGCCATGGCGATTACATCCAGAAATCCTTTTGTATCGAATCTTAACAAAGTCCTGAGGTAAGGATATTGCCTTTCGGAATCATTCGCTAAACTGGAGTGCTGCGACAGCAAAGCTCGCAAAACATCGGCTTTTATTCTCCTCGATAAGTTGTCAGGGAGTTCGCCTTGTCTTGGAAAATCCCTACCAGCCAGACAGCAACTGGCGTAAACGAGTAGCGCATTTCCCAGATTTATCGAATCACGTTTTAGTTGTGTCGAGTCTGGCCTATCGACGGGCAAAGCATCGTGAAGTACAGGCAGTAGTTGGTGAATAGGAGCTGTGAAATCTCCAAGTGCTGCTGTTTGCAAGTGTATCAGAGCCTCCCATAAGCCTCTCTGACGACACACTGTTGTTACCTGAGACGAGAACGAAATTTCGATACCGCGAAACACATTGGTTAGTTATGTTTTATCTAACGTACGATTTGTAGGCTTCTAGGCTTCCTGCATACTGAACGCCATTACACTAATATCATAACAATAATGTTCTAATTTCCATCACCGCATATACCTGTGGTGAACTTTTACCACGTCATTACTTACAAGTTTCGTCCTCATGATTATTAGTCTCAATTCTCATATCTGACACAGGAAACCTATCCATCTCGTAAACTAAGAAACTGAATATTCTTGAGAAATTATTTCTAAAGATTATTCGCAAGCTTAACTATTTAAATACCTGATGAATGTCCAGACAATCGACGCTGAGTAAAATGACAATTGCCTGTAATGCCTCGAGACGATTTTCTTTCTCATACAGCGTGACAAGCTGCTGAACTATGGATGGAGGTAATCTTGGAGGCAAACTGCCGTCGAGCAGTGGAGCTTCTAAAGCCTTGAGGTAGATGCTTTTGCAAGTGTCCGATTCTGAAACCATTTCCCAAAGTTTCCCGAAAAGAAGATCGGTGTTCTCCAGCTGCACACAGTACTCGACGCACGTTGACAGGATGGTTGTCACCATTTCCGACTCCGCGTAGCTGCTGTCACCGATGGAGGCGGCACAAGAGTTGGGCAGTTCGTCCATGTACTGGATCAGCACCTGGCACACCTTGTCACGAGCGATCTGCTTACGGCGCTGTTTGGAACCCCGAAGACCAACGACCGCCTTGCCCTTGTCCCGGTAGAAATCAAGACCAAGCGCCAGCGCTTCCGGGAACCGTCTCTAGCGAGGCACAAGAAAGGCACATTCGATTGTGGCGTCACTCTCCTAGACAGGCATAAACATCCAAGACATTCGACTTGCCTGCAGAGTCAAGTGGCGTAGCCTCTCCGTCCAGGTCCTGATGCAGATGGCGTGAAGACTCTTGGTCCCGAGAAGTAACAACTGCGAACCGTACGTAAGGACCGTGTTGTAACAAGCTCGTTCCCCAGCGAGGGCCATAGCCTTGGAAACATTGCCACCAGTTGTCAACCCTTTGAAGTGGCTCGACGCGTACGAGATGCCGACGTTGCTGACATCCAGAGTCTCTAAGTCCTCTTGGGTGCGAACGTCGACTAGATGAAGTCGTTCGTGAACGTCGAGCACTGCCAATGCACGAGAGTTCATCCACCGTAAGTTGCTCATTGTGTACGTTAACACAATTCGCCTCAGTAGAGTTAACCTAACTCTGGAACCAGCTTCGCTGCAAACCTACATGTTACAATTTAGAGACGTTCGTCCAAACGAATAACCTAAATCGGGTTTAAACGAACAAATATAATAGCTAAATAATTTACCTGATAAAAATGAATAACCGTATCCCGACCTAATGCAAGAACTGGATCAACAACACGTGTGGAATCAGGTGACTGAATCACGACAAGTTGCCAAGCAACTTGCGGAGGAGCAACAGCAGCACCACCCAGAGAATGAGTAAGCACTACTCGCATACGTGGTCTGATACAAACCACAATTACTTTTGAGAGTGTCGCCATTGCGATAAGGGTATAGTTTTTTAATGGATGTACAGGATGATCGTTTAGAAGAAGTGGTTCAAGACTACATACTTCGCCTCTTGAGCCACTAAACAAACATTTGCTTTCGCATCCCCTGACGCCCATGACCCGTGTGAAACTAAGCTCAAAAACAGATCCACCACTATCGCTACACAGAGCCAATTTTGGTGAATCTGTAAACTGTAATAAAATGCACATTAGATTAGAATTTTGGAATGGCTTCGATAATCATTATATTTTCATCTTCAATTACTTTAACGTGCAAAACAGCAGTTCCTGGTGGGTGAACGTCTGTTAACGTTCTCAGTACTTTTCCATTACTGCTGTCAATCATGAGAATGTAGCCCTTTGCGAAGCCTGCGAGAATTCGAGTTCCATCATGATTGAAACACAAAGCGGATACAGAACCCTGATGCCTTGCTTCTTGATCGCACCATCTCAATGTTTGCGCCAAATCAAAAGCCAAAACAAGTCCATGACTGGTTCCTATGACCAACATATTTCCACCAGCAGCGACAGCGCTTGCCAGTCCAGCATTGATTCTCTCCTATTTTGTAAAGTTCAACAACTAAATTAAAATTACGTTATGCTTTTAGTTTGACATTGAAGTAGTATTAGTCTTGTATAATTTCACTTTTTTCTAAGATTTGATCTGCACTGACCGACAAAATTTGACTGATCATCAGAACTAGGAAATAGAATGTACATCCTTGAAAAAGGTATTAATTATAAGTGCAAAAAACACACTTTTATACACAGTATATTATCCGGAGATAATTTTTGGTTTCAAAAGATCCGATCGCCACGGTTTCTGAAAGTTACTTTCCTTTCAGAACCTATTTTACACGCAAAAAAAACTTTATTTGTCTGCGAAAAATAAACTGTTTAATTTAGTTCTCTCAGCAATTGACTTGCTGTTTTTAGCTCTCTTGAACACGCAGTCAAAACTGAGTACATATACAGTTATAAGTACAATGACGGCCTTTATAGAATCGCTAAATATGAATTTGAAGTCAGATATCAAAAATTAAAAACGGCGAACCCCATATATCGGACGAAATTTAAAGCAGGTTTGTGCTGAACATGAATCTAAAGCTAGATTTAGACTATATGTAATGAACGATATAATAATACTGATTCAACGGTTCTTAATAAATTTTAATTTACTGTGACAAATACGTATCAAATACATCTCATAAAGCCACAATATTGGAAACAAAATACCTACAATCACGTTTATATAATTCTGTTATTTAATAATTACGCAAATAAATAAACTATATCAAGCTGTGATATTAGCAAGATTGTCCATGTAGTCAATAGAATATGGTTTTATATCTAATTGTAAGTACCTCTTATAATATTCTGTATTTGAAATTTAAATTTTGATGGAATATATAGGGCATTCAACACAAAGTGATCCAGCGTAAAAATGAAAAGTTTTTCAAGCGTGTTGTAATTTACACAATCTTTAGTTCTGTTAATAAGATTTCTGGGGAAATTTTGTGACCCTGCATGAAAGGGTTTCCTATTTACAGAGACTTCAATTTTCACTACATTCTTCACTACATTTTAAAGCTTTCGGTTTACACATTAAGAATAAATTAAGCACTATCAATCAAGTTTATTAATTTTTTATTGTTTTTTTAATATTAATATTAAATGCTGATTTTTCTCGAAGAAAGGCATCTCCGAATTTATTGGAAAATTTTAATGAGGAACAGAAATTCTTGTCAAAGAAAAAGTCTAATGTGGCAAAATGAACACATCAATAGTTTTTGAGTTATAACACCATTTATGAAAGAGCATACTGCGCGCTTTGTGAATGATGCTGCTTTGTACTGCTAAGTAAATGTAACCATGAAAGACACTTTCTTCCAACTATTTTCAACGTTAATGTTCTCTATTAACACGGATGTAAAATAAAAGAGGAAGAACCATTTATAACGTATTTGGGATCGTTCTTTCAGAATCTGCCAATAAAATTGCAAAAAAATGAATTTTCAAAAAGCTGCCATTTGTATCAAAAACAAATAGAAATTTTTGACAATTTTGTTTCAAAAATTACTTTTTTTTCATACAGCAAGTACCCAGAACACTGTTTCACTTCAAAATATCGCGTCCGCAATGTCTAAGCTTCAAAATGGTGAAACGTACTTTTGAAATGGCGACGAAAGGATTTTTTCCACAAATGGTAATATCCAGTGTCCGTTTCTTTCATTTTTTTTTAATGACGCTGAGTATCTAAATATTTTTTAAGTGCCGATCAAGAATGTGAAGTCAAATTTGAAAAATTTTAAATGGCGGATCCAATATCGTGGACGATATTTTCAAAATTAGTCGGATTATTATGAAAGTTGTTACTCGGGAGGTAGCTGAGCACGAATCCGAAGTCTCATTTCAAAAATTCAAAATGCCGATTCCAATATCGTCCGCCATATTGGATCCGCCGTTTTGAATTTTTGAACAAAAAATATTTAGATACTCAGTGTCATTAAAAAAAATTGTTTAATGAAACGGACACTGGATATTACCATTGGTGGAAAAAATTCTTTCGTCTTCATTTAGGATCCGCCATCTTAAAATTTTGAAAAGTACGTTTCGCCATTTTGAAGCTTAGACATTGCGGACGCGATATATTGATGAAAAACAGTCCTCGGGATACTTGCCGTATGAAAAAAAAAATCATTATTGAAACAAAATTGTCCAAAATTCCTATTTTTTTTTTATAAAAATGGCCGCAACTTTTCGAAAATTCATTTTTTTATTATTTTATTGATATATTATGAAAGAACGATCCCAAATACTTTATTTCACATCTATATTAGTAGAGAAAATTAATATTGAAAAGAGTTGCAAGAAAGTGTCCTTCCCGGCGTTAAAGGGTTAAGCAGGAGATTAGTAGTAGTATTAAGTGTAAGATTCTTGTCAGAAATTATTTTTTACGTGAATTTTATAGAGATTTATTAAGGACGTTCCCGGAGAAAAACTACAGATTTTACTGAAACTTTACTAAAACGTTTATTTCGAGATGCTTTATCATTGATTAAAAATTCAGTATAGCAATCCGCGTTTTATACGTGTAGGGAAATGCGATTTCACGAGGTAATCTTTTAGAACTGTGAAACAAATAATTTACAGAATCCTTTAAAAAACTAACTTGAGTTTCGGATTAGTATTAGGAATGTCGTGTTCAAATCTCGAGATGGCTTATCGAATTAATTTTAGAATTATCATTATGTAAAATTTGCGACTGAACGGTATTTTAGTAGGGTCTTCCTCGAAAAGTCTAAATCGATGACATTACATTCGAAAACAAAAGTTACAATAACAAAAGACATTGAAAACCAACGCAGTAGTTTCGATTTCGCACTTCTGCACATATAAGAGAGCGAGTGAGAACCCCCTATCTCTTTCTCGCTGGGGTCCGTCATTTTGAATTTTTGAAATCTGATTCAGATTCGTTATGAGCGACCCGAGAAATATTTAAATACTCAACACCATACAAATAGAAAATTCAAAAAAATAAGGATACACAGATTATTAATATTTCTGAGGAAAAAATTCTTCCGCCAACATTTTTGAGCCGCCATCTTTAAATTTTGAAAAGCACCTTTCGCCATTTTCAAGCCTAGATATTACGGACGCGATATTTTTAGGTGAAAGAGTGCACTGGTTACCTGGTATATGACAAAAAAAATTCATTTCTGAAAGAAAATTGTCAAAAATTTCGATTTTTCTTTAAAAATTTGACTGTAACCTTTGAAAATTCATTTTTTTGGCATTTTGATTACAGACTGAAAGATCGAAGTCAAATACATAAGAAATGGTTCCTAAAGGATTTTCTATATTCTTAATCGCCGAGAAAATTAAGGTTGAAAATGAACGAAAAAAAGTGTCCGTCCCGGCGTTAAAGGGTTAATGGGTTAATAGATGGAATAATTAAAGAAAACGAGAGCTACGTTTGACACACGACTTACATTCATTTTTTATGGTTTGATTAATTTATTTTTATTATTCTCATAAATTTTGTTGTACTTGCAAAAAATATGGTAACATCTGGTATTGATTTGTATCGACAAACTTTAAAAATGGTTGGGGAGGGAAAAATTTTCCTTCTATTCACTTCTATAAATAATACTACTCTACTCACTATTATAAATGGTATAGTTTTTGTAAACTCATTGAACTTTTCTAATGATGCTACAAAAATATGCATTATATAATTTAGCCACAAAGATATTTCATTGGTTACATGACAAAAGGACAAAAATAAAAAAAATACACAACAAAAGGTCCCCGCTAAAAGACAATGACAAAAAGACACTGCGTCAAAGACACAGTAACAAAACATGCATAAACATGCCTACAAACCTAATCCACTTGCATAATAGTGCCTAAACCCTTCTGAATACCAGTTTCGAAAATTAATTGGAAAATCGCAATAAATTATACTTTTAAATTTTACTTTTTATTAATCATACTTAAAAAATATATCACTATGTATTAGAATCAAAAATTATTTTGTCTTCATTACTTAAATATTAATGTGCAAATAAAAGAAAATTTTGTAAAAAATTAGCTGTGTTTCTAAGCACAAATCTCGATTTATCGCTGTGTTTTATTTGTATTGAATGCTTTAAATTCTGTGAATACAATGCTATTTAGATTTAAAATTGTACTAAATAATTTGTGTAAAGATATCGAAAAAGAATATGAAATTAATCTTTCCTTCTTGCGAGTCAGATTAAAATATCTTCGTATACAAGAACCACTAAAAATAAATGTAATGAGAACTACCTGCATTTTTCCAACGATTACTTTTAGTAAATTTATTTAAAACTGTTTTTAATTAGTAAATTCTGTTTTACTGGAGAATATTAATGTATAATAATTCAGCAACTTTTAAATGTTGTATATCGATTGGATTTGACTCGTTATTATTTTCAGTCAAACCTAGTTCTGTCCAACAATAAAACACAATTTCTAATAGTTAGAATATAGTCCAGAATTAATTCAATTTAATTTAATTTTTTTTCGAGATTACACAATTTTACAATTTTATCCAATTTTACGATTAGATATTTCTGAATCTTAGATAATGCAGTCTACTAAATGTTTTTTTCGACTTGGAACATCACGAAACTAAGCATTATATAAATCCATAATATAAAATCTATAAATCTTTCTCGTTTTTTTTTTTAGATTTTATATTATGGATTTATATAATGCTTTAGTTCGTGATGTTCCAAGACGAAAAAAAACATTTAGTAGACTGCATTATCTATGATTCATAAATATGTAATCGTAAAATTGGATAAAATTGTGTTTATTATTAAACTGAATTAATTCTGGACTATATTCTATCTATTAGAAATTGTGTTTTATTGTTGGACAGAACTAGGTTCGACTGAAAGTTAGGGAGTCAAATCCAATCGATATACAACATTCAAAAGTTGCTGAATTATTGAACATTAATATTCTCCAGTAAAACAGAATTTACTAATTAAAAACAGTTTTAAATAAATTTACTAAAAGTAATCGTTGGAAAAATGCAGGTAACGGTAGTTCTCAGTGCATTTGTTTTTAGTGGTTCTTGTATACAAAGATGTTTTAATTTGACTTGCAAGAAGGAAATATTAATTTCTTTATACAAATGTCTTTACATAAATCATGTAGTAGAATTTTAAATCTAAATAGCCTTGTATTCACAGAACTTAAAGCAGTCAACTACAAATAAAATACAGCGATAAATCGACATTTGTGCACAGAAAAGCAGCTAATTTTCTACAAAATTTTCTTTTTTTTGCACATTAATATTTAAGTAATGAAGAAAAAATCATTTTTTATTGTAATACATAGTCATATATTTTTTACGTATAATTAATAAAAATCAATGTCTAATTTATTGCTATTTTCAAATTAATTTTTGAAACTGGTATTTACGAAATTCAATTTATGAAAATATTTATTTATTTATTTATTATTAACTGCCAAATATGGCCTTTATACAAGAAACAATAATGATAAATAGCGCCCATTGAATTGAACAGATTCGTATAAAATAAAATAACAGATAAATGTAGTAAACGGTGTCTAAAGACTAAATATCATTTGAAAAATAACAAAGATTAATGTAAATGTTATAGGCTCTGCCTATCACTTGAAAAAAAATTAAAAATTTCTTCTTTCTTCATGAATTTAAAGACACTTATCACTTTTTACAATTAAGACTTTATTTAAAATTGAAAACATATAAAAAAATAAAACTTTAAACTCTTTAAAAAATATATACAAAAAATTAAAATTAACTTTAAAAGACTCAACGTTTCGGACCTCTCGGGTCCATCTTCAGGAGTCAATAATTGAAAACTCTTTTTTTAAATAAATATATAAATAAATATATAAAAAAGAGTTAACATCTTAAATCGAAATCTTGAATTCTGGATATAAACAATTCGGTTAATTGCTGGCAGTCTATTGCTTTGGGAATAATCTTACGAACTAAAAATAAATCTCCTTCATGGTGAATCGATGAGATTGTCGGAAATTTGAATATTTGTGAAATTCTGAAATTTATGCAGTAATATGTATGTTGACGGATATACATATTGTGAAAAATTCATTATGGGTATATTTGTGAAAATAATAAAAAGCAGCCAGAAAACCTTATACAAAAATTCATTAAATATCATTCGCTCTGTAAATTTTGTTTCCGTTTGTGTAACAAAAATATGTATATTAACTCATATTATAAAGTGATATTTGTAGTCAATGAACTGTAATTTAAAATTATGTAAGTAAGGTTTCTTAAAAATGGCCAATACAGTTTTAACAGGAAAAAAACAACAATTTCCTCCCGTTGATAAAAAATCTGAACAGATCCTTTATTTCGCGCCCAACGTTTCGACCTATCTTGGAGGTCCTCTTCAGGGGCTTCTATTAAATAAAAAATATACAAAATATATACAAAAAACTAAATGATAAAATATACAATTAAAAAATTGCTAAAAAATAAAATGAACAAATTTATAAATTAAAATCAATGCACCATACACAAGTAACTAACCGAGTATACTAAACATTTAAATATGGAATCATAATGTTGTAAACATACACCCACACACATATACACACTTAGAATACACGACTCAGATTAAGTGTTTAAAATCTAAATACCGTTTTCATTACATTCTGTACGAAACATTATTTAGAAATCATTGATCAAAATATTATAGCTATTACTTAATTTTTCTTTGTTCTAAAGTTTATACTAAATTTTTCTTTTTTAATATGTATCATCTCTTTTATATTTCTTTTCTTCCAATGCTGTTCGTTTTCAAGAATTTTAACGTCTGAAAATTTAAATCTATGACCAGTTTCTCTTTTCCACCCTGTATTAACTCGTATTGAATACAAATAAACCATGTTCTATTATTTAAAAAAATTCTTTTATATTCTTTCATTACTAAACATAAATTAGTATTAAAAAATAAAATGTTTCATAACACTTCTCTTAAAGTTTTTTAATTATACTATTCATTCAATTTAAAAATATTTAATAAACGTATTGTATTCTTACATTAGCAGATGCAACTTGTGCGCATATTCCTTTAAGAATAACATGTCTCAATATAATTCCAGACGCAGGAAGTGGCCGATGTTTTGTTCTATTTTGCGAGGTGAGAGACAAGAGACTACCGACACTGGCAGTTTCGCTGCCAGCCAATTTTTCCGTCGAAACAGCTCCAATTTCATCCTCTGTACCTGACAGAGATCCACCGTCAGGTTCTGCCAGGATACTTTCCAAAGATGGAAGGTTGTCAATAGCGGGAATAGCATATTCCGTGTCATCGAGCTGTCAACAAACCGTAAAACAAATATGTAAAGTGTATAATTATATTTGGTAATTTCTGTTATTTTTTATATGTACAATACACATTACTTATTACATTTAATAAGAATTTTGAGTATATTTAGTAACATAACCTTAAAATGCTGCATTTTTATATAGTAAAAAATACGATGTAGTATTGATCCGATACTTTTTATGACTATGATTTATTGACATATATTAAACAGTGTTCAAATTACCTCTTGAATTTCTAAATTTAATGGCTCGTTATTAATATATTCGTGAGAGCCGACGTCCGATCCTCCCGAATCATTCTCCTCAGCCATTTTTATTATTTACAGATTCCCGCTTGGCTTATTTATCGCGTTTGTCAGCAACACAGCAGCTGTCACTTGAGACATTGTCAAAAAAGCTCAGATGACACGCCTCATTGTTTCGGCACTGACAGTTACTGTGCACTTTGCGCAAATGTTATCTTAATTTTCACGATAATGAAAACACATGTGCGCGCATCGACATATATATACATACATACATTAATACGGTCGGCACGAAATCAAAAAGTTTTTATATAAATGGATTCCTTGTCAGTCTGAAATCGTTTCTACTAAATAAAATTCCGAGATTTTATTACAGTAAAACCCCTCTTACTTGAACACTCGCTTTCTTGAACACCCCGTCTATTTGAACAAAATAACCTCGTTTATTTGAACTTCTACTTCCCCTTACCCCCACTACTCGCTCTTACGCGAATACAAATTCCAATGCGCGTGCGCTACTCACGTCGGACGAGTATATTGCGTGAGGAGTGGGGACAACTGTAAGCGTTCAAATAAACGGGGTCGGAGGGGAAATGCTGGCTCGACCCTGTTCAAGTAAGAGGGGTTTTTACTGTAACCCTTTCGCTGAGGATGAGAAAGATCTTTGTCATTTAGGACTTTTCTCTTATTGCAAATCTTTGTCATGACATAAATTAATTTAATCAATAATACATCCAATTTAAAAACTGGACCATTTTTAGACAGTCCAAGCCATACAAAACAACATGACGTTGTCCTTTTTCAAAAATATGATGTCAAAAAAAAGATACAATTTTTTAAAAAATGTTTACGATTTTTTAAAAATCTTTGTCATGAACTATGAAATCTGTTAGATCAATTTTTGTGTTAACCCTTTGCGGCACAGTGGTTCCAATTGGAACCACCTTTTTGTAAACAACTTTTTACGAATTTGAAGTAGTTTTTATTCATTTATCCACTAATTTTTTTTTGTTACGTGTTCGTGGGATGTTAAAATATCAAAATTTATGTACAGATTATGTAAAATTATTGTCATTTTGTTAATAATTAATAAACAAAGTATAAAAATTTCCATTTTTAGATAAAAAATTCATTATTGACGAACCTTTTAGAAAAAATCTTACGAAGCTGCGTACTTGGAGGTTTTTGGGGTCGCTGATTACGAATATGGCATCAGATTTTGAAGATTCAAAATGGCGGATCCAAGATGGCCGACCGAAATGTGAAAAATTACTCGATCGAGATGAAAATAGATAGTTTGGTGTTTTTGGAGTCGCTGATTGCAAATATGAATTCAGATTTTGGAAATTCACAAGGGCGGATTCAAGATGGCCCACTGAAATTCCGCCATTTTGAATTTTCAATATCTGAGTTCGGATTCGTAATCAACGACATCAAAAACCCCCGAGTACACACTTTCATTTGTTCATGTAATATTTTACATTTTATCGGCCATCTTGAATGCGCCATATTGAATTCACAAAATCTGAAATGAGATTCGTAATCAGCGACCCTAATAACCCCCGAGTACCGAGTTTCATCTCGAACAGGTAATTTTTTTCATTTTTGTCGGCCATATTGAATCCGCCATTTTGAATTTTCAAAATCTGAGATCAGATTCGTAATCAGAGACCCCAAAAAACCCCGAGTACCCAGTTTCATTAAAATTGGTTCACAAGAAAAATGTATGCCGCAAAGGGTTAAAAATTGTAATGAAATTGATTGAAACTCGATACCCAGATGTTTTTGAAGTTGCTGATTACAAATCTGATCCCAGTAAATGAAAACGAATAGAAAGTTAAAAATACGAATTGAAATGAATTCAAGTGAATTAAAATGAATTAAAACGCATGAAAATGATTAATTGAATCCACTTTTTAATTCATTTTAATTCACTTCAATTCATTAAAATGAATTAAAACGCATGAAAATGATTAATTGAATCCACTTTTTAATTCATTTAATTCACTTCAATTCATTTCAATTCGTATTTTTAACTTTTTATTCGTTTTCGTTTACTCGGATGGTATCCCAGCAATCGAATTTGGATAGAGGTGTATAGAATTTGATTCAATTATTAAATTCTGAATCCATACTTTGGTCAACGGTGAATCCATTTTAATACGTAAATACAATTCTATTCGTTCATACGAATAAAAAGGTTACTTTCTGAATTCATATTAATCCAAAAAAAGTTTTCATTTTAAAAATTAAATCTTATATAGATCCGTATTCAACATTACGAATTCAAAACTATCCAAGTGTATCCATTTCAATCCAAAAAAAGTTTTCTATTTAAAAACGAAACATTGAATGGACCCGTATTCAACATTACGGATTCAAAACATCCAAGTGTATTCATTTCAATCCAAAAAAAAGTTGTATTTAAAAAACGAAACTTTCAATACATCCGCATTCAACATTACGGATTCAAAACTATCCAAGTGTATTCATTTGAATCCAAAAAAAGTTGTATTTCAAAAACAAAACTTTGAATACATCCGTATTCAACATTACGGATTCAAAACTATCCAAGTGTATCCATTTCAATCCAAAAAAAATTCCCTATTTAAAAACAAAACATTGAATACATCCGTATTCAACATTATGGATTCAAAACTACCCAAGTGTATTCATTTGAATCCAAAAAAAGTTTCCTTTTTAAAAACAAAACTTTGAACACATCCGTATTCAACATTACGGATTCAAAACTATCCAAGTGTATCCATTTCAGTCCAAATAAGTTTCCTACCCAGTAAACGAAAATGGATAGAAATTTATTGAAATTAATTGAAATTTTTACTCGCCAATCCGGATTGTTGATTTTAGCAAATCTATTTCAATTCTGAATTCGTTTGTATTCCTGTACATGGATGGCCCTGCTTCGATTTGTATTCAGTGAAATCAATTACAAGATGGAAGTTGTAGTCTATTGATTTCAATTCCAATAAATAGAATTCGCCAATGTTATTTGAGATTCAATTGAATCCTTCGTAAAATGAGAGGTTATGTCAATTTATTTGAATTCAGGACGTAGAATTGGAAAGACAATCCTTCAATAATTGTGTATTTCTTTCAAAATCAGATTACTTTTTATTCTTTTAACAGAATAGGCAACCTTCTCCTGTATATAATCCAATTATTAGCAGAAATATTGTAGAGCAATTCATTTCAGTTTAGTGTGCGGAATTGCCGATTTTTGTACATATGTATTGAAATCAATACCGAATGTATTATGAAATCATTTTAATTATTCTTTGTTATTAAATAATGGATATAACTTTTTTCTAAGTAGGCGATTATCACTTTAATACGCATAACACATAAAATATGATAAATAACCAATTATTTAAAAATATTAATATTATCAGAAAATGTTTTTTCCGGGTTTCGTTAGAAAGTTAAGTTTAATTGTACGATAATTTTTCAATTATTTATGACCCACTTTCCTTTTTTTAAATTAAAACCCTGCTTTTTAAATTTATTTTAAGGGGGTTTTAAAATCGTCACTTGATAAGATAGTAATCTACTCTTAAATCTACTCTTAAGATCTCTTAAAAAACATAGCAAAGAAGAGTACTTTCGGAAATAAGTAAAAATCATTTATATCCGAAAATGCTCGGTCAATTCTCAATTAATTTCTTTGGTACTTTCTGGTATAGTGATTATAATTACTTGTACGGAACCCAAATTTTTAAAAATCGATTCAGTCATTTTTAATATAGATTTTTGAGCGTAGATTACTACCTTATCAACTCCAACTCTTTTATGAAAGAATGAAAAAAAACAGAATTCGAAAGAATTCAAGATTTCAATGTATTCCAATCCATATTCGTTTGCTGCCATTTTAAGGTTATGTTCACTTCATTGATAGAGATTAATTGATATTTTGAATCTTTTTCAATGCAAAATGATTATACGCTTCAATTACCCAGTATGAATAGAAAATTATTTAACCCTGAACATTCTAATTTATTTAAATTCTTTACACGGAATTAAGAATCCGGATTCAAAAAAAAATCAAATTTTCAATTTATTTTAATCCATTTTCGTTTGCTGGGTATTTAAAAACGAAACATTGAATACGTCCGTATTCAATATTCTGGATTCAAAACTATCCAAGTGTATCCATTTCAATCCAAAAAAAGTTTCCTATTTAAAAACGAAACATTGAATGCATCCATATTCAACATTACGGATTCGAAAGTAGCCAAGTGTATTCATTTCAATCCAAAAATAGATTCCTTTTTAAAAACGAAACATTGAATGCATCCGTATTCAACATTACGGATTCAAAACTATCTAAGCGTTTTCATTTCAATGCAAAACAAGTTTTCTTTCAAAAAATAAACTTTGAATAAATCTGTATTCAATATTTACGGATTCAAAACTATCTAATTGTGTTCGTAAAATTGAATACAGATGGATTACTTTTTCTGAAATTTAATCCGGAAAATTACGCTTCCGATTGTATTCGTAAAATTGAATACAGATGGATTCCTTTCTTCGGAATTCAATCCATTTGAATACATATTTACGGAATCAAAGTATGAATTCAAAATGATTTCATAATGAATTACTATTTTAAGGCACTTTTACAGTGATAAACTACATTGTTTATATAAATAAAATACGATTAAAACCATACCGAAAGGGAATTTGCAAGCACAAATTTCGCTACGCAAACTGTTGGACTATTACAAGAATGTATTCTTGCTAATTCTCGCCCAAGTTTGGACCAAAATCATTAAAATTTGGTATGCATTCATAAAAAACACTTAAAAGCGCTCTAAAATAGATTTGGACCTGAAAATATAACTTGTTTCTGTTTAATTTACATGTGTGGGTGTGCCACAGACATCCGACGCGCCGAATATTCCTGAGCTTTTTCCACTGTTGAAAAAATGGCGCGTCGGAAAAAATAACTAGGCATTTAAGAATTGTAGCCGCCATATTGAATATAGGGAGTCGGACACATGGCGCTCAGAGATGTCTGCTGCTCGCCCCATTATACTGAATCAATTTTTCAACATTTCAGCTCTCTGTAAGAGTGATTCTATAGACCCTAGAAAACACCAAAGAATTTAATTGAGAACTTGCCGAGAATTTATGGATAAAAATAAAATTCATTTAATTAAATTGTCATGGAAATCATCAAGAGTAATAAGAATTGCCATTAAAAAGTTTGCAATTTAAGTTTTTTAGTGAAATTGCCTAACTTATCAGCGGAACACTTTAGAACCCCCTTGAGGGAGTTAAAAAAAACCTTTAAGCGAAACTCAGCTGCACTCGTAATTTTTATAAACAAAACGATCGCTATTAATTCCAACTATTTGTTTATTAAAAGATATAAGCAGAATTAAATAAGTACTATTAATAAATAATAAATAATTAATAAATTCGCCATTATTCGAAGCAATCTTACACTGGTTTTTAAAAAACTTTAGTTTTAGTATTTTTCCCTGACTATTTAATGGCGATATTGAATTTGATCTTGATTGAGAATATGAAGGTCATTTAAATGTAAAGTTATTTTTCGTTTAAATGAAAACCACTATTTTTTATCCCAGATTTTGAAAAAAAAAGGAAAATTTTACGTCCGAACATGACCTTCACAATGAGCTTTTCAGCGTCAAGGTCATTACAAAATGAAAGACGTCCGTTACCACAAAATATCTCTATGGGATTACATTACCGGGTGGCGACCTGGAAGTAACCTTGGAACCAAGACTAGGGGTCATTTGAAAGTCCAAATATTTTTCTTAATATAGCAAACTATTTTTTAACCTATTTTTGTAATGTTTTTGCTGATATTTAGTATACCCGTATAAAAGCCCAAACTGCGAAAAATTGGTCTAGCCAATTTTAGACTAAATTCCTGTCTTATCAGCGAACCATTATAGACCCTCTTAGTTAATAAGGCAGTGATATGTAACAATCTAATTAAGAATGACTGACACGATTTCTCAAAATCCGGGCTGTAACTGAAATACCAACCACGATCAAGGAAAAAATACCAAAAAACTTCATCGAGAACTGACCGAAACTGAGCATTTTTACCCATCTAGAACGTATAAAATCTAAATTATTAGAATTGATCAAGATTTTTAGGGTTGAACTTTTACTTTATAATGAGAGTTTTCACTCTATAAGTTGTGCCAATTCGCTCTCAAAGAAAGCGCGTTTACTACTGAAAGGATGAGCATAGACTCTCACACTAAATTGATACATTAATCACCCCTTTAACTTCATTTTTAAAAATTGTTAAAAACTATTTTCGTTACAAAAATTTTTATATAATATCCCCTATGGAAAAAATGGAGACTTTAATGAATGCCATAAGATATTAGATTGTCGACCACCGAAATTTATGGGTGCCGTTCGAAGAACCGGCAAATCAAAAAGCAGATAAGTGAAAAAACCGACAGTCATAAAACCGACAAGCGGGCAGTCATTTTTCAAAGTGTCGGCTTTTTGATTTGTCGGTTTTTCGACCTGCACCCGTAAAACTCTTCGAACATTGACAATACCTTTTCCTTTAAAATTGTCGAAAATACTTTGTAATGCAGTAATTAGGTCAGTTAGAATTTGTTCACCTACTTTTAAAGTATTATTGAAGAATTTTCGTAGTGTACTGATTTAAAGTTTTGGGTGATTCGTGACGATAAGCAATTATTAAATTCCTACATTGCTCCGCCACAGAGCAGAATTACTGCATTAGAAAATTAAATATAATAATAAAATATAAGAGGTGTTTCCTTATTCATAGCATTTATTTAATAAATTAATTATCAAAAAATAAGACATTTCCTGATTAAACTAATTAAACAAATATAAAATGCCTACATAATACAGATACTCAGCGAAGGGAAAAGAAATAAAAGGAATACGCAACATTCCAATGACTCCAATTCAGTTACTTGAACAAATGTATTAGAAAATAATTAAGGATTTTATACATCAATTTCTTGCATTATTTTAATTCATAATATACTATTTTAGCAGAATACACGAAGAAACTTTTGAGAGCGCAGTTTACCCAAAAAGCGTGAGCAAATGCAAACATAATTACGTCCATAAAATTAGATTAAAACATATAATTTTTTGTCATTCTTGTATCATTTCTTGATTAAAAATTCTGGGCAATCCTATAAAATTATTTAAAGGATTTTCGAATCATTCATGTTCTTGTTAAAATGTAAATTTTTTAATCTATTTCAACAATTGAAAAATCGAAAAATATTGCGGGGCCAATAAGACGAAACAAAAACCATTTAAATTCCACGTACTTTAAATTTAATGATGTTGTTTATCAGAAAACTAAATTTTAAACTGGGATTCTACTTACGAAGGATAAAATAAACGATACCTTAACTGTATTTAACAGTCTCAAAAAATCCATAGAATTGAATGTAGAATTCAATTTACTTTTGAACAAGAAACAAACAACAGTATTTTCTTCTTAGATTAAAGGTAAATGTCCCGATTAATCTCCATGCAAGGTTTTATTGGCAAAAAATTAACGAAGGTATAACTATAAATCACTCCAAATCTCAACTCATTCTTAATTGATAATGATAAATGCCAAAACTTAATTTGAAATTACAAACATGAAATAAAAAAGAGTAAAATTCCCTGGTAGAAATTTCTCCATTTTTTTCTTACACTATCCATTTCCCCTATACCTCTAACGTAGTAAATATGTAATCTGTCTAATATTTACCCAATAAATGGTTTGATTTCGACTACACTTGTCCCTAATAATTTCCATTCAATTTTTGCTAACCCCTTTTAGTGAACGGCAAGTGTCCTGGTCATTGACCGGTACAAAACTTAACAGCTATTCATGGTTGTCCCAATTAATGACCGTTTCTTTGAAAGTCCATTTTTGTAAGACTGGGGAGATGTTTACAGCCGCAATGCGTACATCAAAAATTAAGATTTGTATATAAATTATCATGTCATAATGACATAATAAAGGTTATATACAATTTAGCAGAATCCCAAGCGTATATGAAAAACGAATACGAAAGTGAAATAATCAATGGCTGTTAAGTCTACTTTTGACACGTATCAATAACTTATAATTTAAAATTATTATATCAGTATAATGTACATCATGCATTATAACGTTAATAAGTTTTAATTAATCTGGAAGGGGACGTACTAATACCATGTACAGTAGACCTTCCCTTATTCTAATTTGTCCAGTCAGGCAAGATGGCGGCTTTCTTCCTTTATTCTAATTTTCCCCCTTTCCCCCACTACTTAGATTTATAGTCTCACTTTTGTCACTTTTTCTTTTTTGCGCATGCGCCGTTATTTGTATTTAGAAAATCCACACGTCAACACACGTCAGTGGGGAGAACGCGTGAGGGGAAATATTGGAATAGGAGAAGAGACAAAAATAGAATAAGGGAAGTCATTAGAATAAGGGAAAGAGAACTGTATTAATATGTATCATACTATGTAAAAATGGAGTGTTGGCATAACATATCCATCTTATTTTAGAACAGCAACCTTCTTAAAAGCTGGGCGGTGGATGTCTTAGGTATACCTCTGTTTGCTATACCCATATCAGCTGATATTTTAAACTTCTCTAGTCTACCAAATTTCGTAAAAAAGTCAGGAACAAGATTGGAAAAACATGTAGGGACCGGATTATTTAAAAAGAAGATTTCCAGAGTTAAAATCATCCATCGAGTCCTTGTTGAGGAATTTGATTTCTTTGTTAAACAAATTTTCATGGAAATAATGATCATAAAAAGCCATACTTAGTACGTTTAAATATAGATTCTTGATCTGAGGAACAGCCTAAGCCTACTTCTTGAACACTAATCTTAAATATGGGAAAAGACAGCGCCAACTTTACGAGTGACAAAGATGGAAAGATTTTCTGGCAAGTTAAAAATGAAATCGACGAAATTATTTTTCAAATCATTAGTGAAAGAAGCTTTAAAACCACTGCAAAAAATTATAATATTTAACATATTTTAAGTATTCAAAAGGGGCCCACTTAAAACATTGGTATTTATTTTTTGCAACAATTTATCTCAAATCCTGATCAGCTCCGAAAAATCTTTCAGGAAGAACAGTAACACTAATGATGATTGAGAATGTATAATTATTTTCATAAAAATTTATAAAAACCATAAATTACGCGATTTTAATAATAACCGAAATTTCTCAAAAAGGGCCCGATGGATGATTTTTATTTCTTTCATCCAGAAAACATTCTTCAAAGAAAATATTGTTTTTTTCGATTTTTGGAAATAACTTTTTTATACTCGCCGTGGTAATGTTAGACAAAGAATCAAATAATATAAATTAATATATTAAACAACAGGAATAAGACCGATCAATACCCTACAACATATCACCAAGGAAACCACTTCCTGTATAAAACACATGTATCACGGTGTCCCAATACATCAGAATGAGCAAAGATAAACAAGCCACAGATTACTGACTTTTTCAGACAGCTATTCACTAGTACGTATTAATTGTGTTTTGTTACTGTATGCAAATTCTAAATTATAATAAGCAGATAAATACCGGCTTCGAGGTCTAAATGAATAGAAGAAGCTCGCAGAATAGAGTAGATCCCGAATAGAAGAATGACACTTAAGTAATTATTAATTATATTTATGTTTATTGCCTATTATTTTTGCTGTTGTATCAAGTTTTATTTTTATACGTTTTAACAATACTCTATTATGAAATGTACAGTTTATACAACGGGAGTTTAAATTTACCTTTTACAGTAGCATAAATAAGCTATTGAAAATGCTTTTAATGAACAATTTAGTTATAAGTTTCTATAACATTCCTATTTAAATTTTTAAGCGCGATCAAAATACATGAAAAAATGATTTGTCATATAGGAAAAGTGATTTTTTTACGATTTATTACATTATTTTTTGATTTTTGAAAAAATTAGAAACAAAAGTCTAGAAATTTAATACCGAGAGTTGAACCCGGAAAATTCTAATTATCACTGATCGCATGTTCCAAATTTTATACAAATTTCTTTCTTCCCTCGTTTTTATCATGTATAACGATTACATTTAACAAGTTACATTTCAAACTGGTGTCCCAAAATGTTTATTAAAGTCGATTTCTTTTTAAAAATCCTAGTCGCGTATACTCAATCGATTTACCCGTATGAAATGACTCCAAACTTTAGTCCTTGGGGTTTTTGTGGTCGAACTGTCCAATTTTAAAGTGAGTTCAAAATGGTACTCTGAGTTTTTTGGAGTTGATGAGTCCAAATTTGAGGTGAGTTTAAAAAAAATTGAAAATGGCGGATCCAAAAATACGTACGAATTCGTTGAAATCAATCGAATTCACATCAAACTTGGTGCCTGAGGGATTTTGCTGATTCCAAATTTGAAGTGAGTTTTCAAAAATACAAAATGACGCATGGAATATGCCAGACCAATTTGCTAAAATCGATTCAATAATCGCTTTGAACTTAGTACTCGGAGTTTTTGGAGTCGCTGAGTCTTAATTTGAGGTGGGTGTTCAAAACTTATAAATGGGGGATCCAATATGTCAAAATCACTGTAGTACTCAATTTTTCTTTCGAGTCCCCGAATTTCAGGTTGTTTGACATTTAAAATTAAAGTGGTTATTGGATTTTTGCGATAATATTGTTTTTTAAAATAATTCGTAATTTTTAGCCATGAAAATAATTTAAATATTAATAATGTTGCAAGAAGCTCACCAGGTGGCGGTAAACATGAATTAGTGTTTATATTTATTATTAATGTCTGTCGTTTTTTATAATTTTGTTGTTGTTTTTTAAATTTTATTTTTATATGATTTTAAAAATTGTCTCTTATTTTTTGTGAGTATCTTCACAATAATCGTATGAGTAAAATTTTCTTGTTTGTGTCTGTATTATGATTTGTGAAATAAATAATCTTAGGTCTGGCCATATTTATCGCAATATTTTCAACTGCTATCTTTTCTAGCACTCGAACCTATCATAGTAGTAATAGTAGACAATTGGATTAACTGCATTAGCATTGTGCAATAACATTTTCCTTTTTTTTTTCTCTTGTAAATATCGTTGTTTATCTTTCAGCGGATTTATTCCACCATGTTTCGAAAATAATAACAATTCTTACCAACTACTTTATTCCAGTATTTTTTCGTGACCCTGTTATAGCTTTTTTTATATAAAATTTTGTGTACCATCTTTTCTGATGACAACAGTTCTTTTCAGGCAAATTCACGTCAAGTATAAAAGCAAATCACTAGGGGTTGAGGTCAGTAACTTCTCTATCAAATACAAAAATCGAAAAAAAAAAATAAAAAAGTAAAAAAAAAAAATCTAATTTTCACGTTTACCTCCACTTGGTGATAGCTGGGGGCTATCGAATTGAAGTATTCACATTAATTTTTAAATATCAAACAACTTGACATTTGCCACGACTGACAAAAGTGATTAAAACCGATTTTAACAAATTCGTCCTCCATATTCGATCCGCCCTTTTGAATGTTTGAAAACACCAAATTTCTACTCAGCAACCACAAAAAAACCCAGGTACCAAGTTTGGAGTAATTTTAAAATTTAAAACTTGCGTCCATTTTTTAGCCGCCATTTTGAAGGTTAACTTTTTTCGTAAGCCCTATCTTAAAGTCAATCGTTTTTTATCCGATATTTATGCTCATCTTAACTATTCTAATGCGGGAAATAATAAAAAAATAACGATGATTGAAAATAAAACCTTAAAAATTAGAATTTTTGTTAAATAAATGCTGGTAGTTTTTTTATTTTCATATTTCTCGCATTTTTCAATGTACGATACGAAAGTGCAAAGTTTGCGCAACAAAAACCGTGATTTTTTCATTTAAGTTTTAATACTAAAACGTGCTGTAAACTTCATGTTAAATCTAGGCCTAACTAGTTACAGGGTCCTTTTTAGTCATTCAATTTTTACCTAAACGACACGTATAAGGCGTCAATTTGTTTGTTGTTTCAAGCTCTATATATAACGTGTTTTTAAGTAATTTTCGTTATGCATTTAGTGAAATGAGTTAGACGTTATAAACATCGAAAATCGGCATTTCTCCCTATTTTTGAGGCTACAACAAGAGAAATATTCATGATATACCAAAGGGCAAAATGTCTACAAAGAGATAAATTGTAAGTTAAATAAATAAAAAAATGGCCAACACGGTTCAAACCTATTGGTTGACAAAAGGACCAAACAGGTCTTTTTATTTCACGCCCAACGTTTCGACCACTCTTGGAGGTCCTCCTCAGGGGCATCTATTAATAGATACATAGAAAAAAAAACCAGCAAAATATAACACACGAAAAAAATATGAACAAAAATATAAATTAAGGACATTTTCACTAATTACAATAAAATAATCATAAAACAAACAACACGCATCTGACATGAGTAACTGTACGTCGTATACTAAATTTGTGACACAGATTACACTGACTTGTAAACATACACACACACACACACACACACACACACTCTTAGACTCGCAGTACAAACATAATACATAATTAAATGTGTCAATCCTATATATACAAATTCGTTACTTTTTAAAATTACAATGTTATTTACAAATCATTAATTAAAATATTATAACTGTTACTTAATTTTTCTGTGTCCGTTCTAAAATTTATGTTCGATTTTTGTTTTTTAATATGGATCATTTCTTTGATGTTACGTTTTTTCCAATGTGGTTCTGTTTCCAAAATTTCCACTTCAGCAAATTTAAAACTATGTCCTGTATTCAGCATATGTGATGTTAGTGCTGTATGACCAATTTCTCTTTTCCAATTATTAGTATGTTCATAGATTCTTTTTTTTAAATACCTTTTTGTTTGCCCTACATATGTAGCTGTACATTCACTGCAGTTTATCTTGTAAATTATATTCGATTTTTTTAATATATCTATCTCATCAATTTTTGTTTTGAACAACGATTCCAAAGAGTTGAAACGTTTATTGTATATTTTAATGTCAAACGTGTCATATATCTTCTTAATCCTTTGGTTGAATTTATTGATATACGGTATTACTATACGAAACGTTGGGCGTGAAATAAAAAGACCTGTTTGGTCCTTTTGTCAACCAATAGGTTTGAACCGTGTTGGCCATTTTTTTATTTATTTAATTAATATTACGGTTCCTGGACTACAATTACAACACTTTATGATAAATTGTAAGGCTTGAAAAGATTTTTAAAATGAATAAAATAATACTGGCTCGTCGAAGTAACTTTAAAATCACCCGAGTTATTGCAAAAGTGATTGTTTTTCGAAAAACCAAAGGTTTGCTACGCAATTTCTATATCCTGGATTCAATTTTGACACTAGACTTTTTGGATAGAAATATCACATGGAATCATAATCTGAAATATTTCTGATGTGTTCTTGGATATGCTGCCTACAGGTAGAGGTAGTCGAGATTAAGGAAAGGTTAAACCCAAGCAAAAAAATTCACACTTAGCGAAGTTACGTTTTTTGCACTTTATGATTTATTTAATAGGGGAGGTATCGCAAGTAACTAAAAGCTGGCAGAGCATCTATGACAAAACCAAACCAAACTAGAACCAACATTTATTACTCAATTGTAGACCAAAAGTTGCTCTATTCCAGGAGTTGTTGTTCTCATATTTAAAGAAAAGCAGGTTTTCGTAGCTTGCACAAAAACTAGCAAAACTTAGCTTTAACAACGGAAATAAACACACTATTAACAAAACAAGTATACATCTAATTGTTGCTCATTTGTTGCTAAAATATTGCACAAAACAATATAGACCCCCGCCCAACTGCTTGCTACATTTAAAAAACACTAATTGTAAGTTGGTTCTGCTAGCTTGCGTAAATGCTACCAAAAAAGCTAAATAAAAGGAAAATACACACATACAGATAAACAAAGCAGTCAGCTAATTCTTGCTCATTTGTGGTTAAAACAATACCCAACAAACATTGGATTCCGTCAAGAAACAAATGAAATTCCTACAATAACAGAGAAAACAACGGCTGCAATTCTGGCGCAGATACAAAGCAAAAATCTAACTCGTTATTTGTTGAACCTTTCCTACTCCTTTTAAAGGCATAACTAAAAGATTAATTTTTTTTACTTTCGTAAGTGAAATATCTCTACAAAAGTTTCTTTAAATATCAAAGTGACGAGGTTTTAATAAAAAAAGTTGACGAAGAATGACGTTTCGGCTATGAATTTTAGCCCTCTTCAGAATATTTTATTCTAAAAAATTATGAAAATTTTACAAAAAATTATAAACATTCGTTTTTACAATAAATTCAACATAATTAAATAACCGGAATAAAAAAATTACATACATAAAAAATCGGTAAATGTTTAACAAAAAATATACATAAATTAACAAACATTTTTTAATATTTGAAATTTTCAGTTCTTTTAAAAACTTCTGTTAAGTCAATTTTTTAATTATATTTGTTCCATCTTACCTTAAATTACTGTTGATAATTTAATTTTATTGAATATCAGGTGTTATTGAGTACTCTTTAAAAATAAAATGAGTATAAATACTCAGTAATTAATTTTTTAATAAAAAAATACCTATACTATTTTAACACTGTTTTCGAAAATTGTGTCGATTTAGACTAAAGCAGTTGGGAGACTGAAATTTTCTAAATAACCCTGGAAAATCTGAACAGTTTTTATGGGCACAACCCAGAAACCAGCCAATTTTACTGCCGAAAACTTGCTTCCTAATTTCTAGCAAGAAATTGGTTGACAAATTACCAGTTAATGCCCATTTTAAACTAGACTAGCATCAACCTATCTAGATTTTGTCCAGTTTAACTGCCTGAAAAATATGGTCTTCATTTACCATATTTACGGCTAGAAACTAGCAATGAAATGGGCATATATTAAAACGATCTTACCATAATAATAACCTACACAGTTTGGATTAAAAATATATTCATAAACCAGTCAACTATCGAGCATAATCTTGTAGTGTTTTTGGCCATAAAAAATGGCTAGATTCTGGGCAAATGGGCGTTACATTACCAGCTAGAAATGTTGGCCAAAAACTGCGCAGAAACCAACAAGATTCGGCATAAACCAGCCAAAAAATGCTCCCATTTTCTACCGGCAAACTAAAATATGTAACGAGGTAGATATCTGCTCAATTTAGGAGATAGCAACAATTATCCGGCATTTGTTACTCGATTCCTACTGATGTTAGAGACATAAATAAAAGATTCTATCCTAGTACGGACCAGTCGAACACCATCTGCCGGATAATTGTTGTTTCCTCCTAAATTGGGCATATGTCTACTCTACTTAAGTCGCTATTTCGACGTACTTTAAAGTCCTGTATTTTTTTTTATTTTATCAGCAAAACTTGTCCGGACTTGTCCGAACTTGACCGTTGATGTCTTTAAAAGAAGTAGGAATGGATCAACAAATAACGAGCTGGATAATTTTTGCTTTTTATCTGAGCAACATTTGCAGCCGTTGTTTAGCTCGGTTTTCTCGGTTATTCTGGAGTTTCATTTTTTCTTTTATTGTTCCAGATCTTGATGGGATTCAATATATGTTGCGAATTACTTTAGCAACAAATGAGCAACAATTAGCTATATACTTTAATTATGTGTAGTGAGGGTATTTTCCTTTTTTTAAGCTGTGTTTTGGTAGCTTTTGCGCAAGCTAGCAGAACCAACTTATTTTTTTTTTTAATATAGGAAGTAGTTGGGCGGTGCTTTATATTGTTTCTGCAATATATTGAACTGTTCTTTTCTTAAGAAACATCTTTTTCCGGCGAACATATATTTCAATTTTTTGCTTTATTTTTTGTAATATTTCTATTTAGCTTTTAGTCGTTATTCTAAACTAGTTCGATCTTTCAACGTTTCATAATTAATATCAACGTGTTAGAAGCTTCCCGAGTATCATCCTAATTGTGGTCATTGTAATAACAAAAATTTAACAGGACACAGTTGGGGTTCTCCTATAAATGCTTCATGGTTTTCCATGCACTATAAAATAAATTATTGCAACGAATAAAACATTTTTACATGACACACGAATATATAAATATATATATTTTCCGTTACAAATTGCTTCAAGGATTCCTAATATTGAGGCGACCGTCGTTGAAGAATTGCGTGTCGAAACCGCCGAGGCCAGGAAATCGAGGCAGTCGTTCATTTTTCATAAATTTTATGCGACGAGTAATTACAGGTGAAACCTCAGCTATTCCAGCTCACTGACTTTTTACCCAATTATCTGAAACTATTTGAAACAGTAAAATATTTCTGGCATCGTATTGTAACTTTGTCGTTCTCTTTAAATCGTATTAAGTTTCCGCCAAAATAAAAGGAAACACGTAATTCAGCAATTATGAATGAAGAATTTAAAGCTAATCAATATACTATTTATATAAATGTGTACAATGCTGCTTTCAGCAGAATCTACAACTTTTTTACTTCAGAAAAGGGATAATAAACATAATGACTGTATTTTGAAATGATGCTCCGAAAGTTTAGTTTACCAAAATTCTAATTCAGGTCAAATGTCAAATATATTTTGGAAAAACATAATTGTACTGATTCACTCAGTACTGAGCCATTCACAATCTACAGTAGAGGAAATATTGATGGTTACAAAGATGACAGATAATATTACATAGATTTTAAAGACCAATAAACAAAATGCGTTACGTGTTCTATTTTACAAATGTCATTCATTTTTTAAAGAATTTTCTTAATATTTAGCTCATATATCTCGATTTTCACTTTATTGAGAACTCATTTCTATAATGAAAACGAAACAGTGTCGCATGCACCCCTAGCGGCAACAACCCCGACTAGTCTTGTTGAGTGGTGACCGGAATCCTACTTATATTCAAGATTTGTCGGACCACCTGCTGGGTTCGACCAGGCCAGAAACCAATTTATATTAGGGCATAATTTTTTAACGTAACTCGGCTGGAACCCTGCTTCTATTCGGTTATTTGTAATCGTTTTACATGCACCAATAATTTTTACCGATTATGTAATACTTTTTCATTTGTTTTTGACAACATGTTTTATGATGTGCACAAATTATTTTTTATGAATCATGAAGTTAATGTGTCAATTTCTTCGACATCAGAAAAAATACCTCAATGAAAGTTATACAAAATATTAAAATATAAAATACACATCAATTCTTGTCGATGTTAACAACTACAATCAATGTTTCAAACGCCAAAACAATAACGTAACTGAAATTGAAATATAAACCTGCACTAAATGTTGTCAGACAATCCAACGTTTCATATATTCCATAATAATTCAATGTATATGAATTGGCAATGTGTTTTCGTACACACTAAAATGAATAAACGTGCACTCATACCTTTCTAAACACATTTAAATCTGTAGGAACTTTGCGTGTCATCCACCGTCCCTCGAGAATGTCTCCGCCCAAGTAAAATTATTAGGACGCGAATTTTAATGTGACGACAATAAGTGAATACAGTTCTTCTTCAAACTTCGTCAACCTCGTGTCGAAAAAACCTGATTGCTTTATTTTCTACCTTTTCCTACATTGAAGCGCAGCATGATTCATCAGGCGCGATAATTACGTAAAAGTGTTAAAAAAATAAAAGTTATAAAAAAAATTGCATTCTAAATTGCAAGAGTGTGAAAAATTGTACAAGATGTTGGCACGAAAAAGGGTATATAATAGTTATAATTTCGTTTTACATATTTCATTTTATTGTAAAAACATATAAAATTTGTTTAAAGTGTAAATAGTGAACCGCATAAAAATTAATGATTTTGTACCTCGTACCAGTTAAAAATTGTTTCTCATTCACAAATGTCTTTATTCTGCCGGTTGGCTTTTTTCGCGACGCTCATCGAGAAACTCATTTTGTCACTAATTAACTGATTGTTTGATTAACGTTTAATAAACGTTCAAATTGGGGTTAAACCTATGCAATATACGTCTATTTAACGTTTATGGGGCAAACAGATCTAGCGTATCGAGGTTCGCCCTCAAAGATATACCATTTTTATACGCTTTTTAAACGATTATTGTAGGAAGCATACAATCGTTTAATTTTGGTTAACGTAAGAAGAAAATACGTTATTGAAAAAAAAAATCTTGATTTTAATTCCCATGCTTTAAATATATATCGTGGACATATTTATACGACCACAAAACATTTACATCATATTTGTACTATTTTTAAACCGAAATTGCATGAAATAAACGTATATTAAACGGTTGTGACTTTATTGGGATTAATTAAAGAGTTCACATTGCTATTTCGTTTAGTAAACGAATAATGAACGGATAATTTTCGGTTTAAACGTACGATAAGTTCAACGTTTTATTAAAGTACTTCATAAACGAATATTAAACTAAATTGTCTAAACGTTTTAGAACTGGAGTATTTTGGAGCTAATTTAAATGCCTTTCATACATAAATTTATACGTATATAACACATTTATTAAACGCTTTTTTAAATTTATTTTGTTATTATGCTACATCATAAACGATTTTTTGACGTTTAAAATACGTTTTGTGTAGTATAAACACGTAATAAATGTATATGATAAATGTGTATTTTTATAAGCGGCAGTTTTATAAACGTGTTACCCATGTCGTATACCTAAACCATTTTAAACCACTTTTTTGTGAAATGGTTGTTTGGAATCTCTGATTTCGAATCTGAATTTGGGTTTTTAAAAATCTGCCCATGAATAGATCTTCTTGGATATAAAATACATGTAAGATTCTACTTTACAAAAGTTGTTTTGCTACCATTCATGCAGTTGATACATTAAACAAATCTGCAACAAGAACACATTAAATCTTAATCTACTTATTTACAATTTTTAAAATATACAAAACACAAAAAATCATATCAAAATTTTCTAAATTAAAGAATCCAAAAAGTTAACAAAAAATATTAAAAAATATTAAAAAATATTAAAAAATAAAAAAAATTTACAAAAAATATTAAATAAAGCATACAAAAAAATTTAAAAAAGGGAACACGAAATCCTGCAGCCTCCTGGTGAAAATTTTTTTCTAGGGAATGAAAGCAGGTAATTTTTTAAAATCGTCCGCCATATTGGAACCACGATTTGGAATTTTTAAAAAGCAACATGAATTTTATAATCAGCGAACCTTCTAGCAACAACTTTGCACGAATACTCTAAATATTTCTATTTTGTTCACCATATTGGGTCCCCCATTTTGGATTATCAAAAAATAATTTCAAATTCATATTCAATTTCAAAATCCTCCAGTAACAATTTCTTATTAAATTCAATGTTGTTTGAAGCAAGACATTCTTTCTTACAAAAGCGTTCAAAATTGACAATTATATTAAAATGAATGATTACAAATTTAATTACAAATTTCAGAAAATCTGAAATGATTTAATATTGCGGAAGAATTTATATCAATTATTGGATTCTTTTGAAACTTCATTACCTTTATTAATACCCAGTGATTTTTGTAACTGGTGGTGAATTTAATTACAGTTTTACATTTTCCAAAATCGAGAACGCAAAGTGTATGACAAATTCGTTGGGCCATTGAATTTGATATTTGTTTTTTTGAATTTAACCGCTTGACCATTTATAACAGAAAAAAGCACGTACGTTGATACACTTCATATATCACTTATTAATGAAATAATAATATAGATTTAGAAGTAGTTTATATTTTCGGGCTGTTGAACATGATTGTGAGGATCAAAAAGTCGAAATGACTGACCCAATATGACGGACAGGTTTCAGACGACTTTGAGATATTTTTTACTGGCTCGTATTCAATCTTCTAAATTAAAACTTATTAAATTAAGAAACAATTGTTGACAAAGATTTTGCGAGTTATTGATTACAAATCTGACCGTAAATGTCACCGTGATCTATCATTGTTGACAATTAAGCCTTTTTTTTTAGCCTGGCTATTGAAAGGTTATTGATAGATTTTAAAAATGCAAATTATCTTAAAACGAACACTGTTAACCAAAAGTGTGGCATTTTTCACACATGATGTCATAAAATAAATGTTTTAATCAACCAACGATGGAGGAATTTCGGTTCATCCAAAAAAAGTGAATCCATGTTTGTGACTAATTCAACTTTTTGGTTTGAAAAATACTGGTATAAAAAACTAATAACTCGGTTATACATTTTTTTCTCAAATTCGGGACTTTATTCAAAACTTGCCGAAAACTACCAGAAAAAAATACTAATGTTTATATGGGAGTCAAAATTTTGTATTTTATATACTTGTTTTTGAAAAAATTATTTCTTCCTATTTAAAACCATGCGTAATCTACAAGCCTTGACGTTTTAGGTGCCTCTTAACTATAGCATTGTTCTATAAAATTGATTATATTAAAATAGATCCCGAACTTTGTCACTCAGCATTTATTTTTCCACTATATTGCTTATTTGTATGCATTAACAGTCAAAGAACGGAAATGGTCCGTTTTCATAGACACATTGACAATACACTATGAAATATTTGTTTTTTGACCTCGACCATTAAATTGGTTTTTATTTGTTTATTGACAATATTTTTCTTTGTGTCACAAGAGATGTATTTTGAAAAGCTAACTTATACTAGAGTATCAAAAAAATTATAAAACAATTAATAGAAATTTAAATTTGATAGGGTGGATTGGCTGCTAGGAACAGAAGGATGGCGAAAAAAAATGCGCCAACAGCCCTCCAAACTGAAGTCACAACTGACGAAGAATGGGCCAAAATACTTGAACGCAAGGGTCTTGTCCGTATGTTTGTAAAAACAATATACCAATAGATTTTTGAAATCCTTACTTTTCATTTAACTTACTAGTCATAAACTAATTCCAGTTGCTGACATTTATTCGGATTGGAGTGGACCATGCACGGGAATGGTCAGTATTCTGAAAAAGGTGAAAATGGAAATCGGCGGAGATAGTCTCAGTTATGCTGTGGTATATTATTTCTTTACTATATACTATTAATGTTATTATTACTATTATCATTAACGTAATTTGTTTTAGGCTAAATGTGACAATATTGCTGAATTGGAAAGGTTTCGAGGAAAGAGTGAACCTACATGGATGTTCATTCACGTATGTGTACTTTCTTCTAGTGTATATTTAAGGTTACCTTGTCGAATGACACAAATTTTTCATTACAATTTTACCATTTCAAATGGCAATTTTGGGACATACTTGCAAAATGAAAATGACGGCTATTTAATCTGATAGAAATGACTATAGGTTCTTAGAATTTTTATTTCTGATTCAGTAAAAATCTAGTAATATTTACCAGAAATAATGGTAATTTTCCCCATTCTACATTTTAGTCCCAAAATTACCATCTAAGATGGTAACATTTTCTCGGAAATTTGTCTGCCTGTACTTGGGGTTTTCAAGGTCTCTGGTTACAAATATGATCTCAAATTTCTAAATTTCAAAATAGTGGATCCAAAATAGGGAACTGAAATTCAAACAAATATGCATCAAAAAATAATAAAAACAAACAGCAAAAATATTAAAAATATAGGAATAAAGAATAAAAACAAACAAAAATAAAAGAGAAATTAAAAATTTTGTCAAAAAAGTGCCCGTTTGGCATTAAGTCCCTTAAATATAAATGACATGAATGTGATTATTTAACTTCAGACTTTCCTCATTCTTATATAAAAATGCTAAAAACTCCAAATGTTTCAATTTCAGAATGGCTGCATGGTAAATCTGGTGTTTGGTGCGAACTGCCCGGAACTCTTGCGTCTTATAACTCTAGAGCTTTCACGAATCGAAAACGGAGAACCGCACGAGTAAATACGCTTTCATTAAATTTTCCACATTTTCATGTGATATCGAAGAAGCTTTCATTGTTTTGCATGTATTAGTTTCTGCATTCCTGTATCTCAAACCAGTCCTGAAGAAGAGAAGAGACTTCAAGCCCTCGAAGAGTCCAAATTCGCAAAAGAAGCTGCAAAGACTGCAGCCAGAGGTAAAAAGAAATTTAATTGCTGATCTTACCTTTACTGACCATTTTAACCAGATTCTTTCTTCAAATGTTATATAATTTACTCTGTGATAGATTTTAAAAATGTAATTTAAACTACTAATTTTTGTAATTCGAAATAATCACCCGGTTTTTTTAAATCCAATAAAGTCGGAATGAAAGAAATGTTTGAGATTGTATTTATGTAAATCTTTATTTGATATTATGATTTATATACAACAAAAGATACTAAAAATAGACACCTGCAAACGTTCAATTGGATCGAGATGAAACTGAGTACTCAGAGATTTTTAGAGTCACTGATTTCGAATCTGAACTCAAAATTAAAAATTCAATATGGCGTATCCAATATGACAAACCAAAATGTAAAACTCTCCTGAATTGAGATGAAAATGGGTCCTCGGGTTTTTTTGGAGTCGATGATTTAAAATCTGAACTCAGATATTGAAATTTCCGTTTTTCACATTTTGAATATTCAAAATCTGAGTTCAAATTCATAATAAACGATCCCAAAACCTCCCGAGTATCGACATTCATCGTGATCAGGTAATCTTTTACATTTTGGTTGGCCTCATGAATCCGACATTTTGAAGTTTAAAAATCTGAGTTCAAATTCGTCATCGACGACAGAGCACTATCCCAGACACACAAAAAGTTGCGTATTTCAATCATTTTTCAAGCGATCATTGTACAAACTTACTCAATTTATATACAAAAAGTTCCATAGAATCAATCCACTTAACTAAAAAATGTTTACTGTTTATTGTTTAATGCCATACTTGGGATATCTTCAAAACTCAGAGGCAGAAATAAAGGCTCGATACGAATCGGAAATGCTTCATCTGACAACATCACTCAGTCAAGAAGCCTGTCTTTTGCTCTACCCATGGGTTTTCAAAGATGAAGAAGGTCATAGAAGGGACAAGAAGTCAAGCCCACCTTATATTGAACTTGTCGATGAAGTACTCGTGGATGCCTATATCGTTGCTCATGAAATGAAGAAACAGCTGAATCCAGATATTATTAAGAAAATGCTAATTGAGGTAATCATAAATATTTTTTATCTCCCAGGTAGCAGAGTATAAAATAGTTCAAAATGATCTCATAATGAGTTCAAAATGATCTCATAACGAGTTCAAAATTATTCCACACCGAGTTCAAGAATGAGCTCATAATGGGTTAAAACGATCTCACAATGAGTTCAAAATGATTTCATAATGAGTTCAAAATGATCTCATAGCGAGTTCAAAATTATTTCACACCGAGTTCAAGAATGATCTCATAATGAGTTAAAAACGATCTCATAATGAGTTCAAAATGATTTCATAATGAGTTCAAAAAGTTCAGAAGAACCTCACAATTGGACCCATCTGACCTCTTGTAGAACTCGCAACGAGAACATTATAAACTATTGTTTATTCTGCCATGGACTATTATGATTTTAAAAATTCAATTTAATCATGCTCTCAGTATTGCAATTTTAATTAAGTCCGAATATGAGATGACCGACGAAGCCCAAAAGTTACTATGTGATGGAAAGTGTCTCTTCATACGCCTTCGAGTTAAAGAAAAACGATCAGAAATAGACGCTGACAATTTCCTTCTGAATCTGTTATATGGGGAACCACGATTACCTAAATTGTCAGATCAACTCGTCGAAGGCTGGTAATATACAACATTTTAATTACACAATTTAGAATCTTTATAAAACATTTTTATGTGGACAGTTATGCTGATCGTCACAGACCAACATTCAGTTGCATTCCTTTTCCCTTCGTCTGGGCTCCTGCGAATGCACGAAATAAAGCCATGGTGTTCCGTGCGATTTTTGGAAAATACGTTGATTCTACATATCCGGTAATAAATTTTCCGCATACTTAATGCTTAAATGCTTAAATATAACGCATTTATTTTAGTACGAAGACAAAACCAATAATGTGCCAATCACCGTCTTCAAATATGACAGTACGAGAAGAAACGAGTTGAAAGTCGTTTTAGAAATGTTTACTAATGAGGTGTCGAACTTTGGCATCTTCGAACGTGATAAACCACCTGAAGCAAAGCTAATAGCTACAAGTATAGAACAATTCGAAACGTCTCCCGACGAAAAAACAAGGTATGAATTTTTATGGTGCCGACTTATATATCGATGAAATGAATACTGGAAGTGTCTATCTAAATGTTCAATTGATTAAGTTGTTTGTAGTTATTTACAACCAGGATTATTAAAATTGCAATAATTGACTTGACAAACTTATGTGTTCTATCAACTGTATTAGTTATGATTTCATTAAAATATCTGTTTAAACTTTGCGCACATCATAATTGTAGACAAATTTTTTAAAACCTTGCTAAAAGTTTGAAAAGGAACTCTTCATCTTTTATTGACGAAATAGAACTCAATAGCAGTTCAATTACGCCTTTCACACGGAGCATAAAAAGATACAAAATATTTGTTATATGCTTCGAAAAATATTTAAAGTTATTTTTATTTTATATTATACACACATAGTTTTACCGGTATCACGACAGAATAACACAGCGACTAAATAATTATTGAACAAAGTAACACTCCCACAAAATAATCACATTACGACAACAAAATAACACGAATAAGTCTAATTTGTGTTTTAAATTTGTACAATTAAATTTTTATACATTTTGCTACATTGTATTACACGCGATAATGCCGAGGTGCTTAGCAATTCGGCAGATGCACAGTACTTCTTCCCTTATTCTAATTTGTCCAGTCAGGCAAGATGGCGGCCTTCTTCCCTTATTTCCCCCTCCCCTCCCCCCTACTTAAATTTGCTGTCTTGCTTTTGTCTCTTTTTCTTTTGTTGCGCATGCGCCGGTATTTTATATTTTGAAAAAACCACACGTTAACACACGTGAGTGGGGAAAACGAGAGGGGAAATATTAGAATAGGAGAAGACAAAAAATTAGAATGAGGGAGGACATTAGAATAAGGGAAGGACCACTGTATGTGCCTCTGCTTTTTTAGCACTGTTTGGCCTAAACGTTTGCGTGATCCGGTCCGCGATTATGATCTGTCACTTTTATAAGCGTTCCTGATTAAATATTTTACGTATAAATTCGGATTATGAGATGTGTATTATTTAGATCTTGGGCATAACTATGTATTTACCATTTTTGTCTGCTGTATTAATATTGCTTCGTGGCTCAGGCGGTTAACGCACTGGACTACGGAGTCGTAGGTCGTGAGTTCGATCCCCGTCCGGTGAACAATTTTTCGATTTCGTTTTCAAGCAGCAGCTCGCTGTTGGTAAGACGAGCCACGTTGTTTGTTTACGTTTCGAAAATATTGTTTATCTGGCGGAAATCGACTCATGACCGCTGCTGTACTTTGGTGTAGGTTTCTGCAGTCCTACATTTCATACACAAATGTGAAGTATGGCGCCATCTTCGTAAGTCCATCTGCAGCTCTCGCAAAAATTCTCATGATTAAAGAAAAAACAATATGGCAAAAAACTAAGTAAAAAGGGCGATTTCGTCCGTTAATTAATAAAATAAAAAAAAATAAAAAAAAAAACACCTATTTTTTTTAAATGTTCATTTTATGAGTTTGAAGAATAAAAACTTATGCCATACCATTAAAGTAAAGACAAATAGCTTCCTATTCTCAAATTTACAGTTTTAGGTAGTGTACCATAAAAAAATTATAAAATTCGCCAAAATCTATCTTTATATTCTTAGAACTAATTAGTGGTTGGGGCTACCGGGGGGTTACCGGACTCTCCCCTAATTTCACAATATTTCCATTATATTTCTGTATCACGATGAATGCTATAATATAAGTCTGTTAAGAATTGTAAATTGATCGTATTCATTATCCAATACTATATTACAATAATTCTTTTTATTCGATTATTTTGTCGTGATTATTTTTGTCCCATTATTTTGTCCGATTATTTTATCGTTGTGTTGTTTTATCGTGTAACCATTTTACAAAGCAAAAATTTGTATTATCTAAATATCAACATTTTTTTCAGTTACGAAGTGTTCGTATGCGTTGTAAAAAAGGTCGGATCAGAAGCATTCCTCTCGTTTGCAGGCATCGGTCCATATCACGTCAGCGAAAGTTTAGAAAAAGCCATCGAGGAATCAAAATTATATTTCCCTCGTATTTCCCAAGCTGCAGACGAAGTGCAATCCGACGACGAAGAAAAATTGGAAGATGGTCAAGAAGAAAATCTCGAAGCTGTTGTGGACAAATAAAAAGAAATTGGAAAATTTTGTAAAAAGTGAACAATTTCCATAGAAGTATAATTTAATACGACGTAGGTTATTTTCAACATTATGGTGGAAATCGGTGATACCATTCGTTTTGGTTTTTCTCAATCCTTTCAGTCACAGAAGCTATGTTTCACCACATCATTTAGTTCTAAAGTAATTTTTTAGTCCATTTCTAGGTTCCTAAGTATATAAACTGAAACATTTTATATTATACAATTTAGAATTAATTTGAGTTTGTTACATCACTGTGTTCCTCGTTTACTTGCTCGATTTGAGGCACTTCAATTCGGATTTAAAGTTTTCACAGCATATTCTCCAAATGATAACTATATTTTTAAAGCAAGAACATGTTGGTCCAAAAAATTTCGAATTTCATGCGACTTAATGTATAATTATATTAATGTTGTATTAAATATAAACTTTTGTTGATATTACTAAACGAATATAACAAAAAAATTAAAGTGATATATATTACATGTATAGATCCTGAGTAATAGTAAGCAAAATGAAAAAATTAGAAAAACAAATGATATTATGTCATCAGGAAAAAAGCACTCTAGGTATGATTTTCATTACAGTCGAACTATATCAATGAGTCGAACCTCCGTTAACGAATACTTTCTCCTCCGCTGGTATTCCCTTTTTAGACACTTTCAGGTGTACGAGAAACGATGCGCATGCGCAGCGGATGGACAAATGTTCCTACGCCAAAGAGTGAATGTTAGAAGTGGGGAGCCGATTTTTTCTCCTCAAGTATTCGTTAACGCAAATTTAAATGCCACGCCTTGTCCCGACCATATTCGATAACGGGGGTTCGACTGTATCTCATAAAATGTATATAGAATCAGAAAACAGGACCAATATCAAAATTGTAGATAATCTAACATTTTATTTAATCTCAACTAAACACACCGTCAATTGTTATAAACAAATCTTCCTAAAAACGTTGCTAAAATAGGTTTATAAGATCACCAAGTTCTATATTAAGTCAAAATTCAATAAATTATCCTTTTCAGTAGGCCATTCAATCTGAGAATTGTAGAAATTCTTTTATATTCAAATTAGGACAGCGGGTAAATGTGTACAGACATAAACGTAAACACGTGTAAACTGTACATAAACTTCTTAATTATAATAAAGGGCGAACCATTATTAATAAGCAGATCATACTAAACCTAACCCATCAATTCCCAAATACATCGAAATTTTACTAATCATTCAGCGATTATTTCCGATACCGTTGATTTTACCATTTTCGAGGTCGCTCTGTCGAATTATGCTGAAGAAATTCGAAAAAATATGCAATTTATGTACAATTTATTCATATACAAAAAACGAGCTTTTTTCAGAGTATTTTTTCAATAAATATCACTTTTTCGCCCTGATATCGAGTTACAGATGAACTAAAATGTATTGGAACAGTGCTCTCGATAGTTGTACTTTCAAGTTACATTGATATAATTTTAAAATTTATGATGGCGTAATCAAAATGTTTAAATTAATCATATTTTTGAAAAGTAACGGAAAAGATCTCGAAAGTTCGGAATACGAATAGAAATCTCAAAAATTTAAAATTCCAACATGACGTATCCAAGAGAGCGACCAATAATTTTAAGGAATGTGGAATTGTCCTAAAAATGCTAACTCGATAGGTTTTAAGGTCGCTAAATTCGAATCTGCGGCCATATTTCAAAATTCAAAATGGCGGATACAACATGACGACAAAAACTTTTAAAATTCGTGAAATTTCCCTAAAAATGTTTACTCGGGAGTATTTGGGGTCGTTGAATTTGAATCTACAGTCGAAATTACGAAGTTCAAAATCCCGGATTAGAAATTCAAAAGAACCGTTTAATAAAACAGGATTGCGGAATCAATTAATGTTAGAATAGTAACCCAGCAATCGAATTTGGATAGAGTTGTATAGAATTGGATTCAATTAATAAATTCTGTATCCATACTTTGGCCAACTGTGAATCCATTTTAATACGTAAATATAATTCTATTCGTTCATACGAATAAAGAGGTTACTTTTTGAATTCATATTAATCTAAAAAAAGTTTTCTTCTTAAAAATTAAATCTTAAATACATCCGTATTCAACATTACGGATTCAAAACTATCTAAGTGTATTCATTTCAATCCAAAAAAAGTTGTATTTCAAAAACAAAACTTTGAATACGTCCGTATTCAACATTATGGTTTCAAAACTACCTAAGCGTATTCATTTCAATCCAAAAATAGTTTTATATCAAAAAAGAAACTTTGAATACATCTATATTCAACATTACGGATTCAAAACTACCTAAGCGTATTCATTTCAATACAAGAAACGTTTTCTTTTAAAAACGAAACTTTGTATACATCCGTATTCAATATTACAGACTCAAAACTATCCAAGTGTATTCATTTCAATCCAAAAAAAGTTGTATTTAAAAAACAAAACTTTCAATACATCCGTATTCAACATTACGGATTCAAAACTATCTAAGCGTATTCCTTTCAATGCATAAAAAGTTTTCTTTCAAAAAATAAACTTTGAATAAATCTGTATTCAATATTACGGAATCAAAACTATCCAAGCGTATTCATTTCAATGCAAAAAAAAGTTGTATTTCAAAAACAAAATTTTGAATACATCCGTATTCAACATTACGGATTCAAAACTATCTAAGCGTATTCATTTCAATGCAAAAAAGTTTTCTTTCAAAAAATAAACTTTGAATAAATCTACATTCAATATTAAGGTTCAAAACTATCTAATTGTGTTCGTAAAATTGAATACAGATGGATTACTTTTTCTGAAATTTAATCCGGTAAATTTCGCTTCCTATTGTATTCGTAAAATTGAATACATATGGATTCCTTTCTTCGTAATTCAATCCATTTGAATACATATTTACGGAATCAATGTATGAATTCAAAAAGAATTGAAATTTTCGATCCAATCCTAACCAATAATCTCGATTGCTGGGAATTATTGTAAATATTGTTATCGTGTCAAATGTAACGTATATACCGGCTTTGTTTTCTTTATATTTGCGTTTAGTTTTTAGTTTTTAGTTTTTATTATTTTGTATTTCCGCCGTGCGCTTATATTTATATTTGTTATTATTTCTATTTTTGTGCAAATGCGTTGTATGTTGTTTTGTTATTAAATTGTAATTTTATTATTTTTGTACACATATATAAATTATACATACATAAAAATGACTGATTCGCTTTTTTATCAAAATTTGGACTCTGTAGAAGTGATTTTGACTTAAAATAAATAAAAAATGTACTTAAAAATAACAGCTAAAAGCTACTACAATTTGATCTCTTCAGACGAAACGAATATATGGGCAAATCCACAGAACTTTTAAACTTAGGTGTAAGTGAAGACATGCTAGTTTATATTTGTATTGAAATATATGTACGGGGTAAAACAAGTATAATAGTAGTAAATATAGATACCGATGAAGTATTAGTTTCTTAGCAGCGAATTTGAAATGATTTCAGGAAGGCTAATGAAGAAAAATTGACAAGTTTGACTTGTAAGTTGCCTAAACTTTTCTAATCTTAACAGTTTTTCTGTGACGCCGTAATAGTTATCGAACTAAATCCAATTGAATTAGCTTCCTGTATCAATTATACAATCTCACCTGCCAGAAAATCGATGTGCTACTTCCCAGACGGAAGTTATAATACTGTTAAAATGTGTAAGAACATAATTGAGTTTTTGGAATTTTGACAAAGTTAACTGTTTTAACAACACGCCGTCTTTCTAAATTCAAAGCTATGAACATACCTTTATAGTTAACGTGAAAACGAAAATTTTGAGATGTGGTAGAAGTGTGTGCTGCAAGTATTCTTCAAACGACAGCACTTCAAATATAGGTTGTCGAAACGTAACTCGCAAAGAAAAATCAGTTTTTCCTAGGGCACATCAAGAATATCATCTTTGGGGGTCTAGTTGAGATTGTAATTGGTTTCTTTACTCTATTTATATATAAAAACGCAGTGGCGCTAGTGAGACATTTAAATATTAGGCTGCAGAGGCTTAACTAATTTTATGAATGACTTTGGGTGCCCATAAAATATTTTTGCCATTTTTCACAATAATTTTGATGATGCCGACTTAGTGGTCTATATAGCGGGTAACTCTTTGTGTTTAATACCACTAAGAAAGCATTTTAGACGACGTGTATCATGCTTATGAAAAAAAAAATCCATTCAAAATTTAATTTTACGCACACTATATGTCTAGATGTATACTTTAATTGTAGAATGTATTTTCAGCACTGTTAAACATGAGTTGTCCACTAAGTAGGTTTCTATTACCAGACACGTAATTACTATATAGAGTAGGCCTTCATTCGGTAGCAATTTTTGTAGGCGATAACCCCAAAATTTTATATTTTCATACTATATTTATAATTACTGCTATGTTTTGAATGTAATGTATCTACAATTTTTATTTCTTAACCCTCTGTGCACGACGCCGTCCTTTAAAAATGAGTAACAGGGACGGATTCCTAGTCCCAGTTGACCAATTAAACATGTGTATCATAAGAAAAACGTGTGCTTTGAAGTTGAAACAATTTTTTTTTTTTCACCAAAATGAAAAGTTCTGTGGATTTGCCCATATACGATCAAACATCACTTCGTCTGTAAGTTAGTTTTATCATATAAATTTTATTATTTAACATTGTATCTCGCATTGTATTTGATACTAGTAAACCCACCAACAGACTGATATTTTAATATTATTGGCGAATCTAATATGACCAATAACAATTTCAGAAAAAGAGTTTTTTTTTGAGTTTTTCAGGTCGTTGATTAAAAATTTGGAGACCGATTTTCAAAATACAAAGTCGAGAATCAAATATAACCACCAAAGTGGCTTTTATAACAACAGTTGCGGATATTGGGTTAAGAAATACAAATTTTCTTCGACCCTTGAACTTTATCATACTTTTATCGATCGATTCAAGTGGGTTTAAAGAATTTTGTAACGTTTCCGACAAAGCAACACTCCAAAAATACCAAAATTAAATCCAGTTTTTTTTTCGTTCGCTGCATACTATCTCTGTCATTCTGAATTTCATGAATAGAAAATCCCTATATTGCAAATGTTAGGTTAGGTTTGTTACGGTCCCTAGAGTGGTCGATTTTGCAGATCCCACAACAAACAAAAGAGAAACAAAAACAATTTTAAAATCATAATTTTTAACACCGGCTTTTAAACGATATTGGATTGAACTACAGTAGGTCCCCTCTTATTTTAAGATTTCGAGTCAAGGAATATGGCGGCATCCCCTCTTATTTTAATGCTACTTCTCTTCCTCATCACCAGCAGCGTGAGAGAGAGGACATGAAAAAAAGTTAAAATAGAAGGGAGCGAATCCTTAAGATAGAGGAGGAACTTAAAATACGAGGGGTACCACTGTATTCTAATTTACGGGGTTATGAAGGTTTCCTTTAGCAAAATATTAATTATTTATTATTTATTTCTCTTTTTTTGAAGTCACTAATCACCGAATTTTTGTGAAGCAATCGTATCGAAAATGTTCACACTTCATTTAGATATGATTGACTAGTGTTTAAACAAATGATTTTTCTTTTCGACGTTTACAACTGATTTTATAAGCCAATGTAACGTAAAATTTATTTTTAAAAATGACATCCTTTGCAAAAAACGTCCTAAAAATTTCAAGTTCCAATATCCTTTATTAAAATAATATTAACGGGAAAACTGTAATTTTCTTTTTTATTTCAGATAAAAATGTATTGACGTACGTACTACGACGAAACTACTTTTTTGGAAACGCCCACTATAGCCAGATGTCACCAACAAATTCCTGAGCTACTGTTCGAAGGTTGCACCTGCCTTGGACAAAAAAAAAGTTTGTCCCTGATGCCGCATTGTGGGATAAAATTTAAGAAAAATTGTATATTGATGTTTGTACAGAATAGAGGAAAAATAAGTGGAGAGTACAAAATGAAAGGTTTTATATTTTATCAAGGTGTTTTGTAAGAATTTGGGCTGTTTTCGTACTACATTGATTTCTTTTAAAAAATCAATACATGGAAATGAGGATAAACGTCGTCTCTTCACACTTTTATTAAGATATTGAAAAATTGAGAAAATACCAAAATGTTTCGGATGCTTATTGAATATTTTGGAAAATATTGAAAAATGCGAAAAACTTAAAATGAAAGTAGTAGATCTCAAAATACACATTTTATATTTTATGCACTTTTTGTATCTGTATATGGGGCATTCCATGCGAAGTGGGCCACTTTTTTTGACACATTTTTTAAATTTGTTTTAACCGTTTTTGTATTAAAAAGTAATGAAAATATGGTCATTTAGACCATTATAATAATTTTAAAAAAAGTTATTAACGAAGTTATAGTTTATTTAATGATTTTTGTTGTATTCAGTCCTTTCCCGCATTTTCATCTTTTTACGCAAAATGATGATATTAAAAAAAAATTGCCTTACATGTTTTTTGTAAATTTTTTGACGAGCTTTAAGATAAAAATATGTATTTTCAATTTCAATAGTACCGTCAACCCACAAAACTCCGTTATAAATTTCAAAGTTAATTTTTCAAGCTTACGGGTATTTTTAAAAATCTGAAAAAAATCACAAAAATACCAAATTTCATTACGAACATGATAACATATTAAGTAAAGTGGCAACTAAAGACCGTATATGCGAAAAAGTACATTAAATGTAGTTATTAAAAAATAAGTCCCCTGAAAACAGTACAATTGCATGCAATACAGGGGCCTTCTAGTTTTCATTTTCATCCTTCCTTATCTCGGTCAAAAATTAACGAAAAATAATTTTTTTTTTTCATTTTAAAGAGGAAAAATAGCTCTTTTACATGGAATTTACCGCATACCGATAAATTTGGAGCGTACTATAAAAAAAAAGTTCCTCTGACCATATTTTCATTACTTTTTAATACAAAAACGGTTAAAACAAATTTAAAAAATGTGTCAAAAAAAGTGGCCCACTTCGCATGGAATGCCCCATATGTGGGAGAATCGGGTAGTACCGGCCACCTAATCTTTTTATGCAATAGCTTAAAAAATAATGCATGAAAAAAGTTATAAAAGGATAGAAATATTCTCTAATCCTAAACAAACATAACTCGAAATTGAACTAACCTGAAAAAATGTCAAAGAAATTTTCATTGTTGCGGCCATTTTGAGGTCGTTAGAATGATGAAGTCTATAAAAGTAAAATTTTTCCTTAAAATTGAAGTATTTTATTCACCTTTATGCAAAGTTTCAATAGAATCCCAATATTCTAAGGGCTCGGGAAAAAATTGGTAAGAATAAATATTTCCCAATTTTGTTGACATTTTTTTCAAATTCGGCGCAATATTGGAATTCCTAATGGGCGAAAGTCAATTTTCACCTCGGAATCTTGAAGAGCGACCTCGAAAACAGTAGCATATGTATCTCTTAATTTTTGTTAACTTCCATTTTGATACAAAATACTCGATTAAAATTGAAACAAAAAAAAGCGTCCGTTGGTCGTTAATGGGTTGAATTTGCTTTAAAATTGCTTTATTAATTGTAGGTTCTATTTCCCTCTGGCGATGATTTAAACAAATATTGTTTATTGTAAAAATAACCACGTTTATAAAAAACGTTGCTAAATTACATATAATGAATAAAGTACAGTAGAACTTCACTTTATTGTCCTACTCGGGGTTTTGCCTTTCCCTTTGTTATCCAACAAATGCGCATCATTTCTTGTGCACCTTCCAGCCGACACTGGAATTACGAAAGAGGGAAGAAAAACTAACCTTACCTGCGCTAAATATGTGAAGGGAATCTTGCTAACAATGTGAAGGCACTAACAAAGTGAAGGACAATAAAGTGAATTTCTACTGTATTTAAACAATGAACAAAGCGTTTGAAAAATTCGATTATTAAATGTTACTTACCGACTGTGAAAACCATAATTTTTCTGCCAAAATACTGGTTTATTCTTGAAAGTCCCTATTATCTCTATAACCTCAAAATAGCTAAACAATATACATCAGTTCCAACAGTAGTATTAACCCAAATTTAGTAGTATTATGAAAATTAATAAAGATTATTTAAATTTACCAAATATTGTAAAACACAAAAATTGTACGTATGGAAATTAATAAAAATTAATTAAATTTACCAAATAGTGCAAAACTGCAATATTGTACGTATGAAAAATAATAAAAATTAATTAAATTTACCAAATATTGAAAAACTACAATATTGTACGTTTGAAAATTAATAAAAATTAATTAAATTTACGAAATATTGAAAAACTAAAATATTGTAAATTTACCAAATACTGTAAAACTGCAATATTGTACGTATGAAAATTAATAAAAATGAATTCATTTTACCAAATACTGTAAAACTTCAATATTGTACGTATGAAAATCAATAAAATTAATTAAATTTACAAAATATTGAAAAACGACAATATTGTACGTAAGAAAACTAATAAAAATGAATTCATTTTACCAAATATTGTAAAACTTCAATATTGTACATATGAAAATTAATAAAAATTAACGTCAACAAAGTGAAGGACAATAAAGTGAATTTCTACTGTATTTAAACAATGAACAAAGCGTTTGAAAAATTCGATTATTAAATGTTACTTACCGACTGTGAAAGCCATAATTTTTCTTCCAAAACACTGGTTTATTCTTGAAAGTCCCTATTATCTCTATAACCTCAAAATAGCTAAACAATATACATCAGTTTCAACAGTAGTATTAACCCCGTCGCTGCGGATGACAAATATCTTTGTCATTTAGGACTTTTGTCTGGCTGCGACAAAAACGCAAATCTTTATCATGGCATAAATTAGTCTAATGAAGTCAATAATGTATCCATTAAAAAAATGGACCATTTCTAGGAATTCTAAAACATACCGTTGCCATTTTTCAAAAACATGGTGCCAAGAAGAAGATACAAGTTCTTAAAATATGTTGTTTTTAAATTTTGTCAAAATCTTTGTCATGAGCTATGCCATTGTATTAGGTCAATTTCTGCATTAAAGATTAAGGGGAGGGTACACCCAAAAACTCAGCTCTATGAAATACGACTTTAAAAAATGCGAAAAAATTATTTCTGTAGTCATTTTTTAGGAGGAATACAGTAGTGTAAAAATAAAAAGTGGAAAAGTTATGTTTGTCCCAAAAATTTTAGGGCGAAAGAAAAGTGCTACATTTTTTAAATAATTACGGATGGATTTTAAAAAATTCCATTTTTTTCGAAAAAATAATTTTGTTATGGAAGAAAACAATTTTTTTAATGGTCAAAAACAATGTTTCCATTTTTTATTCTAGTACCACTAAATTCCACGTTAAAAACTGCTCTAGAAATAATTTTTCCGACAGCTACATATTAGCGCGAAAAAAATTTATTTTTACGAAAAAATGATTCTACATTTTTCTAAATTAATTTAAAAATTCAAAAAAATTATGGTGAACGTAGAAATATATTTTCTAAATAATTATGGATGGATTTTAAAAAATTCCATTTTTTGGCAAAAAATTAATTTTTTACGCTTTTTATTTTTCAAATTTTTTAAAGTTGTGTTTCATAGAGCTGAGTTTTTGGGTGTACCCTTCCCTTAATAAAATCGATTCAATCTTTCGAAGTTACTTATTCGAAATCTGATGATATATTTTGAAAATGCAAAATGGCGTTTCCAATATGGCGGACACTTCAACTTGCTACTCGGGGGATTTCGAGGTCGCTGTTTATAAATCTGCTGATGTATTTTGAAAATTCAAAATGGCGGATAATTTTTTCAAAAATTGAACCATTTTGTTAGAAACTTTTCGCACTTAGGGGTTTTCGAAGTCGCTAATTCCAAATCTGATGATATATTTTGAAAATTCAAAATGGCGGATCCAATATGGGGGGCCAATTTAATAAAAATGTTGTCGCCCATTACTTTCGATATACAATATCGTTTCGATTTCGAGGTCGCTGTTTATAAATCTGAGGATGTATTTTGAAAATTCAAAATGGCGGACAATTTTTTCAAAAATTGAATCATTTTGCTTGAAACTTTTTGCACTTAGGGGTTTTCGAAGTCGCTAATTCCAAATCTGATGATATATTTTGAAAATTCAAAATGGCGGATCCAATATGGGGGGCAAATTTAATAAAAATGTTGTCGCCCATTACTTTCGATATACAATATCTACTTACACACTTCACCACTAGGAGATTGGAGAATGGTCTTCATAGTTCACTTTTTTCTTATATTTTACATTTTTTTTTATTTTTTTTTTTTTTGTTTTTAAAGTAAAGACTGTCAAATACATTGGTCCTCCCCTTATTTTAACTGCGTCCTTTGTTGTAACTTTTTTTCGTCCCTTACGTTAACTTCTTCCCCTCATGAGTTCCCCCACTATTCGCCATTTGAAATTGTTCAAAAGAGTGCGGACTGCTGTTTGCGCATACAGGTGAAGAAGGACCACTAGATTTCCTTTCTCTGTTTTTATTCTCTCATACTAACAGTGACGGGGATGAAGTAAAGCGGTAAAATAAGGGAAGAAGCCGCCATCTTCCTAGACTCGAAAAGTTAAAATAAGGGGGGTCCGCTGTATTGAACTCCAGAAATCTGTGTTTTTTCCCACATGTAACACGATAACTTAGAAATTTAGAGAGTATACTCTGGATAGATATCCGAAAATAATAAACTTCTAAAATATCTCTAAAAAACTAAAAATATAGATTTGTAGCTGAAGAATCCAAGAAATTTTTTGGTAAAAACAAAACATTCGGTATAAATATGCTGCAAATAATCAGAGCTATCCTGCGCTCTACTGGAAACCTATGAATAACAAATTTTCGTAACTTTGAACATGCAAAAACTGACATAAGAATCGTAATCAGTTTGAATTTTTATTCAGACATCCGCCATTTTAAACATTGAATCCGCCATTTTAAATTTACGAAATCTGGAATCAGCGCACAAAGTTACAGTAAAATCTCACAAAATTTGTTTTCCAGCAAGGGTTAAACGTTAATATTTTTCACTGTACTCACCTTCAGGATAATTCCTTGGACCTGGAGTCGTAAATAACTGTAACGATGGCTTTATGTACAGAAATGTTTTATTCTTAAATTATGCACAAATTGCAATCAATACAAATGTATCTGAAACAAGCAAGTTGGGGGATATCTCGGTTTTGCTGCCACACAGTCATATAGCGCGTGTAGTCTCGAATGTTGGAGGGGCAGCTACTTGTGGTATTTAGGTGTCGCGTTTGTTTTTCGTTCCTTCGTTCTTTTTTTTTTCTTTTTTTTTTTTTTTTTAAGGTGGCCGCACACTAACCGCGACTTCGTCCAATTTCAAGGAGACGCGCGACGAATGTCCAGCTGTTTTGCGATTCAACGACAAAAAAACCCGATGGCCCGCCGTCTGAATCGCGCCTAGTATACGGCCGCCGCCGTTGCACATCGTGTATTTATTCCCCATCCATTATTTTTTTTTCTTTTTTATTCCCATTTCTGTCTGGGTGGCTGTCATATCCGGAAGAAGAAATACCGCAGTTTTAAATCGAACTCGAGGTTATTTCAATTTAAAACCGTCGACCGTATTCTAGTTTATTTTTTTCATTTTAAATAGCTTGGTATAGTCAAGCTAGCTTATTTGTTCAGACATCCACATTTCGACTACGTTATAATATAGTAATAATGGTATGCACGCGAGCCAAGTCTTTACCATGGCTGGATATCGTAAAACATGTATTTTTCTTCGGACAATATCGTATGTTGGTATCGCCAAGTGTACGGCGCGTCGTTTCCCAAGCGATAATCTTGGCTTTCTTTCTTTCTTTTTTTTTTTGTTTTCTCAACGGAAACAACCGCGTCGTATGTAGAAGTGCCAACCGTAATACGAAACTTGAAAAGCTAAATCCTGCGAACGAGATTAAAATCGCAGAATAAAGTAATAGAAAACGACGAGGTGAGGACGAGGGCGAGACCGAGCCCGAACTTATCTAAGAACCTTAGTCTCCCTCTCCCTATCTCGCTCTTTCTCCCTAATTATTATTATACTTTTTTTTCTCATTTTTTCTTTCTAATTAGACAAAAAACACGAAAACTCGAAACAATAGCAATTGTTATTGAATGGCAATCGATAAATTAATGAAACAGGCTGAAACCCCGAAGTTGAAGTATCGTAAATTAAATGAATATATCGAATATATTGAATACATCGAATTGTATCGATACGACTCTATCGAATGCGTCGATTACATAGCAATGCATCGGAATCTTCTTGCGGCATCGAGTATATATATCGAATGGCATCGATACGAGCATATCGATCAATGAATGGAAAAAACATAAATCAATCAACTATAGCGTAGTAAATAGGTGAAACGCACAGACTATCTTTCTCTTCGTTACACTCGTCATAACTCTCTCTCTCTCGCTCTCTACTTTCATCTTAGTTCCACTCCACTTGTCCCAGTCTCACAATCGCTCTCATTCTCTCCCTCGCGTCTACAGTAGAATCCCGAAGTAGTGATGTCAGTTCCATTATTCCCTCCAATATTGAATTCGCGACCCTCTCGGCGAGGAGCTGCATTTCGACGCTTCAACGAATGGTCAATGTTTATGTCACGAGGCGTCACTTAATAAATAAACGCTCGACGCCGAGTCCGGGGTCGCTAATTCAAATCAGCACTGAATTGGCAGGGTCACTAATTCGAGGCTCCTATTGCTGTTCCCGAAGGCTCCAACCCCCGTGCCTCACACTCGCGTAACGATAAAACGGTCGGAAAGTATATAAGTAGTCCTTTAGTGTGTGAGTATGCGTCGTGTCACGTTTGCTGATGTAGATAGCTCGTTTCGGATAGTAATCGCGTAGTAAGCGTGGCTGCTTTCTCCGATTCTCTTCCGCAACCCTTTTTTTTTTTAATTATTGTGTATCTTTTGTTTTGCATTATTTTCCTTTTCTTTATCCAATCTGCCTTGTGCATCTCTCAATCTCTATCTCTGTCTCTCCCTTCCCATCAGCCCGCTCGCGCTCTTTCTCTATTCGTGGTGTACGCCAAAGACGAGAGTATGCTTAGCCACTGGTACCATTGACCAAAGCTTCCTTGGGCTTGTTGCTCTGCGGCATGCGTGAATGACGCGATCGTGCTTCCCGCTGACCCTTAGGCCCTCCCTGAGAACTGTTGTTGGGCGTCGTCACGTCGTTCGACTGTGGTCCTTCCTTAACGCTGACTACTCCGCTGGATTGTTCACCTTGGTTCGGTACAGTCACAGAGTTGCTGCCTGCAAAAATAAACAAATTTGCATCTTTTACTCAAATCCATATAAAACTTCACTACAATATAAAAAATAGAAATGAACTTTACAAATCTGTTATCATTTTCAATCTTAAAAATATGGTGATTTGTCCACGTTCAATTAAATTGTAAATTTCCTATGTGAAATTGGGAATTTACTATGCGAGGTTAGGAATTTCCCAACATTGTACATGGATCAAAATCGAGCCCACACTGTACATGGTAAATTTACGAAATATTGTAAAACTCCAAAAGTGTACGTATGAAAATTAATAAAAATTAATTAAATTTACCAATTATTGTAAAACACCAAAATTGTACGTATTAAAATTAATAAAACTTAATTAAATTTACCAAATACTGCAAAACTTCAATATTGTACGTATGAAAATCAATAAAAATTAATTAAATTTACCAAATATTGAAAAACGACAATATTGTACGTATGAAAATTAATAACAATTAATTAAATTTACCAAATATTTAGAAAGTACAATATTGTACGTTTGAAAATGAATAAAAATTAATTAAATTTACCAAATAGTGTAAAACTGCAATATTGTACGTATGGAAAATAATAAAAATTAATTAAATTTACCAAATATTGAAAAACTACAATATTGTACGTTTGAAAATTAATAAAAATTAATTAAATTTACCAAATATTGAAAAACTACAATATTGTAAATTTACCAAATACTGTAAAACTTCAATATTGTACATATGAAAATTAATAAAAATGAATTCATTTTACCAAATACTGCAAAACTTCAATATTGTACGTATGAAAATCAATAAAATTAATTAAATTTGCCAAATATTGAAAAACGACAATATTGTACGTATGAAAATTAATAAAAATTATTTAAATTTACCAAATATTGTAAAACACAAAAATTGTACGTATGGAAATTAATAAAAATTAATTAAATTTACCAATTATTGTAAAACACCAAAATTGTACGTATGGAAATTAATAAAAATTAATTAAATTTACCAAATATTGTAAAACACCAAAATTGTACGTATTAAAATTAATAAAACTTAATTAAATTTACCAAATATTGTAAAACTGCAATATTGTACGAATTGAAATTAATAAAAATTAATTAAATTTACCAAATATTGTAAAGCTCCAATATTGTACGTATGGAAATTAATAAAAATTAATTAAATTTACCAAATATTGTAAAACTCCAATATTGTACGTATGAAAATTAATAAAAATGAATTCATTTTACCAAATACTGTAAAACTTTAATATTGTACGTATGAAAATTAATAAAAATTAATTAAATTTACCAAATATTGTAAAACTCCAATATTGTACGTATGAAAATCAATACAAATTAATTAAATTTACCAAATATTGTAAAACTTCAACATTGTACGTATGAAAATTCATGAAAATTAATGAAAATTAATTAAATTTACAACAATGTTTATTTTTTGTAAATAATAAAGTGACATTTTGTAAATAATAAAGTAAAAATGACAAAGTGGTCATACCTCTATCGATGCTGGGAACGTCTTGGCTATCTAAAACGGAATCTTCGTCATCGTTCGTTCGTCGTCGATCGTCCCTGCGATCTCTACGTTGAACCGGGGGGCGGTTCGACTGTCGGCCTCCGTATCCGGAATTGCCCGAATTGCCTTGTCCACCTCCGTGGTGACTTCCTCTCGGAGGAAGATCGCGATTACGATCATCACCACCATCCATCATGTCTCGTCGCACTCCTAAAATCAAAGTTTGCATAAAGATTTGTTTTCCCCCAAATTACACTTTCCTTCCAATTTCCCTTTAGTTGTATGTAATAGATACGATACACTTTAATATACAGATAGGACAACGTACCAGGATTATGTCTGGTTGGAGCTCTGCCCCTTCCACGACCCCGAGATGGACCGCCTCGACCACCACGTCCTCCACCACCTTCTTCGGGTCCACCGCTAGACATGCCTCGTCTTGTCGGAATAAAGTTGGGCGTTGGTCCGATTGTTGAGCCGTGTATACTCCACAATTGTTGTTCAATTTCCAATTTTTCTTGCCGAAGTTGTTCAACTTCCTAAAATAACGCATTTCGTTACATATTTCAACTCCTTAATGAATTCTTTCTATTGTTTGTTAAATCGTATACCGTACCTTCAAATGTGCTAAATGGTATTCCAGCAAGACTTTGGCATTAGCAATGCTTTCTACCGTACCTACGAATACAAACGGTACTTGACCTTCCTCTCGGGGAAGCGTAGGTTGAGGTTCGTTATCTCCCTCGATCTTCACTCGTACCTGCGTACAAATTAGTAAAATTAGATAAACCTTCTTACCAATTGTCTATAAATGTAATAATGCAAAACGTACCACTCCACTTTTATCAACAATTTCTTGAATAATGCGACCATTCTTCCCTATAACCTTTCCAACAAGAACACGAGGAACTTGTAATGACTCTTCGCTGAATTCGAGCATAGATCGAGCCTTCTTCACTGCTTCGGGCGACTAAAATACGTCATTTAAAATTAAATTATTTATAGTTTCTTCTAATAAACATTGTACTTTCTAAACTTTAGTTTTTAACCTAATTCTAAAGTATTAAGAACTAGATTTTACCTCTCCGTGAACTTTAAAAGTGCAGGAGTTCTCTTCTAACTCAATGTTGGTGATTCCATCTATCTTGCGTGCTTGCTGGATGTTTGTACCATGAGCACCAATGGCCAAACCCATCAGCTCATCAGGAACATTGAACTCATCAGTATATCTGCGTAATCAAATAAAAGTATAAAGTGAAAAACGTTCTATAAATATATAAAATCTTATTAAAAGTAGCAAAACATAAAGCTAAACTTGAAATATATATTTGGTATGGAAAAGTGTCCATTAAATACATATAAATATGCATCTTCACACATTTGATATGCCGGTTGTAATACAAGTTTTACAGTATACTTGTGCGGAACGGAGTTTATTTTACAATATTGTACGTATGAAAATTAATAAAACTTAATTAAATATACCAAATATTGCAAAACTCCAATATTGTACGTATGAAAATCAATACAAATTAATTAAATTTACCAAATATTGTAAAACACCAAAATTGTACGTATGAAAATTAATAAAAATTAATTAAATTTACCAAATATTGTAAAACTCCAATATTGTACGTATAAAAATTAATAAAAATTAATTAAATTTACCAAATATTGTAAAACTCCAATATTGTACGTATAAAAATTAATAAAAATTAATTAAATTTACCAAATATTGTAAAACTTCAATATTGTACGTATGAAAATTAATAAAAATTTTAATAAAGGTTTTAATACAAGTTTTACAATATACTTGTGTGGAGCGGAGTTTATTTTCTGTCCAATTAAATGTTTCATTTAACTTTTCTATCTTTTATTCGTTATTTGAATGCCATTATCGTCTAAATCTATTGTATTATGTGGCTTTTTCGACAGTTTATTCTAATAAATAAATTAAAAATAACATATAAATCATTAAAAATTATGATATAAATTTTTCCAAACAACATCTAATAGTCCAGGAGCTAGCGGAATTTTAGGTGATTGATTTTCTTATGTAGAACATAGAACGAATAGAATTGTTGTAACTTGTATTAATTTCCAAAGATGAATTGATTTTATTACAGCTGATTTTTTTACAGTTGATAAAATGAGTTATCTGACAAAAAAGTTGGGGCATGTGTCTGCCACTTGGAATTGGTAATTTTTTCTTTGACTCTTGACTGATTTTCGTACAGCTGAATTTTATTTTAAAGTTCATATATTAAGAATGAAGTACATAACCTTGTCCGACAATTTAGTGGGACAGAATCTTTCTCTGACGTCTTTGTTATGTTAATTAATCATTAGTGTTTGACTAATTTTCTTACAGCTAATTTTTATGGTGTACGTTTAAAATGACAACAGAAAGACATTGATATATTCGTCCAACATTTTGGGTGGGACAACATGATATAAAAGCAGGAAAATCTTATACGTGGCTTAACAGAATACAGTATTTTTGTCAGAGAGCAAATATATCCCACTATTTTCATCAGACACGAGTGAATATCTATAGTATGTAAAATTTCGAATAATTTGGCCACTTATCCAACATGAACACTTCAGTCATTGATTGATGATTAATCAGAGAGCGATTTTGTCCTTCTAAAATTGTCGGACAAGGTTATATACTTCATCCTTAATATATTATTGAACTCTAAAATAAAATTCAGCCGTAAGAAAATCAGCAGACACGGATCATATCACTTTTTCGTCGGAAAACTCATTTTTTCTTTTTGAAATGGTTTAAATAATCAACTGTAAAAAAATCAGCTGCAATAAAATCTGTCAAGGTCTTTGGAAATTAATGCAAGTTACAAAAATCCTGTCCCCTCTGTGACCATAATAACTTGTGAAAAAAATGTCAGGCATAAGAAAATCAGTCACCTAAAATTCCGCTAGTTCCTAGACTATAATTCATGACAAATATTTAATACTTCGATATTGTGTTTCGTTTACCATAAGGATTCAAAATATACTGTGTACTTATTAAAAGAGTATAAAGTTCGCTGTTAAATTTGTTTAATGTTATTTTGTATTTAAATAAATTGATTAATTAAGTCGTCTCTTTTCAAGATCGTTGAATTAGGATAGCTTTCTTTATGGTTTTCCTTTCATACTTTGCTGTCACCTAAAAGTGCTGCGAATATTCAATCTACATCTGAGCGACTTGTAGAAAATGAGGTTTTCGAACCATGTAAGATCGTCAATAGAAAAACAATTGTTTTATACGATACAAAAGTTTTCTTTTTAAGTCCATATTATTTTATTATTGACAAGAATTAAAAATTAAATAATAAATTTCTGTTTCCTTATTATTACATTGCATCTTCTTCCATTTAATGTAATAAATCGATCTACACAATGTTAATACAGTAATCCTTTCGAAAGTTAAATATTTCAACATTTAAACTCATTTATATGTAAATAAATTTACAACCTAAATTTGTAAAAAATAAGAATTAGAGTAATGAATATATATTTCGTCTTATGTAATTTAGGAACTATCTAAAAACTATGTCCGATATCATAATAAAACAATTATTGTCAAAACAAATTTAACTTTTCACCTTTCTGTTTCACGTAACTTGATATTACGAAATTTGACAGACTGATGATAGTTTTTATTATTTATTTTATATAGGTATAAATTATTTTTTTAAATTGATGTGTAAACATAAGTAACATTTGTGTAATACATCAGCCATCAACAGAAATTCCGTAGCACTTAACCTCGCAAAATTCCTCGATAATATCCATTGTATAACATATTTCAGTTTAAATATTTGTATTTGTGCTGCAATAAATAAACAATCATTATGTTACTCAGTTACTCCGTCGTTTTATACATTCATAAATGCGTTTTAATATCTGATAATTTTGTAATTTTGTAATTTCTTAAATTTTTTCTCAATGCGTTTTCTGTATTCTTAAACTGCGTCGTAATATTTAAGTACATTCTTAAAATTATTGTTACAAATCTTTGTATAATATTGTCTTAGGACCCAATATCCACAAGTATAATAGGAACAAACAAACAAATTAACCTGCATGGTCGAGCTATCGTTTAATTATGTCGCAAATCTGGTGATTTTGACTCAAAGTTTAACGATCATAGACACGTGTTCGTACTTCTTTCTAATATTTAAATATCTAGTTTCGTATGGCACGTAGTAATATTTCTTCCAAATGCTTGTTGTTCTTTAACATTCTTTTAAATAATGCCTATTATAATCGATTAAAAATAATTGAATAAAAATGCTGCAAACAGTACAATGGGTTTGCAAAGAACTTTCAAATACGACACCAATGATGCTACGGTATTTTTTTATTCCCGAACCCTAGTACAAAGAATCTACAAGACTTTGGACAATTCTGATGGGGCGACGACACATAATGGTAAAAAAACTAATTAAAAATGTCGGTATACAAAAAAAAAAAACAGTTTTTAACATTTGTAATGTTAAGTACTTTTGTTAAAATTGTTAAAAAAAAAGTTCCTCCACATTCAGTAAATACAGTACGGATCTTATTGATTGCATTTAACAAATTTATAGCTTAAATGTTGTTTTTTGTAATCTGTTTATATATGAATCTTCTTTAGACGTTTTTGTTGTCGTTGATCGAAGGATTTTTAATATCATCAATTACAACTGATTTTATAAGCCAAAATAGGGTCAAGGTTTATGCCAAAAATTACATTTTTTATAAAAAACGCTACAAAAAATTCAGTTTTTAATGAAACAAAAAATCCTTTGATCAAAGACAAGTCATATGCATAAACTAACAAAAAAACTTTGGTTTTTTTTATTTCAGATGAATATTGACGGAGAAAATACAACTACCACCTATTTTTCATTGAAATTTTCACAGATTGTTATTCTGACTTTATATTTTACTATGCAATAAACGGAAAGTGTAAAATTGTTATATATTCTTTTAAAAAGAAAAAAAGCTTTTTTTTTTTGCCCTCCCGACCCGGATAAGCCCTTAGTATATTCATTGTTGTTTTTGTGATTTTTATGTGTGTCTTTTTATTATGGTGACCGTTACTTAGATGTTAATTTATTTATCCATGTTAATTTTAAAATTGCATCGTTCGTCAACCTTTTTTCTCTGAAACCAAATTGTGATTTGGATATTACGTTATATTGACGGCTCTTACGAAGAGTAGCACGTTTCATTTCTCTTACGAAGAATAGTATATAATCGGCTTACTCGAAGAAAAATGTATTTCAGTGTATGAAACGAAAAGTAACTCATTTCTGGATTATTGACGAAAACTAATATATTTCAGCGTTCAGACAAACGTTGACACGAAAAGTAACGTATCTCGCTTGAAGTTGTTGAAAACTATTATGATTGAGTGCTATTCGACAAAGACTAGCATGTTTCGTTAAATCCACGGAAACTATCAGAGTTTACAATAGTCCAGCCGCGAAAAGTAACTTGTTTCATGCCATATAGCGAAAATGAATGCGTTTCAACATTTTATCACAAACAGTAGCACATTTGCCTTTCTTTTCATGAAAACTAACACATTCCACAGTTTACAAAAATAACTTATTTCATTTTATATCAGGAAAATGAATATGTTTCAATATTTCACCACTTTTCACGTTCTTTTATTATTTATTTATGAAAAAATATTAATTTGCCGGAATATAATTAAATTCGAAATCTTGACGAATGTTAGTCACTTTATTGACTTATTTCAGTCTTTATTAAAACCTTTTAAATAGTTCTCGTCATAAAATGTACAAAAATATTTAATTCGATTATTGGTGTATGGAAAAAATATTATTTTGCAGAAATATAATGAAATATTTGAAATTCGTAATTTTCATCTAATTTTTGGAAATTTGTCCTCCTAATCAATACATCATAAAAATAACAGCGAATATATTAAAAAACGTCTAAAAAGACTCGTGTATAAGCAAATTACAAAAACATTTAACGTTTGTCTCTAGTTCATAGCCCTCTTGCTAAAAGATGAGTCAATTTTTAAATTTGTTTAATATTTTTAATTAAAAATGTATAACATTATTAGTTAGTCGATTAATGCATGAGAAAAACATTAATTTGCTGGAATATATTAAAATTCGTACTTTTCATCAAATGATTGTTATTTTCTCGTAATTTTTTAATATTTCTTTGAGCTTTTCAAATATTTCTCATGAAAAATCTGCACAATTATTTAATAAGATGACTGGTGTATGGAAAAAAAATTATTTTTCCGGACAATATTCAATTCCGTAGTTTTCAGCTGGATTTTGCGTATCTATCGTATTTTATCATTCTAGTTTTTTTTTTTAATATTTCGCTTTAAAAACATATAAATTTATTTAATTACATTACTGTCGTATGAAAATAATATTTTTTTGCAGGAAAATTAAAATTCGTAGTTTTCAAGTCTTTGCTATCCGTTCACCATTCACGAAATTAGGTTTAAAGACTTGAAAAGGATTCTCTTGTACTTTCCTATACATTAAAAAAATGGAATTAATTAAAAAAATCCTGCCACCATTTTATTCATATTTAAATTTTTTTTTTTTAATTTCAAACATATCTTTTTAAAAAGAAACATTTAGATAGACAGATATAGTTTCTTTTTAATGTTTAGTACATAGTTTTATAGGCTGGACGGATTACAATATTAAAACAATGCAACTATACTTGCATGTAATAGTCATCGAACTAGACAGTTTTAGATGTTTTTAAGGAGTAAAATTAAAAAGGTTAAAAATAAAGACTGAAAGAAGATGACGAATTCACAAAAACTGGATAAAATTTACGCTGAAGTGGAAATTTTGTTCGAAATTTAATATTTTCTTGAAAAATGAAATTGTTTGTACACCAATCACCTAACTAAACAACTTTGTTCATTTTTAGCGTGAAATGTTCAACAAGTTTAAAGAAATACTAAAGAACAACGATTAAGTGACAAACACCCACGAAAATGACAAATTTTGATACATTCCAGCGCAATAATATTTTGTCCGTGCTCCAATCATCAAATTAAAAAACTTTATTAATGTTTCAATTCAGAACAAAGACTATAAAATGAAAAATATTTGCCGAAACTACGAATTTTAACATGTTCAGAGAAAATGATATTCTTACCCCCATACACCAGTTATCTTACTAAAACTAAATATTTGGTACATTTTTAATGTAGACTATTTAAAAAGTTTTAAATAAGACCTATAGGGAGACATACGCTTGAGGTAAATCAGGAATTTTTATATATTCCAGCAAAATAATATTTCATTCATTCACCAAACATCGAAATAAACAATTTGGTATGTTTTTAACGAGAAATATTTAAATAGCTTTAATAAGGTCTGATATCCACCTCATGGTTTGGATCGTAGTTGCAGTGAAATTTCATTTACTGGTAGAGATTTGAGCAAACATTTTATCACTTTTCAGAGAAATTGAGAGATACAAGAAACAAATGTTAAAAGTTATTATTAAAATAATAATAATAATAACAACCGCAATAAGAACATATTAATAATAAAATTTCGGCGCTTAATGCCCTTTCTAATGCACTACTATTCGTGGTAAAACGTTAAAACATATTCATTTTTGTGATGTAATATGAAACGAGTTACTTTTCACGCTTAGACGATTATAAACTCTGGGACAAGTTTTCTTCAAAAGAATGCGAAACATGCTACTCTTCGTAATATACCATGAAACGAGTTACTTTTCATGGGAATAATCGTTGAAATGCTGAAATGTGGTACTTTTTGTCAACAAAAGGAAAAACGTACTACTCTTCGTTCCAAAACGTTCAAATGTGTTACTTATCGTGGCGTAGAATAAATCACGATATTTTTCGACTATCCATATGCAAATGAATTGGTTTTTCACTCAAATGCTGAAATGCAATGTTCTTCGACATATAAAAGTATAGCGTACTACTTTTCGTAAGAAAAATGAAACGTGCTACTCTTCGTAATGGGCGTCGATATTCTGATCACATGCCATAATATTAAAAAAATATAATATTATGGTAAAAAATATTATTGTGAATAATATTATTGTAAAAAATATTATTGTTAATAATATTATTTTTTTAAATATTATTGTAAAGAGTATTTAAATTCTTGCATACATTACTTTAGAGACATTAAGAACGCATATTGTAAGATTAGAAATAGTTTATTAGAAATAAATTTAATATTGTACATATTTTACATTATGAGCAATGCCTCGTAAGTATTGAATTATAATGCAATCGTCGCATCATGACCGGATTAATTCTCGTAAACGTTCGTCATAATTATGACCTAACCTGTCCTAACCTGACCTAACCAAACCTAACCTAACCTTTTATAATATTAAATCATTTCAATATTTATCACACTAGTATTATGTAGTTTCATATTTTTTATTGTAATATTTTTCACAATAATATTTTTTATTGTAATATTTTTTATTGTAATATTTTTCACAGTAATATTTTTCACAATAATATTTTTCACAGTAATATCTTTCACAATAATATTTTGCAATAATATTTAAAAAAATAATATTATGGCATGATACCGATATTTTAGTATATACAAAGTCAATCAATGTTTTCAACATTTTTCAGTATTTATTTATTCTGAATGTCTTTTTATATATTCCGATAATAAAATAAATGTATTGTTCACTGGAATTATATCGAATTTTCAATATTTTAAATACTAAAAATTGGTTTTCTCGCAGATTATTTTGAAATTTTCACAAAATGATCTAAAAATAGTTGGGATTCGAACCGTGAAAGAAAATTTCCAGTGCAAGAAGTCGCCAACAGTAAAACATGCAGACATGCATGCAAACAGGCAAGACGTGCATGCCTATTATTGATTGAGACTACTTTTACCGATCGATGCTTTGTTTTGTCTTGTATCTTAATTGTAATTTAATCTACCAATCATTACACAAAAAAAGCGAACAAGCAGAGCTATATTCTTTCTAGGAATTATACTACATCCTTACTGCAAAAGAGACACGTCGGGTAAGCTTCAAATAACTACTCGTTGCACGTCGCATATGTGTCGATGCAAGTTTGTGTTCGTGAAAAGATGGCAGAAAACAAAAGGATCACACCGTTCCTCAAGGACCAACAAGTTTAACAAAAATGTCAATTTCTATCGAAATCTTGCTCGTTTTCATAAAATAATCTAAAAAGAGTTTTAAATAATTTTCTACCATTTATGCAATATTTGAGTTTAATACAAAAACACAACAAATCAATTTTGCATCGATATCCTACTGCTTTAATAATTAAATAACAAAAGAGAGTAAAATGTAGCCCCACATTTGTTTTTTTCTTTTATTTATATTTTTTTGATTTTTTATTGCTTTTATATGGTTTTTGTTTTTTTATTAATTTTTTTACTTTAAATATAAGTTAAAAAACCCCAATCAAACACGTAACGAGGAAAACTCAACAACAGCCTTTTTCAATCTTTCCTTGCTTGGACCATAAGCCTAATCCCATATTATTTAGATGATTTACGCAATGTTTTAAATGCTCCAAAGTTACATGGGTCTTCAATGTTTCCGACAACGTAGTGCTCTAAAAAGCTTTTCTAAGTTCATCCAGATATTTATCCAGATTTCGCTTCTTCCGTAGAAAAACAACAAGCTACCACTTTGTCCATTGCACTAGTGCGAAATAGCCTACATCTACGTAGATCTTCGAATCGAGAAGGGTGTCAGAATTTTTCAACATTTTTCTAAATATGAATTAGTAGAATTTTTACTATTTCAATTAGTAGTTCAATATTTGACTAATGAATTAGAAAAATGGTCAGAGTTTACTAATTCATTTAGTTATACTTAACTACTATTTCAATTAGTAATTTTCTACTAATTGTTAGTAACTGAGTTTTCCTTATTTCAGTTAGTCAAATTTGACTATCAATTAGTCACATTTCACTAATTCATACGAATCATTAAAGTTTTTTGGTTCACTTCTTAGTAATTATTACTAAACATGAAAATTTAAGGCTGTAAATGAACTAATCAGATGGTATTTTTTTTGCACTACTAATTTTTTTAATTTTCTCTAACGTTTGCTTCTAAAGCCAGAAACTTGCCTGGATTCATTAGAAGAATTGCAAATATGTCAGAAAATTTTAATTAGTAAAGATGGAAAGGATGGAATTTTTTACAAAACTGTTTTTTGGATTGTTCTCGATTTTCGAAAACAATGGAGGACCGAACTCTCGAGTAAAAAAATACCATCTGATTGGTTCATCTACAGCCTTAAATCTTCATATTTAGTAATAATTACTACGAAGTGAACCAAAAAACTTTAATGATTCATATGAATTAGTAGAATTTTTACTATTTCAATTAGTAGTTTAATATTTGACTAATGAATTAGAAAAATGGTCAGAATTTACTAATTCATTTAGTTATACTTAACCCTTTCCATCACAGTGTGCCACCTCTGTTCTTCGTTAGTTTTTTCACATTTAAAAATCAGTCTCTCATGTTTTTTAAGTCGCGATTCATTTTCTACATAGCTAAGGCATTTATTTGTTAAATGCAAGACATCGCACATATTAAAATACTATAGTTAATTAGTTATAAAGAAAAATATACCAAAAAATAAGTAGTTTTTGAAAAAAAAAGCGTTTATGAAAAATAATTCCCTACAAACGTAAACGGATAACTTGTTATTTATACGTTTTTGAGGTCGCTGAATACGATTCTAATATTGGTAATCAAAAATTCAAAATGGCGGATCGAATATGGCGGACAAAAATTTGAAAATTGACGGAATTCGCTTGAAAAAAGTTACTCGGGGGGTTTCGGGATCGCTAAATACGAATCTGATGTTAGTTTTCAAAAATTCAAACTGGCGGATCCAATATGGCGGACAAAAATCCTTTCTCCGTTGTACTGAAAATAAGGATTAACTTTTATAATAAAATATTTTTAAAAAATACAAAAAATACAAACAAAAAAAAACAACAAAAATGAAAAAAATACAAAAAATACAAATAAAAATGAAATAAAAAATACAAACAAAAAATACAAACAAACAAAAAAACAACAAAAATGAAAAAAATACCAACAAAATTGTAAAAAAACAAATATAAAAAAAAAGTGGATCCATAATCTCGCCACGTCCTCGTCGTTGGATCTGGATAACGCTAAGAGCGAAATGATCGAGAAAAATAATCGGATTCTCAATTATCATGTCCGCCATATTGAATAAGATACTTTAAAATTTCAGAAACCGACATCACATTCGTATTCACTGACCCTCAATATCTCCCAGTAACTTTTTTCAAGCGAATTCCGTTAATTTTCGATTTTTTATCCGCCATATTAGATCCGCCATTTTGAATTTTTGAAAACTAACATCAAGCGAATTCAGTGAAAAGAAAAATGCGTGACTGGAAGGGTTAAATACTATTTCAATTAGTAATTTTCTACTAATTTTTAGTAACTGAGTTTTCCTTAATTCAATTAGTCATATTTGACTATCAATTAGTCAAATTTCACTAATTCATATTTAGAGAGTAGTAAAAGGGCCGTAAAACCAAGAAATCGAGTCGTAATTACATAAAAAGCAGTCAAGAAATAAATTCTAATTTTTGGAATCTGTCAAAAAGTTATTTATGATATAATTATAATCATTTTATGAATACAATTTTATGGAACCATTTTATTGATGTAAAAAGTGATAGAAAATCAAATTTCTCTAGTTTCGTATTAAATTCAACTATTGCATAAATGGCAGAAAATGATTAAAAACTCTTTTTGGATTAATAAATATAAATTTTATGGGCTCTGCCTATCACTTGAAAAAAAAAAAAAAAAAATTCTTCTTTCTTCCTTCTTCATGAATTTAAAGACAAAGTTTTTAATTATTGACTCCTGAAGAGGGACCTGAGAGGTCCGAAACGTTGAGTCTTTTAATTAGTTAATTTTAATTTTTTGTATATATTTTTTAAAGAGTTTATTAAACAGTATAATGTGAGTTTAGAACATTAAAATTGACATATCCCAATTAGATGTATAACTTCCTGTATTTAATGTTTGTGAGCAGTTCTTAAAGTTTTTTAAAATGGAATGGTGGATCTTTTTAGTCTGAATAACTCTCATTTTATTGAGGGTTGATGTCACGTTTTGTCGATGGAATGACAGAATTAATTACAACACTCACAATACATTTTACATTTTTGGGTTGCGAAATGTCAGAAACTAACGAGAAAATTTTGAAACGGACGTCAATATATAATTATACGTATCCCCCGTAAAAAAAGGGGAAAAATGTAAAAAAAAAAAATAAATTTATTTATTGGGACTGTCTCACCGAGAAAACTTTGAATTTCTCCTTATGAATTTCGAATATATATCTAAAGCGGTCAAGAAATAGCATCGTAACAATGGTTTTTGAACCAGATCTTTTTTATTTTTTAAAGAGTTTTAAGTTTTTTTTTTTTTTGTATGTTTTCAATTTTAAATAAAGTCTTAAGTTTAAAAAGTGATAATGTCTTTAAATTCATGAAGAAGGAAGAAAGAAGAAATTTTTGTTCTTTTTTTTTTCAAGTGATAGGCCGAGCCTATAAAATTTATATTTATTAATCCAAAAAGAGTTTTAAGTTTTATTTTTTCGTATGTTTTCAATTTTAACCCTTTAAGGCCCGACTTTTTTTAAGTGTTGCGATTTTCGTCATACTCTGTACTTAAGGGTTTTTCAGCTCGCTGATTACGAATTTGATATTAGTCTTTCGAAATTTAAAATGGTGGATCCAATATGGCGGACGATTTTTTTTAAATTTCATTGGAGTCACTTGAAATTCGTTACACGGGGATTTACGTGGTCGCTGATTACGAATCTGATGTTAGTTTTTCTCTTTTCAGTTAATCTGATGGTCATTTTCATGAGTCTAGCTCAATTTTCAAATATTTTCGTGCGCAATATTGGATCCGCCATCTTGAGTTTTGAAAAAAAATAACATCAATTACTTGAAGTAATTTAACAATTTTTATTTTTTTTGACAACCCTTAGCAAAAACATTTTTTTTAATATAGTTATAATTATAAGATTGTTGTAAATTTATTGCAGTATAATTTTTTTTAAAAAAGTAATATAAATTTGTGGATCTTTGGCGCTTAGAACTGAAAAATTGATTAATTTTTGACAAAGTTATGAATGTTCGAACACAAAAGTGGTTTCAATCGAAACCGCTGGGCTTTAAAGGGTTAAAAAAAGTGATAGTGTCTTTAAATTCATGAAGAAAGAAGAAATTTTTTCTTTTTAGAAAATTACATTTATTGAAGAAATCAAGCCTATCTTACAACCCTATTTATCTTTTTGGATTATTTTGTGAAAACGAGTAAATACGATTTGATTTTGGAAGTACGAAATACGTGGAATAAGATGCCGTCAACAGTTTTCTTTGAGATTTTTGTTAAACTTGTTCCTTGATGAACGGTGTGGTATATAAAATAAAAAAAAGCAGGAAAAGCCACAATATAAATGAATCATTGTAAGAAACACTGGAATCAGTATAAAAAAAACCAGAACACAACAGTAAAAAATATAAAATCAGAAATAGCAAGTTACGTATCGTTCGACAGGCACTCGGTGTCTGTTTATTGCAAAAATACAGTAAAAGTTTGACGCGTCATAACAAACGTTACCAAAGCATACATCCGTTACCAATTATTACACAGAGCATCGTGGCATGCACACTGGTCTAAATACTCGACTCGATACGGCAAGATAGAGCGTTAAATGTAACTCGAATACGCTAAACTCATTAATGCGTCTGTATTTATGCGATTCTAGATCACGTCACTTGCATCTCACCTTGAATTCGCTCTGACTCCTGCGTCAAAGTCTGAGACACGCTGATATATTGAGTTTGACGGTCTAAATTTGCTGAAACGAGAAAGAAACCCTGATGCGTAACTCACGCCGACATACTGAATAATCTGAAAAGAATCGCACTTAATCGGCATATTCTTTTCAATTATTGCACAACACGTCGAGAACTTCTAACCTCCGAGACTCGTGCGTTAAGTATGAGCAAGGTTTTGCGATTCTGTTCAATTTTGAAAAATTTCAACTACCGAACAAAGCATCGATCGTAAAGTAGTCGAATGCCGCGAGCGGGCCATTTGTGGCCGAATCCGACATACCAAAAATTTTAAAATTATAACCAGAGTGTGCAAGAACCACTTGGCTCGTGTTTATCGCAGTTACTTAAAATTATTGAATGGTTTCGTTTTTCTAAACTTTGAGAAATAATTAAAAAAAGCGACAGGAATAAGGATTTTTGTGCATAAGAATTTGGTAAATCGAAATGTTGCTTGAAAATATTTACAATCAAATAAAGATCAATGGTACTTACCCGATGCTCGATTGTAATTTTGTCGATTCTAACTGTTGAGCTGCTTCTTCCGTCTTTTTCAACAGCAATACCTGCAACATTGAAACGTTAGCGACGTCCAGGACAATTTTGGCGGCAGTCGTTACCTTTTGCGACAAGTTACGAAAATGCATCTCTTGGAGCATAGCGCTGTGCCGACAAATATTTTCATGACGGGAGATGGCCAGCAAAGCTCCACGTTCAGGCACGTATCTGCATACCGCTGCTCCTATCGCTTTTTGAAATTCCTTATGCACGTCCCTTTTTGCGCTACAACAAAAAATCGACAGGTCAAACAATTTATCGGAGGTAAATATCGAAGAATACTTACAATTCGTTTAGTTCTTCGGGTATGCCAATTTCGATTTTGTGAAAGGTATTTTTGTCGATAGGAGGGTTAGGATTTTTTGCTCGTAACCGATCGCCTACAATGATTTCGGTATACGAAGCATGATCCCAACCTAAATATTTGACTACAATAAACTCTCCCTTAATCATCTGGAAAGATGGAAGAAATTAAGAATTTGGTAAAGAAGATTATAGATATGAAATTTACCATAATGAGGGCCTTCCACCATCCCAACGCTTCTTGGTCGCTGGCTCGAGATAAAACCTCGACTTCTTGGTTCTCGGTGTACTCTGCTTTCGCCGTTTCCTTGGAAGGTAAACGAACTTTGGCGAACGGGAACTTTGATTCGGGTTGCCAGCTAAGGAAAAGAAAGGATTAAACAAGAGAGGAAAAATGAATATAATTTAGTGAAATAAAGTGAAACATACTCATCCTCGAAAGCCACGAGTACTTGATCATCAAAAACGTCGGTGACAAAGGCCTGGAAAGAAGAAATAGAGTGGTCAAAGAAAATGACTGGCGCGAATGAAAAATTTGAGGGTGGTTTTTCGAAGACGCCAGGAGGAAAAAAAATAAGAATGATCGCGAGGGAGCCGCAGGAAGTTCGACGAGGCAAGCGCGGACGCCGTCGATTGGGGGAAACTGAATTTTTATTCGAGGACAAAAGCCGAATGACTCGAAGGTCCCGGATGAGGAGTTTCGAGGAACGCGAGGAAAAATCACGCCCTGTCAAATGAAGACATGGCGTCGGAGGAAGCCGCCGCGTTAGCCCTCAGGAACTTTTCGAGGGGTCCGACACACAAAAGTACGAGGCTCGGTGGTATTAAAACGCGAGCGAGTCGCGCGTCCTGGTTCGGTCGATCGATCATCGGCAAGTTTCCCTGTCTTTCCCTATACTTTTCACACAACGAACCTTATAATACGCTCCATTTTCGCCGCATACTTCGACTGCGAGATCCTCCATCTTGCTTTTGTCTGACGGCCGTCGACGGCTCGTCTTCTTTGCGGCAGGCATGCTAGTCGTCGCTAGTGCAGCGACCGCTGGCGACGGACCGCGCGCGAGACGCGCGCGCGAGCCCCCCCATGCGAGATTTACGAATATCGAAACTTTCGAGAATCGATATATCTCGAGATAGGTAAAATACCGCCTCCTGATTTTTTTCTTTCTTTATTCCAAGAGGGATTCACACGGGGAATTCTTTTCGTCGAATTTTTCCAACCGGCCATTTGTCATTTAGGTAAGAAACTTTCCCTTTTTATTAACGAAATATTCTTGTCCAGATGGTTCGACACGACGCTTTCGATAACGGTCAGCAATTATTTACGGTACAGTTCCAACGATTTTTCCAGAACTTTTTTCCTGCTTGCAAGCTGCTTCAAATTTCCCAATAAGCAAAAAGAAATTTTGAAATATTCAAAAAGAATACTTCTTGAATGGTTTTATGAAATGAGAATTCTAAAAGAATTCTTTGTGAATGCTTAAAAATATAACGAATGTCTGCTATAGTTATAAAATTGAGAGTTAGATAACAATTCTTTTTGTAAATAGGTTTGATAAGAATTTTTTTTAATTTTAACATATTTAAAATTTAAGACCTTTTTGAAATTGTTTAGACTTTCAAAATTATAAAATTTTCAAAATTAAAAGCTATTTTGTACATTTTTTTAATTTTCAACGTGTTAAATTTTCAAAATTTTCATGATTCATGTATCTATATTTGAACATTTGAATGCATTTCAGATTACTGGGAACTGCCTTACTAATACTTATATACACTCTAATTTGTAGTTGGCAAACCTAAATTTGTTATAAAAGAATTCTTTTGTATTACTTCTTATATACTATATAAGTATAATTTCATGCGGACATTCGAGAAGTCATTAAGTAATCTTTTTTCAAAATTTTTGCTTATTGGGTTAACCTCGTTTTCATATGGGCAATTTTCAAGAAACTGGGATATTTTTAATGATTATTCGGCGGAAAATGTTACACATAGTATCCCAGTAAACAAAAACGAATAGAAAGTTAAAAATACGAATTGAAATGAATTCAAGTGAATTAAAATGAATTAAAACGCATGAAAATGATTAATTGAATCCACTTTTCAATTCGTTTTAATTCACTTGAATTCATTTCAATTAGTATTTTTAACTTTCTATTGCCAGTAAACGAAAATGGATAGAAATTTATTGAAATTAATTGAAATTTTTACTCGCCAATCCGGATTGTTGATTTTAGCAAATCTATTTCAATTCTGAATTCGTTTGTATTCCTGTACATGGATTGCCCTGCTTCGATTTGTATTCAGTGAAATCAATTACAAGATGGAAGTTGTAATCTATTGTTTTTAATTTCAATAAATAGAATTCGCCAATGTTATTTGAGATTCAATTGAATCCTTCGTAAAATGAGAGGTTATGTTAATTTATTTGAATTCAGGACGTAGAATTGGAAAGACAATCTTTCAATAATTGTGTATTTCTTTCAAAATCAGATTACTTTTTATTCTTTTAACAGAATAGGCAACATTCTCCTGTATATAATCCAATTATTAGCAGAAATATTGTAGAGGAATTCATTTCAGTTTAGCGTGCGGAATTGCCGATATCCGAAAATGCTCGGTCAATTCTCAATTAATTTCTTTGCTACTTTTTGGTATAGTGATTATAATTACTTGTACGGAACCCAAATTTTTAAAAATCGATTCAGTCATTTTTAATATAGAATTTTGAGCGTAGATTACTACCTTATCAACTGACGACTTTCCCCAACTCTTTTATGAAAGAATGGAAAATCAGAATTCGAAAGAATTCAAGATTTCAATGTATTCCAATCCATATTCGTTTGCTGCTATTTTAAGGTTATGTTCACTTCATTGATAGAGATTAATTGATATTTCGAATCTTTTTCAATGCAAAATGATTATACGCTTCAATTACCTAGTATGAATAGAAAATTATTTAACCCTGAACATTCTAATTTATTTAAATTCTTTACACGGAATTAAGAATCCGGATTCAAAAAAATTCAAATTTTCAATTTATTTTAATCCATTTTCGTTTACTGGGAATTTAACATCGTTTTCATATGGGCAATTTTCAAGAAACTGGGATATTTTTAATGATTATTCGACGAAAAAATGTATATTTATGTTTTTATATTATTCATTTTCTTATTTTATCCTGCGAATTTTAGGCAGGATTTTTATAAGAATCATATCAGAAATTGAAACAGGGTTCGTGTGAGCCCTGCGAAAAATTTCCCAGTAAACGAAAACGAATAGAAAGTTAAAAATACGAATTGAAATGAATTCAAGTGAATTAAAATGAATTAAAACGCATGAAAATGATTAATTGAATCCACTTTTTAATTCGTTTTAATTCATTTCAATTAGTATTTTTAACTTTCTATTCGGTTTCGTTTACTGGAATACTATGTGTAACAAGAAAATAAATAAATATACATTTTTCCGCCGAATAATCATTAAAAATATCACAGTTTCTTGAAAATCGCCCATATGAAAACGATGTTAAATTCCCAGTAAACGAAAACGAATAGAAAGTTAAAAATACTAATTGAAATGAATTAAAACGAATTAAAAAGTGGATTCAATTAATCATTTTCATGCGTTTTAATTCATTTTAATTCACTTGAATTCATTTCAATTAGTATTTTTAACTTTCTATTCGTTTTCGTTTACTGGGAATTTAACATCGTTTTCAAACGGGCGATTTTCAAGAAACTGTGATATTTTTAATGATTATTCGGCGGAAAATGTATATTTATTTATTTTCTTGTTACACATAGTATCCCAGTAAACAAAAACGAATAGAAAGTTAAAAATACGAATTGAACTGAATTCAACCCTGTCGAAAAAATACTATAGAACACGATTGAGAAAACAGAGCACCATAAAAATTATATTTATTGAGAAAAAAAGTAGCTAAATACCTGAATATTTACGTCTATTTACATTACAATTTTATTAAAAACTTCCTTCAAAACTTAAAACAGTAAGAAATATTGCGAATCCCGTGTAAAAAGACCTTGTCCTAAATTTAACTTTGTATGGTTTCTGCACCATTCAATAGTTTTTGCACCATACAAAATTAAATTTAGGACAAGGTCTTTTTACGCGGGATTCGCAATATTTCTTACCGTTTTAAGTTTTGAAGAAAGGTTTTAATAAAATTGTAAGCCCTCAACATTTCTACAACGTAAATATTCAAGTATTCAGCTACTTTTTTTCTTGGTAAATACAATTTGTATGGTGCTCTATATGTTTTCTGAATCGTGTTCTGTAGTATTTTTTCGGCAGGGAAGTGAATTAAAATGAATTAAAAAGTGGATTCAATTAATCATTTTCATGCGTTTTAATTCATTTTAATTCACTTGAATTCGTTTCAATTCGTATTTTTAACGTTCTATTCGTTTTCGTTTACTGGGATCCCTACGAATAATTTTAGGCAGGATTCTTATAAGAATCATATCACAAATTGAAACAGGATTCGTGTGAACCCTGCGAAAAATGTTATATATAGGATTTTCATGAGAATCATATGAGAATTTGAAACAAGTACCTTGTAAATTTCATATAGATATCGTACCCAGCAATCGAATTTGGATAGAGTTGTATAGAATTGGATTCAATTATTAAATTCTGAATCCATACTTTGGTCAACGGTGAATCCATTTTAATACGTAAATACAATTCTATTCGTTCATACGAATAGAAAGGTTACCTTCTGCATTCATATTAATCCAAAAATAGTTTTCTTTTTAAAAATTAAATCTTAAATAAATCCGTATTCAACATTACGGATTCAAAACTATCTAAATGTATTAATTGCAATCCAAAAATAGTTTCCTTTTTAAAAACGGAATATTGAATGCAACCGTATTCAACATTACGGATTCAGTACTATCTAAGCGTATTTATTTCAATGCAAAAAAAGTTTTCTTTCAAAAAATAAACTGAATAAATCTGCCCAGCAATCGAGATTGGATAGGATTGGATTGAAAATTTCAATTCATTTTGAATTCATACTTTGATTCCGTAAATATGGATTGAATTCCGAAGAAAGGAATACATCTGTATTAAATTTTACGAATACAATCGGAAGCGTAATTTGCCGGATTAAATTTCAGAATATTCAGAAATAAGATATTTTCAATACAATTAATACGTAATTATTTAATATATTTTGGACCTTCCCATTATTAAATGTACGTTTATAGTTTTATGTACTAATTAAAAAATACAGTAACGCGCCATAACTATAATTATATATTTTAAAATCGAAATTGACAATCAACTCGTAAGTAACTTTTTCAAATCGATTATCCATAAAAATTCAAAAGAATTATGCACAACTATGCATAAATTGCAAACTGACAAATATAACAAATACTCTAATTTTGAAGTCATATGAATACACTTAGATAGTTTTGAATCCGTAATATTGAATACAGATTTATTCATGTTATGACGCTGAAGCTAGCAGCAGATTCGCAGCAGCGGATTCAAGAAAACTGTGGAAATGGATAATTTCTTATTAAAAATTACTTGCATTTAAACATTTTTAAACAAATTTTAGATAAATAATCTGTTTTTGACAATTTTAATGGCTGAAAACCATAGTTTTTTCCAATCCGCTGCTGCGATTCTGCTGCTAGCTTCGGCGTCATTTCAAAGTTTATTTTTTGAAGAAGGAAACTTTTTTGGATTGAAATGAATACGCTTAGGTAGTTTTGAATCCGTAATGTTGAATATGGATGTATTTAAGATTTAATTTTTAGAAGGAAAACTATTTTTTGATTAATATGAATGCAGAAAGTAACCTTTCTATTCGTATGAACGAATAGAATTGTATTTACGTATTAAAATGGATTCCCCGTTGACCAAAGTATGGATTCAGAATTTAATAATTGAATCCAATTCTATACAACTCTATTCAAATTCGATTGCTGGTACACCTGCAAATAATTTTAGGTAGGATTCTTATAAGAATCATATGAGAAATTGGAACAGGATTCGTGTGAGATCAACATCCATGCCGAAAAAATACACAATTCAGAAAACATATATAGCCACCATACAAATTTTATTTACTAAGAAAAAAAGTAGCTAAATACCTGAATATTAACGTTATAGAAATGTTGAGGGCTTACAATTTTACTAAAAACTTACACGAGATTCGCAATATTACTTACTGTTTTAAGTTTTGAAGGAAGTTTTTAATAAAATTGTAAGCCTTTAATATTTCTATAACGTTAATATTCAGGTATTTAGCTATACTTTTTTTTCTTAGTAAATATAATTTGTATGATGCTCTATAAGTTTTCTGAATCGTGTTCTATAACATTTTTTCCAACAGGGTTAACACAGCGTATCGGGGTAGCCACTGTAGTGTCTAGAAAAATAATTTTTTGTTACATTTGTAAAATACACCAGACACAAAAATAGAAAAGAGTTCAAAATGATTTAGAAATGCGCTTTAAAAGAAGTCAGATGTCTCGTTTTGTGAAGAAGAGTTTATAAAGATCGCATAATGACAACATGTTCAGAAACATCTGACTTCTTTTAGAGCAGATTTCGAAATCATTCTGAATTCTTTTTTATTTTGCTGTCTGGAGGTTTTCCCACCGTGCGCCGCTGGAACTATGGCAGTTTAGTAATTTTTTCAGAGAATAAAGACACTTATAGTTTCCTATTTTCCCCAAAAGCTGGTTTAAAGATGGAAACTTTAAAATGTTTGGAAGTTGGTTACATTATTTTACAAAATTTAAAAAAATTAATGTTGCATAGTTTATCTGCAAGTTTTTTGCAGAAAAAAAACTTCTCATCGTTTAATAATCATAAATTGTATTAAATACCATAATGATGTAATATTAGAATAATAAATTCTTGGAAAAATAAGCGTAAAGAACCAATTATCAGTTTATCATATGAAAACCGCTATTTTGGTGTTATTTTGAAGCCACCATCTTTTATCATTAGGAAATTATAAGATATTGTTTTCACAAAATTGTGAAAACACAGGAAAAGAAAGCAAAAATCCCCTTATACTTTTTTTGTATAATTGTTGGCACGCCCTCAAATTTATATATTGCTAATTAAAACGAAGATAAACGCTTCAAAAATATGCAAAAAAATATCAAATAAATGTTCCCGATTTTAGAGCGCATAGACTACGCTATAAAAGCAGCAAACGAAGCGTGAAGTTAGACATTTTTAGACATAACTCGCGTTCTGAAAGTATGCCTGAAAACTGATGACTACTACTTGTTTCGGACCAATTTCATCTTGTCGTGTAGCTTTTATCTCGCGGTTTTGTTTTTTCTCTTTTATATCAGAATAATTCACAGACAGAAACAAAAATTAATAAATTTCTCGTAATACGTGATCGAATCGTATTATACATTTTAATCGGACCACTCAATTAACCTCTGTAAAAACGATTGATATCAAGAAATTACATTTACAAAAATAAAAAATAAAACAGGGAAAGGCTATCCACGATCTTGATCTTGAACTCGATTTTCAAGGTCCTTTGAAGGTCACAGAGGTTTTCTAACGGCAATCCCTATTTTTAACCCCGAGAACGTGTAGGGCCGGAAATTTTTGCCTAAAATGATCTTTCGTGTTTGAAAATGATTGGTGATGTGGAAATTTCTGTCCAGGTGGAGAATGTTCGAAATTAACATGTGGCGTCTTTCATGCCAAACGGACCACCTCAGATTTCGACGTAACAGTATTCACCTATATGAGAACAATTCAGACTCGAAGTCCAGTGTGAGCAATATTAAATGTTTGTGATATTAATTTGAAAAATAGTAAAATAAAAAATACTGCCAATTAGAATAGATGATGCCGAACAATTTTCCCTGTGATATTTTTGTATCCGACTTTGGATGGCAATAATTAAAAACTGCACAATTTTGGTAGAAAACGTCTTCATTTCATTGGCTGTATTTTCTTATGGTAATTTTTTATATTTCATAAACTTCATTCGATTCCCCATGGTTTTGAAAGTAATTAACCATAAATATTGCCGGACAACGTTTAAAAATCTGTAGAAGTTTGTGTAAACGAAATTAAGATTTATGTTTAGAACGACTTTTATGAAAAAATTGTATTTTATTACTAATTTAAACATTATTCCCAGCATTTTAGGGCCCTCTAACCTCGAAATTCGGATTCAGAAGGCCGAAAAACATACATTAAACATGCGGATATATCCTTTAGCAAATGCTGACCATAACTTGCATCAGTGGCCCTAGACTATAAGATTAGCTAATGAAGATAGTTAACAAGTTCACACAGTGAGATGAAGTTTATGAAAAAGTCTCATTTACTAATCCCTTTTACATCCCTCACAGATAGTAGCAGAAATTGTATTTTAATATCGCCTATACCTCGAATGTGCACCTACGTCAATGAAAGCTCGAAGAGGCACGATGACGATTGATTTTTGTCCGGCAGATGGTCAAGAGTTCTTGGACATACGATCCAAGGGTGTATTGTATAAAAATTTAAAATGTGACAGCAAATTCATTTTTTACGCAATATTTGTGACTTTAGAAGTTCGTTAATGACATTACCCATAATAAAATTCGATAAATTAATAATAAAAGCTAAAAATGTCATGCTTTTTTTTAATAATAAATGTGTATAACTTTTTTATTTCAGAATTTGAAAAATGTTGACATGCACCATTGGAAAGAGGTTGAAAAGAGGATTCTTGGTCAAACATCACAAAGAAATGTTGTACATTTGGGCGTTAAATGGATAACAAATGTAAACTGTTAATCTTAAAGTTTTTTCTTATACTTACGGAACGTCGTACTAGGGCAAACGCTACGGGACCAGAATATGGTCCTTCTGGGGTCCTTAGGGCGTCACTACGTCACCGCACTCACAAAAACGGGGAAGATCCATCGGTACTGAGCAAATATTAGCAAGAAACTGACGGTTTGCTATTCTGCAATTGCCGACGACAACACGCGGGAGCATTTCCGCAACCACGAAAAATCGAAAGAGCCACGGCCATGCAAACGAAAACAAGAAATCTAAGCATCCTTAACAAGTCGATAATTTCGCTTTGTATATACACTCTTGATTCCATGTGCAACCTCCTCCCCCAAATTTGAGGTCTTTCAAATTTCCAATTGAATCACATGATCTAAATATAGTAAAAAATCCATTGATTGGATTAACCAATTGAATGTACTAGCCAATGTAACGGTGTGTTTTGTTATGATGCACCATGCTTTAGAGGTGGAGGTATTATAGAGGAATATAAAGAAAAATAAGAGATAGGGAAGGAATCTTTCAATTGTTTTGTTTATATTTATTATGCTTGTTTACAAACCTGCATGACAATCGTATAAATATCAACTCGGTTGATCAATATCAGTTAGTTTGTGTCGCGAAGAAGATCACTAAGGATCGGTGGCGGTTCCGGTTTTGCGCGTCGCGGTAGGAATGTGTGTGAGTAGTATCCTTTATTTTACTATATATATATTTACGATTTACGATTAGTTTCGTGTCTTGGGCAGGGTCTGCTCACATAGCCCAACTGACGAGTCCGTGAGCAGACCTGGGACGAAACACCGATCCATATAAAATAATAATGATTTACATAAAATTAATTACGCATGCCAAAAAATTATTTCTAATCCCAAAATCATAACAAAATCGTTACAATGTGGCCCGAACAGGGACAATCATAAAAAAATCGTTACACCATACACAAGTATTTCATCGGGCTCAGTAGTCAGAATCGAACTGTCGACAAAAAATTGCCGCTATTCCGTAAGTCCTTGTTTATTCCGCCACAAATCAACAAAATCCTCGATTTAGAAACGGATGGACAACGAAACCATCGTACTCCTTCTCTTGCCGAAATCCCAAACTGATAGGGCAAAAATTAACTGCTTGACCAGGATAATATGCTCGGATCGCATGTATCTATCTTTTGCAAAACATTCGCTCAGCTGAACCTAACCACCACGACCAACAAAATTAGGGTTTCGGACAATTAGTATCTGAACCAAAGCTCTAAGCTTTTGGATCCTTGCTTATATTCAAGATGGTATTCTTTAAAATACTAATTCAAAAAGGCCTCAACAATGTTACCACTTTAACTCACATAGCTAAATGAAACTATTAAATCTTCCCTGCATGTTAAAACGGCCGTAATCGGTGCACCAAAATGTGACGCCGGTCTCACCAAATTGACGACAATCACACGGCAGCTCCAATATAACTCACAAATATCTCACGGCATCCAACTGCTTTTTATACGTCAGCAGTTCCTAAAAAAGAGCAATCCGCCGGCTTTATAAGACCGATTTAAATGACCTACCAAACTGGGAATATTTATGTCATGAAATCCTTTAACGAGCAACGACACGCCCAACCTAGGAAATGTCAAGGATTCTAAAGCGTCCCAGGGGCTGTTAAAAAAGCTAGAAAATAGGTTCCTGATCACAATGGCTGCCGCATGAAGTAATATAGTTAGGATTCATTGCTTATAAACCGGAAGTTTGACGTCAAATTGTAAGGTTTGATTTTCCTCTGTCAAGTTGGTAAGTTGTATGCCAGTAATGAAACTTTTATGTTTAATTTTTGCTGTTTACAAGCAACAAATCCTGACTATATTACTTCATCTAGTAGCCCTTATATTTTTATAAAAAAACTTAGGGAAACTTAGAAAAAAAATCTAAAAATTGAATGTTTATGGCGCAAATTGTCCCGATTTTGTTGACAGCTTTAGATTGCTCGTCGGCCCTTAATGATGCCAAAAGTAATTGTTAACTAATGAATCAATCAAAATAAAACTTCAATAGATGCACAACCTCGGAAATTGAAGCCTGATTATCTTACTACAGGACTATGAACGTAGAATATTTTTAAGATTTCTTTTTTTCAAGTTGTGCGCATTTTTTATCCTAAAAGTACCTCAATTTTTTTTTAGTGATTTTTTTGAAGTTTTTCACTGACAATACTAAGAAACATTGTTTTTTTCTGTCTTGAAAAATTCACACGTAATTGTGCGTAAAATGAGAGGTCTTACGTTAATTATCATGTTCTATTGCAGAGAACAAAATTCCGGAAGAAACGAATTTGGAAAAAATACAAAATGGCGGATATCTCGAAAATGGAGGGTGATGGGGAAATTCTGTAAACGGATTTGGATTCAGCGCAGAAAAATGTATGCGAAACTCTGATGATTTTTCGGTGTTGAGCAGTGTTTTCTTATCCAACTATTTCTTGGATCTTTCCAGCAGTCTAGGATATCGCAGATACTTTTCAAAATAAGTTTGCCTGTTGAATTCGTCACAACTGTATCCTTTGCATTATGGTAAACGGTACACATTGGCTCTTTTATTCTCTTATATCAAGGATTTTGATCATTCTACTCCGTTAGAAGCATTAGTTAATATTGATATGCAGCATGTTCCAGCGATATTTCAATTGCCTTTTAACCATTAACCTACTCTTAGTTTTTCTGTTACGATTTCTACCATGCAGATTACGATAAAATTAACAAGTGTTAAGACGTGGATGAGATCACACATTAAATCTATCCTCTGCGGATGCTATGACAGCATCTTTTTATGAATTCACTTATAAATTGATTCAACGATTCGTGCCGATGAAGAAAGTGACATCCCATACCTTTCCATCATGGTTTAGTAGTGAATTGAAGTCGGTCATTAGACAGAAGAAGATTGCACATAAATGTCTGAAGGAGAATTATACTGTGACTAATAGATTGGAATTTAATAGACCGAGAACGTTGTGTATTAAAGTGCGAAATTTGCGTTTCAAAAAGCATGCGTCAATTGAAAACAATGGTCTAAAGCGTGATAAAAGCCAGTGTCCTAATGACATGAATAGTGTTGAAGCACATACAGGAGCGAATATTTGTTAATATTTTCGCTGATTATTTTCAATTAGTCTATACGACTTCTTCGTTGCCACCAGTTTCGGATGTATAATCATCAGAACTCGTAAAATCGATTAGTTTGAATGAGACATAAGTGCTTTTTATACAAGATTTGGGCCAGGTCCAGATGGCATTCCTGGTCTTTTTTGGAAAAGTGTGGAGCGTATCTGATAAAGCCATGATGCGTATCTTATCGCTGATTACGAATTTGCATTAAATATTTCAAAATTTAAAATGAAAAATGCAAAATGGTGGACTAAAAATCGAAAAATAAGTCGAATTTGCTGTAGCAAATTAATTTTAACTGATCTGAGATTAAAAACATTAAAAAAATTAGTCGAATCGAATTAAATTTATTTCACGAGTGATTTTGGAGTCGTTAATGATAATTTGTACTAAAAAAATTATTTAAATTTAAAATAGAGAGTAAAATGTGACTCGTTTTGTTTTTATTACGAATACGAATTTTAGATACATTTCATAATAAGATAAAGATCGAGTAATTTTTTTAGGTTGCAAGCCTTGAATTTTCTTTTGTTTTTGTTCGTATTCATGGAAACCTATATAACCTGTCACAAAAGCTTTTGTCATTAAGTTTAATTATCTACATTCCTTAGAAGTGGTGATGTAAAAATTTAAAAAACAATTGGATTTTGTATTGCATTTAGACAGATTCGTAATTATCGTCCCAAAAACCCCCCAAGCAACCAGTTTCAACCAATTCGTCTCATTTTCGACTTTTAGTCAGCCATATTGGATCCGCCATTTTTAATGCAAATTCGTAATTAGCGACCCGAAAATCCCCCGAGCACCCACTTTCAATCGATTTGATACATTTTTCGACTTTTAGTTCGCCATATTGTATCCACCATTTTGAATTTTGAAACGTTGAATGCAGATTCATAATCAGCGATCCCAAAAATCCCCTATAGTAATTAGTTTGATTTGCTTCTACACAAAAGTATTACATGGAATTAATTCACGGTAATACTGTAGAACTACACAAAAATTTACAGAAAAAAAAACGATGGGGTTTTTTGAGAAAATTGAATATTAAATTTTCTCTAAAAATCACCGCTATTTTGTTAATTGTTAACTTTTTGAAATTTGTTTAGTATAATTTTCAAGAGTACGAACTTGTCTATTAAAGCCAAAGGAGAAAATGGAATATTAACAATTTACAACTTTGCCTGATATACAATTCATCGATAAATTCATCGAGAGGTTACAATACCGACAGTATAGATGACTTTCAATTATTTCTAAAAGATTTGCATCTGACGTTCCAAAGTATACATATATATACTAGTTAAAGCATGATTTTTAATATTTTATTTCACGAAAACGAAAGCCTATGAGCGAAAACGCTCAAACACGTGTATTATTATTTTTATCATAGAATACGTCAAAAAATCGTCGGCCAAATTCGTGAAATCTCCACCGTGACCTCCCCTTGTCAGTGCAAATTACACAGGTCAACAAATTGAAGCCAATCTCCATACCCTTAAACCGGACTATACTTTACCAAAGGTTATCAATGAGCAGAATCCAAATCTGGCCTCAAAATTGTTCCATCACGTCAGGATTTTGAGATATCCTAAACGAAAAGTGCAAAAAAAAACACTGTTTTTGGTGATATTCAGTTTTTGTAGCAAAACAAAATGCTTGTTCGCACTTTCGCAAGAACCAGATTAAAGAGTTATTCATCTACTTTAAAATGCTTTGTTAATCATCACGTACGATTTTTTTTCAATGAGTTATCGAAGCTTTTGTCAAGGCACGATTATGATTTTCGTTTTTTCCAGTTTGAGGTTAGGATATCTCAAAATTTTGATGCCTTAGAGAAATTATACGACCAGATTCTGTTTCTGCACAACGAAAACCGTCGGAAAAATATACTCAAGTTTCTGATGAATGTATTTTAATCTGGTTTTTGTCAAATTGCAAAAGAAAATTTATTCCGCCACAAAAACTCACGAAGGACAAGAACTGTGGTTTTTGCACTTTTCGGTTAGGTATTTTAACATCTTGACGTAATAGAACAATTTTAGCTAGAAAATCGGTCTCAGGTTGTTCGTTATTTTCATGTAATTACACATTTACTTAAATGTTGAAAATCATAATTGTTCCCTGACAAAAATTTTGATAACTCGATAAAAAAAAATCGTATCGGAATTACAAAAGAAACATTTTAAAGCTGACAAATAGCACCTTAACCTATTAAAGTAAAAAAGGACACTTTTCAAGATCCAATTTCATTAGAGAATTTGTAATAATGTAACAAAACCGATGTCAAAAAAAAATGAAAGAAACATATCCTACTATTTTCGAGGTTGCTCTTTTCAATGGTGCAGTCCAAATATGTCTAAAATTTCAATTTATCTATAATTTTGGCATAAATAAATAAAAAATACTATTTTTTCAGGGAAATTTTTTTCATATTTAACTTCTGTCCCGGATATCGGGTTTAAAATGACTTAAAGTGTATCAGAATCGTGGACACGATAGATGTTCTGAATAGTTATGTGGATGGATTTTTTAAATTTACGGTTGCGCAACCAATATGGCGGCCTAATCGAGAGAATATTCTTCCCAGATATTCGCGTATGCAAATATAGCATGTTTCGAAAAAGAATCTAGGTGAGACAAAATTATATTATATTAGGGGAGAACGGGGTAATTTCGACCTACCTAAGCAAAATTGATTTTTGAGGTAGAGAATGTGATTTAATGAATTTGTACGTTATGCTTTTTTAAAGTGTATTGCATGGATAAACAGTTATCGATATTATTAATACCTTGTTATAGGTCTATTATAGGATTATACCTCTATTAGTAAAAAACTGAAATTCTTCAGATTCTGTCAAAGTATGGGTAATTCCGACCCCAAAAGGTGTAATTCCGACCGCGTTTATTTTCAGCACAATTTCGTAGTGATTTGTAGGTTTAATTTACATTTATTAATAATAAGTAAAGAAGATAATATTTTGCTATCACAATAACTTGTTTATGTACAACACTACGTACACCTAATACTAAAGCAGCAACTGCTTTTTTCAAATTTTCAGCATCTCGTTTTGCGGTTTTTCGCATATATTTTCGTCCCATTTCCAACTAAAATCAACCCATTTGTGATACATTATATATAATGTATACATAACATTGCATAATATGGTTGTGATAAAAAACAAATGAAAATAAACACGAAAAAGGACGGTCGCAATTACCCCGTACATTAGGGGTCGGAATTACCCTGCACGTTCTTTATTTAAAAAAATACACGCACTTAAAAACACACTCTCATCTCACTAAAAACCAAATTGATTTCATTAAATATAAGGTTATAAATATAAGGCTTTCTAAATTACTTACGTTTGATTCATTTGCACAATAATTTCAAACTATATGTACTTATTTATAATACTACAATTTCTAAATTAGCCCAGTAAGAAACAGTAACATCACTGCCACATGGTTCAATGCAAAGTAAATAAACAACTACCGCAATCAAAATAGTTGTACTCATCAGTGTTTTCACAAAATTTCAATAACATTACAGGATGTCATATTGTAAGCGAGATATTACGGGGGGTCGGAATTATCCGACCTGTCGTAATTACCCCGTTTTCCCCTATATTTTCAATGAAAAATATAATGCAATTTCAAAGTATTCACAACTGTGTGTAATATTGATATGCAACACCTATTATCATCCGACATATTAGCATGTTGTTTTGAGTTCGAAGGGTATTTTCGTGAGAAATCAGCTGTGACTTAGATACATAGTTTTATACGTTTCTCATTTTCTTCCGGCGTATTAAATCTCCCATTTTGAATTTCAAAATTTCGACTTCAGATTTGTGATCAGCGACCTCAATTAGCCCTTAGTACTAAGTTTCATCAAAATAGAGGCGATTAACGCATTTTCGTCCGCCATATTGGATCCGGCATTTTGAATTTCAAAATTCTGACTTCAGATTCGTGTTCAGCGACCTCAATAACGTTTTTGTCTCACCTAGATTCTTTTTCGAAACATGCTATATTTGCATACGCGAATATCTGGGAAGAATATTTTCGATTAGGCCGCCATCTTGGTTGCGCAACCATAAATTTAAAAAATCCATCAGCATAACTTTTAAGTACAACTATCGCGTCCACGATTCTGATATATTTTAAGTCATTTTAAACCCGATATCCGGGATAGAAGTTGAATATAAAAAAAAATGTCCCTGAAAAAATAGTATTTTTTATTTATTTATGCCAAAATTATGGATAAATTGAAATTTTAGACATATTTGGACCTCGAAAATAGTAGGATATGTTTCTTTCAATTTTTTTTTTATTTCGGTGTTATTACGAAATTCTCTAATGATTTTGGATCCTGAAAAGTGTCCTTTTTGACGTTAATGGGTTAATATGCTCGATGCCAAATTGTAAATAATAATGTTGTTCCGCCACAGAAACTTACTGAATATGAGCAAAAACAGTTTTTTTTTTCACTTTTAGGTTAGTTATCTCAAAATCTTTACGTGATAGAACAATTCTGCGGCCAAAATTTGGATTCAGCGAAACGAAAACCTTCGGAAAAGTCCGGTTTCTGGGTATAAGTTTTTTGGCCTGTGTTATTTTAAAAAACGGTAAAGTTTTATTTTCACTGAAGAATAACATACTTTATCGCCAATTAATTCCACGATATGAGTTCTAACACTCTGCATGATTTGAAATGGATCAGTTTATATTATAAATTGGTTTAATGATTAACTTAATTTAATTTAATTAATTAATTAATTTAATCATTTAATGATCCCATCTCTGTTTAAATCTGGAGATTTCATTACTTCTAAGGCATATAAATTGGTTGGTTTTTTTTTTCATTAGAAGAGCAACACGACACACAGAAGGTCAAACCAAGATTTTTGTAGACAAACCGAATTTCCGAAGGAACTACTCGACGGATTTACTTAATTTTTTTTTTAAATTAAAGCTTATTAAATTTCTGAAAAACTTGTCGAAGTCGATTTTCGAATTTGTTTTTCATTTGTTAATGAAAAAGTATTGAAAATGGAGAGTCCTACAAAACCGTTTTTTGTTCATTTCTTATCGTTTTAAAAATAAGAAAATGAAATTGAATTTAAATGAAAAATAGTTACAAATGTTACCGGATAAATTTACGTTAGTATATGTACGTATTGTACGATAAGTTAAAATTCTCTGCAGCTAAGACAGATACCGAAAAATGGTTCAGACAAAAGTTATAGGGATTCAAGGGGGTCGTCGAACGATGACCTTGACCTTGACGTCAGATTTGAAGGTTATTTTAGAATCAAATCACGATTTTTAAAAGGAAACCCAATTTTTTTTATTTCGGATATCGAAAGAGCGGAAGATTTCACGTTCAAACATGTCCTTGACCTTGACCTTCAGGTCAAATTTGAAGGTTATTATCACAATATAAAAAAAATTAAGTAAATCCGTCGAGTAGTTCCTTCGGAAATTCGGTTTGTCTACAAAAATCTCGGTTTGACCTTCTGTGCGACAGTTCAAATCACCTGCTGCTTTAATATCTTTTTATAAGTCCTTTTTTATCAGTTCTCAACTATGCATCACGTATTTCATCTCCTCACATTAACCCTTTTCGTCCCAAAAGTCCAGAATTTGGACACAACTTTCAACGATGTAACTTTTGTTCCAAACAGCGTTAACAAAAATTGAAATAAGACAAAATCGATAGATTTGGACCTCCTCTTTCAAATGCCGTGGTCAGAAACAGCCGGAAATTACAGAGAAAAAAGTTATGATCATTTTTTCGAAAAAAATACTGTTTTTTTCGACATTTTTTCCCAATAATTGCGTTTTTTGGCATTGAAAAGGGCAGTGCTGATCGTTGCAAAACACACTAATCGCGTCTTTTTGCTCAGACCATTCTTCTCCCGTCGGATTTTTTCAAAAAACAAAATGCCGGTTTCAAGATGGCGTCTGGAAGTTGTAAGTTTGAATTTTCTCGCACAAATATCGATTATTTGAACGTGTAACGGCTCAAATCATGGAGAATTGCAATGAAAAAGTAATTATTGTCATTTGTGAATACCTAGTCTCATCATGATTTATTCATAACCTCATAACCTCAAATTAATTAGACACAATGGGTTTACACCGATTATTTGTCTAATTTTCACACAATTTTCGACGTTTCCGTAACATTACTTATGTGTGAAATTAAAAATGACCATATACCCTTATGCCCTATTAATTATCGGGTTATAACCTAAAAATTTAGTACAGTTCGACATTTTTTATTTTTAAAATACTTTTCTTCAATTTTTTTTAATTTTAATTTTATTATTTTCATTTTTTTTGTATTCAAAACACGTGGAGGCAATGAGGAAATATTTGTTTTTTATTTTTTTGTTTTGTTTTGTATTTTGTAAATCAATATTGCAGATATTGAAAGTTATGTTGCACTATAAGATGTGGATTGACCTGCGACCTGCAAATTGAGTGAAAATCAGACAAAATATCGGTAGTAACCCATTGTATACGACTAATTTGAGGTTATGAATGAATCATGATAGGACTAAGTATTCACAAATGATCATAATTACTTTTTCATCCCAGTTCCCCGTGATTTGAACAATTACGCGGTCAAATAATCAATGTTTGTGGGAGAAAATGTAAAATTACAACTTGGAGACGCTATCTTGAAGCCGCCATTTTGTTTTTTGAAAAAAATCCGACGGGAGAAGAATGGTCTGAGCAAAAAGACGCGACTAGTACGTTTTGCAATGATCAGCACTGCCCTTTTCAATGTCAAAAAACGCAATTATTGGGAAAAACGTCGAAAAAATCAGTATTTTTTTAGAAAAAATGATCATAACTTTTTTCTCTGTAATTTCCGGCTGATTCTGACCACGGCATTTGAAAGAGGAGGTCCAAATCTATCGATTTTTACTTATTTCAATTTTTGTTAACGTTGTTTGGAACAAAAGTTACATCGTTGAAAGTTGTGTCCAAATTCTGGACTTTGGACCCCATCTGCTTTACTCAGATATTTTAAATGTTTATTTATGGACAACCCTTTTTTAAGATTACTCGTCAATCAAGTACAGTAGAAATGGGAAGGTACTGAAAAAATGTAAGAACGAAACAAGATTTCTATGTAATATGTTTTCGAGTATTACCTCGTCGTTTATCGTGTCATAATGTACAAAGTTCGTCACTAATAATAAATTATTATTACATATTTTTTCGCTAAGTAATTACAATTATTTTGGCACGCGCCTCGTCGTGTCGTACCCGCTTTCACATATTATATATACTGTGCACTTTTCTCTTTTTCCTTCGTTTAAGTTACCTAATTACATTTGTGCGCTTCGCGCAATCAAATTTCCTAATTATTCTAATTCGTCAAAATGAATTTCGAGCTTCGAACGTCTCAGGTAACTTCGTATATCCCAGACCTGTCGTTCTTCATTCGGCACGTCGAAAGGTTCAACGCCACTTTTCGCGAGCTCGTCATTATTACCGAGATAGTTTTTTAAAAGAAAACTTTTCTCATTGCGCCCGCGCCCGTTATGTATAAAAAAAATAATGCTAATAACAAATACGTAGATTTCGATCGATGGTTTCACCATAAAATACAAGTTTTAAGGTGGCCCGAGCAACGATCCATCATAGACGGAATAGCCTAAAAGTTTTTTTTTTTACAATATAGTCTATAACGTCCCTCAACGTCATGCAAAGTTTCTGAATAACTTTTTAATTATATCGCTAACGTCTTAAAAAATAGCTATCAATAAAAAACCACATATTTAAACATTTGTAAAATTACAAAAAAAAATTATGAAAATTGGGATTATGAATAAATAAAAATTTCGATTAATTAGTCTTTCTTTTTTTTTCATTTTATGTTGCCTTATTAACATAACATTTGTTAAATATATAAAGAATCCATTAGGTAAATATTAATAAAAAAGAGGCACTTGGGGACCTTCGAAATGTCGCGGTCGGAATGCTCGAGCCACCTTGAAATCGAGCACAGGCTTTAAATACTTTCCAAACGTAGACTAGAAAATCTATTTCCAAATTTCCCGAGTGCAGATCACGCGCGGGTCGTCATTCCAGGTGCGTTATTTATAAAATACATTTACATTTTACATTTACACTTTACATTAAACATATGTACAATTCACCTAATAAACTTTTAATTCTTAATAAGGCGGTGATTGGTGGTACGAGTGCTGCGGAGGTTGGTTGATATTCCGTTGCAAGTGCGCCACAAGTTGAGAAGTCGGTTGCGGCTGTTGTTGCTGCTGGACCACCTGTTGCTGCACTTGTTGCTGCTGTTGTTGCTGGTGCATATTCATATTCACCATCATCTGCTGCCTCATTCGCTGCTGATTTAGCGACAACTGAAAAACAATTTTTTTATTCTTATCCATTCTATGCGATGAAAAATATTAATTACAAGTAATAGACGAATTACCTGTACCTGTTGTTGCATGTGTTGATTTGGTTGAAGACCAACGTTTCCTCCGCCAACTCCCACGGCTCCTGGCTTGCCACCGGTTTGTCGATACGGTGGTGCCGGCTGACTCTGAACCCCTCCACCCATAGGACCCATTGTGTTCATCGTCACATTAGGAGCCTACAAGTAATTCAATTCCTCGTTAGTCATCGAATGACATTTTTTGTTTCAACATAATATTTGATGTGAAAGGAAAATTACCTGGAGGTAAGGTGGTCTCGCGGCGCCAGGCTGCATTCGCTGTTGCTGCATATATTCTTGACTCCTCTGTGCGCCCATCATCTGTTGCTGATTTTGGAACATCATGTTTTGCTGTTGCTGCTGTTGCGCCAACATACCCTGCTGTTGTTGCTGAAGGATTTGCTGCTGTTGCACCTGTTGGGATTGCTGCTGTTGCTGTTGTTGCTGCGGTAGCATTTGTTGCCCACCATATCCCGCATAATTCTGATTCATACCTATCGCAATACAAATGTAATTTAATTACCGTAAACGATATGAGTAACGATTAAAAAGCGATGCCTTACCTTGCTGCATAGCACCGTACATGGCCTGTTGCTGAGTCTGCTGCTGCGACTGTTGCTGTTGTTGAGCAAACATCGTCTGTTGCGGATTTATGGTGGGATTGCCGTGTTGTGCTCGCAATTGTTGTCGGATGAACTGCTGTTGCCTTTGCATGCCTTGGAAAGCTTGGGTATTGCTGACCGGTTGAATCGTTGCTTGCTGAGATCCCATAAATTGATTCGATGGAAGACGCATGCGCAACATATTCGACAGAGCCTGCTTCGATTGATTCATCCCGGACTTCTCGTACCTTGGATTTCCAACACCCGATGGCGGCATCTGCTGATTGTATGCGTATTGTTGTGCAGCCGCGTGCCCTTGCTGACTGGAATACCACTGTTGCTGTTGCTGGTGTTGCTGCTGCTGCTGCTGCTGTTGCTGCTGCTGCTGCTGTTGATTCGGGAATATTCCAGGCTGTTGAGGCACTTGAGGTTGTTGTGCACCGTAGGGAATTTGTTGCATCTGTGCGGGGCCTTGTTGCTTCAGCATGTAACCACCCTTTACGAATGAAATGGGTCGTTAAAAAGGCATCAAGTACAAACAATACGCGATTACATACCTGCATTTGTTGGGGTACGGGCGTGGTAGGCGTTAGTGCCTTAACCTTGCGATGCCTCCTTTGTTTCATAGTTTTCCCCTTACCAAGGCCAGCAGCGTGAATGCTATTGCATGCTCCCATTCTGTTCGGGGAGTCGATGCTCATAGGAGTATCGGCTTTACCCGGGTCCACGTCTTTCTTGTCCGGTTCAAGATCCTCCGGAGGAAGAGGTAGCGGATCAAGGTAATGCGATGGTGGCCTAATCTGACTGTGTGTATGAAACCGAAGAAGCTTCTGAGCATTTTGGTAGGTCAAAGGCTTTCGCTCGATTCTGACCGCTCGGAACCATGCCCACGATAATGGAGCTGGATTTTTGCAGCCTTCTAACAGTTCCCAAGCGGAGACTCTTTGAGTATTACACACTTGAAGACCCTTTAACAAATTAGGATTTTTTTTCTCACTTATTATTCATTTCTATTACGTCAGTTCCGTTTCAGCATTAAGGGTGACATTACCGGAGAAATAGGAAGGAACTACAAACTTTTAATGTGAGAATTTAGATAATATATCGACAGCAACGCCAAAAGTATAAGAAGAAGAACTTACTTGTTTTTTATCGATGCAATCGAATCCAGCGACTTTGTTTCCTCTCGTATCCGTTAAGGAACCGATAGGTTCGCACGCTATAACCTCCGTCGTTATTTTCGGTAACGGAAGCAACTGCCGCACGAACTGAATGCTTTGGGAGTTCCTCTCCCCCAGCTCCTTCTTTAGTTTCTTCATCAGATTCTGATAATGCTTTTTATTCTCGTCTTTCTCCGTCTGCGAGTCAGATGCGAGAGTGGAATGTATAAGCGTCGCCAGCATGTCAATGACCGTAGTAAAAAGTTCAGAGTTATTGTTTAAATCGATCACTTCGTAACTGACTAATTGCACAAGTAATATGGCCCAATCCGTCGTGACGGAGATGTTCCTTTGAATAGTCTCGAAAACCCCACCGACGAGACTAAACCTCAATTGTAGCGCATCCTGCAGTACCGCTCTAGTCCTGGGATCTTCCGCAGCAACGCTTATCTCCTCCTTGGTATTCAAAAACTGCGAAAGCTGCGAATGAAGGGACGTCAAAAGACCTTCCCTTTGATCGTCCTGGCCTTTGAGACATGTTAAAACTAACGATAAGAACGGTTGGTGGTTAAACATGGACAACGACTTGGATCTTCCCCGTTCCCTTCGCGCCGCCTTGGACCAATTCCCGGACTCTAACACCTGACCGGCTACTTTAAGTACGCGCCCCTGCACTGCACTCGGCAATTTCGACACTAGAGGCGCCACTAACCAAATTGAATCGGACTTTTTCTCCAACTTACTTGGACCTGATGCCACGTTATTCAATTGGAAAACGTCGATTGCTGCTTTGGCTACCGTATCCAGCCACTGCGATAAATCACTGGACGACGACGGAAACTGCTTATACATTAATTGCAGATCCAGCCACGACATCCTTAAACTCCACAGTTCCAAACTCTCCAGGCAGTTAGTGATGTGTACTTTTTGATCAAGAAACGCGTCCGGCGACGTATCCGGATAACAAATCATGTGCAACAATCCTTGCGCCTGTCTTGGAGTCAACATATTGTCCAGTAGGTGATCTGGATGGCAGAGTTCTTCCGGATTTTGCAAGCATCTTTCAAGGACCCATTCTTGACTGCAAATCTGGCGAAGTACATGTTGCGCAAATTCTGATAGTCCTTTAACGTTCTCAGTCGATGAACTAGCGTTACCTCCAGACGAGGAAGACAAACCTAAATCGAGTCCTAAATCATCGCCTCCTCCTAGAATATCGCTTGTCCCCAGGATATGGCTAATAGACAATTCGCCTGAACCACCTCCAACTCCGCTACCAACGCCTCCGACGCTTCCCACGCCGCTTGCCCCAACTCCCAAACCGACGCTACCAGGACCGCTTTTCCCCACGTGCATGACGGATATGTCCGGCTTCTTTTGCGATGTTTTGCCAGCAGTAGCGTCACCCACGACGAGAATAGCCTTCAAGATTGCCAGTACAGGTCCGACTCGAATATTATTATGCGCAGCTGCCAAAAGATGCCGATCGCAACTCAGCTTTATGCTGTAGCCGCGTAAATTACCGTTCGGCAATGGATGGGGACTCGTACTGACAGTGTACAGAGCCGGTTGTGGAGTCTCAACCGTCTTAAATAATCGCAACAGTAAATGACAAGTTAGACGACCTCCAGCTTCGGCTTCGGTGTCTGCGTCGCCTCTGCCTTCATTGCAAGCTTTTACCAATGATGGTATCGCTATGTGCAAGACGAAGTCTTCTAGAGAGAAACAGTGCCTTGCTGCAAAAAAAAAATTTGACATTTTTTAGAAACTAATTTAATGCATGTGATAACAATTAGCGATACTCAAATAATAAATCATTTCTAATAGTTTGTTATCGTAATATACACTTTACATTAAATTCATGTGATACGTAACTATGATATTAATCAATTGGTATTTTTAATTAAATGTTTACAGTCCCGTAATGACCGCATGTAAAAAATTTGATTTCTTGACTACACATACTTAGGACACATACAAAAAAACACATGGATGGCAGTGCTGAATGAATGAATTGATAATAGTGTGACTGGAACGCTGTCATAATGTTGACAATTTAGCCATAGATTCTGTTTACACTTCTCATTTCATGGTACGTTTTTTTGTACTACTTATGGCCTCGGGTTTAACGCCCACAATTGAAATTACATCGCCTCCGTCGCTATCAGCGAACGACTGTCCGTAAGCAACCTCCTTATGGTGGTCCAAAACCCTTTCCTGCATCGAATTGTTTATAATGTGTTTTTCAGGGGAAGTGTTATCTACTAATAAAGACTTTTGACGACAAATACACAGGTTCGTTCTAAAAATAGGACGGAAAACTAAAGAAAATGAAATGCAAAAGACAGCGAAATAAAAAATGAAAACAATGGAACGAAATTTAAAACCATATCAAGCCATAGCCATTTTTCTTTTCTAAATAAACAGTAAAGTCTATAATAAAGTAACAAATGTTTTAATGCATTCAAAATCATCTTGTTTTAGTTATAAATTACATCGACAACTTGAAATTTCACTACTTCTTGCAATTCGCTAAACAAAATAGGTGTTCGAATAAGGACCTTGAGGAGATCCATTTCGGACCACCTTTTTTTGAAATTGTCCAAGACCTATAATTTTTTTGTTGTATTTGCTTTCTGTATCCCCTAGAACCTCCGGCGAAGAATATAAAGAAGTGATCCCTGTACATTGTAACATTTTAAACTCACCCAAAAAGTTGATTTTTAGCATTCGGAGTACCATTATTACCATTAAGGCGGTCGGAATCATACGCTTAATGCATTTTTGAATGACGCTTAACGCCAAAGCGACCGAAGGGTGAATTTAGACATTTTAAGAGTTTATTAAACGTCCCGTTAAGGTAGTCGATACCCTGGATATTATATGTTTGGAAAACATTTTTTTATAACACTTCCAAGAATATCATGTCCATGAATTATATTATTGTTCAAGAGAGACAGCATTATTGTTCATGAAAAAAATTGAAACTTGCAAAAATTATATGTTAATCAACTTTTGTTTTAACGATTCAAATTTTCTTCGTTTCGCTATGATAGAAATTTAAAAAATTGAATCTATTTTAACGAATGACTGCTTACTTTTTGAAGAAAAAGATTCTCTACAACTTCACTGAACAGTTTTTCTAAAATTATTGCCTGAGTACTAAAATTACGCACAAACTATAAAAATGGTAACTTTTTTTTTATAAATAGACATATTGGACGTTCGGTTTGAAAATTTGAAAAAGTTTAAGTTTCAATTTTTTTTCATGAACTTTAATGCTATCTCTCTTGAACAATAATATAATTCATGGACACGATATTATTGGAAGTGTTATAAAAAATGTTTTCTAATCATATAATATCCAGGGTAAGAACGACCTTACGCGTTTGTAGAGAGTGAATGGAATGTTTTTTGTTTATTTTACTACGCTACTAAAGTATACTTTATCGAAGCGTTCAGCACTCTGATTTAAGCGTTTATTAAACATCCCGTTAAGCGTCGGTAGAGCGTGGACGAAACGTTTTTTTTATTTCTGTACGCTATGAAAGTAAACTTTATCGAAACGTTCAGTACTCGTATTTAAGTGTTCATTAAACTTTCCGTTAAGCGTTCATAGAGAGGAGATTAACGTAAACTTGATCGAAGCGTTCAGTACTCTTATTGAAGCGTTGATTAAGCGTTTGCAGACAGTCAATGGAAAGTTTTAAAAATTTTTATACGTCATATACGAAAACATTGTTCATAGAACGCTTACTTAATAGTGAAAGAAAATGAATCATTTAAGAGTGAATAAAGCGTGAACAACGCTCCGTGGACGCTCTATGAACGCTTTTAACGTTACGATTGGACTCCTTAAGAGCGTCCTATTAAATTGTCTAAAATCGCATTTAGCAGACTCTTTCAGAAAGTTTATCGAAGCGTTGTGCACGCTTCTATTCCGCTTCTCTGTCGCTTAACATCCTCTTTACGAACTCTTGGTTCACGCTGCTATTTTTACCAGGGACTCTCCCTTATATGTACATAAAATAAAAATGACCCCTGAATACCAAGTTTAAAAACAATCTATTCAATTTCAAAAATATCGTACGCTATTTTAGATTTTGAAATCTGACTTCAGATTCGAAATCAGTAACCCCGAAAATCCCTGAGTAACAAATTTCGAAACCGTCTGACCAAATTAAAAAATATCGTGCCCTATATTAAATCCGCCGGGTAGGAATTCGAATACGGATCTGATGATAGTTTTTAAAAATTCAAAATATCGGATCCAATATGGTGGACGAATCTTTAAAAATGACAAAAAAGTTTGTTTAAAACTAATTACTTGGGGCTTTTTGAGGTCGCTGAATACGAATCTTATACCTGAAAATTTAAAATAGCGGATATGAAAATTGATAATCGACTGAATATGTTTGAACTCGAGTTTGAACGAAAGGAACTGGGTGTTTTTTTTATGTCGCTGAATACGAATTTGATAGCAGTTTCCAAAAATTCAATATGGCGATTCAATTATGGTGGACAAGTGAATGAAAATAAAGGGTCCGTCTCGTCGTCAAAGGGGTAAGTTCCAATTGTGGCGAATGCTGAAAAGTCATCAACATAAACAAATTGGAAAATGATAAGACTCTGATAGTAGTTCCACTAGACGGACATTGGACAGAAACACATAATTTTAGAATGGTCTAATTTCTCATTTACGAATGAATCCAATTTTATTTTTTGCGGACATCGACGACTATATGTACGTAGTTTATTGGGTGTACGCGTGAAAAATCGGTATGTTTCCATTAGTTAAATATCATAGAGGATCGGTACCTATCTCAGGATGCATTGCTAAGAACAAAATAAGTAAACTTGTATGTATTGGCGGTACTATGGACCAAAAAGTACACCACAACATTCTCCAATGACATGCTTTTACATCTGAGAAATAACTGGTAAGATGCAGTTTTGTTTCTCAAGAGAATACCGATCTCAAATATACGATAGTTATAAACATCAACAAGGCATAAAACCCAGGGGAAAATTGTCGAATAAAAAACGTTACGTGGAAAATATGACGAGGAAAATATGACAAGGAAAAAGTATCGAGGAACATGTGTCGTGGGAAATAAGATGGGCCATCCGTTACAGAATTTGAATGCAGAAAAAGTATTAGAATTACGGTCCGTTGACAAGAAAGACAATTTATTGAAATGTATTGCTATAGAGCACATTTTTAACAAATAATGGAATTGTAAATCATGGACGAATTTTCATACGAATTTAAATATCGCTGTTTCTGATTCGTCTGATTCTGATACAAAATAACCAAAACTTACCGATAAGAATTGAGGTGAAAACAGCCAATGAATTATGAATGCTCAAGTCCTGCACATCCACCTGATTCAAAACATCACTATAAAACGCCGTACTGTTTGCCGAGCAGCAAAGCGCCATTAAAACGCCAAGCCATTCGGCGCTGAGGGCATTGCAGCTTGCCGTCAATTCGGCACAAGTGATAGCGATGTCGTTCAGTTTGTCATTGTCCAACTCCGTACATACCGCAACAATGGCATTGCATACGAAACTGTACCGATTGGCCGGGGTTTCGTTAAGTTGCCGAGCCCATTGTTGCTCGATTTTGCCACCTCGTCGAGGATTATTGAACACGTCCACCATAAATTGCGAATTATATATGTGGCTTGACGAGGTTGGCTGCAGAGCACTGTAATACGCTGCACGTATCTTAGGATAGGCGGTATTAAAAGCGTCGACGCCATGAGGTTTCGTCCTTAAGAGAGAACAGCTAGAATACAGGTCGTAGAGATGTGCAAGGATGCAGCGCTCCGCCGAACTGCAGTCACTTGGATTAGACACGTGGCCTACAACTTTGCACAGTAAAGTGAACACCATTGTCGTCTGCTCTGGCGAAACTGAAACCATCCATCATATTCTTTTTATATATCTATTATTATAAATTTTATGCAGTATATTTTATATTTAACGCTGACGGAGAACGCTAGAGTTGCACATGTTTTCTAAATTGTTAAATAGACCTGGTGTAAACAGCACATGACGGAAAAATCAGTTTAGAAATTAAACATTTACATTAATCTACTCGAAAAATGTATTTGAATGACATCATTAGCTTTAATGAACTTTAATGAATAATTAGGATAATTATCCGAGTCAATTGTGCAGTCCTAGAAAGATTAAGTTACATTTCACTCTTTCAGACTTAATTACAGTTGGGTCTCCCTTATTGCGTACTGCAGATATTTCAAAATGGCGGTAGCCTCCCTTATTCTCTACTTCCCCTTTACCCCCACTCTTAGTGGTCGACGGTCGACAACGGTTCGAGATTCGCTCAGCCGCGAAGGTTAGGTTAGGACGCAATAGAGGAGGGAAGGCGACCGAAGGGGAATATATGCTATAAGAGATCCTAAATCCAGAGAATAAGAGAGGTCTAGAGAATAAGGAAGGATTCAATAAGGGAGACCCTCCTGTACTTCCTTTGAGTAAACTTCTATCGCATACTAATAGCTAAGATTCAATTCCTTTACCTAGTAGTTACATATTAATACTACTTGAAACAAGAATATTCCATTTGATCCTGTAGGAGTCAGCTCATCAAGATGATTAAAGCCCCTCTAGTAAAGAACTCTATTCTTCTGAACACCTCTATCGGTTGCAATAACGAATAGCATCGATAGAACGGAATAAGGAAACGGAACGCGAAATGAAAACACATCAACAAAATGGCACCATTTTCACAATAATTTTAATGTTTCGACTACTAATGTCAATAAAGATAACTTCTGTATTTTCAATTATATCAACACATTATCAAAATACTTATATCATTACTATTTGTCCGCCATTTTGATACTTTTGATACTAGAGACTTTTATACCGAGCTAGCACAAGTTGTAGGCCAAGTCACCCTAACAAAAATGGTATGGTATAATTACTAAGACCTTGAAAGCAGGACGGATGAAATATTGAATTTGGTCACTTCGGTCAAAAAAATTACCCTATACTTTTTCATCACATGTCGACATTTCATACCCTATAGATCACGAAAGTAAACAATAAAAAATTATGGGTGATCTTGTACGTATGTGCACGTTTTTGTACACGCAATAACTCGAAAACGGAAAGATGGATTAAATAGTTAATCCGTAGTTCTTGTTTGGTACGACCTATCTTAGATCTGATTAGTTTTTGATGAACCTGAAGTTAGCGGTCGCTTCCAGCGGCCACACCTGGAAATCCATAGGCGCCGAACATGTTTAAATTTGATTATTTAAATGTTATTTGCTTGTAAAGAATTTTATATTGCCCAATTAAACTATTCTGGTTATTTTTGGAGTAGTTTCCGCTACCAAAAGTAATTTTTGCGAAGCTCTAGCACCATGCGTATGCAAGTGCCAGTATAGTGTCCTTCATTATTTATAATTTTCGTAAATAAACAATTAACGCGAGATACTATTCAACTATTCTGGTTGTTTTTGGGCTAGTTTGTGCTACTAGAAGCCATTTTTCACCAAACTATGCATGTACGTTTTGCATTATGTTGCTTTTCATTAAACTTAATTAGTCATTTTTTTATAAACAATATTTTTATTATTAGTTTCTTTATTTTTTGAGTGTATATCTCTGAAGGTGATATAAAACTGTTTATAAGCAAATAACATTTAAATAATCAAATTTAAACATTTTGGTCCCTCTATGTTCGGCGCCTATGGATTTTCCTATGTGACCGCTGGAAACTGCCGCTAACTTCAGATTTATTAGTTTTTGTGATTGATCGACGGTAATTAAGGGGAGAACAATACAAAAAACTGAAAAAAACTTTATGCATTTGTTTTTAGAAAGACAATTCACACAAAAAATATTTCTGACAGAGTTCATTTTCGACGTAAAATTAACGATAATGTCGAATGAAACAAAAAAGTCCAGGATAAACTTATTATGGACGTTCGATTTCACTCTAAATTATCTCCATTTAAAATTGGTAACTGGGTTTATTTGAAACTGTATTCTGAATAGTAACTAACCTTTAAGTCTTCTATTTAATAATTATTAAATATCTTTGGTACTAGATTTTAGTTGACTTTAAAAAAATCTGTAAATCGGATAAAAATTAGAGTAATTATGAGTGATCATTCACATGAACCTATATAAAAATTATTTTTTAGTCCAGAAGATTTTTGGAGTGTATGGGAAATATTTACCATTTTTCTTAATAATGTATAAATAGTTCAACCCTGCAAAATCGTCGTGTGCACATCATCAATATTTTTATCAAAAACTCATTGATTTTATCGTTCTTTATAGTATATTTATCGAACATATATAAACAATCCAATTTTTCAACCGATAATAAATAAATATTGTATTTAAGATTAATAAAAAGGTTGGTACTTACGCAATAAACAACAGTGATATCTTCTAAGAACTCCTACTATATACAAGCTTAAATTAGTAGCATAATATCGCACCAGAGGGCTCTTTCTAGCATCGAGTTGGACTTCGACGTCCGGCAGTTCCTTCAAAATCTGAATGCATATATCGATCAGTCCATAAATATTCAAAGACAGGTCCATTAAGTCGAAGAGGAAGGCCACGTGTTCCTGCACCGGTAAATAGGACGAACCGGTAACAAACGTGCTAAGCATGTCCACAACCTGCTGAGCGCATTGCCAAGTGACGACGTGTTGATCGAAGTAATTCAAATTTTGAAACTTATGCGTAACAGCCTCGAAATTGAATTCACTCCTCGAATGTTTCTTGACCTTGCCGCCTTCAGCGACGTCAATACTGAACTTTTTATTGAAGAGCTTGCAGACTTCCTTGGTTATTTTCTTAACCGCATGCCTGGCCTCATCGCGGACTTTACCGACGCCATACAGAAGAACATGTCGCTGATTGCAGTCATGTTGGCTGCAAGTCTCGTCTTGAGGAAGCGGAAAGTGAGTTGTGTATAAGAGATGTCTGCTCGGACTCGTCGATGATTTCAAGTCAAGGCCTTCGTGTCCATGTCCAAGATCATCCTTCGGACTATCCGGAGCATCCATGCTGTTTTGCTGATCTTCCTTTATGTGCTGCAATATCTTGTCCAGATCGTCGTCGATTTTACTGTCATCGTAATCCATCGTCCTCCCATGATCTTCTATCTTCGCCGGTTTCAAGTCCATGCCAGAAAAGAGACTATCTTCGTTGTCGACTTCCCTGTTAGCTGGCGTGTTCGGTTTACTCGCTGCCGAACCCTGAATGAGATCACCTCTCGATATCAACGTACACATATACGCGTCATGTGAGAAAACGTCATGCCTAATTAACTCGGAAAAAAGGTGCACTAGATTTGTGAATCGGGTCTTGGATTGAGGCGAAGATGAATCCAGGACTGGTGCATCCACATCCAGAAATTTCATGAGAAGTGGTTGGAAGATTGGTAACGGTGGTGGAGTTCCATTGCTGCAGAGACTTTCTTTGTCATCGGCATCATTACTCTCTCCCGCAGCTTCATTCTGTCGCTTTTCCAAAAGTTTCGCGACTGCCATTGCCCGATGCTCACCCCATCTCTCTGCGCTTACAGCCCACTGACATAAAATCTCAATTATAGCCGAATCCTGCTGGGGATTATACTCGACCTTACTGCCCGCAGTATTATTTTTAATCCCGGGTGGACCAGGATTACAGTTCGTGGTGACGGAAGTACTCGTGACCGTGGCAGTAGGAACAGCGGTAGGATTAGGACTTGGGGCTTTAGGTGGCGTGGTAAAGATTTTTGTATAAAGGGTATCTAAGGAGTTCTTCGACTGATCCATTCGATCGAAGCTGTGGCGATCTAAAGCATCCAAAGCAGCCAAGACTTTCGTCGTCGTCATCCCGGCACTCGTCTGCTCCCATTTGTCACACGACCATCGACTTTCGGCAGCTTTCGAACGCTGCCTAATGTTCTCTTGGGCTATTATCAGCTTCTTCCTCGCACAATTGAAACTGCTTGTAGGAGGACACGGTAGTGAAGCTGGAGGACATGGAATGTAGTCCAATGGCGAACCGCTCAGGACAGACGAGATTTTTCCTTCTCCGACTTGGTTCCATACGAGAGCCGTTGGACATTCCAAAGTTATTACCTGTTAACAAAGAGTTTATTGTTAAAACCACCATATTATTCCAAGAAATAAAATGGAGACAAGTGAAAAATTTACCTGAACTATGGTACATAAGGAGTACAAAACATCCTGATGATGAGCACACGAAAGGTAATCATTCAAAGCAGTGAACAATGGATTAGCCGCCGGAGTAGATGAAGTTGTGCTCTCTTTGTTATTGACTTCTGTCTTGCTAATCGCAGGTGCGACAGATGGATTATTTAGATTATTCGAATTTTCCACATTATTACACAGATGAGAAATTTTACGGCAACATAAATAGGCAAGTCTTCGAGCCAACAACTCTGATTGTACAAATTCTTCCAAGTATTGCATAGCCAACGGCAGCAAAAGTTTTAAAATGCCGTCGTCGGTAGCGCTAGATCGCATTTTATCCAAGAGCTCTAAAATCCAATGCAGTATCTCCTGCCTGTCCAACAGACCTTCTTCAAACATATATTTTGCCAATTGTACGCAGTATTTCCACTGCTTCATTGCCAGCTTTTGCTCTTCGTTCATGAAGCTGTTGGATGCTGATTGCAAATTTACGGTTGGCGTTGGAGGACGATTATTTGGTACACCGTTGGATGGCGGGTTATTTCCGTTATTATTACTTCCGTTGGATGATGTGTTTGGGGTACTATTTCCACTATTATTATTGTTGGTACTTGAACCAGCAACTGGGTAACCTGAATGATAATAATCTTGAAGCTTACATAATTGGTCCTTCAAAAACTTGATTAGCGTTCCTGTCCACTCTAAAAATTTAAACGTTTACATAATGAATGTTAGGCCAAAGAAAGGATATAATTTGAATTTCTTACCAGTGGTTGGGTCAGGTAATTGCCTTTTTTTAATTTTAGCTTCGGATACAGCGACAGTGTACGCTGAACTGAGTTTGATAAACCATGCCGCCCTCAGCATAGGAACTTGGTATTCGCATAACATCATGAATATTTCCTCTTTTTTGTTAAAATTTGGTGCTCTCTTGGCCAAGGCCATGAGCGGTTTGCACCCGGATAAATCCTTGAACCAAGCATCGATACCGTTTTTCGTCCTAGCTGTAACGGGCCAAAAATTGTCTTTGAGATTGATCTGCTGGCGCTTGCGTCCAGTGTCCGGCATCGTCGCCAATTCCTCCTTCTTGGCCAAAATTGAGTTGAAGTAAGCTCCAACTTTGGCGGCCGTGACGGGACAATTCCGCGCCGTACCAAACTCATCCGACAATTGAGGCATTGTTGCAAACCCATGTTTAACGTTGAGCGAAGTAAGCTCATCCTCCTTTTGCTTAGGCTCTTGGGGGTAAACATCCGGCGGACCGAGCCTTGGTCTCTTCAACGGCCGCTTCTCGTACAATATTCCCATCATGTTGTAAACTCAAAAGGGAACACTTTTTAGCCTGGAGGGTCCACGAACTCTGGATGTTGAGAGTGAGAACCCTCGCAACATCACCTCACGAGAATCCCTCCCAGGATTATCATTTCGTTACTTCACTTGAGAAAGTAACCCACGATATAAAATACGTTTGACACGTACATGGTGTTGACAACATAATTTCAAAGGAACGACCATAAATTGAAAAATCTAAATGATCTCCGATGATATGTTGGCATTGTAGAAATTTGGGTGTGTTTCAGAACCCTTCACGAAAGGTTCTAAAAGCAATTAGAACTATAAACTTTGGGTTTCTCTACCACAAATCACAATATTTTAGATTTGTCCGTTTTCGTTTAGCTTGTCGTTAAGCTAGTTTTGAACCTGATACCTCTATCCGGTATTCTTGAAATTTAAAGTTGTATTATTTCCACCAAATTTGATATAAGAGATTTTCCATTTCAATGGGATATCTTAAAAAAATTCATGGTCAAGATACTTGTAAAAAATGAACATATATTATTACTAATTCATTAAATTACCTTCTATATCAGCAGTTTATAGGCATACGCGTGCCTGTTTTTAGAGCAATTCGGCCGTAATAACTTGCTCTCTTCTTTTTTAGTCTTACGAGTAAATTATTTTCTCCGAAATCATCTGCTTGTTTGCGAAACCAACTAAAAATAATAAAACTTGTTATGCTTCTTTATCTCGATATAGACGGGAATTATTTATCTAATACTCTTAAATTAAGAGGTATAGCGATAGAGTAGGGGAATATGTTTCTTAATCATGTGGAATTTAGATCATTCTATAAAACTTTGTATCTTCTTCTAAAACTAATTAAATTTTAATACTCTATGAGGACAATTATCTTTGGTTTTATAGACAAAAATTTTTTAATTTTAAATGAATATTTATTTGAACAGTAGCAAGTAAATATTTATTACCATTAAGCTAGCAGCCACATCACGAAATTTATTTTTGTTATTTTATATTGAAAAGATGAGCTATTTTTTGTATTAACTAGTAAATATCTATTCATTTCCAGTTTAAAAAAACGTTTTTAATTTAAAATACTTGATTTCTTTCAATTTGGCTGCTAGAATGTGGCTGCCAACTTCAGTGTCATTAAATATTTACTTCACGTAAAGAGATATTATATTAAAGACAGATTTACTAAAAATTATAAACGTTTGTTCAAAATAAAAACATTTTCTTAATGCAAGTAAATCTTTGACTTGTAATTAGTCAAATAAATATTTAATTGAATATTCTAATTAATTGACACTATACATTTGAATTTAGGAAAATGTAACGTTACTAATTAGTAGCCAGTTATTAGTTGTTATGAGTGAAAGTGAAAAAAATGGTGGCAAGGAACATCATTAGTATACAAAAATTACTTGAATTTTATTTTTTTTAAACAAAGTATCGATTCACTGATGGACAACTTTTTACGATTTTTAAAATTTTTTTTTTAAATTTATTTATATTTTTATTAAAAAAAAATTAGAACCAAACGTTAGAGATTCGGGACTCGAACCCGGGACCTTTCGATTGCCGCTCGGTTGCTCTGAATGATTATTGGTTATTCAATAATAAAAAATACGTTTTTCTTCCGTTCAAACTTTTTGTAAGTGAAAATGTTTCTTAATAATTTGTTTGTACAGTTAAATGTAAATATAAATGAAAGTATAATAAATATAATAATAAAACAGTAATTATGTAAAAACATCAAAAGTCTGTATGGTTGTCACTTATATATAAAATTTATTAAACTGTAAAATTATATGGAAAGAAGTTAAATAGCAACATTTGTTGGTTATTATATTATAAATTGACTATTTTTCCAGATAATTTGCATTCAATATTATAATTTAAGTTACGAATGACTACAGCTGCAAAAACATAGTTGTATAAAACAAATGCTACATAATAATAGTTTCAAAATGAGTTATTACAATTCTATAATCTATGGAAATGTTGCACAAATTTATATCAGGATTATTAAACTTCTATATATTTAAAATCAATCATTTTGATTTCATACATTGCATATTTTAACATTAGTTATTATTGTAATAAGTTCAATTGTGTTTTATATTTGTACAATTCAAAACATTCGTGTATGAATTTTCAAAGTTTTTTTTTGTAAAATAATAATATAAAACTAGTCGTAGAGTTAGTCAGAAATTTACTCATACAGCTTAACTGAAATGAGTTTAAAACTCATAATACACTGAAAAACGATTTATTATTATTGTTATTACTTATTACTATAAATTGTTTAATTTAATTATTATAGCAACAAAATGAACAAATAATATACAATAGTTGTAGTTGTAAATTAATGATAGTATGACTCTTGTCCAAAATTTAGTTTAAAGTCTTTGCAATATACTCACTGAACTATTATAAACTGTTCAATTCAATTAAATTCAAAGAAATATTTTTTTGAATAGTAGCAAGTGAAATAAACCTTTACTGGAATGTACAAAATTTTATTTTTCAGTGCCCAAAAGTACAATTGATGTTTAATGGCTTCATTTTAATAATATAATATTAATATGAGATCTTTTAATGTTTTACGATTCTAAATTTTAATTAACGTAATATTTTAAAAGATAATTCATAAGCTTAGCACATTGTTCCTGTTGATGACAATTCAGTTTGTCGAAACGTTGGACCCTTTTTGTTAAATTATGACTGTTCTCAAGCCATCGAGAACTATATTTATTCGTTTACTATTTTGACTCAGTTATTGACAATTTTAATTTTTATTACAATTTTTTTAACTTTAAGTATTATTACCTGAGTGTCATCGCACAATTTTTTGTGTTGTTTATTTACTTTATTTGATAATTCATTTTATTTTATAAATAGAAATACAATTTTTAATAAAATATAAGTTTTGTTATTTTGAAATATCAGAAATGTTCACCCAGTAAACAAAAACGAATAGAAAGTTAAAAATACGAATTCAAATGAATTCAAATGAATTAAAATGAATTAAAAAGTGGATTCAATTAATCATTTTCATGCGTTTTAATTCATTTTAATTCACTTGAATTCATTTCAATTCATATTTTTAACTTTCTATTCGTTTTCGTTTACTGGGCACATTCTTTTCAGTTTTATTAACATGTAGAATTTGAATATCGATAACTATGTGATCCATTTTAGCAACAATAAAATTCTGGTAAATAATGAAAACATTTTGTTCAACAATTTTAATTAATCTCGTCTGATATAATTTGTTGTATACCTTTTACGAACAATGTCTTTTGTTGGCAAGCAAAGATTATATAAAATATTTTACCTTTTGCATAATGTACCCATTACTTATTATTATTGTAACTTTAATATTACCTGTGTAACTCTGTATTATATTTGAATAAATTTAATTTTCTATTATAATATAACAAGAAATTTAATTATAACAAGTTTCAAACAGTAACAAAATTCGTATACTTGTGATGAACTAGAAAGACAACACACCAACAATTAATTCGTCATTCATGATCTAATAATATTACTTCTATATAAGTAAATAAACCATTTACAACTCATTATTTATTCTGTGGGAATCATAAGTAAAATCTTGAACACCACATAAATGTATCTCCGAAAGTTGTACATGCAGTACATAAAATATCACTTGATGTTCTTATATTTTAAAATATTTAAAAACATCTAGAAAATAATTAAATTGACAGCTGTTTCTATTAAGCAGATTCTGACAGGAATATATTGTTGACAAAAACAAAACATTTTTGATCAATTATAATCCCACAGCATTTGTTTTTGTCAATATTTACCTGTCAAAACCCATCTGGAAATGTTCCGACTGTATATTAAAGTAACAAGTTAATATAATAGATTAAAATGGGTGTAAATGTAAACTTGTATTCCTTATTTAGACTGTATGAAATTTTTCCCATAGATATTTTCATAGCATTCTATATTTACATGCAGTACAACATGAATTTATAATGTACATAATCTTCGACTATGAAATTTATATGTAAATGTTATATATTTGTGGGTGAAATCTATATAATAATTCGAGATAATATCACATAACAGAATAAAATCAATAATTATTTACATTTACATTTTAATGATATGACTTCAATTAAAAATGTCTCTGTTATATTTTTACCTACGTTTTATTTCTAAATAATTTTGTTAGATTTAAGATGTAATAAGAAAAATGGATATTTTAGTGAGTTTTATACTAATTTCGATTTACTGTGACAAATTGAAGTAGTTTAACAGTTCTTGACTGCAGATAAAATAAATAATATAAATTCACTGAAAAATCAGTCCAATTATTTGTGAAAAATATTTTTATTTATGTCTCGGCAGTAAGTTTCTACCATCATTACATTTTTATATACAATTTTATTAGTTACTTGCATGTTCATACAATGTTTATCATTAAAATTCATGGAATTTATTTTAAATAAATAATTAAATATCATAAATTAATATCGAACATTTAAAATATATAAAACTGCATAGAAAATTGTAAAAATACTCAAATACTCAATTAAATACAACAATACTCTTGAATTGATCCATTAAATGACAAACGATAGAAAAATACTAAGTTTTTGAATTCTACCGAATTCAGGAATGATAATTCGTTATTTCCAATTGTAAAAACGGACAAAAATGAAATACCCTTGATTTTTCTCAATTCAATACATCTACATGGATTAAAAATAATTCAGAATATATAAAAATCAGATATCGATCATTCAATTATTTTCAATACATTTCAATCGATTTTGATTCACTACAATTATTATTTACAATTTTGATCAGAAAATCATTTTAATACTTTTTATTAATTAACGAAAGATAATTTTATGGTAAATTTGATATTAAAGTTAGTATTAAAAACGTCACAAATTTCTGTTTCTAATCCATGGGTTACCCCACTACATATTTCGCAAAAGTATATAATCCCTACTCGTCCGCGACCTGAATGTACAAAAAAAATTTAATAATAAATGTAAATTGAAAACTAAAACTAAAATATAGTAAAAACTAACATTATTTGTCGAGATAATTAATTTTAAGTATCACAGTTTTTCAGCATTTGCATTTTTGGTATTAGAACTATACATTTCCAAGATTGCGATGAAATTATTTACATACATTTCTTATATAATACATATCATGTATATTTTTAATCCGCTGGAATTAGGATTTTATTAAGGTCTTTGAAGTATTTAGAGAAGAGCCAATTACAAATTCTTTTTTTAAGAAATTTAATTGAGATATAATTCTCTCGTATAGATTGCGGTATTAGATTTAGCAATTTGCATCCAATATAAGTGAAGGATCTTTGTTCTATTTTTCTTTTCATTGTTGGTATAGTGAGTAACTTATTTGTAATTGCTCTGGTATATATTGAGTAATTGAGATAAATTAGTACAATATTAATAAAAGCTTCTTTTCTAAATTTATTAAGTGAAAGTATCCTTGAAAGATTTTCTTTGAAATCAGAAAAATTACATGGTATTAATAAAATAAAATATTACAATAAAAATTACATTTTGTACAAAAAATATAAAATTCGTTATGAAAAACTATCTAATTTTACTAATTATTGTGAAATTAGTACAATATTCAGAATCTAACCACATTTTATATTTGAGTTCATAATTTTTCTTTCGTACTAATTTATATCTACCAGTTTCACATGACACTTAAGTTGGCAGCCACATTTCAGCAGCCAGATCATGAAATTCATTTTTCTTATTTTATATTGAAAAAAATGGAGCTACCATTTCGATTAACTGTTGAAAATAAATTGATTTCCAGATTTTGAAAATTTTTTTAATTGAAATGATACGATTTCTGTCAATGTGGTTGCTAGAATGTGGCTGCTAACTTCAGTGTCATCAGTTTCACCTATATAACTTTTAATAGAATGCATACATTGGATCTCATATATATCACAATGATTTTTCAAAATCAGATGTCTTTAAAAAGTTTAATTAAATAAACAAATATTAGTATTTATACTATTAAAGTTAATGTTTTTTTCTTGTCCGCTAATTCAAATAATTTGAAAATTTTGAAGAAATAATGGATGTACGGTCCGTTGACAATGAATTAAAAATTTATTTAACACTTCGGCCAGAATGATGGCCCTCTTCAAAAATTTGTTACAAAAATAGGTATTGAAATTTGAAATTGAAATTTATTTAACCAGATATACATAAAAATAGTACAATTGAGCACAAAACTGTGCACTCATCGAGTACCCCACAAAAGATATCGTAGATATCCGTACGCAGGCCTGGTATAACAAATACAAATTAATATAATAAAAATAAAAAATAAAAGATTAAATATTACTAGAAAAATATAACAAAACCTAATATAAGTAGAATAAAAAACAATAATCTTGTATAAATAAATCTTTGTTTCTTTTCTGATTAAGTGAAATGTTCTTGAATTTTTTTTTTTTTATGTTTTTTACCTAGTCCGACTATGTTGACAATTTCTTTTGGAATTTCTATATCAGTGAGATTTACAAACCATTTGTTCTGAATTTTGATTTTGTTATTTGTATTTCTATTGTTGTAATATTTTTCTAGATTGTAAAATTTGTTTATTAATTTTGATTTGTGGTAATTTAATTTGAGATTGAACTGAATATCTTCATTAAAAAAGTATTTTTTGTAAATAGAGGCTGGTAGTTTTTGAATTATTGTTCTCCATATATGTAGCTTTTGTGCTTTTAAACTCGTAATTTCTTCTATAATGTCTTGTATCTCTAGTTTTAAAAGTTTGAATTTGTAATCTGTAATTAGGTCATTATGTTTATTAATTTGTATAGGTGAATGAAAACCGGTATTATGGGTGAATTTATTAAAAAAGATGTGTTTAGGAAGGAAATTATTTTTGATTTACATCTGAGTAAGAATATTCTTCTCGTAATTGATGCCGCTAACTTGTTGTTAATGCTTTTCCATTCCTTAAGTAGCTTTGAAGTTTCTTTTCCAAAATTAGATCGCATCCAACTGTAGAATGTCATATCTCCAAGCTTGTGTATTAATATAAAAATAAATAAATCTTTCTTTCTTTCCTGACTCTTTCGTAAGTGAAATAATCCTGTATCACAGTAATGGTATACAATCTAATAATAATTACAAACGTTTAAGACCCGTTTAATAAGCGATTTCTAAACCACGTAAATATTTTATATTTGATCGTATTTTTATTGAAAGGCAATGTTTTCAGTTTAGTTGGCAGTATATTATAAAATTTAGTTGCTACATAATTAAAACTTTTCTCACCTACTCTCCCAGTAAACGAAAACGAATAGAAAGTTAAAAATACGAATTGAAATGAATTCAAGTGGATTAAAATGAATTAAAAAGTGGATTCAATTAATCATTTTCAGGCATTTTAATTTTATGAATTTTAGGAATTCTTTTTAATTTATGCGTTAAACGTGTTATATATTAAACTTTAACTGACAATAATTTTGTCGCATTTGGATTTAGAACAGCAGTAGATTTAGAAAATATAATTTAATATATATTTTGGTTATTTTCATATAACTCTGATTTTTCGATAAGCACTTTAAATTAATGAAACATTTATTTATTTGACATTTTGGATGTTTAAGATAAAAATAACGAATGAAGACAAATTTCCTGGCGATACTGACAAGACTAAAACAGTTTCCTTCTATTTTCGTGTATACTGACTAAAGTGATGTTTCTTTTAATATTTTACATATTAATAAACTAATATTAGACGTCTTTTCTTGTAATTCAAAGACAAATTGGCAATTTTGATATTTTGCTGAAATATTAGTCTGTAGCACAATAAAAATGATTGCATACTTAAATTTTGATACTTAAATAGTTAAATTTATCACCTTCTATTATAGAATGTGACAATGTAAGTATTTCGTAACATTTTAATTAGAAATCGATGACGTTTGTATAAAAGTAATTTATTTTTTTTAATATCGAATCTAGATTCGGTTTCCAGGTTAGTATTCTTAGGCGTGAGTTAAAACTGCGATGCGAAATTATGTTTACAAATTTTAAGTTTCTTTTTCTTTCTTTATTTATTGTTTAAACTCAGACATCATTCATTATTTATTAAGGTTTATTCTTGTTTCGTTAGAATTGAGCGCAGATTGTTATTTCTTTTTGTGTAAAGGCCGTCTACTACAATAAATATGAATAAAAATTCTTTAATTCTTCTCCGTTACTTTCATAAGTAAAAATTTCCTTTTTGTGTTTTTTAAAACCGGAGTATGGACAAGGATGGTAATGAAAATTCCTTATTTACGTTTCGACTGTTTTGATGCAGTCCTCATCAGAAAATATTTTTATTCTAGACAACAGTTGTGTCTTTACCATCGAATATTCAACTGCTTATATAGAAGATGTTAGTTAATTCCAGCCTCTAACTATATCTAGATAAATATAACATATATCTAGAATAAATAATTAAAAATGCAGGTTTTAATCAAATAATTAATAAGAAATTAAACCGGCTTATGCCCTGCAAAAATTATTTGAGTTGGTATTATAATTTGCATGACGTTTCGACTCTTTACGAGTCCTCTTCAGGTGCTATATAATGACAAGATCGCAAAACTCGTCCCTACTAATTTGTCAGTAAGAAGTGGGATTAATGATATTGTCTTAATATGTTAATTAGATCGGAATGAAATTCATGTAATTTTTTGATGTCTTCTATTTTATTTAGTGGAGCTTTTGAAATGTGAAACATTTCTGAAATTCGTCTTTTGTGAAAATTACCCTCCACATCTAGAATCTGAATATTATCCCAATTAAAATCATGTTTAGTTAATTGTCTGTGTTTTGTAATAACAGAATCGGCTCTGCAAATTGCATTTGTGTTCTGAAATTCTGATTTTTAATGCCCTTTTTGATTCGCCAACGTATGAAGCTTGACAATCATTGCACAAAATGCAATAAACGGTATTGTTTTTGTCTAAATTGTTCAACTTGTCCTTTCCTTTTATTATGATATTACTCAATTTATTATTTAATTGTAGAACTATTTTTATGTTACGATTTTGTAATCTTTGTTTAATCCGAGGAAAAATGCCTTGTACATATGGAATTTTTAGAAATATTTCTGAATTATTGTCATTATTCGCCTGTTCGGTATTGTTTTATAGAACCTAAGATTTTGACAGTTTATGATTAAACGTTCATAAAATAACATCACCTGTATTTTATTAAAAGTAGAATAGAACAATATAATGTATCCTTTTTATAATTAGTCGAATTAAACATAAGGGATGATAATTTTTAATGTTATACACAGAAAAGAATCACACTCGAAGCTGAGTATTAATTAATAAGAAGTATGTTGAAATTTGTAATAAATAGGCAGCTGGGTGTGTATAAAAGACTTACTGGATGACAGACTTGCGTGATTCCAATGAAAGTTGAAAAAAATGTAGATGGAGAGCAGAGATTTTGATAAGGAAATCCGGATATTTTGAAGAATTTGTGTCGAAGATTTTTGTTTTCTAGTTACGTCAAAAATATTTACGAACGCCTCGCAATGTTTATAAACACGCTAGATAATGTTTATCGCGAGCTGTCAAATTTCGCCTAACCTACGCGGACTGTACATAACCTACATAAATAAGGAAGGAGCACCAGGATATCTTTTTTTTTCCCACAACGGTATATATCTGCACGATAAATCCAAATGTGAACTTTCACGTATAATTTCAAGCGACACTCCACCAATTTTCTCACTTCCACTCGATGTATAAACTTGGATTTCTAGGGAAGATTCACGGGAGGAATTTGGGACCGCGGCCCAAAATGAATGGAATACGTACGTCCTAACAGCCCGACGTATTTAGCAACATAATAACGGAGCAGAACTTTATTGTGCCGTTATATTTCCCAGAAAACGTCGAGGTTATGGCTGTCAGGGAGTACGTTCAGGTATTTGAAAAAAATGGTGAAATTTTATCGGAAAATGTAAATAAAAAAAGGTTGAGGAAAATTGTACTGGGGGAAAAAAGTGGATCGCGCACCGTTTACCTTCGGCTTTCGAAAGGTCCTCCGACGAATTTGGAGGGCCGAACGGATCGTTTGGAAAACCTGTTTTTGGTCGTTGACACACGTGGCCAATGGCGTCAACAAGAAGGATTTCGTGTTATCTCGCACCACTGATTCACAAGATTATTGCACTCGGATGCTTCCTAAGCACCGAATAATAGATTCCGATGCACTCCGGATCCTAACTTTCGGTTTAAGGGCGGGAGAAATTCAGCTAAGAACCGGAGGCCTCTGCCCGACCAGAGCCGTCCTACGCTTGAGCACTTTCGGAGATTCAGTCAGGAATCCCAAACAACAGAAGTGACTGGAAAGTAGTAGTCTACTGTACACAATATGTATACAATATGTGTACGTATACACTACGGTACGTTGGTGGTGGATGTTAACGTATCTACCAACACCAAGGTCGAGAGCCGACCCTATTTTACACGAATACCGCTAGGGTGCGCTGATTCCACTAATTTCCCAACCATTTTTCCAAATATGTATATGTATACTGAGGGCTATACAAGCGTTACAAATGTCAATGCACCAACAGGTTTTTTAGAATACTTTCCAACAATCCAATAAATATACGAAAAATCTGTCTACGATTTAGTACGAAATAAGTCTGTTTCTTTCCCGCTCTTTCAGTTACGAATGCGAGTGTATACGATATTATACGCGATACATAAACGTGTCTTCATACCCTCAAAGAAACGATTACTTTGGATTATCGAATGATTTGAACTCAAAACATTTCGAGAATTATGAAATATGGAAAACGATATAACTTCTTCGATTAAATTTATAGAATTCGAAACAAATCAATTTTTGGAATGTGTTATATATCGTATCCCTTGTTATTGCTGAAAAATATTGCTGAAAAGTACTGAAAATGTGTTCCTGAAAATCTCTAAAAAATACTGATTTAATATTGAAATTGGGACTAGTATATTCAGGATATTTCAGAGACTTTCAGTAAATTGTAGTAACATTGCTGAAATATACTGAATATTTATCTGAAATATTTCTTTGAAAAATACTATAATTATTCTGAATTTTCCTGAATTATACTCATAATTACTATAAAAATCACTGCATTAGAAACGCTAGGAAATTTCAGTATATTTTATCAAAATATAGTAAGTTTTCTGAAATAAGCTGATATTTTCCCTGAATTCTACTGAAAATTCTAATGTATATTTTATTGAAAAATACTGAAAATCTCTTAATAATACTGATTTGATATTGACATTGGGACTAGTATATTCAGGATATTTCAGAGACTTTCAGCAAATGGTAGTAACATTGCTGAAATATACTGAACTGAATATTTATCTGAATTTTACTGAAATATTTATCTGAAATATTTATCTGAAAAATACTATAATTATTCTGAATTTTCCTGAATTATACTCATAATTACTATAAAAATCACTGCATTAGAAACGCTAGGAAATTTCAGTGTATTTTATCAAAATATAGTAAGTTTTCTGAAATAAGCTGATATTTTCCCTGAATTCTACTGAAAATTCTAATGTATATTTTATTGAAAAATACTGAAAATCTCTTAATAATACTGATTTAATATTGACATTCGAACTATTGTCTTCAGGATAATGTCATTCGACAAAATGTAGTGATATTGCTGAACTCAATATTGATCTTAATTTTACTAAGTATTATTCTGAGCTATTTCATTTAAAAATTCTGGAATTATACTGAATTTTGCTAAATTAATATCGAAATTGATATTTTAGAACATTCAGGAACTTATAATAAAGAATTAAGTAGTGGCCAATACAGTTCTTGAAAAAAAATATCCAAAAGGATGTTTGATAGATGCCGTTGGGCAAGGCAATAAAAAATGCTTTTGGATATTTTTATTTTTTTCAAGAACTGTGTTGGCCATTATTTAATTCTTTATTATAATTTTGACAGTTCATTTATAAAACTTAAATTACTATTTAGGAACTATTCTTAAATTTAATTAATATTTCTGTACATTCTAATTAAATGTTATGTGGAACAATTATTAAGAAATTGATCCGAATTCTTCATACAATTTTCATACAAAGAATTATGAATATCTTTCAATAAAGTTAATAAATTTGGTTAAAATTGACTTTAAAAACCTTCTATGACAACAAGTTTCATATTAATTTAATGGCATTCAGGAAATTTAATACAATCTTAATATTGTCTAGAGAAATCTTCACATTCCCAGTAAACGAAAACGAACAGAAAGTTAAAAATACAAATTGATGTGAATTCAAGTGATTTAAAATGAATTAAAAAGTGAATTCAATTAATCATTTTCATGCGTTTTAATTCATTTTAATTCACTTGAATTCATTTCAATTCGTATTTTTAACTTTCTATTCGTTTTCGTTTACTGGATTGTTATTTAGTAAAATTTTGATAAATATTGAGTTCATTTCAGCAAGGTACATATTGTTGTTTAAATACCCGAGTATTATTTTATACAAGTTCCAATTTTGAATATGAAATCTGTATTTCTAACAGTTTTTTTGAAACGTATGAGGGATAAATTTGTATTTATTATAATCATTTCCTAAGAACATTATTGTACAAAGTTTCTGAATAATTATAAAAATTCATGAAATTATCTGAAAAAATGTAATAACAAATTACTAATTGTTATAGAATATTTTTAGAGAAATTTAAAAAAATTCAGTAACTTTCAGTATTTGTGCGAAAAACGATTTGTTAAAATTTTCTGAAAATACCTGAAAGTTACAAAAAAAAATAGGCTCTAAATTTATATCGTGGCTTCTATCTATTTCAGTAAAATTTAGGTTCTTTCATTAACTTTTCAGTATGTTTTTAACATGTCAATGTAATTTCAGCAATTTTCAATAACATTTTACTGAAATTTATTCTGAATTTGTCTGAAACTATCTGAACTTACATGCTGAATTGGAGTCCCAATTTCGATATTAATTCAGCAAAATTTAGATTAATTGATTGTTTCAGCAAATTTCATTATTTTTTCAGCAATATATTTCCACAAGGGATAAGATCGGGAATTCAATTCTGAAATAGTATGAATTCGAATAAGAATCTCGAATAATCAATGCCACTAGAAAAAAAAAACAGAATGCAAAATATCGATTCCGTATACTTTATGGTTTATTGGGTTTCCTCTTTACAATACAATTAGTAACCCAAAATGTTCTGTTAGAGTTCAAATCATTTGATAATCCAAAGTAATCATTTCTTTGAGGTTATGTCCGTTTATATTCCGTGATAAACTCGCATTCGCAACTGAAAGAGCGGGAAAGAAACAGACTTATTTCGTACTAAATCGTACACAGATTTTTCGTATATTTTATTGGGAATATATAAAATACAATTAGTAAATATAAATACTAATAAGTGGATAAATCGCAAAGATAGGGACCACAAAGAAGAAAAACCATGTGAAAAAATGTATATGCAAATGTAACCATTGTTTTGCAAAAGCATTAATAAATTACACTGTAAAAAAAGCAAATTTTACTACATTATGGTAAATATTCTAATAATGATGTAAAGTTTTCTTTCTGAGATTGTATTTTTACAAATTTTTATGGTTTTTCTCCTGCAAACAATACCATTGTCACATTCATTGTGGGTTTGATTTTTACCATGTAAAGCAGTGAATACATTGTAATTTTCATTTGCTTGATATTGTAAATTCAAAGTTTCAAAATTACAAAAATGTAAAATTCCTAACCTCAAATGATAAAAACTTTATGTTACATATGAGAAATATTACTAAATTTTTATACAATGAATGTTACAAAACTGTAAAATTCATTCTCATTTTTTACAGTGTAAGTCTAAAAAGTCTAAAGTGCAACAATGGTTTATTTGAACATTTAAAAAATATTGTTCGACTATAAAAAAAATGCAAAATCAATAAATTTATTGCAACGTATTCGAGAGAAATTTAGTCGACCCTGACCTGTCAACTATCTTTAAAAATGCCCGAATTAATCTCTAATCAGTACTCCGTTCTCAACCGAGTGATACTGTTTTATACATGATCAGCGGATGATATGTATTTCTCATTTAGTCATAATGATCCGCTTTTTATACGTGGGTTACGTCAAAAAGATTCTGGATATATTCTACATATTTAACGAAATATGGAGGATCCAAACTATGATGAAGATTTGAATAAAAATCAATTCTTACTAAATGTCCAGCAATGTCAGAAATCTATTTTAATTAAAGTCATCGAGAATGATTGGATTATTTGCGTACCTCGCAGTGATAGTGTCAAAACTAGTCCTAACGATACATTATCGGAAGATGATGTTTGCAATCATATTCTTGTTCCATCTGACGATAAACAATCTGGTGAGTTTTCAATATCTCGAATTTTCTGTATCGTATAAACAATTTAATTTGTTTTAGGTACATTGTTTAAAACACTCACAGGCAACGAAGTACAAGTGCTTAATCGTAGTTTAATTATCAAACATGGTCAGGAAACTTGGAAACCTGTACAGTTACTTTTTGAAGAAACGTTTTATACTGAAAATCTACAAAAATATCGAGTATGGTACGATTCCTCTTCACTGTATAATCAAGCTTGTATATAATAATAATAATAATAATTTTATTTCGTACATAATTTATGATTTAAGATAAATATAAATTAACAATTAATTTGAAAGAAAGTATAAAATATATTAATCTATAATTATTTCACTAATTGCACTTTTAAGTTTCTTCTTCAGCAACTTTTCTTTAATGCTCAAATTTTTCAATTCATTTGGTAGCTTATTATAATATTTTTTTGAAAAATACTCAAAACTTCTTTGTCCAATAAGTAGTGCTTTGGTAATATAATATTTTTAAACCTCGTATTAGAAGTTTTCAATTGATATTCTCTTTTAAGTTCGTTATATAAATAAACTATACTGCTTATAACAAATATCTGCCTTGTATCCAATGGTTGTTCTTGTTCATTTATATCAATTATTTTAAGAATCCTTTTTTGTAGACGGTCCAACGGATCCAGGAGTTATATAGTCCACCCCATCCTATTATTCCATACACTGCGATACTATTAAACAGACAGTAGTACAGTAGGACCTCCCTTATTCTAATTGCCTTTCTTATTCTAATAGTTCCCCCACAAGTCTTCTCCCACTATCACACGAAAAGTCAACGAAAAATATTGTCCACGAATCATAAGCTCGCAAGCAAAGTAAGTGGGGGTAAGGGGAAAATTAGAATAAGAAAGGTCGGCGCCATCTTGAAAAACTTTACTAATTAGAATAAGAGAGGTCCTACTGTATATTTGTATTAAGTGCTTTTTGGATAGAACTTAAGCCTGTAGAACACGTATACAAGATATCTCGTTTTTTTTATTACGTTGCTGACATGAGTATCCCATCTTAAATTACAATCATAAGTTACAAGATAATTGTAACTTGTTATTCTGTAGATTTTGTCCATTTATCTTGATATTAACATAATCTGGGATTGAGTTTGCATAATTTCCAAATGTAATAAAAGTAGACTTATATATATTAAGAAACCAATTATTTTCATACAGCCATGAATAAATGATGTCTAGCTGAGAAGACAATGTTATTACAAGATCAGTCCAATTTGATCCACAAATTCGGACAGCTGTATCATCTGCATTTGCTATTAAACTATTTTGTTGTATTAGCAACCCTGCGACAAATTTTTAGTAGGATTCTTATGAGAATCTCATGAGAAATTGAAACAAGTGGCTTATGGTTGTCGTAAATAGACATTACATAGATCTATTAGTCATACAAGTATCATACGGAATATGTAAAATTTTATTACATGAAAGACAATAATTTAATAAGTAGTTTTATGAGCATACAATCATGAATGTTTTGAGTTGAAATTTTATGGAAATTACATAAAAATCTCATCACAATCAGGTCAATTTTCATACAAATCGCAAATATTGTCGAATAGTGTTTCCGTAACGTAGTGCGAGTACTATACGACATTTATATGAAATTTACAAGGCACTTGTTTCAAATTCTCATGTGATTCTCATGAGAATTCTACCTAATGTTTTTCGCAGGGAAATCATTAATATACATGATAAACAAGTATGGACCTATTGCTCATCATAAACGATAGAAATACTTTAATTACAGATTGGTACCATAAAAATACATTTTCTGGCAGATATTTAAATTTTCATTCCAATCATTACATTACAAAATAGGAGTAGCTTTTGGATTAATCAATAGAGCATTAAGATTAGCACACATTAAATTTAGAGAAAAAAATCTAAAATTAGTTAAACAAATATTAACTGAAAACGGATACCCCACATACATAATTAATGAATGTTTCAGGAAAAGAGTCTATAAAATATCCCTATTGAAAAAATCCATGTAGATTCTATATGGATTTTCAATATGGATTCCACGTGGATTGATGTGGATTCCATGTGGATTCGTATGGATTCCAGATGGATTTTTTATATTGATTTTCATGTGGATTTTCCACACAACAACGATTTCTACAAAGCGAACAATGTATGTAGAGAAAATCCATATAGAATCCACATCAAAAATCCACATAGAATCCGTATGGAACTCCACATAAAAAATCCATATGGAATCCACACCTGAAATCCACAAGGAATTCATGTGGAAAACCCATATGGAAATACACATAAAGAATCCATATAGATTCCACATAAAATACACGTGGAAAATCCACATGAAAATCCATATAAAAAATCCACATGGAATCCATATGGAATCCACATAAAAAATCCATGTGCAATTCAGACGAGTTCACATGGAATCCACATGGAATCCATATGGAAAGTCCATAATGAAAATCCATATAGAATCCACATGGATTTTTTCAATAGGGCCCTATTGATAAAATCCATGTGGATTCCATATGGACTTTCAATGTGAATTTCCATATGGATTTCCACATGGATTCCATGTTGAAGGTGTGGATTCCATATGGATTTTTGATGTGGAATATATGTGGATTTTCTATATAGATTCTACATGAATTCCCTGTCGATTTCCGGTGTGGATTCCTTGTGGATTATCGATGTGGATTCTGTATGGGTTTTCTACGTAGATTCTATGTGGATTTATATGGATTTCATGAAGATTTCTGGAGTGGATTACATACGGATTTTTTGTGTGAATTCCATATGGATTTATTATAGATTCCATATAAAATCCACACATAATTCATAAAGAAAATCCATATGGAATCCATCTAGATAATCCATATAGAAAATACATATGGAATCCATATGGAATCCACATAAAAAATCATATGGAATCCACACCAGAAATCCACATGGAATCCACACCAACCCACATAAAATCCATATTGAAATCCACATCCAAAATCCATATGGAATCCATATAGTTTCAATAGGTCCATACTTGTTTATCATGTATATTAATGATTTGCTAATACAACAAAATAATTTAATAGCATATGCAGATGATGCAGCTGTCCCAATTTGTGGATCAAATCTTGCAATAACATTGTCTTCTCAGCAAGACATCATTTATTCATGGCTGTATGAAAATTATTGCAAAAATCCATGTGGATTCCATATGGATTTTCCACATGGATTCCATATGGATTGATGTGGATTCGTCTGGATTGATCTGGATTTCATATGGATTTTTGGTGTGGATTCCATATGGATTTTTGATGTGGATTCCATATGGATTTTTGATGTGAATTCCATATGGATTCCATATGAATTTTTTACATGGATTTTCATGTGGATTTCCATATGGAGTCTACGTGGATTGATGTGAATTCAAAATGGTTTTTTACATAGATACTACGTGGATTCCATATGGATATGTAAGTGGAATATGAATTGCATGTTGATTATTTTATGTACATTCCGTATTGTTTTTTTATGTGGATTCATTATGGATTTTTGATGTGGATACCATATGGAATCCACACCAAAAATCCATATGGAATCCAGTCGAATCCACATGGAATCCACATCAATCCATATGGAAATCCACATTGAAAATCCATATGGAATCCACATGGATTTTTTCAATAGAGCCATAGCATTATTTATAATATGAGTTAAAGATCTTGTAATAGCTTTTGCCATATTGTTATTGCTCAGTTGGTTGTTATATAATAATAATAATAATAATAATATTTATTAATCCCCCAAAAAGTTACAGAATGCATATACATGTAATTAACATTTAAAGAGTTCTATTTGATAATGCTTAATCTCAACATAATGAGATGTTCTGTATAGTTTCAGCACAATATATACACATGTAAAAAAAGAAAAGTATATATATATTTAACAGAATACAAGAGCTTAGCTCGTCTGTAATTCTGTTTAGATCGTAGTTATGTTTTCACGTATTCTTCGTAGATTAACTTCTGAGTTTCCGTAGAGATGTTGGTTTCCTTAATATAAATGTTGAGTTGTATATTCGTCTATTCAATGAATTGTTTCCATATTTTAACATTTTTCTTGATCCAATTCTTAATATTGTGTGGTCCATTTAAGTGTATTTTTGTTTTTAGGTCTTCATCTATTTTATTGTAGATTTTTGCAGCCACATAGTCAAATGCTTGGCGGGTCATCGTCTTATTTCTTGTTGGGATTTGTGCCATCCTTTTTGTAGAGTTTCTAGTACATGTTGTTGTTTTAGTGAATCGTATAAAGCCTTCTTGTATGTAATATTTAATGGCAGCAAAGCAATAATTCTGCCGAATGTTCATCACCTTAGCTACATCATTTAGTTGTGCTGTAGGGAAGGTTCTGTCTTTTCTATATATTATTTTTAGAATATGTTTTTGAATTATTTCAATTTTTTTTATTATTGTTTCGTAGGCTCCTCCCCAAGCTACTATACCATATGTTGCGATGGATTCAAAAAGCGCAAAATAAACAGTTCTAAGCTGCTGTGTTGTTAACAGCTGTCGTAGTTTGTAAAAGGCAAACACCAGATATCTTAATTTACTTATTATTGTATGTATGTGTTCATTCCATTTCAACCTGAAATCTAAATAAATGCCAAGATATTTTGTAAGTTTAACAATTTTTAGCGTTTTACAGTCACAATATAATCCTTGCTGGCATGTAGATATGTGTAGAGTCAAATGTGTCTTTTTGGGGATGCTATCCTCATAACAGCCAAACAGCATTACGTTTGTTTTATCTACATTGACTGTTAATTTATTTGCAGCGAACCATGATGTAATGTTTTGGAATTCATTTTTTGCAGTATCAAATGCTTTTTCCCATGTTTGTTCTTCATAAACTATAACGGTATCATCTGCATACATTATCATCTTTCCTTTCGTTAGTTCAAAGATGTCATTGATATAGATGATAAATAAGATGGGTCCCAAAATTGTTCCCTGTGGAACACCGTGAGTAATAGTGGCTTCTTCACTATTTGTTTCGCCCAGTTTCACACATTGTTTCCGATTATATAGGTAAGTTTCCAAAATGTCATAAATTTTTCCTCTACAACCGTAATTGTATAATTTATCAAGCAATATCTTATGTTCTAAGGTGTCAAATGCTTTGGCTAGATCAATGAAGATGCCAAGGCATGGTCTATTTATTTCAATTGCCTGATATACATGTGACAGAAGCGCAGTTAGTGCTGAGCTTGTTGATTTCCTTGTTCGAAATCCAAATTGCATACTATTTAATATATTTTCTTTATCTAAGAATGATACTAGTCTTTCTTTTATAGCCATTTCAAATATTTTCGCAATTGTCGATATTAGCGAAATCGGTCTATAATTAGCAGGTATGGATGGATCTCCATTTTTGTAGATAGGGATTATCACAGCTTTCTTGCAGTGGTCTGGAAATGTTCCTGTGTTGAAAGATAGATTGATGAGATGTTTGATAGGGTACTTAAGAATTTCTGCTGTTTCCTTTATGATCTTAACAGTTATGTTATCTTGTCCTGGTGTTTTATTTGTTTTTAATTTTCGGATATATTTCGAAACTTCGTTTAGTGTTACATCCTGCAAAAACAGGGTGTTACTGATTCTTCTACTAGATGTTCGGGTTTCCGTTGGTATTTGAGCCGCTAATTTTTGTCCTATTGTTGCAAAATGCGAATTTAGTATATTTGCTATATTTTGTTTATTTTCAGTTACCCTACCATTCTCCAGTTGTATTTTATAAATGTCTGTTTTTTTCTTCGTTGGTTTAGTTATTATTTGGTGAAGGTTTAGGAATAATTGTCTTGGATTTGAGGTGTCGTTAAATTTTCTTTGGTAGTACATTGTTTTTGCATTTTTTATCACTGTTGTCAGTTTATTTCGATATTTTTTAAATTCCTCCAGCCGTGTTGCATCTTTTATGTTTTTTAAGTGCTTCTTATATAGTTTGTCTCTTGTTTTGATAGCTGTTAGGATACCTGGTGTTATCCAATCTGTTTTTGTTTTCTTTTTAACTTTATATGTTACTTCCTGTATTGATATGTTGAGTAGTTCTATAAAACTGTGCACCGCTTCATTTACATCCGGATTTTGATAAACTCCACTCCATTCCGATGCACATAATCTGTGTCTCAATTTGTTGTAGTTTATTTTGTTTATTTGTCCCTGTTCGAGTTCTTGTTGTTGTAGGGCTTTAGGTCTTGACATATTCGAGCATATTGGCCATTGTATTACTATAGGAAAATGGTCTGTCGTGCCAGCTTTAATTACCCATGCTTTGATATCTAGTGGGTTGTTATTTGTTTTTATGAAGGCGTGGTCGATACAACTTTTTGTATTTGTCGTAACTCGAGTATTCGTGTTAATGGCTGATAAAAATCCTTCTTGGTGCATATTATTTAAATATTCCTCCTTGTCCAAGTTTTCCGAAAGTAGGTCGATGTTACAATCTCCGATTACTAATGTTTCACTGCAGTTTATATTTTTCAAGATTTCTTGTAAGGCTACTGTAAATTCGTTTTTGCTGATTGCATGGGATCTGTATACTGCTATTATATTGTAATTTTCAGTTTTTATTTTTAATTTTATCTGAATCGCTTTAAGTTTATTTGTACATACTATATTGTCTTCGGTTTGATGTTGTTCTTTAATATATACAATTACTCCATCACTTTTGTTCATATGAGATTCGTTATATATTACTCTATAACCGTCAAGTCCATACAGTCTTATATCTTTAATTACCCATGTTTCAGTACATACTATGATGTCCAAATGTTTATACATCTTTACAATAGCTTGTAATTCCTCATAATGTTTCTGTAAACTACGGATATTAATATGAAACACATTAAAATAGTTCTGATCCTCCAATATTCTGCTACATTGATCGTGTGTGTCAGAAATATTGGTATCTATAATAATGTCTTTTATTAAACTAGTATCGTTAACTCTAACCATTTTGTATCGTAATATGTTGTGTTAGTAAGTACGACCATAAGTAAGATATTCGAGCGAGAAGGCGGTTTTTGAAAGAGACAAGACATGTTATAATATATAAACATTAAAATATTTCCTCAATTACAGGTGCGTAAACGATTGGATGACTGACGACAGTTCGAGCCAACACAACGAAGAACTTTTCCTTACAAACTTCAGTCATTCTATGGACCAATTATGGGCTCGAGTAGGTGATAAAAATGTTTACAAAGACCTAGAAAAGTCAATAAAAGAATTCGAAAAAGTTCACAAAGACTTAGAAAAGAAGTCAATAAGCGAGCAACAAATTTTGATCAGGAATTTATACACCAAAAGTCTAAGCACGTTATTTAAAAAAGACGGAAGATTGAGAGAAATGACAATAAAAAGTCGAAATCTTCTCCGAAGCATTAGAGTAGCCTTCGAAAGTTATATTCTTCACGCCTTACGGAAGACTCTGCGACAATCCATATCTTATCAAACAGCGCATCAAGATGCTGCATTAAATAAAATTATTAACAATCTCCGAGAAGTACAACTGCGAGACCTAGGTGTAAAAGAAGAACTTCGACCTAATATTTTACGTGCAAAACTAGAAATGGGTCAATTGGACGAGTATTTGACGGTAATGGGAAAGATAGGTTGTTTGAAACGTGTCATAAATTCAATTTCTCAAGAGTCGCTCTCATCCGACGAGCTCCTACCCGTGCTTGTTTTTTTAATTATAAAATCTGGTTTGAGAAATTGGACCGCTCAAGTGACCTTATTAAAAAACTTTCGATTTTCTGCAGTTTCCGAAGAAACTTCAGACCAGATAGGGTACTTAATAGCTTCGCTAGAAGCTGCGGTAGAGCACATCCGCTCCGGAAATCTTACCATAGATACATATTACAACCAGGAAATAGTTTCCGATAAGACGATAGAAAAGTCTGAATTTTTCGAGTGTATAAAATCTGGTAACATTACCAAAGTTGAAAATACACTTAAAGAAAATAAAAACATTTCGAAATTAAAAAATCCAACTTGTCACCCGTTGTGTTTGTGCGAGTTGTGCATCGACACCTGGGATACTCAACGTACACCTGATTCCCCGTTACTTTCCAGAAATCCCCTGGGTTACGGACCACTTCACATTGCCTGCTTCGGAGGAAACGACGCTTTAATACAATTACTTTTAAATTATGGAAGCAATGTCGATGATGTTGCAGATGTTGATGGATTTACTCCCCTTCATTGTGCTGCGTTACGAGGACACTTAAATGCAATATTAATATTAGTCCAAGCCGGTGTAAATTGTGGGATTGTCGATGCGCAAGGTAACACTGCGTTACACGTAGCAAGCGATCGAGGACACGAAAGTAGCGTAAAAGCTTTGTTGCACTTTGTACCTGATGTTAATGCAATAAACATAATCGGTGACACTCCCTTACACTTGGCGTCAAAGTGGGGTTACATCGGTATCGTTCAAATACTTCTCAGCCATGGTGCGAACCCTCAATTAAAAAATCGGAGAGAACAAACTCCTCTCGCTGTAGCTCACAGCAATCATATTACTCACCTATTAAATAACATTCCGGAACTAAATCCTTCGATGTTATTGCAATCGATGGAAAAAGATTCTGTAATTAAAACACATTCGAAAGAGGGCTCGCCTAAAGCTGATCGACTAATGGCTGCCATTGTCGAGAATGACATTTGCTTAGTTTCTTATTATTTAGGTCTCGATGGCCCCTTGAGTAAATCGTTGAACGAACATGCAGAAATGTGTCATCCGTTATGTACTTGTCAAACTTGTTCCTCCGTTCAAACGAGGCAGATTGCTACGAAAGTTAGAAAAGCAGAAATTACTGTGGACAGTACAAACGATAAGGGCGAAACTGGATTGCATGTGGCCTGCGCAATGGGATGCACTGAAATTGTTCAACTTTTGTTGGATGCGGGAGCTAATGTACGCTTGACCACTAATTTGGAAGGACGCACAGCTTTGCACCTGGCATGCTTGAACGACCATCCACTCGTGGTAGAAATGCTCATGAATTGCGGCGCTTGCTGCGCTGATGTCAAAGACAATGCTGGGGACACTCCGTTAAGTTTGGCGACTGGTGCGAGCAATTCGAGAGTAATCGAAATACTTTTAAGGCACGGAGTGGGTCCGTTTGAAAATGTCAAAGGAACGGAAGAGACACAAAGTGATCTTCAATTCGACTGACATTTTTATGTTATAAATTTTATCAGATGCTCAAATTATATATCTAAATATTTAATAAATCATTTTTACACCAAGCATTAGTCTTATTAATCCTTTGGATAATTTTATAGGTATAAAAATGGATAAATTTGAATTAAATAAAATATATACTTATATTAATTCATATTTACAACAGATAATCGTAAAATAACTTACGTTACAGCAGATTTTGTGCAGAGAAAAATATTTTGAGCGCAATTCTTGTCGATGATTAAATCGATAAAATTCTTAAAAATCTATCAAACTGAGAATGTGATTAAGGCAGACTTCCAAAACAGTTCACAAATAAGAATCTTTTACGAGTTCTGATTCAGTCTTAGCTTTAACGCCTTTCAAACTTTTAAATTTTGATTTCGCAATGCCTCACTGAATTAAATAATACTTAAAACAATGCACGTTTCACATTTACATTTTAACTATTTTTATAATTATACGAATAACCAGTTGTCACAAATAACAAGAAACTTTGCGTCACTTTCAAGCTAAGACTGACGTTAATATTCTCGCCGTATACAATCACATTGCAAATTCCATACATAAAACACTATTACAATAGTAATTCTTACTGTAAATATCACAAATATTCACACAGTCAATGTGACCAATATATTTTTACAACAAATTCTCTCGTTTGCAACTCTTTTTTTCTCAGTCTATCTTTCAGTCGATAATTCTACAGCACTACTCTCAACTTGACGGCGGCAACGACCAAACGCAAGTTGCTGGAATTTTCCTCTTTTCTTGTTTATTTCGAGGGCCTCGAAACCTCGATCGGTTTGGACTCCAGTCTACGCCAGAATTTTGAGGTTTATTCCATGCAGGAGCGCAAGATTCCGCCTGCAAGATTGTATTGGCACCATCTTCGTCATTTTTATCTGACTTGTATTCGTAATCGGAATCGTAATAAACACCCAATGTTGGCTCTGATCGGAATTGTTGCATAGCGCACCAAGAATGTGTCAGTAGTCTGGGAAACCTTGATAGCCAATATTGTGTGAATTCGTGCGGGATTTCACCCAGACTCTGCTGTGCTTCTACCGTCAATTCTCGATAGTGATGTTTCTGTAAAGAAATGAAAATTATCGTTAGCGCTAATATATCATTAGAATTCATGTCTTATTTATATTATTTATACTTTAATCAACTAATTTATTTAAATTTAGGAAAATGGGGATATTTCTCAGTAGAACATTTTCAAGTTTCTACAAAATTTTAAAGTAATTTACGTCAAAATCTCTTGGTCCATTAATTAGTCATATTTTCAATCAAGTACATTGGGAAATCAAATATATAAGATCTATTACACAGGTCTGCACGAATTTTTTTTTTTAAATATCAGAGTGTTCGACGTATCTTTGTGTGCTGAACACGAATCTGAAGTCGAAAAATCCCTATCACGTCATGATTTAGAGAAAAGTGGGGGTAAAGACACCAAAAAACGCGTTTTTGGATGTTTTTACCCCTAATTTTCTCTGAAACCTGACGTGCTACAAGCTTGAATTTGTGCTTAAATTAAAGTTTGGTTCTTCCCCTACAAAAATCGTAAGATAATTTTTAAAAAAATTTCATAGTTTTGAAAAAAAAAAATGGTTTGAACCTTGCTATTTCTAGTGATTATGATAAAAATGCAAACAAAATCGAACAACCGCTGGTATTACTAATGGCGAACCAAAAAAACCATGAAGTGATGATTTTAAGATCCTAAGTATATTTTTTTATTTTGCGGCCGCCATTTTGGATTCGCGATTTTAAATTTTGTGAAACTAACATTGGATTCGTCATCAGCTACTCAAAAAACCCCCGAGTACTGATTTTCATGAGGTTAATTTAAATTTTTTATTTTTACGTCCGCCATCTTGGATCCGCCATTTTGAATTTTATAAAAGCGACACTGGATTCTTAACACCAACCCCGAAAACAGTCAAGTAGTGGTTTCTATGAGCTCTGCTCAATGTAGTTAAATAATTTGCATTTTCATCATAGTCACTAGGAATAGCAAGGTTAAAACCATTTTTTTTTTAAAACTATCGTATATGATTTTTGTAGGGGAAGAATCAAGCTTTAATTTGAGCACAAATTTAGATCTGTTGCACGTCAGGCTTCTGAGAAAATTAGGGGTAAAAACACCCAAAAACACGTTTTTTGGTGTTTTTGTCCCCACTTTTTTCAAAATCATGACGTGATAGACATTTTTCGTCTTCAGATTCGTGTTGAGCGTACAAAAATACGTCGGAAATCACTCTGATATAAAAAAAAAGTGAATTTTGCAGACTTGTGTTATTAATTTTTAATAATATAAAAATTAATGTTAAAAATAATTTTTAATTTATTACTCAATGTTCACAAGAAAGTTATTAAAATATTGGTAAAACATAATAACAATTGTAAAAAACCTATGTTAATTCATAACAAGTATGTATTAGAATGCATTTCATATCATTACGAAGATTTGAAAAATGATTATCTTAATGGTATATCGACTACTCGTTTTAAATCAATATCTCTACCAAAAGTGAAGTTAGAAATCGGAAGGCAGAATAATAAATTTATTGCTATATTATACTACAATAAACTACCTAATAAGTACAAAATTCTGAGTAATAAAAATTATAAACAGGTCATAGCGAAATTTATGGATAGCATACTCGTGGAAATTTGTTAATTGAATTTGATTGTAAACATATAAATGCGGATCACGTTTGATTAATACATTTTTTTTTTTTATATTTAATTTTATATTATATTTTTTTATTTTATTATATTTATTATCAGCATTCTTTTATAGTTTTATGTTTTTCCGTACCCGATTGGGTCAAATTCAAATTCAAATATAAATAATTATCCTATGAAAAATCAAAATTTATATTCGCGATAAACTCCACGTCTGTGAATATATTTAAGAATCGTTTAGATGGTTATATGAGAACACTTTAAGACTGTTACTTACATATGTATATATACTTAAATTTCTTTATAGCATGTGCAATTTAAAATTGTAAAATTAGCAAGTAAGCTTAAAGCTTACTTCTGTAAATGTTTAATAATAATAATAATAATAATAATATTGTGAAGAGAATAAATCGATTGTATTGACAATCACTACAGTTAAATTTCTTCTTTCATTTATAGATAGCAAATGATCTTTAATTAGTAAAATGGTATGAGAACTCGAATGTGTATTTTTTGCTTCAATTTAAGTTTTATAATAATAATAATAATAAGCGCATCTTCAATACGATTCAAAATTAATTTCTTCTCAATTGTTTTTAATAATATAGAGAAGAAACGACTCTAGCCACATTTAAAGCAATTTGCAAAAAACTAGTCTTTTGTTATTACTAAGTAGTCAGTTTATTAATTCATAATAGGTTATATTTTTTATTCATTTCTTTCGCGACGTCATATTAGACATTTGTTATGTTTGTTGTATTGTATTTTTTATATTTTTACTTTTGTTCCCTACACAACCTTGAATCTATTGTAATTCTGTTGTATTTTGGGCGTTTACGCCCGTACTAAATAAATAAATATAATAAAATATGAATTTATTTCTTGGTTTGATCAATCAACTGACTCGTAAGTAGAAAAATTAAGGAATATAATGTGTTTTCGATGTACAACTACTTAAAATGTTAAAAGTGAGGGGAAAGGTATTAAAAACGTAATAATCAGGAGTTACATAGGGGTTTCGACCAGTACATAATCGCAAAAGTATGTGAATCAAACTTGACTGTGCACCTGATATTGTTGAACTAAAACTACCTTATAAACTATGACGCTGAAGCTAGCAGCAGATTCGAAAAAACTATGGTTTTCAGCCATTAAAATTGCCAAAAACAGATTATTTGTATAAAATTTGTCTAAAAATGTTTAAATGCAAGTAATTTTTAATAAGAAATTATCCATTTTCGTAAACATTATTGTAAACTAAGTGGAAATTCATTGTACGTTTTTAACAAAAAGAGAAAAATAAAACAGTATAAGAATGCATTGGTTATTAAATAACGGCAATTTTCTGATAATTTCATCCAAAGGATGAAGCCATTTACTTATTTTTGCTTTTGAAAATGTTTCAAGAGATGTAGGAGTATAACAGGTAATAAATAAATAAATAACTACTACACAAAATTAAAAAAATTATTTTATCAAAACCTCGTAAACTATGTCGTTTGATACTCTAAAAGCGGACTGTAACCTAATGATTAAGTAGTAAACCATATATAAACATTATTTTTTTTATTTTCTAGTCATTGTTATTTTTAGTCATTGTTATTTTTTTTAGTCATTAGTTTAAGTCGAATTTCTCCTCCACCGACGGTGCGGATACTTCGAGTGTCCAAAATTCCCTTTCTCGCAGTCAGGCTATGCCTTGCGGGACACTGTGCAATTCGTTTAGTTCGCTTTGCGAACAAATGTATTTTCTTAGATCTTAAAGTTATTGTACTCTAAAAATGTATATTCTTCCCACGAAAGTGGAAATGTAAAACAGAAGTGAGAGAGAAATAAATATTCTATTCTATTCTATCTCGTATCTTAATATACTTAAAAATAATGAATAGTAAACTATAATGCATTGTTTTTTTGTTTAATATTTTTCTTAATTTACTAAAAACTTGATTTTAGTAAATCAAGTTTAGTAAATCAAGATCATAACTAAAATTATGATCAGCCAGCAAATAGAGTAAATTTTGTTGAAGATCTTGGTATTATTTTTGATGCAAAACTCTCGTTCGTTAATCATTTGGACTACATCAAGACAAAAGCATCGTGAACACTTGGTTTTGTAATACCAAGGATTTTAAACTTGCAACCTCTACAATACAACTTTATAACACCTTAGTTAAACCAATTTTACTCTACAGTTCTGTAATTTCGTCTCCTATCTATGCGGTTCATTCAAACGAATTGGAAAGAATCCAACACAAGTTTTTATGGTATCTGGCTTATAAATCTGGGAATCCAATGGACTTTACCGATCATAATTATTATCCAGTCGGCAAGAAATTTAGAATTACACTTGCATCAACACGTAATGCAAATTATGTTATTTTCTTGTACAAAATAATTAATGGTTACATATACTCTGAGGATTTATTCAATCAGCTACATTTCACCGCACTCAATTATACTTTACGACTTTCTAATAGATTTGAATTACCAGTACCTGCAAGCAACTATATTGAAAACGCAATATTTAGACTGTGTAATCAGTTTAATGAAATTCATTGTCAAAGAAAATTAAATCTACAAAACCTTCAAAATCTTCAACTTAATACTGCGATAATAAAAATTAAATATGTTTTTAGACAATATTAGTATATTATTATTTTGTGTAGTTATCTTGTTTTTATCATATGTTTGTATTAACTTGTAGTTATGGGCATTAAACCCATTTATTAATAAAATAAATAAATAAATTAAAAAACAAATGGAAGATGTTTCAACATGTTTGTTGTAACGTAAATGAGAATCTATAGTGAGGCCGAGATATGTGTTTAATATGACATATCCATTTTGCATTTAATTTCTTTAACATTGGGAAAATTTAACTATCTTTGTAGCATTCAAATGCTATTTATATTCATTATAAAAATATTTCATGCCCAACGTTTCGACTTTGTAACAAATTCTTTTCAGGGGCTTCTATTAAAATTTTAATATAATTATTGTACAATAAATTAAATTTGCCAAAACATAATTAACTGAACTGTAATGGCTTTTTTTTTTACTATCCTACATACATTATTATTACAACAATCGGTTCATCAAAGATCAAGATCTATTTTACAAATTACAAAACGAATTGGGCCTAATCCTCGTGGTACTCCAATCTTTAAAGTTTCTAAATTACTTTTGTATAAACAAATTTTAGTTTTTTGTTTCCTGTTATTAAGGTAACTTTCCTAATATTTTTTAACAGAATATCGTTGTAAAAATGTTGAAAGGACATTCTTATCACACTGTTGATAAACAATGTTTTCAGCACATAAATTACCCTGCGTGCATATGGGTGTCGATATAAAATTTGCATTTTAAAGTTTATACTATTATAGCAAACTGCTATTTTAAAATTTTAACTTTACTTGGAGAGTAATGCTTTTTTTTGAAAAATTTCAATTAATTTTTCTTCTTTTTTGAGGTAAAGGAAGAGATAGTTCGTCATAACGGAGTCTAATATATTTATTATAATAAAAGATGATACATCTCAGTGACTAGGATGTGTCATTATTAATTCAAAATTAAGATTTCTACAAAAAAATTATAAATAAAACAACTTAATAAAAATTCAAAGAGAACATTCAAAACAATTATTAATAATTATATAACTAAAAACTTACAAATTTATGAGCCTGGATTCAGTCTAATAGGTAAATTATATCCATTAGAAAAGTGTTTCTAAGTCACATTTTTAGTAGTTGACTTAGAAACACTTTTATGCAAACTGTAAAAATTATATCATTAATCAAAAAGAAAAGTTAATAAAACGATCCAAAAGTTTATTGTAATGTTTGAAAACATTTTTTAAAGAAAATTTGTGTGATTTAATTAATAATAAAATATTTAAAAAATATAAATATGTTGTAAATGAAAATGTCTATTTTTTCTTAATTAATTAACATGTAAAACTAATTTCTATAATTTATCTCTACAATAAAAATGTTTTACATCTTAGAGACTGTATAAGACTTAAACTGTTCAATGGTATGTAATTAACTAAACTTAATTAAGCAATATAATAAAGAAATGTAGACAGAATGCATATATACTAACACATACTAAAGTTCAAAATTATGTTGTTGACAAAGTCATTCATTTCATGTTATAAGGTATTTCTGGAAATGAAAATTTTAAATTTAAAACGATGAAAATTTAATTCCTTTACGTCAAAAAAATTGATTTTAAAGACGGTCTACTAATTATTCATCTTCAAATTTAAATTAAAACAACATTAAAATTAGTAAGCATTTGTAATTATTAAAATAAAAACATGTATTCATTATTTTCTTTCTTTCTTTCTATTATGTATATTATGGTTTTGTCTACTAAATAAATAAATAAAAAAGTAAAGTAACCCTTAATCAGAATTTACTGGGGTAAAATGTGGTAAAAAGAAATTAAACAAAACAATTATTATTCCAAAATGTGATAAAGAATTACAAATTAATTTTGTTAATTTTTCTGTTTTGTGTCTATGTTATTTAAAACTTGATAATGTGATGTGAAATGCAGTAACTACTTATTCGCTGGAACATTAAGCATTGTAATGTCATGTGATAAGAAAGATAAATACGTGCATACAACTATATTACTAATCGCATATAAGACATAGACTATTTTTTAAAATATACCGAGAATAATGAAATTGAGTAGGATTAATTATACTTTTGGCGTGGTTATCTATAAATTAGTATATTTTCAGTTCATATATTCAGAAAATTATTGGCAAAATTAATATTAGTTATGATAAAATCATTTATTAAAGTTCATTAATACAGAAACTTAGGTTTCAATAAAAACTTACACAGTATTTCTGTATTCATAACAATTATAATACTTTTGAAATAATGTATTAATATCAAAATTTTGTCTTCGATAATTGAATTTCTATTCAATATTTCCGAAACATGACATTATTTGTTCTATTTTTAAAGTCCTTCTTTAATTCTAATCTAAAATACTTTTTACAACCATTAAAGTATTTTTACCGCTGAAACATTTGTTTATTGTATACGTATTTTTCAAAATAAATGCAAAAAAAAAACAGCAAAAACTAGTTTTTGTTTTTTTTTCAATATGACTACATCATTACGGCCTTCCACCAGTTTCCATCATTGCATTCATAATCAGCAATCAAAAATATGTAAGAAACTGTATAAAATATTTTTTTTTTCATGTGATGTATCAATTGATTCAATAAAATGTATTTTTTTTCATCCATGACTGTAAAACAAATTATTTACTACAAATTTACTTATAGAGGTTTTTGCAGTTGTTGATTATAACTTTTTCAAAATGGCGAATCCAATATGACGGAAAATTTATTAAAAGTACATTAGTATTTCTATTTTTCTAGTAGTTACTAAAAACTATTTCTAATTCAAAAGAATATTTTCTCGGAATCACTCTATATTTTGCCAAAATCAAAATGGCGTATCCAAAATGGCCGACAATATTGTAAAAAACACCTTTATTTAAACAAAACCTAGATGGATCTTGTAGCAATTCGAAAATGATTTTCTTTTTTGGGGTTTTACAAAGTAGCTTTATTTTTATCGATAGATTCGTCTCAATTCTCTTGTATAAATTCTTTCTTTTACTTTTTAAAATTTATTTCTTAATGTTTTTTTGTAAAGTGGGGTTTCTAATTTAAATAAAAAAACTTTTAATTTTGACTATAAAAAATCATTACTTTTTGACACGATTTTGTCAACTTTAAAAACTTACATAACATTTCTTTTATTAACCCTTTTTTTGCCAAAAATGAGAGAAACAGGTTCGCCAACATCAGCTCAATTTCTGCAGTAGAAAGGATTTTTTTTTTTTAATTTTGATAAATACATTTCCGACTATTTTTAAGTGTGCTCTGTCGATTCCCGTTGAGAAAATGGTCAAAAAATGACTATTTCTGCAAAAATTTTGCAAAATAAAAAAAAATGTCATGTTTTTTTGTTATTTTTCACGATTTTCTCCATAAAAACGGACTATAATCATTGAAATTTACATATAAAAAGTAAGCCCGATTGTTGAACATGAATAATATACGGAATATTTTTTAGAAGCAATGGCCGTTTCAAAATGGCCGCGGAACGAAGAAAATTTTTTCAAAATTATTAATTAACGTAGGTAAAGTCTGAAATTCAATACTGTTTACTGGCGGCCATATTGTATTCGCCATTTTGATCTTGTCAGATCAGAATACGTATAATTTACGTCATCATGTAACATATATGTACAACTTTGAAACACATTTATGGAACGATTCATATAAGAGGTACAATTTACATAAGGTGGCCATTATGGATCCGCCATTTTGAATTTATCAACTCAAAATTATTATAATTTTCGTCCATAACCAGTCCATATTTATATCATCATTATAAAACAAAAAGAAAACTTTCTATGATCTTTATTTCATGAAATTAATAATTTTGAAAAAACGCTTCGTTTCGCGGCCATTTTGAATCGGCCATTGCTTCTAAAAAATATTCTGTATATTATTTATGTTCAATAATCGGAATAACTTTTAATATATGCATTTCATTCATTAAAATCCCTTTCGTTAGAGAAAATCGTGAGAAATTATAAAAAACGACCCTAAAAAACATGAAATTTTTTTTATTTTGAAAAATTTTTGCAGAAATAGTCGTTTTTTGTCCATTTTCTCGACGGGAATCAATAGAGCACACTTCAAAATGTATTTTTTTAAAAAATTACAAAAAATTCTTTCTACTGTAGAAACTGAGCTGATGTTGACGTTTTCTCTCATTTATGGCAAAAAAGGGTTAAATTTTCGTTTTTTTTTAAATAATGGAAATAATGTAAATGTAAAGATAACACCATACACAAGCCAATTCCACGAGATTACAATGAATTTACTCCCCTTATTTCTAGATAAATTCTTATCAAATTTCCTTATCCGGCAGACTTCATCACATGCGGAAATCCATTTCTAAAACGAACGTTTTGTTTACGTTCAAAATATGTTTGTAAAGTACTAAATTCTCAAAACTAGTTAATTACTGAACCAATATTTTAATTAATAATATCTAACTTAAACAATAGTTTAGTTTAATTATTACACATAAATTTTGCATTGCAACTCTCAAATGATTAGTTATGATATTTCAAGATTACTTTCTTTCTAATCTTGCGAATGGAGATAAAATTAATGATTCAGATGGTATCGTGCAATCATATTACAATAATTCAGAGAACTAAAGATTTTTAAGAAAGAAAAAGAACTCAAAAATCAAATTTAAAAACTATTTTCAAAAAAGACAATATTCTAATTGCCCTTAATACCTACATTTTTCAGTCTTTCTTGGCGTAGTTGTCGCAAATGATGTGTCATATTTTGATTTCTTGAGAAGATTTTTATGCTTCTTCTTCGTGTTATTTTATTTCATCTTTCAACTTGTCTTAGGCTTGAATTAAATTAATGTAGTTCAGCATCATAAACACAAATTACAATATGGATCAAAGTTCTGTTTAATTTGAACTTTCGTCATCATTTAAGAAGTTTGTTTATCTTAGTACAAACTTGTTGACCTTCAGTACACTTTAAACATTTTTTTTTTAACATAATAAATCATTTATTTATAAAAGTATAAACAATACAAACAATATTTAACAAGTATTCCCGTTTTTTTTTTATCATATTTTGTAATTGTACAAAAATGTTACAGTTTTACTGCAATCAGTCATTTGCAGCAATTAATTTGATGATATTCCATAATTAAAAATAATTTAAAAAGTTGTAGCGTCAGCATAGATCATTGGATTTTTTCCGTCACCGATAAATTCTACAGATAATTCTGTGTCATCCAATTCGTTACCGAGAAGTCGCCCTTCCACTTTGCTCTTAGGACGTCCGAAAATTCGAGACAGTGCAGAATCTGAACTTTTAAATTCTGGATAGTCTGTGCCATCGACACCATAATGAATGGATATGGAGTCTCCCGCTTGCGACTGTTTAGACGGACTTGAATTTCTCAAAGTAATATACTCGTCGGTTTCTAACGTCTCTCTGGTCGGTTTTCGATACAATTTAAGAAGTAAGGAACTTCCTACGACTGACACCGAACTAAGTGCCATTGCCGCAGACGCCATCCATGGCTCCAATTGTAATCCGAGCGGAGTGAACACTCCGGCTGCAACGGGTATACCCAATACATTGTATAAACTAGCGAAAATAAAGTTTATTCTAATCCGATTGACGGTTTTCTTGGAAAGATCCAAGCAGCCTATGACGTCTAGCAAGTCGTTCTTCATCAATACCACATCGGCAGCTTCCACCGCGATATCAGTACCTGAAGCTATCGCCATACCAACGTCCGATTGAGCTAAAGCCGGACTGTCGTTAACTCCGTCACCGACCATTGCAACGTGTATTCCTCGTTCTTGTAAACGTTGAATTTTGGCTACTTTATGCGACGGAAGAACTTCTGCGAAAACTTGATTTATGCCGACTTGTTTGGCTATAGCAGTGGCAGTTTTTCTATTGTCGCCAGTCATTAAAATTACTCGCAGTCCCATTCTTTTAAGTGTGTATATTGCGAGATGTGCTTCGGGTTTCACCGAATCTGAAACACCTATCAGAGCAATCAGTGTTCCGGAAACCGCTACTAGAACCGCAGTGTGACCTAACGTTTCTTCGTCGATCATTTTCATGTCGACATCCGGAGGAATTTCCACCGCATTCCTTCTCATCCACTCCCTGTTCCCGATGCATACATTGTACACAATGTTATTTTCATCATTTTCTTGCATTCTTAGATCCTTCTCGAGAGAATCGGACAAAGATATGTTATTTTGGTGCAACGAGTCTTTATACTGCTGCGAAATTTCAATCGGGATTTCATTTAACATTGAAGTACATCCAGACCCATTCTGAAGATTATTAAGATAATCGATAATTTTCTTCGACTTATTAACAGCATTTATAGTAGCTGTAAGATGTGACACTCGACATTTTATTCCGCATCCTGCAACTGCTTGAAAATGCGTAACGGATCCTTGTATGTCAGTTTCTGTGGTATCTTTGACGTATCTTACGATTGCAGACGCTATTGGATGTTCGCTGTTAACTTGCGCAGTGCCGATTATCGATAACAACTTAGAAACTGAGCATACTTTTTGATCGACAAACATTCCAATTTTAGTTACTGTAGGTTTACCCAGAGTCAAAGTCCCAGTTTTGTCGAATACGATACATTTCACTTTATGCGCATTCTCCAACGCTTCTGATCCTTTTATTAAAATTCCGTTCAATGCTCCAACTCCAGTGCCGACCATAACCGCAGTCGGCGTAGCGAGTCCCAATGCGCAAGGACAAGCAATTGCCAAGACTGACAGTGCGCATCGAACAGCATATTGAAAAATGTATTCGTCCTTATGCGATTCGTGTTGACTTTGGTCTGCGAAAAACACACCGTGCTTTGCATAACCTATAATAGTCCATGCCAACAAGGTAATGACTGATGCGGTAATAACGAACGGAATGAAATATCCTGCGATTCTATCAGCCAAGTATTGAATCGGAGCTTTGCTCATTTGAGCTTCTTCCACCAAACGGACGATTTGAGCCAAAGTCGTTCTGTCGCCTGTATGCGTGGCTTTAATTAGTAACGGTCCGTTGGTATTTATAGAACCGCCGATTACAATAGATCCGGCTCTCTTAGGAACAGGCATGCTCTCGCCTGTTATCAAACTTTCGTCACAAGCCGATTGACCCGAAAGTACTTTGCCATCCGCAGGAATGTGAGCTCCTTGCACGACTTTTAAAACGTCACCACGTTGCAGTAAATCGACACTAATCAACTTTTCGGATAGAATTTCGTTATTTGGACCCAACGTTACCAGAACGGCATCGGTTGCTTTCAGCGATAATAATTTGGCTAATGCTTCGGATGTTTTTCCTTTCGCTATATGTTCCAGCCATCTTCCCAAGCTGATAAAAACCAACAGCATTGGAGGAGTGTCGAAAAATGTCTGCGGACTTGTTTTTTCCTGCATTATCATCGCTATAACAAGTACGATCACCGAATAGAAGTACGAAATAGTCGAAGTCATAGAAATCAGCACATCCATATTAGTCGTGCGACGCTTCAAAGCCTGATACGCTTTCGAATAAAAATGCCAACCGCCAAAGATTTGAACTGGAGTCGACAGTAAAAAGAGGAGTAAATTCTCTAACGAGAGTCCTGGCAAAACGCAGCACATGCTTTCCGGATCGGTGTGCGACATATTGAACATGAAGTACGTCATAATTATCATGCTGGGCACTCCGAAAATTAGCGAAACCAAAAACGCTGTCCTCCATTTCTTAATTTCTTGCTTCTGGTCCAAATATTCTCTCTTGTCGTGTTCTTTATTAGAAATTATTTGCGCGTTAAAACCCAGTTTGTTAATGCACTCTATTATGTCCCTGTATCCTGTTAATTCTGCGTCGAATTTAAAACGACCGCGAGACGTTGCTAGTGACACGACTGCGGATTTAATTCCTGGGATATTTTTGACGGCTGATTCCACTTTACTGACGCAGGACGCACAAGTCATACCTGAGATATGAACACCGGTTTCTTCGAGACAGGATTCGGACTCGTCCACCAAAGCAGACGGAAAGCCCAAGTCTGATACGCTTGTCACTATATCGATGGGTCTGATTTTTTCTTTGTCAAACTTAACCTCTGCTTCCGCAGACAACATCGACACTAAAATACTTTCTACACCGTATAATTTTTTACAATGCTTCTCGATAGCAGCGATAGACGATGCACAATTAACACCTTGAATTTGAAAAGTACACTTCGAAAGAGACGGTTTAGTGACGTTATTGACACCGTTTAACAATTTATTACTCGCAATTTTATCCTGTACAATATTTGCTACCATGTTGATTTTATTGAGATCTTTCACGATTGCCTCGAATCCTTTCTCCTTTATGTTGTTCGCTATTTCATTTGCTGTTGTAAGGGCATTATTATACAATACTACCGCCTCGTTATCTTTCAAACTTATGCTAACTTCTACGACTCCTGGTTTTGTCGTCAATGCGTCTGTAATTGTGTTGACGCATGACATACACGTCATTCCTTGAATGTCGATATTGCACAGACTTAACGAACGATCGGTCAATGAACTCTTAATATTATTGGTATCGGCAGACTTGGATTCGAGTACTTCGAATCCTGCTGCGTTAATGACGTCCATTATTTCCTTAGCGCCTGTTTCGTTAACTTTGTAAATGAAGTATCCGGCGTCGTACTTCTTGTCTACTCGTGCTTTCACTATCGAAGGGGTTTCGTCGAAGAGCCCTTGAACCTTTCCTGCGCATTTCTGACAAGACATTCCTTTGATAGCGAATCTCACCCATGATAAATTAGTCGTATTGTTAGTCGTAGAGTTCATTTCTTGTTGGTTTTCCTTTGTTTCTTCGGGTGATGTCTTGCCATTAGTGTACTGTTCGTCCATCCACCTACGTACATCACCATCACCTTCGTTCTTGGAGTCGTAATCAGAATGTTCAGTTTCCATTTCGTTATGTGACATGTATTTCTCGAGACACCCCGCGCGTTATCAATTTTCCGAGTTGAGGACTAAGAAAAGGCGATAGGCATAATCAGCCGCGGTTACAATACGGAGCCAACGAACATTGCCGCTTAGAAGCACTGATACTGATCTTATGTTAAAAAGCAGGTTACTGTCAAACATCCAACCTGTAGTGTCATTGACACCTGCATGGTGGCGCTGATCGCCACTGTCCGTCCCTGTCTATCTAATTGATCATCGCTCTGATCCTCTCTCTCCCCTCGCCGCTCGCCAAGAGATCTTTTTTCTCCGTCTCTCTAATGCGACATATCTAACCTTTTTTCATATCGATTTTCTTTGTCTCTCTACTTGCAAAACATATTCTCTTCCCTTTCTGTGCGCCATTCTAAAACTTTCTCTCTTCCACTTTACATGGAAAATAGACTGCGGTCACATGATGAAAAAATGGGGAAAGTAGAGGGGGAATAGCTGAAGGCAAGAACCGCCGCTAGGTGGCTAACTAGTTCTAGTCATGTGTTCGCTAGTTACATGGTCTCCCAGCGAACGAAAATTCATTGAAATTCGTTGAGTGATTTTGAATGAATCTCAATGGATTTGAATTGGTTTTCTTAACCCTTTCCTAATATATTAGCCACCGGAAAATTATGAAAAAAATTTACTGTATTCTTTGCAACTTTTTCCAAATGTTGACAGTTTTCGAGAAAAAAAATCCTAAGCTATAATATTTAAAATTCATTTTCTCAAAACTTTCGGAAAAATACAAAGGAGAACAAACTCTTAGAATTCATGAGAGAATACACGAAATTTTTTTCAGAATTTTTCGAAAATAAATTACAAATTTAAAAAAATTAAATATATTTATTTATTTAAAGAAATAAACGGCCTATAAGACCTTTGTACAAAAATATACTGACATAATCAGCGCAATTTGAATAACAAAGAAAAGAACATCAAATTTGGTAATAGAATAACTTAAAAACCATATGGTAAAACAAAATAAGAAAACTTAATAATAAGCGTATAATAATCGTCGCTCTTTAAATCGAAATGATATAAAACTAGTAGTGTTTTTTACATCACCGGGAACACTATTTTTTCACACACCGAGATTTACTATTATTTTCACAAATATCCCGATAACGACGCAATGAATACGGTTGAGAACGAGTAGAGAACAACGAAGATATTTGCTCAGATTTAATCATACCCGTAGTAATTTTACGGACAAATAGTAAATCAATAATATGATGTATTGAATAAATTGATGGTATTGAAAATTTAGAAGCAACAGTAGAATAATCATGGTTCACATAACTCATAGGAGTACCTGACTTATACGACAAATATCTTAAGAACCTAATATATAAATATAATACAAAAAAAAATCATTACAAAAATCTAAATAAAGCGGTTGTGACCCTTAGCGAGTCGAAACAATAACTTCCCGATCAATCTCTCGTACAGACGTACGTACAAGATCACGGACACAAATTATTTTATTGTTTTTTTTTGGGTTCTTTGGGGTCTGAAACGTCGACATTTGATGTAAAACTGTAGGCTAATTTTTTGGCGGGAAGTGACCAAATTCAATACTTCGTCCAGACCTTTGGTCTGGGTCGAAGTAATAACACTATACATAAGCCGACAAGTCAGAAAACCGACAAATAAAAAACCGACTAGTAAAAAATCGGCATATTGTAAAGAGAATAATACTTTTACCGTGTCGGCTTTTTAATATGTCGGTTTTTTACTTGTCGGCTTTTTTATTTCTCAGCTTTTTGACGCGCATCAACAGTTTCCTCACGAAAAATGACAGAATTTGTTAAATAATATCATTTTTTCACGTTATTTGTACTATTTTTACTACTTTTTTTTTTGAATAACTCGAAAACCGCTCAGCCGATCATGTTCAAAATCTAATCAGCACGAAGTTAGGTCAGGACGCATCGATTAAAAAAAAAATTAATCAATTCGCTTCATCCGTTGAAGAGAAATCGTTGGACAAAATTCACACACACACACACACACACACATACACGCACACAGAGAGACAGACATCTCTCTAAAAATGTGTCAGTTTGCTTCTAGTGGTCACAAAACGTGGAGATATCATGAAATTAGCATTTTCCATTTTCGAGGTCATTTCAATAACTTCCCTGTAGACCGGGAAGTTAAAAAATTCCGTGATATTTCTAGATGAATTCTGAGAACTTTTCATTCTTACTATTGTATTAAAAAAGATCGTTGTTTTTGAGTTAGAATGTCCAGAAAATTTCAAAGAAATTTTCCTTGTTGCGGACATTTTCAGGTCGTTAGAATGTTGTAGAGTATAAAAGTAAATTGTTCCTTAAAATTGAAGTATTTTGTTCACCTATATTCAGAGTTTCAATAGAATCCCTATGTTGTAAGGGCTCGAAAAAAATTGGTAAAAATAAGTATTTCCCTATTTTTTTGACATTTTTTTTAAAATTCGGCGCCATATTGGAATTCCTAATGGCCGAAACTCAATTTTGACCTCGGAATCTTGAAGAGCGACCTCAAAAACAGCAGGATATGCATCTCTTAACTTTTATTAACTTCCATTTTGATACAAAATACTCGATTGAAATAGAAGGAAGAAAAAGTGTCCTTTGGGCGTTAATGGGTTAATCGACAAATTTCTTACAAAACTCAAATTTTGAAAATTAAATTCAGCAATTTTTAATTTCTATTTTTTCATTACTACTTTTTTCTAAAATGATTTTAAAATTTCAAATATTTGGGTGAACATAAAAACACATTTTTTTAAAATTACGAATGGATTTAAAGAAATTAATATTGAAAAAAAATTCTTTACATTTTTTATTCCAGCACCACTGACTTCCGCATCAAAAGTTACTCAAGAAAGAATTTTTTTGACCCATTAAAATTGACTAAATTAATTTAAACATTCAAAAAAAGTTTGGTGAATAGAAACACGTATTATCGAGATAATTACGCATGGATTTAAAAAAAAATCTATTTCTTTTCGAGGAAACAATTTTTTTGGGTCAAAACATTTTTTACAATTTTTATTATATTATCTTTGAATTCCTCGTCCAAAATTACGTAATAACCAATTTTTTGGTATTTTTGAACCATTGTTTCATTTAAATATTTTATTTCCATTCAATATCATTTACCTCCCAACCTTGCTATTAGTAATAACCGATTCGATTTCATTCATATCAGTTTAATTTTCATCTAATTTTGTTTTCGATTCAAAATCATTAAATTTGTAGTCCTGTAATAATTAACTATCTGGTCAGTTTCATTCGAGGAAAATATAACTACTTTTCTATTGAAATTCATTCAACTTGCGATTGTTCTATTTGCACTTTTCAATTGAAATTTATTCAACGAAATAATTTCTTCATTCCACTATTTTCCCATTCAAAATCATTAAATCAAACAACTTTTTATGAGCTATTAACCATTCAAACTCATTGAAACACATTTTCTCATTGAAATTCATTGCAGAAGATAAGCAAACAATTTCAGAAGCGATGCAGTTAATGAATTTCCATGGATCTTCAATGAATTTTCGTTTGCTGGGCTACTAAAGTAATAAATAATAAAATAATAATGAAAATAAGTATTCTGTAAACTTATGTATCAGACTAGTTTAGCTCAGGAAAAATTAATTAGAAAATAACAGAAATTAATTCAACTTTATAGATTCCAATTAAAAAATGAAATCACAAAAAATGCAACTAATCAACGTGTATTAAACAATAATAATCAAACTATTACTTCTAAATTAATTACTTCGACCCAGACCATATGTCTGGACGAAGTATTGAATTTGGTCAGTTCTTGGCAAAAAATTACCCTATAGTTTTTCATCAAATGTCGACGTTTCAGACCCTAAGTAGCCCAAATCAACAATAAAAAAATTTGTGTCCGTGATCTTGTATCTACGTACGTCCCATTTTTTTGTCTCGCGATATCTCACGTGCGGATAAGCGTCATACATTTTTTTAAATGTGTCTTGGCATAACTTAGATCTGATTAGATTTTGGCGCAGATCCATCCGTCCATTATTAAAAAAAAACATTAGCCCCAATTACGTTTCTTCATAGTTTTTTGCATTTATTTTGTAAAAATACAAATTTGATCGAAAAATGTTTCCAACAAAAAAGAAAGAGCATTAAATTCTCTACAAAAAAGGTTTTATGCATTTTCTTCCTAAAATCAGCCATATGCTATAAGAACTGTTTTAAAATGCGCATTAATTTTCAATAAGAAACACTATTGTGTTTTAATATATCTATCGAATCCACTTAGACCTAAATATGTTTGGACCCCCTAAGTATCGGTATAATTTTATAATATAACTGAAAGCTGTTACACTCACAGAACACAGCATTATGACAACGTTACGCAGAGGTTATTTCCTTAAACCTTTAAACGACCTGTTGTCAGAATGTTATGAAAATGTTACACTGTACTGAACCTTGCAATGTGACGTAAATTTGACATTCTCATAACCTTACAGAACACAGCAAATTTAACGTTGCAGAACTGTTTAGATTAATGTCCAATTAACCTTATTATAAAGTTACTATTTGTATAATCAATTGATTTAATTTCTTTTATCGCCGCTAGGTGAAATTTTCATTTTTACAGCTATGTTTTGACTCCTGGTATGAAAATGAGTTACAATTTTATGTTGTAAATGAAATACAGTTAACATTTTAACTTTTAAAAATGAAACAAAATATATAATTTTCTAATTTGTAGAAATATGCTGTAAATTCATATGAAATAGACTAATTTCTTCATGTGTTAAATGTTAATCTGCACTCAGAAAAAAAGTAGTTTAAATGACCACTTTTTTACTATGAATCATAGTGTGAAATGAGGACTAGGCAAGGTAATAGTTAAAATAACTATTCTGAAATAGTAAAGTTTATCTATTGTTTCATGATTCAAATTGTTACTTATCATAATAGACAAAAAGACTAAACTATTTTGAAATTGTCATTTCAGAAAATCACTACCTTCACAAGTTAACAAGTTTCCATTCTGTTTAATAACTTTAATGTCTAAAAAGGGTAAGGAATTGTCAATTTCAAGTTCAAAAGTAAATTTTAATTTATTGTTATATGTATTTGGGTGGGACACAACTTCAAATTTTCTGATGTAAAGGTATTAGATAACGAGAAACATTGGAAAAAAAGAAACATTAAAGAAATGATATATATTAAGAAATTTATAAATAGTATTAATTACAGAATTGACACTGAAAAGTTAAGTGGTTGTTATAACATATTGTTTTGATACTTCTTTCTTTTTTATTTTTTGACTTTTAACCACCTGACTACTTAACTTATTTTATTTATTTTAATATTTATTTTAACATTTATTGACTTTTTACCACTAACTGGACTATTTATTTTATTTTATTTTGGACATTTGTTATTATATATTATTTATTATATTTACTATTTATTTATTTTTATAGATTTATTGAGTTTTATTTATTTTGTGTTCTCTTTAAAATTTTTAATTCTATTCTTACATTCGGTCGTTACTAATATTTTCTTACATATTGTATACTAATATTGTGCACTGGAAAGCATATTTATACGCTCTTGTTGACATTGTGTTTAGTCTTATTGTTCCATCTGACTCGTATACGGTGCGTTTAAATGTATTCAATTCAAATCTTTTGTTACCCGGCAAATTTTATGCGTTGTTTGTGATAAGTGTTTTATTTATATTATTTATTTTTTATTAAATAGATGCCCCTGAAGAGGACCAACAAATGGTCGAAACGTTGGGCTTGAGATTTTTAATATACAGAACTGTAATGGCCATGAAATAATATACGATATTTATTAAGAAAAACGGTTCATAAAAAAATGAAATTTATTTTAATTGATACATTATGTATTATCATATCGTGACACCCGACGGTCCTTCTTATGACAAAATGAAAATCCACTTCAACAATGGGAGTCACGGGCTCGAAGAAAAAGAGCTGCAAACGTCGCGTCGCCACCTGGCGGCATCAAAACACTCGGATGCGGTATTCTTTACTATATATTTATAGTAAATACAAACTTTAACCATGAATAACAGTAAATATACAGATTTCCTACGAGACATAGTGCGAAATGAGGACACAGTAGATTATAGTTATTTTAACTATATTTGTTATATTTATTTAAATCATTCTACATAGTTGATTTTTTTAACTATGAGGAGACATTCGGTGTAACAAAATGATAGTAAAATCAACTATAAAAGTGATAAATTTAACTATTTTTCATAGTAGTTTTAACTATATTTTTTCAACTATGTGACACATTCAATTTAACTATGGATCTTTTTCTCAGTGTGGATGGAATATTGCATACATGTTACAAGGATATTATTTAATATTAATGTAACATTATCTTGTAACCTCCACTTAATAAATTTATCCAATGATGCACATGTTAATTTAAGGTTGGCATCAGGTTACGTTATGGTTTTTTAATCTCTATGTAATGTTACAACCTTAAAAAGTAAAGTGATTATAACCTTACTGGTACATTAATGTTCTGTGGGGGTAGTAAACGAACGTGTATTAAGGAGGAATAGCCTGTTCTTAGCCACCCCCACACTAGTTTAAATAGAATTAAACAATTAATAATCAAACATGTTCCACTGTTCCCAGTAATCGAGAATGAATAAAAAGGTATGGAAATGCATTCCTTTATGAACGTTTTGATTTCGTTTTGGAAAAAACGAATCCATGTTTACTGCATTTTTATTCGTTCATATGCACATGAAATTTAAATTTTGAATACACGTGAATTCGTGTCTGATTCCCGCAGGCTAAGCACTTTTTTATTAAAACTTTTATGAATAAAAAAGAGTTATTTTATAACGTTCCTGGCGTAAAAAGTATACTTAATCGCACATTTTCAGCAAATTTTACTGAGGGAAATTTTATAACAAATATACATGATGTAAACGATGTAAACTGTATTTACTTCTCGTAAATCAATTGATAATAAAATCAGAATACAATTGGAGGGAATATTCGTTTTATCGCAAATTTAACAAAATTTAATGACCGAATCACAGTAGTTTATAAATTTGCACACAAACGCATTTAAAACATACGACGATAATAAATTATTATTGATTTTCAAATATATTAAATTATTTTCTTGCTTAAATTGATTATAATTATAATTGTTGTGAAACTATTCCTTAGTGTGGATAGAAATGTATTAAATCGTTTAAAAATTCATCAGTTTAGATAAATATGTATTAAATTGCTTTTCAATTTAATTAATTTGAATACATTTTGTTAGATTTAAAGTACGAATATTATTGGATTAAAAATTGTAATCCATTTTAATCTAATTATTATTATTGGGCGTTAAACGTTGGTTCAATAAGAAAAATTAAGACGTGGTAACATTACCGGTTCATTAAGACTTTTTACGATGCAGATCACTTTAATACTATTATAAAAAATAAATTGGATTGATTTCTCTTAAATACAATTCAAAAAATTGAATGAAAATAAGTAACTGCAATCAATCGAAATATATCATAGTGAATTAAATTGTATTAATTTCTTTTTACGAAACTAATTAAAAATAATTTCAATCAATGGAATTTTATAAATATTTGTATTTAATTAATAAAATTAAAGTTAAATTTATTAATTATTGCACTTTTGAATGAAAACTAACTTTAACTGATAAACACTCATATTTAATACACTTTTGCAATTTAAGTCTTGTCTTACAGAAATGTTTACAGAAATTAATTTAAGATTCACATACGACAAATTAACAAATTTTGATTCAAACTAATATTGACTAACATCAATGTATTTCCATTTTGTATTTGATAATACAAATTAATTGGCATTGAGATTTGAATATTAATGACTTTTTAATCGCATACGATTGGAGCCTCGTCGATTTCGTTGAAATATTTGTTAATGGATTTTAATTCAGGATAACATTTCACAAATTTCAATATACATCAACAATATTGACGGACATCGTCGATTTAAACTTTTACTATTAATTAAACTTATCGAGGTAAAAAATATAAATTTTGTTTATTAATATAATTTAATTAACTTCGAAACATGCGAGTTTATTTTAATTAATTTCAATGGAAACCGCTTTGGAGTATTGGCTTACTGATATTAATTTACATTAAAATTTAAATATTAATTATTTTTAATCAAATTCAATTGTAACCCAAGAGAAATACAGTGAAACATTTGTTAGTAGTTAAATTCTGATAGTATTTAACTAATTGACGATTTTCAATACGCACCAGGGACGGACATCACAGATATAAACTTTTAATATTTGTTAATTGAACTTAATTTAAAATGGGCAATTTTAAATTCATATTTCTTAATATAATTTAATTAACATCGAAACGTGCAGGAGAATTTTCGTATATAGAAATTAGTTAAGGCTGACATTTTACAAATTAGCAAGTTTTAATGCAATTCAATTGAAAACGCCATGTATTTCGATTTTGTATTTGGCAATAAAAATAAGGTGATATTAAAATGTTAATATCAATGATTTTTAATCAAATTAAATTTGAGCCCTATGGAATTTCCTTGAAATATTTGTTAGGTTAGGTTTTAATTTAGGATAAGATTTGTCAAATTGTCAACTTTCAATGCGTACGAATTGATGTCCAAGTAACGAAACGTCGAAATTTGATTAAAAACTATAGGGTAATTTTTTCGTCGAGGTGACCAAATTCAATACTGTTTCAGACAATAGTCATAAGCATTTTAAACCAGTTTTTATGGAATTATCGTTGATTTTAGAAAGATAAATGCCTGCAACCTTTTTTGTAGAGAATTTCATTAAGGTATGGGTCGAAGTAAAAATTAATGTGTAATAAAAAAATAATTTCCTTTTGTCGTACGTTTTGAATGCATTTCTATGAAAATTTACAAACTATACTGTAGTTCGGTAATTAAATTTTGTTAATTTTGCGTTAAAACGATGTTTCCTTGCAAACATCATGTTACATTTGTTATAAATTTTATTTGTCAGTTAAATCTGCTGAAAATTTTAATCGAGGTTAATACTACTTTTTACGTCAGGAATATTATAAAATAACTCTTTTTTATTCATAAGAGTTGGATGAAAATTACCAATTCATAATGAAATTTAATACAAGTATTTTCATGCTGATGGAATTAAACTAAAACTTTGTCATACACAAGTTTCGTTTTATAAAAAAAATTTTCTTTTCACAAATTTGGATTGAAACGTATTGAATAGTTTTGAGAGAATATTATTTTTTTTATTCTGAATAATTCAGAAAAATATAATTTTTGTGTACAAATATTTGTATTGAAACGCATTAATGAGGTTCTTTTTCAGACATATTAATTTTTTACTCAGATTGATTAGAAATAGAATTTTTTTTAGAAAGTCTGTTGTGTATAAATTTGGATGGAAATGCTCTAGTGATTTACTTTTTTGAGAACATTATTGTGGGATTCACAGGGATTCTAAATTGCAGTTCCCAATTCGTAATAGCAAAATGGAAAGCATTCACAGCTTTCGTGAATCAAACACGAATTCGTTACATTTAAAATTTCCTGTGCTTAAAATTTAAGTCTAGTGCCTAAATTTTAAATCTAAGCGAATTCGTGTTTGATTTACGAAAGTTGTGAATGCTTTCCATTTTGCTATTACGAATTGGGAACTGCAATTTAGAATCCGTGTGAATCCAACAATAATGTTCTCAAAAAAGTAAACCACTAGAGCATTTCAATCCAGATTTGTAAACAACAGAATTTTTAATAAAATTCCATTTCCAATCAAGCTGAGTAAAAAATGAATATGGCTGAAAAAGAAACTCATTAATACGTTTCAATACAAATATTTCTACAAAAAAATTCTATTTTTCTGAATTAATCTGAATAAAAAAATAATATTCTCTCAAAACTATTCCATTAATGCAGTTCAATCCAAATTTGTGAAAAGTAAATTTTTTTTATAGAACGAAACTTGTGTATAACAAAGCTTTAGATTAATTCCATCAGAATGATAATATTTGTATTGTATTAAATTTCATTACGAATTAGTAATTATTCATCCAACTCTTATGAATAAAAAAGAGTTATTTTATAATGTTCCTGACGTAAAAAATACCATTAACCTGGATTAAAATTTTCAGCAGATTTAACTGACAAATAAAATTTGTAACAAATGTAACATGTTGTTTGCAAGAAAGCATATTCGTTTTAATGCAAAATTAACAAAATTTAATTACAGAACTACGGTATAGTTGCTAGATCTGAGAACACTGGCTTAAAAATGGCCCAGTAAACAAAAAGGAATCGAAAGGCTTTCAATTGTCAAAAAAAGAATTCAAAGTGATACCGAGGAAACTAAATTGAATTCCTCTGAATTCCTCTCTTGACAATTTTGGAATTGGTGAATCCCTTTCAATTCCTTTTTGTCACTGGAGAATTATGGATAACAATGGATTTGTATTCCCCACAGTACGAATTCGCAACGCTTAGAAATAGTTTAAACGCTTAGCGTAGTTATTTTACAGCGTATACCGCAATTTCTCTAAGTTCAATGTATTCAATTTACATAACCTTGTAAAACTCATTACATTATTTTTTATAATGTGTCTCTTTTCAACGGGTTCCGCCTTCATTGGCTGCCATCTTGCTCTATATAGACTGGATGACGTCACTTAACTGGTCGCAGCCGCCCGCAAACGAGAGTGGCGAAACAAAAGCCGCTATGCAATCTCTCGAATGAAAGTGGAGTACCTACACATGTATAGGTACTCTACTTTTGCTTGCACGTGTATGTGCAAGCAAAAGTATACATAACAAGATCGACAGTCATTTGAAAAATGTCGTTTAAAAACTAGCTTACGAAATGAGAGTGCACGAGTATGCGTTTGATAGGAACTTTCATTTTTCAAGACAAATTCAGTTACCTGCACAGAAATTAAAAAGGATTCGTTTCATCATTTCTTTATTCAATTTCTCCACTTTCTTTGTGGGCATTAAGCGAAAAATAATGTACAGAAATTCATAAAATAGTTCTTGAGATTATTTTTAATTTGTATAAACTATTGAATAAATATTGCAGTAATCTGAAATGCACTAAAATGCATTGAAAATTTTAATCCTTTTTATTGCATTTGTGTACATGAAAATTGTGTACACCGAATGTTTAAAAAAGTATTTATTAAGAAGCGTTTTGAATTCGTAATTTAGGAAAACCGAATACATTTTTATCCTCATTACGTTTCTTTTCATTCATATGAAATTTGAGGCCGCAAGCAATGAATGCATTCTTATTCGTTGTTTAAAATTGAAAACATCCACCCAAATCCAAGATAAATATCCTCGAAAAAGTGATCCATTAATATGTTTCAATCCAAGTTATCGAACAAGAGAATAACTATTTCTGTTCAGAATTAATAAAAAAGTACCTCTAATATCCTCAACAAAAAATGTATTTGCCAGCGTACTAAATGATCTATTTCTAGAAAGTAAAATAGAAATTTTGCTCATTTTTATTAGTTTCGGTCCATTTTAAAATTCAATGATTTTGAATATATACAGCAGGCAATAGCTAGACAAAAATTAACAAGTCAGTACTTTGTTACAAAATTGTCTCCACTCTGGATAAAGATAAATGGATTAAAACTGTCTATAATAATTGAAAGGTACATATCGTTCTATTTTCTAGATCGCTCTTCAAGATTATTATGTCCATATTGAGTTCCAGTCGTCAGGGATTTCAATGGCGCCAAATTCCCAAAGCATGTCAAAAAATTGGGAAATATCTATTCATATCAGAATATTGGGATTCCATTCAAACTGTGAAAAAAAGTAAAGAAAATGTTTTGCTATTTTAGCCCAATTTACTTCAAAGACCTCAAAATGCCGTTCCCATTCAACATTTTTTTGAAAAATTTCGGGAGGATCAAACTAAAAAACTATAAGCATTTTTAAATAAAATTTGTTTCCAAACGATAATTTTTTTTTAAATTCTGAAAAATGTTACATTCCACGAAAAATTCCAATCAATTTTTGTTCTTTGCAAATTGTCCAAAAATTCATTGTTTTTGAAGAAAAAAAATTCAAATATAGTTGAGGATTTTTTTCTCGCAAACAATGAACTTTCGACAAAAAATCACAAAAAATCTACTAAAGAACGTACCAACATTTTCAAAAATATTCCTTGATGAATTCTTAGAACATTTAATTCCTTGCATTTAAAAAAAAACTCATAATTTTTTAATTAGATCGTCCAGAAAATAATGGGAACGTTATTTCGAGGTCGTTAAAGTAAAGTGGGCTATAAAGGCAAAACATTTTCTAAAAATTTCTCCGTTTGGACCCCAATATTCTGTGAGTTGGGAAAAAATTAATGAAAATAAATATTTCAAAAAATTTGTTGACAGTTTTTTTGTAAATTTAGCGCAATATTGGTATTCCTAAGGCCTGAAACTCAATTTTGACCTCAACATCTTGAAGAGCGAAGTTCGAAATAGTAAAACAAGTACCTTTCAATTTTTTTAAACTGGTTTTAATTATAGCTCGTAATTGAAGTGACAAAAATGTAATTCCGGGCGTTAATGGATTAATAAAAATTGATAAACCCATTCGAAATAATGATGAACAATATTAATTGAAGTTTGAAATTTTCTTCCGGTACATTTTCATTAAATTTTACTATTTTTGCATCTGTTTAACGATGTAGAAATTCAAAGTACGAATAGGAATGAATTTCTATTACTGAGATTGATTTAGATTAAAATGCAAAATCATTTTATAAGCATATGAAATTATTTCTTCTACTCGGACTCTTTCAAAAGTGAAATATTTTACGTTACTTTCAGTATTACGGTATACTTTCTTTTACATCAGACTATTAAATAATACTTTATGACATTTGGGCTATGAATTTTAGCCCTGTTTAGAAATTTATTCTAAAAAACAGTTAGCAGAATTTTTTTTAATACAATTCATATAACACATAAGAAGTTTTTTTTAAAGAATAAAATGTACCGGATTTTATTGAAATTTTCAGTTTAAAATTTGTTTCATCCGGGATTATTTAAAATGTTATTATTAAGATTATATTTTTGTACCTTGTATAATCATATTACATTGACTACTAAATGAAAGATGTTGTCTGGTAGTTAGTTCACTGTGAGAAATTAATAAAAAATTATAAATATGAACTCAGTAAAGAGTAACAAAAAGATTAAAAGTATTCCTATTGCAAAGGTTGTATAACATTTTGAAAACGTTTGTATAACGATATTAAAAGTTCGTAGATTACAAATTTGACCTATGCAGAATAGTATATCGATTTTTTGTATTTTAGATGTGTAGTAGTGGTAACCCAGACAGCAAATAGAAAAGAGTTCAGAATGATTTCGAAAAGTGCTCTAAAAGAAGTCAGATATCCCACCTTCTTAAGGTTTTCTGAACATGGGTTAATAATGGTGATATCATCTTTAGAGAACCCTCCGAAAGTGGGACATATAACTTCTTTTAGAGCACATTTCGAAATCATTTTTAACTCTTTTTTATTTTGCAGTCTGAGAAATAAATCTCAGGTAAATTTAATTTTTCGAATCGAATATTAACTGAATATCTATTCTAGATAATAACAAAGTTTTCTTTTTACTTTTAAAACTATTTCTTTCTATGGCTAAAATTTAAATATCTTTAAAATTGAAAATATGTATTTATTCTATGTTTGTGTATTTATCTTCGTCTAAATAGATATCACGTTTATGTTCGTTAATTCTGTTTTAATAATCTACTAGTTTCTCCTTATATATGTCCTCTTGCCATGATTGCAATTAATTTAACAATATCTTTGTTGGAAAATATCATTTTCTAACAAATTAAATTCTTTTTACATTTACATAGTAGGTTTGAAAACAATTCTAATAATATTATTTCAAAAATTACTTTTTATATTGTCGGAAATATTCGTTATATAAGGAATGCTAAATGTTCTTTAATGTTTGGATATCGATTATCGGTTAATAAATCTTTACGTATTTAACCATTTTTTTTCTCTAAATTTAATATTTGACAATTTGATTGTTCTATCGATTAAACCAAAGACAACTCCTATGTCATCATTTTGTAAACACTTTTGGATTAAAATATAATAAATACGTTTTTTTGGGTTTATTCAAATGGATGTTTTTTTATTTCGCAAAGATTTCAAATGCATTTACAACTTTACACTTCATTGTTTATGGATTCGTACTAATTGAGAATTAACATTTCAAATTTCTCATCATGCATTCAAATATATTCATAATTTCAGTGCTACAAATTTCATATCGATTACAAAGGAACGCTTTAAGTTCCTAATTGTGCATTAAAATTTATAATTTCCGCACTGTGGTTTTTATGTTTCATCATTCGTGTTAATGAAAAAATAGCAATTAACAGTTAGACACGATTATTTTTAGACACACGGGCCTTAACCCTTTGAAGCACACATTTTTCTTTACATGGAAAACGATCGGCATTTATTACTCGGGGGTTTTCGAAGTCGCTGATTCCGAATATGACCTCAGATTTTCAAAATTCAAAATGGCATATCCAAGATGGCGAACCACATTAGGAAAAAGTAACTTGATCGAGATGAAACTGGGTACACGGGAGTTGTCGGAATCGCTGATGACTGTGGTCTCAAATGTTCAATATTGAAAATGGCGGATCCAAGATGGCGGACCAAATTAGAAAAAGGTTACTTGATCGAGATGAATCTGCCATCTCAGAGTTTTCAAAATTTTAAATGTATTACACATACGTATTTCGGGGCCCCAAAAATCTCCGAATAAACGTTTTCAGCCATAAATACACGTTAATTTTAAAACTTTTGTACAGCCATTTTGAATTTTGGAAATCGGCCCCCGGATTCCTCATCAGAGACCATAAAACCTCCTTAGTAAAAATTGTCATGAAAATCCAAATTAAAATAAGCTGGAAAACGTTATTTTTTCAAAAATAAATGCATTTTTTTAGTGTTTGTTTATTTATAACACTTTCACAACAAATGAAATTTGAATATTGTTAACAAATACCTTAGCTACTTGAAAAACCAACCAACATACGATTTCTTTTAACAAAATGGCGGCCAAAAAGCGAAAGCCAAAAAATTAAAACTTTCATTTTACTACTATTTTTTACCTTTTTTTTCATTCGAATCGTGTAAATTATTAAATTATTTTGGTAAAAATATACTTAAATGTAATATTTTTTTAAAATAATTATAAAAATGGTTAAGTATGATAAATAATGTTTTTAAGAAGTTTCGAAGATGAGAGTATTAGAAAATGTTGACAATAATGACAGAACATTTTGAAAATTTCGAATTACATAATCTTTTGTGGCTGTTTAGTGATAGTCGTCAAACTTCAAAATATTTCGGGAAATTTGAGAGTGAAAAGCAGAAGATAAAGCGTATAGTAGATCTATATTTAATTAGTGCAATACTGTTTGGATTACGAAAGAATGCGTACCCGTCTACTTTGATAGAAACTTTCTTTTTTATAATAGCTTCAGTTCCCTGGTCTTTATTAATTTTCTTGACCTTCTTCCCTTACACTCAAGGATAAAAGTTATCAACGGAAATCCTGAGATTATTTTAAATCAAATGGGAAATTGGACAAATCAAAATGAATCTTTCATAGTGTAAATTTATGGCGAATTTATGAGATAATTGGTACTGATAATAAATCTTATTCGAATGTGTATATAAATAAAACTTTTAATTTTTTGAAAAGCAGAAAACCTTTTGAAAACAGTGTTTTTACGCGAACCGTTGACGGTTAATCGTATTTCGAGCCTATCTTATGAAAACATTGAAATACATTATTTTTCCCTTTTTGGTTATATTTTAAAAATTGTAACGAATTAAATGTTAAATGTAACTCTATTTTTTATTAAAAAGAAGAAAATTGTAAGCCTTACTTTAGTAATCTCAGAGATAAACACGTATATTAAACATATTTCGGAGATTCTTATTACTAACTAATCTGTTAATTAGTTAATTAACAAACGGTAAGTCATAGTAAACCTATATTTAGACTATTCTAACCGAAATAAACCGCAAAATTACGATGACCTCGTAATACTTTTCATGTCTACAAAAATTTGATAACATTCTCACGTGTATATTTTATGATTATGTGACTGCTTTTGTGAATTTATTACTTAATCCATATGAATTTATTATACTATTATATTGAAGTTAGTCCTAGGATAACTTTTCTTTAACATAAACTTTCGATTGAAATTTAATTCTTTAACAGGTGCATATTAAAAAAATGCTCTCTAATTATCTCCTCTGTCAAGGCCGGAGTTTATAATACATATTTGCATTTTTAATGCGATGGGCAAATATTAAATTTGAACACAAATATTTGAAAACTTAAATTAGGCTAGTAGTAAACGAAATGTAACACTTCTTCCTTTGAGCAAAGAAAATTCGAAGCAGTTTCCAAGTCCCAAGTTATCAATTTTTGAATGAAATTTGGCCCAATGATGTAAGAATAAATTTCTTTTCTATTTTGAGATGAAATTAATATACTCCGATTTCTTCTCCGGAACGAATTGAGAATTGTCATTCCAAGCTTCGAACGTTCAAAAATTGAATCTCAAATTAATTGCAGATTACATATATTTTTGGCACATTAGCAGAAAATAGCTTAAAAAGAATTCATTCTTTGACGTATGAAATGAAATTCTGAAATTTTATCAGTAGTCTAGCTTGCAAAATTTCAAATCGGATGATATAACATATCAAATATAGGAAAATAGTCGACACCACGATTGTAATGAAATTCGTTCATTGTTATGTAAAGTTTATTTATTTCATGAAAACTCCATAAAATTATTCTGCAAGTAATTGTAATCCTTTAAAAACAGAGCATTTACCGTATAAGGCCAATCGTTTGGGAGAATAATAACACAGGCCCACAAAAAAAAATTGATCTGTACTTTTAACCAGACCTATCAGTCCTTATGTATTTTGACGCGCTGTATCCGAATCTGAAGTCCGTTTAACCCAGACACCCTTAAAATTTTGAATAAACCGCAATAAATAGCGAAAAATTGCGAACAATTACATTAATGTGTGCGAGTAATTAAACAAAAAACCTTTCGATCTGGATCAAGTGTATCTATTTTGTAATTTAATGCTCTGAATCTAAATCCGAAATCCGTTTAACCCAAACACCCCAAAAATGTCGAGTACATACCAAAAAATAGCGAAAAATTGCAAAAAATCATATTAATTGTCCGAAAAAATTCAAAATCATTTTTTCTTACCAGGATCAAGTGTCTGCCTTATATATTATGGAGCTTAACGGACATCAGAATCGAATTCGTGCAGTAAAAATATATCAGGACGGTACTTGATCTCATGTAGAAAATTATAATAAAGTATATTCAGCTATTTCTCGCTATTTTGCAGTTTGTGTGAGAGATGAAGCTCTGCAGATTTCTGTTTCGTAATCAGTTCATTAAAATATATAAGACAGACACTTGATCCAGACAAGAAAAAATGTTTTTGAATTTTTTCGGACAATTGATCCAGATCGAAAGATTTTTTCTGAATTTTCTCGCGCACATTAATGTGGTTTTTTGCAATTTTTCATTATTTTTTGCGATTTGCTCAAAATTTTGGGGATATTTGCGTTAAACGGATTTCCGATTCAGATTCAGAGCATCAAAATACAAAAAAGGTACACTTGTTCAGGACCGAAACCATTTTTTTCAGAATTTTCTCGCACACATTAATGTAATTTTTCGCTATTTTTTGCGATTTATTCAAAATTTTGGGGGTGTTTGTGTTAAACGGACTGGTTAAAAGTACAGACCACTTTTTTTTTGTGGGCCTGCGTAATCAAGAACGTAACATCAGAATAAATAGATCAATCCCATTAATCAGCATGAACTCACCAATTGCATAATCAATTTACAATCAATCTCAAAATCGGTTGTGCTGGTAAAACTGTATGATACATATCACAAGAGACACTAAGGTGCATGTGAAATATACTGGAATGTTATCAGAAAGGCATAACTATAATTGGAATGGAAGCAAACGGTCCCAGAGAAATGTAGTATTTTGGACAAAACGAAATATACACGAAGGTTAAAATTAAAGTATGCAACAAAACAGTGTTATTATATTTAACATATCTCAATCTGTTTTTGTGATGCATATTTCGAAATTAGGGAAAATTTAGATTTCAAAAACTGTGTACAATTGGTTCGAAACACCCTGCCTTGATACTTCTGCTCTAAAAATTACAGGAAAAAATTGTACAAAAAATACTACTCTAACTAGGTCTTCTATGATAATCCCAAATTTATCTTAATTTTATACTACACTGAAATAAAAAAAAGACGCCACGTCCGTGACCTAGTGTGAAATGTAAATTAAGTTTTAAGGATGTAAATAACGGAATAGATTTTTTTTTAATATATGGAAGTATAAACACTTAGAGGTATTGTTATTATGTTTTAGTACTCTTTTAGTTATTAAACCTTTTTAAAACTTGAACAACAAAATCTTACGCACTGAACGTAAACAATTTTATTTAAACTCTTCAGTATCGAAAACGATGCACGATAGAGCAAAATAGCACTGAACCTATTTTATAGAGCAGACAATTTTCAGTAAAAAATTCAGTAAAAGCACTAATCTCCATTAAATAACTTAGCTGTAATCGAAATTAATCACTGGGTAAATATTTCTACATAAATAAAAGAAATATTTATTTTTCACATTACATTCCTTATTACAATGTTTAAATCCCAGCAACATCTTCAAGTTTTCCTTACTTTAATTTGTTCCAATAGTAAATGAACATCAATTTTACTAACATCAGTCGAAAAAAGAGAAAACTTGAAGATGAGGAAAACTATATTGAAGAAGGGAAATGCTTAAAACAATAGATGGGTCTAATGAGTAATATTAAACATATTAAACCATTTCTTAATTGCAGTTATCAAATAAAATTCAATCAGTTAAGTAATTTGTTAATTTTGTGATAAAAAAATAATCTTTATTATGTTATTTTCTATTACGTATTCAAATATATTTATATGAGTATAATTAAAAGTTAGGAAATTGTTTCTTCGAACCATTAATCTAGTAACTTCAAATAACTTAAAAATTCTGATTTAGTTTTTAAATATAATTTATGTGAGGAAGTCCAGTTTCTTAACAATACAATATTCACCATAATGGGAACGCGAAAGGATTTTCGAAATTCACTTTAATTGTTGATTGTGTTCACAAAACGTAGAAAATTTTCGAGGGAATTAAGAAAAAATAATGATTTTTCCTTAATTTTTCTCATTCTATATTTTTCGTCAATAGCACATTTTTCTCACTTTAGAATCAGAAATTAGGTCCGGATACCTATGGAATAAGATCATACTAAACAGATATTTTTTCGAAATCGATGATTTCAAAATTGTCGCTTGCGTAAACATTTGCTTTCAATTTATGAATGTTAGTATTCAAATAAAAATTATGGTCAAGTTTGTCGGGCTAGAATATTATTTTAGTGATTTTTGTGTAGCTGAATACGATCTCGATGTCAAATATACGAAATTCAAGAAGGCGGATCCAATAACCATTTATGTTGCAGATATCCACCACAGTGAGACCGCCATTTTTAATTCAGTATTTTTGATATTGAGATCTACATAGCTACCCATTTACTATCAATTTAAAAGTATTCTTAATTGTAAGAAATTACAGTAGTCCTTCCCTTATTCTAATTTTCCTCTCACCCACACTACTTACATTTGTAGTCTCACTTTTGTCTCTTTTTCTTTTGTTGCGCATGCGCCGTTGTTTGTATTTAGAAAATCCACACGTCAACACACGTCAGTGGGGAGAATGAGCGAGGAGAAATATTAGAATAGGAGAAGAGAAAAAATTAGAATAAGGAAAGACATGAGAATAAGGGAAATTAGAATAAGGGAAGGAGTACTGTACTTGGGTTTGAACTACTAAAACTATCTTATGTAGAAGCGTTGTAAATTAAGTGTTAGTTTTATTTTTAATTATGAAAAGCAACTTTATTTTAAAAAATAATGAATTTATCACACTTTTAATTTGTCTTCAATGTGTTGAAAAATCACGGTCTCGCATTGTATTCTCAAAAGGCTCCTTTTTAACCTTCAGAGAGCCTGAAAACTCTTGGAGACGTAAACAAATTAGGGGTCTGACTCATCAACATCATAACTTAGTTTGACCCTAACTTAGGGGACTTTAGACAACATTTCTATAAAAAAACAGGGTTTTCAAATGTTTAGATAACAAACATTAATTTTTTCAAACTCCAGTAGTCACAATTCATCACAAATAATCGCGAGATTCATCGGTCTCAAGAATAAAAAGTTCCTATTGAAAGTCGTCTCTCTATCAGCAAATGCAAGAAATCATGAAAGCATTTTCGGTTGACTTATTCACGTGCACAAAATTAAATCGGAAATGTGATATGTATATTCAAAAGGATGTGTTTACTAAATAATAATTCTTTTGAACATTTAAACTAAAAGATGCTTTTGATCATAACTTACTTGGGGATATAAGGATTATTTTGTTTACCTTTTTTGTTGGTGTTATATTTTCCCATTGCATCATTAATAGTATAATCAGTTATGACATCAATTTTTTCTGCGTATGCTAACTTAGAATAGAAGATTAGGGGTTTGAAATCTGTCTCGAATTCTCGTCTTATTCTCATAAAAATCCGGTAAAAAAAAATTGGATGTTAAAAGCATCATTAATATATTGCGGTTTTATATCTTACTAAGAACGCTTAGTTAACTCCCTTTACATACTCGTACTTTTTACACAGTCGGTGAATTTTTGAAGGAATGCAGCGTTATTATTTTTAACCTAAATACTTGTTAGACATTTTGAAGCCCTAAGTGCAAAAGACGCGGATTATTCAGCACCAAGTATTCGTTTTAGGATGTGCTCCTTGATTTATTGAACCAAGATCTCAGCGTCAGAAAATGACATAAAATGAAATAATTTTAGCTTCGTCTAATATTGTTTACTACACAACATGTACATTCAGTATAAACAAAATATTTGTCAAATGTTAAACAAAAAGTTCTTCGTTTTTTCTTGAAGAATTTAAGCAGTATGTTAAATATTCGTGTAAACAAAATGATTTACAAACTCGTGTACATCATCAAAATCCATCTTTTATCCCTTTTTGTCGTCTAAATGAAACTTTCTCAAGTTTTTAAGTCAAGACTGATTTTCTACGTACACTGTTAAAAATTTCTGTATGAATTTTCTGAAACATGTAACGGAAGCTTTTTACGGTTTCCGTTTCATAATTTTCTGAAACAAAATTTACTAAGTTTTCGTTATGGTAACAGAAAAAATAATACGAATCAAAAAAATTTGTTTGCTTCATTAAATTTATCCACATGTTTCATATAGTTATGTACGTAATATCTTAGTAATTTAAGTTGAGTTATTGTTTATTACATAAATAAATTATACAGAACATATCAAATTTATTGAACCAACACTGATTTTATGCTATTCAGATATGACATGCTTTATGCATTGAAGCTAGGCTATGGAATCCCTTATGATCGAATCAAAATTCAACTTCTATAACAGGAATCACGGGCACCTCGTGTAGGGATGCTAACTTCACGTTTGCGCCTGGCGACGACAAACCAAACTAACTTCACCTTCGCTCGATGATTCGCATTCGTATTTCTTTTACAAGTTTCGTAATTTTGTGATACTGTTGCATAATTTATCTGTCTGTTACATGTTTTCGTAAAATTCTGTTACTCCATTAACATAAAAGTATCAGAATTTGCCGAAAATTTCTAACAGTGTACCTATGACACTTATTTAACGGATCCAAGAATACTAACTTAATGTAATTAGTTAATTATGAGTAACGTGTGGTGTGACAGGAATCTGGCGCTTTTATGGAGACATAGCACAGGTTGTAGATAGCCAAACTAAGAAATATCGTATGGTATAATTTTCCCATACACCCTTAAAATCGAATGTTATAGTCCAAAACCCGTTTTAGTAGGGTTGAATAATCACTCATAACTACTCTAATTATATTCGATTTACATTTTATTTTTAAATTCGGAAGCTGAAAAGCATACCTTTCAGAATGCCTATACCTTACATGTTGATGAAATGAAAACAACAAAAACTGTAGTTGAAAGTATTAGCGATTTTAATTTTTCTTGTAATTTTTCCAACTTTGACGATGATTTTTCGATATTATTGTATCCAGAGATTATTTCTGATTAACGCTTTGAACGTAAATTGAATGCCGTGTCGAGTGCACTTTTGTTGAACAAATGCGAGTTAAAATATAGTTTTGTGAGATTTTAATTTCCCGCTAAATTTTATTATTTTAAAAAATGTTGCTTTACTTGTGTCGTAAATTTCAACATTTGTCAATGTATCTAGAAGCATCGTTAGCACGGTGTCTTTAATTCTACCTGTTAATTCTTACTGTACCTTTATTAAAAAAAGAAGGGATTTTCTTATACGCTCTACCATTTCAAATTACAGTATTAAATCATCTTCTTGAAAAAAAAATAAGCAATCATTGCAATTAGTTTGGTATAATAAGGGTATTATTGACGACTACATTGTTAAATTTGAGTATACTACGTCTAAAAATCGCTGGATTGAAACACCATTCCCGGGTCTCGAGTGTTAAACGAAATTCAAGAAGTGGAAATCGAAAAATATTCGTAGTGTATTAATTTCCTTAACCTCTTTGATGATAATATGGTTCCAGAAAACAAAAATAAATTCGGATATCAAGAATCCGAATTCGTTTCAATTCCATAGCAATTGCACGAATCGAAACGAATTCGTGATAGCGTTTCTTAATTCGGATTCTTAAGGTCTGAATAAATGTTTGTTTACTGAGGTAGAATTAATGGCAGTTCATGAATCGAAGATGGTTCATTTCGTAAATAATTGTGACCATATACAGTGGCGCTCAAAAAAATAGAGCTACTACAATAGCAAACGCTAATCTTTTTCGAATATTTTGTTTCGATACGTGTGGCTTTTTCTTAGAAATGCGACCGTTAAGCTTCGCATCACACAATCTTCTTTTTATTGTTGATGTTGACAGTTTTATATTGTGTTCGTTGAATAAAATGTCTTTAAGGCGTGGTGCAGTCAAAAATGGGTCTTTTTTCACTTCTAGTGTAATTTTTCGATCCATACGTGCACAAGTTTTTCGAGGTCTTCCTCGATTATCAATTGGTATTTTTCTTTCTTTTGATTTCTTAATCGCATTTTGAATACGTTTCCGCGAAACATGCAAAAGTTGTGCTATTTTATTCACCGATAAATCATGTTTATATAATTGAAATATTTGTTTACGTTCATCGTCACTTGTATGCTTTGCTCTCCCCATCTACAATAAATGCAACAACAACATTGCTAGTAAATGAAGGTGGGTGATTAATTATTTACAAATAGTAGTAAAAATAATATATTAGAGTTGATAAAAATATTTAAAATGCTTACAGTTTAAAGTGGCTCTATTATTTTGACCCTAATTATTACTAACCTTTAAATCTATTTTAACAGTATTAGTCTTTAAAACTGGATTATCGATAGCAAACACACTTTGAAACGTTCTGTACCATTGTCTGAAAACAACTAAGTAATGTACTTTGCGCGGAACTCAAGTACCTTAATCCAAAACAATATTCATTTTCACATTTAGAGGTGGCTCTATATTTTTGATCGCCACTGTACATTTATTTTACAAAAACGGTAGTCGCCCGATTTATGGCAAGGCTGATGATGATCACTGCGGAATATAATGAAATTCGAACACTGTGAACATTTTTCTGTTTCCATACGTTGAATTCCGATGAATACGTCATTTCTAGTTCATACCAACAATTTTTAGAGTTGCTAAATTCAAGTTTTAAAAAATCATTACAGCATCAGTTACAGCCTTGTTATTTTCTAATTTTAGATCAAACCACGGATTCACAATCCAATCACAAATAAAACAAAACTTATCACGATTATCGTACATTTATTTTTAAATAGGTTAAACTTAGCATTAAAATTCCAAATGTTAGAGTGTATCAGAACCTCTTTTTGAAGGTATAAAACAAAGGAAATTATCCTAAGTTGACATTGTCCTAAATTTGCATAATTCCAAGCGCTACTGCAGAGGCATTATTAGCATTTTGCACTCACAGTTCAATGGGAACGTTAGTCAACTTTTGTCGATAAGTAAATACGGTTATTCGTATTTTTAGCATTTTTCCTGCACAAAATTGAAAATTTAAGTTTCGAAAGCGACATTATGTGTCGCAGATTTCGCCTAAAAAATGCTTTTATATTGAACGTTGGATTACGGCAACTATAAATTGAATTCACCCAGCAATCGAATTTGGATAGAGTTGTATAGAATTGGATTCAATTATTAAATTCTGAATCCATATTTTGGTCAACGGTGAATCCATTTTAATACGTAAATACAATTCTATTCGTTCATACGAATAAAAAGGTTACTTTCTGAATTCATATTAATCTAAAAAAAGTTTTCTTTATAAAAATTAAATCTTAAATACATCCGTATTCAACATTACGGATTCAAAACTATCCAAGTGTATTCATTTCAATCCAAAAATAGTTTCCTTTTTAAAAACGGAACATTGAATGCATCCGTATTCAACATTACGGATTCAAAACTATCCAAGTGTATTCATTTCAATCCAAAAAAAGTTTCCTTCTTCAAAACGAAACATTGAATGCATCCGCATTCAACATTACGGATTCAAAACTATCTAAGCGTATTCATTTCAATGCAAAAACAGTTTTCTTTCAAAAAATAAACTGTGAATAAATCTGTATTCAATATTACGGATTCAAAACTATGCGAGTGTATTCATATGACTTCAAAATTAGAGTATTTTTTTATATTTGTCAGTTTGCAATTTATGCATAATTGTGCATAATTCTTTTGAATTTTCATGGATTTGAAAAAGTTACTTATGAGTTGATATTTTTGGAATTCAATCCATTTCAATTCAGCAAATAAAGCTTTACGATTGTGTTCATAAAATTGAATACAAATGGATTACTTTTTCTGAAATTTAATCCGGCAAATTAGGCTTTCGATTGTATTTGTAGAATTGAACGCAGATGGATTCCTTTCTTCGGAATTCAATCCATTTGAATACATATTTACGGAATCAAAGTATGAATTCAAAATAAATTGAAATTTTCAATCCAATCCTATCCAATCTCGATTGCTGGGCTACATTATGTAAATACATTTTTGTCTATTTTTTTAACGATTCCCTTCTAAAGTCAGATATTTCTCTGCACAATAGACAATTATTTGCAAATGTTGAAAAACATTAATTTGTTACATTATTAGGGGAGGACGGGGTAAAGCGGAGCACGGGGTAAACCGAAAAATTTGATGTCCCAGTAAACGAAAATGGATAGAAATTTATTGAAATTAATTGAAATTTTTACTCGCCAATCCGGATTGTTGATTTTAGCAAATCTATTTCAATTCTGAATTCGTTTGTATTCCTGTACATGGATTGCCCTGCTTCGATTTGTATTCAGTGAAATCAATTACAAGATGGAAGTTGTAGTCTATTGATTTCAATTCCAATAAATAGAATTCGCCAATGTTATTTGAGATTCAATTGAATCCTTCGTAAAATGAGAGGTTATGTCAATTTATTTGAATTCAGGACGTAGAATTGGAAAGACAATCCTTCAATAATTGTGTATTTCTTTCAAAATCAGATTACTTTTTATTCTTTTAACAGAATAGGCAACCTTCTCCTGTATATAATCCAATTATTAGCAGAAATATTGTAGAGGAATTCATTTCAGTTTAGCGTGCGGAATTGCCGATATCCGAAAATGCTCGGTCAATTCTCAATTAATTTCTTTGGTACTTTTTGGTATAGTGATTATAATCTTGTACGGGACCCAAATTTTTAAAAATCGATTCAGTCGTTTTTAATATAGATTTTTGAGCGTAGATACTATCTTATCAACTGACGACTTTCCCCAACTCTTTTATGAAAGAATAGAAAATCAGAATTCGAAAGAATTCAAGATTTCAATGTATTCCAATCCATATTCGTTTGCTGCCATTTTAAGGTTACGTTCACTTCATTGATAGAGATTAATTGATATTTCGAATCTTTTTCAATGCAAAATGATTATACGCTTCAATTACCCAGTATGAATAGAAAATTATTTAACCCTGAACATTCTAATTTATTTAAATTCTTTACACGGAATTAACAATCCAGATTCAAAAAAATTCAAATTTTCAATTTATTTTAATCCATTTTCGTTTGCTGGGGTATAACACCGCGTAGTACTATAAATGAATGGCCATTGTTTTAGAAGTGTTACTTCTTGACAACTATTTTGCAATATGTGCAAGGCATCTATAACATTTTATTGCAGCGGCAGAATTGTGGTTTGGTTTTAAGCGTCTCTGTCAAAGATTTTGGTTACTTCCAATTGTTTGTTTTCCGATTGCAAAAATAAAAGATGGGAACTATGTGGGACTGCATTATTGTATAATGTAATTTGAAGAAATCTTAACACAAAGCTTAAAAGTGTCCTTTTTTGGCGGGGTAAAACGGAACATTAGTTTTTGTGATTTTAAGCGCTGTCCTCCCCACTTTAGTAGCCATACCCCTCCCGGGCGGCCTGTTTTGACCAATACAACGAACTAAACCGTATGTCATTTCGATTATTGTAAATTTGAAGCCAGAGAATATAAGAAGTGTTTTTCAAAATGGTTAGAAATTATAAAAGAAAGACTGTACAAACAAGTGAAGACTCCGTTCGGCAGGCTGTACAGGCAGTGATAAAGGGGAGTAAAATTCGTGTTATGTTCCGCTTTACTCCAAAAAAAGTAAATTTTTCATTTCGATATTCCAATAACATTCAATGCCGAAAAAAAAATGTCTCTTTCCGGGAAAAGTTGCTGAATAAGATAAAGTTTCAAATGATACTAGATAACAGTCAAGTCGTTTAACTTTTTTGCCTTATATAATACAAAATAAAAAGGTGTTCCGCTACCCCGTCCTCCCCTAATAATGATGGATTTATTGACGTTTTGTAAAATCATTTTTTAATTTATAAACAAAAAATGAGGACCAAATTTGAGAGATTCGATGCACCAGGATTCATCATTTCTGACAAAATATTGACACTTTTATATTACTATTTATTTGTAATCTTAAATTCACTATTTGTTTCAATTCCAGAATTTTGAAATTAAAAATTGACTATCCGCTTTAGCATTACCGAGGGATACATGAAGATATGTCTGAATTATACCAAAAAAACTCTTGTATCGCTGCCTGGACAATTTTTGTGTTACTTATACTAATTATTTATTAAAAAATAGTATAATTACTAAAAAATAGAATATTATTTTCACTAAATGTCCTACCTTATTACGCAATGCTCTAAGTAGATCTCGAACGCTTTCACCTCGATAACTTCTGTACTTCCTAAGATCCGTTGCAACTTCATGATCGATATGTAGCCTCCAATCATCGCGAACCACTCGTATATTGTTTCTTTCCAACGCTTGCAGAGCTGGGCTTTCAGGACCATCCTTTTCCACTCGATCACTGACATCCTACCGAATAAAACAGTCAATCAATAAATCCATTGTCTTCTCTAATAATTGCGGTCAAATTGTCAAGTTTCAAGTTCATTAAGGAATTGACATTTTTATTCGACGATACTTTTGACGACCCAGTGAAATAAAAATTATTTACCTGAAAGAAAGCAAGTACTTGTGCAGCATCCCAAAAAATAGGATGACCATGGACCGCTAGTGCAGGCGGCCTTTCTACCGGGTCGTTCTCGATCATTGCTTTAATTAAAAGTAAAGCAACCAATTTGTCACTTTCGGAGATTCCTTGGAGTCCCGTCAAGTCACATTCTCCACCTAAACGAATCAAATTTCGAATAACCGAATTTTCCAAAAATATTTTGGTTACTCACATAAAATATTGGCTTGTCTCCTAAGCGGATCACCGAAAGGATGCTTTCCGCTGGATAAAACGTAATAAAACACGCAACCGAGTGAAAAAATATCCACCGCACACGTGGTTCGTTCGCCATTGAGCATTTCTGGCGCAATCCATCCATCGGTGCCGGTAACACCTGATCTTCGCGAGAAAGACATTCGTCCCAGCTGCAACTTCTTGCATAAACCAAAATCAGAGATCATTGCTCTGATCTGTCCGTTGGGTCCAGGTACCGACAGTAAAACGTTATGCGGTTTGATATCTCTATGAACTGTTGAACGAAACCATTATTTACTTGTTTCTAAGTAAAATTATAAATAATTAATAAATAAAAAATTCTTTTTAAAAACCACGTTTTTATAAATGGTCACTAATACCATGCCGAAATAAATACGCAATAATTTTTCATTTTATTAGGAAATAAAATATTTGTAAGACTTAAAATGGAAAACGTGGGGCGCAATAGAGGTAACAGAAATGACTAGCATGTCTAAACTTGCGTGTCATATTGTTCATTTAAGCATAAGTTTCTCATTTGTTATTGTTCGTCGAGGAGTCATTTCTGTTACACTGAGAAAAAAAAGACGCCAAATTGGCTGACGCGACGTACCGCCGTTTTAGCGATAGTCGCTTAAAAAGACGATTAACACTCGAAATTGTAAAAAACAAGATTTCTATAAATCGGAATATTTTTCTGACATCATTATGAACATTCCTGTCCAAGTTCTAGTCGATTTAGTTGTTTGTATCATTTGTACAGATCATTAAAAGCTAAAAAAATAAGAACTTTTTTCGTTTTCAGGCTTCCGTATCGAAAACTGTACAAGATACGCCAAAAATGCACTCAACTAAACTAGGTCTCTCACTGACTTTATTGTAGGAAATTTTGTGCTCTACAAAAAAGGTTCAGTGCATTTTTGACGTATCTTGTACAATTTTCGATACGGAAGCCTTAAAACGAAAAAAGTTTTTATTTTTTTCACTTTTAACGACTTTTACAATTCATACAAACAACTAAATCGACTAGAAATTAGACAGAAATGTTCATAATGATATCAAAAATGTATTCCAAATTATAGAAATCTGTTTTTTTACGATTTCGAGTTTTAATCATCATTTTAAGGGACTACCGCTAAAACGGCGGTACGTCGCGTAAGCCAATATGGCGTCTTTTTTTTCTCAGTGTACCTCTATTGCGCCCCACGTTTTCCATTTTAACCCATTAAGGCCTAAACGGACACATTTTGAGCATCAGTTTAAACATCGATAATTTCCCAACGGGCACAAAAGTCCCGAATGTTTCTAAAACGTTTTTAGAATGTTCCAGAAACGTTCCTAAACGTTAAATGTCTGCAACATGGATGAAACGTTTATAAAACGTTCCGTAAAAGTTACAGACATAAAACGTTTTAGGAACGTTTCTGGAACATTCTAAAAACGTTTTAGCAACATTTGGGTCCTTCGTGCCCGTTGGATTGCATATAAGAGCATTTGGAAAATGTTTACTCCCACTATTTCTGACGTAAAATTGTACGCTCTTTCAGAATCTTTCAATAAAATTTCGATAAAATGAAAAGCAAAAAAGTTATACACATCACTTTCACCTCGAAATTGCATTGGAAAACATGTCTAAGGTGAAAATATCGCGTCCATGAACCCTTAGGATTAAAATGTACAGTGTTCTAAAGTGAATTTCAAGATGGCGGCTAGAAGCTCAAAAATCTTTTTAAAACTTAACAAATTTTGTTCTTGAAAGCTATAGACTTTAGAGAAAATTTGCTAAGAACAAAATGTCTTAGAATTGGTTAAAGAACCTTCTCAAATTTTATCACAATATATTGATACACTTTTTGGTTTTTGAAAATTAAAAGAATCGAAATTTTTAAAAAAGTCATTTAAAAAATCTAAAAAAATTTAAGAAGCTTCTTTAATCAATTCTAAGACATTTTTATTCTTAGCAGATTTTCTTTAAAATCCATATTTTTCAAGGAAATAAACTTATTAGTCATAAAATCTAGAAAAGTTTAATAATTTATTTTCTTGAAAAATATGGACTTTAGAGAAAATCTGCTAAGAATAAAAATTTCTAAAAATTGGTTAAAGAACTTTCTAAAATTTTTTCAGATTTTTTAAATTACTTTTTTAAAGATTTCGATTTTTTGAATTTTCAAAAAACCAAAAAGTGTATCAATACATTGTGATAAAATTTGAGAAGATTCTTTAACCAATTCTAAGGCATTTTTGTTCTTAGCAAATTTTCTCTAAAGTTTATAGTTTTCAAGAAAAAAATTTTTGAGGTACTAAGCGCCATCTTGAAATTCAAATTAGAACACGGTACGTTTTAATCCTAAGGGTCCATAGACGCAATATGTTCTCTTTAGACATGTTTTCCAATGCAATTTCGAGGTAAAAGTGATGTTAGAATGAAAAATGAATTTTAAAAAACTATGTTTTTTTTACAAAAAAACGTGTATAACTTTTTTACTTTTCATTTTATCGAAATTTTATTGAAAGATTCTGAAAGAGCCTACAATTTTACCTCAGAAATAGTCGGAGTAAAAAATTTCCAAACGCTTTTATATCCAAATTATCAACGTTTAAACTGAAGCTCAAAATGTGTCCGTTTAGGCCTTAATGGGTTAAGTCTTACAAATATTTTATTTCCTAATAAAATGAAAAATTATTGCGTATTTATTTCGGAATGGTATTAGTGACCTGTGTGGATGGGAAAAATTATTTTATCCTTTTTAGTCCAATTATAAAAACGTGGTTTTTAAAAAGAATTTTTTATTTATTAATTATTTTCTGCTTTTTAGTTTTAATAGGTCAAATTTTACAATCGATTTTAACCCTTTAAGGACCAAATGTACAAAAATTTGACACGAAGTTTGTCAGTATTTTTTAGTATTTAAATTCAATGAAAAAAATTGTGGTATATACGTTTCCAATTGCTCGAACCCCGCTCTTTCGAATGGTGGATGGTAAAATACTGTCAATTTTAAAATGAACGAATTACAGACCATTTTTTAACAAAAATCATGAGATTTTAAAAGTTTTTTTTCATTTATCGTTTTTTTTAATCACTTATAGCATTACTATGCCTCAGTTCGGTATAAATAACGTGACAAAAATGTCTAAGCTTCAAAATGGTGACATATGTTTTTATAAAATTCGAAATGGCGGTCCCGAAAATGGCGTCCTAAATGAAAATTTCTTGAAAAATTTGAGAACGCTCTGACACAAAAATTGTGAACTTTATAAAAAAAATGATAAGAGTAAAAAGTTGTTAGAATTCATCGACGAATACACTGGAATTTTGTCAGATTTTTTGTATGATATTTTGAAAAAATTTTTAATTGTTTTTTTCCAAAAATTCTGAAAAAATTTGAGTACATTTTTTGATGAATTCTAAGCATTTTTTGTTCTTTGCATTTTTGTCCTAAAGTCGATAGTTTTCGAAGAAATAAATCTCGAATGTTGCGTATTTATATATATTTTATATTTTTTCCATCGGAAATTATCAACTTTTAGAAAAAATTGCAAAGAACAAAAAATGCTTAGAATTCATCAAAGAGTATACTAGAATTTTTTCAGTGTTTTTGGTAAACTTTTAAAAATTTTCAAAAAAAAAAATTAAAAATTTTTTCAAAATATCATAAAAAAAATCTGACAAAATTCCAGTGTATTCGTCGATGAATTCTAACAACTTTTTACTCTTATCATTTTTGTTATAAAATTCATAATTTTTGTGTCAGAGCGTTCTCAAATTTTTCAAGAAAATTTCATTTAGGATGCCATTTTCGGGACCGCCATTTCGAATTTTATAAAAACATATATAACCATTTTGAAGCTTAGACATTTTTGTCGCGTTATTTATACCGTACTGAGGCATAGTAATGCTATAAGTGATAAAAAAAACGATAAATGAAAAAAAAACTTTTAAAATCTCGTGATTTTTGTTAAAAAATGGTCTGTACTTCGTTCATTTTAAAATTGACAGTATTTTACTATCCACCATTCGAAAGAGCGGGGTTCGAGCAATTGGAAACGTATATACCACAATTTTTTTTATTGAATTTAAATACTAAAAAATACTGACAAACTTCGTGTCAAATTTTTGTACATTTGGTCCTTAAAGGGTTAAACTATTACATTTATAAATAATCTGAAAAGAGCAGTTTCAAAATAAAAGTGGTTTTAGAATTATATTTATTTTATCAGAAAACACAGCAACATTTAAAGAACGTTGAAAATTTGGCTTTATGGCGGCGGAGGTTCAAGTTGTCGTAATCGCTCCATTTCACTCATTACTTCCTCATTACATAGAGTTTTGTCAGTTAATTTTGTACAATCTAATTCTTCAATGCACAAGCCATCGAGAGATCTGACACGGCTTAGTGCCACATAAGCCTTTCCATTGGCAAATAGTGCAGGTCCATTGGCAAATGACAGGCTCCTCTGGTGGCTTACACCGTCCAGAATTGTTGAGAATCCTGATGAGGTTTTCTCACCCCAGAATCCGTGAGCTGTTGCAGCCCTTATAAATGACACTAATTCACAACTGCTCCACTTGCCGTCGTGGATGAGTATATATAGGCAAGGGAATTAATGAGGTTTAAAGGACAAAACGAAAGAAAAACGAGTATAAAGGAATGTATAGATTCAATCAAGAACGGAAAATAAGTGCATTTTTTTTTTATACTTTTTTTTTCATATAAAATTTAAATTTGCTGAAAATGTTCTTAAAACTGATTGAAACTTGTAATACACTTATACGACAAGAATACGAGTTAATAAAAACGTGGTAAAATACTGACCTATATCTAACGAATGTAAATGTGACAAGCCGTAAGTTGCCTGGCGCAAAATATTCTTGACGGATATTTTGCTTCGGTTGTACCTTCCGGCAACGTAATCTTGCAGCGTTGCATCTGCCAGCTCCAGTGCTATGTACCTAAACATTCTGTCTTGTTCGGTGCAAAAGTAACGAACAACATTTGGATGCGCGTCTGATTCGCGCAATAATGCTACTTCGCGATCAGCAAACGTGAAGCAATCGGGTAGAAGTCGTTTCACTGCTACGGAACGTCCATCGAACTGTCCTCTGAAATTATCAATTGTTAAATTCAAATAAAATAAAAATTGTTACAATGCGTACTTGTAAACAAATGTTCCGTCGCATCCTTTTCCTAAAACTTGTGCAGTTTCGAATGTTATTTTTCCAACCCGCACTAATCCTTCGCCGATGTCCTCCGGGACATGAACGTCACCATTTTGAGTGTTGCTTCCAGTTCGGCTGTTTTCACGCGAGCCCTGTTGATCAATTTGCTAATTTGAAACATAAATGAGTTCTCTGCGCTTTGGTTTTTCACGAATAACAAGACGTAATCTAAAAATAGTTATTCTTACAAACCTGCGACAAGTGCTGGAATTCTTTAAACTGGGCATTTAAGTACCAGAACATCGTTACTACGCAGCCGACGAGTATGATCAAAGCGAGTTTTAGGCCTTTATTTTCTTGCTGGTTGATCCATTTCTTGCTGACGCTGTACGTGTGCGAAATTGTCTTGTGCCATCCTTTAACGGTCACATTTGTACTGTTGCGATCTTGCAAGATGTGTTGCTCGTTTGCTTCGTGCGAGCCAAGTTTAATACTGGTATTTTCCAGTTCTTTTTCGGTTAAAATAACCGGATCCGATCTACCGGTGATCTGTAAGGGCTGATTATGGGGCTTATATTCTGCCGGGACTTCGTAATGGCCTATAACGATGCCTTTCTTTCCTTTAACGCTACGAAATTCCCCAAAACCGAGCGGGCGAATGTAATCTCCGGTACTAGAAACAATGTTGCCGTTTTCTTTAATCTGGGAATTAACTAATGGACCTTCCAGTAGCAAATGACCAGACTGACTCGATATTGTCGCTGTCGATGAATCTACCAGCGACGGTAATGCGTACAAACCGTGAGAATGTTCACCGATGTACAACGTTGGGCTGGAACAGAAAGATTATTATTCCCAATTCAATATCTTTACATAATTAAATGTCCAATTGTATTTACAATAACTGAACGTCGCTTGGTTTCGTAGAAAACCTCTGCAACAAATGATCCAACGTCTTATCCGCAACACTCGTGAATGGAATAGTTATCAATCCATCCTTAGTCGCCATGTACGACGCTATCACAGGACTTCCTAAAGTGTGATCCCACAAAATGGTACCTAGTCGTCGGTCCAAGGTAACGACACGTCCCGAGGAACTTGCCGTAAAATGTACGAGATCGTAGTTGTCGACAAAATCAGAATCCGTCTTTATTGCGGAGTAATCGTTGAAAGTTACGTTCCATTTCCTATCTTTTCGTTTACTGTCGATCATTATGATGTTATATTCGGTCCTTCCGACAAATATAGCATCTTGGGTTTCTAACGGGCAAGTATTCTTTGGTTCATCGAATCCCAAAAGTTGCTCACGTTTCCCAGTTTGTGGATCTACGCTAAACCACGTATCGATCTTTCTTCCGGTGTATAATATACCGTCGCTGCTGCGACATGGGCTACTCGCAACAAGTTGCGGTATTGTAAATGGTAACTTTTTCAACGCTTCGGTTTCCGGACCGAAAAGATACAGCGATCCATCTTTCGGATCTGGTAGAAACATAGGCCTAGAAATATTCGCAATTTATTTTTTGTAATTTACTTTTATATATAAAACTTACATTGCAGGAGAATTCGTTTCTAATGGAACTTTTACTGCAGGTTCTGGAAAGTAAATCAAATATTTATTTATTTTTATTTAACGGCCCTTGTGGAAAAATATTGCTGAAAGGTACTGAAAATCTCTAAAAAATACTGATTTAATATTGAAATTGGGACTAGTAAATTCAGGATATTTCAGAGACTTTCAGCAAATTCTAGTAATATTGCTGAAATATACTGAATATTTATCTGAATTTTACTGAAATATTTATCTGAATGTTACTAAAATATTTCTCTGAAAAATACTAAAATTGTTCTGAATTTTCCTGAATTAATTACTATAAAAATCACTGCACTAGAAACGTTTGGAAATTTCAGTGTATTTTATCAAAATGTAGTAAGTTTTCTGAAATAAGCTGATATTTTCCTGAATTCTACTGAAAATTCTAATCTATCTTTTATTGAAAAATACTGAAAATCTCTTAATAATACTGATTTAATATCGACATTGGAACTATTATTTTCAGGATAATGTCATTTGATAAAATGTAGTGATATTGCTGAAATGAACTCAATATTTATCTAAATTTTACTAAGTGTTATTCTGAGTTATTTCATTGTACTGAATTTGTCTGAATTCCGCAAAATTAATATCGAAATTGGTATTTTAAAACATTCATGAACTTAATGTTTAACGTTTTTCTCGACCGCTTATAAGTAAATATTAAGAATTAGATTAATTTCGTGGTATGTACGGTCCTTTTACTTAAATAAACAAATAATAAATCATAAATCATAAATCAAATTAATAGTCAAATCATTAAAATTCCTTATATTCCGAACAGTAAAATCAATTCATGAACTTAGTCGATTTTAATAGAATTTTGTACATTTCTTAAATTTGACTAATATTTCTGTAAATTCTACTCAAATTTTATCTAACAATTATTAAGAAATTGATCCGAATTCTTCATACAATTTTCATACAAAGAATTATAAATGTCTTTCAATAAAGTTAATAAATTTGGTTAAAATTGACTTTAGAAACCTTCTACAACACCAATTTTTATATTAATTTAATGACATTCAGGAAATTTAATACCATCTTAACCCTTTAACGTCCAGAATGCAAGTTTTTCGTGTGCAACTTCCACCGCATAGTACAAACTGAAAATAATACACAGATTGTTCGGAATGTACCTAATTTACTATTTTCGAGGGTGCTCTTTCGAATGGTGACTTTAAAATTAGAAAAAATTGAGTATTTACCTTTGATTTTGGCAAAAATATGTGAAAAAAACACATTTTTGAGGTCATTCTTTTTTAAATTTCATTTTTCATGTCGATACCGCTATTTCTTTGACCGAAAAAGTGCATAAAAGGTGCATAAACTGTTTGAATTTAAAGGTTATGTTGGTAGGCATTTTTTTCACCTTGAAATATCCAAAATGGCGGCTTATTCCAAGAAATTTTTTTTTAATTTTGGCAGTATGGAAATAATACACAGTAGCAACTTTCATCAAAATCAAGTAAATTTTTTACATTTATCTCGGTCATCTTGGAGCCGCCATTTTTAATTTTCAAAATCTGATTCCAGATTTGTAATCAGCGACCCCGAAAACCCCCGAGTACCCAGTTTCATAAAGTTTGGGTAATTTTTCGCATTTTGGTCGGCCATCTTGGAGCCGCCATTTTGAATTTTGGAATTTTGACTTCAGATTCGTGATTAGCATACACAAAAATATCTTATAAGATAGACAGTTAAGCTGAAAATTTGTTTAAAATGCTACATTTCCATACTGCGAAAATTTTAAAAAAATTTCTTGGAATAAGCCGCCATTTTGGATATTTCAAGGTGAAATAAAAAATGCCTACCAGGATATCCTTCAAGTTCAAACAGTTTATGCACCTTTTATGCACTTTTCCGGTCAAAGAAATCGCGGTATCGACATGAAAAATGAAATTTAAAAAAAAAATGACCTCAAAAAATGTGTTTTTTTCACATATTTTTGCCAAAATCAAAGGTAAATACTCAATTTTTTCAAATTTTGAAGTCACCATTCGAAAGAGCACCCTCGAAAATAGTAAATTAGGTACATTCCGAACAATCTGTGTATTATTTTCAGTTTGTACTATGCGGTGGAAGTTGCACATGAAAAACTTGCATTCTGGACGTTAAAGGGTTAATATCTTCTAGAGAAATACTTCACATTGTTATTTAGTAAAATTTCGATAAATATCGAGTTCATTTCAGTATAAATAACCGAGTATTATTTTATACAAGTTCCAATTTGGAATATGAAATCTGTATTATTAACAGTATTTTGGAAACATATAAGGGATAAATTTGTAATTATTAATCATTTCCTGAACATTATACAAAGTTTCAGAATAATGCTAAAAATACATGAAATTATCTGAAAAAATGTAACAAATTACTAATTGTTACAGAATATTTTTAGAGAAATTTAGACAAATTCAGTAACTTTCAGTATTTGTGCGAAAAACGATTTGTTAAAATTTTCTGAAAATACCTGAAAGTTACAAAAAAAATATGCTCTAAATTTGTATTGTGGCTTCTATCTATTTCAGTAAAATTTAGGTTATTTCAACTTTTCAGTATGTTTTTAACATGTCAATGTAATTTCAGCAATTTTCAATAAATTTTACTGAAATTTATTCTAAATTTGTCTGAAAATAGCAATGCTGAAATGGAGTCCCAATTTCAATATTAATTCAGATTGAATTTCAGCAAAATTTAGCTTAATTGGTCGTTTCAGCAAATTTCATTATTTTTTCAGCAATATTTTTCCACAAGGGGGGTTATACCCTTTCTTGTATACATGGTGTACATCAGTAAATACAATCTTGAAATGAAAAACAAATATAAATTCAAAAAGGAAGAATAAAATGTAAAAAGTAATTACATTAATTAAATTCGTGAAATTCCAACTTAATATTTCGAATAATGTCGCAATTGGAAACATCGTAATCAAAGAATTTAATATTAGTACTATAATGTTTATGATGACAGAGCTAAGTCTTTTGATCTTCAATAGGTAAAGTCCCTACATTCATACTACGATATTTTATTAGCTTATAAAATTTGATTCATACATACAAAGAAATTTTAAGTCAATGCGACAGCATTTTGGGAAGTAGTAGTGAGGAAGTTACGGGTTTATTTATACAGCAGTCAATTTCTCACCAGCTTTGTACTGTTTGATTCATCCAAGAATCTGCTAATCGCAGAAATTATGGGTTTAATTCTACGGTACCAAGGTTAAAGCGCGTGTGGAATTTATTACCGCAATTGATTACTTCGGAGAGACTGACAAATTTTAAATACTATGCACTCAAGCTCACTAAAACTTTTTGTTAATTAATATTCACTATTACACTTTAAATTTATATTATTAATTTTTAGTTTATATCGTTTATTGTTACTCAAATTGTATAGCGCCTCATTATGTTTTTGTTATATTTTGAATTTTGGAATAAGGTGATTCTAATAAATAAATAAATAAAATTAGTATTATAATCACATATATTGGTGCGCTTTTTACATAATTATTTGCACTGAACGACACATAAAAAGGATAATTAACTCGCAATGAATATGTCCGATCAGAAAAAATTTATTTTTGAAATTTAATATTTAATTATTTTACCATCATTTCGATGCCATCGTATATCTCCGGATCTCTGTTCTACGCCGATCAAAGAGCCGTCCAAAGTGGAAAATATAAGTAGCTCGTCATTTTTTTCTTCCGAAACTAGCCCTGTACTTTGATTCTATAACAAAATATATAAAATTAGTTGACTGTCAATATGAATAAAGTATGAAATCTTTTTTGTAACTTTGGTTCATAAAATAAGAACAAAAAAGTTTTTATGTATGAGATTACGTCTCTGCATTTGATTGTTGTCTTCGTAATTTATCCGAAATATATAGAGTTGTATCTGTGATTTTAAAATTTAATATTTTGTATTTAAAGGATCCATTATAAGTTCTAAATTTATTTCGAATGTTGTATTGTGTAAAATTCCTCCCTAAACAATTACTGCAAAATAAATGGTTCGGTAAAATCTTACAATTTCGATATTTTATTAAAAATAAATAAAATTATAAAATATATAAAATAAAGTGCGAAAACCTTAAGGAGTTCTAGGAGGTTCTTGGTGAGACGGTCCAGAAATAATTTAAATTTTGTGTAACCTTTTTTTTTTTAAAATTGTATTTATTTATTTATTTATGAAAATTATGCTGAAGAAGGCTCGCATCGAGAGCCGAAACGTTTAAATTGTTTTTTTAAATTATTTTTGGACCGTCTCACCAAGAACCTCCTAGAACTCCTTAAGGTTTTCGCACTTTATTTAATAAGCGGTCAAGAAGAAATCAAACAGAATGATTTTTAAATCATTTCGCACTTATAAATATATAAAATATTTAAAATAAATTTTTATTAAAAATAAATAAATGAATAATATAAAAGAAACCAAAAATCACGTGCAATGCAATCTTACTCAGCATACTTTAAAAAGAGTTGCATCAATTAGAGACTTAGGTGTAACGTTAGATGGTAAATTGTCATTTGCGGAGCATTTGGAACATGTTTCAAACAAGGCACTGAAAGCTTTGGGTTTTCTCAAAAGAATTGTGAATCAATTTACCAAAATTAACACAATAAAAATATTATACTTCACCTTAATTCGACCAATAGTTACTTATGCGTCTCAAATAAGGACTCCCTTTTATGATGTCCATATCAAAAAACTTGAACAAATTGAGGTCTTACATCAAATATCGCGACCGCCGATTGAACAGCGGAAAATAGAAGTCCCCTGGCCGATCCGAGATGAAAATTGTTGAAATTCGATATTTCCATTAAAACAACGTACAGGGATGTTAAAATGATAAACTGAATAACTTCTACTTAATAAATTGTTTATACAGCGATTAATTGTCACATTAAACATTAAAAACTACAAAAATTGGAAACAGTAAATTTAATTACATTTTTAAACATGATTTATGTCATTTCTTGGGCAATTATTGATGAAATCGTTTGAAATAATGTATCGTTTGAAGTAAATAAAACTTAAATATTCATAAAACTAACTCTAAGGAAGTGGAAAATATAAAGTGGGCGCTTTATTAAATAATCGGTATTTCAGCCAATTTACAGCCGAAGTTTGTTCAACTCTAAACTTCCCTCGACTCTTTTTGTTCGGGAATCTACAAGAGTGAGATTACGGAACTGCTGTTGTTAATAAACAAAAATTATTAAACAACAACTGATTTTTATTACTTTATACGCTTCGCTAGACTATAGGCTAGACGTGTATCAAATTTCAAACGATTTCATCAATAATTTCCCAAGAAATGACGATTTATGTTTAAAAATGTAATTAAATTTACCGTTTCCAATTTTTGTAGTTTTTAATGTTTAATGTGACAATTAATTGCCGTATAAACAATTTATTAAGTAGAAGTTATTCGGTTTATCATTTTAACATCCCTGTACGTTGTTTTAATGGAAATATCGAATTTCAACAATTTTCATCTCGGATCCGCCATGGGACTTTTATTTTCCGCTGTTCAAGCGTCAGGCGAGATATTCGATGTAAGCCTCAATTTTTTCAAGTTTTTTGATATGGACATCATAAAAGGGAGTCCATATTTGAGACGCATAAGTAACTATTGGTCGAATTAAGGTGAAGTATAATATTTTTATTGTGTTTATTTTGGTAAATTGATTCACAATTCTTTTGAGAAAACCCAAAGCTTTCAGTGCACTATGGGCCAGAAGGCATTCAATAACGGACACTATGCAAGATTTGAACAGATTTGATCGAAACTCGTTACTCAGGAGTTTTTGGGGTCGCTGAATACGAATCTGACATCCATTTTTGACAATTCAAAATGGCGGATGAATTTTGAAAAATGAAACGAAATCACTTAAAAATCGGTACTTAGGGGACTTCTATTTTCCGCTGTTCGACCGTCGGGCGAGTTATTTGATGTAAGGCCTCAATTGAGCATAGGTTTTTTAGATTCGCAGCCTATAAATTAGGACAACCATTACATCCATTTTCACACGATTATAGCTCTATTGCAAAATATTTAAATACAGTAGGACCTCTCTTATTCCAATTGCCTTTCTTATTCTAATCGTTCCCCCACAAATCTTCTCCCACTAACGTTGACTATCACACGAAAAGTCATCGAAAAATATTGTCCACGAATCACAAGCTCGCAAGCAAAGTAAGTGGGGGTAAGGGGAAAATTAGAATAAGAGAGGTCAGTACCATCTTGAAAAACTTTACTAATTAGAATAAGAGAGGTCCTACTGTATACCTACCATTCAATCGGTAATGAAATAAAAAACCTTATCTTTTTATGCAAACTAATTCATAGAAATATAGACTGCGAATCTTTGATGGATAAAATTACTCCGTATCAACCGCAATTCAATTTGAGAAGACCAAATGTTTTCGCATTACATACAACTAAAACAAATTATGCCGCAAATGCACCAATATATCAAATATGTAACTTTTACCAACCATCACTTACGTTGGTGATTAATGTGCTAAAAGAACAATTTTATAGGTACGAATAGGGAAATAATGTAAAAATAAAAATAAAAAAATAAAAAAATTATTTGATTTCAAAGAATTGCTTCTAATGTCAAAATCTTTGACCATACGATTGTTGTCCCTGCAATACATTTACGAGGGCAACAATCGAATGTCAAGACGTAATCTTATACATAAAAACTTTGTTTTTATTTTACAGACTGGAATTATAAAGAAGATTTCATACTTGATTAGAAATGTTACAATATTAAAAAATCTAAATATTTATGGAACTTACTTCTTTGTTGACATCTGCTGTTTGTTGAATATCGATACAGCAGAAGATGACTAAGATACAAAGCCAAGACGACCGTCTAAATCGTGGGAATTCCCAACGTATTGGAGGATCCATACCACCGACGTTAAACCGCATTTTGTCATACAATTAAGTACTGGTCTTGGTAAGTAAAATAAACAAGACGTTGAACAATTATACTAAGGGATAAATATTAGTCTCGTTAGTTTTGTAAAACCATGTACGGACTTTTCCCTATAAACACTAGCAACGTCGAATTCACAACTTGAATTTTCAAGGCAATAGTGTGTATAACGTTGCATCATCATCGCGGATAACGCGTTTTGTAATCGAAACGTATAAAGAGTCAACAATTTGTTATTCATCAGGATGTTCAAAAGTTTATGATAGAACTTTGGGACAACCAACGTTGTGGCCTTCGTTTTCATTTTCCGTTGTCACGCACATAAGGGCTGCCGATGACGCGTTTGTATTAACAGTTGTGATAATAAAAGATAACAACGTTGAATCACACGCGAACTTCTTTCGATTTAAAATAGACATTTTTTGAAATCATATCAAAGTCCTTCGATATTCGAATTTAACGTTCTATATTTGATTCTACCGAAGGGATGTGTTGTATACAACTCAACTTATAGTGTACACTTCACGTTGTCATACAATAATGGCCGCATTCAGCCGATAAATCTGTTACCAAAATGTTAGCAACATTTCAACAGAATGGTAATTGTATGGTAACATGTTGAGCTGATAGCCGCCATTTTAGTAACGAAGAATCGCAGATTGTGATTGGTTAATCACACCAATTTGACTTAGGCGCGAAATTCGTTTTCATAACCTAATATTTTCCTTATATTGTACAATCGATACAAACAAGATGGCCGCTTCTTCCCTTAAGTTTGTACTTTTTTTTAAACTTTTTATAACGCATTTTAAACGAATATACAATTAAATATCATCGAAAACGGATTACTAATAAAGAAAAATAAACGATGGAATGCACCTGCTCCGTCAGGTTCATCACACGCCATAAAATTTGTAATTTTAGGGGGTTCTAAAGTGCTTCGCCGATAAGGCAGGTATTTTCACTAAAAACTGTAAATAAAAAATGACTGAATCGATTTTTCAAAATTTTAGCTCTGTAAAGACAATTATACTTATTATAGAAAGTTCCTTACAAAATACTAAAGACATTAATTGAAAACTGACCGAGAATTTTCGGAAATAAATAAAAATCGCTTATTTCCGAAAATTCTCGGTCAGTTTTCAATTAATATCTTTGATATTTTCTAGGAAACTGTTTATAGTGCTTAGAATCGCCCTTACAAAGCCCGAATTTTAAAAATCTTATTCAGTCATCCATTATTTACGTTTTTTAGTGAAATTTCCTACCTTACCAGCGGACCACTTTAGAACCCCCTTAACCCGTTAACGTCAAAATTGTACATTCCGCCTTGTACGATTTTCGTCGCTTGTATCATTGCAAAATAATTGAAGTATTCATATGTAAAGTAGCTTACCGCCTATTTTCAAGGGTGGTCTTTCGAATGGCGTGGTCAAAATTTGCAAAAAATTAATGTTTGCACTAAATAATGCCAAAAATATCTGAAAAAACATCAATTTTTTGAAGTATTTTTTTTTAATTTGAAATTTATATGGGAAAACGGACGATAGGCGAGTGGAAAAGTAAAAAAAGTGCATAAAATGTCTGTACTGTAAAGATATGACAATAGAATTGGTTAATTTCATCATAGAAAATCCAAAATGGGGGCTTTTTTGAAGATAGATTTCGGAAGTTTTCGGAGATCGGATTTTAAAGGAATTCTTTCACGTTTTCAAACAAGTAAAATTATTTTATAGGTTTTTGGGGTCGCTGATTACGAATCCGAGCTCACAATTATGAAATTCGAAATGGCGGATACAATATGGCGGACAAAAAATGCAAAATATCCTGGATCAGGATGAAACTTGGTAGTCGGAGGTTTTTGGGGCCGCTTATTACGAATACCAGCTTAAAATTCTGAAATTCAAAATGGCGGATACAATATGGCGGACTAAGAGTTGCGAAATAGCCTCGATATGTATGAATCTTAGTATTTGGGGGTTTCTGTGGTCGCTGGTTGTGAAATACATCACAAAATATTGACATTCAAAATGGCGGTTCAAATATGCAGGACTAAAAATGGTAAAACAACTTGATTTTAATAAAACTAGAAAATAACAGTACTTCAATAACGTTTTGAGATTGTTCTATTCCGAAATTACGAATCACATATATTCATTTATTTTATGTAATAGAAGGAATGAATGAAAGTACCTTTAGCCGTTTATTCTACATTAGTAAACGTTGCCCGATTCTCACCGCGAGGAGGTAGGTATCTATTGGGAATCTTTTTTTTTTTTGGTTTTTGATTTTTTGAATTTTTTTATATACTTCTTCTTTTTTTTTATTTTTTGTTGTTTTTTCTTGCTTTAACATTTTTATTTGTTTTTTCTGTTTTTTTATTGTATTTAGAATTATTTTATTTTTGTAACCTTTGTTTGTTCATATCTATAAAATTATGTGTGCCAGTCTTTACAAAATTTAAATGTCCTAATTTGGCATTTATGACATTCACAAAGTACTGTTATTTTCTAGTTTCATTAAAATCAAGTTGTTTTATCATTTTTAGTCCTGCATATTGGAACCGTCATTTTGAATTGCTTAATTTTGAGCTAGGATTCGTAATCAGCGACCCCAAAAACCTATAAAATAATTTTACTTGTTTGAAAACGTGAAAGAATTCCTTTAAAATCCGATCTCCAAAAATTTCCGAAATCTATCTTTAAAAAAAACGCCATTTTTAATTTCTATGATGAAATAAACCAATTTTAAGCACTATAAGATGTTTCCTAGAAAATACCAAAGATTTGAGTACTAAATAAGCGATTTTTATTTATTTTCGAAAATTCTCGGTCAGTTCTCAATTAATTTCTTTGGAATTTTTTAGGTAACCATCTATAGTAATTAAAATTGCCCTTACAGAGTCAGAATTTTGAAATATCCATTGAGTCATTTATTATTGACGGTTTTTAGTGCAAAGTCCTACCTTATCCGTCGGGTACTTTAGAACCCCCTTAAGGATGTCCCATGCACTGTAAAAAATTCCGGTGAAAATTACAATTCTGTTGAGTATTTTACTACGATAATTGTAAATTACTACCAAAATTGTCAAATTAAGGGCTTATAAATATATTTGTAACCTTTACAGCCTACTTAACCTCGAAATGTAAGCCCTGGAAAAAATGAAGCGTTAATGAAGCGTTACGCGAGCGTCAAATGTCCAAATTCACGCTTATGATACGCTTAACACACTCCTTAGCTCTCTGGCAAAAAATCGAAGAGTCTTTAAGCGTACGTTAAGCGTTTTTTTTGGTCAAAATTCACTCTTTGTTAACTCTTTTAGCACGCTTTTCTAAAGCTCTTCACACTCCTTTGACACTCTTACAGTCACTCTTAAGTAACGCCTCATTTTTACCAGGGAGAGCAAAATCCGAATGTAATTTTACATCAGAAATGGCGATTTTCCTGCGATAATTGTAATTTTAATCTAATTTTTATAATTTTACTGCACCGATTGTAAGTGTTATTTAAGCTTCCCTTCGAAGTCGCCTAAAAATTACATTCCGGTCGAGTGTATGTACATTTACACTTTCGGTGAACTATATACAGTGGTCCCCGTCCTAACGCATATTTTTTTCCTGTCTAAATGCATAAATTCCCCTTCGTTCCTCTCTCCACAACACGATTCTTAGTTGTAGCGTTGCTAATGAGACATCTACGCGCATGCTCAGTGTGATAAATGCAAAGAGACTTTTGACGTAGTGGGGGTTGAGGGAGCATATGCGTTTGGACGGGGGCGGCCATTTTTAATGGAACGAAACATATGCGTTAGGACGGGGACCATTGTACAGTAGAACCCCTCTTATTTCAACTGGTCATGGTTTTCAAGATGGCGCCGACCCCTCTTATTTGAAATTTTCCCTTACCCCCTTACTCTACTTAACGCTTTAATAATGGATTATAATATCTGATATCTTTTTATTTTTGTTAGACATCGTATATATTTTAGAGTTGAATTATGTAAAATATATATATAATTTATCTGAAAAATGTGTACAGAATTTTAAATTTGGATAAAAATGTAACGAGATCACAACTCGTGCCTTTATGTGATAAATAAAGACTGCAACATTTCGCATTTATTTATGGTCATTTATATCTGCATTCGAGTGTAGAAATAAACATTTTAAATTTACATTATGCACTTTATTACATATAATTATGCATCAATAATTGTTATCAAATACATTGTGATTAAGACCGAAATTAATACAGGAGACAAGATTTAACCCGAACGAAACTATGTATCAGATTTCAAATATGATTAATGAAAGCTTGAAATCACTTCAAATTCAGTACTAAGCTACTGATATTGGATCTGTTTGTTATTTTGCAAATGAAAGACTTTTCAATTTTTGTTGAGGTCTTGAAATACACATCATTAAAAATTGACAACATCCTAACCTTCAAATGTGCACTTTTATTTGACGAAATTAGCAGGTTCTCGAATAATTTGTATGATGTAACTCATGGGTTTGATGCAAAATTTTAAATTAATTTGAAATTTCATTACAGTCTACCGACTTTACATGTTTGCAAATTTAGGTTAAACGGTAATTACACTACTGTACAACTTTGATGGTGTAAACACTGTAAACTGTTTCGTGATGTTCGAGCGGTGGTGGGGGAAGGCCTGAGGGGAAACTATTCAAATAAGAGGGGTTGAAATAAGAGGGGATCTACTGTACAGTAGTCCTTCTCTTATTCTAATTCCTCTTATTCTAACTTCTTCTCTTATTCTAATTTTTTCACTTCCTCTAATCTAATTTACATATTAGACTATATATATATATATATAGAGACTATACATACAACATAACCTAAAAAAACTCTTTTTAAAAACAAAAACATTTAACAATAAATCAGTTCGGTTATCTGTCTAATAAATAATATTGTGTAAATTAACATTGATGTAAAAACCCCTCACAAAATCATAGAAATTTCATAGAACTCAAAAAAATTTCATAGAAAAGTGCAAACGTTTTTAGCGGCAAATTAGAATACGAGAAGGAGACGCCATTTTGCCTGTCTGGACAAATTAGAATAAGAGAAGGGCTACTGTATATACATACAACTGCCTAGTAACTTTTCTACTTTCACCGAATAAACAAATTCCACAATGACTGTAAATTCACCTCAAAGTTGACTAATAGACGATTAATGTCCAACTAATAGGCAACTATAAGTAACAGTTAACTTGAATGTAAAGTGTGTAAAGTGTCTATAGGGATGTTTCTTTGGGATGACGAATTGACCAATCGGAAACATTTCCCCATATGTTACAGGGTTACAGGTAAATCTAGTAAGTATTCTATGAACGTGATAGGTGCATTTTTTTTTTGTGTAAGTACACTAGGGAATTTTTCCATTTTTACTACTTTTCTCTCAACAAGATGGCGTTGATGTTGGCTGTGTAACTCTAACCTAACTCACAACTCAAACTCAACTTTCGCAACACAGTCAACAAGCGAAGAGCAATTTTCATTTTTTTTCGGTGTTTCGTACTTTCTTGTTCTGTTTCTGATATTAAAACTGTAGATATTCTGGAAATCAAAGTGGATACATCAGTTCATCGCAGCGATTTTATCGCTTCGTGAATTATACCAAAGTTTAGAAAGAAAATCATGGCACTAGCACCAAAAGATTTAGCTAAATTATTAGATTTACTTAGTGAAGAAAATGTCGATACAAGTTTGGAGAATTTATCATACCAATTGCTTCAAACATTTCCCAGAAGCGATAGATTTCAAATCGGCATGACATTGTTGCTTCTATTGCAGCATGTCGATCTTCTACCTAAAGAGATACAGCGTATCATAGCTGTAGCGTTACTCTTCGATTTGTACAAAGGAGAGCCGTTGGCCACAACTCCGTTTGCACCTGTATTCGTTCAGATTTTGAAAACTCCCGGAGAAAATGTTGGCCAAGGTGGAGGAAGTAACAAAACTCATTTCTCCGGACATATTCCAGTGTTATCGAGATGTGAAAAGTATTTAATTGCCAGTTTAATGGGCTTCAATTACAAAGAAACTGTTAAAAAATCACCTCGCCAAATTATTGAAGATCTTTATCCGCTATCTGGACCGCCTCCGTTTGATTCTACCGATTTACAACTGCAACTCGCAGAGCGTCGTTCTGAGCTTCCTGCTGTCGGCAAGTGTGGAAATCCTGTGATTTTGCCAGACAACGGTGATCGTCCCAAAATGAATGTGATAAACGAAACCGCAGATGGTTGGTCAAGCGTAACGAGTAAAAATGTATTTAAGGCTCTAGTATCGGAAGATCCTCCCATTTACGCTCGAAGCTACAGACCTGAATTTTTGAGGCCTGCGCCACCGTTGCATCGTTCCAGCATTGATGAATTAGCGTGGATGAACCTCAGCGAGCCGAGTGAATTCAAATTGGAGTACGATTGTAGTATGTGTGTGTCTAATTGTGCCGGCGCAGAAGCTAGGAGATTAATGACTCGTGCGTTTAAAAGTGTTTTGACATTACAACAACAACAACATTTAGTCACCGAATTGGACAAAGATCCCAAACTTGTTTATCATATTGGTTTGACGCCTCAAAAGCTTCCGGATCTCGTTGAAAACAATCCGCTCATAGCTATCGAGGTACTCCTAAAACTAATGCAGTCGAATCAAATAACGGAATACTTCAGCGTCCTTGTAAATATGGAGATGTCGCTTCATTCGATGGAAGTCGTTAATCGACTGACGACTACGGTTGACCTGCCTACAGAATTCGTTCATTTGTATATAAGTAACTGCATTTCGACGTGTGAAACGATTAAAGATCGGTACATGCAAAATCGTCTAGTGCGCCTTGTTTGCGTCTTCCTTCAATCTTTGATAAGAAACAAAATAATTAATGTACAAGAACTCTTCATCGAAGTACAGGCCTTCTGTATAGAATTTAGCCGAATAAGAGAAGCTGCCGCTCTCTTCCGTCTGTTGAAGCAATTAGAATCTGGCGACGTAGTCGGACTCAATTCTACGCCAGTTACAAAAACGAATAAAATAGACATGTGTTAAAACTTTGTCGTTTTGTTTAATGTAAATATATACATAAAATATAAATACTACATTTTCGAAAATAAATCGAGTGTTTTTAGTACGATCATTTTTTTATTACTATTGTTAGCGGTTGGCATGAGGATTGTTAGGTTAGGTTAGGTTTCTTTATTATTGTTAGCGGTTGCCATAACGATTGTTAGGTTAGGTTTGTTTACTATTGTTAGAACTGCTGGCATGACAATTGTTAAGTTAGGTTAGGTCATGTTTGTTAATCATTGTTATGTTAGGTTTGTTTACTATTGTTAGCGGTTGGCATGACGATTGTTAGATTAGGTCATGTTTGTTTTTCATTGTTAGGTTAAGTTAGGTTTGTTTACCATTGTTAGGTTAGGTTTGTTTACTATTGTTAGAACTGTTAGGTTAGGTTAGGTTTGTTTCTCATTGTTAGGTTTGTTTACCATTGTTAGGTTAGGTTAGGTTTGCTTATCATTGTTAGGTTTGTTTACCATTGTTAGGTTAGGTTAGGTTTGCTTATCATTGTTAGCGGTTGTCATAACGATTGTTAGGTTAGGTTTGTTTATTATTGTTAGCGGTTGTCATAACGATTGTTAGGTAAGGTTTGTTTACTATTGTTAGAACTGTTGGCATGACTATTGTTAGTAGGTTAGGTTAGGTTTGTTTCTCATTGTTAGGTTTGTTTAACATTGTTAGGTTAGGTTAGGTTTGCTTATCATTGTTAGCGGTTGTCATAACGATTGTTAGGTTAGGTTTGTTTACTATTGTTAGAACTGTTGGCATGACTATTGTTAGTAGGTTAGGTTAGGTTTGTTTACCATTGTTAGGTTAGGTTTGCTTATTATTGTTAGCGGTTGGCATAACGATTGTTAGGTTAGGTTTGTTTACTATTGTTAGCGGTTGGCATGACGATTGTTAGGTTAGGTTAGGTTATGTTTGTTTCTCATTGTTAGGTTTGGTTTGGTTTGTTTGCTACAGTAGTCCTCCCCTTATTCTAATTTGTTCACTTCTCCTATTCTAATATTTCCCCTCGCGCGTTCTCCCCATCGCACCTACAGTACTCCTTCCCTTATTCTAATTTGTCCAGTCGGGCAAGATGGCTGCCTTCGTCCCTTATTCTAATTTCCCCCTCTCCTCCCTATTTAAAATTGCTGTCTCACTTTTGTCTCTTTTTCTTTTGTTGCGCATGCGCCGTTATTTGTATTCTGAAAATCCACACGTTAACACACATCAGTGGGGAGAACGCGTGAGGGGAAATATTAGAATAGGAGAAGAGAAAAAATTAGAATAAGGGAAGGTCGCCATCTTGCCTGACTGGACAGATTAGAACAAGGGAAGGACTACTGTACAGTAAGACCTCTCTTATTCTAATTGTCCAGCCTTTTTTATTCTAATCGTTCCCCCACAAGTCTTCTCCCACTATCACACGAAAAGACAAAGAAAAATATTGTCCACGAATCACAAGGTCGCAAGCAAGGTAAGTGGGGGTAAGGGAAAAATTAGAATAAGAGAGGTCGGCGCCATCTCGAAAAACTTTACTAATTAGAATAAGAGAGGTCCTACTGTATTGTTAGAACTGTTGGCATAGCAATTGTTAAGTTAGGTTAGGTTAGGTCATGTTTGTTTCTCATTGTTAGGTTAGGTTAGGCAAAACGAATAAAATAGACCGTAAAATCTTGTCGTTTTGTTTAATGTAAATATATACATAAAATATAAATACTACATTTTCGAAAATAAATCGAGTGTTTTTAGTACGATCATTTTTTAGTATAAGGTAATGAAACGAGATCGAATGTTTACTTGCATTTATTCATACGAACATTAAATTTTGGAAGAACGAAATGTTGCGTACTAGAAATCGAGCACGTACATGAACCGAACATGTGCGTGTGTGTAAATATATATTAATACATATGATAATTTTCGAAGCTTGACATGTTTGAAACGTGTGCACAAACATTCCATGCAATTCTACGCTAGAAGGAATTAGCCGTTACAATTCCGACTGTAAATAATGTACTGCAATATTTGAGTAATGGATATATTAGACTGTATACAATTTCACATAAATAGGTAATTTCGTACGCGAAAAGGAACTTGTAGTTTAGCTTTCCATGATCGCTATTACCGAATACAATATGTATGTATATATACACACGTAGAAACGCTATTTTGCAATCGCTTACAAATAAGTAAAAATTTACAAAGCGACCTCTGTCGCTAATCGGTTCGACACTTAATACGGTAAAGAGATAGGAAAACTTCTAATCTCCGTTTACTTATATCTAGAGTTTGTGCATAATTACAGGTTAGAATTGACTATGGACCTTACCATACCGTAAATATATACAATCGTCCTTAGTCTTAAACATTTTTCTATATAACAGTTTCGAGAGGAGTAATCAACCTTTCACTGGCATTTTCGTCAATACCTTGTCTTTCGATTTACCCTTCCCAACTTTTTTCACTAAGTTTTTCTCCTTTTTACCCAACTTGTTCTTCACGACTTTGTTTATTTTGGTAAGTTTACCAATTTTGCTGGCCATTTTAGATTTCATTAAGATAGACGAGGACTGGGGTGAGACACCGGGCCTCGCTACAGGCCCGGTGAGCTTGTACTAGGCTGTTACTTTCGTCTTCTTCTTACGCTTCTTCTTCTTCTTATCGTGATGTTGCTCCTGTTTCTTCGCTATGCAAAGACGACAATACCAATTCTCTGCATCTGCCGGCGGAACTTGCATTCCCACGCAAACCCTACAAAATCAATCGGTTATAGTTTACTTATGTAAACGGAAGAAAGATATTTATGGGTCATCTTACAACCCAAATTTTTTTTTCAATGGAATATTTTTTTTCTTGTTTTTGACAAAAAAAATAAAATATACGTGTTTTTTTATTTGAATATGATATGCAATATTTTTGAGATATGATTTTTCAAAGTTCTTAAGAAAAGAAAAAAGTACCTTTTTGAAATGCCCATAACTCGAAAAGTATTCATTGTACAAAAAATGTTACAAGGAATGAAAGTTTCCTATTGATTTATAATTTATGTAGAAACCGAGAAAAGAAATTTTAATTGTTTTTCAATCCATAAGTTTGACAATTTTTATAAACAAATTAGATTATATCATATTTGGGTATGTTTTTTTTTACTATTTTACACTGAAAATGCGTATTAAAGTCCGTAGAAGATACTGTAAAAATTTCTCGACAAGTTATGAGGTCCATTCTGGATATTCACACTTTCATAAAGTTTTCCAAAAAATACAAATAGATTAGGTTAGGTTAGGTTATGTTAGGTTTGTTTACTATTGTTAGCGGTAGGCATGACGATTGTTAGGTTAGGTTAGGTCATATTTGTTTCTCATTGTTAGGTTAAGTTAGGGTTGTTTACCACTGTTAGGTTAGGTTAGGTTTGTGTATTATTGTTAGCGGTTGTCATAACGATTGTTACGTTAGGTTAGGTTTGTTTACTATTGTTAGAACTGTTGGCATGACGATTATTAGGTTAGGTCATGTTTGTTTCTCTTATCTTCTACGGACTTTAATACGCATTTTCAGTGTAAAATCGTAAAAAAAAAACATACTTGTAAATTGTAAATTGCTGAACATGGGTAATTTACCATGTTGAACGTGGGTAATATTTGAGCCCACGTTCAACGTGGTAAAATTCATTTCTATTTTTTACAGTGTAGTGAACCAACGTTGAATGTGGTAATTTTACGCCGTGCTGTAAAATACCTACGCTTCATGTAGTAAATTTACATAACCTCGTAAAATTCATCTTGTTTTCGGGAAAATCCCTACGTTGTATGTAGTAATATTACCAACTTTTTGACCAGAAAAATTACAATGCGATTGTAAAATTCATCAGGATTTTTTACAGTGTGTGTAGCCTAACCCCAACAATTGTATACAGACCTAACCTAACCTAACAATAGTAAACTAACCTAACTTAACCTAACAATGAGAAACAAACATGATCTAACCTAACCTAACCTAACCTAACAATCGTCATGCCAACAGTTCTAACAATAGTAAACAAACCTAACCTAACAATGAGAAACAAACATGACCTAACCTAACCTAACAATCGCCATGCCAACCGCTAACAATAGTAAACAAACCTAACCTAACTTAACCTAACAATGAGAAACAAACATGACATGACATGACATGACCTGACCTAACCTAACGATCGTTATGACAATCGCTAACAATAATACACAAACCTAACCTAACAATCGTCATGCCAACCGCTAACAATAGTAAACAAACCTAACCTAACCTAACAATGGTAAACAACCCTAACTTAACCTAACAATGAGAAACAAATATGACCTAACCTAACCTAACAATCGCCATGCCAACCGCTAACAATAGTAAACTAACCTAACAATGAGAAACAAACATGACATGACATGACATGACCTGACCTAACCTAACCTAACCTAACGATCGTTATGACAATCGCTAACAATAATACACAAACCTAACCTAACTTAACCTAGCAATCGTCATGCCAACCGCTAACAATAGTAAACAAACCTAACCTAACCTAACAGTGGTAAACAACCCTAACTTAACCTAACAATGAGAAACAAATATGACCTAACCTAACCTAACAATCGTCATGCCTACCGCTAACAATAGTAAACAAACCTAACAATGAGAAACAAACATGACATGACATGACATGACCTGACCTAACCTAACCTAACCTAACGATCGTTATGACAATCGCTAACAATAATACACAAACCTAACGTAACAATCGTTATGACAACCGCTAACAATAATACACAAACCTAACCTAACCTAACAGTGGTAAACAACCCTAACTTAACCTAACAATGAGAAACAAAGATGACGCTACCTAACCTAACAATCGTCATGCCAACCGCTAACAATAGTAAACAAACCTAACATAACAGAACATAACCTAATCTATTTGTATTTTTTGAAAAACTTTATGAAAGTGTGAATATCCAGAATGGACCGTTCATAACTTGTCGAGAAATTTTTACAGTATCTTCTACAGACTTTAATATGTATTTTCAGTGTAAAATAGTAAAAAAAAAACGTACCGAAATAAGATATAATCTAATTTGTTTTTAAAAATTGTCAAACTTATGGATTAAAAAACAATTGAAATTTTTTTTTCTCGGTTTCTACATAAATTATAAATCAATAGGAAACTTTTATTCCTTGTAGCATTTTTTGTACAATGAATACTTTTCGAGTTATGGGCATTTCAAAAATGTACTTTTTTCTTTTCTTAAGAACTTTGAAAAATCATATCTTGAAAATATTGAATATCATATTCAAATAAAAAAACACGTATATTTTATTTTTTTGTCAAAAACAAGAAAAGAAAATTTGGATTGTAAATTTTACATGGAATGACCCTTATATAATTTTAAGACTTACCAATGATACCAAGCGTCGCAGTCGTCACAGCCAACCATAGGCGAACCATCGTCTTGTTTCCCACAAGCGGGACAGATCCAAACCTGCTTTCCAGAAGAGTCCTGAAAAACTTAAACATCAATACGTCGTCCTACTAAAAAATTATTCTACAGCCCAACGCATCTCAAGATCTGATTATGCCGAGGATAAAATATATATCAAGGATAGTATGAAACGATAATTAAGTCATCATTTATCCGACAAATGATAATGAATGTAAATGAATTTATAGTTCCGTAACTGCGCTTGTCTCTCCTATCAAGAATAATTTTTCTTAAACGAATCTATGACTTAATGTTCAAGAAATATTTCGAGCTCTGTAAGTTAATAAAATTTTCCAATCGAAGGAAAGAAAAACCGTGAAAAACTTCGGTGTCACTTCTGTAAACGCTGGAAATCTGACAGGCTGGGCATGAAGCGTTGGCTACTCACCACAGTGACTGTTGGTTTTGCAGACAAAGCGTTGCCACCGTTTTCTTTATCTTCTTTAGTATCTTCCTTTTTAGGAACTGCGTCCGCTTTGATCTCTGTGCCATCAAAAATGATGGTTATATTTTTCAATGGTACGCAAATATCCTACACACCTTACTACCAAGCGATTCGTGCAGCCGACATGCAGTAGAATACTTCTCTACATATTTCTACACAGTTACAGTCTACCGCTGCACATGAATTTTACAAATATCCCAGTAAACAAAAAACGATTATAGTATCGCTACCATTAATAATAAAATATTTCTAATTTTTCATTTCTGTTCTTTTAAATATACGAAATCATGTTTTCAGTACATTACAACATATTCAAATACATTAATGACATATCCATCAAAATTATGGTTTACGGTCTGAATATTACTAAACCGTAATATTATGGTGCCAAAATATTACGGGCGAAAATATTACGCAGTAAAAACATTATGACAAGAAAATAGTATGTACAAATTTCCTAATCATGAAATAAATGTATTGTTGGTATATGTAAAATTTGATATTGTGAAACAATGGATATTTTCACATTCATAAAGTTTTCCAAAAAATACAAATAGATTAGGTTAGGTTAGGTTAGGTTATGTTATGTTAGGTTTGTTTACCATTGTTAGCGGTTGGCATGACGATTGTTAGGTTAGGTTAGGTTTGTTTATTATTTTTAACGGTTGTCATAACGATTGTTAGGTTAGGTTTGTTTATTATTGTTAGAACTTTTGGCATGACAATTGATAGGTTAGGTTAGGTCATGTTTGTTTCTCATTGTTAGGTTAAGTTAGGTTAGTTTACTATTGTTAGGTTAGATTCGTTTACCATTGTTAGGTTAGGTTAGGTTATTTTAGGTTTCACTGTAAAAAATGTAAATGAAATTTACAATTTTGTTGTGATTTTCATGCCTAAAAATATGGTGATATTCCCACGTTAAACGTTGTAAATTTCCTACGGGAGGTTAGGAATTTCAGAACGATTTGTAAATTCCCTACACTGAAGGTGGTAAATTTACAACGCGACGCGTTTTTCCCACGCTATAAGTGGGTAAAAATCGAGCCCATGCTGTACATGGTAAATTTACAATACGAGAGAAAAAAACCATTGGTGTACATAGTAAAATTAATTTTTACATTAAAATTCCACATATTTTAGTTTTATTTTGTTTTTAAATGTAAAACAGAGGAATTTATTGTAAAATTCATTATAAGATGTATTTTAATATTTTACGTGCATAAATTTTACCACATAATGTAGAATTCAAATCATTTACCCGCATAAGGCTATTGAGCTTTAGTACATAACCTAAAATTTTTCCTATATTTTGTTGTAAATTTACTATTCTCTTGGAGAATTTAAACTTCTCTACAAGGTAATATTACAGTAACCTGTAAAATCGACTTTCAATTGTAAATTTACAATTACAAGTTGACATTTACAAAGGTAAAAAAGTAATATTCACAGTACCTATGTAAATTTACAATAATATTGCGTAAAAGTCCTACTTGTAGCATGGGTAATATTGGGTCCCACTCTTCAAGTTGTAAATTTACATTTCCATGTTTTACAGTGTAGGTTTGTTTACCATTGTTAGCGGTTGACATGGCGATTGTTAGGTAAGGTTTGTTTATTATTGTTAGCGGTTGTCATAACGATTGTTAGGTTAGATTGGGTTAGGTTAGGTTTGTTTACTATTGTTAGAAATGTTGGCATGACAATTGTTAAGTTAGGTTAAGTTAGGTCATGTTTGTTTCTCATTGTTAGGTTAAGTTAGGTTAGTTTACTATTGTTAGGTTAGATTTGTTTACCATTGTGACGTTAGGTTTGTTTACTATTGTTAGAACTTTTGGCATGACAATTGATAGGTTAGGTTAGGTCATGTTTGTTTCTCATTGTTAGGTTAAGTTAGGTTAGTTAGTTTACTATAGTTAGGTTAGATTCGTTTACCATTGTTAGGTTAGGTTTGTTTACTATTGTTAGGTTAGGTTTGTTTACTATTGTTAGGGTTAGGTTACACACACTGTGAAAAATCCTGATGAATTTTACAATCGCACTGTAATTTTCCTTGGCAAAAAGTTGGTAATATTACGACACTGTGAAAAAAGTCGATGTAATTTTAGTGAAAAAGTGGAAATAAAAATACCAGTGAAAATCGTTGTAATTTTACAGTGATATTGTAAAATTCCTTCATTATCGATGTAATTTTACATGTGCACTGTAAAACGAAAAAAATCAGTTCTATATTTACACGGCACTATAATATTACAATTGGACTGTAAAATTTCTCGAGTTTTGTCGGAATTTTACATTTCCACTGTAAAATTACATTGACTCAGTGAAATGTCCCAAGTTTTGGTGTAATTTTTAGATATGATCCGAATGATATGTCAATATATCAACTAAATATAAAATTAGATATGAATTCCCATTTCGTTAACAATATAAAGTAACTCAATAAACGAAATAGCACATCTGTGCGGTCGTATACAATGTATCTTTACAGTGCGCGTGTAATTTTACATATTCCGTGCTTTTTTACATGGAAAACAATTGAAAATTACAAAGACGATGTAAAATTACATTTTTTTTAAATTACACAATCGATGTAAAATTACAACGATTCCTACTGGTATTTTTATTTCCACCTTTTACGCTGTAAATTTACGTTTCCATTGTAAATTTGTCACGTTTACGGTAAATTTCCTTCTGTTTTCGTTGGATATTTACAAAAAACATGCAATTTTACAACGAGTGTAATAGAAAATTTCAAATAAATTGTAAAGTCTCAGAAATGTAATTTTACATTTCTTTTTACAGTGTACATACAACGTAGGGATTTTACAGCGCGGTGTAAAATTACCACATTCAACGTTGATTCACTTGGTTTGAAAGGGTTAATACTCTCAGAGTGGGTCGTAGAAATTTACAAGATTTTTTACAGTGTTTGATATTACAATGCCATTGTAATTTTACACTCGTATTTTTTTACAGTTTAGATTTGTTTACCATTGTTAGTGGTTCATATGATGATTTTTAGGTTAGGTTACGTTACTTTAGGTTAGGTTTGTTTACCATCACTGTAAAAAATGGAAATGAATTTTACAAATCTGTTGTAATTTTCATTCGTAAAAATATGGTGATTTCTCCACGTTCAACATGGGAAATTTCACACTTTTCACGTTGTAAATTTCTTGTTGGGCATTGCATTTTTACAAATTTTATCGCTTTTTCCCATTGAACGGTAAAATTACCACGTTTGACGTGGGTTCAAATATTACCAATGTGTAGCATTGTCAAATTACAGCAGAACCCCGCTAAATTGGCACCCCGCTGGATTAGCACTTCTGGGGATCCCTTTACCTCCACCACGCCGCTCGCCGCCTCAGGGGCGTCTCTAGTGCTGTTTATTCTGTCTGTTGTCTATTCACAGGGCGTGTCTGTGATTGGTCATGAACGTCACGTCATTACGGCGTAGAGGTGGAAGCGATGCTTCCCCTATTGCCGACAGTCCAGCGGGGAAGACTCGAAACCGGCCGTGACAATCCAGCGGGGTTCTACTGTATAATGCGTTGTACTTTCCCTATGCTTTTGAAGTAGTAAATTCACAGTACTATCTGGTAAATTTACAGAAATATTGTAAAAATCCTAACCTAACATAACCTCAAATAGTAAAAAACAGTACACTGTAAAAAATGAAAATGAAATTTACAATGCAATGGTAATTTTCAATCATGAAAATTTGGCAATAACACTACGTTGAGCGTTGAAATTTTACCGAAGTGAGGTTAGAGGTTTACCGCCGCATTGTAAATTTACGACGTCGAGCATAGGGAAAATACTAGACTGTTGTACTTTTACTACGTCAAACGTAGGTAATTTTTCGAACCTACGTTGGACGTGGTAATTTTACAAACGAGTAATATATTACAAGATTTTGGGAAAGTTACTGTGTTCCACATAGTAAATTCACTGCGTTGAAAGTGGGTAATTTTTGAGTCCATTCTCAACTCTAATTTTACACGATTTTTTTTTACAGTGCACGTTTGAATTGGGCTCAAATATTACCAATATGTAGCACTGTCAAATTACAATGCATTGTACTTTCCCTGTGCTTTTGAAGTAGTAAATTCACAGTATTGTCTGGTAAATTTACAGAAATACTGTAAAAATCCTAACCTAACCTCAAATAGTAAAAACACTATTTAACACGTGGGAATATTACCAAATTTATATAAAATGAAAATTAGAATGAGTTTGTAAAATTCATTCGTATTTTTTACAGTGTACGTTGAAAGTGGTAAAATTACAACGCGACGAATTTTCCCAACGTTGTACACGGGTCAAAATCTATGTAACTATGGTAAATTTACCAAATATTGTAAAACTCCAATGTTGTACGTATGAGAATTACAATAAATTTGTAAACTTTATTTCTATTTTTTACAGTGATTGTTAGCGGTTGGCGTGACAATTGTACACTGTAAAAAATAGAAATGAATTTTACCACGTTCAGCATGGTAAATTTCACACTTTTAACGTTGTAAATTTTCTTGTTGGGCATTGCATTTTTACAAATTTTATCTCTGTTTCCCATTGAACGGTAAAATTACCACGTTTGACATGGGATCAAATATTACCAATGTGTAGCATTGTTAAATTACAATGTGTTGTACTTTTCCTATGCTTGAAGTAGTAAGTTCACAGTGCTGTGTGGTAAATTTACAAAAATATTGTAAAAATCCTAACCTCAAATAGTAAAAACACTATTTCACACGTGGGAATATTACGAAATTTATATAAAATGAAAATTAGAATGAGTTTATAAAATTCATTCGTATTTTTTACAGTGTATTCTGAGAGTAGTAAATTTACTACACTGGAAGCTGTAAATTTACAAACTTGATGTTAATTTTCCAATTTTCCAAGGGATTTTACTACTCTCGTAGAAGTTACCTACTCTCAGAGTAGTAATTTTACAACAAGATTTTTTACAGCGCAGGGTAAAATTACCGTGGCATTGTAAAATCACACACTGTAAGAAATCCTGTTGTGAAATTACTACTCTGAGAGTAGGTAACTTCTATGACCCTCTCTGATAGTAGTAAAATCCCTTGAAAAATTAACATCAAGTTTGTAAATTTACAGCTTCCAGAGTAGTAAAATTACCACTCTCAGAATGCACTGTAAAAAATACAAATGAATTTTACAAACTCATTCTAATTTTCATTTTATATAAATTTAGTAATATTTCCACGTGTGAAATAGTGTTTTTACTATTTGAGGTTAGGATTTTTACAATATTTTACTGCTTCTGAAGTAGTAAAAGTTACAACTGTCAGAGTAGTAAAATTACTACTCTCCGAATAGGTAATTATTACGACCCACTCTGAGAAATTCGATTTTACAATTTTGTTGTTATACTACTATTACAGTCGTACAATACCTAGCCAAATAGGAATTTTACATTTTTCAGAGTTGCTATTTTAAACTTTCTTTAGTAAAACTGTGGTTTAATTTTGCAACTCCATAGTAAATTTACAGAGGGATTTTTTACAGTGTAAGTTTGTTTACCATTGTTAGGTTAGGTTACACTGTAAAATATACGAATGAATTTTACAAACTAATTGTAATTTTCATTTTGTATAAATTTAGTAATATTTCCACGTGTGAAATAGTGTTTTTACAATATTTTACTGCTTCTGAAGTAGTAAAAGTTACAACTGTCAGAGTAGTAAAATTATTACTCTTAGAATAGGTTTACAACTCCATAGTAATTTTACAGAGGGATTTTTTACAGTGTAAGTTTGTTTCTCATTGTTACATTAGGTTACACTGTAAAATATACGAATGAATTTTACAAACTCATTGTAATTTTCATTTTGGATAAATTTAGTAATATTTCCACGTGTGAAATAGTGTTTTTACTATTTGAGGTTAGGATTTTTACAATATTTTTGTAAATTTACCAGACGGCACTGTGGATTTACGACATCAAGCTTAGGGAAAGTATAACGCGTTGTAATTTGACAATGCTTCACATTGGTAATATTTGAGCCCACGTCAAACGTGGTAATTTTACCATTCAATGGGAAAAAGCGACAAAATTTGTAAAAATACAACGCCAACAAGAAAATTTACGTTAAAATTGAAATTTACCACGTTGAATGTGGGTAATATTTGAGCCCACGTTCAACGTGGTAAAATTCATTTCTATTTTTTACAATGTACGTTAGGTTATGTTAGGTTAGGTTTGTTTACTATTGTTAACGCTTATCATGACGATTGTTAGGTTAGGTTATTTCACCATTGTTAGTGGTTGGCATGAAGATTGTAATATTTACGAATATTTATATGGAATTACTGATAGTATTAAGGTATGAAAAGATATTGATGTAAAAATTCTCATAATTCCACGTAGTAAAATAGGAATAAATTCCGGCAGAATCCCAAAGTTACATGTTGTACATTGTGCGTAATTTATTTCATGTTTTTATGTGTTAATGAAAAGAGTTAATTATATGTCGTTTAAATTTTTCATTTATAACATTTTTTAACCGTAATATTTTGTCCGTAATATTTTGTCCGTAATATTTTGTACGTAATATTTTGGCGTAATATTTTGTGTCGTAATACTTAAAACGAACTAAGCAAATCCACATCTATATTCGCTCAATTGAACAAACGTGCAACAAAAGTTTTTAAGATTTCTAAACGTTACTCATCAAATTTCTGGAATATTTTGTTGATATTACGAAACAATTTGAATCGTTTTTTATTAACTAGGACTTGTACTATAAAGAGATTAGAAATTAATCAATGAAACTATCTTTTTTTTTCGTGAGAATATTTTAATATCGATTTGTTCATAATTCGATAAAAGTCCTAAACATTCCAAAGCTTTGCTCTACCATGCACAAAGTTAACTTTATACACGTCTGCGAGTAGTATTCTACAGTAAACTCACTCAAGAATAGAAGATAAATACAAAGCAAAAAAGAATAGAGCATCAACCTGTTAAATTGCTAATATCAAAATAAAATATACATGTCGGCTTGATAAAACAAATTGCCTATAAATAAATTAGCAAAAGTGAAAGGAGAGACAAACCAGTGATAGATTAATGACGCATGTGTGCAAAGAAAAAGTAAAAATCGTAAGAATAAACGTAAAATGAGAAGCAAATCGAGGAAAGTGTCTGCCTAGCAGTAAAACTATTCAGCATAAACCTTCACCTCACACGACGAAAAAAAAAATCTAAAATTAAAAAACATAAACAGCGAAAGATGAAAAAGATGAGGATTTCAAAGGATTAAGAATCCTCGAGAGGAATGAAGGAATTGTCCTCGATGTCTTGGATGGTTTGGGCTGTTTTGGATATTTCGTGTCGTCTCTGACTTTGTTTCTCGAATTCTACGATACTAAATTCATCTCCATAAAGTTTTACGATTCCAAAGTCAAAGCGACGACGATTAATTGATGAGATACTTACGAAGATATAAAACACCTGCGGCGGTGGGGATATCGTAGGGGGAACGTAGACGGGATACGTGGGTGAGGGTTCTCTGAGTGGAAGAGCTTTGAAGAGACTCTTCTTAGCCCGGGAGATGTTATCGGGATTAGAGAAGAGATCGGTAGAGAAAGAACTGTCGGAAGATGGAGGGTAAGCGTCTGACATCCCTTTCTCCGCTCTCTTACTTGACTTCTGTTTCGGTGGCCTCGTTACCAAAGCTGAGATTTTGGCCAATTCTGGACTCGGCTCTCGTTTCGGAGTCTCTTCTTCCGGCTTCTTCGGTGGTTTAATTGTTCTAAAGAAGAATGAAACGGTTCTATATTACACATCGCATATTCATTGAAAAGCTATCAGGAATTCACTACATTTCGGATAAAAAAAAGTCAAAGTATTAAAAATAATAGAGTTTATTCAAGTACATTATACACCTGTTCAATTGACACTGTGAATTTCCGAACAAGTTTTCAATAAATAACACGTTGACTAGACTGTTATAAAATAAAAGTAGTTAAAACTTCAGTCATTGGATTTATCACTGTCGTCAGTCCAAATTTGTAACTATACTAACGATAATACTGGTTTTAAATCAATTAAAATATTTTCACACTTTGTATTATTACTCTAATGGCACTTACATTTTCTTCAGCAACGCATTGTCCGGTGTTGGCGGTCTTGGCGAGTTAGTCGGACCACCAAGTTTCAGAGTTATTTTCGGAACTCCTTCCGCTGCTTTTTCATCCTTCTGTACGATAAATAATAGAAATTAACATTTTTATAGGATAATGTTTCTGAAACATCGCATTAATACTTACCGCAAGCTTTTTAATAGCTTCTTTTTCTTTGCGTTTCTCTTTTTTCTCCTTCTTTTCTTTAATCTTTTCTAACTTCTCTTTCTTGTCGCTTTTGTCCTTTTTCTCCTTAATTTTCTCGCCCTTATCTTTGTGTTTTTCCTTCTTTTCTTTCTTTTTCTTCAATTTATCCTTTTTCTCTTTTTTGTGCTCCTTGGATTTCTGTAAGAACAAAAAAAATCATTTTGTTTATTTTGATTCTGTCTCGCATTAAAAAAAACCCTTATCCGGTTTCTTTACTAGGTTAAGTTAAATATGTTGTGTTAGGTTAGGTTTGTTTACTACTGTTAGCAGTTGGCATGACGATTGTTAGGTTAGGTTAGGGATGTTGACCACTGTTAGGTTGGGTTAGGTTTGTTGACCATTGTTTGGTTAGATTAGTTTACCATTGTTAGGTGAGGTCAGGTTTGTTGCCCATTGTTAGGTTAGGTTATTTTACCATTGTTAGTTTAGTTTACCATTGTTACGTTAGGTTAGTTTACTATTGTTAGGTTACATTTTTGTTTACCATTGTTAGCGTTTGGCACGATGATTGTTTGGTTAGGTTTGTTGACCATTGTTAGGTTAGATTAGGTTACCATTGTTAGGTCAGGTTATTGTACCATTGTTAGTTTAGGTTATTTTGCCACTGTTAGGTTAGGTTATTTTGCCATTGTTAGGTTAGATTGGTTTACTATTGTTAGGTTAGGTTATTTTGCCATTGTTAGGTTAGATTCGTTTACCATTCTTAGCGATTGGCGCGATGATTGTTTGGTTAGGTTTGTTTACCATTGTTATGTTAGGTTAGTTTACTATCGTGAGTTTAGGTTAGATTTATTGACCATTGTAAGTTAAGTTCGTTTACCACTGTTAGTTTAGGTTAGGTTTGTTTACCATTGTTAGGTTAGATTATTTTGTTATTGTTTACCTAACAATTGTTAGGTTAGGTTATTTTACCATTGTTAGGTTAGATTTGTTGACCACTGTTAGGTTAGGTTAGGTTACCATTGTTAGGTTAAATTTGTTTACCAGTGTTAGCGGTTGCCATGACGATTGTTAGTTTAGGTTTGTTTCCCATTGTTAGATTAGGTTAGTTTACCATTGTTAGGTTAGGTTAGGTTTGTTGACCACACTGTAATAAAGTATCGTTCAATTTTACAATTGTTAGGCGAGGCCAGGTTTTGTTGACCATTGTTCGGTTAGGTTATTTTGTTATTGTTTACCTAACGATTGTTAGGTTTGTTTACCAATGTTAGGTTAGGTTAGGTTACCATTGTTAGGTTAAATTTGTTTACCAGTGTTAGATGTTGCCATGACGATTGTTAGTTTAGGTTTGTTTCCCATTGTTAGATTAGGTTAGTTTACCATTGTTAGGTTAGGTTAGGTTTGTTGACCACACTGTAATAAAGTATCGTTCAATTTTACAATTGTTAGGCGAGGCCAGGTTTTGTTGACCATTGTTCGGTTAGGTTATTTTGTTATTGTTTACGTACACTGCAAAAAATCAGAATGAAATTTACAACGCACTTGTAAAATCCGGACATAAAATTTCTGTAATAATACTGCGTTGAGCGTAGGATTTTTTTTCCGAATTGAGGTTAAGTTTAAGACTGCGTTGTAAATTTACAACGTCGAGCTTAGGAAAAATGTTAGACTTGTGTACTTTTACTATGCTGTATGTAGGTAATTTTTAGAGCCCATGCTGGACGTTGTAATTTTACAATTGGTGGAAATATTACAAGATTTTATGTAAAGTTACATCGTTCAACATTGTAAATTCCCTGCGCTGAAAGTGGGTAATTTTTCGAGCCTACAACGCATTGTAATTTTACATGAAAATTTTTTACAGTGTAACGATTGTCAAATTTGTTTACCAATGCTAGGTTAGGTTAGGTTATCATTGTTAGGTTAGATTTGTTTGCCACTGTTAGGTTACACTGTAAAAAAAAAATCGTGTAAAATTACAGTTGAGAATGGGCTCGAAAATTACCCACTTTCAACGCAGTGAATTTAAATCTTGTAATACATTACTCGTTTGTAAAATTACCACGTCCAACGTAGGCTCGAAAAATTACCTACGTTTGACGTAGTAAAAGTACAACAGTCTAGTATTTTCCCTATGCTCGTCGTCGTAAATTTACAATCCGGCGGTAAACCTCTAACCTCACTTCGGTAAAATTTCAACGCTCAACGTAGTGTTATTACCAAATTTTCATGATAGAAAATTACCATTGCATTGTAAATTTCATTTTCATTTTTTACAGTAGGTTAGTTTACCATTGTTAGCTTAGGTTTGTTTACCATTGTTACTTCAGGTTAGGTTTGTTGACCATTGTTAGGTTAGGTTATTTTACCATTGTTAGTTTAGGTTAGGTTATTTTACCATTGTTAGTTTAGGTTAGGTTTGTTTACCATTGTTAGGTTAGGTTAGTTTGCCATTGTTAGGTTAGGTTTGTTTACCATTGTTACACTGTAAAAAATAGAAATGAATTTTACCACGTTGAACATGAGCTCAAATATTACCCATGTTCAACATGGTAAATTTCACTTTTAACGTTGTAAATTTCTTGTTGGGCATTGTATTTTTACAAATTTTGTCGCTTTTCCCCATTGAACAGTAAAATTACCACGTTTGACGTGGGCTCAAATATTACCAATGTGTAGCATTGTCAAATTACAACGTGTTGTACTTTCCCCATGCTTGATGTAGTAAATCCAAAGTGTCGTCTGGTAAATTTACAAAAATATTGTAAAAATCCTAACCTCAAAAAGTAAAAACACTATTTCACACGTAGGATTATTACCAATTTTATATAAAATGAGAATTACAATGAGTTTGTAAAATTCATTCGTATTTTTTACAGTGTAGTTTAGGTTAGGTTTGTTGACCATTGTTAGTTCAGGTTAGGTTAGTTTACATTGTTAGGTTTGTTGACCACACTTTAAAAAAATATCGATCAATTTTGCCATAGTCAGATTAGGTTAGGTTTGTTGACCATTATTAGATTAGGTTATTTTGTTATTGTTTACCTAACGATTGTTAGGTTTGTTTACCACTGTTAGGTTAGGTTACTTTACCATTGTTAGGTTAGATTTGTTTACCATTGTTAGGTTAGGTTAATTTACTATTGTTAGGTTAGGTTAGGTTTGTATACCAATGTTAGCTGTTGACACGACAATTGTAATATTTAAGAACATTTATATTTTGTAAGCTTACCTTATCCGGTTTCTCCGCTTTCGATGGTTTTATCGGCGTAATGGTCGTAGCCAATGTCACAGGTGCAGGCGGCGCCTGAACAGGGGCTGGCGGAGGATTTGGAAGAGGAGCGACAATTGGCATCACAGGTACCTTCGGTACTGGAACTTTCTTTTCCTGCGGCGGTGCTTTGAAAAGTTTCTCAGCTTTTTCCACCCTGTCCATTTTAACAGGAACGATAGTTGTATTTGGGGGTAAAGCATCGATGAAAGGTTGGACGGATCCGGGTAGATCGTGTTCCCAAGGTTTCATTTTTGGCACCGAATAATCTTCCGGTGGTGGCGGAGCTGGTGGTTTCATCATCGGAGGAGGAAGAAAACGCGGTGGCATGGCGAGATTTGCGATAGATTGATGCGGACCCGGCAATCCTTTCCCCAACGGCATGGGAAACTTGGAAAACATCGGATGACCCATCGGATGCGGAATAAGACCGGGCGAAGAAGAAAATGGATGAAGGAAGGGGAACGGCACGTGCGGAGGTAAAGTTGGTTCTCTCATCGGTTCCGGAGCCTGGGGTGTCTTCGGTCGGTCCAAAATGTCCGAATCGATAGCCTCGTTCAGCATTTTCAACTAAAATTATTCGTAAATGTTAACGATAAGTAAAACGATTAAAATAAAATAAGAAAAATGATAACCTAAACTTACTTTTTTCGGACTGATCAAAGTTTTCGGGCTCTTCAGACGAGGCTCCTTCTTTTTGTTCGTTTTCTCCTTTCGCTTTCTCTTCATCTCAGTCGATGTACTGGGTACATTCAGCTCTGGAGTTTTCGGAGTACTTGGTGTGCCGGGAGGTGACATATCGTTAAACGAGTAAACGTCAGAATGCGGACTTCTTAAATCCATTACATCGGTAACATCTGGTGGATGCATTCGTCCTATATTATTAGGCAACGAATTATGAACCGGAACTTTCTTCTCTTCGGGTTTAACGTCCAGATGCCGTTCGTTGTGTTCCGGGATCGGCAGACTAGGGGAATTCTCTCTCGAGTTCATTTCTTTGACCTTTTGCAACGGATCCATTTCCTTTTCTTTATCGTCCCTCGGTTTCGATATTTTTTTGAAAATATTTAGTTTCTGTTTATCAGGTTCGGAGAACAATTTATCGACAGTCTCCTCTTTCCTGTCATTGGATACCGAATGATTTTGCATATGATCGACTTTCTCCGTCACTTTTGTTTTCGACTGCGAAGTAGTTGATTTGGAATGCTTTGGACTACTGGAAGGCTTCGCCTGCAGAACTTTGGCAAGGGTACTTCCCGACGGTGCCGGAGTACTCGGCCCGGTTTTGCTAGCCGGTTTCAAAGCTTTTAACTTTGCCAGCTCTTTCATTCCTGCGAGTTTCTTAACTTTCGAATCGTCAATCTTGTCAGGTTTAAAGAGTATGTCTTTCCCACTTTTGTTCTTTTTCTTATTTTCCTTATTTTCAGGTTTCGTCCCGTCACCTCCCTCCGGAGGTACCTTCTTAGGAATCTTTTTCAGTTTCTTTTCTGTCTTCAATTCTGGCGGTACCATCGGATACGAGCTCGGAGGTGGCGAATCCGAACGTGTCTGCTGCGGAGTTCGAGATTCTGGCAATTTTCCTTCTCTTGCCGGAGATATAAAACCTGACGTTGTCATCATAACGCTGTGTATCTCTCGCAAAGGCCTGCCTTCTTCCGTGGTTTTTGTACGTTTCGCTAACGAACCCTCGAAAGAAACCGGATCGCCAGGTCTTTTAAACACAACTTGCGGCGACGTTCGGTTTGTATCTTCGCTAAACGCGGCTGTCGAAGTAGCAGGCATGCCATTGTACAATTCTGTCGATACTGTCGGTTCGGTCCCCAACGAACCGTTTGAATTATCACCCATTTTTTCTGTCGAATATTCTTCTGCAAAGATAATTCTTTAGTCCACAGTTCAAAATGTAACGTTTAAATTACACATACCTTCAGTATCGGGATACATTGCTGGCAAATGCTCGTGAACATGGACTGCTCTTGTTACAACCTCTCGACTACCAGGTTTTAGGAAGTTTAGATGGTTTTCCCGATGTACAGGTAATTTCGGTACATTTATCGCACATGGTACCGAATCGACATTCCGTACATATTCTACGAGTTCTTGAACGTCGATGTTCAAGTGTCTAAACGCCAATCCAAGATCGTCGAGATTCGGTTCGGTTCTTCCTACTAAAAGAAAGTTATTTATATTTAAAAGAATTGCAGGTTAAATTATGTTATGTCAAATATAATGGATATTTCCAATATTTTTCTTTTAATGAGACAAGTTTTATCTGACACTAAAATGAGTGAAAACTTACAAACTTGAGAATATTGATTGGTGAGTTTCGAGACTCGGACGAGGTACTCTTGCATCAGATCGACCAAAAACTCCAACGGCGTTGAATTAATTGAATGCCAACCGATCGTTTGACAGATCTGGGCAACAACCATCTTCAAGACACTTCTCGTGTATTCGCTGGTCATCTTGATACTGCAACAAAATAAATCGAGTTCTAAAAAGTCGGAAGTCAAAAGCGACCCCAGCGACATCTACAACTTTTGCCACGACATCTGTCGGCGACATTCGAGACTCAGTGCCGTATCAAACATTTTTTTTTAAGAGTTCTTAACGGGGCACCAATTTTTTTTTTAGATATTCACACAAGTTATTTTTACATTTGCATTTTCTTCATTTTTTTCGCTAAAAATTTCGCAATGGAAAATATTTATTTCGTTACTGTTACAAAGTCAGCCGGTAGGGGAAATTTTTCCGGAAGTAACTTTTTCGACAAGTGAACATCGCTAATCCTTCTCCTTTGTCCAAAAGTGTAACATTCTGAATTTTGTTACTTTTGAGAGTCGTGGGAGAGTCTAATACAATTTCTTACTAAAAATACGACGTCCAGAACTTCATTTCTTCGAAGTGTTTCATCGACAAATTTTACTTGAACGAACGACAATGAGAAATTTTCATCAAAGGTAAATAATCAGATTTGTTACTGCGTTGTAGCTTAACCCTTTGCGGCATACATTTTTCTTTACACGGAAAACAGCTGAAAATTGTTACTCGGGGGTTTTCGAAGTCGCTGATTACGAATCTGAAGTCAGATTTTGAAAATTCAAAATGGCGGATTCAAGATGGCCGACCAAAATGCGAAAAATTAGACAAACTTGATGAAACTGGGTGAAAATTTACTTGATCTAGATAACATTGGGTACTCTATGTACTCTGAATGTTAAATGTATAAACTGTGATCATATTCGTAATCAGCGACGTCGAAATTCCACGAAAAACCCACTTTCATCAATATCCGGTAATTTTTCACTTTTCCGTCGGCTATTTTGGATCGGCCATTTTGAATTTCTCAAAGCCGACTTCAAATTCGTAATCGGCGACCCCAAAAAGCTCCGAGTACCAAATTTGGTTCTAATTTACCCTTTAGTTCGTTCAAAAATGATTTCTTTCTAAAAAATCGACGTTTTTTTAAATTTATTTATTTATATGAATCTTTCTTTCTTTTCTGACTCTTTCTTAAGTGAAATGTTCTTTGATATTTTCTTAGAATTAATCGAGAAATATAGTGGAGTTTTTTCAGATTTTGGTGATGACATTTTGAGAAATTTTTTTTCAACATTAATTTAAAAATTATAATTTATTTATGAAAAATTCTGAAAAAAAATTGGTGTATTTAATTATGAATTCTACGAGTTTTTCGTTCTTTGCAATTTTTGCCAAAAGTTAATAGTTTTTGGGGGAAGAAAATCCTAAACTATAATATTTGAAATTCATTTCATCGAAAACTATCAACTTTTCGAAAAAATTGCAAACAACAAATAACTCTTACAATTCGTCAGAGAATACACTAAATTTTGTCAGAATTTTTTGTAAATAAATTACAATTTTCAAAAAAATGTTGAAAAAAAGTTTCTCAAAATGTCATCAAAAAATGTTGAAAAAATTCCACTATATCGCTTGATGAATTTTAAGAACTTTTCATTCTAGGCATTTTTTTTAAAAAGTTCGTAGTTTTTGAGTTAGAGCGTCTAGAAATTTCTCAAAGAAATTTTCATTGTTGACGCCATTTTGAGGTCGTTAGAATGATTTAGGGTATAAAAGTAAAATTTTTTCTTAAAATTCAACTATTTTATGCACCATTATGCAAGGTTTCAATAAAATTCCAATATTCTAATAGCTCGAAAGAAATTTTCCCAATTTTTTGGAAATTTTTTTCATATTCGGCGCCATATTGGAATTTCTGATGGCTGAAACTCAATTTTGACCTCGGAATCTTAAAGAGCGACCTCGAAAACAGTAGGATACGTATCTCTCAATTGTTTTCAACTTTGATTTTGATGCGAAATACTTGATTGAAAATGCAGTATATAAATTGTCATTTCAGGCGTTAACCCTTTCAGGGGCACATTGTTTTACTGAACCGATTATTTCAATATCAGTAATTCTTATTGTTTTCGAGGTCGCTGATTACGAATCTGAATTCAGAATTTGAAAATTCAAAACGGCAGGTCCAATATGGCGGACGAAAATCTAAAAAGTCATTCGAATCGCATGAAAGTCGTCCCTCGCTGGTTTTCGGGCTCGCTGATTACGAATCTGAACTCAGAATTTGAAAATTCAAAATATCGGATTCAACGTGGCCGACAAACTATTTGATAATTAGTAGATAAATGCTAATTTTTTATAAGTTTGGTTTTAAAGGATGTTAAAAGTCGCTAATTATGATTTCAGCGTCATTTTTGTATCGTCAGGTCTCCATATTGGATCCGCCATTTTGAATTTTCAAAATCTGAGACTGGATTCGTAATCAGCGACCCCAAAAAACCCCCATACAAATAATGAAAGACGGAATCATTGAATTTTGTAAATTTTTGTATCGTCAGGTCGCCATTTTGAATTTTTAAAATCTGAGACTGGATTCGTAATCAGCGACCTAGAGAACCCCTCTGTACCAAACATCAGGTCATTTGTGTGTAAAATGAGCTCACAGCCGAATTAATTTAAAAAATTCTACATTTTTTCGTTATTAATTGTTTATAACTAATTATATATAGTGCTACTTGAAATTTTGGACTGAGAAACTTGTTCGGCAAACATCCAGTGTCCCATTAAAAAAAAATGAACGATTTAGATCCTAAAAAGATCATACTGTACAGAAAAAACTGAAGACATTTAGGGCGCCACTATAGTGGCGTCTGCCCCGCAAAGGGTTAATGGGTTAAAGTTAAGTTCATATTGTATATAATTTGTTTTTCCTGCGATAATAGATCGGCAGTTGTTTAAACAATCGATGAGGTAGTAATCTACACAGAAGAAAATAAGTCTTAAAATTGTTACATCTTAAATTCATCAGGTGAGGCTTAACCCATTAACTCCGAAATGCACAGAAAGTTTACTGCAACTTCAACGCTTATTTTCAATATGAAATAAACTTTGAAAAAAATAAAAACTATCAGATTCTACTATTTTCGAGGCCGCTCTTTCGAAAGGTAGTAAGAGAATTATTAAAAAATTGAAATTTATACATGATTTTGACATATATAGTAGAAAAACGTGATTTTTTCAGGGCGCACTCGCATTCGTAACTGAAAGAGTGGGAAAGAAACAAACTTATTTCATATTAAATCGTACACAGAATTTTCGTATACTTTTTGATTGTTGGGAATCTACACAGAAAAAATCGTCTTAAAATTGTTAATGAGGCTGAAACTAGCAGCGGATTCGAGCAGCGGATTCAAACTCCGCGTTTTAAGCCCGAAATTGTGTTAATTTTTTTAAATTCAGTCAGTGTTTTGGATTAAAGTCTTACTTTCAGTGAGCAAACTAACTTTTAGACGATATATTGGCTTAAAATAAGATTTATCGAGCTTGTGGCATCTAAGTTAGACGAACCTTATGTCAAACCAAAATATCGGCTGAAAGTCAGGTTTGTTGTCTGAAAGTAAGACTTTAATCCTAAATATTGACTAAGTTTAAGAAAATTAACGCAATTTTGGGCTGAAATTAAGCCTCGCCTAATCATAAATTTAAGACGTAACAATTTTAAGACTTATTTTTCTGTGTAATGTTGAAAAGTCTAAAAATTATAGAAGCCTTTTTCAAAATATCAATAATATTTATCAAAAATCCATCGAGATTTTTCGGAAATTAGCAAAAATCCCGTATTTCCTAAAATTGACATTATTCTCCAGAATTTTGAGAAACGGTTTCAGTAATTTTTAATTTATATTATTACATATGAATTACTCTATTATCAACTGAGAAATGTGAACCTGTTTAAGGAAGTTATAAAGTGGTCCGCCGGTAAAGTAAGTTTCACTAAAAAACATAAATTAAAGATGACTGAATAAAATTTTTTAATTTCCGGCTCTGCAAGGGCATTTATAAGCACGATAAACAGTTTCCAAAAAAATTACCAAAGATATTAATTCAGAACTAACCGAGAATTTTTAGAAATAAGTAATTCTTATTTCTTCCGAAAATTCTCGGTCAGTTTTTAATTAGTTTCTTTCGCATTTTATAGGATACCGTCTATAGTCATTAAAATTACACTTACAGAGCCCGAATTTTGATAATTGTATTCAGCCATCTTTAATTTAGGTTTTTTAACGTGATTTTAAGTGATCCGCCGTTAAGATACTAAGTTTCACTAAAATACGTAAATTAAAGACGACTGAATGAAATTGTCGAAATTTGGGCTCTGTAAAGGGAATTCTAATTACTATAGACGGTTTCCTAGAAAATATTAACGACATTATAATTGAGATCTGGCAGAGATTTTTCGAAAATAAATAAAAATCACTTATTTCCGAAAATTCTCGTTGAGTTCTCAATTAATTTCTTTGGCATTTTCTAGGATATCGTATCAATCATTAGAGTCACCCTTGCAGAATCCGAATTTTGAAAAATGGATTCGAAAACCCCCTTAAAGTAGAAATCTCTTCAAAGCTTTCAACTCAACGATTTCGTAGTTGATAAATTGATAAAACAAAAATGATTTTAAAAAAAACAAAGCTTATGAGTCTAAAATTTTCTCCCGTATTTTTAAAAAATTAAGAAAAAAAAGTATTGTATTTATTGTAAGGTTTCTGTACAAAATAACAATAAGGCATATCAATTTTATTTCAATTTTTCACGAAACAAAACAAATGAACACCGTATCAAACGGCAGAATTTAGATTTTTAGAAATTCATCATTTGCGTTAACTACGAGTTCATTGAATTAAATGCCTTTAAAAAGCCGATTTAGCTAAAATTTCGTCAAAGATCTTATAAAATATATAGCATTACCCTTACAAAACCGAAATTTCGAAAAATTGAAAATCACCATTTTAAATTAGCAAATTTCAGGTTCGTTTCGGCTTTATGGCGCTGAAACTCGTCCATTTCCCAATATTTTATCGTCAAATTACAGGAGCATTAGGCCTTCATGAAAAAAACGCTTTGTAAGGTTTATTCCATCAAATATTTCTAGTTTTCCAGAATCTGTTTTCATGCATCAACAATAAATTATCAGAAATACATTTCGGCATATTTCTGGCTACAGTGTTTTGTTTTCGGTACTATTACGTGCTAAGTTTACCTCATGCTAGTTCAGTCATGCCAAAAAAGTGTGCCTGAAAGAGTTGAAGTAATACAATTGAATACGTTAGTTAATTCCATAGACTATCCTTTTTCTTCGGACTACAAAAGAATGTGATTACGCGGTTAATTGCAATTAATAGCTCCTTTTCATGCATTTACTGATAGTCTGGTTTCTGATGACGGGGTCTAGAAAAACTCGAATGTAATTCGTAAATCGCTTTTTAATGAAATTGAAAACGATTTGATTTACTTGGAAAATGTTCGAATAAGGGTGCGGGTCGAAAAACCGACAAATAAAAAAATGGATTGATTCATTTAACAAAACTATTTCACCTTTTTGAAGAGGGCCACAATTCCGGGCCGAAAATTTCATTTAATTTTAACCAAAATTTTCATTTTTTTGTCCCTTCTTTGGTTTAAAATTACTCTTTATTTTATCACCCACTTTTAATTTTGAATTCATAATATACCCTTTGTTTTTATTTTTGTCTTTGTTTTTGTTATTAAGTCAATGACCGTGTATGTATACTTATTTGTTTTCTAATAAAAAAGCCGACACATCGGCAGGTGGACAGTCATTTTTGTGTAAAGGTCGGTTTTTTGACCTTTCGGCTGTTTGATTTGTCGGTTTTTCCACCCGCACCTACTTTGTTCTTCGCCGAAAGAAGAAATATGGGGTGCACCTCAAAAACCCGACAAATCACAAAACGGAAACTTAAAAAACCCGAGATCTCATGAAACAAACATTTAAAAAAACAGATTACAAAATATGTGTGCATCTTGAAATTTCTGTTTTTTGAATGTGTTTTTTAAATGTCTGTTTTGTGATTAGTCGAATTTCTTGAGGTGCACCCGAAATATTTATGTGATTTTAAATTTACTACATGATTTCAGGATTATTGTGCAGAAGCAGTAACTACACTGATTACTTTTCTTTGGTATCCTGAGATTGATTCCCAAGAATTTGTGTAATAACATATCTACTGGTGGAAATTCTTCATTGTGAATTGAAATTTGATCCTCGACAGTACGTCGTTTGTCCACGAAATTTCCATGTAAAGAAAGAAATATCTATCATGAAGAAAATACAAATGTCACCGATACTAACGTATATATCCAAACAAAATTTTGTTCCCCACTTAGAACCTCCAGTGAAATCTGTAGTACGGTACTGAAGAGAGCTCAGCTTGGGAATGTCACCGGCAGATGTCCGAGCAATCAGTGTACTCAAAAGTTGTAGGCGTCGCTGCAGGCAATTTTGACACCCCCATACAAGAAGAAAGTTTGATGTCCAATAACAAATTTCGTCAGAAGACAACACATAAACGTCCACCGGCACATGCACAACTTCATATTCACACAAATACAACACTGTCGTATGCGAAAATGCACTTTCCCAATCAATAACAAATGGTTAAAAAACAAACGGAACCTCAGGAGTCAAGCTCATCCCGGTTAACGTCAAAACCGAACTTTACACTTAAACACTGCGAGGAAAACGGAATAGTAGACGCTACTTTTATCTGAAAATTCCCGACGTCAAAGTAGCGAATAAGGACGGTCTGATTTGGATTTTCCTGCTTTCTTTCCTTACCTTTAAATCGAGTTCCACACTGAAGAGAAGGAAAATACGCGATTACACCGAACTGAAACTGACGCTACTCGTGTTGTGACCCGAAATAACAAGACATCCACGCGTCCACGACCGAAGACATGTCAAAGCGGACTGCTTCCATGGTGGAAGGAAAAGTTTTCCTTTCACCATGAATGCTTCTAAATGATATGAGCTGAGCGCAGACTGGCTGCGTATTGCGTCAAGGCGTCACTGACAAATATATACAACAATTTTCCAGTGGCGCTGTTCGCAGTGATCGATGAGAACAGTTTTCTTTTTTCGGAATTGGATTTTACAGATGGCGCTTCTAGTGGGTTTTTCGGTTTTTTTCTATTGGCTCCCTATAGTAGCGTCATCTTAGAAGTACGCTTACAATTAAGCGCGGAAATCTAAATTCCTAAATTTTGACTGCAAGTATTATGGGCGTGGGTCGAAAAACCGACAAATCAAAAAGCCGACAGGTCAAAAAAACCGGCAACAAAAAAAAGTTTAAGGACACTTTTTTGATGTATTTTTGTCTCCTGATTACGAATATGACAATAGAAATTGATGGCTGAACATATTAAAGATACTGTCTCGAAAAAACATACGAAACGTACGAAAAACTGGTTTAAACAAAAGATGTAGAACATAATATTTTTAAAAGTAGGTAAAATTTTAATATTATCATCAAGTTCTATTTATAATTATAAACAATAATGAAAGTAATAACAAAATAACGACATTCGTGTTTTGTCTTTAATTGCAAATACTATACAGAGAAACGCAAGTAAGCTTGATTAATTACCATAAATAAGTAGAACAATACCACTAATCCTATAGAACATCAACAAATTATATAAATATTATTATTATGCAATAAATTGTCAATCTGAAAAATCTGTATTTATAATTTTGTAAATTGTTTTGTTTACGATATAAACTGAAATGAAAATGGATATTTCGTATTAAAATTAATTTTCATTAACAGACAAATAATTAGTACAGACGTATAATTTTATAAATTTAAAAAGGCAACTGTAAACTCGCATGTATGTAAATTTTAACAATTAATTTTCTTTCCTCCTTGTTAATTATTCGGATTATTGCTTAGTAATATATTTGTGAGTTTTAAGGGCGATTAATTTCTTGGGAGTGTCGATGGTATTCGATTTTATACAGAAGCGTTGTATATAGTTTTCTGACATTATTTGCAGTTACAGATTGAAATTTTGTTGTTTCGATAAATGGATCTTGTAGAGCATTAAATTAGTATTAAAATAAAATAAAAATGTTTTATTTGGGCCCAAATTGGCCAAGATAATCGAGGTTGAATTTGAACAAAATAAATCCTCCGTATCATAGAGTTTACACGTTAAATCAGGGGACTTCTATTTATGTATTTATCATTTTCCATGTCGATGTTTTAATTATAAAGCGATCTATACAGCCATGAAGACTATATATTGAACCATTTATGTGAATTTTCTATACATATTATATATACATTTTTATACGGCATACCAGTGATGCGATTTTGGACACACGCGATTTTAACCGTTAGAATCAAACTTTTTCTTTCTGGAAACTATGTACCCTATGGTTTTAAGGGTCGCTGATCACGACTCCGAAGTCAGAATTGCAAAATTTAAAACAACTGATCCAATATGGCGGTTCAAACATAGAAATAATGTTTTTCAACGAACCAGTTGAACACATCAGTTTTTCGAACATTCGATATAAACGGCAGTTGGTTTTCGTATGTTTTTGGGGTCGCTGAATATGAATTTGATGTCAGAATTACAAAATTCAAAATGGCAGACATCAAGAACTGTTTCACAACAATCGATGAATTAGCCACTATTTATGTTAGAAAGTGCGAATTTAAAACTTGCAGACGCCATTTTGGTTTTTGAAAAACGTCCGACGTGAAAATAAAATGCTTTTATATTTACCCTCCGTTATTTTTAATGGAAGAGTTTGAGTAGCAGTAATTAAACTGTCGGTAATGAATGAGCTCATACATTGATCGTCACTCATAAGGGATTCATTATAATTAGCGATAAAGAACATTTTTCATATAAAAAATCTTGTACCTGAATTTCACTATCGCTAACTAATAAATGTATCCATTATATATTCTTGTACCAGATATATATATTATATTTATAATATCAATTATTAATTCACTAATAGTGACTATAATGAATTAGTTTTTTCATTAATGAACGTTTAATTACTGATACTTAAGAAAATAAGATACTTAAATAAGATACTTAAGAAATAATTAAGATTATAATTAAGGTAATAATTAATTAATACATTAAGAAATAAAGTTTTCATGCTGCAAATAAGTTATCGGTAAAAAGTATTACACATCACTGTTCTTCCTGGAAGTGAAAATAAAACATTCAGAACCGAAATTCCTTATTCATGATTAAAATATTTTAGCTCTTGCACTAAAGATACATTATTGAAGCTTAAAAAAATGTTTTCGCGTGTTTCAAATAAATAAGCCATAAACACTTGATGTAGGGTAAAGAGCTCCGGTTGTGGGCACTCTTTGTTTTCAACTAATAACACAGGACCACAAAATAAAAAAAATTTTTGGAAACTGAAACGCAACTAGGTGATTCTTATAGATTTTTAGCCGCTGAATCCGAATCTGGGCACAGAATTTGCTCATCGCGTCTGAGATTTTTTTATGTGAGGTTATAGTGCGTAAAATTGCTCGTTTTATGCATATTTGGACATTAACTATATAATAACCTGTCGACCGGAGAATGAAGTGGAATTATGTAATTCTTATAGATTTTTTAAACTGAAACTGGCAGGAAATTCGTAGCAAGAAATTCAGCCGATAGTAGCCCATAGAAATTCGCAGCAGGAAATTCAGCATGGGTTCCCAGCAGCGATTTTCATTAAAAAAGTCGTTTTACACTCGATTAATATTGTTTTACTCATTTTGGTTTATCATCTACCATATATTGAAGCAACCAAACAAGGTTTTAACCCGGAGCCGTAGCTGCAAACATTTTTTGTAACGCAATGTCAAAGGAACGATATTGAAAAAATGGTCAAAAATCAGAATTACAGTGTCGCTTTTCGACATATTTTGTTTCGTTTGCGGAGTATATACTACAATTAAAAGTCGGGAACGCCTTTCCCTTGTTATGAAACGACATTATGAGAAATGTTTCGGTAAATCAATGAAAAATATGAATAACTCGTGGTATCCGAAAATTATATGTTCTAGTTGTATATCACGCCTGTGTCCTTGGCGAAGATGTAATATCTATGCCATTTTCTTCATAAATAGAATGGACAGCACCCGAAAAACATGCAGGTGATTGTTACTTTTGTTTGTGCGATTTAAACGGGCATACTTATGTAAGCAAAGCATCATTTTAGGATTGTGGAAAGAATTGGCAGAACTTTTGGCATCAAGACTGAAGGAAAAGAACCTATTAGCTCCTGAAACGAATATAACTTTTTACAGAACTAGAAATCAATCTCTCAGGAAATTGTTTTCTATTGAAAATTCGTTAGTGTATTGTAACGACATTAACGGACTAGTTCACGAATACAACAGTATTACATATAAAGCCGAAGACTGGCGGCTTTTCATCGACTCGTCGTTAAGGAGTTTAAAGGCGGTTTTGCTGCACAATTGTAATATCTATGCTCTCACCCCCCTGGCCCATTCTGTAAAGTTAAAAGAAGGGTAATTAAGTCTTGTCATTCCGATTCAACGGCCAAAAATCTACAAGAATTACACAATTCCACTTCATTCACCGGTCGAAACATTATTTTATGTAGTGAATGTGCAAATACGCATAAAAAGAGCAATGTAGCCATTACTGTCTAGACAAAATGGAATATTCCTAAAAAGCAAAACAAAATGTTGAAATATTCCAAAACAATATTTCTTTAATGCTTTTATGAAAGAAAAATTCGAAAAGAATTCTTTCCGTACGCCTAGAAACATAACGAATGTCCGCTATAGTTATAAATTAAGAGTTAACAAATTTTGTTTAAACTGATTTTTTTCAACAGAATACTTGGTTCAATATGAAATAAAAAAATGTTATTTCTGATGACGTTTATGGGTTAAATCTCGATTTGAAACGTGAATAATTCATATTTGGTAAAATAATAATTAACGTCGTTAAAAATATTAACGTATATACATAAGTGGGTTGAAGACGTTTTTACCGATGTAGTAGTTTTTTTTTCAATTTAATAAAAAACAAAATAAAAATAAAAACGTGGTAATAACCATTTTTAAAAAATGTTGAATTTCTTACTTAATATTCAAAAAACAGATGTTAACCAATTGTAGTAAAATTTTCATTATTTCCATGTGAAAGTTCATTTTCACATACACAGTTTCATTTTTTATTTGATAGTGTACGATATATAACAACCGAGCTATGAACTTTTAAAAAATTACACTTATTTCACAAAAAAATCACTAACAATATCTTTTTTTTTTTTTTTTTTAGAATTTCTAGTAGCAGTGATTTTCGACGTATTTTTGTGCGCTGGACACGAATCTGAAGTCGAAAAATGCCTATCACGTCGTGATTTTGAGAAAAGTGGGGGGTAAAGACGCCAAAAAACGCGTTTTTGGGTATTTTTGCCCCTAATTTTCTCTGGAACCTGACGTGCTACAGGTTTGAATTTGTGCTTAAATTAAAGCTTGGTTCTTCCCCTACAAAAATCTTAAGATAGTTTTAAAAAAAATTTCATAGTTTTGAAAAAAAAATGGTTTTAACCTTGCTATTTCTAGTGATTATGATGAAAATGCAAACAAAATCGAACAACCGCTGGTATTACTAATGGCGAACAACAAAAGTGATGATTTTAAGCTCCTAAGTATATTTTTTATTTTGCAGCCGCCATTTTGGATTCGCTATTTTAAATTTTGTGAATCTAACATTGGATTCGACATCAACGACTCAAAAAACCCCCGAGTACAGATTTTCATGAGGTTAATTTAAATTTTTTATTTTTACGTCCGCCATCTTGGATCCGCCATTTTGAATTTTATAAAAGCAACACTGGATTCTTAAACACCAACCCCGAAAACAGTCAAGTAGTGGTTTGTATGAGCTCTGCTCAATGTAGTTAAATAATTTGCATTTTCATCATAGTTACTAGGAATAGCAAGGTTAAAACAATTATTTTTTTCAAAACTATGAAATTTTTTTAAAACTATCGTATATGATTTTTGTAGGGGAAGAATCAAGCTTTAATTTGAGCACAAATTCAGCTCTGTTGTACGTTAGGCTTCTGAGAAAATTAGGGGTAAAGACACCCAAAAACACGTTTTTTGGTGTTTTTGTCCCCACTTTTCTCAAAATCATGTCGTGATAGACATTTTTCGTCTTCAAATTCGTGTTCTGCGTACAAAAATACGCCGGAAATCACTCTGATATAAAAAAAAGTGAATTTTGCAGACCTGTGTTATTTAAAATATTAAATACAGAAAAAATATAGTAGATTACGATCCTAGGCCAGTAAAAAAAGAAAGTGCTTCAGATCACATGAAATTGTTGGCAGATACGAAGCCGAGTCTGACAAACATGTGATCTGAGGTTTTCTTATTTATTGGCCAAGGGCCGTATACTATTTTTCTGCTCAACGTAGCCAGAAATCCGCAACTTCGTTTCGCGCAGCGGCCAGGAAGTTGCGGTTTCTGGCCGGAGGGCAGAAAAATTATTATTGTGTTATTTTCATGATTATTCTTATAAACATACCGAAGAGCTCAGAAAGGTATCAGAAAAATTTCTGTCATTTTGGTAATGGCACGAAGACCTCTTAAAGAGGTCATATTATTAAGCCATTTGCACGGTGTATATGCATATCATATACAGGGTGTATAGATTCCCCGTTGACCACAATCGAGATACAGGATTTGAATATAGGGAGAATATAGGGAAAGATATAATATAGCATTTTCAAGTGATTTAGCATTGAAATTAGCCAATGGGAACAAGTTGAGTTTGGCGATTGTCACATATGAACAACTTTAATTGTTCCATTGGCTATAATTTCAATGCCACTGATAATGCAAATAAATGTACAGTAAGATCTCCCTTCATGGGATGGGTCGGTTCTCGGCTCAACCTCTTAATGGGCCGCGTGAGGGATGGTATCGTTTCCCTTCTACTGCGGCGTTTACCACTGCGCCAGTGTACTAACGGCATATGGCCGCTCAACAGAATGCTCCGATAAAGTGAAAGCCCATCAAGGGAGATCTTACTGTTTTACAATTTGTCCTGTATATATATTGCGTGGTCAGCGAGGTGACATAGGTTAAGTATCCATACACCCTGTATTAGATACGCATACGTTATAAAAAGTTGATAGAAGCATGTTCATTAACATATTAATAACGTCGCAATTGTAACGTTACATACGGAAAATTCATCAGCGTACTTTTTGAACGTTTTGTGAAGGATTTATAAACGACAAACTGTAACGTTTACCTAACATTCCATATTCATTTTATAAACGTCGCAAATAAGTTACAAAATTAACGTTGCATTTGTAAGGTTTCAAAAACAGCCTTAGAGACCCCGCTAATGCGACGTCACATGTGTAACGTTTTACAAATGCTCTTAAATACGTCTCAAATTAGACGTCGCGTAAATAACGTTATTGTCTCGGGACATTTGCAATCGCTGCGACGTCACTGCTACCTTTCCCCGACGAAATGCAAAACGTCATATGGCTAATATGCGACGTTTTAAAAACGTTTAAATAACGGTTTTGTGTTTAGCGGGTGATATATTTAACATAAATTTATGATCACGGTTTATCGCATTCTGACCACATTATATAATCTTAGCAAACCATGAAGACATCAAAATTAGGGTCTTATTTTGAGGACTTTCTGAAAATGTCTGGGATAAAACGATTAAGGGGGTTCTAAAGTGCCCGATGGATAAGGTAGGAATTTTCACTAAAAACCGTAAATATTAAATGACTGAATTGATTTTTGAAATTCGGGCTCTGTAAGGGCTATTTTCATTACTATAGATGGTATCCTAGAAAATGCCAAGGAAATTAATTGAGAACTGACAGAGAATTTTCGAAAATAAATAAAAATTACTTATTTCCGAAAATTCTTTGTCAGTTCTCAGTTAATATCTTTGGTATTTAATAGGAAACTGTTTATAGTGCTTAGAATTGCCCTTACAAAGCCCGAATGTTGAAAAATGTATTCAATCATTTTTCATGAACGTTTTTTAGTGAAATTGCCTACCTTACCTGCGGACCACTTTAGAACCCCTTTAAGGTGCGTTCAGTAAGTAAAGATTATTTAAAATAATTACTATGTAAATTAAATAAAAAGCCTTCAACAAAACATCGTACTACTCTTCTTTTTTCATGCAGTAAGCCGCTGATAATGTTTTGCTGGAAGGTCATTTATTGAATATATTATCATGCAACGACTCTCTCTCTATATTAAGGGGGTTCTTAAGGGCTTGGACGATAAGGTAGAAATTTTCAGTGAAATCCGTAAATAAAAAATTACTGAATCGATTTTACAAAATTCGGGCTCTGTAAGGGCAATTTTAATTATTAATGGACAATATCCTAGAAAAGTCCAAGGAAATTATTTGAGAATTGACCGAGAATTTTCGGAAATAAATAAAGATCACTTATTTCTGACAATTCTCGGTCAATTCTCAATTAATATAATTCATATTTTCTAGGAAACTGTTTATAGTGCTTCGAATTGCCGCCACAGAGCCCGAGTTTTAAAAATGTTATTCAGTCATCTTCAATTTACGTTTTTAGTGAAATTCCCTACGTTATTGGTCGAGCACTTTAGAACACCCGGAACCCCCTTAACCTGCACAGAAAGAGCCCTGAGCATCTTCCATTGCCGGACAGATGGCGCATCGGAAAAAATAACTAACCGCAGTTAACACCGAGACGTCTCAAAGTTGGACGCAAAGCCATCCTGACAATTTCGAGACAATCTTACTTTTTAGTCTTGATGACTGTTCTGCGACGCCTTAAAGACGCGATATGCACACACAGAAGGCGGTCTTAAAGGCCGCAAATAAGTTGTCTCACTTAAGACTGATCTAAAAAATGTAATTGAATTGTTCGACTACATTTCCACGGAACGCCATGCCGCCGAAGTGGTTAATTCAAAATAAATGACGTGAGAGTTAGAGCAGCTGCCACTAGAAACATGACATAAAAGCAACTTAACCTATCAATTTTTCTAATTCTTACCTAGAAAATGGTTTAAAGCCTTCCAATTATGTTTAAATTAGATTAATTAATATTTTTCATGATAAAATTTATTCAATTACATTTCTCGCGAACACCCGTAGAGCAACAGCATTGAAATTCACTAGCAGTCTGTTGCAAACAATGGCGATAGATCTTAAGCATCCAGGTGCCCGGAATTGACCAATCACAAGCGTGCTCAACGTTAACATGGGATTCCCCATGTCCAATTTTCCGTGCACACCCGGTATATTAACCTGCACACACAGAATAGCCCTGAGCTTCCTCCATTGCCGGAGAGATGGCACATCGGAAAAAATAACTAGGCCTTTACGAAATCCGTAACCACCATATTGAATAAAGGGTGTCGGACAATTGACGCGCCGAACAATTGCTAATTTTGTAATTCAAGATAAGATTAGATAACACAGGCCAACAAAATGAAGCCAATCTCCATACCCACCCTGCGAACACGGCAAGTAACAGTTATGCAACATTTACGTAATGGTTACATTGTTACGTAAATGTTACATAGTTGTTACATAACTGTTACTTTTGTGTTTGCAGGGCAGAGACCAGACTATACTTTTCCAAAGGTTATCAATGAGCTGAATCCAAATCTGGCCACAGAATTGTTCCATCACGTTAGGATTTTGAGATATCCTAACCTGAATGTGCAAAAAACACTGTTTTTGCTCATGTTCAGTAAGTTTTTGTGGCGGAACAAAATTCTTGTTCAAATTTTGATAAGAACCATATTAAAGCGATATTCATCAACTTTAAAATACTTTTTTAGTTATTTCATACAATTTTTTTTGCACTTTTAGGTTAGGATATCTCAAAATTTTCCCGCCATAGAGCAATTATACGACCAGATTTTGATTCAACACATCGAAAACCGTCGGAAAGATATACTCCCGTTTCTGATAAATCCATTTTAATCTGGCTTTTATTGCCCCACAACTACACTGTAAAAAATGAAAATGAAATTTATAATGCAATGGTAATTTTCAATCATGAAAATTTGGTAATAACACTACGTTGAGCGTTGAAATTTTACCGAAGTGAGGTTAGAGGTTTACCGCCGCATTGTAAATTTACGACGTCGAGCATAGGGAAAATACTAGACTGTTGTACTTTTACTACGTCAAATGTAGGTAATTTTTCGAGCCTACGTTGGACGTGGTAATTTTACAAACGAGTAATATATTACAAGATTTAGGGAAAGTTACTGTGTTCCACATAGTAAATTCACTGCATTGAAAGTGGGTAATTTTCGAGCCCATTCTCAACTCTAATTTTACACGATTTTTTTTACAGTGTAACTGAAAACGGGCAAAAAGGGTGTTTTTTGCAATTTTAGGTTAGTCTATTTCAACATTTTGACGGAATAGAATAATATTTAGCAAGAAAATTGGTCTCAATTTGTTAGTTATTTTCATGTAATTACACATTTACTTAAATGTATGAAAATTATAATTGTTCCCTGACACGAATTTTGATAATTTGATTTAAAAAATTCATATCGGAATTACTAAAAAAGCATTTTAAAGCTGAAAAATAGCACCTTAATATTTTTCATGCCAAATTGGAAAAATAATTTTGTGCCGCCACAAAAACTTTCTGAATATGAGCAAAAAGTCTTTTCTGCACTTTTAGGTTAGGATATATCAAAATCTTGACGTGATGGAATAATTCTGCGACCAAATTTGGATTCAGCCCAGCGAAATCTTCGGAAAATTATAATCTGATTTCTGGGTATAAATTTTGTCGGCCTGTTACCACATCTCTTTTTCACGAAAAGAAACATGTACGATTCCAAGGATAAAGAAAAGAACTGTCAAATTATAAAGTATGTAAAAAATATTTGTATTCACAGTAGGACCTCTCACTAACGACACTCCCACTAACGACACCTCCCATCAACAACAGAAAATCACTCTCACGAACGACTACGAGATACCTCTCCTTATCCCTTCTACCGGACGTCTGTCTATGTAAATACAGTAGGACCCCTCTTATTCGAACCTCTCTTATTCTAATTGCCTTTTTTATTCTAATTGTTCAGTCTCTCTTATTCTAATCGTTCCCCCACAAGTCTTCTCTCACTATCACACGAAAAGTCAACGAAAAATATTGTCCACTAATCACAAGCTCGCAAGCAAAGTAAGTGGGGGTAAGGGGAAAATTAGAATAAGAGAGGTCGGCGCCATCTTGAAAAACTTTACTAATTAGAATAGGAGGTCCTACTGTACGTCGCCCTGCCCGCAGAACGCATCTTATTGGTCAGAATCATGATAGTGGTGGAAGAGTCTTTCTCTATCGAATATTCGTTCGTAAGGGGTGGGGGGGGGGGGGGGGCATAGAGATATAATATCTCTATGGAGGGGAGAGAGGGCTAGGAACCAAACCAGTCGTTAGTAAGAGGTCCTACTGTATTGCTACGTTTCAATTGGGCGACCAATATGGACCAATAGGAGAGGCCATGCTATGAGTCCATGCGTTCCGTTGATTGGACGATTACGGAATATTCTCGTCTTTTGAATGCGGCAGTATTATGTTCATGTGGTGGAACCTTTATGTCGTTACAAATGTATATTTTGTTACCGACTGAGTAGTAAACCATTCGCCGGGACAAATTATTATATTGTAACGAATTTTCCCTTTGCTACAGGCATTAATTTTCGTAAAAAATGGTAAGTATATCATTTTTTTCACTTCTTTGATTCAACTACACAAAATATTGTTGTTAACTGCAAGTGTTGACGACTTTTCTAATAAACTTTTATAGGTTATGTGGGAAATGCATTGTCATTCAATTCTTTAAACTTAAATCATTTTTTAATAAATATGTATTTGAAAAAATGTTTTTCTACCTTAATGAGCATATGTTTATATCATTCCAGTAAATTTATTCTGAGTACTTAATAAATAAACTCCATTAAAGAATTGTTTGTGAGTGCGTTTCCAGTAATCGGAGGCTTATTACAGTTTATATTATTAAAACTTCTGTCACTCATAACAGCATTCTACAATGAATTATAATGTAATATTTTTGTCCAGGCTCGCAGATATGACAGTCGTACAACGATTTTTTCTCCGGAAGGTCGTTTGTACCAAGTCGAATATGCTATGGAAGCCATTAGTCATGCAGGAACATGCCTGGGTATTTTAGCCAACGATGGAATACTTCTAGCTGCTGAAAAAAGAAACACGAATAAACTCTTAGACGAGGTATTCTTCTCAGAAAAAATATACAAACTGAACGACGATATTGTCTGTTCAGTGGCTGGAATTACATCAGATGCAAATGTTCTAACAAACGAGTTGAGGTCTATCGGTCAACGATATTTATTGCAATACGGAGAGACAATTCCTTGCGAACAACTCGTTTCTTGGTTATGCGATGTTAAACAATCCTATACACAATTTGGAGGAAAAAGGCCATTTGGTGTGTCAATTTTGTACATGGGATGGGATCGGCATTATGGTTATCAACTTTACCAATCGGATCCTAGTGGTAATTATGGCGGCTGGAAAGCAACGTGTATCGGAAATAATTCCGCTGCAGCTGTATCGTCTTTAAAGCAGGAGTACAAAGAAGGAGAGACAACACTGAAAGATGCTATGGCTCTCGCTGTCAAAGTTATGTCTAAAACTTTAGACATGACCAAACTGTCCGCCGAAAAAGGTTAGTAAACTTTTTAGAGATTGTAAAAAAATTGTTCTGTTTCCGACATTACATTTATTATCTTGACAGTGGAAATGGCTACCTTGACGAGAGAAAATGGGAAAACAAGAACAAGAATTTTGCCGGTGAAAGAAGTGGAAGCACTGATTGCGGAACATGAAAAATTAGAAGCTGCAGCAGAACAAGCGAAGAAGGAGAAACAGAAACTTTAGTTTATAAAATGAGTTTCTATTATTACAAATTCAGTTATTTGCATTGTCATTAAAGTAAAGAATACTTCACCTTTTATAAGAAATAAATGTAAGTTTTACAAATGAAACTGTTACATTTGTCTGATTTTATATTAATTTCCAATCATTTCATAGAGATACAATCTTTCAATGTATCTTTTCGAGTATATATTTCTTACTTCTCTTCGAGTATATATCTATTACTTCTTCGAGTATATAATCTTCATCAAGGCAACTTTCAACTTAGACTATTTCAGTTTCTTCATTCGTCATTAAATAAACTCCCAACTTTAAGCACTTAAGCTTCTTTAATCATGAACAAATCGATTTTCCATTTCAAGCTCCTTCAATCTTCATCGAGTCAATATTCAACTTCGAACATCTAATATTCTTCAATCATTACCATATCAACTTTCAACTTCTGTCATTTAAGATTCTTCAATCATCACTAAGTCACCCTTCACCTTCTAGCATTTAATTATCTTCATCAACTCAACTTTCAACTTCGAGATTTTAAGTTTCTTCAATCATCAAGTCATCTCTCAACTTCAAACTATTGAGTTTCTTGAATTATCGACAAATCAACTTTCAACTTCGAGCGGTTAAGTTTTTCAATCATCAATAAATTAGCTTTTAACTTGAGTTCCTTCAAACTTCATCAAATCAATTTTCAACTTCAAGCTCATAAGTTTCTTCAATCATCATCGAACTAACTTTCAACTTCGAACTCTTAAGTTCCTTCAATCGTTATCAAATCAATACTCAACTTCAAGCCCCTAAGTTTTTTCAATCATCAACGAATCAACTTTCAACTTCGAGCTAGTTCAATTTGCTTCAATTCAACTTTCAACTTCGAGCATTTAAGTTTCTTCATTCATCACCAAATCAACTCCCAACTTTAAGCACTTAAGCTTGTTTAATCATTAAAAAATTTATTTTCCACTTCGAGCTCCTCCAATCTACATCGAGTCAATATTCAACTTCGAACATTTAATATTCTTCAATAATTACCATATCAACTTTCAACTTCTGTCATTTAAGATTCTTCAATCATCACTAAGTCACCCTTCACCTTCGAGCTTTTAATTATCTTCATCAACTCAACTTTCAACTTCGAGATTTTAAGTTTCTGCAATCGTCATCAAGTCATCTCTCAACTTCAAACTCTTGAGTTTCTTGAATCATCGACAAATCAACTTTTAACGTCCAGCTTCTTGAAACTTCATCAAAGAAACATTCAAATTAGAGCACTTAAATTTCTTCAATAGCCATGAAAGTTCTCGAGTTTCTTCATCATTATCAAATCCATGTTCAACTTCGAGTGGTTAAGTTTCTTTCATCGTTATCGAATCAATTCTCAACTTCAAGCTCTGAGGTTTCTTGAATCATTATTAAATCAACTTTCAACTTCGAGCTCCCACAAACTTCATCAAGGCAACTTTCAACTTCGAGCTTTTAAGTTTCTTCAATCATTCACAAATTAACTGTCAACTTCCAGCACCTTCACATTTTATCAAGGACACTTTCGATTTAGAACCTTCAAGTTCTTGGCTCATCATGAAATCAACTTAGTACTTCCAGTTATTAAGTATCTTCAATCGTCAAAAAATCTGCATCCAGAAAATATTCAAATTAGAGCACTTAAGTTTCTTTAATCGCCATGAAACCTCTTAAGTTTCTTCAATCATCGACAAATCAACTTTAAACTTGAAGATCTCAAGTTTGTTCAATCACAAACAAATCAACTTTCAACTTCAAGCTCCTTCAATCTTCATCCAGTCAGTATTCAACTTCGAGCTCCTTCAATCTTCATCGAGTCAATATGAAGCTTCGAGATTATAAATTTCTTCAACCGACATCAAGTCAACCTTCAACGTTTCTTCAATAATCAACAAATCAACTTTCAACTTGTAGCTCCTTCAAACTTCATCAAGGAAACTTTCAATTTCGAGTATTTAAGCTTTTCAATCAACATTAAATCAGCTTTTAACTTCGACTATTTAAGTTTCTTCGATCGTCATCAAATCAACTCCCAACTTTAAGCACTTAAGCTTCTTTAATCATGAACAAATCGATTTTCCACTTCGAGCTCCTTCAATCTACATCGAATCAATATTCAACTTCGAACATTTAATATTCTTCAATAATTACCATATCAACTTTCAACTTCTGTAATTTAATATTCTTCAATTATCACTAAGTCACCCTTCAACTTCGAGCTTTTAATTTTCTTCAACCATCAACAAATCAAGTTTCAACTTTGAACTCCTTCAATCTTCATCAACTCAACTTTCAACTTCCAGATTTTAAGATTCTTCAATCATCATCAAGTCATCTCTTAACTTCAAACTATTGAGTTTCTTGAATTATCGACAAATCAACGTTCACCTTCGAGCGGTTAAGTTTTTCAATCATCAATAAATTAGCTTTTAACTTGAGTTCCTTCAAACTTCATCAAATCAATTTTCAACTTCAAGCTCATACGTTTATTCAATCATCATCGAACTAACTTGCAACTTCGAACTCTTAAGTCCCTTCAATCGTTATCAAATCAATACTCAACTTCAAGCCCCTAAGTTTTTTCAATCATCAACGAATCAACTTTCAACTTTGAGCTCGTTCAATTTGCTTCAACTCAACTTTCAACTTCGAGCTTTTAAGTTTCTTCAATCATCACTAAGTCAACCTTCAACTTCGAGCTTTTAAGTTTCTTCAATCATCACTAAGTCAACCTTCAACTTCGAGCTTTTAAGTTTCTACAATCATCATCGAATCAACCTTCAACTTCGATCTTTTAAGTTTCTTCAAACATCAACAAATCAACTTTAGACCTCGAGCTGCTTCAAACTACATCAAGGCGACTTTCAACTTCGAGCATTTAAGTTTCTTCGATCGTCATCAAATCGACTCCCAACTTTAAGCACTTAAGCTTCTTTAGTCATGAACAAATCGATTTTCCACTTCGAGCTCCTTCAATTTTCATCGAGTCAATATTCAACTTCCAACATTTAATATTCTTCAATAATTACCATATCAACTTTCAACTTCTGTCATTTAAGATTCTTCAATCATCACTAAGTCACCCTTCAACTTCGAGCTTTTGATTTTCTTCAACCATCAACAAATCAAGTTTCAACTTTGAACTCCTTCAATCTTCATCAAATCAACTTTCAACTTCGAGCTTCTTCAAACTTCATCGAGAAATCTTTCAACTTCGAGCATTTCAGTTTCTTCAATAATCAAGAAATCAACTTTCAACTACCAGCATCTTCAAACTTCATCAAAGAAAAATTCAATTTAGGACATTTAATATTTTTTAACAATCAACAAATCATCTTCCAATTTCTATCGCTTAAGTTTCTTCAATCGTCATCGAATCAATTCTCAACTTCAAGCTCTTGACTTTTCAATCATCATCAAATCAACTTTCAACTTCGAGCTCCCACATACTTCATCAAGGCAACTTTCAACTTTGAGCTTTTAAGTTTCGTCAAACATTCGCAAATCAACTGTCAAGTTCCAGTATCTTTAAACTTCAGCACGGAAACATTAGATTTAGAGCCTTCAAGTTCTTGAATCATCGTGAAATCAACTTAGTACTTCGAGTTATTAAGTTTCTTCAATCGTCAACAAATTACTTTCAGCTTCTAGCTCCTTCAAACTGCATCAAGGAAATATTCAAATTAATGCATACTTAAGTTTCTTTAATCGTCATGAAAGCGCTTAAGTTTCATCAATTATCGACAAATCAACTTTAAACTTGAAGATCTCAAGTGTGTTCAATCACAAACAAATCGACTCTCAACTTCAAGCTCCTTCAATCTTCACCCAGTCAGTATTCAACTTCAATCTCCTTCAATCTTCATCGAGTGAATATTCAGCTTCGTGTTTATAAATTTCTTCACTCAACGTCAAGTCAACCTTCAACTTCGAGCTTTTAATTTTCTTCAATAATCAATAACTCAACTTTCAACTTCGAGCTCCTTCAAACTTCATCAAGGAAACTTTCAATTTCGAGTATTTAAGCTTCTTCAACCACCATTAAATCAGCTTTTAACTTCGATCATTTAAGTTTCTTCAATCATCATCAAGGGAAGTTTCAACTTCGAACTATTAAGGTAGATATGTGTGGGGTTAACATTCAGATTTCGATGCAAATTTAGAGGAAGTTTAAGTATTCTATAAAGATGCTTTAGTTAAAATTTCATGAAGTTTAGCAATCTTATTACTTCCGCACATTATAGGTAATATGGAAAAGATCGATTTGCGGTTGAAACTTGAAGGTTATAAATAAAGTATTTGTTTTGAATTTAACTAGCTTAATAACCATTTAACACCCTGAAGTTCCTTCAATCATTATTAAATAAATTAATTCTCAACTTCAAGCTCATGACTTCTCAATCATCATCAAATCAACTTACAGGTCTTATTTTCTAAAGTACTTCCTAACTTCATCACGTCATCCTTTATTTATGGATGTTAATTGAAGCTTTTCGTATCTTCGTCAAACTGGTCATTAAAAGCAACTTGTATTGTAACAGCCGTTTTTTTCAAATGTAAGATATATTAATCCTAGTTTTCTGAATTTCAATATGTTATTTTTTGGTCAAGTTTAACAATAATATAAATTTGGACAAAATAAGTACAATAAACGAAACCGCAAGAAAATGACAAAAACAACAAGTGTACATTTTTCAGAATTCTTAGAGATGCTTTTGGATATTTTTTTAATTGATAATTTAAAAAAAAACTCATAAATAACTCTAAATAACTTACTAAAAGCTTACACGAATTTTTTTTAGTGATTTTAAACACTTTTTCTTCAATAGCAATTTTTCATACAACTTACCGTACCGTACTTGAGTTAAGATATAATAAATCAGCGAATGTGTCATTTCGGACGCCATTTTGGATTTGCATTATTGAAATTCAATTTTGTAGGTTCGCGATTTTTGAGTTCAAGTTATAATTGCACGATTTTATATGTGAATAGAAGGTTTTATGTAAAGACGAGACGTTTTGCCTATCAAAAATTGTGCTTCTTTTAAATTAAACTTGATGAACACAGTACAAACAAAAACGAGATATTGTATTCGTTTCCTCTGGGGTATGTGAAAAGCATTATAATTTACGCATCAGTAGGAGTTTACTATGATTTATTAATAGTATTTACATGATATTATTTACAGGAAATAAACCATACATTATATATGTACATATTAATATTATTAAAACTCCGAAAGCAGCCTGTATGACATTATTCTGAAGTCCAAGTTAATCTTCAGTACCATTAGCTTCGTTGGAGTCCTGGAATGAAACTTGGTCTCCGACTTTATAAATGGGTATTTTTTTAAAATCCATACACTTTTCAACTTCGTTCAGTGCAATTAAATAGGATCGATAAGCAGGTTTCATATTATTCTCGTGGATTAGTGCAATTTTAGTGACGTAACTGGATAGTAACGTAATTGCCGTTTCACAATGCCGTTGATATAGCCTTAAAAAGGACTTAATTTTCGAATCCAATTCGCTTTTAACCTGTAATAATAATAAATCTTTAAATTATTTTTCTTTATAAGTCTTTAAATAAATTTTTTTAATTATTTTATGTTGCTTAACTTTTTAAAGAAAACATTTTTCTTTACATGAATAGAAGTCGAAATTTCTTACTTGAAATTTTTGAAAATTCAAAATGGCGAATTGAATTTATTACCATAATATAAGAACTATTTTTAATTTTTAAGAATTCATGTTGATTTCTTAATCAATTATACCAAAACCCACAAGGGACAAAAATTCACGAACATTCAATATATAATTATTTTCGTCTACAATTTGGATAAGCCATTTTCAATTTTTAAAAACGTGATTTTTTGGACTTTATTTATTTATAACAAAAATGTCTTTGGAGAAAGTGAAAAGAAATATTTGCCATACCTTTTCTAAACATATCAGTGCTTCGGATCTATCGATGATTTCGGTCATACAATTATTACCTTCTTCTTTGTATCTAGTAACTCTTTCGTAAATGTCTTCATTCTGTGCAAATTTTTGTTGGACGACTCTGTAAGTATTATAATTAATAATGTTCGTTCGGTTGCGAGGAAGATGATTTTCCATTGCGGTCACCGCATCGTTATACTCGTCGAAATTTGGGCAAGTCTCCAGTTGATAATAACTTACTAAGGTACTAAAGTCTATTACTTGTCCATCGCTATCGTCATACTAAAAAGTAAAATTATCAAGTTAATACTGTTCTATTATCTTTTTTTTTTAAAAGTTTATACAATAAATTTACTTACGTATTTTTGCGGAACAAGAAATGGTTCGTACAGTAAATCCAAATCGCCTATGATATCCCCTAATTCAGTGTACTCGACCTGTGTTTGATTTTTAACTTTGTCCATTTTTTCAAAGTAGGAACGAACTTCCCGGTCAAATTTTCGTTTTGCGTGTGAGAATCGTTGCCTTGCCAATGATCGTCCTAAGGTCGTCTGAAATAAATCAATAGAATTAATGAAGTGGTCGGATCAAAATCTTTGTCCCTCTGTTATATAGAATCTAAATGACTATAAATAAATTATTTTTCTCTTTTAATATTATTAACATGATTGTTATTAAGAAATAAAAAAAAAAAACCTGCGTTTTTTTCGAATAAATTCGTTTTTGTCCAAACTATACAAGTTTTGTTTACTGTAATACGTCTTTTTAGGTCATTGATTACGAACCTGATGTTTTACTTCATTAAAATTGGCAGGCTCCAGAATGGCGGACAACAAAATAAAAAATACTTCCATTGAAACAAAATGTGTTTCTTGGAGGTTTCCTTTTTCATGTTATTTGGCCCCCATTTTTAACATGGTATGAATTCTTGTCTGCCATAATGGATTCGCCATTTTTAATGTAGTAAATGGTAAATCAACGTCTGATTGGTAATCTACAATCTCAAAAACTCCCTATTAACAGATTTTATTCTAATTTTCGCATTTGTTACATTTGTGTTCGTCGTATTGAATAAACCATTTTAAATTTCGTAAAACCAATTATGGATTCGTAATCCGCGTCCTAAAAAAACCTCAACTAACGAGTTTCAAGCGAATCCGATCAATTTTTCAAACTTCGTCCGCCATATTGAATCTGCCATTTTTAATGTCAAAATGGCGCCTGATATTAAAATTTAAGAAAAAATTGAGGACACTGTGACTCAAAAACTATGTGCTTTATAAAAAATGAGAGAAGTGAAAATTTGTTAGATTTCATGGTGGAATGTACTGGAATTTAACAAAAAAATTGTTAGTGATCTTTCGCAAAACATTTTACAGTTTTTGAAAATTGAAAACAATTTACACAAATTTCTGGACAAATTCTCATTAATTCCACGATAAATTCTAAGCATTTTTTGTAATTTAGAATTTTAAAAAAAAAATTGATGGTTTTCAAGGAAAAAAATATACATAACATTTGAGATTTTTCTCCTTGAAAGCTATCAACTTTTAAAAAACATTACATACAATAAAAATGTGTAGAATTATATAATTTTATATAATAGAACATTCCTGAAATTTGTCTTGATTTTCTATAATCATTATTGAATTTTTACAACATTTAAATAAACAAATTTTCAAAATATTACGAAAAATTTCTGAAATAATTCTAGTGTATTCCTCCATAAAATTTAATTACTTTTTACTCATCATGTTTTGTTAAAAGCTCATAGTTTTTGTATCGACGTGTCGTTAATTTCTTTCTTAAATTTTAATTTCGAATTTTGAGGATTGTGATGTTGAATTTTTTTAAAAGTAAATACCATCATATTGAAGACGTTATTTATAGCCATTTGAGATACTCTAATGCAGGAACTAATATCAAAATTAAACCGAGTGTATAGAAAACCATGAAAACTCATATTTTGTATTACTTAACGGTGTGTACAGTGTTTATTTTGAGTCATAAGTAATTTCTAATCCAACATTTTTTAAAAATTGTTTAAAAAAGTTAATTACGACAACAGGTTCTAACGTCACAAGATTACTGAATTCCCCACATAAATCAGATGTGAAATGTTACAATTATTAATAAAAAATTGTGAAAATTAATAAATTGTACAATTCAAGTAGAATATTACGTAATATAAATTAATCGAATTTAATTAAAGGGCACCTGGCCATATATTATAGTAAAAAACAATCCTTTAATAGACAACATGTGTGATAATAATGAAACACGCATTTTAACACAGTAACGCCTGAAATGAAATTTTTTTCTCTTAATTTTCAATAAAGTATTTCGTATCGAAATAGGAGTTTCAAAAAATCGCTAATGCGCTAAAACGTATTTGAATCGTGGACCCGATTGTAACTGTACTAAAAAGTTGCCTTGGTGGTTTTATTAAATTCAAAATGACGGATCCAGTATCGAGGTCTATTTGAAATAATTTTTTACAGATAATGAAATATTCGAAAAAATGATATTCAAACCTAACAAATGGATTAGTTCAGTACCTTAAATTACGTTTTGGAGTACGCTGATTATAAATCTGAACTCTGAATTGTAAAATGCAAAATGACGGATCCAATATGGCTGCCAAAAATGCAAAAAAATGGCTTCTATTCTAATTAAACTGTTTACTCGGGGGGTTTCGAGGTCATTTATTTCGATTTTGAATTCTGAGTTATATAATTCAAAATGGCGGATCCAATATGACGGTCTATTCGAAAGCAATTCTTATAGGTAATGAAATATTAAAAAACATTATATTCAATCCTAATGAATGTGTTAGTAATGTACCTTAAATCATATTTTCGAGACGCTGAATACAAATCTGAACCCTAAATTGTAAAATGCAAAATGACGGATCCAGAATGGTGGACGAAAATGCGAAAAATGGCTTCGATTCGAATGAAATTGTTTACTCGGGGGTGTTCACGGTCGATAATTTAAAATTTGAATACAACAAACTAAATAATTGAAATCCAAAATAAAAATTACTCACAATCTGTCAATAACCAAAAAATTCCTATACTAATCCAATGTATAGACACATGTCCAAGTAACATTCGGTTTACATCCCAACGGGCACGAAGGACCCAAATGTTGCTAAAACGTTTTTAGAATGTTCCAGAAACGTTCCTAAAACGTTAAATGTCTGCAACATGGATGGAACGTTTATAAAACGTTCCGTAAAAGTTGCAGACATTTAACGTTTTAGGAACGTTTCTGGAACGTTCTAAAACCGTTTTAGAAACATTCGGGACTTTCGTGCCCGTTGGGAATTATAACTGATATGCTGTCTTGTATACAAAAGAGAAACCCATTTCTCTAACGGGTACAAAAAAAGCGCTGTCATAGTCGCGAATACGACTATCGGCAACAGGAATAACTACATTGTGTCTATATGGGAACTGCGCAGGCGCGATTATCGAAGACTGCTTTTGTACTTGTGAATAAAATTCTAAGCAATTCTCTTTCTTCGGATTTCAATGACTTAGTTGTAAAACGTAAAAGAGATTGAAAAAAAATTGAGCAATATAAATATATAATATAAATACAAATTTTCATTTAATAATTTCACTTTGTTTGCTTTTGACGATCATTATGTCAAAGAGAAAGCGTAGTATAATTGGTATATCCAAGATCCGATAGAAACTACTGAAAGAGATGACTGTATTAAATATGTTTCAAATCCAGACTAAATTCTGTAGGATCTGATGTTGATGATTTTACTGATAACTACAGATGAACCTAATTCAACTATTAAGTTTATCCCAACTAACTAGCAAGCTTTTTCCGCGTTTTCATCCGCCATATTGGCTGCGCTGTTTTGAATTTTATGATTTAGACTTCAAATTCCTAATCAGCGATCTGGAAAGCCTCTTAGAAAATAGTTTCATCCGAATTGAAGCTATTTTTCGCGTGTTTGGCATTTTAAATGTTATAATTAAGAACCATCATTTAAAACTCAACAACAATTTATAATTGTGAGTTCAAATGCTAAATCATCGAACTCGAACACCGCCGAGCGAACAATTTCATTCGAATCGAAGCCGTTTTTCGCATTTCCGTCCTCCATAATTGGATCCGACATTTTGAATTTTACAACTCGGAGTTCAAATTTGTAATCGGTGTACTCCAAAATGTAATTTACTTAACTAATCCATTTGATAGGTTTAAATATCACTTTTTCGAATATTTTATTGTCTGTAAAAAATTCTTTCAAATAGACCGCGATGTTGGATCTGCCATTTTTAATTTAATAAATCCGCCAAGGTAACTTTTTAGTGCAGTTGTCGGATCCGCGATTCAAATACGTTTTAGCGAAATAGCAATCCGATATCGGAGTGAAAACAAGAATTTAAAAAAAATATATACCTAAAAAAACCGAATTTTTAAAATATTTATGAAAAAACACATATACATTGCAAATTTATGCAAATGTCAATAACACCGTTGAAAAGACCTCGAAAATAGTAGAACATGTACCTTCCCATTTATTGTTACTCCTATTTTGATACGAAATACACGATTGAAAATGAAGAGAAAAAAATGTCACTTCAGGCGTTAATGGGTTAATTAATTACTATTAATCACGTAATGCAAGTTCACTCCTATAAATATTAAATAAACTATAAATTATAAATTTGGCCCTTACAAATTGCGAAATTTCGTTATGTTTTGTTGAACATTTTCTGTACTTGAAATTAACTAAACGTGATTTTCCATTTAACGTTTATGCAAATTGCATACTGAATTTTCTTGAATTTCACTCAAATACATAAACACAAAAATTTATAGAATATTTTCCTCGGATATGACACAAGATCAATAAATTATGCAATATTTAAAAAGATGACAAAAGTTGACAAGGAAACAATGTTTTGGTTTTCAATCACATTTTACATAAAGATCCATGGTTTAATCACTTAAAAATATACGAAATCTGTCAAACTTTTTGAAAATACTTAGTAATAAAAAATGTCAAAATTGGTTAATATTACTTAAACGTCACAATATTTTTACTGCGTAACGAACACTTTATTCGATTGCGATTGAAAAACACACTTTGACTAATTCACTGATACTAATATTAAAAACAGTTTATAAAATGTTGAATTTCACTTACAGTGCAAATGGCAAGCAGGCACAAGACAATTCCAATTTTCTTCATGGTGACGCGGTTGGGAAAATTCGAAATATTATGCCGAACTGAGGTTCAAAAGGTTCTGAAATGTGGTTCCCGTGTGACGTATATACAAGCTGGTTCCTTTCCCCACTCCAAATATGTACAGGTAGGTTTTTCCCACTTTTTAATATACCGGAAAATAAGAGGGATGCATCCAATAGTTCTTTAACTAAATGAATGTATTAAAAGGACGGTTGTACGATCACCTTTAATGGAAGTTTTTTTAAACCTCTTGCAGAGCATCGAAAAAAGTAATTGATTTTTTATATCAAAATATTCTGCTTAGTTTTGGTGGTATGGATTTAGTTATTTAAAAATAAGAAGACTAAGGCAATAGACAATTCTTCATTCAACATTACATTAAAAACTCGTAGTAATTGACAATTTACATAAATACATGTTTTGTAAAATTAATATTTGTAGTTGAAAAATGTTTTTAAATCTTACGTGTCTTAATTAAACAAAGAAATTCGTTAGATAAAAATGTAGAAATTTTGTTTGAAATATGAAAATTTAATTACATACAAATCGTTCTGCCAATGTTTAAAAAAATCGTAATTACTAAAATAGATTTTTTTAATGTTTCTAAATTTTTGAATATTATATTTCATAATAAAAAATAATTCGTGTTTTAACTATCTTGTTACTTTAATACACAAAATGTAATGTGAAATTGCTAATAAAAAATTGGTTGTCGAGTAAAAATGTCGAGATGTTTTTAGGAATTCAACAAAAAATAGTATAATTAAAATAATAATAGTTTTAAAAAAGTCGTAATGTTCAAGGAAAACCGTATGACACTATTCAGGTAGAATTTCTAGTGAGAAAATTTTGTTCAAACACACGGCGATTGAATAGGATTCCATTCATGAAATTTTTCGAAAACCGGATGTTAGAAAAATATTCCATGAAAAGGTATGGCAAGCTGCAGCAGGATATTTACCGTCATGCACGGTGATAAATTACAGTACTTCCGGTGTAAAAACATAAAAAATAAAGCCTAATAGTATTTTCTGTGATTTTTATTATTTAACGTACTTTTATATTAGTAAAATTATAACATTAAATTGTGTCCACCTGTAATGCCAAAAATACGATACGACTTGTACCAAATTTTGTTATTGTTATTAAATTATTTCGAAAATCAAAAACATTGTCAGGAATATTTTCATTTTATTTGAATGATGCATTTTTTCGAGTGCAACGAAAACGTCGACAATAACACTGGTCAACAAAATTTATAGCCAGAAATCGGACTATATTTTTCCGAAGGTTTTCGTTACGCTGAATCCAAATTTAGCTGCAGAATTGTTATATCACGTCAAGAATTTGAGTTATCCTAACCTAAAAGTGCAAAAAACACTGTTTTTGTTCATATTCAAGTTTTTGTGGCGAAACAAAATTCTTATTTGCAATTAGGCACGAATAATAATAAGGTGCTATTTACCAACTTTAAAATGCTTTTTTAATCATTTCGCTAAGATCTTTTTTTTTATCGAGTGAATGAAGTTTTTGTCAGGAAACAATTATGATTTTCACATATTTAGTAAATGTGGAATTACATGAAAATAACTAGCAAACTGTGACCGACATTATTGCTAAAAGTTTTTTCTATTACGTCAAGATGTTAAAATATCCTAACCTAAAAGTGCAAAACACAGTTTTTTACCATTTTCAGTAAGTTTTTGTGACAGAATAAATTTTGATTTCGCAAAAAACCACATTAAAATGCATACATCAGAAACCTGAGTATATTTTTCCGACTGTTTCGATGTGTTAAATCAAAATCTGGTTGTATAATTGCTCTGTGGCAAGATATTCTAAGCTAAAAGTTCAAAAAACGAAAATTATACAGTGCTTTGACAAAAACTTCGATAACTCATTAAAAAAAATTGTACGAAATGACTAAAAAAGCATTTTAAAGTTGATGAATAACACTTTAAACTGGTTCTTGCCTAAATGTGCACAAGCAATTTGTTCCGCCACAAAACCACAGGGTTTTTGCACTTTTAGGTTAGGGTATCTCAAAATCCTGACGTGATGGAACAATTCTGTAATTTTATTTTACAAAAACTTTGAAATAAAGTGAAGAAAAATTCTGAAGATATGAATTTGAAATATATCGCGAGTATTATAATCATATTACTATTTTTATTATAATTACATACACAAGAAAGAGAGAAAAAATATAGTTAGTCCAACCACTTTACAAAACATTATCGTTCTTGGGCGAGTGCGAATGTGATACTTTGCGCCCGAATATTTTAGGGCGCAAAGTCGAGTTCTACTCCCGAAGTGTTAAAAAAATAATTAAGTTAACTATTTCTCTATTAAAGACGTGTTGTTTCATTTTTCTATCCTTAAATGTGTAGTATAATTCACAATCTAAAGCAGTTTTAAATGAAATAGTTATTCTAAACATTCCTGAATATTAATAGACTTAAAAATAAAAAATTGATTAAATGAAAATAATATCTTATTATAGTAAAAATAGTGATTGTATGGTAAACTTTACAACATTCTAAATTGCCGTCAATAATTTTTCTGTTAATTCCATTAACCATATTTTCTCTTTGTGTACTGCAATGCAGGGGAATAGATTCATGTTTTCATTTTAAATCATATTTTTTGAACTTTTTAAACGTAATCTAATGAAATATTCATGATCAGCGACCCTAAAAACCCCTATATATAAATTTTCACTAAAATTTAAAAATATTGTTTATTTTCGTCCGCCATATTGGATCCACCATTTTGAATTTGAGCAACGAAAAATACAACAATATACAAAATTTTATGGGAGTCTCATCAATACACATTGTTATAATCGTCAGAATTCGAAATAGCCTAATTTTTTCGGCTTTGAACCGCCATATTGGACGTTGCCATCTTGAATTTCAAAATTCTCATCCTCCCATTTTGAAGATAAGGGTCCATGGACGCAAGATTTGTACTACCTAGACCATTTCCGATCCGATTTCGGTGCAAAAATATCAATTGAAGAAGATTTTTTCGTGAAAAAATCGTTATTTTTTTTTAAATAAACAAATATAACTTCTTTTATTTTTATTTTTCAAAAATTCTGATGACTGATTTTGAAAGATCACACAATTTCACGTCAGAAATGAGTATTCCAAAAATTTTTTGGGACCTATTTAATAAAAATAACAGCCGCTGAAAATCATTCAGAAAATTCGGACGTTCGGACGTTAATGGGTTAACCGATCTAAACACAGTTGGTAATGGATGAAATATTTATAGTTTATTGAACAGTTTATTTACAATTTATTTGGTATATGTTACTGTAGTAGTCATCTTTTTGTTATATTTTATAATGATTAACAATTTGAAAATCTTTAATAAAGATTTCAGATAAATTTAACAGAGTAAAGAGTTCCGTGGACTGTCGAAGCATTCTTCTTGTACATGTTTCTCATGAGCCTGCGCAATTGCAATTTACATTATTCTTTTATATCGGACGATATCTTTTTTGTTGTTTTTGAAACTGATCTTTTTACATAAAACTGATGACAACATAATATATCGGTAATCAAAGTACAACTCGTGAAAATATTCATTTGGGGTCTTATGTGTAATCTCATTTGAAATTTTGGATTCTTATATACACATTATCAGATCGAGAACTGCTTCATCTCATATGATTTCTCATATGAGTTTTGAGATTTTTTAAAAATTTTGTAAGAATCTCCTTTGGTTTCTTATGAGATTTGGAAGAAGAAAATTCAATGTTAGAATTCATATAAAATCGTATGATAAATCGAATTAAGTTTGACGCAGTTAAAAAATATAAAATTACATATGAGAAATGTTATGAGAAATCATACGACAAATGGAATTGAATTATTGAAAAAAATGAAATCTCATATGAGAAATTTTATGAAAAATCATAGGATGAATGGAATTAAATTACTGAAAAGGAATAAAATATCACATTAGACATTTTAGGAAAAATCATATGAGAAATCATTAAAAATATCTGAAAATTATTATAATAAGTATAAAACTCTAATGTGAGAAATCATACAAGAAATCACATGATAAATCGAATGGAATTATTGAAAAAATCATACGAGAAACCATAGGAGACATGGAATAAATTTGCGAAAAATGAAAAAAATCCATGTCTCATATGAGAAATCGTGTGAAATTTTCAAAAATTATCGTGCTCGAAATCATATGAAAAATCGAATGATGTTTACCACCGTTATAAAACATAACATCTCACATGAGAAATCTTATGAAAATTCAACGAATAATTCAATGAAATTATTGAGAAAAAAAATCAAAATTTGAAAACACATTACAAATCGTAGGTGCACCTCAAACCCCCGAAAATCACAAAACAAACACTTAAAAATCCGACATTTCAAAACACAGAGATTGAAAACCAGACATTCCAAGTCGGACATTTCAAAAAACCGATTTTCAAAATATGTTTGCATTTTGAAATTTCTGGTTTTTAAATGTCTATTTTTTTAAATGTTTGGTTTTTCAATATCTGTTTTTTAAAATGTCTGGTTTTTGAATGTCTGCTTTTTTAAGTGTACGATTTTTTAATGTCAGATTTTTGAGGTGCACACAAAATCATAGGCAAAAATCATATGATGAATCGAAAAATTTCACATCAGAATACAGGAGATATGATGAAAAAATGTTCGAACCTTAATAAGCTATATCTTGCATGAGAAATGCATCGAATAAAATTTCACAGTTAAAAAAACTAAAGTCTCCTATGAGAAATCTTGCGAAAAATCATACGATAAATGGATAAAGAAATTATTTTGAAAAATCAGAAAAATCGAATGAAATTGCAAAAAGTAACAAAAAATTCAAATCTCATATCAAATAGAGAAATCATACAAGATAAAGCAGTTCACAGCCTGATACTTTTGACATAAGGGTCCAAATCTCATATGAGATTTCATAGATTGCTCTCATAATTTTTCGAGATCTCATATGAATACTTTCAGGAGCAAAGTCGTACTGAAATATGTAAATCGGATATGAATAATGTGGCTTTAGATCCGTTTCAATTGAAAACTAGTCTAGTATTTTTATCTCGCATTGCACGAGCCTTTCAAAGGTTCATCGTATCTATAATAATCAGCATTACTCAACATTTGAATCATGAAAAACCGCAATTATGTCGTTGTCATAGACACCGAGATAGTCAGTAAGTGTCAGTTGTTTTTAAGATGAATAAAAGGTCATTTTGATATTCGTAGCGATCTATACAAACGATGAAAACAATCCTCAACAAATCGTTCTAAATATAAAACTCAACATAATGCAATTAACCAGGAAACATGGATACACCACACTGCAACTTGATTTAATCAACCAGTCTGTCCTTATAGAGTTTTCATCCTCATAGTCCGCAGGCATTTCTTCATATTTATCATCGGCAAAATGTCTGTTGTATAGAGCAAATGTCTTCAAGTCGTTCCTCGGTTCCAATAATTCTAGACTGCAGATCGTACTATTACAATCGGAAATAAACTGATACCCATCCAGAGGATCCATATCTGTCAACGTTGTGATTGGCATTGTCAAATCCTGATTCGAAGTAGTGTATTTGGTGATTTTGAGCGATTCAAATGTTATCGGTTTAGCAATTCGTTTGTTTGGGTTAAACACGTCACTGCAGCTGGCAAGTGAATCGTTTGTGCATGATAGCAAAGCGCAAAGGCTAATTCCAAAAGTGTATTTGTTGTTTGAAAATAAAGGACTCAATCCTCTTTTACCAGAGTAGGCGATCATTTTATATTTATAATAATCTACTGCAGTTCCATTATTAAAAGTTACACTATGATTAAATGTTGTGTACAGTTCAAAATAACAACACATTCCATTATTACACAGAGACTTTTGGTACAATCCAGCACGATAGACATCAACGTCCAACGAAGAAAATCTGTCCAAGTTCTCCGTGTTAAAATGCCATGGTTGGATAAATCCACCCATCATTTCATTTTTCTCTTTATAACCAAAATTGTATGTTAGTGATCTTTCCGGATTTATCTCTCCTCTGTTACCGTTAATCACTTTTGGAACTTTGGCTACTATCAAAACGCTGCTTCGTCCGTTAGATATGAAAGTTTGGATGTATCCTTGATTTCCTGCATAAATTCCACTTCCGCTACTTCCGGATGCTGGATGATTATAACCCGAAGCCAATAAATTCACATCATTAGCATAAGCCCATGCTTGTTGAATTGATGTGGATACAAAAAATGGAACTTCATGAAACCACCGACTCGAAAACACAATGTCCGTGACGTTCATCTCTCTTATATAGTTCAAAGTCGGTTTTTCGAATAAAATGTCAAAACAAATGAACTGAGCAAAAGTCACACCAAAATCAGTTTTGAAAACGGAGATAATGGGTTCAGATGTGATGTCCAAACCGGGTTCGTTAAACAAATTATACTTCCGGTATTTTGCAATTACTTTTCCACGTCGATCGAAAACGAGGTTGCTGTTGTAATAAAGAAGTCCATCAGTAGCACAGTCCTGGTATGGGCAGTCCACTTTTTCGAGATGATTGATTACCACATACATTTGTAAACGCATTGCTTCGCAAGAAATTGTTTTCAATACTTGATTATATATTCCACTTAAATCATTGCAGATTATAACATGTTCTTCGGGATCCGGCATGTACGACGATCTTTCGTAATCCCGAAAATTGTCATTTCTTTTTCTTGGCGGCGAAAGACTTGATTCAGGAAAAACAATGATGTCGACGTCATATTCCTTTGCTGTTCGCATGAATTTTAGATAATTGTCTGCATTCAGGATGGGTATTAAGTCTTCTCTGCCCATTCTATTTACGGTTATTGGATTGTACTCGACGACTGCAGCAGTGTAATATGAATATGAAGAAATGAGCTGCACCTGAAAAACAAAACATTCTTAATGATTGCACAATTACAAACGTCATTTGTTTAATTATTAATTAATTTAACTTAAAGTGCGATATTGCATTACCAACAATAATTGCAACTTTTTGTATAAATAGGATTTACATATACCATTATTCCAGTCTACTTTTTAAACTATCATGTGTTCATTACATATATTGGACGAACGTAAAGTTCAATTTCACGAACTAGTGCGTGATATTTAGGCACTAGTGGGTATTTACTAGTGCGTAAGGTAGCAGATTTTTTAAAAGCAATATTGTTTGATCTATATTTACTTCAATTGTCTTTCGAATGTTTTCCCCCCTCTTTTACAACTCTCTCCATTCATTTATTGTATTCATATCTCCACGAAACATTACATGTTTTTAGTTCGAATTTGAAATTCGTATGACCAAATCGTATTCTATATTCGTATGGAAACTCAATGAAACTCAATAGAAAACAAATCCATGCAAAGAATTGACTGAAATATTAGATTTAAGTTATTTGGTAAGACCTTCTTTTATTAAAATAAAATTGGAAAGATTAATTTGAAAATTGTGGGATTGTAACATTATTGTATACTTAACTTTTTAAAAACTTTTGATTTTCACTTATAAATAATAATAATTTCTCTAATCATGGATGAAAGTGATAGATGCCGTGAAGAAGAAGAATGAAAGAGAGAGAGAAAGAAATTTGGGAGAATGGAAGATTTGAATGAACGAGAAAGTTAATGTAAGAAATAAATGTAAAACTTAGTGTAAGTTAAGAGATAAGAAGAGAAATGTAAGTGAGGTAAGGGGGAATGAAGAGTTAAATGAAAATGAATGGACAGAACGAAAAAGCAAGAGTGGAAAAATATATAATTAGATAAGTAAAATATGAAAGTATTGTAATTGACCATGTAATGAAAGGGAAGTCCGCGTAATCACTCAGGTGAGCACGTAAATAAACTAACTAACTAATAATAATTTCATTAAAATATTTTGTATTATTATTTTTAAAATTATTAATTGCTTGTAAAAACCTTTTTCCAGTATGAATAAACATTTATTTTTTAAACAGATTAATTTTATTAATTATTCTTTTTTGTATTTTACACAATTAAATGAAGACTTGATAAATTTAAGGACTTGATAGATTTTAAAATGATTTTAAAATTCGTCAAAAGAACATTTTTTTAAGCTTCTTTTAATACTTAGAACATTTCAAAAAAGTGAAAAGTATTGCAAATTTTTTATTATCTTAATTTTGTATTTTTTGGCACTAGTATATAATTATTATACGTTTTTCTTGTTGAGAACGATCTTTTTGGATGGAGTATTACAATTAAGATTAGATTATCATGTAAGATTGTATTATAATCTAAAATTATGAACCTAACCCTGTTCAATAAGGGGCTCTTGATAAAAAACGATTTAATAGTTGAATTAAACGTAGTATTGAAAGAAGAGAAATATCGTATGGAATAAAACAAATATATGGAACAAATGTTGTTTAGAAAAGTTGCCATGTTGTTTAGTTTCTAGAATTTAGTTTGATTTTTCTAAAAAGTGATTTCTCATTATTATTTTAAAAAAGCATAGTTTTAATTTTATTAAAATTTCGTTGACATTTCGTAGCATATCTACGCCTAAAGACATCCCGGAAAATTGTCCAATACAAATTTTGCTCTTTGTGTCAACGAAATATATAACAGAATAAGTTCCCAGTAAACGAAAACGAATAGAAAGTAAAAAATACGAATTGAAATGAATTCAAGTGAATTAAAATGAATTAAAACGGATGAAAATGATTAATTGAATCCACTTTTTAATTAATTTTAATTCACTTGAATTCATTTAAATTCATATTTTTAACTTTCTATTCGTTTTCGTTTACTGGGTTATTATTAATAAATAAATTTATTGTTCAAAACAAGAGGAAAATGAATATACACAGATTAATTTCACCAGAAAATAAAGTCATTTAGAAATAGAATGTTATTGGGAGACTCCGGAAATCCCTTCTCTTAGCGAGAAAGCGACGCCATCTACTTAAAGACATAATAGTTCTTCTATTCACTTTCATATACGCAACAAAGAAAATCATTTTTCCTAAACAGTCGCGAGTGAGCTTTGCTGTTAGCTGTGTTGTACCTGTCAATTTGAATTCCTGATTTTTTTTTCATATTTTAAATCTACCAGTGGTAAAAGAAGAGTGGTAAAATTTTCCAAATTAATAGTCGGTGACTGAAAGTGTTACACTTTTAGCTATCCAAATTATTCTTTAAAATAAGTCAATATGTTAATTCGAGATTTTTAAATGACTAGTGAACTTAACCCTTCGCAAGTTTTTTTTTTAATTTTGCCTGGTATTATTTTCGGCTTGACGTTATTTTAGAAGGGTTAAAAGGCTACACAAAAGTCATGAATGTGTATAATACCGATTCTAAAATTATTTAAAAAATAGAACAAATTGCAACTACTTTCTATTCTCATCCTAACTAAATTGTTAAATACTGACGGAATTGTTGTTAAGAAATGTCACATTCTTTATGGGGGATTCTTTAATTTTAAAAAATACATAAAAAACTAAAAGAAATAGATCACTTATGTAATGATTTTAAAGGATGTGCTTTTAACTATCTTTCCTGAAAATTTGAGCCGAATTGAAATAGGTATTTTGAAGTTATGAATTTTTAATGGCAAAGTCGGTTTCTCGATCGTACAACTTTCACGCATTAAACTTTAGCTAAAAAATGTAAATGTGACTGAATTCCATGATAAATTTCCAATGGATCTGCACTATTTAAATATTTTTTTGACTAAAAATCACGGTTTTTATAGCAAAAGTGAGTTTATACAATTTAATTTAAAAAAATGTCAATTTTATTCCATTGAATATTGCGAGACTTCTATAAGAGATAAGGAATTGAAATTTTACATGGACATATATATTTTGATGTAGAAAACACCAGCAAAATTTCAGTCAAATCGAAGAACCTAGACCGCGAATTGTTACATTTTGAAGTTAAATGCCCCTTATTAAAATTAAGTAATTTGACATGGGCTAATGAACTTCAAAGATATTTTCATTCGGCGATTGTATAACTATTATTTCAGGTTAAAGGTTAGTTACTATAAATTATTTAAAGTTTTAGTAAATATAATTTATAAGTTTAAAATTACAGAAATTAATTTAAAGCATTTTTAACTTAAATAGTGATTATGAAATTTGTATCTTCAAATTTTTAAGTTTAAAAGTGGAAATGTATTTTGACCGTAAGGTATTCTAAGTTTGATTACATGAAGATGAGTAGTGATTATTAAGTTCTAAGCCATGTTACTTTTAATTGATCATAAAACATTATTTCGATTTTTAACAATTATGCAGCCAAAATCTCGCATGCCCGATTCAGAATTATTAACAAATTTTTCGGTTTTAAACTGTCTTAATGGTGAATGTTCGAATATTTACGATTTTTGTTGTATTTTGATTAGAAATAAAAAATATTTTATTTGGAAGAACATAGGACTAGCAATCAAAAAGTCCCGGGTTCAAGACCCAGCGCATCAAATTTTTTTAGTTTCGTCTTAAAATTAAAAAAAAAATTATAGAAAAAATTGTAAATAAACTCCATTCAAACATTCACCATTATGACAATTGAAAAGATTGTCTATGACGAGTTTTTGACCCTTTAAAAAATATTAAAAAATATTAGTTGCATTTTCATTGGAATTAATCACAAGGCAATATAATTTAGATCATATGATTTCGAATTAATTTCTAATATTTTTTTTCAGGCGACAATTTGTACAACGCATTACCGAATCAATGATTATATTTACTGGGATACTTGGAGGGTATTGACATTTAAAAATTTAAATTATTAGGAAATTCGCTCCAATTATATTATATTAAATGATATTATAAGTTACGTTTATATTTTTTTCTGCTCAAAATTTAGTTTGAAACCACGTTTTTCTAACTGACAGAATGGAATACACTTTTATACTAACAGATACTAGATTTTGTACAAGACATGAAAAACTTACTAACAAAATATTATTTGACATATAATAGTTAAAGAAAAAATTATTTTCATACTGTCTAAATTACAAAGTGTAAAAATTAACTCTTTATAGAATGAAATGTGAAATACTTTTGAATCAGACTTTTCTGTCTCAAAATACGAATTATCACTTTCGAATGAGTCATATTTCACCCCATGAAAGTGAAAATTGACTTTGATTCAAAAGTGACTAATTTTTTGCTCTAAAATTTTTGTATTCTAGAAAGAACTAAATGAAATGAAAATGCGACTCAGCTATATTGAAATTGAAAATTATTCTGGGGCTGTAAAATGAATTTTGTTTTTATATTAATACTGCTAATTAGTAGTGTATAATCTGATACTAAATTAATATATAATAAGTATTCAATATTTTACTTACATTAGTAATGGAGAGTAGGCAAAGAATCACGACTTTATCCATGTTGATTTTTCCCGGAAAATGTACTTCGGTATACTAGCGTTGCAGGGTTTTCTCTAAATGATTTTCTTCCTTCAGAGATCCTTTTTTCCCCACTCTTGATGACACAGGTACGCGTTCGTTGGCTTCAAAAACGCAGGAAAATGGCCAAAGAAGAAAACTTACAAAATCTCCTGCATTTTAATAATTCGGTAAAAAAAATTGTACAAATATTTCACGACTCTATTAAACTGGATATACTAACAAATGACGAACAGAAGCACATCGCAATTTCTTGTTTTCGATGTTTTTTAAATTTAAAAATGTATCCGATCTGCATTTATAATATTTTAATTAAAAATATGTTAAACACAAGAAAATATATTTATAAACTGAAATAAATCATGAAAAATTAATTATAAATGTTAACTTTTGACAAAATAGAGAATGCAGCTGTCGTCCCGGAGGAATAGTTATGCGGAATGACAAACTTTAGAGAACGTTCATTCATGAAGTCGGGCCAAGCCTAGGGTTCATTCAGGTAGGAAAATGTTTTTCAAAAACAGCATCCAGGTCCAGGTGTACAATTTTCATTCTGAAGAATTTCCCTGCCGCAAATGTGATGCGCAGGTCACGAATCTCGATGCAGCGCTGCGCAGTAGAAAATCGTCAATGAAAAATAATTTTCTAAAGGCGTGAAACGTGTTTTTTCCCAAAACGTACATTTCGTCATGCATTACGAGGCTTCTTCTCTAGTTCGAATGCGTAGATCATTGTATTTTCAGTTTAGATATTTCATCAAATTCTGTATTAAAAATAGTCTTCAAACATATGCGGGAGAAGTATTCATTCTTCCCAAGAATTTAAAATGCGTTGGAAAGTTACATTGCAGTGCATTTGAATTCATAAATTAAACCTCAAAATATCCGGAATAGCATCGAAATTCAGCATTCATCATTTTTTTGTCACGAGGTTGTAATTTCATGAAAATTTAGACAAAAACAAATCAACTGACAAATTATTTGCGGGTTTTCCTTTTTTACCTTCAATAAATTTATAAAAAATACCTTTTCTTGAATTATCTATACAGATAACGTTCTGAATAAAAAAGATTAATACCGAAATTTGATCCGACGAATAGAATTTGAATGGCGAGTCTTTGAATTTCAGGGAAAAATGTCGTTATTTCTGCAATAACAATCTCATAATTATTGTAATGTATAATGGCTAATTTTCAAGACTTTTCAAACCCGATAATTTATCATAAAGTCATTTTGACCTGCATATGAATGTATCTCTTGTTATCACCCAAAAAACACGAAAAAATACCGATTTCTGATAAATAGCTACGCGATAATCACGTGGAAAGAAGTTGAAAAAACAAAGAATTTAACACTTAATTTTCATCTAAGAGAACAAGGGAACTAATACTTTGTTTTTTCAAGCTCGGTCACTTGTTTTTACGCGATTTTTGCCATAACCATTGAACAAAGCTAAGCAAGACGCGAGAAATTACAATAATCGACATTTTTGCGGCTATAACAAATAAAAGAGATATTGTAGATCAAAATAAGCCTTCATTCATAAAATATCTAAAAAATTGAGTTATTGCAAAAAATTGTGATTTTTTTTCAAATTCAAATCGTGTATTTTTTTACTTTTTGGAATTTATTATCAAAAGTAAAAACTGACGTGTTAAAAAGAATAGAAAATACGTAGCAAATAGCAACTTTCAGCAAATTTTACAATGGTTCGATAATCACAAGTACTTGTTGGTTAGAGGTTAGGGTAGTATATAAAGGGGGCTTGGGGGCTCTAAATTCTAGAGGTCTCTATTTTCACCTAGGGGTGCTTGTATACTGGGGGGCTCCGCCTCCTAGACCCCCCTCTTAATACTACCCTAACCTCCATCCAATAATTCCATGTAATAATTGAAATGACCAAATATTGGTTGGAGATTAGGGTAACAATAAAAAGGGGGTCTGGTGGTGGAGCCCCCCAGTATACAATCACCTCCTAGGTTCACGCATTTTTAAGTTAAAGGATGTAAGTAATAAATTCTAGAGGTAAAGTCTTCACCTAGGAGGTGCTTGCATACTGGGGGGTTCCGCCCCCAGACCCCTCTTTTTACACTATCCTAACCTATAACCAATGAGTACGTGTGACATTCGGACCACGCCTAGTGTGAGGGTAATTAACTACACAGAATACAAATATAATAAATGCACATACTTTAGGAGAATCCTTCATGGCCACGTTCGTTGCTCATATACGAGCTTACTGTACCCATTAGGAAGAAAGTGTATATAATCTTTTTTGCAGAGAATTTTCCGCTCTACATTCTTTGTTGGAAACATTTTTCCGTACAATTTTTACTTTTAGAAATAAGTTCAAAAAATTAAAACAATACACGATTTTTTGCGTTTCTTTTAAGATGGCGGCTTTAGTTTATCTGACCGCCAATTTTTATTGTCATATTCATACTCAGAGGCCAAATTTTTGTTTGAGATGATGTAGTTCATCGAAAAGAATTCCAAACCCTTTTCCGAAAAAAAGTTCATTTTTTTACCAAAATATATGCATCAAAAATAGTAAAATTTGGAATTTTGTTATTTTTTTTTAATAGAATAAAACATTTTCTGAAAAATTACGGATGGATTTTAAAATCGTAGCTGATTGAATTACCGGCATACTTTGCGTTGATTTGCAGCGGTTTTCGCTGATTCATATTTAGAGAGTAGGTTTAGTGATCAAGTTTTATATTTTAAAACAACTTTTATTACGTATTAAGTGTAAACTCTACTAGAGTGTATAATTAATTATCTTAATGTAACTCTAAACATAGTAATATCTTCGAATAAGCTCAACGAAATATAATTGATGGTTAAACGAACTTACCCGTAAGTGAAGTTCGACCATAATTATATGAGTAGCTTGTTTGAGGATAAAATTTGATCAACTTAGTAAATAATCAAATGCAAATCTGACGGCATCGTCTCTGAGACGGGTTGCGGCAGAACACGGAAAATCTGCCGCTCTATGGCTATCTGGGTCGATATATTGCAAAATTTTTATTTGGAAAATTTAATAAAATTGACGATAAATTCTAAACAAATTCAAGTATATTCTCCGATGAATTAGAAGCATTTTTGTTCTCTGCAATATTTTTTTCTAAAAGTAGAAAAAAATGTTATGTTACATACCAAAATTTTTGGGATAAAATTGAATAGTATAAAAAATAGTTGGAATTCATCACAGAATATACTACAATTTTTTACGAATTTTTAACAACACTTTTAAAGTAAAGACTTTGTTAAGAAGCTCACAGTTGTTTAGTTAGCAAATCCTGACGTTTTTAAAAAATTTTAATTTCGAACGCCATTTTCAGGATCGCCATATTACGTATCGTGTTCCAGACCGTAGATATCTTAAAATTCAGGACTCGAAAACGCATTTCTAGAGTTTATATCTAAATTTATCTTTAATAGAAAAATATGCATTTTACTGTAACTTTTTAGGCTTTTTTAAATATTATAACAATGTTACATTAGGTACTAAAAAAACAGCACGCAATTACCCACACAATTGGTACAAATACGGATTACACCATAGGAAAGCTAATGACAGCAGTCGACGTTCTTATCAAATCGCATATGCAATTTCAGGTCTCTAAAAATCAAAATATGGTCTCCAGAGTTTATTCAGTGAACTAGATGGTTGTCGCCGTTGAATGGTGTTGTTCGCGAATGAACTAGTCGAGCCAAAATGGGTTTTAACGCACTTCAGTTTTCGGTTTGGTGCGGAACTTGTAATATTTCGTGACCTCGATTTCACCAGCACGAGGCATTTGTTGGACGCTTAATTATTTGTTTTTGTATTAAGGATTATCGTAAATTAAATTAGTGTTATGGAGAATGCACTCAGTGCATCTGCAGTCCAAGCGCCACATTGACGATCCTGCCAGGATTATCAGGCTGAGCTGCACTTGGATTTAAATGCTAATCTGTGCCAAGAACACTAAAAGTTAGTGCCAATTAGTCCTAAATTCAAGTGATGATATCTGCATTAATAAAATAGTGCGTTGACATTCCGAGGACTAAACGGACATGCAAACGTGCATTCATAAGTGCATCAGTGCGCGAATGCAATCGATTCAGTGGGGACTTAGACCATTCCTTCTCTTCAACACAGGTACACGGGGAAAAAAGATATGTTGGAACAACAGCGATTTCCATTGGTCTAACAGCGTTGCGCTGTTAAATCAACAGATGTAACCTCTGTAGTATAGATATGTTACTTTACCCAGAATATTAGGTTGATTTAACAGCGATATCTGTTGTTCCAACAGTCCTCTCGGCTCTGCTATCCCTGCCACGCTTTGCGGCACAGGAGTCCCTTTCGTCTCAAGCACGCAATCGCGTGAGAACGAATAGACAATTAGACTTGGGTTATTAGACACGCATTATTGATTAAATTCACGTCGAAGAAAACCCCGACTTTAAGATGAAGAGGAATAAAAGTCAGGGATCAACCGATGAATATCATGAATTCATCCAAAATGTCGCTGCAGCACAAGGCCTTCGCATCAATAACGCTCATTGCAAGCCAGTGGACGTAAATTGCGGAACGTGATGATAAAATGATGTGCTATGAGGCGCTTCCGACATGCGCCACCCACGAATATTTCACCAAGGACATCGTGGGGACGCATGAAGAAAAATATTTGGACACCATCGCCAGCCTCTCAGCCATAATTAATCAGAAGATGCCGAATACGTCAACTCCTGTCACCAACAGTCCAGCAATTGCAGCCTTGAACCCTGCGGAGTAACCAAGACGCTCAAAGGTATCGCCTATGAATGAAACTGTCACTATTTTCCGATAATTATACCGATTGGGTGGAATTCCGAGACCTCTTTCGCGCGTTAATAATTTCAGATTCATCTTTCGATTCATTTACGATATTTATTTAAAATCTTGTCTAGATGGCGACGCAGCCAGTTTGTTAAACAATTAGTTGGTTAACGCAGAAAACGTCGGCATAGGTTGGAAGTTACTTACAGATCGGTATGAAAATCGACGTAGATTGCTCCAAACGCATTTACTTAATTTGTTTGTGATTAAACCGGTTGTACACGAAGATTCACCAACAGAGCTGCAAAAAACAATTAGATGCCGTTCAATCGTCTTCGGAGGCGGTTTCTAAATTAAATCGTCCTCTGTCTGATGAACTTTTAGTTTTTTTTAATTACTTCACGGCTTGACGGTGGGATGCGTGAAGCATGGGAATTTTCATTGGTAGGCGGCGGTTACGCTACAGTTGGTCAAGTTTATCACCGCTAAGATTCGCTCATATGAGGCATCTACAAGTTTTCTTAAACCAACGCGTCAATCGCTGATTCAACTTAAGAAGCTAAGCTAAACCGTAACGAGCTTAACGCGCTGCTCAGTAACGGTCATTTTACCCTACGAAAGTGGGTGAGTAATTCTACGTCCCTGCTGTCAGACATTGACGAAAACAACCTGGGACTGGCTTGTGACAAGACGTTACAGGCAGATGACAACGTGCAGATTTTAGGAATCTCGTGGCATACGGCCTCGCATTCATATCGGTTTACGCTATCCACATCGGCGCCGTCATCTGACCTAACAAAGCGAGGGTCAAAGATAAGCAGATCTCGCGTATCTTTGACCCTCTCGGGTGGATTATCCTATCGTTGACAGAGCCTAAAGATTATTACGCAGCAGCTGTGCACGGAGAGAATATTTGAATGATTTTACGTCAACTAGTTACAAGGTAAATAGCCCCAATGCCTCTTCGAGGGTATTTCTGATAAGTATTGAGGGAAATTCAGTTGATCGTTGCCGCAAAATCAGTCGATGTAAGATCGAGGCAAAAGCTGTTGATATTCGAGGCGCACCGCGTCGATAGCATATCGAGGCATCAGGCCCCGACGATCGACTTCTCACGCCTCGACCGATCAACGTAAAATCCGCCAAATCGCCGAGGTAGAGCCGCGGAAAGGAGGGGATGGCACCGTCCCTTCTTTTTTTTTCAGTCCATCCCCTCCTTTCCGTGGCTCTACCTCGGCGATTTGGCGGATTTTACGTTGATCGGTCGAGGCGTGAGAAGTCGATCGTCGGGGCCTGATGCCTCGATATGCTATCGACGCGGTGCGCCTCGAATATCAACCGCTTTTGCCTCGTTCATCATCTAATGTATCCCCGATGATTACATCGACTGATTTTGCATCAACGATCAACTGAATTTCCCGAAATAGTTATCAGAAATACCCTCGAAGAGGCATGGGGCAATTCGCCCAGTTTTAGTCGACGTAAAATCATTCAAATATTCTCTCCGTGTGGCAGTGCCCAGTTGATTGGGATTCGCCGCTGCCTGTGGACATTATTGCTGCATGGACGAACTTTTGGGACGCCCTGCCATATCTAAGGCACCTCATTATTCCACGATGGATAGGCACTTTGTCTACCACCGACATTGAACCGCATGGGTTTTCCGACGCTTTGGAGAAGGCCTACGCTGCAGTCCATTATGCACGATTCATTAGAACACCGGGTCAATGGCACACCGAACTCATTTCATCAAAGACTCGTGTCGCGCCGTTGAAACAAGTCTCCATCCTAAGATTGGAGCTTTGTGGTGCAGTATTGCTCACACGTCTGTTTCACAGATCCAACAAACCCTTGCTTTCGCTAATTGCACCGTTCAACCATAGACGGATACTACAATTGTCTTAGCATGGCTTGCCGAGCAATCATCGGACTGGAAAACGTTCGTTGCGAATCGTATTGCCAGTAAGTCCACTCCGGCTTAGTCAATATCGCTTGGTGTCATGTTCCCGGTAAGGCAATGACAATCTGGCCGATCTAGCCTCTCGTGTTGCTGCCGGTGATCTTGTAAAGTCTCCACCGTCTCCACTCTGGTGGCAAGGCCCTGCGTTGCTTCACTCTCCCTCCACTGAATGGCCCTCCAAGGTCCCTGATCTGCATGAAGATGCCACATTGGAACGCAAGCCGTCTGCCAAGAGCCATCTTGGTTCTGTGATGCCAGACTTTGCGGAGGATATTTTCCGACGCTTCTCATCCTGGTCTCGGCTTCGGAAAGTATTTGCACGTTTCTCAGCATCTCAAAATACTAGCGACTGAATGCTGGGTTGGCCCCCAACGGGAAACTTTCCAAGCCAGAATTACAGCTCGCCGCTCTACGCATTTTTTTCGCTGCTTCAGACAAAGGCATTCGTTCAAGAAATCGCACTACTGCAATCAAATGCACCCGGTCATGATGGATCACGCCATCTGCAAGCAGAACAAACTCTGCCGAAACATAGCCCCTTACGATTGCATAATCCTTTTCTGGACTCAGAAGGTTTGTTGCGAGTTGGAGGCAGGGCAGATCTTGCGGATATCTCACACACCGCCAAATACCCGATTGTTTTGCCCTCCGGGTACATGTCGCGTCTACTAGCGTCAAACGCGCACAAGCGTTGCCTACGTGGTGGCCTCACGCTGCCACATATCACGTTACGTGACCAAATCTGGGTTCTGCAAGCTCGAAAGACGAGTGCGGCGTGGATTATGCCGGTCCTGTCAAGCTGCGTTTGACAGGCGGTCGCGGATCACCCTTTCACCCGGCTTAGATTGCCCTATTTGTGGGTGTGGCGTCTCGAGCGATTCATAATTTAGAGATAGTTTGCGACTATTCAACTCCGGCCTTTTTAGCGGCATTTTCAAGGCTTTATTCGGGTCGCGGACTTCCACGTGTTATGTATAGCGACTGTGGCACCAATTTTGTAGGGGCTGGCCAGGATCTGCGAGCGGCCCATCGCGCTGCAATGACATCGGACGAACTTCGCGTTCGTGTAGCTGAAGAGGACATCGATTGGCAGTTCATCCCGCCTGATGCTCCTCACTTCGGGAGGTTGTGGGAGGTTGGGGTGCGCTCCATGAAGAATGATCTGAAGCGTGTGCTAGATCCGCACACTCCGACTTATGAGGGAACTCGCCACTCTACTGTGTTGAGTAGAAGCGTGTCTCATTTCGCGTCCTCTCGCTCCTCTCACCGATGATATAGAAAGTCCCGATACCCTCACGCCCGCACATTTTCTTGTCGTCGGTATAGTAGCTACTCCTGCGCCGCTTACTATAGATTACTCTGCGAGTCAAACCACAAGATGGTGTCTCTACCAGGAATTCCTGGAGCGATTCTCGCAAAAGTGGTCTCGCGACTACGTTACCTCATGCCATCATCGCTCTAAGTGGGCCCACACTTCGACCTCGCTCGTGCCCGGGCAGATTGTCTTGTTACGTAACGATAACTTACCTCCGGAAAAATGGGACCTGGCTCCCATTATCGAATGCCATCCTGGTCAAGCCGGCCTAGGTCGTGACATTAAGATTCGTACCGCATCATCGATGTATAAACGTCCGATAACTAAGCTCGCGATGTTGCCTATAGAGATCGAAAATGCGAACCAGCCCGTTCCTGAATGCGTAGACGCAAGTTAGATTTAAGTTATTTGTAAGTTTAGTTAGATTAATGAGTAAGAGTATATTTGCGGTATAGTTACCGCAAGGCGGGCGGTAATGAACTAGTCGCGAGCCAAAGGGACACTTCACGCACCATCTCTGCGTGCTCGCTCGAATTACAATGTATGCCCACTAATGCCGATATTCTTTATAATACTTACAATTTAAATGCGAACTTTGTATTCTGCACGCTCTAAATTCCTGATATCGTTTTCGCCCACTAGTTGGGGACTAGTTATCAGTTTATCCGCTTTCCGTTTCCGGCTTTTTTTTTGGCCAGAACACACGTGGCTTTATTTGTCGCTAATCAAATGTTGGAAATCGTCGCTAATTTGAGCAATCCCGCTATGAAACGGTCTTAATGCACTTCAATTTTCGGTTTAGTACGGAACCTGTAATATTTCGTGACCTCGATTTCACCACCACGAGGCATTTATTGGACGCTTAATTGTATGTGAACCACTGGACCCGCAGCGTTGATTTGGAGAGTGCACTTAGTGCATCTGCAGTCCAAGCGCCACAGGTGCAATCAACCCGTTCATACATCCATTGCTTGGTCGGTGTTGCGGATTCGGGATCGAGTGCCGGATGATAAATTACACCAGAATACTGCAGCAATGTATTTAATAAAAAAAAAAAACAAGTTGTGGTTGGACACATGCGGCGCTTAATGACACGCGATTGAGCAACTAATTTTCCAAGCCTACGTGGCTTTTCCAAAAAGGCTTAACGGTATCGGCTTGCAATCAAGCGTTTACCTAGGCTAACACGGAACTAGCCCTTTCAGGACCTCTCGGCGTTACAAATATTTCAACCGAAAGGGCTTTCGATAATAATTGCTAAAGTGCTATTAGTAACATTGCGCGGAACGGTACAGAGACCGCGCAGTGTATGATTTAGCGTACGAAACGCGCGACACTTGTTACACACGTCAACGTTACCGCCCGCCTTGCGATAGTGTGATCGCAATAACACAACTTAATACTAAGACATTTAAGCTAATGTTAAGGGGTTGTAGTCGAGTTGTTAATGTTAATGAGCAAAAGTGCGAGCTTACTTATCGCCTACTTCAAGACCGTTCTATCCGTGCGGATAGTCACGACGCGCACTAGCCCATCTGGACCGGGATGACACGTGATAACACGAGCTAGCTCCCATTTCGCTGTTGGTAACTGGTTATTGTGCAGCAAGACCAATTGACCGGAAACAATCGATAGGTTGATCTGTCGCCACTTTGCGCAATGCTGGCATGACATCGCATAGTCACGAGACCATTTCGTCCAGAAGCGCTCAAGTAGCTGTCGATACAGCTTCCAGCGAGTAAGTCTGTAAACTGTATAGTCGACCATGAGTGGAGCTTAGGCAGAAACCAGATGGCCGCGTGCGGGTGTCAGAGTGTCTAGGCTCTCGATGTTTTTGGTGAGTGGAGCGATAGGCCTGGAGTTCATGCAGGAACTCTACGCAGGAGCGTTGTGAATTCCTCGAAGGTTGGAGTATGGTCTCCGCGGACACACCTGAGGTGACGTTTCATAGAGCGTACCCCAGCCTCCCAAAACCCACCGAAAATGCGTGCAGCAGGTGAGATGAACTTCCACTCCACGTCATCTTCAGAATCGCGAGCTCGGAGATCATGCTGTCGAATAGTCGCATACTGACCGAACAATAGTTTTTTTATGGCTTCTATAATCGGCCGGTGAGCGAAAAGTCGACTGTGAGTCGACGCTAAATTTTCATTGGTCCATTTTCAGTTGATATTTATGAAGTTGACCGAAAACTGACCGAATAATGGTTTCTTGATTAAGTCCATAATCGGTTGATATCGCAAAAGTAATTGGTAAATTTTAGAAAATTGACCGAAAATCGGCGGTAGATTTGGGCAAAAAATTGAATATTGACGAATATTGACCGACAGTTGACCGATTAGTTTTGTATAGGTCATGTCGACTTTAATTTGACCGAGATTTCGGTTGAGTTGACTCTAAATCGACGTAAAAATCGAATCGTCCGGAGCCGATCGGGATAGAGAAAATTCCGTATGTCTCGCTTATATATAGTAATGTCATCCGAGTCAGTACCGCATCTATTTTCATTCTACCTATTATTTCGAATTATCTTTCAAGTTACATTTCTAAAATTGTAATTTGAAGGAATTTTATTGGAACGGGAAAAGAAAATGGGATATAACGTTAGGAACAATTTGAGGACAATTAACAAAATGGTCATGTCATAAGGGTTAGTTAAAGAGGCCAGGAGTTCAGGACTGATGGGAAAGGTTTCTTTTATACAAGGTTGTTTATATGCTTTAAATATGCAATACGTTTTCTTCTTATCACAACACCTGTTTAGTCGCGCAGATCTTTATGATAGGCAATATCAGTTAAAAGGTTGGGTCTCGTTCCTTTTCTTTATGAGTGTTGTAATGGAATCTGTAATCTATGAAGAATGTGGTACTGTGGTTTCGTTACTCGAATAGACCTTCAAGGTGCTTAATTAGCAAACAATGTCACTGCATTATTCAAAAAATGAATTTTTTTATTAATATTATTAAAACTGGGAATTTCTCTCCATGGCTGGCAGCACGATCGAAGTTTTTCATTGAAATGCTTGAAGTCGCGAATGACAATGTATTTCCCTTTATGCCGTGGTCTAGGACAGAAAATGTCACACGCAACCAAACCGAAAACATCAGACACTTATGAGTATAAAGAATATTTACTGCTGGGGAGACCATAATTACGTCAATCCAGGATGATGTTGATAATGTAATTGTAGTCGATTCCTTAATTATTTGACTGATAGCATAGAAGTCAATTAATTTCCCAGTGTCAGATTTGGATGGAGTTAGCAAATTAATATTTTGGTTCCCGAGAATAAGAACTTCATATTGGCAGATAAAGTTGTCACAAATATTTGTAAATTATTCAGACAGTTATATGACGTTCTGTACAGTACTCCAAGAACAATTATTCTACTGTGAAATTGAAAGATACACCAAAGTTTCTCAAGCTCACAATCATCAGAAAGCAAAAGTAAGGACTTGCAATTAAAGCAAGTTTTATAAAAAACCGCAACGCCGCCACCTCGAGTCCGCACTCTATCAAATCGTATTACTGAATAATTGAGAACAGCGATGGCCGAATCCGGAAACAAATTAAATACATTACTTTGCATTGCATATATCCAAGTTAATAATAATTGGTTTAAAAAAGAAGCTTTCAGAATTTAAATCTTATTGGAATATTATTAGTTAATTATTAAGAAACTTAATTTTATACATTGCTTAAATATTTCACCAAATATTGAAGATTTTTAATGGAATATTTGTAGCATTTGCTGATACGATTTTAGGAACATACTCACCCTTCAAAACATTTTCTTCACCACTTGTGAAAACCACATCGGATAATATTTAACGCTATTTATGATTTATGCTTACTAATTTTATCAATTAAACTACGCTGTTTATTTAGTAACATGCAGATTAAATTTGAATCTTTACTACAGCTGCTAGAAAATAAAAAGATAAGAAGGTCTAGAAAATAATCTTAAATCAAATCAGCTTTCGTCGTCGAGGAAGTTTTGGCTAGAAAACCATAAAGTAGACTTCCCCATGCTATAATAAGCAGTAGTAGCAGATATTATAGGTCGTATTCTCCAGAATTGGCGATTTAAAATTACCATATTAAAATACAGTGATGCATTTTTATTTTATTCAGTTCAGTTTAAAATAGTTCTCGGTATTTATGATTGCTCATTCAAGTACAAAATTTGGTGGCATTCTTTCAATGGTACATCGATATTAATATTAATTTGATGGGTAAGAGGTTCAGTTATGAACATTGTTCGGTTGTGAACACCCCTGCATACATTTTGATTGAAAAGAAATGAATGAAATTCGACAAATGTCGGATTTTTCAAGTTTTCTCCGATCGGTTTTCATTTGTTTCACTTTTCTTCATACAGGTTATGTGTGCTCAAATGCGTAAGAGCTACTGGCAATGTAAACTTTGTGAAGAGGATGAAGAATAATAGGTATCAATACTGCCATCTTCTGCTGTTGTTCTGACGTTAAAAGTTTTTGAAATCAACAAATTCTCATTTCTGTGTATCTCTGGAGCGGTTTTAATTCATTTTTCTAATTTTTAGTACATTTTTCAGTGGTGTCCACAACCGTACCAAACGATTTTGTTTGCCAAAAATATGGACTCTACTAAATGTTTAACCAAAATTTTCTAGTTGACAGAATCAATTTAGTTTCTTCAATAGTAGTTAACTAAAAAGTTTATGACCCAAAAATGCAAGGGTGTTCATAACCGAACCTCTTCTATGATATACCATCAAAGCTGGTCGCAGAATTGTTCTTTGATGTCATGATTTTGTGATATCCTAACCTAAACGTACAAAACACACCATTTTTGCCGGAAGTTTTTGTGGCGGTACAAATTTTGTTCGCAATTTGGGAGAATCCAGATTAAACGGCTATTCATCAGCTTTAAATTGCTCTTATAGTAATTCCGATTCCATTTTTTTTTCATCGAGTTACCGAAGTTTTATTTTTTTCACTTTTAGGTTAGGATATCTCAAAATCTTGACGTAATATAGCAATTCTGTGATCAGATTTAGATTCAGCAAATTGAAACCCTTCGAAAAAGTATATTCAGGTTTCTGCTTAATACACATTAATTTGGTTTTTACCAAATTACGAACAAAAATTCTGTTCCGCCATAAAAACTTACATAAAATGGCAAAAGCCAGTGTTTTTTGCATTTTTAGGTTAGGATATCTTCAAATCTTGACGTAACGGAAAAATCCTACGTGCAGATTTCGATTCAGTGCAAAGAAAACCTTTGGAAAAGTATAATTCAGTTTCTGCTAAATGCACATTAATTTGTTTTTACTAAATTACGAACAAAAATTCTGTTTCGCCATAAAAACTTACATAAAATGGCAAAAACGGTGTTTTTTTTCACTTTTAGGTTAGGATATCTCAAAATCTTGACGAGATAGAGCAATTCTGCGACCAGATTTGGATTCAGCACATCGAAACCCTTCGAAAAAGTATATTCAGGTTTCTGCTTAATACACATTAATTTGGTTTTTACCAAATTACGAACAAAAATTCTGTTCCGCCATAAAAACTTACTTAAAATGGCAAAAGCCAGTGTTTTTTGCATTTTTAGGTTAGGATATCTCAAAATCTTGACGTAATAGAAAAATCCTACGTGCAGATTTGGATTCAGTGCGCAGAAAACCTTTGGAAAAGTATCATTCATTTTCTGATTCTAAATGTTGTTGGCCTATTCTATCGAAAATTCAGTTTTTAAAAAGAGCGATACCGCCTTTTTTAAAGAATTTTGATAAGCCATTAAGCGGAACGTTGCAAATTGTCTTAATAGATGTCGCTACACTTCACATTTGTTAAAGAAATACTTAAAATATATCGAAAACATACCTGATTTATCCTCTTCTTTCGGCCGCCCCTCGATCCTTAACCTATAAATAAAAGACTTGCAATCTACATAAACACCAATGCTATTTCCGTGTATCATTAATGTATATTATTTATTATAAATAAGTTAGAAACATTGATTTCATCGTGGGCTTTTGTAGGTGTTTACATTTTTTACACACAGAAAGAATACCCATTTCGTATGACAAGAAATGCTTTACAAATAAAGTAGCCACAAAACTTGTCCGTCATTCGATCGTCTATATCGCGCGAGGCGCGAAACCCGTCTCGCTTCAAAATTTTTTAAAATTCTATCGCGCACACTCGCGTATTCATTCTATCAATTCCGACATCTTGCCATTCCTCTTCCCTCGCTCTCTCTCTCTCTATTTCTGCATACACCAATTCCTTTCTTCTCCCTTTCCTCTTCCTCTCTCACACATACATTCACGCGATTTACTTCCGGCGATCATTTCTCGCACACTGCGTATTTTTGTCACATACGTACGCGCGCATACGTAGCATACACACCGCGAAAATTCGAACGCGCCCTATTTTTATTTCACTCATTCTAGCGTTTTGCTCTCACACGTAACATTGTTCTTTTTTTTTTCTTTCTTTCTTTAATTATCGTCGTAATTCCGCCCACGCTTTACATGTACATCGATCGTCAGTCTCGAGCATCGTCGCGTCTCACTCCGCACTGAAGAACCAAGCAATATTATAATTATTATTTCTTGTTATCTCTTAAGATTATTCTTATTCCGTTGTATTTCTATATTTTGTTTTCTTCCATATAAACTCAGTTTTTCATTCGGAACAAAGGTAGGTATGACATTTTTTTTTTTTTTTTTCATTATGGTATATGCTGCCCGGTGTGCGTGTGCGGCAATGGCGGCGAAGCGACGTCGCGCCGTACGCCGCCATTCTAAGCGCCGAAATGTTTGATGATGCGAGTGCCGTCCGATTTCTACCGTCGTTGATGCGTCGCCGGTTAAATTTCGAGGCCACATCGCACGTTTTATGTTTCGTGGTGTGCGCAATTATGCTCACGTAAGTATATATGGTTGTTAAACGTGCCGTGTGAAACCTAACCTCGAAATTCCCGGCGACCGGGGAGACACCGCGGACGGCACTCGCACTGGGCAGCGCGCTGGCCACCATGAGCGAGCGCAGGCAGTGAGCAGTTCATACATACGTACACAGTATAGTGGATACAAAGCGAGCCAATGACATGAGCACCGAATTTCGATCGTCTTTTCTTCATAACCCCCTTTACCGCGATGCTCTCGTGCCGTGCGCGAGTCGAGAGCTGCTTCACTTCGCCGTTATTTTCTTTTTTATCTCTTTTCTATTTTTTTTTTTGTTCGTCGTCTATCTCCTGGTTACTCTTCGTTTCTCGCTCCACATCTTCCAGAGGTTTCGGACGGAGGCGAAGGTTACCGGCAGCCCTCGTGTTCGACGAGGTTTTGGGGACGCCGACTCGATCGCGCGGCACAATTTGATTCTACCGCTTAGCAATCACACGGGGCGATTTTAGGTTAAGTCTGGACCCGCGGTGTACAACCACGATTCGTTTCAAATATCGACTGAATTCAAAAGAAAACGCTTTTCTAAACACATACGTAGTTCATGGCTCATGACTACGAAATTTTAATAATAAATGATACTTTTCTCACTCTTACTCAGGAATACACACGGATAAACATGTCACGTTCTTGCACTTTCTCGACATGATTCTATCGCCATCTGGACACGGAACATCACGGATTTATACAGAAAGCCATAATATAAGAGCCAAATATTTATTTTCATATGTTTCTAAATCGTCAAAATTTTTTTTTTTTTTTTTAAACATAAATCCTAATTATTAATGAACTGTATTCTAACGGTACAAAAAAAAACACTAGAAATAGGAACTTCTCTTGCAATAATAGCGTCATACGTATTGTCATCACAGACATTTTCACAACTGAAAATTGATCTAGACAAATTATGGTAGTTTCATGGTCGATTGAAATATTATTGTTATTGATAGTTACGACCATGGACCATGTACCACGTAATCTTGATATAGTCGCTTGCGCTCGAGTGTCTCGTTTCCAGGAAAAACAAGGAACCGTGGTTGCGCATCAGGGACTACGTATTTACCAGAAACACATTCGTAAAACGACGGCGCTGACTTAACCTCAGGAACGCGGCATTCGGAGTCCCTCGTTACCGGTAGACTACGCGAAGTCGTACAAAAAGGAACGAGAGGTTTAAGACGGATCGAAAAATTTTTATGGATCAAAGAAAGAGAGAGTCGTAACGAAACGCCTCCGTATTAATCGTAAAAAAAAAAAAAAAAAAAAAAACAGGAATACAAACAGCGCGAGGGAGAGGGAGAACGCGAAAGTTTTAACAACGAATGAAACGTCGACACATCCCCCCCCACGGAGCGTTCCTCAGCGCCGTACTTAAACGTTGCTCAGCGATTCCTTCGGCATATCTATAGCTATATATCTATACATATTAACATGACGAATGGAGATACAAAAAAAAAAGGAAGAGAAAAAACAAACATAAGCTTTTAGCGTCTCTCGCGTCCGACAACGAAAACTACATGAATAAAAACGGCGTAAAGATGGCACTGTGATCGGCCTCTCTCTTTCTCCCCCGCGCGAGATCCCCTGCTCCTAAGCGCGAAAGAGCCGCCATTTTGTCGTCCATACCCTCCGGCAACTTGCGCGGCGGTTCGTCGACCCGTGTGCGGTTTCGTATCGCGAGTTCGCCTTTTTTTACGATCGATATATAAAAATCAATTAATATCGCCGAGTTCGATCGATTTTTTAAGCTAAGCTATAAAAAGGTAACAAAGTCAACAAATGGAGTATGAAACTAAATAAATTTTTTTTAGTATCGACAGTGAAAAAGATTTTTTCTCGTACTTTTTTCGTTTTTAGGATAGAACGCATTGAGAACGCTCGGATTTTATTAATTTTATTGATTTTTTTTTTAGGTCCATGTCTTCTTCTTTTTTTTTTTGCTTTTCTCTTTGCATTTCTGCTCCTCGTCGCATGGAATCTCCATCGCATGTAAATCTATCTATCTAAGTCGGAGCCGGGTACTCGGTACGCGGCCCCTTGGCTTGTCTCCGACAAAAAACGCGACGCGCTCGAGTGCGCTACGCGGTCACCCGTTGCGCAGCACGCGAGAGCAGTCTCGCTCCCCTGTTTTTCTTTTTGTTTTTTTTTTGTTTAATTTTTTTTTTTTTTGTTATACTTGCGCCTTCGTCCCGCGAGCGTTTTTACAAAAAAAAAAACACGCGCGCCCGCGAGTCCGCGGCTCAATAATCCCCCGCCATTACGAAAGTGCGATTTTTTTTTACCATAAATGCCGCGATTCGCGTCGTTTCGCCACAGGCGTTTTGCGGTTCGCTCAGCGACGGTTCGGTCCCGTCATTCGCGGAACGACGATGTGCGTCCAAAAATTTCTTCGAACACTGTACGTTTGAGCGTCTCTCTAGACCAGGTTGTACTCCTTTAGGTTGGATTGAAGGATCGTGTCCTTAACGGCGGCGAAAACAAATCTGATGTTTTCCGTATCTGCGGAAAGAATGGAACGTATTAGGATGCGATACGCTTAGCGGTTAAGCGATTAGTAGTTGCATGCGAGTGAAGATGCTAGAAAGAAGTGATACAAATGCATTTTATTTAGAATTTGACTGACCCTAAATGTATATAACCCTTTTTTATTTTACACTTATATCATCGATGATATTAATTTAAAGTATTTAGGGTTGTACAATTGAATGTCATTCTTTCTGCAACTTATTTATCCAATACCATAAAGAGCAATATGAAAATATGAAAAAGTGAGAATGAAATAGCAGACAGTAGCCCATGATTAGTGCAACTTACCCCTTGTCCCTTGATAAAGCTAGAAAAAGAATCTATTCATGCAATTCCGAAAAGAAATGAGCAGCAGCGTGCAAGTCTTCCGCGTGACGTCCTCGTACCGCGCGAACTGATTACAGTAGCCCTTCCCTTATTTTAACTCCTATTATTTTAACTTTCTTTCGTCCCTTATGTTAACTTCTTCCCCTCGCGAGTTCCCCTACCATTCGCCATTTGAAAGTGTTCAAAAGAGTGCGGACTGCTGATGAGGGGAAGCAGGTAAAATAAGGGAAGAAGCCGCCATCTTGACTCGAAAAGTTAAAATAAGGGGAGGGCCACTATAATTGGAAGAAGAAACATGCGAAAAAGATTTCTTCCAAAAAAAAGGGGGATGTGAAACGATTGAGAGCAGGACATGTATCAATTTTTTAAATTCAACCCCGAATCAATAAATTGCATCACTGACCCGCTCTCAATCGGCAGAATGAATTTAAAATATTATTTAATATTCTACGATTTATTCACCGCAATAGTTCACAGTTTTGGTAAGAATTGTACCGATATTTATATTCGACACTGAACACGTACACATATTTTTTTTTTTTTTGTAAAAGATTAGGTAAGGAACGACCAATGACATTCGATTAATATGTCGCTTTCGTTTTATAGGCGATGAAGAAAGTAAAAGATGGAATAAACGTTGGATTACATTATTAAATCTTAAATGTAACTTAGATAATTTCATTAGAAACATGACGAATTTCAAAGCCCGGTACGTATCGACATCTGAATAGTTTGTGCACCAATAAAATTTGTTAAATTTAAAAAAAACCATTTAGTTAAAAAATTTACAAGGCATCAAACTTCAATTTCTAACACTGTGCTCAGGAAACTCTTTAAATTATAACCTAAAAAACGGCGTACCGAGCAATTGTTATGATTCTTAACACATTCGTACAGACATTGTTATCGGACGAATCGACGATCCGAAAAATTTCACCGTAACGCGCCAAAAATCACGAGACCGGCAAAAAAAAAACAAAAAAAAAAAAATGAACGAACAAGCTCTGGCAGTAACGTGTCGATTCTGGTGTAAAAAAAATCAGCGCTCGAGAGCTGCAGCGCCTGCGGCCTTCAGGCCAAATTAAATTCCTTAAGAGCATTCTGCATGATCGTGTCCTTAACGGCGCAAAATACAAGCTTGATATTCTCCGTGTCTGTATATCAGCCCCGCGTATGCAGCATGCGATTAAAACCAAAGAAAAGAGAAAAAGACATTAAAGCATTAATTACAATGAAGAATTAGAGATCCTTCGTTAAAATAAGCGATGGACGGGTAAAGAGAAGTCAGTCACAGAACTATGTATAGTATGTTTTAAAAAAATCTAAAGATAGTAAGCAAAAATTGTAAGATTTCGAAATTGTTAGAAAAAGTAGAGTAAAAAATCTATGTACATGCGGCCAAGCAGCAGATTAGCAAGTGAATGCGCCGCGCAGCGAAATTGGCAAGGCAAAAGCGTCGGTTTTAGCATTTTTAGCGGGTGCAACCTACCTGTGGCGCAGGTGAAGTGGGAATATATTATTTTTTCGCTATCTGGATTGAGGTCAACAAACATCCTTAGGATGAATTCCCTGGCTGAACTTGCGTCTCTTTGCGGACCTGGCGAACAATTCATAGCGAGCTTACAGAATAGCGTTACCAAGCATATTTTACATTGTTTACTATACTAGAATATTGTATACATTGTTAGCTTCTATCCTTACTTAAGTACTATAAATACATTTAGCAAGTTGAATATATGTCTGGCGCATTATAACACAACCTTTAATAATAATTTATTTACATACTAGTACTTATAGGTTAAAGTCTTATTACATAAACCGATATTTCAACTATTTTGGTGGCGTCTTTCTATTTTAAAATTTAGTACATTTTGGAAACTAACCGTATACTTCTCATTAATCATTTATATTCTTATCAAACAATCTAAAAATTATTAACCCCCATAGTAATTGAACTACACTGACAGAAATTGTATAGAAAATTACCTTAATTACATTTTTTTAATTCAATATCAAGTATTTCGTATAAATTGACAAGTCCTATGCGCCCCCAAGGATGAAACGTTCAATTTTTTATTAAATCTTGTAACTGTACTTAGTTACAGGTTTATGTTTTTCTTAAACATCTAATTGTATGGTGATCGATAAAAAAAAGAAACTCAATTATTTTAATGTATTTTACTACGGTCAAGAAATATTTACGAAAATTTATTAATTATTTCGTATAAAAATCAAAATCGAAAGAAAATTATCGTACAGTTTTGGAGGTCGCTCTTCAAAATTTTGACATTTACAAAATTTAGAAATATTCAGTCTTGTAAATTTTTTTCCAGACATCAAAATATTGTGATTCTATTGAAACTGCGGATAAAGGTGTCTAAAATACTTGAAATCACTGAGAAAAGTGTCTTTTATCAGTTACAATCCTGTGTCTTTTAAAACGATTTCTTATACTTCATAAAATAAATATTGTAATTACTGAAATCCCATATGTTATCCATAAAAATCTTCGTCTTTTAGCAATTACTTATTATCGAATAAAAGATATTCTATTAAGTTCTCATGTTTTGAAAGAATGTTTTATTATGTACTTTTAAAAATACTAGTTCCTTATAGGTTATAATCTTTGCAAATGTATAGAATATTATGTAATAAATAAAGCTGGGGTTCAATACAAACTTTTACAGATATGTGTCTTTTAACTGTTAAAAGATATATTTATACCGACGAGATTTTTTAAAAATCTTTGTCTTTTAACCTGCAAAATAAATATTTTTGTCCCTATATGTAAAATACTCTCTTTTACGGGGTATTAGAATTCCAATACTCGGTAAAAGACACTTTTCTCAGTGTTTTAAGAAGAAATTTTACTTTTGTGCCCTATTTTATTAGAACTTCATGGACACCTTTCTTAGGACAAAATGGCGTTAGAATGAAAATTTCTTTGAAAAATATGTGGACGCTATAATTAGATACTAAACATTTTTTCAGATTTTACCAATTTTAAATTATATTTTTAGTATAGGAATTTTTCTTGTTACACAAAAATTCCAGTTAGATAAAAATACCTTGTGCCTTATATCATTCTTTGTAGCGTTGCTATATTTATATTCTTCATCCAAGAATGAAAACAAAAAAAAAATCTTTTTAGATAATTTCTTATACAATTTTTCTCAGTGTAAGTAACCGTTTTGAAGTCATCGCTTCAGCTTTTATGTGAAATTTTTCTATACATATTGATTATTCGATATTCTTTTGCATTTCATATACGAATTTTTTAATAATATGGTTTTTGTAATTATACAATCGTTTGTTTTGTAATTATTGCAATTTTGCATTGTTTGTAATATTTGAAGACTGGCAATTACGGGTATGTCATAAAATTAATAATTTCATTCCAATATTAATTGTAGAAGAATTTATAGACTTATAGTTACACAACAACAATATTTTGTTGTAGAGAAGCTCCGAGTAATTTTCTACGTAATTTTTTGGACAGAATCGAAAGCCGATGTCAGAATCTGCCAATCACGTGATAATTATTGAGATATTTGAGGTTATGTACGTTATAAAGACGTTTTTTTGATGTTTTTTGAGGTTATGTACACGATGCAACCATTTTTTGGCCTTTTTTCCAATTTATATGATTCAATATCAGTAAATGAGCTAATAGTAGATCACCTACGATTGTTTCTCACAGTTGCGGCCATTTTGAATCATAGAATTTATTCGTATTACGTCATAAGCATAACCTCTTCAGTCACCGACGAACGTCAGAGAATCAAGTACATGCAATTTTGATTTTTTAACATTTGCGAACAATTTATTATTGATTTTTTTGACGTTTTTGTTCTTAGCCTTCATAATTTTACAATAACAGTTTAAAAAATTATATAATATTGTATAATTCTTTTAAACAGTTATTGTTAATTATTTTTATAAGTTTTGTAGTACAAGATATTTTTCAAAATAAATTTATGTTTACATTCGTGTGTCAGGTTTTCTCAATCACGACACCAATATGGCGGCTAACATTTTGATAAACGATCATTTGTTCAGATATTTAGTACGTAGGAGTCTTTATGGGTATTAATTATGAAATAGATTTTCAAAATTCAAAATGGCGGATTCAACATGACTGACCCTAGACACAGTTTTTACATAATAAGTCTGGCTATATTATATTAAGAAAGTCCTTTGAACTTTATCAAATTCTGATTGTTCGACTGGACTTTCCAAGAATTTTTTAACGTTTCCGAAAACGAATCATACATTCCTTAATAAAAAACTATCAAATTCTGTAAAAACATGTTTTTTTTTAAATTTTTGTCTGCTTTATTAGTTCTGCAATTCTAAATTTTTGAATTTGAAAACCGATGCGCTATCAATGACTTAAAAAACTCGTTTTATTCAAATATTAGGCAAAATCAGGATTTTCTCAATTATTGTCAGCCATTTTGATTTTTGAAAATCTGACATCGGATTCGTCATCAGTAACATCAAAAAAATACCAACGCCTGAAAAATTCGTGATTGGAAGGATTAATGCCAACATATTTCTACTTTTTTTTTAATTTATTCCTTGAAATTTATTTATGGATTCGAGAAACTTTCAAAATGGCCGATCAAAATGGATAAAAAATTTAATTAATACAGTTTTACGTTTTTGAATTTATTATTTTGAATTAATTACATCATCGGCTGAAAATATTTGAAAATTATTTGGTTATTAGCACGAAATACCCACAATTTTCCCATATTAAAACGTAAAAATCTTATACTAACTTTCGGCAAAATTTAGTAAGCAATCATTTTGCTCAAAAAAAATGTATTGTTCAAAAATCTATTTATAATAAGATTTTTTATGTTTTAGAACACTAATTCAGGTTATAACGAAAGTGGAAAAATGATAAAAGAAGGTTTCGCAACTTTCTATTGTTAATTTAAATTTGTGTGTTCCAACATAAAAATGTCAATTTTTTATGTTTGTACGCAGAAAACAGATACGCAAATTAGCCGTAAGTTTCTTGTGTTCTCAATGACATGAATGGTACTAAAAGATGTAAATAATAAAGATAAAAAAAAGTTTCGTACTTTACATAACCTCAAAAAAATGATCCACATTTTTCATAACCTCAAATATCACCATATCCTGACTTAATCTGGCGATTCTAACCTAGAATCCAGATTCTAACACATCCTCCCTAACTGTTACAAATACTGTTATAAACAATTATAAATAATAATTGTTGTAAAATTGTCTAATATTAATTTCTACAACTTAATTCAATATAAAAATACTACGTGTTTACTAGCGCAAAAAGTTAATTAAAATTACACAGTAATGTTTCAATTACTAATTACCCTAGTCATAAATGTAATTTACACTAATAATTCATTCTAATTACCACCAAAATTACGAAAAAACGTTATAACTTCTTCGTTACTCGATAAATTAAGATTAACTATTTATGTACCTAAGAAACATCTTCAAATTTTTTTCTAATACACAAATAATTCCTGCGGTAGAATTAATTTGACTAACGTTATAAAATCAATCAAGGAAGCCTGGTATTCGCCAATGAAGGTCAATATTATCTCATTACGTATAGGGTAAATCTACAAAGAAGCCCTACGTATACGGAAGAAAGAGGATTAGATGGATAGTGGCTCTTGTAAGGAAATTAACGCGGTTGAACGTACTGTGACAAGGTAAAGGTCAACCCTATTATCCACATTTACTTCAGGATATTACTTTCTTATAAGTAACATATTCTAGCTGTTAACTACGAATAGAAGCTCAAATTATTGTACGTACGCAAATAATCTAATTGTATTTTCAATAACTTACTTAGCAACTTCTGTTTCAATATGAAAGTTTTATCATTTGATAAATATATTATACGTTTTTTATTTTATTATAAAATCAATTCTTAATATATCAGATGAATTTGAAGCCTTTTTTATTAGACTTCTGCAAATTTAATAAACCATGTCAAGAAATAACAAATATTACATTCACTAGGAACATAATTACTGATATTAATGATTTATTATCATGATTTTACTTAATTAAATCAAAATAATAATTACGGTTCTAAAATGTTTCTTTTGTTTAGTTTTTTATTCTTTTCTAGAACAAATTATACAAGATTTTTTTCGTTGTACAACATTTGCATCATTTTTAAACCAAAATAAAGAATTATATCGTCGATTTTGTTAAGATACATACGTAGAATATTTAAATAAACGACCTGAAATACAATTAAAAATAATACACAAAAAACTGTACGAAATGGAATTTTGACATTTATCGTTATACAAAAACAAAACCTAAATCTTGTCAATAAAAATATAAGCATTGTACAATAACAATTGAAAACAAATAAATATAATTTTTTTAATTCGTAAAAAATTAGTTAAAACAAAAATGATTTAAAGAATGGCCGCAAGATAGCGCCGCCCCTTAACAACTGATGATCCACGTTTTTTATTGATTATTCTATCTATTTAATGATTTATAGATCCTAGCAGAAAAGGAGCGAAAGGATGAGGATATCGCGGGATTCGTATCGTTCTCAACCACAGACCTGTCGCCGTGGTGAAGTGTGAGTAGCACGTGCGGTCAGGATCGGGGTTTAAAACGAGATACCCCTTTAAGATGAATTCCCTGGCCGGAACATGATCCTGTTTTGGTCCTATACCAGACAACTTGACCATTTAAACTTAATCTACGTTTTTTTTTTGTGCAACAATAAATGGTACCCCTGATTCCCTTGTCAATTTAAACTTTTCAATAGTAAAATATCTCTTAATTACTGAAAAAAACAAATTCTTAATGGACAACTTACCATCGTATTCTGGAAAATAATCGACCAAATGGGAGTACATGATTTTCTCTTCGAGTAAGTCCTTCTTGTTCAAGAATAGAATCACCGACGAGTGTTGAAACCAAGGATACGTTATTATGGTCTTGAATAACGCCTTAGATTCCTCCATTCGGTTCTGAAAATGTATATTGTGAAACATTATCGATTATGCTGCAGCGTAGAAAAAATTGCTACACAATAAATTCATCTTAGGGACAAGTTCCGACTGTATAATGACTTTACTGAATGATTTTATATAAAAACACATAAATCTACAAAAGGTACCGAAAATTGACGTCTAAGAATTCTACCGATTGATTTTAATAAGTGTTTTTGATGGGATTTAATAAGTATTGAAATATACATTTTTCTCCGAAAATGTCAAATTAAATTTCATTACTCATACAATTAGAGATAAAAAATTTCGACATAAATATTTAAGAGGCATGGAAATTCAATGACAAATAATTGATGCTCGAAAATCACTGTGCAATAGGAACTTTTTATATAAAATTAATGGTCCATTCTACTTAAGATATTGAAAATCATTCATAATTAGTCGTTTGAAATAATAAAGCAAGATTTATGTGGAAACATACATTAGTAAATTTAAAAACAAATTTGGCGGTCATTTTGCTGACATAAAAAAACAACGTAATTATTTTTAGTGTAATTATTATTATATTTTATTAAGAATAATACTATTGAAGTTATTGTGAATGAGGATTTTTCATTGTTACTTTAACATAATCATAATTACATCGAAATATGAGTTTTCAAATTATTTGACCTGCCTTATACTAAGTTAATTAATTAACTATCTGACAAAAAATATTTTTAAATAATGAACTTAGGGGACAACAATAGTTTTTTTAATAATTAACCGTTTTTAACGCCGAGACATTATTATATCAACTTCGTAGTATAAAATTTTACAAATAATCTTTTTTTTCTTCAAACTAACGTATTTAAAAGATTTCGGAGATGCTCTTTTCAACGTTCAAGTTTAGAAAATTTAAGAGTAAATCTTTTTACTAGATTTTTAATGTTTTTTTTTTGTAAAATATTGCATTTTTCGAACATTTTTCTCAATGAATCCAAATTTTTTAAAAATGTTGCATTTCCACCGACTTCTAATACACACAAACTTTTTTTTTTACAGCATGGCAGATCCAAAATGGCAGCAGTAATGACAATTTTTGTTTTTTAAATTAACAAATTTGTGTCACGAAAACACGAAAGAAAATTTTCTCAGAATAAAAATATCTTAAGGCTCTAGAATATCTTCAATTCTTTTGTTTTAATTATTATTTAACGGGCGGAATTTCCCCTTTACACAGATTTTTGCATATAATCAATTGTATTATTTCCGGGAGCTGCAAATCGTCTTAAAAAATTGCAATTTTTTGTTTTTTCGAAAAAGAAAAGAAAAACAACGGTTATTAAAACGTAAATCTAGAGTCCTTACGTATCCGAAATGAAATTTCTGCAGTTTCAGTTCAGTCTTGTAGTTTAATTAGCAGAATTTTTGTTAATTTTTTATTAATTCAAAAAAAATGTCTTAAAAATACCATATTTATATAAGAAATCATTAAAAATCTAGTGAAAAGATTTACTTTTAAACTTTCTAAACTTGAAAAACGGAAAGAGCGACCCCGAAAACATTAAAATGATTAGCGATTTATGCATATTTAAAAAAAAGGAAATAAATTTCAATACAGCAACTTAGTAATAAAAACTTCGACAATAAATTGAACTTCTATATTTTTTTTTGTATGTACAAAACATTATTTAGTTACTATTGTATGAAATTACTAAAAAGTCCAAGGTTCGAGTCCCAATATGGTCCTCATTTTTTTTTAAAATCAACAATAGACATTTCTTAATGTTTTCAATTCTAATTCTAATGAATCATTTTCTATGAATTTGTTAGGTATACTAACTGCGTATGGCATTGATCTTGTGTATATTATTTCTAAAATGAAAGGACATTTTTTTTTTAATTTGTCCTTGATTTTTATGAATGTCTTCTGATGCTGTAATTGGAAATTGCTGTCTAATAATTTGACAACCTTCTTTTTAATTATATTTAATATCACTTCAGAGCACTATGAATTGGAATTCAATTTTTGGATATTAAATTTCCTTTTATATATTTAGTGTACAAACTTTTTTGCGTTACAGATTACGTAAAATGTTATTTTACACATTTTTCTGGCACATTTTACACTTGTAACATAAAATAATTGTATCAAAACTATTTCCCAACTTTTTTATTACTAATTTTACCATATTATTTCTGGTTATTTAGATTCATTTACAAAAGATAAGTGTTTTAGTTCTCCACATTAACCAAAACATCTTCCACATAAATATTTATATTAAATTGAACTCCTATAAATATTACTAAATATTATTTCGCGTGTTAATCTATTACAATCTTTTATTTTTTGTAATGTTTTCAATAATGTATTTTAAAAAATTACTACTATTAATTTGTTTTTTCTAAAACGAAATCTCGTGTTTTCTAAATAAATGATCATTCTGTTATACTCTCAATTTTTTAAGTGTTATAACTATCAAGTAATTTATTTTCGGAATATAATCTTATTATATTGTTCGGTAAGTAAATTTCATTAACTTCCTTTGATTTTATCAATTTAATATCTTCCTCATTCATTTTACCATTTTCTAAATGATTTAAGACATCAAATTTTATCTTCTTTTTGTAGCATTATTTCTGTCAGTTCAAAAAATTTGAATTCTCTCCTTAACACATTTTCAGAAAAATCGCTCAGTGTTTTTAGATTATTAATAAGATAATCCACGGAAAGCGATTTAAAAATTCGTAACAATTTTCCATCATTCACCATTGTGACAATTGAAAATATTGTCTAACTTCAGAGGTAAAACATTGTAAAAGAATTATATATATTATTGTTACTTATAAAGTATTCTTTATATTAGAGAACATTTTAGAAAAATTTACTTTATCTTGATAAAAGATGTATATTTAATATCTAAAAAAAAGATTCCCGACATCTTTTCGGAAGAATTTTTGCTCTGTATACCTAATCTAATAAACATTACAAAATAATCAAAAATCACTTTATTTAGTGAACATCACATAAAAATAAAATTAAAACCAAGAATGTGTGTTTATTTGAATTTCTATAAAATAAAACTACTTAATTCTACTTTAAATGTTTTGTACTCACCTCATTTTCTGATTCAAACAAAATTTGATCGTATTCGCTTAAAGCTACTAAAAAAATTATGGAAGTCACGTTTTCGAAACAGTGGATCCATTTTCTTCTTTCCGATCTCTGCCCTCCAACGTCTACCATCCTGCAAAGATAATCGAAAATTACTTATATTATTAAGATAATTGAAGTTTTACTTCTTTTAATCTTTTTCTGTTTTTCTTTTCAATGTTTTTGGAGAAATCCACGAGACTTTCAATACTTCACTTTAGAACAAAGTAATAATAAAATTGTTGTGAACAATTTTTTGTTAATTTACACCTTTAAAAAGCAATAAAGGTGCTGTGTCATTCATTTTTGTTCATTTTTATACGTTTAAAAAATAATGTGCAACCACCGAAATGTAAAAGAAGGAAGAAGAAAAGACTGGTCATTATTAAGATAATTTGTGAAATAATAAACAATCATATCTATCAATTTAAAAAGTAACACATTTTATTCAAAATCTGCAAGATAATTTCGTGAATAACACGACAAAATAATACAGCAAAAAAAATTATTATATTAGTTTTGAATATACAATATTTATTGTAATAAAAATAATAATATATTTAAATGACGAAACATCAAAAAATATTTTTATAGTCGTAGAAAAAATTAATAAAATTTCCTGCTATTGTTTATACTTTATGTGAACAATTTATTTCTGTGTTTGCCTGACAGAGCTTTCAAAAAACGCGTCTGAGTCCTCTGGAGCACTTTTTTATCCTTTGATCAGTTTAAAAAATAGTTGGAATTTTTCTTAATTTTTTGTACGTATCGTAAATAGTTTCTTGATATATAAGAAATCTTTAGAAGAAAATTGGGATTGAACTGCGCAGACTGCGTCTTGTGTAGGACATATTATCCTTTGATTGGTTAAAACAATGTATAAATATTAGTAGGAAATTTTGTTAATTTTTTCTATACATTGCAGATAGTTTCTTGATATATAAGAAAGCTCTAGAAATAAAATAAGATTGAAATAGGCTGAGTTCTCTGGAGGGAATTTTTATACTTTAATTGTTTAAATATTTTATAAACTATAGTAAGATTTATTTATTTTTTCTACGATTTGAACATTTCTGCTGAATCTATGGAAGCTACAGAAGAAAACTATGATTGAATCGCGCAGTTTGAATCCTCTAAAGGGTATGAACGTTCAAGTAGTTTCAGCGTTTTCAAATTTTTTACTTTTTATCACAATATTTTAGAGGTCAATTTTGAAGATTCCAAAGTTAAAATTTTATTTCAGGCTTCAAGAATTCCAATATGACATCAAATTTGTAAAAAATGTCTCGTTTTTTTTTAAAAAGCTCTTAATTTCTGAATTACAGCATCCAGAAATTTTCCAATGATAATGTCCACTGTGACGTCATTTTAAGATCATTTCTAAAAGTAAAAGGTATCCGACCTTGTCAATAGATTCAATAGAATCCCAATATTCTGATGAGAAAAAACTAAATATTTCTAAATATTTCGATAATTTTTTAAATTTGACGTCATATGAGATTTCCTGTTAGTAGGAACTTAATTCTCATCTTAATCTATAAGAAGTAGTCGGATAAGTACTTTTCAATGTTTCTCAATTTTAATTTTCATAGAAAATACTTGATTGAAGTAAAAAATGACATTTCAGGCGTTAATATATTATATAATACTACAAAAAATAACATCAGATATTTTTCTTGTAGTTGAAATTAAAAGCAAAGCGCCTAAGTCATCTCTTTATTATAGATTCTTATTTTCTAATAATATTGACATTTTTAAAATTAATATAACGATTTAAAACCTTGAATTTTTCCATAAAAAAATCGTTTACATAATGTTTATGTCGTGAAAAACTGTGGATACTTTCTAATAAATCATTTAAAATCTAAAATCGAATATTACATACTGAACGTCGATTTTTAAAAAATGAAGAGCTTTCAAAATTTAAAATGTGTCAAAAACTTTTCCTGAGGGAATTACATTATAATTTACATCATTTTGTAGGGTTTTTGCGAGTTCAATGAGACCCATTTTTTATATTTTAGATAACCGAGATGTATAAACTGTAATAAACAAGTTATTGCACAAATATTCTATCCAGATGTATTTTAAAAAAAAAAAGTAATCTGAATATTTTGGGACATTTTAACACATCATTATATACACACAACAAAATTGAGTTTCTTATATAAAATTGACATGATTTAAAGCACCGAATAAAAAGCAGAATAATTTATGTAAATTAAATATTAAGAAGATTACAAAATAATTTGTATTTTTTATAACTCTGAGAAAAAGTTGTACTAGTAAATTACCAGTTATCACGTTATTGTAACAAACATTTTGTATTTATCCTAAATAAGTATATAATTATTACAATAACTCATCAGATTAACTGAAAAAATCTTGGTTCTACAAATTTCTGAAATTCCATTACTTTACTTTTTTTCTAGTACTCATGAACAAAATTTGCAAAAAATCGTATTAAATCCCGGATTGATCGGAAGATTTCGTTTGTAATTGTATTTGCGAAGCTTCATTTTTCTTTTATATTTACCAAAAATGTATAGAACCTTCTTTAAAAAAAGAAAACATATCTTACGTCATGGTTAATATCGAAAAGATAAAATAATTTGCATTTTTTATAATTCTGAGAAAAAATCGGGTATTTGATACCACTTGTACTAGTAAATTACCAATTAACACGTTATTGTAACAAGCAAAAGTTTTAAAAATTAAAAGTTTCGTGGATTTTTCCATTAATACCATATCCAATATTCCAACACATGCAAATTAGTTACACAAATGTCAACAGATAATTTATCACAAAAATCATGCAACGCTTAATTATTTATCTCTTACCTACTTTAACAAACTCTTAACCTAATATTATGTAATCAAATAAGGGAGTATGAACAAAGAGATCTTTGCTATATTATGTATTTCATAAAAGTTTATTCCTTCCATATTAAGAAAATTAGAAGAACTTTTGGATTATTTAGAAAAGCCTCTTTCTTTGTTAATTGCAGCTACTTTTTTAGCAGTCGAAAAAAAGTCAGCTAAGGTCTAACTTTTTTAGTTGAACTTCTTAGCAGTTTTTGCATTATGTTGCGACGACTAATTTAAGGTGCTAGAATTAGCTGCATTCAACACTTTGAATCGTTTGGAGTAACTTAGTCTACTGAAAATTTATTTTTTTTGAGTATACTTTGAATCCCATGAAGTAAATCATTGATATCACCCCCACTAGATTATTTACTGCTTTAGAATAAAATTTCCCTGCAACATTTTTCGTTGTTTACTAATATATTTATTCCCATCGTTTATTTACGTCAATATAATTATAGGTATTGATACCTAAATATAATGGAGTCCAAATCGAATGGATATTCTAAAATGCCTGTAGTAGGGACTCGAGCGCGAAGAATGTCTTGCTCAGTAGGAAGGTAGTCGGACTTTTCGATACGATCTATATCACTAATATAGCTGTAACACACAAACCAAGCAACACATTTCATAACTCATGCCATGCAATAATGATAAGAAAATTATTCAAACTCCATGCAAATCCCATCCTGGCCTGTCAAAAGAATTGTCAATTTCGACGATTCCAGGAATGCGCAAGCTGAAAGGAGACAAATGACAGCTGAAATGATCACCATTCAATGAAGTAATGTCATTATTAGATGAGAAATGTTAAATTAGTCCACGAACAATAAAGATTACATGCAGAGAGCATTTGGCCAACCCATGCGACATATGCGAAGTGGCAGGCTTCTTCTTCGTCTTGGTTGCTGGACAAAAGTTACAAAAACGTACCTAAATCGAATCTCTTCCAAGTCAAAGGGATATTCGATTATACCGGTGGTCGGCACTCTTACACGAAGAATGTCCTGCTCCGTAGGGAGGTAGTTTGGTGCCGCCACTCGGTCTATCTCCTGTAGGTAGCTGAAACACTTTTTTCTTAATATCTAGTGCTAATTTATGGTCCTAGTCATTTATTAAACGTCAATTCATTAGGAATTCAGTATTACCCTAGTAGAAATTTTGATGTTACGTTTAGAGCATTGGTCAGGGTCTTAAACGCAACTCTAAAACTTCTACTAGGGTATTGGTACAATTGTTGGCTGCTCCACAATGGTCGCTTTATTTAAATGTTAGTGTATTAAGGGGCATAACATTTACATTAAACGTCGTATCTAATAACTTTATATTAAAAATTAATAAATTCATTTCCTTGGTAAATTGTTATCTAAATAAGTACATAATTATTACAATAACTCGTTAGATTAACTTAAATCTTGGTTCTACAAATTTCTGAAATTCCATTACTTTTTTTCTAGTACTCATGAACAAAATTTGCAAAAAATCGTATTAAATCCCGGATTAATCGGAGATTTTGTTTCCAATTGTATTTGCGAAGCTTCCTTTTTCTTTTATATTTACCAAAAATGTATAGAACCTTCTTGAAAACAATAAGACGTGTCTTAAGTCATGGTTAATATCGAAAACATAAAATGAATGGTACATAAAAGATCCAGAGCAAAAAGCACGTATCACAAGTGCCTCAAGAAGTTACAACTACTTGTGTGATGCGTGTGCTCGACAGATACAATTTTTTTTTGGAAATAGCTATGGAGAATTTTGATTAGCTATACTTACTATTTGGCTGAATCCGTGAGCTGGTACTCTCGTCTGCGGTCGTAGCATTCTTGTATACCAGCATCAGCCCACAGGTCTTTTATCGCTTCTACGTACGGGCTTTCGAATGCTGTGACGGTTTCGAAATCGACGACCCGAACGAGTTCGGCTTTTTCCTGAGAGGAATAACAAAAAATTATAGTATTTGCAAAATAACATTTTATTTGGCACACTTTAAAAATCAATACGCGTCCATTTTTAACGAAATATGCATATCGTGATGTTAAGTCAAAGAACAGCGCCATCTAGATGAAATTTTTGAACTACAATCACTGCGTATTGTTTAAACATTTTCGGAAATTGTTCAAATATTTGTATAAAAATAACAAAAAATACATTATTTTATATTTATTTTAGTTAGAGGCTTCATATTTTGTTAGAAACTTTTGTAAAATATTGTCAATTCGATCAATGCATGATGACGAATTTAGTTCAAAGTCGTCAGCTAGATGGCGCTGTTTTCTGGATCAACATCTCGAATGTCTGACCTACTTATGATCGATTGGTCGCAATACGAGGATGGATTAATGAATCGCTGAAGGGGACTAATTTGATACTTTTATTATAACATCTGCATTTACTGTAAGATATCTGCCAATTCATCAGAAAATTATAAAAACTTGCGTTTTTTTAAATTTTATTTTATGGTAATTTGAAAAATTAGTATTTTTGACTTATTTTAAGATTACTACAGTTATATTATTAGAAGGTTTGAAGAGTAATTCTTGTACATCCAAGTTATAAATTGTAAAAAAAATATTTATGAAAATATTGGACCCATTATTGATTGGTAAACTATTTGAAATTTTCTTTATTTATTACAACCGGAGTAATTGTTCACAAAAAGTTGTCAAATCAATGTTTTTATTAAATTACTTCAAATCGATTTATTAAAACTAATTAACTGTATTAGATTTTCGAAAACCAAGTTCCCTACATTTCTGAAATATTCATCGATTTTTTCTGAAGACACATTTTTTTAAAAATGATAAATGCAAGAATTTAACTTTTGAAAAATGATGGTGTCTTTTCTTCCACTAAAATAGTTAAACTTTTCCTTAAAATAGATGCTACTTTACTATGCTAGAAATGAAACTTTTTAAAACATTTCAGGATACTCTAACTAAAAAACTGTGAGTTTCTTCAAAAACTAATGGTAAGAGTGTGAAAAGTTCTCCGAATTAATTCAGGAATACACTGGAATTTTTCCCGATTTTTCTGTCGATATTTTGAAAAATTTTTAATTTTACTTTAATCCAATTTACGAAAAATTCTTAAAAAATCTAGGACGAATTCCAAGAATTTTTTAAAAAAGTTGAAATTTTCTAATTCGAACACTATCAACATTTTCGTAAATGTTTTAAGAATTTTAAATAATAAACTCAAAAAACCCCAATATATTTCTCATTTATTTTTGAGACCTTTTTAGTCGCATTCTATTTTTAAGAAACATTTTAAAAACGTCTTAAAATGTTTTAAAAATGTTTATTTTGGATCGCATTTTGAGAACCGGCATGTTGAATTTTTTATTCACGTCTTAAAATGTAGTGTGTCGACCTTATTTATATAGTCGAACAATGTAATGCGTCAGTGGTCGTGCGTGTTAAAGTGTATGATCATCGTGCGGCAGACCCGGGTTCGAATCCCCGTCGGAGTACGGATTTTTTCCATGACAATGTTTTGACATTTTTTTTTCTTCCGCCTTTTTTTTAAATCGTTTCAAATTTTTTTTGAACTTGTTAGTTAATATTCTTGTGGAGTTCCAGAACGATTCTTGACAAGTTCTCAGACATTTACTATTAATTGAATCGTAATATTCCTCCGAATTTTCTCAAATTCTCAACATCCGAACGAGTTCAGGATTTTCACTGGATTATTTTTTTCCGTGTACTAATAAACTCTTCATCATTTTGTAAAAAAAAAAAAGTTGACAATTTTATTTTGTCGATTGCACAACAGAGAATATGAAGAAAAAAAATGCAAATGCTTAATGTCGTGTACTAATACAAGACATAAATAAGTAAAAAATACAGAACTTACTATATTTGAAGATTCGGCGTATTGAATCTTCAAAAAATCCATTGCACGAATCATGGACTGCATTGCCATGAAGATATTTTGGTAGACCAGCTTGATAAATCCCCTTTTATCTTCGTCCGAGTATCCAGCCCCGTGAATAATTCGCATTTGTTTAATAAATGTAGATTTGCCGGATTCACCAGTACCTAGAAACGAAATAAGTCGTTAATACCATGTATTTTTAGCTTATAATTAATTTTATTTACTAGATGTTAAAAATTCACTATCTCGAATTTGTGGCGCAAAAAAATCTCACCACGGAAAACGCTCACACCATTGTTATTTCTGTACTTGAAATCTACTTTTTTAAATGCCATTCATTGTCAGATGGCGAAGAGAAGATATGCATTATTTTCAAATAATAGCAAAAACGTTGCATAATACCGTTCCCATTAAAACAAAGAAGTTATCATGTTGCAACTACATGAAACGAGGACACAACATAATAAACCGTATTTTCGAGATTTATTTCCTGAAGTTTTTTTTATCTTTGATGATTAGCAAGGCAAATAAACGTGTACAATTCTTAAATTATAGTAAATATTAATGAGTTATTGTTTACTTTGTGTTTGACACCATTATGTAAAATGTATAGTTAATATGCCTTTAGATATATAGTATAGGTTTGTGTGTGCATTGCAAGGAGGTCGAAGGATTAACCCTCCAGCGTTTAAGTTGGCTCGCAAATCAATTAACCAACTTGAGCGTGACAAAAGCAATGTCTTAAATAGATTACACAAAGACAATATATGCGAAATAAACGCTCATTTACTATAATCTTGTCCTGAACTCTTTAGTAATACTTCAGAAAAATATAGTTTAGTATCTATAGCTAAATGTATATATTATAGTATCTTGGCTAAACTTTTGGCTTTTCAGTTATCATTTTGGTCTTAAAATAGTATTAAAAAAATAGTATACCCAACTCTTGCGTAAAAGTACCACTTTACTCCCTAGTTGCATAAACTATTTTTTAAGTTAGGATATTCGCGTACACTCTCAACTTTTCTCAAGTCGAATATATATAGTACGATAATAGTTTTTCAAATATCGTCATCAGAATAATGATAAGTTTTAGATATGGATTGTAGAGTTATTGAATTTATTTTCATAAGTATAATATTTCAGTCCTATTTTTAGTTTAATGCTGTTGTTTTATTCGATTGTTTACGAGTCTCTTAAGATATATGTTTATAAAGGGCTGCTTTATTGGGTACAGACAATTAGAAAAATATTTAGTAAATTTAACTAAATGGAGAATTAACTAGTCGGAATCAAATTTTTAGTAGTTTTTGGATTGTAAACATTTCTTTAAACTGTCTGAGATTTAGGTCAATTTTTGTTAACTGAACCACAAACATCACAAAATAATTAGTTACCACTGAGTAAATTAGATTTTCGTCATTATTTAGATAAATTTACACAAGCACAAATAAAAATTAACAAACTCGATAAAAAATATCTGTATTTAACAAATAGCTAAAATAAAAAATATATCTGTAGTTCGTAAAGAATTTATATACAATGCTAACAACAAAAGCATTTAATAAAGTAATATAATTATCTGTAAATTGAACAGATTAATTAACAGATTACGTCCACCATTTTGACTTTTGAGATTCTTATCTTACATTCGAATTTAACGATTCAAAAGAAAAAAACGTTACATAAAACTTTATCTAGCAAGTTACACGATATACATGTAAAATACATTTTCAGTCGCCACGTTACATCCGCCATTTTGGATTTTAAGACGTGTACTTTAGATTCAAATTCACCAATCCAAAAAACTATAACAAAAACAAATTTCGTAAAAATTCATTAAGAAACTTGGGAGATTTCTATAAAAAGTAAATTTTTCATTCGCCATTTTATGTCCGCCATTTTGAATTTTGTATTTTTCACTTCGGTTTCGGATTCAGCGACATAAAAACCTTATCAAAATAAGTTTCGTAAAAATATCTTAAGAAATATGTATGATATCCATTAAAATCAATTTTCAGTCAACGTGTTGCATCCGCCATTTTGAATTTTAGAGTATTTACTTTAGATTTGAATGCATCGATTTAAAAAAGTACAAGAAAACAAAATTTTGGAAGTTATCGTAAAGTAAAATCCGATTTAAATTTGTAGTCGCCATATTAGCTGTTATATTATGTACCTCCATTTTGAATTTTGTACGTTTTACGTCAGTTTCTCATTCAGCGACACAAAAGTACAAACTCTTTAAGAAATTCGAAAGATATCCACGAAAAATAACTTTTCCGTCACTCCATTCCATCCGCCATTTTGAATTTTAAAACTTTTGTACATTACAAGACATAATTCGTTATAAAATTTGAATCGCCATTTTGAATGTTGTCGAAATGACTCATGACAAGGATAAACCCCATTTAAAAATGGAGGAAACCATTTCGAATAAAGCGCCTCGTCGACCTTCCGTTTCCGGTGCAGACGCACTCGTGACGTCCCGACGGAGGGCATACGTCGCGGCGGCGCTGCCGACGATTCGCCGTGGGAAAGTTCATTCGAGCGCATATATATATATATATACGTATATATAAAAGTACAGATAGGGGAAGGAGTCTCGCGGGTGCAGCAGGTACATTCGGGATAAACTGGATGCTGTTGGAATGGGGAAATGCCGACAGGGGGGTTACCGTCGTGTAGGGCGTGGAAGGGGGGGGGGGGGGGTGGCGAAACGGCATAATAGGTACATACGTACTACGCAGGTGGCGGTGGCAGCGACTCGGAGGTGGCTTTACGTCGCCACCGTCGTCTCACCGAAAGCATGAATGAAATCCGCGACCGACCGGCCGGCCGGCGACCCCCCCTCCCCCTCCCATCCCTCCCACCCGCGCCGTCCACTAACCACCCATGTACCCAATCTCACTCTCCGTTCACGCGTGAGCACTGATGCCTCTCCCTACCCTACACGTCGCCTCCCCTATATGATCCGTCCGCCACCCCGCCGCCATCTTTGCCAGTTCGGGATCCGACATCCGCCACCCTTATTCGGTCATACACTTCGGATTAACGAAAATCGAAAAATTTGCCCTTGAGTCGCTTATTACCACTCGAAATCACTTATTTTTTTCAAAATGGTTTCCTATCGCCCTCAAATCAATATTACAATAGGCTACTTCCATAAAAAAAAAAGAAATTATCTACTATTTTAAATCCCATGGAATAATTAAAACAAATAATAAATGTAATTTTTAAAGAAAATATTAAAAAATATTTTTTATAAGTTATAAAAATAAATCTTCAAATATGAAAATTTTCTTATTTAGAAACGGTTGTTATTGGTAGTGACGTCATTATTTATATATGACACAAATAGTTTCATTTTGTTCGTTTCTGAACATGGCAGGCATAAATTTGTATCAAAATGCCCTGTTCTAATTTCGAAGTTTCTTTCAAAAGTGATCTGACACTTTTCCGTGACCAATCGGAAACGAACATGAAATTATTTGTGTCAAATGAATAATGATGTCACGACCAATCACCAGCTTTTCTGAAGGCGATCAATTTTAATCATTTATCTTGACAACTTATTATTATGAAAACATTTTTTTTTAATTTAGAGTAATCCCACGTAATATAAATATTTTTTCTGAATTTTTTTAAAACAATTTTTAATTTTTAATATTTTTATTATTATTAATAATTTTTATAACACATCATTACGATTTTTTTCGTGTTTATTCTCTATAGAAATTAGAACCAATGAGAGCTCAAGAATTCCTAAGTTTTACTTTTATTTAAGTCACTAACGCGTTTTAATGACATTTTATTATTTATTACATTTTTTAATTGCATTTTTTGAGCGCCAATTTCAATCAAGTATTTCGTAAACAAATCAAATTTGAAAAAAATATAAATGCAGAAAGATATATATATCATACTATTTTCGAAGTCAAAACTGGGGTTTTAGTCTTTTGATATTCCAATATAGCAAATTTGAAAAAAATTCTAAAAAAACTGGAAAATATTTATTCTTGTCAATTTTTCAAGCTATTGTTTCTATTAAAGAATATTGGGATTCTATTTAAACTATCGAAAAAAACCAATAAAGTATTAAAATTTTAAGAATGAATTTTACTTTAATACCCTAATTCAGTGGAACGATTTCAAAATGGCGTCATAATGAAAATTTCTTTGAAAAACTTCCTAACGCTCTAACCCCAAGCTTTTTAAAAGAGTTTTTTTTTTAAAAAAGCCATGAATGAAAAATTCTTAGAAATCATCGAGAGTTGTACTGATTAGTAGAATTTTACTGATGAATTAGTATTTTCGTACTATTTGTCATTAACAAATTTACTAATTGATGGTAACCCACTTTTCTCCGCATATAAGTCATTTTTTTAATTAATTCAAGTTTAGAAATCCCTTTCTGGATATAACAATGCCAAAATTTAATCTAATTTTTCATTATTTTTGTTGTTGTTATTTTATTTATTTTCTGTTCTTCATAACATTGAAAAATGTAAAAAAACTGTATAATATTTGACTACAATAAAATCTTATTATTTAATAAAAATGTATCTTATCGTATGAGAAAATATGTGCAACTATGGGAAAATATTTTACTGCATAGTTACACAAGGTACTTTTTAAACTTTGAATTATTTTTTAATTTTATTACAACCACTATTATCTTTTCTTAATATATATTAGAATGGTTGAAAAGGTTATAAAATTTACTACCATTAATGTATCATATATTTATTTTTTTAAACTGTACTTTATGATAATTTTTTAAAAATAAAATTGTCTACAATGTACGACTTTTCTGTGACTTATCATTGTTTACCGAACAAAAATTAGAATAATTTTAAATTTACATTAACATTACTAATTGCAGTGAATTATCAAGTGGCAGAGCCTCTCGGATAAAGTTCAATATTACCATTTCAACATGAACCATATCGTCTTTTTTATCGTTTCGTTCGATGGGAAACATTGTCAACGATAATGCAAATGTTCAGCACGGTTTTGTCAAGCACCTGTATATTGAATGAGAAAATCGAAACGACCACAATATCACAAACATTTATAATATCTCGATTTAGGGCTAGTCCCGAATGCAGTTATTTTTGCAACACTTGTGCTCCATGGAAAATGATACTTTGTAATAAATTTTTCCTTCTGTCCGGTAGGTTTTTAATTAATGTTAAAACAGTAGAAACAAAGCTTAATGTAATGAAGTAATTCAACACGTGTGCAATTTAATTCCATTTTCCTTTCGAAATACCCAATATTATTGAAGTTTACTTTGCAGATTTTATTGAGTTTCTTTTACAACCTGTATTTTGTGATCGAATTTCTTTAATTATTTAGCAATATAAAAACAAAATTAAAAGACTTCAGTATAAAAACAACTACTATTGCTACTGCCAGATATTCGACTTTTTCATGTTCGTTACTAAATATTTATGGCGCTGAAGTATTATTTCAAATTGTTTTTTAAATTCAGTTTTTTTTTCTATTAAGCAAAAAATGTAAACATTTTATCGGAGGATAAGTTTGCAACAAGTTTGTTTAATCTATAATTCAAATTGGAGGTTAATTAAAAAATATATAAAAACTCATATCAGAGTTGAAATGTAAACGACAATTTATTTGTTTATATTTCACTTTTTTTTTGTAAACGCATCTTCCACCAAAAATTTAAAAAAAAACTTGAAAAAAAGATTAATTCTATTAGCATTAAATTTTAAACGATAAACCAAAATTGATCTGATAAAAATGTAAAAAAAAATATTTATTGTTTCAATTTATGAAATTAAACTATTTCAAATTCAAAAGTTAAATTGAACTGGTCGTTTTGATATTAAAATCCTACCAAATTAAAAATATTCACAGTTTATATACGGCTCTAGTGAAGAAATGTCACAAAAAATAATTACGAAATACTTTAAATTAAAGATTTTTCAAATAATTTTAGATTTAGTGTTTAATCAATGACAAAGATCATTTAAAAAATGTATAACTTTTTGTCCTATTTATTTTTTATTAGTCCAAATTATCATTAATTGCATATAAGAAAGATTATTATCAATATTATTAATTAAAAAAATCTTTTTAATCACAGAAAAAAAATGCTCTCTTCTTATTAAGGCCATCATTTCAACTTTTGACTTGTCCCAGTTATGGAGAGAAAGCTCAGTTTTATTACTCAGATCATATGAAGGGAGAAAATAAGGGCAAATTCTTGGAAAAACTGAGGGACGAATATATTAATGTTTCGTTTGAAAATCGATAAAACGAATTCTCGACCAACTGCCAAATTATTGATTAGATGATGCTGTCAATTCATCAAAATTTTAAAAAATTTCATGCTGAGTTATCTTTATTTAATTAAATGAAATTTGAGATTTAAATAAATTGTTTTTGTATCATTTAAATTCTTTTATTTTAATTTCGTTTTGACAATACGTGTAAAAACTCTTGAATTAAGAATTTAATTAAACGTTTCTTCGCCAGATGGATTATTTTCTTATGAAGGTTTACTACTAATTTTCTTTAGATTTAACAGAATTAAATATGTTGATATTTTATATGAAAAACAGCAGAATTATCTCTTAAATTTACAGACAATTTTGTTAAATTTACATAAAAAGAAATTTAAATTTAGTAAGACAAATTGTAAGAAACAATGTAAGAATAACATATTTTTTTTGTTCCCACTTTCTGTAAAATCAACCAATTTTTATGTAGAATTTTCTTATTATTTTTAAGAATCTATGTTCTTACAATTTTTTGTTTAAATTAATTAAACTATTACCATTAAATTCTATAGTAAAAAATATTATCAAACATACTCATTCATACTAGATACTCGAAAAGTACAATCTTTGACAAATAAGAATAGTTAATACAATTCCAAATTATAAAGCATGTGCCTTACTCATTTTATTTGAAGTTGTTAATTAATAAAATGAACAAATCGCGATTATTTTTTTTTTACTGAAATCAAGAATTTCATTGTACAAAAACTGTCTAATGAAAATTGCAGCTAAATGAAATATTTATGGGTGGTTTGTCGAACCTCGTTTGTATTTTACTTTTTAATCTTCCTGTGGTTGCAGATCAATACACGATTTTCCAGTGGTCTGTGTCAAAAAATCCAAAATAAAATTCGTGGAAATGTTAGCTTCAACTATTTTCAGACTTTCCAATTCAGTAATTTTTAATTCCACTGTCGGAATGAATGAAAATACTATATAAACCGATGCACGATGTAGTGTAAAACGATTTTTTTTACTCGACATAAAAAGCTGTAATTACAAATTTATAAAATAAGTATCAACCTAGTTTACGTTTGATTTCAAAAAGTTAGTACATTTGGTTTTAAAGTTTATTTTTGGAACGTTGCCATAAAGGAAACAAACGCAGCTATTCATTTTTTATTTTACATAATTATTGTTTTATTTTTATTTTATTTCTCTCATCCAATTAAAATAATCACACAATAAAAAATGTTAGTATACTAAAGTATTTTAGGTTTTGTTTAATCAGTATCATTTAGTTGGAAGAATTAAAATACAAATAAGATGTTCTTTTTTGAATCATAAAAATCTTTGGACGAATTATACAACGATAACATCTAACTGGTGCATAGTAGACTACTTTGCGTCCTTGTTAGGCAATGTGCCATTTCCGAAACCTTTACAAGATAATAATTTCGTTATTTCTCATTCTATGGAATGGATGTTTAGTTTTTTAAGTTATTTTTAAATTCGATGAGAAAATAGTAATTTTTGAAAGAGGCGCGAAAACAGTTCTTTATTGTAGTGTGCGGGAAACATTATTTCGCGCACGGGAATTAAAAACAATGCGAAAAATGCTAATTTTTTATGGAACAACAATTTGTGTGTCACCTTCTGACGTAGATTTAGAAGATTTTTTATTTACAAAAATGTTGTTTGAACAACTGTAATTTTTGAAGGTCATTTTCACAACCTTGACCTTCACAGAAAGAACTTTTTCGTACTCGTGTCGAAAACTACTAGTTTGCGTCCTGTTTCGTAATGTACATAAGTACTACACCGATTCAAAACATTTTTCGCCAAAATTACTACTAATTTACTATTTAACAAATTAAATACAAAAAACATCATTTTAACCCCCTACAATTTTCCTCTCAATTCCGTTCCGACATTATTCAATTTTTGAACTCAAACACAATATCGTGATTAGAACTTCCATACCACAATCCCTTTAATTCAAGTTTAACATCAGTCACAGGGACCGGAAATTAAATCCAAGCTTCGAGTTTAATTTCGTTGTTAATAAAGACAATTCCACCCGCAATAGGATCAACATCCCGAAAAAACATTGTATTTTGAGAAATATTTTGAATTTTCGAGTCCTTCATTTTGGCGCTCTTTTTTTTTATGGGATTTTTATCGGAGCCTAAACCGTTTCATCGTGAGCAGTGATGAACCCGGTTCAAAGTGTACTGTTCGCCGACCGTGGTCTCTGTACACCTCTCTCGTCCGCCAATCTCTGGAAATGTCGATATCGATGCCGCAAACCTTCGAGAACACATCCTCCACTTGTCCAAATTTGGATAGGCGGCTTTTTCGGAACTTTGAAGTCCTCGAAAGACGTCCTAAGTGAGCTAGAGAAATCGATGAACCAAAGGGAATGAGTGAGACCTAACGGAACGAGGGGAGGATGGATGAGGTGTAGTGGAGGGGGGAAAGGGGAGTTTTCGAACACAAGGAGAGAAATACGGTTCTCGATTCGGAGTGTAGAGCTTCGCAAGGGCGGTGAGCTCCGCTCCGGCACAGTGGGTCGATAGATGCCGACAAGCCCTCCCGCCCCTCCCCCCCCCCCCCCCATACCCCGTTCCCTATAGAGATATCTAACGTGACGTTACACTTGGCCGATAATACAGAAAATAGTATGGCCAAATCCAAGTGGATTGAATAAAATTTTATCGGACAACAAAATTGATAAACCTTTACATAAACGACAATACTTAAAAAAAAATGGTATATTCCACGATTTTGATGTATTTTTGGCTCCTGTTTACAAATGTAATGAAATTGAAACAGTCATTTTGAAAAACTATTTTTTCGGTTTTTTGCTTCTATCTCGAAAAATACCAGTCTGGAAAAAAAATACTTCCGACAAAAATTGTAGGACTCGAAACTCTCCACAAAAAAGTTATGATATGTTTTTTCGTAATATCAACAGAAATATCATAAAATAAGATAATACAAAATAGGGACGTCTATTTCCTCTCATTATAATTACAAGCATACAGGCTCTACCTAGATTCTGTTTTGTAAAGAATTTCGAGCCCTATTTGATAATTTGTTTTTGTCAGATTGGTATTTTTCGAAATAATTGCAGAAAACGCTTTTCAAAATGGAGGCTTCCATTAAAATGACCTAGTAAGATATTTTTTGTCGATATTGTCTTTTTGTAGAGGTTTATCTTACGCAGAGCAAGGAATGCTCGAAATCTCCACCATTTAAAGTATCGACTTTTAATGCACTAAAAAAATTATTAAGAAAGAAACAATGTTTCTTATTGCACCACTTGGCATTTGCCCTACTGTTTTCTGGACTACCCTCCTAATGTGATCTCTCATTAGGTATTTCTATAGCATGTTTGCTTGCTTGCTCTCTTGCCAGTTGGCTATGTATGGGTTGTGCCCGTCAGCGTTCCCCCAAGTCCATTGCACCTCTGCGTCCCTGGATGTATGACATGGACGTTACCGAGGTAGGTCATGACCTACAATCCAAAGAATAATTGAAAAATTCCAAAAAACATTATACCAGGGGTCCTATTCTGGAGTTTTATCACCGGCAGTATTTTGCGATATACGAATAAAGAAATACGAGTTTTTTCGAGGAACACCAGATGGCGCCCAAATCCGAAACTGAAGTCATCCATTATTTCTTTCAAAGGCCGAACACCTTCTAGATCGTAACACTTTTGGATTTGAGCGCCACCTAGCGCCCGAAGAAATCATTTATATATCTTTTTCATTGTTTATTTTACCATAAAGTATTTCCATACCGAGTATGGGTTAATTACTTTTTCCAGTAATTCTTAGGGCGAACTATCATTTTCGAGGTTACTATCTATTAAAGATAATTACAGGTCAGTCCACCTATAGTTCAAGCCGGAAATCGAAAAAAAAAACGTCTCGTACAACGTCGATGTGACACCCCTCTCTTTCTCTGCTTTTTTATAACGCTTCAAGCTGGAACTGCCTACAACCGCGTTTTTTTCTTAATAGAAGTTAACATTCGATTGACCAGTTTCACACGTTTCGATGCCGAAAACAAAGTGCAGCTAAAATGTCGATTTTATCGAATTTTTCTAAAGTTAGGTTCACTGTATCGTCGGATGTTGATGCACTTGCAAGAGACGATGGACGAGAAGAAGAACAATTGTGAATCTTAAGGCAACAAAAGGCAACTAGTTTATTTAAGTCGTTTTATATAAATGATATTTTTATAAAAAAACGCCTTCTTAAAAATTTTAATTAAACTTGTGTTTTTATAGAATTTCGTTGTCATCAAACTTTTATATTTCTGGAAAACCACTAAAAAATGTTTAATGTATTCATATTATATAAAAAAACCGAAATTTGAATTTGCCTTGAACTTTTATAACATCCACATAAAATACGAATTTGACAGAAAAAATAATAACTTTTAATAAAAATATTAATAATAACTTTTTTTAAAAATTATGTAAATTATTGTAAATTAAAATTTTTTAATTTATTTTATTCGGGATTTCATCATGAGAAAATTTTTTGTTCTGGATTCGTTACGTAAAATATCTCATGTACCATGAAGGAGAGTATTTAGTTACGAAGTACACGCATAATGTTTTCAACCCTCCACTCCAACTCGTGTTACGAATATTGCACTCGTAACTAATTGTCTCTCCCTGCAATTCTCTTGGTAGGATTATAGTCGAATCACCAACATTTAATAACCGGTTAAAGACACAAAGTTTGTCTTGTTGACTACAATATACACTTTCGTAATGGGGAGCAATACATTTTTAATAAGTATTCCATTAAGAAATGTACTAATTAACATTTGGACTTTATTCTTAATTTTTTGTTAACTAATAAATTCAATCAAAGCAAGTAGAATGGAATTTTTAGCCCGGGTTTAATCCCCGCTTTTTTTTAATATAAAAAAAATTGTAATTCCATTCTCTTGATAATTCTCATTCTGAATGAAACTTTTTAGGAATTTGATTACATGATTCACTGATTTTTTGAAAAAATTAAAATATAAATATAAGGTATAATTGAAAGATATCTTAATAACACGAATGAAAAAGTAAAAAACTTAATTTAAAAAATGAAAAATAAGAAATTTGTTATTCCTATTATTTATTTCAGACAAAAAGCACCTTTGTTAACTTGCAATTTTCTTTTGCACTTTACAGCATAATCACTTGATGAATTTAATAAAACGTATAACACAGTATCGCTTTAAGAGGGATGAGTAGCCTTCTTTTTATTATTTTCTCTATAAGGTGAATAACTATTTTATTTTTATATATAGGTCACACACAAGTATCGGTATTAAAAATATGATAATAGAACGTGCTTTACTCACCAATAATGTCTTTAACAAAAATTAACAATACTGCACATAAAATTCTGATCTAAAAAATCTGTTGCTAAAATCGTACTAGAATAACCGATAAAAAACCAGAAAACTCTAAAAATTGCTTTTTCCGAAATGTTTTTGGATGGTACCTAAGCAATGTTTACTGCGGAAAGCAATGTAGGTCAGGCCTGCCCCTCCGTGCACCGTTGATCCCCAAAGTTAATTAATCGACATTTATTTTAGTTATTGCTCATTCGAAATTAATTAATCGCTCGATTAGTCGTGGGATTAATCGGGAAGAGGGCGTTTAACTTATATGTCAATGAGTTATGCAACTTTCAAGTTTTGTAGCCTTTACCCATTGCGCATTCGACTCGCCTTATGACCGTGGGGTCAAGTCGAAAATTACGTTACATTCAGTCGGTCCGAACTGTTGCCTCATAAACAAATCAAACAATTGCCCGGTATGAAAATGAACGTTCAAAGAATTGACACTATATGACTTTTTAACATTGAACTGAACCACTATGAGTTGCCAGCGAGTTCTTGCTCCATGCTGCACTTTTGATTCGTCCACTTTCCGCAGTTAACTACTCTATTATCGACACGCCGAGTGGAAGATGATTAGGTACAAAATGCTCAATTTTCACTTATAAAGTTTGTTTTTAAAAAGAAAAGAGAGAAATAAAAAAGTAACAAAAAAATTACGTACTCTAAATATGTTAAAACAATCCATACAATGTTTCTTTTATTGAAAATTTTTCCAAAATCATTTTTTTACTTGTATACTAGTGGACCCCTTGAAAGAAACCTTAGAACGCTTATCCTATCAACATAAATCTTGGGAAACAATTTCGAAGCAACACAAACCAAAAAATCCATTGTTTCTAAAAAAAAAAACAATTGTTTTGAAGATCGATTGGTCCCCGATAATTATTGATTGATTTTGCAACACTTGGTTGATGACGAGTTGAAGCGATCTCGGACGTTGACCGTTCGAACTTGACACCGGAAAAGTGGGGTTAGGTTGTTTACGTTAGTTGTTGATAGACCTTTCAACGCCTGTGCCCCTTAACGCTACGACGAATGCCTGAGATCGCTTTACTTCCCTTAGCAGTCTCATCTGCAGAGTGAACTGATCGATATTAAGCCTTTGGAAACTGAGATGACCTATCGAAGTTTATCCAACACTAGAAAGATCTTTAATGTGACAATGAGATTTTGTCAAATTTGAAAAAAAAACGGGTATAGGAAATTCGTTTGCTTCTATAAGTAGTAACCTCAAAAATGCCCGAGTAATAAATTTTGTTCAAATTTTGGTTGAAAATAACAATTATATCAATAACAGGAAACGCAAAATTAATTTATTCTCGTGATTGCTAGCCTCTTCTTGCATTCTCTTAGGTTTTGACTTCTTATCAATTTTCAATCATAGAGAAATTTGCCTTCCATAAGCTCTAAAAAATGGTTGGACCTACTTTATGCAGGTAACAAACTGCTGCTTATATCAGACATATGACATATATAGTTCTTTATGTGATCACGTGCATTCACGTACGTGTTCACCATTTATGAATGGACCCAGCATGACATCATCATTCACGACCACGTGCGATCGTGTGCAATCATAAATAAATACTTTTTACCAAGAACTCTCCAATGAACTTCAATTTTATTTCGCTATTACACAATCGAAGAAGCGAGTTTGCATAACAAAACACGTACGCGCGTGTGATCCGAGTTATTTCAGGAAAAGAGTTTGTTTGAAATTCAGAAATACAAACTTGGATAAGACGAAATATTTAAATGTGTTGTAGCCACTTTGAAATATTTATAAACGAGTGAATAACATCCGTGTCGTCGGAGCAAATGTCTCAACAGCGTCTGGAAACTCCTGGAATACTTCCTACATGTGATAACACAAAATGTTTAGTCCACCATGTTAATAGTAGTTTCACACTAACTCGTAATAGTTAAGTATATAATTTTTAAAAGGTTCAAAATTTGAAGACAATCTTAATTGTTGGTTATTTTATTTTATTATAAAGAAAACTAATAATTTTGGAGAAAAATTTCAATTCCACAACTTTTATTCAAAGCATTTTTTAAAATTGTAAGCATTGTACTTGTAAATCTGGTAGTAGTATCCACTCTTTGTATTATAATCTGTCGGAGGACGTTATCGAAAGTTTATCCGATTGTTTTTCTTTACAAATATTATATTGTTGTGTTCATGCGGATATTCTAAGTTGAAGTATAGTACCTATTATTCATTATCTTTGCATATTTCAACAAGAGGCATGGTGGTCAAGTGGTTAAGTCGCTGGATTGTTAATGCAACCAGTAGGGTTCGATTCTCGGTCGGGACAAAAATTTTTTTTTTAAACTTATGGGCGATATTGTCCTTTTTACACAATATTAAACATTTTTTTATTTCTTAAATTTCCGAGAGCTGCAGATTGACTTCAGAGATGGCGCCATACTTCACATTTGTGTATGAAATGTAAGAGCTGCAGAATCCTACACCAAGTACAGCAACGGTCATGAGTCGATTTCCGCCAGATAAACAACATTGAGAAACGTAAACAAACAACGGGGCTCGTCTTACAAACTGCGAACTGCTGAATTAAAATCGTTTTCATAAAAGAATAATAATCGTTAGAAATCCTTCCAGATTTTGGTATACGCTCTTCCAGTGATCTTATCTTTCCAACAATGCCTTCTCCAAAATAATTTTTTCAAAAAAATTATTTCTGAATTTTTAGGCTTTAGCTACTCGCTTCTTTTGGTGTTTTCAGATGAAAGCCGTTAAACAATGATCGTAACGTTGCTGCAGTCATTGGGATGAGTAAACGTCGACTAGACTCGCCCTGGCGAAGGCGGCAAATACCGTTCAGGTCGGAAGCCGGACGAGCCTAAAGATGGATGCGCGAGATCGAAATCACCGCAATGATCGAACCAGCCGTGCTCGCGAGATTTTTCGATGACGTAATGCTTTCTATCAGATTTTGCCCATGATTGGTAATATCCAGAAAGATAAACTGAGAGATATTCAGGAAAAAGGTCAGGGGAAACTGAGAGGAGCAAACTCGGAAGAGTCCATGTCCTCGGAAGTTTTCTCGATGATAATGGTGAACCAGTTACATTGCAAAATTAAAACAAAAACATGAAATTCTTTTTTTCATCTCATGATTATTCATCCGATTCTTTATTCCTAAATAAAGCTGGGTGAAGCGGTCATCAGCCTTGAATTGATCCACTTCCATTTTTCGCGATTTATGTAAATGCACTCCAGATAGCTCTGGAAACGTATTATTTTAAACGCAATGTTTCGCCTCCCTTTCGACCTTTATATTATTCAAATCAAATTCGAGCGCTCGTTAGTCACGTGCATTTCCACGATTTCATCCGATGTGATGTGTGCTCTAAAAATAGTCGATAAATTCCACAATTATAATACCGTTTCTTTAATAACATCCGAATCGATATGTTCAGTTCTCAAAAAGAAAATTTCCTTTTCTAAAATCGACTAAACTTAAACAACGATTTTCTTTGAAAACTATTATACCACGAATGTTGTAAAATATCGTCATTTTTTAACAATTGGCTTTTTCTACGTACTGTATTTTTTGCGTTATTATCGTTATGGTCATTATCATTGTAATTTTTGTTGTCACTACTATTATCATTGTTATCTATAACGTATCAAGTTTTTAACGTAACATAGTTTTGGTTATCGGTATTGTCATAAAAATCGTCTTCATTATTTCATCATCGACATAAATTTACACGATTTCATTATTAGAAGAGCACATATTTTTTGTTATTTTTAGGATAAAGATGAAACTTATCTTGCATTAAGTAGTCCAGTATTAACTAATCCTGGATAACAACAGTTTCAATGGAAAATCCATCGTTTTAACATCATGACATGTTTTTTTCCTTTTTTTAAAGGTTTATCCGTTTCTAATAATCTTATTTGCGTTTCTAGTACGCATCATCAGTATTTATCATTATTACTACATTATATTTTATCAAAATGTATCTAAAAAACTAAAAATTACTTGAAGATTTAGACGAAGACAAATACAAAAATTCAGTTATTATTCTCGGACTGCATCCATCTTTATTTATGTAACTAGTAAATGAGCATATTCCAGGAATGTTATTGTATGTAATTTCTTTAAATACCTGTTCCGTATATCCGGTCTTCTCTATTAATAGCCAATATCTGCATAACATGATTACTCTCCAGGACTTAATCATAAAAAAGTCTTGAAATTTCAATTGAAAATATTTTTTAAAACAATTTTAACAACAAAAAAATGTGTCCGTATGCTACAAGGGATTAGCGCTTTTTTAACAATTAAATCGAGTTTAACAGGTTTTAGTTAAAAGACTTTCGTAACGCGAGTGGTAAAATTATTCCTCCAGATGCTTCGCGGAAATAGGGCATAAGGTTTTCACCGCATTAATCGAAGGCGATGAACTAGTTACATCACCAGTGATTGTCAAACAGAAACGTCAATTTGAAAATAACATTCCGCAATTATGCACTCATTTTACTCTGAGAATTGATTGACTATGTAATTGTTGCTGGAGCTCGATACGAATATATCTATACATAAATATATAAAGCGAACGCGATCGAAAATTTCATCTTCGAGTCGAGTCACGCGTATTGAGGTAAGTAGGTCGAGGAATTTTTCTTCGAAAACTGTATTTTTGAATGTCAAAAGCGCATCTTGCAATTGGCCCCTTCTACTTCTGAAGGAAATTTAACCAACTTTTATCAGATATGCCGTGCACGATCCGACCGACGAGGTGGTTTAATAACCATAAGAAATCGGTTTAAAAAATGTTTAATTACTTCAAAAAACTTGAAAATAACATTTTGTAACTCAGGAAAAATAATTGGCATCTCCAGTAAAATTGTTATGTACGAAAGAAGAATCGATTTGTCTAACGAATTCGAAAAATGCCAGGGCACAACCTAGCGGCGAGTTTCCTACTTCTCTGGATTTGTGCCCGGCGCTTTGAAGGTCAGTCGCTAGATGGCAAGCGTACTCGACATCGAAGTTGCATTTCTTATCATTGGTACTTTAATTGTCTGAGATTTGTAGACAACATCGACCCTGAACAATGAATTTCAACTCGTTACAATAAAAGATTTGTAATTACTTCAAAAAAGTTTTGAAAATTGTTATTTACATTATTAATGAAGTAAATTATACGGTCTGAAATAAATAGCTTTAAAAGAAACGAAAAGTATTATTTTTAAAAATAAATAATTAAGGGGCTTTTAATTCTTCTTGAAAGGTACTAATTTAAACTCTAAATTTAAGAAACGCAAAAAATGTTGTATTGAACACTTTAATTAACAAAAAGAATAGAAATCTCAGTCATTACAAAGTTTAACGAGAACGTACATTTAAATGCAATTAACGTGTACTTTATCTGAATCGTGAATGTAGCTTTTATTGAACCGTTCAAATACACAATTAGCTACAGTAGTTCGCATTCAGAAAATACTAATATCGTATTTACACGGTCTCTACTTTAATGTACACAATTTTCCAGCCAACTGGGGTTTTCAATAAATAGTTAATCCGACAAATCCTAAAAATGATATATGTAACATGAAAATAATATTAAATTTATTTTGCGAATGTTTTACGTTCAATTAAAATAAGTTTTACTGGTCTACCATTTTCAATGTTAAATTTTGTTACATTTTCCTGTTTTTATAATTATACTAACTTCTTTTTATCATTAAAAATCGTTCAAGTATATTCAGCTTATATATACATTGTCGGAATTCAAAGGTGTAGACGACAATAAGGTAGGAAAATTGAATTTATCACACCCATTTTCGAAACGTTGTCACCATTACCTCTTAAAAAACGTTTTCAAGTGATTCATTTCTATTTCTAATCTTACAAAACTCTGATAAAGTTATCAACAAACGACTTGGTAACTTTGAGAACATCCTGTCTAACGTGAATAGCTTATCATTTCGTTTACATAGTCAGTGCAGTGTACCTTTAACGACATGCGGCTATTTAATTTTTCATCACTTCCATGAAGGAACGGGGTAATTTCCTAACAAAGAAGCCTACGGAAATTTTAGTACTAAAATAGGAAATTGTATCATTCTAGATAATTCCTGACATACTTTTTTTTTGAACTAAATTAATATACCTGGATGATAATTTTGTAAAAATATAAATATTGCTTGCCGCCGCTAGGAGCAGACGAGACTACAACGCTGCGTTCCATACCCGTTATAGAAATGGATTTGAATTTGATACATAAGAAAGAAATTTAAATTTTAGTCCACCCTCACTTTATCGTCATTCCAGCAATAATATACCACTGCTACTACATTTTCCATCAAAGAAAATATTGAATGTAAAAAAGAATGAAAACAAAATTTACTTACAAAAGTAAATCTCATTCCTCAACTTTTTAATTCTGGCGTAACAAAGAACGTTTTACAGTGGACATAAAATTTAATTTTCCCTTCTGTCAAAGTGGAAAAAAATAGAATGTGGAAAGCAAAATGAAGTTGTTTTTTTACAATCAAGGCTACCGACCCATGCTAACCTAATATAAAATAAAATTAATCGAGGCCTGGTGTTCTCGTGTTAAGTTGTGCCTCTCTCACAATGTATGTTGCATTATCGATTCCTTCTCTTTATCGGGCTACCTGCGTATAACCTACAATATAATTAATTTAGAAAACAATTATTCTATTCAACGTCCAATAATCTGTAAATCTTGCACCTAAAAGCAAAAAATTACTATTGTTTTTAGAGTTCCTTTCCACTCATCAGAGTTCTGGTTTTACATGCTTTCTCAAAAGAGTTTGCGAAATAAAGATTAAGAGTACAAAATTTTGAGTTCCTCGATTATCTAATATATGGGGAAATTAATAGTTCTCGTTATTAGATGTATTAAAATAGACAAAATTGCATAAGTTTTTTGGTTTCTTCAATTTTTAGTAATACTTTTAGTACTAATGATTTTCATTTTTGAAAATTTGAATGTTGTTTATGGTAGAACTCTTAGAGAACTTTAGAACTCTATGAAAACTGATGACAAACTAGGACCTATTTTAGTGTTTGAAATTTTCTGTAATTTCTATTTTTTTACACTTTTTAAAAATCACCTAACAGAACTCTTTTCGAATTTTCTGAACCACAAATTTAATGCGCTTGTAAGATATGTTCGCCATTTACCGTAGAATGACGTATAGCAACACATGGTCAATCATGCTTATAAATGTGTTTACGTTTTGTTTCGTCTTAACTCAATTAGCTCAAATGCTCTTGTCTCTGCAAAAGGTTAACGAAACCTCTGAAGAATTTTCATTCATAAAATCTAATCAATTCACGGTCAAGTTAACAACTGCGAATAACACTTTCATTTTTCTTTTACTTGCATCGATTTTACTCTTTTACGATTTCAGCGTTTTAACACTCTAGCATGCAATTAGGAAATTGGCTGACTTTGCATTATTACGGAAAAGACGTTATGTAATATAAGTATGCGTATTTTTTATTGTTTTGTTAACGATATTTTTTAAAAAGAAATGTCACATAACAGAAAAACATCTGATTAATAGAGTTTATGATATATTTAAAATTAATTTCTTTTGTTTGTGTATATTGTCATTTAAACGACTTCGTATATGGATTTCAGCGCCATCTAGTGCCTTCAAAAGCAACAGATATCCACCGTTTATGTTTATTTAGTGGTAATAATAACTACAACCTCTAAATGATTAATGTTTTAAGAACTCCGAAATTAGACTTCTTCAAGAATAACTTGACGTCATTATGAAGTAGAAAAGTGAAACTTTATACCCATTTTCACCATGAGCTATGAACAGAATGATACGAAATATAATATCGGTGTAACATGTTCAATTATGTAAAAACACTTTTAACTCCAAACATCCTCACAATGCAGGAAATGATTATATTACATGTAACAATATTTATGAAATAAAACCTTTTCTGTATGCTTTGAATTAAGTTCAAAAACGTAACATAAGTAGTGCAATTTCTAATATGATTGATTAAAATCGGCCTTCCTACATAAATAAATATCGATTAACCTTCGCATTATTTTATTATTGTTATTACTTTGAATTGTTAGTATTGGTATCATATCACTGCATTTTTAATATTTTATTATAAATAATAGTATTAAATTATAAACAGTTTGAAAATAGTTATTTATTTCCTTGTATTTTTCTAAAATCCACATCAATCTTCCCATTTTTATCAGTACTATATAGTGGTATAAAAAAACTAAACAACGAAATTGAAATGATTTAAATACACACATTTGTCAATAGTTTTATCTTGTTTGTCGACAGTACTCTATATTGTAGATATTGATATCTCCAGATATCAATTTCCTTTAAAATTTTCATTAGAAAAATAGACAAATGTAAAAATGAAACAGATTAAACCAATGATATTATTACCAGAACAAAATCATCAGTTTTTTTTTGTACAGTTGATTTTAAATTTAACATGAACATTTAAAACCATTGACTTATGTGATGTATTAAATAGAGAAAATGTAGAAAAAAATATTGTATTTATGTTAGATTCATGGAGTAAACAAAAATAGTTCGTTAAAAATATTACATCCGTATTGTAAATAAACACTTTTTAATTAATAGATATATTGTTATTGTCTACTTAGTTATTTTATACTTATATTTTAACAAGAAAAAGGTTCATTTTTCATAAATTCGATCCTTAATAATTATTTAATCTTTTTTTTAAGTTAATATTCATATATTTCAATAATAATAATAATTACAAAAACGACAAGAGTTTTACAACTGCTAATTTCACAATAAATAAAAAATACTTCAATCATTCCTGTATATTGGCGTTAAATTACAATAAAATTTCAACAGTAACTGTAGCCGAGTGGTTAAGTTACTGGAATACGGATAAGAATGGTAGGGTTCGATTCCTGCTCGAGGACAAATTTTTTTTTTATATATTTTGTTAGTTTAAATGATAGTATTTACGTTCCTTATACTCAATAAGTAAATAATAATTAACCCTTGGTTTCGACGGCTATTTGGCCCACTACCTGAGTCAAATGTCCTGCCGTTTGAAAATGCTTACAGTTGTGCAATTTATAAAGTACAATTTGAATTTTCTCTGGGTCGAAAACGACCGATGCGTCGGGATTAAGGATTAATAATACTATTTATGCTGAACGAAAGATGGACATTTTTTTATTTTTCTCCAACATTTGTACTCCTGACGTCAGAAACTTGTGAATATTTTTTTTCTTGCCATATTCCTGAAATAAAACGAAAGAGCAACCTAAAATCTGATATTTGGTAGAATAGGAATGCAATATTATCCGGAAATATTCTCCATTTTCTATTGGAATATTCCAGAAAAATTACCGGAATAAAATGTGCTGCTTAGGTGATTTGTTCCTTAATTTTTTTATAAAAGTTTTTCATCATTAAGAGGGACTTTATTACAAAAATATTCCTAATGATTACAAGAACAGTTAAAAATGTATATCTCCTAAGTTTGAAGGTTTTCTCACTAAGAACTTCGAAAAAGTCTATTTTTATGTCTTAATTCACAGTCCCTTGTTTGTAAGAATATTTTAGGATATAACCGTTCGAAAATTCAAATTATTTTTGGAATTATGATCATGTCTCGAATGTCGAAGGTTTTTAGACGACTATGACGACTCTGTTCAACTTTTTTTTGTTTTCTTTTTTCGAAACCAAGAAAATTAGTAAGCAAGATCTTACATCATTTTGGTTAATTATCTATGTATTTACAAAAGTCTAAATGTTTAGTAACAATTTTACACATTTTTTTTCTTCATATGCTACATTTTTGCTATTTTTTGTTCCCGATTTATTTTGATTTAATGGAAGCCGGAAGCTTAACAAATTTCTATTGTTAACGAAACTTTTCAACCCACAGGATAAAAATAAACAATTTTGTTGTTTAGACTAATTATTAAAAAATTTAACAGAAATTCGGTAGTACTTTTTAATGTTAAAATTCAATGACGAACCATTTGAATCGACGATTGTGTCGAAACTTCGCTCATTCGAATGTCGAAAATTAGAAAATACGACAAATTTAAAAATAAACAAGCTACATATAGTGACTGGATGAAAAGCGGAAATTGTCAAGGTTTCAGACATTTTTTTGTATTGGAATATTTTTAATGGATATAATTAACACGACAAAAAGCGAATAGCTATAAAAATATGTAAATTCCCCAGAAAAATCTGTTAATTTTCCAGAAGGTGACTGCCAATAAACTATGTTACTCTTCGGGACATCGTAAATTTATAATAATTATCTTTAAAATTTAAAAGCTTCTGCTCTTTTTTCACACAAAATATCAGCATATTTCATTATGTTAAATCCAAAGAGATTTTTCTTTGTGTCGAGTAAAAAGGGCGACTAAAAGGGTATTTTTAGTATTTAAATTAGTAACATTTTTTTAGAAAATCAGTCATTTTTAGTTATTTAAAACAACAAATTCGTATTCAGCGACTTCATAACCTATAAACAATAAGTTTTTTCCATTTTGGACAATAAGTAGATATTTATTGTATCACTTTTATGGTTATTTAAACTCTACCATTTTGATTATTTATGTCAAAATCAATTGTTAAATCTTTTTAAAACGACTTTACTCTTGTTTTTAACATAATAATAACAATTCTGGGCCAGTCATATTAAAACCACCATCGTGAAAATAAAATTGAAAAAAATAATGAATTTTGGTATTTTTATAAAAAAAAGTTTAATGAATTTTCTGTTTATTACCAACGATGTAAAGAAAAATCAAATAATTTTTTAATAACTTTTTTGGGTATTCGGTCCACTTTATTTACGTTTAAATTTACTAAATTTCTTCTATTTTAATAAAAAATTATCAATAACTCGTATAATTTTTAAAATTTTTCTAAAGCTTCCAAAAATGTTTCGATTCTCTTCCAAGAACATTTTTTTTAAATTTGTTGACGAATTTGTTTTTTTTTTAATCGAATCGAAATAAAAAATCCCAAAATAAAAACTAGACGCTCTGGATAACCGCAGGAAGAAAAGATATTTTGAAAACTGTCGGTTTCTCATTTCTGTCAGTTAAAAATATTTAAGTATTTCATCAACAGCGACCAGAAATTTCATCGGACAACGCCCATAAAATTTTCCTCCGTCATTACGGGCGGAAAGGAAGACCATACGATTTTCACTCGTCGAATTTTCCCTTCCCTTATTTTAATTCACCCCCCCCGAAAAAATTATTTTCGAATTGTGTACCGCGACGCCAGCTGCGTTTCCAGTATAAAGCGCGGGATTTTTCTTTCTTACACAATGAGCGTGTGGAAAATTTCGAAATCCAAGTTCGTGCTAATTTTCATTTCCGATGTGCGGGTCGAAGACGCGTAAGGTACACCGTGCGGTGGAGGGAGTGAGATGGAGACAGATGACGAGGTCGAAATGAAAAGAGAAGGTCGTCGAGCTTTTCACGGCTCGATCGGGCTGGAATTCGAGATAAAAACGCGCATCGGCGCCGCCTTTTATTGGTCACTTCATAAGTGAGCTAGAGTCGGAAGAAAGAGACGGAGACAGCCTCGAAAAAGTCGATAGTGATGATGGAGGGGGAGAGGGGGCACCTCCTCAGATGAGATGAGAAAGTCTCGCATGCTAAATAAAATCTCTACGATCGAATTGTTAAAGCCTAACGCTCGATTTCCTCACTCAATTTTGAGGTTAACCTCCAGTCCGCAGTAGTTCCTTATGCCTTCGATAGAATTTTTTCACTCCGTTACGACAAACCATGCCAACAATTTATGTTAACTATTGAAACAATGTACAATATATCTGTTCCTATCAAAGACATTGTACGTTGTTGTCGACAATGTATCAATAACAAATAATTAAAGAAGTAATGTCACAACAATAACAAACGAAAATAATAGACTAAAAAGAAAAACCATTCTTGTACTTTATATTTTATCCTTAATCGAAGTAGGTTGAAGTTTTTGAATATTCATAAAGATATGATTGTAGCGCATGAATTGTTTATATAAACTTATGTCAAGGATTTCAAAAATTACCATCATAGTTAAGACACGAGAAGTGTATAAAAAATTAGGAAGATCTTTCATTTCTTATCCAACGTTTCGATCTTTTTCAGGGTTCATTTCAGGGGTATCGATTAAAATAAAGTTCTTTAACTTCGTGTAGATTAAATTTATCTTGACGATGATGAAGATCATTAAATTGCTGCTAAAACCTATGGATTGGAGCATTAAGAAACATAATTCTGATAGTTGAAAAACATTAGGCATTCGAAAAGTTAAAAGAAGTCATGTATTTTTTTTTTAATAGTTTATTTATCCAGTTATTAATTTATATGACAAAATAAGATTGTTTCCTTTTTATACTGAAAGTCTTAAAACTATTAACTGTACTAACAATAATCCTTAAAACAATTAATTACAGTGGTCCCTGTCCTAACACATCCCATCCTAAAGCACTTTCCTGTCCAAACGCATATTTCTTTCCCATCTAAATGCATAGATTCCCCTTCGTTCCTCTCCCCAAAATACGATTTTTAGTTGCTAGTGAGACAACTACGCGCATGCTCAGTGTGATAAATACAAAGAGACTTTTGCTGTAGCGGGGGTTGAGGGAGGATATGCGTTTGGACAGGGGTGACCATTTTTGATGGAACGAAACATATGTGTTAGGGCAGGGACCACTGTATTTCATAGTTACGACGAAACAAGTTCAGCAGTTTTCGAGATGGATTTTATACTAAATTTTTTCAAAACCATTGGAGATTATCATATAATTAGGTAAAAAGTACTAAACTATACAATAATATAGATTTAATTAAGGTTTAGTAAAGTACTATAATAGAAGTCGTTGATACAAAGTCCTTTGAGTTTCGAATTATAAGACTAACAGTTTTTAGGGTTTTTTTCTTTATGTATTGTAAATTTGTTGTAAAGAATGGCCTTTTGCCGAAGATAATTTGTAAATCATTAACCATGCTTGCATTGATTATTAGAAAGTTGATAAAACAAAGCTAAAGAAGACAAAATTTACTTATAAATGACCTAGAATTACTTATTGACGACGGAGAATTTGACAAGCAAAAATCAATAATGATTAGTTGGTCAGTATGACAAACCTGGGCTCGCCTTTTGACACTTTTATTATTGGTTGTTTCTGTACTTAAATAAGTCTAATAAAGACGATTTAGGATTATATTAAATAATTCCTCTCCTTTCTTCGTTTTATCATGGTCTGTGTATAAAAATCAAAATAAAAAAGATGATCTGGGATGTGTAGTGTCTTTTTTTTTATTATTATTAATATACTTATATGTAATATAACATGATTTTTGTTCACGAATACAAACGAAGGGAATTTCTAAATTTCGGAGCTTTTAAAATTGTGACGATTTCTACAATACACGAATTTTTCTAATGAGACTGAAACTAGCCACACATTCGCAGCCACAGATTGGGATAATCTGTGATTTGCAACCGTTATTTCTTTCAAAATGAGTTTAAATTTTAGCAAAAGAGTTAAATATTAATGTTAAATCCCATTTTGATAAACAACATTGTAAGAATTAATGTTTTTTTTAATCTGCGGCTGCGAATGTGCGGCTAGTTTCAGTTTCATATTTTTCTATTGGACTGTTGTTCTGAACGTTCAATTGAACGAAATTATTATTAGAACTGTCTTTAAATTATAATTCAATTGTAAAATATTACTTTACATATCAAATAATTAATTCTTATAGAAATATCTTTTTAATCTACATTTTTAATTTCAGTTACAAAAGTAACAAAAAAAGTATACGAAAAAATATATCGTTCATTGGAACGTTCAGAACTTCAGGTACATGTTAAAATCAATATCGAATAGTTCATCCGTTTAATTGAGATTTGTTTTCATTTCCGACATTACAGTAGGACCTCTCTTATTCTAATTGTCTTTCTTATTCGAATTGTCCAGCCCCTCTTATTCTAATCGTTCCCCCACAAGTCTTCTCCCACTATCACACGAAAAGTCAACGAAAAATATTGTCCACGAATCACAAGCTCGCAAGCAAAGTAAGTGGGGGTAAGGGGAAAATTAGAATAAGAGAGGTCCTACTGTAGTCTGAATGAAATTTAAGATGCGTACTGTCGATATGTAAGACAGATCATAATGAATAACATTTAAACATCAACTTTAAATGTAAAGTAATCTTCTTGACCGTTTGAAATTAATAATAATGCAAGATCTTGGTATGACAGTCCAAATAAAAAAGGGGAAATTAAAAAAAATTCCAAAACGTGATTGCGATGGCAATACGATGATTTGCGCTAAGAATATATTTATATACAGAAAAAATGACACAACTGCTATTGAGTTTACTAATTTAAAATGTCCCTCTAGCGCTTAAATTTGATACTAAAAATAATAAACTATTGTAAAAAATGCGTTTCGCACCTGGATGTAAGATAGATATAACAAAAAATATTGCTAAACCTTTTCAAGTACTTAAAAATGAGCAGCGCAACAGAAAAACCAATAATCTATATATACAGTACAATATACTGGTCGAATAAATACAATTATTTTATCGACTTTTAGCTCGGAAACTATATAGTAGCTATAGACGACGAAAATACAACAGAAAACTTGTTCGTTACAGCTTTAAACAGAGTTTTTATAACTGAAAACTTTTAAGAAATAAGTTTAAAACACCCATTTACTCATTCGTTCCATATTTGGAATCTTCATTTTTTATTCGATTAGAAATATCGTAAATATTTCTGTTTTAAATTTAATTACACTATTCCTTCAGACTTGGCGAATAACTAAGATATTGATCGCTTGATTACTATTCTTATTAAATTACTATTCTTCAAGATAGTACAGTAGGACCTCTCTTATTCTAATTAGTAAAGTTTTTCAAGATGGAGCTGACCTCTCTTATTCTAATTTTCCCCTTACCCCCACTTACTTTGTTTGCGAGCTTGTGATTCGTGGACAATATTTTTCGTCGACTTTTCGTGTGATAGTGGGAGAAGACTTGTGGGGGAACTATTAGAATAAGAGAGGTCCTACTGTAAAAATCATAATAAGATTATTAAATATTGTTAGTAAACTCCAAATTTTCCTTTCGAAATTCCAATGAATCGGAGCAAGTATTTTAAACAACAAAATTTCCTTATAATAATTAGCTATCACTCGACAGTCATGAAAACACATTAATTTGTAGCGTTTATATACTTGCACTGTTTTTTAAATAATATTAATTTATAATAAACAATAATACTCATTTTTAAACAAAGTTAATTTATTTAAACATCAACGTTTTTCATCAGACATTAAAATTAGGTTAATAATTAATATTCAATGATAATAAGTTCTTAAACCTTGCCAAATTTTGTTTAAATTCTTACAAGAACATTTCGACTTTCTAAAAATCGAACTCGGAATTATTTTCATTGACACAAATAATAGTAAAAATTGTTGTTTATTTCATTGCAACAATTAAATTATTGGTACTTATAAGTGAATGGACATCTCAGAATTGTTGTTTTTTCAAAAAATTACTTTTTTTTAATTTAAAACCATTTTTTTTTTTCGAATCTGCGGCTAGTTTCAGTGTTATTTAAACATATAGTAGGACCTCTCTTATTCTAATCGTTCCCCCACAAGTCTTCTCCCACTATCATATGAAAAGTCAACGAAAAATATTATCCACGAATCACAAGCTCGCAAGCAAAGTAAGTGGGGATAAGGGGAAAATTAGAATAAGAGAGGTCGGCGCCATCTTGAAAAACTTTACTAATTAAAATAAGAGAGGTCCTACTGTATAGTAAACATGGATTTACATTACATAATTACAAAAAACAATGTTACGCCAAAATAAAAACTATTTAGACGCAGGGATTAAAGATTTGTTCATTTTATTTCGAGTATCTTGTATCACACCGAATTTGCAACTAGATAACCTCTATTATGACTTGTAAACCAAGTATTAAATAAACTTTTTTACATATACAATTATAAATGTAACATTAAAGAATTTTCTGATCTGTTAAGAAAATACATAACCTCATCAATTTTGTTTTATAAATATTTGTATAAAAATAAACAAAACTAATGAAAAAATTGTAACATACCGAAAGTTAAATCGGAGTAAATAAAATTTATCATTAATTTTTCTTCGTTAAGTAAATAAATATTTTCAAATAAACAAATATTTGGTTATGTTGTATCAATAATTCGTTGCATAAACAAACATATACTTTCGTATAAACGAAAAAACTATTGATTCTTGGTAACTCCGCTCTTGTCAATATTGCGATGTAAATATTTATCGTTTTGATAAATAGAAAATTGATCATACTACAAAAATAGCTGCGTACACTCTATTTAACGCATTTCACGAAAATATTTACAGAAATTTTATAGCGCAAAATTGCACATTACGAAAAATGTTTGGAGGTTTGTAAAAAAAGACATAAATCCATGAAATGTTAGCGAGTAATTCTTTATTCATCTCATTCATTCAATTAGACTGCCTAAAGCAGAAGATCAATATACAACCATAGTAATAACTGATGTCATATTTCCATTCATAAGTGGACGGCTGGTTAATCGAATCAACCACAGTTAGAAATCTTAACTCTGAATTAAGTCGTTGTACTTTAAATTTTCCCTGAATGATAAGTCGAGACTAACTTAAGTTTATCCAATGTATTTTTCAGGTATTAAATAAAATCAAGTTCGTATAACCTAATCGTCTTACCATAGTGAATTTTTACCATCTAGGAAACGTACACGTAACTTTCTCGTTTAAATATGACTTAAGTTCCAGATTACATTTTAGTCGTAATCGTCTTAGTCGAGAATGTTACGTGTTAGATTTTCAGTGTCAGGTGCGCGTCTGGCATTTGAACGTCTTTAAGCCAATAAGCGATACTACGGTCACGGAAGTCTTTCAGTGTTACTTGGAACTTTTTCTACTTCCGCAACTAAGCTTAAATGCTTCGCTCGCAACGAAAGAATTGCTCCAAAATATTAACCTTTAGTATTAAACAAAAATGATCTATTAAGCTTGTGAATTGCTAGTTAGTCATGACTTAAATCTAATGTGTTTTGTAATTTTTAAGTACGACCCAAAGCTTTCGCAGGCGACGATCAAATACCAATCGAGCAGAAGAGTAGGTACTTACCGAGCAGCAGGAGTTTGAGTTCCCTCCTGGCATCTCGTTTGTCCCTCCTGAGCTGTCGCTCGATCTCCTGGTTAATCCGCTTTTGTTCCTTAGCTTCCTCCGAGAGGCAACACGCCATGGTCGGAGCTGTAGGGTTCTCCGTACGGAGTCCCTTACGAGGAAGGATGGGAGCGACGGGTTGCCGATTTCTCTGACGGCCAGCGAGCGGACCTCGGCCAGCGTCCTCGAGGAGGTCCTCGTCGTCGCTCTAGCTCAGATCGGCGCCATAAGCCTGTAGCCGACGCCTGGGACCCGTTGACGACGTTGACGACGGCAGGAGCAACGCATCCGAACGCGAGCACTGGAGCACTCGGCACACTGGCACTGAATCGAACGCACTGAACCTTCCTGCCGGCACGACGGTCCGGGGTGCGACCTGGTGGCGCGGTCCCTGGGAGGTCCCTCGGGCTGCGTGCTCGCACTTCGACCGTGCGGCGGAGTTCCCGGCGCTCTTGGGTGTGGTAACCCGTCGTCTTCTCGCTCCCTCGCGCTAGACGGCTACCGCTCTTTCTCTCTCTCTCTCTCTCTCTCGCGCGCGCGCAGGGCAGATGATCAGGACGTCGCGGCGCAGCGCGTAATATCTCGCAGCGCGCGGTTGCTGCAGACGACGAAGCTCCGAACGATACTGTCTACAGGAGGACCCAGGGAGTAGTGATCAACGTCGGGGACGTCGTGGGAGCAGCCTAGGAAGACCGCGGAAGCATCGGTGACGGAAAGCGGAGCTGCCGGCTACGCGCCACCTTTTATCGGCCGGCTGATCCTGTTAAGGCGCCTTGGGTCAAACCAGATTGGCGAAGCCCGTGGAGAGTCCCGGCCTTCGCAGCCGCGGCCTTGGTGATGATCGCCCGATAATGTTCCCGTCGAAACGCTCGCGCCGATCAAGAGCAACGATCAGAGCCGACGTTCCGTGTTTCATATACGATAGCGGCGGCTCTTGTACTGCGGCGGCTTGCGAGGCTCTCCGGCACGTGTCCCCCGCACTAACGAGATTACGGAACGCCGGACCGTCGGCGCGGGAGGAGGGAGGCACGGAAGGAAGCGATGGCGAGGAAGACGTGGCCGAATCGCCCGGAGGCTACGCGCGGGAGGCAAATTGCGGGGGTGTTCCGATCTTCCGATGGACGAATCGTGGGGACGAAGCACGCCGAAAGCATCGACCCACAGATTTTTTCCCCCAGCTTCCGGATTCATCTCAACAATTTTCATATCTCTACCATTAGAAAAGAAAAACCCGGGTTCAAGTTCGCTCGAGTTTTTTTCCTCCCGAGATGGGACTCGCGGTCCGTCAGAAAACGCCTATGGCAAAGATGGCCGCCGCCGCGTCTTCTTTCGAACGCGTAGAAAAGCAGTTTCCTCCACGACCAGAAAACTTCAAGATTCCTCCATATTGATGCGCGATAATCCCAGTTTCGGGAACACGCGATTCAGCATCGGATAAGTGCTCCATTTCGGAGGTTATCAATCGAATCTACACGAGGGTCCTTCTTTTTTTATTTTAAACCTTTACAAAAAGGACAACATCGAAGAAAAATTCCATACTACGTCATTTTAATGTATTTTTGCCTCCTGATTACGAATATGATGATATAATTTGGCGGCCACACAAACTAAAGCAGCCATTTTGAAAAAACCGTCACAAAAAGCGATTTTTTTCAGTTTTTTTGCATTTATCATGAAAATTACGAGCGTTACAACAAAATTTTTCAAACAGACCCCCCCTTTTTTATACTAACCTAACCTACCTAACCCATAATTCAACAGATATCGACTGAACATTAAATTTAGAAACTTGTGAAATGTTCACAAATGTCTCAAAACCTAAACAATATTGTGAGCCGAACTGGGAAAGCTGATTTACAGTATTACCGTTGATATTATGACTAAAACACATCACAACTTTTTTGTAGAGAATTTCGAGCTCCACTTTTTTTGTTTGAAACATTTTTTTGTGACACTCGTAGTTTTCGAGATAAATGTAAAAAATTGAAAAAAATCGCTTTTTTTGCCGGTTTTTTCAAAATAGCGACTTCAATTTGTCTGACCGCCAAATTTTATGATCATATTCGTAATCAGGAGGCAAAAATACATTAAAATGACCTAGCACAACATTTTTTTCGATGTCCTTTTTGTAAAGGTTTACCTTAATCAATATTTAGATATAAAAAAAATGTTTATTAGATAATTCATGAAATTGTATACAATTTCATTTAAATGTATTTAGAATATTCTGGAAAGAATTTTAAGTCGTGAAAGTATTTCTAAAAATAATTTGGGTGTATTACGTAGATTTTTATTAGAATGCACTATCAAAAATTCATGGAAATGATGCAATAACCTAAAAATTACATTTAGTAATAAGCAATTAAAAAAAAACTTTTGTAAACGTGACACATACGTGTTTTTAGATTCCAACTTCGTCACCATTATGAGATTTTTAAAATGATAAAAATAACTGTGACTGATAGATTATCGGCTGTAATAGGGCATGGTGCGATTGAAAATAATTAAACCAAAAGTCAAAATATTTGAACAGCTACTGAAAATGTTCTGATTTTAGATTTAAAAAATCGAAAAATTTTTGTTATTAAGTCCCAATTGCCGTCAATTTTCGAACAGGTCTTTTCTTATTGTGTTTACCAAAATAAATATGGGCCACACAAAAGCTGACGTAAAATTTCATGTTCTTTCAGAATATCGCCACGGAATTTGTCTAAAACGGATGCTTAAAAAGTTATACACTGTTTACTTTTCACACTTAGTATAAAGGCCGTATTATCAAGATATTAACAGTTGTTTACTTAATTATAAATTAAAACAGTCGAGAAATTTACACGTATTTATTGTTTTTATACACTATTTGTTGCAGACAAATGCAAATTTTTCTATTCAAAATGGTTTTTGAGATAAAAATAAAAACCGGTAAAATATTTTTTTCTCCATTCGAATCCTAAATTTTAAGGTATGTTGTATCCGTAATACATAATTTAATACGGCAATCCTCAAAATGGCGTCCGAAATTAAAATTTGTTGAAAAATGTCTGGACTCACTAACTAAAAATCTGTGAGCTTAAAAAAAATATTAAAAATTTCATCAGTAGTAAAAATTAAACGAGAAATACACTGGACATTTTTGAGATTTTTATGTTGATAGTATTTTAAAAATTGTATTTAGAAATTTTGAGATTTTTATGTTGATAGTTTTTTAAAAATTATATTTAAAATTTTTTGAAAATTCAAAAATTTACAAAAACTTCTGAAAAAATTCTGGTATATTCTCTGATGAATTCTAAGTATTTTTTATTATTTTAAATTTTATTCCAAAAGTTAATCAAAATTTTCAAATTTTAAATAGTTTAGAATTTTCTTATCAAAAACTTTTGGAAAAAAATGCAGAGAACAAAAAATACTCGGAATTCATCGAAGAATAAACATATTCTTTCTGTTTTTCCCGTATTTTTTCTGAATTTTTCGTAACATTTTTTAAATATTTAAAATATCGACAAAAAAAATCTAAAAAATTCGAGTTTATTCTTCAATTAATTCCTTGAACTTTTCACTGTTATTATTATTTTTAAAGAAGCTGATAGTTTTTTAGTTTTTGATAAACTTTTTTGCGGCTTTGTTAAAAAATTTTAATTTTGGATGCTACTTTGACAATCGCCATATTGAATTTTTCATTTCTGCACTTGAATGTTTTAAAATTTAGAATTCGAAAACACTTTTCTAATAAAAAAAAACAGTATTTTACCGGTTTCATATAAAAAATTTAAATTATATTTAAAATTTAGATATTAAAAATATTCTTACTAGAATAAAATTGTATTCTTGGCCAATGTTTGATGTATAACTATTAAAGCCGCCATTTTAGATAAATTCGGATCGATATTTTGAAAGAACGAGAAATTTGGGTCAGATGTCATATGTCCGATTTCTTTTCAGTAAATATAGTATGAATAGAAACTGTTTGAAAGTACATGGAAATTTGACGATATTTTGGATTTAATGTAATATTATTAACAATTACAACATTTTTATTAATCAGTATGAAAAAAATCTTAAAAAATTTCTGAGTAAAAAATATCTAGTAAATTTTTCTTAAAATTTAACATATTTAATTATTTTTAATTTGTTTTTTTCGGTTTAGAATAAATTTTTTTAAATTCTTTGAATAATTCTGAACAAAAAAATGTCAAGAAATACTAGCAATTGTATTTTTTTATCTCCAAAAATGTTTAAATCGCTTATATTTTACGAAAAATTTCAAGATACATTTTTATCAGAAATTGTATAAAAAATCTAACGAATATTTTTCCGGCCCGAAAACTTTACATTTAAAAGTGTTAACAATAATTGATAATAACAATAAAAAAGCCTTCGATGAATGACTGATTTTTAAATTTTTTTTTAAATCTAGAAACGAAATACTTTCACAATCTGTTTGAAAATTTGAAATGTGAGCTTTTAATTGCCTTTTTTTAAATTTTTTATACTTGTCTCTTATCTTTTTTACAGTTTTTTCAAAACAGCATTTTATTTTGGTTTCTTGATCATTTTCTTCGGACTTTTGTATGTTCTAATCCTATATAATACATGAATAGAACGTAAATAAAACATAACCTACAAAACATTGGCTAAAACGATTACTTTGGATCAATAAATAGTTTTTCCATGAACACACGAACTAAAATGTACCCAATAAACGAAAAAGTATACGGAATCGATATTTTGCATTCTGTTTCTTTCTAGTGGCGTATTGATTATTTGAGATTCTTATTCGAATTTATACTATTTTATACGACCTGTAATACCAGAATTGAATTCATTCGATGTTATATGATACCGTATTTAGCGCATTACAAAAATTGATTTGTTGCTGCTTAGAATAGCTTTAAATTCTGTTAATTTAATCGAAGAATTGATTATATCGTTTTCGGTATTTCATAATTTTCGAAGAAATGTTCTGTTTTCTAATTTTGAGTTTAAATCATTCGATAATCCAAAGTAATCATTTCTTTGAGGTTATGTACGTTAATTTCGCCGGAACTAAGTAATAATAGTATATGTGAAAGTTAACAATGTCTACCATGGACGTACTATTTGTTTTACTTCTTTTTTTGTAATAAAATATATTCATAATAAAACCTAACGCATTACAACGAATTTTTCCTATTTAAAATATTCGGAAATCCACTTGAATGTATTAAATCGATACACTTCGAATTAGGTTGTGACGTTCCTAAATTCGAAATGTCAAGAAACCGGATTGGGAACCGAATTTCTGAATTCGATCTTATTCTTTTTCGGTTGATGAGGGGTGTCTTATTTTAACACTTTCGCCCTCACTTTTAAGACGTTTTTGGGTGTCTTATGGAAAGACGTTATAAATGACTTCTTTTGAGACGCTAGAGGCTAGAGGAGGGTGTCTCCAATCGCAATCTGAATGTACACTGTAAAAAATCAAAATGAAATTTACAATGCACCGGTAAATTGCGGACATAAAGTTTGATTAATAATACTACGTTGAGGGTAGGATTTTTTCCGAATTGAGATTAAAGTTCAAGACTGCGTTGTAAATTTACAACGTTGCTTATCAACAATATACCAAATTGTGTATTCTTACGACGTAGTACGTGGGTAATTTTTTTGCCCACATTGGACTATAATTTACTGTGTTGAAAGTGGGTAATTTTTTTGCCCATGTTCAACGTTGTAAACTTCACAGTGTACTGCTCGAAAGTTGATACATAACCTAAAAGTGTTGGATATTTATACGAAAATAGATCAACATTCGTGTTCTGTTTGCAATTTTCGGGCTAATTGCTTTGAAGTCTTAATTAACCATGTGATTATATATGTCGGATTTACGAACACAATAATGAACCGTTGGAATCACATCAACTAAACAACCGCACGTCAACAGAATAGTTATTTAGCTTTTATCAAGACGTTTCGAGTCGGGAGTTGCCGAATATCCACGAAAATACTCGAATCGGCAATGTGTCTTCGATTCCAACACATAAATGTCTTAAATTGGCTATAATGGCTTAAATGTAGATACTTTTACCGTCTCCATTATATGTCTTGATTATAAGACACAAAAATGTCTTATTTACGATCGATAGCCGCAAATAATATTAAGACGTTTATTCTGAAAATACATTTTCGAAGTGTAGTGTCTTCAAATAAGACTTTGAGAAAACATGAGTTTTTGCACGACATTTTTATTTTTACTATATTTCGCAAGTTTTTGGATTTAACCTCACTTTTCTCGAAAATGCGACGTGGCAGGAAAATTCTGCCAACGCCACCATTAGCACATAAAATGCTTCGAAAATGATACTTGGCTTGTAAACAAAAAAGTAAAATTTTATCAACAATGTAAAACAAGCACATGTCCAGTACGGAAATGATAAAGGAAAACGGAGAAAGTACTATGAAATATTATCATAAGTATTGACATTTCACTAACTACTATAGTTTGTTTAACAAGATATTTAAAATAGTTATACAAATATTTCATTTTTTATAAGATGTGATCTGACCACTCCCCAGTAATCCAAATTGGAGAAGAATGCATTCATTTTCAGTTCCTATTTTGTCCATCTTGAATGCGTTTAAATCCAAAGGAAAGTTTTTCAAAATGATGAATGCATATGAATACATAACATTTGTAAAGAAAACAAATTTAAGTTCAATAACATTTGTTTGAAATGCATTTCTTATATATTTTGCATTTTTATTTTGCATTACTTTGTGATTCAAATGCATGAAAAATTTTAGTGTTATAATTTTTTGGGACATGTATGCATACATTATATTGTTTAAAATTCAATGATACATTAATTTGGTTCAAAATTAATGAATTAAAAATTAACATTTCGTATTAATTAATTTTAAGTTTTCTTTTTATTTAAAAGTATTTGAAATTGTCAAAATACGGATTCAAATGTGTCAAAATTATTCCGAATTCCCGTACTTAATTTTTTTTTAATTGAAATACATTTTTTAGATTTTGTACATTTAAGATTATTTTGGGATTCAAAAGTATTCGCGATTTCGTTAAATACTTTTTTTTTAAATTGAAATGCATTCCGTACATTTTACACTTTTGCAGTTTATTACTTCTTATCCAAAAACTTGTATTATGTTGCACATTTTCAATAGTCTATTATAGATTTAAATGTATCCGGAATTTTGGGAGTAGCTTTTTTGGAATTCAAATGCATTCCTTACTTTTAATATCACATTATATTTGGATTCATTTCTTATACATTTTCAACAAAATATTATTTTTAGACTCAGATGCATTCAAACGTTGTATTTTATAAGAATAGAGGAGCAACAATAAATGTCACAAATTCTTTTTCTGGATAGTAATGCATTCATATTTTAATATTTCATTAGTTTTTGATTCATTTTTTTGCATTTAAAAGTATTTGAATTGAACAAAAAAGGGATTCGAATATAATAAAATGTATTGCGATCCCCGTCCCATACATTTTCAATTACTGGGTGCTATGAATGTGTCCCAATGATAGAAAAAGAGTACAATAGACATGAAATTTCGAAACTCGTTTTAAAAAACAATATATTTAGAGGGCAAACGTTAATTTTTTTTTTTTCATGAAAAATGGACATTAAACGATTTTTTGAGTGAAAATCGAATCATTAACTTTGACTGTCCGCCATTTTGTGAAAATGCATATTTTTTTACATCCTTCGATCACACTCTAGTTTATATTGTAATTTAATTAAACCCGTTGAAATTTTTTGTTTCAGATGATCCAGTTCATCATACAATATTGGTCTCTGCAAAACTTGAAACAAAAATATTTTTTTGATGGCTATTTCTCACTCAACGATGTAATATTTTTCAAATAAATAATTACTTAAAGTTATTCAATGTATGTACATTAAGATGATATAATGAAAATTCTTATGCAGTTTTCTTAAAAAAAAAATGTATGAAAATTGCCTTTGTTTGACTATAAGTGAAGTTAACTCCTAAATTATTTTGAAGCAAAGACAATTTCTTTTACCTTGCAAGAGTATATGAAAATTAGATTAACTTCACAGAGAGGAAAGAAGGGTTAAAGAAACTATAAAAACGGTATAAATGGTTGTAATATATAATAATAGAAGTAACGACGTGAAAATTATTTTACTTATCTTAATTTTACAAAATTCGGAAGATTGTGAAATATATCATACAATAACTACTTTTACTACGACAAGAGGTTATTTTTCTTATACTATTTTTTAAAAATCTAGTCTACTATTCACGAATGTTTAAAGTTACTATTTAACTGTAAAACTACGGTATATTTGAGATATCCTAAACTAAAAGTGCAAACAATTTTTAGCATTCTAGTTTTTGCACATATTCAGTCAGTTTTTGTGGCGGAAAAATTATCATTTGCAATTTGGCATAAACAATATTAAAGGGCTATTTGTCAGCTTTAAAATGCTTTTTTTAGTAATTCCGATATGATTTTTTTTTATCGAGTTATCGATGTTTTTGTCAGGGAACAATTATGATTTTCATACATTTAAGTAAATGTGGAATTACATGAAAATAACTAACAAACTAAGACCGACTTTCTTTCTAAAAATTGTTCTATTACGTCAAGATGTTGAGATATCCTAACCTAAAACTGCAAAAGCCACAGTTTTTGCCAATTTTCAGTAAGTTTTTATGGCGATTTATAGAGATATTTCACGATAGCTTTAGAAATGTTTAAAAATCGTTAGGGGCAGTTGTAGCGAATCTGGTTTTCGAAAGAATAAGCCAGCATTCATTCAAATTCCACGATTATTTAACATTTTTTTAAACTTTTTTACACGACAATACGACCAAAATTTGAGCCATTAACGAAAGTAGTTTAACAAATTATTTTTGAACATTTCATTTTCTTTTTGAAGAATAAGGTTTTTGGTCATATCAATATCATCCATTTTATTCACTATAAGGCAATTAAACTTATTTTAAATTTGCGATTTCTATTTTTATGTTTTTTTTTACACAACTAAATTTGTACAATTTTGAATCTTTCCCTGGATGAAGTTTTGTTATTATAAACAGTTTTTGTCGATTACTTAATTGATATTCTGAAGGACTGAAATATATGGTTCATTCTAAAAAAAATGGTTAAAATAACCAGAGAAAAGATGATTAAATAGGCCCTTTAAATAAACCAGAATTCTAGTTGGTTTAACCAGAAATACTGTTAAAACAATTATTTTTCTAATTAAACTGCTCAGAATTCTGGTCGTTATAACAAGAAAAATTAGTACGGTCGTATTTAACCAGAACATTTTTCTGAGTGTTGAAAGGTTAAAGATTTTTTAATTTTTTCTAACTATTATCGTACCGTTTTCTCAGAAGGAACTTTTGTATAAGTATTAAAATAAAATCTAAGATAGAGACTAAAGTTGAAAGTGTTATGAAATAGAATTCTCTAATATATCCAAAATATATAATATTTCAGGCTAAAACTATCTTAATCTGAAAACTGAACAATTCTACTTGAAAACCCTAAAAATATATTAAATATTATAAAGTTGTTAAGTAACTTAATACGGATAAAGAATGCTTGGCTACTTCTGTATCATAATGAAGCTGGAAAATGACGTCCGCCAGATGTTTTCTATTATTTGATAAATACTGAAGTCAACAAAATTAATTTCGAACATGTGCCTTCAAAAATAAATATTTTGTTATCTAAAAAGTAAACCCTGGGAAATTTTTTTTTCGAAGTTTTAACATTTCAAATGGGGATTTTAGAACTGACTTCTAGAATGAAGAAAATTATTTTTTGCAAAAAGTACATTTTGTAATTTTTCCGCCTGAAAGAATGGTAAATACTCTTTCTGCAAGTCTGTCCCAAAATTATCATCGAGAATGATGAAATTTCCAAGGAAATTTGTTTTTGTGTGCAAGAATAGTTTGAAAAATTTTTTAATTTCCTTAAGAAATTTGAAGGAATTGGTAAAAAACTTTTGATCGAATGAATTTTTAGAAATCTTTTTCCTTAAGGTTATTGCGTCAACTTAATTCATTTGGGCCTGAATGGTTATTTTCTCACTAAAGTCTCAAGGATTCTCTTTTGTATGAAAACAAATAATCACATATTTTTTACCACCATTTATTCTTTCATGTTCTCTGAAGCTTCGTGTCTTTCTTCAAATTTAATAACCACAAAAAAAAAAGTAATTGCTAGATTCTACCAAGAACTTAGATAAAATTTATCGAAAAAGTTAAGTAGCCACCGTTAATAAAAATAATTAAATGAATAATCCTAATTTTCCGCAGTTTTTCTGCAATTTTTCTTTTAAATGTCCCATTAACACCAATGGTGTATTAAAATTTTTAAACAAATTCTGATAATTTTTATATTTAATATAACTTAATAGTACTATTATAGAATATCTAGCCAAGTTTTTCGTTAAATTGTAATTAAACATCATTTAAAAACTTATTATTAACACAATTAATAAACAAACAAACAAACAAACTTTATTTATATTCTTCAATAAGTTTTGTGTTAAAATGAGACTCGACAAGTTTTGTTTAACTAAGTTTGGCCAATTCTACTCATGATTTTTTTCGTGCAGTTAATTTTGATCGGTTTTCAAAAACTATTAGGTATAAACAATGCATATGCTATCTTTAAGTTAACTTTTATTTTATTAAAATACTGAAGATTCGGATAATGATTGTTTTTAGTGGTACTTACTGCAGTGAACATTTTGTTATTTAATAAGTTATAAGGTTAAATTACTCTTAGAAATGTATGAAATATCACACTTTTAAAGGGTGTCATAATTCCATTCTTCTTGGATTGATATTCCACTTCTCAATATTTCAGTTTTCTCATTTAAATAAATGATTGGAAATCTTTATATGTACCAGCCTACGTGTAACTGAAGAAAATAAAGAACGAAGATTGTTTATTAATTTTCTAAATTTCTTGGTGTGTTTCAACTCTTTATGGAGTGAATATTTAACCATTCTAGTAAAACTTACCCTTAATGAGTGAAAATTTTTCATGGAGTAAAATCTCACTCTGCAGGAAGTGAAAAATTCACTCTCCAAGAGTCAGAAGTCAGTTTCAGTGGAGTGGCTGAATGTTCACTCCATGAAGAGTGATTTTTCACTCCAAGAAATTAGGCGAGTACGAAAAACCTTTCGTAAAAATGAATATCTCTATGACGTATTCAATCATTATAACCACTTGAAGTTTTTTTTATTAGATTATTTAATTTTTAGTTTTCTTAAAAAATGTGTAAAATGAAAAAAACATTTTGCGCAGCCTGAAGTTAATGTCCACTCCGTCGATATTTATTATATTTGCAGCGAAAGAAACCTTTCCTCGTGTCTTAATTATTATTTATTAAATATTTATTAAATAAATTATAATAAGTGTATTGTCGTAATCTAATTATTAAAAAATATTTCTATTTTTATTTTTTTTTCAATAAAAATACATATCTTTAAGGAAAAAATATGTATTTTTAATTCAATAACACCATCAACCTAAAAAGCTGTGTTGAAGCTTTCAAAGTGGATTTTGTAATACTTTAGGTATTTTAAAAAAACTGAAAAAATGCTAAAAAAAAGTATTAAATTAGAATATTTTAATACAAACATATTCATACGTTGAAAAAAGTGTAAATGAAAGAAAAGTGAATAATCGAAAATACTTTAAAAGTGATCTCTATTTTTTGTTTCATTCTTGCTTTTAATTTTTGTTTAAAGAATTTTTTACCTTAAAATTCGACAATTTTTTTTTTGTTTAGTATCATAATTTTTAGTAAAACGACGAAAATATCGCAAATGGTTGAAAGCCCATAAATTATCAAATAAATTATAATTTCGTAAAATGTCGATATTTTTGGATTTCTGCATCGTTCAAATTATCAGATTTTCATCAATTTTTGCTAAGCAAATGATAAAAATCGAATAAAACAAATATATCCAAAACGTGTCCAAACTGGAATGTAATACTCCATTATTAAAACTTTTTTTTAAGTTAAAAGGAATGAAAACACAATATTTTTCTACAGACAGAATGGGCAAATTACGAAAAATTATTTAAAAAAAAAGTAATCTAATTATAATTATCAGTTCATTTTTTAAACATTTTTTTTAATTTGTCCATTCTATCGATAGAAAAAGATTGTATTTTCATTGTTTTTAGCTTAAAAAAATGTTTACTTATAGGGCATTACATTCCAAGTTGGATACTTTTTGGATATATTTTTTCATTTTATTTTTACAATTTTCTTGGCAAAAACTAATGAAAATAGGACTTGAACGATGCTCAATCCAAAAATATCGAAGTTTTACGAAGTTATTTAATAATTTCTCTACCGTTTTACTAAAAATGATGATACTAACAAATTTGTCTATTATATTTTTTGTAGTTTTTTTGACGAACTTTAAGGTACAAAAATTCTTTAAACAAAAATTAAAAGGAAGAATGAAAATAAAAATAAAGAAACAATAATCACTTTTAATGTGTTTTTGCTCATTTCCTTCATTTACACTTTTTCAGGGTAAAAATACTAATTCAATACTTTTTTAGTATTTTTTCACATTTTTTAAAATACCTCAAGTATTACAAAATCCATTTTGAATGATTTAACAAAGTTTTTTAGGCCTCTTAGTATTATTAAAGTTATAAATACATACTTTTACCTTAAAGATCGTAAAAAAAATTTACAAAAAAAGCACAGAATAATTTTTTAAACGTAACTTTTTAATATTATAATATTTTCATACTAAATAAACTATAACTTCATAAAAAATCGTAATTTTTTTATTCTACATCATCAAAATAATATTTTCTTCATTTTTTTGTAGAAAAATTGTAAAAATAAAATAAAAAATATGCCAGAAGGCCCCGACCACAATAAAATAAACCGAATTTACAAAAAATCGTTTTAAAAGTAATATTTCCGAGGTCGCAGCAAAGCACGGATGTCGAGAGTGATTTGGTGTCATTTCGAAAACCCCAGAAATAGTCTTTGCTTCGTTTTGGAAGTCGATATTCGTGGAAAAGTTTCCCGATCTTTACTTTTGACAGCCACTCATTGTACTAGTTTTAGGAAATCTAGGGAAGGGAAACCGTTTTTATGAATGTACAATACCCGATTTCCACAGCTTCGTTTCGTAAATTTGGAACAAGGTTCGAGTCAAACACCCAGGCATAGTTTACCGATGTTAATCGAAGGTCCAAATGCTCGAGGGCGTACTAAATTACAAATCGATCAATATTTTATTTTTTTTTTTCGATGTGTTTGATTCAATACAGAGTTTTCATGGCCATAGTTTTTTCTTCATTTAATGATAGATTACTCATTTACAACTTTAAAAACGAATGTACAGCCTAATTATTATTACGAAAAAATATTACGAAAAATATATCACTGTAAGAGATATTGTAAACAAATATTTCATGGATTATTTAGATTACGTTATGTAATTTGACCTTCTAGTGACTTACAAATATCCTCTACGTGACTTTTCTTTGTGTGTACTTTCATGTTATTTTGACCTCGGAAGTGTTTGTGAATTATTTAGGCTAGGTTAATTGTAAGTCAAGATGTGTTAGTTCTAAGACTAATATTTTATTTCGAAATATTTTTGAAATCAATATAAAAAACCTATATTCATGGAACATAGATGAATTTAATGAATTCTAAGAAATTCACGAGGAATTTGATGTATTTGAACAAAGACGTAACTAAAAATAATAAGTAAATCGAATTTTGTTGATTGTTTCGAAGTTAAGGTAAATTTTAAAAAATATTCCATGGAATTTAAACAATCTAAAAGTCAACTTTGTGTTTTATACTTTAAAAAATCATTTTTAATGTTCGAAATTGTCACAATAATCGAAAAAGAGTTTTGAATTATTTTCAGCCATTTATTTAAGAATGTAACGCAAAAATGGATAAATTTGATAGTTACAAAAAAAACAATGAATAAATTTCAAGCCATTTTTTTTAAACTTCATAAGCCATATTGCATTCTCTGTTTTGAATTTTTGAAATAGAACTTAATGTTTATGATCAACAACAAAAACACCATTATAGTAATGAAATTTAACTGGTATTTTTTATGTTTTCAAGTGAAAAGATCAGAAGTTTTGTTTTAGGTACTTTGAAGATTTGGTCAGAAGATTTTATTTCTTGAAAATTGAGATTATTTTTCATTTGCTATGGATTTTTTCGTCTTTCTTCAAATAGTATATATTTAATAATAGAATGATGATTTTAACAATATATCTGTAGGCAGTTAATTATAAAAAATATAATTTACAAAAAAAAAAACTTCCCACGCATGATTTGAACTGAAAATGTAAGAATAAACATTGGAGCATTTTAACATTTTGTTATATGTACATTATAAACTTTGGAGTAACGACACAGTTAAATTCTTTAAATGTCATTTAGTAAATCGACCAAATTTCATATTAAATATTATTAAACTGATGTACGATTAATAAATGAATTTCCGAGACACTAAATTTGATGAAAATTAAGAAATTTTTAACACTGAAATTATAGAAAAGAAGCTATCAATTGCTCCATTCAGATTCAGGTTGTTATTTTTAAAAGGTTCAATTTGTCGACATTTTTCCCCGACTAATATCTGTAATTGAAAGTTAAACGATTTTGTCGATTATTTTTTGCAAATACTAAAAACTCAAGGCCTTCAAATTCGTCTTTTGGGAAAAATCGTCAACATTTTTTTCTCTAAAGTTATGATTTTTTTAACAAAAATTTGCTAAAATGAAGTAAATTAATTTACTTTATATTTATTTAATCAAGTACTGGTGTACTTAAATTAAATAAAAAAATGTTTTAATTTGAATAAAAATTAGAGCAGTTATCGATGATTATATTCACATGAACCTGGCTAAAAACGTTTTTTTTTGTCTATGAAACGAAATTTTGTTAAACGTCTTTTGTTAATAACTCAACGTTTCTTCTCGTCAACAATTAAAAATTGGGTAAATCTTCGGATGATCCATGTTTTCGAAACGGAAAAAAGTACAACGTATTTTCCACGTATTTTGGCCTTCTGAAAACGAATATCATGACAAAATTTGGCGCTCGGCCATATCTTTGCCGCTTTTTCGAAAAAACAGCCAAAAAACCCGTTTTTTTTCAGTTTCTTGCATTTATCTCGAGATATACATATCTGACGAAAAAATATTCCAAACAAAAAATGTAGGGCTTGAAATTCTCTAGAAAAAAGGTTATACACAATTTTGTCCTAATCGCGAAAGAAACCCCCTAAATTAATGTGCAAAACCCGACCGAGCAACCTCCCCGCGGTGCACATCGGATAACGCTAATGTCGGCGGTCAGGTTAGGTATGCCATGGGTTAGGTTTTTTTTTAGCGAGGGGGGGGGGGGCACACATTGTGGTACAGGCAGTAGTAATGATAATTGTCTCATCCTCACCGGGTGTGGTACAGGCAGTAGTAATGGTAAGGATGAGACAATTACCATTACTATTGCCCGTACCGCAATGTGGCCCCCGCTAAAAAAAAACCTAACCTTTGTCTAACCTAACCTGCTTTAACCTACTCAATCCTTAACACACAGGCATTGGTGATAATTAAACGGGCATGAAATGCGTCTTCTGTAATTACCAAGGCGGATGTAAGAAGCGCAAGACCGTTATTCTAAGGATTATCTATTTTTATCGCTATTTTACGAGCTTCCCATTGCCATTAGGAAAAAAATGTATAAACCTTTTTTGTAGAAAATTCAATTCTCTACCTTTTTTGTTTGGAACATTTTTTCGTCAGATATGTATATCTCGAGATAAATGCAAAAAACTGAAAAAAAACGGGTTTTTTGGCTGTTTTTTTGAAATAACGGCCAAGATATGGCCGAGCGCCAAATTTTGTCATGATATTCGTTTTCAGGAGGCCAAAATACATCGAAAATATGTTGTTTTTATTTATTATGTACGTATGTACTTTTTCCCGTTTCGAACACGGGGATCATCCGAAGGTTTACCAAAAATTGTTTACAAATGAATGGATTTTAACGAATGATGGCTTATTTTTTTGATTCTGAAGAACTTTACCGTACGAATTTCTCCAAATTTTTTACCAGATCTCTAAAGTTATTGAGAAATTGTGAAAAGCAATAATTTTTTTAAAAATAAATAGACATGATTGACGTTAGGTTCAGAAATCGTACGGTAGTGTTTCAGAGAATCCTTTTTTCAAAAAAAGAAACCATCATTCGTTTTGATCGATACTACTTTGACTTCCAACTTTGGCAAAAATTAACAACATTTTAATTATAACAATAATAACAAAAAATGTTAATAGCAAGATTTACAAAAGAATAACAGAGTCGAAAATAAAATAAAGCTAAGCTATTGAAAATTACTACTCGAGAGTTTTTGAGGCCGTTGATTACGAATCTGTTTTTCGAAATTCAAAATGGCGGATTATACATGGCGGACGAGTTTTAAGAACTACTTGGATTTTTATAAAAGTATGTTTCTGAGTGTAGTTACCGAGATCAACCACGACGAGGTAGGTTGCAGATCTCATTTATTTTTGTATTTTTTGTCGTTATATTTGTTCTTTTTTGGGTTTTTAAAATTCTGTATTACGGAACTGTAGTTTTGAAACCAATGGGGCTTTTCGGTAATTATTGAGGAGCAGTCGACAAGATTCACTGAAACCCAGTAAATTTAACATATTTTCAATTTCTGAACAATTTCGATAATCTTTACGGTAATATTGTTACCGTCCATGAATTCTAGAGATAAGTAAAATGTTTTAGTAATGTTGAGTAATACATAAACTGTTTTTCGTTTTGCATTTTGTACCTGCCATTTTGAATTTCAAAAGATTGCATTTTTCTAAAACCGCAATGCTGTTCTAAAAAAATTGAAATCTGCCAGAATAATTTGTTAAACAACTTTCAAAATAACGACTCAAATGTTCTTCTTTTTATCAGTTAACCCTTCGACCTTTTTTAGAAAAGTGCATTTTTTAAAATTCTGTATTCTTTTCTTTTACAAAACTGATCACCTAAAACACTATGCTACTTTCCGAGATTTATTTTCTGTAAGATCGTATTTGAAATTCGTCATCTCTACGAACATTTTTCGGATTATTAAAATTATTACGGAAACTATGACATATACACAATAGTTACAAATATATGGGGAAAACTCAGAAACCTTTAAATTTTAGGTCACAGAAGTGCAAAGAAGTCTTCCTTGCTTATCACATTCTTGAAATTTGGATATATATTATTATATAGGTTAAAATGTAGATGGCGCTGTGTGCTTCTTTTTCTAAGCAGTGCCAGACTTTTTGAAATTACTTTCGCTAACCGGTTCAAAGATATATTTGTCTATTGAAATAATTTGTTTAACTTTGATCATCTTATAGTTTTCGGGTTCACTGATTATGAATCGGAGTCCAGATTTTAAGAGATTAGAAATTAAAAATGACGGATCCAATGTGGCATATTTAAATAGAGAAAAGCTTCCATTCAATTAAAAATGTTTTCACTTGTGGGTTTTTAAGTTCTCTAATTATAAACCTGGAATTTGCATGTACTAAGTCATGAAAACAATATAATGATTTAACATGCGATAATAATAATAAAAACAGACCATCATCCTCATATTCTCTGTTGTTATTGACGTATTATTTAATAACTTCGTACATCTACTATCTCTCGCAATTTTCTTTTAGTTCACAATGTTGCCGAAATCAATATCCTTAAAAAGTATGCCAATCTTTAAAAACATTCCTATAAGAAATATTCATTTTTATTTCTGATAATGTCGGTAAAACCCTAATCGGAAAAATTTTAATTTCCAAGCATTGAAATATTTAATAAAAATATCGACTTTGTTACCGTATGTAGAATTGTTTTAAAATGTATGCTGAATTTCAGTCAAATTGGTGCAGAATTGAAAGGAATTAAAGTTGGTACAGGAGTTTTGTTAACATTTTTCTATTCGTTCTCCACCAATTCTGACCTTATTTAGTTGAAATTTGGTACGAGACGAAATTATTTGTCGAACCATATGGAAACCGAATAGTTAATATAATTTTTTAATACCTTCGAAATGTCAAGTTATTGGCTCAGGTCATTATATTATCGACAGTAAACAGTCTCTAGCATCCTTTAAATCCATTATTTGAAGTTAGCAAATTTATGTTACCTACATTTTACACTTTTGACATTTTGTTAATAATGTCCGTGTTAAATTGTTAGTGTGCCCTTAAAAATTATCATTTTTTAAATCATTTTCGTCACTTTCAAAATTAAATGTAATACTTTCCTAGCTTCTTTCTGAGCACACACTTTTTGTATGTCTAGATTCACTCCTTTTTTCTTACAGAAAATTACTACTGTTGATTGAAAATAAGCTGCACGTATGATGGTCGAAAATGAAGTGAACTGTTTTTTTTTTGGAAAAACGTGTGACACATTTAGAAGGTATTTTTTCCAGGCCTTACACAGTTATATCAGGGCTTATTTTCTTCCTTTTTTGGTCTATATTCAGTGTTTAAATTTGAGGCACTTTAAAGAAATGCTGAAAACACTACAGTAGATGAAGTAATGTAAAATTAGTGATGTGACACTTCATTTTTCGCCTTTTTAACATATTTTTGGCTTTCGATGGATCGAATTTCATACTTACGTCTAATAAATGATATGTTATGTATATTCATATATTTGGAGTATATTTAACCACATTAAAAACGTAAAAATAACCTGCAAATTGAAAAATACATATTGACACGAAATGTAAAAGTTTTTGAGATTTGTCATGACATTGTTAATATGAGGTATAAATGTACTGAAAAGAATTTATTTGGCAAATTCAACTACCATTGTTGATTCAAGAGTAGTTACAAGAAATACTTTTTTTGTTAATATAACTTTGTTGATGTTGTTAATTTTACTATTTTTATTTAAGTTAATATAATATACCTAGTAAATGAATAAGTATTCCGAATCATTCGACATCAAGAAATGTGATACTATGCATAAAACTGAAAAAGACATGCACTAATATAATAAAAAAGCAACCGCCAATAGCTGAACTAAAAACAAATTCCAATGAAACAGTTTCCTAAAAAATTCTTAGTTTATTTGACTACTTTTTAACTACGCAGAGTAGTTCCATACACTTCGAGAAAATTTTCTAAGTTGCAGTTACTACCGTAAAGAAGTTAATTCAACTAAAAATGTAGTTCTTCTAAATTCAATTAAAAATATATCCCTTCAGTAAGTAGAATAGTTTTTAGTGTACTAGGTAGTTAGACTCTAAAAAAATGTTTTTACATGTAAAATTAACTGCCAAATGTTTTTTCCATAACTATATTTTTTGTTGATTTAACTACTTTACGGTTGTAACTATTACCTATAAAATTCCGTTGAGGACCTATTGAAATACATTCAGTAGTTAAAAAGTAGCCAAATCAACTAAGAATTTTTTTCAGTGTGTAAATAAAACAAATTGAAACGGAAACACATTTTCGAAGGTAAATTTGCTGCTTTGTCACTACTATCTTTCACTTCATGGGCTTCATGGTCACTACGAGCATAAATAAAAGAAGTTTGGTTATTTGGTGGCAAATGACATGACTCATCACGCAGATAATTAAAAATTAACTGATTTGTTTTTTTCGAATTGAAGTGATTTATTATTAACTGATTTGCTAATCTTTGATGTAACTAACGATCCATGAATCACTGAAATTTTGACATATACTTCGGAGCATATCATTGAATTACAAAAAAATGTAAGCTTTACAATTTTTAATTGTCATGTGAAATGAATTTAAAAAAAACAATTCTAAAATTGGTGTTTTACTGAAATTCAAGTTGATAATTGTATTTAATAGTCATCATATGTTTAATTTAAATCAATAATAATTTTGAAAATTATTTGGTATAAAATTAAGGAATTAAATACATAGATAATATTATTCACTGAAAAAATTTACCTGACAAATTCAAGTATCACTGCGAAGTAGAACGGAAAGTAGAAAAAAGAACTATTTTTACTTAGGATAAGTTTGTTGATGTTTACAACTTTTATTTTAATTTAGTAATTTAAGTTAATAATTAGTAGTTAAATTGATGTAAATATTGTCATAGCATTCATAATGATTGAAGATCGAGAAATGAGATGCTTTGCAATAAACACAGTGTCATTTAGTTGTATGATAACACATAATTCTCCAATAAAAATAATTCTACTAACAAAATTTGCCAGAAAAATTGTTAGTAAATTTGAAAGATTTTTAACTACTCAGAGTGTTTTAATAGATCCTTAACGAAATTTTATAAATTTACATTATGCAATATGATCGTCCGGTAGTATCGTCATTCTTTTTTGTTTACTTGGGATTTAAACTAGAATAAGTTGTTTAAATTTAGTGAAATTAACTTTGAAAAGTTCAATCCTCTAACTAGTTTTTTTAGTTGATTTAACTCCCTTACAGTCAAATCGCTGCGACTTATTGAAACACTTTGAATACTTAAAAAGTAGACACATTTATTACAAACTTTTTTCAGTGTGTATAAGAAAAAAGATATTGTGTTGCATACGATATTTTTTAATGCGCTGGGTGTGGGGCTCGATAATTTGCGCCCGAATATTTCACTGCAGGGCGCAAAATCGAGTTATACTCCCGGAGTGTTGAAAAGGGATTTTAGTTCGTTAGTAATAAATTTGTTTTGAAAGAAATTATAACTTTATTTAAAAAATTTCATTTAATGTTATATGAAATATTAATGATTTAAAGAAAATAAAGAAATTGTCCTGCTAAGTAAAGCTCATCCATCTACCTAAGAGATTACACCATACGTTTAATCGAGATGCAGACGAAAGCTTTCAGTATAAAAGAAAACTTTACTAAGAAATATTTTACTTTTCAATGAAATTTGAATAAATATACATTCGTTTCCATTCTGCCTCTTTGCCTATTCTATTTGTACACATTTATCAGTAATTTTGAACAACAAAATCTTCATCTTCAGTCTCATTCATCAGAAAATGATCATTGTCAATGTTATCGAGATGTTGTTGCATATCTTGTAATAATAACAGCATTTTTACGTAGTTTTATCGTGAGGAATTTTTTGAAAATGTAGCATACACGACGTAGAATAATATGGTATATTTTTTTATCGGGATTAGTTTTTTATTTGAGACCGCACGTTATTTTCTTTTCCTGTTTTTGTGTTCCAATTTGTGCAGCTGCTACAAGTCTAAGAGTAATGTTTAAAAACAACTTTTTTCGTTAGACCCTGTACTAATCTAACCTATATTTCAGATCTTATTATTACCGATAAGAACATCGTCAAAAACACTTTTAAACGAAATCTTGTAACACGTGTAAGACTTAGTGTACACATGTGTAACATGATACCAAGGTAAAAATGGTAAGTGTCACAAAAATTGTTTACGCCGTTCAACATCCGGTTTGAAATATGGTGATAACAAAAACGTAGCTGATGTCATTGCCGATAAAAAACCACGGTGAGGCTTGATTAAGTGTAACCCAAAAAATCCTCCCACTTAAAGTTTTTATATAGATATCTTCATTTATCCGTTCTTAACTGTTTATTGATATGTGCTCATTTATGACATTAGCTGAATTTAGGCCTAAAAAAATTGTTCGGCGGTTTTTAAAGTAAATTTGATTTTTTCAATTTTTTTGGCGATTACTAGCTCTTGCTTTGTTAAAAAAAGATTTTTTGATTTGAGTTCTCTTCCTTGATGTTCCTTGAATAATTTCTCTTAAATTGAAACTTTGTTTGTTGTTAATTGACTTTTAACTAAACAAAAAATGACTAAAAAACTTTTTTTTACACATTTCGATTAATTATTTATTAATTAGTGCAGTGAAGAAGTAATTGAATCTTTAAATGTTTAAATTAAGTTAAGAATTAACTACATGATGAAAAGTAAAGAAACAAGTGTTTTTATTTTATTTTCGTAATAAAATTTGTTGGATTTTTTACGAATCACTTAGGATTTTTGAAGATTATTCGTTCAAAAGCTCGGATTTTCCTCCATTCTCACGTTTTTCAGACGCGTTTGTGTTTATTTTGTTGCATTTTTTGTATTTTCTGAAAATATGTCTTGAAAAATAAATTTGTTTCTCAAAATTTTGGTTTTAAAAACTTTTCTTTCAAAATTCTCAGGATTCATGGATAATTATGTGTGGAACTTTTTATACAAATTGATTTTGGTATTTTTTTGTTTATTACGAGAAAAAAACTATTATTAATTTTTTAAAAATCTTTTAAAATCCGCACTTTTTTATGGTTTCTTGTTTTTTTTCTTTTTTTTTTGTTATACATTCCACTAGTATTTCTTGGATATATCGTGAAAAGTGCAGAATATTGATACGTATCACTGATACCTAACGTTTTACAAGGGGAGACAGAAATTATTTGTAAATAAGGATACTTTTAAATTTTTCCGTTTATAGTACATTCAGTAATTTGTAATAAAAACATTTTTTTGTCGGAAAATATAAATCTTTATATGATAATTGTTCTAACTGTCAACTTTTAAGGGAATTTATTAATAGAAACTGAACGCAGTGTAAAGAAACGACAAACATCCCGGTAAAAAAAGGTTTTAAACAGAAAATTGAATAGATATTACAATTTAAAAATGCGAATTCCTCATCAAATAAAAATCTAATTGTAAAATTTTCACAAAAACTAGATTGCTAATGATAAAACTACAAACAAAAATTTGTTGTTTTTAACAGTTTTTATATATTATCTTATAGATAAATTAGTTTCTCGAACATATCAAACAGACCATTTTTGAAAGGAATTTAAAAATTATACGTTTTTTCGTAGAACAACACGGTTTTTAGCTAAAATCGGAAAACTGAAACAAAAGAGTTTTTTGGGGTGCTTTTGTTTACTGAATATTTGTAAACTAATAAAATTTGAATACTTGAACTGTTTTTCAAAGTTACAGACTAAAATAGTGATTTTAGTGAACATTTGGGACTTTTTAACATTTGTTTAACAAAATATTTATATATCTGACTAATTATTTTGATGTTTCAGCTCGCTGCAATGAAGTAGGTTTTTAAATTGCCAATTTACTTCCCTGATATTGTTTTCGTAATTAAAAGAATCTTTATTAATATAGTTTTTTATTCAAAATCAGTAAAGAAGGACACAATGTGTAAGTAATTTCTTCTTTTAACGTTTTGGTTTTCTTTTTAGTCTCTGCATTCTAGATAAAATAAGTATAAGTAACTATGATCAAAACATAGGTAAATAAAAAGTACAACAATTATATTAAATTTTATAAAATGCATACAATTATAATATTTACCACAGTCCGAAAAAAAGGACAATATATGCTATAAAAAAGGGCCCACAATGGCATATAACAATTTACAAAATGACTCCAATTTATTTTATTAAATAAATAAACGTATAACTTCATTTTTAAAACTTACTTGGCCCCAACATACGTTGTGCTTATTATACATATTTTTTATTTATGTGTTTATTTATTTACTACTGAAAAATATTTCTTACAAATACACTATCTGTTAAATCTGTAAAACATTTATTTTTTAGATACAATCGAAAAACTAAAAACGTTTTTGTTTATTGAACAATCATAAACACATAAAATTTTATTACTGTGATTTTTTTCGAATTTATACACAAAAATACAGACTTTTCAACATATTTTTATTAATATTCCGGGAATAAGTGTATTTTTTAGTTGGTTTCCAAGTTTTCCAATCTTCGTTAAGATAACTAAATTGGTAAAGTAATATGTTAACAATAATAAAAAATATCCAACATAAAGACAAATTTGGAATTTGTTTTTTTTTGTATAAAATAATATTGTACGATAAGTAAACCTGCTGTTCATAAAATTACAAAAAATTATATGAAACTATGAAATCAATGAAATTTAATGAAATCAAATATAGTAAATAAAAAATTAATGAAACTTTTAAAACCCACAATTATGATGCTAATATTTGAGGTATTTGAATTTTAAAATCGACGCAAGTAAAAAAAACGAGTTATTTTTTAGATTTCAAATAATTTTTTAAAGAAATTTTGCGTTTTTAAACCAGTTTTCATCGTTTTAAAAATATATTTATTAAAATTAATCATTACTAAAACATTAATCATTATTAAAAGTCGTATTTTACAACGAATGCTTTTGATGCTTCTTTTCATTGGTATGGTGCGCCATTGCACAAACTCGTGCAGATATTTCTGTTTTTTAATCTTGATTTTCATTATACTTACGGATTAAATTACTTCGGACAACATCAAAAAGTAATTAATGATGCGTTTTTTATGATTGACCAACGATAAGCTTGCCGTTTATTTGAAACGAGAACCTATTGTCACGACTGTCCTTAAATTCTATCTCAAGTTTCTCGATTTCATTCAAAAACGTTACTTTTAATTAAATTTATTTGAAAGGTTGCTTGTAAATAAAATTTTACTAATTTAATTTATTTAAAAGATTGATTGAACTTTCAGAATAAATGGAATTTTGTTAACTTTTGAAATATTATTTAAAATGTGACAAAAAAACGAGAATATCAATTTGTTAGACTGCATGAATGAGATTTAATTTTAATTTAACTTGAGCCTTGAGGTGACATGAATGTGTCGAAAATTGATAGGTATTTAATTTTAAATGTTAAATTCGTGTTGGTTATCGTTTGATCATTAAATACTGATTAGTCATTAAAAACTGATACAATAACATAAGTTTAAGAAACCGTAGGAAATATCGTTCAGATATGTGGTTTCGAAATATTTATTTTTATCTATTATTTCCACTTTAAAACAAATCTAAAATCATCTTTTTTTCAATATTCTAGATTAGTTTCCAATTATTTTTTTTATATTTTTAGGACATAACATATAACAGATATTAACTGTCCAAGATGAAATGATTTTTTTTTTAAATCGACGCAATTTTTAATTTACATTTGCAGGTGAAGATTATTGCATTATCGACTTGGCAGATGATAAGGTAGTAAACTGCACTGAAACTCAAACGTCACAGAATTTACTCTTCGGTCATTTATTAATTAATTGTTTGATTTTCTTGCAGACTTATTAAAGTCTCTTTGATAGCGTCTAAATTTTGAAAAGATTTTTTAAGTAGATTTCTACCTTCTTAGTGGAACTCTCTCTTTTCGGTTAGGCTGATAACGTCAATTCCTACCAAGATTTTTAAATTAAACAAAAATTTCATATATTGTCGAGCCCCAACGTATTTTTTATTCAATTCTTTAAACTTGAGCGTAATTGGTCGAAAATTCGCAAAAGAATAAGACTGTGGATCTTATAAATGTAATTTAAATCATCTGCATTCTCATACTCTAAAACATCCATCAATGTATATATATTTAACGGCAAAATCAGTTTTTTTTTTAAATATCTTGAGTTAATTTAATGAAAATAATGTTTTCAGCTTAACGAATGTCATCTTTGAAAACAGTTCGTATAAATGAAAATAAATGTAATTGTAATCTGCTATTCGTGGAAACCCCAATATGAAGTGTTTCGTTAACTAAGAATTCCTTATTTGAAAACAAAAGTACCAACTCGTAAAGTACAGCTTTGGACTGTCGATAAGTTAACTCTTATCGTGCGTATACAAATACCGACAGTGTACTTTTTGAAGATGTTTATTTGCACAGTTTGTTCTTCCTATTCTAAAAGCGGGTAGGTTCTATTAGTCTTTATATATCATAATACGAAATCATCTGCCAGAATCTTTAACATCTGATTAGATATAAGAGTAAACCGAAGGAAGAATATGCAACTAATTTCGGCACGACATTTTTTATGCGTTTAAGTTTCGACAAGTGGGTTAAGTTGAAGTTAATAACACTAACTAAAAAAGTGGCCAATTAAAAAATTAATAGAAAATTTAGAAATTCTGAAGCTTCTGTTTTTTTTTTCTGGATGTTTGAGTTGCATTCCAAGAGACGAACAAAACTTTCGGAGTCCCTGATTCCGAATCTGATGCCAGTTTCTCAAAATTCAAAATGTCGGATTTTTAAACATCCTTTGACATTCACTAGAAACTACTTTTTTGCAGGTTTTGAGGGTTTGATGATTAAAAATCGGATGTAAATTTTCTTAAAATCCAAATGATAAATTCAATATCTGGAAGAATTTGTAAAAATCATCTAAGATTTACTTCAGTAAGGGAGCGGGTCGAAAAACCGACAAATAAAAAAGCGGACGGCTCCAAAAACAATAGTTATGAAGCCGACAGTCGAAAAGCCGACAATAAAAAACCCGAAATATGAAAAAATAGACACATTGACAAGCGGACAGTTATTTTTTTATGTATCGGGTTTTTAATTAGTCGATTTTTCGACCCGCACCAGAAATTGGTTTGGACAAGGTAGGTCTAGGATACTGAAGTCATGAACACAAAATTAAATAATATTCTTTTCACTACTTAGATTTTACAAAATACAATTTATTGAAAAGATTTGAAAGAACGCAAATATGATTTCATGATTATTCAGGATTATAAGAGTTTTGAGTTTGGTTCTATACTTTCAACTGTCCATAATATGTGACGATGTTTTGCTGGCAATTTTTCTTTAGAATATCAGAGAAAAATTTGGCAAGATTGCAAGAGGGAGAATTTATGTTTGAAACTATACTACAAGCAATTAGGAATAGTATATTATGTAAAAAGGATAAAGATCGATATTTCGCCGTGTTCCATACGATATTTTTTAATATTTGCGACCTTATCTTTCAATGCTGGGCGCAAAATCGAGTTCTAGTCCCGGGAGTTAAAAAATTGTTAAAAACCTATAATTTTGTTATCCCTAGAGCCTGGAGATTATCTAAGTATATAAACATGAATCAACATTGAGATGAATAGTGTTCATAAATAAAAAATGGTACGAATTATCAGAAATCACATCAGTATTCCAAAAATGAATTAAAAAGTGGTTTAATGTTCGGTTTAGACAATACGATGTTCTCCTTCAGTGGGCAGTATTATTAACGAATGTATGGGGTATCTATAGAATCTCCCTTATCCCGGTTGTTCTGAATGTTGTTATGAAGTAAATAGAACAAATTCTTATTCCAAGACTAATCTTTAACCTTTTTATATTCGAAATGTAGATTTTATCAGCCTATTCTATTGGAAAAGAAGATAATATTCTAAATATATTTAATAGTCTTTAAAAATCTTGCTTTTCAACAAGGCCTTGATAATAGGCTCTCTTTCACACAAGGGCCAGAAAAGAATAATAAAATTCAATCTTAAGTCACGGTAATTATCAGAAAAGACAAGGTTTTTTGATAATTTCGATAAAACAAAGATTTATAGATACTCACTGGTCCTATAAAGAGTCTTGGTCTGGCCAATATTTACATTTTTCATCTGAACTACCTCCTGCAATATAAAATTAAAGTAACTTAAGGGCTGTCAAATTGTCTGAAGTTAGATTCAGCCAAACAATCTAAACATTTTGAGGAAAACTAATGGAAAATGGACACCCATTACAATTAACCTTTACCTCAACCACGTGGGTCATATCGACCCGAGCTAAGGAAACAATGTGGTTGATTTTTCCGAAAATGCCTTCATTGCGATATAAAATATTTACATAGAAATTTTAATTTCTTAAATTTTTAAGATTGGTATTTCAAGATGAAATCTTTAACCCATTAAGAACCAAACGGACACTTTTTCATGGAAGTTTTCAACGTCTGTTTGTCATATATTTCCGGGACTGAACAAATGCTAGACCGCTCATTTCTGACGTGGAATTGAGTGAATTTTACTAATCTATGATTAAAATTTAAGAAAAATGCAAATTCAAACGCTGCGCTCGATTATTTGAAAAAAGGTTTTTTTAACTATTGAGATTTTTGGACTGCAATTGCATAAGGAGATCTTGGTAAAGTCAAGAAAAAGCGTCCACGGACCTTAAAGTTCAAAACGTATGTGTTAGAAGTCATACTTTCACGATATATATATCCAATATGGCGGATTTATGTAGAAATGTTGTCACTACTTAGTTTTTTCAAAAAAACTTTCCAAGAAAACAAGAAAAGCAATGAAAAAGTGTCCTTTTGGTCCTTAATGGGTTAAGATGCTTCATGAATTTTTTCAGGCTTTTTAAAGATTAATAAATGGATGCATTTCTAAGAAAATCAATAACTTTTACAATACATTAGGTACTCAAAACAAGTATCAAAATACTACCATCCGGAAAGAATCTAAAGAATCAAAAATGAAAATTTACCATTATTAAAAAAGGGCTATGTAGTTTATTGAATTCTCTGTCTTCAGTATGACAAATTTTACATTGGGCAGATCGAAAGCAGATTAAATACGAGGTTAAACGTATACAAAATGCATTTGGAAGGGAAAATTTGTACTTTCAGATATCGTGACAATCTTTTCGAAAATATTACCTCTTCATAATACATGAATTGTAATCTTGTTTTCTGGACTTTCAGGCAGAATACCTACCTGGTGAGTTTGTGCTCATTTGAGGTCAAATTCGGATTCAGCATGGTACTTTCTGTCTTCGGGTCAGCTTCTCATTTTTCAAGTTTAATCAAATTTTGTTGGCCTGAGTAATAACTGATGTATTTTTCTAATCAAACCGGTGTTAGTCATTAGTAGAAATCAATTATTTTTAGAGTAAATATAACATTTACAAACAAAATGATTGCATTCCAATTCGTTAAATTTTTCGTAAAATGACAGGTATTTTTTAATACTATTTGAGATGATTACACACATGTTTTAATCTAATGTTATCCTCCCCTCATTTGGAAGTTGATAGTTTCTCTTTGAAAACATAATGAAATTAAATGAATTTTCATTTATTTTTTATTTTAATGAAGGTAATAGTGTAATGTAAAATGATGAATATCTTGAATTCTCAACATTAATATGTTTATGCTACTTTTTTATGTAGCTTGTTCAGAAACTTTCGGCATAAAGTATATCTATATATCAGATATTTGCATTTTGCTAGATCTCAAGTGAGGAGAACCGCAGACGAGCACAATCAAGTATTCGTATAGGTTATGCAGAATGCTAACTTGTCACCCATCTACTTCTCAACCCTCGTGTATACCCTCGCACGAAGATTGAATGCACGTGTGAAGTGTGCGCTTGTGCTTTTGTGGAAAAAGTAGCGTTCGCGTAATGTAATTAATTTTTAGCTTATTAGATTGAAGCTTATGTACATATTTATATAAAAATTTTAATTTTCCTTAGTATTTTGAGGGACCATTTGGAAAGTATAAAAAATATGAGTTTTTTTAACGTTTCTGTACAGATTTTTGGGTCCTCATAAACAAAATTTTTCTCTGTAAAAATTAGACAAAATAATTTTTTTCAATCCAAAAGTTTTTTTTTTGTGTTTAAAAATTGAACCTTTTTTCATAATAATTAATTAGAACAATTTCTGATATGATAAAGTTTATATTCAATATATAATCCGTGAATGTGGAGCGACGAGCTGCATAATCCCGTAATTTAAAAACAAGAAAAGAGAATTGAATGTAGTTGAATAGAAAACGGTAAAAATATAAGTTTCATGAGAAACTTATTAAAATATTGTAAAAGAAAATTTAATTTTGAATGTTTGTATTGGTTTTTACTTCTTGTAGAAAATTTGAAAAGCAACTGATATCCGTTTATCGCGCGTTGACCTTTTAGTAATTATTGACACTTTTGAGTAATACACAAAGAATAACTGTTTTATTTTTGTATTTAATTGTGAGAAAAGATATTGCTGTGTTGCAGAGTGCTTAAGTCGCAAAGGAAATTATTCAAAATTAACAAGGCACAACTTACAAATTTGAAAGTAGGAACATTTGAATTTCTGCGAAAAGACGAATTTGTTTGCGTGTTATCGTGGGTATACTAAAATAATTGTTCTTTTGCCTAATTTTCCGTGAAAAAAAACTTATTCGTTAAAAATACGACAACGACGCTCTATTACAACATTTTGACTTTATTTGGAGCTTATTTCACGCAAAAATCTTTAAAGAAATAAATATCTTTGAGTTATATTTTTCAAATGTATTTGTACGAAGTTGTAAAAATAATAAGTGAAAATGTTATACTCTTTGAATTTTTTTATCTAAAATTTGTAATGATTAAAACTTGAATAAATCGACCAGAAAATTTTTTTATCGTACCTAGGCTTGTTTTCATCAGAAACGATTCCAGAATATATTTGCCAGTGAGTAAAAAATTAACATTTTTTCCGAAAAAGTTATCGTTGAAAATCGAAAATGTTATTTTCCATTTAAAAACAATGTGTCGTGGTCAATTTTTATCGTTGGTTCATTCCAAAAGCCGTACTTCTACAAACTCCACTTAATAACTTAATAAAATAAATGTGAAGTAGCTTTCGAAAGAATAAAGCAAGTACTAGCAGATGCAATGCTTTTGGCTCATCCCGATATAGAAGCACTAACAGCCACAGTGTTAGATGCTTCGGCGTTTGCAGTAGGAGCTTCACTACAACAATTAGTCAACAACGTATGGCAACTACTTGCATTCTATTCAAAGAAGTTTACTGTAGCTCAAATAAAATACAGCGCGTATGACAGAGAACTTCTTGCAATGTATCAGGCCGTTCGTTACTTTAGGGAGTTTGTAGAAGGACGTCATTTTATAATTTTCACGGACCAAAATCCTTTAACGCATGCTTTTCGACAAAAGTTAGAAAAATGCTGACCTAAACAGTTCTAGTACCTAGATCATGTAGCGCAGTTTACTACTGATATTAGGCACATTTCGGAGAAAGACAACGTGGTTGCAGATTCGTTATCGCGTGTTGAGGTAATTGCAACGGACGTGACGATTGATGAGATAGCACAAGCACAAGAAACGGATAATGAATTAACAGAAATTCTCGCGGATCAATTAAAATCGTCATTGCAACTAGAAGGGGAATGTATGCCAGGAGAAAATTTTAAAATTTTCTGTGATATAAAGACATTCCTAGACCTTTTATACCTGAAACGATTAGGAGGCGAATTTTTCAAACACTCCACGGTCTCTCGCATCCGGGAATATGTCCAACGGTTAAACTCATAACTCAATGTTACGTGTGGCCTAATATCAATAGAGACATTAGGAATTGGACTAAATCATGTTTGGCATGTCAGAAGTCGAAAATTCAACGACAAACAATATCAGAATTGGGTACTTTCACAAAAAACTATGAAACGATTTGCGAATGTACATATATTGTATCTCCGTTACCAGAATCTTGAGGTTCCAAATACTGTCTCACGTGCGTCGACCGGTTTACACGATGTCCAGAAGTAATACCGATTCATAATATTACCGCGGAAGAAAATGCACATGCATTGCCCGCGTTATATTAGCGTTAGGGTGGATTGCGAGTTTCGGAATACCTGAAACAATAATTATATCGTTGATCAAAATATTCGGTATACAAAAATTTCGAATAACCTCCTATCAGCCACAAGCCAATAGAGTGGTAGAACGTTTCCACCGACAATTGAAATGTGCAATTAAATGTCAAGAAGAAAATTCGTGGATTGAGGCATTACCGATAGTGTTGTTAGGCATTAGATCGGCGTTCAAAAATGATAGCCAATCAACATCACCCGAAATGGTTTTAGGAGATAAACAAAACTTACAAAATCTAGACGTAGCTAATTTTACGAATAGATTACTTACAAAAATGCAACAATTACGAGCTACCGAACCCGTAAGACATGGAGCGCGTGCAATTCTCATACACAAAGATTTAATAACATCAACGCATGTTTTTGTTTGACACGATGCAATAAGAAATGCGTTACAGAAACCATATGATGGTCCATATAGAGTCCTTAAAAGAAGAACAAAAACATATGATTTAGAAATAAAAGGTAAATGTGTAACTGTCCCAATAGATCGATTAAAACCGGCTTACATTTTTACCGACGAACATGAAACAGAAATTTCGGAACCAACTAAATCAATTGAAATGCGGACAACACGTTCTGGAAGAAGCGTATAGAAATGAAACAGGACACGAATTTGATTGTGAGAAAACCAAAATCCTAAAAATAGAAAAAAAACTGGAGGAAGAGGTGCAACATAGAAAACTTTTTCATTAAGAAGGAAGAAAACAACACTCTAAATATCAGGTGAAAAATCACACCTAGCTGGCATCTTTATTTTCCTTCTAAACTGAAATCCCACTCATCATCATTTACAAATCATTTACATTACATTTTTAAGGGTCCAAACCAGCGGAAACCAGAGTAGGCTAAGTATTTTTTTGCGCCAAATACATTAAAAGATGTAATGATCACAATTTCACAAAATTATTGTCTTTCCCGCTTTCAAAAGGTTCGCGGTGTGCTAAGTATTTATAAACTGTATTGACATTAAATTTTCAAATTTAAAATGATGGATCCGATATGGCGGATCAATAATTGGAAACGTTACCGAATTTTTATAAAAATCGTTACTCCGGTTTTTTTTTGGTCGCTGAATACCAATCGGGTGTCTGATTCCTGAGATTCAAAATAGCAGATCCAAAATGGCGGATGAAAAAGTGAAATCGTTAATAAACTCAGATACAAATAGTTACTTATAGATTTTTGAGATTGCTGAACAGGAATCTGTCATCAGATTTTCAAAGTTTTAAATCAATATCATATTCACGGTGTGTACTTTCCTTGTCACTTTGAATTTCAGCAAATTCGATCATAAATTTTGTCTTACAGGCATGTGTCGCTCTCACTAGCGCGAAAAAACACACGTACTCCCTTGTATCGGAAGATATTTTTTATAACAACAGAGAGATCACAGTCCCATACAACGATTTCAGCTCCCTATGAAATAGTCATTCTTTTTATAATTACGGGCGCCATATTGAATCCTCCATGTTGCATCTTGTAAATGTAATGGTGATTCTATAATCTCTGTTCTTAAAAAAATTCATTTCAGATAATTTTAGCATATGGTATAACTAAATTTTTAACTGATGATAATTTTACGTCTGCGTCTGTAAATTCATGTTTCCAGCATATTAATATTTTTCCTGACACTCGTATATTTCATAATTATTCTAAAAACTTTATTTGTTGACGGTCGCCGCGGTGTATTGTATCACTATTCGAGGTCAAGCGTGAATAGCCCTTGGATTCGCTTCGTGAAGTGTAAGTTCAAGTGTGTCTGTACATACGAAGGGCTTCATCATATAAGCCACGTGAGTGGTCGCCTTTTAAACCGAAACCCGTCACATCCCGTATACCGGTAATTCATACTCTTTCAATGTCGAGGTGCATTTACTATAACTTTTCAATGAAATTATTTAAGTAGTCTTTGGTCTTTTCAAGTACAGCATAACCAACAACTAATTAATAAATATCTAGTTGAATTTTACTAATCTGTTTTATCTGGATTTTTTTTTATGTCATATTGAAATCTTAAGTTGACAAAAATATTTATTATAAAATGTATTTTTGATTTTCTTCTCCTTCGTCCCAACTAGAATCTCCTAGTCATATTCGTCCTCCATTTCTTGGCCTCCGGATGACAAAACTTCCCATCAAGTTGATTTCAACTTGTTCTGCGTATTTCTGAACTTTTCTTAGTCTGAATTTAAGACAATCATTAAAACTCAAAGAAGATTTTTTGGCTTATTGAAACTTTTTTGGATCTTTAACACGTAAAATATGATTTTCCAGATTCAATGTCGAAATGTATTTTACCACGACACAGATATAGTTATTATATAATAAAGATAAAGTATTAAATTTCAAAGTTTTTTGCATATGAAGGACTTCATATTCCAAAGAGCACAAAATTTGTGCCTGTGATGTACTAGATCACAAACGAACAAAAAAAATCTCCATCAGCTTTCAGATTTCATACCTATCAAAATAAGTAAAATTCAAGTGACTGCATGGCGACCTGACATTTTTTTTATGTCTATATTTATATCTTTCCATAGGAAAAAAGGTGGTGAACATGGTCGTCATTGTTGTAATGTCGAGGCATTTTTTCGTTTCGAGTTGAAGCAGATAATCCAATTTTTTATTTTCTATACCTAATTTTAGTTAAAAAACATGTTTTCATTCAAAATGCGTTAACGCAGAAAATAGAAAATTGGATTATCTGCTTCAACTCGAAACGAAAAAATGCCTCGATATTACAACAATGACGACCATGTTCACCACCTTTTTTCCTATGGAAAGATATAAATATCGACATAAAAAAAATGTCAGGTCGCCATGCAATCACTTGAATTTTACTTATTTTGGTAGGTATGAAATCTGGAAGCTGATGGATATTTTTTTTTTCTTTCGTTTTTTATCACGTACGTCACAGGCACAAATTTTGTGCTATTTGGAATATGAAGTCCTTCATATGCAAAAAACTTTAAAATTTAATACTTTATCTTTATTATATATCATTTTTAACTCAACCGGTGGTCATTTTAATCGGAAAACTCAGGAATTCGTCATTTTATCAAACCTAATTTTAAATGCATTCCAAAGGAGCTATTGTGAATTAATTGGCATATTTTAGGATGTTAGCATTTTTTAAGTGAAAATTATCAAAGTTTAAAATGGAATAATTCGGCTGGAAATTGATCTTTTTTTATCAGACCGGATTTATTGCATTTAGAAATCATTCAAGAAAAAATATCAGGATCGCAAATTGGTGTGGGATTTTTTTAAAAATAATTATCGGGAGAAAACAGAAAACGCTGTTTTTTCCACAAGAACACAGAGAAAAGTGTTTTTTACCTAGTATTAGAATTCTTATGCCCCGTAAAAGATAGTATTTCACGCATAGGGATTGCCATCTTTCTATTACCTGTTAAAAGACGATGATTTTAGATTATTCTAACCAATATGTCAGTTTATTTTAGCCTTTTCTCTTTAACTAAAACCAATTTTTGTTTATGGAAATTTATCTAGCAAATTAAAATATTAAAAATGCCTTCTTTTAGTCATAATAAAACATTCTTTTAAAATACGAGAGTTTAATACAGTTTCGTATAACCTGTCAAAAACAAATGCTGAAAGACGGAGGATTTTACTAGTTATAATATTTCTTTTAAGGGCTATAATACACTTTTTAAAAGCCAACAGATAGAAACTGATAAAATACACTTTTCTCAGTGAAAATAATGTTAATTTGAAACCGTTTTTGGAGGCAAAAGATATTATCTGATCGGATGCAGCTTTATGCCAGTTATTCTTGGTACCATTACAAAGCTGTTCCCACCCCAACGATTCCGATTCGATGATTTTTTAAAAAATCGGCCCACCGTAACCTACACTCTAAAGCGAAGAATGAAAGACCATTTTAAGATTTTCCAAAACTTTACAGGTTCGGCATTGTCATTAAGTGATCGGTTATCAATATGTTCTTTGTCGACGCAAAAGTACCTGTGAATAGACATGTGGATCATTTAGATGTGATGTAAATGACAATAAATTAGAGATTGTAAATCTGTTCTTAACCTTCCTGGGTATAAGTTTTTCTTTTCGCATATGGAAACAACGTAGTTTGGACAAATATATATTCGTCATAGTGCACAGGAGGGTTAAAGATCCCATGCTAAAATGATGATACTGAATTTAACTGTAATTATTACATTTAATGTTTAGCTAGATTATAATTGAAATTCGACGTTAATTATAAACATCCTGTCGGTCTCCACTTTTGAACATTGGTGAAACAAAAGGACTTCCACAAGGTAGAAAATATACCAGAATGCAATGACATGTTAAATAAATGAATTATGGGACCAATTAGGGAAGAAGAACACTTCTCAAATACAATGGGAGGCAACAGATCAGGGCCGAAATCAAAACATCATCCAGTATTTATATTGCGTATGAAATCTCATCTCGAATAACTGGTAAGCTGCCTAGAACAGCTTCAATTAAACATCAGGTTGGTATTTGTGCGGCTTCACTAGAATATATCGAACGAAAATGGTCAGCCAGAAGATTAGCGATACAAAAGTCAGAACATATTTTGTCACCAAGATATACAAAGAATAGCAATTGATTTGTTTTCCTTAAGATCATTTATGTGTGACCAAAATGATTTTATACTTGTATGAGAGTACCCTTAATGTTTTTTAATATTATAATTAGACTTTGACAACATGGTACACTTGGCTTTAAGATTTTTAAATAAAATATAGTCTCTAAACCGTGTTTCTTTCCATATTGGCTTTGGTGAATAAGATCTGTTATTTCAGGATTGTGCCAACGAAGAGGTTTATACTGTGATTTTATAGATATTGAAGAAACAACGCTCTTCATTAGAGAGACATTACCATAAAAAATGGGAAATATTAATATCTACATTGTTGCTACCGAATACTTCATTCCACGATACAGAATTATTTTTTTCATCAAGAGAAGCGAAGTAAGCTCGTTTGCAGTCACAACATAATTCACTACGTTATATATATCTGTTTTTCATTTAAATTCTGGTAGTAACCATAGATGACGTCAATCGGGCGTAATTAATTCTTCCCGAGTGATCGAAATACTAGTTGCAAGGTTTGATGAGAAGATTAGATCAATTGAATAGTCTTTGGAGACATTAACAGGAGTATGTTGTTGAAGTTCTAAAAAAGAGACCGGTTGGCATACAGTTGAAGCAGCAAGTATTTATCAATTTAATTTTTGGTAGGTTGCAATCCCCACATTGAAACCATTTGTGAATATCAACTCTATATGTGAGATTATAAATAATTTTACCATAAGCCGAATAAGATGAAGATGGTGCAGTAGGCGGAAAATAGGCTTCATTAATAATTACATTTCCATCCAAAATATGAGCAGGTACAATAGAGAATCTACTATGCCTTCGTGTAGACAGGTTTATAACATGACTATTAAAATACAATTATTTACGATTCTGTTAAAAAGATTAAAATTTTGGCTGAGTTCGTCCATTTTAATGTTCAATACAGTAAGGCCCCGAATATTCTTATGAATATAAAGATAATTTACTAGATCCTGAAGAAAGCAGATTCACATTGGTAAACTTTTTGAACTACATCTACTGGTAGGCATACGATGAATAAATTTAATAGTCTTTAAGTCCGCAGGACTTACTTCATTATGGCTTCTAACCTTCTCAATAAGGTTGTGTAAATATTGCCTCTGAAGAAATATAGAATCTGTGGAGATAAAAACACTGTATAGATTAAAAGTAGGCATAGAATATAAAAACTATGTGATGACTTTATGATCTTTAATAGATGAAGGAGATTCTGACACGTTTCTAAAAATAAGATTCGTGGATCTGGCTTGCCTGTCATAATATGCGGCTAAAATTTTCTTTCTAGCAATAGAAGACCTTCGCATTCCAGACTCAATATTATTTTCGATTACCGAAACTCTTTTATCGATTCCGGGTACACTTTTATTTGTTACGATTATTACATTTTTCAACCCTTCAATTCAGTTGTTAAGATCAGCTATAACTGAGGCAATTGATTTGACTAAACTATGTTTTTCCTATAAAATATATCACAGCATTTAGCAGCTCCATTAATTGTAAGTCTACGTGGTAAACATCTCACATGAAAAAACCTATTTACCGTGCTCCAGTGCTTTAGAATTATCACCAGAAATTTTGCACGAAAAGTTTTGATGCAAGACTATTTACTATAAATTTCGTAATGCTCCAAAAAAATGTAATGAGAATACGTCAACTGCAAAAAGTAAACTGATTTAAGGTTATGTCGGAAAAATTCGCACTCCGAAGCCTTAAACAGGAGCAAATCTACTCACGTACACTGTAATTTATTGTAAATATACTGACGTCCAGCACAGTTTAAGGTAGTTCATGGAAATAATTCTTAATTAAATGAATAATTTGCTTGAAAACTGTTAGAATGATACTAAAGGACTATGTGCTTAGCAGAGTGACATTGGACAGTTAATTAATATTTCATATTTCTGTTGACCACAGTTACTATGTATCCTTTGGGAATGATTCGGGGCTGGGTAAACCGGATTTTTTAGTCTGCAGATTATATGTTCATACCTGGAGTTCCGGACACTCATTTTTTATCCACATCCGTTGAATCCTCGTCCAATTTTTGTCTTTATTTGGACGAAGAATGGGTGTTACATAGGCATAAGTGTTCTAAATATGCCCGAATTATGGACCAATTTCCGGTGTTTAAAGGACGAATTTTTAACAAATATTCGAACGAAAATGGGCGAACAATGTACAAAATAATTAAAGACTTTAAATTAAGGAGGTTCGAAAGTGCTTCGCCGATAAGGTAGGAATGATCACTAAAAATCGTAAAGAAATAATTACTGAATCGATTATTCTAAATTCGTGCTCTGTAAGGGTGATAAAGATAAAACGATATAACAAGTCAACAAGATAACAAGATAACAAGATAACGAGATAACGAGATAACGAGATAACGAGATAACCAGATAACGAGATAACCAGATAACAAGAAAACAAGATAACAACATAGCAAGCTAACAAGATAAAAAGATAACAAGTCAACAAGATAACGAGACAACAAGACAACAAGACAACAAGACAACGAGACAACAAGACAACAAGACAACAAGACAACAAGACAACAAGACAACGAGACAACAAGACAACGAGACAACAAGACAACAAGATAAAAGATAAAAAGGTAACAAGATAACAAGATAACCAGATAACGGGAAAACAAGATAACAAGATAACGAGATAACAAGATAACAAGATAACAAATTAACAAGATAACAACATAACAACATAACAAGATAACAACATAACAAAATAAATAGATAAGAAGATAACAAGAAAAATTATATTCACAACTATATCTTTTAATCTATTGATCTTTTAATCTTTTAATCTTTTCATATTGTCATCTTTTCATCTTTTCATCTTTGCATTGTTTCATCTTATCAACTTTTCATCTTTTCATCCTTTACGTTGTTCATTTCAGAACTAGTTGAGATTATAAATGTTTCAAGAAAGACCAGCGTTTTGAAAATCAACGCAAGGTGTTTGAAATGTTTAGAAATCTAATGCAATTTGTAGATATAAGCCGTTAACTATATTAATTTTTAAATGCACCTACGTTAAATTTATATTTATTGATATTTTTATTTCGAATGCAACTCTTATAATTACGCCGAAAAGCATTCACATATTCTGCAAATTTTCTTAAATCTAACTGCATATTTAAATTACTCTTTGTTGGTGTTCGCCAATAAATAATACATAAGAAATTATATTTAGTGCTATCCAAATATAATTCACTGGTATATCTTCGGATGACCTGCATGATCAAAACAAAAGTAATATCTCACGTATTTTCGATGTATTTTTGCCTCCTGAAAACGAATATGATTTTGTTGAAAAATTAGATATCTTTGCCGCAATTTTGAAAAAAAAAACAGCCAAAATATGCAATTTTTTTTTTGCTTTTGCTTTTATTTCGAAAACTACAAATCGTACGAAAAAATATACAAAAGTTGAAGAGCGGAAAATTCTATGATAAACGCTTAAATTATACTTAAAGTATGCAACTTAACACCCGAAGGTTTACCTATATTTAAAACTGTCAAAAAAAAAACACAGTTTTTGGCCGAAATTCGGTTGGCGCATTATTTTTTTCTTCAAAAACTAGTAGTGTTGTCGTAAAAGTTGGCAAAATTTATTTCTGTCCCAATTTTGAGATTAGGTAAAAAATTGTGGTTATTTGTTACCTACAACTCCACCATCGTCATTTTTTACAAGACTTTCTGGTGTAAAGACTTTGTAAGAAAATTATATCGAAAAAACGCGTTTTTTGGCCTTACTATTTTTATATATTCTACGAAGAGTTCTGGTTGATATCTTTAAGAGGTTCATTTATGCGCTTATATTTTTGAATCAAAGTCGTTACATTTTTTACCCACATTAGATCTGTACATTTTGGTAATCGAAATTTAAATGTCGTACTAGCGATCAATCAGTTTAAAACAAATACTTGTTTCATTTCTACAAAAATTCGATAATACGTGATGCTACTGGTTTGACCATTTTTATTGTACACATATTGCACATTACCATAATGAGATTTAAAAACCATTTAATTGCAATTTGTATTAAGCTAATCGAAAGAGAATACTGAAAATTGGAAAACAACGACGTAGAAAAGTAGAAAATGTTCATTTCTGGTACAAAGTGTATTAAAACAAAATAACTTACGGGATTACATCATAATAACATTTTTATATCCGACCCCTCCTTCGAAGTTTGAAAAACTGATAATAAATCCTTCAGTGACTCAACAAATCCCTGAATTTTGATTTTATTGATTCGATAAGTGTTAAACTTTGTTAATCTGCCATTTTATATTTTGAGAATCTGAAAAAAACAGAAAATAAAATTAATTATAAATTATGTCTAAAACATTTAAGTTTTTTATTCTTAGAGACTTAATAATGGAATGCAAATACGTGATAAAAGGTCAATAATTTATTTCGGTACCACAGTATTTTATTGAACTAGTAACATTACATATAACAAATCGCTTAATTTGTTCACCACTAATTAGTTCAATATTAATCTTTACACATATCATAAATATTACTTGTACAAAAATATGTGCAAAAACCAATCACTTACGATTATACATTTGGTTATTCACAATATAAATTAAGACACACTGTAGCTCTAGTCAATTTTCGATTAAAACAATTATCACTTCTTACATTAGAATACAATTTTTAAAATGGAGATCTTGCTAATACTTTAGCACGTGATTTTTGTAACGCTTAAAAATTTAAATAAAACCTTATTGCGCAGGTCGTTATGAATATTTGGAATATAGGTATCTTAGGTAGTGAAACAACAAAAGTGATGGAATCACTGCAAATAATGCATATATATAAATTAGTGTATGCCTATGAAGTTGGTTTATTTGTTGCATATACTCGTTATTGATGTTATTAGTATTAGGTCTTTCAGGTTGTTGAACTGAGGTTTGGCTCGTGAGTACTGAAGTTTCACTTAATCTATCGTAACTGTGATAACTATTGTCCAGTGGTTCCCTGCTATTCTCTGTTGACTCAGGTTTATTTTCTACCGTTTCTTCTGGTGGTTTTATAACCATAACATTGTTATTAACTGGATTTGCATTAGCATTTAAATCACTTCTACTTTGTCTGCTGGCCTCTAAAATCATAACTTCCCTTCGTAGGCTACGATTTTCCGCCTTTTTTGAATCCATCTCTTTAAACTTTTGGGGTACTGACTTATATTCTGTTTTAGCTGCGTATCTTCTTAAACAAAAGGAAATAAATAAATATATTTTTGTTTAAACGTCAGAAAATTTTGTTTTATTTTATGTGTTTTTTTTTTTATTACAATCACCGATGTTACTTTATAACTAAGAACGGTAAGAGATGAAACAGAAATCTTTTTGACATTTTTCATAACAATAAATAATTTCCATAAAGTGTACTTTTCAAAAATACAATTTCTCAGAAAATTTATCTATTTAATTTTGGAAATTGTAATCTCATTGTAAAAAAGTATATATTTAAGCAAAAAGTAATGTATTTAAAAAAAAACACACAAATATCATTTGATAATTTTTTAAGAAACTATAATTTAAAATTTGTCCGAAATACCTTTTGCAAACAGTTACCTTCGAGTTTTTTCACGTTTTTTCTCCCAGTAATCGTCACGAAGGTCTGTAGTCGTTTGTTTAGTCATTTTCACATTAAAAATATAATTTTCTTATTAAAAATATATACACAATTAAATTCGTCACTATATACTTTCAAAATTATTAATTTTTGGTTATTATTGCACTAAAGCCGTCTGTTTCGTTTATAAGACGATGACTGTTGGGAATTATTCTTTGCCATTTGTCAGTACAGTAAGATAATCAAAATTGAACAGGTCGAATATATTATTGTTGATATTTCATTGTTTTCGGTAAATTTGAAAATATTAAAATAAATTTTGTTGACAGGTGATGTTTACGAAAATTTCAGTTCAGAATAATTAAAGTTATGATTAATTAAATTATATGAAACCACGGCAAAATGTTAATGTTCATTTTTAAAATTTATTTAAAAATAATACAATTCTTGTTCTTTATTATTTACAGCTGTAGAATTATAAGATGGAAGGGATTAAAGTAAAATATTATGTTTATATTTCAATGCGCCTCTTTCATTGATTCTGAATACATTTACAAAATAAATACTTTAATTACATTATATACAAATATATACAAATATATACAAAAACACTTTGAAACAGTACATCTTTAACCAAAGTCAATAAATGTTTACTTAAGTCACATAAATTAAACGTCAGTTTTTAAAAATATCGCAAAACTTTGTTGTTCCTCATTTTCCTAAGTATCGAATAAACAAAAGAAAATACCAGTGTTATAGACATCAATGTATTTTTATACGTTCCTCGCGTATATTTAAACAACATCGCTAACGTCTTCCAAAAAATTACTAACGACATTGGTAAATTTTCTTCTTTTTGCTCGGTGCAAATCTCTTGTTGGTTGTAAGCGGCAAGCAAAGGTCTGTATGCTCTTCGACATTGTGAAAAATCAATCTCATTTGGCGCAATTGTCCATTTTGCGGGTTTTCTTCGTACATTCTTAAATTTTTTAAATTTATTTCTTAGTTCAAATTTTTGTAAATCTCGTTTGATGTATTGTCTTTTGTAACTATCTAGTTTGTCAAGAATCTCCCTCTTTTCTTTGCATAGTGTCGTACATCTAAAAGAAAGGATTTTTTGTTTGACTTTTTATGATTTTTAAATCTTTAAAAAACGGTATAAATCAATAAATTAGAAAAAAAATTATACCCTTAGTAAAGAACCGATTAAACAAGAAGACTTTACTTACATTTCGTGCTTTTCTAGTAATCTATCTTGAAATTCTTCATTTTCTTCCATTAAATTTGCGAGTTCTGATTTCAACAAATAATTAGTGTTTTGTAGATTTCTAAGTTCTACGATAAATCTGGCTTTTATCAATTCCAACATTTCTTCATTTACACTAGCCATTTTCAAAATGAAATATTTTTCATGAAATATTGGGTGCTTTGAATCGGATACGTCAAGCTGAAATTTTAGCTTTTCTAAACTGTTGTTTGTTGACGTACAGGCGACCGATTTTGAAAATATTCCATGTTTACCGATAATTTGTTACGGGCTTCGAATCTTTGCTCGGAAAATGTTTAAATGTTTCATATTGGGCGTTACACATATGACAGAAAAATAACCAGACCACTTTTTTAAAATGTTTTATTTTATTGGAAATGTTGATGTAGTGTTTGAAATAAAAAATTTGTAATAACCTTGGACTAATTTAGCGAATTATATATTATTATAACGAAATACTAATATTGAATATAAATTATTTCTTAACCCTTGAAGCAGATATTTTTATTTTCCCGGAAAACATTTGAAATTTGTTATACGAATTTGAACGCAGCTTTTGAAAATTCAAAATGACAGATTTAAGAGCGCCGTCCAAAGTGTAAAAAGTTACTTGCCCTTGATTAACCTGGGCAAATAGTGGAATTTGTGCTGCTAATTAGAACTGTGAACTTAGATTTTGAAAATTCAAGAAAACGCTCTAAATCCGTTCGTGAGAAGTAAAATAGATGAAACAAATATAAAAATATCGAGTAACTAAAAAAAAATTTTTTTTTAAATTTAAAAAAAATGGAGAAACTAAACGAAACCATTACTCTCGTGTCTTTGTACTCGACTGAGCGCGGTTTATTTTTGGAATAATTTAAAGATTAAATTTGCTCACCATATTTCAATTTACAAAAATTTGAGGCTAAGTTCGCGATCAACAACCCCAGAAATCCCCGACTATTTCGTCATTTCATTTCGAAAAATTAGTTTTTTAGAATTCGTAATTTGGATGAGTTCAAATTCATAATTCTGCGACCTCAGAAATCCTCAAATCATCAGTTTACTACCAATCAAGTGAATTTTCTATAATTTGGTTCGCCATTTTGGATTCGTCATATTGAATTTTGAAAATCTGCGACGTCAAAAATCACGGAATACTCAATTTCGTTATGTTTGAGTGATCCCTTCGTCTCAGAATACATTTATTGTATTGAACTCCATCATTTTTAAACATGATTTCGAAATAATGAATCTAAGATTGGAGTTAAATTAGATAATAATTACCTGAAACACTTAAAGAGCAATCATAGATGTGAGTTTTGCAATATTATTTTAATTAAACTTCAATAACTAAATTTTGTCCAATGGCAGCAGTTATCAGCAAATTTTTGTTCAAAATATTCACATACTTTTTTAAAATAACAAAGACAAAAACTACTTTTTTTTAGATTTTCGAAAAAAAAATGAGGATTATTAAAGTGGAATGATTCGTGGAACAGATATATCTTTCCCGTTCAGAGACATATTATTCTATTGAACCGTCGTTGATTACAAATTTTATTCCAAAATTCAAAACGGCGGATTCAATATGGCGGACAAAATTTGGCACAATTGTTCGAATCGTATGAAATTCATTACTCGGGGGTTTTTGGGGTCGCTGATTACGAATATGATCCCAAAATTTTAAAATTCAAAAAGGCGGATCAACCATGGGTAGTAAAACTTATTCCAATTATATGAAATGCATCACTCGGGGGTTTAAACGAATATGAAAAAGCATTATTATATCTCATTTAAATCTTTTGGTTTTTGGAGAAAGTAAGTATTTAATAAATGTGAAATCATTGATAACAATTAATGCCTTACTTTGAAAAACATGTTTCAGCATAGGAGTATGTACGCTAAAAAATTGGACAAATAATAGTTTCAGGAACCACCTGGTAACACAATGGCGACGATGTAACAATTAAGGCAACTAAAACATTTTAAAATGAGTTGGACGTAAGTAAAACTCCGATTTCGTATGTTATGGCAAATTATTCAATGCGTTACGTAGGCATATTATATTATAAGATGGTATATTTAAAATAATGAACAAAGGTGTATTATAATTTATTGATAATTCTAATCCATTTTTGTGTATATTTAAACGGAACCCATCTTTGTTATTAACCCGTAAAGTCCCAAAACGGCATAAATTCCACCCATTTTTCAACTTACGACTACAGATCCAATTCGCAGATGAATCTTAATTGAATAACACGTCCTGAAGTATTTTTTCGTGCTCTTTTCAAATCCGTCGTTAATTTTGCTCTGCCTTTGAAAAAACATGTTAATTTTCAATTTTGATTTTGATCAATCGCGATTTACATTCAGTTAAATAACACAGTTTTGTTCCAAACTCTGTATCGGGTAGAATTTTTTGTTGTATTGTAAGGTTATTGGTATTTCTGAAAAATCAAAATGGCGGATGATTGGCATGGCGATTTATAATGAAATTTCTTATTATTTTCTCAATTATGTTTGGCTTACAACAAAAATTGTGTTATCGGCTCTATATAAAAATATTTGCTATTTCTGCATCAGCTGTCTAACTCTGACTGTTTTAATCAACGCTTCTCTATTGTATTCATTGGTGATCGAACTCTCGTATGGGAGACAATTTTTATTTCGCAAAAATGTTTGGTTTACAACGGAAGTTGGTATATTACATTTTTTGAGGGTTGCTGAATCCGAATCTGAAATCAGATATTTTTAAATTCGAAAAATTGTATTTTTATGTCGCAAAAACGTTTCGATTGCCATAAAAATGAATATATTGGCGTTTTTCACGTCAGTAAGTCCGAAACTGAGATCAGATTTTTGAAATTCAAAATGCAGGCCCTCATATGATTGACTAAATTTCTCTAAAATTTTGTATATTACAGAATTTCCAAAAATCTGATTTCAGATTCGGATTCAGTGACCTCAAGAACTTTATTATACCAACTTTTGTTGTAAGCCAATAATTTCTTATAAAGTGATAAGAAATTTCGTTATAAATCGCCATGCCAATCATCCGCCATCTTGGATCAAAAGTACCAATAAAACCTTACAGTACAACAAAAAGTCACACTCGATATAGAGTTTGGAACAAAACTGAGCTATTTAACTCGTTTCGTCCTGAAATACCGTAAATTTTGACTTTTTTTCATCAGGTATTTTCTTAGGGAAAAAAATCCCTCAATCGTTTTGATATAACTACACCTATTCAATTTTTCTCGAAATTTCTAAATCCGGTTTCAGATTGACCATATTTGCAGCCATTTTTTTACTATGGCGGTTTAAACGTAACAAAATCGTGAATTTTGAAAAAAAAATTTCAACTAATCGTATTTTTGGACCTCAATGAACATTTTGCACCTCAAAATGGCGGACCTCAGTGAACATTTTGTTGAAAAATTTCTGGACGCTCTAACTGAACAATTATGAGCTTGTTTTAAAAAATGCTAAGAATGAAAAATTCTTAGAATTCCTCAAGAAATATACTGGATTTTTTTCAGATATTTTGCGGACCGCCATTTTGAAGCCGCCATTTTGAGTGGTGAATTAATAACCATCCTATCTTTTAGTGTAGCTAATTACTCCACCAGATACAGAGATTTAGCTTAATCCAAACACGGTTTCCTGTTCAAAAATACGATTATTTGAACAAATTTTTTCAAAATTCACAATTTTGTTACGTTTAAACCGCCATAGTAAAAAAATGGCTGCAGATATGGTCAATCTGAAACCGGATTTAGAAATTTCGAGAAAAATTGAATAGGTATGGTTATATCAAAACGATTGAGGGATTTTTTTCCCTAAGAAAACACCTGATGAAAAAAAGTCAAAATTTACGGCATTTCAGGACGAAACGGGTTAACTGAATGTAAATCGCGATTGACCAAAATAAAAATTAAATATCAACACGTGTTCCAGGAAAACGCCGTCATATTGGAAAATCTAAGAAAGATAAAGAAAAAATAACGACGGATTTGACAAAGCACGAAAAAATTCTTCAGGATATGTTATTCAATGAAGATTCAATAAAGATTTATAGTGGTAAGTTGAAAAACAGGTGGAATTTATTCCGTTTTAGGATTTTACGGGTTAATTGACTAATTCTTTTGTTTATAAGATATTACTTTCTTTATTTCAGTAATTTTGTTAGTCGCGAGAAGACCTCACGTGTGATCTATGGCAAGCTGTAAACATATGGGATTGATAATTTCTAGTTCGTACTATCAAAGGTTGTTTTTGCAGCGAGAAAAATGAGTTCATTAATTAAATAAGGTCTAAAAATTAATCTAGACAAATTTTTGTCATGTAGTTTACTTTCTCTCTCAATTTGAAATAGTGAAAAGTTTACTATTTGAATCAGTGAACGAATATTCACTGCTGAATCAGTGCTTTAGAATGCGTTCACTGCATAAACAGTGAAATTAACAAATTAATATTTTTTAACTGAGGATACAGTGAAACTTTTGACTTCACTATTTGACCAATGAATTGTATCCACAGCTAACGAATAGGTTTTGGGATGAAGAACCGGACATTTCGACTGTTGCGACGAAAAACAGTGTAATTTAAAAGTTTGCGGCCATTTCGTGTTATGCGATGAAGAACCGGACGTTCTAAAAGTTGCAACGATATAATAAATCGCTATAGAACATCTTGAAATGTCCTGTTCTTCGCGGCAAGATTCTCTCCAAATTCGAAACAGCGAGAAACTCACTATTTGAATCAATGAATGAATGTACTAGATCAGTGACTTTCATCATATTCAATGCATAAACAGCCAAACGCTAAACGAATTTCACTGTTTCGCATTAAAATGTTACTGATTCATGCAGTGAATTAATGTTAAAATCTCTTAAAGCAAATTAATTTTAATGATTTAACCAGTGAAATTTTGTTGCTTCTCAGTGGCTCCTTTTTCACTGTAGCAATACGTGACTATTCACTGAGAATCAATTAATTTTTACTGATTCAAATTGAGAGAGACGGGTTCTCCAAAAGATCATCAACGAAGTGGCAGATGGAAATCAGAAAGTGCTAGTAATAACAATTTGAAAGTTTTGCAAACATTTTCAAGAAATCCAATTTTTAGTTTGAGAAAAGCTGCATGGGTTGCAGATGTACAATGTCTGTTAATTATATACTGGCAAACGAAAAAATGCATCCTGTCGAAATAAAATTTACTCAAGAACTTAAAGGAAACGATTATGACCGAAGAGTTGAATGTTTTTATGAAATAAAGCACGTTCTTGAAATGTTCTCATTAGAGAGTACTTCAACAAGATGACGCGGGATCACATTGTGCAACAACAGTTTTGTAATTCCGAAATGAAACATCATGCACCAATCGTAAGACATGTTGGGTTTTATCGAATGGTAATCAAATTTTCAGTGTGAACTCCATTGGAGTATTTTTTGTTGAGGTTATCTCATGGACAAGGTGCTCGCGACAAATATACAAAAATACAGATTTACAAAAACAAGTTTATGCATCTTTGGTTAGAACAATGTATCCTTATGTAAATTGTCTCCCAGAATCCGAATCCAACATCCATGAATCCCATCAGATCAAAATTTAAGGTTATTGAAGGACAAATTGAGAAAAATCCACTAAATAACTTGAGAAAAATTATATGTAGGTTTTTTACCAATGCGGGATCTGTGTATCTCCGTTACGTCAAACTCAAGGTTATTGCAATGTCAAATTCCGAAAATGTCATTAAAAAAATCTTATAAAAATAATATTTATGCCTTTCTGGTTACCAAGTACGAGTGCGAGATCCGTAAATGTTCATCATGTCAAAATTCAAGTTTATTTCAAAGTAAAATTCAGAAAACGCCACAAAAAAATCTGACATAAATATGTTGGTTATTGAGGTTTGCTGAACTCGAATCTGAGATATATGAATCTTGTTATCACATTAAACTCAAGGTTATTTCAAGGTGGAACTGAGAAAATTCCTGGATGTAAATTTGATAAATTAAGGAAGTTAAAAGATATTTAGATTATGTAGGTTTTTTAGGATTGGTAAATCCGAATTTGTGTTTATTTAATCCTTAACATCAATGAGAGGGCAGGCACAGATCATTAGAAGATTAAATTTGAAAAAAGGCATGCATTGAATGCTTAGCTATATGAATTGTAAATCCGGGCAGCAATTTAATCAATTTCAGCTAAGTGGTGGATACAACTTTAATTGAAGGTCGTTATTAATGCAGCTTAAAATATTTCAGCGATTGTGTTTTAAGGTTTAAGAGGAAGACTAGTTATGAAAGCTTACCTTTTCAGTCAAGTACACCTTAAAATACACATAAAGAGGTAAATGTTTATTTTTTATGAGTCTGAATTATCGAGTGACCATCTATTAGCTAACTCTCGTCTCATTTATGCCGTTCATGTTGAAAAAAATCCATTTGGCCCATTTTTTTTTGCAGCGAAAATAAGATTGTTGTAGATTCGTGACAAAATTGGTAACGTATTAACGTCGGTTTGAAGAACACTTTAGAACTTTCAATTGTTTTACCCTGATCTCTTGTCATTGTGTTATGGAAGGTATAATCTAAAAATTTTTTATTTCGTACAGTGAACCTAATCTTGACTTTTATTCTCTATTTTTTTTATTGCAATAAATTAAAGTAGAAAGAATAATTATTAATAGAAAATTGTACTTTATTTATAAGCTACTTTTTATTAAATTAGAACTGTTATTGTTTAGTAACTTGCAGCTATGCAAGGTTCCTTCTCATATGAAGCATGTCAAACACATATGTAAAAAAAACTATCTACTGAAATGAAGTAACTATAAAACATGGACGTGTAACAAGAATTTAATTGTGTCTAACAATGTATTAATATACATAGCATTTCTTCAATATGTTCATTCAGAATTATAAGAATTCTGGAAATAATACTGAAAAGAGTTTAAAATTATGTCTGCTTTTTTGGAATTCCAGTATTGTATCGGGAATCAGAATGTTGTACGAAAATCAATAAGGGATTAAAATAGTTTAACGAAAAATCATATGAGCCTGTTTACGATGATTTCATTAAAACTTGGGAAAGGTAAGTCGTTAAACTGTTGCGGGGCATTTTTCTGATGAATTTTTTTAAATCAAATAGGTAATCTTGACCCTTATCTAAGACCCTTTTCGGGGTCTCCGATAACGATTCTCAGATTCAAAATTCAAAATGGCGGAACCAGTATGGCTAGCAAATTTTTAGAATATTTTTTTGGACTCAGATGATCAAAATTGAAAACATCAGACAACATTTTTAATAAATGGCTGGCAAATTCTACATTTTGTAATGGTTTTCGGGACGCTAATTATGAATTTTGAACTAAAATCAAATGAACCTGAATAGAATCTACATGCAATTCTCGTTTTCAGCATGAACCTTAACTAACGATATTCGATGGCTTTTTATGATGTTTATCTTATGATGCAGTTTTTGTGATTTTAACACAGTAACATATTGATAATCTAAAAGTACTCTCAGGTGAATATTGTTACATGAAGAAATATTCTGATAATAAAAAATGTCGTGATATCAATAAGTAAACACTGAAAAATATTTTGTACACTAAGATTTGTTATTCGAAAATGTGTTTATCAAATTCGTATAAAATATTTCACATAAGATTTAGGGATAGCACAGATTCATCTCGTTCAAGCAACTATTTAGATCCGTATGCATTCTTCAATCCGTTATTTTGAATGTTGAAAATCTGAGATTTCATTAATAATATTTAGCAACTCCATAAACCCCGAATAAAAAATGTCAGTTACTTCCCACGTAGAGAAAAAAGTATGATTCAAAGGATTCAAAAAAGGTCATTTTTCGACACTGCATTTTTTTTAACCGCAGTGAAAAACATTCTGGATAAAATATATGGGCCTAAAACTCTGTAAAGAATACATGAACGACATTTCAGAGACTGAGCTATAAAACTACCGAGAAAACGATTTTTTTCTCTCTCCAAAATATGCGTTTTTCACAAACATATAAATAAATAAATTATTCCAATATTTCTTCAAATTCTATAGTAACTTGTGTTCCCAAGAGTCCAGATAGATATACCTGCATTAAAGTCGAAGATATATCGGAAATATAAAGAAAACTGAATAAAAAAAAGTGAAACATATAATAAATTAAACAATTCCGCTTATTCCTCTCAACACACACATATACACCACTCCTCAAATAATTACATGTCATCCTGAGAACTCCAAAAAATTATTACGCACTGCTTGCTATTACAGAAGTTTGAATTGGTGAGATTTTGATTTTTTTTTTTTTTGATTTTTTACCCTCAACCTTCCACCTCGATCGAGGTGTCCCAAAAGCTCTCAGGGAGTTTGTCCGGGTACAGGTGAGTACCATTGCGAGAGCTGCAGGTCGTCTTAGATGGCGCCATACTCACATTTGTCGAGAATGTAGGAAACTGCAGAAACCCACATTAAGTACAGCATCGGCTATGGCTCGATTTCCGCCTGAAGACAATACCTCGAAAATGCCAAACAGACAGCGTGGTTCGTCTTACACATAGCGAACTTCTGCCTGAAAACAATTTTGAAAAATTGCCCAGGCGGGGATCGAACTCACGACCTAAGATAAAAATAATTATTTGTTTTGTATTTTAATTTTTATGTTGCGAGACATTATATATTGTTGTAAAAAACTTTAATAAAAAATATTGATGATTCAGAGTGTTTGTTCATAATACAGTACAATTCTACATTTTATGAAAAACATAAGTTTAGTAATACAAACAAACTTTTTTTAAAATCTGATTACCAATCGCAAATTATACTGAAAACTTTTGTTTTAAAATTCATTGCTATGGTCATAATATTGTTTCTCAAAAGAACTTGATCAAAGTTTAAAAAAAAATCTTATTTTCACTTAAATAGTTAATTTATTAATATTAATATCACCTAAAATCAGAGTCCACTTGAAATTTTGATTTACCTAAACATTTTATTTAAATTCACTCCGGAGCACCGTATTATATTTGAAAAATTGCAAATCCATAAGAACAAAAATTTGTCCTAAAAAAGCAGAAGATACAAAGAAAATGCTAACTAACCGAAAATGGTAACGCTAACTAGAAAATGTAGTTGTGGCATGTTTACTACTTTATTGATTTTTGTTTGAATTTCGATATTCTACTAGTGCTCATTTTTTTCGTCGAGATGTTTCGTCGAAAAACGGAAAAAAAATGTTCGAATCTTAAACTTTTTGTCGATTTTTTTCATTAGTTTCAATTTTTTAGCATATTTATATTAATAATTCATAATATTTAGTGGAAAAAATTACGTTGGTATAAAATAAATAAAGTTGAAAGAATTTCATCACAGAAAGGTATGGAAAACTGCATGAAACTTAAAATTGACATGGAGATCAATAGTACTTTATTAATTTTTGAAGTTTTGAAAACTTTTAAATTATGTTAAGTACATATGATAAAATGCAATATATAATTAATTTATATTGGGTACAAATTCTTTACTTTATTTACAAATATTTATTTTATTAATATTGATCATTATAAAAAGAAAAATTAATAAAATAAATGTTTAAATCTGATAAATTTTAGGCATTTTTTAATTGTGGTTCAGTTTCTTCATCGATCAAAATCTCAAATTGTCTTGGATTTTGATGTCATTATTCTTTCCCTGCTTTTCATCAATATCTTCAGAATTCTTAATTTTAAGCTGCTAAATGACAACAAATCAGTAACATCGACGTACCATTTGAAAGTAGACATCTGGACGAAAAAAATTAGCCCTAGTAGAACATCGAAATTAAAAAAAAATCAATAAAGTTGTGCGTCGAAAATAGGGGTGGTTTTCCGGGAAACTGGTAAAATCTTGAAAAATATTCATTTCCCATAACTGACAAAATTCATGCTTATTATATGTAAATAATTACGTACTTTCACAAAGTTTAATTTAAATTAAATACTTTTCAAGCGAGAAAAAAAAATACAAACGGTTTATCGTCATTTTCTCGCGAATTTTGAGGTTATGTCGAAAAATATATGTAATAAAAGTTTTAGATTTCTTTATTATCTACAACTTTTGTGTGAAATACTCTTCTCTAGAAGGTCACGTATCACTACAAATCATGAAAAACGTTTTTCATCGCTTAAATACATCCTATTTCACTACTTCCCTTCATCTTAAGTTGTAAAGTTTTTTTTTTCATTGTTTATGACCTCAACTATATATTCCAGCCGGCCTTTGCCTGATATTAAATTTTTGTTTAACGATAAAAATCACTTAATTCGGATAAAATTCCGTATTTTGTAACATAGAACTAAAATAAAGTTTTTAAACCCTTTTTGTATTAATATCATCGCAAAAGCGACGATAGTTTGATTATTTTCTTAACCGGTTATATTTAAAATTAAAAGTAATAGTAACAACTTATCTTTATTAGCATTTTTCAAATACATATACAAACAAAAGAAACAATCAACGATTGAAGAAAAAAGATAAACGCTGTTTTACAGACTGACCTAAAGTATTAGTTACTCGGTAAGACTTCTCTTACTAAAATAAAATAAGATTAATTAAATCAGGCCATTAAATGTGAAAAAGTCTTATTATAGCGAAAAGAAACTTTTGATTTCTTTGGCTCCATATATAACATATTTACATTAAATAATGACCACAAACATGTTCTGTATCCCTCTAGCAACAATATAAAGAACTAACTACGTATTATTTAATGTCAGACTGTGATAATGTACACAATTTGACGACAAAAATCCGACTTCTTCCTGCCATCTGTCACACGATAAATATTGTCAGCATTCCGTTTTTGGACATATCCCGGCAGATTGTCACCAGGGAAAATGACAAGGAAAAGCTGCCTATTTCCGGCCATCTGTCAGTCGACAAATAATGTAGGCATTCTGTTGGCAGTGTTGCACCATCACCTGGCAGACTAATCAATAAACATTGAATTCGGCAGTTTTGTGCTTTCATCATTTTCAGAAATCAATATTCAAATATTAAAGTATTTTAATTTGAAATGATAATAATTAGTTACAAGCATAAAAAGATGATGTTAAATAAAATTGTCTGTTAAACATTCTTTATTATTTTTTTTTTAATACTCTTTACGTACTCTCTTAATTTGTAACAATAAAACTCACTGAGAAACAGTTTCAAACTAGTGTCCACTTTTTCACTGGAAATCATGGTCTATTGACTGTTTTCACGGTTTCAAAATTGATTTACATGCAACCACAATTTAACCTCAAGTAATTGCAATTTAATGTAGCTAAAATCTTCTCCTTAAGTAACGACAATAAGTGGTAGTCTTTATGCCGCATTTTTGTCAACTTTTTTAAGGAAATTCCACGGCATATCTTTGGTTTTTTGCCTATTTTTCCTTACTTTTTGTTACTTGTACTTCTTATCTGGGTTCATTAAAAAATGTTTAAGTATAAATGTTCTTAAATAAAATGTACTTATTACACTATTATTTTCGATATTTGTGAAGAAACAATGGATAATATTTCTACTCGAATTTTCGACGTATTTCAATATACAACAAAAATAAATAATAATATCTACAAATCTGACGAAACACGCGAACCTCATTACCAGGCAGTTCTTCAGGTTCTTAGACTTACCGATCATACAATAATCCTTTTGTTTACCTGCAAAAAATACATTTTTTTATTGTTCATCTGTCGATATGGAGGAATTGAAGCAAACCAGTTTCCAACTAAGCTCTGAATTAAGAGAATTAACGGAGGAAAATAATCGAATTCGAAAAAGAGCAGTAGAATGTACTAATGAGTAAGTGCAGTTATTAAATTAATTATATTTCTCGCTTTTTTATATTCATTTAATTTATCTCCGTGTTTTTGAATTTTTGTAAATTCGTTGTTTGGATTGTTTTCTTCAGGCATATGTCGTTAGCTGCGTCCATAACTGCTAAGCATATTAGACTTGGAACTCTTGAAAAGCGCGCCAGAGAAATGAATTTTGATATAAAACGCTTACATAAGACTTTGGATAAATATGTAAATGAGAAGAATCCTTCGGTCCCTCCACCTGATCGTAAAACACGTTTATGGAAACTGCTAAGGAGATACATCATTCATAACAATTCTTATAAACTATTCTTCCAATTTTTCTTGATTACTTTCTTCGTAATGCATGTAATTTTTGGATATTATGTCACTTTATCTCCGTTTCTACATGCTGATATTTATGAATCTGATGATATTGACTAGAATGTTTATCATAAGTGACATTTCTTATATGGAAACGTATATAGTATGTTATTAGCAGTTGTTTATGTTCGACGTTTCTATTGACTTCGTGTGTATTTGTTCATATATATTTTTCGACAATACGATGTTTATATAACTGTATATATGCCCTAGTTATAGATGTATTTGACTTTGAGTCTAAAAAATTGTATTTTAAATGATGATGAGTGAAATTGTATATTCTCCAAATGGAGCCACAAAATAATGATGACATTGACACTTTATGTTTTTTAGCATTAACGAGAACAATTAGTCTCATTTTCATAAAAAACACAAACTAAATTGTATATAAATAATTTCTGTCAAAGATTACATGAATTGTGTAGCAATTTTTACCAACCATAACGTCGTCGACAATTTAAAAAGTATAGACTCTTAAAACGATTTATACTAAATATAAATTAAAGTATATCATGTATTCAATTGTATGAAACAACAACAATGTTATTGGCAATAATAATAGTCTGCCGTTTTGACAGTATACCAAAATTTGCGACCTGTACTAAACGAACGGCGACCATTAATTGAAGATTGTCAGAACATATTTTATTCGAAGTAGAAAGAAAAAAGGAAATCAAAATGGTCCACGAAATGACAATCATACAAAACCATAACACATATTTATCGGAGCAAGTGGCGATATTGAAGGAATCTAATGAAATAATTCAGTCAAGATTAGATGAAACTTTGGCACAGTGAGTAAACATAAATTTACTTAATTTCACCATTTTAAAAAATGATTGCTTGCAGATGCAAAAAACTACTCAAGAGTAAAAGAAAGATATTAATCGAAACTCAAGCTAAATGTAAAGAAATTAAGAATGTCTTTTTGAAAAAGGAAATTATAATAAACAAATTTAAGAGTCGTTTGGAACTGGAAAATGATATGGGTTTGATATCAACATTACTTCCTATAATATATACGTATGATTTAGAACGACCAGAAGATATCCCTCCGGATTCATCAGACGATTCTGACAGTGATACTCCTGTAGCAAGCGAAGATTTGAATAGTTCTGATTCTACGACTGCCGACTATTTATTACAGCCACCAACTTTATGGGAAATTATTCAAAGACTCCGAGAGAATATTTCAGAAATGAATTTATTTATAAAAATATGCATCGCATTTGCATTTACAGTATCGTTGGTCAATGCAGCAATAGGTGTCAATTTCTCTATTTTAATGTTAGCTAACATTCTCATGCAGTGACAGAAGAATGTGGTTAAAATTTGCTTTATTTTTATTTAAATTATTATGTAACTTATTATGTATTTTAAATAACCGTGTACTGTATTATGTAATTTATATTGAAGCAGATGCATATAGATTTATATGTGTATATGATTTTTAAAAATGTTTCTTAAAAAAATGAAATTACTGAGAGATGAAAAGGAATATTCAATAAAATCATCTATTCCAACAATTTATTTTTGTACATTATTTAACCATTAAACAATCATAAAATCGTCGAATTATTAAAAAACAGGAAATAAAAAATGAAATAGGATTTTCGTAAAATATAACCTTCACATTAATTAATAAGAAAATTCTTTACTTGGTATGATTTAACTATAAAAGTATAATAAATTTTCCTCCGTTATTCACATTGATAAAATTTCTGAATAATTTATAAATATTTTTTTTTTGTATATTACTTTTTTTGTATTAAATAATATGTTTACTTAAATTGCAAAAATTTTGAATGCATAAACAGGTTCTTTTGTATCTAGAAGCTCAGAAATTCTAGGAAAACTATTGTCGGTTTAACACAATCATACATTTCAAATATACAATTATAAATAAATCATATTAAAGGCCGATAAACACAAGAAATTTCAAAACTGTTGGTGCTGGTCGTAAATCTGAGTTTCTTGTGAGTATCTTTAGGACGATAACCGTTTCAAAAGTGTTGTTGTGTGTCAAGTGCTGAAAGTCCAAAGACAGGATCGTGATTAATTTTAAAGAAATTTTTTAAACGTGAAAAAATGACGCAAGAAATGGCTGAACTTCCTAAACGAACTAAAGCAGCTGAAAGTGGAGCTGAAAGGTAAGATTGAAATAAATTTAATCATCACATTTTTCGTTTATTGTTTGTTTGTTATGGCATGTCTGTATTGTGTTTGTTATTCATCTTAATAATTACGTTTTAAAGAAATACTAAAATGAACTCAATGAAGTATTCGTGACTCTCAACTCAAGAACGTAAAAGTTTTGTAAGAGAATTAAGTATAGTAATGATTGAGTAAATTCCCTTAAGTTATAACACAGTTTAACATCTATATCACTAAGAATAAAATAAGCAAATTATTATTAAAATAAATCATTATTTTATCTAAAAGATGTCGTTTAAATTGTTAAATATATAATTGTTATCAATCAAGCATTTTACAATATAGAACAATTTTAAAATTTGAGTATGTGCGTAATAATAGTTATGCACCAATCGTTATTGTGTAAAATTTATATTTCATAACATACTTTTAAATTTTAAATAATTGTTTTTTTATTTATTAATAATTTGCTTAGTTCTCCCCACCTTATACAAATAAGTTTCCATTTGTATACATAAAATAGTCGTCGGAGTTTACATTTCTTTTCTCATTTTCAAAGCCCGTTTCACAAAATCGTATAATATCGTTATTTTCGCAGTAATATTCGCTGGTAACTCATTAACGATCACGGGGACACTTATTTTTCATCACTTATTCAAAGTTCTTTAGATGGGATAAATTTGAGCCTCCAAAATTTTTAAACATATGAAATTCATAGATTTATTAACGATCTTTCCAATGGCGATATTCAAAATTAGAAAATAAAACAAATTATTACCTAAAAAGGGTTTTAAGTGGAAAAATATTGAAATATGGTATTTTTAATTTGATTTGTTTAATTCTAACGAGTTTGTGTTGATTGAAATTTTTTCTGAAAGTCGATAGTTTTCAAGGAAAATAATCTTAATCCGTTAACGACCAAAAGGACATTTTTTTTTAATTTTGACCAAAAATATTTTAGTCAATGAATTCAATTGAGTCAAAAGTTGAGAAACTGAATTATAACGTTTGTGAAGAAAATGGTTATTTAAATTATTATAACTAATAAATGGTAATATTTTTCAAATTATTTTCAAAAACTATAAGTAAAAGCAATTAGTTGAGTTTCAGATGTTGCAGGTATAAAATATTAATTTTTAAACATTTATGAGCTTATATTATAAATAAACTACACTTTAAATCGTAAAAATAGTAACGTAATTTTTTCCTTTAATTTTTTCCCAAGATTATTTTGCTAAAAAACTATAAACTTTCAGATAAAAGTTGCAATCAATAAAAAGTGTTTAGAATTCATCAACGAATGCATTCATATTTTTCTAAATTTATGCAAAAATTTGAGAATTAAAATTTTCAAAATTGTCTCCATAAATTCTGAAAAAAATGAAATTATTTGATAAATTTTTAGCCCTTTTTTTCTTACAATTTTCTTCGAAAAGCTTACCGTTTTTTTTAGTTAAGATATCGTAAACATAGTGAGAGAAAATTCTCTTTTCGGACGCTTTTTTGGATCACGCAGGTGACACAATTAACTTTTCAAATGCAGTTTTCGGAAATAAAAACATTCCCTCCACCATCTAAATTGGTTTCATTGATTCCATAACGGACAGTTAATACGAAATCCAATTAAAAAAAGAAGACCAAACTCATTTTTTAGCAATAAATTTACAGATTTTCTTAATAATATTGGTACCATCTTTGTTAGTCTAGTATCTTCCACTAATAATAAAGACAGATTAGGATCATCAATTTTTCACATTTCATTATTTTTTTATCATTTTCCGCATTAGAATATCTCAGATGAGTATAAATATCGTGACAAAAAATATGTTTGGGCCATAAGATAGGACAAATGAAAAGAGTTAATTTTCAAAATCGCGGCTCAAAAATGACTACTAACGTCCATTTTTTGGGGGGTTTTTGGGATCGCCGATCCCGAATTCGAAGTTAATTTTAAAAAATTCAATATAGCGGATCCAATATGGCAGACGAATATAATAAAATCGATCGAAACCACTTCAAACACTCAGTTTTTTTTGTTGAGTCGCTGGTTACAAATTACAGGTGGTTTGAAATTTAAAATTAAATGTGGTTATTTCAATTTGGGGATAGCATTGTTTTTATAAACAGTACAATTTTCTCAGTCATCAAAATAATTGAATTATTTATAATGTTCCCAACTCTCATCACGTGGAGGTAAACGTGAATTAGAGAGTCTCTTCTTTTTCGTTTTTTTTTTAAATTTTTGTGCTTTTGTTTTTTTTTGTAATTTTTTAGTTTATTATAAAAAATGGTTCTCTTATTTTTTATCTGAATCTACAAAACGCACTGCACATTTTGCACATTGAAAACTTTCTTATCTCACGCTTGTCTTAGCAGCAATATTTTCTTTTTTAGATTTTAGAACAATCTCGAATTCTTTTGATGGCTGAGAAACGTATACTGTTTATAAAAATAATGTTATCCCCAAATTGAAATCAGATTCAATTTTAAATATCAAACAACCTGTAATTTGTAACCAGCGACGCAAAAAAAAGAGTTCCAAGTTCGAATCCGCCATATTGGATCCGCCATTTTGAATTTTTGAAAACTAATCTCGAATTCGTGTTCTGCGACCCCAAAAACCCCCGAGTGCCAACTTCGAAGTGATTTCGATTGATTGTAGGAAATTCGTCCGCCATATTGGATTAACCATTTTAAATATTTGAAAACTACCTTTAAATTCAGAGTCAGCGACCCCAGAAACCCTCGGGTACCAAGTTTCAAGTCATTTCATTCCCGTCAGTCGATTGAGTATACGCCATTATGATTTTGAAAAAAAAAATGGACGTTAGTAGTCATTTTTGAGCCGCCATTTTGAAAATTAACTTTTTTCATTAGTCCTATCTTATAGCCCAAACATATTTGGCACGATACACCATTCAAATGAGCGGATTTTGGGCAATAAATAACATATAATCCGAAATTTGTTCCATTACGTTTTAATGCTAAAAGGTATCGTCAAACTTCAGATTAAATTTATGTACATTCGGTCCTTGAAGGGTTAAAATGGGGATTTTGTGAACGTTAGCATTTTCAACGACAAAAATGCAACGACATTGTAATAATTTGCAACTTTCATGTCACTATCCGAATAGAGTTGTGTGAAGTTGGCCCCCCACTTGACGAAAAAAAAAATAATAATGGCAGTTCTATCTGCTTCCCACATAGTTCTGTACACATTTTGAAAATAGTTGTGGATTTGAATAAAAAAAATGAATTTCAAAATGTCGGGGGCCAACTTAAAAAATTACAAATTTTGAAAACCTGCAGCTCCGTCAGTTTTTATCAGATCGAAAAGTTTCATACGGAACAGTTGTGAACTCTTCGGGGGTAAAAGGAACTCGGGAGAAAAAAATCGATTTTTCGAAAATTTGATAATTTTTTATTTCAGGTAATTATCAATTAATCTTTAAAGGCGTGTGTAACTCGGGCAATATTCATCAGATCAAAAAGTTTCTTAAGGAAAAGTTGTAGAACTCTTCAGGGGGCAAAAGGAACTTCAGAGAAAACTTTTCAATAATTGTTAATTATCTAATATTTTTTAATTTTCGAAAAATCGTTTTTTTCTACGGAGTTCCTTTTACCCCCCGAAGAGTTATACAACTTTTCATTATTAAACTTTTTGATCTGATGAAAAACTGACGGGGCTGCAGGCCTTTAAAATTTGTAATTTGTGAAGTTGGCCCCCAGACATTTTGAAATTAATTTTTTTTATCCAAATCAAAAGAACTATTTTCAAAATGTGTAAAGAACTTCAGAACTATATGGAGATATGCCCCGCATAGAACTGCCATTATTATTTTTTCGTCAAGTGGGGGGCCAACTTCATACACATTCCCAATATTGTCAATAGATAGAGATAATATCGTTGCTACCTTTTATAGATTTTTTCATTTCCTGTAACTTTTGTTTGACATGTTTTGAGTTCTAATGCGTGATTGCAAATTTGGATATGTTTTTAAACTCATATTTTAGTAATTATCACATAAAAATCGGTCATGTAATTTGTTTTGAGTTACCCCCTTTTTTCGTTCCTTTCCTAGACTATACTCTAATTCAGTTTCATGAGTAATCTCCTTTTTTATAAATTTTTAAACTCTTTTCTATAATTAGTTGTACATTCTGAAGTATGTACATTATTCAGTAATGCAAAAAAAAACTGGAATGTAAATGATTAAAAGGGCAAATATTTTGTGAAGAATCTGAGCTGCAATTTCTCATACACGTATCAACCTTTTATAAGACTTAGATTTTGTTTCTTATGATTGCAAAGGTGAATTGTGTATCCCAACGAAATTTCCATAACCATTTTCAGTTAAATAATACAAATTTTAAAACGTTTTGTCGTTTTTTCGTATCCTTTTTTTTAATGTTGATGTTTCAACCTCAAATTTAAATTTAGCTATCAGGAAACCCGCCGAGTAAGCATTTTCATGACAATTTCATGAGTTTTTAAATTTTTGGTCGCTATTTAGTAAATCGCCATTTCAGAATTTTACATTTCTGAGTCAGCGCTTCCGAAAGACAAACACAATAGTTTTTTATTTTACATTACCACCTTCCACGAATACGATTAATCTGAACACATTATAATTTAACAAAAATTTTGCCTAAACAAAATTAAAAATGTTAAAATTATACTTATGTACCTTGAAAGTAAGGCGGTAAATATAAAAAAAACTTGAAAATACCGGTAGTGTATGCACTTTGCAGATACACAATTTAGTTTATCTGAAATTCGGTATTAAGCTGAACACTTTATATAAATATTCGACTGGAAAATTTCTTGCAAATAAAAAAACTCAGTATTGTTTAACTAAATATTGAAATTTTATTTCTCGTGTCCAAATGGCAAATTCGCAAACGAGCCATGCATTTACTACAATACAATTACGGATCTCCGATCGCGTTGACTTACTCAAATTTTCCTCCACCATTAGCATCTCCACCATGGAAATGGTCAGGGTAAAAGGACAAAATCAGGAAACCACTAAACCAAAAATGTAATATTTCGGAAAACAAATAACAAACAAAATGCATGCGAATTCTATTCAAGGGTCTTACATAGTCTAAGATAGACCCCTGTACGTCTGCAGCCGAATTTACACAGCTGCCTACATTCGTAGTACGCAATGGCGTAGGAAAAACTGCAGTAAAACCGGGTACATGTCAAAAAACCGAATTTCAAAAATCCGAAATTTTGAAAAATCGACATTTAAAAAGCTGACGTTGTTGTTTTCATGAATATTACAACTTTATGACTCTTTGGCTTTTCAACAGACATCGTTTTTTGGATGTCGGCTTTTTAAATGTCGATTTATCAATGTTTCGGATTTTTGAGGTGTTGCTTACTTACCGAAGTACATTACTTAAACAAAATATATAATCAGTACTAAATAGCTAGATGTAAAATTCACCGAAACTCAAGCCGCACTTTTCTATCATGCTCAATCACACTTGCAGTGATCTGTAACACTTAAAATATTTCTGGAATTTTAAAAATGACATTCGAAAGATCCATTGAAAATGGTAAAATCAAGTATCTCCATCTTTTTCATTATTTTTGTTTTCGGAACAAACCGTCAAGTGGGCGTTATTAAAGTAAAAAACATTATTTAAAAAATAGGTAGCAGACTTGGTGTGGAATATCCCATATGTTTAATCAGATGAAACCTGAGTATAATTTTCAACCGGGTTCTGTCTGAACTCGGTTTCTATTCGGGCCAAATCTAGTTAATTCTTTAATTGGGTTAACCAGGCTACATCCCAGCTGGGACCCTATTTGTATTCGGGTCAAAACAGATCAATATATACGTGGAAAATGAGTAAAAAGTTTTCATACAAACCATTAGTCATTTTGGGGGTGGTTTAACCCCTAATTTTCATCATCCCTCCACGGTCAAGGTCTATATTCTTCTTCCATCCAAAGATTCCGCAATTTTCTGGGAATCGTTTCTCCGTATTTCAAGTTTTTCACGTTTTAACATATCCAAATTTCATAAAAGTCGGAGCTTTGCCCTTCGGTAGGTTTATTTGTCAGATTTAATAAATGTAATTCTTTTAGGGCAACAAAAGTTTAGTCTATTTACTCTATTGCCAACGATTATATAAATCCAACTAGGTTAGTATTATAATTGCTCAATGATCGAAAATCCCGTAAGAATTCTTTGCTGCAAAAGGTGACAGTTATTGAACAAAAACTGATTTTTATTTTCTGATCATAAAGGCTATTATAACACGTTTCACCAATTGATTTAACGAATAGTGTTTAAGTATCACGTATAGTAAAACACGCTGCATAATATCTAAATAATTTGCTCACTATTTGCGGAATTTTCAAATTTACCTGCTCCAAAAAAAAAAACGAAAAGAGAATGAAAATGATTGAGAAGTATTCATTTCTGAAATTTGGAATTGAGCAGTTTGTTAAATGCATGTCATTGATTCATGATAAAACGTGGATTGTTTCTGCAACCCCAGTGATTGTCATTGATTTTTTTTTGTTATTTTATTTCAAAAACAATTTTCACAAGTAAAATTCTATTTTTTAGAGTTGACGATGAACACCCTCTTCATCCTATAGAAAATGATGACCATGATGCGAACCGGCAGAGCCTGGAATTAGAAGGATGGCAATTGAATACAGTTGAAATAGTAGTCGATCCCGTTGATTCAGATTCTTCTTCTCAACATTACATTGTTCAAGTAGAAGTAGACAGACAGGAAGATGCATTACAAGTAGTATCTTTACAAGCAGTAGCTCCACGAACACCACCACCAATAACACCACCTCCACAAACACCGCCTTCACAAACACCGCCTTCACAATCACCATCTTCAGATACACCATCTTCACAAATACCATTACATAACGAAGAAAGAGTCACTCCGACCAGCGATTCAGCACTTGAAACATCGTTAACTTCGTCACAGTTAGAAGCACAAAATGGACCAAGACCAGAAACTAGAGAAGAAAGAAGAATGGTCAGATATATGGCTTTGATTGTTTGTTCTTTGTTCGTTTTTGTTACGATCTGCAGTTTTATACCTCTTATGGTTTGAAATAACACATTACGTTTTAGACATTTTATACCGCGATGTAAAGAAAACGGCTATGATGAAAAATTGTGTTTTAAAATATGTCCTTTTTGTAATCAATCACTGACAACTGCAGCAAGATGTAGACACGAATTCAGAAGTAATCATAGCTACTTTTAATGAAATCTGTGCTTCATACGTAAAAAAAAAAGTATGTACAATTTTTCGTAGTACGTACGAATTTGAAGATTTCAGAGCGAATTTTTTATTATGCCGAATCAAAATTTGTACGATACAAATTTTAATAAAATAAATTTATTAGCGTGAATTCTGTTTTTATTTACTATATTTATCTGTTTATCTTTGACATTTTTTATATCTCCCCTTTTCTATAGTCCATTTATCTTTGAATTATGCATTACGTATTTTGGATTTCGAAAAATAAACAGTTGTATACTGTATGTATAGCGATATGAATTTATTATTCTGCAACTAGGAAATCACCGGCATATTGACAGATCTGATAATAACTGATTGAGTAGATTTTTATTCAGCGACCAAATGCTTTTGAAAATATGCCGGCCATATTGGATATTTTAAAAATCCTAAACCGGATTTTGGTTCAATTTTGCTATGACTTATGTAGTAGTCAATCTTAATTGTTTTAGCGACCGCAAAAGCAAAATAGAAAATGGTATCGCTTCCAGGAGAAAATTTTCCTTTATTTAAATATTTCAGGGTCAATGTTTAGAATTTTTCGGGGGTTATACAAAAAAAAACATAGCAGATTGGGTTGAATAGACTTCGGAATCAATTGTAAAACATAATGGAAACATGATATGCCTTCCAGTCCAGAATGTTCCCTTATTTTAATATTTTAAGGCCGATTTTTATGCATTTATTGACGGTATGTCAAGAACCAAAAAGATGAGGCTGAGTAGCATTTGGATTAGGTTTTAGCTACCCCAAAAATAGCTGAAACGGAACAAAAAATTTTTCATTATTTTAACATTTTAGGGTAGAATTGTAGGATTGTTTGAGGTTATGTAAAAAACATCACGCGAATAGACGCACTCAGCTTCATATCCAGATGTTCTTTCCTGTGTAATCGTAAGAAATCTCGTTATTATCACTATTCCCCGACCACAATTTTGAATCTATTATTAACATCGCACTCATGAATGACTGGAGATGTTCATTCCATAAAAATTGTGCACATTGCTGGACAAAATTTCATTCATATTTAATTTATATAAGAATTATTCAGTAAACAGGTTTTTCTTGAGATTTTCACTGTTCTACGCCCTTTTAAAAGAGTACACTAAACGGAGCTAAAAAGGAACATTTCTTCCGCAAGCTATAACTGCTTTGTTTACCTTCGTTCACAATTTAGAGAGGATCGATATTATTATGAAAAAATTGACAAACAAAATATTTTTAACTAGCGGGTACTTTCCCAAATTAAATCTGTCATACATTTGTTACATGGGTAATAGAAAAAGAAGGAATATTTGAAGACTACGCTGCAAAACCAGGCGTTAAATCATCAGACTGCAATTACAGTTTGAAGGTACTCTCTAAATTTCTAGGAGTAAAAATTAATCTTTTATTAAGATTGAATATTTCACTCCATGACGAGATTATGAAATTAAACCCACTCCTAGAAGAGTGAAATATCACTCTCAATAGAGTGAAAAGTTCTTTGCAACTGTGTGCAAAATAGATGATTTCGTGCAAATTTCTTTCCGGTAATTAGTTAAATACGTGATTAAGTAAAAACGATCAAAATGGTCGTAAAAACCAAAGTCCTTCGGTTTAATATTGAAAGTTTCTCTGCATCTTTCATTTGTAACAAAGTTTTTCTTTCTCGCGTCATTTTCATCAACTGGTTTTAATATATTTTTATACCTTTCTTCTGTGTCCTGCCCAAAAAAACTAGAACCCTATTTTATATATCAAAATGTTGTTAGTCATTTAATCTTCATAATCACTTGTTATGCTTAAATTCAAACTTTTAGACACCCGAAATACGAAGTAAAAAATTGACAGAAAAATTATCGGAAGAATGTCAGAGGTGTACTATGGTCCGCGTTATACTATTCAGATTTTTGCCTATCAATAAAAACCAATATTTCTGATATTTTAATATACAGAAAATTATTTTGTAACGTTGAAAGTTGATATTTTATAAAAAATGATTGAACCAAGAGAATTCTTTTTATTTGAAGTCTAAAGAAATAAAAATCGCGCGACTTCAACTTTAACATTTGTAAGTGAATATTTAATTACTTATTAATGGATCAACGACTCGAATCCTTTACATTAAAAAATAACATAAAAGTAACACTATAGTTCCAGAGCATAACAGTATAATATAAGATTTGAAAACCCAGAATAAATTATATAAACCTAAAATTCGTGATAACGTCTATTGAACTTCCGGAAAGTAGATCGGGAGCACGATTATGCTAATTTATATTATTCAGAAACGGATAGGTTTTTAATACAAGGTTATGTAGAAAAGGTACTTGAAACACCAACTGTTGGACCTATTTGGTATTTACCTCATTTTGGTGTCATAAATCCAAACAAACTCAGCAAAGTACGATTACACGGACAAAATTTTGAGTGCGTTGCTGACCCAAGACACGGGAAGAAATGTAGATGAGATACAATGAGTTCAATAAATTATGTTTTAAAGTCTTTTTAATGTCACTATACAAAATCGAAGAACAATTGTTTTATGCAGGTATTGTTTCGTTTCAACCTGAAAAAGACCTATGCAACAGTTTCCGATTATAAGATTCTTTAAATCGTTTAAAAAATCGTACATATGGTCAAAGATTGAAAATTGTACATTTTGATTTTTTACAATCTTTTAAACAATTTTAAATTTAGAAATATTGTACGGACATTCGAAATGATGCCATGAAATAATATCAACGGAAAAGAATTGCTTTTATATCTTTAATCGAATTTTATTAATCTATTTAACCTAATCTGCCAACTGTGTTTGTTTTCACATTTGAGTGAGTAGCGCACCAAAAATTTTTTCCGTGTAGTGTTTGACGAAACTGCAAAGTTTGACGGAAAAAGTTTAAATGACAATTTATTATCGTTGACAGATGCATTAATGAGATTTGGAATTGAGAGAACTGGTTATAATGCATTTAAGGTGAACACAGGCAGTTTGCTAGAAAGCCTACAACCACAACACTCTTATACTTCTTGTTCACTCGGATGTAAGTACCAGCAACGATACCAAACTCTTCGTATTGTGAATCATCCAAGATACATCTCCATCCAAGAGTGTACAAGGAACCGGACTCCACTATCGGCTTTCTTTCACACAGTTTCATTACTACTACAGATATTCTTATGGTCTATTAGTGAATTCACTAAATTCAAAACTATTGCCACTACTATCCAAGGACCTTCCAATCCTAATATGGTTCCTTGGATGTCTGCAGACATCTTCATAGAAGTAATCACATTTGTGAATTCAATGGTGTGGGAAAACTGCAGAAAACCCACACCAAGTAAATATATACATACATAGATTATTTAAATGGAAATTGTAACAGTTGTATCTATCCGTAATGGCTCTTGATTTCTGCAATAAATAAGTTCTTTCTAGAAATTGAAGCTAGATTCCGAGGGAGTGAATTCTACTCAGATAGTTATTGCAGTTTGGAGTCCAAAATTATACCCACTATTCTCCTCGAAAACCATTCTTGGAGCTCTCAAATTGTAGTTCATGACTCCAGCACGGAGAAAAATGACTCCGCTGGATTAGCTGATTCATATCAGCTAAAATTTTCGGCTGGAATTGCCGAAAATATATGCAATTTTAGCTGTTTTGATTCCGCTAATGTAGCCTTAACCCTACTCAATTCGCGCTTAGCTCTAAATTTCCGCTACATTAGCAGATTTGTTCCGTTAAATTTGCGGACTTTTTCAGTAAATTTAGCTGAAATTATCGGCTGTCCCTAACGGAATTCCAACAGCGGTCCCTATAGGATAAAATTGGTAGAATCTGCGGATTTTTCGGCTGATTTTGCTGATTATTTTTCTCCGTGAGGGAGTAATATTCATTCCGATTCAATCCAACTATTTCCGATGTCTTCTATAACTTAGGATCAGATCAGAGACCAAATAAACGGACTGGACAGTTGGAACATTGAACATTAAATAAGCTTTATAAGCTAAATGCCGCACAAGCTTATGTTGAATTGAATCCAATTCTTTAAGATATGATTTATCAAATGGAGACCAAATAGAAATCAAGGGTTCTTTTAACTTAAAGCCACAAGTAGATATTAACAGAAATCCAAGTGACTCATAAATACAGCTGGGTGTATTTGTTCAGAAAATGTAAGTGAACAGCCCAAGTAAAAATGTTTTATACTGTTTTTTTTTAAATCTTTATACAACTTTTATACAGAAATGATTCTATAATGTTCTTATAAAGTTTTTATAAAGGTTTTATATGGAGGTAAAATTTTAATACAATTGTAATAAAAAATGTTCTTCCTATCTGAGTGCACAAAATTTGATTCTGTTGGCAAGTTCGATTTTAGTGTGAACAATTGATTTTTCTGCAACACTTTCGGATAGATCTCTCTAATAGCAAATGACAATTTCTATTTGGACCAGTTTAGTTGGTCTTACTTCTGGCCATGTAATTAAATGAATATATAGCGAAATAAAACGTGAGATTACGGATGAGTTAGGTATCGGTAACTAACTATTTAGTTTTAATAATTAAACTGTTCGGTTATATGAAGTCCACGGGAGTTGAAAGACTTTATTTTCGGTTAATCGAACTAGACTGGCTGGTTTCAGTAAACAAACAGTGTTGTCATCGTAAATAAACTACTTCGTAAAATCAATTATTTATAAAAAAATAATCCTCAGCCAAACCTGTATTGTGGCAGAATTTTTTATTTCAACCCAAACTTATTGCATGTACATTTTTCTGAATGAATGCCCATCAAATTGTGTTTGCACTCTTTGAAATTCTTGAATTGGGAATTCTATGGAGAAAGAGCGACTTATCACTCCAATAAATTTGACAAAATTGATTTTTACGCGAACAAATGGAGAAATAGTTATTTTCGTGATAAGAGCGTAAAATTAACTTTTACTTCCGTATCGCCTTCAGGTAAAAACATAGTTTACACCTATCCATGTGACGAACAAAATTTTTCGTCATAGGGGTTATATATTTCGAGTTTACGTGTCGCATTTCAAACTCGAAGAGTGGGGATCTTCTATCTTACTCGTATAATTTTTCAGGGCGTAAAGTGCTATCTTATTCCCGCAAATCCGTTGCATAAAATTGATTTTTTTAACCCCGTCCATATAAAAACTTTATAAAAACTTCATAAAATTGTTATAAAATCATTTCTTTATAAAAATTGTATCAAGATTTTATAAAAACTTTATAAAACATTTTTACCTCGGAATCCATGATTACTCCCTTTTATACTGATGACCGATTCCAAAAGTTAATCCCTGAGTAGATAATCAAGAGACATAACATTTGCAGATCTACTCTATAATAATCAATAGTATATTTGAAGTTTTTTGATTTTAGGATCTAAAACAAAGGTAAAGGTAACTTAAAAAAGTCTTTTTGACGTTTCGTTTCATTATTGTGGCTCTCTTCAGAATTTATTTCACCGTACAAAATTAATTACGAAAATTACATTACAAAATAGAAAAATAAAAATTGTTGTTTAAAACTTAAAAATTCGGAAAACAATTATATTATTTTGGTATTAAAAATCCGTCTATTTGGAGACATGTAAGAATTAATTTTGTCAGTTTTCTATAGAACTAATACTTTATTTTACTAAACTCTTACCGACATATTATTCAATATATTAAAAAAAACTTTCTTAAGTCTTTATATCTGTATATTTATTTATTTATATATAGATATATTAGAATTATATACACCTGAATAAATTGAATTGAATATAAGTAATAATTTATTTTCATGAAATTAAGTATTACAATATTAACCAATAATAATATGAAAAAATGTAAACAATTTGTAAGTTTTTTTTTAATAAAAAGCTAAAAATGATAAAAACTTGTGATATGTAATATAATAAAATATAATAAAATCATATGTTACTGTACGTATTGTTCGATACGAGTAATAAGTGACAACTGACAAAATTAATCGAAAATAGAGAGAAAGTTATTTACGTTAGTATTTATATTTATGATCGATAAACAAACATTTTATCAAGAATTCGAATGACGTATATATATTTTATCGAATATTAATAAATTCGAAAATTAAATTTGAAAAGTTAATACTGATACATAAATTGCTGATAGTTTTGATGTCTCAAATCTAATATTAATAATATTATTATTCTGTTTAGTAAACATAAATTTTCTAAGTTTCTTCTTTGTCGCTTATTATTTTGTTTGGCTGAAGTTTTGACAATTGTGTAATCAAAGTTATGTCCTGTATTTATTATATGAATTGTTAACCGCGTGTGAATACTTGATTTTCTGAACGTTAAAATTTCATACAATATTTTCCGTTTTTATAATTCAAAATGAACAAAACTAATTTGACAGTGCCTAAAATTTGCATTTTTTGCAATAAGTTAGATATTACTGCAAAGTTAATACATTGTGCAAAGTGTAATTCAACGTTTCATCCATCATGTGCTAAGCAGGATGCGAAAGTAAATGGTTCCTTTAAAAAGTGTTGTGCATTAAGATCTATTTTACGGAGGAAATCCGATAAAGATGATAATCCGGATTCTGTAACTTTAGTTACAATTGATGATGTTAATACCGCTATTCAAACTGTAATGGACAAACTTTGGCAGAAATTAAAAAAAAAGATAGCTAAACTTCAGTCCAGACTTAATGACTCCATACAATCTATGGTTTCAAAAGTTGAAACTAGAACTAACAAATCTATTGAAGGCGCTAAAGTTGAGCAGCAAGAAAACATTTCTACATCTATCGATAATTTAAAAACTCAAGTGGATCAAGATATCCAGAATACTAAGGACAAAGTTTCGGAAGACAAATGAAGACTACTAATACATCTAACATTTTGAAGTTCTCATTACACGTACGGAGGAAGACTTGATACATGATGCTGAGAGGTTTCCCAGAACCAAAAATATTCTTATTTTCAATCTTACGAAGACCGGTAATACAGAACAAGATTTTAATATAGTTAAGAAGATTTTAAATGATAATGTATGAACTCGGTAGTTGATGCAGTACGAGTTTCGTCCGGTACTTTTAACCTCACATGAGAAATCTCTATAGAATCTGAAAAATAAGGAGATCTTTAATTGTAAAAAATTATATTTTAAAGAGGATTAAGTATCGAGAAAACTTAACTGACCACAGTCGTCGAACTGAGCTTAAAACATTAAATGTAACAAGACTGGACAATAGTGAAAATAATTGAACCACTGAATATATAAACGGAGTTCCTGCAATAGTTCAGAAACAGAAACCAAAAAACTAAATAAATTATCAACAAATTTAAAAAATTTTTACTAATGTACATAGTATTAGAAATTGAATAAATTACTTTGGTACTAATGTTTTGTTATCATTGACTGCCTATGATGTTATAATTCTTTCGGAAATCTGGCTTCATTCAGGTGTTTTGAATAGTGAATTTGGTCTTACGAATTATATCTTACAATATGAATATCTTCTGAGGGTTTTGTTCTCTGTGATGCTTATCATCATCCTAACTAACCACACTAACCACTTCAGATTACCTGCATTTTATGATGACATATTAGATTTGAAAAACGCTAACTTCCCAACCAAGAAACGACGAGTTAACTATTATCATCGATGGTTTTCATCTAAATTAAAATGTCTTATATGTAAAAAAAACTCATAAAAGATCTAGAAGCACATTTGACTATATAGAATTTTCCAGACTGAAAGCATTCTGTAAATCCACTGCCAATCGTTGCTTTAATAATCTAGTCTATTCAATTTTCATAATATTAACCCATTAATGTCAAGAAGGACACTTTTTTCACTTAAATTTCAATCAAAAATTTCATATGAAAATCCAACTTCAAATAAATTGAAAGGTACATGTCTTACTATTTTCGAGGTCGCTCTTTTCAGTGCTGTTGTCAAAATTGAGCTATCTTAATTAGATAATTAAATATGGCGATTTAAATGTCAAAATAACGCGAAAAATCGAGTGTTCTTTTTTATAAAACATTTTCTTCTTATCGAAAGAATATTTGTCGTCAGAAAATTTTGTCATTAAACGTGGACCCAATAGTTATAGTATTAAGATAAATTTTTTTAATATTTAAAAACTAACATGGTGATCACAAAATGGCGACTCCAATGACAAAAAACTATAGACTTCAGAAAAAATTTTCTAAGAATAAATACGTTTTAAAATGAGTCTAAAAATCCTCTCAAATTTTTTCAGAATATATTGTTACAATTTTTTATTTTTCAAATATTCGAAAAATCGAAATTTTTAAAAAAGACGTCCAAAAAATCTGACAAAATTTGAGAGTATTCTTTGACCAATTCCAAGACATTTTTGTTCTAAGGAAATTTTTTCTAACGTCTACAGTTTTCAAGAAAAAAAATTATTAAACTTTTCTAGATTTCAAGACTAGTAATTTTAATTAGTAATCAAGTCTTAATTATTACTAATATTATATAATATACTTAAATATTACTTTACAATCAAAGTATTATTAACGCTGTGGACAGTAGATGTCAATTGCACTAATTTTGCCAAAGCAAACGACAGGGTCAATCATAATTTACTACTGCACAAACTTAAATATTGGATCTTAGGGTCCAAGATTAACTAGATAAGATCCTACATAAGCGATCGAAAACAAATGGTTCGCTACAAAAGTTTTATTTCGAAGACTATTAATGTATCGCAGGGGACCTACTTGGGTCCCACGCTATTTTTTATATTCATCGACATTACACGTGGCCTAAAATGTTCACTCCTCTGACATTTGCAGAGGATTTAAACATTTTTGAAACCAGCAACGACATCTCTGATTGTCTTGAGATTCAAGTTGACCTAAATCACGTTAATGTGGGGTGTAGAACTAATGGTATGAAATTAAACATAAATAAATGCAGCATTATTTCCTTCAGGAGATCTGAACCTTTTATCTTTAACTATTGCACAGACCAGCATGAATATAGAAAAAGGGTTTCTGCTGTACGTGATCTAGGTGTAATCTTTGATGTGTATTTATCTTTTATGGATCGCATTGATTTTATAGTTAATAAAGCTTCTAAAACACTTGGATTTGTTAAACATTTCACTTGGACTTTCTAAAATCTTACACGCACTTTACATGACCCTAAGAAGTATAATTCTGACATATGCTTCTGTTATTTGATCTCCATTTTACCATAGCAGCATCTCAGACAACCCATCATTTTCAATGACCATGACTAGTTAGGAATTGCTGCACAACTGAATGAGTCTTGTGATCGGGCATATTCATTGCGAGTTAACTGTTCTTTTTACGTACCTTTCAGTGCAAAATAATATAAAAAACCCGCCAATATAGAATATCTGCTTTGCTAACTCTTTATGGGATTACAATACAAACATTAAACTTTTTGATAACATTGTTTCCGATTGCAATATTATTCGTAATATCAATGTTGAAATTGATAAATTTAGTTAACATTTAATCAATATATTCTAATTATTGTTATATTTTTTTTTGTGTATATTTTTTCTAATGAGTTTATTTTTTGTTATTAATTTTTAAGTTTGTATTTACTGAAGTACACCAGATTATCAAAAAGGGTATATCCCGTTTATTAAATAAATAAAGATATAAATATATTTCTTTGATGCTCTAATTTAGTTTTTAGTAATCTTCTCCTACATATACTCCATTACATTGATTGCATATGCGAACACATTTAAAGTTAACCTGAGAATTGTTCCAGCGTAGGGAAGTACAACGTAACATAAAATTATATCTTCGAACCAAACATATTTCTTTATGCGAAAAACAGTTTTTGTTACTCGGGAAGTTACTGATCCCGAATCCTTTAATGGATATTCTGAATTCAAGATGGCGAATTCAATATGGCAGACCGAATTTGTAAGAAGTGGGACTGAATACGCATAAAGATATTGAGAACAAGTTCAAATTGGGTACTCATTGGTTTTCCTGATCTTTGATGGCAAATCCGGTACCAAATTTTGTAAATTCAAGATAAAAGACTTTGACTGAGTTAATAAATAGATATAACCAATACTGTAAATACACAGTGCCCAGGGCGAGTTTATACATCGAGATAAAATTATGTAATCACTATTACATTGTTTTAATATAATTTAGACAACGTAAATTAGTAAACTAATTGTCAGTAACTTATCTTTGCAGGGTTATCCAATTTTTGCTTGATTTTAGGTTTATAATATAAAACTTTTAGCAGTTAAAATTTATTTAAGTCGATTTAAGATATTGTAATCCTGACTATACTGAAAATGTTAAAATTGATATATCGTGAGTTATTAGTACTTATTAAATGTTATAAAAAGTGATGAAGCAACGTAGAAGAAAGACAAACACAACTTGATTTACTTTTAAGTTTGTAAATACATTAACTAATTTGTTATATTTATTATAATTACATAATTTTTATAAATTTGAACTGATGACTTGTATTTAAAATTTAAACACATAATTAATCTGCCACCTCCAACTAAACCTTTCTTTGGGTAAATGGAGGTAATTTGACGTTTTTTCACCTACTTCAAGTTAAGCAAAGTCACATTTTAATTGTTTGTGGAGCAAGGCTGTAGCGAATCTCGACCAATCAGCGACTCCAATACACCCGAATACGAAATTTCAGCAGATTAAAGTAACTTTTCAGAAATTCGGTCCATCATGTTGTATCTTGAATTTTGAATATTTTTCAACGGATTGATGATGAGTTACCAATAAAACCCCGTCGTAACAAATTTCAGCATTTTTCTGTGTAAAGAAAAGATTTTGACTCAGAGAGATTATTTCATGTCATGTTTTACCCCTGAACATCGTATTGTATTTCTGAAACAAGTTCAGAGAATTATTATGACACCTAAAACAATAAATTACTCCAATAATCGAGACATATAATTGTATATAGTTCGTGTGCCAGACAAGAGTGTCATTTTTCAACAGTTACACGAAGGCTATAAGTTGTAATCTCTATTGAAAACATCCGTGGAAAATCCACGTGGAATTCCATGTGGATTCTATGTGGATTTTTGTGGAATTTTAGGGAATGATGTGGATTTTCCACGTAGATTCTATGTGGATTTTCCATGTGGAATTCCACAGGGATTTTCTACGTGGATTTTCCATGTGGTTGATTAATTGCACTTTATAAAAGCCAAAGATACTTGAAAAATAGGTGTGCCTATATCTTTTTTAATTCGAATGACATACGTCCAAGTCGCGTGCAGTGAATTTATGAAAAATTAAATTTTCGTTCATTTCTAACTGTAATTTATGGAATAAACAATATTATGGCTCCGGATTTTTAATTTATGATGTAATAAATGACATATTCCAAGGAATAAGGTGTGCCTAGTCTCATCTCATTTCTGTGCCTATCCCTATTGAAAAAATCCACATGAAATTCCACGTGGATTTTCCATGTGGATTCTATGTGGATTTTTGTAAAATTTTGTGGAATTATATGGATTTTCCACGTAGAATTCCGCATGCATTCTATGTGGATTTTTGTAAAATTTTGTGGAATTATGTGGATTTTCCACGTAAAATTTCACGTGGATTCTTTGTGGATTTTTGTAGAATTTTGTGGAATTATGTGGATTTTCCACGTAGAATTCCACGTGGATTTTCCATGTGGATTCTATGTGGATTTTTGTAGAATTTTGTGGATTTTCCACGTAGAATTCCACGTGGATTCTTTGTGAATTTTTATAGAATTTTGTGGAATTATGTGGATTTTCCACGTAGAATTCCACGTGGATTTTCCATGTGGATTCTATGTAGAATTTTGTGGAATTATGTGGATTTTCCACGTAGAATTTCACGTGGATTCTATGTGGATTTTTGTAGAATTTTGTGGAATTATGTGGATTTTCCACGTAGAATTCCACGTGGATTCTTTGTGGATTTTTGTAGAATTTTGTGGAATTATGTGGATTTTCCACGTAGAATTCCACGTGGATTCTTTGTGGATTTTTGTAGAATTTTGTGGAATTATGTGGATTTTCCACGTAGAATTCCACGTGGATTCTTTGTGGATTTTTGTAGAATTTTGTGGAATTATGTGGAATTTCCACGAGGAATTCCACAGGGATTTTCTACGTGGATTTCCACCTATTTTTCAAGTATCTTTGGCTTTTATAAAGTGCAATTAATCAACCGCATGATTTTCAAAGAAAAAGAATGTACGTTCCAAAAGTTACAGAGCAAAATATTAACGCAGTAGTTTATTCAAATTTTATGAACTTTCGTGTTTCCTATAGTTTTTTAATCAATACAAATAACTGTACCTTGAAAAGTATATCCTTTTTAGTAAATAGCAACGTTTTATAAACAGTTCTGTACAGCTTATTTAAGTGAATCTTACAATATCGTAAAAGTTAAAAGTTCTGTGGGTTTGCCCATAGATTTTAAATTTTACCTGTCCTAACGTATGCGTCGGTCATATGGTCTCCTCATACTAATATTATGTTTAAGCTTCTTGAATCGGCTCAACATCGAGTATTGAGGTATGTATCAAGTAAATTCGGAAATCCAACGAGTTTCTTTGACCATAACTTAAGCCTATTATGCGATCGTACAGTTTACAGTCTTTACATCAACTATTTGATTATTACGACCATTTGTATGCAGTCAGCGTTCGTTGCCTTATAATGGTCGTGTCTCGTATTTTACTAGAATCTCGTAACGTATCTAATTATTGTTTTAATTCAATCGATCACCTTAGTCGCGTTTGGAACAACATATTCTAAATTTATTTATTTTTCTGTTTACTTTTTTCTATTTACGTTGCTTGTGTTTAATTCAATCTACAGATAGATGCATTTATTTTTTCTTTTTGTAAAGGGCGTTTCCGCCCGTTAAAACCGAATAAATAAATATAATTTACAAGTTCTGTCTTTAATACAGTCTTTAATAATGTAATCAGAGTAACCATTCTTCTTTAACCTAGTTTTAACTAAATTTGGTATCAGTTAGTTTTATTAAAGCTCGGTCGACTAATCCTCAGGCTGTACTAATTTTATAAGAATTTGGATGATTTATAAATGAAAATTTAAGTATCTTCCGGAAAATGTGACGCATCTGAACACTTACAGAGCACAATATGAGGATATTCTGAACTATTTTTTACGTTTGCTGTCTCGGTTTCTATCTTTTGTTGTCATGGTTCCATTTTTCGTGACGTGCACTTTTACAAATATACAAGATAGAAGAAAAATTTACTAAACCAAAAATTCCATGTCAATACCGTATTTTTTAAAAATTTACATTTTTACTTTTTTAATTTAATTTTTGGAAAAAAATACTGATTTTTTCGACGTTTTTCCCCAATAATTACGATTTTTGACATTGAAAAGGGCAGTGCTGATCGTTGCAAAAAATACTAATCGCGTCTTTTTGCTCAGACCATTCTTCTCCCATCGTATATTTTTAAAAAACAAAATGGCGGCTTCAAGATGGTGTCTCCAAGTTGTAATTTTACATTTTCTCCCACAAATATTGATTATTTGACGGCGTAACGGTTCAAATCACGGAGAACTGGCATGAAAAAGTAATTATTATCATTTGTCAATACTTAGTCCTATCATGATTCATTCATAACCTCAAATTAGTCGTGTACAATGGGTTACTACCGATATTTTGTCTGATTTTCACTCAATTTGCAGGTCGCAGGTCAATCCACATCTTATAGTGCAACATAACTTTCAATATCTGCAATATTGAATTACAAAATACAAAACAAACCACAAAAATAAAAACCAAATATTTCTTCATTGCCTCCACGTGTTTTGAATACAAAAAAAATGAAAGTAATAAAATTAAAATTAAAAAAAATGAAGAAAAGTTTTTTAAAAATAAAAAAAAAGTCGAACTGTACTAAATTTTTAGGTTATAACCCGATAATTAATAGGTCATAAGGGTATATGGTCATTTTTAATTTCACACATAAGTAATGTTACGAAAACGTCGAAAATTGTTTGAAAATTAGACAAATAATCGGTATAAACCCATTGTGTCTAATTAATTTGAGGTTATGCGGTTATGAATAAATCATGATGAGACTACATATTCACAAATGCTAATAATTACTTTTTCATTGCAATTCTCCATGATTTGAGCCGTTACACGGTCAAATAATCGATATTTGTGACAGAAAATTCAAACTTACAACTTCCAGACGCCATCTTGAAGCCGCCATTTTGTTTTTTGACAAAAATCCGACGGGAGAAGAATGGTCTGAGCAAAAAGACGCGATTAGTATGTTTTTCAACGATCAGGACTGCCCTTTTCAATGTCAAAAAACGCAATTATTGGGGAAAATGTCGAAAAAATCAGTATTTTTTTTCGAAAAAATGATCATAACTTTTTTCTCTGTAATTTCCGGCTGAGTCTAACCACGGCATTTGAAAGAAGAGGTCCAAATCTATCGATTTTGACTTATTTCAATTTTTTGTTAACGCTGTTTGGAACAAAAGTTACATCGTTGAAAGTTGTGTCCAAATTCTGGACTTTTGGGACGAAAAGGGTTAATGAGCTAAAAGTGCAAAAAACACTGCTTTTGTTCATATTCAGTAAGTTTTTGTGGCGGAACAAAATACTTGTTAAAACTTTGGCAAGAACCAGATTAAAGCATTATTCATCAGCTTTAAAATGCTTTTTTAATAGTTTCATTCAACTTTTTTTCAATGAGTTATCGAAGTTTTTGTCAAAGCATTATTATGATTTTCGTTTTTTGCACTTTTAGGTTAGGATATCTCAAAATTTTGATTCAAGACATCGAAAACCGTCGGTAAAATATACTCAGATTTCTGATGAATTTTTATTTAAAAATTTATTTCACCACAAAAACTTGCTAAAAATGGGCAAAAACTTTGATTTTTGCACTTTTAGGTTAGGATATTTCAACGTCTTGATGTAATAGAAAAATTTTTAGCAAAAAAGACGGTCTCAGTTTGTTATTTATTTTCATATAATTACAGATTAATCTAATGTATGAAAATCATAATTATTCCTGACAAAAACTTCGATAACTCGATAAAAAAAAATCGTATCGGATTTACTAAAAAAGCATTTTAAAGCTGACAAATAGGACTTTAATATCTTTCATGCCAAATTGCAAAGAATAATTTTGTTCCGCCACAAAAACTTACTGAATATGAGCAAATACAGTGTTTTTCGCACTTTTAGGTTAGGATATCTTAAAGTCTTGACGCGATAGAAAAATTTTGCGGACAAAAAATAAAAACGAAAACTTTCGAAAAAGTATCGTCCAATTTCTGGGTATAAATTTTGTTGGCCTGTATTATTTTAGTTATTCTTTTTTCATTTATCACTTTTTTTATTTTAAATTGAATATCAAACGAATTTGGAATAATATTTCGAAGAAAAATTCTTGAAATGGACCAGCATCATATTTCCTGAATCTTGGACGTTCATAACGATGATGTACCTGGAGATGTATTCAAAATAACCAATGAATGAAAATAAACATCACATTCATCCACACACATTCTTTATTCTCATTTTCCAAAAGATGCTTTTCGCGACATAACCTCAAATCTTGATTGTTCGAGTCACGATGATAAATATACCATACGATGATAATAAAAGATACGAAATACATCACGCGAGTTAAAAATCGAATCGAAAAGTCGATCGCGACAATTGAAGTAAATATCGACTGGGTCAGTTCTCAGTGTGGCGAGATATTACATTCTACGACGCGCTTAGCGTTATCTCGTACTACTAAAAAAAAAAGATTGAATAAAACCACCGCCGTCGTATAGGTACAATTTACGATCGTACATATTTGGTCCGACCGCTTTTGGATCTCGAAGAATTACGACGGTCAACGCAGCGGCAGACGAGTCGTTTCGCACGATAGTCTTACAATGTACAATAGAACTATGTACAATTTCATAAAATAATATTAATTTAATATATAGACTTTTTTGTGTATGATAGGTATATTGCCCGTAGCATATTATTATATTAATATATTCGGTAAAACTCATGAAATATCTTATTTGATTAGTGATGCGCGTTCGCCGAGGGGAATTCCCCGGATTCCTACCTGTGCGATGGATTCGTCTAGTTCTTTTTGTTTGTATTTACTTTGATTTCGGACGAGTAGGGCTCGAATATCATCGGAGGAATTCTTCTCGGCGCGAGATATGAAAAAAAATGACATTGGCCAATGCTGCTTATAGCATTGTGTCTTAGTCGATTGGCACAGACAGTGGCTGGGTTAAGGCACTTTGGACCGATGAAACACCTCCAGATTCAGCACCCTCTCCAGCTCGACCATCGTCCGTTGGCAGATCTCGTCCCTTTCACCGCGTGATTCAATTCTTTTCGTGAATTTTCGCGCATTGCATTGCTCGATCGTTAATTTTCGAGTCGCTCCATTTACTACCGCGACAGCCAAGCACGCTGTTCTTCTTGAGCGTTCCTGTGAACGTGGTGAATCGCGCGGTCTTTTCATAGTATCTTCGTGAAGTTTGCAGGGAACATCCCCTTCTCGTTGGTCCCTTCCTTGATTCCCATCAACCATCCTTCCTCCTGCACAAAATTCAACAATCATTAAATGAACCAAAATGGCGTCGACAACACCGAATGTTAACTGACCTGTTCTTCCGGATCGTCATACTCCACCACCATAATGATCTCACCGACGTCAAATGACAACTCGTCATCGTCTTCTCGTTCGTACTTGTATGTGGCCTTCGCCCTGTAGAGAACTCCTGGTGGTGTTGTCGCTCCTGCAGATAAATGGAAACCATTTTCATATTCCACTTCTAAAAGGATTCGATTATCCGCCATTAGTTTTCGCGTTTACATTAGCAAACTTTTCCACTACCTTCGTTATTTGTTTACACATGCATTACGTGGCGGACAAAAGAAAACGCACACAAAATCAGCTAAGCTTATATCAGAAGGTATTTTGTCAGAACAAAACTGCTTTTGTACAAAAGCCTAGAGGAAAAGCGGGAGTTACTGTGTGAACTTTAATTATTTGAGGTTATGTTTAAATTGCGTTTTTTTAATTCCAATAGACAATTTCTTTTATAGATGTCGCAGTATGTATCATCATTAAAAATATCGTAAGACCATTATTATTAATTTTACTTTGTATTTGACTAAAGTTGTCAACAAAACAACATAGGGTATATGATGACTTTACAGCTGTTGTAACGGCTACATGACTAAATAACTTTGCAAAAATAACTTTACAAAAATAACTTCAGAAAAAATAACTTTAATAATAATAACTTCAAATATTTCTTCCACTCAACACAACATTTGCGAATTATACACATCTCAACGCGTCTGTACATGCATTAACAAAAATTATAAAAAAGTATTTTTCGAAATATCTAACCTAACCTAACCTAACCTAACCTAACCTAACCTAACCTAACCTAACCTAACCTAACCTAACTTCAAATATTTCTTCCACTCAACACAACATTTGCGAATTATACACATCTCAACGCGTCTGTACATGCATTAACAAAAATTATAAAAAAGTATTTTTCGAAATATCTAACCTAACCTAACCTAACCTAACCTAACCTAACCTAACCTAACTTAACCTGACCTAACCTAACCTAACCTGACCTAACCTGACCTAACCTAACCTAACCTAACCTAACAAATTACTAAAGAATATTAAATTAAAATCGATATTCATAATGGTTGATGTAGAAAGTATAAACTTATCAAAATGTAAACATATATTCATGTTCACTTATTTCCATGAATTGCTTCAACAAATTGATGTATAGTGGTTAAGAATGTAATGAACATTGTTCGAACAATGTTCTATTATATACGCATTCAGAAATATTTGAAGTTATTTTTGTTAAAGTTATTTTTCCTAAATTTATTTTTGTCAAAGTTATTTTTGATAAAGTTATTTTTTTTAAAATTATTTTTCGGAGGTTATTATTGCAAAGTCATTTTTGCAAAGTTATTTAGTCGTGACACCGTTTTATACTAAATTTGATCACCCGATTATACAAAATTTGAGCCAACCAACTTCGAATAATATGAGAAGTGTAAGCGGCAACATTGTGACAGCGTTCCAGTCACACTAGTATTAATTCGGACGGCAGCGCCATCGACGATAAACACGGGAAGGTCGGTAAGTTTCTACCGGTCGGTAAGGGACTATTGATGGTATTTAAACGCATCAGTTTCCGTAGTAATTTCAAGAAAACTGTTTTTTATTATTAATTTTTGGTTTTGTACTCTTTTTCCACACATTATGAAATACAGTAACTGATAGATGACTCGGTAAAAGTAAAAAAGGCGGATGTTAGCAAAAAAGTGCGAGCGATACTTACCGACCGCAGCCGAAGGTTTCGGTGCCGATTCTTGGTTATTGACCGAATTATCATTGCTGTTAGCATTACTGTTAGCGTTGCCGTTCAACTGAGTTGTCGGCGAGGTATCCCTGGCAGCTTCGTTGGAATCGTCCGACGCTGCAACACGCAACACAAAAGACAATCGAAGTGTCTGGGTTAAAAGGCGATACTTGTTAAAAAAACATTCGGGTTGAAGGAATCCATGTGTTAGGCACACGAAGCAAGATACAAAACAAGTAAACAATCTGGTTAAAACACGAGACATATTTATTTAGAAATATTTACCTGGTGAAACGTTGTTTTGCGGTGGTTGGGTGTTGATGATCAACCTGAAACCCAAATTTAAACGTTAAATGCTGTTCGTCGCTGTAAATTTCGTTGTATTAAGAATTAAATGACAGAAGGACGTCTGGCAAAATGTAAATCCAACATAAATTAGTGTAAATCGTTTAGAAGATCATTCGACAGACGATTGAAAGGACTGGTGCATCAAATCTCTCGAATTCGACACAAACTTTTTTATTTCCAGTAAATAGTACAAAAAATCTCTTTACTCTCCATCTCTATGTAATGTGAATTTTTTTGATATAATTCCAAATAACTTCAGCTGAGCGGATGAGTTTCGGACGTTAGAGGCGAAAAACAATATGTTTTTCTTCTCTTTATTAATTGCTTCAGCATTATTAAACAAAAGTAAATTATCTTCATTAGCAATTTTATTGTATTACTTTAAGAATGTAATTATTAAGAAGTATTAAAATTTGATTATTCAAAATTTGATATTAATCATTCTTCATACTTCGGAATCTTATTTCTTGGCCTCCAAGTATTTAAAATGATTTACGAGTAAGACTTCACACGCCCTGGTAGAAAAAGGGAGCATTTTTTGGCTTGTTTATGCCCAAACTTGTTGGTTTCTGCGCAGTTTTTGACCAACATTTCTAGCTGGTTTTCTTGTGGTGATGTAACGCCCATTTGCCCAGAAACTAACCATTATTTATGGCCAAAAACTCTACGAGATTATGCTCGATAGTTGACTGGTTTATGTAGGTTTTCGCATTGTTATTGTAAAAAACCGGGTAAAAATTGGCCAGTTTTCAGACTGAAAATCTTGACTGAAATCTCTATTATATATGGGTGATTCTCCAGAAACAGGGCATTTTCGTGTCTTTACGTTATATCTTACAAAAACTTTGACAATAAATTATTAAATTTCGATAGAAATGTTAAATAAATACCCCTGGCCCATGTTAATTTGAAAAAATAATACTTTTGTTACAAAAAACTGGTGTAAAATGACATTTAAAGACTAAAAGTAGCATTTTTTATATGTCCAAACCTCTAAGTTCAAAACTTTAAAATATTAACGCTATTAAGAAACCAAATTATTTTAATTTATTCAAATAATATTTCTATAGTATAGCTCAAACTGTACAATTTCTCTCTGTATAATATTTAATTAAATCAATATATATACTTATAATTATTGAAATATTAATGTCTTAAGAAATTTCTCTGAAGTAACGACAATGCGTAAACTGGTATAAATGAACTGGAAATAATTAACTGTTTTACTAAAACTTATGAGAAAATCAAAGAAAAAACACTACACTTTACTAATCCTCCATAGAAAATTGAAAAGAGAACATATTTACCTCATGAACAAGTAAAAACTGTATAAAAATACCACGTATTTTTATTAAATTAATTGTCGTCACCCGTCCTAATTTTGGTATTTTGATACAAACAGCAATTAAAAAACTATGAAAACTTAAAGATTAAAGGAATAAACGTTACTGGCAATTTGTTTTTTAATTTATTATTGTTTAAAATATGTAAAATTGGATTTTTTTACAAATTTTCATTGTCGTCACCTTCATTGTCATTACCAAACATTTGGCGTATCAGGTACGAAACAAGAACAAAGTGTAACCAGTAGCAGAAAATATTTTTCAAATCATAAATAACATTTATATTTCTCTTCCTCTTAGACATTTATTTAAATATAATTTAAAAAACCACAAAATTAAACTTTATATTTGTTACAACGTTATGAATCAAGTTTATTATGAAATAATATTATTTATTAAAATTATGAATATAATATTATCATTGTAGTAACTAACCAACGACACATTAACTTTAATAAATTTATTTTGTCTAAAACTTCTTCAAAAATTCATGTGTTTTTCTTAATTTTTTAATTATTACTTAATAAATAATTTTCATTTATTCACAAAAATGCACTAAATCAGATATGTACATTATGTTTTTGACTCTTTAGAGTTATTTTTTTCATGTTTTTAATAAGCAATTGTTGGTTTATATAGCCGTATGAAAATGCGTCATAGTAAAAGTCTTCCCCTTTCCTTTAAAATAATTTTGTAGCGTGACTACTTTAACAATAACTTAACTTGGTGCTAATAAGCAAGAATCCAAAAAAAAAACGAATTTACAGTAACTTAAAAAAAAAAAATTGATAGGAATAAAAATAATTCCCAATTTTTTGGAATTTTTTAAAAAATGCGGCGCCATATTGGAATTCCTGATAGCTGAAACTCAATTTTGACCTCGGAATTTTGAAGAGCGACCTCGAAAACAATAGGATATGTACCTTTCAATTGTTTTCAACTTCGATTTTGATATGAAATACTTGATTGATAATGAAGTATAAAAAATGCCATTTCAGGCGTTAATGGGTTAACTTAGGTTAGCTCAGCCAATTCCATTTTCTTTTTAATGCAGTTTAGTTTATTTTCGTCGTACAAAAATTACACCTTGAAAATTGTCTATAATTTAAGAATCTCTTTTTTTTGTGTTAACGATCTCCGAAATAAGTGTTGAAATTAAAGAAAAGAATGGCAAATCTTTAGATATATTACTGATGATTTTAAATGCAGAGACTTTTTCAGTGATTAAATCTCCGATTTAAAATGTTCAAACTAAATTAAAAAATAAAACTAATGATGCCTTTAGACTAATTAATAAATAATTAACTCAACCTTTAAACAAAATATGTATTTTAATAATTTTATTGATTTAATTAAAAAGTTCGACAAATAAATAACTGAAGTAATAATTATAAAACCATAATTACTAGTGAGTGTATTTGAAATATTTTAATTCACATGCCTTTCGTGAGATTCTTAAGTTATAGGTAATTTCCAAAGTAATTTTTATACAACAAATTTGTTAATTCATAAAATAAACTAAACTGTATTTACACTGCATTAAAAAGCAAATAACACTGAAGAACTGTTCCGATCTGACTGCTGTTCTTCGTAGTAACATCATAGAAATAAGTTATTATGAGAAATACGTGTATTTCATTTTTTGTTACAGTCTAAGCTGGTGATTTGAAGAATTTAGTAATCGTTAAACTCGAATCTTGGATCAGTTTACAGAAATTTAAAATAGCCGTTCTAATACGGCGGAACCGTTATGTAAAATTTCATATTTCTGGAGTAGAAAAAATACTAGTTTCACTGAGATTTTCAAGTCAACATTATTTTTTAATTTAATGCATGCCCTGTTTTTGCAAAATTTTGAAATGAAGCTTCCTAAAATTATTCTTAAACTATTCTTTATTTTCATAAACTCGCACTTTGCTGTTAATAGTCTATCTAATTTATAAAGATATCGATGAAATGTTAAATTTTGTAAAACGGATACGCCTTATTGAATTGCGATACATTGACCCAAAATTTTGGTTTAAAAATGACCAAAAATGTATGAGATTTTAAAATAACACCACCTTAGGTTGTAATAGAGTTCGAAATATAGGTATTTTTATTGAGAACATGGTAGCTGCCATTTTGAAATTGGATTTTATGAAATATTAGTGCTTCTGTATATCAAAATATCATACAAAACTCGTAACAAATTATTTGTATGATTGTACTACAAGAAAACCTAGCAGTTCCCAAATAATAACAATTTCTTCAATTTCCAAAATTTTTAATGTTCAGACGTCATTTTGAAAAGGAAACAAAATAAATCAAAATATGTGAATGTATATTGTGCAATTCAAACAATCGGGAACATATTTATGGTAAGTTATGCTCGAAAGCCGGCATCGTAGATAAAACTGCATTAAAAAATAATGTAGCTAAAAAATCGTGTTTTTTCAGGGTCAATTTTCGAAAACAGCAAATATGAATGTCTCCAGTTTTAAAAAATGTTTATTGCATAAATAAAATATTGCTGAAATCCATTTGCAAATTCTGTACATTGGGCCCCAAGGGTTACCTCTTAGTACTGAATTTTTAGGACACAAAAGCATCATTTAACTTGATTCTTCAGTTAACATTTACGTTCTTTAACTCAAAAGTACAGTTTGTATTGTTGGATCAATATTCATAGTAAAAAATAAATTTTGTCAATGAACTGTCGCTATTCAAATTTGGAAAATATAATAATGTCCGATACAGTTCAAAGGGTTTTTTTTATTTAATTAAAACCTCTATAAAATTCAAGGTATTGATTTTCATTTCTTACCCAAAAATTTCTCTTGAAAGAACCTCCTCAAACGCATCGATAATATCTGGAATTTTATCGAGATTTTAATTTAATAAAAAAAAACTTCTGAACTGCATCAGCCATTATTGTATTTTCTAAGTCAATATACTAACAACAAAATAGATACTAAAATTTACTGAAATACTAGTGGCCTCAACAATACATAAACAGATATAAATGAAATATACTAAGTGTACTTTATTTATTAAAAACTTTTTGAAAAATTGAAGCACAATCCGTCATTACTCGAATCTTCGACATATTATTGGAAAAATAACAAATATCTCTCTCAAAAGTAAAAACACTATAGAAACATACTTTATCCTTTTAAGAGAATCCATTATCGTGGCACGTCATAACTTTTGCTACATATATCATATATTGATTTTCATATCTTTTACCACAAACGTCGATAGAAAGATAGATAATACATTTGAAAGCGTCGAAAAAGGAAATTTGATGACCATAATCCCATTTTTTGAAACAAATAATCAATATTACGATAATTATAAATAATTTTAAAAAAATCCTTTTTTTTAATTAATAATGATCTAATGTAATCAGGAGAATTCATGATCAGTACAATGAATTAGTATAAAAGTAACTTAATCTAGAGTCTTACGAGGAATTGGCATTAGGCGATTTTGGCGATTTGGGCGACTGAGCAGCCGAATTTTGCTTGACCGAGTAAGACCCCCTTTGGCTCTCGTTCGCCAGCTTGTCCACTATCGCTTCCAGTTCCGAATAAACCTGCAAAAATAATTAAATGTCATTCGAATCCTAATAACCTGAGGCAAATCTAAGCAAATCTAATAGGTATTTTTCTTTATTTTCAGGTCATCAAGAAAAATCATGAATTAATTTACTTTTTGAGTTTTTCAAGCCCACCTTGACCAACGTAGTAGCTTTTGAAAAAATTATTTATTTAAATCTGGGTTGTCGGCATAAGAATTTATTTTTATTGAAAAAGGATCGAATTAGACAATAAATAAATGAAATTAAGTATTTATTAACTAATGGTCAGGAAGAGATATTCACATAGAACATGAATTTTAATGTACATTTAATTATTGTAACCATAGAAAAAATTAACTCCATCAACAAACAATGTTTCATATGTTCGACAATAAGACGGATGTAAACTTTAAACAAACAATGAAATGCAGATTTAATCAACATTTCGAGCACTTGTGGGATATATTCAAGAATTATTAAATTTTTAATAAATCGAGTTTTATATATGCTATAAAACAAACATGAAAAAATAATTTATTTTAAAAAGAATGTGTCCTTTATATCGCTCTCACTCTACAGAATCTATTATTCGGAAAAGAAAGATACGTATTGCTTCAAAGTTTGAGGGGCAATACTTGACCCTAGACCTAATAGTAACGAGTTCGAATCCCGGCGGGGTGAATCTGTCAAGTTTCTTTTTTTTAATAAATAAATAATAAAAAAATCTCAATCTTTACCAATATTTTGACAATTACATTTTTCCAACCGTTTTTTGTAACTTATCTGACTAACTAAATCAACTTATTAATTACATTTAATATAAACTTATTTATACAACGCAATACAAGAGTACGTCATTGGAAATTTAAATATTCGTTCCATATTTAATCTTCGTTCCTCATAAGGTATATTAACATCCTGTATATATTTAAAGAAATGAATGATTAAAAACCTATTTTTAGTTATTATAACATAAGTTATACCTACAGTTCCCTTTGTATTTCCTCATAGTTCAAAAGTAACATATTTAACATTTTTCAAAATAAAAACAAAATGAACATAAACAAAGACCATTAACTTTGATTGTGTCAAACATAAGATTATAAATAATGTGCTTTGACAAATTAATAGAGTTTCAGAGTTTTTTACTTTCCTACATGGCAAAAAATGAATGGTTAAACCAACTACATAAATAGTAAATTCAGCTAAAAATGTTGGATATACCTCAGAACTTTGTTTAAATATTGCAACTATTTCCAGCTTGTTTTTCTATAACCAAAAGAAATAGTTGAAATAACTATCTTAATAAACTATTTCAATTAGTTAAATGGTAGCAGCTTTGACCCTTTCTAATCAATTAAAATAGTGATAATGGCTTTTTCAAATAATTGAAACAATAGTAAAAATAGTCAACTTATTTTCTTAAACACATGAACTCACGACAAAACACTGACAAAAAAAAAGAATTTTGCAAGCTCTATTATTGTTTAATCGTGAACTGAATTTAAACTTTTTACCGGAACCGTATACAATTTAGCATTAATTTTATGGATTAAGATTGATATGTTTAACGAAGTTATAAGATTGTTTTTTGTTATTAAATTATATGTATTTTTGGACGGTTTTAGTAACTTTTCGGAAGAAATTTAGTGACAACACGACAAACCACTTTTTGTTTTGTGTCTAAAAAATTCACATGTATTTTCAAAGTATTTTAATTCTTATGCGTAAAATAAGTGTCCGTACTTTCAGTTTAAATGTTACATTACAGTGCAAGCAATTATTAAAAAAACGAATTTTATAAAATACAAAATGGCAGATATCTTGAAAATGGAAGGTGATGAGCAATTTAGTCAGAAAAGTATATACATATTTCTAACGATTTCTCACCATAGATGGCGATGACTTGACCTTGCCTAACCTAACCTGACCTAACCTAACCTAACCTAACTTCATCTACCCTAACCTAACCTGACCTAACCTTACCTAACCTTGACTTGAACCTAACCTAACCTAACCTAACGTAACATAACGTAACTTAACATAACATAACCTAACCTAATCTTAACCTAACCTAACCTAATATCACTGACCACAATTATTATCCATAATCACCATTTAACAAAATCGACTGCAGTCAATTATCACAGTCTTAACTAAACTATCTTTAACATAAGTACGTAAAATCTTAAAAATATGAACAAAAATGTGATAAAAATAAAGTGCATGGAAAAATAAGTATAGATATGAGGAAATGAAATAAATTAGTATTGGCTGTGATGAGCACTGATATTTTAGTTGTCAATTATTCGACGTATCTTTTAAGTAAGTTAATCCCTAATTCATAATAATCATTTTAATCGTAATAAATTTAGTCAAATCAATATTAAGATTTGCAATATGTTTTTTATACCTTGGCACTTTCGGTGTGGAATACTTGTTCAGCAGCGAATAACGTCTGTAAATTGGTCACGAGGAATAGAACGCGCGAGTCATACAGTGCCGGAAGCTCGTCATGAAGTTCAGAATTCAATTGTTCGTAGGTCCTTTTGGCTTCTTCTAACAATTCTTTACCTCTGGATACTTTAAGTTCATCTCGCTTCTTTGGGTTGCACTGTAAAGACTGGAAATTGTGCCTCTGGCTATCGTAGTCAACCAGCTTTCGACCCCTCTTGTCAATTTTTTTCTAAAAACATATCATATACTTAGTCCTATCATATAATTAGTAGACTACGATTAATTTCAGAAATTAGTAAACCAATAAATCGATTCCGTTGTTAACGTCATTTCCTACCCTAAAAAATATGAAGTAAACCAAAACTCGAAATGTTTCCAAGTCCAAATCTATTTTTGGGCGATTTTACATTTTTTAATAAATGCGTACCGAAACCATAAAAAAGATAATTACAAATATACTTGTGACCCTTATCGCAGCTAAAAATTTCAAAAATATTCATAAAAACACGTTCAAGGAAAAAACAAGAAAAAAAAAAGAAAACACTACTTTAAAAGCAAATTACTATAAAATCTTTTTTGTTTTTTTAGTCCTCAGAACACCATAATTGTTTATAAATTTGTTTACTTCATTAAAAAGTATTTTTATAAAATCTGTACTTACCCGCGTCTCCGGAAATTGGTTCTGGTACGTATTAAGGGGCAAAAGAGCTTGGTCTCCGAGTTTGTGTGCAAAATCCTGCCAAAGCATGTCCAAATTTTGAGCCTGAACATATAGCAAATCGTGACCGGTCCATTGACTTTCGTAGATCTCGTTCAACGATTCCATCAGCGACTTTGAGGCCGTCTGTACAGCTACAAATAAAAACCATCATCACATCCTCTCTGTATTTTTTTAATAAAGTGTTCACTAGGTTATAATAACTTCCTACACAAGATATGCAATTGTAAATTCATTTTTGCCTAAGTCCTTCCTAATGTACTTTCTCGTCCTACTTTCTCTAACCACGAAAATTCATTCAGTTGTCCAATAAAATTAGTACCGATGGAATATAGAAAACAATAACTTTCATGGGTAATATTTTCTTCTTCTTTGATTTTTTCCAAAGTGAAATATCTCTTCAAATATTTTTTTTTTCTTAGCTTTTTTAATTTGACGTAAAATTTTGAGTTAATTTATGATGTTCTTGCGGTGAATAACGGTGCATAAAAGGTAGTACTGTGTAAAAATGTGTTTAGGAAGAAATTGATTCATTTTACATCTAAGTAAGAAAATTCGTCATAATTGATGCCGAAAGTTTGGTGTTTAATTTTTTCCATTTCTTAAGTAGTATAAGAGTGTCCTTACCTTAATTGGATTTAATCCAGTTATAAAAATTCATTTCTTCTTATGCTAATATATAATAATTCGAATAATTAATATTTTCTTCTTCTTTGATTTTTTTCTAAGTGAAATATCTCTTCAAAAAAACAAAATTTCATGGTTAATATAGACAATTCCATTTAATTTATTTCTTTATATTACTTCCGGTATAATATCTGAGAGTAGCAATAAAAAAGAAGTTAATTTAATTTCCTCTGTTTTTTAATTTTGGTAAACAGGCGATGAATAATTCTAAAGCACAAAATTAGGCCATAAATCCGCCATCTTGAAGCCGCCATGTTATATTTTGCATATCTGATTATGTTAACTTTTAGTCAAACTCATTATGCCATCAGATTGAGGTCCTTAGAACGATCAGTCAGAGCGAAACTATTCAAAAACATGAAAAACGATCGAAAAATCGAAATATTCACTATTTTTTTTTTGTTTTTTTCGCCGCCATATTTAAAAAATTGTTGCTTCCAGCGGAAAATTGACTTCGCATTCGGAAAGAGCAGGATCGAAAATTATAGACTCTGAATATTCAGAGTTATTCAGCGATTGTTTCAAGAAGAAAAGTGACGATTAAAATGTAGTGAAATTACGGCATTTCGGGTTAAAGACCAAAATTTTATGCCATTTACGAGTTTTCTATGTATCGCAATTTAAAGTTTCTTTTGGAAATATAATTTTTGTAGTTTTTTAAGTCGCTTATTACAAATCTGACGCTAAATTTCCGAAACACAAATTGACTGGCCAAATGAACCAAATGAAAGCTTTCAAAACATATAAAATTTTACACAAAATTTCGCGTTTTTGGAGTCGCTAATCGTGAATCTGAAGTTGGTGACTTTTCATCTCAATACAGCTATGTAAAACCTTAAAATAAAAAAAAATAATAGTTTGATCCGGTTTTTTGGTAATATCTTGGCTTCTACTTAAGTTTCGACAACGATATATCAGCCAATTTTGAAGCTAATTTCAAGCCCTACAAATTATCTTTAAAACACTTTGACCAAAAATGAATATTTCTTAGGTTAGAGCCGATAAAAAGAGAAAAAAATGCTTATTTTGGCGGATTTTCGTCTCTAACTCGTTTCGTTCAACAGCTAGTGAATTTTTGTATAGGAGAAAGTTGTAAAGCTTAAAAAGAACTACAATTTAACACCCTAAATTGTTTCGTTTTGATAGAAATTGAGCGAAAAAATTAGAAAAATACCATATAGATTGGCCTAAAATACGTCTTCTTCAATTTTTTCAAGTGGGCGTTTTTTTTAAACGCGAGAAAACATGTTTTGAATTTTTTTAAAAGTTACTATAAGGTCAAATTACTTAGCTACACTCTAATATTATTTACTCGCATGCATTTTTCTGTAAAAATTGCATAGTGTGAAATAAAAAATAAAAAAAAACTGAAAATTCACGTTTTTTCCTATAGCGAGCGCAATTTTGGGGATAGGGAGTTGAAAATTTCTGAGCATTATTATTTTTTAGAAAAGGATAAAATTTCATTTATCTGAATCCCTGCTGGGGCAGATTGGACCTTCTTCTCCAGCTAGACCCTTTTTAAAATTCAAAATAGCTGAGAAATTATTCAAAATATTTAAATTTATATTAAAAATGTTTATACAAATGGTTCGCGGTGTCACCTATCACGTATCTCGTGTCATTTTCTTTACCAAATATGGCGGATCCAAAATGTCGCACGAATATTTTGAAAATATCTTAAATTTTTTTTAAATTTCATTTTTAGAAAATTTCACACGTTTCTTATCAGATGATGCTTAAAAGAACAAAAAATAACTATTGAATGCGCAATGTAAAAATAAACATCGATGCATTTAAAAAATTCCGACATGTACATTTTTATAAAAACTGATGTATTTTGCATATATCCATCTACCGTATTGGACTCGCAATTTTGGATTTTGTTAATTCGTTATCAGTGATCCAAAACAAAAACACAGAAATTTATAAAATCGTTACACGTTTGGGGCTTCAAGCCGCCATATTGAATGTCACTATTTTGATATTCATTTTTGTAGCCTGCAGATTTTGAGGTTACGGGGACCCAAAATTTCCACGTCATAATGATGTCTGCATTTGAATTGTGTGCAAAGTTATTGATAAACAAATTTTTTGATGAAAAAAGACACTTTTTGAAACAATTGCGTGTATTTTTTCTGATTCAATTTTTTCTGTTTTGGAGCCATGATCGGAAAAGGCGATATATGGGCATTGTTTTAGAACTTTTAAACTTTGAGGTTGAAGAAAATTGCATTTTTTTTAGGCACATTCATGAAATTAATTTTATTGGCTTTAGAATTGATCAAATGACAGGAAAAACCTTGCGTGACTCATTTATACACAATGTATTTTTTTTTTAATGTAACATATGTTACGTTACTCGTAAAATTAGTTTTTAGTTTTGTAACGTTTAATATACATAAAGAATTCAGTTCTTTTGCTTATGGCCTAATTTTTAGAAGCTAGTTTATAAAATTAAACGTCTAGTTAATAGTTCAAATTTAAAATAATGGATTAAATATGGCGGACTATTTTTACAAAATTTCTTTGATTTTTATAAAATTTGATATGTTAGGGTTTTTTATGCCACTGATTACAAATCCAAAGTCAGTTTTCATTAAAATTTGAAATCCAAATACTTGATTTAACATTAAGGATACCAAAAAATTAAAACGATTTGTAAAGAATAATCATTTTATTATTGTCAAAAATTGTGTTTTTTGGTGCATTAAAAAAACACAAAATTTATAAATACTTTAATAACATAAGAGAAAAGATCACAATGATTCCAAAGTACTTAGAAGCTAAATTGTAGATGTGCCATTAAATAATTTGATTTTTCAAAGTGAGTTTCGCTTGGAAATTTAAAGTTTGACGTGGTCGCATTTTTTATGTATACGTGGCACATATTCGGGCAAAGGCTCAAATTACTTCTTATCATATAGGTAATGTACCCCTGTTGTGTGGTTTCTTAAAAACCAATGTGAAAAAAATGATCTAAGGTCGATTGCTAAATTGTCAACTATAAAGAAAAGTTATCTCGCAAGTTTGAAGGTATATAATTTTATTCCTTAGTGAGGCACATCATTAAGTTAAGGATTTTTCATTTGTTTGCATCCCCAAATACTTCCACAAAAAACCACAGACCATAAAAAAAAAAGGTGCAAAAAGTTTCAGCGTTAAAACTGAAAAAATGTAGTGAGTGTCGCGCACCAAAAACAGGCAAATTCACTACTTTTATTTACTATCATTGTTTTCTACATATCTGTAATTAGTAATAAACACTTATTACATGTAAATCGAACAAAAATTTGTTGATCTGTAGTATTACAAAGTTATATTTAAAATTTTTATGGTATCATAATGAGCGACAACATAAAGTTTAAAAGTTCTAGAACAATGCCCATATATTTCGTTAAAAATTATTTGATGTTGATAACCTTATAGAAATGAGAGCCGAAAAGTGGCCAAAAAAATCGTCGGTTTGGGACTTAATGAGATAATAAATAACAGTGGTTGACGCGAGTACAAGTTAATCTCATGACATTTTCAATTCGGAAGCTACAAACAATGGAATGACTTTGTGTATGTTGGAAAAATGAACAGTTTTGGAGTGAGGATTTTTCCTCACTTGCATCAATTTTCAGTATAAAATGCATCAAAATTTGTTACAAACATATAAAAATTTACCAGATATATAGGAAATTTTAATATTTTTGAAGTATTCACACATTTTCGCAACTATATTGATATTTTTTTGTTTAAAGTAAAATTTTTCCATGACCATCGAATTTTGAAAAACCCAATAAAGAAATATGCTACACTCAAGAAGACGAGTTTTCTGTGATACATATATCGATGGGTCCGGCGCCTTCATTACTATTCGCGGAAACTCGGTCATGGTGATGCAACCAGATTGAGCATCTTCTTTTAAGTGGTAGGTACCCAGTGCATTTATCCGAGTTTTGCACGAACGCGTTAATTTCAGTACACCGTTCCCTCTATGCGTTTCTATAAATATAGGTGCTTCGTGCTAAAATCGCGAATCCCTAGTGTCTGGTAAAGAGAGACTCTCTTAATTTCGTTGAGTAAACCTTTTGAATCCAATCACACAATGCATCTGTCCAACCTTGCCAGAGCAATGACTACAATTTACCTAAAAAAATTTGCAAACATTTCCCACCCTCTATATATGAATTAATAAAAAAAATATGATTATAAAGTGGGTTACAAAGAATTAATCAATTCAAACTATTTATCTTAGGTAAATATTAGATAATTTACATATTTACCATGTTAAAGATAGTGTAAGAAAAAAACGAATATCAAGAATTGGTCAAGAATTCAACATTTTTAAAATTGAAGATATCATGAAGAAAATTACCTTGTAAATAGTTGAAATAACTATTTTAATTTCTTCAATCAACTGTTTCAATTAGTTAAATGGTAACAGCTTTGTCCCTATTCAATTAATTCTAATCAATTAAAATAGTAATCACGACTTTTTCAAATACTTGAAACTTATTTGTTGTGTAAACACATTCTTAAACACATAAACTCACGTCAGAACACTAAAAAAGAAAATAATTTTGCAAGATCTATTTTTGTTTAATCGTGAATTAAATTTAAACTTTCTACCGGAACCGCATTCAATTTTATGGATTAAGATTCATATGTTCAACGAAGTCATAAGATTGTTTTTTGTTATTAAATTATATGTATTTTTAAACGGTTTTAGTAACTTTTCGGAAGAAATTTAGTGACAACACTACAAACCACTTTTTGTTTTGTGTCTAAAAAAATTCAGAATTAATCAATTCAAACTATTTCTTAGGTAAATATTAGATAATTTACATATTTACTATGTTAAAGATAATGTAAGAAAAAAACGAATATCAAGAATTGGTCAAGAATTCAACATTTTTAAACTTGAAATTGAAGATATCATGAAGAAAATTACCTTGGAAATAATGCAAAAAAGCACAAATTTAAAGATCACAAGAAAATTACTGAAAAAAAGTGGTTTTTTTTTTAGTATTGAAATTCATGTAGAAAATCTCGGCGTTAAAGGAGTAAGAGGATTGTAAATAGTCAAAATCTACTATCTTGTAATACCATTAAAATATTCACTTATGACAAATAAATAGTATTGATTAATATCATGAATCAATCATCCTTTGATATATACTTTCTAAATTTCTTGGAGAGAGAATTCACTCTTTAATTTGTGAAAACCGAGAAACTCTCGTGAAAGAGTGGAAATTCACTCTTTCGCGAGAGTTGCTCGATTTTCACTAACCAAAGAATTAATCAATTCAAACCATTTCTTAGGTAGATACTAGACCATTTACATATTTACTATGTTAAAGATAGCGTAAGAAAAAAATGGATATATTTCTACCAGGGTAATATAATAATAAAATGCAACGAATATCAACAATTGGTTAAGATTTGAAATTCAACATTTTTAAACTTGAAATTAAAGATATCACGAAGAAAATTACCTTGTAAATAATGCAAAAAAGCACAAATTTAAAGATCATAAGAAAAGTACTGAAAAAAATGTTTTTTTTTGTCTTTAGTACCGTATCGAAATTCGTGTACAAAATCTCGACGTTAAAGGAGTAAGAAGATTGTAAATAGTCAAAATCTACTATAAAAATATACCAAGTTTCTCTCTTGCTAGATTGAAAATTCACTTTTGCTAGATTGAAATTTCACTCTTAAAGACAACGACTCATTCATGAGAGTTGCTCGGTTTTCACTAATTAAAGAGTGAATTGTCACTCCAAGAAATTTAGAGAGTATATATCGAAGAATGATTGTTCCATGACATTATTAAATACTATTTATATGTCATAAGTGAATATTTTAATGGTATTACAAGATAGTAGATTTTGACTAATTACAATCCTCTTACTCCTTTAAGGTCGAGATTTTCTACATGAATTTCAATACTGAAGAAAAAAAAACATTTTTTTCAGTAATTTTCGTGTGATCTTCAAATTTGTGCTTTTTTGCATTATTTACAAAGTTAATTTTTTTCACGATATCTTCAATTTCAAGTTTAAAATTGTTAGATTTCACTCTTTCCTTCAGAGATGTCGACTCCACGACTCGGAGGGAAAGAGTGAATTTTCACTCTTGTTAGATTGAAATTTGACTCTTAAAGAGTTGAATATTCACTCTTTCGCGAGAGTTGCTCGATTTTCACTAAACAAGGAGAGAATTCTCAAGAGATTTATAGAGTAAACATGTACAAACATCATACGTGTACATCATAAATAAATAAATATACGATACATTTTCATGTTTTTAAGTATCTAACAATGAATTACGACAACATTTTTCTATTTTTAGCTATAAAATAGTTTACATCTCGAAAACGAAGTGTCTTTTAACCATATTGTATGGACGAAGCGTACCATATGCTCTTTAAATTCCTTGGAGTGAAAATTAAGGCACTCTTTCACGAAAAGTAAAATTTTCACTCTTGAAATTGATATTTCACTCCTCTAAAAGTGATTTTTTTTGTTTTTACTCTTGACGGAGTAAAATGTCACTCTGTATAGAGTGAAATTTTCACACATAATAAAATAGTAGCTCAATTTTCACTCCAAGGAATTTAAAGAGTGACTTTTATGGTTGTTATATTTAGAAGTGTACTTAAGATAAAAAAAGTCAAACACACTTACCTCGAACACACCTGATGTAGTTGTTGAACTCTTTTTGTAATCTGTTGGCAGCATTTTGTTGTCGATTGAAATTTTGCAAGTGTTCATCAAAAATGTCATCGGCAGTTCTGTCCACTTTTCCCAAATTTTGAAGGAACTGAAACAGAAATAGAAAAAATATAGATGAATTTATTGTTTATTTCATTTTTCATACGCGATCATTATTATTATTATTACAGAATAAAATGGTTTATGGTAATAAATAGGATAAAAACATTTCGTAATCTCAGAAATTTACCGATCAAACAAGATAATGCTAACAATAAATGATAATTTTTATGTATGTTTTCGTTTCAAATAAAAAATAATTTCAGTATTGGACATGTAAAAAGTTGAAATATTTAATTCTTTATACAAATATTTACTATACTTAATTATATATCACTGGTGGTTTAAATTTTAGTCGTACACTCAGAAAAAAGTAGTTAAAATATCCAGAAAAGATGATTAAATAGGCCCTTGTTATTTCTTCTGGTTAAATTAACCAGAATTCTGGTTAGTTTAATCTGAAATATTGTTGGTTTAACTAGCAATATTGATAAAACAATTATTTTTCTGATTAAACTACCTAGAATTCTGGTTAGTAACCAGAAAAAATAGTACGGTCGTATTTAACCAGAACATTTTTGTGTGTATCTATATAAAATTAAATTTTAGTCGTATCTACCCGGAAAAATGAAATAGTGGTAACTATTAACTATATAGTAGGATAAAACACAGCCATCGTTCTTAGTTAATTTTCCTATCAAAATAGTGGTCTCGACGAATTAGGCAGTTAAGTCTACTATTTAAATAGTAAACCAACTAAAAAATAGTACATGTGACAGATCTTTTAGATAGTAAACCTAGCTACATCTTTTTTTCCGTGTATAAATTTAGTAAATTTCAACTATACTTAATAACTATACTATACTATTCAACTAGCGCAATCAATTAGTTCAGAACTATTTCATAAGTAATTGGACCTCAGACGAAAGTGGGTATAAGGATTAAGGATATACTTACCCTAAAGAAATTTATAAGTTAGTTTGACTAAATTAAAAAACAATTCTTGCAATTTAGCAACATTTAATGATGAACATAAATAACATTACTTATGCGAAAGATTAACTTTTACTACTTTCACGTCAAATACGTCAACATTGTTTGTAGTGCATCGATAAGTAAGTTGTATTTCAATGTCCAGGAAGACGTGTGATATAATTGCTAATGAAAGTCCAATTTTAAATGTTCGCAATCGGTGCAATGAACTTTGAGTCACGATAATAATGAAGTTTATATCATGACAATGACCGACTAATATGTCCACTCTTGTTTTATTGTTGACCTTAGTGATATGCTTGCACTTTGTGCATATTAACTTCCCTGGAACGATTATGTTTTATAAGACTAACAAAGAGCTTCGGGAGGTATTTTATGCAATAAACAAATTACCTCTTATGAAAGATGTTACGGATTTAAATAATAAATTTATCATCGTAAACTTAAGTCTTGAATTTTTTTTTACAGATTTCAGTTAGGTTATAATATACTGCAGTTTTCATAATTATTATTATTCTTAGGAAGTAAAAATTTACTTTTTATGTAATGAAAATCAACTCTTAAGGGGAGGGTCTAGGCACAAAATCAACTATATGAAGCCGTCGTTCAAAAATTCAGCAAAAATTATTTTTTAAGTAATTCTTGACGAAGAATTCAATGGGAATCGAAAAAAAATTTTTATTTTTCGAAAATCCATACGTAATTATTTAGAAAATGTGTTTTTCTGTTCACCAAAATTTTTTTGAATTTTTAAATTAATTCTGCGAATTTTAATAGCCTTTTTTCGAAAAAAAAACAATTTTTTTTCTTATTAAAACGTCTAATTTTGATATATTTCGTCCAAATTCGTGAATTCATTCTTGAAGTGTGAGAATTCAATCTTTTACTAGAACTTCTGAATTATACTGCTGAGAAATTTATAATGAACATTGTTTACATAATATATTTTTATTAAATGTTAAATATAAAAATATTTATTTTTTCCTCTCCATTTCTAAGAGTAAAATTTCATTCTTAGCACAATCTATCATGTCGATAACTTCAGTTTTTAATCTAAAATATTTTGTAAACTAAACAGAAAGTAGACACTTTTTTAAAGTATCTTCACTATCTTCGGGTGATTGTCTTCATTTTTTTCGAATGTACAAACGGTTTAGAATTGTGTGAGAATTCGCAAGAATAAATTTGTGTAATGGCGAAAAACTTCTTCGCAAGAAATGTGCTACAAATCGTCAAAAATTGTTTTTGGCATTATTTTTCTTCATAAATTAAAATTCGGCTATATAAAAAATTTGTTGGACGAGTTACATTTATTCATTTTCGATCAAAACTACTAATCGTTAAATTTATACGTAACTTTCTTTGAAACTGTGAAAAAACATATAAAAAATGTTGATTACGATTGAATCAAAATTGGAGAAGGAGATCCATATTTTAGTTATTTTGTGATGATAGTTTTTAGAAACGCAGAAAGTAAAGGTACATTACATTTTAATATATATATATATATATATATATTAAACAAAAAATGTTGTCTTTTTTTGTTGTAATTTTTCTGTTAATTTACTGCTATTTTAATATTTATGTAAGTTTGTTACACTTGCAAGAAATGGCGAATCTCTTAGAATAGAAAAAGATGTTGAATCATTAGATGAAAAGTTGAAAAAAGCAATTGTCACTTTCTTAGCACATTTTTCGGTAGAAAAATGTTCAGATCAAGAAGGCGGTAATATTATAATAAGTAAGAAAAATAAATAAATCGCTAACTTGATGACACAACTAAAAAGTTACAAAATGCTATTAATAAAATATGTTATAATATTTTTATTTAAATTTTGATCTCTGTAGAATAAAATTTTAGATACTTTATTATTTATTAAAAAAATGTTTTATTTTTTAAAAAAGAATATTTAAGTTTATTATTTTGTGGATAGCTTAATTTAATATTTCTACTCTGTACATAATTCCTACTTTATTCCTCCTTTTAATTTAATTTCATCTAATCTGGAAATTAAAAATAACGACTTTGGCCTACAAATTAATAAATAGTAGCCAGTGTTAGACACTGTCGTGCCAATTTTTTCTTCAGTGGTTTGAGTAACTAATACCCATTGACAAGACCCTAATGCGGTCTTTCAAAACTTACAAGAAAATATCGAAAAAAAATAAATAAAATGTTTGTTTCATAACTTCTCACTTTTCAAAGAAGATTATTTTGTAATTGGTTGTACGAATAAATAGTAATTTTCTCTAAAAAGTGGTTGATATTAGTAAATATCGATCACAGCGTACCTAAAAAACGTATCTCCTTCTTCAACAAATCGTAACCAACATAATTTTGTAAATCTTTCTAAACAATGTTAAAGGAAATTACTAATAGATAAGATATGTAGATAAGATAAAAAATAACAAAGTCTAATACGGTCAAACAATAAACGAAAGAAACTATACAAATTATATGAAATGTATTAGTGCTTGAACTTACTTTGGTAATAAAAAGACGAAAATTGAAGAAATGACGAACATGTAGATTTTTTAACTTTTTTATCTTTAAAATGCTCTACAAAAATGAAAAAATCATTCGAATTTAGGTTCAAAGCCCAGAAATGTAATTTACTTCAAAAGATAAACCAATTAAGGGCCAATTAGCCTCAGAGGGCGGAAAGGGCCGGAATAAAAAAAAATCAATTTATTATCACTTGGATTAAAAACAATCCAAAAGTTTTTACACATCAATATTGTTTCAATGATGCCACACGATTATTTTAAAATCACAAAGAAAAACTTCGCGAGGAAATTTTAAATAAACTCAATTTTTCAATCTTTTGTGCATTTTTCTCGTATACAGTTTTAATTAGTACCTACAAACTTTAGTTTGACCTTAAATCTTCCTGTTAACATCTAGGAATATAATTCATGATAAAAATGTCTGATAATTACTTCATATCCCTACAATATTACACAATAATTGTTGAAATAGTCGTTTATCATAAATTTTTAAAAAATGTCTCAACTGTGTGCAGTTTTAATGCAAATTTATGCTTCAACGAATCAAATTGCTTAAGGTTCTACAGTAGTCCGGCGATAAGGTAGGAATTTACGCCAAAAAATGTAAATTAATAATTTCTGAATCAATTTGTCTAAATTCGGGCTTTCTAAGGGTAATTCTATTTTCTATATACAGATTCTTACAAAATTCCAAAGACGTTAATTAAAAATTGGCCGAGAGTTATTGGAAAAAAAATAAAAATCACCATTTCCATAATATTTCTGGTTTAATTCCTAATTAATTTCTTTGGCATTCGTTTCTTGGTCGTATACAATAATTAGAATTAACATTACAGAGTCTGAATTTTGAGAAATTGATTCAGAACTATAATTTTGGATTTTCAGTGTAGATTCCTACCTTAACAGCGGAGCACTTTAAAACCCCCTCAAGATTTTTACAAAAAATGAAAGAAAGATCGGTTTATTTTGAATAGATTTAAGTATACCTTTTAGTCATGGTAGATTTTCTGAAGAACCGCTCCGATTTATGCTGGGTTCACGTCCAAAATTAATAATCGCAGAAACAATTAAAACTAAACTTTATTTTCTTTAGTCAGTTTATGAACATACAACACAATTTTTTCACTTTTCAACTTTCAAATACAAGACATAAAAATAGATTATTGAAGAAAATGTACACATGAGAATAGTCAAAATTCAATGAAATTTGCTAAAAATTAACTTAAAATGATCGCAGCTTCAAAATTGTGCAAAATAAACCATTCATCGTTCCATTTTACTCAGATTTTTAAGTGGTTTAATTAATTTTAAACCATTTTACTACAAAACAGCTCACAGTTGACAAATTTTGAAAAAATTGCTGACAAACGACTATTTTCAGATCCATTTTGGAATTTTGTAGACTTTTTTTATGACTAAATATTCCTCGAAGTTAATAAGTCGATTTAAAGTCAAACTGAAGTTAAATAAATTAAACTGTGTACGCAATAATCTGCAATGCAGATTTTTTTCCCTTTGGTCTCAAAATGATCGTATGGTATCACTGAAACAATATCAGGCAAAAAATTGGAGGTATAACTTTTGGATTTAAGATAGTCCAAGCTTACCATACAAGCAGTTTTTGTGATATCTTCGTAGTAACGTAAAGAAATATACGATTGTTCAGGAAACTTGTTTCAAGATTGCATTTAACCCGTTTCCGCCCAAAATGCCGTAAATTTCCCTCCATTTTAATCGTCACTTTTCTTGTAGAAACTAACGATGAATAATTCTGAATATTTAGATTCTATAGTTTTCAACCCTCCTCATTCCGAATTCGAAGTCCGTTTTTCGCTAGGAGCAACCATTTTTTAAATATGGCGGCGAAAAGGCAAATAAATAGAGAAAATTTTGATTTTTGGATCGGTTTTTCATGTTTTTCAATAGGTTCGCGCTGACCGATCAATCCAAAGACCTGGATCTGGTGGCATAATGAGTTTGACTAAAAGTTGACATGATCAGATATGCAAAATATAAGATGGCGGATCCAAGATGGCGGATTTTTCGCCGAATTTGATGTTTTTATAGCATTTCCGATATTATTAGCTATTTATAATTATTTTGGTACACTTATTATTGATTTATGCAATCATTTGTAACAGTATCTTCTATCCAATACTCGAAATTCAAAATGGCGGTTCCAAGATGGCCGACTGAAATGCAAAAAAATTTTTTGATCCAGATGAAACTGACTACTCGGTGGTTTTCGGGGTCGCACATTACGAATATGACATTTGATTTTCATAATTAAAAATGGCGGACCCAAAATGGCGGACGAAAATACAAAACGTTGCGTGTCCGAAATGAAAATGGTTACTCGAGGGTTTTATATTATATAGTTCGCAATTATAGAAGCCTTAATTGTAAATTATATTACTTCAAAAACTGTTTTGCAATAAAACATACAAATTAATAATTTATGGTAGAATACAAAATGTAAGTAGACAAATTTATAAAATGGAATTTATAAAATGCAAAACAAAAACAAATAAAATAAAAAAATACAAAAAAAAAATGATTCTCTACAATCATTGACCTCCACGTGGTGAGAGTTGGAAACTTGAAAAACCATGGCTAACAAATGATAAAAACACAATAAAATTAATTTTATAAGACTTCTATAATTGTGAACTATATTTTATATGCTATAAAAACACAAAATTCGGCGAAAAATCCGCCATCTTGGATCCGCCATCTTATATGTTGCATATCTGATTATGTGAACTTTTAGTCAAACTTATTATGCCACCTGATCCAGGTCTTTGGAATGATCGGTCAGCTCGAACCTTTTGAAAAACATGAAAAACCGATCCAAATATCGAAATTTTCTCTATTTTTTTGCCTCTTCGTCGCCATATTTAAAAAATGGCTGCTCCTAGCGAAAAACGGACTACGAATTCGGAAAGAGGAGGGTTGAAAACTATAGAATATAAATATTCAGAATTATTCATCGTTCGTTTCTATAAGAAAAGTGACGATTAAAATGTAGGGAAATTTACGGCATTTTGGGCGGAGACGGGTTAATTGAAGTTAGTAGCACAATAATGAACTTTATAGCTTTCGAACACCATAGCGCATCTAGCGGCATCTAGTGGTGAGCAAAATAACTATTTTTTCCACAGTGCGGCAATATATGTCCACATTTCCAAAAAATTGTCATGACGTATTCATTATGAAAATGATTTTGTTTAAATAACAAAAAAGGTTCATTTTTTAATCGTTAAATTTTTTTATGCAAATCGGCCAAATCACTTTGGAAACGTATTCTACACAACACAATCTATCAAAAATTTGTTGATCGATATAAATGAGAATCTTGTAGAATATTTTGATACACTCCAATTAAAAACTTCCCTCTGATGGAAGGAAGTGCTCGAGATCACTCTTGGTCCAGCAGTGGGTGTCGAGTGCGTACTCAGCAGTCTCCATGGAAACTTCGTGACGTGGGTTGGGCTCCGGGGCGGCCCTTTGCTCACCTTTAAGGAGTAATTGCGGACATTAACGAGGCTACTGACCAACTCGATTTAGGAGTGACTCTTGGATTGATTGTCCCCCAGCTCGACCTGGATACATGCGGACATGTGTTTATTGTCCCGGGCCAGTGATGCGATGAAACGGTGTTAAAGCTAACCTTACCTAACGGCGGAAATAAGCCCCACAGAAGTAGGTTCCGAACGTCGATGCGCATCGATGCTGCAGGGAAAGTAAAGAATCCCACGAGGTCGTTGAAAGGGCTTCGAAAACGCATTTCGCTGACTGCATTGCGTTGGAAAATGCAACGCCATTCCTGCTCTAGCAATTGACCTTTTCATCGGCTCGTCACTTCCAGTTCTTTTCCGTTATCTACATTTTTTATATTGTCATTCTTTTTTTCAACACTTTTTCGAAAAAACGGTTTTAAGGTAACCACAAAATTTAATGAAATATGAAAAATATCGATTTTTATTGTGATCATTGCCATTTCATTAAACATTAAATATTTAAAAATTTTGTTATGAAATTTAAATCAACAGGTATTTTTTAAATTTTCGTAAACAACTTTTTTATATTTTGTCAACAAAAGAGGATTTTTGCAAATTTTTCATTCAAATGCTCAAAATTTTCTCAATTTTAAAGCTTTCCATACCAAACATTCCCAATTTCATACTTAAAAACCTATTTGTTATTTAGGGTTTTGAGAAACAATATAAAAAATGACCATCGAATAATATTGCGATTTGTGACACAAGACGCAATTTTTGTATTTGGAATAAGATTTTGGACAATATTTCCAAAAGACCTATGCTTTACGGCCGGGGAACAAAGTCCCGAAAATCAAAATCCCGAAAGGCTAAAATTAAGATATTGCGCAAGTCCAAGGTATTTTAATTTGGTTTCTTTTTGCCAAATTTTCAAAGGCAAAGTGAAGAAAATCAAGCTGAAGACATGCTAAATCGAAATTTTAGCCTTTCGGTACGTTGATTTTCGGAACTTTGTTCCCCGGCCTGCTTTACGACATAATTTGGTGTGCTTAATGCAAATATCATACTGAAAATTGTTATCATGGTCAAAACAAGGAAAAAATTCTTATTCTTGCCGTTTTTTTTGCACTTATTTTTAATACTATAAATCTGGCGAAAAAAATGTTCCAGTCCAAAGGTATAAATTGTTAAATTCTCCACAAAAAAGATTTTTTTCAAGAAAAAAGAATTTCACAATCGATATCCTAGATAAAACATTTTTTGATGAAATTTACAGTTTTAAAAATAAGTACCGAAAACGTCAGAAATAAGGCGTTTTTACTTGTGCCAATTTTCACTATGATATTCGAATTGAGCACGACAAATTGCTCAAGAATAGTTTCAAAGAAACTGAACACACTGGGTCACTCGAAAATATTGGCCAAAATTTTATTAAAAATACAAAGTTCTTCCACAATAATTTTAATCACAATTCACAAAACAAATCACAATAAGTTTAATTATATTTAATCCATTATTGAAATTTTTAGATAACTGTATCCAGTAGCCTCTATCCCACTTAATACTGTCAAAAATCAGTGTCCTGTTTAAATTTTTTTTCTCCAGCCAATAACTTAATTTTTCTTTTCTTGTTTTTCCCTTCTTAAAATGTCGGAAGAAAACTGAAATAAATTAAATTATTTAAACAATAAACAAAAAGTCATAAAATAATCGGGACAGGGAGAAAAATATGTATAATGCAAAATAGAAGCAAAAAAATCTCACAAAAATATTCATGATTTTCACGATTTTACAATATTTTAGACTTTTTATTCATCTTCTTTTGGATGATCGATTTAAAGACGTCAAATAATCCTTTTCTTCAACATGAAATTCTATTATGAGTGTTCTGATAGTAGAATTGTACTTATTGAACAATTTTGGAAATCTTCAACAGCATTTTAAAATACCGAAAAAATCTATGTTAGATTCATAATCACAACAGTAGAGTACCGAAGTTTGATGAGAATCTATTAAAAATTGTTTGAACCAATTTTTTACCAAAAATCACAAATCGGGTCTATAGTAAAAGGTTTAATGGTTGATTAAAGCGAAGAAAGGGGCAGTTAATCAGTGATGGCAATCGAAGTAACATCGTTTTTCTAAGAAAAATAGCGAAGTGTTTTTTCCGTCTGTTTTAAATTCAATAATTATGTACAAAAACGAGGATTTTCGAAGTGGATTAAAAAAGCTATTAAGGGCCAAAAGAAATTGCTTAAATAAAATTGAAAAAACTATGAAGAAATACAATTTTCAAACGAAAAAATTAAATTTGAGGGAACATACGTTTAAAACACTTAAAGTACTTTATGTTACTAGTGGTTGAAGTGGTACATTTGCGCATGAACTTCAAAATCTCGGGCTCAAGTGTCTGACATATTTTGTACACTAGATCGCGCCCAATACTTTATAAACAATGTGTACAAAATCGTCGTACTAGTTATCTTGGTTTTTTAGTCGCTACTAAACTATTAACGGATTTACACTTTCAAAACACTATTTCCATCACAAATAGCAAGTACTTGAAAAACAACGAATATGATTACATGTTTTTTTTTCAACCGATTACAAATAGACGTGCCCAAAATGTTCAGTTTCGAACTTTATGTAAATATTCAATTCGTTAAGATTTCAACATGTTGATTCAATATCAAACTAGAAATAACACCATTGAGTTGACTGGTACTGTGAAACTGAATTTCCGTGCCACTTTAGGAAGAAGCAAATTCAAAATGGTGGCCAAATTTTTTTTAATTCCCGTAATATTTAGTACTCTTAGGTTTTTGGAGTCACTGAATTCAAATCTGACGTCAAAATTTCGTCGAAAAATATACTCTCTATTCTTTTATAATACTAAACATTAAGAAATTTAAAAAAAATTTATATTTTTCCTGCCATTTTGAAATTTGAAAATTTGACCGCAAATTTGAATACAGCGACCCCAAAAAACTAAGACTACTAAACATTGAGGAAGTTGAAGAACATTTACGTTTTTTCGATCGCTATATTTAATTGGCCATTTTGATTTTCGAAATTTTTACCTCAAATTTGAATTTAGCGACCCCAAAAGCCCCTGAGTTACAAATTTCAAGACGATTGGTTGAGTCGTTTCAAAAAGATTCATATGACGTCTATAAAATACCATCATTTATCATTATTAGTAAAAAGATTTATCATGGGGTTTACGTCGAACTTACACGACATTAATTCATTTTGGTAAACATATACTTAAGGGATTTAAAAAAAATATATAAATAAAATTAAAAAAACTGTAAATAAAATCATTTAAACCTAGAAAATTGAAAACAATGAACGAGTTATAAATGATTTATTAATGAATTTCTTACACCGCTGTTTACTCGAACAAGAAATGTCATTTGCAGTGCATTGTTGTTAAATAATGCAATTACTATTGTTGCGTAACTGCATTATGCATACCCGTACACCGCAAATTCGAGAAAAATGCAAATAGAAGTAATTGAATCGTGTTTAATTATAATTTATGAAATATCTTCATTGATCGAGTTGAATGATTGTCCAAGGTGACGCATGCACGTTTTTTATGCGTTGTTTTATGCGTATAGGCAATGACCTTGCCGTGGGCATATTCCGTCTTTGCGCACAAATAAAATTATACGTTACTCCCATTATGTGAGCGACACGGAAACTAATCCTTAGAGAGTCATCAACACTTTCTCTGACGCAATATTATTGCCCGATAAGGAAGTGAACTTTTTCGCCAGCGTAAATATAAATTATAACCAGGTCATAGTCTAAAAACAACTTTGAGGACATTTTCTTATTTGTTTTAATATTTAAAAAATTTGGAAAAATTAATGTATGAAAATTTAAATTTTTAAAAAGACATTGTTACGTTTCATAATTCACGTTCCACAAAATTAATACTTTTTTTAAGTGAATTTTTAGACAAGTTCAAGTTTATCTAAAGTGAATGTATCTTTTCTACTTTTGGGTCCACCTCGAAAACCCGACAAATCATAAAACGGACACTTCAAAAACCAAATTTTTAAAAAAACAGACAATCAAAACCTAGCCATTTCAAAAAACAGACAATAAAAAACCAGACACTTAAAAAATAAACATTCAAAAACCATCAGACATTTCAAAATAGGTGCACCTCAAAAACCCGACAAATCATAAAACAGACTCTTCAAAAATGCAGACATTCTAGTTTTTGAATGTTTGTTTTGGAAATGTCTCGTTTTTTAATGTCTGTTTTTTAAATTTCTGATTTTTCAATGTCAGGATTTTGAAATGCCTGTTTTGTTTTTGGTCAGGTTTTTCAGTACATTCAAAGATCAGACATTTCAAGGACCAGACATTTTAAAAAACAGACAATCAAAAACCGGACATTTAAAAAAAAAACATTAAAAAACCAGACATTTAAAAAATAAACATTCAAAAACCATCAGACATTTCAAAATAGGTGCACCTCAAAAACCCGACAAATCATAAAAAAGACACTTCCAAAATGCAGACATTCTAGTTTTTGAATGTTTGTTTTGAAAATGTCCGTTTTTTGAAATTTCCGATTTTTAAAGTTGTTTTTTTTTTTTGAAATACCTGATTTTTGAATGTCAGGTTTTTAAAGTGCCTGTTTTGTTTTTGGTCAGGTTTTTCAGTACATTCAAAGATCAGACATTTCAAGGACCAGACATTTTAAAAAACAGACAATCAAAAACCGGACATTTAAAAAAAAAACATTAAAAAACCAGACATTTAAAAAATAAGCATTCAAAAACCATCAGACATTTCAAAATAGGTGCACCTCAAAAACCCGACAAATCATAAAAAAGACACTTCAAAAATGCAGACATTCTAGTTTTTGAATGTTTGTTTTGAAAATGTCCGTTTTTTGAAATTTCCGATTTTTGAATGTCGGGTTTTTTATGTTTTGTTTTATAAAATATCTGATTTTTGAATGTCAGGTTTTTGAAATGCCTGTTTTGTGTTTGGTCAGGTTTTTCAGGACATTCAAAGATCAGACATTTTAGGACCAGATATTTCAAAAAACAGACAATCAAAAACCAAACATTTCAAAAACAAACATTAAAAAACCAGACATTTAAAAAACCCGACATTCAAAACCAGACATTTCAAAATGCAAACATTCTAGTTTTTGAATGTTTGTTTTGGAAATGTCTGGTTTTTTGAAATTTCTGATTTTTGAATGTCGGGTATTTTATGTTTTTTTTTATAAAATATCTGATTTTTGAATGTCAGGTTTTTTAAGTGCCTGTTTTGTGTTTGGTCAGGTTTTTCAGGTCATTCAAAGATCAGACATTTCAAGGACCAGATATTTCAAAAAACAGACAATCAAAAACCAAACATTTCAAAAACAAACATTAAAAAACCAGACATTTAAAAAACCCGACATTCAAAACCAGACATTTCAAAATGCAAACATTCTAGTTTTTGAATGTTTGTTTTGGAAATGTCTGTTTTTTTATATTTCTGATTTTTGAATGTCGGGTTTTTAATGTTTTTTTTTATGAAATATCTGATTTTTGAATGTCATGTTTTTGAAGTGCCTGTTTTGTGATTTGTCGAGTTTTTGAGGTATACCCTTCAAAATGCAGACATATTTTGAAAGTCTGTTTTTTGAAATATTTGGTATTTGAATGTCGGGTTTTTTAGGTGCACCCCTACTTCTATGTAGTGTCATGGTAGAATCAAAACTGTCATATATATTATATTGGTCATTATAGAAACGTCATCTTATTGATTACCTTTGACACTTTTGCAAATTTAACCAACATGTCAATGAAAAATACTATACTATGTAACAAGAGTACAATACACTCGCTTCGCTCGTATGACAAGCTTCGCACTCCTCCAAGATCCCTATTTCGCCCATGTCGCGACATTTATTAATACAACGAGCGTAGAGCTCGATAATTTGCGCCCGAACATTGTACTGCAGGGCGCAAAACCGACTTCTACTCCCGGAGGATTAAAAGGTACTTTTTCTAATTTAAAAATTAATTATTATCACAAATTATACCAACTTTTCTGAATTCCGGTTTTCAAAGGGTTGATGAAGATTTATTTCGAAGACAGTCGATATCAAAAGGAACAAAAGTTAATAAGCAATGATAAAAAATTGGTATAAACATTTTGTTAAAAATTAATTGTCATCAATGTCATTCAATATAGTATATTAATATTTAAGCGATAGTTACATAAAATGAACTTTCCTTTCTTGAGAAATACTTTCTACTATTTATTGAGTGATTTATATGTTATAAAATTAGATTAAAAGGATTTAAATGATACTTTATAGTGTTAAATTGTTCTTTGATTTATTCTCTCTTGTGACTTTGTGCTAATTCCACATATATATAAATTTACTTAATCTAACGTATACACACCTAAATACTTACTTGTACATAGGCATATATGTGTGAATATATAATGTATATTGATATTCTTAAAAGTATTACACTAATACTACTGTAAGAAATCATTAAACAGAAAGACATGAACGTAAGACTTTGTGCTTGTGGTATCTTTCATGAGAGGAACTGTTCTTTTGTAACAATAGCTATTCATACTTCTATTCATGAAGTTAAAAAAATTCCACGTTAGCGTATGTTCATCTTATAAATAGCTTGGTAATCGAGTAGTCTTTGTATAATTCTGACCAATCATTCGTCATTTTGCGAGAAAAATGAAAATCAAATTTATTCATGTAGCTTTTTAATTTAATTGAAAAATGGGAAAGAAAATTCTTAAGACCCGAGGCAAATCAATAAAATTTATATTTAACACGAATTCTTTCTAAAATGAATGTTTTTTACATTTAATTATATAATTTGTACATTTAAATTAAAATTCTGTTAAAATATAAGTACTACATGACATTTCACTCAAATTTAGATAATTTGAAGTATCGTAATAAAAGATTTGAACAAAAACATATCTAGTGTCTTTTGATAATTAAATGTGTTTGAATTAAATACCGAATTCTTTAAATGAACAACAGAAAGTCACTACTATGAATATACTTTCAACAAACTCAAATTACTAACACAGATTTATTAAATTTTCCTCCCAATCTAAATTAGTTACAAAAACACCGAATGAAGAATTGAAAATTAATTTTACTAATAAAGAGTAGAAAACTACTACGGTACTAACCAAATTGCACTAATTCCAAATTAGTAATAGTATTTTTAATATCTAATTACTAACATTAATTACTTAAATTAAACTGATAAATTAGTAGCTTTTTACTCTTATTTTTACTCGTAAAAATCATTACTAATTAGTAAACAACTTTTCACTCCTTCATTAGTAGTATTTTGACTAATTTCAATATAGAGAGCTAATGTGTGAAAATTCAAATTAGTAGAAATATTTTAATCAAATACTATTATACTAATATCCTCATAAAATATACGAGAAATAATCGCAAATATTAAATTTCGCATTCTTGGATGTGTAAGGAAAGCAATTACTTCGTAATGGAAATTCTTCATTATTGGGTAAAGTCCACCAGTAAAGTAGGAATTCAGGCTAACAAAAATGTAAGATACAAAATGTAAAAATGAAGAAAAAATGTAATCAATTTCTCAAAAGAGAATTCTAATTACTACATAAACAGTTTCCTTAAAAATATCGACGACATCAATTAAGAATTAATCTAAAATTTTTGGAAATGATGATTTGTACTTAATCCCGAAAATTCTACTTGAATACGGAATCAATTTCGTTGGCATTTTTTGAGAAAATTCACGTAGTAATTACAATTATCTTTGCAGATCCCAACCGAAAAATGGAATTTAACATTTTTAGTTTGCAATATAAATTCCTTTATTGATCGATAGCTTTAGGACCTCCTAAAGAGGGTGTTCCAATGTAATGTGCCGATAAGGTAGAAATTCACGCTAACAAACGTAAATTAAAAATGTCTGAATCAATTTTTCAAAATTCGGGCTCTGTAATAGTAATTTGACATTTTATATATGAACTCTCACATAATTTCTAAGATGTTAATTAAGAATTGACCGAGAGTTATTGGAAATAAATAAAAGTCGCCTATTTTCAATAGTTCTTGAATTCTTAATTAAGTTCTTTGGCATTCGTTAATTGGTCGTATGTAGGAATTAAAATCACTCTTAAAGAGCCCAAATTGATACAGTATTTTTTTTATTTTCAACGCGAATTCCTACCTTATCAGCGGAGCACTTTAGAAGCGCTTTGAGCGAGTTCTAAAGTGCTCCGCCGACATGGTAGGAGTTTTTACTAAAAACTGTAAATAAAAAATGACTGAATCGATTTTTCAAAATTCGAGCTCTGTAAGGGTGAATTTAATTACTATAGACAGTATCCTCAAAAATACCAAAGAAATTAATTTAGAACTGACCCAGGATTTTAATTACAATTGTCTTTACATAGTCCGAATTTTGAAAACTTTATGTAGCCATCTTTAATTTACGTTTTTTTAGTGAAAATTCCTACCTTAACGGCGGACCAGTTTAGAACCCTTTTAAACTGAATTTGATTTCGTAAAGGTACCAGTTTGCACTGTTTGGTTAAGAAACTGACTATACGTTATTCTGCACATGTTTATTAGAAAACACATTCTTATCATGCAGGGTATTTTGTAGATTTTTCTGAAAAATAGGTTATTATATAGAATACATCTTGCACAGACAAAGAATATTTTATTTTCAAGTTATCTTATAAAAATGCACTCTACAAATTGAAATAATTTAAAAATACTAATATAAAATAAAAAGTGGGTAACAAATTGTTACACTTCAGTAATATTTTAGTAAAATTATACTAATCAAAGAATTCTACTAATCTAATAGTAAAAAAACAATGCTTAACTAATGACATAGTAATTTTTAAATAATTAAAATTGGTAGTAAAGTAAAGTAAGAGACCCTACAACACATCACAGTGATTTTTTCAAGGAACATTTTTTGAATGTTTACGTGAAATAATAATCTTGCAGATACATTTGTAAAATTTCAATTACACTACAAGTACACGAATACCTAGTTCCTGCATCATTTCTTGATGTTTTATCAAATTTTGTTGAATTTTGTCTCTAAGTATTCGGTAAAATCTACTAAAATTTATTATTGTGACTCAACAATGTAAACATTTCTGCTACTGCACTTTTCACTATTCAGAAGATATTGATTATTACAATAAAGGACACTGAGAAAAAATTCACAAAAACAGTCAAATATTTGAATCACATATTCCGAAAGCACGTTACATTTTAATCGTTAATTTTAATAATTTTTTTTTAATGCAGCAATATCAATTCATTTCAGTTGATAAAAAAGTGAACATAATAATCAATTTTTTATTTTTCATTTTGATTAAAATATATTATTGTTATTTTGATGTGTTCAATGAAGAAGGTGCAAATCGAACCGGTAATTTTCAACCTTTTGAAACATTTCAACGGATACACTAATTATTTCAAATTGTACAGTACACATAGTTTTCGGGGTCGGTAATTCCGAATCCGATATAAGTTTTTCGAAATTCAAAATGTTGGATCCAATATAGCGGACATTTTAAAAATTCGTGAAAATCCATACTACGGGTTTTCGTGGTCACTAATTACGAAAAACTGACATCGGATTCGTAATCACAGTTCCCAAATATAGTTTTTCACAAACATTCCTCATATTGGATCCGCCATTTTGAATTTCGAAAAATAAATTTGGAATCAGCGCCCGCGAAAACACAAGTAATTATAATTAAAACTACATGTTTAATGTTGAATTTCTTCGGAATAGAAATAATCATATAAAATGTGACATTTTGTTTATAACAAAAACAATAAAATTACTAAAAGTAGTATAATATTGACCAATATAAACCCTTATCACATTAAAAATGAAAAAAAAGAATATTGAATATAAATAGGAAAATATGACCAAAATAAGAACCGTTCCAGAATATGAGAATATATTTAAATTTCGTTAATTTATTTTGATCACTTATCACTGTAAGAAAGTTTGTTTAATTTTTTTTTTCATTCTGTAGGTTCTAAAATAATAAATACATATTTTCGGGATTTTTTCTTTTTTTTTGATGCAAGTAGTCAATTATTGTAAAAAAAAAAGTTGGGCGGAACGCGGATTCGAACTCGCGACGTTCTGTTTACATAGCCGACACCAAAATCGAGGTTTACGATGATTTCTTGAAGAATAAGCAAGCATTTTATAATCTACACATCTTGACTAAGTATTAAAAAGTTTTTCGGTCTAGACAGCGGAAGACAAGAACCGAAATGATCAATTTCATTATTTTACAAAAGTAACATTAGATTTAGCTAATTTTGCATATAATAGATAGTTATTTCAAAATTAACGGACTAGCTTAATATGTCATTCAAATATTTAGTAAAGATGATAATAGTACATTTTGCAACAAGCGCGCAATGTATTATTTAGATCACTATTGAATATGCTATTTTTCTTACCGATGTGCCCAAAATATTCGACTTTTCGTACGGAAATGTCGTCTACTTATTTGCGGGCGGAAAATCAAATGTCAGTGCGGAAAAGTACTATTTTCCGCACTCGTTTGCGTGTGGAAAGTCGATTTTTGCGCACGAAGTTAAGTATTTGATAAATTTAACCAAACTTTTTAGTATATGAGTGTTTTTTCACTATGCCGAGAGGATGAATGACTCGAATGTATCAAATTTTTGCTTCCAGTCTATGAAACCTTTCTTTTGATTGAATATCTTAATTATTTTATTTTTTATTTTGGAACATCTTCAAAGAGATCCAAAAAGGCTTTAGAGAGAAATGAAATACTACCATGACATCATAGGATTGCAAAATCCGGCGTAGATAGTTGGAAGACGAGGTGCGGCAAAAATTGTAAGAGTGATCCGTGTGTGCAGCAAGTGTGCAGCTGTACGGTGGCGTATAAGGTAACGTCGTTGCGGCCCCGTTACTTCGACCACGACCTTCCGACTTGGACAGATTAAAACCGGCATCAAAACACCCGCAGCGAGATTACGGTTAATGCGTGGCAAACTACCGATTCATCACAATATTGTTATATCAACCAGGAAAGGCATGCTCATTTCCTTTAGCTTCACCGATTTTGACATATTAAGCCCTTAAAAAATTCCGAGTTATTATCCTAAAATGATAATTTTTCAAATTTACTAGATTCTTAACAAATCTGTGTGTTTTCTTTTGTAAATACCAGTAACCTTTCGAAATGTGTAGATTAAACGTGAGTAATACTTGAAATTTATTATTTAGAAAACAGATAGTTGAAATCAGCATTTAAAAAGAAAGTTTTGTGTAAATATAAAGAAATCTAAGAAATCTGAAAATGGAGAAAATTTACCAGAACGACAAAGTTTTTAAATCGACAAAAACAAACATGTGAATATTTAATTGTTGAAATAAAATAAAAGAGCACGTTTCTGATATAAAACATAAGGATATCAGAAACAAGAAATACTTATTAGACAAAATTGAATTAAAAACAAAAAATTGTTACTCAAGACTCGCATTTTTTCTGTGTTTTGAAAAAGAAAAGTAGACTTACACATGTTTCTATTTCAAATTTATCCACTGTTATCTCTGAACAATATAACCAGCATCGTTCGAATCTAATCCTACATAGATTCATTATAAATATAATTCAAGGAATTTAACACTCGGTAAAATTTCAAATTACGAAGAAGTGGCTAAATCGATTATCCGAGTCAGTAATTTACATTTTTTTACAAAAAATCACCTCGTGGAGGCTTTTATGTCTTGTTTTTTTCATTTCATGGTCAATGTTCTTTAATATCATATTGCGGATTAGATTTTTTTCCAACGTTGGTGTTCTGAACATAGAGGTTTCATAATTTTTTATGGTCTTAACGATATTATTATGATTAAAATTAGATTCAGCATTAAAATTCTGACCTAATTTTACAATATCAACAACATCTGTCGGGATCATTGTACCCGTTTCATTTACAAAAAACTTATCATTACCACTTTTTTTTGTAGATTTTACATTAAAGATGTTATTAAACTTTTTTTCGTGGATCGCTTTAATTTTACTTTTGTAAATAGAACAACCTACAATATCACAGGTAGATAGTGTGTGTAATAATTCCGATGGTAGATAACTTTGTAGTTGTAAGATTATGTTGGCAATTTTCTTGTTCAAGTAACATATATGTATCGAACAATCTTCTATTTCAATATTTAAAAGCTGGATCTTGAAACGTTTTATTAAATGTTGAATTTTCCTCCCACCAGTTTTGCTATTTATTGTAAGATGTAAACAGTTTTTAGCAAGTTTGGATAAGTGCGGGGGTAAAATATCACAAGTTCTACACTTCACTAAAAATTTCCTTTTTTCAGTAGCTGCGACTAATTTTTTGTTAAATTTCATTAGGGAAACAACTATTCGAAATGTGTGTGTCCCTAAACAATTTTTTAGATGTTCCAGTGGTCCTATTCTTGATGTTGAAGAAGCTGGGCTTGACAAATTGACCAATTCCAATCCATGGTCCATAATCATAAATATAATTCAAGGAATTTAACACTCGGTAAAATTTCAAATTACGAAGAAGTGGCTAAATCGATTATCCGAGTCAGTAATGTTACTGACTCGGATAATCGATTTAGCCGTTTCTTCGTAATTAGATTCATTATAATCTCCATTTTTGAAATATTTATTATATAAATAAAATAATGCTGAAATGCATGTGTAAATTGTTAAATTGTTCTCTGGAATATCATACATTGTTGATATATTGAATAAAAGTATTTTATTACACTTCCAAGAATTGAGTTTGTATTATTTTTAACACTCCGGGAGTAGAACTTGATTTTGCGCCCTGCAGCGAAATCTTCGGGCGCAAATTATCGAGATCTACGCCCATCGTATTAAAAAATATCGTATGCAACATGGGCGAAATATCGATCTCAGACGAATGTGGCTGTTATACTCGCTTTGCTCGTGCGACAAACTTCATACTCCTCGAAGATCGGTAATCGCGCCCTAGTTACATAATATACAACAATGATATTATTGAAGAAAGAAAGGATTAAACCACTTTTTTACTGATTCAAATGTTAAATTAAACCATTTAATTCTCATTAATAAAGTGAAGTCTATAATAATGATAATTTATTGATTGTAATTAACGTTATTTTACCTCATTAATAATAAAGCATATCTAGATATTTTTCAAATTCTGGTTTTCGAGCAATTTCCAGGTGATTCGCGATAAATATGTGGGTCGTCAAACGACGTCTGTTAAACATTTTAAAAATGTTTCTTCGCGTATCAAGTAACGCAGATACGTAGACAGTTCTATGACCTACACGTAAAAACTAGAAATAGCGCAGGAACTTGTCACGGCGTCTTTATTTTCCACGATCGCCTTACACTTAGGTAAATAAGTATAAATGCGGATTTACGCGTGTGCACTAGGCTGGCGTTCGCACTAATTTATATTCGCACGTCGTAAGTTACGCTGGATGCATTTGAACTAATTGTCAAAATAATTTATTTTGTAAAATAGTTCAGTGACATTTCTAAATTGGAATATGAAATTAAACGCGCATTGCAGCATGACTACATTAACCCTTTGAGGTTATGGTCCCTATAGGTCTCTAAGGTGTCTAACATTTACACCACTCATATTAAAATTTCATTTTTTTTGTAAAATTGTCATAAATAAATAACACAGCCCAACAAAAGTTTGTTGCCCTACAAGTAAGAGTCGATTCTGATAGAATTTTTGTTCCAGAATCCAAGTATGACCGCCAAAATATCCAATTGGCTCCAGTTTTTGAGATATTGAAGGTCAAAGGGGTTAAAAATGTGATTTTCGGTATTTTTCAATATCTGTTCACGGATACCAAAAAATGATGTTGCTCCACTAGTAAAAGTCAATTTTCATATAATTTTTCTCACAGAATCGAAATATGTATTCGGAAATATTGAATTGGATTTATTTTTTGTCCAAATTCCAGGTCAAAATTGTAAAAAAGCTTGCTTTAGGATATTCTTTACGTCTATACTATAGAACGCGACTCAAATAATAAAAAAACACAAAATGGTGGATCCAACATGTCCGACAAACCTATTAAAATTCGAACCACTTCAAACTCGTCATCGTCTTAACTAGTTTTCTAGAAAAACAGAAAAGAATGTCTGAAAACACGATTTTTTACCCCTTTGACCTTCAATTTGGTAAAAAACAAAGTAAAGTTTCCAAAATGATAATGAGTTTGAAGTGATTGAAATTTCTAAAAGTTCGTCGGACATATTGGATCCGCCAATTTGCATTTCTTGATATTTTGCATCGAGTTCTGTAGTATAGATATGAAAATGTCCTAAAACACGATTTTTTACTTTTTCTGTGGAAAAACTCCTATCAGAATTGACTCTTACTATTGGAACGACAGAACTTTTTTAGAGTTGTGAATAAATGCTCAAAATGCCTGAAATCGGATTTTTTCACACGTTTAACCTTCAATATCTCAAAAACTAGAGCCAATTGGATATTTTGACGGTCATATTTGGATTCTGGAGCAAAAATCCTACCAGAATCGACTCTTACTTATAGGGCAACGTGAAATTCTAAAATTTTTGTTGGGCTGTGTAATCATTAATAGAATTCAATTTTTTTTAACAAGAAATTACGCTTATAGCATTTCCAAATATCTTTGACAACACAGTTTTACTTTAATCAAGAAACTTTTTTTTAATTTGTTTCGACATCACGCCATTTTGAATTTTAGAAATTTGTTGTCACATTCATAATCAGTAATACAAAAATACCCAGAGTACTGAGTTTCATCTGGATCAAGCTATATTTGACATTTCGTCCCTACATCTTGGATCCGCCATTTTGGATTTTGGAAATCGTCATATTCGTAATCATTGATCGCGAAAACTGTGGAGTAACTAATTTCAACTTTACTTTCGTAAAAAAAATATATGCCAAAAGGTTAAATAAAAGTTAAACATAATAATTATCGTTTGATAAATTGTTATAGAATTTGATGTAAATATTTTTTCAAAAAAACTTTTACTTATGGTTTTAGTGGTTTATTTGGGAAAGTCGATAGCGTAAGAAACGTTAAATAATATCAAATTAGGCTAAAATAATCTTCTTAGCATTCATAAGTTCTTCATTCGTACAACTAAAATTTAAACTAGTAAGAACTTATATTATTTAATACAGTTCATAAAGAGCTATTGATTAATAATTGCTAACTCGTTCAATTAGTAAATCCTTACTTAAACTGAAACAAAATCTGCCAAACAATCTCAACTATCGATGTGCACTTGTGTAGCACGTAATAAAAGATAAAACTACCTTTTTAGCAATGCAAACCACGTTCAATCTTTGAATTTAAATTAATATTAGCAGTTACATTTACTAAAATATATAGTTAATCTTGTTCACTTTTACAATGCATTCAAACTATCTTGTAAATGTCATTCTGCTATTAACTTTCAACTATCGCTGATCAGATATCAGAATTTTAAAATTCAAAATGGCGGATCTATTATGGTGACAATTTTAGGTTATAAACGTTGTTTTTCGAGGAATCCACTTCAGAAGAGATATACGGAGGTTTTAGGGCCACAATCTTGTGCCACATAATCAAAATTTAAAATGGCAGATCCAATTTGGCGACGATTTTAGGTTAGAATCGCAGTTCATCAAGAGATCCATTTGGGAAGAGGTATACGTGGGTTTTTATGGTCGCTGATTACGAATCCCACTTCGAAATTGTGAATCTCAAGATGGTAGATCGAATATGGTTGCCATGGCATTTCAAATCGTTTTTTAGGAAAGCCTCAATTATAACGTAAAGTAGTTGCCATATTGTAAACGCCATTTTGCATTTTCAAATGTAGATACCCGATTCGTTATCAGAGACCCCAAAAACCGATTTATACAAATTTTTACAAGATTACTTTAGAAACTCGATCCATGGACAAAATAATTCGAAAAAATTTTCTGTCTTTGATTGTTATAAATAATTAAATAAATAAATTTGCAAGCAAAGCATTACGAAGCATAAGTAATAATAGTAGTGTAGAAATTTATTCGAGAACGATTGGGCTGAAAGTGGTATGGATAAAAAAACTGTAAAAAATTTGGTGCATCATATATGATACTCTGCCTCTCAAATTAGTAAACTAGTAGGTAATTAAAAGTTAGTCGAATGTACTACGTTACATATTTTTCTAGTGGAATTGTATGCTTATTTATCGAGGATAAATTAATCAGTAATTAGTAATGTTCTTTTTATTTTCGATGATCATCCACTAAAAAAGTTTATATTATTTCTCATAAATTACTATATGTTGTATAAATAAGTTACTTTAGTCAATTTTATAAGTAATACAAGGAAATCTAATATCTTTTTAATGTTCACCTTCGAACTCGGAAACTGTTCTGGATAATTGATTATTTGCAATTTTTTATTGGAAAAATGTGTCAAATGTCACAATCGTGGATGTTGAAAAATTAAATTTTGATCTCTTAAATCAATTTTGAAAAAAAATGTTGAAAAAAATGGAGATCCGAACAAGCAAATATTAGATGCACTGGGGCTTGAACCCGGGACTTTCGATTTCTGGTTGAATGCTCTACCTTCATTTACAAAAAAACCTTAATCCATTAACGCCCAGAAGTCCAGAAATTCTACTTCAATTTTACAATTATACAAATTATTCAAATCTTGATATTTTTTTTCAAAACTAAGTTTTCTAGGCGTTTTGGGGACGCTATTTACAATTTTTCAGTTTAGAAAGTCTAAAACAGTCGTTCTAACAATACAAAAATTGGATTTAAGATGGACATAAAATAAAATTTTCGATACAAAATAGAACGATACTTTCATCATTTTATAAATGTAATCAATCGCCTTAGATATCATACCAATAAACAACTAACAATCTATTATTTACAACATTGACATCATTTTTGTAGGGTGCAAATCCAAGATGGCGCGTGAAATGTCATTACTAAAACTTGTAGTATTCCTATAAGTACAAAATCACTCCTAATTATGTGCAAACTATATAACCATTCTATCAACAAAATGGCATATTAAAAATGACAGATAATAGTCATCCTGTACCATATTTAAAGATTTTTTTACTTACAATGTACAAACAGCTTTAAAAAATGAGTTAAGATGGAAAATAATTTTTTCATATCACAATATATTTTTACTATAAAAAATAAGTTTATTATTATTGTCTCATTGTTTAACTTGTTAAAACTGTGTAATAATCTCTTTATTAATTGCTAGTTCTAGAATTGTGTATGGAGATTTAATATATGCCAGTCAAAATTATTGTGAACCTAAACCTTAATTTTAGTTTTAAATTGTATTAAATTTCTGAAATGCAGTCCGCGTTTAAACTTAAATAGATACGATGTATCAGCAAGTGTGCTTTTTATCTTACAATAATACACAAAGAACGTCTAAACATCATTTGACTCACGAATTCTTTTGTTATGAGATATGAGACTTCAGTCTTTCTGTCACATTTTCCTTCTCAACGCGATTGTTATTATGAAAGAGAAAATATTTCTGTTTTTTATTTAATCTTTTCAAATTAATATCAAATTTTGAAGAATGATAATTGAAATACTTCGTTTTAAACATTTTTTTAATAAAGGATGAAAGCAATAGATTCTTTATTAGTAACAGTTAATAAACTCTGGCTACAAATAATAATAAAATTTAAATTCAATATCGTCATTAAGATACGCGTTTTACGACTTTTATCTTGGATTTTATTTAATGCAACGAAATTAGTGCTTATACAGCAGCTGCTTTAGATTTAAACTAGGTCAAGTTAACCCACTGTGACAACCGTGTTACCAAGAACAGCCATGAAAATCAAACTAAACTAAAAAAAGGATAATAAACATGTCAATTTATATTATTATTTTCATAAACAATCTATTCTTTTAAGAATCACGGGAATAGTGACTTTGCCACGTGGCCAGCAAAAAAAAAAGAACCCTTTTATTAAATAATGACTTACAGAAAAATGTATCGCATAATGTATATCAAGCACTAGTCAGTACCAAGTAACATTGAATTCTCAGCAAAGTTCATTTAATATCATCCTTAATTAGTTAACATCTGCATAATTCTTAATTATTCAAACATAACCATACGTTGTATTATCTATTAATCTCAGGCCTTGTATGTAATAATGAGGACTAATCATTATTTCCTGAATAAATAAGATTTTTAAATTCCTAGCAATTTTGTTAAACCTAAAATATCAATGTGAAAATTAGCGTAAAGTTTTTAAAACGATTATATTAAATCCTCCTTTAGTTTTTACTCTCAGTAAGTAGTTCAGTATTAGATTAAATGTTGAAACCTCTCTAAAAAGTGTTTTGAAAAGTCAATCAAAAATATCTAAAAATTCAATTATAGATTAATACTTGTAAGTTTAGTATGAGTTTTAATAAACGATGTTATTATATGTATAAATACTAGATTATCCTCCATATTTTTTCAAACCGGAGTATGAGTAATGTATAAAACAAACGCGTGAAAATAAGTCATATAACTTGAACTAAGACTTTCTTGTTATCGCAACATTAACCAGATGATTTTTTGTTCTCTAGGAATATTCATCAGAGGCAAATTTAGATATTACGTTATGAGTATTCAAAACAATTCTTACGACTGAAAGTCGCCAATTTCATCTACGTTTATTTCAGTGATCTATATTACTCGAACTACTACTCCCTCATAAGAGTATGTAATTATAAAAGTTTTTAATCTTTAATATTTTCAATGAAAATACCATCAGTATTCATTGGATTGCACATTTATACATAATGATTTATCAGATAACTATAAAACATTAAAACTCAAGAGGCACTTACTTAACAGTAATTATTAAAACTAATACAAACGATTTAATAGTTGCCTTGTTGAATACGGAGCCTATACAGTTTTTGTTAAAACAGAAAGAATGACGATTCTATAATAGGTGAAAATTTAGTTGTTCCAGTTAATTTTCTTGATCAATCTAAATATAATAATAATATTAAAGTACTCTCGAAAATGTTTGGAGTGAGAATGCAATCTTAATAAAATGAAAATTGAGTCACTCGATTGAAACAGTGAATTCTCACTCTTAGTAAATAAAAACTCAATCTGCATGCTGTGAAAATCCTGTCTCGAGTAAAATTCATTCTTAAACACTAAGAGTTCGCTCCTTCACTATAGAGTGGCTCAATTTGCACTACATAAATAGTGAATTTTCATTCCAACAAATTTAGAGAGTAAATAATAAGGATTCCTTATTATACCAAGAATTTTTCAATTTATTGAGTGACGAAAATTGATATTTTTATATTATTAAGATATTTCTGTTGCCTTAATACATTAACGACGTGAAGTCCAGAAATTCTACTTTATTAGTAAACAACTAAGCAAATATTGATTTTTTTCAACCAAGTGTTGTAGACGTTTTCAGAGCTTTCTGACCTTTACTATTTTTTAGTTTAAGAAGCGTGAGAAAAGGTATTTAATTTTTTTTGTTTTGAAAAATATCGTTTTTTAACACAAAATAATTCTCTATACCCGACTTCCAACAGTTTTTTTATGTATTGTAGACTTCTAGTAGTTTATGAGCCTGTTAATTATGTTAAATAGTCGTGTAGAAAGATTTTCTTCTTGGTTACATGGCGGACCCAAAATGGCGGAAAAAATGATGAAAATTTCCAAAATTCGCGTATGTTAATAAAGATAGTTGATCTACTTCGATGCCACAGTACAGAAGATGTAACAATCTAGGTTATTCATAACATTGGAATTATTTTTGTATTGCACAAATCCAAAATGGCAGACAAAATATCAAAAGGGTACTTAGAATTCTTCATTTTTTATGTTGATATCCACAAAATAACTCATATTCGATCTGAAATCACCTTTCTTTGTTTCTAAATTCTTGTGAACCAAATAATTGTTTCGAAAACAAAATGGGGGATCCTAAAATGGACATCAAAATGTCGGTATATTAAAATTTACATATTAAATAAATTGTCGTAATCTATAAAGGTCATCAATCTACTTCAATACAATAATACTGAATAAGTACAGTAGTCCTCACCCTAAGTTATACCATCGAAAGTCATGTGTCTATCCTAAGTTATAGAGTGGCCTTCTCCAAAGTTATACCAGTTTCTTCCTCTCCTTCCCCCACCACATTGTTTTGCTGAGCCACACTCGCTTCGCGACACTCGCACGCAGAATCACCCATTGCATGGATATAAAGAAAGATACGGGAGTGGGGATAGTGAGAGGCTATAACTTTGGAGAATCGTCCGCCAATTTGAAAGAACCGACAGTATAACTTAGGATGGGGACTACTGTATTAAGAATCAAGGTTCTAACAAGTCATCGCGTAATGTACTTGGAGATTTTCTTCTCGATAAGAGAATAATGTGTACAAGATTATTGGTAAACTTTTCATGCTTATATATATGCACAAACGACACCAAAAAAAAGATAAGAACTTTTTTTTAAAAAATGGTTCTTAATTTTCGTCTATTTAATGCGATTGAATGGGGAAACCTGAAATACTTTTAGGGCTAAGGAGTATTAAAAAATGTAGCGACGAAAATACTTTCATACATCAACATTTTGCTCATCATGGTAGATTCGCCATTTTGGTCTCTCCATTTTGGTCCCTCCGTTTTGGTCTCTCTATTTTGTTTTCTCCATTTTGTTTTACACGTTTAGAAATAACGAAAAATCATCCGGCATCCAATAGGAGAGATTCTGTACCTGGGAAGATTGGTGCATTTTATTCGCCATAATCGATTTGTGGAATACAAAAATAACGCCAAAGTCATACACAAACTTAAATATTACTTGATTAATATTGGGGTATTTGAATGTATTGATTACCTTCGTCAAATGAGAAAATCGCAAATTTCAACAATTTCTAGACATTTACCATCATTTTCGATCCGCCATTTTGTTATTAAAATATTGTTTCTAGTTAAAAGAGTCACTTTTACAGCGCATTTTTTAATTTTTATATTCATCATATATTATCACTCGGATATGTAAATGTTGACGTTTAGTTCATAACAAAAAATTGCATTCCTTCATAAATAATTTTTAGAGTATTAAGTGTAATACGGGTAGCCTGAAAAAAAATTCTTTAAATATAGATTCCGAACATTTTATCGCGGATTTCTTGTGGAAATATTTATTTTTAATTATAAGTTTTTTCTTGATGAAAAATCGTTTTAAAATTTTCAATTTCCACACTTTATGCCAATTTTACACTTTTGGCCAGTAAACTGGAATTTCAGAAAATTACAGAAAATTATTACAACTTATGGAGGAAGTTATAATGTATTAAAGTGGCTTTAAAAAGAGACGCCGAGAAAAAGAAGGCCCCTGAATAGCCTTAGATACCTATACTTCAAGGGCCTTTTACGTGCAAAGTGTAATTGACCATAACTTCGGCACTTTTATCACATGGAAAAAAATTTGTTTTCATTTTAAACAGAATTCATTTTAACAATTCTTTGTATGGGCTAAAAATCAACATTTACATACCTAAATGAAAATATTTGATAAATATAAAAATTAAAAAATACTACCAAAAAAGCGACTTTTACATGGAATTCCCCTTATTTTATATTTAATATATACTTGCATATTATTTTTTGCACAAAATTGTCTACTACATAACGCATATAGAAAATTTAGCGGAAATTAAATCGTGACCGTTATTACCATCTACTGCTATTATTTTCGAATGTCCAATTAATGAATATAATACGAATTATCAGTATACTTCCGCAACCTTTAGTTATATCAGTTAAAATAATAAGTTACATACGAGAACTATATAATTACTAAACTACCAGATATTACTTTTATATACGATTATGATTGCGACATCGCGACGTGAAATTCTTTTATAGAATATTAAATTTCATAAGTGAAAGTTATAGCCTATGAATAATAATATAAATATCATGAACATAACAGAGTATCTTGAACCCACGTAGTTTCAAGTGGCTTGACCCAAATGGATCCGAAGACAACGCAAAAAGTTCCTCGGGATGCAAAACCGCAAAATGTATTCAATCAAAATTTAATTAACGGTCATTTCCATATTATGCTCCAAGTAAATACTGCTTTAAATAAATTTATATTGATGATTCCGTGCAATTGGGACGGGCAAGTGGGTCAGGAATGTGCAGTATAAAATTTTAAAAATCTGCACAAAATGCACCTGTGTTCATTTATGCTCATATTTTACAACAGGAATTATAGATAACGTTTAATGATTTTTATCCATGTTATTTTAAGTAAGAAAAAATACCATCATTTCAGTCATTATATCATTTAGCTAACGCTACAATATGTCATTTTTTATTCTTATAAAGTGACCGAAACGTGGAATGTATTTTATATATTAGTTTTAGTTATTGATTTACTTAATTAATTATGTATTTATTTTCTCATTAATTTACCTATTTAATTATGTAGTCATTTATTTACTTATTTAAATAATTAGCTATTTTTTATTTGTTTATTTTTATTTTTCTATTATTTATTTACCTAGCGAAATTTCAGTAAATTCATCGACCTGCACAAAGACTTTCGATTTTAAATTTATTATAATCAGAGGTCGTATTTAAAATAAACATAAACATTATATTATATTCAGTCCCAAAAACTATTTTTTCACAATTTTTTTCGATGTCATCCATAATTTTTTAGTTTAGGTAAGTAAATCGATTACGAAAATAAGATGTAATGTAATCTTCTTAAGTCATAGACAGAAATGGATTTATTATCTATATTCGATTGCGTGCAATATCACTTTCAAATTGTTTCTACTTGCGCAAGGTTATCATTTAGTTTGATGAAATGTCTGGTATACGGAAAAAATAGTTGTTCTTACTATCTAAATAGTACGATCTGACGCTTCTACGTTTTTTTTAGTTGGTTTTAAGTATTTAAATAGTAGACACGGTCGCCTAATTTATCTAGATCGCTATTTAGATAGTAAAATTAACTAAAAACCGTCGCTATGTATTATAATACTATCTAGTTAGTTAGTAGTTACAACTATTTCAATTAGTCCGTGTAGATGATAACATGCATACAAGAATCACTTTAGTAATATATTAGTTACTCCCTAAATTCCTTGGAGTGGAATTGGACATCTCTTTCAGGAAGAGTGAAATATCACACTCAATAGAGTGAAATTAACACTCTTAATAGAAGAGTGGCTCAATTGTCAAAAAATTTAAACAGTTGATTCGTTACGACTATTATTATAATGTACTAAACAAAATACTAAGCCGCATCAATTTTTTTTTCAAATACCCTAAAATCATCGAAATATAAATTTATTCCCAAATTGTCAATGATCAAATTATGAGAAAGTATAATTGTTTATTTTTTTCAGAATAAATATTGAGAAAACAAATTTTTCGTGCTAAAATCACTTACTGTCACGTGACTGATTATGCAGACAAATATAGGTCTACATGCGCAACATACGATGATGTAACACATAATTTGCCTTTAGGTGTTTAATGTTCAATTACCGTTTTCATAAAATTAAGCGATCTGGTAATAGTGACATTACACAAACCCCACTATGTAAGAACGGCGTGCTAGTAAATTTCCACTTACTGGACGTAGAAGAAGTTCTATAAACATCAATTATTTAATATTTTAAGTTTGAATACTTATTACATGGTATTTAGAAAATATATTGTACTTAAAAATTCCCGTGATTATAATATTGATGTTTTTATTATACGCATATAATGCTATTTTTTTATAATATTTGTATACATTCTTCTGTCACTCTTTTATCTTTCTGTTTAATAAAACGTTTTAAATTTTAATTAAAACATTTTAACTAAATGATTACAATTACCATTTATCAGATTTCAAGTGTCGATTATTTTGTAAAAACTCATTCACAGTATTAATATGTTTGATATTTGCATGAGTAGGGTCTATAAAAATTGTGAATATTTATTCAAAGTAATTAAAATTTTGTTACTTCAATAATTTGTGAACAAGTCAGCTGCTTTAAATTTTCACAATTTACGCATCGAAACACAGTAAATAGGGAAGTTTTATCATTTTTGGGCACTCTTTAAATCTGAATTAATCAAAAGCAACTAATCAAGAAGACGGTGACAAATTGAATTAGTGATGATTTTTAGTAATAATGAGTAAGAAGCTACTAATTCATTATTTAAGTTCCACTAATTTCAATGTGATCATTGTATTTTTCAATACCTTCACGATGTGCTTTAATTAGGTTATTATCGAAATTCGAAACAACCAAAATGTTCTTTAAGGAATGATTTCCATGATAAATAAAGAAATATTCAGAGCAAGAATTTTCGTTAAAATCGTTATTAATTTACGGTTTTATCATACATATTTATCGATACATATCTATCATACAAATTCATTCAGTGGAAGATTTATACATGATTATATTATTTTTAAAATAATTATATTTAAAATAATTTAAATAATCGAGATGTTCTTACAACAATTCAGAATATTCTAGAATATTATAAAAATAGTAAGAAGAAAGTGGAACTGAAAAAGAGGCCAAGTTGTTAAGAATTGTATAAATTTTTGCTGTTAATAAAAAAATTCGACACAGAATCAGATATATTAATACTAGATCCCGAGCTTCATTTAATGCTTCATGAAATAAATACTATTTTTAATGATATGTTAAAAAATAAAAATAAAACTAAGAAACGTGTGGATTTTAAAACTTAGTGTCGGTACTAGTCTAATACACGGAGAAAAATAACCGGCTAAATCAGCCGAAAAATCCGCAGATTCTACCAATTTTATCCTATAGGGATAGCTGTTGGAATTCCGTTAGGGATAGCCGATAATTTCAGCTAAATTTACTGACAAAGTCCGCAAATTTAGCGGAACAAATCTGCTAATGTAGCGGAAATTTAGAGCTAAGCGCGAATTGAGTAGGGTTAAGGCTACATTAGCGGAATCAAAACAGCTAAAATTGCAGATATTTTCGGCAATTCCAGCCGAAAATTTTAGCTGATATGAATCAGCTAAACCAGCGGAGTCATTTTTCTCCGTGTAGTTGGCAACAACTGTAACATAACAACAAAATAACAAAATTTAAAACACTCTCCACTATATTGGATCCGCCATTTTGTAATTTGAGAATCTGACATCAAGTAGCTATTTTCATCTGGATTTGTCAACGTTTTCAAAGTTTAATCCGCCATATTGAAGCCGCTATATTGAATTTTGAGAATCATGTTATGTTATGTTATCATATTATGTTAGTTGCATTATTAATCAGTTAATGTGATAATTATGTACAAATGTATCAAACACGGGAGTAGTTTTTACCGCCTAAATCGATTTAAGGGCCCACAAAAAAAAAGTCCAAGATTTGTCGAAATTCTACATGAATGCAAAGTTCCACTCCAATCGGAGAGAAACACTTGAGTAACTTGTTAGTCAGTGCAGTTTGGTTCGTATATTTCTTCAATTCGTTTTTACGCTCATGTAATCTGTTATGCATCTTTAATGGAGTACAATGATAATCTTATTAATAGACCGAATCCATATGAAATCAGGCAGGCGAAATATGACCATGTCGCCAATTTTTATGAAACTGTAATATGTTGTTCTTCAATAAAATAAGCCGATACGTATTTTTTGGTTTAGGCGAAAAACGCTTTATAAGCGATTTATAGCGAGTTGAACATCCGTGTCTATTTGACACTTCTAACCAAAAAGTACGCAAAATTAATTTTAGAATCTCTCAATTTCAATGGATATTTAACGACATCGAATTTTCTCAATTGTATGTTGTTCAGTAATGATGGAAGTTGTAAAAAGTAATTTTTTTAAATTTATTTGCAATTTATTTTCAAAATGGCGGCTGTTTAACAAAAAAATTTAAATATTTTTTTTTCTCAAAAAGGCCACCTTCGATTTTCTTTCTGATTTTTTTTCAAGTTAATATTAATGTGGAGAATACTCGTGAATTTTGTCAATACCCTAAAACTTCTCTATCAGGAGAAAAAAAATAATTAAGTTTGCACTTTGCGTTTACGACTTTCTAATCAAATTACAGGCATATTTTGCGCGTATAAATAACTAACCATCATTTTTCACAATATATTAAGATAAATTAAGTACTATATTACATTTGGATGAAATTATATTTTACAATTACATATACATATTAAATTACATGTGTTTCAGTTTTGATAATTTGAAACAATTATGTTTCAGTTAAATGGTAATAATTAACATATTATAGCACTTTTTTCCACGGCTGATCAGAAGTTGTTGCAATGAAACATTGCCTACGTTCACTTTCTTCAACGTCAACTTTCCATAAGTGGCACTTTTGAATATGTTGTATCAATTTGATGTTCTTCCATTCTTGCAATTTTTGTTCACAAAAGTTAGAAACGTCTTGCGAATCAAAAATATTTACGTTTTTTTTTAAACAGCCGCCATTTTGAAAATAAATTGCAATTAAATTTTAAAAAATTACTTTTTACAACTTTCATCATTACTGAACAACATACAATTGAGAAAATTCGATTTCGTTAAATATCCATTGAAATTCAGAGATTCTAAAAATAATTTTGCGTACTTTTTGGTTAGAAAATGTTCAACTCGCTATAAGTCGCTTATAAAGCGTTTTTCGCCTAAACCAAAAAATACGTATCAGCTTATTTTTATTAAAGAACAACATATTACAGTTTCATAAAAAATGGCGACATGGTCATATTTCGCCTGCCTGATTTCATATGGATTCGGTCTATAGAGAAAGTTATGATCAATTCCGGCAATATGCAAAAAAAAGGATTGGTTGGAACAATCAACTATCTCTAATCCAGTTGGTTCCCGAAGCCAAATAAATAATTTCCCTAAGTAACCAACCTTGGTTAGTGACCATTCCTTCTTTTCCGCGTAGTATTTAATACTATTACAATATTATCGAACTACAATAAGGTGTATTCTATTTTTAGAGTACTTGAAAATGGACCAACGTCAAGTTCCCCGTTATTTTTTCAGAATTTTTCACACATTTTTCATTTCATTTCATTGATCATTTCTTTATTTATATTTTTACTATTTATGTTGTTAATATTATATTTTTATTTTTTGTCAAACATTTTGTATTTTTACCATACGGTCTTTGGATCATGGTATAATAAAGTAATAAACGATTACATACATACACACATACATTTTCGATTTCTCTATGTTATTCATATATTTCATAGATTTATTCAGTATTTTTAACATTTTCTGTAAAAAAATGATGATTCAAAAATGCCGCTGTTCGAGGATCCGAGTAATTGCAACCGAGGGCACTTGAAAATATTTTCAATCTTGAAAATGTTTCATTAAGGGGGTTCTAAAGTGCGATAAGGTAGGAAGTTTCGTAAATTGAAACGTAAATTACAAATGACTGAATAATAAGTTTTAAATTTCGGCTCTGTAAAGACAATTCTAATTATTATAGACAGTTTCCTAGAAAATATCAAAGACATTAATTGAGAACTGACCGACAATATTCGGAAATAAATAAAAATCACTTTTTTCCAAAAATTCTCGGTAAGTTCTCAATCAATATCTTTGGTATTTTCTAGGAAATTGTTCATAGTGCTTAGAATTGCCCTTACAGAGCCTGAATTTTGAAAATTCTAGTCATCTTTAATTTACGTTTTTTAGTGAAACTTCCTACCTTATCGCCGGACTACTTTAGAACCCCTTTAAAGCAATTACCACCATGTGCTTTAACAGGAAGTCACGAAAATTTAAATTGTTTAATTTACAATTTCAACCTGCGAAAGAATTCAATTTAAGATTATTAATATACGTGTCTTAGCAACAACATAACCTAAATATGAAGCTATAACGGAAAAACTTTCAGGGTTAATCATTAAAGCTTTATGTACGTGTTTTGCATCTAAAAACATCAGTGATGAGGTTAGATTTACGAGGCCCGCTCTGGCAGAATGAACCCGGTCAATGTACTTTATACATGCGTCTTGTAGTTGCGTGTTACATAAAAATGCAATCAACGTCGAGGCCTTATGTATGCAAATAAAATTGAACGATTTTTTACCTAATTATATTATGAACAAAATTGTATTTTTTGTTTAGATAACGCTAAAGTTAGTTAAGGGCAGCAATTGTTAGTTGCTAATGCTAAATTTAAATTTCGAGTGTAGTGTTTGTATTGTTTGAGCCATTTTGTTATTGAGTCCCGTCAACTTATCACAATGTTTGGTCGACACCTTCCGATTTCATTGAAAATGTGCATGACGTACCTATTATAAAAAGGTATCTCAAAGGATTTTTCGATATTTGCAAAATTAGCTTGGTTATGTTAAATTTTTGCTTACTCTTTTTATTTACTTCATAATTCGGAAACATAAGTGTAAATCAACTTGAAATTTTTTTTTCCATCGCGAATTGAGTTATTAAAAAAGTATACGTTTTTGGATTTCAAATATTTTGAACATAACCGGTTTTTTCAATTAAAAACTTGAAAACGTTGTAGTTTAAAAAATATATCTTCAATTTTCCTGAAAACAGTCACAGATACTCCTTAGGGTGTCATTAATAAATGGTGAAAATTTCATTCTGGGACATAGTAGACTTTTCGAGAAAACAATAAAATCTACCACAGCTTTTAAAAGTCTACTATGTCCTAGAAATTTTTACCATTCATTAATGACACCTAAAGGAATATCTGTGATTTTTTTTTCAGTAAAATTGAAGACATATTTTTTAAAGTACAGCGTTTTCAAGTTCATTTTTAATTTACAAAACAGGTTACGTTCAAAATATATGAAATCCAAAAACTTACACTTTTTTTAACTCCATTCGAGATGGTAAAAAAACTTTGAAGTTCATCTACACTTATGTTTCCGAATTATGAAGTAAATAAAAAAAGTAATAAAAAATTTAACATAACCAAGCTAATTTTGGAAATATCGAAAAATCCTTTCAGATACCTTTTTATAATACCATGCAAATTTTCAATGAAATCAGAGGATGTCGACTAAACAATGTGATGAGTTGACGTGGAATTACTCGATTTATATTTTTTTAAAATGATTTTCGAGTTTTATTCTTAACGGAAAATGGCTTCATATGAAGACTCTAATAAAATAAAAGTGTGGATACAGCTGTCGGAAAAGATGAATCAATAATCTGAAAACCTATCAATTGTTTTTTTTTTCTATAACTTCAAACTAAATTGAGCAGTTGAAGGACTATGTCGCGAGAAATTTGAATTTCTGCTCGGATGCACAATTAAAGTAAAGACATTCATTTTAATGAATATAAAAAAAAGTAATATCACGCAACATTTTCGTTCTTAATTTACGAAGGTTTATTAAATTTTAATATATAAAAATGACAAATATTTGTCTTTTTACAATAGCAATGTAAACATTGAAAAAAAAGGAGCGAGGTCTATCTTCATTTTAGAATATCTTGGCCTCTAACATATCTAAAAAAAAATGTTTGTTTAAATTTTTCTTCAATTTAACGAACTTTTGGAATAAAGTAACGTTTTTTATTTTATTAGTTATCAAATATAAGTAAATATAATTAATCACGTTTTTTAATTTTTTTTTTAATTTCAAAGAGAAACTGCTTATGACACTTCAAGGAAAAGAACTCAATAATAAAAACTAAAAAACCACCATTGTAAACAAAATTAGAACTATTAATCTCCAATAAATTCTGAAAAATCCAGTTTAGTTAAAAAACCGCCTAACGATTTTATTTTATTTTAGACTTAAATTTTTCCAATTTTATACTTGAACAGAATAAACTGAATTATTTTTTAAAATAATCAAGTTTCAAGAAAATTTAATGATAAATATTGGCATTCATTTTCAACTGCTAAACATTGACATTGATGATGATGACAAACATATCCGTAATATTTTTACATTCGTGTATAATTATTATTTTTATCAATAAGAAAATTATATTAACTTTTATGAACTGATCCCTACGAAACGAAATACAATTGCAAAAATTAAATGTTTTATAGAAGACTTTGCGTTTTAATATAAGAAATTTATAGTTTTTAGTCACATTTTTGGTAGTTCTAATTTTATTTACATATTCCAAAAGACTGTTGGATAATTTTTGAAAATCAGGTATTTTAGTATCAAAAAAATATAATTACATTTCTAAAAAACAATATAATTACCTTACATGATGAATTCTTCACATGAAAATAGAAAATTGTCCCCAGAACCACGTGTAATCTCTAAATGTTTAATGAAATAAACTATAGACATCTGATTTACTTGTACTGATTATGTGCATTGAGATAAATTATTGATTTTGAAGGCAAATAAACAAAGCAATTATGAAATGAACTTGAAAACCCGTCAAGTAGATTCCAACGTTGAAAACACCCGTTCCCCATATATATTCCGTTCGATGGGAAACCAGTTTTAAATATAAGGTCAAGATGGCATCCCATAAGACCGGGTTAAAATCAACAAATCGCGATTCTTCCTTAAAAGTCTATTTCTGTTTGACCCATATTTCTACATTCACAAGAATTCTATTTTTTAAAGATTTTTTTAAATGTATTTTTAAAGTGAATTTCTTATTTTTATTTTAAAAAATTTATTGACCAGGTAAACTCATACATGTTCTAAAAATACAAGATTTAAAAAAGAACATCGTAACAAAATTCTTCATATTTATTTATCTTACCATTTTAGTCTTCATTTAAAGAATTTTTAGTTACTGCGATTGTTTGCTATAGCTCTGATACATAAATTGATTTTCCTTTGTCAAATAAAATCATTTATCACATTTTTTTTTCATGAAATTATTAAAAAACCATTGATCATCTGTTTAGATATAAAAGATTGTCCCGTTATTTCCCCGGACCAGTAATTAAGTTGTCAGTAAGCTGTCAATAACGACGAAAAATTGTCATTAAAAAACAGTAACAATCGTCATCATTAAATTGACTTTTTCATCGCATTTCCAAAAGTTTAGAAGAATTTTGAAAATATTTTTTCATGGATTGACACGTGTACTCTAATACGAAATCTCGCGTGGGTAACAGAAAGGTGGGGTCAGTAAAATACCTTCTGGTTGAAAATTACCGACTTAATCGAACACAGATGTATACTTGCACCTATATATGCGAATTTAGCCGAGTTCCCGCGCTCGCAGACATTCCTATGGCCTTAATGGCTTAAAGTGCCGAAAGAAATAACGTGAAAGTTACAAACGACAGAAAAAGACAGAAAGACATATCAACGGTAAGGATAAGGACAGACAAATGGATAACACGAGGTACAGACACGAAAATGAGAAACTGATTGATTGATTGATAACCATATGATTAATGTCATATTTTGACATACGTCAATTTCATGAAATCACAGAAATACAAATATAATTTATTTAAAACGAGATGGACATAAATAATAGTCATACGTATCAATTCGGGTTAGTTAAGACTAATTATGAAATGATTAAAATACGAAGGGAAAGTGTTACAATTGGAATGCTGAATGTACAGATGAACAAGTCTAGAACTACCTACAATGCCGCCCACGGCTAACTAACACGTACAAATGTAAAATATCACTGAAGTAAACTTAAATTTATCCAATAATCAATTATTCCCTTTCAGTAATTTGATTTTATTTGTTTTCTAATAGAAACTGATGGTGATCAATTTGTTTGCTGGACTTGACGAATTAATCACAAAACTTGTTTTACTTTATTAGCAATCAGAATATAATACTATTATTCTGTACGTCAACAATAATTTTATGGAAAATTAATACAAATTTAGATAATAAAAAGTACTAACACAATAATTTAAAGCTAATACATACAAAAAAAGAAAAGTTAAATCTACCACGAAAGTGAGAATTCACTTTTTATAGAGTGAGTATTGGGAGTAAAAATGTGAATCATAGTCTTAATACGTTAATATTATTAAAGACAAAATTCACTCTTTATGGAGTGAAATGTAATTCTATCATTAAAGTTTCTCAATTTTTACTTAGTAAGGTGAATTTTTACTCGAAGAAGTTTTTGAATGTTGGACGGAATTCTTGCTTTGACTATTTAGAAGTATTAAATGCAGTCTTATTTTTTTTTAGTATGAAAAAAGATTATTTTATGTTTACTGTATTATTTTATTTTATTTATTTTATTTATACATATCAGGTTATGCAGAGTTAGGTTAAGTTTTATTCTAGTGATTTGTTGAATCCAGGTCCTTAGGTTCTCATAGTAAATAATAGTCGCGATTAGGAAAATGCAGTTTAAAATTATGTTAAGTACAAAATACTCGTACATAATGTAATTTAGCTACTGTTCATAAGTTTTGTTTTCTCTTGGAGTGGAAAAATCCTACCGTAAGTTATATTAATGTAGTTTTACTCCTTATTATTTACATTTTTTGAAGTAAAGAAAAGTCACCGATGAACCAGAAATTTATTCTCCAGGGGGATTATTCATAGTATCATCTCAAATCTCAAAAATATAATAGGATAAGCTTGATTTTAAATTGTAGAAAAAAATTCATTTTTCAGAATAAATTTTCAGTATTTTATACTACAATTACCAACGACTAAAATTTATTAATGAGACAAACTATTATGCCTGAATACTGCATCATATTGGCATTATTTAGAAATCAGGAAATCTGTATAAAACAATAAGTATATGTAAATTTCTTGGCTATTTTAATTTATAATTACTAACAAATGTTAAGATCTTGGTACTACGGTCCTCTTACTAACAAATGTTAAAAGTAAACAAAAACATCTTTATAAAGGTACAAAACTAGTAATATTAGAGGAGTTAGTTCAATTAGCTACCAATAAGATGTCTAATAATGATGAATTAAAAACCGTCTGGTCAAACTAGTCTTTTTAACATTTTAATGAATCAATACGGTTTTAGTACATTCAGATAAGTTATCTCAACACCGAATAAACTTACAAGTGAACCGACTCACATTATTATAAAAATTATTATACTATTCTTAAATATCAAATTCTAATATTCTGATTAAATGCATAGTCCATTTTAGTAGAAATAATCATAAAATTTCAGAAAATGAGAGTTTGTATTTGAATTATGATCTCAGTGTAAGCATTCACTATGTTAGATTTATAGAGTGAAACAAGTTTTGGAATTTAAGTGGACATTTCTAAGAAGGACAGTATTGTGTGAATTTGAAAATCACAAAACACTAACAGGATAGCTGCATAAATAACAAGATGTAAAAAAAACAAAATGGAAAGAAAATACGAAGCTGAAAGTAAACATTAGCATGTGAGAGAATTCGTTGCAGCCGAAAAGAATAAAAGAAATCCAAGATAAACTAGTGTTGGCGTGGTGCTTTGCTCGCTTCGCTCATTCAGAAACTTAGGTTCTGTGGTGAGTTGATATTCCTTAACACTCCTTCGTTTACTAACAGCTTTCAGGTATTTTATAAAATGGACTAAAACAAAAAAGAAGGGGGGGAGGGGTCCAAACGTATTTAAGTATACAAGAAAATGAGCATTTTCAAAACTTCGACCCAGGTCACAGTCAAGCCGAAATATTAATAAATAATACTTTAAAAACACTTAATTCAGGCACTAGTGTTGTAATATAATAATTCAGTGCATATTACATGCTTACTATGTTTTGAACATTTGCACTGCTAGTCGGTCACTAATCAGCTGCCAATCTTAGAATGTAGTACAGTAGAACCCCCTTTTTAAGACATGGGTCGGTTCCGCGACTTCCCCTCAAGCTCCCGTTTATCGACATGCCAGCTAGAAAAGTGCGTTCCCCCACCGCAACCCATCGACAAGCATGCTATAGTGACGTTACACGTCACTTGACCAATGCGGTTGTTTCGCGGGCTATGCACGTATACATGCGCCGTCTGGTGAGGGGAACCGTTTAGACGTGGTGGGGATGACAGGAATCGCGGGTATGTCGTTAAAAGGGGTGTCACTAGTGTCGTAGAAAAGAGTATGTCGATAAACGGAGGTGGCGTTAAAAGGGGGTTCTACTGTAAAACAAAACATTGCCTTGAGTATTTTGACGCATAGTTGCTATCGATCCAAAAATATTCAGAAAAATGCAATCCGCGGAGAAAATGTTATTACTAATTTATTTTTTAAAAATAATTTTTACGATTTTTTAAATATCGAAAAAAACTAAGTAAGAAGAAAAACAAGTACATGAAGAAATCCTTAAAATTGCTTAAATACACGTATTAATGCGTTATAGACACTACTGAGAATTCATTTCACTGGTACAATAGCAAGTAAACAATAACAATACCGTTGGGGAGATAAATAATATAATAAATAAAAATTCATTTACGAAAAATAAGTCTCTGGTAACTGAGATACTAAACCGAATAATAACGACATTTTTTCGAATTTGATGACATAATTTTCGATGTGTTTACATTTAAAATTATTATTCTGTTGGTAAAATGGTTTTAAACTGTTTTGATTTCAACATGGTTGGTATTGTTTCTTTTTTACAAAGAAATTATTATGTCTAAATGAAGATGAATGAAATAATAAGTATCTAAATCTTCATATCCATGTAGTTTTCGTGATTAATAACGGATATAATACGGCCAGGTTTTGTATCAAGAAAAAAAAACAATAAATAACGTTTCCACTTATTTTGTATTTTGCTTGGCGAAACTTGACGAAAAAATTACAAGGCAAATAACAATAAAATTATAAGGCAAATAACTTTCACTTATAATACTATAAAATAGATAAGAAAGAAAAAAGAAAATTATCTTTCTTATCTTAATTGTAGGCACCTGACACACTTTTTAAAAAAAGTAAACATGTTCTTTGAAAGAAACAACATTTTATGGTAAATCTTCGGAAAGAATTGGTCACCCAAAACAAAATTCTTGTGTATTTTTGCCTCCTGATTGCGAATATGATAATAACAATTGGCGGTCGATCATATTTTCGAAGAGCAGAAAATTCTGCACAAAAATTGTTTTATGCATTTTTTTGCAAACTAAACGGGAAGGCCGTAATAGAAGAATGACCAGGATCCCTTTTATGCTAGCTTAACCTGTCTAACCCATATTTTAAATAATATCGAACCCACATTAAATTTGGATCCTTGTAATTGTGGCAACATATACAAATAAATGTTCCAAACCCTAAACATATTGCTGGCTGAAATGAGAAAGCTGATTATTCTCAAGTTCATCTTTAATTTACAGCATTACCGTTGATATAAAAAACAAACCTCTTTAGAACTTTTTGTAAGAAATCTCGAGCCCTACATTTTTTGTTGGTTACATTTTTTCACAAAATTTATATTTTTCGAGATAAATGTAAAAAACTGGAAGAAAATCGAACTTTTTTCTAGTTTTTCCACAATAGCGGCTTCAATTTGCCCAAACACCAATTTTTAGTACTAACTTAGTAATCAGGCGGAAAAAATGTATAAGAAACAATAAGGTGTTTCGCCAAAATCGCATAGTTTATTTTTTCTCTGTTTGTCGTAATTCATGCCTCAAAATAAATTTTTTGAAAAATCCACTTCGCTATCATTTTTGTTCTTATAGTGCTACATCTGTAGAAGACTTAGCTAAATTTTTAGTCCTTAATATCAAGAATTTTTTAAATTATGGTTTTCTTTAATGAAACAGGTCATTTTTTTCACTTTTTTTAATTTAACATTTTTTAAAACATATTTAAATTTAATTTTTAGTTATACGACCTACGTTACATTTTAAAGTATGTTCTTAAGAAGTTTAAAAAAAATGTTCGAATAAAATTATGAAGTACTTTATTTTCTCGAAAGATTTTTTTCGCCTGGGTCCTTTGGACCCAAGTGTGGCAAGTAAGGGTTAAATGCATTGATAAGAAATTAAATTACAAATTAAGAAACTTTTAAAATCCAATTAAAGATAAATAAGTGTTAGGTAATTCTGAAACTTCAAATCTAACATTTACTGCATTTTTGTTATATTTAATGAAATCATTTTCAATTTGTTTTCTTTTATGTAAATTATGTTCGTGGCTAAAATATTAATATTGTTGAAAATCAAAATGATGTAAAGTATTAATTCTGGGTAAGGTTACCAGTGTAACTACTTTCCTTACCATCGATCATTTTTTATGTTCTGATATTCTATTTTTAAGTAATCTACCAGTTACATCATTATTGGTTACATTTACTTTCATAAACTACATCATTTAGTTGTAATTTTTTTGATCTTTTAAAATGGATTTATTTTTTGTTAAATTTCATTATAAAGATGATGAACCTAAATGTTTTAATATAAAAAAAAACGATGAGCAATATAAAAACAATAATACACTCCGGCTAACAATTTTCTTTCAATTCATTTTTTTTTTAAATCGGGTTGGTTTAAGAGTATAAATAGTATTATAATATAATTGCTGCTAATTTAATATCACAATGTTATGTAGCTCTATCTAGTATCCCATAAGCAGTGTCTAATTTGTAAGACAGATGGGGATTGACTTATTAAATGAAAGCATGAAAATAATATTTTGGCTAAATTTTACCAACCAACCAGTCAGTTTGGTTGTGTAAGAATAATTAAACCGATTGGTTTCACACTCAGAAGAAAATAGTTAAAATAACCAGAAAAGGTGATTAAATAGGCCTTTGCTATTTTTTCTGATTAAAATTTTGGTTGGTGGAAACATTGTTAAAACAATTTTTTTTTTGATACACGTGTCCGTAATGTAGACACTGTGACTTTACGGACTGATTTCTGCACTTTACGGACTAAAAATAGTCGTTAAAGTGCCTACTTTTGCGAACAGTGTATCAAAAAATAGTATTCGCTCCTCGGCCGTAAAATTGTACGACCTCGGTTTGGAGATAGTGCGGTCCGTAAAATTGAACTTTACGGCCTAGGACCGAAAAGTACTGTTTAATTAAACTACCCAGAATTCTGGTTATAATAACCATAAAAAATAGTACGGTCATATTTAACACTTTTTTACTACACTACCTAGTACTGAGCTCCACGAATGGAACCCCTGCTTGCGTGTAGTCAAACCTTAGCCGCCTCCTCTCAAGACAGGAGCCATTCCCGCCCAGTGCGTAAATAGTCCCTTTATACACAGAATAGCAATGGAGAAAGGAGTACAATAGAACCCCTCTTATTTCAATTGTTCAACCCCTCTTACTTTAATCGTTTTCCCTCACGTCTTCCCCCCACCGCCGCTCGAACAGAACGTAAAATATCTCGATGTGAATATTGGTGCAGTAGAACCTACGATATCGCAAACGGTCGTTTCAAGCCTACCTACGATATCGCCAAAAGAAACCCCTTCTACTTGTACCCCTTCTCTATATACTTCGCGCCCCCATTTCGGGCACGCGCATGCGCTTCTCTATATGTATGTGTGTTAGTATGTAATGTACACAGGAGGGTGGGGGAAGACACTTCCCCTCTTTTTGGCGATATAAGAGGTTCTTCATTTGCGATATCCGAGTTTGCGATATCGGAGGTTCTACTGTATTTCAAAACATCGTTGATTTCGATATTCGGCTGATACAGCGACAAATTTTAGGTGTACGTAAGTGGGGGTAAGGGGAAAATTGAAATAAGAGGGGTCGGCGCCATCTTGAAAAACGTTAGCAGTTAAAATAAGAGGGGTCCTACTGTACTTCACACACAGATTTATAGGAAAATGAAATCTTTGGAGTAATTTGTGTAACCACCAATGAAGTTATTGGTTCGAGCCAGAAAAAGGAACGGAACAAGAACCAGCGTATTCCAAAGCATGATGCGACTAGGCGACCAATTGAGAGTGTAAAAGGGCAAAAAAGAGAAAGAACAGGATGGCATCGATTAATAAAGGAGAGAGAACAGAACACAAACAGAGACCAGGACAGAAAATGGAGAAAGACGAACCAGTCCGACAAGCCTGTTCCCGTTCCCTCTTTTCAAAGTTCCACTATCTCCACGGCGGCCGAGATAACGGAATCCACCGCGATTCATTCTACACGTACATACCTCCAAGAACGGGGGTCAAGAATGCCTTGGAATATCGGGTGCGTTTACCGGGAATTTATTTCCTGGAAGGAGGTCCCAGATGAAACCGGCTACTATTTTTTTTTTTTTTAATTTAGACGCAACTTTAATAGGTAACAGAAGCGATTTCAGGGGAGTATTCTCTAAGGTTTATTGGACAGTTCAATTTCTCTGAACAATTTGAAAAAGCCTGAATGTATTTTAGATTTTGATTTAATGCTGCGCTTAAAGCGATTAATTTCCCTGTAGTGATACTAGGACGTTATCTATGAGTACTACCAGAAACATTTAATCCTTACCAGTTAATTAGAATAGTATAAGCCTCTGCGCTATGTGTGTCCCCCTGGCGTTTTTTTTATTTTTGATACTTATTGATGCTTTAAATCCTTCCAGAGATTAGACGTGAGGTATCACAAACATATGATACCTCTTAAAGGGGTCTTTTAGAACTCTCTTCAAGGATATCTTTGAATATACCACGTGAAGACAATTGTATTCTTATCATTTTTAAAATAGAACGAACCTTGGGAGAAAACTGTCCATTTTTTTGTTACATTGCCCAGTTTTCCTATACCTTTAATCCCTTGACTGCCAATGACAAGGATCTTTGTCATTTTGGACTTTTCCCAGACTGCCAGAAAAAGGCATATCTTTGTCATGATATAAAGTAGACTAACAAATTCTGTAAATTATGTAAAATAACACCAAATCCATTTCTAGACAGTCTAAAGTGTACTAAATATGATGGCGTTATCCATTTTCATAATCGCTGTGTCAAAAAAAAATATATAAATCCACAAAGATGGTAGTTTTCACCATTTTGGCAAAATCTTAGTCATTAAGTATGACATTGTGTTCAATCAATCAATTTATGCATAAAAAGTTTATAAAACCGCTTGAAGTTTGTTACTCGAAGGTTTTCAGGGTCGCTGATTACGAATGTGAAGTCAAATTTTGGAAATTAAAAATGGCGGATCCAATATGGCGGCCACTTTTTTGAAAAGTCTAATCATTCTTCTTGAAACTTGTTACTATGATGTTATATTTTAAAAATTTTAAATGACAGCTACAATATGGCGGAGAAATTTTCAAAAATGAAACCATTTTGGTTAACAAATTTTCAAAATCCAACTCCAAATTCGTAATCAGCGTCCCGAAATTAACCCTAGAGTAACAAATATCAAGTAAAATATTTGGAATTTAGAAAATTTGTCCTCCATTTTGAATTATCCAAATCTGACTTCAGTTTCGTAATCAGCGACTCCGAAAACCCCCGAGTAACAAGTTTGAAGAGAAATGGTTGGAATTTGGAAAATTTGTCCGCCATTTTGAAATTTCAAGATCTGACTTCAGATACGTAATCAGCGTCCCAAAATACTCCTGTACACCAAGTTAAAGTAAAATCTAACAACATTTTTTTTTTTGCCATTTTGAAAGACAGAAACTTTCCAAAACCTGGACTCACTTTCTACCAGAGTCGGACCAGTCTGTTTAGTAGAATGGGATATAGTCGTGGAATTTGAGCTTCTTTCAGGGATACTAGATGGCGTTCGAATCCAAAAATGATATAACGCGACTACTATTGATACGCCGAAAAAGTTCGTGAACACTTTGAATTTTCTAACTCATCACATAATGCGTGATATCTCTTGTATCCCGTAACGGTTTTGAAAAATTCAAAGGATAATTTGTATTACCAATACTCGTACTATTTTTCAAAAATGTTCAAATTCCAATGCAACAATATTTTAATGTTTACTTTTTATGATGCGTGAGTGAATTTTTCCAAAGTCTACTTCCTCTCAAAAGAATAGGAAGTACAGTAGTACTTCCCTTATTCTAATTTCCCTAATTATATTATTAGCAATAATGGAGAAACAATTTTTTTTACTGATTATTAGGATGTATATAAGTAACATAAAAAGATTTGATCAAAATAGCTCCTTCCCTTATTCTAATTTTTTCTCTTCTCCTATTCTAATATTTCCCCTGACGCGTTCTCCCCACTGATGTGTGTTGACGTGTGGATTTTCTAAATAAAAATAACGGCGCATGCGCAACAAAGGAAAAAGAGACAATAGTGAGACAGCAAATCTTAGTAGTGGAGGAGAGGAAAAAATTAGAATAAGGGAAGAAGGCCGCCATCTTGCCTGACTGGACAAATTAGAATAAGGGAAGGACTACTGTAGGTCTTTATAATGTCATTTTATCCCCGATTACGAATATGATAATAAGAACTGGCGGTCGGATAAACTGCAGCCGACATCTTGAAAATACCTCAAAAAATATCGTTTGAGTTTGTTTCGCAACTTGCAAATCGTACGAAAAAATGTAAAGCGAGAAATTCTTTTTCGGACAAAAAATAAACGAGAAAAATTTGACCTCTGTTAATAATAAAATGTTAAAGAATATATTAGCGAATATATTAATAACATTTTTCTTTTAATTATGCATTTTTCATTCAGATGAGTAGTAAAAATAAACATTTAATTAAAAAATTCAAAAATGAATTCAAAAAGGATTCTATATAATTGATATAATAATAAAATTCGAAGAACTACGATCATTACATCAATGATCCAACTAGGAAAACGAATTTTATGGATTAGCATATGCGAATAATGAAAAATTTAAATAAATTTAAATATTTTGCGCATTACTTATCTACGACGAGAAATTATTTTTCACCGCTGAGTGACCAGGGCGCGCCGTCCATATTTGAAACTCACCTGCAACATAAAACAGGAAATAATTAGTAATATATAAAACCAGTAATTAAAAGTGAACGGAAAGTGAAGATACAAAAATAGTGCAGTTATAAATGGCAACAAAACTTCGCCATTGTTTTTCAGTCATTCCACAATATGTTGTATATTGAATAACTATGCAGTTAAAATTATATTTTATTTTTTAAAATTATTTAATGTGTTCGTTTACAAAAATGTTGTTGATCTTACGTATATATAATTCTTAAAATTGATTGCAGTGAAAATTAAAGCGGACTAGTAAAATAGCGAACTGTCACTGTTATGGGTGGATTTTTAATATCTACAGAGTAGATTCCCATAAAGAAATCGACTATGCAATATTCATTATTTTCTTAGACCGGTTCATTGTTTACTCTATAAAGAGTGAAATTTCACTCTTAAAAATGTTGTCTCACTGTTTCTATAAATTTTGGCATTTTTGTGACAAATAATAATTTTTCAAAAATAAAATTGTACAGTTAAAAATGTTGGGTGCGGGTCGAAAAACCCAACAAATCAAAAAGTTGACAAATAGAAAAAACCAATAGTCAAAAACCGACATTTGAAAAGCTGACAGTTAAAAAAATCACTGTCCGGTCGATGTGTTTATTTTTCTTAGATATCGAGTTTTTGACTGTCGGCTTTATGACCATTCGGCTTTTCATTTGTCGGTTTTTTCGACCCGCAACCAGAACGTTTCTATTATTTATCCAATAATTAATAAATGTTAGTCGTATTTTCAAGAATTTGATAAAATAACAATTTTATTCTAGAATAAATAACTTTTATTTGGGGGATAATATGGCTAAATATTTTGAAAGACATTAAATTCTTTAAAATAAGGGCACGAATGTGCACGTTCTTCTGATTATTTTTTGTGGTTATTTTGTGGGTCATTTTCGATTGTGAATAAAAATTTATAAAACGTTTTGTCTGCAGATGGCTTATAACACCGTAATTCTGTTTAACCCGTTTCATCCTGAAATGCCGTAAATTTTGACTTCTTTTCATCAGGTGCTTTCTTAAAGAAAAAAAATCACTCAACCGTTTTGATATAACATACCTATTGTATTTTTTCTCGAACTTTCTAAATCCGGTTTCAGATTTACCATATCTGCCGCCATTTTTTTTATTATGGCGGTTTAAACGTAAAAAATTGTGAATTTTGAAAAAATTTCTTCAAATAATCGTATTTTTGAACAGGAAACCGTGTTCGGAACAAGCTATGTCTCTGTATCTGGTGGAGTAATTAGTTACACTAAAAGATAGGATGGTTATTAATCCTCTATTCAAAATGGCGGCTTCAAAATGGCGGTTCTCTGTCAAAATTTTGTTCAAAAATTTCTGGACGATCTAACTCAAAAGCTACGAGCTTTTTTAAAAAAATATTAAGAATGAAAAGTTCTTAGAATTCATTGAGAAATATAGTGGAATTTTTTCAGATCTTTTAAATGAAGTTTTGAGAAATTTTTTTCAAAATTTTTTTCAAAATTGTAATTTATTTACGAAAAATTCTGAACAAAATTTAGTGCATTCTCTGATAAATTCTAAGAGTTTTTTGTTCTTTGCAATTCTTTCCAAAAGTTGATAGTTTTCGAGGAAATCAATTTCAAATATTATAGTTTAATATTTTTCTTTCTCGAAAACTATCAACTTTTGGGAAAAAATGCATAGAATAAAAAACTCTTAGAATTCATTAGAGAATGCACTAAATTTTGTTCAGAATGTTTCGAAAATAAAAAATTACAATTTAGAAAAATTTATTTAAAAAATATGAAAAAAATCCACTATATTTCTCGGCGAATTCTAAGAATTTCTTATTCTTAGCATTTTTTAAAACAAGCTCATAATTGTTCAGTTAGAGCGTCCAGAAATTTTTCAACAAAATGTTCACTGAGAACCGCCATTTTGAACCAGCCATTTTGAATGGTGAATTAATTACCATCCTATCTTTTAGTATAACTATTTACTCCACCAAATACAGAGATTCAGCTTGATTCGAACACGGTTTCCTGTTCAAAAATACGATTATTTGAACCAATTTTTTCAAAATTCACGAATTGTTTATGTTTAAACCGCCATAGTAAAAAAATGGCGGCAGATATGGTCAATCTGAAACCGGATTTAGAAAGTTCGGGAAAAAATACAATAGGTGTGGTTATATGGTATTGTTTTTAAATTAAAAAAAAAAACCTGAAGAATAAATTTTAAACCCAAACTTTTATAAAACACGGCAAACATTAAGTTGAACAGAAATATTTCTTTCTTTATTATTGTTTTTTTACTTCAAATAAATTTCATCCCTCTAATTGAAAAGTATTATTAAATATATATACGTAACTCATTTAAAAATTAAGTACACTAATGAATTTTTTTCAAATACCTCTCAGATTTAATAATATTTCTGATTTTTAACTTTGAAACATTTACGAATGTATTTAGATTAGATTCCAGTTGCGAATAAGTACAGAATTAGTTTTAGCTCTGTACTTTTTGTCAATACGATTTCTGCAATGAAAATGTTATAAAATTACGAGAAATGCAGAAAAAAACATGAAATTTTATTTTGAACATTAATATCAAGGACATTACCTTATGAGATTCATCATTATTGGTAAATAATAAACGGAACAATAGTCATGGTAAATGTAAATTTTTATTTAGTATTTTTTCATTTTTTCGAATTTTGATTATTGCTTTTTTTGATTATAAAATTTGAATATTGATTTAGTAAACTTTTTCATGGGTTTTCCCGTGGAAATATTTTTTTTTAATTATACGTTGATTATCTTGGTCAAAAATCGTTTTAAAATGGTTATTTTAACACTTCTGAAAGTTCAAAAAATCACAGAAAATTATGGAGAAAGTGATGATATTGAAAAAAACACAGTATGAAATGTTTTAATCTACTGAAAATAGCTTTTCGAAGAGATGACGAAAAAGAAGTCCCCTGAATGGCACGTAAACACATATACTTCAGGGGTCTTCTACGTGCAAAGTCTACCCGACCATAACTTCGTCAATTTTTATCGTAGAAGAACGATTTTTTTTTCATTTTGAACATAATTCAGTGCTGTTTAACATAAAAGTACGTACGTAGCTGTATTTAAATAATTCGGTTAGGAAAAATTAGAAAACATCTCGACGTAATTTTCGGATTTTTTATTAATGTAGTGAAATGTATGTGTAGGTACAATTCTTTTTATGTGAATATATAATTTAAAATAACAACTAATCTGATCCAAGTTAATGCTAATTCACACTGGCATTTCAAAATTAACTCAAAGCAACATTTTGCATAAATTTGTCGTAACGTTTATAGTAACACCGAATGTTAGTCTACGCACTAAGCAAACATAATGTGCTTATAATTATAAAATTATGGCAGTCAGAAAAGTTGTTCCTTCCCACGTCGCGCCTATAAGCTATTACGTTCTACAAACGTACAGGTTGATTTGCATGAAACGATATGTATTGCAATCTACGTTGATCTATAGGGTGGTCAGCGTGAAATCACATAGAGCAATAACCCCAACGTGCCGTAAAACACAATTACGCTCTTCTCTGACTATTTCTGATGGCCATTTGGCTCTTATCGCACTTTAAATCGACTGTTGTCTGAAAGGATGCACCGTGCCTGTTAATTTTATACAAATTATCTACTTCCATAATGAATAATCTTCATTAATTTCTTTATCTTTAAAAATGTTCCTATTTCGGAATTACATTCTGCAAATACGACTGTCGGATAAAAAAAATTAGGAACTTTGAAACTACGTTCGAAATCAGCGTAATCAAATTAAGTGAATGATGGATGATTATTGATGGGACAGGTTCGATCCCCGGCCAGACGATTTTTTAAAAATAAACTTATATTAACGAGTTTTTTTAAATTCGTCCAATTTTGGTCCTAAATTATTTCTAAAATATGGTCACATTTAGATCACTTTTTGATCTCAACAGTTATGATTAAAAATTCATAGGACAGATTTATTTAAAGAATTTTCGTTTTTAATTTTGTTTCATTTACTAATGAAATAGCGATTTACTAAATGAAAAATAACCTTGTATCATAATGTCTCTTATCCATCTCGTGGAGAGCCATTTCTATAACGGGCACAGAAAGCAGCAACGGCAGCGCTGCAAATTTACGAACTGCGCCTAGCGGCCGCAGAACGAACTGTTTCTTTTATATAACTATTATACGTTTACTATTTCATAATGGTAAATTTGTCTGGTTTGGTTATTTTTGAAAATTGGACAAATATTATCCAGTTATCTTATATTCTAATAGTAATGACTTAGATATCGTCTAATACACACGAGCCCATCTTTGAGTTACAACTTAGGGTAGTAAAATTTCTTACATTTTTCTCCACATACTTTTCTTCTAGAAGGGACGGACACACCTAACTATACTTCAATAATCATTTTCACAACACTGCATAAATATACGTCGTGACGTTGCCAATGACAGGTCGAAAAATATCTGACCAACGTAGAAAATGTAAATTAATTTGTTTAGTGACACACCCGAGAGAAAATCTAATGAATTTTAATGATCATATTAAATAAATAAACCAGAATTCTTAAATGATTTTAAGACAACTTTGATGCTGTTGAGGATAATAATGTAGACAAAAACATCCAGGAATATTTAAGTAGTTTTAACAGATTGCAGAAATGATTTAATGAATTACATGACTGTCATAAAAAAGAGCATACTTTATCATATCACTAAATCGTTTGAGTTTATGATTCTAGTTGATTAATGATTCTAGTAATTAATTTATTCTCAGTTTATAAACTCTTAGTCTATGATTTAATTTAATTTATTTAACAAAAAAAGATTTAATAAAAATTATGATATTTTTAAAATTTGGTGTAACAATTTAGTTTTTTGCTAATTAAAGAATTGACTGTCTTAAATTATCGCGGGAAAATGCATCATTCAGTGCTTAAATCATTATGATATTTCCTATTTTAATAAATAACTAATTTGCCTCAAGGATACGTTATACGAAGTTTATATATATAGAGGTGCAATGTTTTCATATTCCAAATGTGAATATTTTATAATAATTTTGTAGTATATTTCAGCAGGCTGGAAACGCGTTGCCAATTCTACGATGTAAATTCTCCACAATCGCCTAAATTAACATATTTATAATCAATAGTGGGTAATGGCGTTTTGTGAATTATTGCTACCTTACATTCCAACTAAGAAAAATTGAGAAAATATGCGCAAAATACTAATAAATTGCGTATAGATTGCCATAGCATTTTTACTTTCAAATAATATGTTGTTAATTTTCTTTATTTAATTGTATGAATAGCGTCTCATTAGTATATATTTTAAATCAGTAATTATATAATAGATCATAAGATTTGTGTTTTATGGAATTCAATCATTTAATAAATTATTTTAAAAATAAAATTCATTATTTGTATTTACATTTATTATATATCATTATGTTTAATTAATATATTTTATGAATTTACAAGTGCTATAAAACTCTATTATTAAATGATATACAGTTATTGTTAAATATAAAACAAATTATAGAAGATACGTTGCGAATTAGATGAAATTACAGAATTAATTTTATTAGAATACACTGTAAAAAGCTGTACCTAAATTAATACCAAAAATGCGACTAAAATCTGGAATTAAGTAAGAAAATTGACTCAAAGTAAGATGCTATGTAAATTATAAGACTACTTAAACAAGGACAGACTTATGAACTTTATATTAGTTGACTTCAATATGTAGCCGTTTTAGAAGACTGAAGTTTTTCTTTTCTCATTTTTAGGTTTTTTGTTTTTCGATATTTTGGAAAAGATTTGAACCAATTATGTTTTGAAAATTGTAAAAAATGATTAAAAAATATCATCGTATTCTTTGGTAAATTCTAAGAACTTGTTGAGCATCATTTTCAAATAAAAAATTCCTGAACTGTTTGACGATTTTTCACGTCTGAGCAGCCATTTTGGCTGCATTCACCATTATTTTCAAAATTTTATCACGTGACTATCAACGTAACACTTTTTAAGCATTTTAGACAACATCTCTGGCTATATTCTGAAAGAGCATGAAATTTTAGGTCGGATATGATGTATCGATATTTTTTTTTATACTTGTAATAGGAAAAAAATTGAAAGAAAATTAATTGAAAATTAACGATATTTGGGACTTAATGGATTAATTCGAGACTGGTAGAATTCAATTACGATTTTTCTTCAACTAGCTACACCAACTTGAAATTACGAGATATGTCCATTAGTGTCACGATCATTTGCATTAAATACTTTGAGACAGATATATTGCTTCTGGGTATTTTGTGTTGAAAATTTAAACTGGATGGTGTTTGTCGATTATGAATATGAAGTCGGGATATTACAATTGTCAAATTCAAGATGAATTCAGAATAGCGATTAAAAAGTTTTCAAAAAACATTAACAATATTGAAATAGGTTTTTAGTTATAAATATACGTCATATAGTGGTTTATATTTCCAAAGAAAATATAAAAAATATGACATTAATGGCACATATCTTGTTATTTCGAATTGTCGTAAACTTTATGAAGAAAGATCGCAATTAAAGTCTGCGAGTGCGAAATTAGAGAGTATGAGTCGTACTATATGATCCAACTAAATGAAAACTCCGTAAAAACTTGTCTAAACCCCTAAAAATTCTGCACAGTAAGAAATCAATACAAACAAAAAACTTAAACAACCAAATACGCTGAAAAAGTAAAGTAACGGATAATTAAAAATAATGTATGAGTTTTCTTCACTTCGAACCTGGTTTAATTTTATTTAAGTACTTAATAAGCTCAAATTATGCAACAAACCTTGAAAAAATCGCTTATTCCCGAAAATTCTGGGTCTGTTCGCAATTAATTTCTTCGATAATTTCTAGGATATCGCCTATAATACTTAGACTCACCTTTACAGAGATTAATTTCTTAAAAATCGATTAAGTAATTTTTTATTTGTGGTTTTTAGTGAAAATATCTATCTTATCGGTGGATCACTTTAGAACCCCCTTAAGGAAGTTCTCTCGACAATTGACAAACAGATTTTTAACCAAATCTTTTTAAAAGTATAGAAAGTATGCAGTTAAAATTTTAGTACTTTTGAGAAAAGTTATCAGCGATTATTTTCCATATAATTATCCAGAATAATTATCATTCAGTAGCTGTGACAGATAAAATTAATTATTTTTTAAATGTATTCGCCGCAGTTTCTCAATCAGCCGTCATTGCTATTAAAATCCCGTGGCACTCTTAAGTTAGGTTATGAGGTACTCGCTCATTTGACTAGCAACGTAGGAAAAGAATTCCCTTAAAATGGTTGAATAAAGTGAAAATTTAACGAGAGCGACTAATCAATTGAAAAGCACCTATTTTGCAGTAAAAATTCCTTCTGATTTCTCACTTTAAGCTAAAATTACAATTTAACGATTACAATTTACTGCTCTCAATTTTGTTCAATCTATATATATATATAATTTTATTGCTGGAGGGACATATAGGCACTGATAGTTACATGTTTTTCCTTCTTTGTCAAAATAAATTGATACCATTTTCGGTACCTATGATGTTCCCCATTAGCGAAGTAGAGTGACAGATTTTGCTGTGAGGTCAAGCATTCACTTGAATAAATGCGCTAACTACCGTGATCATCATTAAAATTCGTTTTGTTATAATCGAAAATATTTGTAAAAATATATCATTTTCAATAAATAAATATATACTCTAATATATTAAAAATGAAATCAATACAATAAACTTACAATAAATGATAAACAAAAAAAATAAATTACAGTACAATAATTTAAAAACAAAAAGTTCTTGGTAATAATGAAATCTTCACTATATTGATTACAGCATAGCATTGAAATTTTTCTCTGTTAGCATATAACGTGCATTTAAACCACACTTGGAACGCATTCAATTGCAATGGGCCATTTTTAACTGATCCATTAGCAAACAGCCATAGTCACAATATGGCGGAGATCCTAAAAAGGCTGACATATATATCGAATGCTCACCGCTCGGTGGCGCATAGGCGCTGAATACCTCATCATTCTCGCAAGTGGTGAAACACGATTAAATCTGAATATATCCAATGCGTGTTTTAAATCGATCGTACTGTCCTCTTGTGGTGCGCAGATGCGATAAAAGACCCCTATAGTCGAAAATCCATGCAAATTTGTCAATAAGCGTAAATCTTATGGGCTTAGAGTGAAATTTCATTGTGACGTTTTCCGCAGCGCATTTCTCCGTCAGATGTCTAATCTAAACCTCATACACTATTTCCTTTCAAAAAATTTCATCGTTTTCCCAACATTCCTGCGCTATTCGAGCCACTCTCGCCTCGTAATTTAGTCTTATCGTAGCTCATGGACCACCCTGCATACGTTCAAAAGGTAAACACAGACCAACGGTGGAGCCGACCTCCTCCGAAGGAGGTAAGTGTTACCAACGGAGTCTGTATGCACTTTCAAATTTGAATTCGCGTCTCGTCCGTTCACGGGAAACGTCGATCGTCGGCATCAGTCCCGTTCCCTTTTGCATGCAGGATCTGAGCGTGCATGCAGTTAACGAGCTGCAATTGCGACCGTACCGAGTGAAGCGATCAAACGGGGGATACTGCCTTGCACACGCTGCTATATATGCATGTATGCTCACGTAAAACACCAGCCAATAGCTACCATTGGTATCTCGACAATGTACAAGACGGGAACACAATTGCAATTGCGCTCTCGGCCAAGCATACTTTATGATGTACTTGACCGTACGAGCTTGCAGATCTAGAAGTGCAGCTAAAAGATAGCTAAAAGTTATATATATAAAGGAGGTGGTGCGGATAAGACCGGCGGCTCGTTACGACCCACCTGTCGTTTTATCGCACCTTAAAGACCGTCAATCGTGTCGTCAGCGATAACTGCAGCATCCAAGCTACAATTTAATTTACCCCACGCTTTTCCACTGACGCCGCTCGTCTAACGATGTGGCTATAGTTGACGTTCCGTGTTATAATTAACTTCCATAATTAACTTGAACTTCTAAATAAATATTTTCTAACATAAGATACCTCATTATAGATACTCATTACATCTTTCGAAAATATTATTAACGTTAAAATGTTTCAATAAAATGGAGATGTGCATTCTGTAAGTGTTTCAAATTGATAATTGCAACACATTTCAAAATCAGCCAAGAGTGTACGAAAAATATCGCCCATTTAAAAGTAAGGTATAAATCATACAAAAAGACAAATCGTTTTAAAATAATTACTTATATTAACGTACGAAAGTTGCCAATTGTCTTATTTCTGTGTCTTTATTTATGTTTAATTAGGTCACTGGCCAATTTTTTGCGGCCCCTTTCTTGACGCTGACGAACTAAACCGCATAGTGGCGCATCGAGTACTCTGTGCCTCCCACCACTTTTACGCGTGTCACTGTATCCCCACTCTCAGTCTGTTTCTCACTACGGCCGATGTTACCACCACGCCCCTCCCCCCTCCGTAGTATATACACACCTAAGGACTTTAACCCGTTCGACAACGCAGAGCAAGAATGCTAGGGGAATGTGGTGGGGAGAGGCATCGTAGTGGAGAGGGGTTGAGAGTGGGGATACGGCTATTGTCAACTGACGAAAATTCGAAGAGCGAAAGTGTTTGGTTCAACTGCATGTGGGGTATATAATAGGAAACGTAGTAGAGAGGGAAATCCGGTAGAAATCAATTTTTTTTTATTCTTAACAATTTTTTAATTCATAATACAGTAGAGTCCCGTTATAATTGCGTCTCGTTATATTTACGTCCCAGCATATTTGTCCAGTTCGGTCTCGTTATATTTGTCTGTCGCCACTCTCGTTTTCCCCCACCTTGCGGCCTGGGGCCTCAGGAAGGGCCTACTGTGACGAAAATAACTCAACTAAGGAGAGTGGGAGAAACGTCGCTCCCCTTCTTTTGGTAAATATAACGAGACGGGAGTTACCGGTGCCTTTTCTATGTCCACACTTGCAACAAAGTGTTTTTAATGTATTTTTGAACGCTGAACACGAATTTTTTGGGTGGAAAAGTGGTCCACCTTCTCTTCGTAAATATAATAAGACTGGAGGGGAAGGCGAGACACCGAGTGGGTAAATATACCGAGATTTCAGGTAAATTTCAGGAATTAATACGGAAGTGCATCACCTGTTGTTTCATTTGCAAGGCTTTATAATTATTAACCCTCATCTTGTACTAGTTTACCTCTGGCATAATGCATCTAAATATATAATCAATGTAATAACTTTGAGTGAGTCCTACATTATGGCATACATTGTTACTTCGAATTCGCAACAATGTAAGTATACATTCAAACCTCGTTCTGTAATTAATTGTTCTTTTAATTGCATTTGTAATTATAACACTTCATTTTAATTCAATAGGATTTAATTACTTGGAGTAAACTTCTGATACAAATTAACCTAATTTTCCATTCAAAGCGTTCTCTTCTTCCACATTTATTGCAGTTTCTATATAGTTCTGTATCAAAATTGTACACATATTATGCTAAACAGTCTGTCGTTAATTCAAACTGAATAGAAAAATATAAAAGATATTTAAAGGTAATACCTAGAGAGGTATAATAAATATTATATATAGGCTTATTACATTTTAATGTATCCCATTAAGTCCCAATTTTCCATGCATTTTTCAAGTTTCTTTTCTAAATGTGTTTTTAGACAAAAAAAATATCAGACATATACAATATCTAACGTAAAATGTGATGTTCTTTTAGAATATCGCCCCAAAATTTGTCTGAAACGAATGCATGAAATGTTATACACAATTTGTTGCAAAGAAATCAATTTTTTTAAAATTATTTCATATCTAAAATTTTTATAAGATACCGGTCAAATGCAAATCTTTCCCCACCTAGAAAAGTGTTTTCGAGACATATATTTTAAGACATGTAGGGTCCAGAATACAAAATTTAATATATCTCTCCACAAAAATTTCAGGACTTACTAACTAAATACGTGTGAGCTTCTTTAAAACATAATAAGAATACAAAGTTCTCAGAATTAGTTGAGGAATACACTAGGATTTTTTGAAATTTTTATGTTAAAAAATTATTTCTTTGGATTTTTTAAAAATTTACAGGAATTTACGAACATTTTTGACAAAATTGTAGTATTTTCTCTGATAAATTCCAAGTATTTTTTAGTCGATTCAACTTTATTCCAAAAGTAGATGGTTTTTCTTTTTTTTTCAAACATCGACGGTTTTCTTTCGTCCATGACTCGAAAACTATCAACTTTTGGAATTCATGGGTGAATTATATATTTTTTCGCAATTTTTCCAACATTTTTTACAATGTTTTAAAAAATCATAATAAAAAATGTTTTTAAATATCGACAGAAAAATTTAGAAAAATTACAGTGTATTCCTCTCACTTAATTTGGAAAAGTTTTCATATTTTTTAAGAAGCTCATAGTTTTTAGTTAGTGTCCTGAATTTTCATTTCGGTCACCATTTTCAGGATCACAATGTTGCATTTTTTATCGCCGAATCTGTTATATGATAAATTTTAGGACTCGAAAACACTTTTCTAGGTGGAAAAAGATGAATTTCACCGGTTTCATATAACAATTTTATATTTAAAATTGTTTTTAATAGGCAAAATCACATTTTTCCATAAATCGTGTATAGCTTTTTAAGCATCCATTTTAGATAAATTTTAGGGCGATATTCTTAAAGAATATGAAATTTTACATGGGATATCATTTGTCCATTATTGTTGGTGGATACGATATAAAAAGAAACTACTCGAAAGCTTATCGAAAATTAAGGCATTTGGGACTGTTTAATTAATTTACTTTAAAGTAAATGAGTTTAGTAAATATTTTGGCGATTAGTTATATTTTACAAATATTATTATTAGATTATAAAAAAAAACTATTGAAGGTAGGAGATTTTATTTATGACGATATTATTATACAGAAGATTATTTTCCAATAATTAAAACGTTAGTGTTTTAATCACTTAAAACTTAAATAAAACTGCCAACTTTCCGAGTGAAAACTCTTAAAACAGTCCTCTTGAGCCTTCTTCTCGCAAGCGGAATTTACTTACTGCAAGTAGAAATCCACTTACGGCAAGTAGAAATCTACTTACGGCAAGTGGAATAATCCTTTTGATCGCATTACAAGAGGATTTCCACTTGCGGCAAGAAGATTCCGCTTGTGGCTAGAGGACATTTTAAGTGCGAATCATTAGACTACAAGCTGGAAATTCACCTTCACAATGTCACACTTGAAAAGTATTTGTTTGTTCCTAGTAAAAGTTGTTCGATTTAAGATGGTCACCATTTACTTCTAAACCTATTATGTCATATATACCAATTTTTAATGTATTTTCATCCATTTTTGTCATGTTATCTGCTCGAAACAAAAATTTTTATGCAATAAACATTTCATTAATACAGACGGACCAATTTCCGCATAGAAACCTTTTTTTTTACTCCGGATTTTTAAAACATATAAGGTCCAGAATAAAAAATTCAGAAGTTATGAGTGCTCTGAAATTAAAAAAAAATAGTTTTCTACGTCATTTTGGAGACGAAATGACGAAAAATTTATTCCAAACCGGAAATACTTTTCTACGCGTGCATGGATGTGTATATTACCTGTTTCAAACAATAATTTTCGTTCCAAAATGGTGATAAGTCGGAAAAAATGGATTGAAAAGTTATTGAAAAATGACATTTAACAAAGAATCAAATATTTTTTCAAAAACGATCAGTTTTCATAACAATTTTTTGTAATGCGCAACTAAATAGGTGTTAATTTGAATTAAAGAAGAGCTGAAGCTAATTTGGACGAATTATTACGTGTCATTCAGGGTCGAAGTTTTACAACGAGATTAATGAAAGCATCGTAAAAGTAATCGACCTTGCTCATCCCGACTGCCGTGTAAACACAAAATGCAGCGCGCATTACATTGCTTCGGGCAGAGATAAGACCCCGAGTTCTAAGGTAGGTCATTGTTCCAAAAGTGTGGGTCAAGTTTAAACGTTTCTCGAGGTTACGAATTAGAAACTCATCATTTTTCTCTTGTAATTTTTACGAATTATTTGCTGCGGTTAGTCGTCGTAGATAATTGCGCCGTTCCTCTGTGACACAGATCGGGGAAAATCGCATTGTATCAAGACGAAAATATACTCACGCTATGGATATTTATATAAAAGTAGAAACATGGGAACTAAGGCCGTGAGATAATATAAACAACCCAGTAATCGAATAAATAATTCAAGTCTTTGTAACTAAACTCTTTAGCATTCTTAAAGAGTATTGCCTGGACCATTTCGTTTCATTAGTCGATAATACTTCATGAACACGAAAACCGACAAAATTCGTAATTTTTCGATAAACAAAGGTTGACTAAAACCTCACTTAAAATATCAATGGACCTTAGTATGGGCGTTTATTTTTACATTAGAATTGTTGGAGTGAACAAATATTCTCAGTACAACATTAGTTTGAACATTTTTGCTTTCCAGATTACTTAATTATAGTCGAACATATAACGAGTGACTAAACGACCTATAATATTTTAAGGTTATGTTTAAATAGCCTACATTAATTGCGCTAGTCTTATGATGGATCGAATTCAATGGAGTGAGAAAGTCAAAGAATTCTTTGGGAAATCGTTTTTACTCTAATAGTATTTGTTTATATAGGCGGAAGCAGGAAGAAAATTAAGAGTGGACGACAACCAGCGACCACATACATATGGTTTAGTTGACAATGGCGTTAAGTTGATTGACTAACGACCTATCCTTAATGGAAATCAATGGGCAGAAGATACCCAAAAACTGGATTTGCGCCCGATTGAACTTGTGCACAAAATTTAGAGGGTTCGATGGATGTCGCTGTCCATCAGACCATGAGCTGTTATGAAAAAGGAATAATAGCCGAAGAGTTATTATCAGACAGTATCGTTTGTAGCTAGCAAGTCATCCAAAACTAATCTATCTTCAATACAAAAAAGCGTGCAATAACGTAGCCATCTTAAGTATAAGCAAGTATCAAATCTATTCGTAAATCCTGATGAAATTATGAGCCTTTTGGAAAAACAGCTTGTCCTAGGAGGCTACCAAACATAATCGCGTCTACTATGTTTTTAGTCATTATAGTTAGCACCCTGCTCAAGATCTGACTAAGTGGATGATCAGGAACACGATCAGAGCTCTACAAAGATGTAATATTTCTTAATACAACGATAGTTGTGGGTATATTTCTTAAAGTATTTTAAGGGTAGTTTTTTAAAATTTATTTTCTGCAGTAAAAACACAAAGTTACAAACCCAAACATACCTAATCTACTATTTGCCCGCATGCTCTTTCGATTGTTGTAGTTGTAATTGCATTTTAATGCGCCCAAAAAACAACATGGCGCATTTTAAATAAAAAATAACACTCTTTGGTCTATTTCGTTTTTTGTGATTTTTTTTCGTGCCAATGAAGTAGCGGGATCGATGCTAAACCCCAACTAATAGTTCACAAAATCTATAAACTTTAACTAGACATCTGTTCATTTGGTCTAGTACAGGAGTTTTCAGGGTCTCCGGTCAAGAATTTGAGGTTAGATTATTAACATTCAAGATGTTGGACTCAATACGGTATACCAAAATTGATAAAATGGTTGAAATTCAGGCAGTAACGCACTGGACTACGAAGTCCTAGGTCGTGAGTTCAATCCCCGGCCGGTGAACAATTTTTCGATTTCGTATTCAAGCAGCAGCTCGCTGTTGATAAGACGAGCCACGTTGTTTGTTTATGTTTCGAAAATATTGTTTATCTGGCGGAAATCAACTCATGACCGCTGCTGGACTTAATTTGTACTGAAGTACTTTCGTTTTAAATTTTTTTTCATTATTTATTTTTGTATTAGTTATTTTGGTGCCTGATATTTTTGTTTATAAATTTTGTCGTGTAAATATCGTTATAGTACCTTCGAATATCGTCAACTATCGTCATGAATTTAAGGTTAAATTATCAACATTCAAGTCAGCGGATCCAATATGGCCGACCCAATGTTATGAAGTTACTTAAAAGCAGTAAACAGTGAATCTCGTTAATAGTGCTTATAATTGATTAAATAAGATCTATTTTTTCGACATATTAACGTTTTGAAGAAATTTTTATAATTTTTAATAATATTATAAATTTTTATAATATGGTGAAGTCCATAGATTTTAAGCATTTGTGGCATTGATCCCGCGATTTTCTAGGTGCAAAAAACATTCACAAAAACCGAAACACTAAATTTTGTTAATTTTCTATTTTAAATACTTCATATTGGTCTTTGGGACCTTTAAAATACAATTATTACGAGCACCCACAAAAATAGTAGAATAGATATATTTGGGATTATTATTTGTATTGCAGAACATAAGTGTGACACAAGAATTGAAAATTATGATTCACCCGGACATAATGGGTTAAAATAAGCGAATTGTATTTAGACTGTAGATTTAAATTTCAAAAACTCACGATTACTTGGACCAAAAAAATCTTCAAAATATCATTATTGTATCAATAAAAGATACAACCGATGCCGGAACACCAAACACAGGAATTTAGCATAATTAGTTCTTTTTGAAACACTATTTAAAGCCCAAAAGATGCACATTTTGATGCATTTAACCTCACTTTTCTCGAAAATGCAACGTACAATAGCCCCCCACCCCCAACATTTGCTACCCCCTAATATTTGCCACTAGGTCCGTCCCAATATTTGCCTTACTCACTAGGCAAATATTGGGAGGGTTAGAAAAGGACAGACGAGAGTTGGAATTGGTGGGAGGGGCACTGTAATAGGAAAGTTTAACTCGCGCCATCGTTTTCAGCATGAAAAGTATTATCGAATAATTATTAACTATTAGACTAATACTACAGGAGTAAAGACGGAAAGCAGTCAATAGTGGTACTAAAATTCAATACATAACTCATAGGAAATGTAACAATTTTATGGATATTTTTTAGACAGCTGTTTCAGGTAAATCATGGACAGTTTCTGTCTAGTTTTTGGGTGGGTATGATTTGGAATATTTAAAAAAAATAATCTCATCAGTTTTTGACCAGTTTTTAGCCCAGACTTTCAATAGCATCTGGTTTTTTTAATGATAATCTGGAAATTCCATTTCCTTAGGCAAAATATTTGCATATTTTGAATAAGTTTACTGAACAGTTATTGGGCAGGTCTTTTAGACAAATATGTGGACAGCTTCAATCCATTTGTAGTAAAGTCAGGGTATAATTGCGTCTCGCTATATTTACGTCTCAGCAAATTGGCCCGGTTCCGTCTCGTTATATTTACCTGTTGTCCGTGTCTTTTTCCCCCACCTTGTAGGTTGGGACCTCAGAAATGGCCTGGTTTGACGTTACGAACATAATGCGACTGAAGGGAGTGGGAAAAGCGACACTCCCTTTCTTTTGGTAAATATAAGGAGATGAGAGGGGAAATACGAGGAACCGAGCAGGTAAATATACCGGGTATTTCTATCTAATATTTACAGTTTTGTAACAAAAACTGATTTACTGGTTTGTGGCTAGTTATTATCAAGTTCATGGAGATTTTTGCGGTACATAGTATCAAACCACTTAACATAGGAAGAGAATGGTCTGTTTACAATGAAACTTCGACTAAATTTCTACCTGGGTATACCTGATTAAAAAAAAATAAAACACTTAAATATTTAATACAAATAATTTGTTATAAATCTGAAATTTAGAGAATAATTAATTAAAATAATTTTTAATTATCACTTAAATGTCGAGTAATTGAAAAGGAGTTTTACTTAGATTTGAAATAATCAAAAATAAAAAATTAATTAACTAATAAAAAAAAACACTAACTTTGTATATAATTCATTACAGTTATGCATTGACTTTCAGTGTAAACACAGTAAATATCTGTCTTCAGCACCTTCGTTTCTATATCACGTGTCAACGAACCCAAATATATGTATAGGAGTGTTGCAAGAACGCAATGAGTGTTGTAAGTCTTTTAAAATTCTTGCGATGTATTTATGGACTGCTTTCCTGCAAACGCTTTGAAATGATTCAAATCATTGAGTGTTAGCCAGCAATACACAATCTTCCCACTGTCCAACTCTTTTTTTTTTTTTTTAAGAAAAGTCTTTTTTTAATTAAATTAAAAATTAAATTCTTAACCAAGGAGAGTTCATGGCGAACTTCCAACAATGTAAAATGATACTTCGAGTATTTTGCAATACTTGTATTAAATTCATGCTGGTCATTCAACTGAATCGTGTGTAAAACTTGAAATTCCACGTTTTGCAAATAGTCCGACGATGCCAGCAGGGATGGATGATGCCAATTAATACCATTCTAGATGAACATTTTTTGGTGAATTAATCTATTAATTCAAAGTTACATGCAAATAATTCGGCTTACAGAAAAACATTCGAATGAATTATGTGCAAAGTAGTTCATTAAGATTGCGCCTTACTGTGCTCAAATTTACATTAATCATGTTATTAAATATTTCTGTATACTATTAACTAAATATTTTAATGTACAATTAAAAAACTCTAAACCGATATCGTGAGAAGCGTCAGGCTTTCATGAAATGTCATGAAGACACTATAATTTTTTGTGTTTTTATTACTTTCATGTACAGGTATCACTTTTTTACTATGTTGCCGCTGTCTTTTATATCTCCATACTTCCAACAAAGTGTTTTTAATGTATTTTTGGCCAATGGACCCGAATTTTTTGGGTGAAATGATGAAAAGTGGTCGTTTAATTCTTTACAACACTGTTTAAAACAAGTCAACAATTCTTCTTGCTTAGAACAAATTTGTTCGTGCTACCTTTTTCTGGTGAGAATCGGGCATTGGATACAACGGCAAAGACGATACGAATGCAAACAGTTGATATAGATACATGATCAAAATTCGAAATATAAGGAATTACAGTACTTTTTATGAAAGTTCCATTCTGTTGTCGTTTTGTTAGTATTTGAATCTGCAATACCAAACTGCAAAAATAGATTACGGAATATCAGCAATTCTGAATAATTTCGTAATTGATTCACTTTGAATTGCCGAAATATAATATCGGATTCTTCGGAGGCCGAAAATTACTTTTTTGTCGCAGTAGGCCCCAAAATGCGAATTTGCGCCCCATTTTGATTGGATGGTCGAGGTCAACGGGCGCTCATTGCATTTTGTGACCTTCTGCGGCAAAAAATGTTGTTCGCCCCACGGAAGAAATGTCATTTTGCGCCCTAGGGACGAAAAATAATATTTCTTACTAATATTCTCTTCAAAATCGGAAATTTTTTCGTCTCGAAAAATATTGATCGTCACGTTGAATCCGCTATTTTGAATTATTGTAAACATCTCTGACATCATATTCGATATCTTAGACCCCAAAAACCCCTGAGTGGACATTTTCAGCTGAAAGTAAATAAAAAAATATAAAAAATTATGCTATAATGCATCCGCCTTATATATTTTGAATATTCCAATTTTTACGTCACATTCGTAATCAGAGACTCCGAAAAATTCAAAATATTGAATCCGCCATTTTGAATTTTTTTATATTGCATAATATTCGTAATCAGAATTTTCTGAAATCTGTCAATATATAATTTAACAAGTTATCGAGCGCCAGGAGAATAAAGTAAATCATTTTGTTAATATGAATAGAACCCGTAAATGACCGATGTTATCGACTTTCAGAGGCTCGTATTTGCAGGAAAAAATTTGTTAGAGCAAACCTTCATAGTTTTTAGGTACAAGTATTGACAACGCGTTTGTAGCCGTTTGTTCCATAAAGAAACCATTTTCCATAGTTAGAATCGACCGTCTTCTAAAAAAAAAATCATGTAAACATCGCGAATTTTTACACAAATTTGCCAAAAAAAAAGTACAAGATGAAATTTTTCGCTTTTTTTAATGGTTGCATCGTGTAGAGCACACCCAAAAAACATCAAGAAAATGTACTGACGTAAAAAACTAACAGTGATTTGATTAAAATTTGAGAACCCAAAGTTCAATTTTGTGTTATTCAGGCGTTAATAGGTTAATAAAATAACCGCCTTACCAAATAACTTATATCTAATATTTCAATTTTTAATTTCAAGAGTAAAGAAAATAAGTTAAGAGAACAAGATAACTAGCGTTTCTTTCGCAAGGATATATATATGAATCAAAATATTCTCATAAATCGAAAACAAATTCATAAGATTTTATTTTTAAATTTCTTGGTAATTTTTTTCAAATTTTATGCCATATGAGCAAATTTGCGAAACCTTTAAATTTCGTGTCACTGTGTATTTTTGCTCATGAGCAGTTTTATTTTATTTTTCTGCGATTAAACTGGTCAACATTATTAGGTACACTCCAAACATATCGACCAATTTATGTAATGCATTATTGATGCACGAAATTCATACCTTTGAAACCGAAAAATATGTCAAAAACGCCTAAAATAATGTGTCCCCACAGTCATTTTTTTTCACGTTTAGTCTTGTAGCGATTTCAGCGTTTCTTTCCCGAGTAAAAAAAAGTTGATCAAATTTTGATCAAATTTCGATCAAAATAAGATCAAATTTTGATCAAAATCGGTCAGATCCAAAAATGATCCAAAAAAGGTCCAAGTTTTGAGACATTCAATCTTTATTTTTCGATCTTTAAAGACAAAAATTGGATTAGTTTTCAATCTCATGCAATTATAATTGAGATTATTTTTTGGTTGTAAACTCGTCCAAAGTTGGTCCTAGAATGTCTCAAAACTTGGATCTCTTTTGGATCATTTTTGAATCTGACCGATTTTGGTCTCATTTTGATCAAAATTTGAACAACTTTTTTTTACTCGGGATAATCTGTCTGAATTTTTTACACGTACTAATAGACAAAAAAACAATGAATTTGTATCCTGATAGAACTATGTGTCCTTTTCAGGAAGGCTGAAAAAGCACCTGTAAAATGTGTCCCTCGTTTTTTTAAAAAAACAATTTTAGTTCATTTTCAACCGACTGCACGTGCAGCATATCTTTAATCGTTACGAACAAAAAGTAATAATTTTGGACACGGAAAAAGGAGGAAATCCAGACGTCGTTTAAAAATGTGCTCAGAAGAGAAGTCAAAGAAATATATGCTTGAATTGCAAAAGCACTTGCATAACTGGTTAAAAAAATGGTCATTTTTCAATGGCACAACGCCAATTGAAAATGAACATTATTTGCAACATGTGTGATCGTTTCAAAAGTGCGAAGTAGAGGTAACATCAAAACACTAACATCTAATAGTGGTTTTAACCCTTTGTATCACCATGGTAAATAACGTTTTCTTTGATTTTTCATTATTAAAATTGTTAATTAATTTGTACACCATTTGTTTCTTCTCTGGAGGTAATGTAATTGTCATATAGATGCAAAATTTAAGATAAAGACTAAAAATTTAGATTCAAATTGATAATGGCATGAAGCAATTTCTCAAATGAAAGCACTTTCTTGATGTGCAGTTTATTTAGTATTCAGATTTTCGAAATTCAATATGGCGGCTTCAAAATAGCGGCTCCAAAATGTCAAACGTCACCTTATATTTTAAGAGTTGAGATCACTAATATAAAAATTCTCAGATGATAATTTTCACTCTTCAGCGTTGCTTAAAAAATGAAGCACACTGCATCATTTGTTACCTCTTAATCTATATTACAACATATAAAAATTCCAGTAATGTGCTTAACTTATACAACTTGTTTGATTTTATGACTAAAAATTCAAAGGTTTCGCGGATTTGCCCATATTGGTATTCCTGAAAGCTGAAACTCGACTTCAATCTCGGAATCTTCAAGAGCAACTGCAAAAATAGTATACGTGTTGTTCAATTTTATAAATTTAATTTTGATACAAAATATTTAATTAAAATTGGAGGAACGAATGTCACTTCAGGCGTTAATGGGTTTATATTTTCTTCTATCGATTACGTAGACATGTTATATACAATTTAGGTTAACTTGACTGCTAGTAACTTTTGTGGTAGAACTGATGAATAGCAATTATTCTACAACGTTGGAAACTTCTATTCGATATTAATAGTACACCGTGAAAAATGTTACCATTTCAGAATTTGGATAGATTTGTAGAATGGAGAAAATTGCCATTATTTCTGGTAGAAATTACTAGATATTTTTGTAATTTTTACTATTCAGACAGTAAAAAGTTATAGTCATTTTTATGAGAAAAAATGGCAGTTTTTGTAAATCTATCCCAAAATTATCATTTGAAATGGTAAATTTTCTCCAAGAAAATGTTTCCTCGTGCCATTTTCATAGATATTACTTTCATTTAATAACCCTCTAATTTCAAGCAGTTAAAGCTGACTTTAATCGTGGGTGTTTGAATACTGTTCATAAAAAATGTCCCATAGAGTCAGGAAAATTCAAATAACGCAATAAACGTACCGCCTCAGGATTTTTCGATTTCTTTGATCATTATACGATCGCCAATAAAGTTACGCATAGGTACTTGTTTTTTTTTCTAGGTTGACAAGTTATTGCGAGATGACGCGTCCATCCACGTATCAATATTCTGCCAGGAAGCCTATACGCCCACACATTTCTGGATTCGTGACACGCGGATAATGTACGTCAGCGCCATTAGACGATCGCCACCGTATTAGGAGTGAACCGATGTCACTCAAGAAAAAAAAATGAACTGTCCTTCTATGCCAAATAAAACTACCCACTGAAAATATTTTATTTTGTTTAGCAGATGGAGCAAAAAGAAGTTCTTTTTTTTTTGCAAATTGCGTAAGTTTTATTCCGTTGAAACTGAGACTTGTTTTCCGGCACTAAAATTTGCTACGACTATTTCTGAAAACGTAGAACTTCTGGCCTATAATATAGTCAGCTAGTGGGATTATTCTATATTTGCTTCGTGATTTAATGCTATCGTTAGGTAAAGAAAAATAACAATGTGACGAATATTCCTAATGACACGTTTGCGTGCTCGTTCAAGCCTTTGAAAAGTTCAGAAATGAAAATTTCCATTGGATTCTGGTTTTAGTATAACAGCATTTTTTATTTTCATGTTGGTATTTATCATTTTATAGACTCATCAAATTTTGATTAATTTAATTGATTCAAAACTTTTTGTTTATGTTTGTAACAATTCGGAAAATTTGTATTATTCACTATTTTTTATTAAGAAAATTGAGTGGACTTACCAAGGCAATTTCTACAGAAATTTTGCACTTTATAAGTTACATTAGTCATTAACAAGATATTATCTTTCGTTTTTTTAAAGTCTGTAGATTTTTATGTTTCTTTTCTTCACTTTTGAAAAATTACTTCTCTCTGATAATGTTTATTAGAAAACGTTCAAAAAACATTCTCTTTGTTTACATTTATGTAAATTTCTCGTATAAAATGTTGAAATTTCATTTAATTTTGGACGAATCAAAAGTTTTATTTTTTATCCAAAAAAAATAGAGAAAAAAAGAGATACAATAGTAAATTGTTACGAGTTTTTTAAAGGCGTTTCAGCTCGACTATGTATAATGACATAATTCGTATTTCCTTTGATTATTTAATGTCTTATGTCTTTTAAATTAAATAACAAAATAAGACGTTCCATTACGTAAAAAATTATACACGTTCTACAGTTGCTAAATTACTAATAATGACCAAGCGACTGGTTGTGCATTAAAATAGCAGAACTAGTGAGTTTAATAAAACAATAAATAATATTTAATACACTACCTTCTGCAATGTATTGCATCGATGCAGCATAATCCATAATGATATAAGAAAAAAACGTGAATGAATCACGCAGATGTCAATGAATCGAGACTTCTATGTTTATTCAGAACGCGTTAATATTTATGAAATTGCGTAACACTCGAGAAGAGTTCATTATGACAGGAAACAATTATTTCTATTTTTTAACAAATAAATTCAGCCTTTGGAAAATTACGATAATTAAAATACTTAAAATATTGTCTTGTATTTCAGGAACTATTGCGATTTTTGTAAACTAAAAATACTCTGCTTTATAGTTACAATAATATAAGGAGGTTCACTCTAAATTTTTATCTTTTTTTAAGTTAACTTCAGAATTCAACAAAAATTCTTGTTTTTTTGAATAAAATTCTATTTTCAGCAAGATTTTCGCATTGAAATAGGACAAAGAGATCTCGGTAAGGCGAATAAAAAGCGTCCATGGACCTTAAACTTCAAAATGTTCGTGCCAAAATGTTTAATTTGATGATATCTAGATCCATTATGACGGCTTGTTGTAAAAATGTTGGTACTATTTCGTTATTTCTGGAAATAATGGTCCTAAACAAGACTAAAACCTTGAGGGAAAATTCCGTGAAAACAAATTTATTACTCAACGTCATACATTCCAAATAGCGAACCCAAAATAATGGACAAAAATTTTAATTTCTTTTTAATTTTATTCATAATAATTTATATGTAAGGACTTTTGAAGTGGAATAATGGATTTTGTTATCAAAGATTGCAATAAAATCTTGTTTTGGAATTGTAAAGCAGTGTCATAATTTTATATTTAGACGCCATTTTGGATATAAATATCGTGAAGTTAATAATTCTAGCACATACATTTTAAAATTTAAGGATCGTGGGCGCTTTTTCTTTATTTTACCAAAATCTCCTTACGATTTTAATGCAAAAATCTTGCTGAAAAAAAAGTAGAAGTAAACTCGACTTTTTTCAAATAATCGAACGCAGCAGTTTAGATTTACATTTTTCATAAATTTTAATCGCAGATTTGTGAAGTTTTGTCAATTTTTTCAATCCCTGAAATGTATGACAAACAGACGTTGAAAACTTCCATTAAAAAGTGTCCTTTTGGTCCTTAATGGGAAATCTGCCCATAAATTTTGAAAATTCTAAATTGCGCTTCCATAACGGCCGACGGAATTCTGACAAATTTACTTAACCTACATAAAACTTGATTCGGGTGGATTTTGGATATAGCCTGAGATTTTTAAAATTCATATAAATGAGTTCATTCATGTGAATTCAATGAAGGTCATCTAGAAAATTCTGAAGGCCATTTTGGATTTTAAATTTTATCTACAGATTTGAAATTATAGCTACCATCAAGACATAATTGTTCTCTCTAAATTCGTTAAAGAGAAAATTCACTCTTTATGGAGTGAAGATTCGACCACTCTAGTGAAAGAGACAATCATCACTACCTAAGAGTAGAGTTTTCACTCCTTAAGACTTAGACTTTCAACAGAGTGGTTTAATTTTCACTGCAAATTTATTTAAATCATGAAGACTAATTATTTGGTTTTTATATTGCAAAATTTGGATTAAGCATGATTAATCAAAGTAACGAAATGTAGGTTAAAAAGTACTTAAGATTTACTTATGTAATTCACCACAACGAGAAAAATGGAGGTTACTGATAAAGCAGAATAATGTTAATCGTTACTATCTTGGGGACAATTAACTCATATATAGTTAGTGTCTATAGATATAAAGAAAAATGTCATATTGGGAAAGGCAGATATACCTTAGTCTCTAAACTCTGCATATAATAAGATGAAATATACGCATATCATTACTATTAATATCTATATATTATAGTTAGTAAGATCTATAGTATTCTATAGTATTAACTAATTCTAGACTCAAAAAATGAAATTAAAATAATCAAATGTCTGGAAATTAGGTAGTAATCTAAACATACATAACTATATTAAGGAATTATATCAAAATTTCTATCTAGTTCTAAACATCTACTTTTCTCAGTACATTTAGTTAAATATACTGAATATTTCTTTCAGTAACAGTGTTTTGCCTTTACGAACCTTCAGAAGTTAATAATTGGACCTAAATACATTACAAAATCATACATGTCTCCTTAAGAAAAATTAGTTTAGTAATGCATTACTAAATTAACCATTAATACATACCTAACCATTAATGGTCTCCATGATATGTAATTACAAATTTGAACTTCAAATAAACGAAAAAAATATATAAAAACTAATTTAGTGGATCAGAAAATTTGCTCCGCCATTTATGATTTGGGTGTGGGTTGAAAAACCGACAAATCAAAAGACCGACAAGTCAAAAAAACGACAATAGAAAAACCGATAGTCAAAAAATGACTCCGCTGATGGCTGTATCTATTTTTTATGTGTCGGCTTTTTGACTGTCGGCTTTTCGACTGTCCCCAAACATTTCAATGAGTCCTTGTCTACAACTACCATTATTACCAACGATAAACAAACTTACGAGAGTTTACCACGAGATGGAGCTGATCATTCAGCGGTTTCATTCTTTGTTATTCTTCGGAATCATTCATTTATTTTCACACAGAAACAGCTAAAATTCTTTTTTTGGGAGTGTTCTACGTCCAAAATAAACAATCTTGATTTTAGATTCAAAATAGTGCATCCAAGAGGCGGATAATAAAGTAATCAAAATGCATTTGATTTAGAGTTATGACCGCGTGAACTATTTTCATATTCCACCTGAACTTGATCTTTATATAGTTTAAGCAGGGTCTTTTCTTAATTATTTGAAAAATCACTATTTTTAAATTGTAAAAATTGAATGCTTCTAAATTAAATTAACAGATGGAAAAGACGGTCCTTATATGAATAACTATGTCTATTCTCGTTAAAAGAGTATAAATATTAAGTTGATTTAAAAATAGAGGAACTAATATGGTGGACGAATTTAACAAATTTATCACGTTTTAAAGATAGAAAATTGAAACATAATATGAAAACATAATTGTTCTGGTAAACGAACAAATAATTGGCGGTTTGAAATTGAAAAATGAAAAACTTTTTTACAAATCTTGTTCTCTCTTTCGATAATCAATTCCGAATTAGCTGCCCCTTTCAATCTGGTGGATGAATTGGACGCATAACTGCCTGAAATTATAACATTTGTGAAATTAAATATGGAGGACACTAACATCGAAAAGTTGACATTTTTTTAATATAAATTCAAAGTTGTTGATGAACTTAGCTCAGTTGTATAAAGCATTTAATTCAGTGTCATCATTAATCACAAAAATTTGAACACCATAAAAATATTTCTCAATATATTTCAATATGGCGACGCTATGAAATGAAATATCGTTAAAAAATACCCATTTTCTAGTTTCTTTTTTATAATGGCAATGATTGCACAACATTTATAGGTTTTTGACATCGCAGATTGCGAATTTGACATCAGATTTTGAACATTCAAAATGGCGGATCCAATATGGCGGACGGAAAAAAAATTCGTGACCGTTTGGGCAGACACGGATAATGCACTGCCAAAAACCGAGATTCACACCAATACATATCTTAAAACGCGCCCGCCACATTAGATCCGTCATATTGGATCAACCATTTTGCTGTTTGACATTTAGTTGATTCCGCCTTCAGAAAAAAAACACCACCAATTTTTAAACCCATCCGTACATTTTTTAAAATTCGTTCTCCATGTTGTATCCGCCATTTTTAATATTTTAAATTCGATTTCAAAGTCATATTTAGACACCTCATGAATAGTAAGTACATTTAACTCAGTTTCACACACACTTTACTGTTTTCGATTACATAACAAAAAATATAGAATAAACATTTTTTTTTCACTTTTACGTCATAAAATCTCTAAAACCTATTAGGACTCTTTTGAGGTCAAATTTGGAGTCACAAAATACCTTCAGGATCGTATTTTTTTCTTCTTGGGTCTAAAAGTCAATCAAATGTCGGGTTATTTCGCACTTTGATTCATGCATTAGAGCAATGAAACTGTGGCATATTGTGGAATCTGTGCAATTTCGCGGCGGTTTTCTTGAACCAGGAAAAGAGACTCTGAGAAATTTGCCGATCGAAACTTTCCTTGTCGTCTTTGGTTTAAAGAGGTTCGAGTCGATGTCCTGGGAAAGTCGCCGGTATAAGAACAAGTGTCTCGTTTTACACGTATACACATACCGGCCGGGATAATTATGAGTCGGCGACAACTAGCAGCTATCTTCTCTGTGTGTATATATATATACTTGAAAGACCTTAACGATTGCCGGTCGACCGAGTTAACTCGATGGGGACCAGACGGTCGAAAGGCCGCGTCGCGGATACGCCGTAAGTGGTGGTGAACATATATATATATATAACCTATCCTAACCAAACATAACCTAAATGATTCATGATATATTACGATACTGTAACATTACAATAAAAAATATCACAAGATACCACAAGGATACAATTAAATAATGTGACATAACCTAACCTAACCTAAATAATTCATCATTTTTAAGTCCAAATCAAGTAAATTACTGCATATATTAGGAGAGATTATGTAGAGAATATTTGAAGGTTAAATATAGGTGAAAAATAATCTAACCTAACATAACCTAAACGATTCGTGACCATTTATATAGCTAATATTTTTTATCGTAATATTAATATCAGCAGCTGTAAATTATTAACTATTTAGTTAGAAAAAATTTCATTTCCAACATTAAATGAACAGTGCTAACATTTTCGTTATGGTCTTCAGTTATAGGAAACAAAAATCCCATTCGACAACGGGAGAAACGAAGAGAAACGAGAGTCAAAATCGCTCCTAGAGGCGTCTAAGGTAACTACGTCGCAACCAGTCTAATCTGATGCTATAATTTGATATTGTAACAGGTGAAAATAATACTGTAATTCATTAGTATGCAAGTCAGAATAAAACATTATCATTTCAAATAACACTCTAAATTTGAATTAGTAAAAAACTACTGATGAAACAGTGGAAAGTCGATAGCTAATTGAATTAGTACACTGAGAAAAATATTTAGTAGATTGGATAATAATGATAACGAAATGATGAGTTATCTGGTGGGGACTAGTTTTGTAGCTACTCGTAGTTCAGGTAACTAAATGAAAGTGTGATTATCTAAATTTTAGTCAAATAAACGCAATGTAGGTTAAAAGCTTATAAAAATTTGGTTTCCATTGTGTAACTCGTCATTTAGTTAAATGAACTAAATATTTTTTTTCAGTGTAATGATTTTCACTAATAAAAATTTAAAACTAATGTATTAGTGATCAAGTTCTTATAATTTCTGGTTATTGTTTCTATTCTAAATCTACAACGGGAACAACTAAGCGAAGCGAAGGCCAAGATCGCCCCTAGCGGCGTCTAAGGTAACTACGTCGCAAATAATCTAATCTAATGCTGTAATTTAATGTTGCAAACGGTGAAAATAATATTGTACTTCGTAATATTTAGTTATAAATATTTATTTATGATACTAATTTATAGTGTCTCACCTTTCTCTTTTTAAAATAATAAAAAATAACACGTAAAGATTAAAATTCTATTATTTTCGATTTAGAGAGTAAATATATAGAAAAAAGTGACAAGGGCGCTTCATTGGCCCCGAGTGCGGGAATGGAAGATGGAGGGCGACCGCATACTTTCTATCCGCGAGATTTACGCCCGGACCTCTCTCCTTCATTCACTCCTTGCTCCTCCTCTCCTCTCTTTTCCTTTCTAATCGATGACTGTGGCTATTGTATTACTACGGCTTGCATTAGATGCAATGCTACATGCAGTCACGGAGCGATGCACGGTCATTATTTATCGCGGGGATAACGTTAATGAGCCCGACCGCGCAAAGTAACGGACCCCATAATAATAGCTGATTGCAGACGTAAGGAAAAAAGTGTTGTCGCTACTGTACCACCAAAAACTGCATTCAGAAAGAAAACAAGGGTTAATGGAACCATGAGAAAATGGAACATTTATTGATAGTACACGGAAAAAAGTTATTTCTGAAAAATCCTCGAACTATTTGCAACATGGCGCATATTAGAATATTTCCCTACAAATTATTAATTTATGTATAAAATTATCGGCAATTCGTTGTTTAGAACAATTATGAAACCTTTTGAAAGGTATTCGTGTACTGTGGTGGGGAATTCTATAACAGTTCTAGAAGAATTCAGATTCTTTATTTTGTAGTAAAAAGATCTGAAGCGAGAATTAGGGATTGATTGATTGATTGATTGTCTTTATTATGGGGAGAGAGAGAGAGAGAGAGAGAGAGAGAGAGCAATTAAATTGGATTTATTTATTAACATCCTTGGACTAACCCAAAGTATGGATATAAAATGAAAATACATTGTAAAGACGAGGGAGAGAAAAAGAGAGAAGGAGACGGAGAGAGAGTGAGAGAGAGAGAGAGAGAAAGAAGAGAGATAAATTAGATTATTTTTATTTATTAATATACTGGAACTAATCCAAAGGGTACATATAAAATCAACATAAATTGTAAAAATGCGATGAGATGAAGAGAGGGATAGACAGAAGCAGAAGAAAAAGAGAGAGAGAGGGAAATTAGATTATATTTATTTACCAATCCTGGAACTACTGAAAAGGTGGATATAAATTAAAAACAAAGGGAGAGAGAGACATATTCATAACATGAACATACATTTAAACAAGAAGGAAAGAAGGCGGGAGAGATAAAATGAATTTAGATTATTTTTACTAGCTAGCTACCCAAGCGGTGGATATAATATAAACGTACATTGTACAGAACAGAGGGAAAGGAGAGAAAGAGAGAGAGGGAGAGAGAGAGAGAGATTAGATTTGATCTCGGATTATATTTATTTAGGTATTAACAACCCGGTACTAGGGGATATAAAATAAAAACAAAGGGAGAGAGAGAGAATTGTTAAAATTAGTGAAAAGATACTAATTTAAAATGAAGAATGGGTCAATATTTTACCAACAAATAATTAAAAATTACTAATATATTAATAACATTATATTACTAGAAATTTTGATTCTAGTAATTTAATGTTAAAAAATAATATTCGACCGATGAAATGGTTGTTTTTCACTTTTTATTTGTAAATTTTATTACAGGTTGCATGAGTACACACTTTTTTCAACTATATAAAATAGCTTTCAACTATATAAAATTTAGAGGGTACAAGGTGTTTCCTGTCTTTTACGTTTGCGGAAAACGCGACATCTATTGAGAGATCAGCATAATAAAGCACATCGAATTCGTCTATTTTAAATAAATAACTTTAATAACCAAAGACCAGAAATCTTTTCAGTTTTCTTCGGACATTTTATTTTAATGTTTTTGTGAACTATGATCCAATTTTTCGTTTCAATTTTAGAAACCTATACCAACATTTTGAGATATTTTAAAAAAAGTACAATAAGCTTTGGCAGGCTCCACACATCAGAATAATAAAATTTCTTATAAAATTTATTACAGGCTAGATTTCATAACTTCTAGTGATCTTAGTCCATGGAGTGCCGAAACATCTCTATTGAGGCATATAAAAATGCATGATCATAGGTGTCGGAGAAGAAAGGTATCACTTTGCGAACAATAGAGATGAATTTCAAGGGAAGTTACCAATCGGAAATTAATGGACGACAAATTTTCAGTGGTGCAGTTCATACTTGAATTTTCCACGTCGTTCTCTATTGTTTGCAAAGTATGAAACCGGCAACCGTGAGAAGTTTACGCGAACCCGGCACCACAGCTGATACTTTCTTGAATCGAAAGTTGTTTTGATATTTTTTGCTAGTATTTAATTTCATCTTAACAAGGCATGAATAACATTACACATAATTTGTTGTTAATTTTTTTTTAATTGTACACAACCAATTGTTTTCATATCGTTTCACATTATTCATTTTCTCGAAACATTTTGAGCAACTTATTTTTAATATTATACTATCGCGTAACTGCTGAAATTTAACCCATTAACGTCCTTGATGACGAGATTTCTTGCTCATTATCAAAGTGCTCTATAGCAAATCGACAAATGAAATGATCATAATGAAACCAACTTACTTTACCATTTTTTGGTCCGCTCTATGCATTTATGGGGTCAAAATTGGGTCGTACTTGCCGCAGAAAAACAATATGGCGAATTTTATCTAAAAAGTACCAAAAAATCGAAAAATTAATTTTTACAACAATTTTTTTACAAATGGATAATGGATGGCGATCCATTTCAAACTATGGAGAAACGTGGACAAATAAGCTGCAGTTTAAGGGGGAATATTATGCGATTAAAAATGGTGAAAAAGTTGGAATAACAGAATTAGTACACTGAGAAAAATATTTAGTAAATCTAACTAAATGATGAGTCACCAAGTGGGGACTAATTATTTTGTGATTTTGTAGCTGCATATAGTTTAGATTACTAAACGATAACTGGATAAACTAAGTTTTAGTTGAATTAACGAAACATAGGTTAAAAACTACTAAAGATTTAGTTCCCACTAGGTAATTTAGTTAAATGTACTAAATTTTTTTCAGTGCAATAATTTTTAGTAATAAAGAGTCAAAAACTACTAATTCATTAGTAATTCAAGTTTTACTAACTTCCAATTATTCTTTTTATTGTAGTTTTACCATTCAATACCTTATTATTAAATTGAATTAGTTAAATTTGACTAATTGATCGATTTTTACTTATTATTAATAAAAATGGTTACTAATTTAATTAGTTGCCGATTTTATATTTCTGAAACAAATCTTTTAAAGATGTTATTGAATTTGTTACTTTTTTTACGCAAAATTGTACTCAGAATTTCTGATTTTTTTTCGAAAAACTGCGTTTATTCCATTTCAGTCAACTTACGAGATGTTGACCCGATCCAGGTGTCTTCCGTGTACCTATTTCGACAAAAAAACTTGCTTTCTATAGTTTTATCCAACTACACTACCAGGTAAGAAAGCTACGTGTTTCCCTATGTGGCACTCTTCTGGTAGTTCGATTGACTGAAAAGAAAACTGATATGACAAAAAGAACACCTGGAACGAATTGGAACAGAACCGAATTTCTGAGGAATTGACCGTTGTACAAAAAAAAACTTATACTTTATCGCAACTCTTGATTTAGTTTTCTCTATGAAGTTTACTCATTACTCTTAAAAAAAAAGGTTTAATACAAAAAACGGAAAAACATATTTCTGCATGTCGAAAAAATGTTAAATTCTAATAAAGTTAACCTTTTTAGATGGTCCATAAGTTTAATTGTGTTAATAAATGGCAATTATCTGATCCCACATATTTTTGTTATGTCCTTTCGTATTTTTCCAATTTTGGAGTAAAATGGACCTTGTAAAATAAAATTTTAGGTTTTTTTTTCACTTATTGTTATTTTTTTATTATTTCCCGCATTTGAATATCTCAAATATTTATAAATATCGCCTAAAAAATTATTAGGCTAGAAGATAGAACTACTGCAAAAAATTAAATGTCAAAATGGTGGCTCAAAAACGGCTGCCAATTTCGATTTTTTGTTTAAACTCAAAGTCGCTGACTCTAAATTTGAAGTCAGTTTTCACCAATTCAAAATGGTGGATCCAACAAGGCGAATGGATTTACTAAAATCAAACGAAATCACTTCATTCTTGGTACTTGGTGGATTTTGGGGACGCTGATTCCGTATTTTGAATTTTTGGAAAACTAAGATCAGGTTTGAACTAAACGACCCCAAAAACAAGTTTGATGTAATTTCATAACAGTTAATCGATTGACTAAACGCGACTATGATTTTGAAAAAAATCGACTTCAGTAGGTATTTTTTAGCCACCATTTTGAAATTGAAATTTTTAACCCTTTAAGGACCAAATGTACAAAAATTTGACACGAAGTTTGTCAGTATTTTTTAGTATTTAAATTCGATGAAAAAAAATGTGGTATATACGTTTCCAATTGCTCGAACCCCGCTCTTTCGAATGGTGGATGGTAAAATACTGTCAATTTTAAAATGAACGAATTACAGACCATTTTTTAACAAAAATCATGAGATTTTAAAAGTTTTTTTTCATTTATCGTTTTTTTTTATCACTTATAGCATTACTATGCCTCAGTTCGGTATAAATAACGTGACAAAAATATCTAAGCTTCAAAATGGTTATATAGGTTTTTATAAAATTCGAAATGGCGGTCTCGAAAATGGCATCCTAAATTAAATTTTCTTGAAAAATTTGAGAACCCTCTGACACAAAAATTATGAACTTTATAAAAAAAATTATAAGAGTAATAAGTTGTTAGAATTCATCGACGAATACACTGGAATTTTGTCAAATTTTTTTTATGATATTTTGAAAAAATTTTTATTTTTTTTTTTGAAAATTTTTAAAAGTTTACCAAAAACTCGGAAAAAATTCTAGTATACTCTTTGATGAATTCTAAGCATTTTTTGTTCTTTGCAATTTTTTCTAAAAGTTGATAATTTCCGATGGAAAAAATATAAAATATATATAAATACGCAACATTCGAGATTTATTTCTTCGAAAACTATCGACTTTAGGACAAAAATGCAAAGAATAAAAAATGCTTAGAATTCATCAAAACATGTACTCGAATTTTTTTAGAATTTTTGGAAAAAAACAATTAAAAATTTTTTCAAAATATCATAAAAAAAATTTGACAAAATTCCAGTGTATTCGTCGATGAATTCTAAACACTTTTTACTCTTATTATTTTTTTTATAAAGTTCATAATTTTTGTGTCAGAGCGTTCTCAAATTTTTCAAGAAAATTTAATTTAGGATGCCATTTTCGAGACCGCCATTTCGAATTTTATAAAAACCTATATAACCATTTTGAAGCTTAGATATTTTTGTCACGTTATTTATACCGAACTGAGGCATAGTAATGCTATAAGTGATAAAAAAAGAACGATAAATGAAAAAAAACTTTTAAAATCTCATGATTTTTGTTAAAAAATGGTCTGTAATTCGTTCATTTTAAAATTGACAGTATTTTACCATCCACCATTCGAAAGAGCGGGGTTCGAGCAATTGGAAACGTATATACAACAATTTTTTTCATTGAATTTAAATACTAAAAAATACTGACAAACTTCGTGTCAAATTTTTGTACATTTGGTCCTTAAAGGGTTAACTTGTTCTCTTTTCTAGACCAAATATTTTTTACGCGATATTTACAGCCCGATGTATTTTAATGTGCGAAATGATGAAAAATAAGCATATGTGGAAAAAACCTGCAAAATTCCTGATTTTTGTTAAAGAAATGCTTGTAATTTTTTTTAATTTTATATTTACAGCATTTTTCAATATACCATTCGAAAGAGCAGAGTCTGGGTCAATTCCAAAATGTTTTTCACTGCATTTTACAACTAAAAAGTAAATTTCAAGCTTTACCTTAGAAAATAAAAAATAAAAAAAATTAATTGATGTATATTTGGTCCTTAAAGAATCAATAATGAATCTTGGAGAAAGTAACGAAGATTAATTATATTCATCTCATTCGTATAACTATTTGGACACAATGTCATTAATATCACGATTTTTTAAAGTCCATTTTATTTTTTTTTTGCTTGTATTTGTTACTCAAATATTAACTTCACTAACTCCATTGTTCTTACATTTTGGATGGTGTAGAAATAAATTAAGAACAAAGAATTGCACAATAACTTATGTACTGGAGTGAATAATGACGATAAGTAATGTGCTCATGTATAACATTTCTTATTTTCAAATACTTATTTGTAAACGTTTTAATAATAACGTCACGTTACAAAAATCGTTTTTAAAAACATTCGAAATTTTTCGTTATGGTTAAATAGACTATTTATTTTTATATATTATTTTATTCTGTTGCTGAGAGGATTCGAAACTTTCCAAACTATAACAGAAATACATAACATTTCTGATCCCTTCGTCCTTTAGATGAAATATCGTAATTTTGATGATGATATTTCAAGGTTCTGCGAGGGAGGAAGAGACTTTAGAATCATGTACCACGTAACTCAGCTATAACAGGGGACAAGTATCTGGTGGGTCAAGCCATTAATTTAGAGTCGTTATGATTATAAAATAAACGAAAGATACAATAAAATAGCTGTACATCCCGCCGAATGAAGTAAGATTGGGCTGGTAGCAACGCCCATGTAACATTCCTTGAAATATATTTTATTTAGTAACAAATTGTAGACATAATAACGATGAAAAAATTCCTGAAAACAAAGTATGGTATATTAAACTGCTGAAATTTTAATAATACATATAATATTTTTTTAAAATGTAATTAAGTAAAGTCAGTTTTATGAAAAAACAATCGATTTAAAAAAGTTTTCTTACAAAAAAAGTATAAGATGACGTTTTAATATTCGAATTACAACTTGTACACGAGCACCTGCTAGAATAACGGTAAAGACTGGACTTTAAATGTACTTGCACTCATCGTAAAGGTCCATGAAAATTCGAGAAAAAATAACGGTTAACCTGGAAAACATCTTTCAGGAAATTCTATTTTCGTTGCGTTCCATAAGCAAATACAGATCTATCTAATTTTTTTAAACAATGATTATTTTTAAAATGTAACTGTTGTTGTCTGCTGAAATTAAAAAAGTGATTTTAAGGAGAAGTATTTAGCAGATGAGTATATTAAAAATTAATAAAGGATTAAAATAAAAATAATTAATAAATTTAGCGGCTAATACTATACCAAAATATTGTTTATAGCGATACCTACTGTTTTTTTTACTTCTTACGATATACAAAATAAAAAGTGTCTATGTACTTTCTTGTTTGACATCAAAATATTGATTAAAAAATGTTTGAGAAGGAAAAAATCGCGTAATTTGTGAATAATTATTTATAACTTTTTATACTTTTATTGTAGACAAATTTTAATAGAAGTATCTGAAAGAGTGATCAATTTTACGTCGAGAATGATTTATCTATAATTTTTTCAATTGGTTTTTAATGTCAAGAAATATTCTGAAAATCTTGGTGAAATTGTGTACTCTTGGTCGTTAATGGGTTAGTACAACAAATTACATCACCATATTGGATTCTCCATTCTGGATGCACAAAATAGTCCAAATGACACCAGATTCGAGATCAAAAACTTGTAAAGAAGTAAAAAATTTCAGTCATTTTGAATTTTTTAAATTTACCTTTGGTTTCATAATCAGCAACCCAAAGAATATTCTAATGACAAATTTAGAAACAAAAATGAACACGAAGAACTCATAAAATTCAAACACTTTTTGAAAGGTATGTCCGCCATATTGGATCCACCATTTTGAATTTTGAAAAACCGTAACTGAATTTCAAATCAATTTTCAACCAGAAATCGGAAATTAAATTGCATTAATTGCATTTTGTAATTGCAAGAAATGTAATTATTTAAATTTGACTTTACTGATTTTTTTACATTTTTTAAAAGAAGTATTAGTAATTTACAGTGACTAAAATGTATACATGGAGAAATATTGTCTTAGAAAAATTCCATACTTTTATGATATAAAGGAGAAATTAATTTTTTTTCTTTTTCTTTTCCTAAAATGATATTATCAAAATTACCACCATGAGTATGAAAGGTGTTATTAACTTTGTTTAACATTTAATAAATAAATGTTCGATATTGTGATTAATTAATCGTAATTAAGGTTCATAAGATCAATAAACGAAAAAGAGCAAGAACTTATATGAAAAGTGCATATTGGAACTATAGTGTGCTATTGCTCAATCTTGAGTAAAACGAATAAAAGAAAAAGATTTTAAAATTACGTTCGTTTCTCTTTGATAGAGGCCAAAGCTCTAAGAATTTCCGGTGTAATGAAATCTTTGAATTTTTATTAGGCGGAATAAATAAGGCGTAATGAGCTGCGAAGGTCCCCTTGATGCATCTGTAATTAGAGTCATGCGCGAAATGACAACAAAAAATAACATCAGAGGCGCGAACAATTGGTCACGTGTGTGTTTATATACTTATATAGATGGATAGGTCTAGGTGCAGGAGTAGACGCGTGCGCGCATGTGCGTAAGCGAGTAATTGCAACGACCTTCGCAGCGGTTGCCGCACATAATACGTGCACATAATGCACTCATCTCGTTCGAAGGAAGGCCGGGCGCGAAATTTCGCTTTTGTTCTGACAGATATGCTTTAATTGTTGGAATATACAATTTTTGTTCGGTAAAACGATATTCGATGTTGACTCATACCTAAACTTTGCTAAACAATTCTGAAACTTTCTAAAAATATTCAGCAGTACACGATCAATGTCGATTAACTCATTAACGCCCAAAAGGACAAAAATATCACTAAGATTTTGGGAATATTTCTTGACATTAAAAACCGATTTAAAAAATTAGAGATAAATCAATCCCCACCTAAAATTCATTCCTTTGAGAAGAATTAAATCCTTTCAGATTCTTGTATCAAAATTTGTCTGCAATAAAAGTGTAAAAAGTTCTAAAAAATTATTTACAAAAAAAAACGATTTTTGCCGTCACAATAATTTTTTAATCAATAATTTCATGTCAAAAGTCATTGGGTCAAAGCCTTAAAATATCGTGTCTTTAATGTCTTTTAGTTATAAATATTCGTAATAACATATGGGGAAATTAAATATGGCGGCTAAAAAATGGCAACTGAAGTTATTTTTTAGGTAAAATATTAACTTAGTGAACTAACCCTTAAATGCGACAGGTCTGTAAAATCTCATATATGACACACGGGGTCTTCGAGACCCCATCGTGAAAAATTACTGTTAACTTTTTTATTTTTTGATATTTATTTATGTAGATTTTTTTCAATGTTGTTCAAAGCTTTAGAAACTGTGTAAAATGCTTACATTGTTAAAAATTCCATTTCAATATTGTATACAAAATAAAGTGTGCGAAAAGAGTGAAAATATGGGTTTCCAGAAATAAATTAGTACAACATTTTTAATTTTTAATATTTTTACTTAAAAATTGAGTATAGTACTCTTGAAATATATCAGTATAAGGAAAAATTATAATTATATTGAATTGTTTAAAAAAAGGTATTTATTTTGCAATGTGAAGTGTGATTTATTGTGAAAAAAAAATACATCATAAATAACGTTGCAGCTGTACATATTCTTATTAAATTTTATTGAAAAATCATTTTAATTACAGAAAATGTTTACAGTTAATATAAATCTGTGAAAATTATCCGATCGTGATAAGACTTAGTACCCATACAGTTTTTGGGTCTCCGAGTATTTGATGTAATTTTTATAAAATTTAAAATGGCAGATCCAATGTGGCGTCCAAAAATTATATATTTTTTGTAATTTTCATGCAAATTGCTATAAGGGTTTTCTTTTTGGTCGCTGAATATGAAAGTGGATTCTGCTGGAAAAGTATTCAAACATTTTTTAAATTTCAATTTTCAAAGGCAATCCTTATGCAGGATAAAAAGGACAATCTTTTTTTGCCATGACAAAAATGTGTACCTTTTTTAATTTGCTTATAATAAAATATAAATTTACGGTATTTTTTTCACTTCAACTCATGATTACTTGGTCAATTTGAAGAATTTCGGAATGAAACAAAATGGAAATTACAAACTCAATATTTTTATCATCAAATGTAAAAAGAAAAAAATTAAGATGTATAGAAACAAACAAAATTATCAATAAAAGCAAAAACTTCCTCGTGTTTATGTTTAAGAAAATTAACCAAAGTTTTAAAATTTTGTCCGCCATATTACATTCGACATTTTTAATTTTTTAAATATAACTCGTAATTCGTAATGAGAGACCCCAAAACCCTGATTTACCCAGTTTCATAAATATAAAATGAATTTTTTAATTTTTGGCAGCCATATTGGATCTGCCATTCTTAATTTCTGTAAAATGACGTGATTTTCGTAATCGTTGACCTCAAAAACCTCTGTATACAAAATTCGAACTCAGATACCCCAAAAACTTATGGGTACTAAATTTTATCAAAATCGGATAATTTTTTATTTGAATGATTTGGTGCACTAAGCTAATATTTTATAAAAAGAAAGCTTTAGTCGCCATTTTACAGCCGCCATCTTCAACTTTCTCATATATTATTACGAATATTTATAGCTGAGACATTAAAGACACGATACTTTAAGGCTTTGACCCAATGACTTTTCCTGTTTGACATGAAAATATTGATTAAAAAATTTTTGTGAAGGAAAAAATCACACTTTTCTGTGAATAATTGTTTATAATTTTTTACACGTTTATTGTTGAGAGAATTTGATAACAGAAGGTATAAGAGCGATCAATTTTATGTCGAAAATGTTTTATCCCAAATTTTTTTTAACTTTGAAATATTCCGAATATCTTGGTGAAATTTTTGTACTCTTTGGCGTTAATGAGTGAAAAGTTAAATCATTTCAGATTTGTTATTAAAGAGTTTGCGGAGTCGCTGATGACAAATTAAAATGGATGTATGATATTATTAAATTTTTAGTACTTTTTTTTCTACAGAAAATAATTATGTAGGATACATTTTCCATAGTCAGCAATCCAAAAAAAACATTGGAATGACTATGAGTTCTCGCGCAATATCAGCTAATTTCCTACGAAAATTTAGTTTCCTCGCTTCTGGCAATGACCTTTTACTTTTGGGTCGAAAAGATTTCATTTGACCACTGTCAAAAATGTATTGTGACTCAAAAAATGCTAAAAAAGCAATTTTTTGACAATTGATCACATAGAAAATATTTGTTTTACTCTTTTTTTATCATTGTGTCCTAAACGTTCGATAAATAAAGAAACATTCATTTAGAAATAAACAAACCTCGACCTTTTCTTTTGTAATCTAGTACAATCTATTTTTTTTCTTGATTTTCTATATGCAATACGAAAGCACGTCCCGTTTTCAGAAATTTCTCAACGGCTAAAAATGGTACATTAGGTATAAGTGACAATACATGTTATCGCCACACGTGACAAACGTTTCGAAAAAAACTTTTTTTTAAGATACAATCTCATTTTTTTCAAAACAGAAGAAATCTCATCAAATTCGCTTTATTTAAAAAATTCTCCTTTTATTTTTTAGACTCCAGAAGCGAACGTTGAACGTCGAAAGCAAATTCTTCAATCGAGAAAAATGCATCTCCCGGTGCAAGCGGTCGAAAAGTCCAGCAGTGAAAAACGCTGCATTCCAGCAACACTTTAAACTGCGCGTTCAAGATGTAAAAATCTAGACACCACGACCGGATAACGGAGGAAAATTCCATTCTTAGCCGTGCAATATCCAATTGCGCAATAGGTGTCTTTATTTAGACTAAAAGTCAACTTCCGTTCAAATGCAAATACATATCTCTTGGATATGTGAGAAGACGAATATTTGCGAAGCCTATTCCGGGCTGTAATTTACAGTTCGAGGTGTGCGCAGGCACTTTAAAATTCTCTTAAAAAATTGAATTATCCGTCGAGACATCTGATTTCCGTTCATTCTGGAGGGTGCAGTTACCTATGCTTATCTTCCTGAAATAGGAGGAAAAAATTAACTCGCTTGGAAAATTCACTGATCAATTGGGATTGGTGGAATTCGAATGTATTACGAATAAGGAGTGGCTCACGTAACGGTGGTCTGTTTCGCAGGTCACTCTGGCACTATCACTCTACCAAGATATGTATCTTATATACGTTTATTACATATAAGCTATTAAAAAATAAGGAATCGATCGATGAACGATCCTACCTGAAGAAGAAGTTACTATTTTGTAAATATTTCTCACAGGAAATTAATTTAATGACATTTATTTTTATTTCAAAATCTCAGGTAGAAATTACTGAATAGTTTTTCAAAATTAGATTTTGAACATTTCGGACGAAAAAAACTTTTTCGGAGTATAAAATATAAAATTTTTCTTGACATAGTTGATTTAAAATTAAAAAAAAAAACATGTTTGACCCGTTAATGCCCAAAATTTTCGTTGCTTTCAGCCTAATAATTTCTTATGAAAACGCAACATGATATTCCTCTAAATTACAATTCTAACTTCAACGTTTTTTAATAATTTTTTGTAAAAAATGTTATTTTCATCTGTCGATTTTTCTGTCATTGCTGATATTAATGCAAAGGCTGTAATAGTTAATGTTTTTTTGGTAGTTTAATACGTTGGATTTGGAGTTTGGCGTGTACGATTCGGGAAAAAATCGGAATACTTGGTTATAAACTTACTCTTTAAAAAATGCATTAGGATTAATGTTTATTCATCGAAAACTATCGAATTGTTACCACATTATTTTTTTGTGTATTTGTTACCTATAACAAATTCGAACACGAAATTTTCAGCACATTATATACGAATTTTGTGCAGAAAATATGAGTTCTATAAGATGAAACTTTACAGGGCCTAAAAAATACATTGGATCCAAATCTATACGGACAAATCCGCGGTACTTTTAGCATTTTGTGTGACTAAGTTTTTCAATCATTCTTTTTAATATCCCATGACTATTTCAGAAGATATATCATTTAAGTAAAAAAATACAATTTTTTCATAATATTCAAATATTATTTATATATTGCGATAATAACAATGTAAAAACTTGTGAAAATTACATACGCTCTTCTTCAATCTCTAAAGCGTGTGGATGGCTTTAAATTTGTTGTATCCCTAGTAACTTAACACGTGAAGGTAGAACGTTTCTCCTAAGTATTAACAAATAATTTGTTTCCAATATGTGAACATTTGTTTATTTCCACATATAATATAAGTTATTTATTTCTGTACATCCCTGCAATAGAGTTGGAAATAAACTCTTCTAGTTCCTGTTACATAATAGGTAAAAAATAAAGTATTTTGGACCGGAACTAAAAAGAATCAATCATCACTGTGACAGCATTGGATGAAAAAAGAATGCTTATTATCATTTTCGGGCCATTTTATGTTTCACGAGAATACTAATATTTCACAATTGCAAAATTCCGATTCTATTTAATTAAATTATCAAAAAGTGTTTTATTTTTATGGATTACTAATTATAAATTTTATATTGACAAATATACGATTTAACTCTAATGATCTGTACTTAAATGACGCCGCAAGCTATCGTAAATCCGAGATCAGTTGCAAAGTTCAAAACTTAAGAAGTAATAAAGAAATGCATAGTAATTATGATTTATTATAACAGAAGTAACTTAAAGACAAAACTACATTACGTGAAGAATTATGGTTATTCCTGCTAAGAATTGCTATAATTTTTATTAATTTTTGTATCAGTTTTTGTTTATTGAATTTCAATGTTTATTGAAAACACATCAGAGATTTATAGTAAAATTTGCAAAAATTATAATTAAGTTTTACCAGAAATAAAAGAAAACTTTCGTGCAAGGAAAATTTATCACTCAATTACCATCTCAGATGATAACAAGGACAATAAAATTCCCTATCCTTTCTTTTCGTAAGTTTTGAAATCTTTTAGCATACTTTTCTAAATATTAACAGTAATCGTTTTCAATAAATTTTCTTATAACTCTTATATTTTACAACATCAATTTATAAGGTGTTGTCAAAAGCTACATCAATTTTCTACCGGGTGACTAATATTAAATATTTTGCAATAAAATGTCTTTGTTTTTATTTTTTGAAGCCAACATTTTTTTTTCGACGAATTTAAAATATTGAAGATGGCATACCTCAACGTCTTTAAATCAGACCATAAATTTATGAATGAAAAAAATGTTCAGGCATTTTTTTAGAGAAGAAATTTAGAGAGTTTATAAATATATTAATTACATAATATGAAGACTTCATTTAAGGCCGTAAGTTAGTACCAATAACTACGCAGTTCGGAAGATATTTATGGATGCAGTTATTTCTGCACCTTAAAAGCTGATTATGGTGCCAAAGATCACTTGTACGTTATTAAATAATTAATATGCCCATAATTAGGCACTACGAGGTGGATTTAATGTTTTATTTCATTCGTTTTTTAGGTAAAATTAGTTTCTACGTCTCTTTCGTGCACTTCAGCTGATTTATATACCAAACCCCTAAGATTATAATTCCTAAGAATAATATTGAACTTTTGCAATATTTTGATATCTATGTATACATAAAAATAATATTTCGTTAGTTTTTAATTATTTCCTTAATATATACTTGTTTATTATAGTAAATTCAGTAACGTTTTATTATCTAATTTTATGTTTTGTTATTTATGTAACATCAAAACGAAAGGATAGAAAATATTCCAATGTTAATCATATACTAGAAAGTTTTTTAAATACAAAAAAAGAATTAATATCTTATGTACGTATTTAATTTACAATTACTTAAATAAATTTTAATCTATTTAAAATTTACTTAAGTAACGGATATATTTTGCTTTGAATATGAAACGTATAATCAGGTTTTTTTGTTTCGCTATTTATCTAATCAACATATGCAAGGTTGAAATAATTTGTCACCCATTTGATCAGACTGAATAAATTTTTATCAATTTTAAAATCATATTTTTAAAGTTTTACAAAATTCGTATTAAATGACACAAACATAATACAAAATAATATTGATTGTTTATGACTAAAAATAATAATAATTAAAATAAAAGATATTTTTTATGCAGTAGTCGTAAAATGCTATTTTACGCCCTCATTTTCGGGCGTAAAACGACGTAAAACTCCATTTTACGCCTTTGATATAACTATTTAAGGTCCATTAATAAGCATTTCATAATAAAATAACGAAACATTATTTTTTGGAATC